>JANDEH010000016.1:7577500-12377500 GCA_024610705.1 Tetragnatha versicolor | reverse complement strand
ATGGGAACAGGATTGATATATATATTTGACGATTATCATACAAGAATGAGCTTGTTTGTATACATCGATTGAGAGAATACAATAAATCGGAATCGGAGATTATTTGGATTAGAAAACGCATGCGGTGAAGTTAAAATCTGAAAACCATGCAATACGCCCTAATCATAGATGTTGATATTTAGAGTACAATGGGCAGGCATATACATAGTTTTAGCACATTGAGCCGATGTCAGTGGCTTACAGAGTGTCATATGTGTGATGAAATAGAAATATAACAAAAAAAAACCAGTTGCACCAAGTAGTTGGAAGAGTTCGTTTTTTTCAAAGTACAACCAAAACATTAAAACTTTAACCTATACGTTTTCCTTTTAAGCTTTCTACCAGAATAACGAATCCGTCAATTTTTTTCAATGAGATAAAAATTTTTGGAATTAAGTAGCTCGTGATGTTTATTAGTAAAAAGGGTAAATTTATTATGAATAGAGTTTATATACATTACACAGAATCCAATAAAAATTATAAGTTTATAACCATTACACTAAATTTTGCTTGGTAAGACTAAAGTCCTGGATGAAGCTAGTTGCTACTCGCGTACGTGCTTACTTTTATGCTTGCTATCCAGGGCTTTAGGTGAGACTATTATTGTACTTTATAAAAATTAATGTGTGTCCATTTTCAGTTAATCTGAAACTCGGGAATCTGATACAAGGGAAAGAGTTCATAACTCCCCACCCACATAACCAACAATAATAATTACCCTGACCTTAAATGAGTTTTGGTGTGTAGTTTTATGGACTTAACAACTTCACTAACTGCATTCCATTTTAGCTTTAGAAACTAGTCCTTTTATTTATGAAAAGGAATGATCTATATGCACAAGCATAATTCTCACTTAGTGCTAGTGTAATAGTGTTTTCTTAGTGTGTGTTTCTAGATAATTAATATTATCTGGAAAAAATTAATATATTTATATTTTTTAATTTAAGGTCATTCTTAATAAAGATAAACCTTTTGATGTAATAAAAAATCGCTCACAAAACAATCTTTTTATTTGAAGAGCTAAAAATGAAATTTCTAAGAAATAAATATCTGGATTATTTAAATAAAGGAAAATAATTATACTAAGTAAAAGCTATTAGATAAAGGTATAAAGGTGTTACCTAGTATAAAGGTAATTATACTAGGTAACTTATTATGCATCCGAATTTTATTTAAGGGGACACAGTACCATTTTTTGTCAAAATTTTGAAAAAAATATTTTTCTTCTAAACTAATTAATATGCATTTGTCTATCATCCTACGAAGTTTCAAAACTTTTCATTGATAAATATCCAAGTTGTAGTTGATTTCATATGTGAAAGTATTAAGGTCTCTATGGCTAATAGAAACTTCAAAGTCCTTTTACTCAGAATCACTGTTTCATTGTTTAAAATGCTAAGGCTTTTTAACTATTGGACCAAATCTCTTGTAATTTTTTCTGACTACTGTTGAAAGTGAGTATATCAAAAGTTGGCATTTGTTTTATCATTAAATATAGTAGATTTTTTTAAAAAAATTACTGAATTGGGAATTTTAGCATTTTGGAGCTTTTTTAGCTAGTGATTCAAGAAATACCGCTGTGTTTAGAATTAAAAGCACCATAAACTTTAAATCGATGCTATCTTTTGTTAAACATAGTTTGATGTATTTGAAAACCAAATTTCAAGAATGTATGTCGATTATTGTAGGAGGAGTAGCATTTTAAAAACACCTCTTAAATTTGAAGATTTTTAAAAATAAACTCATAAAATTTGAATTCAAAGATGTTTTGAGTTTGGAATATGTTTAACATAAGACAAAAACATATAATAATAGAAAGAAGTAGTAAATAACTATAATTTTAAAGATTTTGGCAAAAATGGTACTGCGTCCCCTTAATAAGTACTTATTTTATTGAAGATTGCTATTATTATTCGCAGAAGTACATAATTATAAAATAGTGCTAACTGTAAGAACCGTTGTGTTAGAATGTACTGACTTGCTTTTGAGACTGATTTGACTTGACTTGATACTGAGACTTCCTTGAAAACTCGTTATAGAATGTAGATCAATCTTGTTAAATAATGTCTTATTCTTTTATCTTCAGCATGAAAATTTTATATTAGACGAAAGCTATGTGGACCAAATTTCACATGTTTCTCTTTCAATGCAACAATATGTGTTGTTTTGTTTCGTATTCTAAGAGAATTTATGATCACAAAGCAATTCAAAAGTTCCGTGCAAAATAGAATACTTCTTTAGGAAAGGGAAATAAAACCTGTTGAGTTTGATTGTAATTTTAAAAAAGGAATTAATAAGAATAGTAATAAACATTTCTTTCATCGCTCTAAAATTTAAGCTCCAATAATAAGCGTCAAAGTATTCTTAAAAATTTTTGTGCCAAATTTTTCATTCCTTCGATTACTTAGTCTTACTTAAAAAGTAGTTTATTAAATTCATTTTTCTTTATTGAAGGGCAAAAAAAAATAAAAGCAGCTAAAACATTTCCAACTTTAATAGGGTTTTGATGTTGCTCCACTACCTTAATAAAGGCGATAATTTCAGGAGAACAGTTTGACCAATAGAGAAAGTGTATAAAGCTATTAAAAATTAGTTTAGAAGAAATTTACTAGACTTGTATGAAAAAGGTATAAACAAGCCGACACATAAAAACATATATTATGCAGTAAAAGAAAAGGTATTAAATAGCAATATTTATCCATCTATCTATCCCCAATTCCCCATCCAAAATGAAACAGAAAAAATATATGTATTTGGAAATACACATTAAGTTCTATCTTAAGTTTGGAATTCAGATGAGTATCATTGAATATTCAAACTTAACTTCATTTTTCTAAGTTACCACATTTGATTCTCCTCCAATTTACTCATCAAAAGATGCATAGACAACTATTTAAACAATTTTTCTTTACGCTTATATATTTTATTACTTCAACTAAAAATAGTTAATGCTCGAAAGCATCAATTTAAGAACATACTTTAATATATTATCCATTAAAATATGTTCTCCCAACATTTCTTATTTTTAGCAAAGTGTTTAAAGTTTGTAAAAAAATCGTTTTCCGCAGAAAATGCTTTTCTCTTTGCTAAGTGCTTATTAACAAATTTTGTATATTATATCCAGCAAACATCTTATTCAAAAAGTTCAGAAATCTCAAGAACTTTTCATAGTTTTAAAGTGGTTTATATTTTGAGGAAATATTTCAAAGTTGTTTATAAGTAAGCAATGATAAATTAGAATCTTAAGAAATTATTTTTGAAGTGATTTAAGATAGAAGGTAGAGTAAAGCACATTTATTAAAAGAGTAAAAAACATTGAGGTTTTCTTTATATAAAACTGAATACATCCACTTACTAAAATGATGCAGATAATTTTCTTTATTAAATTTTGAGTTGGAAACACTTTTATTTGTTTTGTAAATATTTCAGAATACATTTTCCTGCGTATCTTGTTGCGTTGAAATTTTAAATGTAGAGAAACGATAAATGATTCTTTATTAAACTAGGGAGCTACCGCCCCCTTCTCGCTATCGCTCGCCAACCCCCGTTAACTGCTGACGCAGACACGTTTGAACCGCTTCGCAATTCCTCACAAAACCCTGCTCACTGCACTTACTCACTTTATAAAACATTCTTAAAACAGGGTTAGTACTTCTCCGGGGTATTCTTTCAAAAATGGTGGATATACATTCAGTAGCGGAAATTTAACAGTTCCTTTATGGTAACATTAATTGGCGGGTCGCCTTATAATTCCAAGAAAATTAACAACAGAGCAATGTAACATTCCTTTACCATTTCCCCAAGGTAATGTTTTTTTCACAGATCCATTAAGAAGCACTGAAACATCTCAGGAATAAATTTAATGTTCTTAAAATTTGTAACTATTTTCATCGATTGGCTGTGAAAAATGTAGTAATTACCGTATTTTATCTTCATGAGAACAAACAAACGTCGAAGTTGTGTCAGTTTCATAGCAATGACACGAATGTTTAGACTTCAAACATTTTCTAAAACAGTCCCCCGTGTTATCTAGTTGTTTGCGTTTTGGCATTATGAAATAAGGTGTCACATTTTACTACCTTAAAAAACATACTTGCAAAAGAATATAAAAATAATAACAATTGTAAAAAAATAAATGCAAACGTTCAAAATTTCCGAAAGCGAGTTTATATTTTGTTGTAAATATGGTAATGATTAGGTTGCCACAACGACAAAGATAAATGTAAAAATGTTAAATTCGTTAATAAATTCGTTATTTAAAAAATAAAAGATAAATTATTTATACATAAGTTTTAAATATAATTAAAACCGTTTAAACAACAGAAATATAAATATTGTTAAAAATAACCCAAAATATATTTTTTAAATTCGTGTTATAAATAGAAAGATGATTATTTAATTTATTTGAATATTAAAAACCAGTGAAATATGTTTTCAATTTTTTTTTGAAATTCATAGTTTCTTGCTTTATAACTGCAACCTTATCCGTAATCTAAAAAAATGGAAATATTTTAAAATTGAGATTGTTTTTAGAAATTCTAAAGGCACTTTGCACATCCTCAAAAGAATCCGGACAGTTTGATACCAAATATGTGTTATACGGATCAGTAATTAAAAAGCCTTTCCCTGGAAACCGTTCACCAAAAACTTTTTTTTAGAATAGAGAGAATATATTTAGAAAAGTATACTGCTATGAATTAAATAGATTATTGTAGAGAACTCGTAAAAATGGCCACACGTAAAAATGGTAACGGAAGTAAGGTCTACCCACCCTGGAGAATCCATTGAGATGACTTACAGCGCCACTAGCGGCGATTTCAAAAGTTTAAAAAATTAATATAAAAACTAAAGGAGATAGAGCAAAAACCTCAGTAAGAATATTGTTACCAACCTTATAAAGAACTCACCGAAAACATGTCATGAAAATATTTTTAATATTCGAGGAGACATTGGAATGTGAAAATAGCACTTTTTTATGCCTCAAAAAAGAAAAATTTCGCAAATTTGCAAGTTTTTTTGTTTTTTTGATTAAATTTTGCCTTTACTCAACTAAAAAAACACAAATCTACACAATGAAAATCTACACAATTGCAAATTTAGGAACTTTTTCTTTTTTGAGGCCTGAAAAAGTGCTATTTCCACATGCTAATATCTCCGCGAATATAATGAAGATATTTTCACGAAACTTTTTTCTGTGAGTTCTTCATAATGTTGGTAAAAATACTCAATGAGGTTTTTTATCTATCTCCTATAGATTTTAAATTATTTTTTAACTTCTTTATTTCGCCCTTAGGGGCGCTGTAAGTCATCTCAATGGATTTTCCAGGGTCACTTACCTAGGCGTAGACCTTACTTCCGTCACCCTAGGACATGTTGTATCCAATTAAAAGCCGAGAAACGGATTTTTGAAACACCCTGTATAAAGGCCCAATTAAGTTTTGTGGTTGTACTCGTATGTACATATTTTATGGCATTGCTACTTAGAATCTAGAAATTTTACATATTAAACGCATTTATGGTTTGAGAACTCATTAGTATGAATACCGTTTTGGTAATTGAATTTTGTTTAAAAACTGAAGATACCTGAAATTGAAAATTCTTCCAGTACATTAGGATGGGCGAGGTGCTAATCTCCCCCACTGGACTTTATTGGCCATATTTTACATTTTACATATAAAAAACAATTAAAATCAACACTGAATCGCTGAACACTACTAAAATCATACTTCTTGTGTGCGTTCAGTTTTAAAAGAAAATACTTTATAGCTTAACACGTTCACTGCCAAGGACGCGCTGGCGCGTCCTGGAGAAACGAGCGCTGATGTCTACTTTAAAATGTTATCACTTTTTGGGAGCATCTGTATATAACGCATTTATCATACTTTTGCGTTACACTTCGATCTACAGCCAATTTGGGGTCTTTTGGCGAAGAATCATAAAACAGCTTTCCTCATATTTCTGCGATTAGATTTCGTGTTTTTCTTGTTGCCACACATAGACCTAGAAAGTTTCTTCAAACTAAAATAAAATATTTAGATTCTGCATCTAATTTGCGCAATTGTGTTTTTTCTTCAAATTCTTAATATTGATTTAACCCAAACAGCACAAACTTTCAAGATTCGTCCAAATTTTGTCATGTATGGTCAAATTTCGTTTACTTCTAGTTGAAGTTACATAAGCTCGACATATTTGGTATGAGCTGTGCTACTGGCACTGTATATTTGCACGGACATTTTTCAACTAAACTCTACTCTAACTTCCACGGCTAGGCGTACCATTGGTTCCATCACTAAGCGCCGAGACTGCTACGTCATCACGAGACCTACAGCGCATGCGCCACTGGCCGTTTTGGCCGTCCAAATATACACTTCGTGTGCGGCAAGGGAAGCATCTAATACACACAATATTTTATTTTGAGGGTATTTCATTTTACACCAACATTAAATTGGTTGTCATGGTTTTTGTAATTTTCCGCAAATTGGCTACGCTCCTGATGGCTTACAAATATACCCCAAATTTGGGAATCGTTGGACGCAATCCTGGGTACTCACAGAAGTAATAAATTACTTGTTTTAAAATTAAAAATTATCTTTTTCAATAAATCTTTTAAAATTGCCCATTATAGAATATCCCATAATAGAAATATCAAATTACATCATTAAGGATTGTTTATGAATAAAATCAAACTCTTCATTATTGAAAATATTTAAATTAGAGAATCTATTTCAATCAATATATTATTCTTGAATTTTTCCTAAGTTGCCTTGATTGTATAATTCCCAACCTTCTGGTTTCTAACTGGAGTATTTTTCTGGAGTCCTAAAAATAAACTTATCTTAAAAAATCATGTAAACGTTAGACTGGAGAGGAGGACTAAAGACTTTAGATCTTGGGTTAACCCTGGGAGAATTTCTACATTCGTAGAGACAAGGGTATTGAAATCGAAGCACCGTTATGTTAGGTGCTCCATGTCATACTTAACACGAGATAATTAAAAAGCGCATTGACCCCAATTACGTAGGGATTTTTTTTTCTCGGAAAATGAAACTATCTGGCTGTCTCAGAATAAAATTTAAAGATAAATATTCTCTTTTAGTATGCTTACTAATTTTTTTATGAGTAACACACACACACACACCAAAACTTTTAATTATTTCAAAGAACAGTTTCCCTAGCTGCACAGCTCATACCAAGCATGTCAAGTTTATATAACTAATACTACAAGTAAACGAAATCCCGCCCAACAGGACAAAAATTGGACGAATCTTGAACGTATGTGCTGCCTGGGTTGATATCCAAGATGCACTGTCTAGATCCACGAAAGTAACAACGCAACTCTAACGAATTTCACTTATACTTTAGCATGGGTCAACTTTCGTGGATATAGACATTTCGATCTCAGAAATAAAATTCCGGAAAATATAACTAGATTGTATACCTGAAAAGAAATGAAGTAATCAGTGATAGCTATGACAGGAAATCTCATACGGGGCACATCGTAAAAACACGCCAAATTGGCGGTAGTATTTGTTAATACTGTGTAATAGAAGAGTAGGAAGAAATGCATGATGCACACAGACGCTGCAAACCGTCTGTGAACCCTGCGCTGGTACTGCCACCAATTTTTGTTTTGGGTGCTGGCAGTGAACGTGTTAAGCTAGTCCATCACTGCATAAGTGAGGATACATTAAACCAGCATTTACAACTCCATTCAACAGTTACATCGCACATCACTCAAAGCCATTCAGTAAAACCAGTGGCAATATGTTCCTATAAACACCACATCATATACATACAGGCATTTCGAGTCCTTACATTATAATCCTGTTACCACATGTGATCACCGGAGTACTGTTAATTACCACAGTGTGTTCCTTCCCCATCCGCAAACACACCCATTGAGCACTAGTACTACAACACAGACTAATGTGCACTATAATACCTCTGTAATAGCGACCCGGTCCCTCTCAATCGATATGGGCACCCCCGGTATAGTAAATTGCCTTCATCATGCGAACGCTTTATGCACCATTTTCGAAGTCGTTTCCGCTAATGCCTTCCTATTGCGTAGAGGAACTAAAAAAAAGGGGATAAAAGAACACCTATTTATGACAAATCTCATTAAGTCTATTAGAAGAAGGGACGTGCTCAAAAAAACGGTCGCACGTTTAACTTCTTAAATGATTGCGAATGGGGAGTGTTCAGAGTTATAGGGGTATAAGTCCAGAAATGCAAATTTTGAAAACAGCATAGATTTTTTTGTTTCATTTTAGTATCTCGTCTGGTAGTTGTTTAAATGGCAGTATTCACACTAAGAAAATTCTTTAATTATTTCTTTAAATAATGGAAATTAAGTGACAACACTCGGTTTGCTTCCGTACATGGAAGAAATATTTCTTTTTTTCTTTTTCTGTCAAATGAGAGATACCCTATATTACATTATTTGAAGAAATGATTTATACCCGGTTCACACATAAAATAAACTAGTTTAAGTGCCAATCTAGCTGAAGTCGAGTATAAATTACATACTCGACTAAAGCTAGATTGGTACTTAAAATAGTTTAACTTTTTATGTGTGAACCGGGTAATACAGTTCTTTTAAATTAGTTACAGGAGGTGGTCATTAAGAACTACTTTTCCGCCAATCAGAGGTCTAACTTCCGGTTAACCATCGGTCTGGTTAAGCTGTGAATACGGCCGTATGTCAAAAGTTCAGCAATGCTAGTCAACAGCTGTTTTGGGGCCGGGGTGTATTGTGAGCTGATTGCATGTAAATTTGAAACCATAAATTCAAATATGTCGTTAGTTTGTTATGGGAAACACTAGTTTGTAACATTAAACTCTCCTACCACTTTGACCAAAACTTACGAATAAAATTAAGAAAAAAACTAACTCACAGGATTGCTCTTATTTGAGATATTTTATTTTTCTAATTATTACACTAATCATGTACTAATAATGTTTATGTGCCTACTCGTACAAAGATAGTTGAAAAAGTCTCAATAAAAATCTAATCACTTCTTTTAATAAGCTGTGAAGTTATAGTGGATATTCCTAACTCTAACAACATACCAGACAAAAACATTTTTTAAGAGGATTGTGTCAAGTTTGTTATTCTCTTGTACGAACAACCTCAAAAAATGCATTCTCCCATAAGTACTACACACTGGAGATTCGTCAAACACTTTTGCAGCGTTAAGACACATTAATAAACACTCATAAAAAGCCTTTTGAATGAATTGAGATTGTATTATGTAAAAAAAAGATGTAAAAGTGTTACTAAAAATTTCGTATTCAGATAAATGTTCTTGTAGTGTTTTAATCCAAATTTATAAGGACGCTTTCAGATTCTAAATACAACACTATCGCTTTTCTGGATAGAACACAGGTCTAATAATTTTCAAACATATTCAGAACACTATAAAGTATTGTACCTAACAAAAGTATTGTACATATTGTGTTAAAGTATTGTACCTAACAAAACAAAACTAAATTGTTAACTTAAGAACAGGTCCAAAAGAATTAACAAATGTATTTATTTTGTGTGGATCGTTTGCAGTGCACATGTGCAAAACCATAGAGAAAATTGTAGAAAAAATTATGAAGAGAAACTATAGAGAAAAATGTAGAGAAACTATACAGAAAATTATATTGAAACTATAGAGAAAACCTTCAATTACTAAAAAATAACTACTTTGGACTTAGACCACTTTAATTCTAAACGTCTCAAATACAGAATGAAAAGAGAGAACGAAAGAGAAACTTCGGATCTATTAGATTTTTTTTAACATGCTTCTCTATGAAAGAAACTTTTTTTGTAATAGCTTGGATGTTTGTTCATGACTACTAGAAAGTTAGAAGCTAAGCCTAGCGTTTAGAGTCCCGTTTTGGTGAATGGTTGTTTGGCGCTTTCATTTAAAGTTAGATTCGCGGCATTAAAAGACGTCGTTATGATCCCGTGCCATGAAGTGGTGATTTCAGCTTCTCGTTATGGAATGATGAGAACCTCGCGGACCTAGTATTATTTCTGGTTTTTTTATAGAGAGATCTTGATTTGTTTGCTTTTGTGAAATTTCACATCACTTATCGTGTCTGGCCAGACATGCCATTAGACTATAAGGTTTAAAATTTTGTGGTTATTTTTAAAATATTGTTTGTTTGAATTGATTATTGTCGTGGAATTCGTTTGCTCTAACAGGCATGTAAATGAAGAGAAAGTTTAACGTTTTTAATTAAGTTCTATATTAAACCAAGCAAGTATCGTTGTATGATTTAAAAAAATGATTTTGAGACCCAAGAAAAAAAATTGTGATTTTATCATGACCAAGGCGCTTTAAATTTTTCTCAAACTCTACTGACGTAACATTCCAATCAATAAAATAACAACGCTTACTCGTATAATTTCATATAGGCATAAAGATATTTGTTGTTGTCGTGTCCAAAAGAAATTGAAAATTAAATGGAGCCAAAAGCATTAAAAACGAGGACATGAATATAATTGATGTAAAATGTTGATGAAATTGGTGGTTGAGGGAAATACTTTCAAAAATAAACATTGTAGCTATAAAATTTTATGATCGTAAAAATAAATTATAAAACACAAAATTTAAACCTCAATATTTTTATACATGTTTGTCTATTTGATATTAAGAAGGTTAAATATTAAATTTAGGTGCTTGCAGCAATATGAGCTATGTAGCCTTGAATCGTCTGAAGAAATTTCTTTTGTAATCAAACACATATTGGAAGTTTTCTACACTACATAAAAATATATTTTATTTACATACATGGTTTATCAGTCTTTACAAATATTACTGTTAAAAATGTTTTAAGTATTTAACCATTTGTGAAAAAATAACATTTATTTATACTATAGTGCCTACATCAAGGTAAGTTATCATTTCTGTGAATTTACTACAAAAAGAAATATGTTTGCTATCAATTCAAATAAATAAACAGTCTTAACTCTTTACTTGATAACAAAAATTTAAATGACGACTTAAAGTCTTAAAATAAATATTCTGTGCTTCTCAAAATTCCTAAAATGCTGCTTAAAACGGTGCATGTATTTATTTCAACTTTAATACTAAACAAACATAATGCAATTAAAAATTTTTATCAACGCAAAACACACAGTAAGTTCCACAATAAGCTAATATCAACATTCCTTCTCTTATGAGAAATCCAAGCTTAAAGAAATCTAATACAGCGAAACTTACCCTTTAACAATTTATAACCTTGATTGCTTCTTAGATAAATATTTACTAAGGCATGCAAATATTTGATGATTGTAATTAGGGCCTTCTAGGTTTTCTTATAAGTGTTTAATTGAAAACTACGTTTATGTTTCATCACCTCTCTGCACATTGGGAAAAAACTCAAATAGCTAAAATGCCTCTGCTGTTCATAGCAAATAAATTTCGGAAACTTTCACCAAATATGCAGACAACTTTGATTTGATTTGCATTTTGTTTCGTTTTGCAGTTTGCTTTTATGTGTATTTAGCAGTAACTAATCGGAATGGAGGATTTTAGAAGGGTTAGTAATGCATGGCCACCTAGACTCGTAAGGTCGGAGAGGCTCAAAATTGAGACTTGTGATATTAGCACTGACGTCACTTTTGTTGTCTCTTTGGCAACAACTCAACTTTACTCTGAACTAAATTAAAATACTAATTTTCATTCTAAGTAATATTAGCAGTAGGGTGATTTTTAATTGAATTGTGACCAACTTACAACTAATTACTGCCTGTTAGAGTAGTAATTATATATGATTTCCTTTAATTAAAAATAACCTTGAAAATATTATTTCAAATAGTCAATGATACAAAAGTTCTTATCTTTAGCTTTTCCAGGAGAGAAGAAAACCGTTTTAATTCGAATTTTTGAATTACTTAATTAACTTTATTTTAAATAGTGTCCATCTTCTCCAAATTAATAATTCGAATGAAAATCTAAAATTTTAGTTTTTTCTCTCTCGAAAAAACCAAGCGGTAGGAACTTTTGGTTCTGACAGGACCCTCTAATATTGTAGATGTACTCGCAACTCGGTGTGTGACGTCAAACATGCGGTAAAAGCAAGAATTTGTCTATTGAGTCTATTGAGCACAAAAAAAATCTTACTTTATTAACTCCTAGGGTTTTAATCTCTTCAAGGCTGATAAAATGAAGACTCAATGAAGGCTCTGAAGACTCAAAATATTTTGTTTAACATTAAAAGCAAGAATTCAGAATAAGAAAATTATATACAGGATGTTTCAAAAGTCCAAAAGAAAAAGTTCTTGCAAGTTTTTCAGTGTTATTGTGTAGTTTTGTGTCTTTTCAGTTAAATAAAGGCAAAATTTAATAAAAAATAGGAAGAACTTGCAAATTTGAGAACTTTTTCTTTTTAGAGGCTTGAAAAAGTGCTATTTTCACATGCTAATATCTCCGCGAGTATTCACGATATTTTCGTCATTTTTTTTTCAGAGTCCTTCATATTTCTTCAGAGAGTCCTTCATAAAGATTTAGGGGTGATAGTAAATGCGGACTTTAAATGGGTTCATCAGTGTTCATCTGCTAGTAAAAAGGCTAATAGGATATTGGGATACATTAAAAAAACTGTTTCTTCAAGGTCTGAGGATATTATTTTGCCACTATACAGAGGCTTGGTGAGACCTCATCTAGAGTATGCTGTTTAGTTTTGGTCTCCATACTTAAAAAAAGATATTGATTCAATTGAAAGTGTTCAGCATAGGGCTAATAAAATGGTCAAGGGTATATCCAGTTTAAGTTATGAGGGAAGATTAAAGAAGCTAAATATATTCACTCTAGAGAAAAGAAGGATTAGAGGGGATTTGATTCAACTTTTTAAAATGGTAAAGCAAGGGGACACAGAGGGACTAGATTTCACTGAAACAATTGTAAATTCAAGTGGGGTAAACGAGTTCAAGAGGAAAATGGACAGATACTGGGATTCCGGTAGTTCGAGCTAAAAGGACTGGACCAACCTTGCTGGGCTTACGCCTGTAGTTGGTCGACTTAATTTGTATTTGTATTTGTATAACGTTGGCAACACTGCGGCGACGTTGGCAACACTCTCACTAAGGTTTTTGCCTTTTCTCCTTTACACTGTAAAAAATAATCCTGCAAAAAAACAGAAAATTTCTGGCAGCAAAAGTTGCCAGAAAATTTCTGTAGGCCGAAAAATCCTGTAAACAGAAAAATGCTGTTACCTACAGGTAAATGCTGTAAAAAGAAACTTTCCGTCAAGTGAGCTACAGATTTTTCTGTTGCCTCTCAGTAATTTTCTGCTTGTGCGCATGCACTTATTTTAGTAGAGTTTTTTTTATAATTATAATTAATTAATTAATATCCGGGGATAGAACCCACGACCTACCGCATGCTAAGCACGCACGCTACCACTGAACCAAAGAAGATTCAGTGTAGTGTTGCCAATAGCTGTATTGGTTTTCGATGCAGTAAGTTTCTGTTTAAGTACAGATAAGCTAAAAACTAGATAAAAGCTGTTTTTTTACATAAAATAAATAGAAGTGCGGTGGGAATGTTACATGACAGAATATCTCTGTAAACATAAAGTCACTGTTATTGAAAATTTCTGTTTTTCTACAGTTTTTTTTTACAGTGTAGTCTTTAAATTAATTTTTAATTTTTTTTATTTCGCCGCTGGGGGGATCTGAGTGTCAGCTCAAAAGATTTTCCAGGGTCACTTACCTAGGGGTAGACCTTACTTTCGGGACTCTAGGACGCGTTGTTTCCAAATAAAAGCCGGGAAACGGACTTTTGAAACACCCTGTATAAATGTGTGTGAGGGGGTCGTGATGTGCCCAGGACGCCTGCATGTTTTATCAATATAACTTTAAGGCTTTAGACATATGAAGATGTAATCAATATAAATCTTTTTATGGATATATAACTTAAAATTTATAAATTTTTTATATAATATTATTTTGTGCAAAAACTATTAGCAGGGGTACTTTTAATTAAATATTTACCGCTGCATATATGAAATTTTGTTTTTTAGCGGTTGAAACGTTCACTATGTAAAACTACCTTATGAAAACTATGTTTGAGGAGCATTTTTTATTTAAATTTAGTAATTCACTTTATGTATGAAATTTTATTGTGGTGAATCAGTTCCTAAATTATTTGTGAAAACTATTTAAGTATTTTTGTCCGATTAAAAACATTACATTTGTAATAATCTTTGATAAAATGTTGCTTATCATAGAGCTTTACTAAAAGATCAGGTGTATTTGCGAAAAAACTTAATATGAATAGGAATAGGTGTATGAGGAAAAGTTATCCTTTTTTCCATTTCAATTCAGATTTTTCAAGTTCGCTCAAAAATATGTTTCATTCATTATAAACAAGAATCAGGTTTTGCGTACTCTAAATGGTCGTTTATCGATACAGCTATCACTATCAACTATTTTAACTGTTACTAAACTCGAATTCATGTTTGAATTCCCGCTTTCATTTGAAAGTTTCACGTTTGGATACATTTTATAGAACAACTTTCAGAATGTGCAGTCCTCGTTACCTCCCCAAATAAAATCCAGCTCCCAATCCCTCGTTTGCAGCAATTTAACAGGCTGCGATCCCGAATAGACATTTCTGTAGGAGAAGACTCCCCCCCCCCCAAAAAAGGATGTCCGTTCGAACTTACACAGGTCCTTTCCTTGATTTGAATAAATCAAATAACCCCGCCGCTTCTACTAAACTCCCAATCTGGCCCCCGCATATGTCCAAAGGAACGGACTTCGATTTTTCATTCAAATTTCGTCCGAAATTTTTTCTCACCGTCTTCTCCAGGCGGGAGAGGGAATGGAAGATCTTCTCCCAAAACTAATTCCGGTTTTCGGGAGATTTATGGTGGCCCCGGTGAAAAATCATCGTGGTCTCGGGAATCCCGTGTGTGTGTGTCAGCATTTCACAATTACCAACACAGGAAAATGGCGCATCAACATGATTGGGGTACTAGTTCTCTCTGCAGCAACACAGACGTTGGGATACTACATTCTGGGTTGTAAGGAATAGGACTTTAGGGAGTTGGTTTTTTCTTTTGGCAAACGCTTTTTCCTGCTCTCAGGAAAAAGCGTTGTAAGGAGGAATTGGGGTTAGGGGAGGCTTGGTAGAGGCAAAAATATAATGATGTGTTTTCAAAAGATTTTTTTCGCAATGAGGTAAGGCATGTGGGTTAATTTAATGTTAAAATTTAAATTAAACTTAAAATAACCTGAAACTTAGCAATATACAGAATAATCTCATTATCTAGAACTTTGATACATCTAAAACCTTTTTATCTCGAAACAAATATTTATCCCTTAGAAATAAAGTAGATGCTAATTAATTTTATGCTTGGAGAAACCTTGTTACCTACACTGTAAAAAATAATCCTGCAAAAAAAACAGAAAATTTCTGGCAGCAAAAGTTGCCAGAAAAGTTTTGTAAGTAGAAAAATCCTGTAAACAGAAAAAAGCTGTAACCTACAGGTAAATGCTGTAAAAAGGAACTTTCTGTCAAGTGAGCAACATATTTTTCTGTTGCCTCTCAGTAATTTTCTGCTTGTGCGCATGCGTGTGGACTTATTTTAGTTGAGTTTTTTTTAAATTTTAATCAATTAATACCCGGGGATAGAACACAGGACCTTCCGCATGCTAAGCGCGCACGCTACCACTGCTCCAAAGAAGATTCAGTATAATGTTGCCAATAGCTGTATTGGTTTTCGATGCAGTAAGTTTCTGTTTAAGTAAAGATAAGCTAAAAAACTAATAAAAAGCTGTTTTTTACATAAAATAAATAGAAGTGCGGTGGGAATGTTACATGACAGAATATCTCTGTAAACATAAAGTCATTGCTATTGAAAATTTCTGTTTTTCTACAGTTTTTTTTACAGTGTACAAAACTCGATATCGGTTTTATTCTCGGGTCCCTATACTTCCTTTTAACCAAGCTATGAATTTATTCTATACAAATTGCTTTTTAAAAGAGCTTTGGAATTTTATCAGCTAATCCCTCTGTACAAATCTTCAAAAATCTGAACAAACATAGAATTAGAAAGTATATTATGTGTCTCATACAAAACCATAAATGTTCAGCTGTTCAACATTTTATTGAACTTATCGGAATGTAAGAAATGAAATACATGACTTTTTTCCTTTAATCTTTTATATATTTGATGATATTGTCTTTTTTTTATGGAAATATTTTCCAGTAATACCAAAAACTTCTGAAATTTTTTTTCTGATCAATCAATCAGTTTATTTATTATAAAATATGCACAGAAACACATATAAAAACATAAACAATGATCATCAACAAGAAAAACATTGTAATTCCTACTTTTAATTTTACAAGTTCAATCAATCAATCAATTTTATTACTATGAATATAGTTTCCACAAACAAAAAATGAACAAAAACAAATAATGAATCGCCAGGAGGAATATCACACAGAATATCACACAGAAAAATAATTACAAATTCTATACTCATAGGGAAAAACAATAACAAGTAAATAAAAAAATTGAAAAATAAAAATATAAACACTTAAATTGAATTATAGGTTAAAGAAAATAATGACCCAGCAAGGCTTAAATTTTATGCTTCAGGATTTAAACGAAAAAAAACCCCACTCAAATGATCTGTTTTACAAATAGTCCAGTAACTTGGTAGTTTTTTCAGGAAAAAAATACAGAAGTTTTTTTCTCGACGGTTTTATATGTTTTCGAGGGTGCTGAATCCGAATCTGAACTTTGCATACAAAATTTCGAATGGCATTTTGGTGAAAATTCGAAAAAACCCTGAAATTTCACCCCATTTTTTGGTTTTTTGTTTGTAGAACGGAAAGTATGGGTTTCCCAGGAAAATGTTAAATACAAAAAATAAAGATAATAAAACAGGCTACAAAATTGTCAATTACAACTTTTTTGTCTGACTAATAGTTCGGCCGTTAGAGCGCGTTGAAAAAAGGGCAAAATTTGCGCCTGCGGGTAAAAATCCAGAAAATCGAACTTTCATCTAAAAAATAAAGTATTTTTTTAAATAAGGTGCTTTAAAAACTAGTTTTATAATGTTTCACATGAAATAAACCATCTATTTAGTCTATTAATTAGTAGTTAACTGCATTTTCCTCAGCAATTTTCCTTAAGAACGCAGTTTCAATAGAAGACAATAGTGTAATGATAAGTAAGTCGCTTGTTGAAGAAAACATACAGAAGTTTTTTTCTCAACGGTTTTATATGTTTTCGAGGGTGCTGAATCCAAATTTGAACTTTGCATACAAAATTTCGAATGGCATTTTTGTGAAAACTCGAAAAAACGCTAAAATTTCACCCAATTTTTTGGATTTTTGCTTGTAGAACGGAAAGTATGGGTTTCTCGTGAAAATTTTAAAAGTAAAAAATAAAGATGATAAAACAAGCTATAAAATTGTCTACTAAAATTATTTTGTCCGACTAATAGTTTGGCGACTAGAGCGCGTTGAAAAAAGGGCAAAATTCATCCTGGCGGTGGAAAAATCCAGAAAATAACCCTTATATTCCTAAAAAAAGTCATATTTCGATTTAGATAACTAAGAAAGACTACATTTATAATTTCTTACATGATATAATCTTACTATTTATCTCAAATATTACATATTCAATGAATGTTCTTTAGGAATTCCCTCCCAGAAACTCAGGTTTTTTAGGCAAAGAAAAATCCAGTTGCTATTTTCTTTTTTGTTCTATTGTCACCAATTCCCAATGAAAACTTTTGTTAAGCATTAAAAGTTAATTTTTTATCTACTACACTCATTGCTTTTTATATTATCCTCTCCTTCTCACAAACTTATAAAATCTATGAATAATTTTTCGTTCTGGAAAACTATAATTTTCTGTTGTAGATTATAATAACTTCTGGCATGATTATTAGTAATGATATCAAAATTCACAATAACTTCTTGACACGTGCAATTATAATATTTATTTATCAGTTTCTACACCCAGGAACGTGAATCCAATTAATTTGTTTGGGATGAAATTAAGCATAACTTGGTTATAATATAAAATTACATGGTCACAGAAAATTATCCTAATATATTCTTTAAAGTGATGAACATAATGGTTTTCTCCATTCGGGAATGGGGTTATATCATGTAAGAAATTATAAAAGTAGTTTTTCTTAGTTATCTAAATCAAACTATGACTTTTTTTAGGAATACAGGGTCATTTTCTGGATTTTTCCAACGCAAGGGCGAATTTTGTCCTTTTTTCAACGCGCTCTAGTCGCCAAACTATTAGTCGGACAAAATAATTTTAGTAGACAATTTTATAGCTTGTTTTATCATCTTTATTTTTTACTTTTAAAATTTTCACGAGAAACCCATACTTTCCGTTCTACAAGCAAAAATCCAAAAAATTGGGTGAAATTTTAGCGTTTTTTCGAGTTTTCACCAAAATGCCATTCGAAATTTTGTATGCAAAGTTCAAATTTGGATTCAGCACTCTCGAAAACATATAAAACCGTTGAGAAAAAAACTTCTGTATGTTTTCTTCAACAAGCGACTTACTTATCATTACACTATTGTCTTCTATTGAAACTGCGTTCTTAAGGAAAATTGCTGAGGAAAATGCAGTTAACTACTAATTAATAGACTAAATAGATGGTTTATTTCATGTGAAACATTATAAAACTAGTTTTTAAAGCACCTTATTTAAAAAAATACTTTATTTTTTAGATGAAAGTTCGATTTTCTGGATTTTTACCCGCAGGCGCAAATTTTGCCCTTTTTTCAACGCGCTGTAATGGCCGAGCTATTAGTCTGACAAAAAAGTTGTAATTGACAATTTTGTAGCTTGTTTTATTATCTTTATTTTTTGTATTTAACATTTTCATGAGAAACCCATACTTTCCGTTCTACAAACAAAAAACCAAAAAATGGGGTGAAATTTCAGGGTTTTTTCGAATTTTCACCAAAATGCCATTCGAAATTTTGTATGCAAAGTTCAGATTCGGATTCAGCACCCTCGAAAACATATAAAATCGTCGAGAAAAAAACTTCTGTATTTTTTTCCTGAAACACCCTATTTTTGACACCAAGTTACTGGACTAAAATAAATATTAAATAAAGGTCTCTTGAAAATATTAGGAGGTGGAAAACGCTGAAATTGAATAGGGAAAAAATAGATAATTTTGGAGCAAGATGAAAATTTTTTTTGAAGATTTCTTTTTGAAAACGAAGAATATTGAATATTATTGTGGGTCTTCTATTTGAGATATTATCTTTTAAGTCGCTAATATTTTTATTTTAATAAAGATAAAGTAACATACGGTAAAATGTAAATTAGCAGATTGGTAAGATATTTAAATTATATTAAGTTACAGGGATGATTAAATTTATAGTTAAAAAATTTGAAAAATTTATCTTGCATTGATATTAAATTAAATAAATTATATTAATATTTACCCCCCCAAACTATAATACCATAACTAATTAATGACTGAGCCCAAGAATGATACAAAGTAATTGAGAATGAATTATGAACTTTATTTTTAAATTAATGCACAATTTTATTAAAAAAGTTCAATTTTAAAATTAATAAATTATGTGCTTTCTGCATTTAACACATTGCCCTATAACTCTGTACATGTATTTTCTATTTAACAGCAAATATATTTAAAATTAATTAAGTTATTTTTAGAAAAGATGCCTTTCTGATAGAAATTCAAATTTAGGTATATTTCCCCACATAATTTGAAATTAGCGTATCTAGTATCTATACATTTTAGAGAATATATACAAATGCAATTTTCATGCTGAAGCCCTCTTTCTTTTCTTACCCCTTTCGCGACATTTTCTCATATCCTTCTATCTCTCTATACTCCTACTCATTGAATTTAAGACACCAGCCCCGACCGGATGATGATATAGTTTTTGCTTTATAAAATTCGAAGTAAATACAATTGTAATAGTTTAATTGACTTTGAAGTGTAATATAGTTAGACGCGTATCATTCTAAAACACTGAATACTGAACTACTGATATAGTACAACACCCGGCAAGTAATAATGGTGCTTTCCTGCTTAAAAAATTAAAGTGAATATATTGCAGTTGTTTGAATGACTGTGAAGTGTAATATAGTAGTTAGATGTGCCATTCTAAAATTTTGAATAGTAGTGCGAACGACAGGCAATATATAGCGCGTTTAAAGTCCTTACCTGTTAAGCGAAAAGACGAACCATGGGGGGAAAGAATCTTATCTCACTCACTCGGAAATGAAGAATGCTCCCAAGAAGACTTAATCGGTCGAACCCTTCAAGCTCATAATCCAGTCCATAAACGCCCTGGAGGAACAGATAGGAAAATGCAATATCGCCCAGAACAAAAGAAGGCAATGATTCAGAATCACTAAACTTCAAAACGATAATGTTCTTTAAAGCGTTTTCAATCTCCCGTCCTTTATTTATTGCTTTTTTTCCCTGGGCCATATCTGGGAGAATCGAAGCCTTATCCGGATCCTTGTCCCAGGAGACTCTTTCCCGGGAAGGTGTCAATTTTGAGTCGCCATCTTTATTTACTATGTTCCCGAGAGCATTATGTTCCATTACGTTTCGCGCCATCTTGACAGTTCTATTTTTCGCCCAAATACGAAGGCTTGACGAAACAATGGCGTGCGAAATGCCTTGTCTTGGATTTGATAGACTTGTGTTGCGTTATTCGAACGGTTTAATGAATGATAATTTATTTGGTTAAGATCACGTAGACATAAAGTTATAAAATTTATAAATATTCATGCATTGAAAAAGAGCAGTATAAATTTAAATTTTTCACATTATTTTATGTTTGATACTTTTTTATACTCATTTTGAACTGGCACCTGAAGAATAGGGCTTTCCCCCTCGCTAGAAGCGTAACCATGGCTACGCTCTTCGCGCGGCCAATAGTAAGCCTTCTTCGTCGCTGTGAAGTTGATAGTTGCCATGGTTACTGATTCGGTGGGGGAAATGAAATATTTTCCGGCCGCCAGTTCAAAATGAACAGAGTATAGATAGTAGAATACGCTTTTTTATGTAGTTTATTAATGTATCTAACTTTTATAATGTAACTAATTTATGTAGTTTATTTGTATTTTTAAATAGAAAAAATCACATAAATCTTCTAACACTTAACTATTCCGTCTCATAAAATTTTCGATCGTAACCATGTAGTATTATGCCTACTATTTTCTTAAAGCTATTTTTTAAAAAGTTAAACTGTCATATAAACTTTAAAACGATTGATACAACTTCAACAGCTTATTCACAGCCATTAGCCTCGGTCTAAAATATATTATTCGTATGCTGCCCTTGCTCAAAGAAGGATTCCACCTATCAGAGTCAGAGAAATGCTAATTTTTCTTTATTTAGCTGCTAGTTAACAACGACTATTAACACCCAGTTAAAAATAGGTGGTTCAAAATAAATTAAGGAATATAATGCAAGCAAAATTGATACATTAAAATATCTTAATTGGTTAAAAAACAATAATATATCTTCTAACCAATTATTAACAAAAGAGGTCAAAATAATAGTTATACTGAGGACAACAAAGAACATGTGGCAAATAATTACACATTCGGCTTCTAAAATAATCAGCACTTATTAGCGGGGTAGATAATAGAGTTTTATCTCGGATAGACCTTTAAAAACACATCATTTATCTCCAAACAAGACCTCTTATTTTTAATGGACAGCCTCAATACTACCATTTTCTCCTCTTGAGAACGAAGGTTCGATTTTCGTGTCGATAACTACAACACACTTTGTCCCCCGACAATCGCCGAAAGACGTCTGTCCCTTCATCCCCTCCCTCTACATGGGAAAAAAACGAGAAGAGCCGGTGGAAATAAATTTTATCTGTCGACGCGTCCGGACGTCGGCAGGCATTTATCTGGCCGGAGTCCGGCTTTATCTGCGCCGCTGATGCATTTCGAATGCCCTCGATGGAAGGGGTTGGGGAAGTTGAAGAATCGGCTGGCTGGGTTGGAAGACCACCGTTTTTGATTCGATTGTGGAGGAATTGAGGGTTTTGGGTGTGCATTTTGTGTTCCAGGCTATGATTTTTTTTACTTTTCCTTTAAGATGTTGGGAAGAACGCCACAGAGTATAGAGCTTAACAGAGGATTCATCTCCATAGACGCTAATGGAAACTTTTTTTAACATGGGTTTTCCCATAGACAATTTCAAGTACTTCGGACCGCCTCCTTCCACGTCACTCCTTTTACGTCTCTGTCATTCATCCACTGAAGCTGTCACTCAAATCCAAATAGGAAGTGGAGAGAAAAGAGCAGCACCGCGATGAAATTAAAATGCCGCTTGATAGAAGTTCAATACCCAATCAGGAATATCTTTCACATTTCACCTTCTCTGATTGGCGGGTAGTGAAATTAATTATAATCTGCGGGATTGAATTAAATTAAGTACCTAAACAGGAAAACAGCCGTTTGGAATCTCTGTTAGCTCTTTACTCTGTGAAGAACGCTTCCCACGAAGGTGGTCTTACAAATACCAAATGCAATGGGAAGTACTTAACCCACCAAAAAACTGGTTCTCACTTCAATTTTATGCTGCCCTCTAGGTTAAAGGGAATTTTTCTTATTTTGGAAATTTCGAAAGTTAGTTACTTGAAGTCTCATAGGACTGTCTTGGATCTAGTGAAAATATGTCTCTCTGTTCTAAAAAAAAGTTTTGGTGAATGGTTTCCAGAGAAAGGCTTTTTAATTACGGATCCGTGTAACAAGTTTTTGGTATCAAACTGTTCGGATTCTTTTGAGGATGTGCAATAAGCTTTTAGAATTCCTAAAAAATTCTAAAATATTTCAATTTTTCAGGATTACAGATAAGGTTGCAGTTAATAGCAAGAAACTGTCTTACAATTTATTATTCCTCCAATAAAAACGACCAATCTACGCCATATTTTATAACGAAAATACTTCCGTTCACAATTTAAAAATGCGCTTCAAAATATTTTATAAATCAAATATCTTTAAAAGATTGATAAGAGTTTTCCAGGAATTTACAGATATACTATTTAAATGAAGAATTTCTAACAAAAAAAATTGTTTGTAAACATTGAGTGTAATATAGGTTTTGTTTCTTATTGTTTTCAATAGCTTAAGATGCCTGCCTACCTAAAAAATGCCGTTTCGGACCAAAAATTCAAGAAAAATTTTATTACCCTATTTCAAAAAACACATCTTTAGCTTTCCAAATCAGTTTAAATTTTGTCTTTATCTTTCCTAGAACCAAAGTTACAGAAATTTTACTTGAAACTAAAAAGGCATTTTATTAAGGAAAAGGTAAAGAAATTCGCGTTTTTCTCAGAATCACTTTTTTGCTATTTTCCTTCTCCGCAAAACTACATAACTCAAAATATTATAAGTGAATTTCTATGAAACTTGGGCATAATACTTGTCATGATATTGTTTAGGAGCCCTACTACTTTTTTGGCTATGGGTGTAATATTTTTTATATAACTTCAAACTTTACTGAAATTTGGTGTTTTTTTTTTTATTTTTCAAGTTTAGTGTTATAACTTTTGATATTAAAATAATTTAACATGTCTCATAGAACATAAATATGTTGCAGTAATTTATTTTCCGAAATTTGGGAAGCTTAGAGGGGTGAGTTAAATCGATGTTCCACTAGTGGAACGTAGGCCCATAAAAGGTTAATACTAATTTATCGTTAAATACAATTGATATTGATTTTTCACACAAATGAGAAAAACTTAAACCGTTAACACTAGTGATGGGCAGGTATCGATACCAAATACTTAAGTACTCGATACCTATAGGTATCGAATATATTCGATACACACAAAAGTATCGATACTTTATTGACATAGTATTTCGTTTTAAATTTTTCAATGAAGTAATCTTTATAATACCTACTGTAGATCAAACGCAGCCTGTTTCCGTTTTCATTTTGCAACGCTCAAACCCAAGTCGTTATCATCCGCGAGAGAAATTTGACGCGGCTAGGTTTTTCCCCCGCCAAATCCTTCGCCTCTATCGACCTCCAGGCCCGTAGCTACGGGGCTTTTTGATGGATCGCTTTCAGTTTTTTGAATATTAGTCTGATTATGGATAGGCCCTAAAAAATTATCCCTTCAGGTTCATTTCCAGACATTGAAAAAAAGTACTCGATACCTAAAAGTACTCGATACCTATAAGTATTCGATACCAAAGTATTCGATACCTAAAATTATCGATTTTGCCCATCACTAGTTAACACTAAAAAAATCTATTATAAATACTAACTTTTTAAAAAAACGTTGCTCAATTTAGGCTGCAAAATAATTCACACACTAAATTTAGGAGAATTTATAATTTCAGTTAAGGTGACACATTTCACTGTATTTCCGATATATTGTAGCATTCTTAACACATTTATTAATTCTTAACATTTATTCTTTTAACGTATTAATTTTCTACTTATTTTCAAATTGTTTTTATCTTTTTATATTAATGTCATTATAATATGTGTTAACGTGAGATAAGAATAACTAAGATATACATAGTTACATGTTACAAAATCTCACAAACTCAAGGAACGCTCCTTTTATGCGTTTCAGTAGTACATGTGAAAGTAATGATATGTATACGATATGCAAAAAAGCTTCTTATTTTTCCTATCATCTTGCAACATAATTATATTTTCATTTTCCTGTTCAATGCCACCAAGTCCTTCTTGAAAACATTGTTTCTCTCCTTTTTTAAGAATGTCTTTTAAGTAATTAAATAAAATAAAGCATCTTACATTTAAAAAAAATATTTTCATTTATAATGTACTTCATTAAAACTGTCTAAATTAAGTTCTTCTAAATTTTAGAAAAGAGAATAGAGAATTTAGAGTGCAAATTTAAAAAAAAAGATTATTATGCTTATAAAATATTGAATAAATGGCCTGTGCCTAATTATGTTTCATCATCAACCTTAGCGTTTAATGTAACCTTTTAGTTAACTAATATTTGACTTTAAAACGTTCTCAAAATACATTTAAGCTGAAACAACAGTTAGAAGGAGTGGAAGTAAATCCTTTGTGAATAAGAATTTTGATGACTAAGTTTTAATAAAACAAAAAACATGTTCGCTTTTATTTCATAAGCTACACAATTAAGACGTATCGTATTTAATAAAGATATGTGAAGGGTGAAAGGTCTTTATTCATTTCAACAAACACGCATTTTTTGAAAACATAATTAACATAATTTCGCCTATTTCAGCCTTCAAAGAGAAATGGGTATTAATATGAACTCTTATTTAACTCTTCCTTTTTCTCAGAAAAAGAATAATGAGGAAAAAAAGTTTAATTAAAACATTCTATTTAAAAATGGATATGCGTTTAATTCCTAACTGTGAATTTTTAATATGAAGTGTATAGAGAATTTCTGAATATGATAAACTGCAGAAGAAAAATAATAAAGTTATCAACTAGCTTGCTTTATTTTTAAAACTCAATTTTATACTCGTAAAATTACTTAACAATTACAAAGATAAAAAGTTGAGTGTCAAAATTTGTACAGATTTTCCATTTTAATGTAAGAAATGCTTGGATTCCATAAATATCTACCTACCATCAACTTCACATCATTACAAAATGCTTTAAGCGTTAAATTATTTTAGAAATTAAACAATCTAAAAGCAAACACCAAAACACACTTTCACTGTGCTTGTAGTCTTTCAGAGCGAGTTATTTTATGGGCCTGAATATGCAAGAGAACAATTCTACAAAGACGTTTACTTTCTTAAACTTAATTACTTACTGGGAAGATAAGATGACTTTTGCTAACTATAATTATTACAAGACATAAATTAGGAGGGCATCCTTGTAATTAAAACGAACCAAGATGTTTATTCAGAACACACACAGAGAAAAGAAGGTTTTCACCAACAAAAATGGCAAACAGAGGATCCATTTGATTAGATTTATAACTATATATACTCCTAAATTCGTACAAACGAAAGGTTTAGTTCTATGAATTACTTTCAGCATGAACTCGACTCTTAAGTGCTTAAGCAAAGTATTTCGATTTGTGGAATAGAGTAGGCCTGTAAGATTCAACTACGGAAATTAATTTTAGTTAATAGATAGTTTATATTAGCAATTTAAGTTACTGGTTTCGTATTTTAAAGCTCTTCGTCTTAGAATTAAATCGGCAGGTGTTTGAAATCAATGTTTAACGAATTCAACTCAAAAGTTAAGTGATTGGTAATATTTACCTTTTCAAATATAAACTAGTTAAATGCCCCAAATATTATCCATTTAGTACCTAAGTAGCTACTGTTATGTTTCAGTCTCATATAAGCAATAACTGAAATTAATAGATTTTATGTAGAATAATTTTTACAAATATAATATTAGTAATGTTTTTTGAACTGAATTCCGCTCATAGTTAAAGTTTGTTTTGGCATGTTTCATAGTGCTGATGAGTCCTAACAAGGACGAAATCGGTCCATGGCTGGAGGCGACGCTTGAGAGATGTGAGTTTACACTTATTGTCCGATAACCAGGGATAATGGGGAAATACTCCTTTCATAAATCCTACCCTGCTTTTAAAATATATATACCAATATAGTAAAAGTCAGCAGAGTGATTTTGTCAATCACACAAGGTATTAACGTGTATTTTGGGTAGGTCCAAGGTACAAAGCTTTCCTTAGGTCCAAGATACATCACTTGATAATTTACTGAAAAATGTCTGCGCTTCATGTTCAGTTTACCTTCAGCCCCATTTCAAACACATAATATTATAGATGAAACAATAAACTTTAAGCTATACAATTCACTGCAAAATATAATTTGTATTTTTTAAACTAATAGCTTCGAAGTGAAACTTACGAAAATTTACTCTTTACGGGCGTAATCCGTTTTTAACCTATATTATCTCAAATTTTAAAATAACAATTTAGTTAAAATAAGAGCTCTATTTGGAAGGATGCTAACTACATGTCTAGTGTTGCTATACTAAAAAAAAGTTTTGCTAAAAACAGTGTAGGACCGAGGTTACACTACTTCCCCTACGTCAAAATGCCCTGAAATTAACTGATGCCATACTGCGCCTTCAGCGTAGAAATGGTGAGAACTAGTTAATGTAAAAAGGAAATCTAATATTCATTAAGAGTTTATTTAGTTAAAATAGATTAAAATGTCCTCTCAGGAATAAATGAATCCTGGATTTAATTTACTTCACATACTTCTTCGTTAACCTTATCACAAAACGTCGCACGTTACTGACTTGCATTAAAGATCCGATCGAATTCCGTTCTGTATGGGTGACAAGGACCCTCCTTCCCAAAACAGGAAGCAAACCTAACAAAAAAAAACAACAACACAACCCTTAATTCATTCCCAAAAATTGACTTTCGAACCGAGCAAACTGAGAGAAAACTTTCGGTGAAACTAGTTAAAGCGAAATAGCCTTAATTTCTTGCGAAAACTCGTTTATCTGGCTTCTAAAAGGAAGACGTACGGGGGGAAACTTTTGAATTTTCTCTTAAATTCATTCCAAAGGTGTATATTTCTCCCCCTTTTTGCAGTTGATGGCAACACTTCCATTCAGGGTAAATCTACGGCAACTCGGGGAAATGGTGCCACAGCTCAACTTAACTTAATGGACTCGCCTTCCGTGTTTTCTTCACAACCTGAATGGAGGGACATTATTGAAACTGGGAAGTGATTTAATTGATGTATGTATTGTTCCGACACCTTATCTGGGTTTGGAAGAGGGAATTTCTTTATTTTTGTCAGTAACATTTACCAAGATGAATGTGTGAGGCTACACTGATAGGATATACCAGTCTTCTTTGAAAATGAATGTATACTGAAAATGTACTATACCTATTTCCCTGCATCTTAAGGTTCCCATTTGAGAATAAGGGTGGGATAAATAATATTTTATTTATCATATAAATTTAGCTTGTATAAGTACTTGGGGATACCCTTGAAGAAAAATACAATAGAACTTCAGCATAGGTTTCTGTGTTGGAGTGATTTTTCAGATAACCGATAATTTATAAAGAACATGCGTTAGGTTTTAATGTATTAAGATAAATGTGTAACAATTTAAAATAGATACTATACATTTAGTTTAGTTAACTAAACTATACATTTAGTTACTATACATTTAGTTTTTAGTTAACTAAAGAAAATTTTACATAAGTTTTCCTTTAAATCGTGGGATTTTGGGAGAAAGCCACTCACGACCTTATTATCGCTGCTACTTTAGCAGTAGTTAACCAACAATTAAAGAAGGAAAACGAGCTTTCCTCTGATGCTGATTGGTGGAATCCTTCTTTAACCGATGGTTAACCTTCGGTCAGGTAGCAGTGAATAAGGCCATAAGTCACTTTTGGAGAATATTTTGAAAGTGGAGGAATGACACCAACAAACTAGCGGATTCCAAAAATATCACCAAGCTGCAGTGATCAGTGTGTTGATGCAATTGCATGTCGCAAAAGAAAACGATAGGATATCGCCACATTTGGGGATACCTCGTACTAGTAGTTGAGCCAATAAGTGACTTAGTCCTTTTCTCTTGTAAGCCAACGAAATTTTACTACGATTCTCAAACTATGGGGCTTGTTCCCTATGGGGACGTAGTGACACTTAAGAAGGGCGAGGAAACTCGATAATAAATTATTATTTAGCGCAAAACATATGATTGAATTCAATACCTGGTTATTGTATTAGAAAAAGGACCTAGACGAAAATTATTATTGAAAATCGGTTCGCAAATATTGAAACCAGATCAGTGCACAATAATATTTTCATGAAATTTTAAATCATGAACTTTGAAACGAAAAAAACCCCCTAAAATAGTTGATTCTTTTGGATTAAAATCGGAAAACGGTTTGGAATATAATGTGAGCAAATATTTCATTCTTTAATAATAGACAAGTTCTTAAAAATTGACTTTAGGTTTTATTTTCCCCGTTGTTACGAAATGAGCATCATTGATTGATTGAATGTATTTGAGGTATTATTACACTTTTATATAAACTAAATTGAAATAGAATTCATTTAAAAAAACAGGTCTGGTTATTCATTATATGAATCCAATTAAAGGGTTTTGAAATATAGTAAGTGTAACGACGGAAGGAACTATATATCGTGATAGAGTAGAATACATTCATTATATTCGTGTGTATTTATTTCTCTTGGAAGCCATTGATCTCAAAATGGTGGTAGTATAAAAATAAATTTTAAATCAGGATCAACAATGGATAGGAACTTTAAGTAAAAAATCAACCTAAATAGTGCCAAATGGATTTTTGTGTGTAAAATTTTGCATTTCATTTTAGGGTTATTGAAGAAGCTTTGAATTCTGCTCGTTAAGTCTGGTAATTAACATATACTTGTATCTCTCCATTCTAAAAAAAAGTTTTTAGTGAACGGTTTCCAGAGAAAGGCTTTTTAATTACTGAACCGAATGACACATATATGGTATCAAAATGTCCGGATTCTTTCCGGATTTCCGAGTAGGCCCTTCGATTTTTCAAAACAATTCATAATTTTAAAATATTTCCATTTTTTTTAGATAACGGATAAACAGTTTCAAAGCAAGTACTGTCATTAAATTATTATGCATCCAATCACAACGACCGATTGACGCTATATTTTAAGATGAAACATGTTTTTCACCTTTTAAAAAAAGTACTTTCTTGATGAAATATCACTCAAAGACTGATGAAAATATATTCTAAAAACTTACATGAACGCCATTTTATACTAAAATTTCCCACTTTTTGTCCAATATTTATAATTTTTAGTATGATTTTATCGAAATTAATTGTAAACACAGAGTGATGTTTTGTCTCTTATTATTTTCAATTGCTTAAACGGTATTGTTTAACAAGTCTGGGTTTAAACAAAAATATGAATGATAAAATGATAAACAGTAGGCATATTATACTAACGAGTTACTTTAAAATAATGGTTTTTGTTTCGTCCGAATATTGATAAACAATTAGAATTAGTTATTTTTATAATCATAGATTAAAAATAATTAAGATGAATATTTTTAAAAACATATCGTTTAAACTTTTGATAAGTTCGAGTTCTTATTCAAACTTTTAAGGGAGATTTATTCATGGAGGGGATTTGGAGAAGTATCTTCTGGAAAGTTGGTTGACGTTTTTTTCTGTAAATTGTTTCGACAATTAACTAATTGTTTTATAAAGTGTATTAAGTTCAGTGAGTTGGAATTTGTGGGAATTGCGAAGCAATTCCAAATAGTCCTGCGTCAGCAGTTTACGGGGGTTGGCGAGCGATAGCGAGCAGGGGGCGGTAGCTCCCTAGTTTTTAAAACAAAGACAAAAATAAAATATTTTTCTTGTAGTATACTTTTCAAAGCGTATTAATGTTTTTCGTTTTGTTCTTGATTTGACCTTCCAAATCAGTATTTCTCAAGGACCCAGCCAAGAAAAATGACCACACGGATACAATTTATAATTTCGGAAACTAAATTAGCAGCTTAAATATTTACATTGATTTTGAAAAGTGTATATATGAATGTTTGTTTAGGCCCTTAGCAACTTAATCATCTTGAGATCAAATATGCTTTTGATCGAGAATAAATATTCTTAGTCTAAGGAGTTAATTTACTGATATTGATTCCTTAGCAATTTCTTTGCTTGCATGTTTGTTTCGAGGCATATGTTCAAAAGTCAATTAGAATAGTAAAAAAAAACCCAGAAAATCTCTTAAATTATTTAAAAAAATATTTTCTGATTTTTTGAGTCAGTTTAAACAATATTTGGGATGACGTCTCTCTTTTTAAAGTAAAATTTAACGAAGTAATTTGATGGTTGGTGATTAGATAAACCTGCATTTTAAAGAGGTATACAATGAGTTTTTATGATATCATATTGGTTCTTTAGCAATTTTTATGAAAACCTCATGAGTGAATTTAATAAAATTTTTAGACTCCTAAGAACTTGTAGTGTGGGTAAAAAACTGAAATTTTTTTCGAAAATCTAAATAATATAATCGTTGCCTTCAATAAAACTACATTTTTTTGCTATTTTTGGCGATATTGTACCCTCATATGTACCCCCCATGCTATACATTTTCCCCTAACACCCCTTCCACCATAATACCCCTTCCCACCAGCGTAGACGTCCCATTCCCAACCCACTAACTAAGTTGTCGCTATGTAATAGCTCGGAAAATGACGTCGGTCGTACTAGCACAAAAGGGAGGAATACCGCCAGAAAAAAAAATCTGTAATCGTCGGCGCAAAAAAAGTAGAAGAATAGATGTATCTGGATCTCCTGTGGGAAATCACGTGATCCATCGAAACCCGGGGTCCTAAAGAGTCCGGGAATTGTTGAAATGACTCATCAGCGGGACGTCTGGGCAATTGCCCCTCGGGGAGTCCGGCTGCCCGGACGATTCCGGGGATTTGCAGTGAAAAAAAATTTCAGGGATTTTAATTTAAGACGTGCCTTTTGCGCTGGGATTGGTCCTAGTGTCGTGATGGATACGAGTTAAAGCTCTGGTTGATGAGTTGTTTTGATCGGTTTGTGGGTGATTCTGTTGTGTTGTTTTCTACCTTTTCGCAGGGGAAAGTACATAACATTGGGTGACGTTTTAAGGTACGGTCTTGAAGAAAATATTGGGACGCCACATTTTGTTTGCCTGCCGACGACGCCTAGTTAGAGGTCCGAGAGGTTTTATCTTAGAGAGTGGCCATAAAATTTGGAATGGGTATTTTCCGAGATGTCTCCCCTCCTGGCACCTGTTATTACGTCCAAACTATGAAAATTAGGTGACGGAGCATCTTAGTGATTTGACGTGCTGCCCACTATGCCAACTCCCTTTGCACTGTACCTGTCGCCTGGTTCGATTACCAGCCTCACGCTGGATGTATTTTTTTTTCTCTGTGTGTCAGTAAAAATTCTATTTGCGTCTGTCTTGACGAAAGTTTATAAGCGGATCCTTGAGATCAAGCACACAAGCCGGTAAATATATGTCCCCAAATCTAATTCAATCCATTATAAAAATTAAGTAGCTTTGCTCACCTTGGTAAACGTTTTAGAACTAAGAGACCGGGCAAAGTGGTTCGAGTATAGAGTAGAAGCTATACGTCTAATGTTCGAGTCCCCGTTTGGCATGAATGTTAGTTTCTGTCTTTGAGTGGTGCAGATATAGGTACCTCAGCTCCGGTCAACAGGTGACCTCTGAGTAGCTCTAACAGCCGTATTAACCATCGTGGTTCAACCATGGATTGAAGGATTATCCCCTGATCCTAAGTAAAACCTTATCGACCAGCCCTAACTAATGAATAACCACTGGTTTTTTCAGCCAAAATCTGACCACCCAACTTTGGTGGGTTGAACCATGGATCCGTGGTTTATTTTTGCGAAAATGGACATTTAAGAAGAATTTGATCACAAATTATATTTATATATGAGTATATTTTCTTTAATCATCAAAATAATGGTTGCTGAAAGTGAAATAATAAAGAAAAACTTCTCACAAAACGGTTTAAAAAGCCATCAACCAGAAAATTTAGAGTTCGCTCTCGTTTTGATAGATGGCGCTCTTAAAATAACTAAGGTATTAAATATTTAGCACGGCTCTTACTTAAGTTTCAAAAATTTCCCCTTTTAACTAATAATTCCTTTAAATTCTTTTAAAAATAGTCTATTTTTAGAGAGGTGAATCAATATTTTTAGATACGTGTGAGTATTTTAAAAATAATATTGAAATAAACCCATTCAGTGTAACCATTAGATTACGAGGATTGTGAAAACAATTTCGAATGTAAAGCAGGAAATATAGAACACCAGTTCAAGTCATTTTCTGTAGTTGGTTGTATAGTTATTATTAGTTGCGATAGAAATTTTTTAAAGCAGGTAGATAATTTTACAGGAAATATTTTACACTGGGACTATGAACTTCAGCCAACAGCGCGGACGGCCGGACTCGATGCCTGGCGTCATCGCGGTCCAATCAGAAGTGGCGTTACATACAAAACTGCGGTTTGAAGAAACCATGATTGTTGGATGTTGGTCGATAAGGTCCAAATCTCGTCATCGGAAAAACTTCGACCATGGTTCGTACGATCAGTGAATAATCTGTGGATCGATTCGCGTTGGTTAATACGGCTGTAACTGCCGTAGTCATTGGTAACTTGACTGGTGGTTAACCGGGAGTCAAAACTATGATTGGTGGGAAAACTAGTTTTCCTTCTTTAACTGTCAATCAGAAGTTTGACTTCCGATTAACAGACGATCAAGTTACCGGTGACTACGGCCGTAAGTAAGTTAGGGCATTTCACGGGTTAAGGTTGATTGATCAAAAATACCCGAACATTGATTGGTAAAAAAATAATTTGATCTTAGAATCAAGAGTCCTCGGTATTATAAGGTAATAAAAGTTCGTGTTTTGGATGCAGTGTTTTACGTTAATAAGGTTATCAATGTATTGATGATAAAGTACAAATAGTTAAATTCATATACTATGTAAAATTCTTTCACATTTATATTTCCTTACTGAAAAAAAAATTTAGATCTAAGATGTATATTTATATATGTTTTGTAATTTTTAAAAATATTATATAACATACTACATATAATTTGTGTGACTATGAATTTTTAATTTTATTAAAAATGGACGAAGTAAATTTTTAACATTGACTTCGCCGAAAATTGTAATAGTTACTACAAATTGTAATAATTACTACAACTTTAGGTAACAATTAATACGTTTAAATTATATTTAGTCAATATATTAATTATATTTACAACCTACACTGCAAAAAATACACAGGGAGGTCCCACTACTGAGGGAACACCAGTATCGGGTGTAACATCTTTCAATGTTAGAGGTAATTTGTATCCACCACCTTTCGTGAGTAAAATGTTGTATTTTTTAGTGTACTTATTGATGTTTCGTTGAAAACAAATTAAACTTTCAAAATCATAAATTCAACTTTTTGAGTCCTGCTAATATTATTTTTTCCTGATTTATTATGTTTATTACTACTTACTAATTCATACTAGAACATCTTAAATATGTATATTAAAAAATAAAAACTCATATGATAAAATAAAGGAAAAGACACAAAAATATTTATGACAAAATGCAAAAAAAACATCCCAACATATCTTCTTACTTCTAGAGTTCCCGTTTTATCCATTTCTAACCTTGAAGTTTTTCTATCAACTCAAAACTATGTATCATATAAATGCTACGATAAATGTAAGAATGGATAAGCAATTTAATGAGATTAAATGTCGAAAAGGTATTTCTTTTAACTAAAACTTAAATTTTTCAACAGGAAAATTATTTAAATGTGTTCTAGTAAAAGTATATAATTTGTTACTTATGTTACTAGATCTAAAAGGCATTTCAAAAGTATCTATAAATTAAGTAATGTTTAGAAATCCATTCCAAAGCTGTTTTTTTCTCTCAAATTCATGTCTTGTCTAGACGATTATTTACCAACGATATTAAACTTAAATACTGGATCCTTAACTCTCAGAAAAGCAAGCTTCATAAAAGTTATTTTTGTCTATCAATAAATATAGAATTTTAACTATGAAGACATAACTTTTGCTTAAGTAATTTTTAAGTTTTATAAGTGCAACTGAGAGGTTTAAATAAAAGATGCATGTTTAAGAAATAAACAGTGTATTTAAAACATTCCTTTTGAACCGTCCTTATTTCTTTTTCAGCATAAAAGTGCATAATTTTATATGCACATAGTTATTAACATTTATAAAAGTTTTTCACTAATTTGCTTCAATTAAGGAAAATTTTAGTAAATACGATAAATTTTTATTCGTAAATTTCCTCTTTTTACATTTGTACCTTTATTTCTTATCCGATTTATCTGTATTTTGTGTAAGGCAAATAAAACAGTTTTAAAATTGTACATTTTTCCAGTAAGTCCGAATTTTTCGTTGCTAGCTTTTCAGCATAACTTTTCAATACCATGCAACAAGTGAAAATTAAAAACAAGAGAGTTTCCAATTTCATTTCACAGTTTATAGCACTCATGAATTTTCCATAGTTCATTGAATACTCGTAAAATTTAACTCAGTTGAAAATCTTCACTTTTTTCTGCATTTAATTTCTTTTTTTAATAAAAAAAAGGTACAGTATATGTATAGAAAACAGTCGGTTTTAAAACTAAACAAATTTATTAAGAACATATATTTTAGAACAGGTTAGTAAATACATTACAAGTAACGCAAAGAAAGATATTATGCATTTATACATGGGTTTAATGAAATAATCATATTTTAAAATTGACGTTCTTTATTTCACTCAAAATTCAGACACCGCGATGGGAACTACTTTGTTTTTTAGTGACATAGTAGGTTCAACTTAAGTTGCTGTCTAGTATAGCTTAGTTCAACACCAGTCGCGTTCTATGCAATTTCAAACAACGTTGTGCGCATTATCCGCGCTATTCAGAAATCGTTTGGCGGAGGAGTTCATCGGGGTTAATGAACAACCTCTATATATAAAGCCTCACAACTACGTCACGATGACGCCAAACGTACTGGAAAAATCAGTGAATTAAATTCACTAATTTTCCCGTACGTCTGTCATTATCGTGAAGTATTTGTGAGGTTTGTGTACAGGGTGATTCAGAATTCATCATGAATATTTGGTGGGGAGGTATAGAGGGGACCTAGACCAGCATATTTCGAATAGGAATGGGGAGGCACAGCCGCACCTTTAAAGAGCTAGGACCTAATGTAGTGCGAGAGCGTTACAAAGGGATGTTTCCCCAATGCCCGAGTAACGAAACAAAACATAATAGAATGAAAAATTTTTTGCATGAGGTAAAGCAGTATCCTTACTACTTACACAATAAATTTGATAGAAACTGGACCACTTGCTAAACCGTGGGGTGAGATTTAAAACGTGCAATATTAATCTTTTAGCCAAAGAATGGAGTTCCCTTTGTGTAATGGTATTTAGAAAAATAATGATCGGGGAAGGAATTTTCTGTAATCATACAGTTTTTTGAGCAAGTAAGGGATCTTGCATGATCATTGAAAATTCCTTCTCCGATCATCATTTTTCTAAATACCATAGCACTAAGAGAACGCCATTATTTGGCCAAAATATTAATATTGCACGTTTTAAAACTCACCCCACGGTTTAGCAAGTGGTCCAGTTTCTATCAAACTTATGGTGTAAGTAGAACGAATACTGCTTTACCTCATGCAATAAATTTTTTCATTCTTTTATGTTTTGTTCCGTTACACAGGCCTTGGCAAAACGTTAGGTCGTAAAACGTAAACACTACATTAGGTCCTAGCTATTTAACAGTGCGGCTGCACCCCCCCCCCATTCGTAATCGAAATATGCCCGTCTAGGTCCCCTCTACCTTCCCACCAAAAAATATTGATGATGAATTCTGATTAATTAACTGAATGAATTCTGGTGTTAATCAACGAGAAGAACGCCTTATAGACACCACAGCTACTAATTTCCTTCCAGTTTCTAATAACAAAGGCCAATCAAAAAGCACGGTTGGCATCAAAACCCACTCAAGATTTGCTCCACCAGTCCCCCATTTAATGCCGTCGACTTAAGGCCACCTGCTGGAAGTGATAGGGAGGCTCGATGCAGCTTCATTGTTCGGCCCGATGGGCTAATCGAACACGTTTGGGGATGCCGTCGTCGACAAATGGTTGGAAAGATTCTGTTTTGGGGGTGGCTCGTTTTCGAAGAAAATTAGTCGAGGAGGGTGTGGGGATGTGGGCTGGAGCGGAAAAGTCAGTGTCTTTAACACCCGGATTTGATAGGGAGGAGTGAATGTCTTGTCCATGGGTTCAGTACTAAATCGTTCATGATATTTAATATTTTAATGGTAATCAATGGTTTTCTCTATGAATAAATTTCGAGAAAAGAAATTGTTTGATGAAAGTTATTATATTCATAGTTATATTTCATGATGAATTATATTCTAGTTCGCTAGTATTAATGAGTAAAAGCTTCGGGACTGTTTTTAGATGCATTTGAATATTTTCGAACTTCTTTTTTGAGGCCTAAAAAAGAGATACTTTCACATGCTAATAACGCTTCGTATATTTAAGATATTTGCATAAAAATTTTTCTGTGTGTTTTTATGGTATTCAAAACAATTTTATGACTTAAATAAATTTCCACTCTATCTACTTTAGTTTTTAATTCTTTTAAATGCTCTTGTTTCGCCGCATGTAAGTATAGTAAAGCCTCTATAAAACGAACGATGTTGCCTTTATCCGCAACCTATTCAAACAATATTTCCCCCAGTCCTATACAGAATCAAAATTGCATAAAGAATATAGAACACACACTGCCATACCAAATTATACTCAGTAGTAAAAACATTTAAAAACACATTACAGGTATGGGGTAAACTCTTTCAAAGATAAAGAATGGCTCGGACTTTGTGTTACTCATTGGCCAAATTTCCAATAAAAAAGCAACACCTTTTTAGACCCACCGACTAACAAGTTTCAGTCCGAGCGAGCAGAGTGCTGACGCGTACACAAAAGTTCCATTTGCCGAGGGGACAGCGGTCCGCTTATTTTATTCATGAGTCTGTCAGAGGCGAAGGAGGTTACAGGGGGACCGAGACAGGCAAAAGAAAGGAGCGTTTCGGACATGAATGAAGAAAATAAGAAGGTGTCCCCTGCATTCTCGCTGTTCTTACATTAAAGAGGATGTTTTGTACAAAAAATGGGGCAACGAAATGTTTTGTGCAGGTAAATGCAGTTTTTGTGGAAGTGCATTCAGGTGGTAAAATGTGGGGGGAATATTTCATGCGACAGAAACTGTGGCTTAAATTTCATGTTTATGGAATAAAGATTAAAGATATCCTTTCAAGTTTTCAAATATGTAATTTATTGCTTTTATGTAAAAAAAAGTCATCGTAATATATTTTATAAGTTAAAATTGGCCATTTCTTATTTAATTCTTACGACTATCTAATAGTTTAAAATAACCTAATCTATCTCTGATTAAAATTTTTTAAAATTAAATATGATGAAAAAACTATTTTAATAAATAATATAATATTGGTGAAAACACATTGAGAGAAATTGGATGTTTACGATAGTGATAGTGTAATTTCCTTCACCTACTTTAATTTTAATAATATTCTATTATAAAACTACAAAAAGATTTTATACATCTAAAACATCTTCGTGAATTCAATAAAATGTTTTATATGAAAAATCATATCATATTGAACTTTTAGTGCGCTATAAACGTTGAAACAATTCCTAAAGAAATGTACCAATAAATATTTTTTACGAGTACTCTTACTACTTGTTACCTTCAAAGAAATTCAAAAGTACCTCGAGTTTATTATCTTTAAGGATTTATATTATTGAGGAAGGACTTTTTTTGTCATATACAGAGATGTATTCTTTTTGACTGTGTACTAAAACTTATCACCTGAAAGTATAAACTTTTGGCATAAATTCCTAATAGTATGCATAAAGCAGGTTTTAGAAAGTTGAAAATATTAAATTTATCTAGATATTTCAATAATTTGTTCCATGGATATATACATATAATAAAATACCAAAAAGAAAAGATAGATTAATCTGAAAAAATAATTTTTATGAACAGTTTTTAACTTATTTTAAAGTTAAATTAACCTTTTAGTTAAATTTAAAATAAAAAAAAAGAATTATTCAAAAAGAAAATCTCAAATGGATAATAATAAAAAATTGGGTCAAAAAATCAGAAAATTAAAAAAAATGTGACATACTTTTTTAAAAATTTTCTTTTCATATTTTGATGATGTAATTTGTATCGTAGAAATTTCAATGTTTTTAAAAATTATAAAAAATACTTAATAAAAAAATCTCTAAATTTAAGAATATCTGAGTTATGAAAAATATGAGTTCTACTAAAAAAAAAGTTTTAAATTACAAATGTAATAAAACTGATATAATAAGGAAGTTGCATGTGTCAGATTTTCAAAAACAAACAAGTGTTCCGTATGGTTTTTTGTATGGTAAAATGAAATATCTAGTCAGTTTTTCAAAAAAATGTACAGGTAATTAAATATTTTAATTTAAAAGTCGAGAAAAAAACACGTGACTGAAAACGTTTATTGTTTAAACTATAAGATGACGTCAACAATAATACCATCAACTCCATTGCTTTTCAACAATGCCTAGTATAAGATGACGTCACATCCAAACTCTTGGCGTTTTCGCGCGCTTTTAAAAAGGGGATTTTTGTTAATTTTTTTTGCTATCAAAAAATTTCTCGATCGGCCTCAAATTTTGGGTAGTTGCTTATTTTTGAAAGAAGAATCGATTAAAAAAATAAAAAAAAATCATGCAACTTCCTCATTCCATCCAGAATACTTTGTACTATAATATTTTTTTTATTTTTATGCGGGATTTAAGCTTATAGTTTCAAATATTATGTCACAAATTTTCAGGATACATAATCTACACTGATAAGTCTGGATTAAAAAAGAAACGGGGATACACACACTTTAGAGGTAAAGCCCCCCTGAAATAAATATTCCAATTTTCATCAATTTTAATGCTAGTTTTCATCATTGTTATACCACACAGACACAACTGACGATAAATTTATAAATATCTTCTAGATGTCCTGGATAAAATAAAATCCATCAAATAACTCTTTACAATTCATCCAAAGTATTGCTGGAAGCGAATTAATTTCCCCAATAATTGACTTTTTTGTTGGAGGGAACTAAAAAGCATGCACTGAAAGAATCGATAAAATCATAGTAATGGATTCAGACAAATCGATTTTAAATTGTCACAATTCAATGAATAAAGTGAATGGATTTTGAATGATTACACTTCAATGAAAAACCAATATCGATCTTGTTTTACTTAGAACGGAGGATGTAATGTGCAAAAACATCAATTTAGCTTATCTAAAAAGGAGTAAACATTTATTTTATCCTCTTTCAATGGCGTGTTAAAGAAGCGTAACGCATTCATTCTATAGTATTTTAAAGGATGAGTATGCGATACACAAATGTCCGATTCAAAGAGATTATTCTTGAAATAAGAAATAAAAGCTAGTATTGAGTTCTACCAAGTTGTTCTTAAGAAGGTTGATAGTCTTTAAAAAGATAAGTATGTTTATAAAATTTTCTCTTTGTCTGTATGAGCTTTAGAAAGGGCAAGACTTGCAATATACTTGCAATGAGATATGTCTTGGGGCTTTCGTGGCATTGTCTTTGATTTGTTTTTTAGTATATTTTTCTTAAAGTATCGTATTAATTACCATTTAAAAATTTGGAAGTTTGAAGGATTAGCTGATTTTTTAAAAATTTTGATAAAACTTTTGATCTACAGAAATGTTAAAGAGTCAGAAATTCTGATTCAATACATCTTCGTCAGCTATTGAATCCTGAAAAAGATGCTCCATAATATACATCTTCATTAAGCATTGAAACCATCATCGTGTCTCTTTTGAAATAAACAAGAGCAAGCTATAATATTTAATGGTGGAATTGATTTGGAGCTAACAATTCCTAGCTATGAGGACATGTTTTAGTTTGACAATGACAAATGACATGAAATCAGCAACAACCTTTCGACAATGAATCATACGAAAGGATCCACAGACCACTATCATCTTCAATTATGTATCGGAACTATTAATCCAGTATTAACCCATGCATACTTAAGAAGGCAGGACTTATTGCCAATGGTACGGAATCAACACTTTCCAATCTCCTACCCTAACAACACGAAAGTCACTGTGATGTCAATTAAGTCAATCGTCCCTGAGGGTCACACTTGTCACAAGTGTCTCAGTGACTGAAATGCAACTTAATTTGAAAGTCACTCAGTGACCAGTATTGAATGAAAATTCTGCGCCGTCACTGGGAAGTAAGTCTTTGTGTGACCTGTCACAACTGTACCTTCTCAGCAATATCACAGAAGTCGAAAAGTGGTCACAGGTTTTGCTCACGAATTCCTGAAATTCGTTAGTCCCATTGACACTCATGACTCCAATCTGACTGTCACCATTTGGTCACCTGGTTCTTAGCGTAACGAAAAATCAGCCGAACGAAAAAAAAATGAACAGGAAACCACTGACATTCCCAGAAGAGATTAGAGTGGCATGGAGGAACTCCAACATGTTCACAGTGTATCAAACGCCCGAAGGGACTTTGAAACCAGAAAGCTTAGACGGGCACTTTCTCGTGCTTTTGTCGCAAGTCATAGGATTCAAATACAAGCTCGTAGAAGCACCAGACGAAGAATGGGGCTCGACCACCCCTGGTGGAAACTGGACAGGAGTGGTCGGGCTGGTCAACAGAAACGAAGCGGATATCTCGGTGAACTACATAAGCGTCACGCAGAAAAGAATGCAAGCCATCGACTACAGCGAACCCTACACCGAAACCGGTTTGACCTTCGTCACCAACCTACCGGAGCTGCTACCTCGGAAGTACTTGTATCTCTACCCGTTCAGTTCACCGACGTGGATCTGCCTTTTGGTGACGTTATTCGCGCTGCCCTCTGTGATCATGAAGCTTCAGAACACCAAGCGGTGCGCCATGGATTTCTTCTGGATGACGTACGGGAGCATGTTGCGGCAACCCGTCTGCGACACGGGTTTCATCAAAAACAAGCTGTTCGTCGGGTTTGAGTGGTTGGTGACTTCCGTCCTCGGCATGAGTTACGCGGCCGTGATTCTGTCCTTTCTGACGGTCCCGCTGTTCGAGATGTCCATCAAGAACTTCAGGGACCTTCAGCGGGAAGCGAAGAGAGGGGAATACGCCGTGGTGAGCTTTCGCGGCAATTCCGCATGGGAGTTGCTCAGCGAAAGCGGGATAGACTATCTGCAGAGCATCGCATTCATGATAAAGATGAACGGGTGGTACAAGAACTACTCGACCCTGAACGAGAAGTTCAGCAGGGAAGAATTCAAGCACCACCGAAAGCAGGCGGTGCTGGGGCCGAGGTTCGGGTACACCGTGATGTACGGTCGTGCGCCCATGTCGTCCAAGTACATCTCGAAAGACGACGCGACGATCGACAGGATCGCCGTCGTCGTGAACAAGAACTTCTGCTGCACGGATGTACTGAATGAGGCGATAACGAGGATAAAGCATGCGGGGTTGTACGAGAAGCTTCAGAGAAAAGAGGAGTACGAAGCGTGGATACGAACCTACAAGAGGAGGTATAAACCTAGACCTGAAGAACACAGGCTTACGTTGGAGGACATATCAGGGGCGGCCTTCGCCCTTCTTATTGGATATGCTATATCTGTTGTAGTTTTCCTCTGCGAAATCGGAATCACGTATGGCAAGAAAAGAGGTTACATGAAAAAATTCAATCTTGATTGGTTTTACTGTCCAACCCGCTTGTAACGAGAAAATGGACCCTTCTTCTTAATAGCTCGTTAAAATAGTTTTGAAAACTCAACTGGGTTTGGTGCAGCCGTACTCATTAAAATGATCTAAGTCGAAGTGAACTCATTTTCGGGAAAAAACTGCTTTGTTTGGAAAATAATATTATTTCAAATTTTAGTGTAAGGAGAAAAACACGTTTTAAAGAAATGCACATGCCTAAAAAAATTTTTGAAATATCTTTTGTTTAATCAAAAGATCTTATTTTCTTTCAAATTTAACCTAACCAGGCTGGGTTCAACTTACTTTTTTGAGAGTATAGTATACTAAAACTAGAAGCTGCTGGGTAGAATTTTTTTACAACAAAAGAAAAAAAGGACAAATATTATACAACAACTGTTATCTTTTAAAAAGATACATCAAACCCCATCTGAGCTTTACCCTAGATGCCTAGATTCTTCAAAGAGAAATTTTCAACTACAAAAATAAGGAGATGAATATTATAATCCAATTGCTCAATATGTTTATATTTGATATATGTAGTTTTTATTTTAAATTATCAATGTTTGATATTTTGAAAATAAATATCCCTTATTTAAATAATATTTTTTAAACAGTTCTAAAGGAACCTTTGCATGCACTTTTCTATTTATGCATGCTTTATCTAATGTTGCAACTTGAGATAAATTTAAATCTCATCTAGAAAAACTAATCAAATGAAAATATTATATTCGTTTTTACTGGATGCAAATTTAATTTATCCAACAGCAGAGTCCATTTTTGTCAAAGATAAATTAAAAGCAGGCACTGCAGAAATCGCTAAAAAATTACAGTTATAATTACGAATGTTAAGAGACAAAATTCAATGCATAAAGGGAAAAGACGTAAAAATTCATTTTTGAATGAAGAAAGGTATCAATTCTGGTTCATTAAGGTTGAATGAGTAATAATATAATGCCATACGTTTCATTTTCTCATTTATATTTTTCTTTTTTATCTGTCGGTCACGCTCTCTGTCTGGCACTAACTGCTGCACTTGTGGTTGAATTTTGAAGTTTCAACTGTGTGCATGATTGATGGTTTGTCCATTATCTAGCATAGGCCTATTTTAAGAGCATGGCCTTTAATTTTGAATTAAGTTCTTCGTGATTGTCTTTTGAATCTCAATTAAGCGTTGTACTTTTAGATAGGTTTTAAAAAAATGAGACTTGCTGGTTTGTGATTATTTTCTTTATCTGTTAACTTTGTGAGCAGAAGTTATGAGCTAAATAATTTACAATATTGAGTAGTATTTGTTGTTTTAGAGAAAAAAATAGTCACAGTTTAAAATTAATTCAATACGAATTTTTCTATAATTTGTGAATGGAAGCTTACAAAAACTGTCTACAAATTTCAACACTTTTTAACTGATAACGCAATATTTTTTTGCCGAAACAATTCATTGAAAATGTTGCAGATGGGACACACTTTCCCAAAAGAAATCAGAGTTGCATGGGTGAACTCCAATACGTTCACCGTTTTCGAATCACCTACTGGTGATTTGGTTCCCGGCAACTTGGATGGACAGCTCCTCATACATTTGTCCCAAGCCATCGGATTCAAATACAAATTGGTACGGGCAACGGACGGTCAGTGGGGGTCTAAAACCTTTGATGGTAACTGGTCGGGGGTTGTTGGATTGGTCAACAGGAACGAAGCGGACATCTCCGTCAACTTTGTGAGCATCACTAGTGAGCGGATGGAAGCAGTTGACTTCAGCGAACCCTACACCGAAACCGGTTTGACCTTCGTCACCAACTTACCAGAGCTGCTACCTAGGAAATACTTGTATCTTTATCCGTTCAGTTCGCCGATTTGGATATGCGTTTTGGTGACGCTGTTTGTATTGCCTTTTGTAATGTCGAAGCTTCTGGATGCGAAGTGGTTCGTTTTCAAACGTTTTTGGATGATTTTCGCGAATATGCTGCGCCAATCCGTCTGCACTAAGGAATTGAAATACAAACTCCTCGTGGGGTGTTCGTGGATTGTGATGTCAATAATCTCTATGAGTTACGCGGCCGTGATTCTGTCTTTTCTGACGGTCCCACTTTTCGAGAGGCCTTTGACGAACTTCAAAGACCTTTACAAGGATGTTCTGAGTGGAGAGTATGCGGTTTTGTCTTTACGCGGGACGTCTGCTTTGGAACTACTCAACGGAAGTAAAACGGACTATCTACGGAACATAGCCTGCATGATTCAGAAGAACGAATGGTACATAGACGTCTCAACCTTCAACCGGAAGTTCAGTAGAGAGGAGTTTGGACATAGAAAGCAAGCGCTGTTAGGTCCGAGATTCGGATACGATGTGATTTTCGGCAGAGCGCCAATGTCGTCCAAACATATGGCGGAAGAAGACGCAACTACGGACAGAATCGCGGTCGTTGTTAACAAAAACTTCTGCTGTATTGATGTTCTTAATACGGCAATACGAAGAGTAAAACAAGCAGGGATATATAGAAAGTTTCAGAGCAAAGTAGAATATGAAGGTTGGATAAATACCTACCAGACTAGCCCTGTAGAACACCAAATCACCATTGAAGACCTTTCAGGAGCGATTTATGTACTTCTTATTGGATACACAGTATCTTTAACGGTGTTTCTTTGTGAAGCTAGCGTCACATTCGGTAAAAATAATGGTTATTTTAAACAGTTTAATTAGTTATAGTATTATTTGTAGTGGTCTGCACAATTTCATGATTTTATTGAATTAGTTTTGCACACATATAGTACTATAGTAAATGTATCACAAGCAAACTTCAAAGTTTATGTCATGCATAGGTTATATTTAAATAGTATTTGTTTCTTTTACAAAACATATTTTCACAGCTTATATTAAAAAGGCATACGTCACTTCTGACTTAACTATTCTGTGTATGAGGTTACGCTTAATTTGGCGATAGTCAAATTTAAATTTTCTTACCATTACTTGTTTGCTATCCTTGTTAAAGTAGTCGACACATCTGTATAGCATTTGCTGAATATTTAGAACAGATGCATAGTAGGTCTTAGTGAGATTTTCTTCCGAAGTCTCCACTGGGGGCACATCTATACGCTTTCCTCCGAAGGGCTAATCAGTTCGACCTCCGGGGTTGAAGAGGGGGAGACTATCCTAGTGCTCTTATTTCCCGGGCTTTGGCCCCCGAGTACTTGGCTCCTACGAGCCCTACGGTCCTATAATCTTGGACAAATGAATATAAGCCGTCCTCAGGTGACTAAATAATTAAGTGACGTGTCACCTGGTGAAAAGAAAGTCAACCCACTATCAAAAGTTAAGCAAAACAAGCCTGCACCTAGCTAAGTTTTGCAACTGTACTATACTTTTTTCATTAAGAATTGACGCTTGAGAAATAGTGCTTTCCCCCACGCTAGAAGCGTAACCATAGTTACGCTCTTCGCGCAGCCAGTAGTAAGCCTTCTTCGTCACTTTGACGAGGATAGTTGCTATGGTTACCTGTCGGTGGTGGGGAGAAGGAAATATTTTCAAGCTCCAGTTCAAAATGAACAGAGTATAGCAATTTCACTCTGATCGCCTTAAAATGAATGAAACCACACGTGGAGGTCCTCTTTTCTGGTCTCAAGTGAGTACCTCAATCTAGGTGCAAAGGGAAGAGACTATAGAGGCCGTTGTTTCCTGCTTTCGCAAAATGATCGCTATTTAAATCGCCGCAAAACTCACTTCGGCCCCGGGCCGCTGAAATCGATAAAAAATATTTTTTTGTTATAAATATACAAATGTTAAAACCAGGGTTGGCTGGATTGGACCCAATTGGGTTGGACCCAATGGGTTTTTTCAATAAAACCCATGTGAAAAAACCCACATTTTGGACCCATTTTTGGGTTTTTTCAAGAAAAATCAAGATTTTGTCAGTTTTAGTATGAACACGACTAAATAACATACAAAAAACTGCAGTTGAGTGGGTTTTTTCAAAATCTAAGACGTTTAAGTTCAAAGTAGTTATAAAAAACTAGGGAGGATTTTGTAGATTTCAGAGATTTTTAAAAAAAATTAGGTTCTTTCGTTACTCAGTGGGTTTTTTCATTATTGAATGGGTTTCTTCAAAATTTAGGACATTTAAAGTTCAAACAAGATTTTAAAAAATAAGGAGGATTTTTTAAAATTTTATTGGGTTTTTTCAAAGTTAAGGATTATTTTTTACATTTTGGTGGTTTTTTTTTTCAAAATTAAAGCCGGGTTTCAGTAATTAAGGGGCGTTTTTACCATTTCAGTGGGTTTTTTCAAAGTAGTTTCAACTTTGAAAAAACCCATTTAACTATAGAAAAACTGACATTACTTTGACAGAACACATTTAACATAGAAAGAACTCACTAAAATAAAATCTGAAAAAACCCACTTACTTTATAGGAGAAAACCACTTAATTTTGAAAAAACCCACACTTGCTACTAAAAAACCCAGTTTTTATGGGTTTTTTCAGGGTTTTATTGAAAAAACCCGAAAAAACCCAACCCACTTGGGTTTTTTCAAAAAAACCCAGGTTTTTGCCAACCCTGGTTAAAACGAATCGATTTTAAATCGTCAAAACTCAATGCATAAAGTGAAATGATGTAAAATTATACACTTTTAAGGGGACATTTCTTTGACAAAAATTCGTACAAATTTTTTCATTCAAACTAATCTATATGCATTTTTCTATCATCCTACAAAATTTTAAAATTTTTTATTGAAAATTATCCAAGTTATCTCTAATTTCTTGTTTGTTTGTATTCACTTCTCTATGGCTATTGGAAACTTCAAGTCCGCTTTTCTCAGAACCCCGTTTTCGTTGTTTAAGATGCTAAGGCTTTTTATCTATTGGACCAAATATCTTGAAACTTTTTCTGGTTATTGTTGGAACTGGGTTTAACAAAAGGTAGTATGTGTTTTTGGATATTCATGGTATATATATTTTAAATATTACTGAATTTTGATTTTCAGCATTATTAGGGTTTTTTTGATAGAGATGAAAGAAAAAAAATATTTTTTTACTTAAAATAGTACAAACCCTTAACCGATACTAACTTTAATTGTATATAGATTGAGATACTTAAATACAAAATTTTGTGAGTGTAAGTCAATTATTGTAGGAGGAGTAGCATTTTAAAAAACACCTCTTAAATTTTAAGTTTAAAAAAACTGAATTTTCAATTTTTTAGTATTTTCAACTTGAAATGCGTCTAATATAAGGCAAATATATATATTACCAGCAAAAAGTATCAAATAACAATAAATATAAAGATTTTAACCAAAAAGGTTCCCTGTCCCCTTAAACGAAAAAGGATAATCAATTCTAGTTCATTAATATTGAATGAGTAATAAGTATGTCCTACGTTTAATTTTCTTAAGTTTACTTCCACTTTTTTTATCTGTCGATCACTCTCTCTGCCTGGCATTAAATGATGTTGTGATTGAATTTTGAAGTTTCAACTGTGTGCATGTTGAGTGTTTGTCCATTGTATACCATAGGCCTATTTTAAGAGCATGGCCTATTATTATGATTTAAGTTCTTGATTACCCTCTGAGTCTCAATTAAGTGTTGTACTTTTAGATAGCTTTCAAAAAATGAGACTTGCTAGTTTGTGATATTATTTTGTTTATCTGTAAGCTTTGTGAGCAGACGATATTGAGTAGTATCTGTCGTTTTAGAGAAAATATGGTTACGATTTGTAGAATTTATTCAATACGAATTTTGCTATATTTTCTGTATGGAAGATCACAGAAGGCTGTCTACAAATTTAAAAATTTTTAACTGATAACGCAATATTTTTTTGTTGAGGCAACTAATTCGAAATGTTGCACGTAGGACACACTTTCCCAAAAGAAATCAGAGTTGCATGGGTGAACGGCAGTATGTCCACCGTTTTTGAATCACCCACTGGTGATTTGGTTCCCGGCAACTTTGACGAGCAGCTCCTCATACATTTGTCCCAAGCCATCGGATTCAAATACAAGTTGGTACGGGCAACGGACGGTCAGTGGGGGTCTAAAACCTCTAATGGTAACTGGTCGGGGGTTGTTGGATTGGTCAACCGGAACGAAACGGACATCTCCGTCAACTTTGGGAGCATCACTAGTGAGCGGATGGAAGCAGTTGACTTCAGCGAACCTTACACCGAAACCGGTTTGACCTTCGTCACCAACTTATCAGAGCTGCTTCCTAGGAAATACATGTATCTGTATTAGGGTGGGCCGAAAAAACCTTTTATTTTTTTTCGAAGTTTTAATAGCGCGGAAAAGTTGCGAATTATATAGACAAAGAAAAGGAAAAAAAAATTTTCAAAATCGGTTAATATCTTCCGATCGCGCAAAGGCCCCAAAGTTTGTAAAAATATGAAAAAACTTGATTTTTGCGATTATTTTTTTAAAAAAATCAAAGATTAAACTATCAAATATTAGTCATGATTTTTTTATGTGAAACTAATATAGTTATAGACATAATCGTTCAGATTCCATTCTTCTATCACTTTTTTTTCGTTAGATATAATTTTTTTAATGTTTATACAAATTTTGTAAAGTTGTTTTTCCTGCATTTTTAAACAGCTAATAACTCTAGAACTATACAACTTAAAAACTTTAAATCAGTCCCATTTTGTTCGTAAATTTTTTGTCTTTGATTTGGTGTGCATCATGATCATCATTTTCAAAAAGTTTTTTTTTAAATTTTAAAAAAGTGAAAAAAAATTTAATAAAAAAATTTTTTTTAAATTTTTTTTTGAAAAAATATTAATAGCCTTTTAACTCTTAAAATGAACATAACTACCCAATTTCAAGTTGAAAATAAAATTTAATCATGTATAAAAGAATAAAAATAACCGTAATTTAGTCAAATCCCTAAACATTCCCTAAAATTATACACCAAGATCGATTCACTCATGGAAAATTTATCAAATCACTTGAGGGTGTTCATATGACTTAAAACATGTAAAAAATGTCACATAAATTTCAGAAAATAAGACAATTAACAGATTCGGTTCAAAATCTTACAGTGCTAGTTCCCAACTTTAAGTTAATTCAATTTGCATGAATTTTACCTGAATATTCCTTAGAAATGTGTTTATATCCAATTTTTTTATGTTCTTAAGTTTTTAATTTACTTTGATTTGACTTGTTAAAAGTAAAAACAATTAGATATAAACATAATTCTTAGAAATTTTCAGGAGAAATGCATGCAAACTTAACTAAATATGAAAAAACTTGATTTTTGCGTTTATTTTTTTAAATTTGATGTTTTCGTAACGTAATAGTTTGCAACGTCTTCTAATCGTCACGGAAGCCTCAGGAAAAGTTTGCGGAGATGAATCACGAGAAGGATTTATAAGAACCACTCTGCTCTCTAGATCATACATGCCGAACTTCATCAGCAAATCCAGCTTTAAAGTACCTTAAGCCACCAAATAGATGTTTAACATTCAAAAATATTATGTTTCAAATAAAAATAGTGTAACTATTACGTTAAAAAATATATTAAAAATATAAAAAAAAGCTTGCAAAAGTGTGAAATTTTCAATATTTTGGCAAATTTTGGGGCTTATGCGCGATCGGATTATATTAACTGATCTGAACCAAATTAAAACACAATGTTTTTAGGCTCTATTAGAAGACGTTGCAAACTATTACGTTACGAAAACATCAAATTTAAAAAAATAAACGCAAAAATCAAGTTTTTTCATATTTAGTTAAGTTTGCATGCATTTCTCCTGAAAATTTCTAAGAATTATGTTTATATCTAATTGTTTTTACTTTTAACAAGTCAAATCAAAGTAAATTAAAAACTTAAGAACATAAAAAAATTGGATATAAACACATTTCTAAGGAATATTCAGGTAAAATTCATGCAAATTGAATTAGCTTAAAGTTGGGAACTAGCACTGTAAGATTTTGAACCGAATCTGTTAATTGTCTTATTTTCTGAAATTTATGTGACATTTTTACATGTTTTAAGTCATATGAACACCCTCAAGTGATTTGATAAATTTTCCATGAGTGAATCGCTCTTGGTGTATAATTTTAGGGAATGTTTAGGGATTTGACTAAATTACGGTTATTTTTATTTTTTTATACATGATTAAATTTTATTTTCAACTTGAAATTGGGTAGTTATGTTCATTTTAAGAGTTAAAAGGCAATTAATATTTTTTCAAAAAAAAATTAAAAAAAATTTTTTTTATTAAATTTTTTTTCACTTTTTTAAAATTTAAAAAAAAACTTTTTGAAAATGATGATCATGATGCACACCAAATCAAAGACAAAAATTTACGAACAAAATGGGACTGATTTAAAGTTTTTAAGTTGTATAGTTCTAGAGTTATTAGCTGTTTAAAAATGCAGGAAAAACAACTTTACAAAATTTGTATGAACATTAAAAAAATTATATCTAACGAAAAAAAAAGGGTAGAAGAATGGAATCTGAACGATTATGTCTATAACTATATTAGTTTCACATAAAAAAATCATGAACAATATTTGATAGTTTAATCTTTGATTTTTAAAAAAAAATAATCGCAAAAATCAAGTTTTTTCATATTTTTTCAAACTTTGGGGCCTTTGCGCGATCGGAAGATATTAACCGATTTTGAAAATTTTTTTTTCCTTTTCTTTGTCTATATAATTCGCAACTTTTCCGCGCTATTAAAACTTCAAAAAAAATAAAAGGTTTTTTCGGCCCACCCTAATCTGTATTCGTTCAGTTCGCCGACGTGGATATGCGTTTTGGTGACGCTGTTTGTGTAGCCTTTTGTAATGTCGAAGCTTCTGGATGCGAAGTGGTTCGTTTTCAAACGTTTTTGGATGATTTTCGCGAATATGCTGCGCCAATCCGTCTGCAACAAGGAATTGAATTACAGGATCTTCGTGGGGTTTTCGTGGGTTGTGATATCGGTAATCTCTATGAGTTACGCGGCCATGATTCTGTCTTTTCTGACTGTCCCGCCGTTTGAGACGCCTTTGACGAATTTCGAGGACCTTTACAAGGAAGTGCTGAGGGGGGAGTATGCGGTTTTGTCTTTTCGCGGGCATTCCGCTTTGGAACTACTCAACGGAAGTAAAACCGACTATCTACGGAGCATTGCCGGAATGATTCAGAAGAACGAATGGTAGAAAGACTTCTCAAGGTTGGACCAGAAGTTCAGCAGAGAGGAGTTAGGACATTAGGGTGGAACGAAAAAACCTTTTTTCGATTATTCAATTCGTGATAGTGCGGAAAAGTTGCCTTAATACATCAGTGTCAATATGTGAAAATCTGAATTGATCAAAAATATCTTGAGGTGCCGCAAGAGCCTTGAAGTTTCAAAAAATTGTCACTTTTTTACAAAACAACAAAAAAAACAAAGATTAAACACTCAAATTTAGTTCATAATTTTTATGAGAAACTACTACTGTTAGAGATATAATGTCACTGGTTTCGTCTTTTTATCACCCTTCTTTTGGGAGAAATAATTTTTTAGAGTTACGCAAATATTGTAAAGTTGTTTTTCTTGCATTAGGCTAAGCGCGCACTAGAGACTTTTGTCACGGCGACAGAGACAAAATTATCACCCTGGCTATTGCAAGAAGCTAGAGCGCGCGCATAGGCGACGATACACTTGGCCCATTGCCAAGAATCTCACCATAGAAATACATAGCTCTCGAGTGACCTAGTGTGTTACAGTCGCCGGCGACAGAAGTCTCTAGTGCGCGCTTAGCCATATAACTCTGGAACTATTCAACTTAAAAACATGAAATTGGGCTTATTTTACTTATAATTTTATTCTCTTTGTTTTGGGATTATTTTGAATTTATATTCATCATTGACTACCTTTCTTCAATTTTTTTTTCACAATTTCAAAAAATAATATTTAAAAAAATTTTTAACCGAAAAAAATTATTAACCTGTAAAAACTTAATACCAATCAAGAAATGCTTTGAGGTTATCGCAAATTACTAAAAAATTGTATAATCCTTGTTAATTTCAACTACAAGTGCTTCATTAATAAACATTTTCAGTTTAAATTTTTCTTTTAAAAGTATTTAAATTGTACTTTCATTAAATACTGTTCAAAAATACTTATATTATACAAAAATACTTATTAGCTCTTGATTGTTTTCTAAAGCTGTTATAATTTCTTAGTCTAGTGTAGTCAGAAGTCATAAATAATTCAATTAAAATGTTATATATTAATTATACTGATTATATGCTTTTTATCTCTAATCTATGTCAACTTAAATGTAAAATAGAATAAATCACTATATACTTTTTAGGAATAGTTTTCGTTATTTAAGTTCTTGATTGTTTTCCAAAGCTGTTATAATTTCTTACCATCGTGTAATCAGAAGTCATAAATAACTCAATTAAATTTACTATTAAAATTTAACTGATTATATGCTTTTTATTTCTAACCTGTGTCAACTTATTGTAGCAGAACCATAACTTACTTATAACATTCCTAAATCAAAAAACAGTAAAAGCATTACCTTAATTGTTAAGAATTCATATATAGTATAGTTTGCGGACCCCTAAACCAGGGCCGTAACCAGACTTTTGGTTTCGGGAGGGGTTTTTACTCGACATTTTTTCTGATGTATCTTCTTAGGAATATTAAGTTTTAGGTGAGATGACTTCGTAGGACGTAAGATTTTAATTTAGGCGCACTAAATAATATAAATCCCAAGCAAAAGGGAGTCTGGAAGTCCTCCCCCCAAAAAATTTTGGAAATTTGCCCTTCAAATTAGTGTTTTAGCTCATTCACCCAAAGAGCACTGCTCATTGTAAGCGGCAAAATTTTCAAGGAAAAAGTAGACATTTTTTTTCGGCCATTTTTTAAAATTTAAAAAACTAGGGGGCTAACGCCCCCTGCTCGCTATCGCTCGCCAACCCCCGTTAACTGCTGACGCAGTAACTTTTGGACCGCTTCACAATTCCCCACAAAACCCAGCTCACTGCACTTACTCACTTTATAAAACATTCTTAACACAGGGGTAGTACTTCTCCGTGGTACTCTTTCAAAAATGGCGAATATTTATTCAGTGGTGGAATTTTATCATTTCCTTTATGGTAACATGAATTGGCGGATCGCTTTATAATTCCAAGAAAGGTTCATATATAGTTCCTGCTAAATATGAACCACAGACAATAAGAGACAGACCGGTCAATGGGCGGCCCACGACACGAACGCCCTCAACCCGTGGTACCTGCACTAAAACTGTGGTTACAGTTAAGCTTTTAGGTCTGGCAACCATGGAGACGTTTTGCGAAGACGTAATCCATCAACCATGTGATCACCAGGATCGCGATCCTTGGCGATCACATAAGCCCATTAAATACTTTTTAAAATTAAAAAAAATTCTTTTCTTTCAACAAATTTTTTAAATTTGCTATTATAATAGAAAATTTAAATTAAATCATTAAGGTATGTTCATCAACAAAATTTCGTGATCGCCAAATGATGAAAAACTCGATTGTAAAAGTACAAGCTTAAAATAAAGTAATCAAGAATCACACAAGTAAATAATGAATCTAAATGATTTTATTCAGTCTCATATTTCAATAACTGTAAATATTTGTTATAATGCCTTGGCCTTTTAAGACAAACATGATGTGTAAATGAAGTTGTAATCCTCGTGAATCTAAACGAACATATCTTTAGCAAATACGAATCCCAGGCACATTCGAAACGAATTCTTGACAATAATACATTGCAAAACAGAGAAGAAAAGAGATAAAAATGTGCCTAAATGCAATAAGACACTGTTAAAATGATTTATAAATCTTGAAAACAATTAAAAAGAGTACGATTAAACGATTTACATAAACTTCATGTTTACTTTCGAAATCGAATTATTGCACGTTTCGTCAACAAAAAAATGTATAAAGATTTCGATTAAAAAATATTAAATAAATCGATTAATGCCGGTACCGCTTGTCAGAGGCGCCACTTGAGCTCTCTGGATAAGCCCCGCCTATTGACCGGTCTGTCTCTTATTGTCTGTGATATGAACCTTCCCTTAATGTTTCAGTGCTTCCCTTAATGTATCTGTGAAAAACACATCGTCGCTTTAAACTAATACTGCATTATCTGCAAACGTACTTTTCTGTTATCCTGGCTCAAACGTCGCCAATATCGAACCAGAGAGTGCGTCGATATCACGACTGTCAGAATCCCGACAGGGTCAGAATTCCGACTGGGCGAAACCCCGACAAGGTCAAAATCCCGACAGGATCATAATCCCGACAAGGTCAAAATCCCGACAGGATCAGAATTCCGACAGGTCGGAACATCGACAGGATCAGAATCCCGACAGGTCGAAACCCCGACAGGATCAGAATCCCGACAAGGTCAAAATCCCAACAGGACCAGAATCCCGACGGGTCGAAACCCCGACAAGGGCAGAATCCCGACAGGTCGAAACCCTGACAGGGTCAAAATCCCGACAGGTCGAGACCCCGACAAGGTCCAATTCCCGACAGGGTCAGAATTCCGACTGGTCGAAACCCCGACAAGGTCAAAATCCCGACAGGTCGAAACCCCGACAAGAGGTCAGAATCCCGACAGGTCGAAACCCTGAGAGGGTCAATATCCCGACAGCGTCAGAATCCCAACAGGTCAACATCCCGACAAGGTCAAAATCCCGACAGGTCGAAACCCCGACAAGGTCAAAATCCCGACAGGATCAGAATCCCGACAAGGTAAAAATCCCGACAGGATCAGAATCCCGACAAGGTCAAAATCCCGACAGGTCGAGACCCCGACAAGGTCGAATTCCCGACAGGGTCAGAATTCCGACTGTGGTCGAAACCCCGACAAGGTCGAAATCCCGACAGGATCATAATCCCGACAAGGTCAAAATCCCGACAGGATCAGAATTCCGACAGGTCGGAACATCGACAGGATCATAATCCCGACAAGGTCAAAATCCCGACAGGATCAGAATTCCGACAGGTCGGAACATCGACAGGATCAGAATCCCGACAGGTCAAAATCCCGACAAGGTCAAAACCCTGACAGGGTCAGAATCCCTATAATATCAAAATACCGAAAGGATCAGAATCATGACAGGTCGAAATCCCGACAGGGTCATAATTCCGACAGGTCGAAATCCCGACAGGGTCGAAACCCCGATAGGGTCAATATCCCGACAGGGTCAAAATCCCAACAGGTCAAAATCCCGACAGGTTCAGAATCCCGACAGCTCGAAACCCCGACAGGCCCAGAATCCAGACAGGTCGAAACCTCGACAAGATCAGAATTTCCGATTCCTGATTCCAGAATTTCCAGCATTTTCACCCTGTCGGGATCGGGATCCTGTCGGGATTCTGACCCTGTTGTGATTTTGACCTGTCGGGATTCTGACCCTGTCGGGATTTTGACCTGTTGAGATTCTGATCCTGTTGGGATTCTGACCTTGTCGGGATTTTGACCCTGTCGGGATTATGACCCTGTCGGGATTATGACCTGTCAGGATTCTGATCCTGTTGTGATTTTGACCTGTCGGGATTCTGACCCTGTCGGGATTTTGACCTGTCGGGATTCTGACCCTGTCAGGATTTCAACCCTTTCGGGATTTTGACCTGTTGATATTCTGATCCTGTCGGGATTCTGACCTTGTCGGGATTTTGACCCTGTCGGCATTATGACCCTGTCGGGATTCTGACCCTGTCGGACCCTGTTGTGATTTTGACCTGTCGGGATTCTGACCCTGTCGGGATTTTGACCCTGTCGGGATTCTGACCCTGTCGGGATTCTGACCCTGTCGAGATTATGACCCTGTCGGGATTTCAACCTGTTGAGATTTTGACCTGTCGGGATTCTGACCCTGTCGGGATTCTGACCTTGTCGAGATTTTGACCCTGTCGGGATTATGACCCTGTCGGGATTATGATCCTGTTGTGATTTTGACCTGACGCGATTCTGACCTGTCGGGATTCTGACCCTGTCGGGATTCTGACCTTGTCGAGATTTTGACCCTGTCGGGATTATGACCCTGTCGGGATTATGATCCTGTTGTGATTTTGACCTGACGCGATTCTGACCTGTCGAGATTATGACCCTGTCGGGATTTCAACCTGTTGAGATTTTGACCTGTCGGGATTATGACCCTGTCGGGATTATGATCCTGTTGTGATTTTGACCTGACGCGATTCTGACCTGTCGGGATTCTGACCCTGTCGGGATTTCAACCCTTTCGGGATTTTGACCTGTTGAGATTCTGATCCTGTCGGGATTCTGACCTTGTCGGGATTTCAACCCTTTCGGGAATTTGAACCTGTTGAGATTCTGATCATGTCGGGATTCTGACCTTGTCGGGATTTTCACCCTGTCGGGATTATGACCTGTCAGGATTCTGATCCTGTTGTGATTTTGACCTGTCGGGATTTTGTCCTGTCGGGATTCTGACCTTGTCGGGATTTCGACCCTGTCGGGATTCTGACCCTGTTGGGATTTCGACCCTGTCTAGATTATGATCCTGTCGGGATTTCGACTTTATCGGGAATCGTTGGAATTCTACATTATTTGGCGATTTTTCGCTTGCGGGAAGCTAACGAAAATAACGTTTGCAGATAATGCAGTATTAGTTTAAAGCGACGACATTACCTTAGGGAAATGGGTAAGGTAAAAAAAGGTTTACATTGCTCTGTTGTTAATTTTCTTGGGGTTGAATTCCGTTATAGTTCCCGCTAAATATCATTAATCTCTTTTGGACACTATAAAGTATAAATATTGCTAAATTGTTTCAAATTCATAGATTAAAGTGTTTAATTAGATCTATAACTATTCAGTTTATCATTAAAAATTAGAAAAATTGGTTTACATTTGAATATTGAGCGTTCGAAAGAGATTGGCGATATTTAGCGGGAACTATAACGGAATTAAACCCCAAGAAAATTAACAACAAAGCAATGTAAACATTCTTTTACCCATTTCCCTAAGGTAATGTTTTTTCACAGATACATTAAGGGAAGCATTGAAATATCCCAGGAATAAATTTAACTTTCTTAAAATTTTTAATGATTGACTGTTAAAAATGTAGTAATTATCTTAAACATTGCGAAAATTTAGAATTTTATCTTCATGAGAAACAAACTTCGAAGTTGTGTCCTTTTCATAGCAACGACACCGAATGTCAAGACTTCCAACATTTTCATCCTTATTTCTAAAACATTCACCCGTGTTATTTAGTTGTTTGCGTTTTGTCATTATGAAATAAAGAGTTACATTTTACTACCTTAAAAAACATACTTGCAAAAGAATATAAAAAATAAATGCAAAATTCAAAATTTCCGAAAGCGAGTGTATATTTTATTGTAAATATAGTAATGATTAGGTTGCCACAACTACAAAGATAAATATAAAAATATTAATTTGTTATTTAAAAAATAAAAATAAATTAATTATATATAAGTTTAAAATAAAATGAAAACCGTTTGAACAACAATTAAACCCTTTGTGAACAACAAAAATATAAATATTGTTAAAAATAACACAAAATATATTTTTTAAATTCGTGTTATAAATAGAAAGATGATTATTTAATCTATTTGAATATTAAAAAACCAGTGAAATATGTTTTCAATTGTTTTAAAATTCATAGTTTCTTGCTTTGTAACTGCGACCTTATCCGAAATCTAAAAAAATGGAAATATTTTAAAATTGAGGTTTTTTTTAGAAATTCTAAAGGCACTTTGCACATCCTCAAAAGAATCCGGACAGTTTGATACCAAATATGTGTTATAGGGATCAGTAATTAAAAAGCCTTTCTCTGGAAACCGTGCACCAAAAACTTTTTTTTAGAATAGAGAGAAAATTAAATTTCCACCCGTCCGATTTTGACCGATTTTTAGTATGTTATTATTGAAGTCATTCCTAAGTGAAAACCGTTGAGAAACCTTTTATTACAATTTGTTCGAGGTTCGGCCCTTTTTTCCCCTATTTTCAGTGGACTATAATAAAGCTCGAGCTATGAAAGTAGCTAGACTTAACGAGACGTTTCCACAAGCCGAACTGCAAAGACTTGAACAGGCGGAGCTTGAGGCAGCTCACAGAGCTGCTGAGACACCAGAGCAGTCCCAAGATCGGTGTCGAGTATATGGCATCTCAACGGGCTTCTGAGACACCTGCACAATCCCCAGCTCGACGTAAAAATAACACTGAATGTAAGTCAAAAATTTGGTTTTAATGCATAACATACTAACAGTAAATGTTAATTTGTTTTCATAATTATTTTAAGACGTAGCAACACTCGGCGGGTACCACTAGTCTTGTAATAAATAAACAAAGAAAACATTTTTAAGCAATATACGCAATAACATATGAAAATATGCTTTATCCGCTTCCTAAAACACTCCACTTTTTAATATTTAAAGCAATTTTACCATATCTAATAAGAATTTAAACTTAACCTATTATTACGATCAGCACACCATGAAAACACAAATTTCCTTCAAAATGGCGAACAGCGCGCTTTTTTGCACTTTCCAGACTAAAATATTTTTTAAACTGCTTTTCTTCAAGAACATGTAGTGCCGACTCTCGATCAAGTTTCTTACTTTTTAAGATATTAGGGTTGTCCATATTGAGAGCCCTGTCCATATTGGGTACAAGTACCTTATTTGTTTCTTTTACAAAACATACTCAGCCTATATGAAAAAGGCATTAACAGCCTTTATTCACAGCCGTTGGCGTCAGTGTTAACCAGCAGTATTATTGTATGGAATATAAAAAAATAATGGCTATAGTTTTATTTTTTTAATTACAATAAGAAAGCTTATAAATATTTACAGGTCTCCGCTCGATGTTTTCTGTACAAATTTATATTGTGTATAGGTAAATAGTGACATTAACATTTACTTAATTATTACTTTTTATTTAAGTAATCTTAAAGAATAATTTCTGCTTTAAGAATCTATGTTTATTAAATATAGTAATAGAATATCTTAGAAGAATCTGTTGATTATTTTGAGTAATACCACACTTTATTCAAATTGTGAATACACAAACTTTATCCAAGATTGGATAAAGTTTACCGCTCCAACATTTTATCAAAATTACTGAATTTCCCTTCATTGACTCCGCATTAATTACAAATCGTGCATGTACAGTGTTCGCAGATCTCTTCTAAGCAATTTATCCCGTCACTCTATACTTCTTTCACGCCCAGCCTGACACTTTGAAGCAATACATCAGCTTAATAGTGTTTGACGTCACATCAGGGCGAGAATAATGGCTGTGTTTCAAACGGGTCTCTAGGCAAAGGATAGCTCTCTGCGGATAGATATTCAGCCGTCAATCACGTGATATTGTCTTCTCTGTATATAGATAGCGCCATCCCAATGATTTTATCAAGGTGGGTGTATAATTTTATGGAGGTATAATTTAGTTGAGATGTTTTTATTTTTGAAAGTGGTAATACGTAAGAATAGTGAGAAATTGTATTGTTTTAAAGACAGAATTTAAGGTGTATTTTATGATTGGATTTACTTTGAATATGTTAAAATAACCATATCAAATTATATCACACTCTAAAGAATCTGTAAATTGGCTGCCAGAAAACACCTGGAATTTGTGCATAGACCTTTTTGTATACAATAACAGGATATAGGGTAGGTGGGGGCAAAGCCACGCAATTTTCAGCATTTTTAACATTGTAGTCGAAAGGGGGTTGATAATCCCGAAATTTCAATTGGAGATGTTAGATTGAGATCCTACCTACAAAACCAATCCAAGTTTAAACTCTTATCGATGGTATTTTAGGACAAATTTACAATTTAGTAGAAAAAAAATTCGCGGGGCTTTGCCTCGCAAATTGGGGCAAAGACCCGCACTTGCAAATCTTGGTGCCCAAGTGAAATAAACATGGATAAACAGAATTTTTCATTATAAAAACACTAAAAATAATGCTCTTAATGTTGTTTTAATATTTCTAAGCCACCCAACAACATTAAATATAAATATGATCAGTTTTAATGGAAATTGTCAAACTGTTGTAGCAATTAATTTCAGATTGACCAGATATCTTTCAAAAGGGAGAAAGGATGGTTTCAGGTAGAGGGTTGGCATCTCGGACACCTTTATTAACCTCTTTAGGGATCAAGTAGTCCCATTTTCCTTTTGGGACGAATTCCTGAGCTTTTTAAGCTGCGTACATTTGCCCCAAAACACCTGCGTGGATTTGCCCCGTTTTACATTATTTTGAAAAACAAGCCTTATTATTTTTAGAGACATGTTGAGGCAATTCTTTCAAAATGAAACTGGAGTTGAATTGCTATTTTATCATTGGGCTATTTGTTTGTATTTCTCCTCAAGCCCTATTTTATGTAATTTTTAAGTAAAAGATCAGAAAAATTACATCAAAATGATGAAAAACAAACTTACAGCATTTTTTAAACTCATGAGTAACTTAGGGGTACAAACTTTCGCAGAACAATAGGTCACAATAAGACAAACCAACCACCTGGTTTTCAACTTTTGAATCGATCATTAACAACTAAAAATCGCGGTGCGTGGTTTTGCCTCGTGCGGGTTTTTACCCCCACCTACCCTAATACTTATTGAAAAAATTTCAAAATATATTAGTTTTATCGAATGAATTCTAGCTTAATAAGTTTTGTTTTAAGCGTACAAACAACAATTAATTCATGAGAAATTATTTTGTGGTTGTAAACAAAAACTTTCATGATTTAAGAAATAAAAAAAACTAATTTATAAAGCCTCAGTCAACACTCTGAATCAGTTTGTGGTTTACCAACTTGTAGTAAGGTACGCTAACCATTGGGCCATAAAATCATGCAGAAGTGTAATAAGTTTCACAATTATCAAACATTTTTTTACCAATAGTTTCAACTGTGGATATTTTGTTTTAACTTTTTATGACACAACCCTGTATTTATGTAAATTTTACACAAAGAGTTAAAAGTATTATTTTTTGCTCAAGTTATTTTGAAAGGAACAAATCAAAGAGAACACAAGTAACTATGTTTTAACCTTATTGAGTAAAACAACCCGCTTAACTAGATAAATTCTTCAAAATGATAATTAACATAATATTCATCAACTGTATTCCTGTTAAAAATCAGATACAACACTGAAATACACTAAGCAAATGTGATATAATTTCTTTTCATTCAAGGGTTTGAGAATTTTCGGAGGTGATTTCTTGGAAAACCTGTAATTTCAGAAGTTCATTTCTTTAAAATTTTGTTCCGAAATTTCCGACATCTCCACGAAGCCTTAATCAACCCACAAAACAAAAGTTACCCAACCACTTCAAAAATTAAAAACCCCATCTTCAAATCATACTTCCAGCCCTCCCTACAATATATACCACCAACCTCACAATTCTTTTTCACGCTTTCCTCCTCGGTCTCATCTTTCCCGATTCGAATTTCACGCAAAACACACCGATGTTTCACATTAGCCCTTTTTAAAACCCTAGACAGCCCTGGATTTCTTAATAATTCTATCGAAAATATAGGGCGGCCAGGACTGGAAATGATTTCAAGACGTAATTGCAACCCAAACCGTCCGACTTGGCAAAAATACACACATACGTCGCCAATAATAAAAAAAACCCAGTCCCCAATCTAATCCCGAAGATTTAAAAGTTTTCCGAGTTGGGAAACAGTAATTAACGGTGCGGCGGGAAGTCCAATTTAATTTCCTTTAATTTGCGAAATTATTCGAGTCAGCGAAGTAGGGGACGATAGGAGAGGGAGAGAAAAAAGCTTTTTCAACGGTCGCTTTCTGTTGTTTTGATTGTTGCAGAGAAAACGGCTTTTAATTATGCTGCTTAGCTTGCACGTTTGGATTTCGAGGTAAGTTGGATCCACGAAGCAAAGGCGTTTAAATAGCGTTATCGTGGGATGGGGTGTAAATTATTTTGTTGCTGAGATTGCGGATTGGAATGGATATATCGCCTAATTCGGAATTCGTTTTATGTTCTTCATATCCGAGATCATTTTATTTTACAAGTTTGCTAAAATGGAACCAATGAATGAGCGTATGGGGTTTTATAATTGTGTTCAGTATCATTTTCCGCTAAGAAGTTTGTACTTTAAAGCACGGACTTCTAATTCCAATTGAATTAGTTAATTCTTAGCTGCGTAAGGGATGTGTCATGACAATTCTTTACCGTTTTGTTCCGTAAAATTGTTTCTTATGGACAATATTATTTAAATATTTTATCTTTGGGTTATCATAGTATAAAAGCTATTTTGGGTTCCTAAAACTTAAAAAAATGGTGTAAGGTAAATTCAACAATAAGAAAGTTGCGAGTGTCAGATTTTCAAAAACAAACAAGTGTTCCGTATGTTTTTTTGTATGGTAAAATGAAATATCTAGTCAATTTTTCAAAAAAATGTACAGGTAATTAAATTATTTTAATTTAAAAGTCGAGTAAAAACACGTGACTGAAAACGTTTATTGTTTAAAAAGTAACGATGATGTCAACAATCATACCATCAACTCCGTTGCTTTCTAACAATGTTTATCGTACGATGACGTCACATCCTAAACTCTTGGCGTTTTCGCGCACTTTTAAAAAGGGGATTTTCGTTAATTTTTTTGGCAATCAAAAAATTTCTCGATCGGCCTTAAATTTTGGGTAGTTGCTTATTTTTGCAAGAAGAATCATTAAAAAAAAAATAAAAAAAATCATGCAACTTCCTCATTATTAGAAATATTTTTTTCTGAACGATTTTAACTGTCAATTTTGTTTGGGAAAGATGCAACTTGGTCTACAGTTACGTGACGATATCGACAGGAAAATGAAAGAAGCTTTAAAATTAATTTGGCAAACTTGAAATTTATAATTTTTCCCCTTTTTTCACTCTGTGTAAAGCAAAGTTAGGATATTGTTTTTTTTTGCACAAAAAAGTCAATTCGCAATTTTTTGAACCTATTTCCTTTTTAGACTAACTGACGGACATTTAATTTTAACGCAGAGGGATAGCCAAAAAACAAAGCAGGGAAATCAGACTATAATTTCCAATCCGCTAGTCAGAACTTTGACCCTCAAAACCGGATCCATCATTAAGAGTTGTCAACTCCTTACAACCAAATAAACAAGGTTTTCAACCCCACACAAATTAACTACATGCCATCATAAAAACCTTCTAACTCTTCTCCATCACTTTCTTAACCACCCTCTAACCATTTCTTCACCCCCAAGAGAGATTACCCCCTCTCCCACCCCTTTAATATGCAAACGAGGAACTCGGCGACAATCTCCCGTTATGAGCAGACGTCACTTTAATTCCAAGTTATTAGCCGAACTCCATATTTTAATGACTGATACGACAGAAACGGTGACAAAAATGGGCTTGGCCCTCCTATTTATACTCCCTAATGGGAGCCAGATATCGTATTTTGTTTTGGATTGCAGGTGATTCGAATCTGGATAGGCTGCAGCGTTCGGAATTATGAATGAACCAATGGAAATAGAGGGAATTTATGGTGCCGTGGTTGTCCCTTTTATAGGGAATTCTTGCCACTGGGAGGGGGATTTATGGTTATGAGAGGTAATGGCGGAAATGGTTGGTTTTATTGTCAGTGTTTCAGTATTACAATGGGATTTATATCGCCAGATTATGAATGAATACGAGCGTCTGGTTACGAAAATAAGATGAAAAGATGTTAGTACTATTTGGAATACATTATAGATAATGTTTATCAAAAGATGTATGGTTATGTATTTCAGTTGCGAAAATAAAAATTGCACAAATTAAGAAACATGTTTTTGTTAGATTTTTATTTTTACCACAAGTTTTTAATTAAAAAACCACTTTTTTGATTATTTTTTATTAATAAGTTACGCTAGACTGCTTTATGAGAGTTGATAGATATCTATTATTGAGGCTCGAAACAGCATGTTTCTAATACGAAATAGATTTGATAGTAATCTGTATGGTAGCTCTAAAAATCTTTGAATAAGTTAGCAAAATACTTAATTTGAAGAAACAAAACTGTTAGAAGGTTATGATGATCATTTTTGAACTGTTTAGAGTCCTTTAAAACACTGCGATACAAAATAATTTAAAGCAAGCATAACAAAACATATTAAAATACATCCTGCCTATTCTCCTTACTAGTTTATTTCCATATTTTTATTGTTTAATCAAGACTCTATATTACAGGGTAGTATAGAAGGTCTTGGTTTAATTTGTACTAAACTTTAACTGCACTACGTTTCATTTTTAAAAAACAGAGTATTTTTAAACTTTCAAAGGTTAAACTAGACTTATATTCATCATTGTAGCACATAACTCTCATGTGGTAGAGTTAGAGGAATTATAAGATTAATGGTATAAAAATTTCAATTATATTGCTTGTGCTATGAAAATAATAATGACAGTCTTTTAACACGCTTATGATACATGTATCTATGTAACCATACTTACTCCTCCTTGCACTGTGATGGGAAAAAACTGCTTCGTTTTTTTACCCAACCGCTCAATCCATTCTTCCCTTCCCCTATATCAAGGGAAATGCAAGTACACATCAGCTTTTGCAAAACGGATTTAAATTGCGTCAATACCAAATAGCTACTAGAGCCAGGGAAGTGTTTTATTATTCAAGACCTCATACGCTTTTATTGCTCTTCCAAGGATAGTGCGTAACGGTTTAGAGAAAGTCACATTTTTGTGGGCTACTTAGGGGAAAACAGCTACATTTTAGTTCTTTTTTAGTAGTTTTTACACATTTGAACTTTTTAAGCACTGTAATTCAAATTTTAAATTTCTGGTTTAAATTTCCGGTAGGTAATCAAAATGCTTTTCCACAAGTAAATTTTGTTTAAAAATCATCAACACATTGCAAGAGATAAACGAAAAAAGCTGATAGATACTATAGCTCTAATATTGGAAAACGTTTAATAAAGTTTTTCCCTTTTAAGTTCGTAATTTTAGAGGTCTACATTTTCATAAGGTCATGAACTAATAAATTACTGTACATTTTTAAGTCAGTTATCTAATATCAATCCATTAAGTATCTATTTATCTTAATAAATTCTTCGCAGTGGGGTTTGTTAAATCTAAGGATTGTTCGAGACAATTGAAACATCCAACTTTCTTTCTGTTTTGAAAACTGTTCATCTATGCCAACTTTGCTGTAGATCAAAATGAAACTAGAGATTTAGTAGACATTGTAAAACTTTCAAATTCGAACATTATACAAATTCGATCAATCTTTAATTATTTCTTTCTCAGTTTTCATTTTTTCAACTCTTTAAAATCAAATTATTCTTCGACCGAAAATGGAAATGTTCAAACGCAGTTTTGGATTTCTTTGTAATTTTTTTCTTTATACCTAAATATTTTTCTGTACTCCCTTTTCACTACTTTCGTAAAAATAAAACGAAATTCATTTTTGAATTGATAAAAAAACATTACCCTGGTTATATAGGATTTTCCTTATCAAAATAAAGTAATAGAATTCAAGACGACGTGCTGTTAGCATTTACTTAAACATCTGGGATTTTATCCTTACATATGAGCTAAAAAAAGTACAGAGAGGAAAAGGTTTTCTTTACCTAAACGTTGAACTCGGAGATATTTGAATATTGCTTCATGTAGAACCCATTCTAAATAAATTGAGCGACACGTTAAAAACGAAGATGCTCTTAAAATCTGAAACGAGGTACGCAAAAATATATAGAGAGAAGATCTTAGAGAAAATATCCTGATCTCTTTCCCGGTACAGAGAGAAAGAGAGACATTATTTAAAAGCAAAATCTTTTGTTTTCCATTACTGCCTCTCTTTTGAATAAAAGTTTCTGCAGTGGCTGCTGCGAAAAATGGCTTTTTCACGTGAGCATAGGAGGACAAGTAAGGGGAAAGCGATATTTCGGATTCTTTTTGTCTGATTATTCTATGAAAGGTCTTTTCTGTTGTAAAACATGGCGGAAGGATACATTTTAGCATTATTTGTTTCAAGTTATATGCCTTTCGGGGTAAATTGTTTTAATGCAAGATTCGAGTGCATGGTTTTCAGTTGTATTATTTGCTTTGTTTAGATGTGCCCCTTTTAATTTACGAGCTCTTAAAATGAGATAATGTGTTTTATTAAAATTTAATTATGATTTTAGTTTAGTTGTGTTTAGAAATTTCATTTAAGGTTCATTAGCAAGAACTATCAAAGATTAAAGGCAATTTTAGTCAAGGTAATTTGGGGAAAAGTGTGTAAGAGAATACACAGGGTTCCTTCTTTGCTAGACACTGTTGTAGCAGAAGAGATAGTGATTACATCAACACGCATATTTTCAGCTCTCTACAAAGACTGCTATTTTATAATTTTAAATTAATAAATCAATCAATTTCTTCATTGTTATATACAGAGAAAGAAGACAAATTTATGATTTGGCAAGGGGAAAAGAGCTATTTTGACGAAAAATAAAATAAAAACTATTATTCAGCGTAACTTTGTAGGGGTACAAAAAATAATTACAATGAAATAAATTGACGAAAAAAATATAATAGATGAAAAAAAACTATAATACAGAGTAACTTTGTAGGTACAGAAAATAATTATAATACATAAAAAACAATATGAATTAAACAAAAAAAACATTTAAAATAGTATTTACCATGTTATTAATTCAATGAAAAAAATTAAATAGCTCAAAAGGTATTAAATTTAACAGCCTACATTTAAATAAAAAGAAAAAGCAACCACATTTCTATGTCAATGTTAAATTTAATTTTAATAAAGGTAATTAATAATGAAAAAATCAGAAGTCTGAAACCTAATAGGCAAATAGTTAAATAAAGGTTTTTCATATCTGTTATATTTCACTTATAGCGGAAAATACATATTACATAGAAAATAGAATGTTATTTTTATGTGAAGAAATTGGAAGGCTTTTTTGTGGGAAGGGAATAATGCCTGTTTTCTTTGTAAAATCATTATGAAGTTAGTTTCCTTCCAAACTGTAGTCAAGGTAATTAATTGCTCGCGTAAAAGAAAAGTAATAATATTGGCATGATTATTATAGTATAATAATAGTATAATTGAATCATCAGTTTGAAGAAGGAAATAAGTCCAAAAATCAAGTTTTGAGGAAATCGAAAAAAAAGTAATGGAATTTTCATTGTATGGACAAGGACATCGATTTCACAACTTCAAGGGGCGATATCTCCCTATAGGGGTTAGTTATTTTCCCCTTCTTTTCACCCATGTGTAGGGCAAAGCTTGGAGATTGTTTTGAGCACAAAAAGTCAATTGGCCATTTTTTGGACTTATTCCCTTCTTCAAACTGACGATTCAATTAATAGTATAGTATAACAATTGGTTATAATTATGTGAGCTCTATTACAATTAACTTTTTTTGGAAATGAACGTTAACATACTATATCTCAGCACTTTTTGACTTTCATAATTTTTGTTTTAAATCATGAACGTTATCCACACTCTTAAAACGACGACGTCTCAAAAATGAGTAAAAATTACTCAAATCTGAGTATGTCAAGCACTCAAACAGGCTCCGATCCAAATTGACTCAAATTCGAAAACATGCATGTACTCATTTTTGAAAATGTGCAGATACTCAAAAATAAAGCATCATGTACTCATAATTTGTCCATGACATTCTTATAAAGAGGGTGCAATGTGTTATATACAGTTATGATTATCATGACGTAGGAATCAGACCAGTAAGTACACGTTATCACATCAACTTAATGTTATTTTTAATACATTGCAAATATTTCAATATTAAAATATAAACTAAAAATAAGCATTATTTGAGTGGTGACTATTTAATTGTTTGAAACTGAGTATGTCTGGTGTTTCAAAACTGAAAGCATTGGGTCGTCATATTTGAACCAAATAGTTTCATACAAAAATGAGAACATCGATTTACTCAAATTTGAAACTGTACTTTTGACTTTTTCGTATGGCTCCTGATACTCTCTTTAAAAGAGCTTATTTAAATGTTAGGTATTATATTCTCCGAATAAATCCAAGTAGTATATGCATAAGCTAACCAATTTCTTTTAAAAAAATCTAGATTGTAATTCAATTATATTTTCTTTTTTTTTTCAAGAAAAATATTATCGATTTAATAAAAACCATTGTGGTTTTTCAAACTATACGTTATTTTTAAGCCAAATTAAAGTATCCTTCATACTTTTACTTACCCTAATTGATTTTTTGATACATAATCAATTTATGCGTCTTACCCAAATTCCCCTAATGATGTAAAAGCTATTAATTTAATAACCAGCCCTCATAAGCTAATTGGCTTTTAGTTGATAGAAAAAAACGTGAATTTTTCGTTGCAATTCTTCCCAACTTAAGTCTTAAATATTTCAATGTAAAAATTAATTAATTTTTACACTCAGCATTTACTGGGGGAGTGTTATTAGCTTTGCAATAATTTCTGAAATGCTTTCTTTTTCAATTGCTTTTTGCTGCAGTTAAGCGGAACATTTGTTTTTGGGTACTTGCTTCGAGAGTTATCGAGATTGATCGTTTAACTTTATGTTTTAATTAATTTCAAACTTAACGTCACATAAATTAAACAGTGTTTAGTCTGAAATTATATAAGGAAAAAATTAATGACTGTAATTTTTAATTATTTAATGACGCTCATATAGGAATACTTAAATATGAGATTTTTTCCCAATAAATTATTTGTAGCGCTTTACCAGTGTTGTTGTATATAGATATTATTTGCGTAGTTGAAATTTAGTTTGGTTGTTAATTTTCAGGATAAATGTAGGGTTTGCTTTATGACATGGTTCGTTAAAAAATTCTAATAGTAATAAATATTTCAAAAAGCATAAATATTAATGGTTTCATTTTCTAGGGACTATTTATAAATAAATATTGTTTTTTACATACGGATGAGGTTTAAAAGCTAATTTCTGTTTTGTAAGAAATTTAAGGAATGGATTTCTAGAAGATCTTTTCTTCTGAACTTATTTCCAAATAAATATTGATGAATTAGGTTTCAAAAATATTACTGATTAGATTAACGGTTACTTAGATTTTAAATAGAAACAAACTATTTCTAAATTTTAGCTTCCATAAAAATCCTATTTAGTTATAAGTCAACAAAAATATTTTTAAAAAACTACACATTTTGTTTTAAAATCTCTATTATAACAATAACTTTTTCCGGTTAGTAAGATCTAATTCTTGTTGTGTTCCAATCCCCGTTAAGACTGAAGAACGCGCGTTTCCTCCAGATTATACCAAAGATCACAAATCACAAAAAGGGCAGCGGTAAAGTTGATTTCTCCACCGCTTTTCCGCTTTTGCCGCAACTCCTGATAGAGCAACAAATCTCCAGATGAGCTTTGCTTCCGTTTTCAATAGAGAAAACACTTTTATCATTATTTTCCATCGGGCGATGACGTAATCTCTTTGGAAAAGAAATTGTTGCTCAGCATTTCCTTCACGGCTTTGCAGGTAATTCTTATGAGCAAAGTTTTGATTGAGTTAGACGCCGCTTGATTGGTTCAGTGTTTCGTCCTAAGAAATGGGACCCCGAGCCTCCGAGATGTAAGTTTTTACTATTATCTCTTATTGAATGTATTTGAAAATCTTAAGTTCATATTCAATTAGGTAGAATTACCCCTGAAAATGTTCCTCATAACCCGAAAATGGGATTATTTATGACTTAAGTAACTAAAATATTTCTTAGATCATAAAAAGGAAAATTTCCCATTTTCAGGTTATGAGGAACGTTTTGGGAGCTAAAAACTTGGAAATTCTATTTAATTGAACGTGGGTTTTAGAGATTCTATTAAAAGCATTTTTCTAAACTAGGTGTCTTTTCGTACTAAAACGATGCTGCTTTACAACTTTGTAACTGACTAATTAAGCAAATAATCTCGAAAAATTTTATTTTAAACAATAAAGATAGTACTACTAACATTGCCGCTAGGGGATGTTAAAGGGTGTCATAGGATAGTGCATGGTTACTTTGTTATACCTAGACACCAAGCTTATGACTATATCCTCAGGGGTTCAATAAATAAAGATAGGGGGTAGGACATTTGAAACACCCTGTATAATTTAATACTGAAGAATAAGTAGTTGAATCCATCCAATCAGTATCCAAATTTCAATAATATATCCTGCTCAGATGCAATTTAACCTTTTAAGAAATCCGTTGACTTAAGCTATCTTTTAAGTATTTCTCTTTCTCCTGGTACCGATAAGACACAGCATTTCTCTCAACAATGACATGTGTCAGTAGCTAGTTTCAGTTTCAATAAATTCCCCAGAAAATCTAACGAACTTTCCCACATACACTTGTCCACGTCATTCTTAAAGTCTTATCTACGTCCACGTCCCAAAACTTCATATTCACAGCATATCAAACTCTTTCGTCATTATCTGATGAAACTTCCCGCTCCCCTTTATTGTGGTCTTCATAAACCCGTAGCGCCCAATGGACTCGCCCGCTCTCAAATCCTTCAGGTAAAACGCAACTTTGCTGCGGAAAATTTTGAATACAGCCAGAGAATTAAGATTTTCAATAACAGATTTAATCTATTGTGTCGGTGGGCAGGCTTACGCATAAATATCGACGATTTTAGGCTAGTGTGGATTATAACCTATGTTCCGCATGTCTTGTGTTTTGAGGCAAACATGAGATAACTCCCCTTAAGGGAGTGAATTTCAGGGTTTCCCTAGTTTAAACGTATAAAGTAGATTGCGTAAACAAAGAAAAACTCTTTTGATCAGCATGGTTGGTCGGATATGAAACACTTGGGATGAAGCAGATTATGGTTTTAAGCGGTAACTCCAGTTTTCGTCGGTATTTACGTAATGAACCAGAGGAGAGATGAACATATTGTTTGAACTAGCTGGAGGAGGATGTGATAAAAATATTTTCTTGATAGGAACTTCCCTAGTGGTTTGAATTGAAAGCTTCCCTGTTCGTAATGAGCTAGGGATTGGAATATGATTAGGAGAAGCAGGGCGTTCATTATTTGAAAATGTTTGGGATTGTTAAGTTTTCATAAAAGTTTTACATGATTTTTTCCTTGGAATGTAATCTAAAAACTTTTGAAATTGCGGACAAAAATTTCAAGTTGATACTTTTTACATTGATCATAAACGCTATTAATTTCATATGATTTTGAAACCATCATTCACCCATTATCCCATTATGTTAATATGAATGGTTGAAATTTGTGAGCGGACATCAAAAATCGTGCTCTGAGCGGATATTGCCAAACAATCGGATCGCCCAAAATAAAGCCAAGATGCCAAGTTGACGGTAGATAAAGTTACAGTTTATATTGGTATCACATAATGGAAAAGTGTCAAAAATATCTTATATACAGATGCTCCCAAGAGCGACAAAACTTTCTGGACGACCTAATATAACCTAACTATACTCTATTCATTTAAAATTGGCGCTTGAGAAATAGTGCTTTCCCCCACGCTAGAAGCTTAACCATGGATACGCTCTTCGAGCAGCCAATAGTAAACCTTCTTCGTCACTTTGACGAGGATAGTTGCTATAGTTACCGATCGGTGGTGGGGGAAGGAAATATTTTCAAGCGCCAGTTCAAAATGAACAGAGTATAGTTTTGGGTGTAATCAGTAACAGTGACTATTCAAAAAAGGGGGCTCGGTACTCTTTAATGATACACAAAACACGCAAATCACACAAAAACAGGATTATAACAGCCAATATAATTACAAATAAGCACAACTTACCCATTCAATCTCGATTTTTTATCAATGTCCGCTCAGGGCACGATTTTTAGAGGTCCGCTCACAACACGTTCGCTCAGACCGCGACACCATATAAACATAAACGCTTTAAAACTTATGTTTTGAAAATTTTAAATAATGGAAAATTAGTAGTGGGAGTTTTCAAGACCCCCCAAAAATGTTTTTATAGTAATAAAAAGGGATGTGTATAAGCATTCTTCTTTTTTCCATAAAAAAAGCAAACTTACAAGAACCTAACTAATAATCATGTAATTCCAAATGCTGTTAACCAGTGTTCCTGAATTATTTTGACTTCTTAAGTGCAGTTTTATTCTTTAACGGTATTTAATAATCCTGTTTTATTTTACTTAAAAACTTATATTTGAGCATTAACGACATTTTCAAAGAATTATTTCATTGGGTTCCCAGGTTAAATTTATAATTTATGCAAATGTTAATATAAAAGTGAAATGTTCCTCATCTAATAATTTCAATAAATTGCATTTTCAGCCTTGTATTCATTTTGTGTTACTTATAAATTTTAAAATTATAGAACAATTTTATTTCCTAAGAAGTATATTGTTTGTTTTCAGTATATAGAAGAAACTTTATGAAAGGTGGGAAAATACTTGGATATGATTTTTAAACCACTTTTTAATTCCTGAAATGATAAAAGGATGATAAAAGGGCATTTAATTTATCTTATAAAATAACATAAATGTTATTAGAAAAATATACAACCCCTCAACCCAGCTTAAATAACTACTTGAAATTCTTTTTAAGCTCATGAAATCACATTACCGTCCTTCACCGAGACAGCTACCAAAGAAAAACACCAAAGTTTAACTCATCTTCCTCTAAAATACCTAACTGTAACCTCACTCGCGGTAGGCTGAAATCCATTTTCGAAGGAGAATAATATAACATAATATAAGCTGCCAAAGCGGAGGAAGGAGAAACCGCAAAAAATATTCCGCCACCGTCGGCCACTTCATTCGACTTGACAAGAAGTGCTGCCACCCGAAGTGGAGAAATAAAGCGGACACAGGACGCGAGGAGAAACACAGAAACCCGAAAACCATAGATGATTTATAAATAGACTGTCCTTTGAATATATGTCGGTAGTGTAGCAACTGTGGCTATCATATCCATCATGGTGAAAAATTTCAGTCTCTCTTTCTTTATAATTTTTCCTAGAGAAAGCGATTTTTTCACTGTCAAATCACTGGCCAATAATGATTTTTCACCGGAAGCCCGTGACCAAAATACCTGTCAGATTTTATTTTTCGGGAAACTTTTGATATTCGACGGGGTGTTAACCACAGAGTAAAGAGCTAACAGAGATTCCAAACTGCAGTTTTCCTCTTTAGGTACTTAATTCATGCTCCCATATTATAATTAATTTCACTAGCAGCCGCCAATAAGAGAAGGCGATTCCTGATTGGATATGAATCTTCTATCAAGCGGAATTTCAATTTCATCGGTGCTGCTCTTTTCCCTCCACTTCCGATTTGGATTTGAGTGACAGCTTCAGTGGGTGAAGGATAGAGACACAGCAGGAGTGACGTGGAACTATAGGAGGCGGTCCGAAGTACCAGAAGTTGTCTATGGGAAAACCCATGTTTAAAAAGCTGCCATTAGTGTCCAAAGGAGATAAATCCTCTGTTAAGCTCTATCTATACACTGTTAACAGCAGGGGCGTCATTTCAGTTTTTGGTTGGGGGGGCAAGGATTTTTTATGTGCTTCTGGACCACGCTGTAACTAGACTTTTCTGGGAGGGCTGCCTCAACTTCATTTTTAAGGTATCCCCTAACGAGCACATTTATAGGTTTGAGAACGTGAACTCCAAGAAAAAAGGGGGTCTGGGGTTAACCCTCAGGAAAATTTGCCTTTTAAAGTACTGTTTTAGCTCCTTTTAAGACCCTTTGGGCTGCATCCAAAGAGAACAGGTTATTGCAAACCACAAAATTTTCTAGAGAAAAGAGTTGTAAATAAACGTCAAAGTTTCAAGTGAGGGCTGGGGGTCCTCCCCTAGAAAATATTTTGAAATTTAACCTTCAAAAGTAGTGTTTAAACTAGTTTTGAGTTGCACCCAAAGCTCTTTGTGGAAGTTACAGAATTTTCAAGGGACTTGCAGCTATTTTTCCCATAACAGTGAAAACCTTGGGGGTGGCGGTTGTCATGAAGTGGTTGCCCTGCCCCCCTAAATGACGCCCATGGTTAACAGGGTGTTTCAAAAGTCCACTTCATAGCTTTTATTTGGAAACAACGTCTCCTAGGGTCATGAAAGTAAGGTCTACCCTAGGTAAGTGACAATGGTGAATCTATCGATATGCAGAAGGGAAATGAAAAAGTTAAAATAATTAATTAAAATCTAAAAAAAAGAGTGAAACTGAAAAAAAAATTCACGAAATTTTTTCTTCTCATTTTACTGTTGATATATTTATTTTATTTTGTACACAACAAATTATAAAGAATATTTACATCACCAGGGATTGTATAACGATCCATCTAGGTCATAGAACAAGCATGAATACAATTTTAGTTACAAACAGAATTACAAGAAAAATTTAAGCGTTAAGGTTATAAATTCAATGGACAGTACATGAAAACAAAAAAAACAGTATAATACAATATAAATCAGGAAAACATTAGTAAATATCATAAATATTCGCGAAGGTTGCGAGCGCTGTAAGTCATCGGATTCTATATGGTCTAGTAGGGCCTAGGAAAGGGGTAGATCTAGCTAGGCGGTAGATCCTTACTTCCATCTAGGAAACGTTATTTCCAATTAAAATCTGTAATATGATTACGGATTATAGGATTGCCACCAAAAACGTTGGCACGCAGGGTTCACCATACCCATGCGCCCCCTGTACATGTTCTCTTCGCCGAAAACCAAGCAAGCAAAATTGAAGAAGCGTATCGGGACGAGAAATACTAGGGGAATTTCTCCGGCAGTCGAAACTTCATACTTTTTATTGACTCTAAAAGTTTACGCGGGTATGTTTTTTGGCGAAGGCCTCTCAATATGCAGCTGCGAGGGTTCTTGTAAAAACTCGCTCCTTTTGCGACGTGCCGGGAAATTTTGTGGCGACAATTTGGGGGCTTCTTTTCGGTTACTTCTTTTTCTATCTCTCTCGCGGTGTCGGTTTGGAAACCTCGGTGAGACAGTCGTCGTGTTTGTTCTGGAAGAGTTGCGGATGTGGGACGCCATTTTTTTTCTCTGGGAGTTGATTTTGTGGTAGTTGTTTTCTCTGAGTTCGATCTCGGAGTTGGAGGCTTTTGAATTGCATCAAGGAATTTGCTGATTTTCTGCCTTTTATTAATTTTTAGGTGGAGGTAAATTTCAGATGGAGTCAAACTTTTTTTATAATTATCTAAGGAAGATTGTATAGAAAGTTAACAGTGGTTATAATTAAAATTACTCTTTGAAGTGAAGATAACTTACTGAAAGAAACCAATGTTCAAAATATTTTAAAGGGGCCTAAGACATAAATATCGTCATGTTTTCTCACGAATAAAACTAGAGATATACAATATTATTGTAGTCTGCATGGTGATCTAGCATTTTTCTGTTCTTCTTTTAATGTGTTTCCTAAAACAGGAATCTTTAAATTCTTATAAAATAAGATTCGTTGTAAGGGAGTTAAAAATTTGGAACACTTACTTTTCAAGCATTTTATTATACCTATAATTCTGATATAGCAAATTTTTAAAAATATCTTCTATTTCTGTTTAATTTGGTATTTCATTTTGTTAGTTGTGGAAATTTTAAGCAAAACGCACATAAAAAAGAGCATCTTAATTTTTTAAATCATAATTTTAAATTTAAACTTAATTATTAAAAAATTAACTTTACAACAAATATACTAACAAAGTAAACAAATGAAAAAAAAAACAATTATTGTTACAAATCCCTTGAAGATCTTGTTTAATCATTGTTCTCCTGTTTCCAGAACCTGTGAAATTAAACAACGTTATACCATTTGATCAATAAACATATCTAAATTATTTTTATGCCTAGTACAAAAATTTAAAGCCTGAACTGTTTCACTGTTGCACCTTTTCTCTAATTCTGCTTCACTATAATATTTAGTGCCGTAAGTTGTTGATTATAAAAGCAACTCGATATGCACTCAAAGATAAAACGAATATCTGATTTTTAAAACAGTTCTACATCCATGTTTCCTACTCTTTACAGTTAATTTTTAATGCATGAATCTAAAACTCCAAATTCTAAAAGTACTTCATTCTTTAGAATAAACTGAATATTACTTAGAATTATTTACTACGAATAGACGCATATTGTTAAATTATGTCTTATATACATGGACTTTTTTGCTTTAAATGGTTTGCTGCTAACTAAAAGAAATTTAATGTACTTACATTTAACTTTATTTGAATAAATTTTTGTTTATGTGTGTGGCTGAGAATGCTTCTAATTTTTACAAATGACAGAATTAAGTTCTTGAGATTTTGATTTAATACGTTTTCGTCTAGACAGTATCATAGTGGCTCTTGTCTCCTGAGGGAAATGCCAAATGCTATTCATAGAAATTTTCGACCTTGTGGTAAAAACTAAGAACAATCATCTCAAAAATTAATTTTAAAGTTTAAGTGGGGAAAATCTTTCTGAAATTTCTCAAAGAAAACCGCATTTATATTAAATATTAAAATGGCTTTAAAAAAGTGCATATGAGTTAGTCAATAAAATTTATTTACAATTTTATTTAATCCTCTTTATATTCCTCATAAAATGTAGGTTTACAATATAGGAATTAATGAAAATTTAATATAAAAAACCTTTAAATGGTTTTAAAAATTCGTTTTCCTTTCATCAGGTCATGTTTTATCATTCACTTGATTTACATCAACACCATTTTAAAAAATCGATGATATTCTACTAATTAAAAAAATTACTTCGGGGGATTTATTTTTTACATTGTATGCAAAATTTCATTAATATAAGACAAAACCCACAATACCTAAAAGGTATCTCATTCTTAAAAAGATAAGGGAAATGCATTTATGAAAAAGTTAGAAACATAGTTATTTATGGTCTTAATTATTTGTTCGATTGTAATGCTGTAAAACTCAATGCTATAGAAATATATTTGTATACCCTAATAACTATTTTCAAACGTACACCCTCAACATATTCAAAAACATAAAATTTTTAGCTTAAGAAATTGGAAATTTCTTCAGTTGAAGAAACAGTAGTGAATTTGAAACTTGAGCTATACAAACTCATCACTGTCGCATTACAAACGCATTACTGTCGCATTTGAGTGGAAACAACTTGAAATGGAAGTAGTCTTCTCCAATTTGCGCTAATATCACGAGTTTTTTTTCTTTTTGCTTTGACACAACTTTAGGGTTCATAAAAACTCAACGCTTTTACGTGGTCCTTGGCTACACCCTTCTTGGGAAAAGGGTTTCGATTTGTTAGAGTAAGTGCAAATTTTATTAATTTCAAAAAAATGTGTTAGGAGGGAAGATTTTATATCCTGATTTTTAAGACTTAGGCCTAACAAAAATGTTTAAGATTTTTTTGGTAACACATTTCAAAACTATTTAATAATATCTTAATAATACATATTAACTGGGACATACATATGAAAACATGTATAGAAATACCGAAATGCTTTTCCTAAGTCAAATAAGTGTCAGAATAATGATCACTACGGATTCTGTTTACAAAAAGTTGTTTGTAAAGTTGAAAAGTTTGGGAACCCCTGCTTCAGAGTCGATGCATTGCGATTAAATCAAATTTTTATTACCAATATTTCGATATCTTATAATTATGTTGTTATTTCTTATTCCACTTGGAATATCCAAGCTCCATCCAAAAAGCGTACTGTGTTTAAGGCAAAGGGTGTACGGCTCCTGAGAAAGTGAAGCCCATGAGTGACAGGAGTCCGACTTTGCCATGTCTCTAAAGGGGAGGGAAATAGTCTACAGGCGACTTGGACCCATGGTAAACTGCTCCACGACCGGCAAGAGGACTTTCGGACCCATAGATTTAACGAGCACATACTGACATACCGCCAGAAGAAGAGCTATGAACAGGGTTGCCGTGAGTCGACGAGTCCAAAAGAAGAGGGAAGCTGGCATGAATTAAACTGCAATATTCGGCATTTTAAGCGTGCATTTGGCGAAAGTGAAAATGTGTTTCGTGAATGATAAGATAATTAACTTTTATTAAACTACATTGAATTATCGATTATCTTTGAAATTTTTCGTCAGTAAAAATCAAAAAATACTTTTTCGCGTGAACCCTATTTTAACGTTTAGTATGATGCTTTTATATTGCTATTTTGAGGGAATCAGTTATATTTAGTTATCTATAACCGATATTACTTTAGTTATAAATTTTAACTTAATCAGCATACCTGATAATTAAATAAGGAGTAAAAAACTTGTGAAGTGACAAAATATAAAAAAATATTTATGCATTATTATTTTATTTATTTATTTTTTTGATATTTTATAACATTGGGGAGCTTCTACCCCCTGCTCACTATCGCTCACCCACCCCCCGTAAGCTGCTTACGCAGAACATTTCGGATCGCTTCGAAATCCTCACAAAATCTTGCTCACTGAACTTATATATTCACTTCAAACTGAACTTAAATTCAAAAATTAACAAAATATCTAAGATCAAATCGGATCATATAGTATATGATCTGATTCATTCATAAAATATATGATTTATTCATATGAAATATGATCTGGTCAGATCTTCATATTATGAAGATCAGACCAGTTTATGTAGATCAGATCTGATAAAATTAAAGGTAACTAATACGATTATTATAAAAGATACTATAGAGTTTAGAGGGAAGATTAATGATCACGGTATATATAAATAAAAAAATACAAAATTTCCATAATCAAATCAGGTAAGTTGATGGAAATCAAGTAATAAAATAGCAAATCAAATAGATCAGATTAGGTGAAATAGATCAGATCAATCAAAAAAGATATTATCAAATGTAATATATTAATCAGATTAGAAGTATTTAATCAGATCAGATCTAGTAATGTAAGGAAATTCCCAAATCCATGACTATGGAATCGAAAGAAGTAAAAAGCTGAAAAATAGTCACTCAGATTTGGCGCAAAACCTTTATTTAAGCGCCAAATGAATTACCATCACCCCCAAAATTCAGTGGAATAATCCGTTTCTATAACAACCGCAGCATCATCGTATGACGTCAATAGCTCTTCTCCTCGCGGTATGTCAGTACTCAGCATATACAGGGTGTTTCAAAATTGCGTTGCACGGCTTTTATTCGAAACCAGCGCTTTCTAGGGTCATGGAAGTAAGGTCTACCGCTAGGTAAGTGACCCTGGAGAATCCATTGAAATGACTTACAGCGCTCCAAGCGGCGTAATTAAAAAGTTAAAAAAATTAATAAAACTAAAGGAGATAGAGCAAAAATCCCAATGAGAGTATTGTTGCCAACGTCAAGAAGAACTCATTGCAAAAAATTTGATCAAAATATCTTGAATATTCGCGGAGATATTAGCATGTGAAAATAGCACTTTTTCAGGGGTCAAAAAGTAAAAAGTTCGCATATTTGCAAATTTTTTTGATTTTTTGATTAAATTTTGTGTTCTTTCAACTAAAAAGACATAAAATTACACAATAACACTGAAAAATTTGCAAATATGCAAACTTTTTACTTTTTGACCCCTGAAAAAGTGCTATTTTCACATGCTAATATCTCCGCGAATATTCAAGATATTTTGATCAAATTTTTTGCAATGAGTTCTTCTTGACGTTGGCAACAATACTTTCATTGGGGTTTTTGCTCTATCTCCTTTAGTTTTTAAATTAATTTTTTAAACTTTTTAATTAAAGTAAAGTCATCTCAATGTAAGTCATCTCAATGGATTTTCCAGGGTCAATTACCTAGGGGTAGACCTTACTTCCATGACCCTAGGAAGCGCTGGTTCCGAATAAAAGCCGTGCAACGCAATTTTGAAACACCCTGTATATACTCGTTGAGTCGTCAGATGTGTGTGGAATCGAACCCGGGACCCTCCGATCACGAAGCCAATGCCTTAACCACAACATTTCCCCACAACATTTCTTATAATTCTTTAGGCAATAATATATATTGACTATAATATATATTGGCACGTGCATTTAATCATGATAAAATGTAAATGAATTTACAATACACTAATTCAAACAGTCATAAGATATTTTTTTTAGAAAAGCATGGAACACATAACTTTTTGACATTTATTTAATGGACTATATTCGGCCACACCCATAATAATCAAGTGATGGGGAAAAACAAACTCACTATCAGCATATCCCACTACACACTATCTCTGTGATAACCAATTGCAAGCTCAGTAGGTCACATGATGGTTAAAATGTGAAGTTAATACGGATATAGTCCATTCTATTTTACTCCTTTAAAACATCATAAAGGTCACTCTAGAGAAAAAATCAACGCTTTCTCTTAAATAGCCTCCACTTCATTTACCTATCAAACATTAACTTCTTCACATCCCTACTCCATCTTGATTGATCTACAAAAACAAAACCAGTTTATTTTTATCGTTATTTCTCAGCTGCGGATGGCATCAGCACGCCATACGCGAAACTTCTCACAGGACTTATCGGTACTGATGATTACTCCCATATATCTACTAATTACTTTTCAATTAACTTTAAACGCGCATTTCCCTAATTGATTCGGGAGAAGATAATGAAAAAAACCCCACATCTATAATATTTAATAACGCAATAACAACGAAGTCGCTCGGCGGTGGATTTTTGTTGAAAGAATCCTTTTGAAAGCAAGCGGTTAATGATAAGGGTGTTAATTCATCAAAGATGATGAGGCATTAACACGCAACTCTGTAATATCCCGCGGTTGCATTGATCTTTTGGAGTGGCTTATTTCGTTTTCTGCAGGTAATTTTTGTTGCTTGACGCCGGTTGTATTTTGAAGTGACTACAGTGTATTCCTTGTTAAAATAACTGAAACAACACTGGTTATATTGGGAAGGAAATTCTAGTTAAATCCTTTTTTTAAGTATCTAAAACTAATGAGAGTGTTTAAAAAGGTTCCCCAAACTCTGCCCAGAAATATACCCTCCTTCTAGTACATTAAAAAAGGCGCAAATAAATTTACCTCTAACACATTTTTTACTGAAAAAAGGAAGCGGCATATCCTACAAAACTACCAACATTCAATTTCACGGCTCGTGCATGAAATGCGTAATAAGAACTTTAACATCTTCGTCTTTAAACAATAAGAAAAAGGAATTAATGTAGTTATGCAACGGAAAATAACAGAAAAAACACTATAGGAAAAACTAAAAGTCACGCATAAAAATAAGCTGGTAAAAAGCTTGGTAAACACACAAAAACATGCTTCAACATGAGGGAGAAATACAGATCCAGGTCGTCCACGTTTGTTAAAAATTCATATTTCTTTTTAAAACAGTGTAACTAGTATGGACTGGAGAGCCTGTATACGAGAGAGAGACGACAACTCGCTTAAAAGCGTCTCTGCGCATCCTTGCGCACAGTAAAAACTGTCCAAATCTCCAATTCTGTCCTAACTGTATCATGCCGCTGATCTCGCTCCCATGCTAATTCAATGGAGGGAAATCTGCGGTGAACAGAAAACGCTGTTGACCAATCAGCGAGCTATACCGGGTTGTCGCCTCTCTCGTATACAGGTTCTCTAGTATGGACCACAACAATTTGTGGATCTCTAAATCAATGAGATTACAGTAAACCCTCCATTTAATCAAAATTTTTACGCCTAGAAGTTTGATATGTAATAATTTCAACCCCATTCTTCAATGCTAGTAAATTATATTTTAAATTAAAAAATGAATACTCATTAGGTTTGTATAAAGCTCCTTCAGACTAATCACTTTTGATGAATAGTCCAAAGTGAAAAGTGTGAATTGGATTTTCACTCTTTACTCCTTCACTTTTCTAATGGAAACTATAGTCTGTTCATTTTAAATAGGCGCCAGAGAAATAATGCTTTCACCCTCGGTAAAAGCGTAACCATGGTTACGCTCTTTGCGCAGCCAAAGGTAACTTCTTCGCCACTTTGACGTTGATAGTTGCCTTGGTTACCGATCCAGTGGTGGGGGAAGGAAATGTACTCTGGTGCCAATTCAAAATAAATAGATTATAGCAATACACGAAAGTTAATGAACGGGTGAAATGGAAACAGTATGAATGCTCCTTTACATAAAATGCAATCTTCTACCGAACTACTTCTTTGAAATGCCCCCAAAATCGAACAATCCACTAAACCAGCTCAATTACCACAAACGGCGCCTCAATCTCTCCCCTCAAAACCCACTTGTTAGGGTTTATTGCCAAAACCATTCTCTCAAAAGCCTTCCCATCCATCTCCAGGGTAAAGCGACACCCGAAATAATTACCCCGCATAAACAACACACCTCGCAAACGTCCACCCTTCGGAGTAAAAAAGCGCCATTCCGAATTAGCATATCGAGTGCTCGATGATCAATCCTGGCTCCTTACAAACCGCTCTCGACGCTTTTCCAGGGGGCTCTAAATTCCCTCGGGCACCCCCCTGGAGGAAGATTTATGCCCCCCGACACTTAGCTAAATTACCGGAGGGGCTATTTTTCAAATTTCCAGTCACCGGACACTTTTCTAAACGCCTCGTGTCCCCGCTAGTCGAGCTAAATCATTTCTAATTTGGCTTTGCGTATTTTTGCGTAGGGTGTCATTAAGTTTCATTAGGTGAAAGGGGTCCTTTTTGTGGGGGGTTGAATTGCGATCGAACGTTTTTTGGAATGGTTGCTGCCCAGTTGGTGGGGGGGGGTGATTGGAAATAAGTAGCTTGGCTTTCGGATTGAATTCCGTTAACTGTCTCTATAAATATTGACGAGTTTAAACGACTTCAAATCTTTTAAATGTAAACTATTCAAACATCGCAAAAATTTTAAGGTTTTCATTGCTGTGTTATATAATTTACATTAATCGGTTTGCAGTTTTTATCTATGGGTCATTCATTCCATGTGAAATCAACCAAAAATTCTCAATTATCAACCTGACCCTCTCCGATTTTAACTAAAATTTCAGGAATTGTCCTCTTTTATGATATAAATGAGAAAATGTTTTTAATATTCAATTTTATCAGCAATTTTTTTATAAAACATTTTTTAAAAAAGGAAGAAGATGCAATTTTTCGCTCTTTAATGTCTTATAACTCCAGTTCTATTTTTCTGAGAAAAATCTTTTACCCTTCGTGTTAAAGATAATTTTGCAAGCTTTAATTTGATATAAAGTTTGACTATGTCTACGAAATAAATTTACTTTCAAGGTTTTTAAATAAAAAAGGTTTTAAAAAACAATGTTGGTATCCTTCTCTCAATTTCTTTGAAAATTACACATATGTTTTGCAAAATTAAAAAATAATGATATCTGAAATTTTCAGAATGGGACCGCCACGGGATCAGGAGTTATACTAGTAAAAAGAGTTGTTTTTAATCACTTCCCACTTTTTAAATAAAAGTGGCCAAATACTGGGTTCTGCTCCATGTTTGGTCATTCTAACCTACGAAATGGTACTTCAAAACAATTGGGTATTATTTCAATTGGATATTTAAGATTGAAAACCGAAAATAAATATTGTCGAATGACTTTAAAATAATCCATTGTGAACGCAAAATTCCAAGGCGAAAACAAATAACAGAATGTAAACAAACAAAAATCGTAATGAATGATGGGACCAGTGACGTCTATACCCGGGATTTGAGAACTGGCCATGTAAACGGGTTTATAGCATGGTTTTCAATTTCCCTTTCCCCTGCATTATACCTGGGTATAAGAGTGGCACATGTAGTAAACGGGGCCACAATAGCATTTGAAAATAGCGTTTTGGACCCTCTGTTAGGATCATTCTCTGGAGATGTTGTCTACTCTAACCCATTTTACTATATTAAACAAGAAAATAATTAATATTAATAATTATAAATAGCCTCGTCTTTCCACATATTCTAAGTAGGAATAAAAAATAATTAACAAGTTTATACCGATGTTGTATTCTTATCCACATCTTTTACATTTGTTCTAAATTAGGTAAGTAAAAAATAAAAAATCTTTATTACGTCACTCTACCCACACATATTTTATAATATAGAAAATTAATAACGTATAAAATATAATAAAATTACATCGCTAATTGAATATCTAGGTAAAACATAAGTTCAGACTAATTTTTCAGCTGTATAATTGTGAAAAATCTTGCTCAGATAAACTAAATATAGATTGTCATAAAACAGAATGTTTAACGTAACTAAACACTCAAGATGTCTGGAAAAGATGTAACAATTTTAAATGGGCGAAAGGAATGATAACCTTTAATAATACACTATTTTAGGAGAAGCAAGAAAGGGTATTCTCTTTTGAATCTAGCCTTCGGCTTAATTTACCGACTTTTAGTAACACGAACCTGTCTTTACTTTAAGTAGTTTTAGAACTTAAACCTTTGTTGGTCTTCTCACGATTCAATGATCAAATTTCAGAGTGAAGTCATTAGCTGACAGATCTTTTTTTTTCTTTTTCCTTGGAGTAAAACAATTCGATCTTTCTCGATTAGGGTGAAGAATATATTTTAGCGATGTTTAATGAAATTAAGTGACATTTTGTTAAAAATAGAATAGATAAGTATGGATTGCATTATACGTGTAATAGAAATTAACATATTTATTGAGTTTTATTTGTAGCTTTTTTGATGAATATGTCAATAAAATAATTTAAGGTTAAGTTTATTCATGCTATGAATTGCTGTTGAAAAAATAATGAAATGAGATTAAAAAAATCCATAACACAAATTCCTTTATGTTTATTTTGTTTTAAAAGGGTATTGAAAGAACTACGGGATTTGCAAAGTGGGAATCTGTATTGTACATGAAGATTCATTACTATTCAAATATTTTAAATTGTGAATATAGTTTATTCGTTTATATTACTTTTTTGGTATTTTTATCAGTTTCTAACGCTTGTTGTAACTTCCCAGGGTCAAAAAAACGGTTTAGATTCCTATTTAGCATGTCTGAAGTGACTGGAGTAAGTGATGATCCAGGTTTTCTAATGTCGAATCAAATAATCTAAGTTTTAATTTTTTAATGTTTATTTTAATATGCCATGCGTAGGAAAGAAACCCATGAGATTTTCTTATTTGCGTCAGACCTTACACGTACACTCGTATACAGAAGCGAGACACATTTGCAGTAGCATCTATCTTCAACTTCATCTCGATAATGCGTCTATCTTCTTCTAGATAGGCGGATGTGCATTAGAAAACGTTACAATTCGCATAAAACTGATTTAGAATTTAGGTACTGGGGTTAAAATCATTTAATTTCGCTCAGTGTTAAATGTTTGAATGCATCTGAAATGTAGCTACTATGAAACTATAAAAACCAGGATTCCTTTGTGCTATTAGCCTCATATCACAAAATTTCAAAGACAACCATGTGCATTTCTTTAAATCCCAAGACCAACACAGTCAAAGCCAATCGGCCATTAATCCTCATTCAGCCCAAAAATGCCAATTCCTTAAAAATAACCTCTTCGAATTCCGTGACAAGCAATCAGAAAACTGCCGCGAAAGAAAACTTTCCCCAAATCCGAAATTAAAAGCGCATCAAGAGATTTTAAAAACTGAACTAAACCAACACGGCCGCTTTAATACCTCAATTCTATTAATGTCAATGCAGGGAAAGGGGGAGGGGAGAGGGCGATATGAGAAATCTTGGCCAGCCGTCATGGCCAGGTTCTTTTTCCATCGGCTCCTTGTCTGCCGCGTTGCCAACTTTTTATGAGAAAAGATTCACCGGATGAATTATTGCGGCAAGGGCCGAGTGTCGCTGTCACTTGCCTTGTCATTTAAGAATAATCTGAAGAATAACACCGGCTTGAGATCCTTTCCACTTTTCTTGGGATGTTTTTAGGAAAGAAAGGACTCTAAAAGATCGTCTCAGGGTAAGATCTTCGAAATCAGTTTGACTTAAGAGTAAATGGAGATCAAATAGTTTGGTAAATGTATGAATTAATCATCCGGTTAATTTTACGTAACAAAAAAATCAGAAACTTGTAGGTTGAACTGAAAAGGTAATGTTTTTGAATATTTATTTCTTAAGTTATGTATTGTATAAAGTTTATGGGTTAACGAAGAAAATCCGGCCCGCAGAGAGGATACAAAGAGAAACAAGGTTCTTAATTTTGTGTGAATGTAGAAAAAAGTATGATAAGAACAAATTGTCTAATTTTCTTTGTTGTACAATATTTTTTGGTAGGTATAAAATTAAGTATATGAACTGACACTTTTCTTCGTAAACCAACTAAAAATAGATACATTTCAATTATTATTTGCCATGTAAATTTTAATCGCTCTCTTTAAGAAAAATTTGATCTACTACCTTATTTATAAAAGACTGTGTCTAAGTTATCTAGATAACCAATAATGCACCTCACTTCTCCCTAAATTTAGAGTTCTGTACCGCATTAAACATTATGAATAACGGGTCAAAGAAATTATTTCTATTCATATTTCTGCTATATCAAAGCTTTTCAATTAATTTCTTTCGTTGAAATAATTATTACTCTTCCCTTTGAAAGTTAAGGTAAAAAAGTAGGGGTGTATGCATTTGTACGTATAACTGTTAAATCCTCAACCTTTTCATACCCAAAGCCCAAGATCATGGAATCGTCAGCTAGTCTGGTAGCGGTGGGTTGAGCGTGGGGAGGGGGTCAAAGGTACAAAAAAAAAGAAATATAAATTCATCTGCTCGTGAATGAAACTTGATGGAGATGGTAGTTTAGACCTTCCTGATTACAAGAATGACCGTCAGCTGGCTGGGTGGCGGTGGAATGACCGTCAGCTGGTCACGTGAACTTGCAAACAAAACATTTATCTGACAAAGCAAGAAACTTGGTAGGAAGTCAATCTCTGTAACATAAATAATAACGAGTTACTAGTACAACAGATATTAATTCCACTGAGCCAGTTTGTTTTATAGCTCAGTGATTAATTCATGAGTAACTCGTTATTACTTCATGTAACAGAGATTGACAACCCTAGTAAGTTCCATGCATTGTCAGATAAATTTTTTGTTTGCAAGTACACGTGACCAGCTGACGGTCATTCCACCGCCACCCAGCCAGCTGACAGTCACTTCTGTAATCAGGAAGGCCTAAACTACCATATGCACCAAGTTCCATACACGAGTAGATGAATTTATTTTTCACTTTTTTTGCAACATTGAACCCCTCCCCACGCTCAACCCACCGCTACCTGACCAGCTGACGCTCGATTCCGTGATCAGCACCCCTAACACTATCCTGTCATATTAAAATCGTGTACGAGCAGATGAATTTTTCATTTTAACGCCAGCTCCCGTACTATTGGCAATAATTAATTGCAATTTACAAGAGAGAAGGCAAAAAAAACATCAAACAATATATAAATACATTACAAGAAAACAATATAAAATACGATATATAGGACTGGCAATGGTGTCAGTTGCAAAATGTAGGGTAGTTGAACCCAATTAAATTTTTTTCAGTAATAATAAATCCAAATAGAAATAAGTATTGACCACAGAACTATATGAAACGTAATTAATTATGGAATAGGTAAATCTTCTGAGTTTGATAAAACTACCTTTTATTTTTTAAACGTATTTTTAACGTATTTATTTTTGTTTTAGTGATTGCTCTTTTTTTAAAATAGGGTTCTGAATTTCCTGTAAAAATTTGGTGGTTATAAATGAAATTTCCATTACTTATACAGGTTTTATTGATTTTCTCAAAACTTGGTTTTTGGACTTATTCCCTTCTTCTAACTGACGACTCAATTAAGACTAGTGATTCAAAAAAGTTTCATAATCAAAGACGATTAGAAACTTTAATCATCCCACCACCCAAGCTATATCAGACACCAAATAATGTAAATATTCCCAAACCAACCAATTCCCAATTATTTAGCAAATCAACCTATTTAACCTATGTAACCAACCTATTTAACCAAAAGTGCTAAAATAAGTTTAGCTTCAATTTTAAGCATGAAGCAGAAATTTTCAGCATGTTTTTAAGTTATTTCGGCAATAATTGTACCTTCACTTCAGGTGCTATAGTTTATAAAGTTAAGGTTCATTCCCCAGTTTCAATTTTTAAAAATTTTGAATTAAACATTGTAAAAAATAAAAAATGGAATTTTTATTATAGTTATTTTTCGGTAGTGGGCAATGAGAGGCCAATAATTTGGCGACATTTAAATTTCCATCGTCATCCATCATTTCGCAATTTTTTACTCCAACGAATGGCAACATTTCCCCTCTTTCTAAATATCAGAATCCACATTACTGATATGTAAAATACCTTCACAACAATGAGACTAACCCCCTAACCAAATCCCTCATCATTCAAACGATTTAAACCTCAGACACCCTGGCCAAATCTCCGCAATCTCTCGGAAAATAAAGACGTCGCATAAACCCATCAACGACGCGAAAAGATTTACTCCAGATTCGACCCGACACCCCCTGAAATCTCCATATTTCCTCGCGCCGATATCCCCCGAACACTGTCAACCGCGAAAATCATCGGACAGATTTCTAAAAGAGGGGGGGGCGAAGACGCCCCCTCTTCTCGCAGAAATAAGGATGTTCAAATAGAGACACAATGCGGCAATGAACTATCCCTTAATCCGGGATGAAAATATTTACTCATAAATTTCGTTAAGCCGTTTCGCGCCCAATTAATCTGGATTTGCTGAGGTCCCGTGTTTGTTGCTGGTTAATTGATGGAGACCGGTTGATGCTTCTGGGTTTGAGGGTCTGGGTTTGTCACCCAGATTGAAGTCGAAATATGAGCTGGAGTTTGTCACCCAGATGGTCAAAATTTGGTTTAAATGGATGAATTCTTTAAGGGAGAATTACGGCCGTATTCACCACTAAAATTCACCATAACCCGAAACTCTTACAGCCGTATTCACCACTAACTTAACCTTAGGTTAACCTGGAATCAAAACTTTTAATAGGTAGTTGAAAAAGGGAAACAATTTTAAGCCAATCAGAGTGCTTAATTCCAGGTTAACCTTAGGTCATGTTAGTGGTGAATACCGCCGTTTAAGGTTGATATTGTTTAATCCTCTGACTTAAACTAAACCTCTAATGCCAACTTCTGGAAAAAACTATCTGGAATTTTTTTTGTCCCATTCTTGTAGTTTAAATCCAAAAAAATGCCCCCAACATTTTTTTGTAGCTTTTTAATTTTTAAATATAAAAAAATTGAAACTGGGGTCTGAACCTAAACTTTATAAATTACTAGCTTATATGCCCGGGCTTGCACGGGTGGAGATGGAGATTTTTTCTTTAAAATTTTTAATACATTTCCTACCTTATTTTGATGAGTGAAAGTTGTCGAATCAAGCATTTTAAAGTCTGACCAATTTCTGCATTTACCACATGATTCCCATGAAAACAACAAAATATTAGAAAAACGTTCTCCCAAAAATCACTTAAAATGCTCAATTAGAGCCCTTAATTAATCATATGTTGATGATTTTATTATATCTTTGGTAAAATTTAATAAATGAAACATATTCCTGCAATTTAAGAAAAATCCAATATTTCCACTGGAAAGGGTTTTGAATATTAACTCTAGTGTTTGTTTTGTTAACCAATTTTGTTAAGGGCCATATTCAGATCTTCGCCATCAGTGAATCCGCCGGCGGCGTTTCCGTCCAGCGTGAATCTCATTCACCGTATTCAGATCGCCTTCCGAAAGAGGCGGAGATCTCGGAGAGTCAGCTCGTTGGTTAGTTGTGTTTTTGACGTGGCGTGACGTTGAAACGCTCAACGACCAATAAAATCTGTCTATTAAAAGGCGGGAAAATGTCACTGATGCATTCACATGCTTCCAAAAATGTAAACAAACTCAATCTGCACTGCAAGTCGCTTGTTTTTGTTGTTTGAGTGAACTAGAAACCAAGCTGAAGCTTTTAACTAAGCGAACTTATTAAAGAGTTAATAAAAACAATAAAAGAAAAAGAAAATATTTTATCTTTTTTATTTCTAAACGCTTTGCACCTTTATCATAACCAAGTAATTATTGTAACTCATAACAATAATGCTTCATTTCCCAAATTTAATTACAAGTATGTTTTGGAAATTCATTCTTACATGATTTTGGAAAAATGGTTATAAAAAAGGGAGATAATAGCAAAGGGTAGAAAAAAAAATATTCAATAGAAAAAAATTAGTTATTTTGTAAGGTATGATTACATGGAAATATCTTTTCATCAAAGGAATTACTCATTAAATTCAATTTAATGCAAGATGTTAGGAAGTAGGAACTATGTTTCATAATTCTGGTTGAAAGACTCTCACTACTCACCTTATTGTGCAGTAAACTAATCCTTAATTACCATTTCCCAATATTAGCAGCATTTTTAAAATCTATAAAACTGAAACTTTGCAAGCTTATATAAAACAAAATAAATAATACTTACACTATTTTCATATCTTCAAAATATTTGGAAGTTCCATTTTTCATTCTTACAATAGATTCAATAAAGTTTAGGAATTTTGTAAATAAATATTATATATTCTTCAACTTATTCTATTTTTAACTGCATACTTAATTTGTTGGAGAATTTTCCACTCAATTAGCAAAAAGTATGTTTCAACAGTTAAATGTGTAAACTATTGCAGTTACTCTTTATTGAATTGAAATTTATTAGTACAACATGTAGGAAAGAGTGAGGCAGATTTTAGAAACAAATTTTTAGTACTCCAGTTAGACAAAAGTGTAACTTATAAAAATTTCAAAGTATATTGTATGAACTAAATCCTAAAAACATAAAAACTCTTCTAATCACAAAAAAGATTATTTATTATCAACAAAAAAAGTAAGCACTACACCAATTTGTTCAAACATTTTTACAACTATTTTCTAAATAATGACATTTATTAGTAGATACCGTTTGACTTATTAAAGTATGGATTGTCACTGTTTGATGGTCACAGTTCATAGGAGCAAGTTTGTTTCATAAATTATATCAAATACAATAACTGTACTACCTCAAAGCAATTTAAATGAATAATTGATTAATTTCCATTACCATTTATCAAATGGTTAATTTTTTAAAAAGATAACTCTCAGTTTAAATTAGTGATGGGCAGGTATCGATACCAAATACTTAAGTACTCGATACCTATAGGTATCGAGTGTATTCGATACCCACAAAAGTATCGATACTTTATTGACATATTTCGTTTTAAATTTTTCAATGAAGTAATCTTTATAATACCTACTGTAGATCAAACGCAGCCTGTTTCCGTTTTCATTTTGCAACGCTCAAACCCAAGTCGTTATCATCCGCGAGAGAAATTTGAAGCGGCTAGGTTTTTCCCCCGCCAAATCCTTCGCCTCTATCCACCTCCAGGCCCGTAGCTACGGGGCTTTTTGATGGATCGCTTTCAGTTTTTTGAATATTAGTCCGATTATGGATAGGCCCTAAAAAAATTGTCCCTTCAGGTTCATTTCCCGACATTGAAAAAAAGTACTCGATACCTAAAAGTACTCGATACCTATAAGTATTCGATACCAAAGTATTCGATACCTATAAGTATTCGATACCAAAGTATTCGATACCTAAAATTATCGATTTTGCCCATCACTAGTTTAAATAGAAGTGTCATCCTTTTAAACTTTCATAATTTGCCCTTTTCAATAATTCTTTCCTGGATTCACAAAGAACAGCATTTTAGTTGAGCTGAAAAAAATTATACTCATGTAAACAAAATCAAAATATTAATTACATACAAGAAAAAATTATTCAACAGTATAATTGATTACTATTCAATTATATATTGAAATGTTTATATATACATTCAATGATTTTTATGTTGTATGTGTGTGGTGTAAACTGTAAACTTCATAATTCAATTAATACTATCCTAAATTTAAAAAAAACTTTTTGCGGAAGGAAGTTAGTTTAATAGAAAGCGAGAGAATAAGAATTCTTTAAATATGTGATATTCCAACGCAAACAAATGCTATGTCAGCTGCACATAAAAACAATCAAGAATTACAAGTAATAACCAAATTATATATTCTGTGCAAAAATAATATCTTAAAAATTAAAATATATTTATTTTAAAGCTTTCATTTATAACTTTCACTGAATAAAAAAAATTGAACACCATTCATGTTCTTAATTCATATCTTGAATTGGACTTCCTCTTGTCTATTCAGAATTCTTAATCTTAAAATATAACAATTCAAAAAGAAATTTGCCACGTCGATTATTGTAACATTAAAAATATTATAAATTATTCAATTTTATACAAAATGAACATTTTTATCACATTAAGATTAGTAATTTTTGAAGCGATTTTTCTAATATTTGATACCAAAACAAACTTGGTGATATTTAACGGAACATCTAACCGAATTGATCCGAAATATTGAATACTAAAACATTTACCAATTCTGAAATATTCCATAAACGAGAAAATTAAATAAAAATACAATTTACATACCTCAATACATTTTTCTTTGCTATCGGGCGTGATCCGAAGCAGGGCAAGGAGTGTTGGTTTGACATGGCGACTCTTATCCCAGCTGTTCCATTTTCTTCTGTGCTCTCTCATTTTTGTTAAAGTTATCAATTATTTTAATATATTAATCCATACCAACATCCTACTAATCAAAGCATGCACATTTCACGCAAGATGGACGCCAAATTTTTGTTACGAAGTACAACCGAATAAAGAATGTAAACAAACTGTTTCCAAGGTTTCAGCGCGGTTTCAGCCAATGAGAGAAGAGAAAGTCGTCGGCGGTTTCGTATCCGCCGGCGAGAGAGCCAGTGAATCCGCCTTCGGCGTTTCAGACAAAGTGAGTCGGGAAAAAGTTAATTTGAATACCATTTCGGCTGATACGCGCGGCGGATTCACTGATGGCGAACATCTGAATATGGCCCTTAAGCCACAATATGATCATCATTTGATTTTGTATCCTCGTTTCCATGGAGATTATTTTAACAACAATGCTATTCCTTGAAACTTTTTATTTAAAAATTACTCTGAAATAAAAATATTTTGTACTATTCTTACCAGTTTTAAAATTTTAAATTTTTTGAAATATATTTTTAGATTATAGTTATAATTTTTAATTAGACTTATACCTAGTTTTTCTTTTAAAACGTGTTATTTTGCACTATAGTTTTTTGTCACAATGGGGTAAGCAGATCTCTTTTTGAGCAGAAATAAAGCTATTTCAGCAAAATGACCATAAAAAAGGTCAAAAAAGGGTCAAGGGGTCGTTCTAGAACTTTCAAACATAGCCTATGTTTTTTCTGGGATTCTTTTACGTAGGTATACCAAGTTTGGTCCCGATCGGAAGAAAAATGTGAATTTGTATAGACAAACAAACACACATATACATACACACATTGACTTTTATTATATTAGATTAGATAGCACCTGAAAATGCAAAGGGCAATACCATTTTTTTTTAAAACAGAAAAAAATGCATTTTTCCTGTAAAGGAAATAGATCTAAATCCAAAAATCCACATGAAAAGTTTCAAAAAAAATTTGGTTAATTAAATATTTAAAATTAAAATCGCCAAGCCCTTTGTCTTTGTATAGGGTAAAAGTACGTCACAACTGACTCATACAGACTTTAACGAGAAACCCAACAATGACTTTTAGTGGGATTTCTAACTTCACGAAAATGGGTTTCGCGTGCTTTTTCGTGATTATGCTTAGTGAAAATAGCCATTTTGTTCCTTAGAATCTGTAGTTTACGAATCGCGATGGTGGATACTTCGGGTCTGCTCCAGGGGATGGTGAGAGGCGCAGAAGTGGAAAATCGACGAGTTTAAATTTTGTGTTGTTTGGAGTCAAAAATGGTTCCTTTTACTTTTTTAATTTGCTCAAATGCTCCATAATACGAGAGAGGTGAGGGAGGACTAACTGGACATAGAGTTTGGAAAGGATCAGTTCACTCCAGTAGAAGGGGTGGAAGGATAAAGTGGAACGTAAAAATTTGTAAGCCTATTTTCACTGAGGCGCAGGCTTATAGTCGTCCATTAACGTAATGAAAGGTGCCATTCTTTTCCTTATTTTCAGGCGAGAAAGAATTGCGATAGTAGAAATCTGGCAACGCTCACTAGGGGTAGGGAGAGGGGCATGAAAAAATTACGAAAATAAGCAATATCTCCTGAAAAATAATTTCTTTTCTGCACCAACTGCGGTTGAATGTTTTGTAAATTGACACCCAAAATGGGTAAAATGCATTAAACCGGTTTTCGAACGATTCTTCTACTTAAAATAGGGCCTGAAAGGTGTAGAAAAAAATAAGGGGAAATTCTCAACTTTTAAGTCTTTTAAAAACTTATTTTTACTCTTGAAGAAGCACTAATTTCAGGCTAATTTTTCCCTTTATACACTTAAGAATACGAAATACCATCGTAGATATCTGGGACCTGCGATTAAGGAGGGGGGCAGGGGCAGAAAAAAATATTCCTGTTTTTATACTCTTCTTGAGAGTAAAATTCAAAATTTTCTACTTTTAGTAGAGTCATAAGTGGTGCAAATAAAGAAGATAGATACCTGACATGTCTAACAGCCCGTTAGAAAAGAGTTCCTCCCATTGGAAGGTGAAATGGAAGGGTTAAGCGGAACATAAGGAATTATATGGGATGTTTTGAAAAAAATTGTGTCTATTTTAGTGAAATAATGTAGAAATCTATTTGAGCAGGTTCTATGTAATCTGTAGAACTGGAAATGCGACAATAAGTAACTTTCATTCTCGACCGAGGATAATAATTGGGGCAGAAAAAAAGTTAAAATTATACTTTACTGAGAAAAAGAGTAATTATCCTGTTTAAAAGCTTTTATGGACTGAAATTTTTGATTGGGGTCACTCAAGGTGGTCTATCCTGAGAAGCATAAACTCATCTTTGGGGGTTGAATGGATGAAATGGAATACAAATTCGATTTTTTGACAAATGGCGTGAAATTGTTTGAAAGAGAGTGATAATAAACAAATCAATTTATCTCTCCAACTCTCTCGAATGCGTTACCCGACAATGAAATTTGGGAATCAAGACAAGGGTCCGTGGTCGGCGCAGAAAAATTTTATACATTAAATTTTAGTTTGTATAATTCTGTCTAAATAAGATAAAATATCCCTAAAATAAGAAATTTCATAGCAGATATGAAGGAGACCCATGTTAAAACTGTTTCTTGGAGGGTAAGAGGATAAAATAGAATATTAGGGAGTATTACATTTTACTGTTTTACTAAAAAGTGAGTATTTCTCGCAAAAATTGCATTAAAAGGATTCGATTTTCCAATTTTACTCCATGGAATATGATACGTTTAAGATAAATCTGTAGTATTAGGAAGGGGAAGGTTAGTTGGGCAAAAAAACCTGTAATTATTACAAATTTAAGACATTTAATTATTTCTCAAAAAATTAGAATATTATAAAAATTTTTTGTCTTAATTTTGTAATAATTACAGGTTTTTTTTGCCCAACTAACCTTCCCCTGCCTAATACTACAGATTTATCTTATACGTATCATATTCCATGGAGTAAAATTGGAAAATCGAATTCTTTTAATGCAATTTTTGCGAGAAATACTCACTTTTTAGTAAAATAGTAAAATGTAATACCCCCTAATATTCTATTTTATCCTCTTACCCTCCAAGAAGCAATTTTAACATGGGTCTCCTTCATGTCTGCTATGAATTTTCTTATTTTAGGGATATTTTATCTTATTTAGACAGAATTATACAAACTAAAATTTTATGTATAAAATTTTTCTGCGCCGACCACGAACCCTTGTCTTGATTCCCAAATTTCATTGTCGGGTAACCCATTCGAGAGAGTTGGAGAGATAAATTGATTTGTTTATTATCACTCTCTTTCAAACAATTTCACGCCATTTGTCAAAAAATCGAATTTGTATTCCATTTCATCCATTCAACCCCCAAAGATGAGTTTATGCTTCTCAGGATAGACCACCTTGAGTGACCCCAATCAAAAATTTCAGTCCATAAAAGCTTTTAAACAGGATAATTACTCTTTTTCTCAGTAAAGTATAATTTTAATTTTTTTTCTGCCCCAATTATTATCCTCGGTCGAGAATGAAAGTTACTTATTGTCGCATTTCCAGTTCTACAGATTACATAGAACCTGCTCAAATAGATTTCTACATTATTTCACTAAAATAGACACAATTTTTTTCAAAACATCCCATATAATTCCTTATGTTCCGCTTAACCCTTCCATTTCACCTTCCAATGGGAGGAACTCTTTTCTAACGGGCTGTTAGACATGTCAGGTATCTATCTTCTTTATTTGCACCACTTATGACTCTACTAAAAGTAGAAAATTTTGAATTTTACTCTCACGAAGAGTATAAAAACAGGAATATTTTTTTCTGCCCCTGCCCCCCTCCTTAATCGCAGGTCCCAGATATCTACGATGGTATTTCGTATTCTTAAGTGTATAAAGGGAAAAATTAGCCTGAAATTAGTGCTTCTTCACGAGTAAAAATAAGTTTTTAAAAGACTTAAAAGTTGAGAATTTCCCCTTATTTTTTTCTACACCTTTCAGGCCCTATTTTAAGTAGAAGAATGGTTCGAAAATCGGTTTAATGCATTTTACCCATTTTTGGTGTCAATTTACAAAACATTCAACCGCAGTTGGTGCAGAAAAGAAATTATTTTTCAGGAGATATTGCTTATTTTCGTAATTTTTTCCTGCCCCTCTCCCTACCCCTAGTGAGCGTTGCCAGATTTCTACTATCGCAATTCTTTCTCGCCTGAAAATAAGGAAAAGAATGGTACCTTTCATTACGTTAATGGACGACTATAAGCCTGCGTCTCAGTGAAAATAGGCTTACAAATTTTTACGTTCCACTTTATCCTTCCACCCCTTCTACTGGAGTGAACTGATCCTTTCCAAACTCTATGTCCCGTTAGTCCTCCCTCACCTCTCTCGTATTATGGAGCATTTGAGCAAATTAAAAAAGTGAAAGGAACCATTTTGACTCCAAACAACACAAAATTGAAACTCGTCGATTTTCCACTTCTGCGCCTCTCACCATCCCCTGGCGCAGACCCGAAGTGTCCACCATCGCGATTCGTAAACTACAGATTTTAAGGAACAAAATGGCTATTTTCACTAAGCATAATCGCGAAAAAGCACGCGAAATCAAGTTAGAAAACCCCCTATTTGATTTGTTTAAACAATTAAAGGAAAAAAAAAGGAAAGGAAATAGTAAAAAGAAAAAAAACCATATTGCTCACTAAGGGGCCAAATTGGCCCTTCCAAGTGAAACAAAAAACTACTATGAAACACTTATCTCTCTATATTAAAAAAAAGTAACAGTGACCGTCACCGCCGTCGCCGTCATCGCCGCCGCCGCTGATTTTGAAAATTTTATTTTTGAACACTTTGAACTATAACTACGTAGAAACTATTTGAAGAAATATTATGAAATTTTGACCATTGGTATACAAATGTATGAGGGTCATTTTGGTTCCAAAACCTAATTAATTAGATAATTAGTTCTGGAGTTATTTATTGTCAAAGTCGAAAATAATTTTTTTCTGCTGCGAGTTCGCCCCCAGCCAAATCTATTTACAGCAGAAGCATGATTTTTTGCAGACAGATACTCTTAGGTATGAAGTTTTGCACCTCGTCGCCCTTTTTTCGAATTTCGAATTATTTTTGGAGTAATTAAATTCTAAAGTTTCGAAATTTTTCACCCTTTTTCAGTTTTTTCGTTATAAAAGAAAAACTAATCACAGTAGAACTATGATATTTTAAACACGCATACAATTATTTTTTATAGAAAGATTGGAGTTTCGTTTTTTAAAAAATTCGAATTAGTTTTAGAATTATTAAGATACAAAGTTTCAATTTTTTCTTCTCTTTCTGGTCGTTCACTAGAGAAACAGCCGCTGATTTTTATGAGTCTGATTTCTTATTCCCGATGATTCACTAGATACACACGTGCATTTTATAAATTTAAAAGTTTTTTAATGGCATTTTTTTCTCTAAGATGGTTGATGATAATTAGTAGACTTGCTGGATGTTTTTTAAAAACATTTCGATTAAATTATTGGTAAGCTAAAAAGGAATATTTTAGTAAGAGTTTTATTTTGATATTTTCGTGGTGATGGTCCGCATTAAGTTATTGATAAGTTAGAGAGATAAAACATTTCCATTTTAAATGATTATTAACTAAGCAGACAAGTTCCAGGTTTTACTGGATACTTGAGATGAAACAAGCGAGCTCTGCTCGCTAAGATCGCGAAGCGATCTTCAAAGAACTGCGAAACAGTTCCGGGGGTTGGTGAGCGATAGCGAGCAGGGGGCAGAGCCCCCTAGTATATAAAGAAAAAAAAGAGAGAAAAAAAATTAAGTACATAAATGTAAAAATACAAAAATAAGTAATTTGGCAAGAGGACAGCCCAGAAAATAACAATATTCATATGGCTCCACACAAAATACAACCCAATTTAAAATGAAAGATATAAACACACCTCGAAAAAAATATATATATAAAGACACTGGATAAAGATCTTGGGCGGAGAAATAAATAGGCAAAAGGTGAAATGTTAATCACGAAAAGATAAATTCATCTAAGTTTAATAAAAAATTGAATAATTCCCTTTTAAAAGAAAATTTATTGGAGTTTGTAGTCAATTGTGTAGGTAATTTGTTATAGTAGAAAGGACCCTGGTAGATAAAACTTTTATGAAGAATTTCTTTGTTTGGTTTCGGTATGTTTAGAAGAGGAGGTTTTCTAAGATTATAATTGATATTAGAGCTTTCAAACGAAATAAAGTTGTTATGAATATAAATTAATGTTCTATAGTAAAAAAGTTTCTTTATGGAGAAAAGATGATCATTATTTAAATATCTAAGTAATCTTTTTTGTAAGTTTATTAAAGGTAGCAAATTTGTCAAATAATCACCCCCCCAAAAAATAATTCCATATTGTAAAATAGATTGTATCCATGAATAGTATAAGATTTTTAAAAAGGATCTATCTACATAATTTTTCAAGTGATAAAAGATAAATAAATAATAACGGAGTTTATTTATTAAAAATTCTATGTGTGATGCATATTTTAAGTTTTGGTCGATGTGTAATCCTAAATATTTAAAGCTACTTACTCGTTCAAGGTTCCGACAATTACAATTATTAACAATATTTGAACAATCATGATATTTTATATTAAGATCTAAACTATTTCTGTAAATTAAACTGAAGTTAATATATTTCGTTTTGTTACTATTTATTGACAAATCATTTTTTAGAAACCAATCTTTAAGTTTTAGTAGATCTAAATTTATTTGTCTTTCTAAGGTATTAGGATCTTCAGCAGAATATACTAAAACAGTATCATCTGCATAAGATAAAATATCACCATATAGTTTTAGATTACATAAATCATTTATATATATCAGAAATAGTAACGGGCCCAAAATAGAGCCCTGAGGTACTCCCTTCTTTATTAATTCGAAGTCACTTAAAGTATCACCAAGTTTTACACATTGCTTTCTATTTTTGAGATATGATTTAAACCACAATAGCTGCACACCTCTAATACCTGCTCTTGATAATTTTTCAAATAAAATATCATGGTTTATTGAATCGAAAGCCTTTGATATATCAATGAAAATTGCAACAGTTTTTAAGTTATTATTAATGTTATTATAAATTAAGGTAGAAAACTTATGTAAAGCATTTTCGGTGCAAAATCCCTTTTTAAAGCCAAATTGATTTTTAGCAATGAAACTAGTTGAGTCCAAAAAACAAGTTAATTTATCTCTCATAAGTTTTTCAATAATTTTAGAAAATATTGGTAAAATAGATATCGGTCTATAATTTGTTAAATTTTCTTGATCTCCAGATTTAAAAATTGGGGTAACAACTGCTAATTTCAAACTGTCTGGAAAATTTCCATCTTTTAACAAGTTGTTTATTATTCTTGTAAACTCACTAGGATTATGCCTTAAAATCAATTTATATAGTTTAATTTGGAGTTTATCATAACCAACAGCTTTGTTTTCAGATATTGAATTCAAAACATTATTGACTTCTTGTATGCTTGCATCATAAAGATAAAAAGAATTGACATTTGAATACGTAGTAGTAATTGAAAAGGCATGATCATCCCGTTTAGAGTTTGCAACGTTAACAAAGAAATGGTTGAAGTTATCTGCCAAAATTTTATAATTTGTAGTACTAGGAATGATACTTTTTTTGTTATTTTTGCCCAAAATATTATTTATAAGATTCCACTCTTTTTGCCTATTTTTACTGCATTTTGAAAACTCACTACAATAGTAACTTGTTTTAGCTAATTTGATTTGTTTTTTTAGTTTATTGGTAGCCTCCTTGTAACGACATTTTGTACTTATGTCATAAATATTCTTTCTAAATTTACGATACAATTTTTCTTTTTCATTAATCAAACTTACAATTTCTGTTGTTATCCAACCATTTTTCTTTTTTCTTATTTTAGGGCGAGAAATATTGTAAGTTGAGTTCTTATAAACTTCAAGCACTAAATTATCAAAAGATGCATAATCATCAATATATCCTAAAGAATTTTTAAAATCAACACTGCTGACAAGGGCCTCAAATTTTCTATAATCTATACAACAATTTGATTTACGCACATTATTTTCTTCAGAATTTTTTGACTTTACAGTACTTAATTTGCAAACTATTGGATAATGATCGGTTAAACTGTTTAAAAGACAACCAGTTTTAACAAGAAATGTTTTGGTTTTGATAAAAATATGGTCAATGCAACTTTCCGATTTCTCTGTTACTCTAGTTGGAATATTTAAACAAGATTTGAAACCCTTGTCATACATAAAATCCATATATGCATTTGAATCTGGCTCGTTTTTTAGAAGATCTATATTTAGATCACCAATTAATACGATATTTTTCGATTTACAATTTTTTAGCAAAGTATTAAATTCATTATTAAAAGCATTTATTTGATTTTCCGGGATAGATGTAATTTAAATTTAATTTGACCGGGCATTTAACATTTTACCGGGAAATTTAAATTAAAAGCATTGTTTAAAATCAATGTATAGGGTAAAAGTAAGTCACATTGGGAAATTGGACGATTTAACGCCCTTTTTTAAAGTCGAACTTTGAAATTACATAAAAAAATAAATAATCATCGTAATTAAAAAATTTTTGCGCGTATATTCCGCTTTAGGGTACCTCTATCGAATAAAAAAATAAAAAAAATAAATATTGGTACTGCCCATTATTGCTTCAATAACGTAAAAAAATGCTGAAAATTGCTGCCCCATCCTGGAAATGCTTTGCTACCATGGGCAGTAGATGGTGAAACAAGTTATTCTTCCAATGTGAAAAAAAACTGGTAAATATTGTTTATAACTTATTGATGATTTAATCATGTGGTACTTCTTATAGTGAGTAACGTTTGGAGGTATAGAGGCATTGATTCTCTAAAAGATAGTTGATATTGTTTAACCTCACTGACTTATATTTTTAAAAACTTATTAACTTCCTACTAAAAGCCTGCAGGCCTTCATTTGCGTTGCGGCCCCAGAATTTGCCATCTTAACTAGTCTCTGACTAAAAAATAGATCTGGGCCATTCTTTGCGGACCAAAAAATCAATTTATGTTTTATTTCTTTTCACGAAAGTGAGAAAAGCAAATATTATGGAATGATAGCGAAAACGATTGCGTTAATCAGTGTTGACAACATACTTAAAATTTTCTTTGAAAATATAATGAAATTTCTATATATTTGACGATTAGATTTTTTTTATCAATTTACCTTTTATAAGTTGCGCTTTTATTTTCAATAATTAAAAATAAGTTTAACATTTTATATTGGTGAATTCTTTTGTAAAATCTTACAAAAAATGACCTTTTGAATAAAATTTTTCTAAACCTTTAAAAATTTTAAAATCATTCAAGAGGTTCGTCGGACCAAATTCCGCCCGCGGGTGGTATTGTTTTGCCAGTCAGACCTGCTAAAGAAAAGGTAGGCAACGGATTGACAAATTCATAGGTTATTTTTATTTTAATGGTCTGTAATCTACAATACAACCAACCTAAATACTACAAAGCCCGGTTTGTTTAGAATGAATTCAATTTTTAAACCGGAAATACTTTTGTTTTGGTTCACTTTCCATATACTTCTGTAAGAATAATTAAGGCATTAAACCCCAAAAAGTAAATTTATTATACCCTCATAAACATCTCAGAGCATCATCAAAGTTTCAAATGCCAGGAACAAGAACCACGATGCGTGAAATGGATAAAACCAAAGCGTGGAAGTAAACAAAAAGACCTCCCACTAAAAACTCCCGACATTTTTACGAATCTTCATCGGAAACTTTCAATCAACTCCGGGCTCCAATCGTAATCCCGCCATTTGCATGAATATTCCATTTTTGCCGATCGCGGGAATAAAGAAACGCTTTTGGCTGAGATGACTTAATTTAGTGCCTTTACATCTCAAAATATCTAATTATCCCGTGTTGCCACCTGAAACAACTCAAAAAGTGCCAGAAATCATTAGGGTATTAAGATAAGCAGGCGACCGCAGCTCTCCGAAATGTATCGATTAATTTCGCAGGGCTTTTATGCCTCGGAACATCGAGTTTCCTTTTCATTGTTATCTTCATCGAACAGCGGTGGCAACGACAGATTCGAGTCGTCTCTGAGGGGGCTGGGCACTAATTGCGTTTGTGTGCGATTTGGTGGTCAGGTCCATTTTTCTAGAGTTTTTTATTGTTTTATGGTGTGATCAGTGAGTAAAATCATAGAAACTATCACCGTCAAAGTGACGAATTACCGCTTACAATTCCGCTTACAATTACCGCTTACAATTCCGCTTACAATTACCGCTTACAATTGTCTGCGCGAAGAGAGTAACCATGGTTACGCTTTTAACGAGGGGGAAAGTACTATTTCTCAAGCACCTATTCAAAATAAACAGAGTATAGTTTGAGTTTTACCTCATTAGGTTTTATCTAGGGAACATTTAAATTTAAAAAAAACAATTAAAATAAATAATATTGGTTAGAAAAAAATTTTAGCTACTACTTTATGTAAATTCCCTATTTAATATCAGGATTTTGGATAATCCAAAGAATTCGGATGCCAGAAGTGGTGATAAAATAGTGGATTCTTGCAATCCTATTGTATAAAAGTTGAATTTTTTACTCGCCAAAAAAGACACATGGTCAAAACTAAATTTCACCAAAAAATGTCGCCTAGGCCCCGTTTGTATAGATTATAGATTTACACAATATTTGTATGAAGATCGGATCTAGGAAATTCGGTTGTGTGGAAATTAGTTATTTTGGGGGGAAACCCACCCTACTTCTCGAAAAAAGTTGCTATACCTCGAATCTTTTGGGTTCACCAATTAAATCTAATATTCACCTAATTTTAATTTTATTTATATAAAGTTTAAAAACATTAGTAGTTATAAAAAACTGCGAAATCTACAAGCAACAGGCAATTTTTCTTTGCAGGAGATCACAGATTTGGTAGGCTTTCGAACATTATGTGCAGGAATAAAAATACTATATCCCATTCCAGGTGAGAATTTTTCAATCAGGTAAAAAAATTACAACATAACAATGCTCGTCTACACAAATGTACTCACAACCTAACTATAATTAGATTTGCTTTGTACTGAATTAAACCGTTACTTTGTAACTATCCCCTTTAGGCTTTTCAAAGTAAGTTTTCCCAGAGCGCTAATCTAATTTTCACGGTGAATTGTTGTTGCTCGATAAAAATATCCTGGATAAAAAGGGATCCTCAGAAATGCCGAACGTGGAAACGTCAAAGCTAACTTTTAACCCTATAAAGCTTGGAAATATCTGTACATATTGATCCAAGGTAGTTTAAAGGATAGAGATATGAGAAATTTCAAGTGCTTTTGCAGGTGGATTTTTCACAAGTTATAGTCGCACAGATTTGATTCCTGTCATTTTAAAACTTTTATCATGAAGTAGGATTTTCAGTTGGGTGCAGCTGATTTCTATACCGTGGAGCTGAATTCACATGAAATGCGTTATTTTGTAAAACCGCAAGCGGGCGTTTTTTGAGCGTTTTTAAAGATCTTAACTCTTATCTTTTCGAAAGCCATGTTTCTTAAACTGTTCACTATAGGCCGCTTAATTTTACTTACTTTTGTACTGGCACCAAAAATTACGGTAACTTTAAAACTTTAAACAACTCCTTAAATGTATTTTAAGCATTTATATATTTCTTCAAAGTTGGTAGAAATCCAATAAAATTAAGGCATATTCACTGCTTAAAGAAAACTATAAAAACTTTAAAATTTATTCATTAGAAAACAAGAAGTCCGAGGCTGAATGTATAGTTTAATTTAGTATACTGAGAAATTCCACCGTAACTCACGCTACATTTTTTAAGTTTTATTTATTTATTTACAGAAAGAAGAAGAATTTATTTATTTACAGAAAGAATCTGAAAATTGAATTTCAAATAATTTTTAAATAAAGAAATACATATTATTTTCTTTCTAAAAAATCATGCATATTGAAATTTATGCTATTAATCTTAAAAAAGTATTGCGAATCTTTTAAGAATTTTAGTTTTTTAAATATTAATTAAAATAGAGTCGTAACTCACGCTTCAAGAAAAAGACATGGATTTATGAGTATAAAATTCAAATTTGTTTTTCTGCTTTAATAGTGTTTCAATAATTCTATATGCTTGTCAGGTGTTTGAATATACTTCCCTTATTCTAAAATAGCCAACAATAGTACTGGGAATACTTAAGAAAATCAGAAATTAAATAAAATATAGAAAGCTGTTCGTAACTCACGCTACAGTACTTTGTAACTCACGCTACATGTGTATAAGCGTTCAGTTATTCATGAATATAAATATAATTAAATTGATTTAAACACTTTATTTCATTTTTACTATAAAGTTTATGAGTATATTTAACAAACAAGTTGTAAAAACTAATTAATTTATTTTTAATTTTCAAAATAAAACTTATTTTTCATTAACAAATTAACCTTTAAAACAAGAAGTTCTAAATATTGATTTTTAGATGCTGACATTCCGATAAAAATAATTTTACACAAAATTTAAGCAATGCAAAACACATTTAGATCAATACTGCACAATTATTTCCTTAAATTAATAAGAAAATTTTAATATTTTATTTTTTAATTTTTCATGATAATGTCCCTGTTCATATGGAATAGCCCTACTAGGGAGCTACCGCCCCCTGCTCGCTATCGCTCACCAAACCCCGTTAACTGCTTAAGCAGGACCTTTTAGAATTGCTTCGCAATTATCATAAAATCCAACTCACTAAACTTGACACACTTTATAAAACAAACAATTTGCAGAAAAAACGTCAACCAACTTTCCAAAAATATGTCACCAAATCCCCTCCATGAATAAATCTCCCTTAAAAGTTTAAATATTAATATGAAATCTATAACTTATATGAAGAATTTAATCAAAATGTTTTTTAAAAATATTCAGCGTAATTATTTTTAAACTATTGTTATCAAAATAATTAATTCTAATTGTTAATCAATATTCAGACCATACAAAAACCATTCGCTAATGGATATTTAAATTTAATATTTTTAAGTAACTCGTTTAGTATGTATACCGTTTATCATACATATTTTTTATTTATACCCATACTTGTTAATTATACCGTTTAAGTAATTGAAAATAATAAGAGACAATACATCACTCTACGTTTACAATTAATTTCGATAAAATCAGACTAAGAATTATAAATATTGGACAAAAAGTGTGAAATTTTAGTATAAAATGGCGTTCATGTAAGATTTTAGAATATGTTTTTATCAGTCTTTAAGTGATATTTCATCAAGACAGTACTTTTTTAAAAGGTGAAAAAATACGTTTTATCTTAAAATATAGCGTCAATCGGTCGTTGTGATTGGATGCATAATAATTTGATTGACAGTACTTGCTTTGTAACTGCGACCTTATCCGAAATCTAAAAAAATGGAAATATTTTAAAATTGGGAATTTTTTTGAAAAATCGAAGGGCCTACTCGGAAATCCGGAAAGAATCCGGACATTTTGATACCATATATGTGTCATTCGGTTCAGTAATTAAAAAGCCTTTCTCAGGAAACCAAAACTTTTTTTTTAGAATAGAGAGACTATAATAGCTACTGCTTTAAGATGTTGTACTAAAAAATAAAAACACAAGAAATTGTTTTGTTACGAATATAAAATAAAAAGTTTTCCCCACGAAAAATTATTCCAGGAAGAATATGAAGACATTAAGGTATAAACCTAAAAATGCCGTTTTGGACCAAAAATTCAAGAAAAATTTTATTATCTTATTTCAAAAAACACATCTTAAGCTTTCCAAATCAGTTTAAATTTTGTCCTTATCTTTCCTAGAACCAAAGTTATAGAAATTTTACTTGAAACTAAAAAGGCATTTTATTAAGGAAAAGGTAAAGAAATTCGTGTTTTTCTCAGAATCACATTTTTGCTATTTTCCTTCTCTGCAAAACTACATAACTCAAAATATTATGAGTTAATTTCTATGAAACTTGGGCACAATACTTGACATAATATGGTTTAGGAGCCTTACTACTTTTTTGGCTGTGGGTGTAATATTTTTTATTTTATGAGTAGTATAACTTCAAACTTTACTGAAATTCGGTGGGTCTTTTTTATTTTTCAAGTTTAGTGCTATAACTTTTGATATTAAAATAATTTAGACATAAAAATAGTAGGCCTCCAAAAATATGTTTTTACGAGGATGATAAAGTTTACAAAACAAAAATATCTTCATATAAATTTGAGTTATGATGTTTTGCGGAAAAGCTGTTTTTTGTGAATTTTATGCATAAATTCTTCAATAATATGAAAATTTAAATTTATATTTAAGTATTTTTTATATTATTCACAGTTTTTAGACGCATTTAATTGTATAAATCACAAATTAGTTCAACATTTTAATCATTAAAAAAAGCTTCCATATAGGTAGGCAACCACCTTAAGATTTCAGTGCCAATTCTTTTTTTTTCTCACGCATGTTCTAATGAAAAATACTATCCTCTGTATAACTAAATTATAATTTAATTAAACTAACTCTCTCCCACTCTCCTTTTAAGTTACCACGACCCTTTTTCAGGTTAAATATTTTGCCTACCCCTCTGAATTACAAAATCAAAAATTTCGTTATCAACAATCACACGTAACCTATAAACATATGTTACGGGCAATGTGATAAATCGGGCATTATTAATAATGCCCGAAGAGATGGAGGAGGGCAATGTGATAAATTCAATTATTCAATTTATCAATGAAATTTATCACTTTGCCCGCCTCCATTCCGGGCATTATTAATAATGCCCAATTAATCACTTTGCTGGTAACATACATTATATTAAGAAACAGAATTACTCATTACTTCAGTAAAAAACAGTGTTTATACTGTCACTTTTTTACTGTCACTACTTTATACTGTCACTATAACAAGTCTTCAGAGCTGAACGTTAAAAAAATACCAGTGTTATATGATTGGTAATGACTGATTGGAAAATTGATTGGTATTGATTGGAAAATTATATGACGAGATAATCCCATTTCCTGGTGTTTGAGAGCTTGGTTGTTCACATGTTACCATAGTAGATCCAATCAGGTTGATTTGGTTGGAACAATCGAATCAGAAGAAACTTCTGTTACAATTTAGTTTTATTACAACGTCACAATTTATTTACTATTTCAATTTTTGTTTTTCCTGCCTTTCATGACCCCCTGGACTACGTCCGGAGACCCCCAGAGGGTTACCGGATGTTACGCCGATACCCTCTTCTGTCACGATTTTCTCTACAATTATCGGATCTTCTGATATGTTAATATTAATGTTTAATGTTAATTTATGAACTGTTAATAGTTTGAAACCTCCTGTATTGTCATAGATACACACTTTATTAAACGAAGGACCAGATTTCCAACGACTTCATTACTTTTTATAAGCACTAGGGACTAGGGAGCTACCGCCCCCTTCCCGCTATCGCTCACCAACCCCCATAAACTGCTTACTCAGGACCTTTTGGAATTGCTTCGCAATTCCCACAAATTCCAAATCGCTGAAATTAATACACTTAATAAAACAATTTGACAATTTGCAGAATAAACGTCAACCAACTTACAAAAAATACGTCACCAAATCCCCTCCATAAATAAATCTCCTCTAAAAGTTGGAATATATATTAACTCTAACTTATCAGTTTATACGAAATATTTATAAAAATATTCAGCTTAATTATTTTTAATCTATTATTATAAAAATAACTATTTCTAATCGTTAAATTAATATTCTGCCAAACAAAAATCATTGTTTTAAAGTAACTCGTTAGTATATGCCTAGTGTTTATCATTCATATTTTTGTTTAAACCCAGACTTTTTAAACGCTACCGTTTAAACAATTGAAAATAATAAGAGATAAAACCTACACATCACTCAATGTTTACAATTAATTTCGATTAATCAGACTAAAAATTATAAATATTGGACAAAAAGTGTGAAATCTTGGTATAAATTGGCATACATGTAAGTTTTTAGAATAGGTTTTTATCAGTCTTTGAATGATATTTCATTTAGAAAGTACTTTTTTAAAAGATGAAAAAACACGTTTGATCTTATAATATGGCTTCAATCGGACGATGTGATTGGATGCATAATAATTTGATTGACGGTACTTGCTTTGTAACTGCGACCTTATCCGTTATCTAAAAAATGGAAATATTTTAAAATTGAGAATTTTTTAAAAAAATCGAAGATCCTACTCGGAAATCCGGACATTTCGATACTACAGGGTGATTCAGAAATAATCATCAATAATTAGGGGGGAGGTAGAGGGGCCCTAGACAAGCATATTTCGAATAGGGATGGTGGAGCGCAGCCTTACCGTTAAAGAGCTAGGACCTAATGTAGTACGAGCGCGTTTCAAAAGGGCGTTTTTAGAAGGCCCGTGTGACGAAACAAAACCTAATAAAATGAAAAACATTATTGCGTGAGGTACAAGAGTATCCGTACTACTCAAATCCTCAATGTGATAGAAATTGGACCACTTGCTAAACCGTGGGGTGAGTTTTAAAACGTGCAATATTAATCTCTTGGTCAAAGAATGGAGTTCCCTTAATGGTGTTTAGAAAAATGATGATCGGGGAAGGAATTTTCAATGATCAATGTTACGATCATTGAAAATTCCTTCCCCGATCATCATTTTTCTAAGTACCATTAAGGGAACTCCATCCTTTAACTAAAAGATTAATATTGCACTTTTGAAACTCACTCCACGGTTTAGAAAGTGTTTCAAATTCTATCGAATTCATGGTGTGAGTAGAAGGGATACTTCCTGACCTCATGCAATAGATTTTTTCATTTTATTATGTTTTGTTTCGTGACACGGGCCTTCTAAAAACGCCCTTTTGAAACGCGCTCGCACTACATTAGGTCCTAGCTCTTTAACGCTAAGGCTGCGCCCCACCATCCCTATTCGAAATATGCTTGTCTAGGGCCCCTCTACCTCCCCCCCAATTATTGATGTTTATTTCTGAATCACCCTGTATATACCTGTCATTCGGTTCAGTAATAAAAAAGCCTTTCTCTGGAAACCGTTCACCAAAAACTTTTTTTAGAATAGAGAGATACACTAATCCGTGTTAAAATTTCCCTGTACGAACATGCTCTTCCAGTTTGAGAAACGCCGCCTTGAATAATTAATTATCTATTCATACTCTATCCATCACACATCCGAAAAAAGCACTATGTAAATAAAAATGGCAAACATTCATTCCCACATCTTCCTCTTCAATTTTTAATGAAACGGAAGGATTTGTACCCATAAATCACCCCACAAAATTAATGCAAAGCACCCTCGACAAATTCCTTAAGGAAGTTTTTAACCACCCAATGAGTGCGCATTTATAATCACGACCTTTATTTTTGCTCCCAGCTAAAAGATACCGTGCGTTTAAGTCATAAATATCACACCTTTGGTATAGGGGGTATTTTAATTTAGATATTATGGTTTGTAATTTGTATTGAGGTGATTTGATTTGATGAAAGTACTGCTTTAAAGTATTCGTCACTCTTAAAACGACAGTCTCAAAACTGAGTAAAAAAGTACTCAAACGGGCTCCGATCCAAAAATACTCAAATTTGAGAACATGAATGTACTCATTTCTGAAAATGTGCGTACTCAAAAATGAAACATCTTGACCTTGAAGACAAAAATGAGCTCATGATGTTTCATTTTTGAGTATATTCATGTTCTCAAATTTGAGTATTTTTGGATCGGAGCCTGTTTGAGTACTTTTTTACTCAGTTTTGAGACTGTCGTTTTAAGAGTGTACTATAGTGTTAATTTGTCTTTATTCTGTCACTCACTTCATTCACTCTATCTAAATGTGAACATAGCATATTAAATGTGCACATTACATAATAAATGTAAATTATAAATATTATCTTTCTTTCATTAAGCTTTCTCTTTCTTTCATTTAACATTCTCTTTCTTTCATTTAACATTCTCTTTCTTTCATTTAACATTCTCTTTCTTTCATATTTATCTTCTCTCAGTATCTCTTTCTTATATCATGTTATCTTTGCTTCGCATTTACCATTCATTTCTTTTTCTTTCTATTCACATTTATTTTACTACTCTACATTTCTTTTGGTTTTCCGTATTTTCTTCTTATTTTGCTCTTTTTTTCCGCTCTCTTTTTTACCCTTTCAAAGCTAGACTGTCTGAGATTTACATTAAATCTTAAAATTGGAAATAATGGACAGTTATAGCTGAAAGAGTTGAGAAAACCAATAAATAAAGTCACCTCAACCAAGACAACCATCTATATTCATGGTCTTACAACTCGGACGTATGACGTAGGAAGGATGAAATCAGTTAATTTTTAATGTTAAGTCAATGTAGCACAAGATGTTACTTTCTTATTGCCTCGTGGTATGTATCTCTTCAAGGCAGATGTATAATACTGTTCTGAAACTCAAAATCCTTTGTTTAACAATATTCATGTTCATAAATTCAGAAAGTGAAAATCATGGTGTGTGTAACGTTAGAGATAGGAGAAAGTGATGACGTAAAAATTTGAGTTGTAAGGCCATCTCTATAGAGGGTCTAACCTCAACACCTCAAACAACACCAAAGCTCGAAACTTCTCGATAGATATAATACCCCACACACTAAATACATACGATTTCCGAGTTGAGACATTGTTCCACGCAACCCTTTTCTCCTCATTAATGATAAGGCTCGACTTATTTCAATATTCGCGCCGAAAAGATTACGAGAAGTTTATTCCCGGTGACTTTTCTAAGAAAAGGGCAAAAAGAATTCAAAGCAAATATTAACTCTGCGAATATCCTCTGTTTGATGCACTTTCTTGAAAGACGTTTTTAAATGTGTTTGTACGCCCGATTTCCCCGGAAATTGAAAACTCGGCTATTCATAATGCCGTGATGATATTTACAACCGACGAGAGCACATATTTGCTCGCTGTTGGGTTTTGTTGAATTCAATTTTCAGCGTATTAATGCACGCAGGCGATACTAAATCACAGATACGCTTTGGGTATATCTGACTTTTGTGTAATGAGGTCGCGCAAAGAAATGCCGAGGATAAAGGGTTCAATTTTTATGCTGGAATCGACTTACCGTTGTGTCAATATGAGGGGGGAAGTGTACATAGACTTAAGCTTTACAAAAATGCGTGAATATGTAAAAGCTCTAAGGAGATTGTGTAGAATCAACTTTGTAATGAAATATACTGTGTTAGCTCTGCATTAGTTTTTACTATAAAGGGATAGAAAGTTAAGGTGAAGTGTTTTGTGTTACTTCTCACAAAATCTCACTAAATCTCACCAAGGGGGGAGGGGGGTCCAGATTTTGGAAAAAACACCTCACATAATTTATGGATGTCCCCTTACTCTATGCTGAGCCACTTCGTCTCTCTTTTTATTTTTTTCCATGGATGATAGATGCTGCCACAATCTATCGCCACCTCCACAATATTGCCATGTCTCTGGAGGGGAGGGATATAGACTCCAGAAGACCTGGACCCATGGTAAACTGCTGCGACGGACCACAGGACTTTTGGACCCACAGATTTAACGAGCACGTACTCCGCATATACTCGATGGGTCTTCCACGGTGTCGTGAATCGAACCCGGGACCCTCCGATCCCAGAGCCGATGCCTTAACCACAAGTCTCCCCACAACCCTAATTTGTTGGTTTTAAAGTAATTCATTCTAGGCTCAGTCATATACGATTTCTTTACATTAAAGTGTAATCTATTATCAATTTTAAATAACATTAAGTAAAGTAGGTATGACCTTTTATTGCAAAATTTTATTTTGTTGGTTTTAAAGTAATTCTTTCTTGGCTCAGTCATATAAGATTTCTTTACATTAAAGTGTAAAATATTATCAATTTTAAATAACATCAAATAATCTAAAGTAATTAAAATAATTTTATTATTATCATCAAGGATGTTCTTGTAGTTATTGAATTAAATAAAAGGGAAGAGGAAGTACAATAGTTTTCTTAAAGAAATACATAATCATTGAAGAAAAAAGATCAAACTTTAATAATATACTGACTTCCTTATTATTTTCCTTTAATAGATGTTCATTTGAAAAAAATGTACTACTGCCTTCTTTGTAGAAAATATTTTTGGAAGATTTCTTCCTCGTGTCACCTCTCTTTAAGTATGAGCCTTAAGTATGAGTAGGTATGAGCCTTAAGTATTTCACCTCTCTTTAAGCCTCACCGACCCAAACGGTGTCGTGCTGTGAGCGGATATCTAGGAAAAATCGAGATGGAGTCGGTAAGTTAGTACAGGGTGTCCCAAAAAAGACTGACACATTACATTTTAAAAATCAATAACTCAAAAACTAAAAAAGATAAATATAAGTGTTTTTTTGAATTCTACTCTAAAGACCAAATAATTTTATGATACATATTTTCGTAAATCGTAGTTCAAAAATCCCCCGACAGGTGGGAGCACTATTTTCCATTATCTCCTATGGGGAGATTGATACTTTTATGCCCTGTCGGGGGATTTGGGAACAATGATTTACGAAAATTTATGCCATGAAATTCGTAGGTCTTATGAGTAGGATGCAATAAACCGCGTATTTTTATCTTTTTTAGTTTTTTAATTAAAAATTTTTAAAAAGTGTCAGTCTTTTTTGGGACACCCTGTATTGTATATGCTACTTGTATAATTATTGGCTATCTTAATGCTCTTTTTGTGTGATTTTCGTGTTTTGTGTAACATCAAAGAGTACCGGTCCCCCTTTTCTGAATTGTCACTGTTACTGATTACACCCCAAACAAGTTTGGTTATAGTTCATGAGCCCCCCCCCTAAACACCTTAAACTTTTTACAGTTCTTCTGATGTTGGAATTCATAATTTTATTTTCTATTTGAGTGTTTATTTTATTGAGTTTCCCTGTTTTTTAAGTTGCCGAATGAAAATGCAGACGAGATTTAATTTACATTTATTTACTTATTTTCTCATCTTTGTAACAGAAGTTTAAAAATATTTTAAACACTTTTCTAAATTTTTACTTTCATTAAAGTCTTTTAAAATTTTAATGATCCTTTCGTCTAAAACAAAATCATCCTTTTGTCTTGAGATTATATTTAACTATATTTAAAGTTGAAGTAAGTGGCTTTGCTACTTAACGTACTTTTTTTATTACCCGGCTGACCTAAAATTTTCGCTATGCACAAATCCCTCAAAAATAGCGTTGTAGTAGCTAAGTAGCTAGTATTAATACAAATAGGCATATAAAATCACTAACTTACAGATTCGATCTCGACTTTCAATCTCGATTTTTCATCCATGTCCGCTCAGCGCACAAAACCCCATCCAAACAGTTTCAATCTTCTTGAAAAAATTCGTGAAAAATCAGAGTTACTTTTTCAAGATTTCAAGTAAGCTTGTTTTTAGCTTCTTAACTTAAAAAGGTTAAATTAAACATTTATAAATAAACAGTAGGACATTGTTCTCGTGTTTAAAAGAGTAAGACGAGTTATTATCGCATCAATAATTTCAATTACCTTGTCTGTGGGTACTCTTCGACGCCGATGTATTAATTATATAAGTTGTATTTGAACAAACCCTAAAATTAACTGCAGTAAAATACTAACGATGTGAAAGTTGTTCAGAACGAAGGATACCTCAGATTTTTATTCATTTTTAAAGTAATCGTTAATTCGTTATTTACAAAAAAAATTAGATTCCTTCATATAAAAATTAGATACTTACTCAACGAAAATATATTTTTCTGATAAATAATATACAGAACGTATGAAAATAGTAATAATGGCCGAAAACCTAATTTTGCTGTTTGACCAAGACGTTCCGATTTTAGTACTTCTATCTACAATATTATTTTTGCGCATATTAAGACTGATCATACATCGTCTTACACCCCTCGGCTTCTCACCTATAATATCTCAGATGGAATCAAATGAAGCTTTCTTGAAGACATAAACTGTTCTGCTATCTCTGGATTAATTAATTTTCTGTTGTATGTGTCAAGAGAGTGGTAATGTAAATTTCTTTAACATCGGTTGATATATTACTTCGTTAACGCTCAAAGCTTTAAGCATTATCGATAATGAAAATGTATTGCAGTTAAGTGTAACTTTTAAATTTTTTATTGAGATCTCCAGACAAGCTGCTAGACAAGAGAAATAGATATGTTTGTATATGTAATCTAATATAGTAATCTATGGTGAGGTTTAAAGTCTCTAAGTAAGAATCGATGGTCTGTATCTAATTCACAAGATCAGGTTATATGCACGTTACGAAAGCTTATCAGACACAGTCTGGTTCAAGCGGATGGTTTATCCAGTTTGGAAGAAGATGAAATAATTCAAATATTTACTTGAAATGGATGTTAGAAGTGCAGTTTGCCTTCTGGAGTATTTCGTCAGGCATTTAAGTGGGATAATTTTAATTTACACTCTCGTGTCCAAAAATTAAGGATAATTTGACTTATTTCAATAAAGGCGCACATCCTTGTTCCTTCTTAATGAAAATAACCCCATAGGATCATCTTAGAGTGAGAATGTGTGGTCTGGTATTAAATTAACCTAACAATATTTTAAGGGGTGTATGCCTCCATTAGTTAGGATTTTTATGCACATTTGGAAAAGTAATAGGAAGATCCATGTCAGATTCATTTAGCAAACAATTGCCAGCTATTTGTAAAGATATGCATTTTTTGAACACCAATATGGTGAGTGAAATAACTTTAAGTATTATTTTTACCCGATATTGAGTGACTTATGTTAATACTTCATTATCAAAGGAGGGCCTCTTTACTCACTTAAAACTATTATTTGGGTAATTTAATCCCGGACTATGTATTATCACTCCTAGATGATCAACATGACATGAATTTCACTGATAACTTCCATCTGTGGTGAAATTGGAACTTGGGCTACAATAGTGAAGAATACTAGTAATAAACCACCAAAAACGTTAATTATCCACCGATTATCTTAGAGAAACAACTTTGTTTTAACAAGATAATTTTAAATAGAATGTCATTATGCAATCCTAATAAGATTATTTGTTTTGTCACCATAATCTTAAATAACTAAGGAAAAGTGGGGCAGTTTGATACAGCAAAATTCAAATCCATTTTTCGAGTAGAAAAAATTACTTATCCAGAGACTTTTTCCTAAAAATATCTAAGAATGTCTCAATTTTAAAATTATCATCAAAATTAAAATTATTAAAATTACTACATTAAATTATTAAATCAATTAGAAAAAATATAAGTTTGATGAAAATTAAAATGTAACAACTTTTATAAAATCAATGTTGTATTTATGTACCCCACCAATGGGGCAATGGGATATGTTACATTTACATAGGGTATTTTGATAATGTGATCAAATTGCTCAAAAATAGTCATTAATTACAAAAGTTTTGAAAAATAAATACTAATGTACTTTTATTTAGTTGTATCAGAAGCATCTTTTTAACACCCTTTTTCAAGCATAAACAACAATTTTTCCATTAAACATTCAGAAATTCAAATAATTAAAGAATTTGACAAAATTTGTCATTGTAAAATGACCATTTAATGGTCATTTTAATCATCATAATTTAAAAAAAAATATCTAAATAAGGAAATAAGATGCTAATTTTCATTGGTATAGTTGCTCCTGAATTAGTTAAATAACATTAAAATCATCTTTGTCAACAATCATACAGAAATAAAAAACGACGATAAATAATTAATTGGTTAGGTTTTGGCCATTTATAGTATTTTTAAATACAGTTCTTTGTTACTTGTAAAAATGCTAGGAACTTCTCAGATGCTTCAGAGTCCCTGGTTCCATCATTTGGTCATGTCTTTATCAACTGCATTTTCTTTTATAAATGCACAATTGCACATAGTTACAATGCAAGCAGTTTTCAATCTCAAACACTTAAAAAACCCGAAGACTAATAAACAATTGACATAAACTTACTTCAATGAACTCTTCAAATATCCTTCAATGTCTTATCCTTCAATACTCTTAACTGATTTAATAAAATTGATGTGAGATATTTATCTCCCAACGCAAAATATAGGAACTTTTATGTGTATCAATGCGCCCCACGAGTGTATCAAAGTATCCCACATCCAAGTGTGTCAATTTGCCCATTTGTTTTTTTAAATAAAACCTTTACTTAAAAAATTGCTAAGGTTATTTCAAATTTATGGATACCCCCTGTTTTTAATAAGGAAAAACTTGTTTTTTGAATTTAGAGATAATCTGTATTCCAAGTAGAATAGCTTCAAGAAGATTTTGCATTTTACTTCGAAATTTACATTTGGAAAGTTTTGACAAAAAAAGTTAGTTTATTTCACTAAAATTTATAGACTTATCGCAGAGCTTAACGGTTTCATATGTAATGCTTGGACATATAAAGGCAACTTTTTGCAAAAACACAACCTAAATAACCTTGAAAATTTTTGAGATACTGAAAGTGTATCAAAGTGCCCCTTGTATCAAATTGCCCCGTTGTTTGGTAATTTATTCTATCGTACTGCTAATAATCTCTAGATCATAACATGATGATACTACTATAATAAGTTTAAAATTTCTTTTCAAAGTTACACTACTACTAAAAGCATTCTATTATTCCGTATAAGAGACTGTCTCGCAACCAGAACACATCCCAAACCGTTCTTTTACTTCCACATTTCATTGAACTTATTACATCCTTATCATTCTAAATTATTAACAAAGGAACTCTTTAAAGATAATGAAAAGCTAAAGAGGACCCCTTATATCTCTTATCCACAAGGGATATATGTTATTACAAGGCACCGAAGCATTATATCAGGCCTCACGTAACTAACAAGTATTACCCTTATCAAAGATGAAATGGGAAATCACTTGACAGCTGAAAAGAGTATAAGGGGAGTATAAGAGTACCGATAGTTTGTATTGCTTACTGAAGCGATAAGGAAGCAAGAAAAATATTGTTTTTTAGTAAGCATAATCACATATATCCCTGCTTGGCCTTTAAATAGGCTGCAGTATCTCAAATAAATAAATATACTGTTTTATGTTTAGAAGTTTTGATCAGTAGTTATACTTAACTCTTTACTGATTAACGTTCAAAATTATTGACATTTTACAACCAACCGTAATTTAGAGACAACGGAAAAAAGCAATATTTTTAGATAATGTTGATATTTAAATTCACGCACTAAAAGCCCATTAATTTGTCTTCCCAGTTTATGAAAATTTTGTAATTAATGAATGCACTTAATACATGCTTCTATAGAATTGACCAATCATTTAAATATTTTTAAGATTAAACATAATATAACTAAATATGTTTGTTACGAATCACCTTCTTTTGATAATAGAAAAAGGTGCTCATTTTTAGTTTTGTAATTTGTAGCATTTTTGTGTAACAATTTAGTTAGAAGAACCAAAAATTACAAAAGATAAAATAATTTATCTACATTCTTAAATATGAAATCGATTAACTCGTTTTATCAAAATATAATTAACAAGATATATTAATAAGTAAAATTAATTTAATTTCCGTTCATTCCATCTGTTGACGTTTCATTTTTTATTAAAAATAAACAGTTCTGGGTATAAATTAAGAAGTTATATTTGAAAAGTTAAAAGTTGATTGAAATAGCGTAGTGCACCGACAAATTACTGTATGTAGAGCTTAAGATCACGTATGACATCACAGATCACACGCTCCTTAGGCGTTAAGTAATTGTTTTTGGAGGTTAATTTTGAAAGAAGAGTTGATGAGAAAGCATTTTAATTTCATGCTCAATTTTCTACTAGAGATAGAAAAAATGCATGATAAGCTTAGGCAAAAAACTGCAGGTAATCAACGGGAAAAGATTAATTTCAAATTAAAGGATTGCCAGAAAAGGGCAAATTAATTTAGGAATCTTACCTAAATCTTACGTCAGCCATTAAAATATATGAGGGAATTTTTATGGAGATTTTATTCATTTATTTTCCCTCAATTAAATTAGAAGTGATTTTCATTCGTGACTATTTCTTAAATTGTAAAGTTTTCTTTAATTGTAAATATTTTTCCTCTTTATTATTGACTTATAGTAATGTACTGATCACATTCTTTCCTTTCAGATTTTAAAAGGAACATAAACTGATTGTTGACTTTAACGAGAATATCTTTGCCGTTCCAACACAAGCAAAATATTTTGTAAAGGGAGTTAAAACGGTAGGTGTATTATCAACTTTACCTGGGTTTAATAATTTATTCATATTTGTTTCTATAATCTTAGGCTTGTCTATCTTATCATATAATCTTAGGCTATTGGTAATTTGAAAGAAGCCAATATTTTTCTGTAATACACTGCTGGCCATCCAAAATGGTACACTAAGAAGGAACAAAGATATCAAATCCAAATTTATTTCTATGATTGCAAATAGTATTAATGTGAATTGATTAAAAATTCAGCCTTCCTGGATGTTAGGGGGCCAAGAAAATCGCTGAGGAGTGTTTTCGCCATAGGTGTTCATTACCGCCGCCCCACGCCATGGTATTGAACGAAGGAGGCTCTAAATGGGCTTTGAGGGATTGGAGGACCATGTCGAGTCAACAGGTAATCAAAGTTCATGTGGTGCACCAGCGGACGTGGCATACCGAGCTAGGGGATTTCTCCTCTTTCATCGGACATGTTTTGTGGCGTTGGTTCTTAATAACGGGTAGGTCAGGGTAAAAATGCAACATAGGGGGATAAGAAGAAAGCTTGGACATCGAGTTCATCACGTGGTTGTGCATTTTTCTCTTGAGACTTGTCCGCAGGCGAGGGTTGAAGGTAAGGGTGTACAAGAGGTTGTCAAACCTCAATGCTGCAGTTCTGGTTGGTAAATGTGTCGTTAAATCATGCTGAGGAGGTGTGGGAATGGAATCCAATGCTTTACTACCTCGTTACTCTGCGTAAAAAGGAAATCTGACGATTACAAAATCAATAGCTGAGTGCTCTCTTTTCTCGCTGTCGTAGAGTAATCTCCAACTATCGTGGTGCTCCAGACCGTATTGGGATACTCTCATAAACTCTATGCCATCACTTTGAGATGTCAATTTCAATATTTAGAGCATTGTTGCCAACGCCAAATCATGTGTTGAAGATTGGAATTTTTCTGAAGCTATGCTTGCCAAACGGGCAGTCCCCTGCACTGTAAACGACATGCATTCCACTCCCACACCTCCTCAGTATGATTTACCGGCCCATTAGCCAACCAGAGCTGCAGTATTGTGGTTTGACAACCTGTTGTCCCCCCATACCTTCAACCCTCACCTGCGGACAAGTCTCAAGAGAAAAATGCACAACCACGTGATGAACTCAATGTCCAAGCTTTCTTCTTATCCCCCTATGTTGCATTTTTACCCTGACCTACCCGTTCTTAAGATCCAACGCCACAAAACATGTCCGATGAAAGAGGAGAAATCACCTAGCCCGGTATGCCACGTCCGCTGGTGCACCATATGAACTTTGATTACCTGTGGACTCAACATGGTCCTCCAATCCCTCAAAGCCCATTTAGAGCCTCCTTCACTCAATACCATGGCGTGGGGGGGCGGTAATGGACACCTATGGAGAAAACACTCCTCACCGATTGTCTCGGCCCCCTAACATCCAGGAAGGCTGAATTTTTAATCAATTCACGTTTACACCATGTGCAATCATAGAAATAAATTTGGGTTTGATAACTCTGTTCCTTCTTGGTGTACCATTTTGGATGGCCAGCAGTGTATTTTAGCTGGCATTAAATGCAGCATTAGATAAGGAATGTTAAGTTTTTAACAAAATAATGTGTGTGAGATGTTTTAACTACATACTTTCTGGAGTAGTTCCCCAACGTGGAGAACGTGCCCTACCGGGGGGGGGCAATTTAACTTTCTAGGGAGGATTTGTAATGTTCATTTCAATTGTCCCTCCAGGTGGGAAAAATTCCAAAGGTTTTCTGGAGAGGACCCTCAAACCCCCCTCATAACTTAGTCATTTATTACTGTTTTTCTTGAAAATTCGGTCGCTTAAAATGAGCGGGTCTCTTTGGGTGTAATCTAAAGGGTCTCAAAATGAACTAAAACACTATTTTAAAGGGACAAATTTCTAAAAATTTCAAGGGGAGTAACCCTCAGACCCCTCCCACCAATTTTATTTCCTAAGTTATTCAAAATTTAAGGTATAAAAAAGTACTCGTAAGGACATGTACCTTAAAAAGTTTGAGTCAATCCCCCCCTTTGAAACTAAAGTAATTTGGTTATGGCTTCGTAAGGATATCATTAACAATTAACTCAAATATTGATTACTAAATCTTTAAATTATATGATAGTTATTTTTTTTATTTCAAATTAAGTTCTCTATTTTGTGTTTTGAAAATTAACTAACTCAATAGTTTTATAAACACATGTCTGTCACATTTTTTATTTATACAAACAATTAAGTTTTTAAATTGAATATTACATTTTGAGTGTAAAAATTTGTGTTTAACCTCACGTGGGGGCATGGAAAATTTAGAAAGGCTTTGGTAGGGCGTGTACCGAAAAAGGTTGGGAAACACTGTTCTAGAGTATATTGATTATCTTCTTGTACTCCCAATCGAAAAGTTGAAATACTATAATTTTAAAGGGATTACTCTCTATAACAGTAACATGCAAATCACTTTCATAAAAATGATAACTTTTATTAAATAAATTGAAAACGCCCTCATTGACATATATTAGCCTAAACTTCCATCGCATAAAAGTAGTATTTATAGAATATGCATTAAAGCTTATGATAATTTAGGTCTAGAGCACTGTCCTTGAGTGAGCGACATCAATTTTATGGCCAAGTTACAGTTATTTCCACCAAGAATTTGGCAATTTATGGGAGGGAAGTTACGTGGAAGTACCATCCAAATTAAGTTCGCCAAATGGGCGATAAATTTCTTTAAATAACCTCTTCTCCGGGACTTTCGATGCCAATTTTTCCCGTTTTCATGTCCCAACTTAATAACTCAGAACAGGTGCTAAGGCCTGTAATTAGGAGGGCATAGAACACGGGGCTTTAATTAAAAGAAAACCATAATCGGGGTATTTTATGCATGAAAATGGAGCGACACGGTTTTCTGCCCCGACGAGAATATAGGGCTCCTTTTGAATAATTTAGCACTTTTAATCGATAGTTTTTAGTTGAGTCTTTAAAATAATCACTTTTGGTCAAGCATGGTGAGCAGAAAAAGATTTTTTATTCTAAGCGGAGTTTTTTTGTTGTTGCTTTCGAACATGTTATTTTGCATTAAAGTGGATGGTGTAGTTAATTATAGAGTGAATTGATGCGTAAAATTTAGTTGATAGCTTTCACCGAGGTTTTTAAGCTTAGATTCCGTTTAAGAGTAAAAAGTATTATGGGCTGGATACATCATTTAACAGCGCATGTATACGTTTTCAAATAACTTAAAGTATTCTCAACCTCTTTTTTGAAAAGGATTTATTTGATGTTAAACATGGAAATTAGTGTTTTACTTCCATAATAAAGTTCCATACTCAAACTAATAAAGGAACTCTTGAGTCTTTTTTTATTATTTGAAATTAAAAATCTCTTCCTAAAGTATATTTTAATATAGTGATTGATTATGGTATTTTCCTGTTAGTAAAATTGCCAGAAAACAAAAAGTAGCACTTCAAATATAGAATTTTTTTTAATTAAAAAGAATTACATGGATAAAAAAGTATAATGTGCTGCAATATTACTTATAATGTCAAAAATTTTAAGATGGCTACGACTATTTATTGGTTGATAATTCAATAAATACATACATGTTACTAAATTATATTCTTCTTCTATCCTATACAAAAAGATAGCGTTAAAATTGCCTTTTTAATATTAATGCATTGAATTTGATATAAAACTTATATTGTTTCATGAAATATCACCACAATACGAAATTCCTTTATGTTTAGTGTAATGATACCTAGAGTAATTTAGATCTGACCCTCTCATGGCTATTGACTTTTTGGCGGTCAACAACTTGATGGAGTTGATTTAACAAATGTCAGATATTCTGAGGATAAGTAACAACCACAAAAACAGATTAATTTAGAGCTATGGTTCCTATAGACGGATCCTTTCTCATAATCTTTTTTAACCTCTTTTCTCTTTTTCTCTTTCTTATTCGGTTTTTCCCATATCCTCGATCTTTTTTTTTTCATTACATATTTTGTTTTTCGTTTCTCTCATTCTTATTGCCATCTCTTTTTCTTTAAAAAGTGGGTTTAACTTTTTATTTTTTCTACTCTACCTTCCTTAAGGTATCCGCCTACATTTGAGACCATTTTTTGGAAATATACATGATTTACAAAATTTATTTTTTAATTTTTAGTTTAAATGTACATCAAAACATCGATTAATGCTAAAAAACAAAATTAATTATATTATTTTCTAAAATATGGGGTAATTAGTGTAAAATTTAAGTGAATTTTTATAAAACCCCTCTCACCTCTTGCCCAAAAACTAATTACCCCTATATAAATTTCCTTTGGACACAAGTGTCGTATAACACTTATCTTCAGAATGGACTAAGACATATTTTGAAATGTAATTGTTTTACAGTATAAAATGTAAAGGTAAGTGAAAATTTTCAAAATTTCTACAACCATTTAACAAAAAAAAAGCAAAAATAATAAACTTGCATAAAAATCTGTAGTTCATCTGGTTAATAACAATATGATTAATATACTGTTAAAATATGGATTGAATATCTTGAATAGTGTTTGAGTAATCATGTAAATAGTGGAGGGTTTTTATGCAAAATTTAGTTCTGAGAAAATTAGCTTCAAAGTTTATTTTGTATACGATCGCCGACGACTATCTGTTTTAAAAATGCTTTAATTTCTTTTCTAATTCAAGTAAAATGAAAACAGTTTTGGAAATATAAAAGTATAAACTACTTGAAAATGTAAGAAACAAATTTTCGAAGAAAAAGTTGAAAATCGTCATTTTAGGTGTAGGCGGATACCTTAATATCACATTCTCATTTCCAATTTGTGTTCTTTCTTTTCCATTTTCATTTCCTTCCTCTCTTGTTTTCTTCCGTCTCTCATTTTCTTTCTTCCTTTTTCGTATATCTTTCTTTCCCACTCTTTCTCTTTCGTCTACATTTCTTTTTTTTTAGTTTGTTGGTTGAATTTTTTTCAGAAGGTTAAGGAAAATAAAACAGGAAAAGAAAGAGAAGAACGAGGAAGATAAGAATGTGAAAGAATGGGGAGAGAACCAAAGAGATATGGCATAACAAGGGAAAGAAGGAATGGATATGACGATATGAGTTTAAGAAAGGAAATGAAAGGAAATGACAAATGAAAGAAATAAATTAAAGGAAGAGTAAAAGATGAAAATGACAAATGAGAGAGAGGGAATGAAAATAAAACATAGACGGAGAAAGACAAAATAAAATGAAGGAGTTGAGAAAGGTACAGAGAAAAGAAAGAAGAGGATAAATGAAGGACTCAGAGAATGATTATTTTTTCACATTTAATTAAGCAAATCAAATAATCTCATCACCTCAATTGAAACCATAGATCTAAATTACTCAAGGTATATCTATTACAAAGAGATGTAAATGGTGTTACGTAAAACCAGCGACATAAATGGCTAAGAAAATATCTTTCCCACCATTAATTTAAATAAAAAAAATCAGTAATTATTCTTCATTACATAAATCGCCAACTTCGGATCCTACCCAAAACAAAACACGGCTACCCAAAACTAAAAACCTTGCAGTAACGAATACCCAACTTAAATTCATCTCCTATCGCATGAAAAATTAGAGGGATTTGGTCTGCAGCAAATAATTCATGCTACTCGGGCACATTCATCCAGTAGGAAATCTGCCCCGGGAATCTACCCTTTGTCCACGGCGATCTTTTTTCCTCCGTTGAATAATTGGATAGATGATCTGGGTGATTACGGTGGTGATTTATCCAAGGAACCCTTTTATTGTGCGCGAGATTACCTGGAGTAGGGAACTCTTTTGCTCCGCGTAGGAAGATGATTAATAAATGTGTGAAAACATCATTGTGGGATGGGTGCGTAGGGAGAGAATTTGTAGAAGTAGCATCATTTGTATGCAGGCCCTGGCATAAGACCGCGGGAGCCAGAGACAAAATCATTGCTGCAGTTCCTTCACCGTCAAATTAATAAATTTATTTGTTTTAATTGAAGAAGAAGGGGCATAATATATATTGGCAAGGCCTGTTTGTTGGACACAGGTGGGAAAAGAACAGGATCCAAAGAACAGTTCTTCACAAAATTAGTAAAAGAACAGCTGACGACTTTGCTTACAGCAGGCGCGGATCCAGCACGGCTCCAAGGGGGGGCACTTTTTCAGACAAGATCCCCTTGTGGTACCATTGGGGGTATGGGGCCCTACCCCCAGAAAAAATTTGAAATTTGACGTGAAAAAGTAGGGTTTTAACTCATTTTTAGATATATTTTTGAGTCTAAGCGGGGCACTTTTCAACACTATTACCTTCACTTTTTGACCCAAAATGTCAAAATATTGAGGATTTCCTAAAAATTATCACTACTTAAAAAAATCACTTTACATGGGAAACTACTTTTTAAGGGCGCTGGGGTCAAAAATTTCCCTAGACACCTGGAAATTTGCAGGTAATAAGGTTTCAGAATTTGCAACAACATGAGAAGGTGGCACACCTGGGAAATTAAATAAAAATAAAAATTTTCCCATCGACTTTTACAACGCTCTACCACGATCGGATACCACATATTTAGGCGCAAGTTTTCGGATTGACTTGGGCCTTACCCACAGTTCATGTAAAAATCTCAAAGCCAATGAAGCGATTTTGTATCCTTTACTTTACCCCGCAGTCTGAGTGAAAATAGATAATGACCACAGTAGAGAACTAATGTTCAATGGGCTCCCTCTTAAATAATAACTCTATGGATCGGTGTGTGGTATCTTGAAGGAGATGGCCACTACTTCTCTTTCCTTGGGTTTCTAAAGAAGTGTATCTGATGCGCTTAAGCCATTGTAATTACTAGTTCTTTCCTTCCAGAAAATATTGGTTATGGCGTTATAACACGTATACAGTGCTTTTAGGCCATAATCTGCTTTTGTGATGTTATTTAGGGTTTATCAAGATTGCACATAAAAGAAACTTGTTGTTTCATTGCACAGTTGCTTCTAGACTAAGGTTTGTTACCAGCGTCGTGAAGAATAAAATTAATTATGATACTTTTTCAATCAAGAGTAGGTAGCGGCTAATGTATGGTAAAACGTTAACGCATGTTTGTATTATTTAGAGAGATTACTTCAGGCGCCTTATTTTTCTATACCATGTGTGTTTCTTTTATTCGTTTATGAAACTGAATAATAGAGGATAAACATTAAATATTGAAAGTAAAACTTTCAGTGACACGCAAGTAGTTTCTTGAGCCTATTTTTAATATGGGATATTATTATATTCCCTTCAGTTATGCTATGTCATGACTTAAGTATTAAATATTATATCAATTTCTATTTCTTTTCTTAACAATTTTATGCGTAAGGTAATCTATTTCTACCATACCGACTATGCGGGATTCCATGATAAATTAAAGTGGCTGCTTCCACATACCTTGCATTCCTGCTTACTATTTCTCAGGCTATTTTGGGAGGAGTAGTGAATTGTTTGGTAACAAACTTGTTATCAAACTCGAATAACATTTTTGTTGGATATATTTTAAAGTATAAAGTTAAATGAACTTAGTTCATCAGATATCAAGATATCATGTAATAAGATTTATGCAAGTTATATTTTATATTCCTAGTTTATATAATATAAAAAAAAATCTTGCCAAACTTTGTTAATTTTCTCTAGGATGCAAAAACATTAGTTACATTTGTGTACATAGAGACTAAAATCTCAAAACCTTTTGTGGTTATAAACAAAATAATTATGGGGTTAAGTTTTAGGAACTTAAATCATAGAATATTTACTTTATTCCTTTAGAAAGTTTGCAATTTTTGCAAAACTAATTACATGGAAAGTTTTTAGATTTCGGCAGAGGCGTTAAAAGCAAATTCTTCTCCAGAATTCACGTCTGGCAGACCCCAGTAATCGCAAAGAAATTAATGAATCGCAAAATCTTAAATTCGAATTACCTGCACACCAACGTACCTGAGGGATCCCCAAACTCCCTCAACCTTGATAAAAAAAACTAGAATGTTGCCATTTATTTAGCAGTAAGTTAATTATCGCAAATAACAGTTTATGGCACAGCAAAAGTTAAGGCGATGTGCCTCTTCGTAGAAAACAACAAGCAAATCATTAAACGCTTTATTGACGCTTTTGCACAAACCGGCAAATAAAATTCTCAGAGGAGAACAAATAGAAAGGCGCTGAAAGCAAACGTTAAATCCGCCATTTTGTTTTCACTCAGCTATTAACGGAATATTCGAGGCTTTGTGTGTTTGGGGACGTTTTTTTGTGTTTATTTTAAACACCGCACCACCTGATTTGCAAAAGAATGCATTTTCATTTAAACACGACTTATGCATTAGTAGGTTTACCTTTTAAATGCAACGTTTGCAAGCAAGCTTGTAAAAAATTTTCGGTAGAACAGACTTGGCAGTTTTAATCGAGAAGCTTTGTTCTGAACAAGGCGTACCCTTGATCTATAGAAAGCGAAATAATGACTGATTTAGTGTATTTAATGGGGAAATAAAGTTTTTTCTTGGTTATTTATTTTTGTTTTTACGGAATGAGAGCAGTGGTTTTCGGCAAGTTTTGTGGAACATGTAGGTTAATGTACGTTTAGTTTAATTTTGGAACATGTAGTTTAATTTACGTGAAAATGTAATTCTGTAATTTAAATAGCCTATAACGCATTAATGTCCTAATAGTTAAAATATGTTATAATATCCATTCCAAACCGTTTGTATGTATTTACTAACTATATTTATGTATATTTGTTACGCGGGCAGTGTGATAAATCGGGTATTATTAATAATGCCCGAAGTGGAGGAGGGCAATATGATAAATTCAATGGCATTTATCAATGAAATTTATCACTTTGCCCGCCTCCACTCAAGGCATTATTAATAATGCCCAATTAATCACTTTGCCCGTAACATATACACTTCTAGATACAAATAGTACCTAGAATGGTATATTTATTATGTTACAGTTAATGTCCGAAATTCGATAATGTTCAGAAAAACTAAGGTAAAATGAGATTTACCTTAGGTAAAGTATAAAATATTTCAATCTTTTACCTAGGTATTCCGAACATTTACCAGATTATGAACATTAACTGTAACATAATACATAAATACCACTTAGTTCATTTATGAAATTATATATTTCATATATGATTATTACATTTTTTGGTTCAATTCCGTTAAGGTACGTGCCTACGTTGAAAACGTCAATTTCGACCAAAACTAGTAATTTTTGTTTTTGATTCTATAATTTAGTACAGCTTCTTAGCTTTCCAAAACTATCTTACTTTTGATTCTATAGCTACTAGAAAAAAAGTTATAGCTAGTTAAAGAAAGAATGTCACATGCCGGTCATATGCAAAATGTCATTTCAAATGCGTTTTTCTCAGAACAGTTTTTTAATAAATTTAGTTACGGTAAACATGATTTCTCAAAATCTATTGCTTGTATTGTTATGAAATTTGGCATGATTTTTTTGATAGTATTATCTAGGGAATGAACTATGGAAATCTTGTTAAGTTGATTCTAAGTGAGTGTAGGAGCTTGTTTATATAGGAAAGAACGGAAAAAAACTGAAAATTTAATGTATTCCTAATTAAAAGGCTGTAACTTCTATAAAAATTTTTATATCTAGAACTTCTTAGTTCATTCCCTAGATAAATGTCCTAAAATTATGTTACAGGTAGCTAGATTTTTAATTATGATGTTTATCGTAAACTTAAAAAATGATCAAATTTAAGCTAACTGTTTTCTAATATAAATGCATCTAAAAAACTTTATGAACATCATATATTCAAATATCGACACATTTTTTTATTTTTATTGATAAACTGAACACCTATTGATCTACCTAAACAATTTAATATATGAGTTTGAAATTATTTAGCAATATTTCTACTTTTTGGTGACCAAAAGAGCATGGGGGTATTTAGCGGGACCTTTAACGGAATTGAACCCATTTTTTATGTTTATCATTAATACTATTCAATAATTTTAAAATTCCCACCAAGTTTTTTTATTTAGGTGTGGGTAATTAGTGAAAATACATTAATAATTAATTTTTATGTTACTTTTCTTTAATGTGTTGAGGTATGGAGTTAAGATATCAGGCATTACAGAATATATTTTTCTTCACCAAAGATAAAGCTAATAACAAAATTAATTTGAATTAAATATAGGAAAATTTTTTTGTCTTGAAACAACAACAGTTACTATAAACAAATTTGTGGTCTTTAAATGCGCATGTTCTTAATTTCGAACGGCATAACAGTCATTAATTTAATGCGAATTATTTCCCCCCGACTCCATTTTTACACATCCAACCTAAGCAAACACTTTAATTTGCTCCAAAAATTTGATTACCTCCGCTGTCGACCAACTTGCGCAAATCGAATTTTAAAAGCCATGTACGAACAACGACAGGGGATTCCATTTCCACTGCTAACTAGTCTCAAAACAACAACAACAACAACAAAAGGGGCGAACTGCCTGGCAACCGTACTTTTTATGGCTGTCCGCCATAATCTAATCGAAACAAAAGGGTTTTCGAATAATTCCTTCGAGAGTACGCGATGCAAAGTTTTCGACGACATCTCGTTAGGAAGACTCGAAGGCGAAAGACAACAATACAATGTCTTAGGCCCCGAAACACAAGTAATTGAAAATAAAAGGATAACTATCTTCGGACGCCTGTTAATTTTGAGAAACAAAGCTATAGGAGAAGAGAGAGAATTTGTTTGCGAAATTAATGAATTCCGTCTGCTTCTGCCATTGTCGCGAGATTAAATTACGGTTAAAGTTAAACAAGCTCTTCTTTTCTGTATTTTTGGAGGATTATTCGCTGGGAAGGAAATATCGTTTTCGGAATTCGTTGTGAATTTGTTGTGAATCTAATATGTTTTCGTTGGTTATAAATGGATCAAGGTTAGCGTGTCAAGATTGTAATTGTGGTTGCTTGCCTCAGTTTCTGAAAGGAGGATTAACATAACCGCTAAATTTTTTATGAATATTGTAGGAATATCTGGAATATAATTTTAAAGAATATAATTTTTTATCCAATAAAGCATTTGTTTTTTATATCATAATCTTTCCTATTGACCCTCGTTTTTAATGCTTTTGGCTCAATTTAGTTTCCTATTCCTTTTGGACACGACAACAACATCATAATCTTTAAATTTTATTCACTCAAGAGTTGCTTGTGTGCGTGCATATACTTAAAATAACAAGTTTAATTAAAAATTAGCTGTTCAAATGAACATATTTTCCTCTATCTAGTCGATTATTTCTATTAAATGTTAATTTTACCAAAATCTTACTGAATGAGTTAGGCATTAAATACACGAATATGTTAATTAAGTGGACTCAAGCATATATGTTTCACGTAAGATTAAAGAAATTAAAAGTTTTAATCGACCTGGTAAAATGTTTTTCTCACTATTAGGCACATTTATAAGTTACGTTTTAGTATTCGATCATTTATGTATTAACAAATTATAAATATCTCGAAACAAGCTTTTTTACCTCCCTCATCCGCCGAACCCATTAAATTCTAACAGATGAATAATCACAAAAGATAGGAAAATTAAACTAAATGAAAAAAGTTATAGGGTGTTGTACCTACGGACGGTTGTACCTTCTGCCACCGTATTTTAAAATTAGGTAAAAAATTTAAACTTGAATTTGCGGTCTGTTTTAAATGTAAACTGGTGCTATCTAGTTGCTAACGTGAAATCAGCTCTTTAAAATATTATTTAAGTTTATAAAATAAATTTACTCTTTTTAGATGCTCAAAGTTTTTTAGTGCATCACTACATTAATATTTTATTCCCCTATAATTATGATATGACAAAATGGGATATACGGGGTGAATCCCCGAGATTTTGACTTTTTAGTTTTGATATTAGAAAACGTCATACCTCACTTCTTTTATTTTATAGAATTTTAAATGCAAAAACACCTGATGTTGTACCTTCGGACACCATAAGTGTTGTACCTACGGACACGTTCTTGTTGGTGTCTGTATTTCGTCAATCGTGTGTTGTTTTTGTTTCGTTTTTGTGTGTCAATCGGCTTTTTTGAATCAGGTTTCAATTAAGTGAATACATTTTAATGCATGTTGAATTAACTCTGAATGGTAATCTATTTGTCGGTGATTATTTTCAAGTGATTTTTAGATGAAAAACCAAATAGTTTGTGATCTAAACTACTTTTTAAAATTTTTGATTCTACTTGGCCATTAATGTAAAATATGGTGCAAAATCTCTTAAGCACCCTATCGCATTTTAGTATGATAACAAAAAACTTAAAATTTCCACCGAAGAAGATTTTCGAAAGTTATTACCATCAAATGCTTGCACAACTAAGTGTCGATCGAATTGTTTTTTTTTGGATCAGTGAATTGATCAGATCAATTAACATGATTGCTGAAACTATTATCTTAAATTTCAATATGAAAATCCCATGTGATTTATGTACTTTTGGTAAAAAATTAAGACTTCTTATAAATAACTTCTTTTTAATGATCATTTACGATCTAAAACTACATTGCTTTAAAAAATATATTTCCAATTTTAAAAAATACTTGAAATAGTTTATTAAAAGGTAATGCATCAATAAAAATGTTAATTTTTTTCTTTTTTAAAAAACGGGTATGTCCATTGGTAAAACAGGTTGTTGTGCCTTTGGACACAAATTTCGTTAAATTATTAAAATTAATTAAAATCCAATTTTTAAGATTTGAGCTAATAAAAAATATTACCATATTTGCTAAGGTTTGGACTATAGGTTAGACCAGTGGTTCCCAACTCAAATATGTCTGCGGACCACTTCACTTAAAAATTTGAACCTCTGTGGACCATCTCTATCCCTAATGAGGTATTTGCATGAGTGAGGGATTTGCTTGATTTTATACTTTTTTGATACATTATGGTTTAAAACTCCCAAATTTCTGATTTTTAAGTTCAAAAATGTGTTTTAAATAACTTAAAATTCAATTTTATTTTTGTCAAAACGTCAGAAAAGTCACGTTATCAGAAAATCTATCACGGGCTTCTATTGAATGTGACATCACAGCGCATGAAAACCATTGTGTTTACGGTTTTTACGTGAGCAGAAAACGGGCTTCTATTGGATGTGACCTCACAGCGCATTTTTTGTGATTCGACAGTGTTTTCGCGTCCAAACAAAAAACGAAGTTTCAAAAATTTATATCTCAGAAACTAGGCTACGAAAATAAATACTTGATATAAACGTCATGGTGTTTCATCTACTATTTTAATAAAATTTAATCTCAAAACGTGAGAATACCTCATTGTGTATCTTCAAAATTTAACTTTTTTTCAGTGCATTCATTTCTCACGGAGGGTTACTTTTTTCTGAAGTAAGGGAAACCGAGTCTTACAATGTTTATAAATGGAACTTGGAAAACCAAATTATATAGTAAACTTAAAATAATATTAGCATTACATTAATTTTATATCTAATTATTTAAAAATATACCTTTTATAAAAGACATTTAACCATTTTTATCAAGCTCTTACGAAATTCCACAAATAAAATAGATAATATGTTATTAATTAAGATTGTTTATTTAATTCCGTAAAATTAACTTAAGAAATTTAATGAGAAAAATTATTTTTTCAGCAATATATACCTTACAAATAAAAACTAATTATCTCATAGGAGAGACTTATAACCGTGTAACCTTCTTAATCTTTTATATACAGGGTGTTTCAAAATTGCGTTGCACGGCTTTTATTCGGAACCAGCCCCTCCTAGGGTCATGGAAGTAAGGTCTACCCCTAGGTAAGTGACCCTGGAGAATCCATTGAGAGGACTTACAGCGCCCCTAGCGGCGAAATTAAAAAGTTAAAAAAATTAATTTAAAAACTAAAGGAGATAGAGCAAAAACCCCAATAAGAGTATTGTTGCCAACATCAAGAAGAACTCATTGAAAAAAATTTGATCAAAATATCTTGAATATTCGCGGAGATATAAGCATGTGAAAATAGCACTTTTTCAGGGGTCAAAAAGTAAAAAGTTCGCATATTTGCAAATTTTTCAGTGAAATTGTGTAGTTTTGTGTTTTTTTAGTTGAAAGAACTCAAAATTCAATCAAAAAATCAAAAAAATTTGCAAATATGCGAACTTTTTACTTTTTGACCCCTGAAAAAGTGCTATTTTCACATGCTAATATCTCCGCGAATATTCAAGGTATTTTGATCAAATTTTTTTCAATGAGTTCTTCTTGACGTTGGCAACAATACTCTCACTGAGCTTTTTGCTCTATCTCCTTTAGTTTTTAAATTAATTTTTTTAACTTTTTAATTTCGCCGCTAGGGGCGCTGTAAGTCCTCTCAATGGATTCTCCAGGGTCACTTACCTAGGGGTAGACCTTACTTCCATGACCCTAGGAGGCGCTGGTTCCGAATAAAAGCCGTGCAACGCAATTTTGAAACACCCTGTATGTACATAAGAGGATAATACTTTACAAATGACAAAAACAATTCTAATGAGAGGAAATAGTGTTGTTTTAATCAATCATAATGTCCTCTCATGGATCTATTAACCCTAGAAGGGTTCACACCTACACATAAGTTTCAGGTTTAAAAACAACAGTATAAAATAGTTATTTTTTTTCTTTTTCATAACCAACAAAAAAGGTAATATTATATTATTAGTAGATGTAAATTTGAAAGAAAGTACTTAGCTTGAAATTAAACTGCAGGACAAATGAGATAACCAGGAATTGTGTTTATCAGAAAAAAGAAAACTGGACATGCACTGACTGTGAGTTGTGAAAGAGGAAATTCTATAGGCGAGCGGCAGGCTAGGCTTACAGATGTTCTCCCGAAAGAAACCGCGTTGAAAGCCAATAATTATTTGAAAGGAGAGAAATTAAAATAGAAAATAATTTATGTGTTCAAAAACTTTCGCATTTTCGGCAATAAATTTTTCTCATATCTTCAAACAAACCTATTTCTTTTGTGTCTCAGAAATTTCCTCTTTTCATACCTCGATTTCTTGGAGATCCTCTGTCTGACATAGCATCCCAGTTTGAAGTACTATATCTTTCAACACTTCCAGGCTTCGCTTCGTATTAAACCAAGTATAAGTCCGATCATTCGATTCTTTATTTGCCCCACCCCGACTACTCTAAGTTTTAATTAATCTGATACAATTGATGAATGAAATACTTTTCCACACCATTACAATTCATTTCTACTCTGTAATAAACTACTGTTGAATAAAATTGTGGAAAATAAGAGACATGAACAAATAATTCATAGGAGAGAAAGAGAACTTAACATTTTTTATTTATGAGAATTTATGAGACGCATAATTTTTTACTTGTTTTTGCATCTGTGGTGTTTTTACTATTTCCTGGAAAGTGTGATTAGGAAGATTTTTTTTTAATTTCCACACATTTTTTGGATTAGCTTAAAAATCTTCTCACGGGCCACCTCTGAAGGCCTCACGGACCACCAGTGGTCCACGGACCACCTGTTGGGAAGGCTAAGCGCGCACTAGAGCACTTTAGGCGCACTAAGCACTTTAAGGCTAAGCGCGCACTAGAGACTTCTGTCACGGCGACTATAAACACTAGGTCCCTCGAAAGCAATGGATTTCTATGGAGATGACTCTTGGCAACCGGCCAAGAGTCTCGTCGCCTGTGCGCGCTCTCTAGCATCTTGCAATAGCCAGGGTGATAATTTTGTCTCTGTCGCCGTGACAAAAGTCTCTAGTGCGCGCTTAGACTAAATGGTCTAAATGGAATTTTACCCGTCTAAGAAAAATTCAAACGTGATTTTTTCCGAAGGTACTCTCCCTACAGTTTTTATTAGTCCTGATTGCATCTCTTCATTATAATCACGTCAAACAAGACGTTACCACATAAATTACGCTCCTACTCCTTCTTTCTCGGTAGTTTCTCTCATAAGCACCCAGTTCATTCAATTCTCTCTAACCAAGCGAAGAAAATAAACTCCAACAATTAAAAGACCTGTGGCAGAAAGCCGGAGGCAACTGGAAAGAAAATGATTCTTTTACGAGGCAAAATTTATGGCTCCAGACCGGAAACTTCTAAAAACTCTGGCAAAGATTTACGGTAACTTTGAAATTAACCGCGCACTTTACCGGGCAATTTATGGCCATATTAACACAGCTGTTAGGCGGTCGATGCGATCTATCGTTCATCACAATAATCGTAAAACCTTTGACAGAGGATGCTGTGAAATCAGAATAGAGCCTTCGGGCGTTTGGCGTGAAAGACAGTAAAGTTTTAATGTGGTTTTTGAAAATTGAAATTTATAATGTGGAAGGAATTTCCAGGATGATAAAATATATTTTACTTTTTGAAATTTCAGAACTTGGTAGTTTGAGTGTTTATTAATTCTACCTAAATGTATCGTCGATAAGAATTTTGTCTAATTTACCCAAAAAAGTAGTCTTAGTTAAAAACCACTTTATTTATACAATGCAGAATTATATTTCTACAATTTTATTGACAAAATTAAATACTACTTCATCACTGCTGGTTTACCTTGGGGGCCATTCATTAATTACGTAAGGATGATTTTGGGAATTTTTGACCCCCCCTACCCCCATATGAGGGTACGTAAGATTTTTCAAACCCCTCTCCCCTATTCTTACGTAAGATTCCATTTCGTTTTTGAAAATAATAAAATGTTAGAAAAAGATCAGTTACACTAAAACGCAAAACTAATAATGATTTCCATCTTATCTTTTTGCTTTTGTTTTGTTTCGACTTTTGACAACTGGAAGATGGATTTAAAGAAGATACATCTGATACCTTCATTTTTTAAAAATTAAAGCTTCGATATTGTACTGAGATCATCAGCATTTTTAAGTTTTTCTGGAGGTTATTCAATAGTAATTTGATTAGAATAATTGGAATTTGTTTACATTAACTTGGAAAAATCTTACTTAAGAATGGTTTGACCCCCAAGTAAGGGTACGTAGGGATTTTTCCGATCCGCCCCCCCCTCGGGACCCTTACGTAATTAATGAATGTCCCCTTGGGGACTTAGTACCAAAAACATTTTTCTCTAATAACAGGATTTTATTATCTTAAAGATGTTAAATTATGTATTTACTTCATACTAATTCATATTTAGCCCAAAAAGAGAGTTTTTTTAAATTACAAAAAACTTCAAAACAATGCCCAATATTACTCTAAATTTAAATTGATACTCCTTTGATTTGATTTTTAGTCTTAACATAAATCAAACATATATAAACACTTGTAGGCATGGAAATTTGATTATCTATAAAAGTTTCTAAAAAATAAAAAACTCTGAAATTTGGCATTTTTTTTCCGTAAAAAGTTTTTAATAAATATATTATAAAATCCCTGCTGAAGATATAAAACAGGTGTTACTGACAATGACTACAAAGTTTGAAGTGGTTTGGATGTTTAGAAAAAAAGCCTTCAGATTTTAAGCATTAAAAACCTTGTTTTGAGAAAAAGCCGTTTAAAGATAAAAAAAACTAGGCTTTTTAAGCCTATCTAGGCTTCAGAAATCCAAAAATTTTCACACTTAGAATCCTCGTATCATTATGAAACTTGGTAGGAATAATTCTAAGGGTTATTATCTTCATTTTTATTGCAAAATCTCAAATTCGAAATTTTGGCAAAATTTTGGTACTGATGAGTCCCCTTTTGCAAAATGTATTTTTAACAGAAATAGTGTAATTAGGCAAGTATTCCCTGTTCTTTCTGTATGGAGTACATAGTGGTAGTCCTAGTGGTAGTACCTAGTCCTAGTGGTAGTACTTTATTAAAATATAAATTTTAAATATATAAAGTACATCCAACATATTGGTAGTAAAAAGATTGTTTCTGCATAGAACTAAATTCTACATAAAAGTAAATCCTACTTAAATCATTTAAATTACCCGCCAGTTTGAAAAGGAAAATAAAACTAAGAATAGAAAACTGACTTTTTGTGCTAAAAAAAGTGTAAGCTTTGCTTTACATATTATCAGTAGAGAGGAATGAATATCTCGAATAACCCCTCGAAATTTTCGAAATTGATTCCAATTCCATTGATTTGAATGTATGCCATTCCTTGCATTTTTGATTAATTTTAAATTAGTCTTTTAAATTTTTCGTAGTAAACTAAGACAAATAAAATAAGTTTTAAACTTAAACTTATTACTATTTATCATACAGATTGTCCTTTTTTTTAATCCAGTCCAATGTTTGACTCCATTCATATTCACTTTGATACTGCTGTAAGGACGACGAGGACACTGTTTCATAACAATTTGTAATGTTTTCTGTACTGTTTTTTCTGTTTTTAAATTTTATGTTGTGAACTAAGCCGAAATATTATTTAAATGCTTTTAATAAGGATGAAAAAGGGAACCAACCATTTAAACTGTAAATTTTTTTGTGTGTGAATAGACTAAATTTTTTCAATGATCGTTCTGTATTCTTGAATTGCCAATAAAATTTATTACAACGAAAATTTCATTACTTATACATTTTTTCTATTTTCTCAAAACTTAATTTTGGACTTATTCAATTTTAAAACTGACGATTCAATTATAAATATAAAATAGTGCACTCTGCGTATTAATAGTAACACAAACGCATTCTACATTGATTCTTTTCTAGAATATATTCTAAAATCCCTGAGAAATCTCTTAAGTTTATCCTTCATTACCCACTTAATACCCCCATAATAGCTATATCCAGAATTAGATAATCATTTACGGAGGAAATATCCTAAAACTATAATTAGATTTGATTTTTAATCGAAAATGACGCGTCCTCAACTGGGAGTAATAAAAGAGGAACTTATATTGTAAAACCCGAGAAAATCGAATACTTTTCCAGGGATAATTAAAAATTAAACCGCATCCCGATTTCAACAACGTTCGTCCCTAATACGTTTTTAAACACTTTTTCCCCCATCTCCTAATCTCAGCTTCGCCTTCGATAGACCTAATACTACCAGCCTCCGCTAAAAGCTTTCAGCCTTAACGCAATTACAATTGGAGAATGAATCCGTAGCTCAATTTATTTGCAATTAGTATTCCAATTTCCATCCCAGCCTCCTGGTTTTAATTAATTTTAGGGGAAACCCTCTCGCTAAATAGGAGGACCGCCTCCTTTGTGGAGTTAAGGTTTCAGTTAAGAAGTGTGATTTATTTCTGGACCTGGAATTAAGGGGGCGAAATTTTTGTTTCGCTCTAGTGCTTATAAGTCGAGACGTTTATCAACTGATGGATTAGGGAAATTCTTTCTAATTTTCTGCCTAATACCCGGAGGGTGATGATGTGGAGCCTTTGAGAACATCTGTTTAGTTGGGGGAGGATCGCGGGAATTTTCCTACCCGAAATTGTTGAATGTTTGGTATTTGGCAGGGATTTTGTTAACCCTATTTGGCTGACTACGGTTATCAAATATAGGACTACGATTTCCATTATTTACTCGTACGTACGTGTTCAAGAATCTGAGTGAGTTTGCCAACACTGAGAGAAATGACTGTTTCAAATTTGAGTAAATCGATGTTTTCATCTTGATATGAAACTTTTTGTTTCAAATTATGACTACCCAATGCTTTCAATTTTGAAACACCAGACAAACTCAGTTTCAAACAATTTAATAGTCACCAATCAAATTATACTTATTTTTAGTTTATGTTTGAAAATTGAAATATTAGAAAAAAATCGAAGGTAACATTAGGTTGGTGTGATAACGTGTAACATAACGTTGTGACGTCACACTCAACTTACTGATCTACTTGCCACGTCGTAGTAACGTGACAATATGGTCATCGTAACTGTAACATTTAGCACTATCTTTATAAGAATGCCATGGACGTATTAAAAAATGAGGACTATGACATGATGTTTTACTTTTGAGTATCTGCACGTTTTTAAAAATGAGTAGGGTCATTTGGAGTAAGTGGGTGATCAAGAATAATACAGTAGTAACCGCCCATTGAAAAAAAAAAACAAAATAATCTTAGAGCGACCGAGATCGTACCTATTTAATCCAAAGATAAATTTGAGGGGCTAGAACTAAAATAGTTCAGCCTAAGATCTGAAAAAATACGATTGAAATTTCATCGCTTAAATTTGTTTTGTGTAATAAATTTCCTGAATGGACTATATTAGTTATTAAATTTCCCCATCGTGTAATTTTCATAGTCTCGAGACAACATCGGCGAATATAGTCCATTAAACGGTTTTTTTCTGGTTTAATCCGATGGCAACAAATTATGTGTCAGTTTCAACCTCCCTAAATCATCTACCTGAAAGGTTTTGCAGGTGAAATTCTTTACAACCCTACAAACCCTTCGTTCCTGAAAATTCACTTCCCTAATTGGGATTCAGTAATCAACTATAAACCAAAGTTTGGAGAAGACACGATGGATGGCAAAACTCACAGCATAAATACAAAGAAAAACACCAAATCAAAAGAAAACAACAAAACGAAGCTCAAACTATACATCTCCATTACCTTTTAAAACCAAGCCCGAATCTAATTAAAACTCCAAGGAAAGCATCAAGCAGAAATCATCACATATTAGATCCAATTAAAACTTTTACAGCACCTCAAAAATCCACGAACAGGGGACAATACCCGCAGCGAAGCAAATCGTATAAATCCATACTCCCCATAAACACCTATCGCCCCCTCTAAACACTTTTATGGAGGGAAATCTTCAGAAAACTCTCGGAACCAGGTACCTCTCATTAACCGGCGCTTCCTGGACGCTTTGTTATGATAGCCCCCTTAATTAGGAATTAAAACAACTCCGTCTCGGAGACAATCAATTTCGTTAAAATGGTTGTGTGTGTTTTAATTACCTCTCTGCTAAAATAAATAGGTGAACCATAATTTATTTTGTGACTCCCTCTCTAATCTAACCGCAGGCGGTCGGCCTGAGGATTCAATCCATTCCATGCTCATCAAAATTAATGACGGCGCGGCGGGCGAAATTACTCGCAGACGCGGTGGTCGAGATTAGTTTTCTCGTCACTAGCAATCAGCGTTTGCCACCCGCCCAGGTTGGCCCCTTTCTTTTGTTTTGGAATCGTCGCTTCAGGTTGTAGGTGGGTTTCTTTCGTTTGACTGGTTAGAAAAAATGCACGAATTAAGTGCGGTACTTTAAGGTATTGCTGATTAGAGTAACTGTTCTTTTGAGGTGTACGTATACGCTAGAAGTAGCAAAAAATAAACAAAATCCTTGTTTTATTGATCAAAAGTATTTAAACCTTCGCTTTAACGATACAGAGAACAAGAAATTATTTGCTATAGTTTTTATTTTACGAAGGTATGGTAGGCTTAAAACTTAAATTTGTACTTCTCAGCAACACCTTTAATGGAATTTCTTTCTTCAAATTTCTTTTTTTCTCGTAAGATGTTTCTTTCAAACGGTGAGTACTCTTCAGTAAATTAATAATTTCCGATTACTTCTTACATTATGATCCATTGATACAGTTTAGCTGATTTTTTGCCTGATAACTTTATGGTCTTCATGAAAAATGAGTTATTATACCTACAAGGTAATTACAGTTTCGATTCTAAAAGCTATAAAATATCCACTGGTCAAGAAACATTGGTTACAAATAAAAGTAGCGAAACGGACTTTTGGAACCCCCTACCTTAGGATTCGTGATATCACACAGTTAAACTCAACCTATAAAGAATGTAAATCACACACTAATAACTTCTGGCTTAAATGATATTTTGTATTTTATTCATGGCAAAACATCATCAAGGCCTTTCTATAACCTACTGCATACTTTCATAATATCATCTCTATCTACAAACGTTGAAAAATTTCCTCAACTGTATGAACCCGATAGCATCCAATGACCCAAATATATCTCCAGACTAACACATTCTTCAAAACTTCGTACTCCAACGCTTAAACTGCTGGTTTCCTCGAACTTTCCCCGATTTCTTTCTGCAACGAGAAATGGATTCTCCAACCCCCAGGCCGGAGCAATTATCTGATATCTCCTTAGCGATATCAGACAAAAATGTCTCGATTCTGTGGGGCTGGAAAGAAAATGCCCTGGAATTCCCTTTTTTCTCCCGCGTCTCTTTTGATGGATGGATAGGGTTATTTTAATCGATATTTGACCGCACGTTCAAGGAATAAAACTCGATGTGTGAAAAAAGAAAAGTTCTGCTTGTGGGGTCCCTGTGCCTTTGGTGCCTTATAGGATATCTATTATCGACCCCTTATACATCACTTGGAAAGGAAAAGATCGCCCGTCATTTTTTTCAGGTCAAAAAGATCTGGATTTTCGAATGGTTTTATTCTGATATTTTCCCGCTGTGTGCAAACTGAGTTTTGTGGTGGTTCAGTGGGGAGCTTACTGGGCAAGGTTAAATCAGAAAATACTCTATAGAAACTATCACAAAACTTTTTTTTCCGCAAATTAAAAACGATTTACTGAATTGTGTTAGCTGAAACATTTTATACTGTATTGTGTTGTGTTAGTGTTCTGCTGGCTATGTTTGGAAACTGATGTTATCTATACTAGACAGCACTGTTAGTTGACCCTACTACGTCACTAACAAACAAAGTAGTTCCAATCGCGTTGTCTGAATTTTAAATGCGATTATTTCTTTAAACCCATATATAGGGTGTCCCATAAATGTTGGGTCACACTTCTAGGGGGGATAGTAGACACCTAGAGGAGTCAGAATCACATAGGATTTGGGGGTCCCAGACCAAATCCCAGGGAGTTAAAAATGGAGTGACAGCCTAAAAAAATTATTGAAAAATTCAATTTGTAGAAGAACTACTATTGGCAAAAACTTAATTATGGTCTCAAAAATTGTGGTTTGGTATGATCTTTAAAACTATCTTAAAAGTTTTCAGTGTAAAATTTTTTTTATTACAAAAAAGTTTAAAAACCACAAAAAAGTATGAAAACTGCCAAAACTTTATTTTGTATTTCGAAATCCTTTCTTTTGATTTAATAATCTGAAAAATCATAGTTGAAAACCCTTAAGTCCAAAGTGTCACGTAAAAACCATCAATATTAAATGCTTTAGAGCCTGTTAAAGCAGGGTTTAAGTCCGTTTTTTGCGTCCGCAAACTGCAGTTTTGGAAACGGCTATAGGAAACCAGTATGCGCACGCAAAAAATTAACAGGATCTCAAGCGTTTAATATTGATGGTTTTTACGTGAAACTTTGGACTTAAGGGTTTATTACTATGATCTTTCAGATTATAAGATCAAAAGAAAGGATTTCGAAATACAAAATGAGGTTTAGGCAGAATTTTCCATTGAATTTTCCATAAATAATGGGGTGACCCATTATTTATGGGACACCCTGTATATAGCGTATTCGTAACACGATTTGCGTACCGAAAATCCTCCTAGCAACCCAACAGGATTTGTATTTACTAACTTTCTCCTTCCGCGTAGTGATGTACTGGGTTTAGGAAACTTTGTTTTCAAGTATAGAAAAGTGTTCTAAAAATAGTGCTGTAAAATTTACGGAGACAAATTTTTGTAATAATAGTAAGTGAACACATTTAGATTCTAAACATATTTTCCAACGCAATTTTAAAACACATTTCTGGATAGCAACATTTCCCAAGCATATTCCGAAAATGGTCATTAAATATTAATAGGTACTTATTGTTTTATCTCACTGCACACAATTAAAATGTTGTGAATTTAAGGGCAAACAAGTGTTTTTAAATGTATATCTAATGCGTTTAAATTTATTTATCGGTAATACGTATTTCCCTTTTTCAAACTCGTAAAATTTCAGCTGGAAGAAAATCTTAAAAATTACTTTAATGAACAGTTAAATTATATTTCTGCCTTATTCACAACACAAATGGGGGAAATAGGAAGACTAACAATAAAGAAGAAATTAGTTAAGAAACTGAAGTATAGTGGCTGCCAAGTACTGTATAATTTTTATATTTACTCCGAAAATCAGATTTTGCCCTAAGGGGTCATAGGACTCTTAAAACTCAGTGCAAAACACAAAAAAATTATTAGTTTACAATCTCAGAAAATAATGAAATATGGGTTCAAAACTCTAAAATCTGCTACGGATTTATTGTTACTATTTATTATTGATGCTCTCAAAGTTTCAAGGATATATTCTTATTACTTCAAATTTTATCATGCATGGAAGCTAACATTTAACCGTCAAAGTTGCTTTTTTTCGACTCAATGTACAAACGTAACTATGTCTATTAAGTATTCAATTATTTTTTTACATAAAGTTTAAGAAATGAGGATTAAAATATGTTTAAACCGAGTCTTTTCATAAATTAGAAAAAAAATATATTAATATTTTTGGAAAATGTAAGGTTTTTTTCACTGCACTGCGTATAAAGAGTCCTATGACTCGGATTTTTTAAAAATTGCAATTAGTATTGCGTAAAAAGGAAATTGTGATTAGAAATGTGAGTGCATACTACTATCGGATTACACAGAGGAACAATTTTTGCATAATTTCTGTTGAGTTCGAATTTTTTTTCTGTTTTAGAGTTCAATGGGCACATTGATTACAAAACTGTTGTTAGTGTTCTTCTACCACGTCAACTTTTCAAGAAACAGGGTACCCCCAAAATGTGCATAAAAAGCAATGTAAATGACTTTGAATTCGATTTCTGGGTAAAAACCCATTATTTAGTCTTTAAATTACACCCGAGAGGACAAAAAAGGTTAAAGTTTCTAAAATATGAAAATTTGTAGCAAATGGATAGGTTTAAGGGGTAATTACCCCTAAAATGAAATATATAAAGGTTATTTACGGTATTTTTCTCTTATTTTTTACGCAATTCCTCTTTAAAAGGTCTAAACCCCTCCCAAAGGACCGAAATTTTATGAAAACAGATAGCAAGGATTTTTACTAAAAGCGTCATTATATTTGGATCCTTGGGGAAGGGTTAAGACCTATATGCTACAAATTTTCATATTTTAGAAACGTTAACCTTTCTTGTCCTCTCAGGTGTAATTTAAAGACTAAAGTAATGTTTTTTTTCCCTAAAAATCGAATTAAAGTCATTTATTTTACTTTTTATGCACATTTTGGGGGTACCGTGTATCCTAAAAAGTTGACGTGACAGACAAAAACTACAGTTAATTTTAGATACAGGGGCTAATAGTGATTCAAAAACAAGTCACCGTTCTAAGACAACAAAATCGCTGTTCCCCAGTGTTATCGAAGAGAAGATGAAATACAGAGTAACTCCTATAAAATCGTAGTTCTTGGCAGCTATGTAAAGCAGTGTCAAGGGAGTCAAACCATGCACTGGATAAACTTGATTGAACCGAAAAAAATAGCTATAACAAAACCAATCCATTATGCTTAAAGAATCCAAACTTGGTTTCACCTTGAAATTCCCTTAAAACCCAGAGGGCGCGAGAATCTCAAAAGGTTCAGACGATTTGATTAGGTATGGCGATTTAGTCCCACCTTTCCAAATTCAGGGAATTCGTATTGAGTCTTGTCTAGTCACGGGGGAATTTCAATCATCCGTCCTAATGAAAATCCAGGTCTCCATTAAATGACGAAGACAACTTCGCCGGTCCTGGAGAAATACATTAGTTTCACATCCTTTGTAAATTGACAGTGATTCATGTAAGTTTGGATTGACGAAGATGTAGTGGTTAGTGCTTTTAGGGTAAAAAAGTTAACTTCAATGAATATTTTAGTTATGTTTTTGAAATCTTGCGTTTGCATTCATTCTGTATTAATCTTTTTGGGTTTTCTGTTTTAATTAAAATTGATGAATAGAGAGTTGAGGGGAAAACGCAGAATCACTGAAAATCTTGAAGTTTCCAATTATATTGGTATGGAATATCCATATTTCAGTTTAGCACTAGGTTTTTCTCTAAAAATTTATTAACTTTCATTATAAATTTTACACGAATCATAGAGTTTAAAAGAGCGTTTTTAATAGATAGTTCTAAAAAGCAAATGGATTAAAAACTTATAATTAAAATAGTAATAATTTGTTTCATCATAAAATATGGCGTCAATTGGTTATTGTGATTGGATGCATAATAAGTTGTTTGAGAGTTCTCTCTTTGTAACTGCGACCAGCGACATTATCCGTAATCTAAAAAACATTAAAACTGATGTAAATAACCATCCCCATACTAAAAAAATATTCCAAAACACGTTGAAGATAAGATTTTAGGGTCATTCATAAGTAATTATAAGCATGAGTTCAAAACTATAAAATTGCGTCTGAAAAAGGGAGTGTCCCAAGTTGTCCTACTACCCCCATAACGTTTAAATATGGTTTGCCTTTTAATTTTATGGGTAAAAAAATTTTCATTTTATTCAGTGGTGTTCAAATTCACCCAAACAACATTAATTAGACAAGTAGATAATTACAAAGATTTATTATTACAACCAAAACAGTTACATTATAATTTGGGGAAGAGAACAGGAAAGCAAAAATATAAAACACACAAAACACCAAACACTATAACTTCAGGATTACTGCTCTAAAATTTGATGGCTTTTATCGCACTTTTCTAATACCAAGTTGTATAAATGAGGAATATGTAATACATAAAAATTTTATGTATACATATTTAAAATGAGACTTAATTTCAGAGGAAAAACCTTTCTGCTTATATTCCATCAAATTCCTAAAATTCGAAATTGAATTTCAAACATTTCTGCATCAATGCATCATTCATTTTGAATTCAAAAAACTCAAATTATCCTAAAAGCTTCAGAATTTTCATCGCATTATCCGCCCTAACACACACAACACACTACTCTAGAGTTTCACGAACCTCCAAGAAGAAAGCAAATCGAAAAAAAAACACGTCAAAGGAGAGGAAAATAATAAAACCGTCTCATGTTTATGCCTACACACGGAACAAGAAATAACCAACAACAAGAATCTCGCTAGCCTAAACTTTCATAAAAAGATTGCGAAACTTCTCGGATATAAGCAAACCATTCGTACTACAAAGCGGCTCGCTTTTCCCGACCAAACATTCCATATTTGTTATGTAAAGCACACCCCTGAATGCTGCACCATTACGAAACTAAATAAACCCCTTTTGCATCTGCTTATAAAAAAGCATTATGCATGCATGCTCGGGACCAAAAGTTTTGTCCCCAAAATCCCCCAACAAAGAGACTGCACGTTATTTTCTTTTCAATATACGAAAATATTATCGTTTGGCAGAGAGGGCTCTGCCGAGTGCGATCTAAAAGTGACAATAACACGGCGAAAACGTTCTGCCACCTGCTCCCCGCTGCAGAGGGGGGCTGTCATTCACCCCTTTTCCCGTTGTTTTCTTTTACATCTGAATCTGCTAGATAAAATCAGTCAATATCAGCAGCTATCTGAGTAAGCAGAAAGCTATAGGACAATAAAAACATAGTACATTATGCCGAAATCCTGGAACTATCAATATCGGATTTTCTATCTGATAATGGCATTTATTTTCTTCTTTCTGCAGGCAAAGTGTGTTTGTGTTCGATTTCTAGGTTCGCGTTCTCTTTTGGCCTTTTTCCGTGAAATCCTATATAAAGTATGAAACAGGTGTTCCTCATTTAAATGAATCTCTGGTGTTTGCAGGGTTAGGGAATTTATGAAAGGCGGGTGAATGTTTTGGGAAGGAAAGGAAATGTTTGGAATCCCTTTCCATCTTTACAGAAGAAAAACATTTCCTCGTTTATTATTCAAGCTTTCTTACTGCATTCACAACAGATAAATAAGTAGCTTATTCACCCTTTTTGAATTACCATTGATTGTAGAGAAGGGTGTAATTGCTTAAGGTATTTTTTTGTTCGGTAACACTAACTAGTAAACTGAGTTTTCTTCAAAAACGTATAAGTATAATTATATTTGGTTAGAACATCATTATTCATTTATTTCATTTTCAATTTTACGAGCCTGAACGCAGACAATATCGAATTAAAACCTATACATCATCTTTGGTGGATATCATTGTTACAAGATCCTATCGGAAAAACATTCAATGGCACCTACTGGGGGGGGGCGAGTTCCACGGGGGTTAAAAGAGCGCTTTAACCGAGTGAAGAGGAGGCTTGTGGGCGAACTCCGATGGATGGTATGTGAGTATGGCTACGGCTCTTTTCCACTGTATACTTCTCAAAGCTGAGATACAAGGCTATCAGATGATGCCAGCTGAAGTAAATTAGGAAAAATATTCAATAAAATCCCCATGTGAGGCCTTCATCCAGCTTCCGCCGCAAGCGCCGGCGATCATCCTCTTTTTTCGGTGAAAGAGCGCTTTTAATCCCCGTGGAACTTCCCCCCCCAGTAGGTGCCATTGAATGTTTTTCTGATAGGATCTTGAGACAATGATATCTAAAAGATGATGTATGGGTTTCAGTTTTATATTGGCTGCGTTCAGGCTTATAAAATGGAAACGAACCAAAAATGACGATATTTTTAAAATTTTCTCTATATTTTAACATGGGAAACCTACTTTTAAAGGGCGCGGCTGTCACAAATTGTCCAAGAGACCTGAAATTTGAGGGTAATAATGTTTTATTATTTGTAACAACCTGAGGGAGCATCTGTGAAATTCGAAAACAAAGTGGTTTCTTAAACACCCTAGTGTGCATCTAATTTTTGAATTAAGATTCTTACAATATGTACCTTGAAATATGTGGGTATTAAGTTCAATATTCCAATTTTAGACTTCAGAGACAAATTGAGGAAAGTGAAGTTTAGTTTAAAAAATTAACTACATTTGAATTAATTTTAGGATGCATGTATGCTATCTATTCTAATTATTAAAATAAATAATTAATTAAAAGCAGTTAAAAATTAACGAATATACGTATAGATTCATGAATTTAAAATAATTTTCAAAGGTATCTACACTAAAGGTATCAAAAACTTGCATTTTAACATGAATTATTTATTCTCCATCACAGTGTTTCTATCCTAGAATTACTATCCTAGAATTAATTATTATCCTAGAAAACTAAAGCTTAGACCTTCACCTTAAAAAGTAATAACTAATAAATTGTTGAAAACTAAAAAAATCACACTTTCAAGATTATGTTTGAGGAAAAACTTATTATGTGTGTTCACCTCAAAAAATTTCATTATTCATTATTAATTCCCACAGGTCATGATGCACAGGAAATTATTGAAAATTTAAAAGAGAACTAATATTCTTTTAATACTCTCCAAAAAAAACTTCTTCATGGAAAAAAATTTAAAGAAAAAAAGTTGATACCTACTGCTTAAAAAATAAATTCTCCTTGCATCAGCGGCGCTACAACTAAACGCCAAACATCCTGCTTAGTTGTTTTGAATCCTTTAATCACTGAATACATTTAGAGAATGATAAATTATTCTAAAGGGGAAAAACGTTCTCTCCAGGAGAAAATTCTTGATTTTTTCAACACATTTTTCTTCAAGTACAACTTAATTAAATGCGTTTCTGTTCCCCTTGACCGATCACATTTTAAGTTGGGATTACACAACCTTATTTCATGTTGGTAATTTCCTTGGTGGGAGTTTAGGTAGTAATGCCGAATGTGCGTCAACTGCATTGCGGTTTTAATATCAAAGTTCCATGTTGTTTTTATTGGTAATTTTCTGAAAATCCTTTTTTAAGTAACAGTAAGAATTGAGAAACACCAAACCATCACTAGAATTGGAGGTGTGACTTAAGTGACGTCACTTTTGCTTTCTCCAGAATCTTCAACCAATCAATACTTTCAAAGGAGAAGATTTAACCATTGCTCATGTGCCGAAGGTAGAAGTGACCTAATACACAAAACCCCATTTACCCTTCTGGGAATTGTAGTTTTTAATTTTTAAAAAATTAACTTATGATGAGATTTCGAAAAAAAAACTAAAAAATATTTTTTAAAGAAGCTCTATTGAAATAAATTCAATTTAAAAAATCGTTGAACTCCCCATTCCATTTATGAGAAACAACAGGAACATAATAGAATTTTAGGGATATGTACTTTTTAATTTCATATAATTTGATGCAATATTTTTTAACTTAAAACAGATTATATTGCTTTAACATTTTTTATTTTTTAATTTACAAAATAAATTTGATCAAAACATAAATTACCTAAATAGAAGATCAAATTTAGTAAAAAATATTTAAAATTGTTAAGGAAAAGAACTACTAGAAGAAATAATAAATTTTGGTAACATATTCGGTGCGTATTACAAAACATTTCCTATATTTATCCATGTTTTACCACATTTTATATGATAGAAATAAAATAAAATTACCCTAAAAATAATATATTATAAACTCGAACTACATTTGTATAAAAATATGTCCCTTTCAATATGTATCAAATTTTTGATTTATGATAATTATACGTAATTAATTTTTACACATATTATACTACTCTTATTAAATTATCCATTATTAATTTTTTAAAATATATATTTACGACGATAGCAATAGAATAAAATCTCTTTAAAACTGTCATAAACACAAAACTACTTACGATTATTGCGTACTTCTTCAGTAAAGAAAATTTTTTCGAAGTTAATAAGATTTCAGGGGATCTTTAACGCGATTAAATGTTGAAAAATGTTTTTGGAAAAACTCCTAATTAATCAACGTGGAAGAAATCGGTGTCTTAAGAGAAAATCAACATCCCAAATACGGCTTTAATATGTATCAAGAGTACGGATTTTTTGCAATTACTATCACACAGAGTGAATTAAAATCCCTAGATAAGAGGGAAAAAACTGGTGTAATGAATCAACTTGCAAGTACTTTAAGTAATGCATGGTAATTAGTGTAATGACAAACTTTCTTGAAATTTCCACAACTTGTATCTGAATTCTTTCGGTAGTAAAAACTATCTTAATTTTTTGTGGTATCCTTGGTAATCTTATCAAGTAAAAGAGTGCCATGAACATTAATCAGTTGATTGTAGCTGTAATTTAGGGTAGATTAAGGGATTTTTCTGATTGGTGAAATTATTTTGAAGAATATTTTTCTACTTTCTTCTGCGCTGAATGATAAGTAAAACATTGTAAAGAGATACCTACTTACCTTGTTTGTTCTATATATGCATGCTCTTATATGACGAAATTCGATGCATTTTGTTTAAAATAATTATTTCAACTATAATTGTTAAACATTTTAAAATTTCATGTTTTAACTTAAAAAGAGCATTTTCACATCATGATGCCTTAAGTCTTGTAATTCAAAAAATTATAACATTTAAGAGTATAAACTATATAAAAAAGTATTCCTTTTTTGTCAGGAATTCCATCATTGCTTTAATTTAGTATCAGGTTTGAATATCAATTATAATTAGTACAATACTGTAATCAACTTCCCTTTGTTTTCTACATAGTGTCCCATTTCTAGTATACGTACCTCATAATCCTCAGTAATTCAGTTGAAATTTAAAATATTTTAAACAGAATATCATTTTGTTTTTCTTATATTCTTGTTTCTCTTTTTGTGTTGTGTATATAGAATGAAATTATTTCAAAACAAATCCAAAATTTCCACTGATTCCCAATTGTATTATCCAAATTATTGTTTCCATTATCAGTTTATTATTTCTTCGAACGCTTGATAAACATCCTAATGGTTACTGACCCTACTTTAAATTTTAATATTAATGTAAATGTATTAAAAGTAACAAAGGAACATAATTGTCAGTTGATTCACGCCAACTAAAAACCACATTATGCTATTGTGCACTTCATAATACGTGTTTGTTATCTATCCCCCTAGTATTCAACGTATTTCAGAAGGTAGCCTTTTGGCAATTATCACTGAAATAGATAACGAAATTGAACTTATTTTATAAGCATTATAAAAACCCTTCATGCTTACATTATAAAAACCCTTTGTTTTCCCACTATTCAATAACATGTTAATCTGAATAACAATAATTTAGATTAATCTATGTTTCCATCAACCCTTCCTTCCTAATAAGCCCACAACAGTACTTCAATCCCCTCGACAATATCATTACCCCTTCCCCTCTGCACCCTGGCCAAACATCCGCGACACCCCCGCAGAACAAGTGGTTTGTCCCTCAGGTCAACCCCACATACTTTGATCTCAACCATTCCGAAAGGGACCTCTCCCGAAACTAATATCTCTGAGTACATACCCAGCCGGACCTTTATTAAAGCCTTAGGAAAGGGGAGAGAGAGACCGGATAAAAGGTCCGGTCCGTTCTTTGATAAGTCTGACACATCTTCTAGATTACTGGCCGGACCACTCGGGCTTGAGAAATCGCCCATTAATATTGCATGACACGTGTCAGGTCCGGGGCAGCGCGTTTGACACTCTATCTCGGCCCGATCGCATCTAGATTTTCCCTCCTCTCTTTGGCCTGAAAAGGGGAAAATTCGCGTCCATCTGGGGAGAAGTGACGGCGTTAACGAGATGTGTGCATTGCTGAAAAGCGGGTTTGATTTGCGTAAGGCGCATTAAAATGGAGGGAGAATCCTAACGGAGATGGGTTAGGGTAAATTTAGGTTTTGACTTGTTGTAGGAATTTTTAATGAATGATGTATTGGTAATAATGTTCTTAAGGAATGCATACTCTATGGTTTTTGCTTAATTTACTTTTAAAACACAATACACAAACTCAATAAGACCAAATATTTATAAATATTTAAAATTTTTATTCAATTTATTATTTTTACACATACCTAAAGTAACCTGGAATCGTATAACGACACATGTATGTGAGCAACTAAGCATAAATATATTTACAAATAAAATATCTCTATTCTAAAAAAAAGTTTTTGGTAAAACTTTTTAACTACTGATCCGTATTAACACATATTTGGTATCAAAGTGGTAGGCTTCTGTTGAGGATTCCGATTAAGTCCCTTTTATTATTTCTATAAAAATATAAATTTTAAAATATTTCCATTTTATTAGATTACGGATAAGGTTGAAATAATGTAATAATCTTAGATGTTGTAATACCTACATGGCATTGAAATACTTTCAGAAAACTTTATTTGCTTACTTCATTTGTCATTGCATCATGCAGAACATTTATATTTAAAATCTATACTCCTGTTCATAAAAAATGCAACACCATGAAGGACTTGTTAGATTTTGATGAAATTTACACAGTAAGTGATCTTTGTGAATACAAATAAATGATATAATTTTCAGAACAAAGGAATAAAATTTAATATCGAAAATCGGTGTTTAATGTCTTCCATACGCGCTGCAATGAGAGCCTCTATACGACAGGTCATCGAATCAAACAGATTAAAATTTTGACTGAGGAGGTGATTTTCATGTAAGATTCATCCCAAACTCAAAGTTTGCCAATATTGGCAACATGACAAGCGTTTTAAGCATGATGAAAAACCAACTAAATTTTAGTCGAGCTCCATAGGTGAAATTTTGGATGAAGAAATTTGTCGAGAAAGAAGCTGTCTTTATTGGATGTAAAGTAAGTTTGGAACATTCCATAAAACATGTGTACGGGATTTGTTTTGATGAATTACAGCTTCAGGATTCCTTCAAAGGTAGGGTATAACTTTTGGCTCCAAAAATTTTTATAAATTTTTTTAAGAAATGAGATTGCCCTCATTTTTTATCTAATGAGGTTGCCCATGGTACCCAATAGTGCTCCAGGTCAAAACACTTCTCTTCTTCACCACAGACTCAAGATAAAACACTCCAAAAATTGCGATTTTCGGCATAGCGTCCAAACCCAGTTTAGGTGTCATGTTAACCAAAATTGAAGGGGGATTTCTTTAAAATGACCATTTGTTATCAGTAATCATGCGAAAATATTTTTTTGTGGATCCCATGGTAGCTTTATGCACGGATGGAATTCCATCGATGGAGCGCTGTAAAAAAAACGATACTTGGTGAATTTTGGTGCAATGACGACCGATTAACTGATGGAGCAGACAATGATAGACCTGTAGAAGTATTCTAACAATTTGAAACATGTCGAAAAGTCACTCAATGATCCGGCACTGCCATGCGAATGAAGCCTCTTTCATCCCGTGCTGACGTGACTATAAGGGGTCCAGACCCCAATTTTCAACTCGCCTTACCCTTTTTGGACCTCTGCTTTCAAACCCACCTCAATAAAGTACAGTTTCCCTTCATCTGACCAGCGGTAAAACAGTGTGAAAAACACCCCTCCGGGAGGCCTAACATTAATCCTCTTTAAAAATCTGTTAAATGTTCATATGACATCCGTTAAGGTCTAAAGGGTATAATAACATCTAATGACAAGATAATCAACGGTAGACAACCTTCTTATAAGCCCTTAACATCCCGTTACAGCCCCCAAAATGTACCAATAAATCAGTGGTTTAGAAGACACTGCTCAGCTCATGCATGCGCTATAGCTCTGAATTTGATATCATTTGATAATCAAACCATAATGAACATACCCTGAAAATTTCAAGTTGATCGGACAATTCCTTCTTGGTGTTGCATTTTTTATGAACAGGAGTATACTTTGAAGTTTTTTTAGGGATAGTAAAAGTGTGAATTAAAAAGATTGAATTTAATAAATATTTTAATACACATCAAATGATTTTTTCCCAAATAACTTCAACCAGATTAAATCTTTTTCGATTTTTGTTATCTTAAGTGTCACAATGTTTCCACAACAGGTAAAAAGAGGAAGAAATTGTCAAAAAAATTTTAAAAGCAATATATTTTGCATCAGCATTATTATATTTTGACAATGTTTCCACAATTTAACAAGTAAAAAATGCATTCTTTTTCAAACACACATTTCTTTGAAATAATATACTACCTACACCAACTTAAAAGTAAAAAGCATGGAGATTTTCTACGTTAGTGAAACTTCCTAATACCCTAACCCAGTTTTACATCAAAAATAGTTCTTCAATCCGACTCTCCGCCGCCAAAAACATCTGTCCCTTTTAAATTTTTGTTGCGTTGCCCTGGTTTTCGGGAATGTAGATATATTTCAGTCCATAGTCTTCTTAAATATATATTTCAAGACCAGGTACATCTGAAAATAAGCTAAGAAGATAGAGAGAAAGCATATAGTTCATTTTGCAACGTCAGGTTCGTATGCTGCATGTAATCGGGTTATATGATTTTTGGAATAATGTGTGTGCATTTGAAGGAGACAGCTGTCCTGAAAATTGAGCTTTCCATTTCTTAGGGAATCTCATAGCATTGTAAGAAGTTGTACTTTTGACCATTTTTTATGTTCTACACTTTCTTTTTTTCACTCTATATTGTAAATTATGTACATTTTAGCTTTCTTTTTTATACCTTCATACAAAAAACTAAGATGACAAATAAAATAATTTTTTATGAAAGACCTAAAAGGAGGGTTAGTGAATGGTTCAAAAACTTCTCATTTTTCACCAAAGTAGGCTTTAAAAGCCTTCTATACCTTTTGAAATTGTGTTAAAAGGGTTTAAATCAGTAAGATAAAATAAATGAAGAAATTGTGATTTTACAAAGAAAATAAACATATTATTTTATCCTAATTAACTACAGCAACTAAAATAAAACGTTTCTTTTATACAATTACGTTTACCATTACCAAAGCAACAATACTATTTTCCATTTCAGTTAATGGAGGTAAATAGAACATTATGATTATCTATAAAGTAACTCAATAAAGTAATTACAATTACTCCAACCGAAAAAGTAACTTATTATTTTTCTGCCTTTTTAAGAGTGATAAAAATAACCCTTTCCATAAAATTATGCCTTCAAAGTAATAAAAGCAATGATATTATTTTTGTCTTTGTTTACAATTTACTGTACATATCTTAACAATCGTATTGATTCCAATAACGTAACTTCATTTGGATGATTTGTTCTAGTGAATGTTAGGTAACCAAATAGTTCTTTACTAAAATGACACTTGCTCATGTTACAAGTTTATAAGACTCTAAAATTGCTTTGTATTCGTACCAAATTTTCTCTGTTGAAATAACTCATTACAATTTCACATTATCGAAGACAATTTTCTTTTATCTAGTAGTAAGTATCATCTTGTATTTTATTAATGACTCCCTCTAAGTTACCAACGATATGCAGTCACAAAACAATCCTATTAAACGAACAAGTGAAACATGAAATATCTTTTCACTAGAACTCTATCCAGGACAAGATGTTTCACTCATGCGAATGGTAAACTTAATTAAATTTGCTGAAGTCATTATGGAGGAGTAACTTTTCTTGTGCTAATGTAGATACACGTTAATTATTTCGCACATTTCTTCCAGTTTTATGTTCACTCAAGAATGAATTGTCTTTGTTCTTGTAGTTGTTAAGAATAGCACTTTTATTTAATCAGAAACGGGCTAAAATATGAAAGAATACTAATTTTAAAAGTTGGTTGATTATTATTTACATATTCAAGCCTTGGGTAAAACAGTTTTAATGCAGCCTTCAAATCGAAAGGTGTGCCAATTAGGACATTAAATTTCTACCTTTTCTTTCCACTATATATAAAAATCCGTTCCTTCAATTGCTACTATGGTATGAAAATAATATTTTAAAGACAGCAAAGCAAAATTAAATACGATTTATTTCAAAAGTACTACTTTTAAAACTTTAAAATTAATTCTTATAAGAGGCAATACATTACAATAGGCAATACAATATTATTACATGCAAAAGATAAAGGATGGGACAACATAGGAAACCAGTATAAAAAATTAACCAAAGTTCGATTTTTCTTAAAACTCTTCAATCACGTAAAAGCTAAATATTATTCGTGCCCTTGCACAAATATGATTTATCTCTGGTTTCATACTTACCTGTTTGAACCTGGGCTAGTGGAGTGTTGATAGCTTTGTAGCGGATGTGGACAATCTGGTAAAGCCAGACACTACGTATTATTGTTCCGTGGCACAAGACCTGAAATCTGATGGTTTTTTATATTCAAAATTAATTAGAATATCTAGATTGTTTTCTTTTAGCTATTAACTAAAAATTCATTCAACATTAAGTTCTTAGTGTGCTAAATTTATAAATAAATCATATTTTTTGTATGGAAGTTAAATTTTAACATTGAACCACCAATGAAAGGAACAAACACAACCTATGGATTGTTTATTACGGGGTATGAGTTAATAATAATTGAGTTAAAAGAATCTCAGTCTCACAGAACCCATAGTAGTAGAAACATTTTCAACAGTATTAAGAAAGTAGTCTGCAGTTCTGCTTAGCTGACATTCTACTCACCAAATCTCAATGTAACCACAGTTTATAATACAGTAAACGCTCTTTTAAAAATAAGATGCTTCATTTTTATGGAGTTCCCTCTGGCTAAAGTCACTAGTGGTCGAAAAATTGGCATTGTTTTGTAACGAATGAGTATTTGTTAAACAACAGATCGGCTTTAAAATAGCGTCAACTAGGCTACATTTAAGGAATTTCGCTAAAGGTTGAGACAACTTGTTTTTATAAGAACTTCTACTGTAGTTTCAACCAACTTAAATAAATGGCTTTGGCTAAAAACGCATATCTGAATATTATTTTTCCCTCTCTACCCAAAAAACACGACATACCCCTTATAATCCCACCATCACCTCCCCTCACCGACACTAAATCACAGAACATGCAAACCTTACAATATTATATTTAACACATACCGCCGCATATTCCCCTGTCCAAGAGAAACCCGTTGTTTTCTCTTCACAGCGAACGGCGAATTAACACATACGTCATCTCCACTGATTAGGTGTCACACTTATCCTTGCGTCCGAGCTCAGATATTAATGGAGAAGCGCTTAGCATTATCGTCCGCCAACTTCAAAAGCTGATGGTGTCTGCCGAAAGGGGGCTATTTCGTCCTCGGGGACCTTTGTCATTGTCATTGTGGACGTTCCTTTTTTCTTTCTCTCGTCCCCAATCTGTCTGCAGGGTCTTGTGTAGGAAGGACTGCTTCATAAGTAGGATGACTCTGTTTGAGGACTGTCTTTTCTCTCTTTCTTTCTTTCTTTCTGGGAAGGAGGGAATGGCATTTGTGTTGTGAGGTGCTGACAATATTGAGGGAGGTGATGGGATTTTTTGTTGTTGTACGATTCTTGTTAGTCATGTGAAAGTCATTACGATTACTTACATGTTTCGTTACTACAATTTTGTTATCTGTTTCATTAAAATAGCCAAAATATTTTAGTTCAAATAAATATATCACCAAATTTTTATCATTAGTTTATATTTTAATCGGTCGGTTTTAAATTCATAGGGATATGATGTCTCCGACGAAAAACAGCTTGTTGATTTTTAACGGGATAGGGGATGGATAACTACTGTTGTATAGCTGTAACTATAACTGTTGTTACGTCATCACGAACTATGTATATATGTACAGTAAAGAGCATGGAATAAAGGCTGCTTAGATTAACCTGGCTTGTCTCAATGATACTAAAACATGGCGCAGTCGCAAAAAACGTAACTAAAAATCCTGCTGGAAGTGGCGTATGAGCCTGTAACATGGAGGGTCTAAAGCCGCCGAGATGCTTGGACTTAAATGCGAGTAATTTCTCAGAGGAGTGGAAGCGATTCTCGCAAACTTTTGAGCTGTACTTGGTGGCAACCAGCTTGGTTGAAGAGGCAACTCAGAGAAAGGCTGCGATTCTGCTTAGTTGTGTAGGAGAGGATGCCATAGAACTGTTTAATACGTTTTCCCTCTCAGAGGCAGATCGTAAGAATTACGATAAAGTTTTTGGTGCCTTCAAAAGTTATGCGGAACCAAGGAAAAACGTTGTCGTGGAGCGATATATTTTTAACTGTAGAGTACAGGAGGAAGGAGAATCTCTAGACTCTTTTATAACTGATCTGAAGAAGCTTGTTAGGGATTGTGCTTTTGATTCACAGAAGGAAAGTGTTATTCGAGATCGTATCGTTTTGGGTGTGCGAGATCGAAATCTTCAGGTATGGGAGGAAGTTCTTCAGGTATGTGGTCAAAAAATTTCTTTTAAATTAGATACTGGCGCGGAAGTAAATACTATGCCTTTGATTTTGTTAAAAAAATTTAATCCCTGTGTTGTATTGAAACCAACAAGTGTTTTATTGCAAGCTTTTGGTGGGTCAAAATTAAGACCAGCTGGTAAGATTAGTTTATTATGTAAAACTGAAAAAAGTAAAGAATCTTATGTAGAATTTGTTGTAGTAGATTGTAAGGAAATGAAGCCTTTGTTGGGTTTAAAAAGTTGTGTAGATTTAGGATTGATTAAAAGATGTAACATTGATTCTCTGGATCTGAGTACTAGAGATGCTTTTATTTCTAACTATAAAGATGTCTTTGAGGGAGTGGGTAAATTTCAACATAAGTGTACTATTAAAATTGAGGAAAGTGCAGAACCTGTATCAAGACCCCCTAGAAGGGTGCCTGAATCATTAAAAGCAGGCTTAAGGGAAAAATTGGACATTCTTGAAGATCAGGAAATAATTTCTAAGGTTCCCAACCCTGATGGGTGGATAAGCAATCTCGTAATTGTTGAAAAACCCGATGGGTCACTGAGATTGTGTTTGGACCCACAAGATTTAAATAAGGTTATAAAAAGGGAATATGTTTTGATCCCAACGATTGACGAAATAATGCCTAAATTATGTAATACATCTGTTTACTCGGTTCTGGATCTTAAAGATGGGTTTTATCAAATTGAGTTAGATGAAAAATCGAGTGCTCTTTGCCAGTTTAATACACCGTTTGGGTGTTACAGGTTTAACCGTTTACCATTTGGAGTAAAAAATGCACCCGAGGTATTTCAGAAATTCAGTGAACAAAATTTTGGGGATATAGAGGGAGTTATGATTTATTTTGACGACTTACTAATCGCAGCTAAAGATGAAAAGGAACATGATAACATTTTGAGAAAAGTAATCGAACGAGCAAGGCAATTATCTATAAAGTTTAATGCTAAAAAATTGCAATACAGAACTTCTGAGGTTAAGTACTTGGGACATGTCTTTAGTAAAGATGGGGTTAAACCTGATCCAGAACAAGTAAGAGCTATAGAGGTTCTAGAGGCTCCTGCTAATAAAAAAGAGTTACAAAAGTTGTTGGGAATGTTTAATTATTTGCGTAAGTTTGTACCTGATATGTCTACCATTTCTGCTCCCCTAAGAGAGTTGTTAAAATCTGATGTAGTGTTTAATTGGTTACCTGTACACCAAAAATCTCTGAATGATTTAAAAAATAGGATAAGTAATTTTCCAGTATTGAGGGTATTTGATCCAACTAAGGACATTATGCTTCAGTGTGATAGCTCCAAAGACGGCTTGGGTTGCGTATTGCTTCAGGAGGGGCAGCCAGTTGCTTTCGCGTCTAGGGGTCTATCTGATGCGGAAAAGAATTACGCTCAGATAGAAAAAGAATTTTTGAGCATAATATTTGCAACAAAAAAGTTTCATAATTATGTGTATGGAAGACCGGTTTTGGTTCACACTGATCACAAACCTTTGGTTCCAATTATGTCTAAAAATGTTGTAAATGTCATGTCAAATCGGTTACAAAGAATGAAGTTGAAATTGTTAAAATATGAACTAAATGTACAATATCTTCCAGGTAAACTAATGTATGTTGCTGATCTGCTTTCTAGATCTTTTGATAAGGACGCTGTGGATAATGACCCTTTCCTGTCTGAAATAGTTCATTGTGTTTCGGTGACTAAGAGGTTGCAAGTAAGTTCTAAAAAACTGTCTGAGTTCCGTACTGCAACCAGTAAAGATCCGGTGTTGAGTGAGGTGGTGAAGTTTTGTATGTCTGGTTGGCCAGCAAGGTGTAAGTTACAGGGTCAATTAAAATTCTTCTATTCTCTTCAAAGTGATTTGTTTAGTGAGGATGGTATCTTATTTTTTAATGATAGAATTGTAGTCCCCATGGAAATGCGCAAAGAAATGTTAAGCTTAATTCATCAGGGTCATTTTGGGGTAGAAAAGTCAAGGTCTCGGGCCAAACAACTCTTGTATTGGCCCGAAATGAATAGTCAAATTGAGGATCTTGTTTCTAGGTGTTCCGTCTGCGAAAGGTACAGGGCAAAAAATCAAAGGGAACCTCTAATTAGTCATGAAATTCCAGAATTGCCTTTCGAAAGGGTTGCCATAGACCTATGTGAACATGGTAAAAGGGATTATTTGGTATTGATGGATTATTTGTCTAAGTGGGTTGAGATTGTTCCAATAAAATCAAAAAATGTTATAGAAATAATAAATAAGCTTCAGAGGATTTTTAGTACCCATGGAATACCCAAAATTATTGTGTCTGATAATGTTCCATTTAATTCAAGGGAATTTAAGAGGTTTGCCTGTGAATGGGACTTTGAGTGTGTTTTTAGTAGTCCTAGATATCCCCGATCTAATGGTCAAGCAGAAAGTGGGGTCAAAATTGCCAAAAATATCTTAAGAAAATGCTTTGCTGACTCGTTTCAGAGTGTCTATTTGGCTCTACTGGAGTATAGAAACACTCCAATCAAGGGGTTAGATGTTTCCCCAGCCCAGATGCTAATGAGCCGACGGGTTAGAACTAGGATCCCTGTTAATAAATGCATGTTAAGTCCCAGTGTAGAGTTGAATGTTCAGAAAAGAATAAAATTAAAACAGGATCAGATGAGAAGGTATTACAATAAAAACTCAAAACCTCTAGTGCAGTTAGAGACGGGGCAGGGAGTGTTAATCGAAGATAACAAAAGGTGGAGACCTGCAGAGGTGGTTGGACAGGCTAACACTCCAAGGTCTTATTTAGTAAAAGACGAATATAATAGAGTATACAGGAGAAATCGGGTTCACTTAAGGCCCTCTTATAACAAACCAGACTTAAAGAGTCCGTATGATATATCTCTGCGGTCACCTGTGAATGATGGAGCAATCATTCCTCGAGTTGGTAATGAAAATGTGAGTGATAGAACAATCAGTCCTCAAAGTGGTAATGAGTCAGGTCTGGGTTATGTGACGAAGTCTGGGCGTGTCTCAAGGCCTCCAATAAGATTCGGGATTAGTTAAACTTTGTGGTTTTATTGTGTAAATAATTTGTGATTTTATTATGTAATTAAACTTTGGTGTGACTATATGTTTTTATTTTATGTGTCATATGTTTTGTGAATATTTCTTGTCAGTGTTCAAAACTTAAAAGGGAAGATGTTGTATAGCTGTAACTATAACTGTTGTTACGTCATCACGAACTATGTATATATGTACAGTAAAGAGCATGGAATAAAGGCTGCTTAGATTAACCTGGCTTGTCTCAATGATACTAAAACAACTACACTGTAAAAAAACTGTAGAAAAACAGAAATTTCAATAACAGTGACTTTATGTTTACAGAGATATTCTGTCATGTAACATTCCCACCGCACTTCTATTTATTTTAAGTAAAATAACAGCTTTTACCTAGTTTTTTAGCTTATCTGTACTTAAACAGAAACTTACTGCATTGAAAACCAATACAGCTATTGGCAACGTTATACTGAATCTTCTTTGGTTCAGTGGTAGCGTGCGTGCTTAGCATGCGGTAGGTCGCGGGTTCTATCCCCGGATATCAATTAATTAAAATTAAAAAAACTCTACTAAAATAAGTGCATGCGCACAAGCAGAAAATTACTGAGAGGCAACAGAAAAATCTGTAGCCCACTTGACAGAAAGTTCCTTTTTGCAGCATTTACCTGTAGGTTACAGCTTTTTTCTGTTTACTGGATTTTTCAACCTACAGATTTTTTCTGGCAACTTTTGCTGCCAGAAATTTTCTGTTTTTTTGCAGGATTATTTTTTACAGTGTACCATTTTGTTAATGGGATACTTTCAACCGGAGAAGAAGACGACAACTGTAGTAGGTAAGAGAACGTTGATAGGTTTGTCGATAGGACGTATTTCCTTATTTGGAATATCCGGTCGCTCTGCAAACGTTCTGATAGATCCATGCAATTGTGTCTATACTCTGTTCATTTTGAACTGGCGCTTGAAGATATTTCTTTCCCCCACCACCGATCGGTAACTACAGCAACTATCCTCGTCAAAGTGACGAAGAAGGCTTACTATTGGCTGCTCGAGGAGCGTAACTATGATTACGCTTCTAGCGTGGGGGAAAGCAGTATTTCTCAAGCGCCAGTTCTAAATGAATAGAGTATAACCTACGACATGTGACCCTTGACGTCAGATGAAAGTATCCCATTAGTAACACAAAATTCCTTTTATAATATTGAAAGAAGAGGATATGCGATTTTTGTTTAGTAGATCATTTAAATAAAAGTCATCACAATGTTTATATATTTTAATTAATAACATAAAATTACGTGTATTATTTTTGGGGTGTTTTAATTATTGTGGGTAGAGAGAGGTAAGGTTTTTTTTCAGATTTGGGTTGTTATAGCTACTTTATGTCAGTACGAAATGTTTGATTTTTATTCTATTACAAAATGATTCGTGTTCACATGAAGCATCTTACACGGTGATTACAGAAGCATAACATTACTAGACCGTATTGTGATGACCGATTATGCATGCAAGTGGTAGAGATAGTTTTCTTTTATAATTTTTATAAATAATCAAAATGCAATTATTATCGAAGTCAATGTCAGGAATGTGTTGGAAGCCAGTTGATGTAATATCTAAGAGGTGGTTTATGTGTCCATTTCAAAGAAAAACTAAATCCTCCCATTCATATTTTAAGTGTTAAAAACTTTAAAAATATGAACAGAAATAGAAAATGCTAACTGCGATGTAATATGAAATAATGTTATAAAAAATTCAAACTTAGAAATTAATCGTTCATTTTTTTCTTCCTTTTGTTTGATAATTTGTCATATATTTGATAATCATAACTGCTATTTGTTTAAAACACATAAATAATTACATTTCATACTTTCATACAAGATATTTATAAAATAAATCAGGTTATGTTTGAAAAATTCACTTGGCAAACATTACCAGGTTAACATTATTGTTTTTAATCAATAATTTGAGTCAATTGTATATCCATCAATATTGCAATCGATCATTCTGTTAATAAAATAGTTTCAACAATGGCTATATTTGGGTTAGAGAGAATGAATCCATTCAAATCATCGCAATAATTTTTTAAAAATTTATATCTAAATGAAACCAGGAAAGCAATTCCTTAGAAATACAGTTTCATTCCTTTTATATTCAAATAGGTATACAGTACATTTAGTAGACAATTTATTTCAGAATATTTAAGTTTATTGTACACTCATAAATTCGCTCGCATCGCCCTCAAAGTGAATTATATACTTTTTGATAATCCTCCATACCGCCCATTCCCAAAGTACTTTCGGTGGTACACGAAAAGTACATTTTGGAAGATTACGTCGTTCGAAACATTATTAACGTCCCAAATCACAACAAAACCCGTAACACCCACCTATTGGGCTATATTTATACTACCGTCCGCTGTAGCAAGATGAAATGTTGAGTTCCCGGAGTTCAAAAACTTTCACAGAAATATGGCAACATGTTTTGCATATAGCGCCAAAGAAGCGTTTCGCTGTAACCGAATTGAGAGTTTTTGCGTGTTTCGAGTTTATGAAACGGGGGGATTTCCCTTCCCGGAATTTATGCTTCACTTTGGCGAAAACCGGGGGCGTAAAAACTCGGTTGTAAAAAAGTGGGAGGGGTGGGTTTCCCTTTAGAAGTTGTAAAATCCGAGGGTTACTTTTAGCTTTTATGCACCTTGTTTCGTTTTTTCGCATACTTTCTTTAAGATTTTAAATCAAGCATCGAGGTTTTTATTAGTAAATGTATTGAGTGTGATATTTAATAATAGTGGGCTAGTTTTCAAGGTGTTAATTTAAATAAATAATGTATTTAAGAAAATCATTTTATTTTAAAATTTCTAGGAATTTATAGCTCGGTTGGGAGTCTGTTGCTACAAACTAATTAACGAAATTACATACATAGCTTATTTGGGTAATTCCATGGCAATGTAACATCAGTCACACATAAATTCTCCCTTATTTCATACAAGATAACCTCCTCCTTCCTAAAAATTGGTGGGTTAGTCTAGCCCACCAATGTTACATTGCTATGGAATTTCCCATTTTATTACTTTTCTGAATGGTTTTTATAATTACACCGAAACTGATATTATTAATTATCCTGTACACACATATTTTTAAAAATAAATTATCTCCTCTATAGACATTAAGATTACATTTGACCGATTTTTTTGCGTGACTTGGTTCGATTCCCGACACTGCTAAAGACCCACCGAGTATATGCGGAGTACGTGCTCGTTAAATCTGTGTTGTTGTCGTGTGCCACTTGGAATACCCCAAGCTCAACAAGGATTCAAGGCAAAGGGGGTGCGGCTCCTGAGAAAGTGAGGCCCATAAATGACAGGAGTCCGACTTCTGCCTCATGAGATGATAGATGCTGCCACTATCTATCGCCACCTCCACAATTTTGCCATGCATCTGAAGGGGAGGGAAATAGTCTCCAGACACCTGGACCCAAGGTAAACTGCGCCATGACCGACCTCAGGACTTTCGGACCCACAGATTTAACGAGCACGTACTCCGCATATACTCGATGGGTCTTCAGCGGTATCGGGAATCGAACCCGGGACCCTCCGATCCCAAGGCCGATGCCTTTAAATCTGTGGGTCCGAATGTCCTGTGGTCCGTCATGGCGCAGTTTACCACGGGTCCAGGTGTCTGGAGACTATTTCCCTCCCCTTCAGATACATGGCAAAATTGTGGAGGTGGCGATATATAGTGGAAGCATCTATCATCTCATGAGGCAGAAGTCGGACTCCTGCCATTTATGGGCCTCACTTTCTCAGGAGCCGCCCCCCCCCTTTGCCTTGAATCCATTGTGGAGCTTGGGTATTCCAAGTGGCACACGACAACAACAACACTACAAATGAGTTGAATTTGAATCTTACAGTAACCACTGGAGGAGTATAATTCGATTAAATCTATAAATGGTTTTCCTTTTTTTGTTTGGTTTATATAAACATAGAAAAGCTACTAAATTTCATTTATTGTATGATAGATTTTGCCTAAAACTGAAAATCTGTCATAAAATAAATGAAATTTAGTAGCTTGTCTATATAAATGGAATATCAACAACAGGAAAACGAAAGCTATATCTAATTTAATCTAATAATAATCATTCAGTTGTTATTTTAAGACTCAAACTTAGCTCATTTGCAGTGGTATCAAGCATGGAATTAGCTATTTAAAGATAATTTTCAGAGTTCTTAATATTCCTTACGAAACTACTTTCAGTATTTTATAAAATATTTGATTCTGTACTAAAAAAATTTGATTTTTATTTTTGCGATGTATATTTTTTTGTGTTGGAGAGCTTATTTACTTTTGTGTTAAAAAAGCAAAAATTATTAAAAATGTTAAAGTTTTTGATTAAATCAAGTATACTAACTCAAATGAACTTTCCGGGAATGAACTGTTGTTTAAATAAACTTATGTTTTGTTATTTTTATTTGTTTGTGTATTAAATATGGACATTTTTAATTTGTCTTTTCAGGTAATAGATTATCCCAAAACATGCCAGTGAATTGATACAGTATATTCAGTAAAGTGGTAAAACAAAATGTGTTTTAATTAAAATTTCAGTTCTTTTAATTTAAATTACTCTATGTATTAACTATGCACATTTTTGATTTATTTATTAGGTTGTAAGGAATTATCCAAAGATCTGCCATTGAATAGGTCCAGCAATCCCTATAGTAAAACAGGACTAAGTAAAAAAAGTGCTGATGAAAAGTTATTCTTGTCGAAATTTCGGGTAAAAGTGTTATTTCATTGCTTAATAGAAAGTTTATGAAAAAGGGTTTTATACTTATTGTACTTATTTTTTTTCTTTCTATGAGATGGTCCTAGTTTATACCAATACACAAGTTGGCGATTTTTCCTCTATCCCTCTATGAAGTACTTTTTCTACACCAGTGTGTTGTTTGTTTTCTAAACTAATGGAACTATTTTCTTTCACCTGTCTTTTTCAGGATCTTGTTGTAAGAAGGGTTGGGTGTGCACTGCCAAACAGGATGTTTAAAAACTAGGTTAGTCACACTTCCTTTTATTGCAAAGGGTATCGCGCAGTAAATTATATATTGCATTGTTTCCTAGTGAAGTATGTATTTTTTAACACTTTTCAAGAAACCAAGAAAACAATAAATATAAGGAATGTAATTGCATATTTATTCATATAGGGTATTCATATAGGGTTTATGTATCCAATGGTCATCAAAATTTAAATTAAACTTTTGAAAATATTTTATAAATTTTGGTTGTTATAAACTTATATACCCAATACAAGATCATTAAAAAACACTTACCACAATAGTAAAATTTTTAGTTTAAAATAAAAAAATAAGCAACAAGAATACGTTTTGTACCGTCTTTACTTTTACAAGAAGAGCATGTCAGTATAATTTCAAATTGAATAAAAGTGTAACGAAGAATGAAATAAATTTCTGCGAAAAACGAGAAAGAACAACTCAAAACATCCAAACATTCCAAGGGAATTCAAAATGAAGAACTCGCAAAACAATTAAAAAATTCCAGTAATTCCACCAGATAATTAACACATACAGAGCGCGTGATATATTGTTTTATTCAAACTCCCAGCAGCGCCCCCACTCCTAAACAGAGCAAGCTACAAAAGTTGCTCACCATAGGAATTCCTACGAGTTTCAGAGCTTTAAAAAAAGAAGAAGAATCCCCAAAGAAACGTTGAAAGTTTGCTCCAAAGTTGAATAAAAACCGAAAAGAAAAGTCACTGTCTAAATTAAACATAATCAGTGAAGAAATGTTTTTGAGCGAAGAAAAATACAAAAGTACGCATATTATTCAAATTTCTTCCTCTTAACAAAAGAAACGCGAATTTGCCGTCTTAGTAATTTCCAGAAAAAAAGGAAGGGAGGGTCTCTGTGTTTTCCCTTATCGTGCAGGTTTTTGTGCTTTGCCCGTTCTTCATTTTCCAGGGAGGGTTTTTTTTCTCGGGTGATTGGAGTTTAAAGCGGAAATGGGGGGAGTCTGAAAGAAAACGGTAAAGAAAGTTCTTGGGTTCTTCCAGGTTTGAACAGTCAGCTCCCTAAGACGGAATGGATATGAGCAGATCTTTTTCTGGTTCCTTTGTTATTAGAATACAAATTTCTTGGATTTGGGGGATCAGAAAGTTTACTTTGATGTGCATTTGCAATTTGAGTTGGTTTTTCTCTCTACGCAATGGTGATAAATATTCAGGTTTAGTTAACAGGAATTGTGCGGATTTTAACATTCATACTAGTTATCATTGCATATCAGACTTTTTTTAAATTAAAGTTTAGGTTTAAGGCCCCTCTGTAAGTAATTTACTAGTATTGTTTTAAAGAACATTTTCCATAACTTGAATAAAGTTCTTATCTAAGTTATTAAGAGAGGAAAGATCCCGAAGTTGCTTAAAAGACAAATTCAGACTAGATGATTGTTGACATTACTTACGACTGTGTTATATGTGATACCTAATCAACCGTTAACCATCAGTCAAATTCGGATTTCTCAGAGTCAGATAATCTCTCTTTGATGGTTAATCGCTGTTAAGGTAAAATAGAATGCGGCCGTTAATATTTTGGAATAGTCTCTTTTTTAATCTTTCTGGGAACCACACATCCCCAGAATTAATAGTAAATAAAGAGTAGACAATAATTAGGGTTAATATTTTCTGTTTTTCTGTTCGATAATCACTGACATCTTTGAACATCCTGTTTTAAACTCAAATATTTGTGATAAATAGTTCAATATTCCTTACGCTAAGATTAAATCGATGATTTGCTGGTTCTTCAATTAATATACATAAAGATGTTTGGTTCTTTGAATTCTTTTGAATTCCAGATATCAGAGTTCAAAGGTGCTTTAATAAACGAGTATTTTATGGCCAACTTGTGGTTTTTGCTGTTTATTTAAGGTATGTGTCTACCTTAAAATCCTACATTTGGTGAAAAAATTTTTTGGGCTTATAGTGTAGCTTATTCATTTAAATTCCTAAAATTCTTTACTTTCAGGCGTAAACTCCAATGCTCTTTACATCTTTAAGCATTTAAGTTGACTATAATATATTTTCCTATCAATTTAAATCTTTAAATGCATTTTCTATAAAACTGTACTTTTAGTTATTTTTCTTCCTGTTTTCCTTAATTTCAAAAAATTTTTTCAATGTATTGCAATGAAACTTTTTTACCACCATAAATATATATTTATCTATGTCGGGAACTAGGATCTAAGCCCTTTTCATATAATTACGTATTTTTTAAGACTGTTGTTTAGAAAAATAGAGTAATTTTCTTAACGTAAATATCTTTCTTGTCATACGGTGGGTATATCTCTCTTTCTTTTGGGCATACAAAATATCTTCTAGTTTACAACACAGGTATTAGTATAATCTAAATATTTCCCAAGTATTTTTCAAATATGTTGATTAGAATTTGTTTTATTAAGATTTCCGCAAGTTCAATTTTTCACCAGAATTTTACTAAAAATTGACTTTATTTTCATAAATAAAATATTTTTTTCTTAAAAGGCACTAAAATTCATTGTTTTATATCTCATTACAACATATAATACTTGTATTTCATTAAAAATTTGAATATTTTGAAAAAAGCCCCCTAAAGGTAGACACATATACCTAAGGAAACTTTCTCAAACAGATCTGAAGATATTTTTATAACCATATAAGCTGTTAATAAAAAATGCTTCATGCATCTAGAGATTAAATATAGGTATGGCAGTAAACAGCTATGCTATAATTTGTTCTTACATTCCTTACACGAGTGGTATTTTCAATGAGAAGGTCTCGATGGAAAGGTATCATGCTATATTTCTGTATTTTTTTATGGGATGTAATTAATAACACATTTTTCATTTGATAATAAATCCACAGAGTAAAGATACTTCAGAGAGTCCATTTCCATATACGCTAATGGCAACTTTTTTAACATGGATTTTCCCATAGACGGTGGCGTTTCTATGTGATAACGGTGGAACTAACCAGAGAATATGACGTAACGTTGTTGACTCTCTACAATCGAGCTACAGCCCATACACTCTCTCAATTAACCCCGCCCACTTTCAAATCGCTAAAGAGAGAAAAAAATTATATATTTCCCCGGTTATTGAAACAGTTGCGTGTATCTTTCTTTCGAGCATGCGCTGGGGATAATTTCGTAGACATTACAAGTCTCTCTGATGTCACGCTCTCCAGGGACTCACCCAATATTCTGGCCAGCGGAGATCTCTCGCTGGTTTATATATGCTTGATCTGCCCGTGACGTCACTATCTCTCATCTTCTTTAAAGTGGCGATGGATCGGGAGCTACTCTGGAATCAAACTCACAACTCCAAGTCCACATTTAATACAATTTAAACATATAACGTCACATTTAATGATCATTTCTGGGACCACAATCACTGATAAGAGATATTAAACGCCAGAACAAACTATATCAATGTTTATAATAGGGAAAGTTTAGTTACTGTCAGGGAAAGTTTGCAACCATAGGGGAAAAGTTTCATTGATCAGGGGAAAAATAGCAGAGATTGAGAAATTCAAATGCAGCCTCCATACAAAGTTTTAAGTCCAATAAGAATCACTCGTTTCCTTTAGTCCCCGCCCACACTAATGATTGACAGCTGGAGGGTCGAAACGCCACTATGCGATAACTGTAGATCTATTTTAGTAAAATTGCGTTTTGGACTCTCTGAATTATCTTTACTCTGTGATAAAAACTCCAAATGTTAAAAAGCGGCCCCACAAAGATCAAGCAAATGTCATGATTCCTATCAACTAAAACATTTACTTTAAAAGTTTGTTTACGCATTGGAAGGGACTGTTGACAAATGACTTTGATTTTTTGTGCACCTTATTGTCAAAACATCGGATGTTATTGCGTAAATCTAACATTATGCAATATTGACGGATGGTGATCTTCGAGGTTCTGTCTTAACATCATAACCTATAAGAGGTGTCATCAAAAGGTGAGTACGTCATTTTCACTAACATATTTACAAATGCAATGAGGTGTATGAAAGTAAGATATCCAGTGACAGTTCCTTTTAAATCACCCTTTAAAAATGTTAAGTGTAAAAATCAACCCAAATAATCAGCAAAATCTAGGTAGTATATACTTATCAAACACTTCAATGTATCATACAAATATATCTGAGAAATTGATATTGGACAAAGAAAATGGTATAAACAAGGATAATGGGTTTTTTGTACCGTTCCCTTAAATTCTTTTCGCTGACTAAGTGATTCCAAATCATAAATTAGTCATTTGACATTAGTGACAATTAAGGTTACATTGATATTTCCTTTAGGCATCAGTGGTAAAAGTATGCTTATAGAAAATATTGTCATGTTGATAAAGGAATACATGGAACAGCTATAAAAAGAGTTATCCAGTCGCCATGTTTACCCACAACTCAAAAGATGACTGAAAACCATAGATTTAATTATTAATATTATTATTTACAAGATTCTAAAATAGTAATACACTAATTATCCTTATTTTAGGATCTAATAATAATATTAATACGTAGATCTCTATGGTTGTTAGTGATCATTTGAGCTATGGGTAAACATTGCGGCTGGAGGACTCTTTCTAAAGTTGTACCGAATACAAATAAGAATAAATTTTTAATGTATAAACTTCACTTACAACAGTATTTCCAGTGGTATTCACTAAATAAGGGAAATTTCTTGAGTCTGATCGTATACTTTTGATGTTGGTAAATTATAATTAGGTTTATGAATGCATAGATTTTTAATTATTATTATATAAATTCCTGATGTAGAGTAGAATTCCTTAAATTTTGATTGCAGATTAACCTTAGGTTAGTAGTGAATATGGCCGTTAGTTTTTAACAATTGCATTATTGAAAAAGAAAATTTAAGGGAGTATTCCACCAATAATTTTATGTTGATTGGATTGTTATTAAATTTTTAAGTTTAAATACTCTGCTTGGGTGGTCAAAACCTTGATACTTTACCCTAAAATCTACCTCTAAGTTATTATAATTTTGGTGGGACAATGATTGTTACTCATATCTGGTTAAATATTTATTTCCAATAGAGGTAAAAACAGCATAATTTAACATCAGCAGACAATAATTTCAATACAAAGCGAAATGGCAACAAAAACATGCTTCTGCAACCATTCATCCTTCGTCCGTTCACCATATCCACCTTATTCCCAATCTTGGCCAACTTTCCATAAATGATCGATTGCCTCAAAGCAGTTCATTCCGGTTCAGAGGTGGGATGCTGGAAACAATTCCGGGATGCGACAGCTCGCTCCCGAGAACAAATACGGCTCACTCAGTTATCGTCTGATAGGGGGGTGGTGATGGACGAGCCCTCGTTCTCAGAGGGAAGATGGGGATGTGATATGACACGTATTCCGTCTCCCGAACACTTGGGAGGTTTGGGTCAGCTCGAAATTGGAGTGTTGTTGCGTGGTTATTGTAAACAGAGGTTTGAACCAACGTTTTGGTTGAATTTATCTTATTGTAGCATGAATTAGATTGCGTAGCATTAGGTAAGAATTGTTTAATATCTGAAGTAAAGGTACTTACAAGTCCCACCAACTTTAAAATTCCACAGAATAACCATCCTTATGAATATACTGGCGATACTTTGCAAAAACACTCTTTCAGTTTTACTCTTCCAGAATGAAAAGCAGCAAAGGTTCTATGATGAGTATTTTAGCGAGAAATGCGAATAGATTTAACTGAAGTTATGCTTTTAGCTGCCATTTTGATCGGATTCCCAGATTATCATTTTTGTTACCTCAAAAAACTAGTTAAAGTAAAAAAAAAATGCATTATTTTTAATACTTAAAACTGCGATAAAAAGCCATATGTTTTTTTTGTATTGGGAGAATATTTTAGCTCTCAGTACTGGCGGTACTCAAAAGAATCAATTTAATTAATTAGCTCTAGCAGTTAAATTTCCCAAAGAAAATTATTTATTTATGTAATCCCTTAATTTTCCCTTATCCCTTAATTTTCAATTTAGAGACTCAAAAACATATTTGCATAAAAGAATTGGACATAATCATATAGTAGATAAAGGGCTAAGGTGTTGAAAATTACGGTTCAGCTTTAAAAGTTTGAGAAATTAATGAAAACTCTTAAAATAGCTTCCAATCAATTTTTTTGGAATAAGTGACAATAATAAGTAGACATAAGTGAGTCGATTCAATATTATTACGTTAACTTGAACGTATCTAATTCTTATGGAATGAGAATAATCATAGTTTTTCCTTGTAAAAAGTAGCTTCCCTTCATCCCAAAAACTGCAATAGTCGTCCCTGTTCATAAATCTGGTGATATTAATGATTTTTCAAACTATCGACCAATTTCCCTTCTACCGGTTTTCTCAAAGGTTCTAGAAAAAATAGTGCATACTAGATTTTATGACGATTTGAAAACTTTCAAAATCATCTCTGAAAACCAATTTGAGTTCATACCAGGCCGTAGTACTGAAAAAGCATTATTAGCATTTACAAAATATAATTTTTATAGTATAGACAAAAATTACAAATCTGCTGTTGTATTTTTAATCTAAATTTTTTTTCACCCCTCATTTCTTAGACTACCGTAAGGTCCCTAATTGGATGTCTGAGCTGAAATTTTAATATTTTATTCTCATAGTAATGTAATAAGATAAGAACACGTGAAAATGATTTAAAGTCTTTATAACATACATTTTTACAGCATCGAAATCTGCATAACTAAAACACATCTTTTGCCAAAAATCGACATTATCTGCTTATTAAAAAATAAACGGTTCTTTGACTAGTTTTTACAATCCTTGCCACTGTAAATGAGAGTGAGAGAGTATACATGAGAAGTTAAAATTTTTCAATTATTTATTTAAAATATCGCAATGGATTTTTTTAGGTCATATTTTGGAGTGGTGTTTTTAAAAGGAGCACTTATATATGTGTGCACTTATATATGTTGCAGAAATTTATTCAGTTTTAACTTTAAATTCAAATTTCGATTTGAATACTTGTTCTTTTTAACATTTTTAATTTTGTTTTTATTTCTTCTTTGTATGCTGCATACTGTCATACTTGTAATATAAATAAATGACATTGTTCTTCTTCTACTAGGCATTGAAATATTATCCTTAATGACACCCTTGGAAAGGAAACTAGATAAGAAAATAATTCTTATTTATTCTAACAAAACGGGTATATCAGGTAGTACCTTCTAAAACTGCCCTATAAACAATTAGTTTTCATAATATTGTAATTAGAAATCGTGAAATGATCACATCTTTTATTCCATGGCTGTTTCTTAAGTACCAAAATTGTTCTAACAACCCATTGCTACTTTCCTTGTAATTTTTTTATCCCTCTATTAGAAAGTCTATCCAATTTAATTCAAAGGAATAATCCAAGCTATCTCCGACAGAAAAATATTAAAGAAAACCCTCTTGCAACACTCTCAACCATGACCGATAGATTTTTAAAAAAAGAACCCAGAAATTTCCCGAGGTGTAAAATGAAATATTCTATTTTAATCTCCCCTCCCCAACCTCACCTTTTCAAAAAGTTTTCAAAAACCAAGTTTGCATTCGGGCCCCCATTTTCCGAAGGAAAAGAAATGGCGGCACCTCGGAACAGACATTCAATGAAACTGTCCCTCCGAGTGAAAAATCTTTCCTTTCCGAGCGAGCGGAGAGAAATAAAAGGTTAGAAAAGGTCCGGCAGAGAAAAGGAAAGAAAGGCAGATAAGGCCAGCTTTCTAAACCTCGGAAATAATCAGGATGAAAGTTTCCCCGCTCCCCTTTTGTGATGAAGTAATGACTGTCTCATTGTGAAAGAAGACCTGTTGGAGGGAGAGACTCGGAATGGTAATGTTAAACTTCTCCCCGGTGAAATTGTACGGAAATCCACTCTTTCGCGGGGCTTAGCGCAAAATTCTTCTCAAAAGATCGTCTTGATTGAAGGCAGGTGCGATTTCTTGAAGATTTGCTACGCTTTGGTTAATATGAAGATATAGAGAGTATGGGAAATCCAATCAGTTGGTGAGGTTTCCCTTGTTTTATTTTCATGAATAGCTCAGATTTTCAGAATATTGTGAAATTTGTTGAACAGTTTTTCTATACTTTTTGAGATAAGCAAGTTGTGTGATTCTCTGAACTATAGATTTTGAATATTAGATAAGTTTTTATCGATTGATTTCATTTTTGGCTTAGGTATGGTTTGAATTTTGGATTAAATTTTTTGTGAAATTAATTCTTAAATTTAAAAAACTTCGGGTAAACATTAATTTAAATAATCAAAAATTTAATTATCAAGTTTTCATTTACAAGACAAGAATGTTATCTTTCTAAGGCCTGTGGTAGGAAATATGCTACCATAAGTTAAGCTTCAATTTTCAGCATGAGACAGCAATTTTCACCATGTTTTAAGTTATTGAAGCAATGATTGCACCTTCAGGGGATGTAATTTTAAAAGTTTAGGTCCAGTCCCAAGTTTCAAATTTAAAAAAATTGAAATAAAAAAATCCTTTTTGGCTTTTTTTATTTTATTTGGCTTAAAACTACATGAGTAAGGCAAACAAATAATTTTTCTGCAGTTTTTTCTCGTAGTGGGCATTAGAGGTTTAATATGAAATTGATACTTAAATTTTAAATTAAAAAATTAGGTAAATTTAAACGTAAAAAAAATTAAAATTCAACCGTGGAGTTTTTAATTTATATTACGAAAATGTTAAAGCGTTAAAGCAAACCAAGAAGTTCCAGTTCTTCAAAAGTGCGTAAAATAATTTCCACGCATATTTCCACACACCATATAAGCCAATTATCGATTTTCCAATAAAGTCAAAAACCTTTAAAAGGGACCACGCCGATGTCCCTAATTGAACCCAGACGAAACTACTCAGGCAGCCTAACTATTCGATAAAAGGGGGACACAACCCGATTAACCAAGTTAGAACAAAATCGTGATTACATTTACTCAATTAATTCCTGCCACAAATCCACCGTACGCAAAAGTACCTGTGCGATTAATAAAAAAATCCTGGTACGGACCATTAGACGGCTCTTAGAAATAATAAGGATAATTAGCAATTAATGGTCGGGACAGACAGGTTTGATTGCTTTATAAGTTAATTTTACACTTTGCTGGCTCTGGGATAAATGGGTCAGCGTGCAGATTAAAGTTAATTGGAAAATGCCTCGGACAGACCCCTCGTTGAAGGTGGTGAAGGAGTAGGGAAAAAAGAGGGATTGGACGGGGATTTAATGAAGGGAATTACAGGTGAGGTTCTGAAATACCCTGTAAGGATCTGGTTTTATTTTATGAGTTGAGTTAATTTAAAACAGGGGTGGGAATATTTTTTTTGGGAAAGAGTGCCACTCTTTGGAAACTCTTCCAAATAATTAAAAACTTATTCATCGACTGATACTGAGAATATTTTATGCAAGAATCATTGCTTCTCAGTATGTAAAGTTTGAGAAGCTTGGGTATAAAAATTAATGTGAGCGGTACTCCCCCGAAGAATTTTTGGAATTTTCTCTCAAGAAGGATAATGTCATTGAAGTATCTAAAAAGAGATTTAATCCTCACGAATTGTTCAAACTTATTATATTTACCAAAATAATTATGAAATCTTCAAAAAAAACTGTGTGTGTAAACTGAGTTAGTAGCACTGAAACCTCACTGATGACTCCTAATAACATTATGTTTCCAAAAAGTTTTCAATGTCTTCGCGTGCCACCGTTTTAACTCGACCGTGCCACGTCTTGGTCATCCCTGATTTTAAAGTATATCTTGTAGTTTGTAGGAGAATATTCTTGAGGTAATTTATATTAATTTATGATTAATTTATTGGAGATTATTAATTTATAGGAGATTATTAATTTATAGGAGGTATAAAAACAGTTCCTTCATTACACAGAGCTAAAATTTAGTTATAAATGTTTTTTTTTACCATTCCTTAGAACTTTAATTTAGAATTATATAGACTAATGTCTTTTCCTTACATAGGCAAAAGTGCACTTTTATATTTGTTCATAAATGTTGTTTGTAAACACTTGAGCCAGAATTTTATGTCCTTTAAGAGAAATTTTAAGTGCCTAACTACAGTTTGTTAATGAAGTCTAAATAAAAACAGATTAAAGTAATTATTAAATATATACTGAAGATTCTGCTTAAGAATTATTAGCAAATAAATATAGCTTACGAATTAAAAACTCCTAAAGAATACAAACCACAAAAAACAAGACATCCAACTGGACTAGTCCAAAGTCAATTCATATTGCACTTGAACCACAAATATACCTTATGCTTTATTTATGATAGAAGTCTCAAAAAATTCTTTTTTTCATGTTCTCAGAGGATATATATAAAGGTAGAATATGTAAAGTATACATATACACTAGCGGAAATAAAAATCCCAACACCAAGAAGGAAAGGAGATATCAAAGTCAAATTTATTTCAATGATTGCACATAGTATTAATGTGAATTGATTAAAAAATGAGCCTTCCTGGATGTTAGGGGGCCGAGAAAATCGGTGAGGAGTGTTGTCTCCATAGGTGTCCATTACCGCCGTCACACGCCATGGTATTGAGTGACAGGGGCTCTAAATGACTTTTGAGGGATTGGAGGACCATGTTGCCTCCTCAGGTAGTCCAAATTCATATGGTGCACCAGCGGACGTTGCGTACCGGGCTAGGTGATTTCTCTTCATTGACCGGACCTGTTTTGTGGGTGTTGGTTCTAGAGAACGGGAAAGACGGGGTAAAAATGCAACCTAGGAGGTTAAGAAGAAAGCTTGAACATTGCATACAACATGTGGTTGTGCATGTTTCTCTTGAAATTTGTCCCCAGGACAGGTCTGAAGGTAAGGACGGTCTACCGGCTGCAAAATCTCAATGACGCAGCTCTGGTTGGAAAAAGTACTGGTGAATCATACTCAGGAGTAGCAGAAATGGAATCCAATGCATCCCCATTCCGTTACCCTGCATCACCACTCCGTGGAATGATTAGAAAATCATCAGCTGAGTGCGCTCTCTCCATTGTGTCTTCAAACTCATACCCAACCGTCGTGGTGCTCCAAACCAAATCAGGATTCTCTAATAAACACAATGTCATGAAATTGGGATTTTCATTTCCTTATTTCGTGCACTATTGGAAACAGAAATGCCCATTTTCAGCCCCTTGTTTATTGACAAAGATGTAAGAAGCTATGCGGACCGAACGGACAATCCGCAGTACTGCAAACGACATCCATCCCACTGCCGCTTGTTCTCAGTATGATCTACCGGTATTTTGGCCAACCGGAGCTGTTTCATTGAGGTTTTTTAGCCGGTTTTCCGTCCTTACCTTCAGACCTGTCCTGGGGACAAATTTCAAGAGAAACATGCACAACCACATGTTGTATGCAATGTCCAAGCTATCTTCTTAACCCCCTAGGTTGCATTTTTACCCTGGCCTATCCGTTCGTAAGAACCAACGCTCACAAAACATGTCCGGAGAAAGAGGAGAAATCCCCTAGCCCGATATGCAACGTCCGCTGGTGCACCATATGAATTTGCACTACCTGAGGAGGCAACATGGTTCCAATTCCTCAAAAGTCATTTAGAGCCCCTGTCACTCAATACCATGACGTGTGACGGCGGTAATGGACACCTATGGAGACAACACTCCTCACCGATTTTCTCAGCCCCCTAACATCCAGGAAGGCTGATTTTTAAAGCAATTCACACTGATACTATGTGCAATCATATAAATAAATTTGACTTTGATATCTCCTTTCCTTCTTGGTGTTGGGATTTTTATTTCCGCTAGTGTAATTAGTTTTTCTCTAAAGGAATATTTTTTTTTCAATCTTATTCTTACAGCCTCCTTTACTTCAGCATTTAATCAGTTATTTGACAGTTCTTGAATAATCCCAAAATCTCCAGATCCCAATTCAACTCCTGCCAGAAACCCTATTTACTTTTTTTTGCATAGGAAAAAATCTATTTAGATTACTCCGAGTCTTTGTGAAGTGCTCACTGGTGTAAAATCATTCGGACAAGCAAACCGAGAGTTTTATTTAAACCTTCTATTCAAGGTAAGAAGAGTGCCCAACAACTCCAGAATCCAGTCTGCGGGAAAAATTCCATTTTCTTTCAATTTTCTTATCGACTTCACTCGACGGAATGGATTGCGTCACTTGCCTCGGAAATGATTACCCAGCGTTCAACATGCCCTCTGGAAAGTAAAAAAAATCTTTCCTTTTAGCATAAGATACGAACTAAATAAACAGAAATCCTCAAAAGTTGGAGGGGCCCGGATAAAGAAGAAACAGGATGGGACATAATACATACAATAAAAGTGCCAACTTAACGTTGATTCAATAAATATTCCGGAGAAACGGTCTGTGCCATTTTCTTTTTGCGATTCTTTCCCCCTTCGCTAAACTGCCGTTGCCAACTCTATTTTTGTTATGTTCTATCTGAATGTGGGGGGCAGGGAATGGAAGGCAAATATCTCCCATCTGACTTAAGGGACCTTATTGTTTATGTACGAAACAAGCTGCGAGTACCGCGGTAACTGTACCCGTAAGGGATTCAAAGAGAGTCTTGGATCATGTCAGGTGAAAGTTATGAAGGAGGAATTCAGGTAAAAATAAGTCTGGAGAAGAATCCGGCAAGAAGAGAAAACGTCCTGCTTTTTCGGAGGAGGAGGTTGTTTTGTGTGGGTGAAGTGCTGAATAGACGGGAGATCTACAACAGACCATCTTGGAGATGAAGTTATTAAAATGTGCACTTTTCCGTTCAGACTGCTTCATCATCATGTGGGCTTTTAGAGAGATATTATAGTAACCGAACCAGGAGAGAAATGAAACATGTTTTATGCATAAATGGCGGGGTTTCATTTGAGTTCTCTTAAGGCGAATTTCGGAGATCTGTATCCCAGTGAATATCTTAGAAGGATTAGGTCTCGGAACATCGCAAATAGTTCATAACTGGAGTTTACCTAGATCTTATAAAAGAGAAAAGAATGTTCTGTCGTGGAAAAATTCCAGGAACTCCAAAAAAACAACAACATCCTTTTCCTTTTAAGGAAAGGTGGCTACATTGAGGAAGAAAATACGTTTTTCGAGGAAAACCATGAGCCTTTCACCACCGTATAAATAGAACTCGTGTGATACTTCGATTTGATTATATTCTTCTTACTTGTATCCTAGTTAAGAAAAGGTAATTAACAACTTTCAGACAGGTTGGTTTAAATTAACATTAGATATGTCGAACTATTAAAAAAGGAATCCTGCCTCAGTAGATATTGTGGGTGAACCACCTACTTGTACCCTATTATTCGTTCAAAGTTCATATTATAAGCATTTGTTCATATTATTTCGTACATTTCAACTATCAATATTCATGGATATTTTTTTTTCAATTATGTGTGTTTTTCAGAGGCAGTATATAATAGTAAAATATCGTAAAATTTAATATTATTTCTTTAGTGTCATTCGAAGTAATACTTTGATAAAAGATATTTTATTTAAGTGACAATACGTTTAACCAGAGAGATATTTCAAAAGAATACTTATGAACTAAATTTTTATAGCTAATCACCATCCTTCTCGTATACAAATATATCAATGTCTTCACCATTCTAATCGTTAAGTTGAAAAAGGAAATGGGTCTTTTCGTCTGGTGTGTTATATACCAACTGTAAATTTTATATGTATATTAGTAGTAGTTATTAATAAATTTAATTGCACAACTGGCCAACCTTTCCGATTTTCTAGTCTTGTTACATAATGTAGGATTATGTACTCAGTCTATCCATCGCGTAAGTATACTTGGGCGTGCTTGGCCGCACGCGCAGGGATATAGTCAGACATGACGCAGCCCCATCACTGAGAGAACTGTGGCAGACGGCCTCCCGATCTTTGAGTAGCCCCCCCATTTTTGAAATTTTATTTTTTAACTTGAATGTTAATGTTTTGTCCTTGTAATTCTCCCTTTCTTGTATTATCTTTTAAAGAACGTTAGTTCAGTTCAACTTATTGATTGAGTATCCATCCCCAAAATAAGAACAATCTTATATTAGATTTTTCAAATTCAAAAAAGGAAAATTTATAAAATTCAGATCAATTTAATAAAAGAGTGTTCTCTTATGTAGCAAAACTAAGGAATCGAAACAAACTCAGAAAAATAGGAATGTTTGGAAGCTTATTTGGAGCCCCATTTTGAAACACCCACGAACCACCACTGCGCATTCTCAAAGGAACTAGACTTTTCAAAGATTTTTTTTAGTTTAGGGATTAAACTCAAGAAACATCTAAATAGGAACTAAATAGGATATATCGATGGTAGTTCATCCATTTACATTATGATCTTGCAAGATTCTTTGCACCTTAAAACCTCAAACAAACCAAACCAATCGTCCATTCACGCACTTTCAGAGTAAGAACACCTCAGTTCTCTACACCCAATCAACCCCCGAGGACGATACACGTAATTAATACTTCAACACCCCCTCCAAAAAAAACGGGTTTAACTCATTCCGAGGATTCCTCCCATCATGCAGGTGGGTTTCACACCAAAAAATGAGACGCTCGCCAGAGTATCCCTCATTCCCATTACTTTTCCATCGGGATCGGGATGATTGGGACAGCTCTAGCGTTAAGCGGACGAAATGAGATGGGACAGGGAAGGAAGAAAAAAAAAAGAAGGAAAGTTGAATAAAAGATCCGATTGAAAGAGAGGGAGCGAAGGAAATTCGGGGTGCTTTTGGAACAAAGAAGTCGGATCGATTGCATTTATTTATTATGTCTGCTGCCGGGGTTGTGTGAGAAGGAAGGAACCCTTTGTTAGACGAACTATTGCCCTGGAATAAATGATTTAGTTTGGATCGACTGAAAATTCGCCTCTGGTTATGGGTTCTTATGCGAAATGTTAATTGTGGTGTGGAGGGTGAAAATTAAGGGGAGATAATTAATTTGGTGCTGAGATGTATGTGCATACATATTTGACGTTGTTTGGTGTGAAGACATTAAAGGTTTACTGATGGGATTATAAAGAGAGCGATTGGTTGTATTTTGGCGTATTATGTTAAGTTGCTAAAAGTTGTTTAGAGATAATGCTTTAATACTGAATAATAATACATGCATTTTTATAGCCATAAAATATTCTATTTCAATCGTCTTTTTAAAAAAGGGAATAAGTTCAAAATTTGGCAAATGACCTAAAAAATTATCCAAACTACCCTCTATATCTATAAGCATATAGCCCCTTGAATTCGACTAAAATCTATGTCAACTCATAGTATTGTTTTATTAAATTAGAAGTTTAAGCTGATTCGTCTTTATTTTCTTATCCTTTGTGGCATTAAATTAAGCCGAAACAAAATTAGTTTTTAAATTAAAAGTGTCTTTACCCTTTTTTTATCCAGTGAAAGTTGGACAACTTTGATGCTCCTTAAGCTGCCTTAGTGACTAATGACTCAGCTTCATAATACATTTTAATTATAATTTTTTAACTAGTTAACTTTTAAAATAATGAAAAGCTATTTATGTTTCTAATTTTTAATTTGAGAAATAAGTTTTGAAGCTTTCCTCAAATTTCACCAGCTTGCAAAGCAAAATAATTTATGTAGTTTTACTCATTTTATTAGTAAATTATAAAAAAAACTATTCAACTAAAAGCCTTTAAATTACACTCGTCTTAAATGGACCAACTTTTTCAAAATATTTTTCTTAACTTTTAACAACATATCCAATCTACAATACAGCAACGGAAAAATAACCCCAGAAAAAAAACCTACTTCCAGATCCTCATCAAAACCCATCTTACTCAAACATTTCAACTCCATCAAACCCTCCAAATCTAAACACCTTCCTCTCGGTCCCCCCCAACGTCCCCGAAGCGGAAAATCCTTCGAAAACACCCCCCAACAAATCACCCCACCAGGTCCCCTTCTGCATAGCCACCGTGTCCTAGTGAAGAGAGCCCGAGGCCAAAACACGGTGCCTAGGACAGAGTCCCCAATCATTCAAACTCAGCCCTATGGTGCTTTATCCGCGAAGACATGCCTGACGAACCAAAATATTGATTCCTTCAGTCCTTTCTTCTGCAGCGGGTGTATAGCTATGCTAAATAGAGTGCGCATAAGTTTGTCTCTATTGAGGAGACACGGTGTCAACAATGCTTGAAACACTGAAGGGGATATTAATAAGGAAGAGTGGGGCAAGGCGCTTTTTATTAACTTATTTTTATAGTTTTTTATACAACTAGGGAGCTATCACTCACCAACCCCCCCCGTGAACTGCTTACGCTGTACCTTTTGGATAGCTGCACAATGGATATGGATGCATAAGTTGAAGATACAACGTTACACAACGTAACGTAACACATTACGTTACGGGATGCTTATTGCTTAAGTTGTTTGATAGTACATTGCTTTGTAACTGCGACCTTATCCGTAATTTTAACCCGGGAGCACTCGCACTGGGTATGTCACCCAGGCGCGCATTCTTAATCTCATAGCCTTCCCCCCTTTTTTTCAAAATGTGTGGGGTCTCGTGTAGCTGAGTTCAAGGTCACATTCTTTAAGTTTCAAGGTTAGATAAGAATTCAGGAATACGCGGTTTCCGGGAAATGAGGCTTTTGGGTATGAGATACCCGCGCGCGTGCCGGTAGAGGTGTCAGTTTTGGCTGTGGATTCCGTTCGATTGGTCGATATGGCGGCTTTTTTCTTTGCTTGAGACAGTTTCTACCGATGATTTTGATTTTTAGTGAATTAAGAGGATATTGGAGTTTATGATGTTCATTGTGATGAGTAAACAATTGAACTGGCTGAAGAATATGTGATGAAATTGATGAAGAAAGTTCATAAAGTCTCGATTCTCCGGAAAATAGAGAATATTACCTCGGTAAAAGTGGAACAAAATGGATAAAAGGGAAGTTAAGAACCAACGTCAGAGTGGCGTTGAAAAATATTATAAATAAAATTCCTGAAAATACAAGTGATTATCGAGCGCCTACTAAGAAACCATCAAAAAATGCTTTTGATACATCATCAGAAACTACCTCAGAAAAAGGAAACAATGCCAAAATTGTAGAAATCAAATCAAATCAAAGTCGGCCCGGGCCTAGTGGCCCATCAGGCGGTGCCCATCTCCGTTTCTGTAGCCGTTGGGCCGGTGTCCCCTACGTTTCGCCGTAAACCACTTTTCCTTCCCCCCTTACATCCTGCTGCACTTTCCCTGTGGGGAGTTTTCGGCCAAACCTCTGAATCGAATACCATAGAATCGATGCCGAAATGCTGAATCGAATGCCTGTGAATCAAACCTACTGAAGAATCGATTCCTAGGAATCCTGGGAAAGTGGGGAAAGTAATTGGCGAAACGAATTGAAACTCTCCAGGGGGCACGGTGGTTTCTTATCTAAACACAGGTGTTTATAGATGTTGAATTTATCACGGTGCTACCCTTGTATTTTGAAGAATGCACAAGGAATGTATGACGAATTCTTTTTCAGCATGGTGAACTAAACTTCTAGAAAGTGAAGATGGGAAACTTTCTTTACTTTCTTTTAAGTAAAAAATGTAGTTAATATTTTTAGCTGCGTCATAAATTTTAGGCTAATATAAGAAAGTATTAGATTGGAATAAGTTTTTAGCTGAGGAATTCAGTATTTAATATTTGGGGCCAAATCTTGGTAAATAACGTAAAAAGAAAAATTGAATATTCATTAAAATTCCTTTCTTAATAATTATTTTCTCAGGAATTTAATTAAATTTTTCGGTGAAATTATTCAAGATTTTAATAATTAAAGCCTATTCCATGGACACTATTTTAACAACAATGTTATTCCATTAAACTTTTTATTTAAAAATTATATCCTGAAAAAAATATATTTTAAACTACACTTACCAGTTTTAAAACTTTTAATTTCTTTGAAACAGATTATAAAATATTAGTATGATTTTTAATCGATGAGTTATATCTAGTTTTTCTGTTAAAAAATTAATATTTTGTGTTATCTTTTCTTTTTAACAATGGGGTGAGCCGTGAGCAGATATAAAGCTATTTTCAACCCAATGATAGCAAAAAGGGGTCAAGGGATCATTTAAAATTTTCGAAACATAGCCCATGCTTTTCCTTGGGTACGTAAGAACGGAAGTTAAAAAAATGGATTTGTGTAAAAGACAAACACACACAATCAATGACTTTTATTATATTAGATACCTCACAATAAGGAAGTTGCATGTGTCAGATTTTCAAAAACACAAGTGTTCCGTATGGTTTTTTGTTTGGTTAATTTAAATATCTAGTCAATTTGTCAAAAAAATGTACAGGTAATTTAATATTTTAATTTAAAAGTTGAGAAAAAAACACGTGACTGAAAACGTTTATTGTTTAAAGATATCAACAATCACACCATCAACTCCATTGCTTTCCAACAATGTTTATCGTATGATGACGTCAACGTACGATGATCCCAGACTTTTGGCGTTTTCGCGCGCTTTTAAAAAGTGGATCTTTGTTAGTTTTTTTGGCAATCAAAAATTTCTCGATCGGCCTCAAATTTTGGGTAGTTGCTTATTTTTGCAAGAAGAATCGATTAAAAAAATCATACAACTTCCTCAATAAACCTTATACAGAACAGAATGTTTTTGTCTAAACGAGTTAAAATAACTTTTGAAAATTTAAAAAAAAAATCTGAGATTGAAGATTCTTTTACTGTATTTTTTTAAAATACACATATTTAGTAAAACCTTATAGGTACCGGAATTTTATATAGCAAAGTGTAATTTAAGATTTAAAACTGCGATAAAAGAAACTCCACATGTACTATCAGTACTCGAAAGTATCCATTTAATTAATTAGCTCTAGTGGATAGAATTTTCTAAAGATGATTATTTTATTTGTTCTCATTCCTTAATTTTCAATCGAAAAATATTCATGACTAAAAAAATAATCGTACGTATACAGAGTACGTTTCTACAGAGATTATAACCCTTACCTATTTATAAGTAGGATTTATCGATCGTTTTCATTCTTATACAATTGAATACTTTCTTAATGATAACTTTGCTATCACCTTTAAGTAAAAATGCAATAATCGGGGAGCAGATTTAAATATAAATTTAGTATTGGATCTCGTACCTAGTGATGACTACCTTGCTGTACTTGTATTGTACAGTATTGGCATCGCGAATTTCAATAATATTCAAATTGGAGAAATTGACAGTTCTTGAACTTATATCGATCATTTAAGTAAAATATAATTCTCAAATCAAAATTTCTAGATGTTTACGTTCCATAACTGGTCATTATACCTTTATCAATAAAGATTAAGAATTTTTAGACAGTATAAAATTTTTTTACAACCCAGCATTTTGGTTTTCCTGTAAAAATTATCGTTTAGTGTGAAAAAAAATCGCTTAATTATCCTTTTCCCAAACAAATAATCTTAATAAGAACAGGCTGATGCAATATCCTTGAATATTAGTAAATCTTATGACAGCTCAAATCAGGAGATTGTTTTCTGTATAAATGAAATGTAGATGGTATTCTGGGAAACTGTTTGAATTGGTTCCAATCTTTAATACTCGAAAGCAACGCGTTAAGTTAAATATTTTATATACAGTCAATTTATCTTTGTAAAAATGTAATACTAAGTAAATTCGTTTGCATACAAATTAATATCTCTCCTTAAATTTTATAATTTAAAATAATGAAAATGATTTTGCATGGATGGGTTAATGGGGTATATACTATTAGATCCCTCTGCGGTGAAATCACGGATTTAATGCAAAATTTTAGTTTGTGGTTGCAGTAAAGTGGGAGATTAACACTAATATTAAGCCATTAATTAACTTACCATTATACTCTTTGCGATTTTTGTTCCCGATTACAATTATTTGAATTTTTTAAACAGCAATATATATATTGAAATTTTTCGTAATATTACACAAATATACCACGGAAGAAGTATTATTAAATAATGTGCCACACATTTCCATTCAATATATTTGCAAACTGGTATGAAAATTTGTAGTATGCTTTTATTACACTATTATTTTAGTATTAGGATTTATTATTTAGTACACTGCTGTGCAAAAATTAAGGACGGAACTGTTTTTTCAACTTAACAAATAGTAGAATTATTGTTTATCCATGAAAATCATACCAAAAGATGTTTATTTGGTGAGAATACAGGGCCCGAGAAAAAAATTTTCCCTATCAATATTTTAAGGGGGTAAATGGGCCCTCCATTGATAATGGAGTTCCATTACACATTTAGAGCAGTGACAGAAACTTCTATAAAAGTGGTATTTAACCAAAAAAAATTAAGTTTTTTGCAATGAATATGATTATTTCTGAACTCAATGCAAATTTTAAAACGTTTGTGCTCCCTTTAAATGGTATTTTTTAGGTTTTATTGAGATATCGGTCTAATTATCATTTTTGGCAAGTTTTAGCTTCTGGGTCATTTTTGGTGAGTGGTATCTTAGCGTTAACCATGTTTTAGTAGGTCTCACACATGCCTAATTGCGTTTGGGTCTGGGAGCCTGAAAAGTAACACTTTATTCTTTCAATATCGTTACCTATGAAAAACTTCGAGTTAGTCAAATTGTGATTTTCTGCCTATTTTTCACTAATAAAGAGAAATCCTTGACCCGATTCGATCTCTTTAAACTTCATTTTAAAGAAAATTGAGATATTTTTACAGATATATCTTTCTTTTCAGCCACGTATAAGTCCATAAACACTAAAAATGCTTCTTTTTTTGAACGTTAATAACAGATTTCCTTTCTGTGAAACTATGCAATTCTTTGTGCCGTTTCAGCACCCCTTAAACACAGAAATTTTCACTGATATCTGCAATTGCGTACCTGTGCTCTCATGTCCCTTATACATCTTTTAGAAGACCTCTCGGGTCAAATATTTCTCTTTATTAGTTAAAAAGCTGCAGAAAATCACAATTTCACTACTTCAAAGTTGTTCATAAGTAACGATATCGAAAGCATAAAGTTACTTTTCAGGTTCCAAGACCCAAACGCAATTAGGCATGTGTGAGACCCACTAAAACATGGTTAACCCTAAGATACCACTCACCAAAAATGACCAAGAAGTTAAAACTTGCCAAAAATGATAATTAGACCGATATCTCTCAATAAAACCTAAAAAATACCATTTTAAGGGAGCACAAACGTTTAAAAATTTGCATTGAGTTCAGAAATAATCATATTCATTGCAAAAAAACTTAAAATTTTTTTTGGTTAAATACCTCTTTTATAGAAGTTTCTGTCACTGCTCTAAATGTGTAATGGAACTCCATTATCAATGGAGGGCCCATTTACCCCTTTAAAATATTGAAAGGGAAAATTTTTTTCTCGGTCCCTGTATTCTCACCCAATAACTTATTTTATACCCAGTGTTATTCTTAGTATTTTTTTGGAGGAGTAAAAATACTCCTTGACTTTTTTAGGAGGCGTGAAATTTATTTATGAAGAGTGAAATACCCCCCGGAAATAGCATAAACCATATATAAAGAGACAAACTTTTTATAAAAACGCTCTTTTAATGGACACACTGAAATAGAAAAATGAAGATGCTATTTTGGTTGTTAACAGTTAAAGCATCTGTAAATATAAGTAGAAAATATTAAACATTATAAATAAAATAATTTTTTTACATTAAACATTATAAATAAAATAATTTTTTTACATTAAACATTATAAATGAAATATTTATTTAATGTAACAAATTTGAGTAGAACGATTTTTTTTATTTTGGTTGGTGCCATGCGTTTTTTAAGCAAAACGTTTGTTAAAAATTCAAAGCGTGAAAATACGCCTGCCTAGTTTTTAAAAGCGTATTTCCTATTTTCAATGCGTGAAATACGCTCTCAGAAGCGTTGAAATTATCACTGTTTATACCCAACACTTATTTTATATTTTATACAGGGTGATTCAAAATTCAACATCAATATTTGGTGATGAGGTAGAGGGGACCTAGACAAGCTATTTAGAATAGGAATGAGGGGGCGCAGCTATAGAGCTGTAGGACCTAATGTAGTGCGAGAGCGTTACAAAAGGCTGTTTTGATAAAGCCCGTTAAACGAAACAAAACATAATGAAATGAAAAAAAATTACTGCATGGGGTAAAGCAGTATCCGTTCTATTTACTCCTTAAATTTGATAGAAATTGAACCACTGGCTAAACCGTGGGGTGAGTTTTAAAAGTGCAATATTAATCTTTTAGCCAAAGAATTGAGTTTCTTTAGAATGTAATAGTATTTAGAAAAATGATGATAGGGGATCAGGGAAGGAATTTCAATGATAATACATTTCTTTCAACAAATAAGGGATCTTGCATGATCATTAATAATTCATTCCCTAATCATTTAATTTTTATAAATACCATTTCACTAAGGAAACTCCTTTGTGTTGTAAAGGCTAATCCTTCCCTACATTTCAGTGCTTAGTTTCTTTAATTCCAACTCTCCGTTACAAATTGACACACAAAAAAAACATGTATCCTAAAAAACCCATGTTTATAAATACTCAAAATAAAAGAAAAAATATTATTATAAGGGTTATTTTGATTGAATAGAATATACTTAAGATAATCAAAAATAATTAAAACCAAGTTTATTACAAATTATTTCTAAAATTAAAACAGTGATAAGTCAAGGTTTTCAAGATTTCGAATTCAAAAAACAACGACATAGCGTTTTTACTGTTGTATTTTGTCGAAAACAACCTACTAAATGAAAATTCTCTATATAATTTTTATAAATAAGAAAAAAAATTGTAACTGGCGCACTGATATTTAATTCTATTTGCATAATTAGTTGTACATATCATAAATTAAATACTATTAAATATTTTGCGTTAATTTTTATTTATTTTGCCATCTAACCCAAAATTAAAATGTATTTTTTAGACACCCTATGGGTTTTTTTCACCCCTCAACTCTACGCTTTCTAAGAAACCAACTAATTGGCTCAGTACACTATCTATCCAATATCCAATACAAAAGACAGGATATCAAAGGGCGTCAGACATTTACAAGTCATAAAACTGTCACACGGTCGGTGCACCACAGGGTTTCCATTGGGAAAATGCATTCGATTCTACTCCAGAATCGATTTCTTTGCCCGATCCCGAAATGTGAGGGAAATATCGGTGGTTAAGGGGGAGGGTAGAGGGGACAGTAAGGATTTTTTTTGACAAGGGGGGAAGGAAAAACGGAATTCGGCGAAACCGGGGTATCACCGTTGGGCCTGGGGTGCTAATTACTAGCGTGTGTCCGGGCCGAGTGGCTAGCCCAACGCTGGACCCCCAGTTGATTCCCCAAGCGAGCTTGGTCCTCATTTATCGACCCCGGAAGGATGAAGGGCTGAGTTGACCCATGACCAGCTACCCAAGGAGAAGCCGCAAGGCATTGACCCATGACCAGCTACCCAAGGAGAAGCCGCAAGGCATAAAATTGTAGAAAAACGGGATACAAAAGATGTAGGGATTACTTTAGCAAAAGGGACTTGAAAATAAAATGCTAATGTGATAGGTTCCAGAAATATATTTGTATATGGAACACAGAACTCAAGTTATGTAAGGATTGCATGAATAAATGTGAGTAAATTATATTCATTTAAGATACACAAATGATAGTTTATTGTTTGTGTCTTATTTAAAGTAATATTATTTGTAAAACCAAGCAGGTTGAGTGCTAAAACGCGAGAATCCATCCCTGGGTATCACATACCCACCCGCGAGTTCCCGCGTTCGTTTCATAGGTGCGACTGCTCCCGGGTTAAAAAAATAGAAATATTTTAAAATTATGGATGATTTTTTTAGAAATTCTAAGGGCTTATTGCACATCCTCAAAAGAAAAACCGTTCGCCAAAAACTTTATTTTAGAATAAAGAGATTATATCCATTTGAACACACAGCTAATATATTAAATATATTCATTTGCGTATCTACGAGCAATAAAAAATTATAAAGACAAATTAAAAATAAACATCTTTGAGTGTCCCGAGGTGCTCCACTAGTAGCCCACCTTTGGACACTTTTAGTATTAGCATGGAAATCAATTCGATTTTGAAAAAATTGAAAGTAACACTAATTAATGAAAAATCTATGTTTAAAAATTTTAAGTGGGACATCATTGGATATTATCTCATATCTTTTACATTGTTTGCAATGAGAATAAGGTTGAGAACCACCACTTTAAAATTGAGACACAACTAGCTTAATCTAACATCTTCGCATAGAAGTTGACTCTTTGTCACTGCAAGGACTTCAATTGAAAAAATTAACTTGAACGGAGAATATTAACCTCCTTTGTACAAAAGGAATGGCACCCCCCTATTTTTCAATTTTTTTCTTAAAAGTTCACACTCGTCTATGGGATTTCATGCCACGGGTTTCTTTTTTTCTGCTACGCAGTATTGTGAATTTTGTTCGCCCTACTTCATAACCCTCTCTACGCATGTAACCCTTTGGATAAGGAAACGCGAGTTAAAATAGAGAGCAGGATTTTTCCTTACCTGGGCCCTATTTACATTGCAAGGGAGGGTCTATCCTGAAAACCGGAGAAAGGAGTGATTTTTCCCCGATTCCAGAGTATCCTGTTTCGTTTCTGATGGATTGGGGAGGGCCGAGGGGGGTGATTAAGGAAGTTGGGGGTGGATCAGGTGTGGGTTTCGATGGAATTGGGGTTTGAGACGGCCGATGTTGGGGTAATGAGATAGGTTGTTTGACTTTGACTCGTTCAAAGCGCTACTGGGGTTAAATTAAGAAAGGAAGTACAGTTTGCTTTCTTAGAATGATATTAGTTTGATAAACTGTTAAAATAGGTATTTCCAAAAATTTAATAGTCATTTTCCTTAATCATTATTCGTTGAAAATATAATGCCACAAGGAAAGATTGACAGCATCTAGTAATGAATTTTTGGAGATTTTTTTCGGTGAATGCAATAAATGTTTTTATTATACTATTGATTCTATTCTTAGTTTAGAAAGAAATAAGAAAAAACAATAGAAGTCAATACAAAAAACTTCTATAGTTGGAAAATGGAGACAATTTTATTTATCGAAAATTCCAAAAATAATAATAATAGTAATAGGAAATATTCGGTGTTGAAAATGTAGAAAAAATGAGAAATATCTTCCCAGAGATTCCTTCAAAGTTTAGGTGCCAAAAAAGGGAGGAATCCAATTGAGGGATATAGCTCTGGTTAAACCTAGAAACTGCATTAAAGATACTGAGAGAGCGCATATTAAAACCTAACTCTTTACTCCACCCACTTTACGCATGCCATCGTGTTATGGCATATAAGCTACTAGACATTGTTCTTAAGCAGATAAGGCTTACCGTATTCAGAAATGATTGAAAATCAAGTAAGAAAAAAGGTCAAAGATAAGAAATTTCAAGACATTTGGACATATTTTTCAGATTTTTTCCCTTTTGTACAGTTTAAAGGTATGCATTTAAACTTAGAACTGCAAAACACATTTTAACAACTAGAAATTTGCCATCCATATACAACAAGAATAAAAGACAAAAATTACTAAAATCCAAACAGTGCCAGTAGTGGAAGAATGGGCGTTCTGCGGCAGCCGGAGCAGGGAGCAGGTACCTGCTCCGGTTGCGCCGGAGAGCGGCTCTCCGGCTCCGATGAAAGCGAGATTGCGCCGCCTGCGCCGGTGGAAAATGATCCCTGCTCCGGTGGAAAGGGGCTCGACTAAAACGGGAAGAAGATAATTAGAAGTTACCTGCTCCGGTTGCGCCGGTGGTGATAAGGGAAGCTAACATGAGTTTATATTATTTATATTATTATTTTTTTAATTAGAATATCCCTGCACCAGTGATAAGTGCTTTCAATTAACAGGAAGTTAAAGTTATTTTACTATTAACAGTTACTACTAAAGGTATTTAATATTAACAAACTGTTTAACTGTAATATGGACAAATTTCAGCTCTTCTACTATATTAGGGCTTTAGAACACATGCAACAAGAAGCTAAATTGTCACTTTCTAAATTATTTTAAGATAATATTTATTGATAGTTAAAGTTATTAACAAAGGCTAATCAACAGTTAAAGTTATTTTACATGAAATTATAAGGTTGATGAACAAACTAACCGCTGTAATACATTACCTATTGAATGCCCATACTGGAATAAAAGACCAAGACAATCACAAACTCAAAAATGTAGACTGCACTACTCACCTGTCATTGAGACTCCCTTAACAATGCACCAGCGAACCGCCCCTCTTACCTTTCACAGAGCAATATGTGTGGCGATAACGGGGTAACCTCCATTGGGATTGATAGCGATTGCATCTTTTTTCCCGCAATACCAAGGGGAGAGGGTTTTCAAAAGATATATATTTTTTCATTACAATCATTTCTATTTCGTTAAATTTACAGTTCAATATTCACTTTAGTTACAGTTTGACACAAAATGCTTATCTTATCACAATCCTTAACTTTGAAAATACAGTATTTTCACCAGAAAGGATGCTTTAAAAAATTGAGAATGATTGAACATTATCAGACAACCAGACATCTAATACGTTATCCTATTGGTGGAATTATTTTTATTTTACTTTGATCAGGAAAGGATACTTTGAAAAATTGAGAATGCATTTTCAATGCAAGCATTTTCAGATCACTTGAATATAATACGTTATCCTATTGGGGGAATTATTTTACAACTTCGATTAAAAATTACTAATTATGTTCATATTGGATAACATCTTCAATATTTTAAGCATTTTTTTAAATAAAATATACTTTTATTACGAATTCTGTTCGAGGAGTTGATTTTTTTTTTCATAGAATGTTAGAATCATTCAAGTTAAAAATGATAAATCCATTAATTTTACTATAGTTCAATTGAAGATATTACTTATTTTATTCGCATAGTACCTTTTTCTAGATTTAAACGTGAGAATATATGATTAATCACCTAAACAAAAACTATTCCATTACTCTTTTTTCTGAAAGCATTGCATGAATGAGAATTTTTATACAAAAATTGTAAAATATATACGATTTATTCAACAGTTGAAAAAATTTCAATCATTAACCTTTTATTTAAAGTGCGTTATTAGGCTACCACTACAGAACATACACTATATACATTCATTTTATTCATAACTTTTACTATATTTATTAAACATGTAATATTTTTTCTATACTAAAGAGAACTGCTTTGGTTATTTTTCAATTCATGGAATGGTTACGTTGATCATTTTCAACCTTTTTTTTTGAAAAAAATAACTTTTTTTAACCCATCGGCTATACTTGCTCTACAAGAATTTTACCCTCTGCTGTACATTTTTACTAACAATTTATATTTTTCACAAAAGCAAACAATATAATACATATAAACTAACTTATGAAAGAAATCCTTTATGGATATAATGTTTTCTCTTACCTAAAGCCTTCTTTCATCTATAATCCATTTAAACTATTCTAATAAAAATTAAAGGGGAAACAAGACTTAAAAGGAAACATACATTATAAAAACCAAGAAAATTATTACAGAATCTAAAAGAAAAACTAAAAACTCTGCTAAAAATAAAAACTTAACTGAAAATTTCGTTAAAAATTAAGACACATGCAGAAAAATAACTTAATACTTTGTGAAAAATAAAAACGAACACAGAAAAACTTTCACTGAAAAACTAAAATCTTTGTTAAATATAAAAACTTATTCACTTCGAAACTAAAAACTTAACTAAAAATCTTGTTAAAAATAAAAACTTAACTAAAAATTTTGTTAAAAATAAAAACTTAACTAAAAATTTTGTTAAAAATAAAACTTAACTAAAAATTTTGTTAAAAAATAAAAACTTAACTGAAAATTTCGTTAAAAATTAAGACATGTAGAAAAATAACTTAATACTTTGTTAAAAATAAAAACGAACACAGAAAAACTTTCAATGAAAAACTAAAATCTTTGTTAAATATAAAAACTTATTCACTTCGAAACTAAAAACTTATCGAAAAATTTTGTTAAAAATAAAAACTTAACTCAAAATTTTGTTAAAAAATAAAAACTTAACTGAAAATTTTGTTAAAAATTAAGATACATGCAGAAAAATAACTTATTACTTTGTTAAAAATAAAAACGAACACAGAAAAACTTTCACTGAAAAACTAAAATCTTTGTTAAATATAAAAACTTATTCACTTCGAAACTAAAAACTTAACTAAAAATTTTGGTAAAAATAAAAACTTAACTGAAAATTTTGTTAAAAATTAAGATACATGCAGAAAAATAACTTAATACTTTGTTAAAAATAAAAACGAACACAGAAAAACTTTCACTGAAAAACTAATATCTTTGTTAAATATAAAAACTTATTCACTTCGAAACTAAAAACTTACCTAAAAATTTTGGTAAAAATAAAAACTTAACTGAAAATTTTTTAAAAAATTAAGATACATGCAGAAAAATAACTTAATACTTTGCTAAAAATAAAAACGAACACAGAAAAAACTTTACAAGTAATGAAAACTTATCCACTGAAAAATTAAAATCTTTGTTAAAAATAAAAACTTAACTGAAAATTTTGTTAAAAATTAAGACAAATGCTGAAAAATTACTCATTACTTTGCTAAAAGTAAAAATGAACACAGAAAAAACTTTACAAGAAATGAAAACTTATACACTGAAAAACTAAAGTCTTTGTTAAATATAAAAACTTATTCACTACGAAACTGAAAACTTTGTTTGAAATAAACTAGAAAACGAAAAACTTTACACAAGAAATGAAAACTTATACACTAAAAAACTAAAATCTTTGTTAAAAATAAAAGCTTAACTGAAAGTTTTGTTAAAAATTAAGATACATGCAGAAAAATAACTTATTACTTTGTTAAAAATAAAAACGAACACAGAAAAACTTTCACTGAAAAACTAAAATATTTGTTAAATATAAAAAACTTATTCACTTCGAAACTAAAAACTTAACTAAAAATTTTGGTAAAAATTAAAACTTAACTGAAAATTTTGTTAAAAATTAAGATACATGCAGAAAAATAACTTAATACTTTGTTAAAAATAAAAACGAACACAGAAAAAACTTTACAAGAAATGAAAACTTATACACTGAAAAATTAAAATCTTGTTAAATATAAAAACTTGACTGAAAATTTTGTTAAAAATAAAAACTTAACTGAAAATTTTGTTAAAAACTAAGACAAATGCTGAAAAATAACTCATTACTTTGATAAAAGTAAAAATGAACACAGAAAAAACTTTACAAGAAATGAAAACTTATACACTGAAAAACTAAAGTCTTTGTTAAATATAAAAACTTATTCACTACGAAACTGAAAACTTTGTTTGAAATAAACTAGAAAACGAAAAACTTTACACAAGAAATGAAAACTTATACAGTAAAAAACTAAAATCTTTGTTAAAAATAAAAGCTTAACTGAAAATTTTGTTAAAAATTAAGACAAATGCAGAAAAATAACTTAATACTTTGTTAAATGTAAAAACTAAAAAGCTACAAAACTAAAATATCTGTTTAAAATAAATAAAAACTTTGAAAACATTTTACAAAAAAATAAAAAATTACACTAAAAACTTTACCAAAAAGAAATTATTACGAAAAACTTTAACAGAAAGAAAAACATAAAAACCATAAAACTAAAAACTTTGTTAAAAAATAAAGGCAAATGCAGAAAATAACTTAATACTTTGTTAAATATTAAAACTTAGAAACTATGAGACGAAAAACTTTAATGTAAAAAAATTTTATACACTGCAAAAATAAAATATTTGTTAAAAATAAAATAAAAACTTTGAAAAATTTTAACAAGAAATAAAAATTTACACTAAAAACTTTACCAAAAAGAAATTATTACGAAAAACTTTAACAAAAGAAAAACCTAAAAACTATAAAACTAAAAACTTTGTTAAAAATAAAGACAAACGCAGAAAAACAACTTAATACTTTGTTCAATATAAAAACTTAGAACTTATAAAACTAAAAACTTTGCTAAAAATAAAAACTTTAGGAAAACTTTGTTAAAAATAAAGAAACCAATACAGAAAATTTCAAAAATAAATAAAAACTTCGAAAAAATATTACAAGAAATAAAAAATAACTCCAAAAACTTTATCAAAAAGAGATACTTACAAATTATAAACCAAAAAAACTTTGTTAAAAATAAAATAAAATTAAAAAGTTACACTAAAAACTAAAAACTTTATCGAAATACTTCTTGTTAAAAAAAATATACTTTGAAAAATTTGTACAAGAAATACACTAAAAACTTTACCAATAACGCCCATACTTTGTTAAAATTAGAAGACAGATAGATTCACGTCCCCCTTTCGTTGAGACCTTTTTTTTATTATGAAAACTAGGTGGGCTGAAAACTCTTTCTTAATGAAGTAAATTTAAAAATAGTACTTTTAAATTTTTCAGCCCACGTTTTACATAATAATTAAAAAAGGGTCCCAATGAAAGGAGGACGTGAATCTATCTGTCTTCTAATTTTAACAAAGTATGGGCGTTATTGGTAAAGTTTTTAGTGTATTTCTTGTACAAATTTTTCAAAGTATATTTTTTTTTAACAAGAAGTATTTCGATAAAGTTTTTAGTTTTTAGTGTAACTTTTCAATTTTATTTTATTTTTAACAAAGTTTTTTTGGTTTATAATTTGTAAGTATCTCTTTTTGATAAAGTTTTTGGAGTTATTTTTTATTTCTTGTAATATTTTTTCGAAGTTTTTATTTATTTTTGAAATTTTCTGTATTGGTTTCTTTATTTTTAACAAAGTTTTCCTAAAGTTTTTATTTTTAGCAAAGTTTTTAGTTTTATAAGTTCTAAGTTTTTATATTGAACAAAGTATTAAGTTGTTTTTCTGCGTTTGTCTTTATTTTTAACAAAGTTTTTAGTTTTATAGTTTTTAGGTTTTTCTTTTGTTAAAGTTTTTCGTAATAATTTCTTTTTGGTAAAGTTTTTAGTGTAAATTTTTATTTCTTGTTAAAATTTTTCAAAGTTTTTATTTTATTTTTAACAAATATTTTATTTTTGCAGTGTATAAAATTTTTTTACATTAAAGTTTTTCGTCTCATAGTTTCTAAGTTTTAATATTTAACAAAGTATTAAGTTATTTTCTGCATTTGCCTTTATTTTTTAACAAAGTTTTTAGTTTTATGGTTTTTATGTTTTTCTTTCTGTTAAAGTTTTTCGTAATAATTTCTTTTTGGTAAAGTTTTTAGTGTAATTTTTTATTTTTTTGTAAAATGTTTTCAAAGTTTTTATTTATTTTAAACAGATATTTTAGTTTTGTAGCTTTTTAGTTTTTACATTTAACAAAGTATTAAGTTATTTTTCTGCATTTGTCTTAATTTTTAACAAAATTTTCAGTTAAGCTTTTATTTTTAACAAAGATTTTAGTTTTTTACTGTATAAGTTTTCATTTCTTGTGTAAAGTTTTTCGTTTTCTAGTTTATTTCAAACAAAGTTTTCAGTTTCGTAGTGAATAAGTTTTTATATTTAACAAAGACTTTAGTTTTTCAGTGTATAAGTTTTCATTTCTTGTAAAGTTTTTTCTGTGTTCATTTTTACTTTTATCAAAGTAATGAGTTATTTTTCAGCATTTGTCTTAGTTTTTAACAAAATTTTCAGTTAAGTTTTTACTTTTAACAAAATTTTCAGTTAAGTTTTTATTTTTAACAAAATTTTCAGTCAAGTTTTTATATTTAACAAGATTTTAATTTTTCAGTGTATAAGTTTTCATTTCTTGTAAAGTTTTTTCTGTGTTCGTTTTTATTTTTAACAAAGTATTAAGTTATTTTTCTGCATGTATCTTAATTTTTAACAAAATTTTCAGTTAAGTTTTAATTTTTACCAAAATTTTTAGTTAAGTTTTTAGTTTCGAAGTGAATAAGTTTTTTATATTTAACAAATATTTTAGTTTTTCAGTGAAAGTTTTTCTGTGTTCGTTTTTATTTTTAACAAAGTAATAAGTTATTTTTCTGCATGTATCTTAATTTTTAACAAAACTTTCAGTTAAGCTTTTATTTTTAACAAAGATTTTAGTTTTTTAGTGTATAAGTTTTCATTTCTTGTGTAAAGTTTTTCGTTTTCTAGTTTATTTCAAACAAAGTTTTCAGTTTCGTAGTGAATAAGTTTTTATATTTAACAAAGACTTTAGTTTTTCAGTGTATAAGTTTTCATTTCTTGTAAAGTTTTTTCTGTGTTCATTTTTACTTTTAGCAAAGTAATGAGTAATTTTTCAGCATTTGTCTTAATTTTTAACAAAATTTTCAGTTAAGTTTTTATTTTTAACAAAGATTTTAATTTTTCAGTGGATAAGTTTTCATTACTTGTAAAGTTTTTTCTGTGTTCGTTTTTATTTTTAGCAAAGTATTAAGTTATTTTTCTGCATGTATCTTAATTTTTTAAAAAATTTTCAGTTAAGTTTTTATTTTTACCAAAATTTTTAGGTAAGTTTTTAGTTTCGAAGTGAATAAGTTTTTATATTTAACAAAGATATTAGTTTTTCAGTGAAAGTTTTTCTGTGTTCGTTTTTATTTTTAACAAAGTATTAAGTTATTTTTCTGCATGTATCTTAATTTTTAACAAAATTTTCAGTTAAGTTTTTATTTTTACCAAAATTTTTAGTTAAGTTTTTAGTTTCGAAGTGAATAAGTTTTTATATTTAACAAAGATTTTAGTTTTTCAGTGAAAGTTTTTCTGTGTTCGTTTTTATTTTTAACAAAGTAATAAGTTATTTTTCTGCATGTATCTTAATTTTTAACAAAATTTTCAGTTAAGTTTTTATTTTTTAACAAAATTTTGAGTTAAGTTTTTATTTTTAACAAAATTTTTCGTTAAGTTTTTAGTTTCGAAGTGAATAAGTTTTTATATTTAACAAAGATTTTAGTTTTTCATTGAAAGTTTTTCTGTGTTCGTTTTTATTTTTAACAAAGTATTAAGTTATTTTTCTACATGTCTTAATTTTTAACGAAATTTTCAGTTAAGTTTTTATTTTTTAACAAAATTTTTAGTTAAGTTTTATTTTTAACAAAATTTTTAGTTAAGTTTTTATTTTTAACAAAATTTTTAGTTAAGTTTTTATTTTTAACAAGATTTTTAGTTAAGTTTTTAGTTTCGAAGTGAATAAGTTTTTATATTTAACAAAGATTTTAGTTTTTCAGTGAAAGTTTTTCTGTGTTCGTTTTTATTTTTCACAAAGTATTAAGTTATTTTTCTGCATGTGTCTTAATTTTTAACGAAATTTTCAGTTAAGTTTTTATTTTTAGCAGAGTTTTTAGTTTTTCTTTTAGATTCTGTAATAATTTTCTTGGTTTTTATAATGTATGTTTCCTTTTAAGTCTTGTTTCCCCTTTAATTTTTATTAGAATAGTTTAAATGGATTATAGATGAAAGAAGGCTTTAGGTAAGAGAAAACATTATATCCATAAAGGATTTCTTTCATAAGTTAGTTTATATGTATTATATTGTTTGCTTTTGTGAATAATATAAATTGTTAGTAAAAATGTACAGCAGAGGGTAAAATTCTTGTAGAGCAAGTATAGCCGATGGGTTAAAAAAAGTTATTTTTTTCAAAAAAAAAGGTTGAAAATGATCAACGTAACCATTCCATGAATTGAAAAATAACCAAAGCAGTTCTCTTTAGTATAGAAAAAATATTACATGTTTAATAAATATAGTAAAAGTTATGAATAAAATGAATGTATATAGTGTATGTTCTGTAGTGGTAGCCTAATAACGCACTTTAAATAAAAGGTTAATGATTGAAATTTTTTCAACTGTTGAATAAATCGTATATATTTTACAATTTTTGTATAAAAATTCTCATTCATGCAATGCTTTCAGAAAAAAGAGTAATGGAATAGTTTTTGTTTAGGTGATTAATCATATATTCTCACGTTTAAATCTAGAAAAAGGTACTATGCGAATAAAATAAGTAATATCTTCAATTGAACTATAGTAAAATTAATGGATTTATCATTTTTAACTTGAATGATTCTAACATTCTATGAAAAAAAAAATCAACTCCTCGAACAGAATTCGTAATAAAAGTATATTTTATTTAAAAAAATGCTTAAAATATTGAAGATGTTATCCAATATGAACATAATTAGTAATTTTTAATCGAAGTTGTAAAATAATTCCCCCAATAGGATAACGTATTATATTCAAGTGATCTGAAAATGCTTGCATTGAAAATGCATTCTCAATTTTTCAAAGTATCCTTTCCTGATCAAAGTAAAATAAAAATAATTCCACCAATAGGATAACGTATTAGATGTCTGGTTGTCTGATAATGTTCAATCATTCTCAATTTTTTAAAGCATCCTTTCTGGTGAAAATACTGTATTTTCAAAGTTAAGGATTGTGATAAGATAAGCATTTTGTGTCAAACTGTAACTAAAGTGAATATTGAACTGTAAATTTAACGAAATAGAAATGATTGTAATGAAAAAATATATATCTTTTGAAAACCCTCTCCCCTTGGTATTGCGGGAAAAAAGATGCAATCGCTATCAATCCCAATGGAGGTTACCCCGTTATCGCCACACATATTGCTCTGTGAAAGGTAAGAGGGGCGGTTCGCTGGTGCATTGTTAAGGGAGTCTCAATGACAGGTGAGTAGTGCAGTCTACATTTTTGAGTTTGTGATTGTCTTGGTCTTTTATTCCAGTATGGGCATTCAATAGGTAATGTATTACAGCGGTTAGTTTGTTCATCAACCTTATAATTTCATGTAAAATAACTTTAACTGTTGATTAGCCTTTGTTAATAACTTTAACTATCAATAAATATTATCTTAAAATAATTTAGAAAGTGACAATTTAGCTTCTTGTTGCATGTGTTCTAAAGCCCTAATATAGTAGAAGAGCTGAAATTTGTCCATATTACAGTTAAACAGTTTGTTAATATTAAATACCTTTAGTAGTAACTGTTAATAGTAAAATAACTTTAACTTCCTGTTAATTGAAAGCACTTATCACTGGTGCAGGGATATTCTAATTAAAAAAATAATAATATAAATAATATAAACTCATGTTAGCTTCCCTTATCACCACCGGCGCAACCGGAGCAGGTAACTTCTAATTATCTTCTTCCCGTTTTAGTCGAGCCCCTTTCCACCGGAGCAGGGATCATTTTCCACCGGCGCAGGCGGCGCAATCTCGCTTTCATCGGAGCCGGAGAGCCGCTCTCCGGCGCAACCGGAGCAGGTACCTGCTCCCTGCTCCGGCTGCCGCAGAACGCCCATTCTTCCACTACTAGTGCCGATTAAATTTCGCTAATCGATAGAGACTAGTCATAAAACGGTCGTTGTTTAAAATGTATGCTAAGGGCAAAAGAAGTTCCCAGGTTGACGAAGGAGCATCAATCATCAATTAAGCAGTGCTTTCAGCCTGCAAGCATGCCCCAGCAGCGCTGTTTCATGATTAATTGTGTAACTAAATTACTTGATCCTCTATTCCATTAATGTGAACATCAGTGTGGAAGAATTGGCTCAGTTAGTAGCTAATAAATTGCTTTATGGTTCAGCTCCCGATTGGCTAGTCTATTTTTTAATGTTCGACCTTGCTTAACAAATTGATAGAGAGGCATGATAAACTGGGTCGTGAAAATATTAGGAAAGGTTTAAATAGAAGAGGATGAAATATTATCAGATTTTTAAGTTTTACTAAGCATTTTTACGTGTTTGGAACGTTTGGGGAGAATGTTAATTAAAAATATGTGCTTAACTACAGCTTTTAATTTTCATTAATAAGATTAATTTGTTTTTGGAATCGTGATATAAACTTGTTATTACCTTATTATGTATATTATTAGTGTAGTAGAAATTGTAAAAATTTTACTCTAGGGAGTTCTGCATGGGGCCATTCGAATATCAGTAATAAAACTACCTGCCCCCACCAATTTTTCGTACAACACCCTTGGCAATTATTTAATTTTAAAATTTTAAATTTCGTTTTTATAATTAACTAAGTTAACTTGAAGTAATAATGCACTATACCAAATAACCAGAAAAATAAACTTATTTTTGATAACACTGTGTATTTGTTGTCTTGCGTAAACATAAGTATTAAGCATAATATTATGTACGAAACCATCTCCCCTTTAGATGCTTATACATAATATTTGAACTCCTCCTTTCAGGTAAAGAGCCTCTTTATAATGACCACCTATATAATGACACCTTCATTACAACTACCGGTAGTTAAAATACCGATTATCATATCACTTGAAAAATATAATTTTTAATTCGTTATAGCGACCCCAGAAACCATATTTAGAAGCCACATAATTCACTTAACATTAGTTGGGGTAACTAGGGGAGAACGGGGCACATTCGCACAAAAAGTGCATTTCGGCATATTTCTCTGGATCTAGATGCGATATTGAAACAAACTCGGATTCAAATGAAAGTTAAGACCTATCCCGATATTTTAGAACGATAATTGGTCGCATTCATCTAGAATTTCTAACCTATATCATCAATCTAAAAAACGAGAAATTTCGTGCGAATGTGCCCCATGGGTGGGGCAGTTTCGCACACGTGTGGGGCACATTCATACACATGCAAAAAATTATACAATAATTATTTTTACAAATTAAAAACTTTATGGCACTTTAAAAGTAAGGATACTTAAACGAAATATTTGGCACTTTTAATATTTTTCCTCTAAATTGAAGATTTTTTACGAAAAGAAAACAGCTTCAGAAAATATTGAACATCTAAGTTTTTGATGAGGAAAACAATTGTAGTAATGAAGAGTATATTGCACATTGACATACTTCACATAATATAATTAGTTAGAAAAAGTTCAACCACACACACAATATTTTAACAGTCAGGTTTTATTCGAAAAGAAAAGTGAACCAACAGCTCGCTTATTAACACCTGAAACTGACGGTTGGGGAACTTTTAATACGATAATATCTTTTTGTATGAATGTTGAATTATTACTTACTGGGAAAATAAAAGTTTCGTCATTAATTTTAAAGTTTTTCATCATTAATTTTAAATAAGCACCCATCATTCAATTCCAAATTTTCTATTTGACCAACATAACAAAATTTTCTTTTTAGTAGAAAATTCTACTAGAATAAAATCACTTAAGTCCAAGTCAATTGGTATTAAACAATTATCAGGGACATTTATTTCTTCAATGTTTAAATCTGGGTCTAAATTCCTTAAAACGGAAGCTTTCTTCAAGATGTTATTTTCTATTATCACCAAATTTTGAAACAATTACAATAAAAAACAATTAAACTTCAAGGTATTAAATGTACTGCACTTATAAACATATAAATCACTTTCATAATCAAAAATGGGAAAGATAAGGCACATTCGCACTGTCCGAATCTGCCCCATCTTTTGGTGTACGAATGTGCCCCATCTACCAGTTCAAGCTTACCACGTCCCAACAAGATATTTGTAATTAAAGCAGGGAAATAAAACCTCTCTAGAAATTTACTTTAGTAGTGCCTTTACTGAATAAAATTCTGAATGTCCACTTGAGAGTTATTTTTGATTGATATTTTACGCCAACAAAATGACAAGAAAATTTACTTTGCTGCTTCTAACGCTAGCAAATTTCTAGTAAGTATACAACAAAATGGATCAGGGCTTTGAAAATTCATGCAGGAGGTGGTAGTTATGCTTCCATCTACTGGTATTTTTTTCAGATTTTTAAATTAATAATTACTAGGGGAAATGCCGTCTGTCCGAATGTGCCCCATGTGCGAAATAGCCCCACTCTCCCCTATATGGTGATTTTTATCGCTAAAAATTTGGCCATCACCAGTACTAAACTTGCGCTGAAAATAATTTGTAAATAAAGGGTTAATCAAGGTACAATAACTACATTTTATTCCTTTTTTGTTCTGATTTGTAACGACTTTGAAAGAAAAAACACAGACACGTTATAACGTTTTTTTTGTTATAACCATCCTATGTTGTTAGTCTCCTTATTGGTGTATCGAGGTTTTACATCAAATTTTAAGTTTAAGATCGCTCATTTAAATAAATATAATTAACAACTAGATGAAAATCCATACTTTAAAAAAAATTGTTAATTTGGTATGATGTAACTGCTCCAGAAGTAGATTTATTTCTTTATTAAAACTTCTTAACTTGTCAAAAACTTCTTGGGAGTCAAATGGCACATCCTTGGCTACGGACAGAAATAATCTTAGTACAGTGTTATCAGATATTTAGTAAAATCAGAAGCTTAGTACGTTTACTCTATGGAATAAAATCCTCGAAACCGTACATACTAATAGCTGTCATGTAACTCAGTTTGGCCTTTTTCAAATACCCTTAGGAATAATATGCAACCTTTTACTCCTGTCAAGCTCCTAAGTCTTCACCCTCTGGCTAAAGCTAACTTTTCACACCCGTGTTTCCTGATGTAAAAAAAATGTTTCCTTTTATAAAGAATTTTTTTGAATGTTTTTGTATTTCTATTGGACTACAAAACACGGTTTTGTTCTTTTGTTTTGACACAATTTACAAAGAAAAATCGTGAAATTCCTTAGGGTAAGTTTTTAATTGACTAAAACGCAAAACTTCTCTAAATGCCCAGCATTTTAATCATCGCATCAAACTTAATTAAAACCTCCAGCGCCATTTTTTATGTTCAGAAAGAACGTAATTACAAGTGTTAAAATACCCCGACACAAAAATAAATTAATTATTCTAATCAGCCCTCGTTAATTCCAATTAACAAAAAAATTAAAGACTTTTTCATTTAGCGAAGTAATTGCTCAACTCTCTCTCTCTGATCAAACCTGTTGAGAAAAAAAACCGTCGCACATAACCATCTAATTCCATTTATTTCTCTTAATTGATCAACAGCAAAAACACTGACCTCTCCATTCACTTCACTTCAAAAGGCAGTCTGATTTTAAAACCGAAAACGCGACGGAGTCAAAAACATTTTCAAAGCAGCCTCCGAATCAAAACAAGACTAGTGAAAAGAAACTTGAAAGAACGAGTGCACGCTGTCTCATTATTTCTGCAGTGCTCCATTGAAAACTTTTGGTTCTTGCACTAATTAGCGAACGTGCACTCGAAAAAAAAGCATTGTATTGCATAAAAAAAGAGTAAAAATATTTCCTGTCATTAACTTGCTATAAAAGGGAAATTACTCATACCTTTCTTATTGCTTTAAGTTTTTTTAATACTCAGCGAGTATAAGAGCGTTTTCTTATTAAGCTTTACTAATGAGAGTTGACACGGAATTGGAGGCTTAAAGGGGGAAAGCTTAATTTCTTAATTGTGATCTGCATAATTTATAGCGCAATTGGGGATTCGTGAGCAAAAATAAAATTCCCCAAATTGAGGATAAATAGCATCTCTTTCTTTGATGCAACGCGCATTGTCAGATATGGAAAAAAATCGGGGCTTTTTCTGAATTAAATGTCTTGTAAGAGGATTAATGCTTTCGGCATGGGCGTGTGACTTATGATGTAGGTGAATAGGCATATGGGCATCGTGAAATTAAAGTTTTCGTTTTTTATTCATATGAGTCAGTGGTTATTCCAGAGATTACTGGGAACAGCTCTTTTGTATTCTTGCATTCCCCTAGGGTTTGAGAATAAGAATGGATCTCGTTAAAAAGAGATGAAAAATTGAAGTGTTTTATAAATAATCCGAGATAGAGAAGTGCAGGAAGTAAATCACAGTATTTTTTATGGGTGAAATCCTCTTATTCGCAAATCGTTTTTTGAAAGCATTGGAATTGTAACAAGATTATTATACGTATTTTTTTGACAAAAATGTCGATTGCTTGAACCCAATTCCTGTTTGGCTAAATCTAATGTCGGTTATCAGTTTCTAGCAACATGTTCTCAATATATATTATTTGCAACTTATGTTTTGAAATACAATATGCAATACAATTTTGTTTAGGGATAAATTCCATGTAAATATTATGGACCTTTTAAATGTAACTTCTTGATTAGGATAACGTTTTTCATAACCAAAATTTGAAATTAGTTTTTAGTCATCTGAACTTGATGTAAATACTTCGGATATTTCTAATAAAGTGTTGAAACTCGGTTTGTTAAACATATTATATTCCCTTATACTCCTTCATATGAAAAATTATACGCAAAACGTATGGATAAAAATTGGGCTGAGTTTTGCCAACCATTTCTGTTTACATTATACTTAACCGCATCGGGTAAGTATGACAGTATAATGAAATGCAGTGTTAATACATTGCATTTCCAACCATAAAGTATAAATGTGTATTAATACACTTTTAAAGATGATTCCTAAAAAATAGCAACTCCATCCATCCATAGATAAAAATATTTTGCGTGTTTTGAGTTCAGTACACTGAATGTATATTATGTTATGCGCAAAGAGATAAACCGTTTATTATTAATAATGCCCCGTGCGTGCGCGGTATGCTAGGACAATATTAATAATCAATGGCCGGGTATTATTATTAGTACCCGGATTGCCCGTAACACATACACAAATATAAAAAATACAGTAAGAATCTGTAACATTACTGATGAATTATATAATATCCCTACCCTTTGTAGTTTTAGCTTCTTTAAATTTAAAAAGTTGAAGTTAACTTATAATGGGGGTTCTTTTTTTAAGTGTTTTTGTAATGTGTAGTTTGGAAGATAGTTTAATGCGAATACAGAATATTTTCACATACAAGAAGTTAAACTTTTTTTTCTATTTAAAGAAGGCATTAACCAAACACTTTTTAAAATATTTCCCCTTTTCAATATGGGTCATATTTCTTTTAGTCTATCACGATCTTAGATCATAAAAAGAAAACACAATTTACGCTTTCAATATTCCTGGCATATAAAATAGAGATCTAAATGCCTCCGAAAAAAAGGAAAAATACCTCTGCAAAACAATAAAAACCCTAAAATTGTTTTTCGAATATACTTTTCGGGCACAAAAACGAGGTGAAAATCCGAAACATCTCGGCGCGCATGTTTTTATTCCTCTCGGATACGAAAAGATAAGGGCGCATAATTTCAGCCTTTGCGTATAAAATTCCCGGCCATAACACCGTATTATTTTGTACCGGGAAGAAAGAAAGAAACCCTAAAAGTGAAAACTTTCAGAAAGAAAAATTTCCTCACCTTCCCTTCTCATAAACAGCGCCGGCTATGGGAATTCTCCAGGTGAAGGAAAGAAAAAGGACGGAAAGGAATGGGACATAGAACCACCCCGAAAAGTTGAAAATAAAAAAAACTGAACTGAAAGAAATAGTTTTAGAGCGCTGCTCCGAAAGGGTCATTTTTAATCTATAGCGGCAAGGACCGGCAAAGCCGGCTTCATTTTTCAACCTTAGTTAGCTGGATACTTTGAATCAGCGAAATTCGGCGGTGATTCAGCCTCCTTTTTTTCTGAAGTGGAAAGCGAGGAACATGTGAAGTATTTTGTTGATGTCGCTGCATTTGCGTGCCAGCGTCATTTTTCAAGGCAACGGCAAGTTTTTTAAACGTGAAAATGAGTATTGGAAGTGGTTAGTTTTGAGTTCAATTTGTAATGAGAATCTTCAGAATAGAAATCATTGAAATGAAAGTCCATAGAAGTTTTGAGAATAAGCTTTAGTGGGATCGATGTTTTAAATGAATATATATTAATTAACCAAATGCTGTGTGACAAATTAGCTATACATGATGTTTCAAAAGAGGTGTAATAATAGGCTATTTCCTAAAATATTTCCACCCAGAATTCCAATAGCAAATTTTCATTAAATGATGTTACAAATTAGATGAGACTAGTTTCAACTCCATGGGGGTATATTTCAGAATATGCAAAAAATAACTTTTTTGTACGGCCCCCGTATATTAAAAACCCTTGTGATAAAAATTTTCTTCTTGAACCCCTAATAAGATACAAAAAATATCATTTCTATATCTTCAAAACTCACCGAGATATTAAAATCTAAAATTCGTCACTTACATCACTTTTTAATACCTTTTTTGAGATCCAAATAGGGTTTATCCACAAATTAAAGTTGAACCTGTTATTATGCGACGATAGGAGTAGAAAAAAAATTTTTTGCAACGGCCCCATGAAAATTTAAACACGCATATCTCAGCGATTTTTAAAGATATCGAAATGAAATTTTTTGAATTTTATTAAGGGATGAATGAAGAAAATCTACGGCGGCCATATAAAAATTTATTTTCTGTATCTTCTGAAATAGACCCCCATGGAGTTGAAACTCTAATTTGTCGCCTAATTTAATGAAAATTTGCAATTGGAAGTATTGGTCAGGGGAAATATTTGCTATTATTACACCTTTTTGAAACACCCTGTCTGTATACCTATCTAATATTAATCTGCAATCTCTACGTATGTAGAAAATGCACTAAATCGTTGAATATAGGATAATGGTCCATTAACAAAATATTATACTCAGCTATGTTGGATAAGTTCTAATACCATAATATACATTGTATTCACTTGATGAAATATAAATGCCTATACCTTATAATGTATAAGGATTTATTTTAAAAGTATCTTTGGATAAAGACTATTCAGTTAAACATACAGATTCCTTTGAATTCCAAATATGATTCCTTAAAAATTCTGAAGAAAATGTAAGGTTCTTTCTCTTGGCATATATGAAATTGTGTTCGTACAAATGTAAGTCGTACATTCATGATATAAATCGTCACCTTAATATCAAACACTAGTATCTCCGTTTGGCAAACTTTGGGAATCCCGATTCTCGAAGATCATCGGATCGTTAAGAAGCTTATTTGATTGGTTCGTAAGCGATGACGTCATTGAGCTGAAAAGATCGGGATTCCCGATGTTTGCCGAATGGAGATTGTAGTATCTGATATTAAGGTGAAGACATATTCCTATTCATAAAAAATAAGGAATAAAAAAAAGATAGTTTAAGAAAAATATGTGAAGTGTTTTATAGTTAAAAGAGTACAACTTAGATGGTTCAAAGCTGAAAGTGAAAAAAGTGTTTAAATCCTCTATAACTTCGAACTAAAAGTAGCATAAAACGAATGGTAAGTTTGAGGGGCCGAAAGAAATTCCACGATTATTAACAATTTTGAATTAGAAGTCATTTTTTTAATAATTATAACTTTAATATGAAAAATCTTCGAAAAAGAGCATATTTATCACCAAGGGCACTATATCCCGTTCAGGTGACTGATAAATTAAGATAAATTAGTACAATAAATAAAATTTAACAAAAGATTAAACGAATACATAAAAAACACTCTGAAGGAGTATACACTAAAAAATAATAATAATAAGTAATAATAAGGTATAATTCTTAATTTCAAAAATAATACATATAAATAAAAAACATTAAATAATTCCATACATAGCGGAGAGTGTTGTACCTTCAGCCACCTCATTTTAAAATTCGGTAAAAAATGTAAATTTGAATTTGGGGTCGATTTTGAATGTAAACAGATGCTATCTGGTTGCTAACGTAGAATCAGCTCTTTAAAATAGTATTTAAATTTTATATAATAAATTTACTGTTTTTAGATGATCAAAGTTTTTTTAGTGCATCACTACATTAATTCTTTTCTTCACCTATAATTATGATTTGATAAAATGGGATACATGGGGTGAATCCCCGAGATTTTGACTTTTTAGTTTTGATATTAGAAATCGTCGGATCTCAATTCTTTTATTTTTTATGGAATTCTGAATGGAAAAACACCTGATGTTGTACCTTCGGACACTTTCTTGTGGGTGTCTGTAGCTAATCGGCGTTTTTGAATCAGGTTTCATTTAAGTAAAGACATTTTAATGCATGTTAAATTAATTCTAAATGGTTATCTATTTGTCGGCGATTATTTTCAATTGATTTTTAGATGAAAAATTAATTTTGTGATCTAAACTACTTTTTTAATTTTTTGATTCTACTTGGCATTTCATGTAAAATATGGTGTAAAATGTTAAACACCCTATCGCATTTAAGTATGAGGATAACAAAAAACTTCACGGAAAAAATTTTCACGCAAGAAGATTTGTAGAAGTTATTACCACCAAATGCTTGCACAACTAAGTGTCGATCGAAAATTTTTTTTTAGATGAGTTAAGTGATCAGATCAATCAGCATGATTGATGAAACTATTACCTTAAATTTCGATCTGAAAATCCCATGTGATTTACGTATTTTTGGTAAAAAAATCAAGACTTTTATCAATCAACTTCGTTTTAATTATCATTTACGATCTATAACTACATTACTTTAAAAAATATATTTCCAATTTTAAAAATGCTTGAAATAGTTTATTAAAAGGTAATCCATCAATAAAAATGCTCATTTTTAGCTTTCTTCAACTAAAATTTCTCTTTTTAAGGGTGTTCACAGGTATAACTGGGTCTGTCCATAGCCTCTTCACGCCCCAGTTCCACCGTGGTGGACCTTCGCTTACCCCCTCAAAAACAAACTTTTTATTGAAAAATATCAGCTAAAAGCTATAATATGTATTATTTGATGTTTTTACTTCCTATTTCAATCGAGAGATGGCGCTTTAAAACAAAATTTTGCGCACAGCACATATTTAAAAAGAGGATTTTTGAAAAAATGGCGTCCTATCTAAAACTTGGGAATATTAATTAATTTAAACCTAAATTAATTTATTTATGAGACTAAATTTGACTAGTTTTATTACTTAGTATCCTTTCAAGCAGAATAAAACAGTCTGTAAGGAAATCTAATAAATTTGGAGTTTTGGAGAGCAAGATATAGTGAGGTCCACCAGGGTGGAACTCGGTTCTTAACGATGGTAAATGTGTAGGAGTAAAAATTAATAAAAAACGGGTAAATAAACTATTTTGAGAATTTAAAAAACTTATTTTATAATTTCAATGATAATTATTATTTTTTTCATTTAAAATTTTGAATTTCATATAGAAATAGCAAATTTTTTAAAAAAAAATTTCAAATTTTTTTTAATTTTTCAAAATTTTTTTAAAAAAATTCTGTAAAACCCAAAATGAACACTATTTTCTACAGTATAAATGTAAATTAACTTTGATTATTGCATAAAAATTTTAAAAACATACACAGAAAGTTTTCTATGGCCCTAAAAATGAATTTTTGAATTTTTAAAAAATTAAATTTTCTAAAAAATTATTTATTTTATAAAGGAAATTAAGTTACAACCTTCAAAATAACCTACTACGCCAAAAAATTATAAATAATTCATATATTTAAATTATAATTAAAGAAAGTAACAATTTTATACCATAGGAATGGTGTCATGTTTTACTACGTTAAGAACCAAGGTCCACCAGGGTGGACCTTAAATTTTAAGCCCCCTGAAAAACATTTTCTTGAATTGAAGATTTTTAATGATCTTTGTGAAGCATTTTAATACTATTTCAAGAAAAAAATTTGAGTTGAAGTAATTTTTTCATACCTCGGGTCTGAAGAGGATAGGGAGAGCACGTTGTTGTACCTATGGACACAAATTTCGTCAAGTTATTAAAATTAACTAAAAATCCAATTTTGAAAATTTGAGCTAATAAAAAATATCCCCCTACTCACAAAGGTTAGGACTATATGTTGGGCATCTTAAATGGTCAAAATGTGATTTTACCTGTCTAAGAAAAATCAAAACGTGATTTTTGTCCGAAGGTACAACACTCTCCCCTATACAGGGTGTCCCACGAGAAGTGGCCCAACCCCTTTAACTTTTGAACCCCTACAGATATAGTCATGAAAGTGGGGTCTAGGTATAGTAAAATGACCATGCCCTATCCAATGAGACAACTTCTAACGCCCTCTAGTGGAAAATTTAGGAGATATAATTTTTATTTTAAAAACTATTTGAGGTACGTTTGAAAAGCGAATAACTAAGTTGTAGAGCAGTATCGATTCAGTAGGAAAATACACCTTAATGAGAAAAATATCTTGGATAAAACCCCTAAAACGCACGTTCAATTAGGTTGAATTTACGTAGTTTTTACCTCTTAAAACGCTCCTAACATGGCGAAAATGAGAATTTTCCAATTTAATGAACTAAGAATACTTTTAGTCATTTACTTAAGTATAAAAATGAAAATTTCTCATTTTCGCCATGTTAGGAGCGTTTTAAGAGGTAAAAACTACGTAAATTCAACCTAATTGAACGTGCGTTTTAGGGGTTTTATTCAAGATATTTTTCACACTAAGGTGTCTTTTCCTACTGAATCGATGCTGCTCTACAACTTAATCATTGTTTTTTTTCTCATACCTCAAATAGTTTTTAAAATAAAAATTATAACTCCTAAATTTTCCGCTAGAGGGCGTTAGAAGTTGTCTCATTGGATAGGGCATGGTCATTTTACTATACCTAGACCCCACTTTCATGACTATATCTGTAGGGGTTCAAAAGTTAAAGGGGTTGGGCCACTTCTCGTGGGACACCCTGTATAATAAGCATATTTATACATAACCGAGAATTAAATAATTTAATAGTGAACAAAAAATTTTTAAAAATAAATAAAAAAGAGTTTTAATAATAGGTGATAATCAAGGAACAAATTGGTAAAAGTCTCGTTTAATAAGTTATTTAATTGCTTCGTTTTATATCTGAAAATAACATTCTATGTCGTCCAAGTTTATTATGAAATTAAAAAGTTCTCGTTTAAAAGTAGAATATTTATCCATATTTTGAAGATAAAGAGGCAAAAAGTTATAGATTTTAGGTGCTAAGTAGTAAAAATGTTTCTGAAATATTTCTTTGGAAAAATGTGGTGTTTTATAAATTTTATTGGGTCTTCTTTGAGAGACATTCACTTTTAAATCACACATTAATTTGTTTCGATGCAAAAAAAAGTGTAACACGGAAAAGGAAATCGTATTTTAAGAGTAGTAAGTTAAGATCTCTTAAGTTATTGGCGTGTGAGTGACCAGATTTAAAAATTTTGAAGCATTTATTTTGAATTAAAATTAGCGGTAGAAAATTGGATTTATAATCACCTCCCCAAATAATAATACCATAATACAGTAATGAGTAGAACCAAGAATAATAAAGTACTTTAAAAAACATCGTAAATAAATAACTGAAATATTAACTAAAATAAATATACTTGGTTTTGTTAAGGTTTATATTTAGATCATTGGCAGAGAACCACATCCGTAATTCTAGTAAATCAGATTGAATTTGTCGTTCAAGTTCATCAATATCACAGCATAAATATAAGAGCAAAGAGTCATCGGCATATGCAAGCATTTTTCCAAATAATTGTAATTTACATAGGTCATTAATAAAAATAAGAAATAATAAAGGACCCAATATAGAATAGGGTGGGCCGAAAATACACTTTATTTTTTATTTATGTTCTAATAGCGCGGAAAGGGTGCCACTTGGGTCCAATAAGGACGATGTAAAATATTGTTTCGATTGCATAATATCTTCAGCTCCCGCATAGCACTTAAAGTTTGAAAAAATGGATGACTTTTTTACAAAACAACTAAAAAACCAAAGATTAAACTCTCAAATATTGTTCATGATTTTTTATGAGGAACTAATATAGTTATAGACATAATGTCACAGGTTCCATTATTCTATCACCCTTCTTTCGTTAGATATAATTTTTTAATGTTCAAAGAAATTTGGTAAAGTTGTTTTTCCTGCATTTAAAACAGCTAATAACTCTAGAACTAAACAACTTAAAAACCTGAAATCAGTCCCATTTTGTTCGTAATTTTTTTCTTTAATTTGATGTGAATCATGACCATCATTTTCAAAAGAAAATTTCAAAATTAAAAAAATGACAAAAAAATTTAATAAAAATTTTTTTTTGAAAAAATATTAAAAGCCTTTTAACTCTCAAAATGAACATTACTACAAAATTTCAAGGAGAAAATTAAATTTAATCATGTTTAAAAAAATTGAAATATTCGAAATTTAGGCAAGTCCCCTAAACTATCCCTAAAATTATACAGTCACTCATGGAAAATTCATAAACTCGCTTGAGGGTGTTCATATGACTTAATACATGCAAAAAATGTCAAATTAATTTCAGAAAATACGACAAATAATAGGTTCCGTACAAAATCTTACAGTGCTAATTCCCAACTTTAAGTTAATTCAATTTGCATGAATTTCTCCTAAAAATTCCTAAAATTTATGCTTATATCTAACTGTTTTTTCTTTTAACAAGTCAAATCAAAGTAAATAAAAGTTTTAGAACATAAAAAATTTGGATATAAACACATTTCTAAGGAATATTCAGGTAAAAGACATGCAAATTGAATTAACTTAAAGTTGGGAATTAGCACTCTCAAGATTTTGTGCGGAATCTATTAATTGTCGTATTTTCTTAAATTAATTTGACATTTTTTGCATGTCTTAAGTCATATGAACACCCTCAAGCGAGTTTATGAATTTTCCATGAGTGGCTATATAATTTTAGGGATAGTTTAGGGGACTTGCCTAAATTTCGAATATTTTAATTTTTTTAAACATGATTAAATTTAATTTTCTCCTTGAAATTTAGTAGTAATGTTCATTTTAAGAGTTAAAATGCGTTTAATATTTTTTCATAAAATTAAAAACAAAAAAAATTTTTATTAAATTTTTTTTGTCATTTTTTTTAATTTTGAAATTTTCTTTTGAAAATGATGGTAATGATGCACATCAAATTAAAGACAAAAAAATTACGAACAAAATGGGACTGATTTCAGGTTTTTAAGTTGTTTAGTTCTAGAGTTATTAGCTGTTTAAAAATGCAGAAAAAACAACTTTACCAAATTTCTTTGAACATTAAAAAATTATATCTAACGAAAGAAGGGTGATAGAGAATGATAGTTATTTAAATCATTAGGTATAGGTAAAGTCCTTGTTTTTTGACCAATAATCTCATTAATTAAATCCCATTTTTGCTTAGATGAAGTACAATTCAGAAATTTATTTTTAAAAAACCTGATTTATTTGTTTTAATAGCCTGTTTCAATTCTGAAAGAGTAGTGCGATATGCTGTTTTGTAAATTATGTCAAAAGGATATTTTCTTAACTTCTTAAATAGTTTTTCTTTTCTTCTTATTAAAAGCAGAATATTATTACTCATCCATTCATGTTTTGGTTTCTTGAAAAATTTTATAGGGCGTTTAAAGTTATTTTTAATGTTATTTCTTTAAAATATCAAAGACTGATAATGTTGATCGAGAGAACATCAATTATTCCAATTAAATATGTACGAGTTTAGGTATTCATTGAATTTGTGGAAATTTACAGATAGAAGGATTGAACTTATATCAGATTCTGATGCTATCTTATCAATACATTCTAGTTTACATAAAGTTATGAAATGATCAGAGATATCACTTATAAAAATTCCTGCGGATACTGAAAAATATTTAGTTTTAACAAAGACGTGATCTATACAAGTTGAAGAACTTATTCTAGTAGGTTTTTCAATATAGCATTGAAAACCTCGTTCAGATAAACAACTCAAATATTCTTGGGTATCATAATCATTTGTTAAAATATTGATATTTAGATCCCCCAGTACTGTTGTATTTGAGTCCTTTAATTTTGACTGTATAATTTTAAGTTCTTCAGTAAAGTAGCTTATTGTATACTCATGAGATCTATAAATTGATAAGAGACTTAAATTTAGCAATTTGCATTGTAAAAGAATAACTTCTTGTTTATAATTTTTGTTTTAACAATTTAATATTTCCATTCATTTCACTCTCAAACTAATAAAGCGATGCAAGAATACATAATAATACATAAAGCGAAAGAAGCAACACTAGCATACCAAAATCAGATCTACACAAACCCTGTCCTACAGAGAAAAACAACTAACCCTAGTCCCCTATCCCTCCCAATCGTAGAAACGGCCTCGCATCAGATCGAACATCCAGATATGCCACCCACCTCATTCTAAGCAGGGTGAATTCGGGCCATTCGAATGGGCTATCACGATCCGGAATCGTAAATAACAAGGGAAGCGGCTGCAGCGGAGTCTCAATTTCCTCACGTCTTGCCCGGACTGTGCTGACGAATCATTTACTGGAAGGCTGCGGATGAAGGGGTCGACACCACTTGTTTAGGGCTTGTAAATGGGCTCCATCGGTTTTATGAAGAACAGGATTGCTATGTGAGGAAATATATGTAGTCTGATCTTTCCTCCATGTACAGTGGCTTCAGTTACCTTGAAATTATCTAGGGAAGTAATTTGAAATGCATGTTTAGAAATCGGTACTTAAAAATATTAATAATTTTTTAGGCATAAAAAATACCAAAACGTCTAATAGAGGAGGTAGGTATTCGATACTTAAGTATTCAGTGCTATAAAAAATACTCAATACCTACGATTTGATCATCTATAATTGTATTCGGTATACTCTATTCGTTATGCCCTAATTATAACTAACCGAAGTAATGATATAAATCTAGGATCTTCATCCCTATAATAGGTAAAGCTGATCGCATATACTTACAGGGTGCTTCAAAAGTCCGTTTCGTGGCTTTTATTTGAAACCAGTTTCCTAGGGTCATGTAAATAAGGTCTACCCCTAGGTTAGTGACCCTGGGGAATCCATTCAGATGACTTGCAGCGCCCCTAGCACCGAAATTAAAAAGTTAATTAATTAAAAAACTTAAAAATATAGAGCAAAAACCTCAGTGCGAGTATTGTTGCCACCGTTATGAATAACTCCCTGAAAAAATTTCATGAAAATGGCGAGAATATTCGCCGAGATATTAGCATGTGAAAATAGCACTTTTTCAGGTATCAAAAAGAAAGTTCGTAAATGTGCTAGTTTTTTAATTTTTTTGATTGAATTTGTCTTTATTTAACTAAAAAAATATTAAACTACATTATACAACTGAAAATTTGCAAATTTGCGAACTTTTTCCTTTTTTGAAAAAGCGCGAAAGACTTTTTCTTTAAGAGCCGCGAAATGAACATTTAAAACATTGTATATATGTAAAAATATTTTAAAAGTTTTAATTTATTTCCTCCAAGTATTTATTATCACAAAAATCCAACTTTTTCAAGGGTAACTCTAAGCCTCAACAAAAGTTCGGAATTTATCACTAATTAGGATTTTAAAGTAACGAAAAAAACAACACATTTTTGTTTCGAAACAAAATGCTCCAGATTGCTGCTACTATTGTTTCGTTAAAGAACTATATTGTAACTACTTCTTTCTTATGTTTCTGCAATGTATCCTTTACAATAGTGTTTTGGAACAGACGAACTCATATATGATTAAAAATAGAACATAAGAACCCCCCAAAGGATTTACCCGCAGGTATGGTTAATAATAAAATAAGTTCCTGTGGAATCTTATATTATGGAAGATAAATATAATAACTTTATAGTCGAGTCAATTCTTTTATTTATTTTAATAATTTAATTATAATTTGTATAATTATAAACGCTTAAAAGCTTATATGTTTATTTGTTTGCAATGTAAGAACGTTCATTTTAGTGTTAAAAATAAATGTTTTTCAGAGTTTATTTTTTATCAATAATAAGGTTTATTCCTAGCCTCAAGATTTGAAACTGTCATTCCATGCAAAGTATGTCTAAAAAAGTTATGGTACTTACTCTTATATTAAATTAAACTGTCAAAATACTATGAAAATCTCTTTAACAATGGGATTTTTACGGCCGCATGGTTGCCGGATTTTTTTTGCCATTAGAGGAAACGTTAATTCTTTCTCCGTTATTTTAGGTAATGTCCATTTGTGAAACTTTCCTTCATTGATGAATGGTTCATTTTATTTTAAGTATTTAAATTATATTCTTATTATCATTATTATTATTATTCCTTATCCCTCTAGTCTGATCCAGAAAAGAGGGATAAGGACGAAGAAGAAGAATAATTTTAAGTATAAACATTAATGAATTCATTTACTAACAATCACAATACGTAGTTTATCAAAATTACTGTAGTTGGTTAAATCGTTGGTTGAATCGTTAAAAATAAGTCTTTGATATAAACTTATATTTGAATAATTATAATCCAATTTAATACTTCAATAGGAATATTTTTGTTTAATTTAGTTCCTTAAAAAACAGAGTAAACTCAAAACAGTTATTGGTATTTTTTTTCTCTAAAAATATTTGCACAGTTGAAAGAAACCGATTCCATTACAAAATATTAACAAAATGAATGCGTTTTAAAAGTTTAAAGCTAGTAATAATTTTTGTTGAAACTGTTTTAAAATACTTTTCGGCGAATGTATAATTTAGTGACCTCAATTATAAAATGGTTTTCCTATTTTAGAGGAGGTGCCCGTTAAAAGGATGCTGTTCAATGAATTTAAATTGCTGTGATTTAATAACGTTTAAAAACTTTATTCATTTTGAACGATTGTAAACCTTTTTTTATTTAAAATAATCACGCTTTAACCCTGCAAAAACATATCATTAGTTTCAAGTTGAAAACTTAACAGTTTTTTAAGCGTAAGAATACACTGGATGAGTTCGTGAAAATCCGTTAATCCATGAAAAATTCAAGAAAATGAATGCCTAAAAACACTATTATTTTACAGTGTACAATAAAAGTATAGTTCCAGAAAGGCATTTTGTTTAAATGAGAGTGATATAGTATACTATAATCCATGTTCACATGAGGAATTTAAAGAACTCTAGGAACTTTATTAATAACTATGGCAAACAACTCCAATACTTGTTTGATATGAAAATATGCATGAAACAACTGATGCGTAGCCTCAAGATCGATTAGCATTTCATAATTAACGAGTTCATGTTCAAAGTTACATTCAGATATGCGTTGCATTAAAATGTAATTAATTTGGGTGTTAATAATTTAACATGAGAGCGAATCCTCCATTTATTCATGAGTGTAATTAACTTTCTAAACAATGAAGTACACGTGTCTACTAGAATTTGTTACTTCAGATTAAATTACCAATTCTTGTAAGTGTTATTTGATAGCATTATATTAGCACTAAAAGCATCTTTAGTAATAGAAAAAAGTTTAAAACATATTTACCCAGAAAATGTGAGCAATTCTTTCTGTTTCGTATAAATAAAAAAACTGCATTCAATAGTTGTATATTTTAATATTCTAATACCTATATGTGTGAAAAATACTAGTAGTTTTTTAGATAAATATTGCACTTTTGTGAAATATATTATTTCTCTTTTCTTTCTCGGAAAATAAAGGTATAACTTTTCTTAAAGAGAAAAAATATAAAAATCACTGGTACTAAAGTTTGTATAAGCAAATAAAAATGTAAATCAACAGTTGTTGAAAATAATAGTTGATTGAATGTTAACTAATTGCTAAAATTCATTAAGGCTTTAGTATTGAATGAATGTTTTTTATTACATTTATTACATTTTTTCTATGTTATGTAAGTAAGGATAACAAGGATACAAAATATTTTTAATTAAATTGCCCAAGTAAACAAAAATCACTCAGTTCTTATATAAAAAAAATATTTTTACCTTCCGTATGAACAGTTTAGTAAAATTATTATTTACATGGATGTTTTTACTTTTAAAATAACGATTTAGTCATTACAAATGCAAAAAGCACCAAAAAAACAATTGCTTGAAATTATAATACTTTATGTTATCCATACAATATAAGAAAGTTTGACCGTTTTGAGACCCCTATATTTAAAAAAATTGGGTTATAAGAATTTGATTATATTTAGCTTATAGTTTATATATTGATTGAAAATAATTGGAAAATAAATTGTATATAGATATTGACAAATTCAATGATTAAAAATTAGTATAAAACATCTTAAAAATTGGTCAAACTGTAAGAAATTCTGAATTTTAACACTAAAAAAATCCAATTCATAAAAAACCTTCCCTAAACAAAGGTTCATTCTTTCAACATCCTTAATTCACAATTCACCTAACAAATGACCAAAAAAAATCCTAAAACACTCTTAAAGTTTCTCTCCCTAAATTAGTACCCCCCTAATTCAACCCATCGAAAATTTCCAGCGAAAACAACCAACACACGAAAAAGAAAAACCCTTCTTCGCTGATAAAAGAGCAAAATATACGACTTCTGGATCTCAGAATCGTTTTCTAGTCGAAAAACACTTCAGCAGCGCTCTTTGGCAACAAGAAACAAGAACCTAAAGAGAAAAGGGGACCTATAGGAAGAGACAGAGAAAAAGCCCCTTCCAAACCTTTTCCAATGGCCCGTTATTTATGAGTGTTATTCCGTGATCAGGTTTGGCAATGGTCTTAGGTGCTCCTCGTATTTTCTCTCGTATCCGATCCCTGTTCGAAGGAAACTAAATCCCGCATTGTTTTTTCTGGGCCCTCCAAGTTGGTTACCTGGAGGATTTAATCAACTTGCTGCTTTTTGAAGCCGAATCCTGGGCTTTTTTCTGTGTCTTGATATATGGGGTTCATACTTCCCTATCGGAGGGAAAGTTACTGAGAAGTGAACCGTTCATACTGTAGTGATTAATCTTGATGTTGTTATTTCTTGCTGAGAAAAAATTGTAGTTTCTGCTTTTTCTACATGGAGATACTTTTAGTTTCGATTTTGAAGGATACCTAGGTTTTTTGATAAACTCGATGAATAATGATTGTTTAATTGTTTGTAATTAATATTATATTCAGATCTTCATAAGGATTGTATCAAAACTTTTGACAAATATTTCTTTATCTTTAATGCAAAATATTTAGTATCTTCTAGCACTGACGAAGGGGGATTCGTTAATCCATGAGACAATTATATGATGTGTACTTGTTCTAAAATAAAAAGTTGAACACGGTGGAATTGAACTATATTTTACACATGTTTTCTTTTCGGTTTCACAATGTTTTACGTTCTATTGTTATAGTTAACATAAAACTTTTAAATCCTCTTTACACATTTTATTTACTTGAAAGATAACTGATTTATAACTTCGCATAAAGCAAGCATAAGTATTCGTCAGGCGTATTATCTTTCAACTTAACTTAGAATTACCTAGGTTTGTTAGCAAGTGCTTCATTTTAAATTAAAGTCAAGTTTAAAATTAAAAGAAATAATGTGAACTTATTTAAGGGGGTCCGGGACACTTCAGAAAAAATTTTTATTTATAAGTTTAAAATTTTGAAATTTTTTGTGAAGATAAAACATCGGTTTCATTGTAAAAATCACTACTCAAAACTTTTGAACAAAAAGTTTTTGAAAAATTTTAAATTCCATTTTTGTCAAACAAAAAGAGAGGGTAGTTTAAAATTGATATAACTCAAAATATTATAAATCAATTTTCAAAATTTTTTCACTAAATCAAACAGACACATATTATCCTTGTTTACACAAGAAGCTCCGGGGCGGTCATTTTGACCGTTTTGCGTTTTTAAAACGAATTTTTTTCAAAAGTATTTGAGTTTGGGACTTCTACTTTTACGACTTTTCCTAACTTGTGCTTCTGTTATTGCCATCCAAATTTGGTTTGGTTCGCATAACGGGTTCCGGAGATATTGAAAGAACTACCTAGAACCCTCAAAAACAGTCATTTTGACCGTTGATTATTTTACGTACTTATTTCTACTTTATGGCTTAAATTTTGTTATCTTTTGGTTCAAGGATATCTCTAAGGAGGTTCTTCCACCAAATAAAAATATGTTAGTGCTTTCTTTGTATAAAATCCTAATACGCATCTTTATTTTATTGCATATCCCTTTTCTAAGCTCTTTATATTTCCCTGGCCTGTTTTATCGTTTTGAATGAAATATTTATAATTTCCTTCTTCGAAGGGCAAAAACTTTCAATGATAAACTAATTTATTATGTTTCACAGTATATTTTACTGTAGGAAATATAGATACATGCCTAATATCTGTCAAGATACATAATTTTATAGTGAACAAAGACTTGATTCATTGAAACCCATTTGGATTATGTTTAAAAAAGTTAGCAGTGTTACAAGGAATGTTTGAAGCATACCAGAGTTTTGAGAAAATAATTCGACCAAAAAAAGTTAATGTGCGATATTATGTCGTTATGAAATGGCTACGAAATGCACCGTAATTGCCGGATCGGGATGAAAGAAGGTAAGAAATTTTTGTATCCAAGTATAGTTACACTGTATATTTAGATTGTATATCAAAAGGAAATTAGTAAAATAATTGGTGAACAACAATCTGTGTTTTAATTAAGACAAAATTGGAGAGATCAAAGGCCTATTACTTCTCCTTATATAACATGCGCTAGTGACGTCATAAAGACGTCACCAGGGTCAAAATGCAAAGTATTGACGGTACCAAGTTACCGATATATGCAACAATTATTAAAAGTATGCGTTTGGTAAATGTTCTTTAACTTTTACAAAGGTTATTAGATGTATGTAAAATTGGTTTAAAATAATCGTTTTTGTGTAATTTACTATCAAAAAACGATATTAAAGATATAAAAATGCTTTTAAATATTGTGTGATTGATGTTATTAACGATATCTACAAGCATATCATGCAATTTTTAGCTCTAATGTGTATTTTTGCTAAGAAAAACCTAGCGGTCAAAATGACTGTTTATGAGGGTTCTAGGAATGAGGCCCTTGCCGAAGCTTCTAGTGTTAAGATTCAGCATTTTAAGAAATATTGATAATTTGGAAAAATATACAAGTAAAATATTCTTGAAATTTTTACGTCACTTTTATTTAAAAATTCATATTTTTAAAAGTAAACAAAATTTTTCAATTTGCTGAATTTTAATTAAAGTAAAATGTATAAATAGCATCTGTTTCAAATTTCAACTCTCTATGTCGAACGGTTCTTGACTCAAATCAATTTAAAGATGAGAACAGTGAAAAAACGCATCATAGAGAAAAATGGATTTGAATGCAGAACATAGAATGGTAGATTACCAAAGCAAGCCGGCAACAAAGGATTGTATCTCCGGAACTATTTATGATAGGTATATAATTAGCATCATTTTAAGTAGGAAAAAATTGATTTACATTTTAAAAGCAAAAAAATATTATTGAAAATCTGACGATTTTTGTGTCCCGGACCCCCTTAAATAGAAATGAAAAATTTAAGTTCGTGATGAACACTAAAAGGGGACTGCAGATAAAACTTTTACTTACATAATCAAACAAAACCATGCTTCTAATACTTTACCATTTGGTTAGTTAATTAAGTAAAATACTTGTTACATCGTTCAAGGCTCTATTGACCCATTAAAACTAGATCCCTAATAAAAAAATCAAATGCTATTCAACAGAGACGTACCCCAAATTCCTCTAGGACTATTTCCCAAACAAATAGTATTGGAACTAACATAAAAAATAGGCCCTTTCGATACCCAAATAATTCTCCTTCCAATTTCTTTCTGTAAGAAAATCTCCACGCACGAGTCTTCTAACTATCTTGATCTATGACATTGTTCGTTGTTAAACGGAACAGAATTTATGTCTGCTCAGATGGAGACTGGCGTAAGTCCAAAACCATACAACATGGACTTGGGTTTCTTTCAAGGTCCTAGTTATTTAGGGCGGTAGTTGACTTTGTCAAAAGTTCGACGATTCACATGCTAGAACAGATCGAATAATTACTTTCTACATGAATATTTTCCAATCCCACTTCTTAAGGAATCCATTTCTACTAAAAGACCAATCATAGCGTCCGCAGATATACTGGCAATGCCATATTTGAAATAACAATTTTCTAACAAACCAATCAGAGCTCTAACTCATAGCTTATGAAGTAGAATTGGGAAAGATACTTTCTCCATAGGAACAACAATTGGGAAGTAAACACCTATTGAAATTAATGATTTTGACTATTGTATATCATCACAAAGGAACAAGTTTTTAATTTTTTCAGATTTTTTAAAAATATTAATAAATTTGCAATCCTCATTTAAAAGTTCCAAAGGAAAAAAAACGGGCATGACGTCATAGCTGCGAAGTAAAAAGAAGCCGCCGATCGCTCAAAATCATCCAACCAATCGACGACTGCTCAAATTTCCCCCTTCTGCTTCCTAACAATGACGTGTTTCGCTACCATGACGTAATGCGCTGAGCTACTGCGCATGTAGTTTTTATTTATTAAAAAATTAACTAATTAACTTATTTATTAAAAAAATTATCGGATTTGAAAAATTTCTTCACCGATGATCTCTTTTGATGAAAATCTGTTAAGAAAAATTAAATTTGAAAAAGTGTTTACTAGCCTGCTTACTTACACTGCAAATTCGTGAAACACTTTTTAAACAAAAATGTACACTTTTAACATTTTAAACGCCGCAATTCAAATTTCGAATTAATGGTTCTGATTTTTGGCTTAATTGCTAGTTTCATCATTATTAAAACCATTCTAGTAATTTTTTGGCGGAAAAAAAAATCTTAAGTATGATTTTGAGGATGTTCCCATTTGGGAACATCGGCGTTTGGGGTGAAGTTTTTAGGGGGATTTCCAAAAGGGACATATTTTACAATTAATTCAAATAAGTTGATTGAAATAGGTTTCTACTCAATGATTATGAACATTTTTATGATTGTGGACAGTTTTTTCATTTTTATTATCCATACTTGAACGATTGAGTAACATTTTATAAATTTTCATAAGAAAAAATTGACATGTTTATTACGTACGCGAAGCTTTTCCGTAAATTTTTCTTGCACTATGGGTAATATTTTGGTGTAAAAAATACAAAAGAGTGTTCCCATGCTCTTCATAGCTAAACAATTACGTTTATGTTAGAAATATTAGTTTTAATTACGGTTCTATACGGATATCTAGCATAAAATCCACTAATTGCATTAAAATCTAATTAGCTTTCAAAATTAATAATCATCATTATCTCCATTGATTTATTATAGATGTGTTTCTCATGGAAGATTCCGAACTGAACCACATATATCTTACATCCAACTTATGTTAGAAGAGTGTTTTAATTTGTGCGCACTTTTCCTTATTTTCAATGAACAAAAATATATACGCAAATCCTCAGAAGCACTCCAAATATGCTCTTTGTATAACCCCCATTGATAATTACTGAATATTAATCGATCGGGGAGTTAGAAATATATACAAGTGTAAGAATTTGCTATAAAGCTTTAGAATTTATTTCTCCATAAATCAGGTAAAAAAATAAGAATTACATATTTTTGAATTTAAAACATAATTCTTAACCTGTTCAGATCCTTTGAGACAAGAAATGTTCCAAAAATTAAAGAAAATTGGAAATAACTTGAATTTTTGCATGTTATAAAAATCCCCTCAAATACTATACCCCAAACGCCGATGTTCCCATTTGGGAACATATACGTTGTATCGGTAATTACTCTCCAAATTTAAAATATGAAGCTATTCTGTCAAGCCAAATGGGAAGATGTGTACTTAAGCTACCTAAACACAGCAAAGTTATTTAAAACTAAATTTATTTAAATTTTTCACAAGTTGAAACTTGTGCAACTTTTGGAAGAGCCAAAAATCTCTAATTTTGATGCAAATTCTACAAAAAGGATTAAATTGCACGTGAAAACTTTTGCATGTAAAATAACTTCATATCTTTTAGTTACTTTCTACAAAGTATTTTAATTGTGTTCCGATTGTGTTGCATGAGTGTTGCTAACAGAATTCAGTACAGAAAATATAATTCTTATAGTGTTTCACATTTTTCAACACTATATTCAGAACACTTTTCCCAAATATTTTTAGAACATTCAGAATACCATCACTGCGCGATAGGGTTTTAAAGTGTTTCACCTAACAACACACTTAAAGTGTTGTTAATTTGATAACAACACTTTTACAACACAGTCTTTTTCTCACGCAATACAATCCAAACGCTTTTAATTAGAAGCGCTTATTATTGTGTTTACATAGCGTTGCAAATGTGTTTCAAGAATTGGCATATGAACGCATAGTTCCAGAAAATCTTCAGTTACTCAAAACTAAGCGACTTACGCAACTGTTACTCTAAACAACTCATATATCCGAAAGGAGAAGTTAGTATCCACTTGAGCACCGAAGTCACTTCTCTTCCAATTCAAAATACATCTCCATGTTTTGTTGAATGAAATTTTCAATGGAAAGTGACGGCAGCGAGCCTTTTCTGTAGAGGAAAAAAATCTTCAAATTGTTTGAGGTGTAAAAACATTTGGGAGGGGAGCGCATCTTTAAATCGTTCTCTGATGCCTTTTGATGGATGTGCTCGTATAAATTATGACGGGCAAGCTCACAGGATGTATTAGAGGGCTTTCTTACAATATCAAGTTTATTTTTTCGTATTTGGAAGTTGAATTTATTGAAAAGAATGCTACTGTTTCCGGATGGTTTGAGTCTTCGATTCCCTTAGGTCCACTTACAATGCCCTAAGAATATATTTCCATATGCATGGTATTATTTATACATCACATGCCAGTCTGAAAAAAGTGAAAAAAGTTTTTCTGTTTGAAAAAAGTGTTTCTTAATCGGTACAAACCTAAAGGTTTCAATGAAGTTTTAGTCTAACTACTATCTTATACTCTGTTCATATAGAATAGGCGGCTGAGACGTAATGTAATAGAAGCAGTTAATTAGGGGTCATTCATTAATTACGTAAAGGTCCCGAGGGGGAGGGGGGTTGGAAAAATCTCTACATACTCTTACTTGGGGTGGGGGGGTCAAATCCATTCTTACGTAAGATTTTCCAAGTTAATGTAAACAAATTCCAATTATTCTAATCAAATTAATATTTAACCCCAGAAAACTTATTATTATAAAAACTTAATTTTAAATCTCTACTGATAAACGGTATTCCAAAGACTAGAGATAATAATATAATGGTAATATCAAGTTGACAGCAAGAATATTACTTATCTGTTGAAAAATAAAAATATCTGATTTACGTCAAACTGAGAGTTTGTGCAACTGGTCCTTTTCTAACATTTTATTATTTTGAAAAACGAAACAGACTCTTACGTAAGAATAGGGGGGAGGGGTTTGAAAAATCTTATGTACCCTTACATGGGGGTAGGGGCGTCAAAAATTGACAAAATCATCCTTACGTAATTAATGAATGGCCCCTTATCATCGAAAAAATTTTCTTGTGCAATGACAAGGTAGCCTAAACAGAAATAGTTAAAATACTGTAAAAGAATCTGTCTGAAGTTGTGGTGATGCGTTATTAGGCGTTATTAAGCGTTTTTATCCTGCTTCAGCCGCCTATTCTAAATGAATAGACTATAACACAGGTAGTAAAATACACCTGCCAATATCTTTCATTCAATATTGACCTTTGGTAATAAGACCCCCTCTGAAATATCTGCCAATACCAATGACAGTGCAATTTATCGGCTTTTAATGGCCAATATGGTTTCTCAGACATTGATAATAAAAATGGAGGAATGCAAATCCGATCCAATTCCTTCAGGTCCATTTTATTCATGGTTAGTTTATATTTTCAATTTCACTTAAAAAGGAATTTATTTTCAATTGAGTGTTACTGTTTACGTGACCCATTATTCACCACTGCTTTGAGTCTGCAAAAACTACAATTTTTGAATTATTTGAATGAAAAAATTTGCTTTTTTGAAGTCAAAACCAAACTGAAACAAGCTCTTAACCAAAGAGTCCCATAACCAAAAGAGTTCTTGAATATTCGAGTTTAAAATTTTAAATTAATCTATATAGTTTTTCTTTCACATACTTAATGCCATGTAAATTTCATAACACATTTTAAACTTATACGAGTTTTTATAAAATCCCTGTCTCAGTACAGATAAATATTCAAGGCTTTTTAAAAGATGCTTTAAAAGTTCTTGCTTTTTCGTAGTTCATATATAGAGCTTCCATACGATCCCACAAGTGCATTTTTGACTCAAACATTACAAATCTTACTCTCAGTTTATAGCAAAGAACAAAATACGTTATGAGACATAAATCCCGTATCCTATATTTCCAATTCTAAAATACTAGTATGTAGTATGTACTTTGAAAATTACTTAAAAAATATTTTTGTTTTGAAACTATGCTATGTATTTTTACTTGAATTTCATTTTTAGATAGTTTTCTGTGCGATGCTAAAAAATTTAAATTTAGCTCTCTCATCTTTTTAAAATTTATATTTACTTCCGTCGATCATCAAAGCGTGAAGCATGCATTTTGTCGAAGAATCGGATTGCTGGATTGCTATATCAAAACGATGCTATGCACGAACTTGAGTTATTATTGGTTTTTATTCAACAATTGCTTTCTATTTTCTATGTAGAATTCTTTCAGAAATTTGAGTCAGAAGATAGTACAGACGATAGAAAATATTTTAAGTCAAATATTGCTTTAGACGGATTATCATGCTCAAAAATGTTCTTGTAAAAATTATTAAAAAGACAAACAAGTAATATGATAGTTCCTTTGAAAGTACTTTTATTATCCCTAATTTAGCTATTAATTTAGCTCTAATTAGCTTTAAAAATTAATTACAGAAGTAATAACTTTATGCAATATGTTATTTTCTATGGGGTAAACGAGTTCAAGATGAAAATTGACAGATACTGGGATTCCGGTAGTTTGGGTTAAAAAGACTGGACCAACCTTGCTGGGCTTACGCCTGTAGTTGGTCGATTTCATTTGTATTTGTATTTGTATGTTTTTAAAGAAGCACAAAATATTTCAATCATATTTGATTTCCTAAAAACTACTTTACCTCTAAATTTGGCACATCTTACGGCAAACCAATTTACAATAAATAATTTTTTACGACTCTAACTCACTCTTACACTCAGTAGTATATACCGCGATGAACAAAAAAACAATAAATATAATATAACAGTTTCCTTTTGAAATTTCTTTTTTAAGTAGTTGGCTCGCTACTACTTGACTGAAATCTCTCTCCCGAACAGATATCTTAAAAAATGATCCCTAATCCAATATTTCATTTGAGCATACTTCTGCGAAATCAAAATAAAACATTCTCTGATTTTATTGTCTTTCTATCCTCTGATTTGAATTGGAAATGAGATACAAATTTACGCAAAGCTGTTTAGGGGCTTTGTTTTCCTCACAAATCAAAAGTTAATTTTCGGCAGCACCTTTCTATATTTATTTCTCTTAAAGTCAATTCAATGCAAAGAATTTTATTGGAGGGCAGGTTTTTTTCCTTTGAAATGTTTTGATTTTTTTTCTTAATATTCTTCTACTACACTTATGTGCTATAGGTATATTAAAAAGTCAGTATGAAGAAAATTTACCTTACAAACATTATAGTATAATAACACTAATTAGTTAATGCAATTCATTTCTTAATTAAGAGAATTCTCAAGAAATGAATTTCATTAATCAAACCGGCTGTGAAAGTCTTCATGCTTACATAACACTAATTAGTGTTTGTTGCTCAGTTTCTTAATGAATTTAAATAAAGAAATATTTTGATATTTAGTTATTTCACAAAATGTTTTCTCCGATCTTTCACAAAGCAACAAAGAGGGCCATATTAGAAGCCCAAGTTACTGTTACCAAGCTAGAAACTATGAAAACATTTATCAATTTTAAATTAATTCTGTATAGGGGAAAAGAATTGTAAACCATTGTTCGCTGTGACCATATGGTGACGCTAGTACCTAATGGGTTGACTAATATATTGTCAGTTAGTATTTTTGAGTTAGTATGTATAGTATTTTGTATAATACAATAGATAACAAAGGGGGCAATATTTTTTATATAATTCAAATAGGGTATGTATTAATGTTGAAAAATAGAAGAAGAATAAACTAATAGAACAAATATAAGTGATTCTAAAAGCAAAAGTTAACTTGCAAACCAATGAATTTAATATTAATATATTTCACTAAAATTGAGGTGTTTGTGGAAAAAATGAGCCATTTCTTATGTAAAACTGTTGGAGTTATCTCAATGTTGCTGCATGCACCTCAATTGTTTTGTTTACGAAAGTTATTTGAGTTTCAAAATGTCTTCTCTTTTTCTACCCAGGTATTTGGGGGGAAATGATATGAGACAATCCAATCATTGGAATGATTTAATAATATCGCTAACACACTATCTTCTTCCCCGAAATCCCTTTTCGAATTATTTGTTGTTTGATTGATAACGGTTTTGCATGATTCTCATACGCAAGCAACGAATTCAATTTCAGTTTAAAACATCAATTTTGGGGAAGATAAATTCTTATTTAAATGCTTATCTTCGAAGCTTTTACGCAACCCTGGATAATTTTCCTTCTTAGATATAAACTTAAGAGTAATGTCTAATGGTGTTTACGTTGAATATCAAATTTAATTTGTTTTCCGAAGAATAACAAAGAATTTATATCCGTATCTATAATAAGAATCCAATTATATAAATTTTAGCGCGATACATCTCTTTAGGCACCTCAAGGGCTTTCCTGCTTTCTAAGGTCTTATAAAAGGAAAATATTTGTTCGGGGAGACAAGAAAATCTAACTTTAAAAATAATTATTTTAGTCAAAGGGAAAAATGACATGGGATATATATGTATATTTTATACATTCATGAACTACATATCTTATTTAAATTATCTTATTAACACATACTTACAAATAATTAAAATTTTACCGAACGACATAAAAAGGAGCGAACAACACGGGTTTAGTATATATGTGTCCCGAAACTGTGGATGTTTCCGAAAAACGCTAATAATGTATGCATATTTAATGATAATTTTCTTATTTTTATAACTGATTTTATGTTCTGTGATGAATAAATGTGCTTGAGTAATATTTTTAGCCATTTTTTTATGATTTTCAACAACTGTTATTAAATATGTAGCGTGAGTTACGAACACTATATTTGATCATGATTTTCTTAAGTACTAGGGAGCAACCGCCCCCTGCTCGCTATCGCTCATCAACCCCCGTAAACTGCTGACGCAGGACCTTTTGGAATTGCTTCGCAATTAACACAAATTCCAACTCGCTGAACTTAATACACTTTATAAAACAATTTACAGAAAAAACGTCAACCAACTTTCCAAAAATACGTCGCCAAATCCCCTCCATGAATAAATCTCCCATAAAAGTTTAAATATATATTAACCCGAACTTATCAAAAATTTAAACGAAATATTTTTTAAAATATTCATCTTAATTATTTTTAATCTATAATTATAAAAATAACTAATTCTAATTGTTTATCAATATTAGGACCAAACAAAAACAATTATTTTAAAGTAACTCGTTATTATAATTTGCCTTGTGTTTATCATAACCCAGACTTGTTAAACTATACCGTTTAATCAATAAGGAAGTTGCATGTGTAATATTTTCAAAAACAAACAAGTGTTCCGTATGGTTTTTTGTATGGTAAAATGAAATATCTATTCAGTTTTTCAAAAAAATGTACAGGTAATTAAATATTTTAATTTAAAAGTAGAGAAAAAAACACGTGACTGAAAACGTTTATTGTTTAAAATGTAGGATGACGTCAACAATAATACCATCAACTCCATTGCTTTTCAACAATGCCTATTGTAAGATGACGTCACATCCAAACTCTTGGCGTTTTCGCGCGCTTTTAAAAAGGGGATTTTTGTTAATTCTTTTGGCAATCAAAAAATTTCTCGATCGGCCTCAAATTTTGGGTAGTTGCTTATTTTTGCAAGAAGAATCGATTAAAAAAATAAAAAAATCATGCAACTTCCTCATTGAATGGTGTCAAAAAATGAGTGTTTTAGGAAAAAAGTACAGAAGTTTTTGTACTGGGAAATTGGAAACAAATTGAAATTTAGATAAATTTTATTTTTAATCGGCAATAATAATCGACACTTTTTACTTCGCCTTTTGTAGGTATTATAAATGGGAGTTATATACATTGTAAAAGTTAGTTACTTTAACGTTTTATCTATCTAACTTCATTATTCAAATTTATTTAAACTCAAATCTACGTAACATATTTACCATCCTTATACATAATAATTGAGTTATTGAATTTAAAGGACATGGTATAAAATTTCATACGTTTTTGTATTAAAAAATTGAAAAAAAAAGGTTTGAGTTAATACCACCCACCCTAACCCGTTTAGTCTTTCAAAACGAAAGCAGACAACAGTTTTTACCCGAACCTTAAAATAAATAAACAAAATATTATCAATTTCGGATTAAATATTCGAGTGCAGTATATTTCCATATAAATTTCATTTTTAATAACTTAAAGCCCCTTCTTACAGTTTCTATGGCACGGGGCTATGAATTATTCATAAACCATTAATATGTAAATAACTGTCGTCTAATAATTTCAAAAAGTGTAGTCGCTTCATAATAAACAACCTTTACAAAGCATTTGTAGAGGATGGCCGCTTCCAACGCTGTTTGAATAAATGTTTACGAAATTATTCATCATTGATTCTGAATCTGTAATATTGCAGCCATATTAGTTTCTCTTGTGAAATAGTACGCAGATATTTTCACCATATTTCCCTTGAAAGATATCACCGAGTAAAAATGCATGGGCTTTTGAAATATTTTTCAATATTAATCTAATGTCACAGATCTCAGACTAAAAAGTATTGTTTTCCAATTTCTTAGTTTTAAAAAAGTCATAAGTTAATCGTTAAAAACGTTTTGCAATCCTTTGTACATGATGTAATTTATACAAATATTTAAGCTTAGAATAAGTTATCCGATTAAAGAATTCAATATTCATGGTAATTTCTGAAGTTAATATCGACATATTCTGTCTATTGATTTGTGTTATAATTTTCTAAAGTGTATTTTTTTGTAAATTCCATAATATCTGGATCATAATGAAAGAATCTATTTAAAATATTGTGAAGAACAATTGTTTTTAAAAAATGTTGGCGATTGATTAAAACTATATTCCAAGATTTTAATTCATTAAATTAAGTACTTCAAAATAATTTGTTTCTTTGAATTACAATTTTTTCTTTATTTTACCTATTAATTTGCTTATTTTGAGGAAATCAGATGGACCAATTGTTTTCTTACAGTATGTTGTATATTTTTAGTATTGTATTTAGTATTTTTAGTGTTGTATATTTATAATTGTACATTTTTAGTTCTTCTAATTGATTTTCTTTTTCTTTTTCCCTTTTTCCACCTCTTGGATTTCATCTGTAATTGTGTTGGAATAAATAAATAAATGTAAATTTTTTAAAATTTCTATTCCTCATTAATTTTTTATAGGATATTGTAAGAAAATTACACTTGGTACTGCTAAGCCAACGGTAATAAAAGGGTCCCGTGATTTTTACAGACGTTGCACGACCGATAGTACTCTACTTGTATGAAATAAAATCTCCATTTTGATATTAAACGGTTCCGTTCCTTGGTTAATATCGAGACCCTTTTACCATTGTTGATAAAGCAGTATATAGAAATCTTCTTGTAGGATCTTTTTTATTATGGAATAAAATTTAGGAATGCCCCAAATTTCCCATTGGATTCAATGGTAATCTCGGGTGGCTTAGGATTCAAGATTCAAAAGGTTACATGGTTGCTTTCTCTCCTTCTACCATTTTAATCCTTTCCTCGTAAACGCCTCAAATTTTCCATGGGATTCAATGGCAATCCAAAGAAATACAGCACATACAGCAGATATACAGTATAACCTCAATAAAACCGAACGGACCCTTAAAAATTTAGAGATAACAAGGGAAAATAGAGAATACTTGATTTCAAAAGGGGATCCTTTTTCAAGACATAATAGTTTTCGAGGCATCAAAATTCGAGATAGCGAGAGCACACTGAGAGAAATGACAGCTTCAAATTTGAGTAAATTGATGTTCTCATTTTGGTATCAATATGGTTCCTTTTGATCCTTTTGGTTCAAATATGACGACCCAATGCTTTCAATTTTGAAACACCAGATACTCAGTTTCAAACAATTTAATAGTCACCACTCAAATTATGCTTACTTTTAGTTTATATTTGAAAATTGAAATATTTGCAATACATCGAAAGTAACATTCAGTTGGTGTGAAAACGTGGGACACAATTTATAAGAATGTCATGGACGAATTAAAAAATGAGTAGGGTAGGTGGGGGTAAAAACCCGCAAGAGGCAAAAGCACGCACCGCGATTTTTAATTGTTAATGATCGATTCAAAACTTGAAACCCAGGTAGTTGGTTTGTCTTATTGTGACCTATTGTTCTGTGAAAATTCGTACCCCTAAGTCACTCATGAGTTTAAAAAATGCCAAAAGTTTGTTTTCCCTCATTTTGATGTAATTTTTCTGATCTTTTACTTAAAAATTACATAAAATAGGGCTTGAGGAAAAATACAAACAAATAGCCCAATGATAAGATAGCAATTCGACTTCAGTTTCATTTTGAAAGAAATGCCTCAACATGTCTCTAAAAATAATAAGGCTTGTTTTTCAAAATAATGTAAAACGGGGCAAATCCACGCAGGTGTTTTGGGGCGAATGTACGCAGCTTAAAAAGCTCAGGAATTCGTCCCAAAAGGAAATTGGGACTACTTGATCTCTATAGATGTTAATAAAGGTGTCCGAGATGCCAACCCTCTACCTGAAACCATCCTTTCTCCCTTTTGAAAGATATCTGGTCAATCTGAAATTAATTGTAACAACAGATTGACAATTTTCATTAAAACTGATCATATTTATATTTAATATTGTTCGTTGGCTTAGAAATATTAAAACAACATTAAAAGCATAATTTTTAGTGTTTTTATAATGAAAAATTATGTTTACCCATGTTTATTGCACTTGGGCACCAAGATTTGCAAGTGCGGGTCTTTGCCCCATTTTGCGAGGCAAAGCCCCGCGAATTTTTTTTCTACTAAATTGTAAATTTCTCCTAAAATACCAACGATAAGAGTTTAAACTTGGATTGGTTTTGTAGGTAGGATCTCAATCTAACATATCCAATTGAAATTTCGGGATTATCTTTCCCCTTTCGACGACAATGTTAAAAATACTGAAAATTGCGTGTCTTTGCCCCCACCTACCCTACTTGATGCCTTATTTTTGAGTACCTGCAAATTTTCAAAAATTAACACATGCAATGTTTTCAAATTTGAGTAAATTTGGATTGGAGCCTGCTTGAGTGCGTGATATACTCAGATTTGAGTAATTTTTACTCATTTTTGAGACTGTCGTTGTAAGAGTGCATGCTGTAGTACCTTTTTGCTCCGAGGTACAGATTTTTTATTGCTTTTACAACCAATTTCAGTTCAAATTCTAAATGAGACATGGAAAGGTACTGATTATCAAATTCTTCATCTAAAATCCAATAAATCCCTGCCATATCCATGACTAGTAACACCCATGACACACGCTCTTCACACTGGATCACCCCTAATAAAGTTAAGGTCAATCTCAAAAATCCCTCCCATCCGATCTTTTATAATTACTTTTTTCCCATGAGCAGGGGGCATTTTTCAAGTCTCAACAGGGGGTCGACACAACAAGGCGTTCGAAAACCCTGGAGGGGGGAGGATTAATTCGGATTTTCCCTTCTTACTTCCCCCACCCCACCAGAGGCAAGATCAACACAGTGGGGGGCTAACGAGATGGATAGAATGGGCTAAGCCCCGTGCAAACGATGTTAGTCTTGAGAGAGGGGTCTAGGTGAGGTTGAATGGGGGTTGATGAGCCCTTGTTGTTGGAACGAGCGTTTTGTCTGACTGGGGATGTGGTGCATAACATTGAAGGAATGGAATCTCCGTATTTAGTGGAATTATACTTGAATTGTCTGTCTACCTTCTCCCATTTTTTCGCAAAATGTACCCTATTAAAAATACTTATTATTTAATTCATTATTATTATTTAATTCAGGTCACGCATAAAACTTACTACATTAACTATTTTGTATGTATGTGCTAATCTGCATTTTCCTTGTTTCGAGCAAAGCGGTAGGTAAGTTGGTGTTTAACGCCGCAAGGTTCGAATTAAAGTTTCTTGGGAATGACCGTTTCTTCAGATTCTTCATACCTAATTGCCCGATTTCCAAAACATCATTTGGAAATTACGATTGTTAGTTTTCGCATGGAGTGCAGTGTCATTCAGTAACCAACCCCAAAAATTAATCTGGGTGAAAAAGAAAGCCAATATGGTAGTATTAAACTGAGCACATAACCTATGCATAGGATTGGCACCCTCTAGAACCTTTGACCAGAAAAACGAATATAATCATCTCAGGCCATGGTCCCCATTGTCCTAATAAGTTAAATTTTAGTTTAAAATTTATCTAAACTTACATATCATTATAAAAACATCTGTGTTTAAACAATCCAAAAACCATACTTATCCATACGTCCTATAACATAGGTTCAAACTATGTAGAAATATACTTAGCTACTTCTACAATATTTACTACACGAATCCTAGCCAAAGACCGTAAACACAACCTGTTACAACAGATACACCTACTGCAACCAGTATCTCCACCAACCAGAATAAAAAGGGCACATCACAGTATGAACACTCACACACAAGATCTCCAGTGTTTACGATTCTCCCATAAAGTATTTAACTCCCTCTCAGCAACACCAGTAGCTGCTGACTCACTTTTCCAACGCGCACTAAATGTTATAACGCTTCAGAATCTCCGAATGTTGGTATCACATGACCACAGGGGGTCCCAGGGGGGTCCGATGTCCCCCAGAAGCACGAAAGATGGACTTTCGGAAAAAGAAGTCTGAGTCACCCATTCTTGCTGAATATTTATTGGAGCCACAGGAGGCGTACTGCGTTATTAGTTTAGATTTTTTCTCTATTTTGTTTTGTGCGGAAGTGTTTTTTTGGGGTGCATAAGTTACGGATCATAAAGTTGAGGGTGGGAAGTTTGCGTTAAATTGCCGGATTACAGATTTTCTGTATGCAGGGGATGGAGTTGTTAGGCGATTGATGTTGAAATTTTGATTTTGGTTTATGGTTCGAGGAGGGAAGAGGGTTTTTTTTACAACAGTTGTGATCCGTCTACTTTGTTTTGGGTTATGATGTGGAGGGGGGGAGGGAATAAATTTTTGATGTACATGTGTATGTACTTTGGGTAATTCATTCTTATTTCGATGGATAGATTTATACTGGAGATTCAAACTTGTTTTTTTTTCAAATAATATCTAAAGCTACTAGCCAACTAGCCATCTGTAAATCTGAATTCTCAACACTAGTTCAGGAAATAATTCTGTATTGTACGTTGGCCACACTGTTATTATTAATTATTATGAAAAGCATCCCGAAAATGGCTACTCTAGAACAGCAAAATATTATAAAGATTTATCGATATACACCTCACTATGTCATTATTTAAGATCAGTAGTCCAAAAAGTTTGTTCATAAGCTTTCTTTATAAAGTTAAAATGTTAGAATATACATTCATTTCTAGTACTTTTAAGAAGATATAACCATCCCCACATAAAATAAGCACAACTGCCAATTCAGAACAGAAGTTTCCATTCATTAGATCATTAGCTAAGGTAGACTATCGAGTATCCAATGTTAAACTTATGAAGAATGAGGTTCAATTAGACTAAACGTAACCTATTCATTACTTTTTCAATAACTTAACTTCAATATTTTGATAACGAATTTAAAATACTTAATTGTTCATAATGCTTTTAGCATTTTTACCTTCATCTTTTTATATATTTGCTCTTTTCTGCACATGAATGACAAACATTTCTCTAAATTTGGCATGATTTTATTTCTTTATATTGTTTATGCAGTATTTTGCACTAACATTACCAATTAACAATAAATATCTTAGAGTAACTTACAAGTAACTACAAGTGAGGTAAGAGCTATTATTCTTCCATAAGCACCTCATCAGTGCTTAAGAAATGCCTTTTTCTAATGAGATATTCCTTCTGCTCTATGATTCCATCTCGAAAGTATTAAATACAAATTACCAACCTCTATCCATTGAGATCCCCTGAACTTGATTTTTGCACAACCCAGATCCACTAACAAGATTCCCTTCCCCATTAATGCCCTGCAAATAAAAGAATTCCAAAAAGGAAAAAAAAGGAGAAATCAAACCAGAAATTCCCATTGCTTTGTTTAAAAAAAGACAACTCAATTTACATGGATTCCGGCTGTATAGAGGACCAACGTACGAAAAAAAAACCTTTTGCACTTCGTTAGGTCAGTAATTATTGATTATAAACAAACAAATACCCCAATTAAAGGCCTGAGTATGTAAATGAGGACATCTTTGTTTTCGTGCTAGGCATCTGAATGGGATTGGATGAAAAAAAAAGGACAAACCCCGATTCGACACTTTTTATTGGTTGATTTATGTTTTTGAATTTTTTGAGGCGTTTTTATTCTTTAGAACTGGCCTGAAAGAATGCAAATTTCGCATCTAGTTAGAAAGAGAAATTGGATTATTTTTTACGCTCTTTTGTGTTTTGTGCCTTCTAAAGAATTAAATTCAATAAAAGAAGCTCGGGCTTCCGGTTCTGGGAGAAGAAAAGTTAATTTTAGGGTTCTCTTTGTCATTCTGCAATTTGATGCCCGAAAAGGTCATCAAAATGTCCAACTCGTTTCTCTTTATTTGAATGTTGATTTCGAATCATTTTTTTATCTTCTTGTTTTTTCTTTCGAAGCAACTGTATCCTGTTTAAATGTAAATCACATTTCTTCAGCACCCTATGTAAACAGAACACAAAAAAAGATTATTCAACGTGTGAAATAAATTAAATTTTAGAAATTATTTTTCTAATGAATATTTAATTTTTGCTGCGTAAAAGAGGAGTTTGCGTCAACCAACTTTTCCAATTATACAATAATTATATAGGAAATAAGGAAAAATATCTTTTCTTACACTATAAGATAAAATAAAAAAGCTCGTGGAAAGGTTTTTTGTAGTTAATATTATATTATGCCATTAAAATGTTTTCTATGAATATATAAATATTTGACTAAGATACGATATTTAAAATGTTTAAATTCTGTTTCTTTTCTAGAACCTTTTTTTACTTATTTTTCAAAGAGCTAAAATTGTTAAAACTAAATATTTTGATAAATTTAAGTTAAAATATCTTTCTTATACTATTAGGGTCATTCCATGTCAAATCAACCAAAACTTTCCAATTCTCAACCTGACATCTCGGATTTAAAAAAAGAACTTCAGGAATAGGTCTTTCCTATGATATAAATAAAAAAATCTTTTATTATTCAATTTTATCGGTATTTTTTTTCAACTAAAAATTTTTGAAAAAAAGGAAGAACATCTAATTTTTGTATCTTTATTTTGAAAATAGTTGTTTTGAAGTACTACTTTGGAGGGTAAAGTGACCCCAATATACTTCATATTGGGTACTTCATATTTGGCTACTTTAACTAAAAAAGGGGTATTTTAACACAACTCTTTTTGCTATAACTCCCAAACGTGCCTGCCCCATTCTGTACTTTTTATGTATACTTTATAACGTTGCAAATTATATGTACAATTTTCAAAAAAAATCAAGGACACCAACTTTGTTTTAAAAACACTTTTTTATTTAAAAATCATGAAAATAATTTTTTTCGTAAACATAGTAAAACTTCATACAATATAATATCAAAGTTAACTACCTGTAATAGAATATTCAAATTGATATACTTTTTATTCTTTGCACAATAAAAATTTTCTATTGGTATCCGGAGCTATTAGTATCACGTAAATTGAATCGTCAGTTTGAAGATGGGAATAAGTCCAAAAATCAAGTTTTGAGAAAATCGAAAAAAAAGTAATGGAATTTTCATTGTATGGACATCGATTTCACAACTTCAAGGGGCGATATCTCCCTATAGGGGTTAGTTATTTCCCCCTCTTTTCACCCATGTGTAGGGCAAAGCTTGGAGATGGTTTTGAGCACAAAAAGTCAATTTGTCATTTTTTGGACCCATTCCCTTCTTCAAACTGACGATTCAATTGATCTTCAGTTAACTGATAAATCGTCGTGGAAGATGCAATACAGCACATCTAACATCGGAAAAAGACACAGTTTGATGTAGTTGTCGATTGTTTCAATTGGCAGTGAAATAAATAGCCAAATATGGTTTCGTATGGTTGCTTCTTAAATCGAGTCAAAACCAACACCAGCACATTTATTCATCACCGAAGTTAAGCACTTTCATGTACGGGCAATACTTGGGAGGGTGACTACTTCGGAACATCGCTTTCTAATAGAATTTCTCGTTCTCTTGCCCACATCGAGCCTTTTTCTGCTTTTCAGAAAAGAATGTCGATCATTTCTATTAATTTTGTCTATCATAGATAGATAAAATAAACATTTTTATTTTTTTTGTAAATAAGCACTTTTTCTATTATCAGAATTAATTGTTTGATAACTTTATTTTTAATACAATTATCATGGGAAAATTTTTCTTGCCTCTTATCGTTGTATAAAGCAAAAAAAATCATAGGAACATAAAAATTACAAAACTGTATACATTTTACTTACATTTTAATCACAATAAAATTGTAGCAGGTAACGTACCACGACATAAAATATAAAGCATGCTTTATTTGCATTATTCGGGAACTTTACAAAGCTAATTAAAGGAAAAATAGGTACATGTAATAAAAAAGTAACACATAATCGAAGAGCCAGTAATATCTTTTTTAAATTAGTTTAATAATATTCGGAGGAATTGTCAAAACAGAATCGCATTCAAAATAAACCAATATCTTTCACGCCCTCAAACGGTTTCATCGAGATTAATTCTCTAAACATCAGATCATGAAAGATCATGATCTTTGGATCTATGACAGATCATGAAAGATCGGCAACTTTTTTCTGACCAATGTGAAAATGTGTCAAATCACGGCTTACTAGAGCTATAAAGATGTTTTAAAAATTATTTTAATACTTTTAGGTGCGAAGCCTGATCAAGTAATCAAATATCTAAGCATCAATTTCTGAAAAAATTTTGGTTTACAAAAAAAGCACAGCTATATTAAAACCGCCAAACGAAGTCACGAAAACTGTTTGGCGAGAAAGATGATTGGAATACTAAAGGTTCTTCAAATGTTAGATGTGCCTTATTGCATCTTCCACGACGAAATGTTATGTAAGATAATCGGATTTTTTAATATTTTTGATAAGAAAACAATTGAAGGTTTAAATTTCTTTTTTAAATTTGTACAAATTCACCTCAAGGTATGGACCCGTATAGGTAAATTCAACACACACAAGGAAAGTAACACTAACGTCCATTCCGAACGGGGATTCGAACACCAGACGTACGGCTTTGCAGTCAGATGCTCTAACCACTAGGCCATTACGTCGGAAACTATTATGATGGTTATAATTAGTCGGAAATTGTTATAATTAGCTAAGTTCAATACACCTTCAAAGTATTTTTAAACTATCAATAGAACAATTAGAAATATCTTGAATAAAAAGTAATACGCAATACTTTTACAAAGGTTATCAGTTAAAGTTCGTTCCAAAAATCATCAGAGTTTTCGGAATCCATTTAGGTGCAATCAAGTAATAATACGTTGTACTCTCCAACTCTCAGGAGTAGAATTTACTTTTAATTGCACGCAATCACAATATTTCCCAAATGACTAATTATAAAGTTTGTTATCGCTCAAGAAAAGACCATAAATCACATTCATAATCCCAAATTAATAATCTTGAGAATTAATTATTATAGATAGTTCACAAGTTAATCAGTTTTAGTCAGCATAATGAATTGATTTTAAATGAGGGGATTTTTAACAACGGTTCTAGGTTTTGTTCAATTACTCTTTTAAAGGAAATACTGTGTTCTCTTTGTTGCAGTATAATTAATGGGTTACACTAATTACCATAGTGAGTGTATCTAAAATTTTGATACGACTGCCTGAAAATTCCATGAACGGAAGAGGTTTATTAATGAGGCATTTATTAGAGTATGAACAATTGAAGAGTTTCTATCGTTTTGCAAAGTATTTAATTTCTAGATTACAGTATTTTTAAAAAACTAATTGCTTTGCGAATAATTTATGATATCATAAAATGTTATTAATCGTCGGATATCCAGATACAGTACATACAAAAAATATATAGAGTGTGTACAATTTTATTGGAATAAAGAACCAAACTAAAAAAAGAAATCCATAACACTTTTTTTTTTTAGATAATGCATTCGATGTAAATAATTTAAGGTTTTAAAGGAAAGCTTTTTTCTACTTTTTGATTAGGAATTTCTTTTGTTAGCTGCATTATAACTTCCAAATTGCTTTATTTATGAAACCGATGGAAAATTATTTTTGTAACTTTTTAATTTTATGTTTGGGAATAAATTTAAGATTGAATGATGTTTATAAATTCAGTATTAAATAGTTCATACGATTATATTATACAGATACTCATTAGCTACAAAAAATAATACTACTTTAGTTCTAAGCCAAACCAATTTGCACGGTAATCGTTAGGAAAACAATTTCATTAAATACTCGATAAAATATTTTTTATTAAATATTAGATGCTGTAGTATATAAATTGTAAGATCACATCCAATATAACTAAAATATTAAAAATGTTTTTGAGCCTATATTGACGTTGTAAATGTAAAATTTCTTTTATTTAAGTATCTTTCCAAATATTCATTTGACACAAGTGTTTTCAGTCTTATAAAAACGCAAAACACCCAACCCCCCAAAAAAAGAAAGACCTCAACTCCCCTCTTTTCGATTTCTGAGCATTAGATGGGCGAAAAACGTCCAATAGAAAAGCGTTAATCTTCAACCCAAAAACATAATTCAGTCCCTCTTCCGTTAAGCATAACGCTCCCTGTGATTCTTCACTACCCAAGGGGAATATAGATGCATAGACTAGAGCCACGCGACCGGGACGTCGAGGTAAAAACGGTCTGAAATTTCCTATCATTCTTATCATCGCATCGATGTAGAATCTGGCTCGTCCATTGGTTCTTGCCGCTATGACGTAGTAGCTACGGCAGCATTTATATTAAAATTTCGACCAGTCGTGTCGCTCAAGTCGTTGCATGTAAAGGAAATCCGGCCTTAATCAAAAGGGAAGGGGATTTTGGAGAGGGGGGAGAGGAGCGGAGAAAAGAACCGCGGAATTCGAATAAAAGTAAAATTCTTATCGGTCGGGCCGGAGTGGAAAGAAAAGAATTTATATTAAATGACACATTCGCTTAATTGCGAAGGAATAAAAAAAGATATGATGTGCAGGCGAGTGACGTTTTAACATTTGGATTTCCTTTTGAATTGAAAGAAGAGCGGGAAGAGCTTATTGTATGTATAGGGGAGTGCTTCTCTGGTATTTAATTCTTTGGAGTTTAGTTTTGAATTTTTTTTTAAGTTTGGAGGGAATAACAGGTTCATACTGCTTCATTACAGGAAAAACAAAATTTATAGAGTGAATGTGTGTTTCTTCCATTAATGTTTATAAAGTCACAGGAACTGAGGCTATAGAATGAACACGATACCCGTGTTCTTTCTTTAGTTCAAAACTTATACATAGAAACAGTTTAAAAGCGACGCTTTTTGAGAAATAAATATTAAATGCCCACCAAACTAAAGCCAAGGCTTTAAGTCTTTTCACTTTCGATTTCTTTTTAGAGGAATCAACAAGAAAATAAAGAGAAAGATCTTAATTCAAAAACCCATCTGCATTCAACAAAATCCATAACTTCACATTGCAATTCCTACATCCTTTCTTATATCGGGAGCCCAACCAATTCCATGAAAAACCCTAAAAAAGAACCACCAAAACAGAAATCCCAACTTCCGGTCGAAGCAACACCATCGACACCCCCATACGTCTCCCCTAAATATGACCCCTCAAGCAGCTGGGACCGAGTGTGAGTCAAACGATCTCAACCTCTGTGCACCCCCTCACTTCCATTAGAAAGTTTTTGTTCCGAAGGGCCGCCATTACTGTCTGGAAAGCCATCGGGAACTTGAATTGTAGCATATATTTTCCGTCCAATCAGCTTTAAACTGCTGAGAACGATTCGAACGGAGAACGGGTTTCCATTGTGTGTGTTTTATTTCGGGATCTGGAGTTTTCTTTCTTTTTTTCCTGTTTTCCCCTGTATACTGGCGAGAGAGATTTTTTTTTGAGATAGCGCAGAGTTCGGTTTGTTCTGCATCGAGAGAGCAGTATGGTTTGTTATTCAGTACGGTTTTAAACGCTGAAAACGAGCTCGAATCACACAGCCTGGAGACTATTAAGAAAATTTAAGTGTACAAATGTTTCTTAGTCTTTATAAAAAAATTAAGCCATGTAAAAGAGTCGAATGCAAGTTTCATGATAGTACAAAAAAAAGACTTGATACGAAAAAGCTCTTTCTTCCAAAGGTAGAATTTCACTTTAGTCGCATACTTTTCTGTTAGTTTTACAAGTGTCAGAGAGAGATGGTCATAGAGAGAGAGAGAGCGAGAGTTGGAGAAAGAGAGAGAGAGAAGAATGGGGACAAATTGTGAACATGTTAACTGAATCTTCTTCTTTGGTCACCGTACAGCCCCTGGTGGGCCTTGTACTATTTTAATCCAGGCAACTCTATTACACGCTTTTTTTCCACTTGGTTATTTTCATTGTTCTAAGATCTTAAAGAATATCATCCACATTTTGGGTCTCTCTCTAGGTCTATTGCCCACTGGCTTCCAATTTAATGGCCTTTTAACTCTATATGTTAACTGAATACTTTGATTCTATTTCCATTTTGATATAACATTTTTTGCATAGTAATTTGTAGATTTTGTAATTACCCAAATGTTGTTGTTGTCGTGTACCACTTGGAATACCCAAGCTCCTTAAGGATTCAAGGCAAAGGGGGTGCCGCTCCTGAGAAAGTGAGGCACATAAATGGCAAGAGTCCGACTTCTGCCAATTACCAAAATCATCTATACGAATAAACATTATGAATGAAAAAATCTCAGAGTTGCTGCATTTTATTCTTTGCGGTAAGAGAAAGACAGGTTGGATAAAAGTACTTATTTAAAAAAAAAACTTTCAAAAAAAAAAATTTAGGAAATGTCTTTTATATTTCACGAATGCCTTTTTTCGTTAAATACTTATGCGCATACATTTGATTATACAGACAAAATTCATTGCTAGTTAATTACTACCATACTAAGTGGTCACTAATTTCTGTCCATACCGCTTTCTTAAAACTATATATTTATAAATGTAAATGAACTTATCTTTTAAAAAGGTGTTTACCGTTTAATGCTTTTTAAATTATCTTATCTTGTTACGAAAGCTTTCTTTCTTCACTTAAATATTTATTCCTTGCATTAACACGTAATTTTTAATTCCGTTGTTTAATTACTTAAAGAACAACATAAAACTAAGTAGAGAATGTTTTCTATGGAAAACATTGAATCTTAAATTGAAGTTTGTGTTTTCGACCTATTTTTATCATGTAGTATGAATAGATTTTTTTTCTCATAACGTAACGTAATATTAGCAGTTTTTTTCCCACCTCATAAAATTAAAAGAAATAAAAGGTTTTAATACATTCCTTCAAATAATTATAATTATTTTCATAAAGCCGATTAAAAATCCTTAATTTTATAAAAAAAGTAAATTCAAAAAAAGTTTGCAACCGAATTCCAAAATAAGTTCCAAAAATAAAAACGAAGTTTATAACAATTTTTCCTAAGTAATCACTATACATTTTATTTTTTTAAAATCTTATACTCTCTCAAAAATTAAAACTTTATCATGGCGTTTTTACTTTTACTTAATAAAGCTGTTCCTTTAAGAATACAAAAATTTTTAACTACCTTTAACAATTTTATGCTCCTATTATGGTTTAAAACTTTCCATTTTAATTGTATAGTGACCAGCGCCGGTACAATTTCTCTTCGAAAATAACCTTAATATGTAAATAGAACAATTATGCCGTGTAAATTGCTCATTACTTTCCATCATAAAAATTGTTAATTTCTCTAAACATTTTAATTAGTCTAGTAACTTTTTTTTGTAAAAATGTCTGGAAACTTTACTAAGCAACAATGGTAAAGTCAGTAATTAGTTGTTTTGCCATTTTAATAATCAAGTTTCATCTTCTGAGAAGGCCTGTGTGATAGATGGCTGCATGTAGAATTATTTTACTTTCGTTTATTCTAGAATGTAATTGCATTTTTGTTGGTTTTCTTTTCATGTTTTACTATCTAAAATTCTTAATTGATATAATAATATTTTATTTAGAAGACTAGTTTTGTTTTTAACTGTCTATCAGAAGTCAATCAAAAGAAAACGGTTAATAGCTGCACAGTATGGTCTCAAAAAAAAACTGTCCAAAAGTAAAAATTGAGGTACATCTAGAACCCATTATTACCATTAGTGATGGGCCGGGGTCCTTCTTGGTTCTGGAAAAATTTCAATTGTGGGGGTCGAGGTGTTCCTTGTTATGGAATCCAACAAAAACTTTAATAGTTTTAAACGTAAGTCGTTAAATTGACCGATTTTGATTCTGTAACATTGATTCTAATTTGGAATGAACTCATAATTAATTTTTTTTATTTGCACTAGCCATATATTGAATAGTAAACTAATAATAAAAAATAGTCATGTTTTCTCTCGATAGCGTACTAAGTTATAAAAATCAATAAGTAAAAAAATCTTGGCAAATTCTGCTCTGAATCTTTATATTTCTCATCTCTTACCTTAACTACTCGTAAATACTAAATTCCTTGCTAATCTAATTAACTTATCTCCAAGTATCCCTAGTCCCTAGTAGTTCATTATTTAATCCCCCATTCCTTATATTTATAGGGGAGAGTGCTGTACCTAAGGACGGTTGTACCTTCAGCCACCACATTTTAAAATTCGGTAAAAAATGGAAACTTGAATTTGTGGTTGAATTTGAATGTAAACAGATGCTATCTAGTTGCTAACTTGAAATCAGCTCTTTAAAATAATATTTATATTTAATATAATAAATTTACTGTTTTTAGGTGCTCAAAGTTTTTTTCAGTGCATCACTACATTGATATTTTTCTTCCCCTTAAATTATAATACGATAAAATTTGATATAAGGGGCGAATTCCCAAGATTTTGACTTTTTATTTTTGATATTAGAAATTGTCATATCTCAATTCTTTTATTTTTTATGTAACTTTAAATGCAAGAACATCTGGTGTTGTACAATACTGGAAAAAAAAATCGACTCAGACCCTATATCTCCGGAACGGTTTGTGATATAAAGACAAATAAGGTATCATTTTTCATGACTTGAAGTATTCTATATACAGAAAATTTTTCAAGTTCTTAGGGGGTCGTCTTCATATTAAATGAAGCACCAACTTTCGTTTTTCCTATGGGCGACATCAAAGATTTTTCCAGATTCTGAAAGAGCACCCTCTAAAACCCCCAAAAACCAAGTTTCGTGTTGTTTGGGGGTCAAACAAAGCCAGGAAGGGGGTTTGAAAACTATGGTAATTTAACTTCAAAGAGGAAAGATTGGCGACAATTGTTTAAAATTCTCTAGTAAAGTTAGAACAGATTTGGCTACTTATCTGTGTTTTGGCACAATTCCTACAAAAGTTAAAGCAGATTTGGCTATTTATCTATATTTTGGCGCGATTTCGTCTTCCAATTAGAATACCCTTAAGTGGTAGCCCACTTGGTAGAGTAAGAAGCTCGTGATCACTAGGTTGCAGGTTCAGCCCCGCAATTCCGCATGTCTTATTGTTCAAGGTTAACCTATAGGGATACAGGCAAACACAAAGATGAATAGATGTTGAATACTTTTTTTAAGGGGGCTCAGTACCAAAATTTTGTCAAAGTATCGAATTTGAGATTTTGCAATAAAAATAAAGATAATACCCTTAGAATTATTCCTACCAAGTTTCATAATGATACGGGGATTCTAAGTGTGAAAATTTTTAGATTTATGAAGCCTAGATAGTGTTAAGAAGCCTAGTTTTCTATCTTTAAACGGCTTTTTCTCAAAACAAGGTTTTTAATGTTTAAAATCACAAGGCTTTTTTTCTAATCATCCAAACCACTTCAAACTTTGTAGTCATTATCAGTAATACCTGTTTAACATCTTCAGGCATGGATTTTATAATATATTTATTAGAATTTTTTTTATGGAGCAGTAAAGTGGAAACTTAGGATATTTTTCGGAAAAAACTGCCAAATTTCAGAGTTTTTTTAATTTTTCAGAAACTTTTATAGATAATCAAATTTCCATGCCTACAAGTGACTATATATGTTTGATCTATGTTAAGACAAAAAATCAAATCAAAAGAACATTTATTCATTGAGGAGTATCAATTTAAATTTAGGGTAATTTTGGGCATTGTTGTGAGGTTTTTTGTAATTTTTTAAAAAAATAAATTTTTGAACTTGCTTTTTGGGATAAATATGAATTAGTATGAAGTAAATACATAATTTAACACCTTAAAAGATAATAAAATCCTGTTATTAGAGAAAAAAATATTTTTGGTACTGAGCCCCCTTAAAATCTAAAGCCTTTAAAACAAATTTATACAATTTTTATTGCCGTTCGTTTACAAATAATAATAATTAATTGAGAGTTATTTAAAATTAACATTTTTATAATTCTGGAAAAAAGGGAATAAAAATTTAAATAAAGATATTAAATAATCACGCTAAATTATGAAAGTGGTTTTGTTGATAAGAGCTAGAAATTTAACCAATTAATGAAACAATAAATCAGGCTTTTGCGGCTCAAAAATTCCTATAAAAATACTTAAATACAGATAGTTAGATTGATTTTTTGATGTATTTTTAGCATTTAATCGATGTTTCTAATAATTTTCAATTTCCACTTACGAAAACTAACTTATCTTGAAAAATTAAGGCAATTACAAAGTTTAAAATTTGCTTATACATATAGGAGTAGAAATTTTCAAATACTGATTTTAATGATTCTGCAGTCATTTTTTTAGTTGTTAATTACGAGTTATGTTTCATTAGGTTGGATACAGAGTTTATTAATTTTTAAGGATAAACATTGAAGTTTCTGAACCTATGTGCTTGATGAATAAGATACCAAAATATAAATATGAAACATGCTGACTAGTCAATCATTACATTTCAAAGTTAATAAACTTGGTGAATTAAAATTAATTAACTTTAATCATATCGACGATTTGGAGCTTCTTGATACTTTAAACAATTGGGGTTTTAAGGAAAAAATGAAAAATGCATCATCACATCAAAGGCGAAAATTTTATTTTATTCATCTTTGTAAAGTTTTTAATAATTACCATAGAGAGAGAAGAGAGAGAGAGAGAAGAGAGAGAGAGAAGAGAGAGAGAGAGAGAGAGAGAGAGAGAGAGAGAGAGAGAGAGAGAGAGAGAGAGAGAGAGAATATTTTTTAGGGGGGAGGGGGGTTGGGAACGTTTTTTACTGCCGAAAATATGGGGGGTGATTGGAATATATATTGGAGTTTTGGGATATTGGAGTTTTATTTTAGGGGTTGGATATTTTTTTTCTGTTTGTGTTTTTAAATTTGAACGTTAATTGGCATGCTGATTTTTCTTGAGCCTCAATAAAAATCAGCATATTAATTAATGTTAAATTTTTCAAACTCAACCTGTTCAATTCCCTATTTCTATTTAACCTCATCTATCCCACTTAAACTAGTTTAACGTTTTCAAAATTAGTTTCCAAATCCGATACCGGTAAGAACCAACGATATCAACCATATATTTGATGACAATAGCGGATGGATCTACTGTTCTCCCAATTCCAGGTTGAATGCAAGAAATGATTGACTTTTACTATACCTATGAAAAATAACATTAAATTAAAAAGTGGTAGCTAAATTGTTATTATAGTGTTAATTTTTTATTTTGTAGTCACCACTATTTTATTTATTATTAGTTTATTATGTAAGTCAACTTTTATTCCAAGCATAGAGCCCTCTGGCTGCGTAGGGTAGATTTAATACGCTGCTTGCCTTACCCCTGAAAACTACTGTAGGGGTAGGCGGCTGGTGCAACCCTTGGATGTGCCAGTCATACTACGTGACCCATTTTTTACCCTCCTCCCCCCTTGGTGACCATCCGTAGTAAATGCCAAGACCCCCTCTAGTTTTCACGTAGTAATTCATTAATACGGTTTGACATCATTTTTTGCAAACAGAAAGTTGAAAAAATTAATTTTGCTTAATTTGTCTAATTTTAATAGTTAATTTTGCCTTATTAGTCTTAAGTTGGCAAATTTCAATAATTAATTTGGCTTAATTTTGTCGTATTGACTAGAAGAAATTGACTACGGGACAAACCCTTAAGCCCCCCCTCCCCCTGTGACCGAGCGTGGTAATTTGAAGACCCCCCTCCCTCCATGGGTCACGTAGTATGGGTACCTTCCCTTATAGGCAAAGAGATGGTGTTAACCCTGGGGTGCATCATATGGGAAAGATGTGTGATCCAAAATTCAGCAACACGATGATATTTGTGCCATGGTTAAATTAATTCATGTCTTAATAACATTTAATATCAAAGATAAAACGTTGAATTCCTTTTAATAAACAATGCATGTAAGAAGAGACCGTCCTTATTAAGTGACGACTTTTCTTGACCTTAGATTTATATTTAAAACCACAAATATCTGCATGAAATCTGTAATGAATTTGAATCTTTATATCGAATACTCTTTTTTGAAACTTTATTCGCGTAATTCCAAAGCATTTCAAATTTAATGCAGATGAAATTTTTAGTCGAATAATTAAGTATTGTTAAGTTGTTTCAAAAGTAAGTGTTAAGCATTGTTTCAAAATTTTTTCATATGAAAAAATTTTATTTTTAAGATTTTTAATTTGTAAACTTTTATTTAAAAATATCATCAAAATTTAAAAACAAATAAAAAATATTGCATGCACAAAAAATAGGTTAATTGTCCTTTTACTGAAATTAATAGAGTAAAAAATAAGAACTTATTAATTCTAACTCTATCGGTAGTTTAAGTTCGAGGCATACACAAACTTCCAAAAGCAAAACAAGAACACGGAAGCTATGCGGTTCGAACTTGGCTCTACAGGTTTGCAACCAGGCACACTAACCGTTTGGCCACACAGCTACGTTCAACATCAAAGTTTAAACAATAAATGTGTTGATTTCAGTTAGTAGATTATGGTTACCGTAAGGTTACTGTAATTTTCATAAGTTGTATGTCTTTGGCATTATGAGATTGGCGCAAATTTTTCTAATTGAAATTTCCTACAGTGTGCGCGGGGTTAATGGTTGTAAGGATCAAAATCTATGAAAAACGAGATTTCAACGTAAATTCAACGAACTTCAACTCCCACTCCTGGCTTCATTTGGGGACCAAATGACATGAAAACTGGTTTTAGGGGGTTTTAGAGGGTGCTCTTTCAGAATCTGGAATAATCTTTGATGTCGCCCATAGGAAAAACGAAAGTTGGTGCTTCGTTTAATATGAAGACGACCCCCTAAGAACTTGAAAATTTTTCTGTATATAGAATACTTCAAACCATTAAAAATGATACCTCATTTGTCTTTAAATCACAAGCCGTTCCGAAGATATAGGGTCTGAGTCGATTTTTTTTTCCAGTACTGTACCTTCGGACACCATACGTGTTGTACCTACGGACACGTTCTTGTGGGAGTCTGTAAGCTAATCGGCGTTTTTGAATCAGGTTTCATTAAAATGAATGCATTTTAATGCATATTAAATTAATTCTAAATGGTTATCAATTTGTTGGCGATTATTTTCAAGTGATTTTTAGATGAAAAATCAAATATTTTGTGATCTAAATTACTTTTTTAAATTTTTGGTTTTACTTTGCGTTTAATGTAAAATATGGTATGAAATCTTAAGCACCTATCGCATTTAAGTATGATGATTACAAAAAACTTGAAATTTCCACCGAAGAAGATTTGCGAAAGTTATTACCACCAAATGCTTGCACAACTAAGTGTCGATCTAATTGTTTTTATGGATCAGTGAAGTGATCAAATCTATCAGCATGATTGATGAAACTATTACCTCAAACTTCGATCTGAAAATCCCATGTGATTTATGTATTTTTGGTAAAAAATCAAGACTTTTATCATTTACGATCTAAAACTACATTACTTTTAAAAATCTATTCCCAATTTTAAAAATGCTTGAAATCGTTTATTAAAAGGTAATACAAATACACCAATAAAAATGTTCATTTTCAGCTTTTTCAACTAAAAATTTCCTTTTTAAGGGTGTCCAGAGGTACAACTGGGTCTGTCCATAGGGAGAGCACGTTGTTGTACCTATGGACACAAATTTCTTCAAGTTATTAAAATTAATTAAAAATCCAATTTTGAATATTTTAGCTAATAAAAAATATTACCATCTTTGCTAAGGTTAGGACTATAGATTGGGTACTTGAAATGTTAAAAATGTGATTTTACCTGTCTTAGAAAAATCCAAACGTGATTTTTGTCCAGAGGTACAACACTCCCCCTATACATATTTTTTTTCGGATTTGTAATCAGTGACCCAGGTAATGCATGAATAGATGGAAAATGTTGTAGATAGAAGTAAATTGAAAAATCACCTCCTTTAAGGACCACAATTTCGTTATTTTACAAATTTGATTTAAGATTCGTTATTAGTGACCTCAAAAACTCCTTTAAACGTATCTTCGTCAGAATCACTAATCGCTTTCAACTTTTTACCAGCTTTTTTTGGTTTTGAGACCACTGCGCACCGATCAGGTTTAGGGTGAATATTGCCGTTATTGACTATAGTAGTTTTGTTGAAATGGGCACATGCTTGGTCCGATTTCTAAGCATGCGCGTGGTTTACCAAACAACCCACCGCCTACAAAACTCATCATCCATCGCCAAACCCCTCGCCAAGCCCCCCCATCTAGTATAACCCCACCCCCAGGGTACTTATCGAGGGGATTATTAGCCGGAGAAAGAAAGGGGCTGTGGAAGTAGGGGCAGATCCATTTATTTATTTCATTCCTCGCAAAGAACGGGACGGATGAAAGCCGATAATGGTTGGCGAAAATTCCTCGCAAATAATGCCAGCTTTTACACAGCGCCCCAAATAAACATCTATCAAATTCTTCAGCCCAGCTGGGGCTGCAGCCCGTAATGTAATTTGCGCTGGGGAGTCTAGCCCTGATGGGATAACAACCAATTTCTGCGCTGCTCCTTCTTCTTCATATATTTATATGTGTACGCGAGTCTTATAGATTTTTTTGGCCGAGCGGTGTGTCCATTACGCATTCAGATGTGGGATATGTGTAGTACTTAAGTATGTGGGGAATAGGAAGGTTTGCTGCTGAGGGAGAGACAGATTGGGAGATCGAGTAGATAAATTTTTGTAGATAGGGGTATCCGATTGGTGTTTTTATCTAGGTCTTGTGAACTGAAAATGAAGCTTTTGCGGATTGAATTCATCCGTTAAATAAATATATAAGCTGTGTTGATAAAATCTAATCTCAGTGTTGAATAATGTTTCAAGGGATTATATATTTTTTTCGATCATCCACAGGTGTTGTGTTACCTTTTGTATCAGTTTTGGTTTTGTTGAGAAGCTTTGCTGTAGTTTCTATAGTTTGCTGTATCATTTGTTTAAAAATTTATTGTGATTTAAAATTAAAAAGTTTGGTTGTGGTTTTCTGGCGCAATTACCAAGTTAGGTTATACTGTGCCATTTTATATTTAAAATTTTTCAATTCCGTTAGTTCCCGATAAATATCACCAATCTCTTTTGAACAACAAAAAGTATAAATATTACTAAATAATTTTAAATTCATGGATTAATATGTTTTATTAGATGTATAACTGTTCAGTTTATCATTAAATTTTTTTTAAAGTTGTTTATATTTGAATATTAAGCGTTCAAAAGAGATCTCTAATTCAAAAGGGAACTCTAAACGGAAATGCACCATTAAAAGGTTGGTAATTTAAATAAAAGAAGTATTGCTGTATAGCACGCACAAAAAAACTATCCACGTGCTTAATTGTGTTATTGAAATTTTTTAATACTTAATCGGTGCTAATGAGTAAAGACATTAAAAGATATAAATTATCCATGTTTTCTTGCGTATCATAAAGCACAAATAAAGAATAGCATTCTTATTATTATTAAATGGATAAAACTGCTCAGTACTCCCTATTTTACATGTGTCATTGATATAACACAAGTTTCTGATTACTCAGATATTAAAAACAATTTAAAATATGCCTGTAAACTGATATAGATATTTGCATTACTAAGTTTTTTAAACGTTTTCATATACTTTTGAAAAAATGTAAATGTAAAGGTATAAGGAAATGGATCAAACGGGCCATTTTCCCTCCACACACTTACAATACAGAAGGGAAGGTGGGATAGTTTATTTATTATTGTAAAACAGAAACGTTGAGAGAAATAAACTATATTACAGTCCTTACAACATGTTAATGGTTTAAATTTTAATTAGTAAAAATATTTTTTTCCGGGCTTAAGTAATATTAAAATACAAAAAAAACAATTTTATAACACTCGCAGAATAGAAGCTTTTTTAAATAATCTCATAGGGAAATTCATAAGTTACATGAGGTCGAAAAAGGGGGGGAGGAGTTCGGAAAAATCTCACCAAATCTCACCACGGGGGAGGGGGGTCGATTAAAATCTCACGTCAACTTTTTAAGTTAGAAACTATAAGATTTTCTTTCTTTTTTTAAGTATGAGAGAGGAATATATGAGAAGGAAGGAGAATAATTATTTTTAAAGGTTGTAGGTAAATCTCACGTGTGGGGAGGGGGTCAAGCAAAATATCACTAAATCTCACCAAGGGGGGAGGGGGGGGTCCAGATTTTGGAAAAAACACCTCACGTAATTTATGAATGTCCCCTAACTGTAAAGATATTTCTTACAAAACTATATTGCTTTATTTCTTACTTTGTTAAATCATAGCTCTTATAAATTTGAATAACATTTATGGTTGAATTTTTATATTATCCTTGGGATAGTATATGTGATCAAGTTTGAAAATGACCTATATCCTCAAAAAATATTTAGGAGTTAAAGTATATAATTTATCTCCCATCTTGAAACTATCTATTCCAAGAATTGAATAAACATCCAGTTCGACTTGAATGACGGATATACAAAAATATCATTAATCAACTCACAAGAAAATATCGCACATCAAAGTAATCGAAACTTTAACTTCCCCCGTGAAATAAAACGAAACTTCGTGTACGCTTCGGAAAGAGATGCATTTCACCCTTGATTGATAGAAACCTCCCCAAATTAATCCCGAACCCTTCCGATTCCCTTCAAAAAGCTTAGACAAGTCACCTGCAAACTCATTAAAGAGATGCGCCAAACGTCAAAATAAATCTCTGGTGTAACAGCTTCCACTCGTATTTATCGCTCTCCTAAGATACCGAAACTAATATATCGACGGTTTTGCGCGATAATGTCCCAAATCCAGAATATTTCGTCTTTAGTATAGGGGTACCTTGAGAAATTTGGAGTTGAGTTTTCGATTGAGGTATTGGAGAGTTTTGGTTTAGTGTTTCTTACAGCTTAGAGAAGAAAAGAAAGGGAATGGGAGAAAAAAAATGAGGAAAAGGGTACAGAAAAAAGAAAATTTAGATAACTTGTATTAGGGTTGTTTGATTTGTTGACTTAAGTGTTTCTCAAAAAGAAAGGTAGTAAAGAATGTGAAAGATGGGGAACCAAAGAAAGAGGAACGAAGAAGAGAGGGATAAATAGGAGTAACGAGAAATAGAGGGGTGGAAGAAATGAAAGGGAGAAACCGATGAGAAATAGAAGAGATAAAGATAATGTGATACAGTAGGTATAATAAATATAGTGATTAGGAATGTTAAATATGAAAGAAAAGAATGAAAGATGCGAAGAAAAATGAAAGACAAACTGGAAAGATAAAAGAAAGACAGTGTATGCTAAAAGAAAGACAAAAGAAACAAACTAGTTGATAAAAAGATGAGAGCGGGAGAAGAAAGGTGGGATGATAAAAAAATAAATGAATGACGGATGGGAGATAGAATGCGAGATGAATGAGAAAGAGTGAAGATGAAAATAAATTAACACTTTAGATAATAAATAACTTATAACAACAAATGAATTAACTCAACCAAGACCGTGGCTCCGAGTTACTCGAGGCACCCCTATACTGAAGTTGTGCGACTTTTAACTTGGCACGCTACTGCACGAAAGCAGCGATGGATTGCAGAAGACTGACGTTCAGATCCCAGAGGACCCTTTTTGCTTTTGTTTTCGATTTCGGAAAACATTTACCCCAGAGAGGGAGAGAAATAGTCAAACATATTTCCTTCCCTGCATCGATCCATCCCAAGTCTTCATATATATCCGTTACACACAGGGATCTGTGATATTCCCCGTTTCCAATGATCTTTCTGTATTGAAGGATAGACTTTAAGTGATGGAGTAGGGGAGAAAGTAAACTCGAGTACTTTTAGTTGATTTTGCAGTTATGGTATCGTTTAAAAGATAATTTGGACGTAAGGCGTATTTTTGGACATTTTGATGGTAATGGAAATGAGAGAAATGTTTAGTAGCTTATAATGCAAGTTTTAAATACGTATCAATTAAATGCATCACAAATAAAGTATCATATTACTTAAATTAACTTTAATTAAAAAAACTTAAACTACAAATACTTTAACGAATGAACTTATCCTTAACAAGGTAAAAAAAACTCAAAATGAAAAATCCCATTCGAGTGATATATTTTTATATGTAATATTTCATAGAGGGGAAAGTAAGTCTTGTACTTCTCTTTATTAATTTTACATTATTTTTTTAATCAATTTCGAACTCTTTTTTACAAACTTTCTGGAATACTTTTATCATTTTGTCTTTGAAGGATATTTAATTTGGAAAAGAAACGTGGAAAACATTGTTTCATCATAAAATATGGAGTTGGTTGGGTGTTGTGATTAGATGAATTTTAGGTTTTTGAAAGATAGTTGCTTTGCAACTGGAAATATTAATTTAAATGGGAATAGAAAGATCAATCAATCAATTTATGAACAAAAACACAAATTTACAAAATTTAAAAACAGATTCACAAAAGTTTACACAGAATTAAAAGAAAAGAAAAAAGACAATCGCAAATACATAAGTTAATAAGATTATAAATATATTTTAAATGAAGAATATAATAAATAAAGAAGAAGAAATAAAGAATATTTCAAGAATTTTTTAGAAATCCGAAACGCTTACTTGGAATCCTAAAAATCATCACTTGTATACCAAAAATGTATTATACGTATCAGTAATTAAAAATTTTTTCTCAAGAAATGTTTCACCAAAATCTTTTTAGAATAAAGGGACATAAGCCACCAAACATTTTCAGATGATAAAATATTTTTTTTGTATTTAAAGCCTATAATATTAAAGAAGAAGAATATAAAATAAGGTAAATTAAAACTGTATGTTAAAGTAAGAAAAAAAGTTTCCAATGTTTAAAATGGAGGTTTCTCGAATGCAAACAGAAATAGGTTTCTTTTATTTTTACGGAACACTTCTTAGAGAAAAAAGTAAAACTTATATACCCTAGTTCTATTTCTACCTTTACTATTTCATAAAATAAGGATCTTTCCCCTTTATATTCCAATGCACAACCTTATTACTCCCAGAATCTACACACCATCCGAAACTCATCCGGATAAGTGAATAATACACCTGCATATAGAAAACGCAGAAATCCAATCTGAGTTTCCTATTCAAACATTGGCCGTTTACCTCCGCCTTCATTTTTGAAAGTACCTCCATTCAGCGTAATTGAACTTTAGCAAAATGAAACTTTCAGAGGACAGGAGATAATTTTCAGCGGAGAGCTATTGAAACGGGGGGACTCCAGAATGAATGAGTGGCGGAGAGAATTAACATTTCAGACTTTTGTGAGGAGTAGAATTGTCCAAGCAGACCCTCCAAGCAAGAAGTCTCCTTTGAAATGAATGGGTGAACTGATTCGGATATATTATCTGTTGGGGGAACATTGGATTTGTGTATAATATCTTAATCAAGTTCGAGACTTTTGCAAATAAGGTTTTCATGGGTTTCTCTAAAATGAATGAAGTATGAAAAGTTTATTTAACTTTATCTGGAAAAGAAGAGTTATAGAGGAGCAGGCCTGCACATCATGTGCCCGCCAACACTCTTTCTGGGCCCCGATAAGTCATGAATGATGCATTTAATTTGCCGTTATAGATTATTTCCAGAAAAATTCATCCTTGGTTAAAATATTGCGCTACTTTTAGATTACTACTTTTACTAAATCTGAATAGATTTAAAAATGCATTTAAATTAAAAGAAATTTAAAAATGAGAAAGTATGTAAATTTCATTGAAGTTGTAATGCACAAACACATGCAGTATCTTTTGAACACAGAAATTTTGTGTCCATTTTTCATAACTCCATCATTTTTATGTGCAATTAATATTAAAATAATTAATTAATATGATTAGCTATAATCTATTCATTTTGAATTGGAGCCTGAGTCCTTCCCCCGCCACTGAATCGGTAACCATGGCAACTATCAACGTCAAAGTGGCGAAGAAGGCTTACTATTGGCTGCGCAAAGATCATAACTATGATTACTCTTTTACCGAAGGGGAATTACATTTTCTAACATGGTCTTTATAATTGGGACTCGATATCAGCAAAAATGTTTAATACAAATCGGTCGCATAATTTTAGTATTGCAAACACATGACCAGCAAAAGTAAATTCTAGATATAAAATACATTTAACAGTAAATAAATTGGATACTTAAATCCTAAATAATATTGAATATTTTAAAATGTGAACACAGTATTATCAAGACTGGAATTTTAACCCTTTATTTACCGACGGTACTTACGAGTACCGCCAACTTTAAAATTACATCGAATAACCATCCTTGCGAATATATTGACGATAATTTGCAGGAACACTCTTTCAGTTATCCTCTGTTGTTGTTGGTGTTGTTGTCGTGTGCCACTTGGGATACCCAAGCTCCATAAGAATTCAAGGCAAAGGGCGGCTCCTGAGAAAGTGAGGCCCATAAATGGCAGGACTCCGACTTCTGCCTCATGATAGATGCTACCACTATCTATCGCCACCTCCACAATTTTGTCCAGGATAATAAGCAGCGAATGTTCTATGATTATTTTAGCAGGAAATGCGAATAGATTTAACTGAAGTTGTAAGTTTAGCTGCCATTTCGATCGGATTCAAATGATTGTCATTTTTGTTCACGCAAAAAAGTAGTGTTAAAGTCAAAAGTTAAGTGTATATTTTTAAGACTTATTACTGCAATAAAAAAAACTATGTTTTTCTTGTACTGTGAGAATATTTTAGCACTCCGTGTACTGACAGTACCTAAAAGTATCAATTTAAGTAATTGGCTCTAGTGGATTCAATTTTCCAAAGATGATTATTTTATTTATGTATATCCCTTAATTTTCAATTTAGTGACTCAAAAAGTATTTGAACGAAAAAAATTGCAGCGAATCATAATGCGGTAAATAAAGGGTTAAACGCTATAAAGTATTTATTGCTGAAAGTACGCGCAGATTTGTTTTTTGGGGACGACCCTATCTATCGAGTCTATCACAAATAAAAATACAAAAGCTAACTATTCCCAGGGTTACGTAGCTAATTGAACAAAAACAAGAATAAAAAATTTCTTATCATAAACGAAACCCATTTTCGCTGATAACTACTCGACAGCAAGACAAAATCGAACAAATTAGACATCTATAATTCAATTCCCGCAATTTTATTTGCGGATCAACTCTCCAAGAGGATGAATGGCTTCTGATAAAAAAAAGGACGTGCCTCCATTTTCGTAGAGGCAACAATGCCAACGGTGGCAAACAAAACAAGATTCAATAACTAACTAACCCCACTGAGTCGAAAACAAAGAAGTGGGCTCCTTTGTCGTTGCCATCAGAAAAAAAAGTTAATGTTTGTTTATTGCTGTTTCCTCCACTCTTTTATCGCTGAGTCTCTCTCCGAAAAAGATCAACACCCGCAAAGAAACGAGTTCTGGGGACAGTTGGTTTGAAAAATAGACCTATCCAGTCAGACAGCTCGTTCAGTGTCACGTGATCTCTGAGTGGCCAATCAATCACCTGCTGATAGATAAATCGTTCTTTTTCTATGTCGAGTGCGCGGGTTTGAATGTCGTTGATGGGTTTTTTTCCTCTCTCGGTGCTCGAATTTATGAAGGCACTTGCGGAGGCTAGAAATCACTTGCTTTTATGGAGAGTAGTTTTATTTTTTTGAAGGAGAATTTTTGAAAATATGTTGCACTCTTGGTTGTTTGTTACTCTGTTTGACTGTGAAACCATTCTGAAACTTGCCGAAGTAAGTTTGATATTTTATAAGAAAATATCCTGGTTGGCTAAGGCTATGAATGTATGTTTTACTGCACTTTTGTAAGTTCCTTTTATTTTAGGTTTGTTCTAGAAAGATGATAGATTTAAAAATGGAGGGTATAAAATATCATTAAGTTAAATTTTGTTTCATTAGTTGGAATCCCTATTGAGTTTACGGAAGAAAATTGCAAACAAATTGGCGAAATTTCTCCATGGAAAAAAATAAATGAAAACTAAACCCGTAGTATGGCCTTCCAATTTGATTATTGCCTTGGCAATATGTGCAATTTGGTGAAACCCTCCTTATTGGGTAAATAAATCTCAAGCTTCGGTGATTAAGGGAGGAAAAAAATTTTATCTTTTAAAATGTTTTTGGATTGAAATACACCCTTTAAATAATATTGAAAAAAAAATACCGTAACTCATTTCAACAGTTTTCCATGCCAATTGTATAAATAGATTCAATTCATAAATATTGCAGGTTTTTGTAGTTACAGTATCAACAGTACCAAACTAAGTATTTACATTGATTTGCGGGGAAAACTTATTCTACCTTTATCAATTTTCTCTTGCAATGTTCTTAATAGTATTAGACTAATATTTGAAAAAAAAACTGGGGGATAAGATTCACTAAGATAGGGTGACAATATGCCCAGATTTTCTATAAAGAGTTTCACTTTTTGCCTTTTTTGCCCTCACTTTATCCTTGAATAGGAATACCTCCGCCTGGATTTAATGAAAAAGCAGGGCATTTAGTCAAAGGGACGCCTTTGACCAAATGGCCTGCTTGTCCTAAAAATTTATGAGTTGGTTTTATGCAAACTTTATTACCAAGTGAGATTTAAAATTTCGCGTTTCATTGAAATTTTGAACATCTGAAAAAAAATTACATGACCTTCCCTCGTCAGTGAAATGTCCAATTTTTTTAGATTGTACAACCTAGTCAAAGTCATATTAGGCTAAGAATGTCATTAAAATATGCTTAGCTTTTAGACAGAATTGTTGAGCTGAAATGTCTTTTAAGGTTTGAATAAAAATTTCGCTAAATTATGCTTTGCTTATTTTTAAGTATGGTCATCTTCCGAAATAAAACTAACTTCAAAATACTTAAAGTGCTGTTCATTTTGAGTTGATAAACAATTTCATATTGAAATAAAAAATTCTTGTATATACAGGGTGTTTTAAAAGTCCATTTCATGGCTTTCATTTGGAACTAACGAGGCCTTGGGTCCCGAAAGTAAGGTCTACCCCTAGGAATCTACTGAGGTGACTTACAGCTCCCCTAGCGGCGAAATAAAAATGTTAAAACCTTAATTCCAAAACTAAAGGAGATAGAGCAAAAACCTTAATGATAGTATTGTTGCCAACGTTATGAAAAACTCAATGAAAAAAATTTCATGAAAATATCGCCAATATTCGCAAAGATATTAGCATGTGAATATTAGCATGTGATATTAGTGATGATAATGTAATATTAGCATGTGATATTAGTGTAGCATGTGATAATGTGATATTAGTGATGATAATATAATATTAGCATGTGATAATGTGATATTAGTGATGATAATATAATATTAGCATGTGATAATGTGATATTAGCATGTGAATATACCCTTTTTCAGGTCTCACAAAAGAAACAGTTCGTAAATTTGCAAATTTTTATATGCTATTGTGTAGTTTTGTGTTTTTTTAGTTGAAAGAAGACAAAATATAATCAAAAAATAAAAACAAATTGCAAATTTGGGAACTTTTTCTTTTTTGAGGCCAAAAAAAGGGATATTTTCACATGCAAATATCTCCGCGAATATTCGCGATATTTTCATGAAATTTTTTTTCATTGAGTTCTTCATAAAGTTTTTAACAATACTATCATTGAAGTTTTTGCTCTATCTCCTTTAGTTTTTGAATTAACTCTTTTAACTTTTTTGTTTTGCCGCTATAGTCCAAGAAAGATAAGGGTTGAAGTGGAACAAATTGTAAAAGAAAGTTTGATGGGTGATTCTTATAGGAAATTTTCCGTAGAATACGATGGTGAAACGTATACCAAAATTAACCGTGTCCTTTAGCCAATATGGCGGATTTTCCAAAATGGCGGACAATCGTTTTTAACTTATTACTTCCTTAAAATTATAAATTTTACAGTAAATTATTAAAATTTAGTAGTAAAATTAATGGCGAACTGTTTTTTTCTCTTACGATTTGTCATTTATCCAATATGGCGGATTTTCCAAAATGGCGTCCACTAATGTTTGTAATAAAAAAAATTATGATGATAAAATCGTAAATTTTTCAGGATATGGTAAGAATTAAGTCATAATAATATTCAAATCAGTTTCCTCCCCTCAATGTATCAAATATGGCGGATTTTTCAAAATGGCGGATAATCGTGTTTTACTTATTTGCTAAAAATCGTTAATAAAATAAAACTTTTGCAGTAAATTATTAGAATTTAGTAGCAAAAATAATGTGGAACTGTTTTTTTTTCTCTTACGATAAGTCATTTATCCAATATGGCCGATTTTCCAAAATGGCGTCCAACTTAATGTTTAAAATACATAAATTATGATATTAAATTCGTAATTTTTACAGGATATGCTAAGAATTAAGTCATAATAAAATTAATATCAGTTTCCTCCCCCTCAATGTATCAAATATGGCGGATTTTCCAAAATGGTGGCCACTTATTAAGATCCTTTTTATTTTTAATTGTTATTTTCTTAATAATTAGAAATATTAAATGTAATTAGGTAAAATATAAGCAGAATACTTATAATTTACTAAAATTTACTGGTAAATAATGTTAAAGGTAGGTAGAAATTCAAAAATTACTATTTACCTCTTAGTTTGAAATATGCGGCCGCCTTTTTGGAAATTATTTCAATGTATCGCAAAATCTTGGTTAATATACCATTTTATAAATAATTTAATATATAATTATTTATATTATGCCAAAATAAAATTTATTTTTACGTAAAAACGTTAAAAATAAAAAGGCTCTAAATAAGTGGCCGCCATTTTGGAAAATCCGCCATATTTGATACATTGAGGACAGGAAACTGATATGAATATTATTATGACTTAATTTTAACCATATCCTGAAAAAATTACGAATTTAATATCATAATTTATGTATTTTAATCATTAGGTGGACGCCATTTTGGAAAATCCGCCATATTGGATAAATGACTTATCATAAGAGAAAAAACCAGTTCCACATTATTTTTCCTACTGAATTCTAATAACTTACTTTAAAAGTTTTATTTTATTAACGATTTTTAGCAAATAAGTAAAACACGATTGTCCGCCATTTTGAAAAATCCGCCATATTTGATACATTGAGGGGAGGAAACTGATATGAATATTATTATGACTTAATTTTAACCATATCCTGAAAAAATTACGAATTTAATATCATAATTTATGTATTTTAATCATTAGGTGGACGCCATTTTGGAAAATCCGCCATATTGGATAAATGACTTATCATAAGAGAAAAAACCAGTTCCACATTATTTTTTCTACTGAATTCTAATAACTTACTTTAAAAGTTTTATTTTATTAACGATTTTTAGCAAATAAGTAAAACACGATTGTCCGCCATTTTGAAAAATCCGCCATATTTGATACATTGAGGGGAGGAAACTGATATGAATATTATTATGACTTAATTCTTACCATATCCTGAAAAAATTACGATTTTATCATCATAATTTTTTTTATTACAAACATTAGTGGACGCCATTTTGGAAAATCCGCCATATTGGATAAATGACAAATCGTAAGAGAAAAAAACAGTTCCCCATTTTTTTGCTACTAAATTCTAATCATTTAATGCAGAAATTATAATTTTATTAACATTTTTTAGGAAGTAATAAGTTAAAAACGATTGTCCGCCATTTCGGAAAATCCGCCATATTGGCTAAAGGACACGGTTAATTTTGGTATACGTTTCACCATCGTTTTTTACGGAAAATTTCCTATAAGAATCAACCATCAAACTTTCTTTTACAATTTGTTCCACTTGAAGCCCCTTTTTTGAGCTAACTTTCTTGGACTACTAGAGATGCTGTAAATCATCTCAATGGATTTTCCAGAGTCACTTACCTAGGAATACACCTTACTTCCCTGGCCCTAGAACACGTTAGTTCCAAATAAAAGCCGTGAAACGGATTTTTGAAACACCAAGTATATACATTTTACTTCAGAAGCTTTGAAACAAAGTAACGTTTTGAATATTTACAACAATATTTCATTTCAAATCTATTCTAATTCATAAACAGATAAAAAGGGAATGAAACTCTATTCCTTCTTACTCTCGGGGATAGCTATACTCAATATTCATTCATTTTGAAGTCACAATAGCGAATGTAAAATGCTAGTTAGTTATTTAGTTAGTTAATAAATATACAGATTATAAACATAAAATTTTACATCATGGTTACTTAAAACTAGTTTATATAGAAAATATTCGACATTAATTTTGAAATTGAATAGTTTTATAAATTTGGTTACGAATAAATACAGTAACTGGATGTTGCGAAAGTTATATTCGAGTAGTTTTAAAACGTCTGTTCTAACGGTTGTCAAATTAACTGCCAAGTTGCAGAAGTTGTTTCCGTCTTGAAGTTGTTGGAGGATTAACACCTGCTGCCAACATAGTATTAGAAATCATTCTCATATACGCGTACTGGAAATTCTCCTTCTCTGTTGTTTAAAATTCCACAGTTATTATATAATAGAGTTTTGCCTCGGAGTCAGAAAGTGATAAATTGACTTAAACGCATTATTTAAACTTTGTTTTCGAATATTGTATTATTACATTGTCATATAAATATCCCATTCATGTGTCACATTTTATAATTTAATGTGCAGAAAACTTCTCATAAAAAATAAACAGGGTGAAACTTTTTGTCCTAAAATTAACATGATTTTTACTGTGTTAAACAGACATAGACAATGTATCAGAACACTTTAATACCTTTTGTGTTTTGGAATGTGCATAAAAAGTGTTCCCAAATATCATGTTGTAAAGTATATTTAGAATCGAAAAGTGATCTAACATTATTTATTGCTGTAATTGAACTGCAAATTTTAATGTGTGGCTTTGAAATTTTAGATATATTTATAATCAATGGCGCCTAAAAGAGCTTGGTTATTTTTAGCGTGATGTACAATGGGAAAGTATACTCTAACTGAGGGAAAACTTCGTATGATAAATTATCACTCCTAAATAACCCTTATTTCTATCTCTCTCATAAAAATTGTGTTTTTTAATCAATTTAAACAATCTGAGGTATTTGACTTAAACTCCATGACCTGAATCTGCGGAAACACAAAAACTGGCCTCAATTTAACTAATCTCTGTACTTATTACTTTAATTAAATCAACCCTTCAATTAAACGACCTTTCTTCCACAACCCCATTGGCCAACCTCCCATGGCATTAACAAGATTAAAACTATTACCTCCTTTTTTTTGAGAAAAAAAAGTCCAAAAAAGAGATAGGTGGCCAAATGTGGAACTACCTTTCCCCCAACCAACACAATTTCACTCCAACACTTTTCAAATGGAAAGACATTTAGAGCGGGTTTACATGCCGCGACTCAAGCAACGCGATTGGTCGAAGCATTCCTATAGTATAGATGATGACGTAACTACTACGTCACAGCTTCTCATCGATCTTCTACTTCTCAAACATCTTTCTCTCTATACTGGAAATGTATGAAACACTTTTGCAACACTAAGTCAACACAATATAAACAAAATAATAATTAACACACTTCTACACTGAAAAGCGTTTCGATTGTTTTATGCGGGGAAAAAAATTGGTGTCTAAAAAGTGTTGCTAGAGACATAACATCAGGGCCGTATTTAGGCACGTGCAACATGTGCTATAGCACAGGGCGGCAAAATTTTGGGGGGCGGCAGATTACAACAAGTGCATCAAGGCAGTGTCTTATTTAACGGGGGGGCTGAGGAGGTCCTGCTCTCCTCTCGAAACCGGACTTAGTGTTCCAAAACAAGCTAAAAACCTGTTTTCTAGAGTCAAATTTCCAAAAATTTTCTGGGGGAGGACCCCCAGGCCCCCCTTTTGCTACTTGGAACTAAGTTACTCACCACAACTTTTTTGTATTAAGTTCTTTTAGATGTAATTTCAAACAAAACATTCTTAGAAAGCTAGATTGGACGCGATAAATTTGCTTTGGAGGTGTAAAATAATTTATATACACGGCACAGTATCAAGGACAAACGGATAGAGAAACAAGGATATTTTATTTTCTTAATAAAAAAATTATCCTACAATTTGCATTTAAATAGATGATGTTTTGAAACCCCCAATTTGTTATCTGTAGAAAAGTTAAACCCTAATTAATGTTAAATAGAGTTAAATGCTAATTTCACCCTCCATTAAGCAGTATAGACTTTTAAAAGAATTTAGATTTTCTTGAAACAGAAAATGAAATGAATGCTCAGGGCGGCAAAAACCCTAAATACGGGCCTGCATAACATGTGTTATTATAGTGTCGCGATCCAATTTTTAGAACACCTTAATAGTATAGATAATATTCCATACACTTCTGGATATAATAGATTTCAAATACTTTTCACATATATTCAGAATTCTATCATAATACAATAATGTGATAAAATATTCTACCAAACAACACAACCGATTGTTAATTTGGGGGCAAAATTACAAAATGTGTTTCTAACTTAATGTGTTAATGTTATTAACTTAAATGTGTTTATAATATATTTGTTGTTGGGTATGGAGTTTTGAAATGTGCTACTTCTCATCCATGTAGAATATGGACCTTCGATAGGACGTAACTACTACGTCATATGGAAGGATCAGGTTCGACATAGATTAGGAGAGTAATAGGGAATTTCCTACCGTTTTTTTCCTTGACGCTCCCGTCGCGTTGCTGTTTTCACTGCATGTAAACCCGCCTTTTCGCGATAGGAAGGGGAAAAAGAAGTGCTATAGAGAGAAAATCTGAAAATCCCTCAAACCATGATCACGAGCATTACCCTTAATGGTGGTACTTCTCATCAACCCACTTTATACCTTTCCCTCCTTACCTTGAAGAAAGTAATGAAAATCATTTTTAACTCCACGGATTGAAATATATCGGGCCCCTTACACACGGATCTATCCTCTGCTGGAGTCGATTCCGATTTCGGAAAAGTCCAAACTGGAGGCGAGGTGGGGTCTAATAGCTGCGGAGTTGGTATTTGATGGGGAAAGTTTATTTTAAATTAGGCAGATAATGTAGAGATAGACTGAGTGAATGTTGACATTTCTTAACAGGTAATAGTATGGTACAACTGGATTGTTTTTTCGAGTAGCCGTTTTGAAAGTCTCTAGCTATTCTTATCATCAATCTTGGAATTCTGAAGAAAGTATTTATTTTTATTTAGAAAAATATTTTAAGGTACATACTTGAGATATACTTAGGTAGTACTACTTGGACATGCTTATAGTTTGATATGTAGGTAGCTTGTTTTTATAGATGCTATTTTGAAAGTGTAGCTACTCGTATTATCAAAAGTTTTATTTAAGTAAAAAAATGAAGGCAATGTCGACTGTAGAGATTGAATGAAGGAATTTCAAAATATTTAGAAGAAAGTAATAATTATTGAAACTATGAAGGCTTATACGGCCGGAGTTACATTAAAGCTAAAGTTAACTTCCGGGCTTACTGGTCGTAATCTTGTAGATGTTAAAATATTATACGTTTCGACTTCTTCGGGAGTCATCATCATGACTTTATTTTCAGTAGTAAATATTAAAGTTTATACCACGCTTAATTTCATATTAACTTTTTTTAATGTTAATGCTTTCTTAGCATCAAGTTAAATTCTTAAATATAAAGTAACCCAAATGTTTTATTAATTTCATAAATTACTTATAACGATTTAAATCTGAACATGATGCAATTTAAAAACCTTAAGGGATAATTATGTTTACAATTTATTTTAAATCAATCGAAGGTGATATAAATTTGAATATCTCTATTCTAAAAAAAGTTTTTGGTGAACAGTTTCCAGGGAAAGGCTTTTTAATTATTGACCCGTTCAACTCATGTTTGGTATCAAACTGTTTGGATTCTTTTGGGGATGTTCAAAAAGCTCTTAGAATTTCTTTTAAATGCATAAACTTTAAATTGAAGATACTTTTGTTGAACTAATATATATTTACAGATTTTAAAATTATTTCATTCAAATTCCTCTTTAACATTCATAATTTCTAAAACGAAGTTATTTTGTATTATAAATACGGTTATTTATTCTTTTTTACCAAAATAAAAAAGTAGTTATTTTAATATGCAAAAATATGGAAATGTTATTAGAATAAAGTTTATTTTTTCAATCTAATTCCAAGTTTAAATAGTTCTTTACTCTGAAACATTAGTAAACTCTGAAACATTAGTATTTTAACTTACTTCCCACTATCAAAAGAAAGGATATAAAAATTGTTCATGTTTGAAGAGATTTAAATTTGGGTATTCTTTGATAATTAAATTTATGTCAGAAAAAACTAATTGAAAGAGTAAATAAAATTCTAATTATTTATTAAAGTTTTAAAAATTTCATTTGTATTATTAAACATATTGAAAAAATTTTAATCACAAAAAACAAGTACGTTCGTGACGTTAAAGTATAAGATAATAAACATTTCCATTGTTATTTTTAACATTATTATTTTAAAGATTATTAAAGTTATTAATTTAAAGATTAAACTTAAATTTTCATTTATCATTCTGTAAATATAATGCTAAAAAGTGTATAGCAACTTGATAAATATTATGATCCTAAGGTGCTGGTTATTATAAAATTTTTAAAGAATATTTTCATTTTCTGGATACGCCTATACTTTTAATCTTTTATTTAAATGAGGGTTTTTATCAAATCCCTAATAAGGATAAAAGATATCATAATTATAAATATATAGAAGCGACAGCAAACGAGCCTAAGTAAAGCTTGACAAAACATATGCCAAGGGATAAAAGTAACAACATTTTTTCTCGTTAGTAAATTTATTAAGACATCTGATAAAAGTATAAAATAAGTGCTTCTTATAATTTATATTATTTTACGAAATATCGAGAATTAATTAATTATCACAAAACAGTGTTAAGATTTACATATAAAAATTTTTAAATTATTATTTATTTTATTAGTTATTTTCCCGGTGTAAAAATTAAAGTTGTCAAATAGTATTTTTCAAATTTAGCAAAAGCAATTTTTACTGCCCTATATCAAATAGCTGAATAAAAGCTTAAAAAAAGATAAAAAATCTTTCCATATTTAGAAAGAGTAAAAGACGTCAAGATTTACGATCAGTAAGAAATTCCTCTTAAATAGAAAAACCCAGCTATTACTTTTCCCCCAAGTTTACGATTCTTAAGTATGAACATGTGTCTAAAAACACTGTAAAGACCCCGGAAGAGGGAAAAAAACTCCCCAACCGAGATCCTCATTACAAGTATATTAAAAGAATTAACTAGCGCATTACTTTCCGGCTGACACCGTAAATCCTATTAGGGGTCCTCAATTGGCTGTAAAAATAAACTCTTAAATTTCAACAGGAAAAATTTACAGCTCCTGAATCCCCTCGAACGCGAGGGGAATGTTGTTCTTGTGACAATTGCGGTGTCTGACAGATGTTTTTTTTCTGGAGCATTTAACTGCATTCTGCTATTACACTGAATTTCAAGTTTGTAAAATGTCAATTTACCTATATTTTCAGAGACGATTTTTTTCGAAAGTTGAAGAATTTAATAGGTATTGAATTGAGATATCAAAGATCACATATCTGATAATTAATTTCTCATGTTTTAAAATGGTAACCCGGATTTAAAAAAAATAAATTAATCAAGCGTTTGAATAAATCTTATATGAGATAGCTCAATGGATTTTAATTTTGGATTCTCAATCATATTCTCTACCTGAAAAGCCTGAACTGAAATATCAAGAGTTATTAAATAGGGAGGGTTACATACTTAAAATTATAGCCCCTCTATTCAAAGGGCACACATTTTTTTATCAGGATCTTATACTTTTGAAACTAAACCAGACTTATTCATACTCATAGCTAAAACCCGTTATTCTACAAGTACTGAGGTTTTAAATTTATGTGAATACTGAAAACAAATATTTTAGTCTGAACATTATTTGAAACTGCTTCAAACTTAAAATAACCTTAAAGACATGTTAATCCTTCAAAGAATTTTGTCTTAAAATTTTTAAGATTCTCCTTATTTTGAAGAAGTTGTGCAGCTTGTTTTTTATTAAATGATGTAACTTACTAAAGATACTTTCAAGAAAGTAGGTGCACTATTAATTAACAAAAAGATGGCCTACTTAAAAATAAAAAATAACAAGCTGTAGAATTCAAAAGGTTGAGAACCCCCAAGATCCACAATCGACCACTACTTCCACTGACCGCAACAGTCACTCACTCGAGTGGGAATCTCGAGAAAAGCCGCGTATCTCATTTTTACCCTCGAAAAGACGCTTGTAAACCAACCTCTAAACATATTTCTTTGAGGTTTATTTTCTCCTTCCTCCTTTCTTCCTTTGAGACCTATCTAAACATTTTTTTGGAAGCGCGTTTCTCCTATTTTTCCCCTTTTCATTATTGGCGTTTTCGGTCTGCCTCTTTAACGGCGCTCCTAAATTCCGGTTGGAATTTAACGGAAGCGGCACATGTTTACCCTCCGCTCGCCGTAAATACCCTCTTTAGTGATGAGGGGAGGTGATGAAATGGATGCTGGGGATGATCTGTAGGTCGGGTCTATTTAAGGATTTTAACGCCTTGTGCTACTATTTTCTTGCCAGTCTATTAATTTATTTTTTAAAATGAAATTTTTATAAAATAAATTGGAGTTTATTGGGAAATAATTGGAGTTTATTGGATCAACTCCATTATATATCTTGTTAATAGTTTTAAAAACTCAAAATTACTTTATAGACTTACCCACACACTCAAAATTTAGTGTGTATATTTTGTTACTAACGCAAAATATGAATTTCGGTATGAAAAAGTTAGTAGAGTTTGTTAAAATAACTTAAATTTTAAAATTTTATACAAGATTTCCATGTGTTACCGGCGAAAAAAACTTTTTTTCCTTGAGAATTCATTGTAGTTTTAAAAATGTAGTCAGTTTTTTTAATAAATTTCTGCAAAAACGGTAATGTTTTATAACAAATTTTCCAAACAAAACTTCTCCTACACAAAACATATAATCATACACAAAAACTCGACTGTATATATTCGCCTATAATATATAAAAAATTGCACAAAGAGGTTTTAGACACCAACGATTATAACTATTTTTGAAATTTGCAATCCAACCGTACCTACAGTTTTCCAAGAAAAAAAATTTGTCAATGTTTGAATAAATGTTTACAAATTATAAGTCTAAAAAAACTTATCATTTGTTTCATTCCAAAATTTATGCTTGGTGTTAGAAACAACTTTTAATCATACACATAAAAAATTATTTTGAATATTTTGGGCTCAAAATATTTTGACAAATATTCAACAAAACTGATATTGGAATTTAAATGTTAAAAAATATTTTTGGAAATATTTCAATAAGAATTCTTATAAAAATGATAAAATATTGATTTATATTTTTACAATAATTTAAGAAGTTTACATAGCTTATATTTTTAATACGGAATTAAAAACTTTTTTTAACGATTTCTGCGAGTCAGCATTCTATAAAAGGACAATAAAAATTATTTAGAATATCTTTTTTTAATATTTTAAAATTTGGTATAGTATAAAGAGCAAAAAACACTGATCTAAAAGTACATCTAATTAAAAAGGAAAACATTTCATATCCTGATCTCCTAGGCGGTTGGATCAGTCATAAAACCGTCACCAATAAGGAATATTTTATAGACCTATTCCACTGTTGAATGAAAACGAATCTTCTCTCCACGACACAACCACATTTATTTCTACTCAATGTTGACACCACCCCCCCACAGACCCTTATGTGTCGCACAACTACCACTATGATTGATACTTTCCCACGCCAAAAAAAATCGAAACAGCATAAACAGCAAGAATAAAACAGGGATCCAAACCCCTTCGAAAAAAGAAAGTCCCCCCTCAAGAGAGGTGAAGGAGAACCTTCAAGACAACCCCCTCCTCTCAGTTCACTTCACTTCCTCCAACCTATTGACGGGGCCACCACCCCCGCTGAAAAGATGGTCCCGTGGAACGTGAACCTTCCGACTCCATTACGAATTGCTGGACCGTGGTGGCACTAGTGCAGGAGATCCCGAAAAAAAAATATGTGGTGTGTTTTTTGAGTGAGTGTGCCTGCAATGTGTTTTTCGTTTGGTGAGGTGATTTAGTGCGCTGTGCTTTTAATTGGAGTGGAGATCCTGTGTGTTTTAGATATTTCGTGGTTTATTAGCGCTTCCGGTTGGATATTTTTAGGTACTTTTTTCGATGATGAAGGAAATGTGAGGTTGTATGATGTGCGGATAAAAATTGAGCTGTCGTGAAACAGGTCAGTATCGTGAGGAAACAGGTCACCATTTTCTGCAAAACCATCCTTGTGATTTATTTTTTTATCTACATCCTTTATTTTTTCTCCTACGGTACTGTTTGGTATTTATTAGAGGTCAAGGCTGTCTCTAAAACCTTTTGCATTTGCCCATATCCGATCAAAAAACCCTAAATAAGTATATGAAATACTACTTAAGCTACCCAATGTATTGTATTACAATAGATGACTATACTACCATGAAAATATAAGCTATTAGGTATTTTGATAAGTCCCTGAATGTGTCTTGCGTAAAGTAAAACATAACTTTTAATAAAGCAATTAAAAATAATAACTTATGTACTTCTATTATGTGCAACATTATAATTATTTCACACATTTTCAATTTCTTTATTAGACTCGTTGGGATCATAAACTATCTCTTTGAATAAGCTTAAAAGAGCTTCTCTTCTCTTTAGTGTGTAATACTGTAATGAAGTCATACTGGTTCGTCTAAGATGCCAAATAAATAAGTACCTGCTATTTTCTTAACCTGAAAAAATAATCATATTTTATTGGATTCATTATATATCTTTTTAGTACATATAAAAAATTTATTTCTTTGCCATAAAGATTTTTAAAAAACAACATTGCTTTCCCTGTCGTATACATTACGTCCTTACTTTTTTCCCATTCTAAATTCCTTAAAATGCTCAAAAAATAAATAAAACACAGAAGAACTCAAGTTTGTGACGAGTAATTACTTAAAAAACGGATAAAAAATCATTTGAATAGATATTACAGTATAAAGCAGCTGATCCATCTTTACCTTATTTATTAAGTGCAAAATCATAAAACCTTCCTCCGTTCAAAACTTATATTCTTTCTTCTTTATTTTATGTTTTACTTTTGGATTTTAAGGATAAAGAGTGCCAAACTATCTGAAAAAACTTTAAAAAGTGATCCCTTGGGAGAGGATTAATAATAAAATATTCCTCGACTTTCGTGCCTTGTCCTCGATATTTTAAAACTCCAGGGCGGATTAAGTTAAGGACGAAATCGTGCTTAACTCTGTATTGATTAAACTCGAAGTTTGATCTGCTTAAAAGTTTTTAGCTTTAATGACCAAAAAGATCAAATTGCTTATAAAGACAAAAATTAAGATGCAAGATATGCATTAAAAAGAGTAAAAACATGCATTTTCAAGTTATTAACGTTCAAGTTTTTTATTCCTTCTCGTAATACATGAAACTTAACTAAGAGAAGTTGGGTTGTAAGCCTGAGAAGCTGTGAGTAATATTTTTAGGAAATTCATTATTTTGAAATATAGATGGTGGGATATGAAAATAATTGAAAAATTAAAGCTACTTGTGGAAGAATTATTAAGGAATATAAATTGGTCTATGAATAAATTACGATGCTTTCGCTAGATTAATTTTTTGGAAAGAAAATTGGACGCTTTATGATTAAAATATGAGTATTTCGTTTTCATAATGTTTCTTAAGTAATGAATTAATGCATCATATTGTTGTTGGAGCGAGAAAAGCTTGTATAAAAGGCAAGAGAAAACTTTTTCTTTTTTCTTTTCTATTATTCAGTGACAATATTCTTTATCTGATTTTGACATTTTTATAGTATTTTTAAGAATGCAAAATGTTGAAAGTATTCAAAACATGCCATTTATGTTAGAAAAATTGAAATCGTCGATGTAGCTTTCACATGCTGGTTTAATACTTAATCATCGCATTATCAAAATTTTACAACACAGATTCTCCTTTCTATATCCTATTGTAATTTAAATGATAACCAACCATAGCGCATGTCTAGACACAATTTATTTTTTATATGAAATGATAGTTTTTGAATTCTACGAAAAGCTGTCATCGTAGTGTATGATGACAGATGATGTTGTAAGCATCGTCGTAATAAAAATATAAAAATAACGAAAGAAAAAACGAGTGAAATTGGTTTGAAAATTTAAAGAACGCATATAACTGATTTGAAAGGAAAGTGAAATGAAAAATTTTCTGTTTTTAGATAATAAAAACATATGAACTTTGAACTTTATGAACATATGAACTTTATATCCATAGTAGTCTTCTTTTTCATTGTTTCTTCTAATAAAAAGTTTGTAATCGAAATAGGAAAATTCTTCAAGGTGAATCGATCTCGATTGTTTGAGCAACCAACCCTTCTCCTTTAAGTTCAATTAGTTTATTATTGATGCCAAGTGAAAATATTACCTTTTTAGGCTAAAAAAAAGAAAACTTTCACAAATTTGCAAGCTTTTCACTATCAATATGTAGTTTTTCGTTATTTTAGTCAAATAAAGACTAATTTTATTTTAAAAATACAAAAAAATGTTTTCTTTTGTAATTGCTTTTATCTCCTCAAATATCTAATGTGTATATCTTCATGAATTTTTTTTCTGTGCTTTTGTTAGCAATTAAAAAATATTGGAAACAATTTTTTCATTTAGGTTTTCATTCTATCTCAATAATTTGTTTAAATTTATTTTTTTTCTTTATTATACTTCTGCATCCCACATCAATGAATTCAACATGGTCATTTTACCGTGGGGAACACCTTACATCCACGACTCTAGGAGATGTTGGTTCGAATAAAAACCGTAAAGGGAACTGTTGAAACACTCTATGTTGTAAAGTAAAAGGTGGTTTGCATTCGCCTCTTTGAGCAATTACTTATCTTGTAGCCTTCAGTCATAGATTTTATTTAAATAAACAAAATATTTGGTCTTTTTGTTCTATATGTAACATTTCGTTGAAGATGAATTACTACTATTTAAGTTGGATTAAAAGTATTCAATTTAGTATTTCAAAGTATTCAAGACAAAAGATTTCAATAAAATTGCTGAAAATATTTTTCAAATATTTCAAAGACACGCAGCAAATATTGCTAATCGAACACTATCGAAGCCTTTTTATAAATTACACACTAGGGTGGGCCGAAAAAAACTTTTTATTTTATTTTGAAACGCTATACCGCGGAAAACTTGCCTCTGGGGTAGAGAGAGAAGTAAAATGCTACAAAAATTTTTAAAATCATTTAAAAATTGCAATAGCGCATTGCACCTAAAGTTTGAAAAAAATAGGTTATTTTCATTACTTTTCAAAAAAATCAAATTAAATCAAATAAATTTTATAAAAAGTATCTAAAGGCATATAATAGAATAAAAATGTGGAGAAAACATATTTAATTGAAAAAAGGTGGTATTTTACAATTAATTGGTAGTATAATAACATCTAAAAATACACGTTTTTACCGGAAATCCACATATTTGGTATGAAACAAAAAAAATTATGAAAAACAATTTTTCATTACTATACTTCCTTTCTAGCTATCACTCAGTTACCCCCTTAACAGTTAAAACATTTTTTACAGTTCGCTTCGCGATCGGAGCTCGCTCGTTGCACAACAAACCGCATCACTTTCTCTCGCCGAAATAAAAACTTATTTTATATTTTGAAACTATATACCACGGAAAACTTGCCTCTTGAGTAGAGAAGTAAAATGCAACAAAAAAAATTTTTAAATCGGTTAAAAATTGCCTTAGTACATTGGTCGTAAAATTTAAAAAAATATTCTATTTTCATAACTCTTAAAAAATCAAATTCAATCAAGTAACTTCTATAAAAAGTATCTAAAGGCATAAATTAGAAGAAAAATGTTAAGAAAAAATATATTTAATGGAAAGAAAGATAGTATTTTACAATATAAGGTCGCACTATAAGGTTACACTTGGCATTTCGCCTTTTTTCTTCAAAAATCGCATTTTTCGATTGAATTAAAAAGTGATTATTCCTGATGGTGCATAGTTTGATTTTAACAAAATGTAGTCTTTTACTGGTTATTAACTTCTTTTGGTAGTTTGAAAGAATCTTATAATCCTCTGTTGGATTATTTATCAGTAATATAACATAAACTGTATTTTAGTACTGATAATCCAACAGAACAGATGAACAGAAGATTTTAGTTTCTTTTATATTAAAATCAAATTAAATCAAATTAATTTTTCTGTATGATTCTTTATTTAGAAAAGTAAATGGTTCTAAATTTGACACCTATACTACGAAGATTTACCGATCAAGAGATATAGTCTATGATAATGACTGGAACTTTGACAGATTCCCATGTCACACACAAACAGTCGAACGTTGTGTAAAATTAGTGACACAGAGGGCATCACGAAAAGTCATCGGTATGAATGCCAGGAGATAGGTTTATAAGAACTATTAATCTTTCAAGATCTTCAATGCCAAATTTTTCAATCAAGTTTTCTTTCAAAATACCAAAAGAAGTTAATAACCAATAAAGGACTACATTTTATTACAAATCAAACTATGCACCATCAGGAATAATAACTTTTTAATTCAATCGAAAAATGCGATTTTTGAAGAAAAAAAGACGAAATGCCAAGTGTAACCTTATAGTGCACCTTATATTGTAAAATAAGATCTTTCTTTCCATTAAATATATTTTTTCTTAACATTTTTCTTCTAATTTATGCCTTTGGATACTTTTTATAGAAGTTATTTGATTTTTTAAGACTTATGAAAATAGCATATTTTTTTCAAATTTTAGGACCAATGTACAAAGGCAATTTTTAACCGATTTTAAAAATTATTGTTGCATTTTACTTCTCTACTCAAGAGGCAAGTTTTCCGTGGTATAGCGTTTCAAAAAATAAAATAAGTTTTTATTTCGGATAGAGATAGTGATGCGGTTTGTTGTGCAACGAGCGAGCTCCGATCGCGAAGCGAACTGTAAAAAATGTTTTAACTGTTAAGGCGGTTACTGAGTGATAGCTAGAAAGGTAGTATAGTAATGAAAAATTGTTTTTCATATTTTTTTTTGTTTCATACGAAATATGTGGATTTCTGGTAAAAACGTGTATTTTTAGATGTTAGATACTACCAATTAATTGTAAAATGCCACCTTTTTTCAATTAAATATGTTTTCTCCACATTTTTATTCTATTATATGCCTTTAGATACTTTTTATAAAAGTTATTTGATTTAATTTGATTTTTTGAAAAGTAATGAAAATAGCCTATTTTTTTCAAACTTTAGGTGCAATGCGCTATTGCAATTTTTAACCGATTTTAAAAATTTTTGTTGCATTTTACTTCTCTACCCCAGAGGCAAGTTTTCCGCGGTATAGCGTTTCAAAATAAAATAAAAAGTTTTTTTCGGCCCACCCTATTACACACAGCAATATAAAAACAACTAATAAGAGCAAGTTTAGAGCTTCATAAGAGCATAAATGATTGAGATACAGTTAATATTTTTATTATTTATCAGGATACTAAGTACTTACTCCCGGCTAATCCACAAGTACCCTTATTTCTCCTAAATATTAAGCGTAATTTTCATTGTGTCCAAAGAAAACACCCCACCCATAACTAATTTTTCACCGACCTATTAAAGTTCCCATCACTCGGCGCCCCGGGAAACCTCATAATACATCACCGAAAGCTCGAAACTGGAAATTAACGCTATACGTAACAGACACCGTTCCTCATCCACCAAAAGTTATTCATTTCCGGATAACTCCGCAGGGAAAACCCGTGAGAAAACACACGTGTGTCGCATTTTTAAAACAATAACTTCGCGTGTTCCGTTCGCAAAACGTCTCTCAGTCGATACTGTTTAATAATTTATAAAGACTAATGGAGAACACTGTTCGTGTTGCTTGCCGTATCGATAGCTTTGTCTTTTTCTTGTGCATCGGAGCTTTGCTTTAACGGGGCGCATGCATTGTTTATGAATGGAGGATGAAGGATGGGACCGTTCAGCAGGGCTCTGTCGGTATTGTCCTTTTATGGGATGTTTTAGGCGAAGTGCTTGTTGAAGATGGGCTATCAGGGAAGATTGCCTGAAAGGCCGTTATGCGTGCATTCTTTTCGGAAACCTATCGCTTAATCAATGGTGTTTGAGCACGGGAAACTTTTTTTGTTAGAAGAAAAGTTTTTTCTCTTTTTAAACAAGGAGGGAGGGAGGGAGGTGTTTTGTTTCGGAACACTTTTTTCCGATCATTTCCACGAGGGTAGGTTGTTGGTATAGTTCTAAGCTAAGGTACATGTTTTTTTTCAGTGGATTTAGCATTAAATTTGAAGAACTAGTTTATTCTCGATTAGTCCAAATTTTTATAGAAATTTTCAGGATCTTCAAAATGGTTAGGCCTTAGGTATACAAAAGTAATACTATAATAAAAAAATAAAAGTGCCTTCAATGCCTACATTTTACAAGGCGTTATGGAGTTAAGAACCACATACAATATTTGGTAGAAAGAAGTTCCTTTACTAGAGGTTTTGAAACATCTTACTCACCAACAGTTTCATATTTAATTTAATGATATGTTCAAATACCTAATGTTATTTCCTTAATACCGAATGCTCCATTATAATTTATCATTCTGTGCAATTCAAACCTTAAACAACCTTCAAGCGTAGGAGAAATAGTGTCGTGTCTCATTTATGTCTCGAATATTAAAACTATTGACTGGTATCATATTTCCTAGATGAGCTAGGAAAACTTATTGCTGTCATGGTATCTGTATTCACGAAATTCCTAAAAAAAACATTTCACCCGGTTTAATCAACTTCCGGAATGTCTGATCTCCTATTACTAGTTGACACCTCATTTAAAATATTAAATAAAAGTAAATAATATTTCAAATTAGTAATTATAATTTTCTCATAACTTTTATTATCGCTCTATTCTAAAAAAGTTTTGGGTGAACAGTTTCCAGAGAAAGGCTTTTTAATTACTGATCCGTATAACACATTTTTTGGTATCAACACGTCCGGATTCTTTCCGGATTTCCGAGTAAGCTGTTGGACTTTTCAAAAAAAATTCTTAATGTTAAAATAATTCAATTTCATTAAATTACGGACAAGGTTGCAGTTACCTAGCAAGATACTGTCAAACTAATTAATATCTATTTAATCTTAATGACCCATTGACGCCATGTTTCATGGTGAAACAAATTAATTTTACGTTTTAAATGTAAGTAAATGTAAGTTACATATAATGTTTTTTTAAAAAACTTCTCCCAACGTAGGCAGTCGCCTTAAGATGTAGAACTGAATGGGAGAAGCAGACATTCCGGAAGTTGATTGACCAGGTGAAATGGTTTGTTTCTTTTTTTTTAGGAATTTTGTGAATATAATAATAATCTAACTGTAACCTATAGTGCAATTGGTGTTTTATTTAGCGTTTTAACAATAAAATAAGCAGTTCGAAACGTACTTTGCTATACTCGATTGCAACTTAAGTTGAGCCTGACGTCATGGCCAAGCGGAAGAAAATTTGAATAAACAGAAAGCTTGCTGGGGCTTTGTGAGCTCTTATTGGCTTGCGAGTTTCATTCTAACAAATGTACTACTACGAGCTGCACCACTTGAAAAAATAATACTCAACATTTTGCAAATCGGGATGATGAAAAGACGCTGAATATGCGTGGATTTAAAAACAAATCATATTTTAAAATTGAATCTTTTAATTTCACTCAAAATTCTGACACCGCACGGGGAACTACTTTCTTTGGTTGCTCTCAGCCTATTTCTGCAGGCTCAAATTAAGTTGCATCTATACGAATTCATTAGTTAATTCAAATTAATTCGAATTCATTAGTTAATTCAAATTAAGTTGCATCATACGAATCATTCTATACGAACACACCCTCCCAAATAATCCCTACTCCCATCTTTCCCCTCAGAGAACTCTTCCCAACCGTCTCCTCAATCCCACTTAATTCAATAAGTTAACACATTTTCCACAATCCACACACACATACGCCCAGGGTGCATATATCCGACCAATCGCGTCAGCCGCCTTACAGCTCAACCCTACTCAGCCCTATCACTCAACTTAATCACACACTTCATTGTGTGCGCATCGCTTTAGACCTCCCCTCAAAGCGTTTTCCCATCGCAGCCCCCCTTAATTTATGCAGTCCGAGGGTCTCTGCATTTAACAGTGGAGGCTGTTTACGTGCTCCGGAGCGTATTGACCGTGGCACGTACCTACTTGTTCGTCAGTGAACGTGATTCGTTATCGGCTGGTAATTGCCGGTATTAATATTGGCGGGAGATATATCTGGGATGTTATTTAGGATTGGTCTTTTGAAAGTCATACAGGAAAGTTTTGATTGATACTTTTGTGTAAAACATGAAGGCTGTGTGTATTTATTTGGATGTGCACCTATACTATACTCGAATGCAACTTAAGTTGAACCTGACGTCATGGCCACGCGGAAGGAAATCTGAGTAAACAGAAATCCTGCTGGGTTGCTAGAAGCTCTTATTGGCTGTCCAGTTAGAGAGCGAGTTGTACTACTACGCGTTACGTCACTTTAAAAAATAATAATACTGAACTGAAATATGCATATCGGGATGAAAAGGTACTTATTATACGTGGATTTAAAAAAAACTAATCATTATTCAAAATAGAAGCTCTAAATTTCACTCAAAATTGAGACACCTCTCTAGGAACTACTTTCTTTGGTTGCTCTCAGCATATTTCTACAGGCTCAAGTTAAGTTGCAACTGAGTATAGACAGCAACTTAAGTTGAACCTACTACGTCACTAACAAGCAAAGTAGTTCCCATCGTGGTGTATGAATTTCGAGTGAAACGAAGAACGTCAATTTTAAAATATGATTTTTTTTCGTTCATGTGTATTTAGTGTTTTTTTTATCACGATTCGCGTATCGAAACTCCTCCTAGCAACCCAACAGGCTTTGTGTTTACTCACTTTCTCTTTCCGCGTAGTGAAGTACTGGGTTTAGGAAACGTTGCTGTGAAGTGTAGTAAACACATTATTCCTACAAAAGATTATAAATACAACGTCTTAAAGTATAAATGAAATCATTGAACTATTAAAAACGCTAATATCTAAGAGCTTTATATTTTAAATACGTTTGAACTTTTAATCTGCAGTGAAATGAAAAGTTAGTTTTAAGATTTGAAGGATAGCTTTCCCCTTTTTTAAACTGTTTTTCAATAGTTTCCACGCCGTTACACAAATTAAAGACGACAGAGTAGCACTAAAAATAGATGTATTTATGTTTACTTGACTAGTTATGTGTTCAGATGTTAACTATAACCATAATTATAATATTCCTCAAAATATGAGGGCGTGTTTAGTGCGCTTTCCCCCCTCCGTTAACCTATTAGCGCCCAGTGGTCTATTTCTAGATCGCTAAACATAGTGTCATAAATGCTCTCTTAAATTACCTTAAATTCACCCAACAGTAATGAAACTGCACATATGGCAAGAGAAAGCATCCCTTAATCCTAATACCCTGTGTTTTTTGCGTTTACTTAATTTATTTTGTAATAGGGATGGTCTAAAGTTCGTCCCGGGGTATCATTTTGCAGTTTTTTCATCTTCATTCGCGTTTTTCAAGAAATCAGTAAAGGTATACCACTTTAGGAATCCTTTTTCAGTTTTATTTTATCTTTATAGCTGTAGCTATTGGGATATAATGCAGAGTTATGTCAAAATTATTTTATTTAGTAAAAAATCAAGTCAAAATGCTGCTGATCTAAAAATAGATCACTGGGCGTTCGGGCATTCATTTTTTCTGTTTTGCTTACAATACGATCATTTTCATTTTCCCACTAAAAACTGACAAAAATGAGTGTGAGAATACTCAGTAATGTTCAAGATGAAGTCAACTATTGATTTTCTTAAGAAATTTAATATTATATTATTGCTAATTAAATTTTAAAATATATTCTGGTGAATAAATGGAGGATAGGCCATTAGATTCATTACCAATAATGCACAGCATTGTAACTAGCGGTATGAAATTATTAGTGTTTATTCACATAAAATTTATTTTATACAACACAAGTCAATGCAAGTAGTTTTGAAATATTTCATAGGGGAAATTATTAGAAAATTAAAGGTTATCAAGGAGCAATGAACAATATATTTCATATTTCTTTTGAAATTTGCCTTGATCCAGCCTTTGTAAGCTTAAAATTGACGTTATGGCAGAGTAAGTAGTTTATTGGAAAAGGTCGGTGAAAAGCTCAAACAAGCAGGAATTTTGAATGTCACCTTGTAAGATCCAATTACATTTTATTTCATGAATAACATTAATTTATGGTAAAACCAATCTAGAAAAATTTTCAAAAGATTAGCCCAATGCATTTTATTTTACTTATTAGTTAAAATTTTATGTATGAGTGTTATGTCATATGTTTTCTATAATATACTTATATAAATTTAAAGTTCTTGGTTCAATTTCCCCTTTTTCCCCTATAATTACTTTCAACATAGGCTATTAGTGTATTTAATTTTGGGTAAATTATTTAATTTTATTATTATTTAATTATTTTTCATCTCATATTTATGAATAAATACGCGTTTTTAAAGAGAAATACTAATATTTCTATTTATTTCATAATTTTTAGGATTTTTTGAAGATCAAATAGTACATAGCTATGCGACAAAAAAATATCCTCCGAACGCCCAGTGATCTATTTTTAGATCAGCATTTTTTAAAGAAACTAATGACTGTTTTGACAAAATTTGTTTATATTATTCATATTGAAGGCAAAATACACCAGATTCATGATTTTTATTCAATTCGCCCCCTAAAAAAATAATTTGGGCGTTAATGGGTTAACTCAAAGAGACAACTCACAGAGGTGCGATTTTTAAATATAGGGTGAAAACACCCAATGCAGGGTGTTGCTATTTTATATTTTTGTTTATAATTAGAGAAAACATACAATCAATGATAGTGGAGAATGTTCGATAAATACTGTATAAGAAGTGTTTAATTTTTGTATTACATCTTTAAAAGCTTCATTTTTTTAGTTTATTGGCATGCTTTTACTTGTATTTCTAACAGAATAATTGGTATTTTATCCGTTGCCTTATAAGCCATCAAAGTGTAGCATAAAGCTGGACCTCCATAAAAGAAGTTTGTCCTTTTTGAGAGAAACTAATTAAATTAAGTTAGCCAATTAGTCATTTCAACTTGCAAAAGAAGTTAAGTTTCTAAAAATAATAAGTTTTACTGAAAAAAAAATAGTTTTACAAAATTCTCTACCGCTTTTAGTAGAATGATCCATATCTTATTTATTATCATTATCCTATTTATTAAAAAAATACACGTTAAAACAGAAAGAAATATCAGAAAATATCCTTGGATAGGTAGTTTTTGACCAAGAAAACTACAAATTTAACCCTGAAAAAGTCAGTGAATTTTATTTTTAGATTTGAGTGTAAGCCCTGAAACACTTCTGGAATGACTATGCAAATTCAGATTTCTAGAGGTTTCCAATGATATAAATTGAATGAAATTCATCATACACATGAGACTATAATAACATCATAAACATGAGACATAACTATCAAATTATTGTTATTTTAATCAAATGCACTTCAAGCAGGGCCCGATTTAGAAAATTTGTAACACTAGGCTGACATCCAGGAAGGGGCCCCCACATTACGCGGTACCTATGTGTTATCACAACCAGGTGAAAGGAGTTGGTAAATTTGGATTGTATTAATACAAGTAAATATATAAATGTTTACGTTATTAAATGTATGTAGTAATATAATCACATGTTAGCATTACAATAGGCTTTATTTGGTCAAAAAGTAATGAAAAAATATTCTAGGAAGTATAAAAAGTTATTTCTATTATAAATTTTAATTTACTTTCCAAAATTAGGGGGCCCCCAAACTGTGGGGCCCCTAGGCCCGGGCCTAATGGGCCTAATGGTAAATCAGGCCCTGACTTCAAGTATTAAACAAAATAGCCTCAATCACAAAAACGTCCTTCCACAACCATAAAAAACCTTCCACCTCTCTGCGACATATCTCCTCCTCCCTGCAGCCATTCGACGGTCATCACCGGACGACATAATCCGAGGGGACAATTAGATTAGGGCGAGAATTCCACGGAACGTGCCCTTGTGGGACAGGACATTTGTTTCTGGGCCTAATGGGACATCTCGCCCCTTGTCGAGATGTCACGGTCCTTCTCACGGTCACTCGCTTCTTTATGCCACCGATTCGGATGAGGAGAGTAACGGATGGACTTGTGACGGACAGTTAGGGATGGACGCCGAAATTGTCTTTCTGGATGGAGGTGATCTGGATTTTCCAAGATCGCCATTTCTGGTGGTGATTTTTCTGGAATGCACTGCTGGGAGCCAGTTAGGTGGGGTTTTTTTTTGGTACAATTTCGTTCTGACCCGTCTCCAAGCGGTTTCGGACGCCCAATCACAGAAAAATGTCGCCGTAAATTGCACAATTACTTATTTAAGTATTCTGTTTGGTGCAAGTTTAGAACTGCTGATGGTTGGCGAGTTTTGGCAATTTTGCGCAATATTTAGAAGCCACATAATTCATTTAACATTAGTTGGGGTTACTATATATTGATTTTTATCGCTAAAAACTACGCATCAGAAGTTCTAAACTTGCGCCTTCTGTTTTATTGATAAAAATGATAAAAACTCACATTATTTCTACGATTTGGCACAAAAAAAAGAACAGATTGATAATGATCTCATGTCTTTTATGTTGTTGTTTCTAATCATCTGTAATGTCTGACAGCAGTCAGACGAGCTCCAAAAGGTTGTTGACAGTCAAAAAGTCCATCACAGTCAAAGGGTCAGATGTCAGGTCCTGCTTTTTGATTAAAGGGTTTTATGTATTTTTATGACGTTAAGATAGATCCTTATCAAACGCAGGGGAGAAAGATGGCAGTTGAAGGTGGGTCTGGCAAAACTCAACTCTCCAACAAAACAAAACTATTTGGACTGATGTTCCAGGTTTACACAAGAGGTAAAAATATCTTCTTCCAAAAGTGGGTACTTCCCCTTAACAAAAGCTTGGGGGAAAAAGCGTTTTCATTGAAGCCAATGGGCTATGTATCACATTTTTGGGCTCTCCTGGAAAATTTCTGAAAGTGGAGATGTTGAGTTTTGCCGGACCCACCTTCAGTTGAGCCTCAAGTTCCCTCAGTTTGGTAAGAATCTTAACGATTTCAAGCGACGCCGATTGTTTAGCTTGAGACTGTTCAGGACCCCACTGTCCGCATTACACGTAACTTTCGAGAGGGAGATGTTTTAACACAAGAACCAGCTCATCACTATGGAGATGCGCACGCATGCTCCGTCCATCTGTGCTCTAAGATCGATGGTTCAGGACCTTAGAGAAAAACTATCCCCGAATTTCAAGTGCTCTCTAGATCCCCGGTGACAAAAAATAGGCAGAATGCAAACTGACCGCGGTCAGTTGGAGAGAGTCAATCGGTCAGGTGGTGGTCCTCTTTTGCTACAGCTTCAAGCACCTTTAGTAGTAAACCAAGAAACATATTAAAAAATTCATTCAATTCAAAATGCTGAAACCCCATGAATCCCACTCCATAAAAACTCTTTTTCTCAAGTCTCTTCCTAATAGGACCATTTTGTTTCCCATCAGTGAGTAGTCGGCAAAGTTTGCACAAACACTCGATGCAGAATACACCGCCATTTTATTGATTCGGTGTAAACTGATCGACGAATCCCAATCCAAACACTAGATCTCGGGTAATTGCTGGACCAACAAAATCCCGTGGGAAGAGTTGGGCCCATCATACGCAATTATTGGAAAGATCGATGAGTGAGGGAAAAAGTTTCAAAGGTCTCTCGAGACCTGATCTAACTTTTTAGAAAGGAATGCAGATTTAAAATGCTTATAATATATTTTTTCTGAACGTTTTTTTATATATTTTACAATAGGCTTCTGTATTACTGAGGCAAAAAAATCCCAAAGAACTGTGTACCTCTACCACGCATATTTTTTAATTGTGTCGTCACAGATAGCTGTGGATAACTTTGAGGAGAGATAGTGGTGGATTGAACAATGGTAACCTGAAAGAGGGACTAAGAATATTTCTAGAGGGATTACCAGTGGTCACCGTCCCGTGATGACTCTCTTACTGAAATTGTTTTCCCTGTCGAACTGTTACGATGTGCAATGTTGCTAATATGTGCACTGAAAAAGCAATTTTATTTTTATTTATATTCTAATTGTGCGGAAAGGGGGCCACTTGAGTCCAATAAGAATGGTGTAAAATATTTTTTCGATTGAATAATATCTTCTGCCCCCGCATCGCACTTAAACTTAAAAAATTAGCTGATTTTTTAAAGAAAATAACCAAAAACCAAAGATTGGATGAAACTTCTTTACTAGAAGGCATATAAACACAGCATAAATTGTTTACATTTTCCTAATTTTCGAGTAATCCTTGAAAGAAAAAAGCAGACATAAGGTCTGCTGCTAAGAAAGGAGCTCCTTCATTTGCATCGGAAGGGGGGAGGATGTCACTCAGGGAGACTGATCATCAAGTGGCGGTGGTAGTTTTGAAGGTGGGAGGGGTTTTTGGAAAGGGTTTTGGTTATGAATAGGGGAAATTGTTTTCTTTCGAGTTTATTGCACATCTTAATTAATACGTTGTTGTATTTACTTATTTACCAACTGAATTTGAATGTATGTTACAAGCAGGCGCGGATCCATGGGGGCACTCTGGATAGTGCCCCCTTGGACCCAAAAAGGTTCTCAAAATGAGTTAAAACCCCCCTTTTACAAGTCAAATTTCGAAATTTTTTCTGGGGTAGGACCCCCATACCCTCAGCGGTACCACATGGGGATCTTGAGTGATACTTAGAAAATCCTCAACATTTTGATGTTTTGTGTCAAAAGGTGAAGGTGATAGTAATGTACGTCGAACCGCACTTACTTCAGCGGACCAAATTGTAATAGTGTTTAAAACTTGCCTACTCATTACAGTAATTTGTGTGTAAAATTTTAGCCCTATCAAATAATATCTTATGTTCCGTTTTTTTTGGCCTAAAGTTTTGACTTTTTACCAAAAATTTTCTATTTTGTAGTATTTCTTACGGTTCTGTGGCCTTCTGATCCTCAGATTTTTTTTGAGGGGGTGCGGTAGGGGCTAGGGTGATTATTCAGTAAATCCCATCCACATACTTCCCTTACCCCAACGGGAGCTGGGGTTTTGTGAGCGAGCGCGCTGCTCGTAATGTTGGCTTTCCCCCCAAACGCAAACCCTAAGCCCTCCTCCGTTGCCCGTTTTGTGCATCAGAATCTCACATAATCCAATTGTTTTCATCAAAGTGACCCAGAACCTACCACTGAGGGGTATCTTTCCATCAGGTTCACTGTATTTATTATTACCCCCCGTCGGCTGTTGAGGTACACCTGTGTATCTAGATAAAATAAAGTTGGAATTTATAGAAATAGTAATAGATGAAAATAAATTTATTGATTTTTTCTCTTCTCTTTTGTAATCCACATGTTGCGACTAAGATATCACTCTTGAAATTACATATGGTGTATAATCATAAAGTACTGCACCTACTTCCAAAGTGCGTACTTTTCCCCTCGCATACCCCTATATTTTCGACGCATACAAGGGGACACTGCTACAGCTAAACAGACAATATAATAATTTGTGTCTTAATTTTATCTGATTGGTTTTTCAGGGAATGGGCCATTCACAAATCAATTCTTACAATTTTCGAGTGGGGGTTACACTGTTTCCGCCATCTAGCCTCATTTATATGTATTTTTTTATCTTAGGAATATGTCACCCTTAGATAAATGAAAGAGCTGCCTAAGACGAAATCTTACTGTATAAAAGCACAGTTTAAACGCAATTGCAAAAAAGATATACGTATATGTAAGTTTTGAATTAAAGTAAATGAAAAATTAAAAAATAATAAAAAAATACAGGGAACCTGATGGAAAGATACACTCAGTGGTGGGTTCTGGGTCACTTTCATGAAAGCAATTGGATTACGCGAGATTCTGATGCACAAAACGGGCAACGGAGGAGGGCTTAAGGTTGGCATTTGGAGGGAAAGCCAACATTACAAGCAGCGCGGTAGCCCACAAAACCCCAGCTCCCGTTGTGGGAAAGTAAGGTATGAGGATGGGGTTCATGGAATAATCACCCTAGACTGCTACCACACCCCCTGAAAAAAATCTGAGCATCAGAAGGCCACAGAACTGTAAGAATTACTACAAAATAGCAAATTTATGCTAAAATGTCAAAACTTAAGGCCAAAAAACGGAACAGAAGATATTACTAATTGATGGGGCTAAAATTTCACACACAAGTTACTGTTAAGGATAGGCAAGTTTTCCGCACTATTACGATTTGGTCCGCTGAAATAAGTGTGGTTTTACGTACCTTAAGGTGATAGTCTTGGAGCCGGGCTGGATCCGCTTCTGGTTATAAGTAAAAAAACGTGGATCTAGAACAGGGGTCCACAACTGGGGGACCACGTGAGGTCATTTCATTGAGTGACAAATATTTTTGAAAATGAGTTACATGTATTCTTTACACAAAAATTAGTTTTCCCTTCTTTATAAAGGTCAAATTTTCGAAAATTCCCTGTGGTAAAACCCCCAGTTTTAAAGAAAAGGTTAATTCAATAATTTCGATTAATATAGAGGAGATGAGGGTATTATGGAATAGTCGGGTAATATGGAACACCTTAGTTTCTGATCCCCCTCGTGCTGTTATCACGTGGCAATGTCAAGAAAGTCAGAAATCCCCCATAATGTAGTGCGCAAGAGTTTAGCTTCTTGTTAATGTCTGATCAGTCGCAGCTAACAAGCAAAGTTTGTTCTAGGATTTTTGAAAGTTTTTGTCCAAACCTTTTAACTTACCAGTAACTATGAGACTTTGATTTTGTTGTTAAGCATAATGTACACTAAAAGATCAGTAGTTTTTTATACTGCAGTCGTTTTTATAGCAATCCATGTTTTATCGGTTAGTAAAAGGGTTCATAGTACAAGATGGCCTGTCGGGTATTATGGAACATTCCATAAGAAAAGGGTCAAAAAAGACTATCATGTTTGTGACTAATTGTAAATAGACTCATTAAGAAAACTATTTGAACGTAAATTGTAAATATATTTTTATAGTTAAGATTAACTATGATCTCTAAGGTCTAATTAGTTTTCTATAGCGGTAAATCCAACTGTTCCACATTACCCAACTGTTCCATATTACCCTTCATTTGTAACTTTTCTTAAAGTATATTTTTTGATTCAAAAAATAAATGCTGATTTATTGGACCATTGGCCCTTCATTGTCATTGGTTATAGTATGTACTTTAAATGATTCAGCGGATTTTTATTAAAAACCAATAGTTATTCTTAAATATATAAAGGGTGTTCCATAATACCCTCCTCTCCCCTATATTTCAAGATGTGTGCTGAAATGTAAGAAATTTTTGTTTCATTAAAGGAAGTTGGATTTTTAAGTAGTGTTTGCTGTGAATGGTTTCAATAGCAATTGACAACATTTTTGTTTAATTTAAAAATTAAATTAAGAAAATTTAATTAATAATCGTTATTAAAACTGAGGTTTATAATATAAGTTCTTATAAAGAACTTATTTTCATTTCGAAACTGTTACAACAGGATTATGTAGCACTAGATTACTTATTCTAAACATAATTTTATGCTACTAAATGAAAGATTTTGACATTTACTTTTGTGAAGAAGTAAGTTCAACTATTTTTAAAGATGCAAATAATATTCTTTTTAGCCGGGGAGAAGGTTATACAAAAATTTCGGTCAGTGTAAAAACCAGTTGGTAAATTATGGTCATTAAAAATGTATTACATGGATAAAGCTAAATTTTTTCCCCTTTTTTACCGGAATTTACCAAACGGTTTTTACATTGATCGGAATTTTAACACCATCGGTAAGGTTTAAGAATACAGTTTATAATTGCAATTATATTCGCTATAAAAATGACAGGTATAATACCCAAACTTAAAACTTGCTAAAAAATATAAGTAGGGTCTGAAAATAATAAATAGTAAAACTTTTAGTTTCAGAACTTTTTTCTAATTTTCTTCATAGTGATTATAGTGATCATTGCTTATTTTTTCTTTTCTACTAACAACTTCAGTTATTTAAAAAAACGCCAATATAAATGTGTAGGAAGTTACGTAGTTTGATAGGGAATTGCGTTTTTTATGGTTTTGTAAAATTGAGAGTGAACAGAGGTTATACTTTTTCACTTTAAATTGCAAACATGCCAAAAACGTAAAATTAAACTCCTTCAAATTTTCCTATCTTAAAAAACGTTATTTAGCATTTTCACAAGTTAGCGAGAATTCAAATTACTTACTCTTATTTCGGAATATTTTACCAAGCAAAATAGTAAAATATTCTGATAAAAATGTATTTTATTTTTGTGATGTCTGGATTATCAGTATGCCATTATTAAGTTATTAAGTTATTATAATCTAATAACTAACACGTTGCAACTACAAAAAAATTATATTTCTAGTTAGCCTTTAATGAAATCAAACAACACCTAGTAAGTGAATTATAAAAAGAAGCACATCCATTATATTCTTCACTTTGTACTGAATATAAAGATGAAAAATTTATTTTTCAAATCCGATCTTTAAGTAGTGGCAAAACAAAGCACTGAAAACATAATAAAGTGGAAACTGAAATTTTCAAAATATAAGCTTCTTATGTTCTTAACATTCAAAAATAGGTTCCTGAATTCAAGCGAGACATTTTTAGAACATGGAAACAGTGGATAGGAGAAAAGTATAAGTAAGCCCCCTAAGGGGAAATTAACGATAAACAGTGTTAAGAAGATATTCCACAGGAAGAGGGTTAAGACTGAAAGTTTTCAATGTGTCTTACAGTTTGTACTAAAGTGTTAAATACTGTTACTGAGTTTTTGATACTTTTGTAATCAGCTTAATATATTTTCGATACTATTTTCGTTTCTGTGTCCACGACTTTTTTTTATCTTAGATATGAATACAGCTTAGCAAGTAATTTAGTAACTATTTAAAATAAATCAAGTACTATCGTTTGGAAGTTATTAGGAAAACATTTTTATGAAATTATTTTATCGACTTTACGTGAAACTGGGCACAACTTAAAAATTAAATAAAGTATAAAAAATCGCTTTCATAACTTTTATAAGAACTTAAAACTAACTCTCATCCTGGAGCTATTTAGCACTGCTTAAAACCATTCCAGTTATATATCTTGAAAGAGTCACAACTATCTTCAAAATTATATTTAAGGTGTATCTAAGAAACTAACTTAAGAAAAGAATAAATAAAGAACCACTGAAAGTGAAAAAAGCATGTTTTATGTTATTGTTTTATTGATGTTATGTTAGGTTTTAAATTAAATGTTCCAAAATGGTATTTTTATCCAAAAAACTAAACAACTGAAGAATACAGCCATCCACGCCAAGTTGTTAATTATCATAACGAGTAGTTAGCCCATAATTGGAAAGATAAAATAAAAAAAATAAAAGAAATTTTTTTCAGTATACCTTTTATAAGCTTTTTTTCCACATATTTTCACGTCCTTCCTCCCATTTGGGATTTGAAATATATGCGCTGGTAAGAATGTCTCTGGGTTATAACTTCGTCTTTTGTAAAGCTTTTTTTTTAAGTTTAGTTTAGAAATTTTTTGTGAGTCTTTTGTTAGTGCTTTGGACAAAAACTGACTCTCTTTTAATATTTTAATTTTAATGTAATTAGAAACTAAGTTTTTATAATGAAATATTTTTTGTGGGATTGCTTAAGTACACAAGGATTTTCCAAGCTTTATATTAACCTTTTTACCAACGGGACTTATAAGCTGCTCTTTGATTAAATCAACAATAAGTTCAAAACTTTTTAATGGATATAATAAGAATCTGTAATTATAATATATTTAACCCATCTTTTTGTTTATAAATGGTATCGCAGGCTTTCTTTTTTTATTTTATTGACCTTTTTTAAACACCCGATCTTTGTCAATAGATCTAAGAAAGAAATATACCCCTATTTACAGAGCTCGTACCAAATATGTCAAGTTTACGTTGTTTCTACTAGAAAATGAAATAGGGCTTTACATCTAAAAAAAATTAGATGAATTTTGAACATGCTGATTCCAATTTTAGTCAATCAGAAAGTGTTTTCGTAAAAAAAATGGTTGATGAACGTATTTTAGGAATTATTCAATTTATCAATTCTTTATTTTAATTTAAGACTATATACACAACGAAAGAAAAAATATATATTATTTGCTAAGGGGAAAAATCCGTTTAGTTGAAAGAAATTTACATTTTAAGATACATTATTATATGTTTGGTAAAAATATAAATAATAAGATTTTTTACAATAATTTAAAAATTTTAAACTGCAAATAATTTTTCTAAAATTTTGTAGATTTCGTCTTACAAAACAGAATAGTTTTCTTTCTTCGTTTCTTATAGCTAGGCATGTTAGAGGTTGAAGAATTGCCAAAGGGGAGATGGGGGATAAAATCGATGTAAGGTGGTTTTTCAAAGACACTTAAATGAGAATACTCAATTTCGTTTTCTATGACGTGAAAACGGATTGCGTTATCGCAAATCGATATTTCAACGTCAGGCGAAGCAGTTTAAATTACTCTCGTTTGAGGGTTCCGAGATTTTTCTTGCTTTACCTCTCCTGTCAATGATTTTGTGGGGTTAGAAATTGCGTGGCATCCGTGAAATGAGAATACCTTGCACATTTATGAATTTACTCCGAATGAATTTGATATTATGAGTACGGTTCACAAGTTATAGAAATTACTAACTTATACTCTAGTATTGATAAATTTTATTAAAAAAATTATAACCGATAATGAGATATAAATTTCTACAAGGCAGTGTTTTGTGACCTGCTACGAGCTTTAAGTGAATTATTTGTTAAAACCTCATCTATTTATTACCTCATCAAATTATAATGAAAACCTCATCAAATTATTTTCAGTTTAAAATTTTTAAAATATTGTAAAAAATCCTATTACTCGTATTTATATTTTTACCAAAAATATAGTAATGTATTTTAAAATGTAAATTTCTTTCAACTAAACAGATTTTTCCGCTTAGCAAATAATAGATTTTTCTTTCGTTGTGTATATAGCCTTAAATTAAAATAAAGAATTGATAAATTGAATAATTACTAAAATACGTACGCATTTCTCAAACATTAGGGATGTGAAAAAAGAGTGAAATATCTTTTCAACTACTTTGTTACGTTACAGAAACTAAGGATACTCCTTAACAAATTCTTTTTTCAATAAATATTTTTTGCAAGTTAGGAAATAAGATAGTAACTTTAGATATTGTTACTTTGAAAATATGCACTCTAAAATATGTATACCATCATGTCTCTAGCACAATTTAACTTGTGTGATGAGAGTATTATTAATATAGTTTTAAACCCTAGATTGAAAAGTTCCAATTTATTAAATGTGCAAAATTTTCAAAATCCATAAAAAAACTTAAGTTGAGCTTCTGTATGATGAAAATGATAAGAAAATCTTAGTCTTTTGTTTTTTTTGTTAATCATTAAGAAAGATTCCATATCATAATAAACAAATACACACAGAATAAAAAACATGTAGTAGGATTCATTTAGTTCCAAAATAATTTTATCATCATTATTTAATTAAGGTTATAATTGAATCGTCAGTTGGAAGAAGGGAATAAGTCCAAAAACCAAGTTTTGAGAAAATAAAAAAAAACTGTATAAGTAATGAAATTTTCATTGTATAACAACCAAATTTTTACTTTAAGTTCAGAACCCTATTTAGAAGACAAAGCTATCATCAAAACAAACATAAGTATATTCAAAAATATTTTACAGTCAAAATAAGTTGATGAACGTATTTCCTTCTTCCACCTTATGAAATTTTTTGATGAAAAAACCTTTAAAAACCTTAAATTCAGATATAAATTGTATTTCTCCTTAGGTTACACCACAGAAGGGTGAAATAAAAAGAATAAGGCAAATATAATTAAAAAATATAGCGAAACTGAGCTATTTAAGCAGTATCAATGGAGTGAGTGAATATAAATGGAGTCAAACATTCCCTGCATAAAAAAAGTTTGGAAAGCATTAAAATTAAGAGAACATTTTATTTTAACTTAGTTTACAGCACAAAGAATATGAAAAGAAAGACAAATTAACTTTAATTCCAAATTAATTTAAAAAATACAATATATGGACATCGATTTCACAACTTTAAGGGGCGATATCTCCCTATAGGGGGTAGTTATTTCCCCCCTCTTTTCACACATGTGTAGAACAAAGCTTGGAGATCGTTTTGAGCACAAAAAGTCAAATTGCCATTTTTTGGACATATTCCCTTCTTCAAACTGACGATTCAATTAACCTATGAGTATATATTGATTTAATTATTTCCCTATTGTAAAAAATGTGTAAAAAATTGCTGGTAGTACTTCTACACAAAATTAAATTGCGGTTATTTTTCTATTCTTATATTTTGTAAAACACCATTTTAGATCATGTGTCAACTATTTGACGTTCCATCAGAACAAGTACCAGGAGATAAAGAGTACTAGCAGGAAATTCTGATGTTTTTCACCCTAATCCATTGAGAAAAAGAAATATTTTCCAAAAATATCTTACTTCCTTCCTTTTTGAAGAAGAAAAAAATCAGATCTAATGCATAACATAGGTTAAAAATTTCAATTCAGCTTCAGTGCCCTACGGGTTTGGCCATTTCTTCCCCGTATTTTCCGAAAGGCATTCTGGGAGAAAACTCAATTTTTATAAAGCTAGATAAAACTCTTCGCATCGGAATGATTTTGCCAGATATATTCCGATACATCGCCGATAAAAACAAGGCAATGCCCGTGGTCATGCATTTTTAAGGTATTTAAATTGGTTATATAGCAACAACATATCACCCAAGTTAAAGAAATTTCATGGAATGCAGAAATAAAAGCGAGATGGGAGAACTGGATCTCTCACGGAATTTTCATCCGGGTTCTTTATTTTCATTCTGGTCATGTCACATCAATCCCCGTGTGACTGGGATGCAGTAAATCAAACATAAGTTTCTGTTTTCTATACATTTTTGGAAACTGTTTTTGGTGAGTTTTCTTTTTGTTTGACTTGTGCGGGAATTCGATTTAGCACGTTTTGTTGGCTTTGAAATGAATTCGTGTTTGGCTTGTGAGAGTAATTTTTGGGACTAGGAAAGGATTTGTTTCCTTTGCAGCGTTGTAGTTTGTTTCTAATGGGATAATATATTCCGGAAGATGTACGTAATTTTGAAATAGATTCTTCTATTTGAAAAAATTATAATTTTTCTTTCAAGAGGTTTTGTGTGTTATTTCATAAAATAGTAATGTGAATTAAGCTTAGACATTTACGTGTTTTATTAACTGTACCCATGGATGACTGCAGCTTTTTTCTTAGTTTTTACTTTACAGTGCTAGTTTTGGCGTGTTGCTCAAAGTGATCAAATTTAATTTTACGTAAAATTGTCCAGAAAGTTTTAAAAATCAAAGCATTACATTTTTGAAAATAAACTCAATTAAAATACAAAATCAGCTATTAATGTTGAATTTTAAACACAGTTTTTATCATACCAAATCAATTACGAACTTATATTCATGGCAAATTAAAAATTTCATATTTTGGTCTAAATCACAAATATAACTTCATATATTTTATTTAAGTAATAATCATAAGTTTAAAAATAATTATACACAAATTAATAAGTATATTTTATAGAATTGAAAATAATACTGGATATTATAAGAAATTATTGAAGATTATGTTACATATACACTTATGAAATACAAAATACTTAGTTAAAAGTAAAAGAAAATATTAATATGCTATAATTATATATTTTTTCCTACCATAAAATACTTCAAAGAAAATATCGTATTCAATATTAAAATTATTTAAGCTCTGTGTGTATTACAAAAAAGTATTTTCTATCTCAAGGTATTTATCCAAGAATAAAGGTGCACGGAAGATACGGGACTTTTCGCTATAATTTAAACATCGATTATCCTTTGAACTGGAAATAGTTATTTCACCTTTCCTGGAAGTTTCATCATAATGGAGAACTTTGAACCTAACAATGATATTTGTCCTTAGGTACATTATATAGGGAGAAATTTTGATGAGTGAATTTTTTGCATTTAAGATTAGTGTCTTTTATCATTATAATCCATTCGCTTCAAAAAGAGCTAGCTTGACAAAGATACTGTTTAGCCAACGATAGTAAAATGGGCACGGGATTTTTTGCCTTAGTATTTTTTATTTTATTTAAAATATACTGATTTTTTTATGTACTTAGATGGTCCAACTATAGTTAGTGGGAGTAAATTTATCTTCCTCTTTCGATCAACTATAATAATAATAATAGTAATAGTAATAGTAATAATTTATTTCCATAATGTACAAAGCAAAGCAAAATAACGAACGCTATGGTTAATAGAATTTGGTATAAATTAGGTAATTATCCTATTTTATATAAATTAAACATTGATATATATTACAGTGTTTTAAAATAATTATACTTGGATTGATCTCAATGAATATTGTTTCATGCTATAATCGATCATACTTATATGAATGAACCTTACCAAAATAATACTAACTTTAATACAGTGTTCAAAACAGTTAAAAGAGTATTAGTGGTTTTGATACATATTAGCAAGCAAATGAAAAATAATTTCCAGGAGTTCAAGCATTTTACATAAACTCAGGGTCATTTTAAAGCTAAATCCATGCAGTTATCCAAAGAAAAATATTATTTTTGCTTTTTTTATTGGAATTGGAAAATGCACATTTTATGTAGTTAAGAAAAAAAAAGAGAAAAATCTATCAATACTTAATTGAAAACCCATTTTGCTTAGAGTATGGTTTCTTCTGACTTAAAACATCTGTTTGGATCTGTTTGTCACCTTTGTTTGATTACCATAGTCAACAGTGGTTTCCTAACAACAACCAAATTTTTATTTTTGTTACTAACTCATATAGTTATTCAAATATCTGCAAGTAAAAAAGTTACATCACGTCCCGTTATTGTGTAACAAAAATTTTCGATTTTCTGCTTTTTTTCTTAATTTTTGCGTTTTAAGCGTCATTTTTGTCCAAAAGCAACCCTGCAATCCCATCCAATTAATTTATTTATAGTATTCCAGTATGTAGACATTCTTTTAAAAGTGTTGCTATGTTTTTGTACTGCTTTTCATTTTGAAAATTGACGAGTTTTCAGTGTAGATGTTGCACATTTATGCACAATATGTTTTTCTAAATTTGGGTACGGTTGAAATTACAATTCAAAGGTAATATTTAACAGAAAAGGTGGGAAAACGTTTTCCCCACTGATTTGAGTCCAAATAGGTGACTAATAGTTCAGAGTCAACAGTAGTTCTATGTAAATTACTATCCCTATAGTATGGGGAAGACATTCAAATTATCTTGGTTGTTTAATATCAATGACAAATTCAGAAAAAAACATTTAAAAAAGTACTTGAAAGGACTTTTTTCGCCCTTTAGTGAAGGCAAACTCAAAGTCAGTATGAACCTCTGATTAAAAAATAATTCACGCCAAAGAAAATTTAATAAACACGCATTATCAGCTAGGAAATGGTTTTTAGAAGAATGGTAAGATGATTTTTAGAAAATACGACCGATAAAAATGTTTTATTCCCAATATAAGGTTCTCTTTAGTCTTACCAAGCCATAGAATGCTGAGCATCATCAAAATTCTTATTTTACATCCACGTTTGAACTTATTTCCAGAAAATCTCACTGTATTCAATCAAAAACAAGGGTAAAGATACCCTTAGGATCTTAACTCGATACATAGATCACTGAAAAATATCAATTTTGGGCTACAGCTCTTGGTTCATTGAAAGAGGAGATTTAACGCCTCTTAAGAGACAAAAAGGGATAAAATCGCATCGTATTTAATGAATGTTTATTGATTTTCAGTTTTATATTGTTTGAAACATGTATATAATCTTAATTATGATAGTATTTTATGTTAAAATAATGAGATTGACTGTTAAAAATGAGTGTTTTCAACGCTTTTGTCCGTTTCTTACAAAACTGGTGCCATATTTGTAACAAAAAAACTGTACGTGCAGCAGCTTTTTCATGACTATTTCTGAATTATACACCCTGAAATTAGTCTGAAATACCTAATCTCATATTTGTTTGTGAAAAAAAAGTTAAATTTTGTCGACTAGTGTTATTTATGAGGGGCTGGAGTATTTTCTCCAACTCCCCTTTTAGAGCTTTTTCTAGCACTTGAACTGTTTGGGAGGTAGTGGAAGGGCAGCAATTAATTTCTCAAGCCTGTCCCAGACTTGTTCTATCGGATTCATTCTTCATCTTGAAGGAAATCCTGACTTTTCATTCATATTTTCATTTGTTCTACCTGTCCAGCCTTACTTGTAAACTTATTTTATGTACATTTATGTTAATGTCAATTGCTATAAGAGCAACTTTTTTTGGGTAGCATACACCATATAGGACCCATAACTCGAGTGAAGACATTTGTCTTGTGATTAGAGTAGGAATGAGGGGCTAAAAACCAATTTTCGGCCTTTTTGGCTTGCGCGCTCCACAGGATAACATAGGGAACCTTCAGGGCCAATGTGGCACCTAAGAATATTATCCAAAAATTCTGAAAAAAAATCACAGGTACAATTCTTCCGCACTACTGCATCATCAAAATTCAACTGTGTTTAGGTATATTTTTTTACATCAGTTGGCATCGCCATTTATGCCATCTATGAACAAGTTTTTCTTTTACGTATAGACATATCGACGTCTTAGTCAGAATAACTTTTAACTTTTATTTTACTGAGGATGAATCCAGCAGTAGGAGTAGAAACGTATAATATTTTTACATCTACGTGACTACTGCCAATAGGCCCAGAAGCTGATTTTTGTTTCTCTCTATATTAAAAAAAAGTAACAGTGACCGTCGCCGTCACCGCCGCTGATTTTGAAAATTTTATTTTTTAACACTTTGAACTATCACTACGCAAAAACTATTTGAAGGAATATTATGAAATTTTGACCATTGGTAGACAAATGTATGAGGGTCATTTCAGTTTCCAGACCTAATTAATTAGATAATTAGTTCTGGAGTTATTTAATGTCAAAGTCGAAAATTATTTTTTTCGGCTGCGAGTTCGCCCGCAGAAAAATCTATTTACAGCAGAAACATGATTTTTTGCAGACACATACTCTTAGGTATGAAGTTTTGCACCTCGTCGCCGCCCTTTTTTCGAATTTCGAATTATTTTTGGAGTAATTAAATTCTTAAGTTTCGAAATTTTTTACTCTTTTTCGGTTTTTTCGTTTTAATACAAAAACTAATCACAGTAGAAGTATGATATTTTAGACACGCATACAATTATTTTTTATAGAAAGATTGGCGTTTCCTTTTTTAAAAAATTCGAATTATTTTTAGAATTATTAAGATTCAAAGTTTCAATTTTTTCATGTCTTTCTGGTCGTTCACTAGAGAAACAGCCGATTTTTATGTGAGTCTGATTTCTTTTATTTCCAACGATTCACTAGATACACGTGCATTTCATAAATTTAAAAGATATTAATGGCATGCTTTTTCTCTAAGATAGTTGATGATAACTTGTAGACTTGCTGGATATTTTAAAAAACATTTCGATTAAATTATTGACAAGTTAAAACAAGGATATTTCAGTTGCAGTTTTATTTTGATATTTTTGTAGTTATGGTCCGAATTAAGTTATTGATAAGTTCGAGAGATAAAAGTTTCGATTTTAAATTATCATAAACTAAGCCGACAAGTTCCAGGTTTTACTGAATAGTTGAGATGAAACAAGCGAGCTCTGCTCGCTAAGATCGCGAAGCGATCTTCAACGAACTGCGAAGCAGTTCCGGGGGTTGGTGAGCGATAGCGAGCAGGGGGCAGAGCCCCCTAGTTAATTACATTGATTGATGTTAAAGATTGGTGTTATTTGATAAGTTTATATTACGATTAAATATAAAATAAGTATAAAACATATTTAATTTCGGATATGCGCGTTATATCATAGTCAAAGTAATTTCACGAGCACTCATAACCTAAAGGTCCTAAAATCCTTCAAAAAATGAAATAGTGTCCTAAAGGAAAACTAGCATCTGTTGATATAAGTAGACACATTCTTTATACATCTAGAATACCCTCTGAGAAACGCTGAATAAAATTGACTTTTTTACTTCAGAATGTAGCAACAGCTCCTTTCTTCCCCTTTAAAGTGATAAGTATGGAAATCTCGCCCCTAAAATATCTGAAAGCGAGTGAATAACACTGGTGAACGTTTCTCTATTCTCTGATCCGGGAGACTTATATGATAAAAGTTTAATTAAATAGATAAGAATTCTTCTCTATTCAGAAGTAAGATATCGAAAGTAGTAGGTACAGCACGCTTTCTCTTTCTACCTTAATGGAATTTCTAGAGTTTTAGTCTTCTAGAATATTGATTATTTACCCTTTTCTTTTGATAGTGTATTAGTTCCATCATGAATAAAATACATATTGTTATATCGTACTTTTCATAACTTTATTTCGATAATTTATTTATTACATTATTAATGAAATATAGTTTATATTGTTATATCGTACTTTTCATAACTTTATTTAGATAATTTATTCATTACATTATGATTGGAATAGAGTGTATATTGTTATATCCTACTTTACACATAATAACTTTATTTTGATAATTTATTTATTACATTATTAATGAAATAGAGTTTATATTGTTCTATCGTACTTTTCAAAACTTTCTTTTGATAATTTATCTATTACATTATGAATAAAATAGAGTCTATATTGTGAGAAAACTCCAGCAACTCCAGTGAGAACTCATGCTGGAGTTTTCTCACACATTCCTCTAACCAAAAGTTACTGGTGAAGAACTATTCTTTTCATAGAGTCTATATTCTTATACCATACTTTACATGGTATAAGAATAACCAGGGATAAGACCTAACCATGGTATAAGACCTAATAAAAGGGTTTGAATTTGGAAACATTCAGTTATGTTTCATATTTAGCATATTTTTAGATATACTACTTTAAACTTATCTCTCTATTCTAAAAAAAAGTTTTTGTAGATGGTTTCCAGAGAAAGGCTTTTTAATTACTGATCCGTATAACATGTTTTCGGTATCAAACTGTTCGGATTCTTTTGAAGATGTGCAATAAGCCTTTAGAATTTCTAAAAAAATTCTCAATTCTAAAATATTTCCATTTTTCTGGATTACGGATAATGTTGCAGTTAACAGCAAGAAACTGTCGTACAATTTATTATACCTCCAATCACAATGACCAACCGACGCTATTCATTAATGATGAAAATAATTCCTTTCACGCTTTAAAAATGCGCCTCAAAATATATACTTTCTAAATAAAATATTTTTAAAAGACTGATAAGAATTTTTCTAGAAACTCAGAGATATACTATTTAAGTATAGAATTTCACACACCAAAATCAATTGTTTGTAAACATCGAGTGTAATGTAGGTTTTGTCCCTTATTATTTTCAATAGCTTAAATTGTATTGTTTAAAAAGTCTGTTTTAAAATAAAAACTGGAATGATAAAACACTAGACATTTTGACGAGTTACTAGGTACTATATTAAATTTAACAGATTAAATTTTGAACTTTTTTGTAAATATTGAATAACAATAGTTACGAGCAGACTTGATGGCTATATTTTCAAGGAAAAAGTGGGGATTAAATTATTGATGATGAGGAAGTTGCATGATTTTTTTTATTTTTTTTAATCGATTTCTCTTGCAAAAATAAGCAACTACCCAAAATTTGAGGCCGATCGAGAAATTTTTTGATTGTCAAAAAAATTAACAAAAATCCCCTTTTTAAAAGCGCGCGAAAACGCCAAGAGTTTGGATGTGACGTCATCTTATACTAAACATTGTTGTAAAGCAATGGAGTTGATGGTATTATTGTTGACGTCATCTTATAGTTTAAACAATAAACGTTTTTATTCACGTGTTTTTTCTCGACTTTTAAATTAAAATATTTAATTACCTGTACATTTTTTTGAAAAACTGACTAGATATTTCATTTTACCATACAAAAAACCATACGGAACACTTGTTTGTTTTTGAAAATCTGACACATGAAACTTCCTTATTTACAACCAATAAATATTCTAACTTTTAAGAGAGAGTGCTTTTGGAAAGTTGGTTGACGTTTCTTCTACTAATTGTTTTAGCGAATTTTTTATAAATAAATAAATTTAGTGAGCAGGGTTTTGTGGGGGGTACACCAGAGATTCGCCCACAAGATTAGTGCCTACCCCCAGTCCATAACATATTCCCTAATATCCCCAACACCAGTGCTTCAGTTGAAGAAAGGAGGGATGGAAGTTTAGTTGTGGGCGAAATGGACACCACACCTTGTGGGGATTGTGAAGCGATCCGAAAGGCCCTGCGTAAGCAGTTAACGGGGGTTGGTGAGCGATAGCGAGCAGGGGGCGGTAGCTCCCTAGTGTTTTAAAAAATCATTTTTTGAAGTTTGTAAATTAAAGATCGATTATGTTCCTTATAATTTTGTATGCATTTTGGAAGCTTAAAGTTTTTAAAGCTTTATTGACCCTGGGTGACGTTTTATCGATTGTTTGATTGTGTATATTTTCAAGCATATATGATTTGGTATATTTATATTTTTAACATATGCTTTTGCTTCCTGCCACGAATACAACTTCTCCATCTCTTCGTTACAAGTCTATCATATCTATTAGTATTAAGCAGAAAAGTACATTCTTTCAACCTAAACATCTCTTGAAAACTAGCTAATACCAGAACATTTTCCGCCATAGGGAAATAAGACAGGAAGCAACTCCGGATAATTCCTTCCCTTAAGCCTACTTCTAGAGAGAAAAGAACACTCGTAATAACTCCATCCCCCCGCAGAAAAAAAGAAAACAACAACGCAAAGCAAAAAATAATAATCATGGCGGAATCATGAGATCGGTTTTAGCAGTGAGCCCTTTACTAACAGCTGGAGAGAATGTTAGAAATCTAGAGGCACTGCAGTTTCATATATCAAGTGGAATCTGCCATGCTTCTGACATCGGTAATAGGCCAGTTTAACCTTTCCGTGCTCTCCTCGTGTGTTTTTGGGGAAGGGAAATAGGATTTAGGAGAGGTGAATTTTTTATGGGGTTTTTATTATTATCCATGGCCTAGTATCGGGTAGTAATCCGTTCCTATTTTTTTTCTTGTTCGATATGATGGGTTTGAGCTAGAGAAAGGTATAGTTGTGAAGGTATATTTTTCTCTCTTTATCGTTTAAATGAAGAAAGTGCTGCTCTGTAAAGTATTTTAGAATTGAGACCTCTATTTTTTAACCTCTAGAGGTTACTGGTGATGAACTCTTCTTTTCATACCTTGCCTTTCGGGAATTAAATCTGTTCTAGGGAATGCGCAGTTCATTCCGGCAGATAGTGGAGGACTGATCAATAGTCACCACTTTTTCCGTTATAGTCGGCTAGACTAAAAGCTCTCCCTCCGCTCTCTTGCGTTGCCTTCCTATACCGTGCTGATGAGCCCTAACAAGGGCGAAACCGGTCCACGGTTGGAGACGACGCTTGAGAGCTGGAGTTTTCTCACACATTCCTCTAACCAGAGGTTACTGGTGATGAACTCTTCTTTTCATATTTTAGAATTATCTGAAAAATGTGTTGGCAATAAAACCTAACCGTTGCAGATATAAAATTCGTTACTATACTGGACAGCAACTTAATTTGAACCTACTACGTCACTAACAAAGTAGTTCCCATCTCGGTGTCTGAATTTCGAGTAAAACAAAGAAGTCAATTTTAAAATACGATTATTTCGTTATAGTCTTTTTATCTCAATTCGCGTATCGAGTTTCCTCCTATCAACCCAACAGGCTCTGTGTTTACTCACTTTCTCCTCCTGCGTAGTGATGTACTTGGTTCAGGAAACGTTGCTGTGAAGTATATAATACATCAGTTATTTTGTGATAGAAAAACAGTTTTAGTGCAACAATATAGACATTCATTAATGCATTAGTTTTGATGTGAGAACCTTTCTTCAAAGTATCTTTCACACTACCCTAATTACCTTGTAACATGTGTAACAATGTTCAGATCCACCAGAGGAGCAAGTTGATAAATCCTAATTAAGCGGAGAAAACTCATCTTCATCAAGTAACAAAGAAAACTAGCCTCATTCATCTTTCCTCATAATTGAAAAATTCACTGCATCCGCGGGAAAAAGTTGCTGCGCAGTATCAAGACCGATTATGCCTGCGAAGGTGCCATTTAGCGTTAATTAATCGCGTTTCTAGACGGTAAATAACAAACTGGGAAACACGAAGAAAACCGACGAAGAGACACTGGAGGAGAAAAAAACCCGAATGCTCCACCAATCTAATGAGAGAGCCTCATGTAAACAAAACTAATAAGTGTCATAACAATTACCCGAGCTTTTAAACTGGGGTTTCTTATGGACATGATAACTTCGAAGCTAGCAACAGAGAGTGCGGGGCAAAAACGAGTTCCGAATTCGGTTGTGTCTTCTTCCGAGATTAATAAATGAATTATTCCTGATGTGCGCGAAAGACGTTTTTTTTCGTCGTTCGAAACTGGCGGGTTGGAACGATAATTAAAATTTCTCGAATCTGGAATGTTTTTGGAACGACGGTGGTTAAAAAGAGTTTGCAAAGCGAGAGGGGAAATATGCTTCCTGATTAATTCCTTTACTCATTGGCCACGGCTGAGAAACTTGAGTGGCTTGATAAAAGCTGACGGCTTCGCTGTTTAGGAAAAAATGGAACGTGGAAGGAACTTTTTTTTAATTCGTTCTAAGTGCGTTATTGTTTCGATCACCATCCAGCTACTTAAAAAGAAGTGTTCTCCTTAATCTCACTTAGTGATTCTCAATCTCATTAGCATGTTTTCCGATTCCACTTCGTGAGAATTCCACTTCCATTAAAGGACCAATCAGAGTAACAAGCAATTCCATATTTGGAGTGGGAATTAATTGACAAACCAATAAGAGAGATTGCTCACATTTTACGGAGTGGGATTGGGAAATATGCATCTAAGAGAGTATACTTTTCGAATAATTAATATTGATGAGTTTACTCAATCTCAGAGACATATTTCCACATTCCACTTCGTAAGATTTCCACCTCCATTTAAGGACCAATCAAAGTATCAGCAGAGCGATTAGCCATTCCACATATGAAATGCTAACTATCTAAAAAAAACAATTAGAGGTAACTCTCACATCTTACGCTATGGAATATGCAGTTTTAAAGATTTTTTCGAATGAATAACAACGATGTAACGACCAAAAAAATATAACATCCAATAACAATTCACGTTGATTCCAACTGTCTATTTATACAGCATTAAGAAGCGTGATTTGTTGTCCGCTAGATGCATAATGACGTTTCAAAAATGAAAATGAGAACATTGTTATCCAAATAAGTTGGAATCTTTAAGCTTCACGAAAAATATGATTGATTAGACTTTTTGTTAATGGCAAGATGCCATACATTGTAATGGATATCACGTCCTACATCATCACCTCCATAAATCTTTTGCCTATTTTGTAACGTTGTTAAGGTATGAAAAGGGTACTAGGTGTGTGGATATTCCACTTCATTCTGGTCGTAATGAATTCGGCCCTTGCCTGGAAGTTAGGGCAATTAGCTTTGTTTCTATTTTACCCTTTTAGATATTTATGCTCAGGATTGATTTATGGAACGCTTGTTGGGGGTAGTTAAGATATCCTTAAACAGGGCTCTTTCTGAAGTAATTTATGGTGGTGTATATTTAAAATGGTTATTTCTTATCTTTGTGTTTATAATTCTTAATCTTCGCTATTACTTCATTTGAAATCACTTCTTCAGAATACGTTAAAACAAGTGTTCTATCATTTTAAAATAGTGTTTATTAACCATTCATTTTTCAGTTACTTTTTTAATACAGCATATCTCTTGCATTGGATACTTTTTCAACTTAAAATTTATTTTATAACTTAAATTTAATTCCTAATTGAAAACTTTAATGCGTGCCAATAATATAATTTTAGGAAAATAAAAGTTACTTTACATTTTAAGTTATATCAAAATAAAATTTTTTGGTTAATTAATTTCCAATAGTGTATTTGTTAAGATTCATTCAGTTAATTTTGTTTATTCAGATGAATATTATTTTAATGCATAAAATTACTAATATAAGTAATTAATGAAAGGAGAATTTCACCAATTATTGCTGGTTAAGCGGACAATAAGTGTAAACTCACAACTCTCAAGCGTCACCACCAACCGTGGACCGGTTTCGTCCTTGTTAGGACTCATCAGCACGGTATAGGATGGTAACGCAAGAGAGCGGAGGGCAAGTACTAGTCTAGCCGACTATAACTGAAAAAGTGGTGACCATTGATTGAGTTTACACTTATTGTCCGCTTAACCAGCAATAATTGGTGAAATTCTCCTTTCATTGTACCTTGCCTTTCTGGAATTAAATCTGTCCAAGGAATGCCATTGTCATTCCAGCAGATGAGTGGAGGACTAATCAATGGTCACCACTTTTTCAGTTATAGTCGGCTAGACTAGTACTTGCCCTCCGCTCTCTTGCGTTACCATCCTATACCGTGCTGATGAGTCCTAACAAGGACGAAACCGGTCCATGGTTGGTGGTGACGCTTGAGAGTTGTGAGTTTACACTTAAGTAATTAATTTTTTATTTTAAAATTAATTTAAATGTAATATTTCTAGTGCTCAACTTAGTAACTGACTAATTTAAATTTTTAAAATAATAATTACAACTCCTAACATTCCGCTAGAGGGTGTTTAATGTTGTCTTATCTGATAGGGCATGGCCACTTTACTATACCTAGACCCCAATTTCATGATTATATCTATAGGGGCTCAAAAGTTAAAGGGTGTGGACATCTTGGGACATTCTGTATGGACTACACATCCACCCTGATTGCGTTTACTAACAGTTAATTATATCTAAACGTTTTTTTCATGTTGTAAAAAATTATTGAATAACAAAAATGGGTGTACAGTTTATAACCTATAAGTTCAGTATAGATATAGTAAATTCCATCAAAACAAGTTTTTTTATTCATTTGGTAAAAGTTAAAGTACTTTCTGAGTTCCTAAAGTTAAAAAAACTTGATTTATGAACGATTAATCAAAATAAATAGTTAGAGCAACTAGATTGTGTTTATATAGATGAATAAATTGGGTAAGTTCAAAGTACTAAAAATTCATAGCGAAAAATATTCAAAAGATAAAATTTTAGTTTCAGCGCTTTCTCCCAATCTTTTAATGCTTGTCTAATCTCCTACCATGCTAAAATTTTCATTTTGCAGTTAATGAGAAAAAAACGGTTTGAATTTAAACTCAAAAACCCTCGAAGTATACAGATAACACTAAGACTTCATTAAACTGGAGTGTTTAAGAGCGTCTTCCCTCTCCCACTTTATAATAAGCATTTCCATCAGTAATTGCATAGATAGTTGTTCAAGTAAATTAACACAAGAGTCGCGCATCCATTAACTCTACAAAAAAAATAATATTAACTCCCAAAGCCTTTTAAGAAAATCATTATTTAGATGCGGATAACTTCTTAATGCACTCCAACTCATAAAAAACAAGATGGCCGTTTCACATCAAAGCTGACAGAACCCTTTATTAATGATTCTCTCTCTCCTGAGCTCATCTTCTTTTTCCCCAGCTTTTGTTTTTCTATAATAGTCTTGATCCCACTTTAAAACTTCCACAGAAATATCCAACCCATGCGCAAAATAATAATAACGAATGCATCGCACTCAACTGTGTGTAAAAACCCATAAATTTCGCCCTATAAACCATCAATTAATTACGCCCTGATAGTATACGCTCCACCAAGTGCAGTAATTAATTGCTAACACTAGCGTAAAGAAAATAACTAGCCCCAAAAAAATTCCAGAACTTCATATAATACGGCATTCAGGAATGGCGGGAATATGCATTTATCACTTTATCCAATGCTCCCCTGAATTTCAAATCAGGCAATAGTATAAAAAGAGAAAGCGAGATCCAGCCTTTTATTCAAGAGACCCTTTGTCTGTATTCATTAACTAGTCTTACAAAGGTTTGACTTCCATTGGATGTTTGGGTTTGAAAGAAAGTATATTGCACTTGAATACGGAGTTCCTTATTTATCTTGACTTAAGTAGTTATCACTTGAGGGAAAAGTGTGAATTGTATAAACTTAGAATGTATCTTAGAATGGTGTTTTTATAGGGAGATGATTTTCTAACTTAGCTATTCTTAACCTGTGTCCTTAAATTGTATTCTGCTAAGGCAAAAGTGGTTGTTCTATTGAACTTTTAAGAAAATACTGAAAGCTGATTGTACGATATTATTTGACGGGATTTGTTTGGAATTAGTTAAGGGAATTATTTTACTCGTTTCTTAATTTTTCCCTCAGCATATTTCATACCTTCCAAGTTTCATCAACTGACAAAGTCATCATAAGGATCATGTAGATCATGCACAATTATATGTTTTAAAATGGTCGTATCAGAAGATATTTTTTATAAAATGTAATTTATAATTATTAGAAGTCTAACTCAGTAACAATTTATCCAACTCAGGTTCAATAATCCTGGAAATTGAATCAAGTAAAAGTTTGGCCTTGGGAATAAATAACTGAACAATAAATTTTAGATTCCCTAAGTATAGCATTCAGTCCAATAATAAATTTGGCGAAGTGGGTTTATTTTAATTTTTTTCACTTTATTTCTTTTCCAAAGCCCTAAAATCTTCTGTTTCTCCAAAAAATATATAACTCATTCCCAGACAAAAACTTAAGAAAATTGAGTTATTCGAGAAAATTGTTTAACAAAAAAAGTCTGACTTAAGGGAAAACTGGATCTCGGTTCTAATTTTTTGGTCCGTTTCATTTAGCTCGAATCCAAGAGGATTATTGGATTTCCTGCCATCTTCCCCAGGAGAAAAATATTAAGTGTCCTAAAATCCCAGAAATTCCATAAATGAATTCAAGCTTTTCCAATTGTTCTGTCCATTCAAAGTTAATAAGGTACCTTGATTCTAATTGTACCTCCGAGGCTGACTAATACAGAAGGCAAGAAAAAAGACACGGTTGAGAAGGAAAAGAAGCAGCAATAAAAAAGGGGGACATGGAGTAACCTTTGACTGTTCGATAAAGAAAAAAACGAATCCTTTTCATTTTCGTATTCTTTTACGTACATTACTGATAAATCAAAGGGTCTGGTAACAAAAGACTGAGTTAAAAAACGTGCCTGGACGAAGATTGAAAATTTCGCGGGACGCTAAGAATTTTATTCTGACGTCTTTTTTCCAAACCATTCCCTTTACTTTCTTTTGTGAGAAAAAAAAATGGCTAGTTTTGCGATTTGTTACCATTCTTACTTTTTGTCCTCATATTGGAGAAAAAGTCTGAGGAGAAACTAGGTAATAATGATTTGGATGCAGTTTCTTTCCACACATACGTAATGAATCACTTAAAAGTCACGTTTTTCCATCACATACTATTTTTCATCTTGCATTACTTCATTTGAATTATAAATACATTGTATCCTTTAAAGGTATGTAAGACTAACTATATATTCTTCCATTTTACTGTTAGTTTGTTTCTAAACAGATTCTACAGTGTGATCGATTTTATTTCTTATTTTTATTTTAGTGAAACATAAAGGGAATATAAACAGATTTATCGATACTTGGTCCATATTTTAATCATCCATAGAAAAGTTACAGCCTTTAATACACTTTTTAAATAACTAATTTCCTGTTTTAAAAATAAAGCTTATTCTTGCAAACTGAGTGTATCTACTATGGTTACTTCAGATAAAATTGCAACAGTATCTTTTGTAAGAATTCTTACATTTAATGCATTCAAGGTTTTCCCCTGCAAAAATTTACTTTTCAATTTGCTTACTGATTCTTATTTTATACTGTAATAAACACAATGCTTATTTCTGAAATAAATTAAATTTGGTTTAATGTAAATAAATAAATATCGCATCTTACCTTAATGTGTAACCAGTTTTTGTTTGTGTACTTTTTAAAATATCAATACAAATTTTTGCACATATAAATCATTAGATAACAGGAATATGAAGGCTACCATTAAATAAATAATGCCAATATATAATTCACCACAGTGTTACCGAAATAAATTTCAGTTCTTTTTACTTTCTGACCTAACTGAAGATGTAAAACTTCCTACTTTATTTCTACACTCATAAAACATTTTCCAAAATTTATTCCTCCCCTGCATATAGAACACCAGATATCTCACTCCAGCCTCAGTCATTTATAACCTAAAAACTATGCATCATCCGAGACCACATTTTCACCTTCACCTCACCAACTTTGAGATATATGGACGGGGTCGGAGTAGAATATATCTGCATCGACATCACGTGAAAAATTCCTGCCCCTTCAAAGGAAAAAAATCCGCTATAACGCATCACAACCGCAAGCCCCCGTGAAAATCGCCCCCTGATCCGCAATCGTGTTTTACGCTCGAGCAATTTTTAAAAGACCCCCTTTACAATGCATCTTCACACGGGTCTCTCTTAGTAGTGATTGATAGTTCATGGCTTTTCCATAGGAAGAAGGAAAAATGACGGAGAGGACACCATCCGACGGTAAAAAAATCGGTGCTCACAAAAAAAAATTTCCAAACCTCCCACTTTCCAAAAGAGAGATAGGGAGACTGAGCAATGAACTATTTGCCACCATTTTTGTTACAATTTGCATGGATCGCCATAGAGTGTATTAATTCATCCACTTCAAACTTTTTTTGCTCCAAAATCACAGAAAACTATATTTAAAATTTTCAACAGGTCATACGGAACACAAAATTATGTTTTCTATTATTGAATTAATTCAATTTATTTATAAAAAGGGATTTATAATATCGAATTGATTGTTGGGTAGCCACAGGTAGAGAGCCTGTATACGAGAGAGGCGACAACTCAGTATAGCGCGCGCAGATCGGTAAACAGGTTTTCTGTTCGCCACAGGCGGTTTCCTCCGGTTCCCTCCATAGGATTAGCATGGGACGAGAGACAAGCGGCATGATACAGTTTGGACAGAATTTTGGACAGAACTGGATGCGCGGAGATGTTTTTAAGCGAGTTGTCGCCTCTCTCTCGTATACAGGCTCTCTAGCCACAGGTAGTCTCAAGGCCACAGGTAATCTCCTAATTTTATTGTCATTTAGGCACGATCTTCGAGGAGCAATGTACGTAATACGAAAAGAAATTTTTGTGGACTAGTAGCCCTTAAACTAGTCTTAAATCCAATGTAGAATTGCAGCATCTCGATTCGAATTCGGAATATTCGATTTTAAAATATTAAAAATTCTCTCCTGATTCCAAAAATATGCCTTTGGAAAAGTCTTTTAGAAATATAGTCTTTTTCCACAATTTTTTTGTCAGTTAATTATGAGATATTTTACTACAGAAGGGCTTAACAGCGTGAAGTCACATGTGCCTCTTGGAAATGTGGGAAACACCGTTTTCATCGAGACATTAGGCTATAAAAAACTAGAGCTCAGTATTATAAAGCGGAATGATAGTAAACAAGGCACATTTGACGCCTAAAGCTGTTTCAGCTCAGACAATAAAGAAGCTATTTTTAATTGAAAAGACATTTAGGGCTTTGAAAGGTAAATTAAAATGTTTTTGGAGGTTTTAAGCCATTCTGAATGCATTAAGATTAAAATAAAATGTGACTGCAATTATCCATTCTAGTTACTTTTACCATTACTTTTGGTCGCTTGTTATAGTATCGGAGGTTGTCGTTTCAGTTTGTTTTATAGCTCAGTGGTAGTAGTATGCTAACGTAAGTAGTATGGTTAGTAACGCAATTAGTATGTTAGTAGTTAATTAACAAGTATAGAAACGTTGCAAGTAAATGGTGATAAGATCGATTCTTACTGTGTGTCATTGTCCAGTCTCTGTACATAAGGGGCTCACTAGGAGGGAGAATCTCAAGGAAAACAGGAGGTTGAGGAAAGAAGTGTACCACTCCATTTTTAATTATCATGATTTTGGGACCTTCTCAGGGTAGAGAAGGGTGGAAATCGTTTTATTTGGTTACCAAACACCCTTTTTAACACGTTCCTGTAATATTGAATCGTTGTGTTTGAAGAAGTATGGAATAAGTTAGTAATTATTTGCAAAAGAAGTCTTGGAAATACTGAAGGACAAACTCAAACGGTAAAAACTGGCTGACGGGTAATTATTTTCCCCCTTATTTTTATGGGACTTCAATCAATGACTCAGTTTAATTTCTAAATGGGGTTTTGAATCTTGTATTATCAAGACGCTCGCATTTCAGCTCCAAGTGGCAGTTTCACGTACCCAAGCAGTACGAATGTTTAAGATTCGTCCAATTTTTTTCTTGTATGACTAAATTTTACTTCTAGTTGCAGTTACGTAAATTTGACATAGTTGGTATATCAGCTGTACTACTCGGGTAGACATAAAAAAATGGTTTACTCTGCGATTCGGAACAACACCATATACTGAGTATTTTCGGAACTGCATTAAAAACTAGTTCAGCCCAAAATAACTTCATAATTAGGCTTGCAGTACTTTTTTATTTTAATAAATATAAATATATTATAATCACGTTATTTATTTTGAAATTCGTTTCTCCCTTATTCTAAAGTCTTGGGGGAAAATTTCAGGTCATTCTGTCCAGTGATTCTTGTTTGACAGATTCTTAACGATTTCAGTTTAATTAAAAATCATTCTGTACACCAAAAAACATTTAGTTAGTTTAGGTAGTCTGTTCCCTAGAGGTAGAGCCTATTCCAAATACGTAGTGTTTGGCGTAGAATGTCCTACCTTGCGCCATAAAACTACAAAAACCCAAGGAGCACAAAGATTCTAGTTTCATCCAATTTTACTCATTTATGGGCAATTAAGTTTACTTCTAGTAGAAGTTACGTAAACTTCACATTTTTGGTATGATCTGTGCTACTAGGGAAACCTACCAACTAATCCAAATATGTAAAGTTTACTTGACTTCAACTAGAATTAAACGAAATTTGGCCATACCTGACAAAAATTAAAATAAATCGAAAATTTATACTGCTTGGGTTACCTTGGTGGTGATTTGAAATAAACCTTTTATGTCTGGTATAGTAAGGTAAATGTGGGTATAGTGGACACTTTAAGGAAAATTTTTGCTTAAATTCTTAATAAATACCAATCTATTTGCTTCGAAACGGTTATCATCTTATTTTTAGGTTAATTGGATCTTCTTCTTTCTATTTTACTATTAAAAACTTATCTATAAATAGTGACCACATAGATGAAGCTGTTGCTTCTATGGTGGACACCTCTTGCATCAATAGTGGACACTTGTCTTTTTCTGCCAATATGAGGGGTTTATGCATGAAATTGAGGGGTTTTTCTTGGTATAGTCGTCTAGTTCTAATTAAATCTTCCTTCCCAACAAAATGTATTTTAGATTCAATCAAATTAGCTTTTTTTTTTTTAAATTGATAGTTTTCGGCCCAAAGTCTACGCTGTAGCTGATTTGAGAGGAATTAAGCATGTAATTCAATGTTTTAGAAACATTGGTTCCCGAAGCCAGAATGAAACCAAATTTATTTAACACTAATTTTAAAGCACAGTCAACAGTTTATGAAGAAAAACTGATTCAAATTAAGTATTATTTATGTTTTTCTATTAGAAGCCATTGCGGTGGCCACTATTGGAAAATCTAAGATTATGTGTTGGTAAAGTGGACAGTTCCGACTAAGCCGTTTCCTTACGCGATTCAATAAGCAAAATCAAATTTCAGTCACTCGGCCGATGTTGTTGTTTTCAAATATTTAAATATCCTTCCCATGCTGATCTGTGGTATCGGTGGTAATTTATCAGCTTACCTGATTGCACAATCTACTATGCCCATGAATTTTGACGCTGTTCGATGCCTCTAACTCGTTCTATTTTAAATTAATCAGCTATGTGGCCACTATTGGTACAGTGTCCACTATACCCACATTTACCTTATGTAAGATTCTCAATATTTTTTCAATATTTATTTGAAAGAAATAAAACAAATCCAAACACAATCTGAATTATTGTTAAGGATATGGGTATACGAGGCTAGTAATTGTAATTATCTTCTGTGAAATCTTAGATCTTACGTAAGTTAGTTATCCAAATTTTATCGAAGATCTAATTATGTTACTAGCTTTCAAAATTTGGATCACAAAAGCATATTCTTGAAAGAAAAGTAAAAAATAAAATATTGTTATCAGAATGAGGGTGAAACACTATATTAGATAATTAAAAAGAATGTTGTTTTTTCTTCACGCATAAGAATAAAATCCACTGCCTTCAATGCACGCACTTAGGAATTCTTTCTTAATTTTTTTTTTCGGAAAAATACTCTAACGGAAATTCCATCCCCCGAGCACATCATAAGAAATTTAATAAATGTGAATATTTCATATTCACGTCTCAAGAATTCATCATTAAGACTGCCCCTGGAAGAGAAGAAAAAACTTCTACTTCTTCTCCTGCAAAAGAAGTGTTGGGAATACTTTGAAATGCCGAAGTGTTTTATTTTTAATTTAATAAAAATCAAAGTTGAACTTCTGAAGAATAAAAATTAAGCAGAAGAAATGAAAAGACAGAACCGACAGGGACGAATTCCGTCGGAAAAAAATTCGGGATTTGTCACAAGAAATAGGAAATGCCAGAAACTTGGCAAAGAACCAAAGATATTTTCTCTTTTTACCACCATTTTCTTTCTGATCATACGGCCCGTCGACTGAAAATAATATTCATTTTACCCTATTTAGTTTTCTTGCATTCCCATTCATGGCTTTTTGGTTCTTATATTGAACTCCTTTAAACTAAACGCTCCGAGCTGGGGAATGTGAGAAGTGATGTTGAAGGGAGAAATATTTATTTTTGCATAGCTTTATTTCGAGATAGTTTTACTCGTCAGGTCACTTTACTTAAGTTACGGAAAATTTATATGCACGCGTCATTTAACTGTACTTTAGAAACAAACATTCTTTTGGGAAACTGTTTGAAATAGTTTCCTGTTTGTTTTTAAATCAGTTTATGCGAAAATATAAGTTTAAGTGTTTTTCAAAAACTTATACTGGAAATTTTAAGAGAGATCAAATGTGAAAACGCTTTTATGTAATATTTTGTATGGCAGTTCTTGCAACTATCATATCAATTTAGACAATTTTCTACAATTCAAGTTGTGAATACATCTCCGGATCTCTGCACCGTCTGATTTAAACGCCTACAGGGATGCGTATTAACATTCCCAGCACTGATATGGCAATGTTAACTTTGGAGCGTTCTGATTGGGCCAGCCGGCTGTCAGTCATTTGTTTTTTCTCCTGGATGTTGTTGAATAAGGGGTGATTTTCAAACACCTTTTAAACATGGGGTGATTTTGAAGGGGGGTGAAGTATAGTGTGGCGGTCGCCTTAGCGTGCTTTTAAAGTTTTACGATAGGCTCGACAACCCTTATCGGGCAGTGGATATCTCCCCCATCTCTTTGTTTGGTTAGGGGGGCTTTCCTTATCATATTCTTCAAAGGAGGGGGACTCTTTTGTTCACTAATTGACCTCAACTAACTACACAAAGAGATGGGGGATATTTTTATCTCCCTCAATGCCCGAAGCATCATAAAACTCACTCACGCTTAGATGATAGAGTTTTACAACCCTCAGTTCTATGGCCCCGGTTTCTTTGTGTGTGGTAAAGGGGTTTTCTCATACAACCTGTGTGTATAATGATCTCTGCTCAACAGGTGGATGCTGCTGCTCAACTCTACTGACCCACGGAACGAAGTGCAGTGGCTCGTGGAGCAGCTGCGAGACGCCGAGCGAAAAGTAAGAAGGTACGTTCCTTGTTCTCTTCTGTTTTAGCATCGAAGGTTGAAAAAGGGATGAAAAAATTTTCTTCTAATTGGGGTTTTTGATCTACGGGTTCTGCCGTATAAAAAGTATTTTCTGCATCTTCTGAAATAGGATAGGAATATAATAGAGTTGAAACTAGTCTCATCTAATTATCTTTTTATGAAAATTTGCTATTGAACGTGTGTGGGAAATATTATTAGGAAATAGCCTATTGTTACACTATACACTCAAACCTGTTTTTGTGCGGTCTTTTTTTGTGCAACTTTTTATTTGTGCGGTCCTTTTTCTGCGATTTTTTGTGAAGTATACAGAGTGTATCTGAAATGGTGCAACAACCTTTCAGGGATGATAGTACTCATCAAGACGAACAAGAATCGGTATAGAAAGGGGGGTCGCAAATGAGTTTTAAGGGGTGAAAATCAGCCAGAAAACTTAAATATTTGTGCAGGAAGGGACACAATTGTAGGATTCCGTAATTTTTTACATCAAAATAAGAAACTCGTACTTGCAAAAAGTAATTTTATGTAATTTAAAGTAACTTCCTTTTACAAGAAGTTATCTTCATAGCGAAAGATTTATTTCGATCAGTCTTCTTTTACAAAAAAAATTCTTTTACCAACTTCTTTTACAAAATAGCTATCGAAATCAAACCATTGTGTCTCTTCCTGCACAAATATGCAAGTTTTTTTGGCTGATTTTCACCCCGGGGTTTCACCCCTTAGAACTAATTTGCCCCCTTTCTATACCAATTCTTGTTCGTCTTGATGAGTACTATCATCCCTCCAAGTTTGTACTAGACCTTTTGAGACACCCTGTATAAAAATCGCAGTAAAAAAAGACTGCGAAAATAAAAAATCGTACAAAAATAGTCGCACAAATAAAATATCGCACAAAAAAGGAACTCTCAAAACAGGTTTGAGTGTGTGTATTTGAAACACGCTGTATGTGCATTAGGGTGGAGCGAAAAAAACGAAACTTGAATAATCAAAACGTAATAGCGCGGAAAAGTTGCCATTTGTGGTCAGAAACAAGGTGCTAAAATTTTAGACCGATCAATTAATATCTTTTACCGCCGCAAGAGGGCTAAAGTTTTGAAAAATCGTAAAAAACACGTATTTTTCAGAAAAAAATTTAAAATACACAAATTTACCGAAATATTTTCTAATTGGGCACAATAAGTTCATCAATGAGTCATTCAAGTGCCCTTAAAAATTAATTTCCGTGAAATAAAATCTTAAGCCACAGCAAGGGGGTCAAAACATCGAGAAAATGCAAAAAATTACAATTTGGGGGTAATTTTTACTATTTTAGGATTTTCATATTTTTTACATTATTTTTTACTTGCTTCTGGCGTAATTATAAAAGGCACTTTACTGCTTGAATTATTTAGCTCAAAATTATCAATATTTATCCCTCATATCACAACAAATAGGATCTTATACTTAACAGTCATCTTAAACGAAAATGATCCAGAAAATCGTTACAGATAGATTTAAAATCTAAAAAGGAAAGCATAAAATGTTCATAAAACACATCTATATATATAAAAATCATAAAGCATATCACTAACAACCATTCCAACCTACAGAACCTTCTTATGCGAATATGTGTTGTATGTTCTACACTTTACTTTTTGTAACACTAGTACTTTCTGCGAACATCCTCTGTTTTCAGGAATTTTAAGTCAGCCCTATCTATGAAATGAAATATGTTTAAAAATTTGTTAAGGTGGTAACAAAAACAGTTACCTACGTTTATGGAGGAAATATGCAGAAAATTGTAGCACCATGCAAGTTAGTCTTTCACGAATGAGGATTCAACCCGAGTCGCAATAAATTGTTTTAATGATTATTCAAGTTAATTTGCCACCATAATTTGCAAAATCAATATGGTATCTATAAACTTGCAATTGCCAACTGATTTTCGTACTTGAAAACACTTTTTATGCTTTCCTTTTTGGATTTTAAACCTATCTGTAACGGTTTTCTAGATAATTTTCATTTAAGATGACTGTTCCCAGGTCAAAATTGTATGCTGGAACTAGCATAGAAATATGCTAGGTTTTGCTAGTTTTTGCTATGCATGCTAGATATGTATGCTAGGTTATGCTAGCTTATGCTAGCTAGCATGTGATGCTATGTAGCTAGCTTACGCGAAAATAGCAGGGCATGCTAGGTAACAAGCATCCAATGCTTTTTTGCAGTTCAAGCTGTCTTCATAACATGGAGTGTTATATACCTTGATATGCTATTTTATGCTTTTTTATGCTATCTACCATGAGATGATATGTAGCTAGCTTACGAAAAAATAGCATGGCATGCTAGGTAACAAGCATCCAATGCTTTTTTGCAGTTCAAGCTGTCTTCATAGCATGGAGTGTTAGGTACCTTGATATGCTATTTTATGCTTTTTTATGCTATCTACCATGAGATGATATGTAGCTAGCTTACGAAAAAATAGCATGGCATGCTAGGTAACAAGCATCCAATGCTTTTTTGCAGTTCAAGCTGTCTTCATAGCATGGAGTGTTAGGTACCTTGATATGCTATTTTATGCTTTTTTATGCTATCTACCATGAGATGATATGTAGCTAGCTTACGAAAAAATAGCATGGCATGCTAGGTAACGAGCATCCAATGGTTTTTAGCAGTTCTAGCTGTCTTCATAGCATGGAGAGCTAGGTACCTTGATATGCTATTTTATGCTTTTTTATGCTATCTACCATGCGATGCTATGTAGCTAGCTTACGCAAAAATAGCATGGCATGCTAGGTAACAAGCATCCAATGCTTTTTTGCAGTTCAAGCTGTCTTCATAGCATGGAGTGTTAGGTACCTTGATATGCTATTTCATGCTTTTTTATGCTATCTACCATGAGATGATATGTAGTTAGCTTACTGAAAAATAGCATGGCATGCTAGGTAACAAGCATCCAATGGTTTTTAGCAGTTCAAGCTGTCTTCATAGCATGGAGAGCTAGGTACCTTGATATGCTATTTTATGCTTTTTTATGCTATCTACCATGCGATGCTATGTAGCTAGCTTACGCAAAAATAGCATGGCATGCTAGGTAACAAGCATCCAATGCTTTTTAGCAGTTCAAGCTGTCTTCATAGCATGGAGAGCTAGGTACCTTGATATTTTATTTCATGCTTTTTTATGCTAGCTACCATGCGATGCTATGTAGCTAGCTTACGCAAAAATAGCATGGCATGCTAGGTAACAAGCATCCAATGCTTTTTAGCAGTTCAAGCTGTCTTCATAGCATGGAGAGCTAGGTACCTTGATATGTTATTTTATGTTTTTTTATGTTAGCTACCATGCAATGCTTTGTAGCTAGCTTACGCAAAAATAGCATGGCATGCTAGGTAACAAGCATCCGATGCTTTTTAGCAGTTCAAGCTGTCTTCATAGCATGGAGACCTAGGTACCTTGATATTCTATTTCATGCTTTTTTATGCTAGCTACCATGCGATGCTATGTAGCTAGCTTACGCAAAAATAGCATGGCATGCTAGGTAACAAGCATCCAATGCTTTTTAGCAGTTTAAGCTATCTTTATAGTATAGAGAGCTAGGTAATTTGATTTGCTATTGCATATACTTTTTTATGTTTGCCAGCATGGGATGCTATTTAGCTAGCAAACGAAAAAATAATATATAGTAAATATGAAATTGCGTACAAATACCTCAGATGTTAACATTATACCTCAGATTTAAACATTGAATTGAACCAAAAAAATTGAGTTAAAATAACTTTTTTGAAAAATTTAAATAAAAAAACTCTGATTAAAATATTAAGTAGAGTTACAATATTTTTTGAAAAATCTTGCGCAGAGTGAAGAAGTTGTGAAGTTTTTTCCTTTTGATTACTTTTATAAAAAATTATAAAAACCTTTTAAAATTTTGAGTATTTATGTGTTGATATATTGTTATAAGGAAGTAAAAATTTCAATTTTTTTTTCAATTTTAGTTTTTGTGCAAAATAAATTCGAAAACAAGATAATCTTTTTATGTACTTATGAGTCCTGGTTAGTCTTTACGCAAAAATAGCATGACATGCTAGGTAACAAGCATCCAATGCTTTTAAGCTGTTAATTAGCCACTTTCATAGCGTGCATGTTATGTAGGTATACCTAAGAAAGAAATATAGCAAGGAATGCTATATGTTCCAGCATTCAATGCTTATTTAAATCTTCAAGCTACCTTCATAGCATTGAATGGTAGGTTAACCTTGATCGAACGGGAACGGGTGCCTCGTGGTCATGCCACGTTAAGCCTACTTGTTCTGACTTTGACGCTGAATAGCTCCGGATATATTTGAATCCCAGCTTAGTGGTTTATATTTTCTGAAAGCGTAAGAAAAGTTGTTTCTAACAATAGGTTCAACTAAGACGTGGTATAAAAATTGTGCAATCTAGAAAATTTATTTTTTAGTGTTTCAAGACGATTTTTCAGGATTTCTCCAAAAATAATTGTCGTAGAACTTATTAATAACCATATTCTTGAAGAACTCTTTGAACCTTTTTAGATAGATGCCGTTTCTTCTGGAGAAAAAGAGTTAGGGGCGTTAAAAAGTGAAAATAAAAACGAGCATGTGGTTCTAAAACCTCTAAATATGGGTCCAGACCTTTAGTGTCATACATCATTTAATAGGAAATATTAAGGAGGTACATATACTAAAATTTGAGAATCCTACCTCTAAAATTAAGGACGTGACGCCCAATTACAGTTTTCCAATAAAACCGGAAAAACTCCCGAAATAAGGAACCAATCCCCTTATACTTTACAAATTCTTAATCTACTAAATGATGTGAACCCGATGATGTAAAACACTTGGGGGTTTATTCATATTTTTACTCTTTCCTTCTTTTTCTCATAGCCAAAAAACGTAATGAATTCCTATGAGGACAAGTTAATCACTTTTATGTTTGAAAATTCCTGGATGACGTCCATAATAAAAATTTTAAAAAATTCAAACTTAAAATTAAATACCAATTATTAGGCTTTTTCGGACTTGTGTTTTTTACTCGAAATACCGTTTTTTTTTCGACTCTGAAAAGCCTTAAATATTTAGCGAATTGCTTGAAAATTCAACACGAAGTGCATTTTGAGGTCCTCTTTAAGAATTTGTCAAAGAAAAAATAATTAAATAGCGTTTGTTGGGTTTAAAACGAGACAAAAGCGTACTATTTCGACACTGAAATACCTGTAAATAATAATTGGTAATAATTGAGACTTGCAAATATTAAAAAAATGCATGCATTAATATAAATTAATAAAAAATAATTACATAATTTGCTAAGTAAAAAAATAAAGCTGCGCAAGGGTAAATGAACGTAAACTAAGAACAAGAGATACATGTCACAATCTCACCCCCGCTTGCCAAACTATAATTCCACTTTCTTATTTTCCAAATCAGTTTTTACTGAAAACTCTGGGTGCAAGTGTTGCCTAGTAATAAATTTTAAGTAAAATCAGAAAAAACATCGAAGTAATATTGTGCTGATGCTACTGATGGAGCCCCAGCACACCATCAGCATGCCGACTCTGCTTGCAAGTTAGTTTAGCGAGAGCAGGTTGGCAACGCGGAGGAAGAAAAACAATAACAAGGGAGAACGGGAAAATCCCCTGAGAAGGAACACGCGGTCTTGTGCGTCTCTCCAAAAGAGCCGGTTTTTCTGAGATTTTTGTACCCAGAGATATGATTGATTAATCTTAATTAAACGGATCACTTACAAATAGATATTTGAGTAATCATTGAACTTGCCTCCGCGCCCTTTAATTTCTTGTCTAGCTTTCCTGCTGCTGAGACGTGCCCCGGCCATTTCGCTCCCTGCTTTCATGTAAGTACCCTCATTTAGTCTAGTAAAATCTGAACCATTCCTGGACTGTACTCTCTCTCGGCCTCCAAATTGTAGAAAGATTAGCAGCTAAGTTTGGCTTCAAAAATTCACCCTTTTATCACGACAAATATGAAGACCAGTTAATATTTAAGCTGAAAAATATGACTATCATATCGAATCGTAGATCACGGGAAGTAAAAGCCTATGGACCCACTCTATTTAAAATGAAAGAAAATTTGAGTGCCATAGATAATATTAGAAAAAATGTGCCATCTAGAATTTTTTTAAAAATATTTTCTGCCTATTTATTGTTATAGTAATCACATGTATGTTTAAGATACCTTTTGAGAGAACAATAAGTGTACGGTCGCTTTAACGATTATAAGGGTTTTTTGTTGAGTTTCAGCTGCAGGATGTGATGTCACTTTTAAACCTTCCTCCCTCCCCCTTGTCAAAAATTGAGTTACATGTAAAATTTTTTTAACTATTATAATATGAAATACAATAATTTTCCTTTAATAGTGAGATTGTTATCACTTTTTAATTCTTATTTTCAGTTATTTTTATAGGCATGTAATTTAAGTATGCTACCGCTACCCTCTCGATCTAATTTTTTTGCTGTTGAAACAGTTTCACATCACAACAACGAGTCGACAGTAAGAGATAAGAAGGAGGATAGCCTAGGAATTTACTACAGATGTGAAAATAGTTTTTCTACGATTCAGTAGCCGTCTAAATTATTAGATTCATAACCATTGAATTTTTTTTTCCACCTGCAGGCCCACCTCCACTGCATTTAGCTGGCTGCTGAAGACATGTGCACCTATTATCTGTGCACCATCAAATAACCAACAATAAAGGACTAATGGACAGCCTGGAGGGATAAAGTTAAAAGTAAGTAACACTTGTCTTAAATGTTTGTAAAAGGTGTTTCTGGGTTTATATCCAGGAATTGTTTTTGGAAATTAACCGTCATAATGAATATATGTTATAATAAGATTTACAGTCATGCAGAGACTACATATTTTTCAAAACATTCAAATTTTTATACTTGAACCAGATGCTGTATTTTGAAAAAATTAACCTCTTGCCATTCCTATGGGTGGCCCTGGAATTTACGGCTAATCCCTTGAACAATTTATGGAATCCTTATTTATTATCTACCAAGAAATAAGTTTTTACAATTCCATATCCCTGTCTAAATGATAAGATTTGTAATCAAATCATTAAATTAACTTTTGTCTTCTACCTGCAGGCCCACCTCTACGGCATCAGGCTGGCTGCTGAAGACGTTTGCCAATCTGCACCAAATGGATAAAAGGATAAAGTTAATAGCCAAATGGATAAAGTAAGAAGTAAGTAACATTTGTCTTTATAAGTATATGTAAAATATAGTGTGTTTCTGGTTTTCTCCAGGAATTGTTTTTGAAATTTAACCCTCTAAGGCAGGGGTTCCCAACCTTTTTGCACCTGCGTACCACTTGACTTTTTGAGAAATTTTGGCGTACCACCAGACCTAAATATTTTAATAAACGTATAATATTTACTCTTCTAAAAGTGTTCAAAGGCTTTTTGAATTAAATTCCTGAGAAAACTTCATATTTAATGGTTAGATATTTGTTTATTTATTTATAACTTGCGTGTAATAAAGGAGAAAAAGATGGAAATGGTATTTTTTAGTTTTATTTATTATACCCATAGGTCTAAAAACCTACAAATAAAAAATTAGTACAAACCCCTCAGCAAAATATACTTTTGTAGTCTTTAATGCGAAATTTGTTGTTGTTTGTGTTTGCCTGTGATTAAAATATCAACGTTAGGAGTAATGGAACTTATCTTCACTCTTAAGTCCTCTTAAACACTTACTCTGCTTCTATGTTTATTTTTTATGTACAAGGGTTCAGAAAATCCACTCTCACACAAATGTCATCAAAAATAGTACAGCTTGCCGGAAGATCAAAGGGTACTCGGTTTTTACATACGATACAGAAGTTAATTTTAAGATTTCTCTTTAAAATAATCTCTCATGGAACTATCTTCTGTAAAATCGAAAAAACTTTCTTTTAGTGCTTTGACTCACGCGTACCACCTGAAACGTTCCCGCGTACCACCAGTGGTACGCGTACCACCGGTTGGGAACCCCTGCTCTAAGGTATAGCTATTTTTGTCATGCAGACTACATATTAATTTTCAAATATTAAAATTTTATCGTTTTTAAATGGCTGTACATATTTTTAAAAAATACAAAATACTTCACCTTTTTTTACCCGAACTTAGGGGCCGTTCAAATATTACGTAAGCACCTAAGGGGGGTTTGCTCTTTGCTTACTTTTCCTGACAAGGGGGGAGGGGCGGATTTGAGTGATGCTTACATAAGATGCTGCATATTTCAAAAATCTCTTGTTTCTTGCATAAATAATTTCAAAACTCAACCAAAAATAAATGTAACAAAAAATTGAACTGGGAAATCTGACGTAAGTACTTTTTTCTGGACATGGACCACACATACATTTTGAAATTGTAACCCTAAAAAGTAGTGTTTCGGCTCATTTTTGAACCCTTTGGTTTACACCACAAAAAGACCGCTCACTGTATGTCACCTAATTTTTATGGAGAAAAAAAACTACCTGCTAAAAGAGATGTCAAAATTTCGGGGGGGGGGGGGGGGGTCCGGCAGTTTCTTACGTAATTATGGTGGGGGGGTTTGAGGTTTGCTTATCTTTGCTGACAAGGGGGGAGGGGGGGGGTTAAAATTGACCAAAAAAGTGCTTACGTAATATTTGAACGGCCCCTTAAGTATTTCGGGGCAACACATTTAAATATTCCTAGGGATGTCTCAGGAGTTTATGATTCCGCCCTGAAAGGATTTACAAAACCCTTATTATCTACATTATCTTCCAAGAAATTTTTTTTACAATTCAGCATCCCTGTCTTAATTATAAGATTTGTAATCATTGAATTAACTTTTATCCTTTACCTTAGGCCCACCTCCACTGCATCGGGATGGCTGCTAAAGACGAGTGCCTTATCTGCGTACCATCAAATAGCCTGAAGGCCAGTTAAAAGTAAGTAAAATTTGTCTTAAGTGTTTATAAAATATATAGAGGAGAGTGGGGATGAACGGGACAGCTCAATTTTTTATACCTTAACTAACTTTAAATTTTTGTTATTTCAGCCATATAGTACCTAGCCCAGGGGTTCCCAATAAAATTTTACGGAGGACCCCCTTTACAATTAATTTACTGACGAGGACCCCTTAAACTTAAAGGCTTAAATTTTCAATCGCATTCAAAACCGAAACTATCGTATTTTAGTCAATAAAAAATTGCAAAAAACCATCTTTGGTGGTAAACAGAGGCTGCGCTACCTACATTAATCTATTTGTACTACAGTGACAATTAACTAACAAAACTAACAAATGAACTGCTGAGTAGGATAATGGTTACTTTAAATTAAGGAAGATAAAAAAAATACTTAATTTCTCAGTGACATTTCGTGGACCCCTTGGACACAGGCCGCGGACCACCTATTGGGAATCCCTGACCTAGCCTATTCAAGAAATTGTGTTCATTAACATCAGCTTCTGTTTTTGGATAAATTAGGCTACTAAATGTGTTTTCCCATTTCGCTTTAAATTTTGTTATTTCAGCCATAAGATTAGTATACCTAACCTATTCAAGAAATTGTGTTCATTAACATCAGCTTCTATTTTTGTATAAATTAACACAAACACAAGTCCTTTTGTTCTTTCAGCTCTCAGTGGTTGAGGTTTGTGTTATTTCTATTAATGCTACTAGCTTTTTTATGGGTTTATACTTTTAGGAGTGCAAATAGATAATTTTTGATGCCTAGACCAAACCACCAAAGCCATTCCATTCCTGTGGTTACATTTTCCTGCCATTCTGAAGGAACTGTCATAAAAATGGGACCTAACTTCATAAAACCTAACTTGTTTGAATAACAGTTTAACCATAACATATTTGAGATGAAAGTTGCAAGTATTTGCTCATTAAGACTTCGCATATTCACACATTAGTTTGGAACATAAAATACAAGTTTAGTTTAAACATAACTTTAGTACAAATACAAATTAAGTCTACCAACTACAGGCAAGCGTTGAGTTGCATTACTTAACTGACTTATTTAGTTATGTGTTACTTAAATGAATTGAATATAGCATCCTATTCATGAAAATTTTTTAAAACAGGAAATGAAGTGATGATGGAACTGTTCCATTCATCCCCATACCCACTTATATTTAAAAAACCAAATCTAGACAAAGAAAAAATGCATGGATTTTCTCCATTTAAATTTTAAACTATACTAATATAAGTGCTCTTTTATCACACAGTAAAATTTTTAGCTTAAGTTAAATTATTTTTTAATAATTATAGAAGCAAAACAATAAGTTACTATAGGTATGGGAAAACACATTTACTATACTTTAATAAAAATAACTTTGTTATTTTTTAATAACAAATTCAGTGTTTAAAAAATAATTTATTTTTTTAATTTCTGAACTTTTTTTCAACCGTCCAATTCATCCCCGTGGTGGGGTTCATCCCCACCACAGGAATGAATGGGACAAAATACATGCATTCGTAAAAACTTGGAGTTTAAATGATGGCTAATTCATTGAATACATGAAATTATAATGTAACCAAGAGTTCAATTATTGGTTTTAAACTTACAGGATTGAAAAATGTTAATTTTTTTCAATATTAACAAAAATGTGAAATTTGTCCCATTCTTCCCCGCTCTCCCCTAAGGTGTTTCTCAAGGAATGGTTTTTGGAAATTTAACCCTCATAATGAACTCTACCCAAATTTTATTAGAATGAAAATTCCAATTTAAATAAAGCACAGTATCAAGGGGGTATACAGGGTGTTTTTAAATAGTGTAAAACAGGCTATTTTCTTAAATATTTCATTTAGACACATACTTCCAAATACAAATTTTCCTTTTGTGAGGATGTAAATTAGATGAATTTAATTTAAACTTAAGAAAATGCAGATAATAATTTTTTATCTGGCCCTCATAGTTTTAAATTTTCAATCAGACCAATTTTCCCCTGCTTGATTTTCAAATAGAAAAAATTCACTGAGATGCATGTTTAAATTTTATGGGGTCTTCATAAATTAATTTTTGAAGCTATTATATCACCACATAAAAACAGGTTCAACTTAAATTTGTGGATAAACCCTATTTTGCTCTCAAAAAGATGTTATGAGTCACCAATTTTTGATAGTTAAAATCGGTGCTCTTAGTCACTAATTTTAAATATCTAAGTGGGCTTTGAAGTCATGGAAATGCTTGTCGTAATAAAGAAATAAAAAATATAGTTGTGGAAATTTTAATAGAATAGAAACTGCTTGGGCTGTATAAAAATATATTCTGCATTTTCTTTGAGACCCCCCATAAAGTTAACACCAGTCTCATCTAATGTTTCTCCTCTTTAAAAGAAAATTTGCAATTGTAAGTATATGAGTGAGGAAATGTGTAAGTTTAATTTTTATGGTTGGGTACTCTAGGTTGGGACCTTTCAAAGTACATTTTAATTTAGCATTTGTAGTCATTTTTTTGTCATTTCATGTTCTATTTCTATTTCAGATCAAATGAGAAAATATCTGAAGAACATAAAAAGGACTGGCCTAAGAAAGAAAAACATTGTATTGGATATTTGTTAAAATGTTGAAGCTCTAAATAAATATTTTTAAATGTTAAGCTCTATTCTATATTTTTGTTTCCAAAGAAAATAAATTCATGATTATAATTATTTTAATTATGTACAATTGCCTGTATAAAAATGCTAAAATAAATAAAAAGAACCGATAAGGTAAAATTGCTCTTAAGGAATAATTATAACTTAATTTAGAAAATTAATGTGATAGGCTGTAAAAATGCAAATTTTTTCTAGCAACACTAGCTAGAAATTGTATGCTAGGAAGCAAAAGCTAGTTTTGCATGCTAGAATAGCAAGCTTTTCCTAGCAGCAAAAGCTAGTTTTGCATGCTAGAATAGCAAGCTTTTCCTAGCAGCAAAAGCTAGTTTTGCATGCTAGAATAGCAAGCTTTTCCTAGCAGCAAAAGCTAGTTTTGCATGCTAGAATAGTAAGCTTTTCCTAGCAGCAAAAGCTAGTTTTGCATGCTAGAATAGCAAGCTTTTAATAGCAGCACAAGCTAGTTTTTGCATGCTGGTATAGCAAACTTTTCCTAGCAGCACAAGCTAGATTTTTATGCTAGAATAGCAAGCTTTTAATAGCAGCACAAGCTAGTTTTTGCATGCTAGATTAGCAAGCTTTTCCTAGAAGCACAAGCTAGATATTTATGCTTGAATAGCAAGCTTTTTCTAGCAACAATTCCTAGGATGGCGAACCTTTTCCAGCTATACATGCTATGATGGAGTCCATTTTCCAGCAACGCATGCTATGTAATCAATAATTTTCTAGCGACACATGCTGGAATAGTGGTCATTTTCTAGCAACACATGCTAAAATAGTGGTCATTTTATAGCAACGCATGCTAGAATAGCGGTCATTATCCAGCAACACATACTAGTTTTTTGATGCTAGGTAGCATGAAAAGTGGGCCAATACATGACATGGCATGCTAGGTGATTATGCTGGAACAAGCAAAAATTATCCAGCAACACATGCTAGTTTTTTGATGCTAGGTAGCATAAAAAGTGGGCCAATACATGACATGGCATGCTAGGTGATTATGCTGGAACTAGCAAACATTATCGAGCAACACATGCTAGAAAACCAAATATTACCTAGCAACACATGCTGGAAAAATGATCGTTTCCTAGCAACACATGCTAGTTTTTTTTATGCTAGGTAGCATAAAAAGTGGGCCAATACACGACTTGGCATGCTAGGTGATTATGCTGGAACTAGCAAACATTAATGCTAGTTTATGCTATTTTTCCTAGCTTAAATATAGCATGCCATGCTTGTCTAGCAAAGAAATTCCAGCATAAATTTTGACCTGGGTTTAGTGTAAGATCCTATTTTTTGTGACATGAGTGATAAATATTGATAAATTTGGGCTAAATATTTCAAGCAGTAAAGTGCCTTATACAATTACGTCCGAAGCAGGTAAAAAATAATGTAAAAAATATGAAAATCCTAAAAGAGTTAAAATTACCCCCAAATTGTCATTTTTTGCATTTTCTCGATATTTTGACCCCCTTGCTGTGGCTAAAGATTTTATTTTACGGAAATTAATTTTTAAGGGCACTTGAATGACTCATTGATGAACATATTGTGCCCAATTAGAAAATATTTCGGTAAATTTGGGTATTTTTAATTTGTTTCTGAAAAATACGTGAATTTTACGATTTTTCAAAACTTTAGCCCTCTTGCGGCGGTAAAAGATATTAATTGATCGGTTTAAAATTTTAGCACTTTGTTTCTGACCACAAATGGCAACTTTTCCGCGCTATTACGTTTTGATTATTCAAATTTCGTTTTTTTCGCTCCACCCTAATGTGCATGGCTTGGAAAAGGGGTTGTCTTATTCCTTGTTCTGTTGACATTCTTTAGGCTACTGCCCACTGAGTATTTTCATCATTTTTTGTAATCCTCGAGCCAATTTCGGTACCTTATGTAAGGCAAATGTGGGTATAGTGGACACTTTAAGGAAAATTTCTACTTAAATTCTCAATAAATACACACCTATTTGCTTGGAAATGGTTATCATCCTATTCTTAGGTTAATTGGGTCTTCTTCTTTCGATTTAACCATTTAAAATTTTAATTAGATTGGGTAAAGTATTTTTAATTAATTTTTTAAAATTACTCTAAATTGCATCTATAGTGGCCACGGCCACATAGATGTTGCTGTTGTTTCTATGGTCTACACTTCACTTTTTCGGCCTATATGAGGGGGGTTTTGCATGAAATAAAGTAGGTATAGTCGTTTAGTTCTAATTAAATATTCCTTACCAACGAAATATATTTTGGATCAAATCAAATTAACTTTATTTATAATTTAGAATAACAGACTTGATAGCTTCCGGCCCAAAGCCTAGCTGATTTGAGAGGAATTTAGCAAGTAGTATTTCAATGTTTTAGAAACCTTGGTTCCTGAAGCCAGAATGAAACCAAATACACACAACACTCATTTTAAAGCCCAATCAACAGTTTATGAAGAAAAGCTTATTCAAATTAAATATTATTATTCTATTAGACGCCATTACGGTGACCACTATTGGAAAATCTAAGATTATGTGTTGGTAAAGTGGCCACCCCCATAAATCCTCGTTAAGTCAACATTTTCAAATAAATTGTTTTCAGTATTATTTTATACACTCTTCTTTATCGTGATATAAATTTAAAAGTCAATCAAGCGGTAATAAATAGAAAAAAAATAAGTTCAAACATCGAAGTGTATATTTGGACGGCCCAAACTGCCCGTGGCGCATGCGCTGTAGGTCTCGTGGTTACGTAGCAGTCTCGGCGCTTAGTGATGGAACCAATGGAACGCCGGGCCGTGGAAATTAGAGTAGAGTTTCGTTGAAAAAAGGCCGTCCAAATATACAGTGCCTTCAAACATACCCGTTTCCTAACGCGATTCAATAAGCAAAATCAAAGTTCAGTCACTCGACCGATGTTATTATTTTCAAATATTTAAATATCCCTCCCATGCTGATCTGTGGTAACGGTGGTAATTTACCAGCTTACCTGATTGTACAATCTACTATGCCTATGAATTTTGACACTTTCTGATGCCTCTAACTCGTTCTATTTAAAATTAATTAGCTAGGTGGCCACTATTGGTACGGTGTCCACTATACCCACATTTACCTTAATTAATGAGAAATGTTATGATGTTTCTTTCTCCAGGTGCACATCGTAGGGCACATTCCTCCCGGTCACAGTAACTGCCTACCTGTGTGGAGTGCCAACTACTATCGCATCATCAACAGGTACGACCCCCACCTTTCTTCATTCTTTATAATGCAGGGTGTTTCAGACCACAGAGTAAAGATAATTCAGAGAGTCCAAAACGAGATTTTACGAAAATAGTTCTACAGTTATCGCATAGTGGCGTTGCGGTACCCCCAGCTGTCAATCAACAGGGTGGACCGGGACTAAAGGAAACGAGTGATTCTCATTGGACTTTCAACTTTGTATGGAGGCTGCATTTGAATTTCTCAATCTCTGTTATTTTCCCCTGATCAATGAAACTTTTCCCTTATGGTTGCAAACTTTCCCTGACAGTAACAAAACTTTCCCTATTATAAACATTGATATCGTTTGTTCTGTCGTTTTATATCTCGTTATGGTGATTGTGGTCGCATAAATTATCATTAAATGTGAAGTTATATGTTTAAATTGTATTAAATGTGGAGTTGGAGTTGTGAGTTCGATTCCAGAGGAGCTCACGATCCGTCGTCACTTTAAAGAAGATGCGAGATAGTGACGTCACGGGCAGATCAAGTATATCTAAGCCAGCGAGAGATCTCCGCTGACCAGAGAACACCTCCAAACGGTTCTTCCATACCGTGGAAACCCACCCAAACCTACTCATCAGCATCCAAACTATCCATTCTGATCCAGATCCAGCAAAGAAATTCCCATTCTCTACCACCACGATCACGCAACGTCTTCATCCCCCTTAATCTCCAATGTTTTAACACCGCTAACCTTTTCTCCTTTATAGGCCTGCAGCTTTATCTCGTTCTCCCGTTTAGTCATGTTTTTTCCCTACTGATGATTCTTAATTTCAAGCGGAGCAAAAGCGCCTCCGGTGCTGTGCACTCCTCATATATGATGATGATGATGATCTCCGCTGACCAGAACATTGATGGGTGAGTCCCTGGAGAGTGTGACATCAGAGAGACTTGTAATGTCTAAGAAATTATACCCAGCGCATGCTCGAAAGAAAGATACACGCAACTGTTTGAATAACCGGGAAATTATATAAAAAATTTTCCCTCTTTAGCGATTTGAAAGTGGGTGGGGTTAATTGAGAGTGTGTATGCGGATGTAGCTCGATTGTAGAGAGTCAACAACGTTACGTCATATTCTCTGGCTAGTTCCACCGTTATCACATAGAAACGCAACTGTCTATGGGAAAACCCATGTTAAAAAAGTTGCCATTAGCGCCTGTGGAAATGGACTCTCTGAAGTATCTTTACTCTGTGTATCAGACAAGTGTTTCATAATAACTTCAAGGACTATATACCTATAGAATTCGAACGAGAATTGGTATAGGTTAGAGGCAAATGGGGGTTCAAGAGGTAGGAATTAGCAAAAAAACTTGCATATTTGTGCAGAAACAGATACAATTGTTCGATTCCGGCATTTATTTCATTCAACCAATTCAAATAGTTCATGCAAAAATCACGCGCAAATGGTTATTCTAATAAAAAACAAACCAATAAATGCAACGCCATGCGTTGTAGGTAAATTAAAGTTACGATTGTCCCTTGGTCAGGATCTAATATAAAGATGTTTTCGTCGCGACTTTTTCTCTAAAGCAGTCTATCTACCTGTAACATTTATTGATCTGATTTTGATTGGAATAAACATTTGCATATGATTATTACACAATAATTGGTTTACGTTATGAATGCCGGAATTGAACAATTGCATCTATATCTGCCCAGATATGCAAGAGGCTAATTTACCCCTGTGATTTTCCCGCCTTGAACCCCACTTGCTTAACCTATACCAATTTTAGTTTGTCTTGATGTACCCTACCACCCCTAGAAGTCCTGAAAAACCCGGTATATACAGGGATAAGATTTTTCATACTTTTTTTAATGTACTGGAATTTCCCATGGCAACCAGAATCCATCCCAATCCTTCTTTCCATAATCTGAATCATAATCTTCTGTTTTTCACAGGTTCGAGGGTACTGTGACTGGTCAATTCTTCGGTCACAGCCACCTGGACGAGCTGGAAGTGTTCTACGAAGGTGATCGGGCGACGAACGTGGCCTACATCGGACCCTCGGTGACCAGCTACAACCACGTCAACCCCTCCTTCCGCGTCTACACGGTGGACAGGAACCACTCGCTCAGCTCAAGCGTCAGTATACACTTGACTTGACTTTTTACTTCTCTAAAATGAAATCAGTTTTGTTACTTACGTATTATCCCGTCGACCGTTCAGTGGCCGTCTAATTCAGCGGTACATCAGTCGAAAAGTAAATGGGATTTGATAACGTTTTTGATTAAGCGGCACGGTCGACGGTATAATACGTAAGCACCTCAGTTTTCAATAGAGCTTTTCACATCACGTGATTTGGCCCTAGCAACATTCCAAACAACCGCCTAGCAACAGGTTTACGCATGCTCAGTGCATGCACATTCTATTGTTTTGCCCTCCACGGTCGGGAAAATAACAGGTCGTGACGTCATCCTGAAAAGCTCTACAAGAAAGTATTTTTTGATTGCTTGATTTTCTTATAAATTAAATTTTAAATGGATTATTGTTATTATTGATAGTAACGTGGCAACGCGTATAAACAATATAGCATTGGTTAAAGGCAAAACCCTCCATATTCCATATACAAGGCCTCCCAAATCCGGACGATGACGTCAAAACGTGAGGGAAAATCGGTGAATTTGCCATTTTAAGTCTAATTGGTGACGTGAGTAAAAGTGATGACATTGCAAGGCCGAGTTGTCAGGCATTGTCAAGTGTGTTTATGGGAAAAAATAAAAGAAATCAAATCCCAAATTAAGTGATTTCCATTTTATTGTTCAACTGAACTTTCCTTTTACCACCACTGTAAATGGATTTGTTTATCTAAATGGTGTCCCAAAACGACCGCATAAACTCTGCACAGCTAGATTCCTCGTTGAGAGTACAAAAAAACTGCCCAAAGAAGTGTCCCTCTACGATCCATAGTTTACGAGAAAAATACGAAAAACAAAGTATGACGTCACTGCCGGTGCAAGAAAAAACACTTTACTAAACATATCAACAGCAGTATTATGCACAATTTAAAACAGATGTCCAAAGTGTCCGCCACGCCGTATGGGTCAATCTCAAGGAACTGGTGTATCAAGACACGTTGTGACAACACAAATGGACTTAGTTGCTCCATTGCATGCTGCTTGTACTTCATTAGACCCCGCGATGCTGCAACGTGTGATGACAGCCATTCCACTGCGTGCTCAAGCCTGCTTCGACATGCATGGCGAACAATTTGAATATCTGCTTTAAATTGTGCATGCTGTTGATATGTTCAATAAAGTGTTTTTTCTTGCACCGGATGTGACGTCATACTTTGTTTTTCGTATTTTTCTCGTAAACTATGGATCGTAGAGGGCAGTTTTATGTACTCCCAATAAGGAATCTAGCTGTGCAGAGTTTATGCGATCGTTTTGGGACACCCTGTATACTATATCAGCAACTGGCGGACTGCCGTCCACATCCGGACCGCGTGAGGTAATTTCTCGGACAGCCAAAACGTTTTGAAAATCATTAGTATGTATTTTTTACTACAAAAACTAGTTCAACCCGCTTTTAAAGAGTCAAATTTCAAAAAAATTCCCTGGGGGAAACCCCCAGACATCCATTTTTTCAAATGATATTAAATTTAACACCATAATAAAACACAAATTACATCTTTAAAATATATGTGTATTTGAAGAAAATAATTTAAAGTAGTAATAGTTGCCTGTTTTGTCTCCAGACCTACAGGAAAATTTTCTAAATTATTTGGACCCCAAGTAAATCAATTATTTGCCGATCCCTGCTATATAGTGGGTGTTGTTTAATAATGATTTTTTTTGTGTGCAGGCGGTGCTTGACCACGAAACGTTCGTGTTGAACCTGACGGAGGCCAACCTCTGCTGGACCGGCCGAGGTGGGCGCGCTCCTACTCCGCGGGCAGCGAGTACGGGCTGCCCTCGCTGCAGCCCCCTCACTGAGACCGACTGCTACTGCGAATGGTGACGGACGACGCCCTCTTCGACACTTTCAAAAGGTGGGTCCAACAGTTTACTAGATTTAAATTTCATTATCTTCCAGTCCATTCTTTAATTATACACTGTTCATTTAGAATTGGCGCCTGAAAAATAGTGTTTTCCTCCTCGTCAAAAGCGTAACCATAGCTACGTTCCTCACGCAGCCTCTGAGACTATATTCATTTAGAATTGGCGTTTGATAAATAGTGCTTTCCCCCACGCTAGAAGAGTAACCATAGTTACGCTCTTCGAGCAGCCAATAAAAAGCCTTCATCCTCACTTTGACTAGAATAGTTGCTATGGTTACCGATAGGTGGTGGGGGAAGGAATTATTTTCAAGCGCCAGTTCAAAATGAACAGAGTATAATTCGTTGGTTGTATTTATTTTTCTACTGCAATTGAGGCTGGCTAGAAAATATAAGGCGCATCTTTGGCAGAGAGGTTTATCCATATTTTGAAGTCAGGTGGGAAAAAAGTATTGAGTCTTCTTTGGCGCTTGGACGTTGATAGTTGCCATGGTTACCGATTCGATGGTGGGGGAAGGACATATTTTCAGGCGCTTATTCAAAATGAATAGAGTATAATATGGTCCAAAGCGTTATTTTCAAATGCCATCGTATGATAGCACTATTCAAATGTCTATCAAGCTGTGGTTGATAGATGGGAAGGCAGTACAGTTTTTGTGGTCACAAAAACCTAAATAGAATTCCGCGGTAAACTTACAACTAGTGTTGGGAAAAATCGATAATTTTAGGAATTTTTACCGCTCTTTTGAAATTAAGTACAAATATGGTTTAAAAAATTCAAAAACTTACTTACGAACTAAAAGTACCTCAAAGGATGCATATGAACCACCCTTGTGCTGAAGGCAATCGATAAAAAAACTAATTAAGGAAATAAATAAAAGTACAAAAAAACAATGTAAAATCAGGGTTCCCACAGGCCTTGAAAAGTACTTGAATTTCATTTTTGTTTTCAAGAGCCCTGGAAAGTACTTGAATTTAGTGCAAAGTCCTTAAAAGTCCTTGAATTTCATTTGAAATATTTTCAATCTGGAATTCTTTTCAATTTAAATGTGAAAATGATCATTTTGGATACAAATAGTTTAATTCCTGTTAGCTTCTTTTAAAAATTTGGATTTTCAAAATTGTAGAACAGAAGTATAACTTAGCAACTTTAATTTTTCTGTGTGGCTTTCCGAAAACTACTTTCCTCTCAAGAAAAACGTAAAATGAACCTTAAAAAGTCCTTGAAAAGTATACTTGATTTTTTTTCTCACAGAAGAGTGGGAACTATGAAAATGCAAAGTATCGGGGAAAAGTATTGAAAAAAGTATAGGTAAAAAATTTTGATCTCTAAAACGGTATCTCTAGAAAGTTCGATACCAAAAGTATTTTGCCATCCACTTCCTTTTGTTGTACCCATGGACAAAAATCACGTTTGGATTTTTCCAAGACAGGTAAAATCACATTTTGACCATTTAAAGTCCTCAACCTATAGTCCAAACCTTTGTGAGAAGGGGGATATTTTTTATTAGCTAAAATCTTCAAAATTGGATTTTTAATTAATTTTAATAACTTTACGAAATTTGTGTCCATAGGTACAACAACGTGCTCTCCCTATGGACAGACCCAGTTGTACCTGTGGACACCCGTAAAAAGAGAAGTTTTAGCTGAAAAAACATAAAAATGAACATTTTTATTGATGCATTACCTTTTAATAACCTATTTCAAGCCTTTTTATAATTGGAAATAGATTTTTTAAAGTAATGTAGTTTTAGATCGTAAATGATCATTAAAACGAAGTTGAATGATAAAAGTCTTGATTTTTTACCAAAAACACATAAATCACAATTGATTTTCAGATCAAAAATTAAGGTAATAGTTTCATCAATCATGCTGATTGATCTGATCACTTCACTGATAAAAACAATTTGATCAACACTTAGTTGTGCAAGCATTTGGTGGTAATAACTTCCGCAAATCTTCTTCAGTGGAAATTTAAAGTTTTTTTTAATCATCATACTTAAATGCGATAGGGTGCTTTAGATTTTACACCTTGACTTTACACCATATTTTACACTAAATGTAAAGTAGAATCAATTTTAAAAAGTAGATTAGATCACAAAATATTTTATTTTTCATGTAAAAATCACTTGAAATAATCGCCGACAAATAGATAACCATTTAGAATTAATTTAACATGCATTAAAATGTATTCACTTAAATGAAACCTGATTCTAAAACGCCGATTATAGCTACAGACACCCACAAAAACGTGTCCGTAAGGTACAACACTTATGGTGTCCGAAGGTACAGCATCAAGTGTCTTTGCATTCAAAATTCTACAAAACATAAAATAATTGAGGTCTGACGATTTATAATATCAAAACTAAAAAGTCAAAATCCCGGGGATTCACCCCATATATCCCATTTTATCATATCATAATTATAGGGGAAGAAAAGAATTAATGTAGTGATGCACTAAAAAAACTTTGAGCATCTAAAAACAGTAAATTTATTTTATAAAATTTAAATAATATTTTAAAGAGCTGATTTCACGTTAGCAACTAGATAGCATCTATTTACATTCAAAATCGACCCCAAATTCAATTTTACATATAATTATTTTCCCGAATTTTAAAATGAGGTGGCTGAAGGTACAACCGTCCGTAAGTACAGTCGTAGAAAAAAAAAGTGAGACAGTTCGCATTGTAAGCGAACTACTGGGGTTAGAAAGATACTGTAAACGCCAATGAGAAATTTGCATGATTTTTTTTTATATTTTTAACTATTCATCACGCAAAAATTAGCCACTACACAAAATTTGAGGCCGATTCAGAAATTTTTTGATTGCAAAAAAATCATTAAAAATCGTCTTTTCCGAAGCACCTGAAAACGCTTAATTGCATGCACAGTGACGTCACAATATATTGACTTTGCCTAAAATGTTTGCCTTGGATTTATGACCGTCACCAGAAGTGTCTAGAAGGTAAATATTTATTAAAACACTCATATCGGACACTTCGGAAAAAAGAAATCATCAACTAAAACAAAGAAATTCAATTTTGATTGCAATTTTAACTGATGGAATTCTACGTCACTGTGCATGCAAACACGCTTCGCGTTTTCAGTCACGTGTTTTTTTCTCGACTTTTAAATTAAAATATTTAATTACTTGTACACTGTTTTGAAAAATTGACAAAATATTTCATTTTATTTTACAAAAAACCATTCGGAACGCTTGAAAGTTTATGAAAATCTGACACATGCAAGTTCCTTATTTTCATTATTTAACGTCTACTTTAAAATAGCTATAGTTTATGTCCTTAGGGGGCCGTCTACATATTAAACGAAGCACAAACTTTCGTTTTTCCCTATGGGCGACATCAAAGATTATTCCCGATTCTGAAAGAGCACCCTCTAAAACCCCCCGAAACCAATTTTCATGTCATTTGTTCCCCAAATAAAGCCAGGAGGGGGGTTGAAGTTCGTCGAATTTACTTTGAAATCTCGTTCTTTACGTTGAATTCTCGATTTTGATCCTTTTAACCATCAACCCCGCACGAGAATTCAACGTAAAAAACGAAATTTCAACGTAAATTCGACGAACTTCAACCCCCACTCCTGGCTTTATTTGGGGACCAAATTACATGAAAATTGGTTTTGGGGGGTTTTAGAGGGTGTTCTTTCAGAATCAGGAATAATCTTTGATGTCGCCCATAGGGAAAAAACGAAAGTTTGTGCTTCATTTAATATGTAGACGGCCCCCTAAGGACATAAACATAAACTATAGTTTTTTAAAGTAGACGTTAAATAATGAAAATTGGCGTTTACAGTATCTTTCTAACCCCAGTAGTTCGCTTACAATGCGAACTGTCTCACTTTTTTTCTACGACTGTACAACACTCTCCCCTATGTCTTCCACCCTTTTAGCCGCAGGATTAGTCCTAGTTGGCGTTCCTGCTGAAAGCCTACCATCGAAGTGAAACTGGTTCTACAGATATTTGAAGCACTGCAGGAAAAACCAACTTCCGCCGAACGAACGCGGGGAAAATTAAAATCGCACTTCATGCGAATTCGACCGTAAAAAAAGTAGCTTCGTGAATAATTTTATTTTAGAACTTCTCGGCAAGGATAGTGTAACAGTTTTAATCATCAAAACTCGAAATAAATTCCACGTTTTTGATTTTATACACGTTTAAAGGTTTTTTTATTTTTATGAAAGTCAAACTTTCTATGATTGTTTAGCGGTTTGATTAACAAAACTGTAAAATAAACCACCAAAAAGAAAGCATAAGTATAATTTTTTTATTTTCTCTTTTTTTGCCTTCTGGTCAATCACAAAATTCATGATTTCCTAATTTGATGATCAAACATTACAAAATATTTGATGATCAAACATTACAAAATATTTGATGATCAAAATTTATGATGGAATACATCGCTGTATTCCATCATAAAAGAAAAATTTTGTTTGATTTGTGTTGTTAATAGTGTATTTTTGTGTGTTTTCAGACACCTTTACCATCTGAGCGACTTCCCCCGCGACCCCTGCCTCGAGGAGTGTCGCCAGGAAACGCTGTGTCGCATGCGCACCGCGCGCTCACACGACTCTTCCTTCTCCCCAACCCTCTGATCATCCCAAGCACCAAATCGTCCTACAAGTCCTAACCAAGGGGCAAGGCAGGTGTATCCCCACCACAGAGTATAGAGCTTAACAGAGGGTCCATCTCCATGGACGCTAATGGCAACTTTTAAAGCATTGGTTTTCCCATAGACACTTCGCCTCCTATAGCTCCACCTCACTCCTGCTACGTCACTGCCACTCTCCCCACTGAGCTATAAAACAAACTTCCGATACTTTAACAAGCGATAGAACGTGCCGATGCGGAAGGTTACAAGTTGCCTCTTTTGCTGAGCAAAAGAGCCAAAACAAACCAATTTCTCCATAGACTAGCATTGTGTGAGTTGGACTTTTGTGCGTTTAAGGGATTTTATTCAATATATTTTTAAGGTGTCTTTTCCTACTAAATCGATGCTGCTCTACAACTTAGTAATTGTCTAATTTAGTAAATCTCTAAGAGTTTTTAAGATAAAATTGATAACTCCTAAATTTTCCACTAAAGGGGGTTGAAAAATGTTGCATTGGATAGAGCATAGTCACTTTACTATACCTAGACTCCACTTTCATGACTATATCTGTAGGGGTTCAAAAGTTAAAGGGTGGGGAAAAGACACAAACTTTTCCGCGCAGACACTACTAACTTCGATAAGGTGGGATGCGGTTTCGGCACCCTCACTCGTCACTCCAGTTTGTTTTATAGCTCACAAGGGGAGGATCCCAACGTGTCATCTCCGATTCGGTTCACTTTTGGTGTGTAAGTAGTGCATGACTAGGACATCAATTTGTGAAAATATTAAGAAGCAACTCTCAAAAGTTTAGGAGAAAATCGCGATTAAAAATTTTAACACGTAGTTATATATCTGAGAAAATTGGTGTTTGCAAGCAGATCGTGGCATAGAGGTAAGAGCTGCGACTCCCAATCCAAAGGTCCCGGGTTCGAGCCTCGGTGGGTACCACAATTTTTATTATAATTTTCCACACGATTAAGAGCACAGAATTGCGTACTTTCTTTTGAATATAGTTAGGGATAAATTAAGGTTAAACTTTATCTATAAAAATGAAAACTATTTTTTTGTTTTGAAAAAATATTTTCATTCCTTGTTTCCCCAAATAATAATTAAATCCAATTTTTTATGATCGTATTGTAAATATTATATATTTACCAAAAAATTATTTATAAAGAAGAAAAAAATTTTAAAATTAGTAATTAAATATTATTCCTATTTTATTTCGTATCTGTTCTCTTAATTGTATGGAAAATTAAAATAAAAATTATGGCACCCACGGAGGACCGAACCCGGGACCTTTAGAATGGGAGTGGCAGCTCTTACCTCTTTGCCACGATCTGCTTGCACGATGCGAATCTTTTCAGATATATTATACTACATGTTAAAATTTTTAATCGCGATTTTCTCCTAAACTTTTGAGAGTTGCTTCTTAATATTTTCACAAATTGATGTCCTAGTCATGCGCTACTTGCACACCAAAAATGAACCGAATCGGTGATGACACGTTGGGATCCTCCCCTTGTCAGTGACTCTCCCACTGAAGCTGTCACTCAAATTGGGGGAAAAGCTTTCATTAAAACGAAAAATAAGCAATCGAAGTTTAAAAAGACAAGGAAAATTTCATTCCCCCCACCGGGGATAATTTAACTAGTTTAGGAAAAAAGTCTACCTCTCCTAGGGAAAAAAGAGCAGCGCCTATGACATTAAAATGCAAAAGCGCCTGGTATAAGTTCCATATCCAATCGGGAATCACTTTTGCAGTTTGCCTTCTTCTGATTGGCAGCTAGTTAACTGAATTATAATCTGCGAGCTTGAATTAAATTAACGACTTATAGCGCCGATGAAATTAAAATGCAGCGCCTGGTATAAGTTCCATATCCAATCAGGAATCCCTTTTGCAGTTTGCCTTCTTCTGATTGGAAGCTAGTTAACTGAATTATAATCTGCGAGCTTGAATTAAATTAACGACTTAAAGAGTAAACCCGCAACTTCAACAATGTTTTAAGCTCTTTACTCTGCGATCCCCACCTATACTTAGGCGCGGATCCAGCAAGCCTCCAAGGGAGGGTCCTTTTTAAGGATCCCCTCAGCCTTCAGACACAAATGGACAAAAGCTTATTTAAAGTTTTTTTTTTCTATAAACAGAACTCTCAAGATCCCCCTTGTCAAGCTAATTTTTGCGCCCCCATGTTTGATTAACAGCATAAGCGAACTAATGCATCTGAACCTTTTAACTGTCTTATAAGAGTGCAAATGGTTCTCAAATGATGATAGCAGAATCTGGGGACCCTCCCCTCTGAAAATAGTAGGGATTTTTTTATCTTGAGATCTTGATGAACGAAAAATTTCGAACAATCTGGGGAAGTGACCTCCTGGGCTATAAAAGGGAACCAAGAAGGGAAAGGGAACTAACTGGTAAAAAGAAGAAAAATCACTTTTTTAAATGGCGTAAAAATGTTTTGGTCTCTCAAAATCTACTTCTTTCTTTTTAACACCTTTTTTCTCTTTCTCCCTTTCTCTCTTTTAGCCCAAGGAGGAGGCACTTTCCGGAGTGCCTCCCATATGTTTCTTCACGTCTTCACTTTTCTATATGTATGACTGCAATGTTTCTTGATCCTATGACGTCAGAAGGAAAAATGAGTAGAGAGCTTTTTGGGTTGGTAGGAGGAGTTTTGGTACGCAAATCGTGATAAAGACTGGTACTTTTCCATTATACCGGCGCAAATATCGCCACGCAGACTTTTTGGTGACAGCAAACTGTAGCCGGAACAAATCACACGCCGGCCGTGACACGCTTTGAAAATCTCTAACCAAAAAAAGGCAAAAGGTTACCAGCGGTGATATTCCGTTTGACGTTGGTTGTCATTATTGGCTACTTTATCGGCAGCGACGGTATAATGGATAAGTACCAAAATACTTAATAATTGCATGGATTTAACAATCTAATTCTATTTCTAAATTAAATTCACTCAAACTTCTGCGCTGGGAACTACTTTGTTTGCTCTGACCAGGCCACAGGTCAAGCAAAGTCAAGCTACACGTTTCACTCTAGTATTAAATCTTTAATAATTCATTTTACTTTATTTAAAACTACCCTGCTATTAATATTCAAAATGCCTCAATAGTTTCATTTTTTTAAAAATTAACTCAGAGTAAAGCTGGGTTGTCAAAACTGATGCCATTAGGACTCGTATAGACTTCGCAATTTTGAAGTTATCTGACAGATAGTGGTGCGGACGTGGATGAAAGTTTTTCTTCCAAAGACTGAATGTTTCTTAACGTAAAAGTAGTACCTAACAAAATTAAACACACAACTGCAGTTAGAAAAAATGAGTAAAACTACACTATTCCAAGATGCTTACATCCGATTCCATTCTGGGAGTTTCTTTCATCCCCATAACAGGGACCTTCTAAAGTATTTATTATTATTTTTAAAAGTCTTGTGAAAGTTAATTGTGGAGTCACCCGTAAGGCCGGATTTCCATGCAATCTGCGACGTCGGAACTTCCCTACAATTGATGACGTAATTGCTACGTCATAGCATTAAGAACCAATGGCAGGACCAGATTCTTAATCGACGGGAAATTTTCGATCGTTTTCCCCATGACTGCGATTTCACTTTAGTGCTGCATAAATATAATTTAATTGTCAATTTAGGTGGTTTACAAGATTGTTTTCAGCTGAAATTTTATAAGTTTGAAAAAAAGGAACAAGTCCATCAAATTTTTTCAACTACGCGATATTTTTTTAAATAATTACATAATTCAGGTGATTGTTTTGTATATTCGAAATAGGATTCATAACTTACAGTAAAATTTTCGTTGTTATACAATGAAAATTCTGTTACTCATACAGTTTTTTATTTAATTTCCTCAAAACTTGGGTTTTCGGACTTATTCCCTTTTACAAACTGACGATTCAATTGACTCTGTGTGATTTGATATTTTGTGTGAATATTTATTTTTTTCGTCACTGTCTATTTATTTATTGATGCATCATTTGTGTTGTACATTTATTGTTGTGAAGTTAATAAATAAATGTTTCTGATTTTTAGTCTTTTCTGGGCATCCTTTAGTATCTATAACTTGTTTATCGTAGATGCAAAATTAAGTAAAACGTTGAAGTTATGAAAATATAATTTCAAATTCTTGATAAATGCTCAGTAGTGCAAACTTTCAATGAATCTTTACTTGAAACCTCTAGCAAACAAAAATATTGAATGAATAATAATGTTACTTGGTTTAAAGATTAAAAAAACTAATAGATACCTTCCAATAGAAAATTATCTTAAGTGAGGTTTTGAACTGAAGTTTTACAAGGTAGAAAATTAACAGACTTGAAAGTCAATGGGTAGTGTCACCATTAAAAGAAATCTGAAAAATATTTTAAGTCAAGATGACAGCTACGTTCGGCGATCTTAGTAAAAGCTTTTCTGAATGATCCGTGGTTCAGTAGAGATTTAAAATAAAAACTTAGCTTTTTTGTGCCATAATAATATAACAAACCAACCAACTGAAAAACTAATTTGATGGGAAAGTTTACCGTAAATATCCTGAAAGCTGGGGATAAAGTAAGGTCTTCGTGGCTTAGCTTGTTGGAGCGCCATGCTCAAGATTGGAAGGTCTCCGGTTCTAACCCTGCCAACCTCCATGTACCTTATTTTTCAATTTCTGAAATTATTTATCTACTATATATTACCAAAAAACTTCGCAAAGTGTGAGTACGGATAGCATGGTTGGTTAATGCACTGGTATGCTATGTTTTGAAGGTTCACGGTTCGGTCCTAGGTATTTTTTTAAAAATAGCGTATGTATTTACGTAGTGTACATATATACAAACTATATATATACTATTATGTAGTATATACAAACTATATATACTATTATATAGTATATATACACTGTATATATTAGTATATATAATAAGTATCAACTTTAAATTAATTAGAAGATCAGACAGGTTGCAGGAACCGATGGCTTGGTGTGCTTGCGCATGTACCATCATCCATCTCAAAGGCCCTCAGGTCGAACCTCCCTGGGTTTGAGTCTGAGCCTCTCCCCGGGTATAGCACTCGGACATAAATACAGCTGGGTATTTATAAATTTGTTCCTGCGTTTTTAACGGGGGGATATAATTTTTCTAATTTTCAAAGTTAACTGTAACCGTACCAGTCGATTTCTTCAAAAATCCTACTATTTTTGAAGACTTTTCTCTTTATTTTGTGAAAAATCCAAAGACTCCGCCCTTTCTGCCTTCGGCGGACACTATGATTCCGAACTTAAGAGTCTAGGAATATCGGAGTTTATGGTTCTCCCATCCCAAACCCCGCCAACCAACCCAGGGATGTCTTTTAATTTGAGATATTTTACCTAATTTATTTAGTGGTGACTGAAATAACGAGTAATACTAGGAGAACTGGGAAAAATGCTCTACTTCATAACTTTTCCCTGATTTTTTAGGTGGTGACTGTATTTGTGCCTTTTTTATTTACACACAGTAACTTATCTTAAACTAGTAACACACACAAGAGGGGACAATACATAGAATTAAAGAAAACTTGAGTTTTCCGTGGGTCAAAATCAGAAATACACATCAGCAACCTATTGAAGAAGATAAAAAGAGAAAAAACATGTATAAATACATAAGCACTAAGCATTAATTTTAATTACTTACTCTTGTAAGCCCCGTGCTACACATATTGTGGTGCACGGGGAGATTTTTGTTTGTTTAAATGAAAATAAAATGCATAAGCATGCAAACATATTTACAAGGTGTTTTGAAAGGTTACTGCCAAACTTAAAATGCAGGTCTTGTCATATCATGACAAACTTTATTTCACGGAAAACTTCAATTACTATTACATATTCTGAGAGAGCACCACCTAAAACCGCTGTAAACCAAATTTAACATGAAATTCTACCTCTTAACTAGCAGAGAAAATCGCCTTTTTTCCCTTTCCAATTTGTATTCACAATTTTTCAAATATGAAAGCGATTCTCTGCAAATTACTGGTAGAATTTCATGTGAAATTTGGTTTACAGGGGTTTTAGGTGGTGCTCTCTCTGAATAAGTAATAGTAATTTAAGTTATCCGTAAAATAAAAAAAGTCCAACTATGCCTCCAACGCTGGCAAACATTGACCTCTAGCAGACAAAGTTTACATTTGTGGGTTCCTATGAAAATCTTCTTTTCCATGGCATGGCAGACCTGCATCGAAGTTTGGAACCCTTTTGTGACACCCTGAAATAAATGTTTCAAGTGGCACCGCAGGGCAATCTAAAAAATCTCCTTTCAACTAAATCTGCAACTAAGAATGGACAGTTAGACACTTATAAGCAAATGACAGCATCATTTTGGACAGCCTAAATGAACAACTTAGACAAGAGGAAAGAATACTGTATTTAAAAATTTTTGCTAAAGCTTTAAGTGGTTTGGGATAAAAAGGTTAGAAAAAACTTTCCTCTAAATCAGTGGTTCTCAACAGGGGATTTGAAAGCCTACACAAACGTTTCCAGTAAAAATAACTTTCAGTTCTCTATTTCTTAAAGATAATATATATGTTACGGGCCAAGTGATTATTTGGGCATTATTAATAATGCGGCGGGCATCAGTGGAGGCGGGCAAAGTGATAAATTTCATTGAATTGAAAATAATTGAATTTATCACATTACCCGGGCATTATTAATAATTCCCGATTTCTCACATTGCCCGTAACATATATACTCACCACTAAAATATTAAGGACACCTTTCAAAGTTATGTGAGAGTTAAATATTTTAAGTTAAAAAGCAGTGTTTAACGTTGGGCAGACATAATTTTTGGGAATTTTCTAGTGTTGTATTGGGGCCTCAGATACTAAAAACTAATGTTCGGCAATAATTAACTTGAACTAGTAACTTCTGGTTATTACTAGTTCAACTCTTTAGTTAATCTACTTTTTTTAAGAACAACTAGTTAAGACTACTTTTTAATTTTCAACTACTTCCAAAATATTAGCGCCAACAAATTCCTTAAAAAAGGCCATTAATTCAAACATTAAACCGCCGAAACGAAAATAATGCCATTTATGCATTTATTTATTTTAATTAAAAACTGCGTTAAAGCCATGTTTTTAAGAGTCAACTTTTTTCAACTAAGAGCCAACTTTTAAGAGAGACTATAAATTTTCTAAAAAGCTAAATTAACTCCTCTGTGGGGGGCATGGGAATTATAGTAAATGTATGATGGTGGTATGAAAAATGTAAAAACAATTTAACCCTTTCGCAACGGCTGGGACATATGCTGTCCCACGGTGAAAAAATTTTGAAATTACGACTGACTCAATATTATGTCCAAGTTGATGAAAAACTTCAAGTAACAGAATAAAATACAAAATACAAATTAAGTCGACCAACTACAGGTGTAAGCCCAGCAAGGTTGGTCCAGTCTTTTTAACCCAAACTACCGGAATCCCAGTATCTGTCAATTTTCCTCTTGAACTCGTTTACCCCACTTGAATTTACAATTGTTTCAGGCAACGCATTCCATCTATCCACTACCCTATTAAAAAAATAATGCTTTCTACAACCCGTCTTAAATTTGACATTATTCAATTTGAAATTGTGACCCCTTGTTCTATAACCCGTATTGAAATCTAGTCCCTCTGTGTCCCCTTGCTTTACAATTTTAAAAAGTTGAATAAAATTCCCTCTAATCCTTTTCTCTAGAGCAGTGTTTCCCAACGTGGGGCGCACGCCCCACTGGGGGGCAATAGGATTTTCTAGGGGGCAATTTGAAAACTTTTAACTAAATTGCCCCCCTGGTGGGGCATTGAACTGCAAGATTTTATTCACATTCAAAGAAGGATTTTTGAAAAAAAAATGAAATGGGGGCATAGAAAATTTAGAAATGGTTTGGTGGGCCGAGGACCGAAAAAGGTTGGGAAACACTGCTCTAGACCTAAAGTGAACATATTTAGCTTCTTTAATCTTCCCTCATAACTTAAACTGGATTTACCCTTGACCAATTTAGTAGCCCTATGCTGAACCCTTTCAATTGAATCAATATCGTTTTTTAAGTATGGAGACCAAAACTGAACAGCATACTCTAGATGAGGTCTCACCAAGCCTCTGTATTGTGGCAAAATAATATCCTCGGGCCTTGAAGAAACAGTTTTTTAATGTATCCCAATATCCTATTAGCCTTTTTACTAGCAGATGAACACTGATGAACCCATTTAAAGTCCTCATTTACTATCACCCCTAAATCTTTGATCATATTACCTTCTTTAACTTTGACCCCTTGCAGATAAATATCTTCCCAAACATTCCCCCGACCTATATGAAGAACCTGACATTTACTTATGTTAAAGGACATACCCCATTTTTCAGCCCATTGTGATATAATATCGAGATCCGTTGTACATTTTGTACCTGGTCCTGAGTATCTACCCTCCCCCAAATTTTTAAGTCGTCAGCAAAGATGCTGAATTTGTTCCTAATGTCCTGACTTATATCGTTAATGAAAATTATAAAGAAATTTGGCCCCAATACTGACCCCTGTGGCACGCCACTCATGACCTCTGCCCACTGAGAATAATTACCCTTGACTTGCACTCTCTGTTTCCTACCTATCAACCAATTCCTAATCCACAATAGTGTTTTACCTCTGATACCCAATTTTTCTAATTTGAGTAGCAATGCCCCGTGTGGAATCTTATCAAATGCGTTTTGAAAATCTATGTAAAATAGGTCTACACTATGTTTTTGATCCAACTTCTTTGTTACTTCGTCATAGAACTTTAAAAGATTAGTTTGACAGGATCTACACTTCCTGAATCCAAAACTGATTGTCTGAAAGTAAGTTACCCTCCTCCAAGCATAACATTATATGCTTTTTAAGTATGGTTTCGAAAACCTTACAAATGACTGATGTTATACTCTATTCATTCAGAATTGGCGCTTGAGAAATAGTGCTTTCCCCCACGCTAGAAGCGTAACCATAGTTACGCTCTTCGAGCAGCCAATAGCAAGCCTTCTTCGTCACTTTGACGAGGATAGTTGCTATGGTTACCGATCGGTGGTGGGGTAAGGAAATAGTTTCAAGCGCCAGTTCAAAATGAATAGAGTATAAGCTTACTGGTCTATAATTGCCTGGATCCCATTTTGGCCCCTTCTTATATATTGTAGTTACATTAGCTAATTTCCAATCTATTGGCACCAAACCCGAATAGTATGTTGATTTAAAAATTTTCAATATTATGTCCCCTAATTCCTCTGCGCATTCCACAAGCACTTTTGGATAAACATTATCTGGTCCTGGAGCTTTACTTGGATTTATGCTTCTTAAAATATGTATTATTTCCTCCCTATTAAAACTACAGTCCGGAATTTCCACCCTTCCATTATACTCTAATGCATAGTACCCGTTAATTTAAAATTCTTATTAAAAACCTCCATGAAAAATCATTTAACACCTTTGCCATACCTATATCATCCTGAATAAATGTGTCCTCTCTGAATTTTAATGTCCCAAAGGTAGAGCTTAACTTATTGTTCTCCCCTGCATAAGCATAAAATTCTTTTGGGTTTTTATGATATTCCTTGCCAGTTTTTCCTCTAAAGCCTTTTCTGCCTGCTACTGATAATCTGTAAGTATTTCCTAGCCTTTAAATAAGCCCCCTTATCACTGTCCTTCCCAGTACGTTTGTACAATTTAAAGGTTTTTTGTTTCAACTTCAATGCCTTTCTCGTTTCCCATGAAAACCACATGGGTGTCAATTTACGCGCTATTCCTTTTAGCCTAAATGTAACATTATTGTTAATCACCTTATTTAAAACACCCTTAAATTCTTCCCATTGTTGGCAGGATTGTATTTCTTTTAAACCCTTTCTAAATGCCTCCTTTAATCCATCCCTTATAATTTGGAAATTAGCCCTCTTTAAGTTTGGAATAATCCTTGTATTACAAACTGCTGTATGCTGAAAATTTATTCTAAACCTAATATTTCTATGATCACTATCTCCTAAACGTTCCCCTATGTGGTTAAATCCATGATCTTATCTTCATCACTAGTAAAGACTAGATCTAAAACGGCACCATTCCTAGTCCCTTCATTGACCATCTGGTGGAGGAAGCAATCCTGAATAACTTCCCAAAACTGATCCTTTACCAGAAACTACATTATTGTTCCCCCAGTCAATGTTCGGATAATACACATCATTATGCGGTATTATAACAACTTCCTCCCATCGGGTTACCTTTTGACACGTGGATTGCAAAAACTGAACGCCTGAGTATACGGGCTTATCTGGTTTAGGCTTTTCCTCTACGAAATATAGTTTAAAACTTCTAAATTCTTGGCTTAGCGGAGCGTATTTTTAGAACATGTTACATTCAACGCAGTAACTTTAATAATTATCATAACATCCTCTTTATTGTGTTCACTTTTTACGCAGGTAAATACTTACGAAAATGAGTACCGTATTTGTATGACTGTAGATAAGTTGAAATTTCATGTTCATAATTTGGTCATAAACTTCGAAGTCTTGGCAATCGGAGCTTATTTGGAACATGTTAATAAGAAAAAAACCGTTAAGAATTTAAAATAAATATTAATACGAATTTAGATGTGAGAAAATTTAAATAGAAAAGTTAATTTTATAATGATAGTACAAAAAATATAACAAAATATTAATTTTGATCATTTTAAGTTTGTGTTTTGTCCCTATATCGTCATGGAAGATAAATAAAATACCCATTATTAAATATTTTTCTTTTCATTGTATTTAGTTTTGTGTATGTCTTTTTTTGTAGTTAGGATCCAGAGGTAAGCAAACTTTGTTAATAAAAGGGTTGTACCTGGGATTGACAAGACAACATCGGGTTTGACAATAGTGTAAATGTAGAGAGTAAAGATGGTGAATTGATCACGAACGATATAATTTAAGAGTTACGAAAAATAAAGTTTTCTGATCCTTTAGATCCGAAATGAAGATCAAGTAAAAGTAATCAAATATCTAAATCTCAAATTCGGAAAAATTCTGTTTCATTAAAAAAATTCATACAGCCAGATTAAAACCGCCAAATGCGAAGCCAGATTAAAACCGCCATTATACTAAGTCACGAAAACCGTTTAGCAAGAAAAAGGATTGGAATACTATAGTTGTTTCAGATATTAGGTCTTCCACGATATATTAAAGCAATAAAAACTGCCCAATACACATGACGTGTAAAATTAAAGTATATATTAAGCTATCCCGGAGGAAAAATAATAAAATACAACCTGACTGCATGCCCAACAAAGTAAGATGCTGCCTCGAGGAGCTCTATTTATAAACCCACAAGATTAGCATAAACCCTCCTACGAATTGCGATGCCAAATGTTATTAAAAAAAGAATCAAAGGACCTATTCCAGCCAGGGTTCGATTCCAAGAAAAAGTAACAATATCCTAAACCCAGCATTTCAGTTTTAGCCGAGTCTGTTCTGATTGGTAGGAAAATGTAAGTTTTTTAGGCACTGTCTAAATCCTCGAAAGTAGTGGTTTCTAAAAATGAGTTTAAACCCTATTTAAACACGTCAAATTTCAAATTTTTCTGGGGAAGGACCCCCATACCCCAATGGTACCAATAGAGATCTTGTCTGGAAAGTGCCCCCCCTTGCAGCCGTGCTGGATCCGCGCCTATATTTTAATGAGTGAAAGGTTTTGAATCAAGCATTTTAAATTCTGAACGATTTCTGCATTTATCACATGATTCCCATAAAAACAACAAATATTAGAAAAATATTCTTCCAAAAATCACTTAAAATGCTCAATTGGAGCCCTTAATTAATCGTATTTTCATGATTTTATTATATCTTTGGTATAAAATTTAATAAATAAAATATATTCCTTCAATTTAAGAAAAAATACAATATTTCCACATTTCCACTTAAAAGGGTTTTTGAATATTAAATCTAGTTTTTAGTCTGTTAACCAACTTTCTTAAATAATAAATTGTTCAATAAAGTGTTTTTTCTTGCAAAAAAAAACGCTACAATATGATCATCATTTGATTTTTCATCTTCGTTTCCATGGAGACTATTTTAACAACAATGATATTCCATGAAACTTTTTATTTAAAAATTAAACTCTCAAATAAAAATATTTTGTACTATACCTACAAGTTTTAAAATTTTGAATTTCATTTAATTATACTTTTAGATTATAGTTATGATTTTTAATTAGACTCATATCTAGTTTTTCTTTTAAAAACTTGTTATTTTGCATTATGTTTTTTGTAACAATGGGGTGAACAGATCTCTTTTGGAGGAGAAACAAAGCTATTTCAGAAAAATGACCATAAAAAGAACAAAAAAGGGGTCAAGTAAAGTTTTCGAAACATATCCTATGTTTTTTCTGAAGTTTTTTTACGTATATATACCAAGTTTGGTGCAGATAGGAAGAAAACTGTGGATTTGTATAAAAGACAAACAAACTCACATACACACATTCAATTTTATTATATTAGATACTAGCTGATATGCCCGGCCTTGCACGGGTGCAGTTTATAGATTTATTTTTAAGTTTTCCCAAATACATTTATAATTTTGTATAATTAGCATTTACCAATCATCCCGGTATCCCTGGCGTCTTTTTCATATTCCGGTGTTCCCGGTAACTTTTCCTATCCCGGTGTTCCTAGTAATTTTTCTTATCCCGGTGTTCCCGGGTGGATTAAAATTCCTTCAGTTCTCAAATAATATAAATTCTGAATGATTTCCATATTTACATGGAAAAAGTATTCTTAAAATTATTTAAAATTCCTAAGATCCCTTGATTAATCATATCTTCAGAAATTAACGTTTTCGGCGAAATTATTCAATAACTAACTTTCTTAGAAGCTAAAATATTATCACCTTTTGATTTTACATCCTCGTTTCCATGGAGACTATTTTAACAACATGATAATCCATAAAGCTTTTTAAAATATAAAAATTAGATAAACTCTCGAATAAAAACATGTTAAACTGTACTTAAAACTTTTAAATTTCATTAAAATAGATTTTTAAATTTTATTATAATTTTTAAATAGACTTGTACCTAGTGTTTCTATTAAAAACTTGTTGTTTAGCATTAAATTTTCTTTGTAACAATGAAGTAAGCAGATCTCTTCTTGAGGAGAAATAAAGCTATTTCAGCAAGATGACTATAAAAAGGGTCAAAAGAGGGGGGTCAAGAGGTCAATTAAAGTTTTCGAAACATAGCGTTTGTTTTTTCCTGAGTTTTTTTACGTAGGTATACCAAGTTTGGTGCAGATCGGAAGAAAACTGTGGATTTGTATAAAAGACAAATATATCACAGTTACACGTTCACAGTGTAACTGCGACCCCCCTTTCTATACCAATTCTTGTTCGTCTTGATGTACTCTACCTACCCTACCCAGTTAGTACCACGAATTTAGGACCACCCTGTATACTACTTTGAAATATTTCATTTATATAATTGCTTTCTGTCCTTCCACAGCAAAACCAATATATGTAATTATTACAAATCGCCATTAGTCAATTAAATTTTTTTGTTATTTAATTTGAATTTACAGCGATTGAAAAATTATATTCTAATTTAGCATTTTTATTTAAAATTTCCCTTTTTCATATTTCTTGTCGTTTCATGCAGAATCAAAATTTAACCATTTACTCATTTACAAATCACAATCGCAAGATTTGTAAATGGTTAAAAATATAAAATATGTTTTAAATAATTTTGCATGATAAAGAATGAATAAAAATATAAAACAGTGATAAGCTATCATCTAGGAAGCTTTGTGAGGTTATCATAATTTTCTATCATGAGTTTAAGTTTTTTGAAACAGCCAATGATTACAGAAAATAATTATTCATTAGTAAGTTGTCTTCTTTCAGTCAACAGTTATTTATAATTTAATTGTTCGAGCTAAATTTCAATGATTACTTAATATTGTTGCTGACATTTACGTCCTATAGGAAGTTAAAAAAGTTTATTGAAACAACCATTGTAAAACTAATTGTAATTAATTATTTCTGAATATTTAAAACAAGTTTATAAAAATATTAAAGCAAGATTAATTTTTTGGGTTTATTTATTTTTTTAAAAATTAACTTTAAGTATAAATGTTTTTGGCAGTTAAGAAAAACTTTCGATGTTATTCAAATAGCAAAGTAAAAACGTCATTGTCTATTCTCTCATCTGCCGAAAACCATAAAGCCGAAAACTGAATATCATAATTTCCTATTGCTAAAAAAATATGCACGAGCACATGTCTCAGTGAAAAACCACAACGAGAAGGCGTAAATAAAAAAAGAAAGACATCTGTCGCTTCAGCGAAGAAGCAGAAGGAGAAAAAACAAAAGACTGACAGCCGGCTGGCCCAATCAGAACGCTACAAAGTTAACATAGACATATCAGTGCTGGGAATGTTAATACTCTACAAGATGCCAACCTGAGACAACACTTATCCGTAATCACCCCCCCTCAAAAAAATCCGGCGTTACGCCTTAATCCACGCCTTCTGCACGGGGGAAAATGACCCAAACTTTTGATAATTTTTAGAAAATTCCTGAAAAAGCAAATATTTGAGAAAAGGCATTTTTCTCCCATGAATCAATCATCTATGCAGATCAGAATATTTCGAATTTCGATTGATTCCCCCTTCTTATTGCCCATCTCACTAGCATATTACTAGCGACTAGCATTATCGTTTTTATTCGCAATTCAAAGTAAAAAAATATGTATTAAAAGGATTGAAGCTAAAAACAGAGAAATTGAGAAGAAAAATTTAATACATTGTCTTTAAATTATAATTAGCGTAGTTTCCGTAGTTTTTCTAGCTTTATCCGTAATTGTGGAATTCGGGGCCGAAATGCGGAATAATTCCCCGAAATCAGGAATGGTTGGCATCCCTGCCTCCTATAATAAAAGCATAGCTAAAACAGAAAATATTTAACTAAATATGATTTCATAAGAATAAATTCCATACATTTCTCTCTATTTTAAAAGGAAATTGTACTCCTATCATACATATAATGATATGTGTGTCACGACATTTAAATTCTTTCTAGGGTTTTCTCTGCAATACTGAATGCTCCTGTAAAACCATCTTTGCCTTGATATGATGCAGTGTGCGAAGAAACAAACTTTACGTTTTGAACGTTTCTTGTTTAGCAGCATAAAGGAAAAAGTAGATAAGTTGCTAAAACGATTTGCGACACCAAATCAGCTTGGTTATTGTTTTTTACCCCCTATCATAATAAAAAAAATTCAGTTCATTGTTATTTACACCCTACCATAAAAGAATTCAGTTAATTTTTTCACCTATCATAAAAGAATTCAGTTCACTGTTAGTTACATCCACCATAAAAAAATTCAGTTCATTGTTATTTACACCTATCAATAAAAAAATTCAGTTCATTGTTATTTACACCTATCATAAAAAATTCAGTCCATTGTTATTTTCCACCTATCATAATATAACGGGACGGTTAACGGAATTGAACCGAAACTTTTAACACACCTAAAGCAGTCTCCCCATGATTGCAAAACCTAAACACCCAACATTAATTTTGGTTCACTCAAGAACCCAGGAGAAGAGCAGGCAACCTGTTTACTGCACCCACGAATACGATCTAATCCATCACGGTCTACTTCATTACACGAGGGGTGAGCGCTACCTGCAATTACACTGATTTAATTTTAATTAACGCCTTAATTTGCATATTACGCTGACTTTCCACTTCCTCACGTGTAATTAGGTTAATATGTTTACTGCAAAGTTGCTCCCCCCGAATTAGCAACACTATTTTCAGTTATCCTATTACCGCTGCTCGGATTTATTATCATTTTTCTGAGGGCTTTCGGTGGTTTAGGGGCGGGCTATTTATATAGTTTAAGGGGTGTGTGGATTTTGTCTCTTCTGTTGAGCCCTCGAGTATGTTATGTTCTGAGGTACTTTCGAATAGTTATTGCTCATAAACGGTGGTTCTTCAACTTTTCCTTTCCACCTCCATCTTTGTACGGTCAGAAAATTTCCGTTCATCCCCTCTTTCAGTGTAAGATTTTCTTATTGTAATTTTGAATTTTATCTACTTAACTTGTGCTTAAATCAATAAAATTCACAGTTTTCTTTAAACTAAGTGTATATCAGTTCCGATAAGCTAAAAATATTTTAAATTCATGTACTATGTTTAATGTTATTAGAGTGTAACCGCATTATTACGCCCTACAGTTTGAGAAACTTTGTTGTGGAAATTTCTTGTAAAAGGTTTACTTCCAAATTTTAAATATAATTTAATTTGAAATCTTATAATTATGATAGATTTCAAAGGAGATTACTGCTTGTTTTGTTGAGGTTTTATGGCGCAAGAAAAAAGTTAGATCTAGAAAGAAGATTATTAAATTTCCATAAAAACCTGTTGAGTTTTAATGTTAGAGTGACATTTCGTACTGAGATTGTCTAACAATCTAAAACCACATATCAAATTTAAAACAGTTTGAGTCAGTTATATTTTAGAAAAATTATACAAAGGCATAAGATGCTAATGGAATTTACCAAATTATGAAAATATTATTAAACGAATGAAATGTGTGATACACTTAAATATAATAATTATCATTTTAGAATAACAATTTGATTTACTCAATCTGGGTAAACATTCCTTAAAATATACAAGTTAATTTTTTATAAAGGTTTTCTTCAAATTGAAAAAAATTTGATCCGCGTATCTCAAAAATCCTTTCTACAGCTTTTTAAATCTCATTTTTCTATCCTATTATTCGAAGTACTGTAAAAGATAACAAGCATATTCCATCGTCCTTAGATAAGTAGCTGCATTTAGTGATAAAACACAATCCTACACATCCCTTACTTCTCCAGCAAAAGCAGAAACGCTTTATCTGCAGCGTGACCTTTCTGGGGGCACTTCGGAGGAAATTTAATCAAAATAATAGTAACTCCGTCACCCATATGCCCAAGATTAATGATCGCTGAGAAGCTTTAAAACAATCTATAAAATCTTCCAGTGCTTTTCGGAAATTCCTATTTTTCTTCCCCTTTCCCAATGCCAGATTAAAAATGTAATCCAATTAAATGAAGTGAAATGACGTTTTTTTGCAAACCTTGGCTGTTTTTAATAAAAATAAATGTGATAGAAAGCGGAGCATTTAAAATCAATTTATATTCCTTTTTATTATTGTTGCTTTGCCGGATGGATAGAAGGAACACGTTAAATTTGGTAAAGTCTCCAAGCTGTGTGAATTTTTTCATGGGGAGAAAAAGTTTTCTTAGGCTTCCTAATTGCGTTGCTCTAGTTTTCTCGGAAGGATCCGGAGGCATTAAAGTGTTTGGAGTTGGTTTTTATCCTAACATTTATGCTCTACAACTCACTTAATTAAGTATGTAATTATTTTACCAGACTATTATTTCGACGGTTTTGCAGAAAAGCAATTTTTCGCAGAACTGTTTAATTCTTGGATTTAGGGATTATTATTATTCTTGTGTAAATTTTATCGTGATAGATTTATTTGAGTTAGTCGCATATTTTCTTAATTAGTGAATTTGAATTGTCATTGGATTTACTTGTCAAATAGCCAGTGAAACTTAAATGGAAATGGTAATCTGAATCTGTTTAAAAATCGTTTTGATATCCTTTACGCAAACAATTTTGAAAGTATCAGAAATTCTTATGAAAATATGTAAATATGGTTAGCAAAAAAATATCTATTGGAAAGTGTTCACAATATATTTCCCATTATTATTTTGAAAGAGTAAACAATCTTTAAGGCTGTTCTGGACTACAATAACTAGAGGAAATGTAACTTAGAATACAGTTAAGTTCATAAAATTAAATAGAATGAGATGGGCTGGTCATCTTTTGAGAGTGGACGAAAAAGAACATATGGGTAGTTACATATTATCCCGGCGACCTTTCAGCGACCGTCAAATTCAGCGGCACTTTATACAACTATCTATAGACTTATAACGTTTTCGGATCCAGCAGCACCGTTGACGGGTTAATACGTAAAAACAATAGTTCTAAAGGATTTTAAAGCCACTCCTTTTTGCGGAAAACTCAGATGAAGACTCGAGAACAGATGGAAAGGACTGCCTAGATTAAAATTTGCCATCTTAAGGACTAAAAACCGGAGGTCAATTTCTAGAAAAAGGGCAGAATGGGAGAAAGGAAGCCCTAAGATCATAAAGGGTTTTTTTGGCGTACCAATGTTGATTATTAATAAATTATTTTGAAAGTAAGAGTTGATTATAATCATAAATAATTCCAAGCTGTCAAAGTGAAAATGTTTAGAAGATGACTGCTTTTTACCGACAGATTTGCGAATACAAATCAATATTTTCAGAACGAATTCATGAATTTTTATTCTTACAGAAAATTTTGAACAAACAGATGTTTTTGTATTTTAACTCTACAGTGCATACTGTTGCCATTTGGCAACACGACATTTTCTACTCGAACTACTCATTTTCTACTTCCATTTCCAAACGACAACACCATTCAATAAGTACAATAAATATAACATGTCATTGTTAAAGCACTTTAGATTGCCAGTAAATGGTAGCAGGGGTACTATTTTGAGACATTTGTTAGTAGCTAGTGAGACGAAAGTCAAGACACAGAAAAAGCCAAAATAAAAGGACCATATAAATTGAAATAAAAAAAATTTCCAGCTTGAAAAGAAATTTTTTGAAAAGATAAGTTGTTTTTTTTTATATTCTTATAGCATTTGGTTTTATTTCACTTCACAATTAATTTCAGAAAGGACACAAATTAAGTTCACAAGTTTTGTCAATTAAAAGTAGAAAAAAAATTAAATTAATTTTTTTAGTATTTTTTATTAATTTACACCATAATAGAAGACACATAAATGATTATAAAGAAAATCATGCATTGTAGGGTTAAGTTTATAGAAAAAATGCCGATTTGTTCAAAACGTTAAAAACTGTGCACAATGGAATGGGTGCAAATTTATTCTCGGCTCTCCAACTATAAACACGTTTAAAAACCAAAACAAGTTTTTTTTAATACTTGAGTTACAGAGCGGCTAAATAAAGTACCTTCACATTCCCCGACTACCTTAATCTTTTTATAATCATACAGCCACGATGTATCTTTAAAACTAAAAAAAATATTGGTTCCCATCTCATTTTTGCTGTAACTTAAAGAACTACAGCTTTTATCAATACTTTATCATGGAGATTATCACGATTTTGATTGGCGTTCGAGTAAGCTAAATTCCACCCCAACTACTCCACTTTGGAATGCCCACAATATCCGTCAGAAATTTAGTTTCCACACCTTGAAATCTAGAAATAGAAAATCAAGTATATGCGTAACCTAAAATATACCTTAAGAAACCTCAATGTTTTATACTCATACTCAATCAGGAAAAATATATTATTATCGCCCTTATCATTAATCATCATCAATAGACAAACTGTATTAATAACCCTTTCACAAAACCCTCTTAAATTCCAACGTGAACATCACAAGCTTTGTCCACGACATCTCCTCAAAAGATCAAACCCAAGAAGAGCTCGTTTGTTTTTGCGCTACCCTCAGAAAAAGCAGGCCCTTAAATCGCGTATTTTGTCCGACATCAAAGTGGCAAAGGATCCTAAGGATTACATTCATATTCCAAAAAGAGAGATGAGCCATCCCTACCCACTCTGGAAAGAAAAAGAAAATGAACGTTCGGTAAAAAAGGAAGGAAGAATTTTGGAAAAAGAGAGAAACGGTTTTTGAGAAAGCAGGAAGGCCTTATGGATGGAACTGTTGTGCCTCGGAAAACGCCTTTTGTAGTTTGGAACATATTCAAAATCGGGCCTTGAACATCATAAATAAGAGGCTTCCATAGCTGCTATTCGCGTTGCTGCTGTGGAAAATGGCGCGTAATGCGAGAGACTAGTGTTTCTCTCGTGCGAAAAAATATTATCTGGGCAGATATCCGCTTTCTATAAAGAATATGTTTTTCTCCGAAAAATAATTTTGTTATTGTTACAGTTTTGGGATGATCGGATTTGCTGGAGAGGACCTATGCGTGTTCAAGAATTCGAAAATGTTAAGAGCTGCAAGAAAAATGTGCGACTTGTTCGAATTCAGAATCATGTGCGCCTGGGTTCTTTTTCTCTTCATGATAGAGTTATTAATTATTTATGATTCAGCTTATTAGAACGATCATTCGGCCAGCACAAAAGATTTGGATAATTTGAATTGCATTAAGAAAGTAACATAATAAGAAGTTTAGAGGAAAATTCAAACAAATTTCGCTCAGATCTATAATAGCAACTAGTTGTCATGAAGGATGGACAAAAAGTTCAGAGGGATGAATTTTAAAGAAATACAAATATAATAAGATAGTAAATAATTTTTAAATTAGAACAATGAATTAAATTTTAACATATAGCTTATTATTTTGTTATTTGAATGTTAATCACGCCGAATCGATATTTAAAGGGTTTTACCAGAAACTCCAAACGGACCTCTACTAATAGGGGAGAGTGGAGCACAAGGAACTTGCATGTGTCAGATTTTCATAAACTTTCAAGTGTTCCGTATAGTTTTTTGGAAAACAAAATGAAATATTTTGTCAATTTTTCAAAAAAGTGTACAAGTAATTAAATATTTTAATTTAAAAGTCGAGAAAAAAACACGTGACTGAAAACGCGAAGTGTGTTTGCATGCATAGTGACGTAGAATTCCATCGGGCAAAATTGCAATCAAAATTGAATTTCTATGTTTTAGTTGACGATTTCTTTTTTCTGAAGTGTCCGATATGAATGTTTTAATAAATATTTACCTTCTAGACACTTCTGGTGACGGTCAGAAATCCAAAGCAAACATTTTAGGCAATGTCAATAAATTGTGACGTCACTATGCATGCAATTAGCGTTTTCAGGTGCTTCGGAAAAGACGATTTTTGATAATTTTTTTTGCAATCAAAAAATTTCTCAATCGGCCTCATATTTTGTGTAGTGGCTAATTTTTGCGTGAAGAATAGATTAAAAAATATAAAAAAATCATGCAAGTTCCTCATTATTAATTTAAAAATCTGAAAAAAACACTAGTATGTAGATGGATGGTTAGATTGTTTTTTATTGTAATTGTTTCAAATTTTGGTGATAATAGAAAATAACATCTTAAAGAAAGCTTTAGTCTTAAGGAATTTAGATCCAATTTAAACATTAAAGAAATGTCCCTGATAATTGTTTAATACCAATTGACTTGGACTTCAGTGATTTTATTCTAGTAAAATTTGCTACTAAAAATAGAATTTTGTTATGTTGGTCAAATAGAAAATTTGGAATTGAATGATATTAATGACGAAACTTTTATTTTCCCAGTAAGTAATGATTCAACATTCATACAAAAAGATAATATCTTATTTAAAGTTCCCCAACCGTCAGTTTCAGGTGTTATTAAGCGAGCTGTTGGTTCACTTTCCTTTGGAATAAAACCTGACCGTTAATATATTGGTTGAACTTTTTCTAACTTATTATATTATGTGAAGTATGTCAATGTGCAATAGATATACTCTTCATTGCTACAATTGTTTTCCTCATCAAAACTTAGATGTTCAATATTTCTGAAGCGGTTTTCTTTTTGTAAAAAAAATCTTCAATTTAGTGGAAAAATATGTAAAAGTGACAAATATTTCGTTTAATTATCCTTACTTAAAAGTGCAATAAACTTTTTAGTTTGTAAAATAATTATTGTATCATTTTTTGCATGTGTACGAATGTGCCCCACACGTGTATGAAACTGCCCCGCCCATGGGGCACATTCGCACGAAATTTATCGTTTTTTAGATTGATCATATAGGTTAGAAATTCTTGATGAATGCGACCAATTATCGTTCTAAAATATTGGGAAAGGTCTTAACTCTCATTTGAATTCGAGTTTTTTCAATATATCATCTAGATCCAGAGAAATATGCCGAAATGCACTTTTTGTGCGAATGTGCCCCACTCTCCTATATCCAGTTTTAGGATCACTATTAAGTTAAAGAGTAGGGTGGGGTGAGGTAAAATGGATATAGAGGATTTAACAGTTTATATTTATAGAATGCATTGTTTTATTTGGCTTGAAGCTTTGTCTTATGACTCAATAAAATTCAATCCCATATATCCATTTTACCCCAACTTACTCTATTATTTTTTGTCTTCACAACAGGTTGTAATATTATGTTCGCTATATATAGGTTCAAGATAAGCGACGATTTTTGAATTCACAGCTCATACGAAATCAATTTAAAGTATCCCAGTAACAGTACGCCCTGGGTAATTCGAGATGATAGCGAATATTTCCTACATCGAGACACAAGTTTCAACTTCCATCCGCAGATTCATCACTAACTCGAAAGATACGAATTCATCCTAAACCCATCCGGAATCATCTCGATAACAATTCGATTTCCCTTGAACGTCTCACCTCACGAGAACCACCCCAGTCCATTCGACTTTCATTAGAGGCACCACCAAGAGAATGCGCGCATACCTGTTTCCATAATGCCCAGATTAATGTCGCAGTAATAAGTGTCCCCAAGAATCTCCATAATGTGGACTCATTAGCAGACATCGCGGATTCAGATTCGTGCAATCGCCGGTCTTAATAAGCGGATCCCCTCTTGACAAGGGATCCAATTTCCATGGGGCGATCGAAAGATGAAGATTATGTTATTGGGGATTCGTTCCTCTTGGGGGTTGGCGAGTTTTCTCCTGCGCATTTAGCCGGGTTTAATGAAGTACCGCGCTAAGTTTGGGAAGGATTTTGGCGTCTCTCCTTTTCGAAAAGGATTTGCTGGCTAATGTCTATTCATTAGGAAGGGATGTAGTCGGGTAATTTGTCGGGAGTGAGATGAACTGGTTTTCGGGATTTTTGGGGAAATTTTCTGGTTCTGAGTTTCGCACACTAAGCAGGCGTTCGTATCATAAGTGTTGAATCTATGTGGTAAACAAGGTTTTTGGCACAAGATACTTCTAGGTTTCTAGGGTAACTTCTTTCGCTGATTTCAAATCTGCGATCAGAATTTTTCCATCCCCCACAGATTTTGCACATTTCAATTTTTTTTATATTTCTTCGTAATGCTTAGTAACTGATCTCAAGGATAACTAATAAATTCGAAATAAAATTTTCAGTGATTTATTTTATGGTTATGATAATTTTTATTGATATCTACTATAATAAACCGTATTTCTTTATTCCTACTGGCTTTTAGAAGGTGATTTCGGTCCAAATTTTCTCAACATGACAGTGCTGCACCAGTCATACTGGGGCTATCTCGAGAGTCAATATATTGAATGAATGAACTTAATTTAAGTATTTTCATACCTACATTCAATCAAGATCATATCATTCCAAAAAATGATTATCAGTCTATTTCACACACTAGGAGCCAGAATCTACCATAAGAGAAGATTAAGCCAGTATCTCTTACTTGCTTCTTAAAAATCTCATTAAAAGCTGGCACACTCTATAAATCATGCATTAAGTTCAATTTTTGATCATAACTAATTACATGTAATTTTTCAAGTATAATTCTTTTTCATTGACGTTTCTTTCATGAATATTGAGTGTGAACGTGAATAGAGCTCTTTTGTTTGTGGAATGTCTCTGAATCTCTAAATTTTTGATAGGGTAAATTGAATCACATGTCCTACATTTTCCATCATTATGAATCTTCTGCTATGATTTTTGTCCATGAGAATAACTTTTGTTAGATGTTGTTGACTCAAAACAGTTTGTTTCTTAAGGAGGTCCGGGACACAATTTTCTATTAACTTAGAATTTTGAAATTTTTTATACTGATCAACCATCTAACAACTAAGCAAAATCACATCAGAAAAGTATTCAAAAAGTTTTTTAAAAAATTAAAAATTGAAATTTCATTAAAAAGTGGGGTCATTTAAGATTGTCATAAGTCATACCTCAAAATATTATTGATAAATTTTCAAAATTTTTTCACTTAATCAAACAGAAACATATTATCTTTATTTTGGTCTAGGCATTTTAAGAAATATGTATTTTTTGAAAAAATATGCTCAATTAAGTAAAAAATTCTTGAAATTTTTATGCAACTTTTTTTTAAAATTCATATTTTAAAAAGTATATAAAATTTTTAAATTTCCTCAGACTAAATTAAAGTAAAATGTTTAAAAAATATGTATTTCCAATTTCAACTCTTTACCTTGAACAGATCTTAACTTATATCAATTTAAAGATGAGAAACAGTGAAAAAACATATCATAGAGAAAACCGGATTTGAAATGTTGAAAATATAATGCTAGATTACCAAAGCAGCAGGCAACAAATGATTGTATCTCCAGTTCTATTTAAGATAGAAACATAATTCAAACATCATTTTAAGCAGAAAAAACAGGGTTCCTTTTTAAAAGCAAAATTTTTTGAAAATCTCACGATTTTTGTGTCCTAGACTCCCTTAATTTTAACAAGATGGTGCAAAAATTATTGCTGGTTACCTCTGGCCACTTTAATGGAACATTTCTGATGCTATACACAATTCAATAAACCATAAGTATAGTCAAATCCTGTAAAGCTACTATTTGCGACGGTATACTATTAAAGAAGGTACGTATTTGAAATTGAATTGATTCGAATTTGAACTCACGAAACAAGAATTTAAGCTTGTTACAATAGATACTCCAACAAATAAGTTAAATATTCAAACAGTTATCTGATGAATATTAAGCATGCTCTACTTACCAAAGACTGCTACCATCAAACTTGGAACAGAATTAATCTTCCTACTAAACGAGGTGTCTACATTCCTAATAGTAATTGAATTGTGAATAGAGAGTTGTTAATACTATCAATATATTAGTATTTTAGATTTAGTCTGATGTGGAATCCTGTAACTCTTTAATGCCTTTAGGCTATGCTATTTATCTGAGCTAGAAGATTAAATAGATATTTGATAAATGAGGAATGCATTAATGGTAAATGCATATGTTAATGGTTAAGAACTAAGCTAGTCATGTATTAAAATGATCTTAACAGCTGGAAAAGGTCAATGTTATTAATATTCCATTATAGCAGATAAAAAAATAGTTGTATTTTTATTTGTAGCAAATTTTAGCTCAAGTGATTTGCTGTTTCATATTTCAATACATTTTTATTTAGATACATATTTTCATTTAATAATCAGACTTATGTTATTAATTGTTAACTTTGTTTTAATGAAAAGCACCACTAGTCAAGAAACACAATAAAAAAAGCTGAAATAATGGATTCTTCAGAAAAAAATGGCACTATTTCAGTAAATAATTATATTATCTTTAAATACTATTTAATATAAGAATCTCCAAGTTAGAAATCTATGTTATAAAACTATGATGGCTTATAAGGCCGGAGTTGCAATTAAAACTAAAGTGTCAACTTCCGGGCTTACGGGTCGTAGTCTTGAAGATGTTAAAATGTCAATAGTCTGGTAAAATGTAAAAACGTCTTAGTAAGAATATTATTTATTAATTAACATTATTTATTTTACTCCCGAAGTTGGAATCAAAACGTTTAACATCCTCAAGACTACGGGTAAGCCCGGAAATTGATTGACACTTTAGTCTTAAAAAAAATTGATAAGTAGTAATACTTTAGTTTGTATTTTTATCTTATAAAAAGATTTTGTTAATGTTAAGTTTTATTAGTTAGTAGTAAGTAAGATTCAGTGTTTTGCTTGTATTAAGATTTTGAAATAAGGGATTAGTTTTTAAAAAAGTGTCATAAAATAATATGACGTAGTTACTTTTAAATTGAATATAAGGTGAAAAGGACACTTCCCAATCGTGGACGCTAAGTTGAACAAATGTAAAAAAATATATTATAAGATGCACATAATGACATGCAGAGGATATGACAAGAAATTTATCGACTACACTGCAAAAGCGTAAAACACTTATGCAACGCAAAGTAAGGATGTTAATGAACACTTCTTATCAAAAAGCGTTTGGATTTCATCGCGATTGTGTTGCGTGAGAAAATAATAGTGATGTAAAAGTGTTGCTATAGAATAACAAAGACAGGAAATGTGTTCTTAGTGTATTCAAACTTAAGAACACTATTAGATTCTATAAATATTTTACATTATCTTCAGAAGAATTCTAAACCGAAGATATTTCCAACACTTTTTAAATATATTCAGTACATTAAGGTGTTAAAGTTTTGTGTTGGTGTTTAAGGTGTTCAGTTGTGTTATGTGTTAACTAAAGTGTTTTTAATTTGAAGACAAAAAGTGTTTTTAAATGAGTTGGTTTTTCTGAAGGCGTTTGCAGGTGTAAGGGTAATAAATATGCACATGTCTTTATCCACATTTATTCAACCTAATATTTAATTTCAGGTCATGTAAACTTCACCCACATTCAGGGCCGTATTTAGGCATGTTCAACATGTGCTGTAGCACAGGGCGGCAAAATTTTGGGGGCGGCAGATTACACCAATTCATAATTCTACACACTATACAGTTTTGAAAAAAAATGTACCACACTGTTTTCACAGGAAGGGCCAAATATGAGTAAATTCCCAGTTTTCTAGGGGCATATTTTCAAAAAATTTCTGGGGGGTACCCCCAGATCCCCCAAAAGAATTCATTATAAGAGTGAAACAGGAAAATTCCACTATTTCTGAGAAGGGCGAGTTAAATGGTGATAGTCAAAGGAAGTTAAAAGAGTCAAATGGGAAGGGCATGGGCGGATTTAGATGGTGAACCCTGGGGGTGCGTACTGGAAAATTTGGGGGTGCAAGTTATCCCTGATGACTTTGAAAACATGATTTTCCCTCATAAAAATGGAATTTTCTAAAAAAGTTGGGGTGTGTTGCATCCCCATGCACCCCCTTAAATCCGCCCATGGGGAAGGGGCATTTACTTGAAACACAAAATGAAATAGAGAGGCGGCAATAAATCGATATGCACATGGCGGCAAAAACCCTTAATACGGGCCTGCCCACATTACTTCAATCCCATTAACTTAAACTCTGTTGATTTTGTTGACTCATGAAACACACACACCTGAAATCATGCTATTCATTTTTTATTGAAGCAAATGTACAGTTTCGATAGCATCTTCATTTTATTAACAATAACGCGCATACACATACAGACCTTTGCTGGGAGAACGATATCGGTGACAAGAAAGTATTTACAGTAGAGAAAAGCTCAATCAGAAATAGATCTCGATTTTTTTGCGCTCCAACGAAGGTCTGGGTCAACTTAAATATGTTACCAAACACCACTCACGGTTCAGCCGCGACAATGACTTAGGACTGAACCCATGTTGGTTGTATAGGTATCCACCATGCAAAAAGGGAAATTATAGCCGTATGCAACTTCACGAAAACGTTAGGAGAAACGTGAAAAAATTGCTCGTTTTTTTGAAACAGGAAAGGGATTGTTTTTGTTAACCTAAATGAGTTTGCTCCTCGTCAAGTTGCAAACTTTTTTGTTCAATGATTAGTTTACTATGCATATATTGGCTATTAAGATTCGTCCATGTTTTACTAGGCAATCGAGGTTAACTGACGTTTGTAGAAATTAAAATATGAATTTTTTAAGTTTTGGGAAATATATTTTAGAGTTACACTACTATAAACTGCGATAAAAAATAATAAGAAAAATGGAAATAAGCCAACTTTAGGAAATTAAGTATCAAAATGTAATTTTGGGGCAGAATCGGGGCACAGAGAAATTAGCGATTTTGGAACTGCAAAATTAGTTTTTTGCAATATGTTAAAGAATGTTTTTCAAGTTACTTACATCGAGACCTCATTACATCTGACTATTGCACAAAAAATTAACTTTTTTTATGCAGAGGGTACAATTTTAGCTTACAACTATTATTTGGAGCAGTTTGGCAAAACATACTTAAAACTGCTTAATTGGAGCAGAATATCAAGCCCTGCATCTTACATTTACCTTTTCAGTCAATCAGAGCTGTCAACTTTTATAAGTACTCAAGTTTTATTAATTCTCAATGATCAAACAAAAGGATTGGCAATCCCTCATTGGGAGTCACACTCTTACGGCAAACAAATGAAGGTTTTCACCAACATCGATAAGCGTAGAATTTGTGAATATGCTATGAAAAACTTGATCTACGGAGTACAGGTCTCATTTCATACGATTACCTTAGGGTAATTTGGTTGACACACGTTTTCGGTGCTTGGTTGACACGCTTTCGTGAAGTTGCATGCGGCCCTCAGTTTTACAGACACACACGGCTGCGGAGAAAGAAAATATCGCCGCAGCTCCAATACAAAGTTCCACACCGATGATGAACGTACACCACACACACTGAACACAAATCGAACAGCAAATATATATATAATATCAAGTATATAATAATACTTTCGAAGTTCAAATCACATTGAATGTTCGAAAAAGTCATCGATGAAAGGCATGTCTGGACATTGAGAGAGAGAACGAGTTCTGAGGGAACGAGGATTTTATTATAGCGAGAAGTCCTTTGACGCATCTTCGGTTCGAAAAAAAAACAGTTCGTGTTTAAACTCCTTGTATTTAGAATAGGGGCATCAAAAACACGTCTTAAACAACATCGCCTAAGACAGAGCACAAAAATTCCTGTTTGCCAAGTTGTCTTATAAGTTTCGTCTTTTAAAATGTTATGCTTCTTACCAAAACCACGGCTTACTAGATTATATACAGGCCACCGTTTACATGAATTATGGGAACTATTTAACTATTTTCGCTAGTATCGATCCAAACCTGACTTACAACGTCCTAACCACACTGTTAGAAATTCCTTAAGGAAAGCGGTCAAATAACCATATTTTTAATGGTTATTTTACTTTTTTCAGACAAAAAGGTAGAATAACCATTTAAAATAAGGTTCTCGAACCGTTAAATTGAAAAGCCAATAGTTAACGAACCATTCTCATAAAAAACGGTTAAGGAACCATTTTCGTGTTTCGTGGCGCCATCTTTTCTTAAAGAACCCAAGGTATATATAACATAGGCTTGATTATAATTACTCCGTGCCACATAATATATAGTTCTTAAAATCCTAATCCAAACTCGAGAACACCTCTGCCCTAGGTTGGCTGGGTAGAACCCAATTGGTTTTTCCAAGAAAATACATGACCCTCATTATGGACCCAGTTTTAGGTTTTTTCAAGAAAAATCAAGATTTTGGCAGATTTGGTTTTAATATTGAAGAAAAACATTAAACGAAACAACATACCAAGAACTTCAGTTGAATGAGATTTTTTCTTCAAAATTTAAAACATATTTCAATAATTAAGGGAGTGTTTTTCAAATTTCAGTGGGTTTTTTTTTCTTTATTGAATGGATTTTTTAAAAATTTAATACGCTTCAAGTTCAAACTATATGTGGTTATAAAGAATTAAGGAGAATTTTGTAAATTTCAGTATTTTTTTTAAAGTTAAAAAGATTTTAGGATATTTTTTAAATTTTTGTTTTTTTTTTCTTCAAATTTTAAACCTGGTGTCAATAAAATTAAATGGTGTTTTCTCAATTTCAGAGAGTACAATGTACGTACTTTAATTATTATATCTCTACTTCCGATGTCGTTCATGGAGTGAACCGCACAATCTTTTAATTTTCAAGGTGCTGACATCATTAGGGGGTCGTATACATAAATAATACAGTAAAAAAACTTGAATAATTTATCAGTGGAGAACTAATTCATCAATCCCTTAATGCGATACATACTTTTGTTTTTCTAAAGGCCTACTACAACATATTAAAATCTCAAATTATTGGAATTTCTTTCGGGAAAAAATTTCACGGAAAACGAAATTTCTTTCAACCTTAATAAATCCCCCAATATGGAGAACATAAGCCTATAAGCATTCCTATAAACATTTTTAATGATCTTTCCAACGATGTAAAGCACTTGCATGTGAAGCGAAGAGTAAACAAACTTTGAACTGAGATCTAGGAAATATTCCGGAGTCATTCGCGTTATGGACAAGTAAGCTCCATCCAGCTATTTAAATCACAAATTACGCGATAATCACCATGGAATCCCGTAATTCTGTAAAAACATTCCCACAACGGTCCTTTACTCCTAAGTAAATTCAAAAAAAAATTAGAATAATAATTATAGATTTATAAGCGAAAAGAGGACTTGTGTTTTTTTCGAGCGCAGTCGACTTTTTTTTCAAACTCTAATAACTACCATAATTATAGCGCGATTTGAACAAAAATTTACTATAATGCACATATTTAAGTAAACTATAAGATTCCATCAACTATTGATCGATTTATTAATTTTATTATAGTGTCATTTGAATATTACGGAGAAACTTCGGACTACTGTAGAGTGTCTACTGCATGACGACCACCTTAATGCAATACACCGTTTTAAACCGCACAACGCCAGGTACAACATATTAAAATTTCATTCACCGATCTCAAGCACAAATACTTTTATTCAAGTATTACGGAAACGTCTTTAACTAGTAATAAATCACGAATTATGTAAAAGAATATCTTAGAGATTCCAACTTTGATCCAAAATTTGCCACCTATCTCATACAAGTGATAAATTAACACTTTAAAATAAAAACAAAAACATTAATTTTTCAGAAAACTGACAAACTTTGAAAAAACCCACTTAGCTATGGAAAAACTGACATTATTTTGACAAAACACATTTAACATAGAAAGAACTTACTAAAATTTGAAGAGCCTACTTATTATATAGGAGAAAACCACTTAATTAAAAAAAACCCCTGTTTTATATGGGTTTTTTTCAGGGTTTTATTAAAAAACCCGAAAAAAACTCAACCCACTTGGGTTTTTAAAAAAACCCAGATTTTTGCCAACCCTGCCTATTCCCTATTAAAATTCTTAAAAGGAACATTTGCGTGAAATCCAAGTTATTCCTGCAGCAAAAGACACAAGAATCAATGAATCAACTCTCATGCCCCCGCCAATCGAGCCAACGATGCACGAGCCACTGGCCTATGCCACTGGCACGAGCACGATGGATGTGTGATGCAGGGAGGAGAACGTTCTTTTGGCTGATCAGAATATCAATCAGCTAATTCTTTTGTATAATGGTATGTATTGTACTTTATTGAAATCAAATGTATAATGTATTTTTAACTTTGATACTCACGGAACTGTCTTCCCGTTTGTTTGGGCCTGTGTAGGCAGCTATAATACAGCCACACTTCGGCTGATGCTACCTACTGTAACTTTAACTTCAAGACGGGGAATCCCCGTGGCCCGTGCGGTTGCGGCGTGCGATCGAATCGAAACAGAAAACATTACCGATTTGGGGTTGGACCCTTACATGGATTTCTTTTGTTCTTACAAATCACAAATCAGGATGTGGTAAGTTGCCTTTTTTTTTAAGTAAATGCCTTGAAATTCTCGGTTACTGCTTACTTGAAAACGTTTAGCGTTTGGTTTGCGATACGAACTCCTGTCCTTAGGCCGTGGCCCGGGTTCTTAAAATTTACAGTAAATAGGTCTCTACAAATGTGCTGTTTGTGTTTTAGAGATACTCGCGACTGTTCATGGAAGTTTTTTGATTTTTTTTTAAGTAATTATAAAGTTTTTTTTGTTCCTAATCATTGTAACTAAATGTTATTTTCATTTTATGAAGCTTCAGTAATAGTCAATAGTTCAGCCTAAATACCTAATTGAATTCTTCACAACTCTCGGGTTATTTCATATTTATCTGTTGAGTTGTTTTTGTGTATTATAATTACTTTTGTTCAGTTTTTTTAAAAATAATATTGATTTAAATAATGCTCATTAACCAAATACTTACATTAATTACGTAAGGATGATTTTGGCAATTTTTAACCCCCCCTACCCTCATGTAAGTGTACGTAAGATTTTCAAACCCCTCCCCCCTATTCTTACGTAAGATTCCATTTCGCTTATCAAAATAATAAAATATTCGAATAAAAAAAGTTGAAACCCAAAACTAATTAAGATTTCTCTCTTTTTGCTTTTGTTTTGTTTCGCCTTTTGACAACTGGAAGATGGATTCAACAGTTTTTTTATCTTAACTTGCTACAAAAGAGATACATACTGATATATCTATTTTAAAAAATAAAAGCTTTGATAATAACCGTGATCTTCAGCCTTTTTAAGTTTTTCTGAGGTTATTCGATAGTAATTTGATCAGAATAATTGAAATTTGTTTACATTAACTTGGAAAATCTTACAAAGAATGGGTTTGACCCCCATCCCCAAGTAAGGGTATGTAGAGATTTTTCCAACCCCCCTCCCCCTTGGGACCCTTACGTAATTAATGAATGGCCCCTTACAACTTTGTTTTTAATTACGTGTTTGAAAATTTGCATTTTATAATTGGGTACATGAAGCAAATCCGGCCCGCAAGCTGAATTTGGCGATTTTTTTTGTCACCAAGTGGGAAAACCGATAGCATCCGATCATTGAATTGTTATTCCCAAATTTGACGTGAAAATCTGCCGGCCGGATTCGCTTCATTAACCTACAATTGTGTATCTAGGAGATAGGCGCGCCTGCTGAGGTTAAAGATACTAATTAGATTTAAGTCGCACTTTAGTTGGTTCTTTATGTGCTTCGCAATAATCATACTTATTGTAAGTAAGTAGTGATTTAGTTTTTTGAGCCTGGGTAAACATGGCAGCAGTGGCGGATTTCCAAATGCGCCGCCTATAGGCTGAACCAAAATTTGCCGCCTACACAGAGCCGTGCCGTGGTAAAACGGCGCCCTGGGTGAAGATGGCTCAATGGCGACCCCTTTATTTTTTAAACCACCCCTTTTATGTGGGGAAATTTTAGGGCTATAACCAGACTTTTGTTTCGGGGGGGGATTGACTCAACGTTTTTAACGTTATTGTACCCCTAACGAGTACCATTATTTATGCGTTAAACTTTTAATCACTTGAAAAAAGCTCTTGAATGTGTTGCACAAATTGTCGAAATTTTTTAATGTGAGCTTAAGTAAATCTGGGGGTCTCCCTCAGAAAAATTTTGAAAAATGTCTCGGAAAAAAGTGTTTTAGTTCATTTTGAGACCTTAAAAATCACTGAATTTTAAAGGAAAATAGTCATAAATAGACGTAAAATTTTGGAGGGGAACTAGAAGTCTTCTTTATTTCGACACACTTTGGGGAAACACCTAAAGGAGACCTCTTCATTTAGGCATCAGAATTTTTAATGAGAAAAACACTACCTAAAACCAAGGCTAAATTTTGGGGATTGGGGGTTCTCTACCAGAATTTTTTTTCCTTTTTTAAAAAATTTGATCCTCGAAATTAGTGTTTTAACTCAAGAAAGCAATTGAAATTATAAAACAGTATGTAAAATTGCATAAAATATAATTAAAAATCTGCAATAGTTTCTAAGAAATAAACAAATATTTCCTTCATCTATTTTCTAGTAAATGTGTTATAAATTATCACTCGTATCAACTATTACTAAGAGAAATAATATGAAACATTGATTGAAAACAAGTTTCATGCATCGAAGCATCTTTCAGGGTCTTATCTCGGTTAAGTTGTAAGATAAGCAAACTTACCCGGAGAATGCCCATGAAGACTCAGGAGACTTGCGAGCGAATCCAAGACTTACAAAAAAGTCTAAAATTAATTTAATAAAAAGACCAAAATTGTGAAAATCAAATGGACAGGGATTAGCAGAGGAATCTGATTTTGAAGTGAAAATAAACCCAATAACCGCAGAAATTTTCGATCCATCAGTAAGACCGTAAACTAAACGAAAATCCTAACATTTTACGGACAAACCTTAAAAATTGACAAGTACGAATATCCAATTATTTTATGAAATTTATTGATTAATACAGTAAAATACGAAAAAAAAATAGGAACTTACCAGAAAACGATGTTTCAATTTGTATTTTTGAACTTGCATTACACAAATTTAAAAGGTCTCTCTCTGTTCAGGGCTACTACCAATATAGAAGCAAAACAGAGCTTATATGGAAGCGGTCTCGTGAACACATTCAATGAAAGGGGATGAAAACCAACCCCCGAATACACAGGATTGTTTTTTCGTAAAATGAACCGATAGCTGATGAAGAGCTAAAGAAGCGTTGGGAATTCTTTATCTTCGATTTATTTATGACCCCTTTGAGCAGGTGGCAATGGAACTAATTGAACGTTCTTTCCATCCCTGGGCACTCAAGATTTTCATGGAATTCTTTGGTCAAGAAACCTGAAATGTTTGTTATCACAACAGCACCCCCTTTGAAGTAAGCCCCAGGCAGAACAAAACCTTCCTAGTCCGTCTGGTCCATAAATCTTTCACACGTCCTACCCCATTCTCTGTCAATCGTCACCCCTACTGTGTCTTAAAACAACATTGCAACCGAAGACTGGACATCTGGTTTACCAAACAAAAAGCGTGCCACGCTTCTTTCTCATCGCAACTGGAGACGCAAACAGGCGACCCCCATGGCGTCTCTCCCAAAATAAAACTTCAGTTTTGGTTTGGGGGAGGCAGTGGGGAATCCAGGATTTTTGTCTGTGGGGGCTGAGTTTCACGAATAACTTAATTGCTATTATGATTATGGGCTGTTCAAATATTAATGTTAGCAACTGAAAGGGGAGGGGGTTGCCAGTGCCGTAGCTAGACTTTTGTTTATGGGGGTTACTTAACATCTTTTCTGAGGTCTAATCTTAGGAATACTAAGTTGTAGGAGAGTTGACTTCGTAAGGTTTTAATTTTGGTGCACTAAATTTCAAAATTGTGTAAATATGTCAACTCGAAGTAAAAGGGGGTCTGGGGGTTCTCCCCCAAAAAATTTTTGAAAATTTGCCCCTCGAAATAGTGTTTTAGCTTATTTTGAAACCTTTTAGATTCCACCCAAAGAGCACCACTCATTGTAAGCGGCAGAATTTTCAAGGAAAAAAGTTTATAGTATTATGAATTGGAAAATTTCTAAGGGGTTTAGAGTAGGGTGTCTCAAAAAAGTCTTTTTTTCGAAAAACCTCGGTCCCCAGGGCTTTTCCCATTCCTTTTGGTCCCAAAAGATAGTGTGGGAAGTTTTAGCCCCCTAAGTCAACTCTAAGGTTTGCCTGTAGAGCCCCAAAGTTTGAAAAAAGTGGAAAAAATGACCAATTTTCAGAATTTTTAAAAATTATGTTTAAGATTGATAATGCTAATAAAACTGGTTCAAATGCGTCTATAGGACTTATTTAGATGGAATATATTTATTTATATGTATTAACTGTACCCTATAGCCCCTATAATTTAAGATTAAAACGTACTACTTCGGGACGTTGCACACGCCAAAGCTTATAATGCACTACCGGTGGACGAAATGAATTAAATCCGAATTTCTTCGAAGGAACTCCCTCAAATGATGCCATTTGGGGCTAAAATGATATTATAAATTATAAAAACCAGTGAAATAACAATTTTGAGCCCTTCCACTGAGCTTTTAATGTAAAAAGGGCTTTTCTTCAAAATTTCTCGTTTCCAGCTGATGAAACCCAAAACTTATACTAAAAGATACCAAACATTTGATCCTTTATAGGGGTTTCATTTTTTCAAGTAGAATTAAATTTTAAACAACACAGATCGGAAATGACAAGAATATTTCCTATACCTGACGTGAAAATCGATTTTCTTTTTTCAAAGTTAGGAAAATAGTTTAATACTTGTGAATCTTGGTTGAAATGTTAAAGAAAGAAGTTTTTAATTAAAACTTTCCTCTAATACAAAAATCCTCTATAAAAGGAAGTAATTTTCCAAACTTAAAAAAAGAAAATAGATTTTCACGTCTGGTATAAGAAATATCTATGTCATTTCCGATCTGTGCGCTATAAAATTTAATTCTACTTATTAAAAATGAAACCCCTATAAAGATTTCAAAGTTTGGTATCTAAAAAGTATAACAACCCCCTTTTTTAGTATAAATTTTGGGTTTTATCAGCTGGAAACGAGGAATTTTGAAGAAAAACACTTTTTACATTAAAAGCACAGTGGAAGGGCCAAAAACTGTTATTTCACTGGTTTTTATAATTTATAATATTATTATAGCTCCAAATGGCATCATTTGAGGGAGTTCCTTTGAAGAAATTCGGATTTAATTCATTTCGTCCACCAGTAGTGCATTATAAGCTTTGGCGAGTGCAACGTCCCTAAGTAGTACGTTTTAATCTTAAATTATAGGGGCTATAGGGTACAGTTAATACACATAAATAAATATATTCCACCAAAATAAGTCCTAAATGACACATTTGAACAGGTTTTATCGCAGTATCAATCTTAAAATTTAATTTTTAAAAATTCTGAAAATTGGTCATTTTTTCCACTTTTTTCAAACTTTGGGGCTCTACAGGCAAACCTTAGAGTTAACTTAGGGAACTGAAACTTTACACACAATCTTTTGGGACCAAAAGGAATGGGAAAAGCCCTGGGGACCGAGGTTTTTCGAAAAAAGGCTTTTTTTGAGACACCCTAGTTTAGAGGTTCCTATTACAGAAAATTTTTTAAATTTTGCCCCTGAAAGTGGCATTTTAACTCATGTTGAGACACTTTAGGTTACATCAAAAAGGATCACTCCTTGTAAAACCCTTAAGTTTCAAGGGAAATTCCAGAAAATATTTTTGGAAATTCCCCCGAACTTGTGTTTATCTACTTTTCAAACTTTATAGACAGAGCACCAAACGGGAAAAGTTTCCTGTAGGCGGCGTACTTTTCAAGGGAAAAAAACTGTAACAGGTAAAAATTTGAGTTTGGAGGTTCTCCCCCGACATTTTTTTGGAAATTGCCCATTAAAGTAGTTTTGGCTCATTTTGAGACCCTTTGGGTAACAAAGAGAACAGTTTCTTGTAAACCACAGAATTGATTTTCTGAAAGGACGTTCTCCATCTTTCCAGAGGTTATGTTTAGTGTTTCCTTTCTCTTCTCTTTTTTTTAAGAAAAAAATTCTGCTGTCGAAAATTTGCCGCCTACTAAAATTTGCCGCCGTAGGCTATAGCCTAGCTAGCCTATTTAGAAATCCGCTACTGCATGGCAGCGGGGTTTTCAGCTGCCGCCGCCTGAAAACTGTCGCCAAAAGCAGACCTATTCTAAAGCTGTTCCCCATTTTGTCTGACTTAAAGCTTTTATAAACTTTTTTTAGACACATGATGACCTGAGCCCTTCTTCCTGACAATGTGATTCTTTTGGTGTAACAGGTAGAGTTTGTTTTAATTACTTATTGATTTCAAACATTAATAATATCAATTATTAAAGTACAATATTACATGAATTTTCTTATAAGAATTAACCGATTCAAATTTGATATCAGCAAAAAAAATTCACGTCAACACGGCAGCCTCCTCCATGAAATGAACAATTGGCTGAGAGTTGAGTTTTTGATGCTTGTGTCTTGTTTTAATTACTTTCCGATTTTATTCACCTTAATAAAGTTGTGTTTCTGGCTTTAATTTTTCTGCGTAATTCCTTTAAACAAAATTAACATTGTGTTTGGCGCGGAATGTCTGAAATATGCACCTTAAAACTCTAAGTTTGAAAGCAATTGCCTTAATTATTTTTATGTTTAACATAAAAATTTCATTTAATTTTTTAATAACGTATGTATACTGTATATGGTCGACAAAAACATCTAGACCAAGTCCATAAACCCGTGCGTTTTTAAATACTCCAAAGCAGCATAGCAGTAAGATCCAAGTACAATGGCTCTTTTCACAACCGATACAGAATAAAATATGAGCAGAAGCAGCTTGATTCACTTTGCATTTAGGACAAGGAGGATAAATTATTACAAGTTCTTAAATTTGCTGACCATACTTCCATATTTTAAATAAAATTTGATGAAAACTCCAGATATTTTCTTTCTTTTTAGCATTGTTGCCATGTTAAGTACGGTAAGCCGATTGATGTCGACATGGACGCTTATGTAGTAAGTCAAATTGAACATTTCACTTTATTATGCTCAGTTATATTAACCAATATATTGCACCACGTTCATTTGGTTGATTTACATTTTTGACTCATTTTCTAAAGCTGAATGAGGTATTTGCATGAGTGAGGTATATGCTTAATTTTATACTTTTTTGATACATTATGGTTTAAAACTCCAAAGTTTCTGATTTTTAAATACAAAAATGTGTTTTAAATCATTTGAAGCGCATGAAAACCATTGTGTTTACTGTTTTCACGTGATCAGAAAACGGGCTTCTATTGGATGTGATCTTACAGCGCATGATTTGTGATTCGAAAGTGTTTTTACGACCAAACGAAATTTCAATATCAACATCCCCCTCCGAAATTTTTTTCTGGCTACCCCACTGAACATATTTATAACTTTAATTCTTAGTCTTGTTATTCTTATGTAGTTTATTTTCACTAACACTGATTTATTTATTTGTGACTTCAGGGACATCAATATTTAACTCATCAGAGCTTGGGGTAGTGACGTGAGCAAGTGTTCCTGCAACAGTCCATGCCCTTCCCCAGCTACTTGGTATACAGTGCTGCCGCTTATCACTCACAGGTAAATTTTCAAAACAGAAAAAGTGATTTTGTTGTATTTAACTTGGAATGAAATAGGTTTTGTCGTCCAAAAAGTGTTGTATATTTTGTTTCTATTTCATTTGACTAATTTTTACTTGTTCTACCCAGGGACTGGCACAGGCACATGCGAGCACCCTCCACCTTTGAGCCTTTCCAGCGGTTCGACGACTTGCACCTGGAGTTGATTGTCCCACTCCCAACATTGATGGACTCGTCCTACTGCCTGTTGATGGTGGACCGCAATATCTCCGCTGAGACTGTCGCCTATATTCCGTGCCCTTGCCCAGCTACTCGGTACTCAGCACTGCCGCTCCATCGCTTGCCACCCACAGGCCGATGGGTTAGTGGAAGAATTCCACTTACACACATTCACAGGAAGGTTTCCTGTGCATTCCCGGAGCTGTTCTGAATCGCCATCCTGCCCCTGGAGTCATCCACGACATTTTACCCGTTCTGGAAGTAGCCTGGCGTCTACTGACACTTTCCAGTCCCCGTCATCTCACTGGATTCTCCCTCACCTTCTGTGACCTCAAGATCGCTGCAAGCCAGCGTTCCTGCTATGCAGATGATCCTCGTGTGTGATCCATCAGTGGTTCTTAAATCCCAACTCCAACAAGTGTTTCAGGCCCACCCTCGACGGTAACTCCCCAGCCGCTGGAGACTACTCCACTTTTCGGCTTGTTCACTTCCCTGCCAGATACCGATGATACCAGATTACAGTGGGTGGAAGCAGGAAGTGAAATTTAAACACATTAAATTTACAAACATTATAGTTGTAAAGCAGCATTTTCATATGTTATACATTTTTTCTAATCCTTGATGTGACCACTTCTCAGAAAAGTGGTGTTTAATAAAAATTGACTCCTGGACTGTGGAGTAAAATAATATTAACTATTTGTCATGTGTTTTTATTATCCATCTGAAAATGTGTTATATAAATCTTACTTTAAACTCATACTTTCTTAAACTTTAAAATTAAATATTCTTGTTTACAGGGGTCTGTCTAGGTTTTTTTAAGAGGTACCTATTTTGTTAAAATTAATTGCTAATTTGGTCAAAAATTTTTTGAGAATTTGTGAACATTTAAGTCAAAATAACAAGCTTCATAGAGAATGTTTTTTTCAAAAATGTATTTTGTAAAGGTGTTTTACTAAAACTGAAATTGTGAAAGTATCTATTTATAAAAAATTGTGAAGGTACCGAAAACGGTAGTAAAGTTTGCCTTGGACAGACCACTGGTTTCATAATGAAAGATCATTTTAGTTTAGCACTTTAATATTTACATTTTTATTACATAAATTATGCAACGTATCTAACTTCATTATTTCAATATTAATATGAATTTTTTATTTATAAATTTCACAATTCTGTTTTTTTAGCTGTAATAGTTATAACTAAGTGTCTATATCCACGAAAGTTGACCAATGCTAAAGTATTAGCGAAATTTGTTAAGAGTTGAGTTGTTACTTTCGAGGAGCTAGTCAGTGTTTAATATCGATATTTGTTGGAGTTGAGTTGTTATTTTCGTGGAGATAGACAGTGCGTAGTTATAAATATTACTGAAATATTTAATTTTAAGGTTTCAAACAAAACTAGGTATAAATGATTATTTAACCACAAAACTATTGTTTATACGGTTAAGGAATCATGCTAGTTATAAATGTATATTGAACCGCAAAACCAGTGTTTATACGGTTAAGGAACCTCGCTAGCTATGAAAGATTCCTTAACCGCAAAACCATTGTTTATACGGTTAAGGAACCTCGCTAGCTATGAATGACTCCTTAACCGCTAAACTATTGTTTTTACAGTATCTTAACCTAATCAGTTGGCCACGGTTCCAAATCCGCAATGAATCAAAATTTTCCAAGCCGTAAACTTAACGGTGCATCAGACGGTCGGTCAGCTGCCGTCGCATTAACCGTTTTCACATGGTGAAATTTCTAACAGTGCAATACAACGTCCTAACAACACACTAACTTGACTTACAACGTCCAACCTGACTTAAACGTCCTAACACACTGAAAAATAAAGGCTTGTTTTCATGACGTGACTATTGGCGATTGGGAGCCTATCTTGGCAAAATTTGTTACCAGGACAACCTATTACATTTAAGGTTACAATAAATACTTTTGAGTAGATCGCCAATAGGTCCTGCCTTCAGCGCTGTGGAATTGCTTTGCCAGAAATTATTTATTGTAATATATCGGTTTAATTGTGTCCATATCCTGGTTGGCCTATATAATATCCAGTCAGCCGTGCTAAAACGTTCTGGCTTTGCGAGGTGAGGGAAAAAAATAAATTTTGTTGAAACCATGGCAACGGAGAGAGGGGAAGTAGGGGAATCATGTGATCTTGATGAGACTATTTTAATTACAAGGAGTATAGTTGGTTTGCTGATGATTGCACAGCATGGATATGAAAAGGATGGCTTCGGAGTCTGTACTTGCAGGCTCTTCGGCTGCTGTAGGATGAAATTGTCTTTTTCTTTCCTTTGCACGATGTGAGCAAAGAAAGTCATTTGTTAAAAAATGTCTTTAACGTAAATCACAGTTTGATAAAGGTAAAACACCAACGAATAGTTCAATTTCAGTGGTATGTTGACGAAGCAGAAGCTCTGATAACAGTGGCATACCCAGGATTTTTTATTTGCTACCTAACCCTTTGCAATGTTTCTCGAGTTATATTTATTTCATAACTAGACTTTCAAATGCACTTTAATGTGTCGATGGAAAAATAAAAAAAACATTAAACAAATATTTAAACAACGAAGTTGAAAAAACTAAATTCGGTAAAAATTTTAAAGAGCGTTTCTAGAATCCCAATAAATATATCGGATGGATCAACATATTAGTGTATGATGAACTTAACTTATTAGTGTATGATGAATATGCGAGTAAACACTTGAATATTCATTTTTTAAAACTTTTCGCTTAGAATTCCAAACTAATATTTTAGTTTTTCGTCTCTCATCAAGGTTAATTTTACAGTATTTATATATTAAACTAAAACTTCTAATAAAAGCTCCTAAACAGCAATAAATAAATAACAACAAAAAAAAATCTTAATGGTTATAAAATGATGCATCACATGAATATTAGCCCTACAGAAGTGCTTTTAAAGAAAAAGTTGTACTCATTAATAATTTGTGGTGGAGTGGTGTAAGTCCTATTTATGCAATTAAAAAAAGAAAGTGTATAAATATCTGTATAAAATCTCTTGATATGGAAAAGATTATGACAGAAATTCTACTTCATTAGGGACTTTTTTTAAAGTTATATTTAAAAGTGACTTACACCCTTTTCCAAGGTGGCTACTAGTCACACTTAGCGACCGATTCCACTTATCTGTTACGATACGGATATAAGTTTTTATATAATAACGATAGCGGATACATATTAAAACGACGTAATTATTAAGCTATAAGGGTGGATGGACTTGCTCAGCAAACGATACGTGAACGTAACAAGGCAGGAAAATCCGATCATATCATTAGTTTTTGGCTGCAGTATCATAAAAGCGTTTACCGCCCAGAATCAATGGCAGGACCAGATTCTCCAACGTTATGCTAAGCAAGCACTAAAGACTTTTGTCACGGCGACAGAGACATAATAATCACCCTGGCTATTGCAAGAAGCTAGAGCGCGCACATACGCGACGAGACTCTTGGCTGATTGCCAAGAATCTCTCCATAGAAATGCATTGCTCTCGAGTGACCTAGTGTTATAAGTCACCGCAACAGAAGTCTCTAGTGCGCGCCGCCAATTTTATTAGTGACGAGCCGCCAATTTTATTCACAGGAAATATAGTGCAATGTTGCGTCGCTTTGCCAAGCCATGTCTATCCGCCCTATCTGCGATTTGTCCATTTTATTTAGCCGTACCGCAACAAATCCGGGTGGTCCCCATCCCAGTTAGACCCTGTAGCCATTTAAAAAAAAAACAAATTATACTATTATTTAAGTACTGCTTCAGTAGAAAAATAAACTCCCTCACGCCACCAAAACCCCCCCGGCCACTGACTTCTCCTGGCATGGTCCAAAAAAAAAATACACAAAAACAAAAAAGCTCTCACAACACGCCAGAAGAGATGAATAATCATCACAACAATCACCACTGTAACACTTCTCATCTTCCTGCTGTACAAGTCTATATATAAATACAAATCCGCCGCTCTCTTCAGTAGGTGAGCGATGCGGGCAGATTGGCGGGGGTCCTGCCCCGGTCCAGATTGGGCAGGGAGTCGGCCAGCTCTGGGCTGCTCAGCCTGGGCTCTACCACGAAGCTGCTGGACGAGCGGTCCGAGTCGCTGGGGCTCTGGATGCCGCAGTAGGCGACAGGCCGGTGGTGGTTCAGGACTGCGGCCAGTGAGCTGAGAAGGGGCCGCGGCGGTCCCTCCAGGGGCTCCAGTGTTTCGTAGTGGGGCTCCGGCTGTTGCTGATGCTGCTGTTGCTGCTTAAGCTGGTGAGGGGGATGGTAGTAGCAGAGGGGGTCGGGGGCAGCGCCCCAAGCCCGCTGCTGGGCGTCGGACGTTCGCAGCAGATATTGCAGTGGGTGCTCTTCACAGCTCCTGCTTCCAAAGTGACGATCTGGGAAGGAAGGAGATATACCGTGAGAACATTGAACTCAGTACGCAAATGTTACAATAATGACACATACCGCTAAACCAACGACAGTAAAAGGGTCACGTGATTTTGACAACGCTGGAACTAGTATTTCGGAGGGGAGACAGGTGGAAGTTGAGGGACAGTTGATCGAAAGAAGGAAGAGACATTTGCTTGTATAGAGAAGCAAGACCGCAACTATCACCGGTTACCCAACTATCGGCCGTGCAAAGTCTGCAAAAATCACGCGACCCTTTCACTATCGTTGGCTAGTGAGCAGGATTTTTAAAGGCTAGCTTTTCTTTTCTTATACTCTATTCATTTAGAATTGGCGCTTGAGAAATAGTGCTGTCCCCCACGGTAGAAGCGTAACCATAATTACGCTCTTCGAGCAGCCAATAGTAAGCCTTCTTCGTCACTTTGACGTGGATAGTTGCTATGGTTACCGATAGGTGGTGGGGGAAGGAAATATTTTCAAGCGTCAGTTCAAAATGAACAGAGTATAGAAGGTGGATAGGTTTTTGCAAACTTTTGTATTGTGGAAGGCACGTTTTATGCATTCACCACTAACCTAAGGTTAACCTGAAACCAAACATTAATTGATAGTTGAAATTAGGGAAACACGGTTTAAGCCAATCAGAGTTGTCGAAAAAGCTTGATTTCAGGTTAACTTTAACTGAAGTTAATGGTGAATACGGTCGTTAGTGTTACACTAACCGCCATTCGAGGAAAGACAAGCTATATTAAGGAATTCGACGGTGATTGTCAGAACGTAGATTTAATTCACTTACACTCTATGTGTATTTGAAAGTGAACAAGAAAATGTGAACTTAATGAATAAAAATATCGTCGGCTTACAGGCAAAAGCCACTAACTAACTCACTTCTGGCTCAAATACTTTGTACGAGGTTTCAAAAAAAATTTGGCAATAGACAATCGCTTTCTTTTGTGTCATGCCAATTGACCACCTTACAGGTTTCGAGATTTGCGGAATGGTCCAAGGCTCCGCTCATTTGTTGGCGATATTCTACCACTTTCAAAAGATTCACCAAAAGTGACTTAGTGCCTTTCGCTGGTAAGCCGACGATATATTACAATTATGCAGTTTGTTGTGGTATGGCAATGTAGTGGACGAAACACTGTGAGACAACTCAAGACGATGTTGTTTTTTTAAAATTTCAATTGGTCTCGCTTGATTGCCAAACTGAAACAGACTGTATAAGTGGAAACGTTTCTTATGAGTATCTTGGTGCCGATTTGCATAGATTTTGCACAAATATACACATGTAAATTATACATAGTTTGTACTATAATTTGATATCCCAATCCCAACACTAATCCCTCTGCTACGTAAAAAAATTTTTAGGGGGGAGAACGCTACAATTAGATGATAATATCGCAGCCAGTATTTCATCAGAAATGCATTATAAATTTTTAGATGTAGAATAAAAAGTTCATTTACCAAGCAAGAATGTTCAGGTATGATGCAAAAGCAGATTTTGAATCCTCAACTTTCGTGATTAAACTCACTTTTGAACCTACGCTCAGCCGGTGCTTACGCAACACAAAACATCCATAAATGATACCGAACGGAGAAGCGTTTCTAGCCTAATAGTCGAAAATTATATTCAGAAATAATCGGCAGTGCTTTTTAGCACGAAACATAAAATATATTTTTGCATACTACCATCTTTAGCAGCTTATTTACCAAATCCCAACAAGAGAGATAGTTAAAAACCAATTAACTACACAGCATGCAGTGATTCAGAATTAAGAAACGAAGCCACAAAATCTTCTGCCCCATCAAACACCCCAGAGTTCTTTCAAAAACTAACACCTCCATTTCCTAACATCAAGTTATTCAGCAAGATATTTAGTAAAGCACCAACGTTCTGCATAAAGCGTTTGCTAATGGGCGAAACACCCACCATTACTTTGCATTACAAAAGACGGCCAGACCTTGCAATCGTAGTTAAGGTCTGCGTTTCTACTGAACCCTAACCTCAGTTGTATAGTTAAAGGTCATTACCGAACGTTTACACACTGGTAACTTTCAACGCCTATCTGCGCCGCTCATAATAGCTTTCGACAGATTATTTTTAACTTCCCTCTCAAATACAATACCTAAAGATGGTGGTAATAATAATAAACATAATTTGTCTTCTCTGGAAGTGCAGACAAAACATCCGCATGCTAATATAATTGTGGACGGCACGGGTTGGCTTGGTGTCACGGCATACCGTCATTAATCAAGTGGGCGTTAACTTAAGGCGTGGTCAGGGGCGTGGCGAGAGAGATTGACGAGACGTCATGTTGCGTGGTTTGTTGAAACTTAAAAATCAAAAACAATGGGTCTAGTGTAGCGTCTGAAAGCTAATTTCCAGAGAGCAGATACTTGCTTTTTCGACGAATACTTTTTAACGTCAGCAAGACACAAGCAAAGATTTCAGAAAGTCAACGATTACTTTTTCATATGCATTGATAATTGTTGGGAATGATGAATATGAGAGAGGTGGTTTTTATTTTTAAAAAATCCTCCAATGAATATTCATAAGAATATTTTCTAAACTTAACCATTGTGTATAAGTTAAGTGTATCATACTACGCCTATTTAGAAGCGACAACAAAATGGCGATAACTTATAAATTATTTCAACTTATTTATTCATTAAAACACACTGGCAATGTTCCTTGAATATGAATGTGATAGATACTATCTTATCTGTATAATAATATTTGTGCATTGTAATTGGAGGGGTAGAGTTATTCTAGTAGATGATATTGCAAATGAATTTCAAAACTCTAATGGGGATAACAGATATTTATAAAAGAACTAGCGTCACTAAATTCTTCAAGAATCCATTGTCTATTAAACCCTCGAAATTATTCCATGTTAAAATAAGCATAAAAACGTTCAATTATTTTCAATTTTACGGAAAATATGTTTGTTATAAACTTTAAAATATGTAGAAAATGCTGTGAAATGCCTCAACAATGCTAGATATAGATAGAAGAGATAAAAATTCACAACTGGCACAGAATAATTTACGTTTCTACAGAATGATGCTTCGGCGTACAAATTATTCTGTGCAAAAGCTCCTCGGACAATCATCCAAGCAGTCCAATTCAAGCCCAAGCTCTCCCAACCAACATTTAGGGAAAGGACCAAGAGCCGCCAATAGCGGGGCCGTAAAACAACTTCACAGCCAATCAATGCTTTGGAGAGCCCTCAGAGGCGAGAGACTCATTTCCCAAACAATTGCGCATCATTTTCCTAAAGTGCACATCGGGGCAAAAAGAGCCGCAAAACCCTGGGGCGTTTTAATTGCACAGCAGGGGCGAAATTACGCGGTCCCAATTATTCGAGCCCTATAAAAACAAAGGGGCTGCGCTTCCGTCTTCAGCAATTTCCGCCCCTCCGACCGTTACTTTTATTCGCCCATAGAAATCGGATTCCAGGCTTTTATGGTCCCCCGCGAAAACGGAGATGTTTGGGATGCCATACTAATCAACCGGGGTTTTAGACGAGGGGAATTTTCTCCTTGAAGGTTTCCTTAGAAGGAGGTTTTCGCAGCGACTAGAATTAAAATATCCTTTCAGCAACAAGACACTGATGCATTTAAGGGTTATGGAAATGAGCTATCAACACTCTTGTTATAAAAGCCAACTGATATTTATAACTGTCTAACAACGTAAGAGTTTTGTCGGTATTCACGGAACTAATTAAATAATATACAATTAAAGGAACAGTGATATATTCGAAGGTTAGTATAGAAATAGGTTTTTATTTTACAAATCTTCTTTGTTACGAAAATAACGTTTAAAGGGTCTCTGGATCTGCCACTCCTCAAAGTCCTCTCTTTGTGGGCTACCGTATTATGGAGGATTTACACCACTGCTGTAAAAGAGACATCAGCGATATTTTCGGAAGAAACGGGAATTGTTATTCCAATAAACCAATTGACGAGCGCCATCTTTTGTGAGTAGCGGGTACTAAAATATGCCGAAAATATCGCTGATGTCTCTTTTACAGCAGTGGTGTAAATCCTCCATTATCCACAATACTTCTCTACAGAGGATCCGCCACGGCTAACCAGGGCTTTAATTCGCCAAGAAGTCTTTCCACCAGAAGCAGAGAGAAAGGTTAAATGTATAGGAATTATACACTCACCATCTCAACATCCTTTCTCCCCTACAAACTAATAGGCTCGTCATACAAAATCAAGTGATTCATTTTTCTTCTCTAGATAAGCAATTCAGTACACAGATCGCGGTGATAATAACATACCAAAAAAGACCCACATTAGATCCACCCACCCATGATTTCCGACACCTCACCCTTCAACAATGCAAACAACCCGTTATCGCACCCCCGATCCCAAAGAGACACTGCACCCACCCATACTTCCAGGCGGCCTCACACCCAAAACTATAACGCACAAAGGGGCCGTTCAGATATTACATAAGCACCCAAGAGGGGAGGGATAAGACAGGAGCAGCACTTTGCTTTCAAAAATATCTTGTTGATGAATAAAAATCAATGTACGAGTATATAGGTTTAATTTGGCAAAAAAAAACTGGAGACAATTTCCATGTTTTGAGGACTAGCATTTTGACTGCCGAAGAAAATCATTAACGACACCAATGGCGATTGTGTATAAATTTAAAAATTTCTTGGATGAAGTTTTTGTACAACAAAAGTAGAACGGTGGGAAAGGCATAGAAGCGTGATTTGGGGGGGGGGAAGGTGAGTGTGGCTGCGGCCCGCAGTTCGCTATTATGTGGGGGCTTGCGATTTGGGATACATCTTGGGGTCAAAAATGGTCAATAATTGCCTACACTGTAAAAAAACTGTAGAAAAACAAAAATTTTCAATAACAGTGACTTTATGTTTACAGAGATATTCTGTCATGTAACATTCCCACCGCACTTCTATTTATTTTATGTAAAAAAACAGCTTTTATCTAGTTTCTTAGCTTATCTGTACTTAAACAGAAACTTACTGCATCGAAAACCAATACAGCTATTGGCAACACTACACTGAATCTTCTTTGGTTCAGTGGTAGCGTGCGTGCTTAGCATGCGGTAGGTCGTGGATTCTATTCCCGGATATTAATTAATTTTAATTATAAAAAAAACTCTACTAAAATAAGTGCATGCGCACAAGCAGAAAATTACTGAGAGGCAACAGAAAAATCTGTAGCTCACTTGACGGAAAGTTTCTTTTTACAGCATTTACCTGTAGGTAACAGCTTTTTTCTGTTTACAGGATTTTTCGGCCTACAGAAATTTTCTGGCAACTTTTGCTGCCAGAAATTTTGTTTTTTTGCAGGATTATTTTTTACAGTGTACGTAATATTCGAACGGCCCCAAAAAGGCAGCAAGCATCCTCCCCGACGGACGCTCCGAAAATTGCTTAATGAATCCCGAATAACGAGCATCCCCTTCGACAATGCGATCGGCGCAGCGTTAAAATCAGCCCCGTTTAATGGACTGGTGTCAATGGACCTCGAGAGAGCCCACGATAAGGACTCTTCCCTCTAATCGCACTTTTCGAGTCCGGGATTCAAACTCATTCATCGCGATGAGGTCACCAACACAACATAGGGAAACATGGGCTATTAATTCCGATTCGATCTGAAAGGGTCAATGCGATGATGTTATGGGTGTCCGGGGAGCGTATTTGAATGGCTTCCTTATCATCGCTGGGAGGGGTCTCTGCGACGGTTTTATTTAATTGGGGGACACTTCCTGATGGTACTTATGACTCTGTCGGATAAAAATGCGAAGTTAACAACTGCGTCGAGATAAGGGAGCTGAATTATGCAATGTTAGATGATTGCTGGGATACTTTGTGTGAGGCTTTTGGTCGGTAGATATTCGCCCTTTCTTCCCTTGTCATGGGAGGTAACTGGCAGACTGTTTTATTCAAGCATGAATTTAGCGGATTTAAGAATGGGTGCTGTCATATGCAACATTTTGATCGCCAGATAATAGAAGGAAAATGATGAAAACTGTGATGTCATGGAATTCTTCTATTGAGGTAACAACGAGCTAACTCTAACAGCATTACACGTTGTTGCTGAAAGCGCATCAGTTGAAAAACGAGATACATCCAATGATAAAACCTTCATCGAAAGTCATAGTTTTCTACTTATCAGACACGGAAAATTTGATACACGTGAAATAGAGCAGTGCTTCTTTCGTCGCGTTCCACGAATATTTACAGAAGGAGATCCAACCAAACTTTAAAATCACAAAAATCCTTAAGCAGTTAATATTCCACAAAAATGAGGTTGTAGACTTAAAAAAATTAAGGGCCACTGCGTGGCAGAGAATAACTTTCGTTTGAATTATCTTGAAGCTAAGCTATTAGAAAAAGTCATCATAAACATACCTTAGAAACCTATTATGGATCTAGAAACTCCTTCTAAAGTTAAACAAGTTTAGTAGAGCATTTCCACGCATTTTTCTCAGTTTTATTAAATCAAGTCTACAACAGTCAAACATCTCACCAACAGGAGCTAACTCCAATTTCTTTTCTACAAAATCAAATCCATCTCACGAATACAGACCCCAAAGTTTACCGAGGACACCTTATTCTGGTACTCTACCTCAACCCTCAGGTCCTTTGCCAAAACTCAAGAAGCCGTAACCAGATGCAGTAATAACGGCCAAGCCCAAAATCAGGTCTGCCAAAGACAAAAACCCCGACAAGATCCTTCATCTCCACAACCGATTCAAAGCACCTTATCTAGCAAAAGCCAGCCCCAAGAGAGAGAACCTCAACTCAACCAGACAGCAGTCTGACAGTGACAACCCGCGGCCTTGGCAACCCATCCGCCATTGCTCACGTCCTGAAAGACATTTCAATTAACAGAGAGGAAGGAATATATCTTTGAAGACATCAATTCTTGAGAAGAACAATCGAGAAGGGGGGAGGGAGGGGGTTGGGGAGGGGTGGGGGTCACATCGAACTTACCGGGCGTGGCACAGCGAAGGGTATGGGCTTCTCCGGGTTCCTGGAGGAAACTCCATTTCTGAAGGGGACACTGGAAGTACAACACATGATTTCACCCACCTTGCAACTGATACATATTCATAGTAATTCTTTTTTTTGGGGGAAGGGTTGGTCATGGGCTCCGCAAGAAATGAATTAATGCTTAAATGCGTTGCCTAGTTGGCGGTAACGCCCATCACTACTGATCTGCGACTGAGGTTCGGGAAATGACAATTAAAAAATAAGTGCTTTTAGTCTAGTGTTTCAATTGGGGAAAATTTTAAAATTAAAAACAACTGCCTACAACAGCTGTGCCGGACATGTTTTGGTTATATTTAAGTACTCTGAGTTTTCTCCCCCTATAATGGGACTTTTTAGTCAGAGGAAGTTATGATTTCAAAGCCCAATTTTCAGTTCATCAAATACTAAAAGGATATAAGTCTAGATTTTATTAGGAAACTACTTGAAATTAAACTAAGTTAAAAACAATGACCTAGAACCCAGGTGTGTTGGTAAAGTTTAGTTTTGGTAAAATTAAAGATGCTAATAGTTGACTCACTCTATGATGTGACTTTTATTACAAGTAGGTGAAAAGTGTTACGATTTTATATCCCAAATTTTTTAAGGACGCCAAAGTAAAAATTCTTATTGGAGCTAATCTTTTAGGATGAATCGTGTAAAGGACAAAATAGTAGCTTTAAGAATCAAACTGGGCATATTATGTACTACATAATTTTATGACTTTTAAAAATATTTTTTCCGATATACTTGGCAGAACACTTTCTTAAAATCTAAAAACCACCTTACAGAAATGACTTAAGTTCTAATGCTCAGAAAATTATATGCGTATAAGCAATTCAATACATACCGACAGACAAGCGAAATAATAAAATAATAATAAGTTTTAACGAGCATAGTTTAAGAAATCCTTCAGTTCATTGTTTCTGTAGAAAATTTGAGTTGATTTTAACCGTTGATTTTTTGAACTAACGAACTCGACTGAAGTGAAATTATGCAGAGTAACAACTTATGCTAATCGGTAATTCAACTCCTTCCCCGATTATACATAAGAACGCAATTAACTTGGGATATTATTTCACAATCCTTACGATTTAAGTTAAAAGCAAACACCGGTGGGTATGGTATAATATGAAATTCTTAAGTTTATAGTTTAAGGCAAAAAACAGGCTTTAAGATTACATCATGCCCAAAATTAAACCAATCATTTAAAATTTATACTTAACGCAACTATTTTCAATTAATTTCGAGGAAAACTATTACTTAAACAAACGCCATTGTCAGAAGTTAAAAAGACGTAGGTGGGATATAAACCTAACAAACCTTAACTTTTCAGAGAGTATTCACTGCTCCTTTGAATATACTATTTTTCTTCAGTAAATATGAACTCTAGAAACAACGGAAGCACAAAAAAGTGACAGATAGCGCGAGTCCAGAAAAAAAAACTGGCCAAACATTTCGTTTGTTCAAGTGAACAGAATTAATGGTCACACATAAAAAACAGGAAACAACTTGAGCACAAAAGCATTGTTAAAGAGCTTAAAAGATGGTTCAACAAGCTACAGCCTTGAAAGACTAAACCGTCGCGCTTGTTTAATAAAAAAGCTAAAGCACCCATTAATTACTTTAACACCGGGGCTGGCTTAGATAATTTCCACCTTCTTAAAAAAATCAACGCCATTTTCGATTTTATAATAAAACATGCTCCAATAAATTCCAAGGGAAAATTCGAAAATTTCTTAGCTGGAATTCGACACTTTGATAAGAGTCTCCATTTAATTAACATGAAGGGGCTTCGCTCGAAACGTTGACTTCGTGAATAGAGTTAAACGAAACAGTCAGGCTTTTTCCCCCTATCTCCTCTATTCTACTAAGAGAGATTCACGGGGCGTTGAAAGCTAAAAATATTTTAAAAAATTCTTTCGGAAATGCCTGTATTTTCGGTTTCGGGTTTCGACGGTTCAGTGTCGGATTTCTCCATTTAAATGGAATAATGAATGAATGAAAGTAAACGGATGCGAAAAAGATGATGGATGAATGCAAGTGGGGTTAAAAGACAGTTCTTAAGGAAACTAACTGCTTTCATACATCAGAGGTTGTTACGAATTGCAATCCAATAAAAATTGACGCTAACTTTTTAGGTTGGGTTCGAAACATTAAATCGGCGCTATAGTGTCCGAGATGACTGATATTTGAGCGCACTTTAGTTGACTAGTTGTAGAGAAAAAGCTCTAAAGTAATTAGTTTTATTTCCCAATTTTTAATTAATTCTATTCTACTAGAAACGGGAGAATGAAAGCTAAAATAGGAAAAGTGTGAGAAAGAAGGAATTCTAGCGAATTCACGAGTTTCTAGCGCTAACTGAACTAAATTGATTATAATTTATGGTAATTCCAAGGGTGAAAAATACAAATACCATTAAAAAATATTACACATTCCTACCCCTTATTTTTCTCATTGACAAATCGTATAACCCTCTATCAAGATAGTCTATTCCTTTTTTAACGTTAGATATCCAATTAAAAAAACTTGTAATAAGTATACAACACACTTTCCTCAAAGTTCGCTAAAAAGCAGATGTTGTCAGTCAAACATCTTATATATCGGATATAACCCTCCTATGCGATGTGTAGCTTCACTTAAAAAACCTTACATTCCTGGCGCTCAAACAAACTAATAAAAGCAGCAAAATAACAAACTGAGAAGACACTAAAGAGCACACTAATACACAAGCATGATTGCAAAGTAGTCAATAACATAAACATAAAACACTTAAATAAAAACAACCGGAAATAGTATTAGTGGCAAGCGTGTAAGAAGCATTTCTGTGAATGTTAACGAATAAGATTAGTTAGTAAGAAGGAAAGAAAATAAAGATCAGAAAAAAACCAAAAAGAATAATTTTATACGAGAAAAGATATTAAAACAACCGAAAAAGAGAGACAATACCATTATTGTTTCAGAAACCAGTCTAGTGTAGTAAAGTGATCTGAGGTCAAGTTAAAGATCTGATGTTTGTGGTTAGTTGGTACACCAACGATAAGGTATAATTAACTTCAATTCGGCAAATATTCGGCATGCACCTTACGCGATATTTTTATTTTTTATGATCATAAATTATAATGAAGGGGAAAACATACTTTCAGGCATCAAATAGCAGGGTATGAAATACTTCTAAGAACAAAATACTATGTAAGTACGGAATCTATTTGTGTTCATTAAAAACTTTTTTCAAGTTTATTTGTATGTATTTAACGGTAATTTGACTGTCAGTAAAGACACTAAATCATTAATCATTCAATTATTTCATTAGAATTAGACCCTTACAAATAAATTTTCAACTAGATTAATTTCATACTTACAGATAAAAGCAGGTGTTTAGAAAATATTTGTTACTTACATTCAGATAATAAAGTATTTAAAATTATTATTGACACCTAAAAGTATAAATTTACCCCTCACTACACTCTAAAAAATCCGTAGATATGAAGAAATCCTGTCAGCTAATCTAACAGTTTTTTACACGGAAATTACTGTAATATTTACAAGGAAATCCCGTAATATATATATCGACCCAGCAGAAACACATGTCTAAAATTCCTTCAAAAAAGCGTCAAAAGTACAGTTTCAAATAAGTACTCAAAGAAGCCTGTAGTTATTTTGTAGCAATAGGACTTCAGTGCGTAAGTCTGCAGTTTTTTACAGCAGTTTTGAATACATTCTAAAGGCATTTCGGCGGTCTTATAAAAAACTGCAGATATTCTAAAGAAAACTGCAGACAAAGTGTCCAAAGTGTTTTGCTGCAGATACAGACCTTGAAAGCACCAAGTTCTATTGGTATCAATCCTGATAGTCGATACTGATCTTCTTTGGAGTCTATATATCCATACAACAGGATTTCCCGACACAAATTACAGAGGTAATTTGGCTGGCTAGATTTTGAGAGAGGCTGACAGGATTTCCTTGAACAGGTTTTTGTAAGAGTGCATATAACCTATATGTATTATTGTCTTGATAAACGTGTAAGGCGTCCCTAACGTGTTGCAAAGCGGGGTTAGGAGGGCGTACCTGGGTAAAGCGTCTGCGTAGGGTTATTGATATGTGGATTTGACAGAGGATTACTGACATTGTGGGGGCAGCTGCCCGGGGGGCTGTAGAGGCTCCTGCGGCGAGGGGGCTCCCGGAGGCACGAGCACAGCCAATCAGGCCCTGGGGGCTCATCGGAGCTTTGGACCTGGAACCCACAAACGATCTCGTTAACACTCAAAGAACCTTAATCATTACAAGAAATGAGTTGTACAGTGCATCAGCTACATGAAAATAAACATTGTCATTGTGGGAGAACGGCTAGGGTAAAAATGACACATGAAAATTTAATGGTGTTTAACAGATTCTTGAAAACTATGTATTTCACCATTTATCTCTAAACGAGACGGGTGTTCGTACGAAACGTAACGCATGCAGTGGCCGGATCCAGGGGGTGGCACTCTGGAAAGTGACTCCCCTTGGACCCAAACAATCACTCATAAATACGAAAAAAAGTCCCAAAAAGTACTCAAAACGAGTTAAAACCCAACTACTAACAGGTGAAATTTCCAAAATTTTTCAGGGGGAGGACCCCCATACCCCCAGTGGTACCAAAAGGGGATCTTGAGTGATACCTTTAAGAAATTTCCCAAAATGTTGACATTTTTCTCAAACGATAAAGGTGATGTTCTGAAAAAGTGCCCCCTCCCCTTGGAGCCGCGCTGGATCCGCGCCTGAACGCATGTTCCTTTTCACCCAAATTTTTATTCCTTATACGAGAGAGGATCAAAACAACCCCGAGCTGGAGCTCGGGGTTGTTTGGTCACCAAGTTGTTGTTTTGTCACCAAGTTTTTTTGTTTTGTCACCAAGTTTGCTGTTTGTCACCAAGTGACAAATTCATAGGCATCATAAAATGTGATAAGTCTATGGACATAATATATAAAAAGTTATGAGACGTTGAAATACATTATTTTAAAATAAAAAGTGAAAAAACATGTTTCGTCTAAATTCGGATTCCCAAAAATAACAATTTCCCCCTCTATCATAAATTTTCGAATTTCAATGGCTCGTAACTTTTCATATTATGACTTAAGAAAACTTCCCTTGGAGTCTAGGGGTTTTTCGTAGGTTCTTCCAGAATATAAAATAAAAATTAAATTGGGGATTCCCACATAGAAAAAAAACTGCGCACATTGCGTTACGTAACAGTTAAGTAAATTAAACAGTAGTTATTAAGTGTATAGAAATAGTGTTACCTTTCCGGCATTCAGGCAGTAGAAGAGAAAGACCAACAATCCCTGGAGGACATTGAGCCCCTGGAAGAAGTAGGCGGTCAGGACCTTTTCGTCGTGAAGGAACAGTGGCAGTAGGGTCCACGTGGAGCACAGGACTAGAAGCAGCACGGTGGCCTCTCCACTCCACACGCTGCAAAAGAAACAAAACATTTCAGAATTAGATGAAGTACTACATGCAATAAATAACGCGATGAAATTTACAAATAATAATGTGTTGATAGATGCAATGTTAATAGTCGAATCATTGATTTTCAGTAATTTAGGCAAATGCAATGCTTAAAATAATGAGTTCGTTATTAGTTTACACTTCAGAATCCCATAGGAAAGTGGTGCATTCATGGGACACACTTAGAAGGCGGATAAAAATTGCCAAGTGCAATGAAAAAGGGGTAATAACGGGCAAACGGCTGGGGGTAGGAATTAAATATCAGTGTCAACTACTATGCTTCAAGTGATAATAACATATCTTCCAACCGTTTAAATTTTTCCGTATTACTCACGATTTTCTAGTCTTGTTACGAAAGAACAATCTTTTATTAAATTGTACCGAAATTTTAGCTCATTTATAGGTTTTCCTTTTCGAATTCGGAACAATTTAATAAAAGTTTTTTCTTGGCAACGGTTGATAGGTTATGTAAAAAAAACTGGGTAAAATTTTCTTTAAGAGGTCGTCTTCATTTAAGCGACAATAATAATTTCTTTGTCGTTGAATTTTCTGAAATGTCAGTAGCCTACATTCCATAGAAGTACGCTGCACCCCTATTTCAGGAACTCCTCGAACAGAAGTTGTTCAGTTACGCAAAATCAAAGCAGTGCAAAATCTACCAGACGCTAAAAAAAAAAGACGATTTCGGCAGACAGGCAAAAAACAACACAGAAGAAAAATCTGCTAGACAAATCACCAAGGATTAGACAGAGTTTCACGCCTTTGAGCAAACTTCCGAAAACAATCCAATTAACGGCTTATCGTAATCTATAAGTTACAAAGCTAGACAATAGCCGCATTTCGGACTGGTGTCAAAGGTTTTCAAGCCCTATCCAGCACGGGATTATCGGCACCTCTGGACAGCTTCCGTGACTGTGACATTACACTAAGCTTATAATGAAAGGAAATACAAGTTTTTTTTCAAAGAGAGAAAACCAACAAAACGAGATTCAATCAGGGTAAGAAAGCAAGAAGTGAACAACGCCGACAGATTCGGATGGGATTTAAAATTAATCTATGTTTTTAACTGGAAAGAAAAAAAATTAAACTCATTTACGATTCAGGAAGTTCGCCAGTTTCTGTGCAATTAAGGTTTGGAGATGAGTTTGAAATGCTGGAATAAAGGGTAAAAGGACAGAAAAAAATCTTTCTCCAATGTTAAGAGTTCCTTTGAGAATTGAATCAAATGCAGAAGAAATTTCGAGAAAACGAGAGAAAAAAAAGAAGAAAATCCCAATTAGTTTTAAAAATAGTACAAAACTAATATTTACTTTAAAGTAAATAACACTGATATGAATAATGAGGCAAAAATATCCAACAAAAAAATGGCGCATCAAAAAAAGCATAAAAAACCTTTACATCTAACTTTTATATTTTACTTTTAAACTTGACCCCCTAACTTTATTTAATAAAATGTGGCACAATCAATATAATTAGATAATTTAATGTAATTCGTAAATCAATCAAGAAATTACAGTATTTGAAAAAAGCCTAAAAAGGCAATGTGCACTCCAATAATATGGTATGTGTTCCAATATAAGGTACTACGCATAATTTTAAGAAACCGAATAATTTTGTTCGTAAAATATGAAGATATTTTTCTTTAAAGGGATAAGCTTATCTCAATAGGACTTCATTTGAGTCCAATTAATAGGACTTTATTTGAGGATACTATAAGACTGCGAAAAAACAGCAAACACTTTTAAAGATATCAGTACGTGGATGACTATTTTTACGCACGTAAAACTAAAAACAGTATCATCCGTCATTTCAAATTACATTATTAAACATTATTGTTACATTACATTATTAAACATTATTGTTACATTACATTATTAAACATTATTACATTAATAAATTACATTATATTACAATGTAACGTTACTTTACGTAGAAAACTACGAGTTTTATTCCCCATTTATCAGTTTTAGCAACTCCTTTTCACCCAGATTCTAAAAAAATGTTTTTTTTCTCCCTGAAATGCTAACATGAAAAGGATGATCAAAGAGATGAACTTAAAAGCAAAAGAAGGAAAATATCGAGACTAGGAGGAAATTAAGAAGAACCCATCAAAATTGAGTTTGGGATCCGTATCTGGCATTAGTTACTTCAGTTGATCGAATTAGTCCGTCCACTATGAGAGTTTCATCACAGCTAACTTAACATCATTGATTTAAATGTTGTCTCGACCTCTAATACGCGTTTTGCAAAGGAAATAAAAACCAACATACGGGATATTTACACCGTGCGGGTCGAAAGATGCCTTTGTGAATAGCAGTTTACGATTAAATAAACGAAAATTTGCAAACTAGTTTCGGAAAATGTAATTTGAAGTACTACTTGATTTCAGTCGGATTTACACTTGAGCTTAAGGAAATGTTTAAAAGATCAGATAACAGATTACATGAAATTAGTTATTCGAGTCAAGACTGTTGATGTTGACTCACATGCATCCATAAGTAAAATGTAGTAGATAAAGATTAATTTAGCCACCCTGATAAAATAGGGTTGAGTAAGCGAATGTGCGGTGGGCGGGCGTGGGAACAAAACTTTATCCATGTCTTCGGAAAACAAGTGCCCGCAAAAAAAGTATAACACCGTCAAGGCATGAGTCAATTGAATCTTTCTTTCAAGTAGCACCCATTAGAAAAAAAGACACCCTATATCTGGGATAATACTTATACAAAAGTATAAACATATCGGCGTCATTATCACATATCATATCATTTTTAATTATAAACGCATAAACAAATTCGCTAAAGGTCTACATATTTTCACATCTCCTATGAATTATGTGAACACGAACATTCAAGAGCACAGAGTATTATGAAATAGTATTAAATCAGAAACATATACCATTGCACGAACAACACCGTTTCCACACAATGGAACAAATTCGAACATCCGGTCCGCCCAAAAAATTTAAAATCGCTCCACGGCCATAAACAAAATTATGATACATTAGAGGGCTATTAGAGCGACTACCGAGTCACGTGACGAACAGATCGATCACTTCACTTCAAATCCCGATTAAGAAAATCGGGAGTCCCACGCAGGATATCACGTGTTGCATTCATAAACTCATAAGCGGCATATCAAATGGGAATGATGAATCGGGTCCATTCGTATACGTAAAAAAGCATGTCGGATGGGGGAAAAACCAACAGAAATACGCTAAACGTTTTTCCTCTCGCGGGTAATGATAATGCTGGGACGATTAGGGAAAATTGCCCAAATTGGATGAAACGGAAAATGGAAGAGATCGATGTAATCGCTTTTGCTGTTGCGATGCTTTCAGGCGGCCTCTGGTGTTATTACACCGGGCGAGTGCTTGTTCTGGGGATGTTTGAACATGATTTATGGTGCTGGAACGGTTTCAGCAAATCAATCGGGACATCCCTTAAAGACAAGAGTTTCTAGCGTTTGGGGCTGTCCCTCTCTTTTTTTCCTTTTATCAGCTTTCATCGCTTTGAGTTGCGTAAGAGATGTTTGGTGGACCTCAAGGCACTCAAGTTAACCTTAGAAGGGTCAGGAACCTTTTATAAGGATGAGAAAAAAATGATTCAATGAATGTTGGGAAGAATAGAAAAGCCCATACACTCCAAAAGTACTCTGTGATATTGTAATGCATTCGTAATTTTCGCTGAGGGGGTCTAGTAAAAACTGTGACCAACGCAACATTATACCATTCAAATGAAAACTCATCAAACATAAGTACATAACCTTCTAATGAAACTGATAAAACAGTTATAGATAGGTTTAGCTAAAGTTTAACTGTAACAACTAAAAAAGTTCAGCAATATTGTTTTAGGAACAGCTTCTTTTGAGTACTATTTTTGGAGAAAAAATAAAGTAGTCTTTAGTATAGTATAGTCAGTTAAGAAGAGACTGTGAAAGGTTGTTAGCTATTTATAAAATCACTAAAATAACAGATAAATTCAGAAGGTAAATAAATGACTGAAACACACGAAACCATCATCACTTGGGAAGCAGACTCCTATCATTCATTCTATCATCAAGAACCCAGAGAGGATTTAAGAGGAATAGCATATAGGGAAGGAGAAGCTAGGATGGGGGGTCAAAGTTATATCTCGATCTCGTTATGTGCATATTGTTGATATAGGAGAGTACGTCACGTGGCAAAGGTCACTTTGTGGTATGAGAGCAGGAATGGGTCAAAAATGAGGAGAAAATGCGCTTACGAGAGGGGGTCACTGAAGTGTTGTAGTTTGTGACATGGGGGAGAGAGCCCCTTGAAAATGGCGGAAGGTAATTTGAGAATGTTCCCCAAGAAATAAAAAAAACTGGCACCCCATCATCAATTCACTTCCCACACTACTCCCATCCAACACCCCCGCTCCCGAAAATGGACCCACCCATCATCATCGGCGGACACCCACCCCTTTTCGTCACCGGACACCCATTGATTAGACACACCGTGCAACCGAATCATCAGAAGACAAGATAGAAAGAAGAGGGACCTGGGATAGAACGGACGGCAGCGGCATACTGATGGGGTAGTTGCGATTCAGGACGAGTCCCCAGAAGGCGTCACCTTGAACGTACATTCAGGGGCTCTAGGGGGACGGACCACTGCGTGCAGTGGGTTCGCACCGAAGGTGTCTTGTGAAGAGGAGTAGTTCTTGTTGGGAGGTTCTGGAGAACCACTAAAGGAGATTGTCTTAAATTTTTGTTCCACCAATAAATGGAGATTAATTGGATTTTACAGAATGTTAGAATACTTGAGGTTACGCAAATGTATAGATTGTGGGAAAACAAAAGAGTAGTCTAAAATATATTGGGTTGAAACAGGAGCATGGAAGAACTAGTGGATGTCAAAACGAAATCATGGACAGGGAAAAAATCAAGATCATGATCGAGAAAAAAGGTTTTCAGTAAGAGGAAACAAAAATATATTTACCCTTTCAGTCCTAACCAACCTAAAGGATTCATGGGATCCAACGGTTTACCCTAATCCGTGGGGGGTGTGATGATCGGAACACTCTGGTTAAGTGAGATAACTCCAGCTCTCAAGCGTCGCCTCCAACCGTGGACCGGTTTCGCCCTTGTTAGGGCTCGTCAGCACGGTATAGGAAGGTAACGCAAGAGAGCGGAGGGAGAGCTTTTAGTCTAGCAGACTATAACGGAAAAAGTGGTGACCATTGATTAGTCCTCCACTCAATGGTCGCCACTTTTTCCGTGATAGTCGGCTAGACTAAAAGCCCTCCCTCCGCTCTCTTGAGTTACCTTCCTATACCGTGCTGATGAGCCCTAACAAGGGCGAAACCGGTCCACGGTTGGAGGCGACGCTTGAGAGCTGGAGTTTTCTCACACATTCCTCTAACCAGAGGTTTACTGGTGAAGAACTCTTCTTTTCACTCTGGTTAAGTGTTTATAAAAAATATTAAAATTAATTAAATTTTGCTCAAAACTGAAACAGAACAAAACCGATTATTCCAATAAAAAAAGTTTAAAAAATGCTTTTAATGAATGATTTTTGCATTGAAAGTGGAAAAAATGCCCCGATTTACGCTACCAATTATCAGGAAAATACAATTTGACTCTGCCTTCTGCCCGAAGAAGTAAAGTGTGCTCTGCAAGACCCTTCCGTTAACCAAGAGAACCATTAGACATTTATAATGAAATTAGCAACTAAGTTCCTATCAGTGTAATTTTCTACAGCAAAAATTCTAGACCTAACCACAAAATCTGCATAATTCCCCAAACACCTCCACGTATCACCTTACAGCGCATTACATGCAAATTCAAATTAAAGCGCGCTTGTAAATTAGCCGGCTCAAATGACGCCTAAACAGCACAAATAAGACACCCACGAATCGATACCGAAAACTACGACAATATTGATCGAATTACCTTGTCCCGAGTCGTCTTTAGTTACGACATGGGATCAAAACCGTTCGAAAAATAACCGAATTACGAGATTTGTCGGAGCCGCCCTCTGACCTCGTTATTAAAGAAATATGATTAATGGGGAGCTCTGCTAATGTGGTCCTCATTAAAGACCACTGCATTAATGGACACCGAAAGACAAGGAGTATAATCATGTTTAAGGTAATTCCATTGAAATCCCCCCTGTGGGTGGGCGGGTGGGTGGGTAGAGGATCTTTTTGCGTGTGCTGCAGAGAAAACAACGCTGGGAAAGCGATGGTTCAATAAGTACAGTGGTTGGATAGCCACATAGTGCTCTCCCAGTTTTTGTAAATATTAAAGAGTCCCGGGAAAACACTTATTATTTGCGTAGAAATATTTTGTGTAGATAAAGAATTAAATTAATAATTTAAGACAAAGATTTTCTTGACGTAACATAATTTTTTATTCGAAATAGGGGATTGAATGAAGTTGTTAAAAAACTGTCAATAATTAAAAATATTATTGAAAATATTTCCCACAGAAACAAACATAACTTTCATTTTAGATTCTACATTAAAAATTAAAATTTTTTTAAAAATATTTTAAATAAAATTACAATATGTAATTTTATAAAGTCAACGACATTCAAAAGTGACTTTCCCAAACAAAATCAAAGGTGAGTGTGTAAAAAAACACATGACATGGTGCTGCAAATTTTTATGTGATCTGGTTTCAAGTGGCAACAGAACTATAATTTCAATTTCTTCCAACGAACATTTATTTTAATTTTTCCATGCGAAAAAAAACTTTAACTGAACCCCATTGTAGTCATCTTTCATGCCGAACTTACATTCTCTGCAAGCAAGAAGCAGTACACTTCATCATTCCTTAGAAATTCCTCAACAGCATAGAGCCCGAGAATTAATAACCGTTGGCTATTATACCGTCCCTCCCAGTGGCAACAGAGCCGGAATTTCAATGGGAGACAAAAGGGGCAAAAGGCTGCTCCAATTGGCCGGCAAAATATGACAACCAATGTTCTTTCCCTGATTGATGAAGCGTCCATTACAACTGCGGTCCACGTGACAATTTCCACGTCCCGCACGTGACTGAAATATTTCGGCGTAATTTTTCTCCGTCCAGAAATCGGAACTCGGCTAAAAGAGTTCCGAAAGATTTATTTCCCGGGGAAGTGTGAGGGTGGAAGTTTTCGAATTAAGGGAAAAAGTTCGCCATTTTTTCTTCTTCTGGGGGGATTTCGGACGAGAAAATTGAGGGGTGCCGAATTTCGAAGCAGGGGTTGTGGGGGTGATTGCCGGCGTTCTTTTTTTTATTATTTCGAGAGGGGGGAGGTGAGTGAAGGATGACGCGGACCTTCTTCAGTGCGAAACGCTGTAGGAGTAGTTTTCGGAGAAACTTTTGAAGGTTGAAATTCTACACTCTGGGGAGAACTTCGCTGAATAGAATTTTAATGTTAGAAAAGGGCGGAGTTGTTTGGTGTCTGCACTTTTAACAGAGTTTGGTAAAACGGGCGAGACGAATTTTGTAGATGGGATAAAAACCTATGTAATGCGATATAACGTGAAATTTTAGGTTAAATCATTAAAAACTGAACGTGCCTTTGTAAAATATTAGGATGAAATCCAAATTGATTTCAGAGTGATGAAACGAAATGCAGTATATCCTCAATATCTCGAAATCGAATACACCCGAAACAAATTCGAGATAACAAGGGTATGCTAGTAATTACGTAAAAATGTAAAACTTATTCAAGCAAGGACAGCAAAACATTTTAAATTAGTTATTTATATTTTAATAGGTATTTTTAAAGCTTAAAGTTGAATGGATTTCAGCACAATTTATTTCAATAAAAAGTATTAAACGACACAAGAAATGAAAAGAAAGAGAGGTGCATTGGTTTTTCAGAAGAGTTTTTTTAACAAACACCTTGCAAGTATTTCCAAAATTCTTCAAACATTAAATTTGTTATGCGGCCATTGTAACTTTTCGCAACAGAACTTATACATTAAGAACTAAGCTCCTAAACTATTCGGACTAGTACAGAACCCGATCAAATACTTCAAGACAGAAAAGAACTAGTAGATGAACGAATTCCTCCTTTTCCTCGACATAAAAAAGTCATCTCCGTTCAAACAAAAAAAAGGAACACTCCATCCCTATTTACCCATCATCTACTTCTTTTACACCAGTACACGTAGAGATCAACGTCACCATTTCACCCCTTAGGAAAAAAACCCATCCTGTTCGATGGAATCAGCAAATCCCGCCACTCGAAACAAGCCGCTCACTTTTATCCAGACTAAATATTTCACGTCTTTTAAATTAATACCTCTGACAGCAAAGCAAATAGAGCCCTCAATTCGCAAATAAAAGCCCTCCAGGAAAAAGGATACGTTTATTTATGTCAGCCTTTCCCGTTTTTCCTGCCGCTAAGTCCCGGCAATCAATCGGCTCCGGTTTCAGGAGAAATCGGATGCGATGGGGGATCAGGGTCCTGATTTTCGCCGGATTTAGTTGATGGATTTTCCTGGATTCCGGGCTCTAAATCTCTTCCCTGATATTTGGAAGAGCACCCCCTGTCGTCGCGGTTGGGAACTTCTCAAGCCTGCTGATAGAGGCAATGAAAGAGGCGAAGTTTTTTTTTGTATTTAGAGTACAAAAGAAGTTTAGCTTCAAAGTAATTCATTACATTGAACCATAGTAGGCAAAGAGTGTGCCGGATAACAAAAGCAATAAAAGCTATTCAAGTTATCATGATAACACTCTAGCTTTTCCAATCTTGATTTTTAACATTTGGTTGCGTTTGATAAACGTTAAAATTTTGTGAATTATCCAATTTAGCCCCTTTTTTAATATCACAAAATAAATAGGCTTATATAAATATTTCAACATTTAATGAAAGGATCTCAACACATTCGTACTTTTTTTTGGATATGTTTATATTTATACCCGCACTCTTAAATGACAGTCTCAAAACTGAGTAAAAAAGTACTTAAACTGGCTCCGATCCAAATGTACTCAAATTTGAAAACATGATATACTCATTTCTGAAAATGTGCATACTCAAAAATGAAACATCTTGAGCTTGAACTGAAAAATGAGCTTATGATGTTTCATATTTGAGTATGCACATTTTCAGAAACGAGTATATTATGTTTTCAAAAATTTGAATACATTTGGATCAGAGCCAGTTTGAGTAATTTTTTACTCAGTTTTGAGACTGTCGTTTTAAGAGTGTGTCTGCAACATTTTCATCTTGATTTTTAATCCGTAAAGGCACTTTTTTGTTTTATCTAGTCCGGACTTCGGGTAACTTTGCAAAATAAAGTTTTTTTACTGTTGCAAAAATCGACTTTTAATAAACGTGTCCTAATTGGGTTCTAAAATTTTGCCTACAAGGAGAACATAATATTTAGATAGTTCATTTGGGACTCGGAAAGTTAAATATTTGGTTGTGCAACTATAAAACTATGTAACTTATTCCTCGGATTAATAATGCTTTAATAGTATTCAACATTTTACTACCACGCTTTCCATCTCCAGAAGCCACAGACGGTATTTAAAACCTAATTAATCTTTAAAACTCAAACATATCCAATATGGAAATATATTAAGAAAATATAAAGCGCGTTAAGATATCAGTCTAGTCAGTCTTTGAAGCACACTTTTTCCGAAAAACAAACCGTCTAGCAGGTTTGTGGATTTTAAAACTAGAAACTACGGAATTTTGAGACATCCCTTCCAGAATAAACAACGAGTCCGTAAAACCAAAATTAAAGAACCGATCCTAGAGTGTTTGAAGGTTTTTTACCCCTAAGAACTTTCCTTGATTAAACTGAATCTTTAAAAAGACAGATGTATTCAAAAACTAGAGTTGAAGAGGAAATATGAGATATTCGAGTTTCTCCACATCTTGAAGGATTCCGAACCGGCAGTAATCTCTCATTTGCGTGCAGCAAAATACTGTTATTTAAGAACTCTATAAAAAATTCAAAAGAGGGTATTTTTATCGTGAGCTTTCGCTAATCATGAAAAGGAGAACCTTTCGAGAATGTTTTAAATGCAAAAATGCTGTTACATTGTGTCATCCATACGTCATTTATGACGTGAGATGATTTTAAATGTGTTTTAAATCGTTTATCTAAATCATCTCTAAAATATATTTGCATAAATAACTAAGGCTGCATCATCGGTTTGAAGCGATTAGCACAAGAACATTTCGGAGTTGAGAGAAGGTATGAATATTTTATTTCGCAGAGAAGAAATGCAAAGGAAAATGCTGAGAAATCTGTGATGATCAACTTATAAATTTATTCCTCATGCAAAATGGACTCGGAAACTTACTTTATGGCTGATAGCTTCGTTTGATCCTTGCTTTTGATAGGTACGGTGCTGTTTCTCTGGGCGCATATCCGTCCCACAGTCATGCAAAGGAACAATATAGAAGCCTGCGAAAAAAGAAAACATCAATAAATGAGAAACATTGCATCGTGTGAGAATAATTTCTCAGAAATCATAACAACCAAAATATTAAAGCAGTTTGAATTCAAACAGTTTAAATAGGACTGAGGATTTAATCAATACAGTTTATCTCCAGTTCTCGAGGTAGACTGACCTGAACACAATTTCATGTAGTTTTTCTTCGCTAGGAAGTTAAGAATGATGGGAGAATCCAAGTTCGAGTAGGGGTACGGGATATCAGTGTGGGAAGCTTGGCTTCTTAAGCACCTTTCTCGTAGAAGAGGGAGGGAGTAGTTATTGGCGAGAAGAAATCGGTTTGGCCCTTTCTTTATACCTCCCTAACCCTAGGGAGAGAATTGCTCGTTTGGGGTTACGCTAACCGCCTAGCGAGAAAAGACAAACAATATGAAGTCACTCAAAGAACAGGACACAAACAAAATCGAGCAACTAAGACCAAGACTGTAGAACCACTGCAGACGCTTTTGGCATTTTGCCCCCTGACGGCCGGTCGGTAAGCTTCAGCCCTTGCCCTCTTATGGTGTGGTGCTGTAAACCCCCCCCCCCCATAAGAGAAAGCAACCACAGAGAAAAATTCCAAAACAGGGTCCAAAACCCTATTTTCAAATGTCTACGTATGATAGAGGGCAGCACTGCAAACGTCTATGATCGGCAGAAGCGTTGGCGGTACAATTCGGAGATCACAGTGACGTGTTCATTCAATCTGTCACTCTCGAAAGGGAATTGGAGGATTCGACGATTGGGATTCTATTTCCCCGCCTCTCGTGACGTAACCAGGAAGGCATGAACTTGATGCAATCTCGAGACATACCCCATGCTTTTTCGATTTCCATTGTCGCCTATATAACCGCATGTGGACTATGTTCTAGTATCTGTGATAGCAACTTAAACTTACCAGAGCGCAAGCGATGGCAGGTCCACCGAAGCTAAACACGTAATAGTTGTCCACCCGCAGCCAGCAGTAGTTCTCGGTGCCGTAGCTGGCAGGGTCGATGAGGGCCGACACTGCGACCACGACGAGGGGCACCCCGTACGCCACGCACGAGTACCACTTGAGGCGCCACCTGTCGGGGTGGGCGGCGGCGTCCGTGGTCTCGCCCAGCAGCACGTAGAGGTGGAAGCTGTCGAGGAAGGCCCAGGCGAAGGCCGCCAGCAGAAGATAGTGCAACAAGCCGGCCAGAGCAGAGCAGGCCTTGGGCTCCTCGGCCTGCTCTAGGCCGCCCACCAGCGCCGCTTCGGCCAGTAGCAGGCACAGGCAGAGGTGCTTGTGGATGGTGACGCGTTCCGTGCGCAGGCACCTAGAGAGGAAGATACGGGGGTCAAATACTACATACGTTAAGGATGCGTGGCATTTCTAAATAATGTATGCAAGCTACCTGACCTTAGTTATTAAAAGCATATGAAAATAAACGTGGCTTGGTGCTATACAGGGTGATTCAGAAATAATCATCAATAATTTGGGGGGAGGTAGAGGGGCCCTAGACAAGCATATTTTGAATAGGGATGGTGGGGCGCAGCCTTACAGTTAAAGAGCTAGGACCTAATGTAGTGCGAGCACTTTTCAAAAGGCCGTTTTTAGAAGGCCCGTGTGTCGAAACAAACCATAATAAAATGATAAACATTATTGCATGAGGTACAGGAGTATCCGTACTACTTAAATTCTCAATTTGATATAAATTGGACCACTTGCTGAACCGTAGGGTGAGTTTTAAAACGTGCAATATTAATCTCTTAGTCAAACAATGGAGTTCCCTTAAATGGTATTAAGAAAAATGATGATAGGGGAAGGAATTTTCAATGATCAAACAGTTTCAATGATCAATGTTTTGATCATTAAAAATTCCTTCCCCGATCATCATTTTTCTAAATACCATTAAGGGAACTCCATTTTTTGACAAAAAGATTAATATTGCACTTTTGAAACTCACTCCACGGTTTAGAAAGTGGTTCAAATTCTATCGAATTCATGGTGTAAGTAGTAGGGATACTTCCTTACCTCATGCAATAGATTTTTTCATTTTATTATGTTTTGTTTCACACGGGCCTTCTAAAAACGACCTTTTGAAACGCGCTCGCACTACATTAGGTCCTAGCTCTTTAACGGTAAGGCTGCGCCCCACCATCCCTATTCGAAATATGCTTGTATAGGGCCCCTCTACCTCCCCCCAATTATTGATGATTATTTCTGAATCACTCTGTATACTCCTTGTAATTAGAATAGGCGGTTCGTCACCATGGCAACGCAATAGAAATGCAATGGGAAATGACTATACTAGACAGCAACGTTAATTGACCCTACTACGTCACTAACAAACAAATTAGTTCCCATCGCGGTGTCTGAGTTTCGAGTGAAACGAAGAACGTCAATTTTAAAATGCGATTATTTCATTAAACCCATGTACATATAGAGTCTTTTTATCACGACTTGCGTACCGAAGCATCACCTAGCAACCCAACAGGTCTTGTGTTTACCCACTTTCTCCTTCCGCGTACTGACGTACTGGGTTCAGGAAACGTTGCTGTTGAGTTTAGCAGCAAGCTGCCAATTCAAATTACACAGCAACAGCCATAGACTAGCTATGTCAAGGATAAGCTACATAACATCCACTTCATTGTCCACTGGGTAATTCCACGGTAATGTAACGTCAGTCACGCATATATTCTCCATTATTTCATACAAGATAACCTCCTCCTGCCTAAAAACTGGTGGGTTAGTCTAACCCACCAGTTTGCTGATTTTACATTACCATGCTGATTTACATTACCCGACTATGGATTATTGTACCAAAAATAGGTATAACGAAAAGAATTTGCTTATTAGCGGAATAAATCTATATGGAACTGTTTTAAAAAAGGTTATTTAGATTTTTGATGGTATAGGTCACAAAGAAAAATCATAACGGTATTTTCAAATGCCATCATTTAATAGAAGGCAGCACTGACATTTCCCTATCTATCCTTGAGATCTATTTGGTATTTTCCACCTTTTAAGGTTTGAAATGCATTTGAACCAATACACGGTTTTTTTAAGATACTAGAGGCTTATACATAAAAAAACTTCCAGATTTAAAGTTATATTTTAAAATAATTAACTTAAGATATTTCCAAACAAGCGAAGAAAAAACCTTTGTTTGACGAAAAAAATCGTGATAAAAGCGGAATTCTAACTCATTAACTCATTTATTTTATTTTCAACGAAAAAATACATAATGCAATAAAATAAACACATAAAACAAGTTTGATAAATTACTAATAAAAAAGCATCGAGTTCTCCTCCTAATAAAAATTTAAACAGAAAAATAATAGAGAATTAATCTGTAAATCTTATACCTGACAAATAAACCAAGATTAATAGAACCTTCCAAAAATATTCAAAGGTGGATAAACGACCATAAAAAAAGAGGAAATAAACCCTTTAAGTTGGTCCAGTTCTTTTAAGCTAGTGAACATAATCTCATAGAATTCCAACTTTTTATTTAATCTTGAAGCATCTAATCCGAGCAATAACTATAATAATAACTATATGAACAATTCATCCTATAAGAGTTCACAAACATTTTTTTTCTAATCCTTTTCTAGCCTCTTTCACGGTCTGTTTACACTTATAGAAGTTTTCAGAAGAGCACTTCACAGCGTGAATCTATTATTTTAAACCCCTGGAAAAAAGCGTTGAGTAATAGTATTGAGAAAAGAGACACAAAAAAAGCTGAAACGGTTTGGCTCTTCAAAACTTTCCACTTAAACTTTTAACAACTTGCGCTCCAATACCCAAATTAATGAAACTCGCAAATTTAATATAGTTTTTAATGAACATTTTTTTCATTCTCTCCTTAGTTAGATAAATAGGATGCTTATTATAAAAATGAGAGAAACAAGTCTTTATCGCATCATCAGCATAATTTATTTGGAAATCATATGACGTTCCAATTAATTATAAAGTGTACCGTCGAGGAGATCTAAAAGATTATTTTTTTAGATTTTAGAGCACTTTATATACGTAAGAGTGTTAAATAAAATGCTATAAAACAATTTAGAATAAAATGAACAATTATTCAAAAACAAACTATTTTCGTTTAAGGATTGACTTTTTGTTTTTAAGTTAAACAGCAATTAATATCAGGGGTTCATCCAGGTTTTACTGTCAGGGTCCTGATTTTAGGAATTTTGTGAAAAATTGCAAGGATTTTTGGGAAAAGTAAATGGAATTTTGTGAAAAATCAAATGTAATTTTATGAAAATGAAGGGTTTTAAGGCTAAAGTGGCAAATTCCATTCTAAAATAATAGGATTCCATTTGAAAAACACTTTTCAAATCACTTTTTATGTTTGGACTTTAACCAAGAGTTTGTTTTTGGGAATTAAAATTTTGTGAAGGGTCCCTTTTTGAATATCAGAATTTTGTGAAGGGTCCTAAAACGGACCATATTTTTACTAGATGAACCCTAGAATATAACTATTCTACCAAGAACGTCTGATAATTTAGTAAAAAATAATAATTTTACTAACGAATTAAAATTATTTTCGGTACATACATTCTTCCATTTAATTTGTCTAATTGTGGTAAGCTTATTGTCCACACATAAAAATTTAACTCTATTCAATTTCAATATACCTTATCTCGTCAAAAACACTTATCGTAATAATTCTTCTGATAGTTTATGGCCAAAAATTACAGGCCAAATGCAAAAAGTAACAAACATTTCAAACTGATGCACCTGTAGATGTGTACTAAAGTTAAAAGATGTTGTACTGATAAATTTTGTTACTACATTAGCAAAAAAGATAACAAAAATGTAAAAATAAAGAAAAAAGAAATGGGTTATTTTTTTTAAATTTGTGTTTGTGTGATTTAAATATATCATTTGATAATTTAGTTTAGTATTAAGAAATGGAATTTAATATTAATTCCAATTTGCTTCGTATTACTGAAAGAAATATTGAAATGGTTTTAGTTAATTTTTATATGATAAAACAAGAATGTAAAGAATTATTCCAGAGAATAAACACTTTCGTCACATTTTTATAATAAAAAAAACTGAGAAAGTCTTAATAAACTTCTTTTTAGCTAAAGATTATTTTATTTTATGTTTTAAAACTGGATTCATCTGCTTTCAAGCTATTTTAATGCAGATAATCTATTAAATAGTTTTCTAAAGCATTTCTCCCCAAGTAAAGCCGATAACATGTTTTTGCATGGTTACAAGATACGTTTTGTTATTTTAATCTTAAACGAAAACAGACATTTAATTATGATATTAAATGTAAGAGGGAAAGAGATGAAAATAATGTAAGTAAAGCGCTCAGTGGTTTGATAATGTATTTGCAGTTTCTAACTCAAACGCATAGGAACTGCTTCACTCGAGAAAATAAAGGACACAAATGCTTTTGAAAGTTGAGATAAATGATAAGAGCAAGGATATAAAGTATACCCAAGAAAAACTTTTATTTTAAAAAAGACAAAATTGCTTCGAAGTTCTCTTTTTTCCAGGAATACAGTCCACCCTAACATCAAAACGAATAAAATAGCTTGTGGTCAACCTTAAAATTCCATCAGGGGGGACTAATGCATTTGGTTTTCTAGGAAGGAAAAAAATTGAGTTGAAAAATAAAAGGTTTACCGATTTTAAGTATAAAACTCGGGGTGCAAAAAATGAGGATCTACCGTTATCTAGTTTGAGTTTTATATTTTTCGCGTTCTATTAAAGTTGTTCCTCCCATAAATTGCAAAAGGGGGACGGAAAAAATACAGAAACCTTAAGAAGTACTCAGACTTGGGTTCTATCTTAATATTTATTGTAGAGCTCCTTCCTTTTTCTTTTCTCGAAAATGACTTTTGCCGCTTTTTTAACAGAGTAATGAAATTTTGTTTTCTTAATCCTCGGAACTTTGTGAGACCATAAGGCCTGGTTTATTTTTCTAGTGCCTTCTGTTTGAGTTTTATACCAAGTTATATAACTAAAATATCGTGTTTCCTTCTTTGCCACAATTTTGCAAGAAATGAATTCATATATTTTTTTGACGCCGGAAAAAAAGAGGACTTGGGTACTTTTATTTTAAACTAAAGAACTAAATATATAACATCAGATCTAGACCACAAAAAAGCTTTATTGAAAACAATTCTTGGAAAATTCTCCAATTAAAGGTTCTTGGAAATAAGTTATTCCCTCTTAGGTATTTAAAATTTTTTCTTTAATATCTAATCTAAACCATTTAAGAGGATACCTTAGTTTTAATAAGAACTCCAGTAATCAATTAACCACACAGAAAAAATAAATTCAGAGAGCTTCTTGACTCGTGGAAAACTCACACACGTCCTATTTTTATCCTATGTACTTCATAGTTTTTCATGTATGTATCATCTATGAGAAAAAATAAAGGTTCTTTCTATTCTTCACAGCTAGTATTACAAAGTATAAGATGCAATAAATGACAGAGGAAAGTACCATCACTTGTTCCACTAAATTACCTAACTTTTACCTTCAACAAACGAGAAAACTTTCCAAGAACCATACTCTCAGAATAGAAAAATCTTCAGCGCAACAATTAACGTTGATTGCATTACATTTCCTTCCTAACGCGTTCCAACACGGTTGAAGGAGAATTCTATCACCCCAAAGCTACACCCTGGTCAGTAAATGGTCCTCAAAAAAGAATCTTTGAATTAATTGCTAATCAAGTCCATATTAACGCTACGCAGGTATTTGAAACACATTACGTCCACTTACAAACCCGGTTCTTTAGGTCAGTAAATGGTCCTCAAGAAAGCATTGCTGAATAACTAAACAACCCAAGGCTACGCAGGTATTTGAAACGCTTTACGCCCATTCCGCACACGTCTTAGGGATCGTCCATCCACCCTTTGCGCCCCATTGCGCCCCTGATTCACGGCCTATAGGGCGACCCTTCAAGCCCCAAGGTTTTGTTGCAGCAACAGCAAGCTAGCTCCAACAGATTTAACTGTGGTAGAGTTAGTTCGCTGTTGCTGCGAACGCCCCGATTTCGTGGTCAATTAGCCAAGGTAGCCAAGGAGATTAAAAGTAACATTTCTGCGGCGGCGGGGGGCGTAACAGCGACAAAGAAAAGGGGGAGGGTAATTTGTCGGGACTAATTGCGTGGGAGGAATGCCGAGGGGGGTTGACCCCCTTTCCCGAAGAACGTGCGAAGTTTACGAAGTTACCCCTTTTCTCTTTGAAGGGAAAGATTAGGCCGGGATTAGGAGTATATGTGATCGAGGCGCGTTTGTCAAAGGATTTTTGACAGGAGTTTTCCGGGAAAACGGGATTTCTATGGAAAGAGCCGATTAGGAGTTAGTGATGGGAGCTAATGTTTTGGAGCTCTTGTAAATGGTTCGTATTAGGAAGAAGCATCGACGGATTCTGTGTTGAAGAGTATTGACTAGATTTAAAAGCTATTATTTAAAATCCTTCGTAGCTGCCAACCGTTTCATTTTCATGTTTTGTTTAAAAAAATGGACATTTTTTATTGATATATTCCAAATTTTAGATAATTTACCCCAGTTTTCCTTTATGAATTCAGAACAAGTTAATAAATATTTTATTTCCGGAACAAGACTTGGGTATCGGGAAAAATACAGACAAATCGGAACGGTCGGCAGCTTCGCTCCACAATATTATTTTGGACAGGGTAATCGTGAAATTGGCTTAAATATTGCATCATGCGTTTTAAATTTTTTATTTTCTATCAAAACAACTCGATATCCTGTATTACTATTAAACGCCCAAAGGTTACGTTACCTATGTTTAATGTTTTAAAGGAGATTTAAAAGTACGTCATTAATTCCGTCAACGTATTTTAAATGAACGTAAAATTCAGAAATCAATATTTTGAAGCAAAAAAATAACTTTGATTCGCAACTTTTTTTCACAACTGAACATTCAAATGAAGAAAAATCAACATCCGCATACACCAATATTATACATAGTTTCACGAACATTCCAACTTTTCAGCCTTAACGACGGAAAAAGTCAAAAAACTACCTAATCTCAAAAGCAATAAAAAAACGGTTTGTATCCCACGTCATAACTGCAGACTTATATCGCACACAAAGCCCCAATCAGAAAACTTCCACCCAAGACAGAGCTCCTGGATCTATCCCTCCACAGCGAACAAAAAAAAGAATCTCATTCCCAAACACACAGACATATACGTCTCAATTTTAACTGCAAATCCCACCTGACGCGTTCTTTAACAAAGAGTAATGGCAGTCCGAAACGGAGCGAAGACGTACAAATACAGGGGAAAGACAGAGAAAAGACGGGGGCTTAAATATTCATCGGCTGCCATTAGGGGAAGATTTGGGAGCCGATTGCGACGGACGAAGGGAACTTATCGGCAGGGCTGATGGCACCCTCCCCCCACATTCTCCATCTCTTTAGCTCAGTTACCGTCTCTTGGCCCCAAGGGTGCAGTTGACGAAAATTACCGCAGAACTTTTACCGGACTCGATACTTTTTTTTGCAGGGATTTATTGGAATTTAACCCCCTGATCGAAATTGCGGGAAAAAATCGGGGTTCCTCGATGGTCGATCCCAGGGCGGCATTTGGTTGATGCTTTCGCTATCAACCAAATGCTAGTCGATTTGGTTGATGGCGTCTTTAAGGATGACTATTTTTTCTTCCAATGCTTATATCCTTTGCGGATGGGGGTAACTGGTGCGTTTTGCAGAACCAAAAACCAATAAAAACTATCTCATTGATATTTTATAATGTTAAAAATTTATTTTCTCAAATTTTCGATTCGTAGAAAAATATATTACAACAGAGTTTAAATATTTTAGAATACGTAAAAGTAGTTTATGATTTATCAGTATTTTATATTTATAGTTAACTTTCTGACAAAGCAGGCAATTTCTATTCAGATGTTTCTTGTATATTCTTGTGGATCGAGATAGCTGGTTCACATTGTTATTTACTATTAGAGGAATGGGATGTTTGAAAAAGATGTATAAAAATTTAAAATGTATAAATGGATTTTTTATTCATCAGTATTTGCTTTTTATATGTTATAGAAGTCTGGCCGGTTTGTAAAGAGGCCAGCCTATGGTTGCAATCACAGCTTTAAAAAACCTTTGTTCTTCTTTAAGTTGTTCTTAATGTGTCCATAACATTATGTCTATTCAAGGTATCAAGAAAGTTACATGAAAATAGTTAATTATGGTTACATGAAATGGCAAAAAATCAAGGGATTTCCATTTATTTAAAAAGAAAAAAATTATGTAGTTCTAACAAAATAAAACAATACCGTGCTTTAAAGAAACCACACTAATAAAATCAAAACAGGATTATAATTTTCACAACAGTCATTATATCCTCAACTTTCGATACACACACTTCATTTATCGAAAGGAGATTTCCAATAAATAAAGCCACTTAAAAACGACGATCTAATTCAAACACTCATCCTTTTCAATGCAAGTCTTAACTTCATATACTGTTAAAAATATGACGGCTAATATCAGAGAGAAATTCCTAACAAAACCTTTTACCTCCCGAAACCGTAACGCAATTGTTTAAGATAAGTAGCAGTATGAATAAACAAAAAGCAAAAAAAATCTAAATCTCTTTTTATCCCTCAACTTTTCCTTAACCATTTATTGTATCCAAAGCGTACTTTTGTGAACCGTGAAAAACAATGAGTCCGTATTTCAATTCCACTTTGAGATAGAAAGAAAATTTCCGTTTATCCAAATTATTATTTTTTTAAGGAATCTTTTCCTCTTCCCTTGCCTCGTTTTTTTCCTCCCCCGCTTTCTTTGCCGTCTCCTTTTTTAATCACTTAAGCGTTCTCCATTAAAACTACGAAATGGAAATCTTTTTAAACCCCTGAATTTCCATGCCCCCTTCCCTATCTGCCTGTTTTACCTAGCGCTTTCTATCAAATTGAAGCACTTAGTTTGCTCTCAAAAGTTCTTTAGGGGGTGTTTTTTTATTCATCTTATTGTGTGTTTTGCTCGGTTCTTTCCCATCATGTCATTCAAGGAAGGAAGCGGAAAAACAAAACTAAACTCGAGAAAAAAAAACAGGGTAAAGTCCTTATTTTCATCAAGGGAGGGGTCGTATATCAATTATACAGACTATCTCTATTTTTTAAACGCTTTTATTCTACTTGCTTTTGGCGGCGTTTTACGCGTGGAATTTTAAAACTCGATTTTCGGGCACTTCCCGATATGTCAGGGCCCCGAAACTTTACACATCGGTGTAACCCTCATGACACTCCAATATCCAACCATTATCTAGTCAAACAACCAAAGGATTAAGTTAATTAACGAGTATTTTTAATTAACAGAAAAACCAGAATTTGATACCTTTCCCAAGGGGCTATTCTCCCTAAACCGTGCACAATTGTTTATAAGGCATAACTTCATCATATTCAAAAGTCAAAACGAGAATTGCCCAGTAATTAGGATAATTATAGACGAATAATCACTTTTTTCTTTCTGGATGCTTGTACATAATATTTCAGGCACTTCCAAACGATATAAAGTTCTGAAACTTTGCACCGTGGTGGAAACTCGATGACAATGCAATATTCAATCATCAACTAGTCAAAACCTCCGTAATTTAGGTAATTAACGAGTGTTTTTAGTTATCCTTTTAATTCATATTTGAGACATTCCGTGAAGCCAATGGCTCCCAAAACCTGTAAGATAATATACTAAGTATATAACTACAATATTTAATCTTCAAAACGTGATTTTTTACCTTCCAATTAACAATTAAGATAATTAGCGATTTAAGATAATAACCGCGAGAAAGAAATCGCCAGAAGAGCGAGAAATCGCCGAAAATATCGCCGAAAATCGCCGAGAAGAAAAATATGTTCTTTTATAATTTATTGACTACTGAAAAGACTGGATGGTACTGTTTGCTCCTTGATACACACACACTAATTCTGAGTTTCTTACGATTGTTTTTTTTATTTTATTGAATGCTTTCTTTTTATTGTGAATCTTTTTGATATCGATGGATTTCATCGGTGATTGAGCGGATGCGAGGAATATATTCTTTGTGCGAGGTATTTTTCTTGCTCAGCTCTGTTATTATAACGTACCCAGCAAAATTAAATAGATTTTAAAATTAACTTTGGAGTTGATTGTCCTGCTGAGTCGTCAGAGGATTGTTCTACTTTGTCAGATATGTGAAAATTTTTTGTTATACTACATGAAACTAAAATTCCATCCTAACATAACATTAAATATGGTTGAAATAAATACATTTTTTCTTGTGAGTTTTTGTTAAAAAGTACCATGACTAAAAAGTAGAAAATAAAATAAGTAAAAAAAAGATTTTTTAAAAAACGCTTTTATTGAAGTGTTCTAAAAGGTCAAAAATAATTTTTTCGGTTTGACAAATAATTTATTGGGAAGTAGAAAATAACTTTTTGGTAAGTAAAAAAAACTGATTTTCTAATCACTAAAAATAAAAGCGTGGGCGCTTGTCATTCTTAATTCACTATATATTCTAACTTCTTTATTCTATGTTCTATGACGTTAGATTTACAAATTTCTCATTCATGAGTTTTGAGTGGGATGGATTCACTTTAAATTCTCTGTTAGGTATTTTTATTTATATAAAATTATACATAAATGCCGACGTAATGGCCTGGTCGTTAGAGCATCTGACTGATGCAAAGCCGTACGTCTGGGGTTCGAATCCCCGTTTGGCAAGGATGTTAGTGTCACTGTCCTGTAAAAAAAAAAAATTTAAAAATATTAAAAATTACTAGCGCCCACGCTTTTATTTTTAGTGATTAGAAAATCAGTTTTTTTTACTTACCAAAAAGTTATTTTCTACTTCCCAATAAATTATTTGTCAAACCGAAAAAATTATTTTTGACCTTTTAGAACACTTCAATAAAAGCGTTTTTTAAAAAATCTTTTTTTTACTTATTTTATTTTCCTCCACCTCATTTCCTCTGATGAGTTTGAGAGGACATTTAATAGGGACGAATACAACTTTCAAAAAAATTTTTCTTTATTCTTTCAGTCCTAGGCGCCCCAAATTTTCCACAGGATTCAATGGTTAACTCAGATAATTTGGATTGACAGGGCTAATATCCTCATCTAAACCTTTTTCTTTCTTTCTTTCTATCTTTTCTTTTTCTTGAAAATCCATTGATGTATAATTTTCGGTCACCTGTAAGAGTCAATTTGACTCCTTGGTGTCTCATACGTGTATTTTTGTCATTTTCCCTTATATTTTTTTTGTTTTGACCTTAACTATGTATATATATTAGTAAAAATAAGATTTGATTTGATTTGATATTAGCCCTTTCACTTAACATTTATGTTACGGGCAAAGTGATTAATTGGGCATTATTAATAATGCCCAGAGTGGAGGCAGGCAAAGTGATAAATTTCATTCATAAATTCTATTGAATTTATCACATTGCCCGGGCGTGATTAATAATGCCGATTTATCACTTTGTCCGTAACATATACACTGCAAAGCTCCACAAAAAAAAATTTTAAAAACGCTTTTTGTACTGAAATTATCAACTTTTTTTGTTAGTTACAACAATTTAACACCTGAGGAAGTGTTCTGAATATGTTTGAAAAGAAGTATTAGAAATGTGTTATAACCAGAAATGCGTTTTAAAAATAGTGTTTTAGAGTATGTTTAGAATGTGAGAGTGTTCTTAAATTATAAGAACACATTTTTGTCTAATTTTCAGCAACACTTTACAACACAAAATTTTTCTCACACAACCCAATCGCATTACATACAGTCAACATGCTTTTGATAGTATGTATTCTGTGTATTAGCATTGAAAAGAGTATCACGAATAGAGTATGAACAATTAAAGTACAACTTATCAAAAATAATACCGACGTAATGGCCTAGTGGTTAGAGCATCTGACTGCAAAGCCGTACGTCTGGGGTTCGAATCCCTGTTCGGCAGGGATGTTAGTGTTACTGTCCTTGTGTGTGTGTGTGTGTGTGTGTGTGTGTTGAATTTACCTATACAGGTCCATTACCTTCAGGTGAATTTGTACAAATTTTTGAAATTAAAAACAAAATAAAATAAAGAAATTAAAAGGATATTAAAACCCATAACGAAGTCAGAAAAAAAATATTTTATAAACTTCAACAGCTCGGTCTTCCTAGTTCTTCAATTAAGTGAGATTTCTAAATGTGAAATAAGAACATATGAAACAGAGAAGAAAAATATCAAGCTTCTGGTATAATAAATTTTTTTTATATGCATCGTATATAAAAATGTAATTATTTAAGATCGCATCAAACACTATAAAAAAGAAAAACGTCCCAGGGACTTCAACACCTACAAGTGGTTTAGGAATTATGTCATTGCACCATGTAAGTAAGTATGCACTTTATACGCGTTCCCTAGCATAGATAATAAAAAACTCTTTGAAACCACGATGCAGATAGAACTTTAGAGTAGATAAGCACCTTTTAATCCTGGAATTAAAATAAATCTAATTACGCCTTCTAACTCCAATTAATGAAAATGTGTTGGTTCTTATAGCTGCTAATAATATTTCCGAGAGGAAAAAAAAGAAGTTTTTTAAACGTACCTTTTACCGAAAGAAGAAAATTCTACAGAAGCAAAACGTGTGTCTAAGGCATCATGCACTTAAGTTCTGCATTTAACTTATCTAGGGTATTTTTTGTGTAAAAAATACGTATTCTGAGATAACACAGTTAGCCAGTTATAAAACGTGGATGTAAAAAATTAAATTCCATACATGATATAGTAGAATAATTATCACTGGAGACTGGAGATATTATTAGTATTAAAAAGCGTTTATGCTATAAAAATAATGGTTAAAAAGTAGCATTTAACTAGGGAACTTTCCTTTAATTTTTTTAGTATCAGGAACTATAGGGTATTTATATTTAGCAAACTATCTTAAATGTTCATATAATCGCTTGTTATTTCCCTGAGACATGAAATTTGTTTTCGTGTGGATACTTAATCTGGTATTTAGATAGATACAGGGGAGTTTATATAGTTTTAATATGAAGATACGTCGTACAGCTATCTTTCATTTAATACTTTCAGATGTTAATAACTTTTGTCAGATACTCCAACCCCGTTATTTATCACAAGATAAAAATATATAAAACAAATATATACATTTATGGGGTGCTAATACAAAAATCGGGGAAAAAATTTTTTTTTGCTATTTTAATTTAAATTATTTCTTGCAAGTAATTTTTTTCTTGTTTTCGACGAGGATAATGATCATATAAACAAACAAATATTTTTCTTAATATTTTTTTATTTTATTTTCGTTATCTTGACTTTTTAAGATGACTGTTGAAATTCACCAAGCGACTCGAAAACTTCCCTTAACATGAAAATGAAATGAATTTAACCAAAATTTTCTTACAATTACTGAAAAATTCAGATAAAACCTTTTTGGGAATTTATTATGGATGTTTTAATCAAGTGCTTACTCGCACATATTTTCGGAATCGATAAAAGGTTAAACCAAACATCAACCGAAAATTCCCCACCTACAAGCACACATCTTAAGAAATGCCATTAATACGGAATATTCTGCCAATCTCTCTTGACGTTTTTATCAACAAGTCGCACTCCTCCACCGCTTCGGGGGAGACACTTCCCTTCCATGCACCCCTTATGTGCACAGACGTGTATGGCACAAGGCAAAGCGTCTGCCAAAGAACGCAAAACAAATTTGATCCCAGCAAAAACGGCTTTGAAAATGTTTGTCAAGCCAGTTTTTTTCTCTCCTCGGCTCCTCTTGCTTTCCGTATTTGATAAAGTATGACGCCAGAATGAATTTCGTCGTTAAAAGTTCTTGCCCGGGGAAGCTTTTTGAAATATTTATTCACCCATTCACTTCCTTTTTTTGAGAGGGAGGGTGGATGGGGGTAAATCGTTCAGAAGACGTCGACGTTTTCCCGAGAGAAACGTAATCTCGTTCGCAGTATTTCGATTGCCTGGTACGACGTCAGTGGTCAATCAGTTGAAGATTTAATTGGTTAAATTCCGTTAACTGTCCCGTTAAATATCAACAAGTTGTGTTGTTCAAATATCGCCAAATTTTTATGGTTGTCATTAAAATAACTACAGTACATTTCCGCATCCTTACAATACCCTTTTAATAAAATTCATTCAATCAATTTTTTTTCAACAGACATCAAGATGAAAACCATCCACAAACGAAATAAAACCCCCCTTTAAAAGAAAAATATATAGATATAAACAATAAGATTAAAATTTAAAATTTGGATTTTTTAAACTAAATTAATGGTCAACCCGACTGAAGACTTCTTCAGGGGTCACCCCCAGCCGAGCTGACAGAGGCCTTTTCTGTAGCAGTTGAACCGAGGTTCAAAAACTGCCGTAACCCGAAGACCCCCCAAAAAACGTAACTACATCAAAAAGAACAAGAAACAAATAAGACCACCACAAAAAACAGTCAACTCACCAGAGAACAAATAGTAATCTCTACATTCAAATAAAATACATGCCCTTTGTGATCTCCGTTGCCAACTCAAAAAAACAAAATTCACAAATCAAATTTCTTGGTTCTCGTAATCGAGCTGTAGCTCCTCTATCGTAAATTCGAGGTTGCAGTAATTGGTTGGGTAAAGAATTATTATCATACAGGTTTAAAATCAAGGCTCTTGTGGCTTCCAAATAAGAGTTCTTATTATTGCATATATGTTTGTGCAAATAAGTTATATAGTGATTATGTGAATTAGGGATTAGTGATAGTGATGTGATTAATGATATAGTGAAATTATAGTGATTTAAAAGAAAAAGCGGTTCAAACTCCAAGCAGAAGCAAATGATAAACTTTGCAACCAACCAACCAAAACACCACTGCTATCTTACCACTCATTCAATGTAATACACACCTCTATCTCCAGCCACACAACAAATCCTATACTACAGCACCTCCAAATCCAGCCCAGAGGGCATCAACCAAGCCTTTGATCTAGATGGTAATTTTCAGTCCGGAATAATAACGCGGGCCAAGGGGCATGTATGGGGCAGATTAACTATGGATAGCTAACCGAGACGGCGGATGCTCCATAGTCACGTGGGTCCTGTTTAAATTTTCAAGAGCTGGCCAGACATGCAGCTATTGGAATGGTAATTACTGTGGAAAACAGCGTCTTGGATATTAAGTCAGTGTTTCGCGGAGGATAGAAACAATCATGGAGATGTTAAATAATTCACAGCTCCAGAGGAGTTATTTGATTAGTAGGTGAATTGAAGGAAAATGGGAAGGGGAGATAGCAACTAAATGTCTTAACTCGAAATTAATTTTGTAGAAAGAAAATTTATATCATTAAACATTTTTCAGTAACATGACTTTAGGCGTAGGGTGTTGAACTTTTTTTATAAGATTTAATGCAACATATTATTTTGGCTTAACTTGTGTCTACTAAGCTTGATGCATGATTTAACTTCACATCAGCATTTCATCACTAATTTAGGGATTATAGTAAATATATAATGCATAAAAATATTTTTTTCTTAAATAACACGGGATATTTTTAAAAAAACACAGAAGACGGCAAGCAAAGATGATTTGGGGTTAATTAGCCTAACAGGGGCATGAATAATTTATTAGCTATATCACTATAATAGTGTGATCCTGAGTTATCGGATTTTATCTCCTTTACTAAGAAATAACATCAAAACAGGGGGAAAAAGTGGGAGACATCTACCCCAAAAGATGTCATAATTGAGGATCACATCTCTGGATAAAGAAAAAGCAAAACCAGTCCATCCTCGACACCTGAAAAACACAACAAAACGAAACCACGCATTTATCCAAGAGGGAAGAAAATAAATGCAATGTAAGTCAGCCGGCCGTCGTCAAAAGAAGTAGAAAAGGTCCAAAAAGATCGCCAGGCGTCAGAGTGTGTTGGACAACTGGTCACACCCATAGAACATTAAACGGCCATTGCATTCATCATGCCCCAGCCATTGGAAAAAGAGAAAAGAATTAATGAGGGAAAGAAGTAAAATAAAATATATAACCCGGTTTCCCAATAAAATCACGAAAAAGCGTTCCGAACACGGCGCTTGTAGTTTGTCATGGCTGACACCGGGAAGGCTTCAGCCACGGAAGTGCTGCCATTCAGGAGCAAAGAAATGCAAGTCTCGTCTGTGTTTTTGGTCACTAGAGACTGGAAGCTATGTCTGGACCACAGAAATATGAGTATGTTTGTTGGTGGTGTAATATAGAGCGTTATTTCATTATAGTTGTTTATTTATAGATACGAGGGAAATACAAATAATTCGATTGCAAGGATGTTTGGTTTGGAAGCCTGGAAAGACATAGATTTGGGTTAAGGATGTCACCAAAATTTATTGCACTTTTCACATTCCTAAAACTTTTACACCCATAGAGTTAAGTATTGACATGATGAAAAAAAGCTTTAATAGTATGATATTAAAAAATGAGTTACATCTCCACTTCCAAATAAAAATCACTATAATTAAATTTACAGTTAGTAGTGTACATGTACATTGTACATACAATTAGTATTGTATATACAATGATGTAAATATGTATAATTAAGGTTAAATAAATTGTATTCAAATGTGTGTGAATCCACGCTTTTCAAAATACCTCATTTTTATGCATAAAGTAATTCAACATTACATTAAGCAATGAAATATAATATTTTTGTTTTCCTTCTAATAAATGGATAAATTTTTGCTTATTAAAGCAATTGAATTGTTTAAAAGATTTGCGTATAAAGGACTTAAAGCGTAGAAATGGTCTTTTAAATTTTATTTTAATTTTTTTGGCGTTATTTAATGTTATTTAAAATGTTTTGGGCGGTGAGGTTTTGAAAAAAAAAGCATTATCATTATAAATATCCCGGAGGCCTGCCTACCAATGAATTTTGAGAGTATTCCAACAAATTTATAATAATACTAATCACATTACGTTTTGCACCTCGGCGAGACAGCTGGAGAGTGAGGGGGAGGAGATATTGGATCTTCTGCTGCGAAAGGATCCTTTTGACTTTGTGTAATTAAATTTACATCCAAGGGGAATAGGCGACAACAACAATAACATTACGTTGTACCAGCAAAGGCGACTTCTCTAACACGCCATAAACTGTGCACAAACCATAACAGAATCACTCAGAAAGAAAAGACAGTCTTACTACAACATCTCTCCCTCCGAATCTAGACCACTGTTGAGCACACTGCAAAACCTTAAAGAGAAGCTCACACGCAACAGTCCTAGATAAGAAAGCTGCCAAGAAAAGAGATACCCACGGTCCGATTTTAAATAAATAAATAACTAACAGAAACGCTCGTTTTTCCCTCTTTGCAGGTGAAGGAGAGAATACCTGGGTGTTGTGGAATACGGGGATGATATAAAACGGAGGAGTGATAAATTCGCCGGGAAAGGCTTTTGTTAGCGGGCCCGGGAGCAAACACATGGACAGGGAACTTTTTGCATTAAGTTTAATAATAATATTACTATTATTGAAAAGAGAGCGGGGAAGTAACATTTATCACGGGTGCAGACAAATTGTTTCTCGATCCTCCTCTGGGGAGGAATTTCATCGCGGTTCTCTCGCTTTGGGGAAGATGCGTTTTTATATTGATGGGGACGTTTGAAGGACGCGTTGATGGAATTTATTGATATTGCTGTTATAAAGAATTGAAATGAATTTAATTCTTGTGAAATGTTTAACCAGATATAGTTCGGAGATATAAACTGCAATATTTTTAAAAGTTGAACGAAAAACTTAATATAGACAAAGCTAAATGGAAGTCTTATGGAAAAACGTTTTCACTATACAATAATAAACAATATTTGTTTGAACATCTTTAACGAGTTTAAAAAAATACATTAAAATAATCGGTAAATGTAGTTTTTAAAACCTGAACCAACTGCAACAATTTATTGATAAATTCTAACAAAATCATAGAAAATATATGACAATAACATTAAATTAATTGTATTTTGGTTCGTTAACGCACATCTACTCCATACGTCACCTGAAAACCAAAACTAGAGAAATAAAATGAGCAGCACTGTTATATCCCCTCTCCACCAATCGAAAAAAGTATCCGAATGCTACCCATCCGCACGATCGGGTCCATCTCGTCATCAGGTGTTTATTACGCAGGGGGCGACGCCTCGTTGGGTCCTTCGGGGGCCCCGGCAGTGATTAAACTGGGGCCGATGCTGCTGGCCTCGGCAGAAAAATGGCAACTGAGTTATGGCCAAAGAGAGAGGAAGAAAAGGTGAGATACGGGGAAATATGGTTACGTGTGTGTGATGGCTAGTGGGCGAAAAAGTTTCTTTCGACTGATTGTCGGAGTAACTTGGTGACGGGGGTACTTTGGGTGTAAATGAAGTTGGGGAAGGCTCCGAGGGTTGTTTGGAGTGACGAAGTTTCGGGGTGCTAGGGGGGATACGAAAAGTTCTTTTGCGATTGGATGTATGTGGTCGAGTTGGTTGGATATATTGAGAAAAATGTTTACTTTTTCACATAAACATTAATATTTTAGAATAATTTTTTAAAAAAGTATGGTCTCTTGCCCTGATTTCTGGCATTTCTTGCATTTCAGATTAATCTCTAGAACGAACAAATTTCATGTCAATCAATTTTAAAAGTGAATTTTTGGGGAGATTGCATCATATTGCTTCACGTTAAAACCTGCGATGCTTCGAAACAAAAACTTGGTACTAGTATTTAAATTTAGTAAGAGGGGTTAAAATAAAATGGGCAGTCACGGAAAGGCCTGTTTTCTTCACCAAAACCAAGCAACTTTAAACGATGCCAGTTTTACTAGAAAAAAAATTATCTTCCTAATGATCTCGATGGGTCTTCAGCGGTCTCGGGAATCGAACCCGGGACCCTCCGATCCCAGGTTCTATTTCCGACACCGCTGAAGACCCATCGAGTATATGCGGAGTACGTGCTCGTTTAATCTGTGGGTCCGAAAGTCCTGTGGTCAGTCGCAGCAGTTTGCCATGGGTCCAGGTCTTTTAAAGACTATTTCCCTCCCCTTCAGAGACATGGCAAAATTGTGGAGGTGGCGATAGATGGTGGCAGCATATATCATCCATGCAATAAATAAATAAAAGAGAGACGAAGCGGATCATCTTAGAGTAAGCAAATGTCTCCTAAACTTTCCAAATAAACTAAACTAAACTAATCTAATCTTCCTAATCGCTAATTCCGCTAAGTTAAAAGAGAACAATACAACCCCTTCAAATACCAATGCAAATACCTATCGCATATTTATATATGAAGGATACACCTTTTTAAGAAACTAAAATATATAAAGTTGAATTTGAAAGGTACGAAATCAAATCAAATTAATTAACCTTAATCAAATTAACCTAACCTATAGCCAATTTAATAAAATAGTCAAATAACACTACAATTTCATTGTTTTACGAGCTCATAATTTGTCATATACGTTTATCTTTAAATTACAACCGCTAAAAGTAACTCCCTACGACTAGATTGAGTAATCCTCCTTTTTGCAGACCGTAAAAAACAATTTAATTAAATAAATGAAGGTACATCCCGCACAAAATGATCACCAATGAAGATAAAAAAGGGAGAAAAACCAGTTTAATTTCAATTGCCCAGCAAAAATCAATGGCCGCTGAATCCTATCCATCAATTTCGCAAAGAACTCTTCCCCAATTCCCCGAACGCACATTTTTCTCGAATTTCCTGAAGTCTGAACTTTTCTTCTCCCCTTGTCTTGTTTACAGCATTTTTCACCACTTTTCGGGCCACCGGGACACGAGCTCAGAGGGGCATGTCTGGCGAATTCTTCCCCGTTTTTTTGCACTCGTTAATTGCTCTATTTTTCTCTCTTTTAGAAACTTCAGAGATTCTTTTCAGAAGAAAAAGGAGGAAAAACAGGACAGTGCGGCCGTGTTCAGGAAGAGAATAAACAGCTATCGCCGAAGTGATAGAATCCGTTGTTGGGGCTTCTTATGGAAGGGCTGCGAGGGGAAAAACTGTGGTTCGTTTTTTGCGAGGAGTGAACGAATAACAGTTAGCTTAAAATAACACTGATGCTTTTGGACCAAATTAATTCTAACGATCACTAGGTAAATTTTTGATATTTTTAAGAATGTTTTCTTGGGAAATAACGACAACTTGCTTTGAATTTCATTTCATGGAAATTACTCAAAAAGAGATGGTTTAATTGTTATGGGATTCCAATTTTAATGATATTATTCTTTTAGGGAGGAGTATTATAAAAACATTTTATGAGCTCAATTTTGGTATGATGTAAACACGCAAATTTATTTTCTTTTCATCAGTGAGTTCACCGATTCATGTATATCACATGAGACTTCTACATAGTTTCTGAATTCGTTCCTAAATGGCGGCAAGATGATTTATACCTCAATGTTTACATTTTAAGCTGTGATGCTTGTGAAGAGAAAATACTAGCTAGATACTAGCTTCTGTAGAACATTTTTTATAGGTTGGTAGATACTTTCTTATTTCGTAATCGTCTAATATTATGACAATGTCTTTTAATAAGTTCTAAACCAAGTATTTTCTGTTAAAATGAAAAAAAATTTCCAGACAAATTATAGGGGCATTTTTGATGTATTTAAAAGAAAAAAAGTTTTTTCACTTTTTTGATGTTCTGGTGCCGAGAGGTGTTAAGCAAAGGTATTTAGAAATCAGACCGGTTTTCTTTTAATTTATATTTCTTTAAAATGTTAACTAAAGATATTTTGAGTAAGTTTTTAAAATACGACAAAAATTGTGAAGGATTTAAGTTGTGGTAAGCGGTAACTGAATTATATTAAGATCATTTGAATTGATGATGATGTCGTGTTCACGACGAGTCAAAATCAAATATTGCCATGGGCGGAGATGACAGCCCTTGCAATCTCTGTAATATTGTCATTGTAAAGGTCTATTTCAGAGAATTAAGCCCCCAATATTAAGTAGGTCAATAGCTATGGCTTGAAAATTGAAAATGTGTGCTGGTGTTAAATGTGTGTCCAGGCAGTTGTCACAGTTTCTATACGTTCTATGCCCCTCTCTGTCGATCTTCATTCCCCCGTGATGACCTGTCCTTAGACTCTAACAATAGTCTTTGTTAAAAGGCGTTCCCTATTGATGTTACAGAGCATATTTTGAATTCTCGAAAGCATTGCATTCTAAACGCTCGGAGGAATTACTATATTAATTTCCAAAACACTATTCATAAAAAGTATAACTACATATTTTTTTTTAAATTTAACATTTAAACACCTGATTTCAAAGGACTGATCTTTGTTTCATCCCTTCAATGAAACACAAATTTGAAACTTAACATGTTGAAAGTTTGTGAAATGTAATACTGTTAACAAAAAAAATAACATAAAACTACCCAAAAAGTATTGTTTGCCTTAACCCTTTCAATCCAAAGACACCCAAAATCCCAAGATTACTGTTGAAATTCTATGGAAAATTTGTGAGGGCAAGACGAAAAAGGGTAATCAAATTTTTCTTTCAGATTAATTTAGTTTACCAATAAAGGATTGCATGTAACAAAACTGTGGTCTTAATTTATTATTAAATAATTATAAAATTGATGCTTTGATATCCATTTAAATTGAAAATTACAATAGTTTAAGAATATATTAGGCTAAGAAATTTAGTATACAGAAACTAAATATTTAATAATACAACTCAGCACTAGAAACAAACACGTAAATAAAACAATTCCGTTTACAGAAAATAGTTAAGGCTTGATTTTCAACATTCAAGGTCTAATTTCCAGGGGGAGACAAAAGCAACGGACAACTGGAGGGCATCTCTGGGCAGCTAACAGCGATCCCCTAACACATTCAAGCTTCGCTTTAGATAAACGTTTAGACTCGAAATAGTCTAATAAAGGAGCTGTCGACTTTAACGACCCGAACAGGGCTCATTTGAATAAATGCGGCAGCTTTGTCGAGATTTAGCACAAGGAACTATTCTCTGGGCGAATTTATAGAGAGAGACAATAGAGGGCTTAAAAGGAGGACGAGACTTTATCAAAAGAGTCGAGTATTCAAGCATGGCTAATGCACAGTATTTCTCCGTGTTGCTTGTGTGAAGTTATTGGAATGTGTTGTAGTAACTGATGAAATAAAGCGTTAAGATTGTTTCATATTAGATGTATTATTTAAAATTATTGGGGTGTGTGTAACTGAAATTAGTGGATTGTTTCATAACAGAGCTAGTCAAGCTTAAGTTCATGGGGATTAAATATATAAGAATCTTGAAAGATTACATCACGTGAACTTTGAGATATAATTAAGTGGATAGATATCACTAGACTATTTTAAATGGAAGTAAAATATATTATAATTCATGAAACCTATGAAGCGTTCGGTATTAACAGTAAAATAATTTAGATAAATATTTGTTGACTACAATGTTGTTTTTTATTATATTCTCCATATTATTCATTTACTACTATGACGACGTAGGGCAACCTCAGTAGTAATGCAATTGAGATGGCTCAAACAAAAGGCATTAACAATCAGTATTAAATAACACAGGAAAAACTTATATTTAACTGAAATGGAGCAAAAACAGTGTAAACCCAAAATAATTAAACGAATTTTAAAAATCGGTGTAAAAACGATTTATATTCTTATTAAAAGCCTGAGTTTATAACTACCAAGGAACTCCTAATACATAATAAAATCCTAAAATAAAACAAATATAAATATTCTTTCATAAATATAAAAATTAATTTTTTTAAGTTATCATAAATACCTTTCCTTTAATCCAGTAACTATTGTGAAAGTCAAAAAGTCAATAAAATACTCTTAAAAGTTTAGTCTTAGTGCTACCTAAAACTAAGAACTAAACATCCTAAGAAAAATAGAAATTTTACTGAAAACAAAATCCAAGACGATACGAACGAGATAAATCTCTTTTATATTCACTTAATTTATTTGTATTAACTAGTTTAATAATTACAGAGCGAATATACGAAAGTGTGTGCGCAACTGACGTATATGCCAAATACGAATTTGCGAATTCCATGTAGAACTAAAAACAAAAATAGTTGAAGTGGAACAAGTTATTTCATAACTTGAAATTGGATGTGATTTTCAACCTTTTTCTGTTTTAGTATCTTATTCGTATGAACTCACAATGGACACGCATATTTTTACATTGGAAGGATTTACACAATTTCTTACCTTATAAACTGCAAGACCAGCAAGGTAAGAAGTAGAAATATCATAGTGATGGCGCATCCAATATAGATGATCATTCTTAGTGTTTCATGGTCCGTTGGAATAGGTTGTTCCTGAAAGTTACAAAAAACATTTAATGAAATAAACAATAATCGTAGAATAGCTAAACAAAAATAAGTTCAAAAATTTTAATAGATACACCTTAGTTATTACTAAAGTTTCCTTAAAGCATGATGTTAAGGTAGTTGCCTACCTATGGATGCTTTTTTAATTAAAATGTTGACCTAATTTATGATTTATACAATTAAATGCATCTAAAAATATGAATAATACAAAAATAATTAAATATTAATTTAAATTTTCATATTATTGAAGAATTTATGCATAAAAATAACAATAAACAGCCTTTCTAAAAGCATCATAACTCAATTTTATATGAAGATATTTTTGTTTTGTAAACTTTATTATTCTCGTAAACACATATTTTAGGAGGCCTACTATTTTTATGTATGAATTATTTTAATATCAAAAGTTATAGCACTAAACTTGAAAAATAAAAAAAAACACACCTAAGTTCAGTAAAGTTTGAAGTTATACTATTGATAAAATAAAAAATATTACACCCACAACCAAAAAAATAGTAGGACTCCTAAATCATATTATGTCAAGTATTGTGCCCAAGTTTTAAAGAAATTCACCAATAATATTTTGAGTTATGTAGTTTTGCGGAGAAGGAAAATATCAAAAATGTGATTCTGAGAAAAACGCGAATTTCTTTATCTTTTCCTTAATAAAATGCCTTTTCAGTTTTAAGTAAAATTTCTGTAACTTTGGTTCTAGGAAAGATAAAGACAAAATTTAAACTGATTTGGAAAGCTAAAGATGTGTTCTTTTTTTAAATAAGATAATGCATTTTTTTTGGAATTTTTGGTCCGAAACGGCATTTTTAGGTAGGCAACCACGAGATATACCTAAAGTAATAATAAAAAAATACATGAAAAATGCATTAAACTGTATCAGAATGTTGGTGAGATGTTAATAGCAAATAAGTAAAAACCTTTTATTAATTAGATAAATTAAATAAAACACGCAAAACGTAGAGTTTTTGGTTTTGTTATTTCCTGGGATGTAACGTAACTTCAGAAATATTTTAGTTACATAAATCATAAATTTTTTTCATCCATTCATAATACATAACTTATAAATACATATTACTTCTCATCACTGAAATACCATACATTCGAGCCGAAAATATCAATAATATGCAAACATAAAGCAACTTCAAAAACCAATAAATCCACGAATTCGTAGATAAAACTATCCAAAACTTAAACAAAAACCTCCTTCCAAAAAAGAATAAACCCCGACTCTCTATATAAGCAACCCCCGCATGCAACTCTACCTCTCCGGAGATTTCATTTATTTATAAACATTATACCGCTTTCAATTTCCTTTCTTCGGGGCCAATGCAAATAAACAAACACTATAAAGTAAACTGCCTTCCCCAGAAGAGATGGGCCCTCTTAACTTTGAAGAGAGGGAATCTGCCACATACGAAAGGGGGAAAAAAGATCCCGCGCCATTTTCTCTTCTCCTCTCCCGAAATCAACTCCCGGACGATCGTATTTCGGCCAGGACGGAATTGCCAATTCTGGAGATCGACGTCATCATTCGGATGGGGGTGGTCTATCCCTCGAATTTTCTCTCCCCCAACTCGCTCCGTTTCAGCCCCTTTCAGTCCTTCAAATCGTCCGTAGGATTCGACTGTTGCCTCGGGCCGGTTTAGGATCGAGAGGGTTCAGGAGCGCCAACTCGTGTTTAAGATGAGGAGCGCGATACTCGAGCTCGATGATTTTAGAAAATGTTTTCCCTGCTTTCCCATGCAAAATATACCCCCGCGTGCGTCAATGTCGGCGTTTTGGGTGAGAAGGAAAAGGCGTGATTACTGGGGGATATCGTCTATTAGATTTGCAATTTGAAAAATACTTCACAGTACTTTTCAAAAGTAGGCCATTAGCCTTTCAGAGTTTAAGAACGTCAAGTTTAAAGGGGGGAATCTAGGAAGAAAAAATGCCTCTCATTTTACTGCCTTTAACTTTAAACTAAAACCTCAAGATATTTATACCCCCTTATAAAATCCTGATAGTTAAAAAGAGTGATGTGTATATCACTTAGCTCAGTAAATACAGACGGAACTATAACACAGTGAGGTTTACTGTAAGCACAGACTGAAAGACAAATACTTAGTTTTTATCAAGTAAAAGATAACAAAAAAGTATTCAAGAGAGAGACACTGCTTGAACTGATTTAGAGATCTTTCGGTGTATGTGGTGACTTGCCTCAGATTAATTTAAAATGTCTAATGAATGTAAGTATTTTTTAACATCATCAGCCCAGACCACTTAAGATACCCAGTTAGATTTTATTGAAATATCGAGTGGTATTGAAAGAGTAAAGGAAAGAACGGTACTTTTCAGAATCCGGGCGCAAGCGATAAAGTCGCCAATACTGATGCAACCGCTGGTAACCCTTGTTTCTGTTTCGGAAGGTCATGTGTGGGCTGTCGCCCAAAAAATCTGCTTGGCGAGATTTGCGCCGGTATTCTAGATGAGTACCGAAAGAACATTCCTTGACCTATAATGTATTTATATTTTTGTAAACTGATCGATCTTTGTGTCGAGGGTGTTTCGAAAAGGGGAAATTGTGTTCATTTTTTCAACTCTTCAATATGAAATCTTAAATACTCAGTAAAACTGTAAAAGTTTATATTTAACATGTTCAACATTTATTGTATAATGAATTTTTCTAACGAAGAGCTGAATTTCTTTCGCACTTTTGATCAAAATTATCTTGGGCATCATCGAAACTGAAAATGCAAGCGAGATAAAAAAAATAACGGTTTTACTTTCATTTTCTTTACAGCGAAAATTTTGAGACACTTATTTTGGGGAATTTAAAAAACTTCCAAACCTACGACACCACCGATTAACAGCGTCATCCAATAACATACATACACACTCAAAAAACCAAAGACTTTCTATTAACCCCCCATTTCCCAATGCCAACAAAAATACCTCGACAAGCCGTGACAAGATCGTTCGAAAAAGTCGTCTCCGCACCCCGGTCACAGCAGAGAGGGTGGCGGTGTCAATTTGCAATCCTTTAATGACCGACGCCATTAAATAGTCATTAAGGCAAGAAGGGGCAAAGGTGTGATGACACCCTTCTGGGGGCGTGGTGCAGCTTTTTATTATGTAAATACAACCTCACATACGTACTGGGAATAAAAACCGTTAGAGTTGACATTACGGGCGAACGGCTGGGGTTAGCGGGATATTTTAAGTGCCAATTTTCATCATTTATCGTATTTTTTAAATTTATAATTCTATCATATTATAAACGCTATTCTACATTCTTCATACGCTATGCAACGCAACATGCTCCTTTTTGTATGGCGGCCCGGATATGTATTCCATAATCCAATAAAGTACAACAAAAAAACCCTTTGAACATAATAAAATATTGAGGAGTAGAAATTCTAAATTTTAGCTCAGAGCGTGGAAAAACTAGTATCTCTCGTGTTTTACAACTAACTAGAAATCTCGTGTCCAATAAAGCACAACAAAAAAAAATCTTTGGACATCATAAAATATTGAGGAATAGAAATTCTAAATTTTAGCTCAGAGCGTGGAAAAACTACTTCTGTATGAATCCGTAACTCCGTAGTTTCCACTCCATTTCCGTAGCAACTACGGAAATTCCCTATGAGTTGGAGAGTATGGAGATGGCATAACGTTGAAAATAAAGAATACGCAAAAACGCAAAATATAAATGAATTTTTGACAGGCAAAAATATCCCATTCCGAAAAGAAATTTCATATATGTCCACAACTTTTCACAACTAAATCAACGTCGCATCATCATACGAACTTGACAACTTGGAAAAGGAAAAACTCTCAAAGCGCATAAAAGTACTTTAGAGGGTATCCAATAGCCCCGTGGGCCTACATGAATAAAAATCACCCACCTCCATCATCAAAGAATCTCATCTATACCTTCGAAAGAAAACGCACACCTTAATTATGACGAAGCGCTACAACAACGGTTTCAGTCATTGCGTATTCATAACGAAACAAGTCCTCGCAGAAAAGGTTCTTTCTCGCTGACGAAAAAATAAAGGAATTCGAAGAAAAAACACGTGTTGGGGGCAATAAATTATTCATTGGGAATTCTCAGTCGGAAATTCGATTTATTTCTCGGCGCATCAACTTAGGGCGGGTTTACATGCACCGACGCGACCGGGAAATACGGTCAAAAACCTCCAATCGCTCTTCTCCGTAAAAATCTGGAAAGGTTGGCAGCTATGAATCTAATCCTTCCATTGGTTGTTGGCGCTATGACGTTGTAGTTACGTCATCATTTATAGGTAATTTTCTCACCGTTTTGTTCCCGACGTCCCGTTAGCGTCGTTAAAGCCACTGCATGTAAATCCACCCTTGGCAAGTTTATTGACCCGGCAACGGAACAGCTGGGGAAGTTTTGGAAAGATTTTGTATATGACTCACATCGATTAATTTACGCGGGAGAGGCCGTTAAGTTAGGCGACATTGTTTAGGAAGAACTAATTAAGAGGTTTTAGGACGGCCCAGGCAAATATCCTCTTATATTGGAAAGCGTTACTGTCAGGTGGATTGCTGTTTTCATTGTTAACTTAATTTAAAAGAGTTCCTGATTCTGATACAGTTTGCTAGATTTTTTAGTGGATCATCAAAATTCGATTTGTGTTTATGGTAATAAAAAAAAAAATTTTCAAATGCGATTGTTGCTACAGAATATTTCTGTTTACTAATAATGTAAGCTATGTGTGCCTTCATTTTAATTTGTGACTCTCAAAAATTATTTCCAAATCTACCGAATTATTTTTTTAAAAATCCGTAGCTTTTTCTAATTGTTTAATTTGGAAAAATATAAATAATCTAATAAGTGAAAGGGTATAATTCTTCTTTAATTGTAAAACGTTCATAATGATAAGGCTGAAATTAAAAATTAATTGGTTTACAAATACAAATTAAATCAATCAACTACAGGCGTAAGCCCAGCAAGGTTGGTCCAGTCTTTGTATCCCTAACTACCGGAATCCCAGTATCTGTGTCAATTTTCCTCTTGAACCCGTTTACCCCACTTGACTTTACAATTGTTTCAGGCAACGCATTCCATCTATCCACTACCCTATTAAAAAATAATACCCCCCTTTCTTCAATCCGTCTTAAATTTTACTTTATTCAATTTGAAATTGTGACCCCTTGTTCTATTACCCGTATTGAAATCTAGTCCCTCTGTGTCCCCTTGCTTTACCATTTTAAAAAGTTGAATCAAATCCCCTCTAATCCTTCTTTTCTCTAGAGTGAACAACTGAACATATTTACAGTGATGTTGCACCACATTGAGCATTTTGTAGCAGTTTTTGTAACAGCGAAATTTTAAATTTGTAGCAGTTTGTAGCAGCTAAATTCAAAAGTTGTAGCAGTTTATAGCAGCTAAATTTAAAATTTGTAGCAACTTGTAGCAGATTAATTTAAAATTTGTAGCAGAATAAACCATTTTTGTAGCAGCCGATTTTAAATTTTGTAGCAACCTATCTTAATTTTGTAGCAGGAACAGGACGAATCAACTTTTTGCAACAACCAAAATTAAAATTTATAGCAGGGTTAATAGTCCTTGTTACTAAAATATACTGATAATTTATCCCAACTATTAATCTTAAAACTAAGCATGATTAAGTAAACTATTAAAAATTGATTAGACGAATTACGCAAAAAACGGGTGTTTGAACAGCTAGAGATCTGTCTAAGCAAAATTGCAACCTATTAAAAGTACCTTAGAAAATTTACCATTTAAAAATAGGAACATTTACAAATTCAAAAAAAGAAAAAAAAGTACCTTCACAAAATAGATTTAAAAACCTCTGATAAGCCATTTTATCTTAAATTAAAAGTTAAATGGTAATTTTGAACAAACTTCTAATTAATTTTTAATGTTTTTAAAATAATGTTATTGTTAATGATAATAGTTTTTAATACAATTTTTAATTTTAATAACAAAAACGCCAAATGCAGGGTTGATACAAATTTTCAGAAATCAAAATCAAGGAGTATTCCAGGAGTTTTCAAGGAGTGTTTTAAAAAAAATTCAAGGAGTACTTTTTTTACTTAAGAAAGACAAATTTTTACACAGCTTCAAACACACACTATGCCAATTATATTCCTGAATCAGGTTTTAAAACCACTTTAAAAGTCAAAATGTAACTAAAGTTAAATAAAATAAAGTAAATTAGTTTACAGAATTTTTATTTTTTAGGTATTAATATTAAATTGCAAAAACAATATTGTCAAAAAATTTTGGTTAAGTAGAGCAAAAAAGTAAGAAATTAGTAATTTTGAAGGTATATTTAGAATCTTAAATCAGATAAAAAAACACTATACTCATCTAAGTTGCTATAAAGCAACCTTTCAGTGAAAATTTTACAACTTAGAAAATCATCTTAAGTTGAAAATACTGACTTAAACAGAGAAAAGATAATCTTGTTAGACTTCTCAGGCTGCTCTGACCAAAGTGAAGTTGTTTTTTCTGCACCGCCGTTGGAGCTAACTTCAACAGACGTCCGTAGGAAAAGCAGTCGCGGAAAAAATGGAACTATCGCGAAAAATCGCTATTTTCATGATTTCCGGAACACCAGACTTGTGGGCTTCTGACCACGGTAAAATTGTTTTTTCTATATCGCAATAATGACGCAAGAAGAAGCCAACTTGAATCGGCACCCGCGGCCGTCCACGAAAGTCGCGGGAAGAACGGAACACTCCGCAAAAAACCGAAAAAAATTGCTATTTTTCCCGACTTCCGGAACACAGGACTAGTGGGCCTCTGACCACGGTAAAATTGTTTTTTCTATATCGCAATAATGACGCAAGAAGAAGCCAACTAGAGTCGGCACCCGCGGCCGTCCACGAAAGTCGCGGGAAAAACGGAACACTCCGCAAAAAAAAACGAAAAAAGTCGCTATTTTTCCCGACATCCGGAACACAGGACTAGTGGGTTTCGGACCACGGTAAAGATTTTTTTTCTACATCGCCATAACGACGCAAGAAGAAGCCAACTAGAATCGGCACCCGCGGCCATCCACGAAAGTCGTGGGAAGAACGGAACACTCCGCAAAAAAACGAAACTTTGCGAAAAATCGCGATTTTTCGACTTTTTAACTGACTTTACGCAGCAAATTGAGCGTCATTGGTTTTGGTTTTGAATTCAAGTGGTAGAAATGTGGAAAAGATTCCATAGACGATTTGAGTTTTTTTTCCCGAAGGATGAAGGCATTCTTCGCGTGAGAGGAGAGTTTGTTTATTCGATTTCAAGAAAATCGTTAATTGGCGCAGTTTCGGCGCAATTTTGCTCAAAATACGGTTTTTGTAGCAGTTTAGCACATGAATCAGGATTTGGCGCAGTTTGGCGCAATTGGCGCAGCCGCAACATCCCTGTATTTAGCTTCTTTAATCTTCCCTCATAACTTACTGGATATACCCTTGACCATTTCAGTAGCCCTATGCTGAACCCTTTCAATTGAATAAATATATTTTTTAAATATAAGAATAGTAAGGAATATATAGGAATAATAAGTATAGGAATGAAGTTATTTTTTAAAAGAACTTTACGATCATTACATTACTATTAGATTACCGAACGCAATTCTTTTTTGTAAAAAACAAGTAAAAATAAAGAAATTTAATGGTTCCATTCTAATACACTATATTTTATATGAATAGTTAGACTTAATAAGGACAGAAAGATTATTGGAATTTCGACTAGATGAAATATGTATAAATTTTTACTTCGGTCTTTACAAGGGAATCATACAGTAAAACAAAAATATGTAATCATAGAGCCCTCAAAGCAAAATATGCTATCCTTAGATAAAAAAATCCGTAGAAAGCAGTATTAACTTAAAATCAAATCACCGTATACGATCTGCTTTCTACTCCATAACTCAATCAAAAATTATTTATCCAATTCAAATGGAAAGCCACACCGCAGGTTCTTCGGATATAGACGAAAATCAGATGAGAAAATTTCGACCACTAGATTCTGATTTACTCTTCCAAGTTTTTCCCGAAATAACAGCTCCAACAGGGCACTTTTATTCTTGAGAAATAACTCTGAGGCGAGTAGTCCCGGCACGCAGGAACAACTTTTATATTATTATTATTTTTGGAACCTTTTCCATCTAAATTCGATGCCGGATAGAGAGGTGTTTGCAACCAACTTGGAAAACTTTTTCGGAAACACAAACAATATTTTTCGGATTTTCTTTTAACTATCCGCGGATAAAAGGAAAATATTCTTGCCGGAAACTTGTTCAAAGACAAGCAGAATATGGAATGATTTTTACAGGTTTGAATACCCAATGCGAATTCATCTTAGGGGTACTTGGTGGAACCAAAAATGAGCAGACGTGATGTCAAATAACATATCCGCTATTTCTTTTTGGAAATAATCTATTCTATTTTTCAACTTTTAAATGTGAAGAAATTATTCTTAAGATATATACCTCATAGGATGCCCTTTTTTCGTTAAATAGCTCTGATGCGTAAAATGTTGTTTGTTAAAAATAATGAGATATGATGAAAAATATTTCCCCAAAAAAATTTTATAGGTAAAATCATAAATCTATTAATAACCATACCTTTGTAAGTCTCAATGCTTTGCAAGATAAATAAACAAAAATGTCATAAATATGGAGCGTGTTAATTGATAATTAAATTGAGAAGTTTAGTTCCTTTGTAAAACTTACAAACTAGGTTTCATGATTAAAAAATGTCAAAGCGTCGATATTATCCACTTTCAAGATATTTTTTTGCATAAAAGCGTGAATTTTAACTACACAAAATATTTTATACGTAAATGAATTAAATTTGAATGTTTGTACAGTTGTCATGCATAGCGCAAATTAATATTTAAGTTCATAAAGTATAGCAAACAAACTTAAATAATCTAACAATGCCAAAGTGTATTGGCACATATTGTTCCTGGCCTTAGAAATGTATAACCAAAGCTTTAACAAAATAAAACTTATGCAATGCACAAAGCATTTGAATAAGTTATACACTATTATAAGTTACATAAACTAATCTTACCTGTGTTTCACTGACGTGCATGATCACAGCTAAATTTGTCAAATGACTACATTGGCACTCAGTGTGGCTTCTGTTTGTGTACTTCAGCCAACATCCTTCAGTGGACCAACTCCTAAGAGAAGAAACAACAGATCAATATAAATATCTTTAAAATAAATGAAAGTTTTACATAATATTTTTATTAGAAAAACACAGTGGATTTCATTAATATTTCACATTTAATCAAATGTTCTATATATACTCAGGTTTCCCAATAAATATGCAGTAATTTGATTAAACATTTCGATATTTTTTCGTTTTTTTTCCTTTGAAAATTGTTTGTCACAATAAAAGTTAAACTTAAAATGATTTTATGGGTTTTTCAATTATTGGGTGTGGGTTCTACATTATCAGATCATTAATATCTTAAAGTAAATTATATAGAAAAGTGATCTCAATACATAACTACTATAACATAAGTTAGGGTTACAGTTACTTATAGGTGTTTCTGTCTCTGTGGGGCTTGTATCTAGCTCAAGGTTGTACTCTATTTAGAATTGGCGGCTGAGACGTAATTTATAAGAAGACTTACTATTGTAATTATTATCGAAAAAATTTTCTTCTGCAATAATGACAAGGCAGCCTAAACAGAAGTAGTTGAAATACTGTAAAAAAATCGGTCACTGAAATTGTGTGATGAGCGTTATTGAGCATTATTGAGCGTTTTTGATCCTGTTTCATGCGCATATTCTAAATGAACAGACTATAAGTCCATAAAAAAGCCTTAAAGCACTCATTATTCAAAAATTCTAGATTCCTCGACATTTAAAAAAATATAATTTTTCATAACTTAAAACTGCTTTACAAAGATTGTAGGGAAGAATTTATCACTCATAGTTTCCATTTCTTTTTGTTTTCATTATATTCAATTGTGCGATGCCTTCATGTATTTTGTATTTTTGTTACGATTTTCTTTTGTTAATAAATTTGAATTTGAATATAAGCATTTCATATAAATTAATATTGAACTTAATTGAACTAACTGAATTTAAATTTTCTAGACCAGCCGAGCATTTTTCACGCGCTAATTCAGCCCGCTGAGACGTTTTCAAGCAGTCATACTGCCAACTAGCAACTTGTCAAAAAATTTTGGGAATTCTCGGCCTAAACAATATTGATCCCACATCTCAATGCAAGCTACAACCATGCTAATAATATAGACTATAGATTGTTCGGTAATGTTTTGCATTTATTGATGACTGTGGAAAGCGTGCAGACAATTCGATGCGTTAGCCTCGCTCATATTAACGGATCTATTGGATTATCATAACAAATTACCATATTCAATTTCTAACAGACAATTCAGATGAATATTCTCGACGTTAGATAGGCTTACTAAACGGGTTTAATTGCATTCTACATTTAAACAGTACTATGTAACTCACATTCAAAATATTGAAAATTCAGATAAAAACTTCTATACGAGTTATAACAGATGCTAAATATTTTCCAAGTGAATAGTTGAATATACTATATTTATTATAGGGTGGCACTACTGTTTAAAGATTTGGTTTAAATCAATATTTCCAACAACTAAATTATTTTGAATCAATTTTGGGGGAAGTTGTGTATTTTTAAATATCTAATTCCTATAAGGTTACCACTCAATTTTTTAATAAATTTTTCAGACTTTTGCAGGTTGTTTTGGATGTTTTCTTGTAAAAAAATTAGCTATCTACGACATTTTAAAATATTTCTTTCTTATTTGAACATTCATTCATTTTTACTAAAAATATTATTTGATATTTTTCCAGAGCAAAAAATGGTGAAGCAGGCAAATATTTGGTCATTTCCCAGGTGTTCTATATAATTTTTTCAGGGTTTAGCAAAATTAAACAATTTTCCTGATTATTTCTCCTTTCACACTTTTTTTATAAAAATAAATATATCATAACAACTCCAAGTATTCCTTGACCCGTGGGAGCTCTGCTAATACTTGGAATTTTTTTTTCAAGCATTGGAAACCATATAAACAAATTTCAATAAACACGATGGAATTTATATTGGCAACACTTAAAAAGCGAATTAATCGAAAACGTAATACAACCTTTTCTATCTAAACAACAGTTCAAACACAACAACGCATACGATAAATTTCAAATACTTTCTCCTACAGAAAAAAACACTTGTTCAAAATATTGCACTAAAAAGCACACATTCTCTGCAACATTTCTACAACACACATTCCTTTTCCACCATCTCAGGCGAATCGACAACAATCCACATCATCGTGAAAATGGTTGGACGTAATGGTGGCGCTTTCGAGACAACATCCCGAAACGATACACCGCCGGGATATCCCAGCAACATCGGCGTAAAAACCTCTCCAAAAGAAGATGCGAGAGCTCACAACAAACATGCTACTCAAAAAACACGCAATTTTTTTTTCTTCGTGGAAATATGTCGAACCGACGGTAATTTTTCCATGGCGAATGCAAGTGTTGTCCCCTTTCTTCGCCATATTGAGCTGGGGTGATGCATATTCTGACGGCAAATATCAGATGACAAGTACGATGACATGGATGTGACGTGAATGCCGCTTTATTCCAAGAGAAATACCCGGGATTTTTTTTAAAGAATTTGGAAAAGATGCCAGTGATGGGTTGAAATGATCGAAGCTTAGCTTTAAACACATTAAGTTTGCACGCATTTAAGTTATTACGGTGTAATGAGCGAGGTTTGAATTCATTCAGGGAGTAAAAGCAGTTAAATGTATTCTGATTAGAATGAAAGTTTTTTATAAAACGAAATTCAATAGCAAAAGCTTTTTTAGAAAATAAAATTGACTAGCAAAGCTATACTGCAAATGCGTGAAACAATTTTGCATGCTTAACACTTCTTAAAAGCGTTTCGACAGTGCTGTGTGTGTAAAAGAGTGGTGAAAGTGTTGTATTGTGTTCTGAAAGTGTCCTGAATATGTTTTAGAAATATTGTAAATGTGTTATATTCAGAAATGTGTCCTGAAAATAGTGTTGTTTATGTGTGGAGCGTTTGTAGTATACACAAACTTTCCAAAACTCCAACTCTGGATCCAACAATAATTTCAATTACTTTAAGGATAACTTAATTTTTTAATTACTTTGAGAAAAGAAAACAATTAGCAAAAATATTTTCTATTATATAAATAGTATCTTGCATTCTGTCTATCTTTAAGAGAAAACAGCGATTTTTAGTCACGTTGAAATTAATAAAAACATTTTAAAGGCATTTTGATCAATGTTTATTTTGTATTGTTCCATTAGACATTTATTGACTCTTTACCACATTTTTATCTAACTATCCACGTATTCGATTATCCAGATAGGACCAGGCACTAAATAATTCGGATGATTTAAGTTCTACTACTGTAGGTATTTTTTATTAAGAAAATTTAAAATCTCCCCATGCTCCACAGAGTATAACATGGGGCTTACAGAAGTAAGTTACAAGCTCAAATAAAAAAATTGGAAATTAAATACTGTAGGTATTTAAGGAGTCAATTTCAGATAGGATGTTCTGTGATTGAATCAGTATAACCAGGGTGACAGATAAATTTATTCAAAAACACTAAGTATTTCCAATATTTTCAAGAATTATTTGAAGAACCCAGTAACTTTTGCTCGTATTTCCACGCAATAAAAACTAAAATATTTCAATAACTTTTGTTATTTTTAATTAGCTCAACAATAATTATTTTCCACGTAAGGTATACACTAAAAATATGTCAAGCCTACCAAATATCGTGTTATACTGTTTATTCTTCCCAAGAATCATTGCCCGCGAAAACAACAACTTGGCTTAGTGTCTGAAAAACGCTTATCCCACATATAATGGACCGATTACATTTTATGTCTCCAGATAGAAAGGGGCAAGATTTATTTCCACTTCTTTTAAGGCAGCATGTTTCGAGAACAATGCGAAACAACCCACAACATTTCATCCCTCTTCCAAAAAGGGAGGAAATTTATGGCAATGGATGCCGTCCTCAGATTTATCTCTGCTACAAAGGATTGGAAGTGATGAACGGGAACCCTTACAAACAGTATGTGCCTTACAAATAGATATACAATAGCCTACATTAGCAAGATTAAGAACCATTGCCAATAAATCTTCTCTGCGCTATCTCATCATGAATCTAATGATCATAGATTCAAAAATCCCGTTTTCCGAGAGTTTTCAGTTAAGGCCACAAGACAAGGTAAGGATTTGAAAAACTTAAATATAAAAGCCAATTTTCCTCCGATAAAAAATCCGATAAAATTTGAGCAAGTTTTATTCAGACAAATGGACCTATGATCCAAATAAATTGACATGAAAGTTTTATAGAAAATGTGATTACAGTTCAGGGGAGGTGTTAAAATATCGCCCTAGTTCTTTGTATCTACAGTAAGGCAGGATTCTTTTTTCATTCAGTTTAACTAGGATCGGATATTGGAGGTTTATCACCTTTAATATAAATTAGAAATTATTCAAAATTCAACCATTTCATATGGTTTTATGGTTTAGCAAATAATCCAAACTCGTTTATTTTGATGACTACAGTGTCTGTTTACTCAACTGTAGGAAAACCATTTAAACAACGCACTTGTTGATTGGTATAGTCTGTGCAGATAAAGTTGGCGGCTCACTACTATACTCTGTTCATTTTGAATAGGAGCCTGAGAAATAGTGCTTTACCCCTCGGTAAAAGAGTAACCATGGTTACGCTCTTTGCGCAGCCAATAGTAAGCCTTCTTCGCCACTTTGACGTTGGTAGTTGCCATGGTTACCGATTCAGTGGTGGGGGAAGGGAATGTACTCAGGTGCCAAAATAAAATGAATAAAGTATAATAGTCTTTTCCTATTGCGTTGCCTTGGTGACGACACGACAATTTTATTTACACGGACTATAGTAAAGTTTCATCTAGTTTATTGAGATTCTCTAAACGGCTTACCTGATTTGGAAATCCCAGAAGACGCACAGAGGATTGGACACATTTTCAACCTGGAATAAAATCATTAAGTTTAATAATGATATCAAAATCACTTTTTAAAATCACAATACTATACATTGATTTGACTGGGACAATAAAATCAGCCACCTACAATATTGCACTTTATAAAGTAATCAATAAACCAATTATCAATCAATTCAATAACCCAAATCCAACTAACTAAGGCTAAGCGCGCACTAGATACTTTTGGCACGGTGACAGAAACAAAATTATCACCCTGGCTATTACAAGAAACTAGAGCGCGCGCACAGGCGACGAGACTCTTGGCCGATTGCCAAGAATATCTCCATAGAAATGCATTGCTCTCGAGTGACTAGTGTTTATAGTCACCGCGACAGAAGTCTCTAGTGCGCGCTTAGCCTAAAAGTAATAGCACACTACACCAGTACCGAAAATGTTACCATTCTAGAGAATTCAATGAAATATTTCACTTTTACGCAATCGAAAATGATCAAGTTTCCCTCCATCCAACCCTTCAATTCGACCATTTCTCGCCAACTCGCGTCTCATAAGACTCAAAACAGAAATATTCCCCCTCAGTTATTCCGCTTCCATTTTAAAGCCCCGCTCGTCTACACCAGAAGAAAAAAAAGTGGGGGAGCTTATAAGAAACTCCGAACTGCTGAAAACTGCCGCGTCATTACCATTTCTGTCCCAGTTAGCACGGGACATTTTCTTTTCAACCCCTTTTGTCCTGGGACATTTTCCAGTTTTCCTAGTTTCCATGGCGATTTCCCCGCGGGAGATATCAAGTGTCAAATGCATCTCTTAAACATTGTCAGTCCCGTTCCGCCTGGGATTTCCATTAAATAACATAGAAAATTCGGGCCGCCAGGAAAGAAGGGGTTAAGACAGAATCCTGGAATGCATTTGATGAATTGGCACAGATGTACTTTTTGGAAGCAACACGCAGTCGGGGAATGAAAGGAGTAGTGCAAGTTATACGAGTGGAGAATTTAAGCGTATTATGAGGATTGGGGTTTTATGAACTAAACATAATGGCAATAAATTTTAGATTTGGTAGTCACGTTTTATGATTCATTTAAGCGCTGATGAGGCAATTAAAGTTGAGCTAAAACTTTTACGAGTTTTGAAGGAGTTCCGAAGGGAAATAGTCAAGACAGAAACATTTGTCGGAATCGCCATAAACCTTATATTATTTATTTCGGATTTATTCGTTTTAAAGTAAATTTCAAGTTATTATAACAAAGGTAAGATACTCAATGTATTAAGGTAATACTACTATTTTCTAAAAACACAATAAATTATATCAATTTATATTTTGGGTAAAACGAAAATGGTTTTCTTAGCTTGACAATAAAATTCGGCTCCAAATGAGCGAGTGTGATTCGATTCTAAAAAATAATACTTTTCAATGGTTTGTTTTGTTTTAGGCACAAATATCAAACAGGTTTATACTGTGCCAAGCTAGATTTTTTTTAAAGGTATCTACAATTAACGGTGGTAAAAAAGTTTAAATTTACAGGCACTGAGTTACCTACAAAGTTACAAAATATGTATTTCAATTTTGGCGTTTTAATTATTGAATATTGTTGATGGAGATAGTTGTTGTAGGGTATTTAATATGTGTGTATTATAAACTCCTCATCTCTGTTACTCTTTTGTCCTCAATAGCTTATTATATAAACTCCCTATGCATATTCTTTTGTCCGCAATAGCTTATTATATAAACTCCCTATGCATATTCTTTTGTCTGTCACATAAATAACCTCGAAATCAAATAAAAAGGTTCAATACTTCTATAGCGAATCCCTTTCCACTGTCTTATTAGAGCTCACAAAGCAACAAGAAACTCGCTTTTCACCCCGAGGTTCGAATTTTTGCTCACCGCCACAAACTTCTAGAAAATAGTAAACCTCACACGACAGCAAAAGCGCACAGTGAAAGCTCTCCAAAAATAAGTACAAGGGACCGAAAAAAAAGAGCTAAAAATAAAAAATTATAGTTAGTCGAATTACTCTCAAAGTAAGGCACAGTCCACCATCAGGCAACAATTTATAAGAGATTCGGCGGTTTTCACCTGTGGAGTAGGCACGACAAGAGTTTTCGCTTTTCTTTTCTCGAATTAATCCGATATTTTATAGCTTTTCCGTGACTTTTTCTCCCCGACGATGTCGCCCTTTACAATTCGACCGAGGTCGAGTTGTTGTCGATTCGATTTTCGGTCGAGTGCCGACCGACTTCGACGTTGGAAATGGGAGCTGCTCAGTTTTCTTTTCAGTTTTTTTTTCTATCGGAGAAAAGAAAAACCATTTGGGAGGAAAAGTTTAATGGGAAGGCAGGTGTCAAGTATGCTGTGTACCTGTTTATCCAATAAAGCTCCCCTGGGAAGGACATTTAATGGAGTTTCTGGGAATGCGCTGCCATCATATAAGTTATGAAACTAAGATCTTCAAAACTTTTTTTTTTTCGTCCAGTGTATGTAACGAAATAAGGTGGGGTTTTTTGATAGTTACGGCACACACAAGAATAACAAAATAATATTCGCTGAAACTGTTTTTGTTTTTGCAATGCGTTACAGTTAACTATTCAGAGCAACTATTCGCAAAAAAGTGGAGACAAAATGATGATGATGTCGTGTCCACGCGAGTCCAAATCAAACATTGCCATGGGCGGAGATGGAGACAAAATATGGAGCTTAATTAAAGTGTTTGAATATAACAATGATGCAAAGTAAAATTTAGGCCTTTATCTCTATTTGGTACAAAAGACTATTAGTGAAAATTAAGCAGTCTTCTTGAAAGCAGAAAATGTCTGCAATAAAACAAGTATTTTATGCATTTTAAACAGAAGAAATATTTATAGACAGTTAAAAGTTAAATGTAAGTAGTTTTGTGAGACACGTTGGAAAAGGGATTATCGCGTGGATCAAAAAGAGAATAACTTAATGTTGGTAAATAGCTTAATTCGAGACTGTCTGGTAAAAGCAAAATGTAATAAGGATGTTAAACAGCAAAACGTTATTTCCGAATGAAATTGGTCAATTAGTTTCTTTCAGTCTCCTGTTTGAGTCAAACGCTCTTTTTTTCAGTAATGCAAAGAAATCAACAATTAATTTAGCGATTCTAAAGAATAAAAAAATATATAAAAAAAGGGAATAGAAATTCCCTTGAAAAAATATTTATTTAAAATTATTAACAAATTCCCATGATAAATAGTTAATTCTCCGCGTCTTATCCATTAGTTCATGCAATCTACCCAAAATTAATAGGCTTAGTTGATTTAAACCGTATATTAAATTCCAACTTACGTGAGAGCTTACGTAAGAGCTTACTTGAGAGTGAGGTTACGTGACTTAAACTATTTAATAAGGAATATAACCATTACTGATCACGTTTGTAGCAGAGTATTAATTAAATCTGAACGGTATATTCAGATCTTGCCTATCTACTGCAAACATTTTGAAAACCAGTTAGTGGTTAAAATTAATTGCGCATAGTTTATGATGGGGATATGGTAATTGAACGATTGAATAACTTTATTGGTGATGAAAGTGGACGTGGAAATATTTTTTAAGTACATAGGTGTCACGTATTTACAAAAATCCATTCAATTTATTTAGTCCGTGATTTCCATTCTGATTGATAAATTTGCAAAGAGGGCATTATTATATAACTTAAAATCTTATTCACAAGTAACATGTTGGTCATTTAAATTAAAGCAATGCATAAGGAGAACACGGGCTTTATGAGAATGTTGTCTAGCGGCGAACCAACTTAGAATATAGATTTTTTTAAAAAACCTTATTTACTCTGGAAGAGTGAAGGAATAGAAATGAAGACAGCCATTCCTATCTCATTTTATGAGAAATCGGTTTTGAAAAAAGTAAGCAGATAAACTAAAAAAAAGTACAATACTATGTATCCGTCAAACAGATTGCTATTGCGCCTAAGCACCTAGTAAAGGGATGGGGATGAAGACAATAATATCTATCCATTTTTATGAGGGAGCAGTTTCTAAATTATTAGTAAGATAAATGTGTAGAGTAGAGAACACCATTTCAACAAATGGAGCGTATATTCTATCATTTAAGCACTTAGTAAATGAATGGATATGAAGGCAATCATTCCTATTTATTTTTATGGGAGTACAGAACAGTTCCCCATTGTTAGTTACATAAACTGGTAAAGTGGAATGCAACAACCAACAAACGCTGACTACCTATTACTACTAAGCACCTAGTAAATGAATGGATATAAAGACAATCATTCATATTGATTTTTATAGGAGTACAGAACAGTTCTCCATTGTTAGTTACATAAACTGGTAAAGTGGAATGCAACAACCAACAAACGCTGACTACCTTTTACTACTAAGCACCTAGTTGTTGGTAAACGAAAACTCACCCATACCATCTAACCAGTCCCCAGTCCCCCAATGCCTCTTCATTGTCGACGTCTTCAAAACCGTCGGACGAATGACACTTACTAGACACACAGCCGAAGAGATAAAAGTTATGGATTCCCGATACTTCCCCTCAGAAACATTGTTTCCCGGCCATTAAATAAAATCGGGGGATAGTTGAGAAGACGCAACGAAGTTTGTTATCAAACGAAGCCGGGGCATAGCCCCTGATGGTACAAAAGCACCGCGGACACGGTAATTACGCGATGTGGTACACAAGCCCTCTCCCGCTTGACAATGAAGACTTGGGAATTGGGGTCTGGGCACCGCCTCTGCCCACGCCTGTTTTCTGTCAATGATTTTTTTCTTTTGCTTCTTCTTCTTATCGCTGCGGTTAAGGGAGATAGCCCGTTGAAAATCGATTGTCTTTCTTAGGGAAGAATAATGGAGAACGGTGTGAGGTCGGTGAAGAATGGTTTGTTTGGTAGTTGGGTGGGAATTAAAATTCAATGCTATCGGCGAGGTGGTGATGTATCGGAGGGGGGTGAGAATTTGGGCCAAAAGTTTGAAGTTTTATGAGGGAAAGGTGTGTAGTACAACCAGGGAATGAAGACTTCTATTGTCTGTTCATGTTCATGCTTATGAGGGAAACGTAGGTATGTTGTTGTTGTTCTGTGCCACTTGGAATACCCAAGCTCAACAAGGATTCAAGGCAAAAGAGGGTGCGGCTCCTGAGAAAGTGAGGCCCATAAATGGCAGGAGTCCGACTTCTGCCTCATGAGATGATAGATGCTGCCACTATCTATCGCCACCTCCACAATTTTGCCATGTATCTGAAGGTGAGGAAATAGTCTCCAGACACCTGGACCCGTGGTAAACTGCGTCATGACGGACCACAGGACTTTCGGACCCACAGATTTAACGAGCTCGTACTTCGCATATACTCGGTGGGTCTTTAGCAGTGACGGGAATCGAACCCGAAGCCGATGCCTTAACCACTAGGCTCCCCACGGCCCAAAAAAATTTTATTAAAACCTATTTACCAATAGGTTTGTAAATTAGTGGTAAATATTTGAAAGGCTTTTCCTGAAAATTAATTCTGACTTTCAATCCTGAAGTAGAATTTCTTCATAATGGCATGCACATTACCCACCATGTCTACTCGTTCCACCAACTAAAATGTTCAAGATCACATGGAAGACAATTTTTCCATATCCACCATACACGAATCAGTAAATCAACCAGAACCAGCCTTTCGGAAACGTAGGTACCTGCACACCCCCAAGAACTTCCAAAACAAAATCCATCACTCCAGGGGGGGGGCTCTATACCCCGAGCCCATGCTGGGCTTCTGCATACCAATCAAACAGCAATCTCCCTTCGCTTAAACCACAGCCAGAGTAAATTAAAGCCTTACCGATAGGAATAAATCAATGCTCGCCAAACTAATAAATGCGCCGCCGATAACTCGCCAAGGCGATCATTAATTTGCAGTCGGCGCGACAGCCCGTATTAATAGTTACCTGTTCTCAGCGTATTACATGCCCTCGCTGACCACCAGGTGAGATGGATTTATCATGGACGGGTGGATGGTCACTCAGTGCATGTTGAGGGAGGTAATGGACATTTTAATCAACGGGCGTTTTTCGTAGGGAACCTCGGGGGATGCGTGGTAGATTTGTTGACACTGTTAGTTGGGATGTGGGCATGTTTGGGGGTGAACGGGAAATTGTTTTGCAACAATCAGGTTTAACTCAATAACGGATGGTTGTTTTTATGATTTTAATTAGAAATGATGAATCACGAATTTTTATGTTTTATAAAATATTTCCATTTAAGGATCCAAAGTACAGTAGAAGTTCAAGCTAAAAAATATTTGTATTGTAAGATTAGTCTGTAGGGCCGTGGTCTCGGCAATGATAAAATACTGGACGTTTCTACCTCTCAACTACTGTTCGCCCAACGATAGTAAAAGGGTCACGTGATTTTTACAGACTTTGCACGGCCGATAGTTGGGTAACTGGTGATAGTTGGGGTCTTGCTTCTATATACAAGCAAATGTATCTTCCTCTTTCGATCAACTGCCCTCAACTTCCCCCTGTCTCCCCTCCGAAATACTAGTTCCAGCGTTGTCAAAATCACATGACCCCTTTACTATCGTTGGTTTATCAGTACGTAGGTCATCATCAGCAGGATTGCAAGTTCCAGCTGAATGTGAAGCTAAAGTTGCATTGATGATAAGGTTAAAAAGATGATGCTGTCTTATGATGTCCTCCGTAGTTGAGGTCGAACCATCCAGTGTTTGTTTTATCATTGTCAAGACCATACAGACCGGAAGACTCATCGTTTGCAATCTTCTCTGGCCGTGTAAGCCTTCATCGTTTTAAAAAATATTGTTTTTATTGCACTGTGCAAGAACTCCCTTTCTCTGGCACAAGTATAATTAGATATGAAAATGAAAAAAAAAAGATGCAAAATGCTCATAGCCTGAGAACCATCGTTGTCTTCACCATTACACCTATCAAACAACAATTCACCTTATTTTTTTCCGACTATTAATGATGCATTACAGTCAGAGTAAAATGTGTTATAATAAATGAGTAAATAAGTAAAAAAATACCATAAAAGTGGTTGGAAATTATGACGAAAGATCCAATTAAATTAAGATTACTCAAAAAATTTGTCTAATGATGAACACACATAAGGAATTAAATAGAGCTAATTTATGAAATTAGATGAAGGGAGTTGGTTTTTGTCTTATAGAGCGATAATCTGGTAAAAGATCATATTGCACCAGGAAAGACATGAAAGGTCAGAAGAAGATCCAACTATAAAAATTCAATCGCTCAAAATACTAAACAGGCTCTCCTTCTGGACATAAAAAGCGATGTGTTAAAAAAAAAGCGATTCCCACAGATGATATTTAGAAACCAACAAATGCAACTGCTCATTAATTCATTCAAACCATTCTCTCTCCACAGACAACGCAATCCAAATCCCAAGTCGCATATATATTACGCGGACAACCACCGGGGTACCGACCAATCCGCAGAGTGGCGTTTTAGAACCAAACACGGGGGTGGTGAGGGGAGTTCTGCGGGGGTGTTCGGTCCGCCGACCCCTTTGAAACTCGGAGGAGGGGGGGAGAGATCAAAGCGCGTGCAAATCGCGACCGCCGCGGTGGACATCAAATGACGCTAATGTGAATCTCAGCACTACTCTGGGACACTAGTCCGAATTGCGACTGGGACGTTGTTATTTGGGATAGAAGGAGCTTTATATGAGGTGAACGGAACAATGGGTAGTAGTTGTGTGGGATTGATAGTAAGGGAAGGGTTCTCTGGCGGTAAGGTAGGAGTATAGCTTGGGGCCGAAGGGAAATTTGAGACGATGTATGTACTTAAGTTAAATGCTTTTGACTTTTCAATTTTGACAAACTGAACCTTTTAAAATTTTAAGCTTTTCATTTGAACCAGGAACACTCTGAAATCGTCTTAGGGGCCGTTCAAATATTACGTAAGCACTTTTTTGGTCATTTTTAACCCCCCTCCCCCCTTGTCAGCAAAGATAAGCAAACCTCAACCCCCCACCATGATTGCGTAAGAAACTGCCGGACCCCCCCCCTAAATTTTGACATCCCTATTAGTAAGTAGTTTTTTTCCTTGAAAATTAGGCGACTCGTACAAGGAGCTGTCCTTTTCGGGTGTAACCCTAAGGGTTCAAAAACGAGTCGAAACACTACTTTTCGGGGTTACAATTTCAAAATGTTAGGGTGGTCCACCTCCAGAAAGAAGTGCTTACGTCAGATTTCCTAATTCAATTTTTTGTTACATTTATTTTTGGTTGAATTTTGAAATTATTTATGCAAGAAACAAGAAATTTTCAAAAATGCATCATCTTACGTAAGCATCACTCATATCCCCCCTCCCCCCTTGTCAGCAAAAATAAGCAAATAGCAAGTCCCCCCTCCCCCCTTAGGTGCTTACGTAATATTTGAACGGCCCCTTAACCCAATTTACAATAAACAATCAATAGTTATGACTAGTTCATCGAGCTAACCCACGAGGAGGCGCCTTGGGCATTCCAGATACTTAACCCTGCTGTTCTGTTAGGGTCTATTTGACCCAAAAATTTTTTCAGTCGCGTGTTAAAAAAAATTGAATAGAGGTATTTTAATGAAACTTCGTGACTTTGTTGGAAAGTCATATAACTATCTACATCCAAAAGGAATTTTATTTATTTTAATTTGCAAGGGATATTTTTCAACATAGTCTTAATGTACTGTTCGGGTCAATATGACCCGATTCTAAATTTTTTCGTTTTACTCAAACCTTTTCATATTTTTTTTGCGGAATAACTCAACGGAAAAGAATAAAAACTATTATAACATCCTTTCTTTGTATTTTGGTTGTCTTTTTTCTTGTTTTTTTGTCATTTGAGACTAAAGCACGTGGAAGGTCAAAATTTTGATTCAGTTGGGAAAAATGAAAAAATATTCCTAAATTTTATTTTTTCTTGATGTATTTTTGTTTTATGAAGTATTGTATTTCCTTTCAGTTAGAATTCTAAAATTAACTATTGAAACGAAACTTTTGCTATCCGAATGAAAATATTACCCAAAATGAGGAATTAGTGGTGTTTTTCATTGCCACTGTCTTTTGACTAAGTTAACCATTAAATTTGGGGTAAATGTGGACTTTTTGTGGTAGTATAACTTCCTAAGAACTGAAACATGAAATTTATTGCTGGAAAAGAAAAAGAAATCATCGCCAAAGAAAATTTGAGGTATTCGAGTAATGAGTAATTTCGCAAATCCTGCAATGCTTTTTCAATAGGATTTAGTACAAATAGAAGGAAAATAAATGTTTTATGAAAATTATTTTTGAGGATTTGAGGAAATCACTCTTATTTTCATACAGTAAAGCAGATTAAAACCTATCATAAAGGGGGGAATCAATTAAAAAAAAGTAAAAGAATAAAGAAAAATTGAAATTTATATCGGTTCCTCAGACGAAAAAAATTAAAAACGCACTAATTTGTTGTGCCATACTTGTTTAAAACTCATTTTCATGTATGTAAATTGTCAAAATAGTAAAAAATGAAAAATTTCAATTACAAATATTTTTTAGTTTATTTCATTATTTTACACGTATTTCATAACTTTACTCAATTATTTCATAATAATTACATTTATTTTGAGTTATTTTACTATTGTTTTACCTATTTCTTAAATTCCATCATTCATTTACCGCTAGAAGCGATATATTTTGTATCGGGTCATATTGACCCGAACACTACGTGCGTAGAGTAAGTCGGAGCAGAACAGCAGGGTTAAGTAAACATTCACAGAGGTTCCTCTCTATAATAAACATTTATACATTTTAACATAAAAGGATGAAACCACGTGTAGATGCTCTTACACTCAAAAACCACCTAAATTTTCAAGAATGTTGTTGTATTTCCCGAGTAACAGGAAAGTGCGCCCGTCATAGGTTAACTATCAAATAATTATTAACAAGATAGTAAATAGATGGAATGCATTGTCAGAAATAGTAGTGAATTCTACAAGGGTGAGTTAAAGTAAAGATTGAAGTTTACTAGGAATGGGGCAGTTCAGGATACATGGGGACACCTATAGTTGGGCTCTCCAAACCTGCTGTTGGCCGTCACTATTTATATTTCTATTTGAAAAGCTATTTTTATCCAGTTGAGTAATATTATGTTCATTATAATTACAACTATATAGAATTCGTATTTTGGCCATGACGACCTCAGATTTACACAACACAGATCGGGATTGAAAAGCCGTATTTTTCGGTAAACCACAATCTGGTGAAAATGCATCAATATTTAGACGTTTAAAAGTTGCATACGAAAATAATACAAATTTAAAACTAGTAAATTTTAAAAATAATTAATGGAATGAAATGCGTTCAGAATGAATGCAGGTTAACACTAAAAAGGATATTTAAAGTTCATCCTTTTTGTTAACGAAATCCTGTTATTTCAAGTATGAAAACCCCGTGGAGAACTTCGGTCGTCTAATACCTGCTTTTACAATGAGGAAAGATTAATAAGAGGAAGGAAGTGCGGTCAGGGAGTTTTTTTAGAAAGTTCTTTCATCAAATATTAAGTTTTATTAAGGTCAAAAGAAACATGCGACGTTAATTTGCATGCTAGAACAATCGAGACTTCTACTAACAATGCATATTCATTAGCATTCTTCTTGGACAAAAAGAAAACATTTTGGGTTTAAAATGTAGCAATTTCTTTTTTTTAAAAATGTCGTATCCGAGAGAAAAAAAAAAGGTTGAAAAAAAGTCAACATTTTCAGGGTAGTTAAAATTTCTTTCGTGATCTTTTATCTAAGAAGTTATGGGGTATGAAACTAACAATGTTGTATTGTTCTGGTTAAAATGTGAAAAAGTTATTATTTTTGAGACTATAATGCGACTTTTCAAACAATATGTAATGATGATATTGTTGAATTTCAGTTTTGAGAAAAACTAAATATCCTTATCCTTATCAGAAATTTCTCGCATAATTGCTCGTTAAAAGAAAAATAATAGTTTCTTCATTCCAATGTCAATTTTTAATTTTCATATAAACTAACTGCACAAGAGAAGTGAAACTCTTCAGTTTTAAAAAGGGAATAAGTAAAAAAAATGGCATATTGTGTAACGTTTCTTGCTCAAATTCAAAGTTAAACGTAAAATTTTAGTCCTCAATTATTCTTCATTCCTGGAGAAACTAACTAAGCAATAGGACCTTTTGGTTCGGAAGCACATACTAATATAATTGGAGTAGATAAATTTGGAGTAAAGTTGAGTTGTGTGGTCATAGAGCGATCAAAAGTAACGTCAGGAATACTATTCACCCGTCATAATTTCGAGCTTATCCGGCCTTAGGTGTCTAGGTGACCGACATCAAATCCTTAAATTTGAATTCGCCTTACTAAACTCTTCAATAACTTCAAATGAACTTTAAAATCAATCAAAATAAAGGTTAATTCTCTTGTAATCATTCTCCCGTTAACAATCCAACTATCTGAAAATATCCATGAAACAATCACCCAGTGTAATATTCCCTACACACACATCCCTCCCACTCGTCTGCTTCCTAACTACTCGAACCATTCGATGATCCCCTCTTCGATGCCCCAAACAAACATTAACCCCCCACCCACCCAATCGAACGCTCCCTCCATCTGCTACACCGATTAGACCCCTCAATTTTTCGGGGGCGTGCTGCAGTAGAGAACTTTCTTCAATCACTTCGCCACAGGTACTAACTCGATTAGAAAGAGCCGGGAATGCCGGGAATTCGATTAAACATCATTTTCCGGTATGGCCGCGGGAACGCCCCTCTTCAATTGAATTAAATCCGCCGACGACTGCGTTAAGCGCAACCCCCGTTTATATTCGGTTTATGAATTAGCGAGAGTGCTAATGCAATTTAATGGGTCGCCGGGCTGAGAGTGTTTGGGTTAGGCTGGGATTTATACTACTGCGGTTAGTTTTTGGATTGATTTTACTTAGGTTAGGGTGCATTTTCGGTCACTGATATTTTTATTACTGAACCAATATGGATGCTTAGCTTATTCAGACCTTTTAGTTTAGATAGTTACTATGATTTTGATTGTAGTTTGGGGATTACATATTCTTATAACTGTAGTTTGGGGATTGCATATTCTTATAACTGAAATTTGGGGATTACATATTCTTATAACTGAAGTTTGGGGATTACATATTCTTATAACTGTAGTTTGGGGATTACATATTCTTATAATTGAAGTTTGGGGATTACATATTCTTATAACTGAAGTTTGGGGATTACATATTTTTATATAACTGTAGTTTGGGGATTACATATTCTTATAACTGTAGTTTGGGGATACCATATTCTTATGACTGTAAAATTATTCCCACTGATGTCTACCTATAGTTAGAAATCCATTCTCTTCGTAATCTATAACTCGATATCTGATACATTTTTCCATTATGATTAAAATTTAAGCTTACATTATTTACATCGATTCTGTGTATAGGCACTTTTTCTAGTTCAATGATACAATATTTTATTCGTCGTTACAACCTGTTAAGAAATGTTAAACATCGTGTTTTGACTTAATCCCTGCATTCCTTCCTTGCTATAACACTTCTTCATAACTAATCGTTTACTAGAAAATATTTATAACGACCCTTGGAATAACTATAAGTTGGCGCATTTTTGCGTTTTTTTAAATATCTACTTCATGTTCCAGGCTATAGATAACTATCTTAACTTAAGATCGAATTCAGAGTAAAATAGAAAATGTGAATTCTTTGATCCCCAAAGCTTACATTAAAAATTCCTAAAATTTAATTCGCAGCAGATGTTCAAACTCAGTTTGAAGCATTATGTTGCCAATATTTGTTAAGAGTTCGTCAATAGATCCCATACTACCAAAATCATGTCTGCGAAGTACGACAACATACTGTCGTATCGAAATTGAAACCTGTGTCAACAAAACATACCCTAAAACGAAATATTAATCTCACTCCGAAGTAATATTATTTCGCTGATATTATGTATCAATACATCCGTGTATCAATAGCTGCACGCCAAATATCATTAACTCATCAAAAAAGGTAGTTACATTCTGTATCCATGCAAGTTCTATTCATAAGACCGCACACAGCCCTACCGGGATTTCAACTGAGCGCAAGAAAGTAACAAAGAGAGGAAGAGATTGGTAACTTCAAAAGAAAAAATTGTAAGGGAACTCTCTCTCTCTCTCCCTGTTAACAGTTTGTTTTCGCCGCGTTTTACCCTTATTTTTTTACTCCTCGCGCCCCCAAGGGCTTGTTTTCAGCCCTGTTGTTACTGAGTGATGATTTCCAGAATCGTAATTTGCATTCTGAGGTGTTTTGTAAATAAAATTCCATTCGATCTCTCCAGTTTCGTTCGAAAAAGGAATCATTTTTTTTTCTCCTCTCTCGGTGTTGTCTTGGCGTAATGGTCTTCGCTTTCAGACTCCTGATAAGGTTCGGGTTTATCTGTTTCATGGGGAATATTTTTAGTGTGTTCTTCCGCCATAAAAGTTCTGGAATTTCAAATCAATGGATAACACAATGAAACGCGGCGGTAACAATGAATGCGGGCTGTTGTTTCGAGGGAGTTTTCTTGCCGGCGTAATGATTTGGAGTAATAAACCCTCAAGGCTGTGTGTGCTCCTCATCATATCTCTTGAGGTTTTTCATGGCAAGAAGTGGTTGTTGGATGGGTTTTTTCCGAGGAGATGGTATCGAATTCTGTTTTGTGTGCTCTTACTGAAACTAATCTAATCATTTTTTTTATTCTTTAAAAGGACAAAATTGCTTATTCCTTTACATTGCCTCTCATGCTGTTGAATAGAGAGGGGTATATTTATTTATCATTTTATATGTGCGTGGTTTTAAGGTTTATTTTTTTCTAAATACATATTCAAATAAATTAAGCATTATGTTTTCGAAGCACGAGTGGGTTTAAATGGGGATATAAAAAGGATTACAAACCAGAAAAGTTCGAAAATTCTTTTGGGTTTTGTGTGATTAAAATTTGTCTTTATTATCTAAAATTACATGGTAACACTGAAAAACTTCCACATTTTTTTATTTTATGATGTCTGAAAAAAATGTCACTTCTTAATATCTTCTCGAATAACTAAGATTTTATGAAACTTTTTTCTACACATTTGTTGAGATTTTACAAACAATTTTATCATTCGAGGAATTGTTATATCTCCTTTAGTTAGTTGTTTTCTTTATACTTTCTCATTTTGCTACTAGGGGCGCTGTAAGCCACCTCAAAAGATACAGCATGGTCTCTAACCTAGGGGTAGACCGTTGGTTCCAAATAAAAGCCGTGAAAATGACTTTTGAAACGAACACCATGTTATGGGCCCAAAACTGTTTCAAACACCTTTCTTTCAAAACAATCTTAAAGATAAACCAACCAATCGCTCAAATGCGCCATTTCCCAGACAAAAACCGCCATAACTCCCAACAACGACACAACCAAAACGAAGAAGAAACCGGGGATCACTAGATCAACTCCCGATCCCATTGTTTCCGGGAACCTCTCCAGATCCCGATCAATGGCTCCTGAGAACGCGGCCACGTGCCCCAATCCATCAGGCCTCTTCAGAAACTGTAACCGCGGACGCGGCTGATCGACAGACGCTATTTATTACGACGGTAGCCCGTTTTCGGGAGCGATTAGTTAGTTTTCCGGATTCCGGGAAAAGAAAGGAAGGAATATCTTTTGAGGGATGGCTGTTTCACGTAGAGGGCCCAATTTGAAAGCGAACCAACTCGTATTAATATACTACCAATATGAGTAGTAGACAGACAAGAGAAAAAGGTTAAGTTATAACGAGATATACAAGTAAATCTATGGACCATTGAGAAACTACCCTACTTGCCAAATAGGAAGTTTTACAACACGGGAGATGTTTCATAGCAATATGGTTCCTCAAATAACTAATGATTTTAATAAATTACTACTTCTATTAGAAGTATCTATACAATATATCAGTGGTTCCCAAAGTGGGTTCCGCAGAACCTAGGGGTTCCACGAAAAAATTTAGGGGTTCCGTGGGACAAACTTTATTTCATTAAAAAAAATTAGAATGGTGTAAAAAAAAAAATGGACAGCGCCGCCCCCCTTGGACCCAAAAATGTTCTCAAAATGAGTTAAAACTCTTCTTTCACAGGTCAAATTTCAAAATTTTTTCTTGGGGAGGACCCCCATACCCCCCAGCGGTACCAGAAGGGGATATTGCGTGATACTTTTAGAAAATACCCAAGAATTTGACATTTTTGCCAAAAGGTAAAGGTGATTGTCTGGAAAAGTGCCCCCTCCCCTGGATCCGCGCCTGGTTACATTTAATATCATATGTTAAATTTTTAAAAATTGTTGATTAAAAAATATTTAGGGTTCCGCGATCATTGGTAACAAATTATGGGGTTCCACGTCTAAAATAGTTTGGGAACCACTGCTATATATAAAAGTAGTATTTTACTAACTTGATGAACGACCGTAGGTGTTATTGGAATCCATTTTGTATATTTTAATAAATACAAATCAACTTCTACCAATGATTTCCATACCTAGCTGTATTTATATGAATGTACTTTTATGATTGAAAACCTAAATAAAGTTTTTCCAACCATCGCTTTTTAAGTATAACCCAAAGGATGTTTTTGGAAATTTTATTTGATGCCTTAATTATGACCTAGCCGGGTATAAAAAACATTCTCTTTAAAAGCAAAGAATTTTTTCCCCTGCTTCATTCTAAAATATTTTGCCATTCATCTTATTCATGTGACGTTAACAGCTATGAGCTAGGAAAAAAATGGTTAACCTCTAATAGTTATTTGTGTAATGATTTTAAGAACTACTAACATTATAATTATAAGGATAAAAGATTAAACTCCAAGTATCCACAATTTGTAATGAACCGCACTAACTTATTTTTTCACATTATTGATGGTAATTTTGAATCCTGCAGAATTAGACCGTCCAGTCACTAAATCCAATCTTTTAGGATATTAAAAAAAGGAATAGCTTTTTAATAAATGTTAAAAAGTAATAAAATTTCGAAATTTACGTCAAGAATATGTCAACAGATGGTACTATCATCGAAATGCACACAACGCGGAACATTTTGAGATTTTTCAGCGATTTACGACAAGACATTTACACTGGTATAAATTATCCTCTCAACAAGAGCATAAGCGGGTAATTGCCCCTCACAACCCAAAAATACTGCCCCGTTTCAATCCCATCGGAAAACAAACTCTACAGTTGAAATTACACCAACATCCACACACAGTTCTCTGAGAATAACTACCCCTAAATCCCCCCACCTCGTTCCCCCTGTAAAACAGCTTTCCCGCTAAACGTATCAATTCCGCGTTTTCACGGCCCAACCCTCCACCCCTTAACGAATCTCCACCCCAAAAAGAACCCCTTTACACGTTATCAACGCAAACAGTCATTCGATTCTAAATTATATTTCTCAAGAATAATGATTTTAACGCTCGATCGCATGTAGCGGGCTTTCCCCCCCCCCTCCACCAGGGAAAAATAATTCAACCCCATTCAGCGAGGAAATGAACGTTGCGGACGGGGTAGGGATATTAAGCCACCGATTTATGGGTTCCCCTTGCTCTTTTGCCGTTCTCATTAACGGGCTGCAACTCTCTCGACGAAATCACATTAAAATACTACTATACTGTGCGAGATAATGCCGCGAATAGGGCCAGAGCCAGCAATCGCTGAGTTACTTTTCGAGGGAAGAAGATTCGAAAGAAAAAAAACGCTTTCGTGCTGGTAATGGTGGATGGCGTTTAACAAGCGTTTCGATTGAAAACGGAATGGGCTTTAAGGCCCGATTCAGCTTTACTGGGAACGTACAAGAAACGAGAACGATACGGAAACGAAAGTTTCGAAACGGTTAGCTCATGATGTCTCGTTTACAAATCTTTCCGAGGTTCGGATCACACGTTATCGGTACGCGGATTGCTTTTACGCTTTTTGTGGTCCCAAAAAGTATCCAGTCATTATTATATTATGAAATTAAGATACATCTAGTGTTAGTGGCATTTTTTAATGTCAAAGTGTGTCATTATTTGTAAGTTGTGTGTGACAACAGGCGCCAGAAGCACATACTCGTGAACTATTTTAGTATATATACCTACACTAGATGTTTTATGCTTAGATATTCGAATTCGAGGATTCATCCCTCAATTCTTCATTCGCTAAGCCCTGGTGAAAATGATATGAAGCGGGTTGGATACGTAGTATAGGGAACACATAATTTGTCTGTTGTAAATATTTTTTCCGCAATTGAATCCGCAATTCGAACTCTGAGCGTTGAATTTAAAAAATATAAGTTTCGCCATCCATTTGCGTCGTAAACTAATCTAAACTCCCTCATAAACTGCTTTATTTTCCGATAAGGTACTGAAAAATAATTCGAACCCAAAATCATCTACTGCAACGCCTATTTTTACAGAATCTCTGAAATACTCCATGAAAAAAAACACATACCTGTAAATGCTTAAAAGTGACTGTTATAGGCCTGGGTAGACTAAGAATACGATGGCCTTCCAAAAGTGCACCAATCACTCTGGAATTGATGATTCGTGTCGCATTCGTCGCAGGTTGTTGATCTGATGACTGAACTTCCGATCCGAGAAGGTCCCCCAAACGGTGATGAACTAGGAGAACTAGACGGGACACACCTGGAAAAGAGACAAAAATCAGCGCCAGTCCACTTTACTCCCCTTTTTAAGGCAGTATTCAGAGCTAACCTGACCGGCAGTTTACCGGCAGTCCAACAATTGATGGGCAGTTAAAGAAGAAAACTAGTTTTCCGCCAATCAGATGTTTGATTGCTGGTTAACCGTCGGTCATGTAGGCGGTGAATACGGCCTTAAAAAGTAGAATTTAAGGTATATGGATCGCAAACAGATCGGGGCTAAGAGAAACGAAAATTGTCCTGATAACGAAGCTATGATGCAGTATAGTGCTAAGAAAGACCCAATGGAAGGACCAGATTCTCAAGGGGTTGGACCCCTCCTTCCCGAAATTTTGACAATTATTTGCTTACTGTTATTTCCTAGAAAATTCTGCGGCATACATGGAGTGGCCATCTTTTAGCTGATACCCTCTAATAAACCAGCCAAATATCCAAAATTTAATTAAATCTTAATTTTCCCCTTTGCTTCTGTCACAGAATTTTAAAACTGAGTGCTCCAAGATTCCAATCCTGATTTTGAGTATTTTTAACATTATACTAAATTTAACGTAATGTACGCGTGCGAACGTAATTTAGAATTTCCCTTTAACAAAAGTCTAGTTACTAACCCAGGTCTACACTTATGATTTCGTTCATATAAGAAAACATAAAAGATGTTATTCTTATGCCAATAAAGCACCGTATCTTTGCCTTCAAGAAACTTCTGACTGTCTATATATGGTCTAGTCCGATCCAAATGAGACAAGAAACAACACAAAACCGCGTTTTCGATGGGCTATGCCTAGTGGACATAAAAAGAAATAGACGAAAGCAGCTGGGAAAAGTCTTCCCGGAGCGAATAAGGGGGATCATAACATAAATCATGTTCACATTACAATAACGACCTGCATCTCTGCTTGGCTCTCATCCAATCAGATATCTCCACCGCCATCTTTCCAGTAAAATCTCCACATTTCAATTCGCCGCAAACTTAATAAACACTGATGCACTTTTACGACGTGATACTTTTAACGCGCGAGACTTGCAAAAATCATTTAAGGACCCCGAGCCATTACAGGAACATCTCCCCAGTGTTGTTGCTGATATTATTCCTGGGGTGTTAAATGTGGAAATCCATAAGCGAAGGAGCTGTAAACATGCGAGTTTATTATAGCGACAGTGGTCTAAGTCCGCCGAGCCTAGTTTTGAGTAATGTAAGGTTTTTCTGTAATGCTATGCCAGTGTTTAATTGTTTTTACTATGCATAAGGTATTTTTGGGGTTCCCATTTCAAGCGAATTATTGAAATCGCCAAGCAGCATGGGACGCCACTTGTCTGAATGTGTTTGTTGTTATAGGGGGAAGTCAGCATCCCTCTAAACTTAAAAAAAAACAGTTGAGCATAAGGGGATTCAGTGGAGGTCACAGAGGAGTATTGTCTTCTCAGTTTTTCCAGAATATTCTAAATTTTAATTAAATGGTAAGACTGCTTTGAATGCAACTAGTGACGACATGTCACCCTAAATGTTGCAAACTCATCCGCAGAATCATCCTAAATGCACCAATGTATGTATGTATGTTGCTAAATGTACCATGTTGTATGGGTATGGTTTAGGTTTTTTGTTTGACTCGAGAATCACGTTAGATTAAATGTCGGCTTACAGGAGAAGAGCACTAAGGCGCTGTTGATCTTTGAAAGCAGTAGAACTGTGTCAACAAACAAGCGAATTCCCAAAATCACGCCAACTGAAGAGCAATCATTGTGCTGGTAAAATAGCATGGCCAATAACACCAAATTTGATGTGACATCGTACAGAGCAGCTGACTTAGTCGAAGTGACTTAGATCCTTTTAAGCCGGCGATACTGTCTCCAAGAAAGACTAGACTCCTGTGCAACAAAATCATAACAAGACTACTGCCTCGCAAAAGAAAGAATCGTAAAAAAGACACCCAAAATCCACGCCAAATCTCAGATTTTGTGATTTCGGGGACTTATGCCCCTCTCACTCCAAACATCTCATATTTATTGCAGAGTGGAGATCGGGATCTCGCCGCAGCTCTCATTCTCAATTATGATGTGCCGAAGAAGAAGAAGAAGAGGGACTTCTTGGCAAGGGTCCCAGGGACTGCGTTCTTTCTGTACATGGGGATTCTTGGGTTGTTGCTTTTTTTTTCTTTTGTTCATTTTAAAGGGGGGGTTTGAGGCTTTTGTTTCGGGCACTTGTGCGAGTCTGATTTTTCTCGCTGCGATGGTCTGATGAATAATGGGGCTTTTAACTAACGGAATAGCGGTTGGAAGTTTGTTTTGAAAATATGGGGTATTCTTTTGTTTGTTTTTGAGGAAAACATCGCAGGAGTTTGAAAGAAAAGGAAGCTTTAAACTACAATGTCGTTTAAGGAGTAGAAGAATGACATATTCTTGGTCATTTTTTTTGTTCAAAATTTGTATCCAGATTAGAGATGGAAAATTTCCGGAAATTTTGGGCAGGCGGAAAAAAACAGGAAAAAAACCGGTTTTTTTCCGGAAAAATTGGAAAAGTCGGAAAAATTGACCTTTTTTGCATAGAAATAAGTGGTTTTTGAATACATATTTTTTTAAAAGCTAAATAATCATTCGTTGTATAAAAATCATTAGTCATTATATATTATAAGTTATTAAATCATTAAAAATTAATTAAAAATAATTCTTCCAAAATAAAAATATGCAGCGTTTTACGAGTAATTTTAAAACAAAAAAACTACAGTTTTTATAACTATAAAATAATATATGTAATATAAATATAAAGCATGTGATTGTAATAAATAACATTAATTTAATATTTATTTATTAAACATAAAGTACTTTTGATTAATTAATTTTGTATACAACGTGATCCAATAACAAATAACAGATGTTTGCTATAATATTTAACAGTGGCGGCTCGTCCATAGGGGCTGCGGGGCTGCAGCACCCCCAACCAAAATTTCCCAAAATTACAATTTTTATTTGCTTTACAATATTTAAAAAATTATCTATTTCCCCTTTAATCTTTGTCCTTTATTATCTTTTTTCAATTAATAATTCTCTGCTATGCCGTCTCGACAACAGATTTCTTTCCGGGTCGGTCAGCCCCCGCAGATATACCAATCGTGGTATAAAACACTTGCTTTATCATATCAAATCAAAATATCAAGAATTTAGCATGCGAATCTGTTAGTGGAAAAGGGGCTGCTTTTCAGCAGCCCCGACCAAAAGAATGATAGCCTTTTCTCTTGAGAGAGCTGTAAAAAACAAACTGAAGGAAGAAGAAAAATAAACGATTTCTACTACTAATAAATCACATTGGATTTTTAGCTTTCTCACTCCAACCACTCCAACGCTGTTTTAATTTTTTATTTATAGCTTCTTTTTTTCTTTTAAACCGAGAGAGAATAAAATATTTTCCGATGTTTCAGCAAGTCAATAAAGATTTATGTTTAATTTTTTGCAGCCAAGTTTTTATTTATTTTTATAACTAGGGGGCTCTGCCCCCTGCTCGCTATCGCTCACCAACCCCCGGAACTGCTCCGCAGTTCTTTGAAGATCGCTTCGCGATCTTAGCGAGCAGAGCTCGCTTGTTTCATCTCAACTATCCAGTAAAACCTGGAACTTGTCTGCTTAGTAAATGATAATTTAAAATCGAAACTTTTTATCTCTCTAACTTATCAGTAACTTAATGCGGACCATTACAACAAAAATATCAAAATAAAACTGTTACTAAAATATTCCTTTTTAGTTTACCAATAATTTTACCGAAATGTTTTCAAAAATATCCAGCAAGTCTACTAATTATCATCAACCATCATAGAGAAAAAAATGCCATTAAAAAACTTTTAAAGTTATGAAATGCACGTGTGTATCTAGTGAATCATTGGGAATAAGAAATCGTACTTATAAAAATAATCGCCTCTTTCTCTAGTGAACGACCAGAAAGAGAAGAAAAAATTGAAACTTGGTATCTTAATAATTCTAAATCTAATTCGAATTTTTTGAAAAACGAAACGCCAATCTTTCTATAAAAAATAATTGTATGCGTGTTTAAAATATCATAGTTCTACTGTGATTAGTTTTTCTATTATAACGAAAAAACCGAAAAAGGGTAAAAAATTTCGAAACTTTAGAATTTAATAACTCCAAAAATAATTCGAAATTCGAAAAAAGGGCGACGAGGTGCAAAACTTCATACCTAAGAGTATGTGTCTGCAAAAAATCATGTTTCTGCTGTAAATAGATTTTGCTGGGGGCGAACTTGCAGCCGAAAAAAATAATCTTCGACTTTGACATTAAATAATTCCAGAACTATTGATCTAATAATTAGGTTTGGGAACTAAAATGATCATCATGCATTTGTCTACCAATGGTCAAAATTTCATAATATTCCTTCAAATAGTTTTTGCGTAGTGAAAGTTTATAGTGGTCAAAAATAAAATTGTCAAAATCAGCGGCGGTGACGGCGACGGCGGCGGTGACGGTCACTGTTACTTTTTTTTAATATAGAGAGATGAACAAATTGAATTCGAAATGTTAATTTTAGTTTCATTTGCTTTTGAAATACTAAATGAAATAGACTTCATCTTTGATTCTTCACATATTCGTAATAATCAGCTAAATATAGGTAAGTGACAGTTTTTGAATGCTTATTAAGTTTGAAATCGAAATTTTATATTGTTCCCATCTTTTCACGTTTTTGTGAAATATTATTTGGCATTATATCGCTTAAATACGTTGCCAACTTGGTACCGCCGGAGCAGCACCCCTTAAAATTTTACCATCGAGCCGCCACTGATATTTAACATCAATCTACATAACTGATCCTAACCTTTTTCACATAATCATTGCAATCATGTTTTCTTAGAAAGGTTGAGAAGTTTTAATTAAATTCTGCCAATTTAAAAAAATGTTGAAGTCATTATATAAAAAAATTAATAAATGGTTCATTGTTTTGTTTAAATATTTTTGGAACTTATTTTTTTATTATTTAATTTTCATGACATTATGTGTTCAGTTCATTACTCAATAAATACTCATACACCATAAATATTTTTTAAGCAACCCCGTAAAAAGCCTCCAATAATCCCAAACTTTGAAATATGATCTAAATTGTTTTAAATTCAGATAAAGCAGAGAAATTTGAAGAAATAGTAAGTCCTTCATATGCTTATGATTGTTAGACAATCTGATTTAATGGTTAAAATATTTTTAAAGTGCTGCATTTTATAATTAATATATAAGAATACTAAATTTATATAAATAATATTCTTCTAATCCTAATTTGTTGATATTAATTTGCATTGCATAATTATTTTTGTTTTTTTAAAAAAAGTAAGAGTAAAATAAATAACACTTGGATGTTAAAATAATTTATCTTGCAGCTTACTTATTCCAAATTTTTTTCATGTGAAATATATTGAGTATAAAAAATATCAAATGAGAAAACATTAGAACGTGAATGTAGAAAATTTTTAAATGCTTACAAACTTAAAAGTTTTTAACTTTTCCCGAGTGGAATCCAACTTTTTTGGGAAAAATGTTTATTATATGGTTAAAACTTCATTTTTAAGTACTTTATTGTATAAGAATGTCATCTAAATAATATTTTAATTGATATCGGTTAATACATAAATTCTAAATTAAGTATTTAAATTAACATTTTCAATTTTTCCGGAAAGAAATAAACCCTTCGGAAAAAAACTGGAAAAAACCGGTTTTTTTCCCAAAGTTTCCGGTTTTTTTACGGCCATTCCCATATCTAATCCAGATTGCCTAAAATATTTTTAAATGCTCCAGAACTGCTGCTATTACTAGTTTTGGTATCTCCCAGTTAAAAAAGTCAGTTTCTTCCCTCTCCTCCCCTGAAAATTTGGAACATTTTAGCTTTACCATGCTGAGATTTCAGTTACGATGTGTTTCCCGATCTGCACTCAAGGGAAAAACTAAGATTTCTATACGCCTTGCAAAATTGGAATCCTAAAATCTGGTTCACGAGCGAATCAGATAAATGGTTTACAAACTGCAGCTGCTAATTTATTTCGTCAAGTTGAGAAATGACTTCACTGGGAATACAAAGCTTTTAAGTCTAGAAAATATTTAATCAAAATTATTTTGGTGAAAATCGCTTAAAATATATTTTTTTACTTCCTGTGAAATATTTTGTAATTGAAAGTTAGGCTAAGCGTGCACAAGAGACTTTTGTTTCAAAAGTAATACATTTCTATGGAGAGATTCTTGGCAATCGGCCAAGAGTCTCGTCGCCTATGCGCGCCCTCTAGCTTCTTGCCAGGGTGATAATTTTGTCTCTGTCGCCGTGACAAAAGTATCTAGTGCGCGCTTAGCCTTATGCATCTAAGGTGAAACGCTACCTCTATTACAAAACCCTGTACAAAACCCTGTCTATAAATTTTAAAATAAAAATTTACCTTGTTTCGCAGTAGCCAATAATGCAGGGGCAGGTACCAAAAGTCTGTCATCCACCCTCCACCAAGTATTGTCCAGTGGAGGTGGCAACACAACATCGGCTATGTCCCAAGACTCCACCACGTGCACAGCAGCCACTGGAAAAGAAAGCAGAGGTTAAGAGAAGGGATATTGGGCAATGCTTTTATAACGCATAATGTTTCCCAACTGCAAATGACAGTTATATAACAAACCAATCAAAACCCACCCTCAAGTCTTACGAAGTGGAATTAGGAAATTTGCTTTTATCTAATAAAGTTTACACTACTAGTTTTTAGTTCAGATCATCAGTAGGTATTTTAAATTCATATGTAGCTATATTTATGTCAATAATTTATGTAAACATATCAAGGCATTTTTCTGCTTTTAAAACATAGAAACTTGGTTAGCTTAAAGTCTGAAATATGAAATATTTTGATCGATTATATCTGTCAGAGATTTTAAAATATTTTACATCATTTTTCACTTCTACACTTGCATAACATGTAGAAATGCTTATTGAGAAATCTGAACTGATTACATTCGACAATTTATTAATGGGGATATGAAGAACGTCACATCGATGTTTGTCCGGTCGGGACCATTCCTTACAAGGAGCAATCCATCACATAACTCCATCTCATTTCAACATAAATATTTCCTAATTTATTTATAAAAGGAAGTAGTATCCTGCACTCAGATACAACACAGTAGTAATCCATTTAGAAGATGGATAGCATCCAAGTCAATCCCGAAATAGAAAAATCACTCCAGAATTAAGAAAAGCAACAACCCCTGTATTAACTAGCGCCGATAAATACACATTTTTTTTCAAAAAATAAAATCCGGGTACCAGGAAAAGAATATTCCCGGATAAATCAATCTTGTCACGCTCACGTCGTAAATCAGCGGACCGAAATAAGGGCGGATTTACATGCAGCGACATGAGCGACGCAAAGCAGACATCGAGGGAAAAACTGAGGAAAAATTCCCGCATCGCTCTCCTCATGGATGTAGAATCTGGTCTTTCCGTTGGTTCTTGCCTCCATGACGTAGTAACTACGTCAGCACTTACAGGAAGGTTTCGACCAGTCGCGTCGCGTTGGTCCCTACATGTAAACTCTCCCTAAGACAAGAGGTGGCAAAGAAGAAAAAGCGGTGAGCGTCGACGCGTCGGCAGAGAAATCGGCGATGAAATCCATCAAACCCGCTGTGAGGCGTCCGTCAACATAGAGTCGAGCCGCACGGCTGATGCCAATAAAAGATTTATAAGAAAAGGTTTTTCCGGGCCGTGAAAGAGAGTAATGAGGAACGGGGGAGGCGATTAAACAGGTCCGTGACTCTTTTTTTCTGGTTGGGAATGTGTGTCTTGGACGTTGAGGGATGATATAAATTCTGAGTAAAAATTTTAAAACTCAATACTATATTTAACTTGTATTTGTGAGAAAAAAAGGTGAAAGGGAGGTTTCACAATTTTTATGTTAATTAGGCAAAAGCGATGACGTTTCATTAAAAAAAAAGAACACGAATTGAAGAATAATACACGACGTAGGTAAGATTCTAAGGGATTAAAATTCGGAGGTGTTTTATAATGTTAAAGCTAACTCTAATAATGAAGATCAAATATTCCGCGCTATAGTCCACAATAACCCTCGTCAAACGCCTCCAGTTTGACTATCGAATAGGACCATCATTACCCAGATGTTGAGTTAGCCGGGATCGCAAAGGCGTGATATTCGGAAGGCATTCTGACGCTTGCATGCGAATAGGGGGCTTAAGGCCAAAATACACAGCACGGGCCCACCCACTAAACCCCCAACTGGGGCTAGATCACGTTTCCCCCCGTGCTGATGATCTTCTACTTAGGGCGCAGAGTCTACTCAGATGGCGGAACGGGAATATTGGTATATTCAGTCTCCTGACCAAATCTCGAAAGGCCTGCCGCCGTCTATGACTGCAAAACCTTTGTGTAAGGATTCCACTTAATTGGTGGAAACTGGGCTTCACCTTGATGTATTGCTCATTTCAATTACGAATGCTATAGGGATTCATTTTGTAGGTGGTTTTCAAAATGTGACTAAAAGCAGAGGTGTCCGGACGTTTACAGAAGCGAATTAGTTGGAAATCAATAGTTTGATCTGTGGGGCTAGTAGCATTGACAGGAATACGTATGTGTGGCTTCTGTTAGTAGCATTAGCGATTCTTTGGTTAATAGGTTGGTGATGGTATTCCAGTATAGCTAATTCAAGAACAGAGGAGTGCTATTCAATCATAGAGATTAATGTTTGGTGGGACGAATGGATAAAAGAACATTAAAATATTTAGGCTTGATTTTGCAGGTTGAATTGAAACGTCCAAATATCATTGGAATTGGTCAGAATTTTTTGCTTTAGTATAGCAACGAAAAATAATAAATATACCTCTTATTTTAACAACCTTTAAAATGTAAAATGTTAAAATCAAATAATAAAAAAAATTATCTGAGCCATAAACCTAGGTTACATTTTAATTATCCCACACAATAGTGAACTTAGAAATCCTGCGTAAAAGAAAGCTCAGGCAACTTTTGCTGCCAGAACTTTCCAATATTACATTTTACAACGTATTGCGATGTGTTGGTAATAGTACTCACAGACGTGCGGCTGTCCGCTTCTGAGGCTGTAGCGGGAGTGATGCGACTCGGCGAGTAGCCATCCACTCCTCTCCTGGCTCTTGAGCAGGGCTGACGCGGACTTCTGCTGTTGCTCGCGCGTCAGGTCGTGCCACGGAGGGCGGTGGCCGTCATCCAACAGGTTGCTGCTCACCGCCAGCACAGACTGAAACAAAAAGACCATTTTAGGATACGTAGGTTATAGGTTGGATGGATGGGATACATCACTAAAAATACGGTACTTTACACAAGTGGTGGGTAGAAATGGCCTCCATACTAAGTTCTAAAAGATGAGGATATTATAGTTGTTGCTTAGAACTTAGTATGGAGGCCATTTCTACCCACCACTTCTTGTGTAAAGAATTGTATGTAGAAGAAATGTATTTTTTAGTGTAGTTATAGGTTGGATATATAGGGATAAATAGTTATAGGTTGAGAATTGATAACAGTTTCAACTAATCCGTTCAGTTGCAGTGCGGCTATAAGCATTGTAAAATAATCCACGAACTTTTCCTTACAAAAACTGGACAGCCGTATTGCCCATTTATTCCAAGTTATGTTCTTAGAAACTAATAAGAATGTTTGGTAAAAAATTTAAAAATTTTCCCAGAAATACTTCGATCTGGTAATTAATTAACTTGTTCATGTTATTCTCCAGCAGTATATTTCTTAAAATTAGGCAACTGCAACTCAGCTGCCCAGTAATGTAAAATATCCTGGACCGTTTTTTTTTGGAAAAACTTGGCATCTGGGTTGGACATTTTTCTAAGTATAATATTACTGGAAAATAACAAGAACGTTAAGATAAATACCAGCTCTAAGTATTTTTCTTCAATATAAAAATCTCAGACTATCCAATCCGTACAGCTTCTGTTAAATTCATAGCATACGAGGTATGAAGCATTACGCACCTTTGAATACGTTAATACATTCAATAAATTTCAATTACTCAATCCCCGATTTCAAACTGAGAAACCCCTATTCCTCGCTGAAAAGAATTAATTAATTAAACCGAAAAAGCGAGACATCGCCATCCCGAAAGATTTGCAAACATCAAAAGGCCCTCCCCTAGACACCGTGGATGAATTAAACCTCTCCCCTCCAAAAAAGACCATACATAAAACATTTCATCGGCAATTAAAATCCAATATCAAGCTCCACGCGGAAGAACCTAAAAAGAGGCAAAGAAATACTAAAAATCGGCCAAAAAAAGGCTGTTGGTAATAACGCACAATGTGTGTAATCTCATTCTTTAATTTAAAACACATCTACACTTAATAATGGAATATAAGCTGGGAATTTTTGACTTTTTAGAACCGGTATGAATATTTTATCAACGTTCAATGCAAAGCAGAGTGTCATTTTTGCTCATGAATAATTCAGCGAAGCTTAATCATTTTTTTTATTCCTATCAAGAATGTGTATCACTGTGCAAAGAACGGTTCCGCGCCACCAAGGGGTTATTTTGTCTTCTAAGCCTTTAAGCCGTGGAGAGGAGCAAAACGCTAAGCCTTTCCCACTTTTAATATGTGAAAAGTAAATAGCAAATAAATTAAGACGGTAAGGGCTTCGGGATGACTGCACTTCAATTATTTGTCTAAGCTCCCAGAAACAAAATTTGCATATTCCTTTTTTTTTAGGGTGGGAATTTAGAGCGAGATTTTTTTTCCAAATTTGAATGAAATGAAAAACTTAAAAAATATCTCCCCATAGCAATAGTTCAATATCATTTTGATATTGTGGCAGATACCCAGAGTTTTGTGCAACCCAAATAATATAGTTGAAAACAGTCATAGTTTATAAGTCTGTTTTGAGTATTTTGGAAACAAGCTACGTGAATGATATGTTTTAAACTATGATAGGGGTATCAAATATTAAAAATACTGAATTTCGGGTCAAATGGTAAAAAAGTTAAATAATAAAATCCAGATTCAATTTAATTAGATACTATTTCCGATGACTCACAATTGCAGTTATACAGGGTGTCCCACGAAAAGTGGTCCAACCCCTTTAACTTTTGATCCCCTACACATATAGATAGTCATGAAAGTGGGGTCTAGGTATAGTAAAGTGACCATGCCCTATCCGATGAAACAACTTTTAACGCCCTCTAGTGGAAATTTTAGGAGTTATAATTTTTATTTTAAAAATTATTGGAGGTATGTGAAAAAAGCCAGTGACTAAATTGTAAAGCAGCATCGATTTTGCAGGAAAAGACACCTTAAGCAGAAAAATATCTTGGATAAAAACCCTAAAACGCACGCTCAATAAGGTTGAATTTACGTAGATTTTATGTCTAACGCTTCTCACTAACTTTTAAAACGCTCCTCATGAGGCAAAAATGAGAAATTTTCAATTTAATGAACTAAGAATATTTTTAGTCATCATAAAAATAAAATGTTTCTCATTTTCGCCTTGTGAGGAGCGAAAGATTTGATAGATTTGATACGTAATAGCGATAGATTTGAGATAGATTAGCGATAGATTTGAGGAAAGTTTCCCCAAATCCTCGTTCCGATCCTAGTCAGTTTGAAAAAGGGGGAATAAGTCCGAAAACCAAGTTTTGAGGAAATCGAAAACGAAAAAAACTGTATAAGTAATGAAATTTTCATTATGTGACCACCAAATTTTCACTGGAAATTCAGAACCCCATTTAGAATGCAGAACAATCATCGAAAAAGTGTAAGTATAATTAAAAATATTGTGCGATTGAAAAAATGTATAAGTATAATAAAAATATTGTGCAAATGAAAAAATTAAGTATAATAAAAAATATTGTGCAATTGAAAAAATGTAAGTATAATCAAAAATATTGTGCAATTGAAAAATTGTATGTTCAAAAGTTGTATTGTCAAAAGTATGTATGTCAAAAATTGTATGTCAAAAAGTTGCATGTTTCAGATTTTTAAAAACAAACAAGTGTTTAGTATGGTTTTTTGTATGATTAAATGAAATATCTAGTCAACTTTTCAAAAAAATGTACAGGTAATTAAATATTTTAATTTAAAAGACGAGAAAAAACACGTGACTTAAAACGCTTATTGTTTAAAGATGTCAACAATCATACCATCCATTCAATTGCTTTCCAACAATGTTTATCGTATGATGACGTCAACATACGATGATCCCAAACTCTTGACGTTTTCGCGCGCTTTTAAAAAGTGGATTTTTAATTTTTTTGGCAATAAAAATATTTCTCGTTCGGCCTCAAATTTTGGGTAGTTCTTATTTTTGCAAGAAGAATCGAAAAAAAAATATAAAAAAATCATGCAACTTCCTCATTGAAAAAGTCGTTGTTGAAAGTGTAAAAAAATCTTTAAAAAACTCAGTGTAAGAAAAGGAAGATAAACTTAAATTTCCAATTAAATAAGAAAAATTCAAAGAATGGACATTGGTTTGCCAAATTCAAGGGTATATAGAAGGATAGTTATATGTAGAGAGTAGATTGGAGATTTTTTAGAGCACAAAAATTCAATTTGCCATTTTTTTTCACTTATTCCCTTTTTAAAACTGACGATTCAAATATAGTTAAGCAATCACTTTTAAATTCAATGAAAAATGTTCGATCATAAAAACTAGATAAAACCATATCTACTTTAATCATCGTTTCTTCACGCTGCTTCGAGCAATACACAATTTAATAAGGGGGACATCGACAACTTTTTTAAAATTCCTCACACCGGACCTGCCTAATTACTTAGAAAGATACGGGGCATTATTAAATTATTGACGCTAAATTTACCACGGAAAAAAGGACCTCGTCGGAAAAACCGCTAGACATCCAACCAGCTAAAAAAAGCCGTTAAAATTCTACAGCGACCACGAGGAATACAGCATATTAAGCAACGGGGGAAATTCATCAGATTTTTTTCCTTCTCCGAAGGGAAAAAAGAAGGGAATTACAAAAACATTACTTTGATTCTTCGTCCTTTTACTTAATTGCGAATTTCTGATAAGAAATCGATATCCACGCATGTTAGGCGGGCGGACAACGGTTCTTTTTAAACATCCTCCACTGGAAAATAATAATTTTGAGAAAGTGGGGATTGAAAAAGTGGAAGTTGGGGTTTGAGAGGTAAAGAAGCATCGCTTATCGGTTCGAGAGTATATCCTTACGAAGTTTCTTCATTAGGGAAAATTGATGAGGGTTTTCCCCCTTTAGGGAAGATCGTGACGTTATTGGGGGGTGTGTCTCGATTGACCGAAATCCATCTTACCGAAGCGCCTCTTTCCCGAACGCCACAAGCCCGAACGGGACACTTGCCCGACAGGACTTCTTACCGAATGGGACACTTGCCCGACAGGACTTTTTACCGAACGGGACACTTGACCGACAGGACTTTTTACCGAACGGGACACTTGACCGAACGGGACTTTTGACCGAACGGGACACTTGACCGAACGGGACACTTGACCGAACGGGACTTTTGACCGAACGGGACACTTGACCGAACGGGACTTTTGACCGAACGGGACACTTGACCGAACGGGACACTTGACCGAACGGGACACTTGACCGAACGGGACTTTTGACCGAACGGGACACTTGACCGAACGGGACTTTTGACCGAACGGGACACTTGACCGAACGGGACACTTGACCTGACCGAACGGGACACTTGACCGAACGGGACTTTTGACCGAACGGGACACTTGACCGAATGGACTTTTTACCGAATGGGACACTTGACCGAACGGGATTTTGACCGAATGGTGCATTTGGCCAACAACTCACTATGGTCACTCATTTTAAATATGGGCTTTCGATTTAGGTGTCCTGTTGCTTGACCACTGGTCAAGATTACCTCTATGGCTAAAATCATTATAAAATTAATTTTGGAGATGTTGATTGATATTTTGTAATCTTAACAGTTTTGACATGTGTCTTTGGTTCCGGTGAACGGATACTTTTGGGACACACTGTACATAAATTAATTTATACTCAGTTACCATTCTGTAAAAATTTTAATTAAACTACCTTATTTATTACTATTATATGAACTAAACGTTGAAAAAAGTGTTTTGTATTTATGGAAAAGAGTAAAACGCAAATAAGAGCATAACACAGGGGACTGTGTATTGTCATTCTCCTAAAATTGCAACTTCAATTTAAGAGATTTTAATTAAGATTTCTTTGTTATTTATCCTATAGGTATCATGATTAGAAAATTAAGGATGCGAATCTAAAACTTGTTTAACGCTTCTTATTTAATTCCAATATATATAGTTCGCACTCTATATACTTCATATTATACTTAACAATTCTATTTACTTTTTTAATATATTGGGTTGTCCCATAAGTTCTGTTACTTTTTACGAAGTTTCGTGTTTGAAAATTTTTTATGAAAAACTGGTAATAGGTGGAGATTTCAAACAAAAGGGATTTTGATCTATGTATATTTATGAACATAACGTGTGATTTTGGTAGTTCTCGTGACATTATTTCTTTTCAAAATGGCGGTTTGAAAAAAAGACTGCAAACGACGATTTTTGAGTAGTTTTTTTCTTTTGTTTAAAAAACTAGGAAGAACCCATAATTCATGGCTAAAAATTTTTTACTGGATGTTTGAAATGTTTAAAATAAGATGTCATAATTTCAAGATAATTCGATAAGTTTAACTTAGGAAATTTCGGTCTCAAACATAACATCAATTGCAAAAAAATTTCCTCAGTAATGTTAGTCATTTCAAAGAAATTCTCACAAAAATCATCAAAAACAATAAAAAAGCTTACAGATAGACCGCAGTATTCAAAATATGCAGTATATTAAATTATCTCTGTAATTAAGTTTAGAAAGTAGTGCGCATACAATTCAAGCGCGCAACATTTTAGCTTATCCGAATTACACTCGCTGAACTTATACGCTATGCGAACAAAGCAATTATTTGCTTCATACGAAAACGCTACAATAAAAACAACTCGTTGGAATTTAGAAATACATCTATTCACCTATAATATGAAAATATTCTTTCAATGTTTAAACTGTGTAAAAAAAGCATTATGGTTCAAAAAACATCTGCCTTTTATTTGCTTCATACCAGCTGCTTAGAAAAGCAATGGGCGTCATTAAAAAACACGTGAAATTAGCAAGATGTGAGGTTTTAAAGCCAAAATTTCCTACCTTAAACTTATTGAATCATCTTGAAATTATGACACCTTAATCGAAACATTTCAAATATACTGTAAAACTTTTTTTAGCCATGAATTATGCGTTCTTCCTAGTTTTTTAAACAAAAGACAAAAATTACGTGAAAATCGTCGTTTTTTGTCTTTTTTTCAAACCGCCATTTTGGAAAGAAATAATATCATGAGAACTACCAAAGTCACACGTTATGTTCATAAATATACATAGATCAAAATCCTCTTTGTTTGAAATCTCCACCTATTACCAGTTTTTCATAAAAAAATTTCAAACACGAAATTTCGTAAAAAGTAACAGAACTTATGGGACAACCCAATACATTACTCATTACTTCATTAAAAAGAAATTTATATTTCTTAGCAAAATTAATATTAATTTATACTTGACAAGTTCCTGATACGTATTTTTTTAGCCTAGCTTCAAATTTTTTAAGGATTTGAAAATGAAAGGAGACTGTTAAGAATAATATTAATTTATAATTACAAGGGATGAAAAATTGCATTATAATTTTGTAATTAGTTTTCAGATTGCGGGCTTTTAATTGTAAGTATCTATCTGGAGGTTAGAAAAGCAAAGTGTAAATTTAAGATCCCGAAATTTTTAATGGTGTTCAACTGTTTTACTATCGTGTCTTTCACGAACTTAATTCACTTTATTTTGCTTTTTAAATTATTAGTCGGAAAACTATTTCGCTTTGGTAAAATTATTAGTATTACAGGAGAAACTTGTTAAAATATATTTATTCATTATTATTAATTACTGGTTATTACAATTAATACCTGGTGTTTTTATTCATTACTGATTATTATAATGAATTACTGGTGCTATTATTCATTACTGTTTATCATAATTAATTACTGGTATTATTATTAATTTACTGGTTGAAGAGTTCACTTTTGTTACTCATACTGTGTGTATCAAATAATTTTTTATTTTAAATATTAAAATTAATAAAAAAATTATTACTGGTATTTTATTATTATTTCCTGAACTAGATATTCAAGTAACAAGTTGCCCTAGACAAATTAAGCTAAAGTCAACCTCCCCTTTGCAAATAAACTTTAAGTAGTCGATTTTCTAATACTAAAATGAAAATAAAGGAGTGAACCTGATTCCTAGTTTATTAAGAATTACAATTAAATATTTTTTAATTGCAAACATTACGAAAGTTTAATTTTTATTAAATATATAGGGTAATTCAACAAAAAATATGCTCCAGTGTAATTATATTTTATTAAAAGTTATGCTTAGTTTCACGTGTTAAATAAAAAAAAATAAAATATGATATCTGTATTATTAGAGTGAATTGAACCACAAAAACTATTTCTGTTTAAAAATCTAATGGAAAATTGCAGCATCTCTTAAAATTCTAAATATACTTTTAATTCAATCAAACATATCTCTTGATTCAAAAAATTTTTGTGCTTTTACACAATTTTTTTTCCAGTTAATTATGAGATAGTTTATTACAGAAAGCACCTAACTGGGTGACGTTACGCGTGCCTCTTGTAAATGGGGGAAGCACCGTATTATCGAAACACTATAAGGATGTGAAAAAAAAAACCTTAGAGCTTTGCCTTTTTAAACAGGAATGATAATAAACAATGCACGCATGACGTCACACGTTGCTTCAACTTACACAGAAAAGAAGCTACTTTAAATGGAAAATAAATTATATTTTAGGGCTTTGGTAATCTTAAGGTTTTTCTGGAGGTTTCAGCTATTCTAAATACACAAGAATTAACAAAAAATTAGACTGCAATTATTCATTGCTTATATTTGTAATAGTATTCTATAACGGGCAACAATTTTTAAGTTTTGAAAATAGTTTAATACTTGTGCAAGTTTGTTGACCTTTCAACAAACTTGCACAAGTATTAAACTATTTTCAAAACATAAAAAAATTAATCAGTTTTTTCCCGGTGCATGAATGATACTAGAATGTCCTATTTTTACAGTAAGATAAAGTTCTTTGCATAAAAATTAAACGCATATTTCCGATTCAAGCATGGAAGACATCAGTATTTCATTAACCTAATACATTTTTTAAAACGTAATTTATTATCTATTTTTCGGTAAAATCAGAAACTACCATCTTGACCAGTGGACAACCGGAAAATGTTATAGGTCTCAAGGTGTTTGGTTTGAGCCCCCACATGACCTACTTCAGTGCCAAAGCAAAGAAGTTACAGAAAGTGGACCGGACTGACCAATGGTCAGCTGGAACCAAAAACACATGTCAAAACTGTAAAGATTACAAAATATCAATCAACATCTCCAAAATTAATTTTATAATGATTTTAGCCATAGAGGCAATCTTGACCAGTGGTCAAGCAACAGGACACCTAAATCGAAAGCCCATATTTAAAATGAGTGACCATAGTGAGTTGTTGGCCAAACGCACCATTCGGTCAAAAGTCCCGTTCGGTCAAGTGTCCCATTCGGTCAAGTGTCCCGTTCGGTCAAGTGTCCCATTCGGTCAAAAGTCCCGTTCGGTCAAGTGTCCCGTTCGGTCAAAAGTCCCGTTCGGTCAAGTGTCCCGTTCAGTCAAGTGTCCCATTCGGTCAAGTGTCCCGTTCGGTCAAGTGTCCCGTTCGGTCAAAAGTCCCGTTCGGTCAAGTGTCCCGTTCGGTCAAGTGTCCCATTCGGTCAAGTGTCCCGTTCGGTCAAGTGTCCCGTTCGGTCAAAAGTCCCGTTCGGTCAAGTGTCCCGTTCGGTCAAGTGTCCCGTTCGGTCAAGTGTCCCATTCGGTAAAAAGTCCATTCGGTAAAGTGTCCCATTCGGTAAAAAGTCCTGTCGGTCAAGTGTCCCGTTCGGTCAAAAGTCCCGTTCGGGCTAAAGGTCTTTCGGTCTTGTGGCGTTCGGGAAAGAGGCACTTCGGTAAGATGGATTTCGGGCAGACGGGCGCGACCCGTTATTGGGCCTCCGGAGTGATGAAATACAAGGCTAGCGTGGCGCCATTATGGGGGTATGTAATTATAATGGTGGGTACGAGTAATCTGAATATTTTTTATGATAGTTTCTATATGTTTACGTAAAAATAGTAAATACACATAAAGTATTCTTGTTAATTTTTTGAACTGATTTATAATTTTGAAGTAAGATTCGTGAAAGGGTGAAGAGAAAATTTCGTGAGAGTTGGCTGAATTTTAATTGGGCGGCTTAAATTCACTATTAGAGAATGGTAATTACGTTAGCTCTGTACTAATTATAATTTCAATGAAGAACAAACTGAGACAGATAAATTAGTACTATAAAGAACCGCAATTTACGATTTATGCAATTCAGATGAAATTGTTGGGCCTATATCCGTTTTTTTAATTAGGGTTGTTAGGATGTTGGTTCTTATATTAATCTTTTTAGATTGCAGAACGCACTATTTTCAAGGGAAGGTTAGTTTATGAAGCAATGACACTCATGGAAAATTTAAAAAAGCAAAAGAAAATTGTAAGTTATTTAAAATCCTATCTATAAAGAGGAAAGGAATAAATTAAAAATTGTGAGACAATCCTTATAACAAGTGATTTCTGATTCTTCTTAATTTGAAATCAGAAAGGGTTCATTGAAAAAAAATTGCGACACATGTTTAGGTTTAGAAAGGGGTCATGACTTTTAAAATAAAATTAAAGAGTAAGATTTCAACTTTAAACATTTCTCCGAATATTATTCATTTTAATAACACACAATAGAAAATTTTCTCCCAATAATAGGTTTAATTTGAGAACTTTGCAGTTCAGAAAATCTTTCAACTTAAAATAATCAAATTAAAAACTTTTTATAAAGTTTGAGAAATTTAAGAAATTCCCAAGGAAAACTAATTTTTATGAACTATTCTTACAAGCTTCCCATTTTCAAAGGTTAGCTATAAACAGAGTTCAAAACAGATTAAATTTAAAACCTCATACCCCAGATCCCAATTGTACAATGAATACTCATAGGATATTATCAAACGGTAATTCTTAAAGAAACGAAATATCGTAGCCCAAGACCAATTTTGAAAACTTTATAAAAAAACTATAATAACATTTATTAAGATGGCGGAATACAGAAAAGAGTACCCTCTTCCCACAGGAACCCAGACAGAATAAATTAACTTCATACTCGGAGTAAAAACTAATCGATTTAATTCCCATCTGTCTGCTGGCATCGAATCGTAGATTCCGGGAAATTAGAATACCGCCATTTTTTTCGTTAATCTCGACGTGCACGATGATCGATTTTCAGATCAAATCCCTTCTCTCCAGGAAAATTAAAACCAGCTTCGTCAACTTCAGAGCGAAAGATTAGGGAAAAGTTTGGTCATTGTTTTCCCCAGGTGAAGAGGGCTTAAGAAGAAGGAGGATTTTACAATTAATTTTGAGGTAATTTGAGGAGATCTTGCGGTAAACAAATTCCAAGTTGATGAATAAGTAGTCAACTTCATTAAAAAAAGTCTCGGGTAACGTTTTTCTTATAATGAAAACATCCTATTTTTTAGGTGTTTTCTAAGAGGAACTTTGTATTTTATACAGTTTGTAATGCGAAACTTTTCGAAAATGAATTTGGTTTCTCCGTGTCGTAAACAAGAAAAGTTAAAAAATACTTTTTAATTAATTTTCAACTTTGAAAAGAAAGTTTTTTTAATTAACAAAGAGACACTATTGGGATATAACAGGAAATTTACAACACAAGATTCGTTTAAGGAAATTCTAAAAAATTTTTACACAAATTTGAAAATTACAATAAATACTTTAATGGCAATCTACAAGTAGCTGTTTTCTTTCAAACTATAGCCTCAGAGATAAGATTGATCGACTCAAACTCCATGTCTTCTTGTGAAAGGATGGATGCATTAAAATTGTATTTTAAACAATTACTAAAATAGTACTCCAAACAAAAGTCTAATAATACTAAATGTTTCTAAAGTGGTTTTTTTAACACACACCAACCTATTCTTCTAAAATAAGTAGGTGGAGAACCAGTGGTTTAAAGAAGGATAGGAGTAATCATTTCAAACACTTACAAATAGGAATTAATACGCAAACTGTTAATTAAGTTCTGCAGCCTTCTGAGATGGGAAAACCTTCTTCAAAAATTATCGTTAGTAACAGATCCCCTTTAACTTCTTACACAAGTCCAACTTAATCTTAAGATCCTTCACAAGCGCTAAACTGCACGAAAAACTTTTGCAGTTATGTAGAAGCTTCCCCTAAGCCCCCTTTTTTTGGCGAAACTATAGATTACCACTAAAATTAAATATAATTAAGACAGCATAATCCAAAACCTCACTGTTAACTTTGTAGAAAGCCACATGTAACTTTTTGTGTTGGTAAAATTAGTGTCTAAATATATGATACGAATGCTAGTGTTCTATTGTTAATTCAGTAACAAAAAAGTGTGGAGTATAATTGCAGTTATTCTGTGTGGAGTATAATTGCAGTTATTCTGTGTGGAGAATTGCAGTTATTCTGTGTGGCGAATTGCAGTTATTCTGTGTGGAGAATTGCAGTTATTCTGTGTGGAGAATTGCAGTTATTCTGTGTGGAGAATTGCAGTTATTCTGTGTGGAGAATTGCAGTTATTCTGTGTGGAGAATTGCAGTTATTCTGTGTGGAGCATTGCAGTTATTTTGTGTGGAGTATTTGCAGTTATTCTGTGTGGAGCATTGTAGTTATTCTGTGTGGAGTATTTGCAGTTTATAAAGGAAAACAAGGATAGTGTAAAGGTATTTGAATATAGAATACAAACATTGATATCTCAGATTTAAGAGACATTCAAGTCACACCTATCAATATTCTCCATTTTAAGAACATAAGGATAATTTATGTAAATTATAGCATAACCTCGATATCTCAAAATCAAATGGGGATATTTTTCGAGATAACTGGATCGGAATCCCCATCCATCTACTGCATCATTAGACTCTCATCACCGCACAAACCCAACGAATTCCTCCAGAACAATGCCCAACGAGCGAAATAAAAGCACAAACGGAACTCAGAAAGCACCCCTTGCCGCTGACAGCCCCGGTACGCCCTGTCAAGAGGAAGGGCAGCCGGGCGTTAAGGGACAGCCCCGGCACCTGATGCCCCGGGACACGGCATCGGTAAATGGAGTTTTTGGTCGGATTGATTCCATGGTGAGAATCGCGGCGACGTGTCATTTCCAGCTACGTAACCGTTGGGTTAATTTGCCGGTGTTGTTTTTTTTAGACGGGCGTGTACTAGTAGCTCGGGGAGGATGAGCGGGAGAATTTTTCAGGTTTTTATCATGCTGCAATAGAGAAAGAGATAGGTCTGGGAACTGTTCATTCGAATAGAGGAATTCGGAAGGGAGTTTAGTGTCTTGGAGGGGAGGGAAAACCTCAGGCTGGTGAAGGTGGGGAATTTTTCTATTGCGTGTTCTCGAAATCTACACTGCAAACGCGTGAAAAACTTTTGAAACGCTAAGTGAATACAATAGAGTAAAGAACGCTTCAAACGAAAAGCGGTTTGATTAGGTTTTGTGAGAAAAATATAGTGTTGCAAAACTATTGCTAAAAATAAAGAGAGATAAAATGTTTTCTTATAGTTTTTTGATTCAATTTAAAAACTCTTTCAGATTCAAAACATTTGTTAAAATGCTAATTTTAGCATTTATCGCACTAGAACTAAATTTTTAAAGTGTTCTAACTGTGAACAAAACTTAAGTGCAGTTGATTTAAGGGGGGAAAATATTTACTGTGGTTATTTTTGTGGGGAGCGTTTTTAGCGCAGTGTTGAGTATAGGTGGGAAGAATGTATATTAACTTATTTTCTAACCTTACCAGATATTTTTTTAAGTATGGCGATTGTGGAGAATACATTGTAAGGGACAACAGCTACAACTGAGTTGAATCAGAGTCAGCCTTGCTATAAGTTAACGTTTAAGTATAGAATTCAAAATAATAATTAACACCAATACAATTCAGGTATAAGTAATACCTCTTCCTGGCATAACTACTGAAAGTTAACTGAGTTAACCTCACTAAATTTCCACTCCATTGCTTAACCCCTCTAAAAACAGCAACTTGATTGTTTTTTTAATACAAAAAGCAATTTATTGTTTCATTACTCCCCTCTCATTTATCACTTAACAGAAACTAACACTCGAGTGCCCTCCTACGAGTTATAATTAAAGTAGGGCCTCTTCTCTAATAACACCAAAAAGGTACACATAGTTGAGTTAATTAAACGGTCGTCAATGAGCCCAATTAATGGTCAACAATTACATCATCCGTCTTTGTAATTGGTTTAGAACAGCTGCTGAGCCAACTTACTTATGCAGCACGAACAAAGGATTGAGGCAGGTGTAAATTAATTTAAAGCCTTCCTCATTTTCACTGCAAAGTGCTTTAATACTCTGGGCGTTTTCAACGCGGAAGGTAAGAGGAGAAAAAATAACGTTTTTAATTAGATAGAACGAAAAGAAAGAGTGTAAAGTTTTCGAAAACAAAGGCTTTTTTGTAATTATTAATTCGTTAATTTACTCTTTTTTTCTCGAAGAAAGAACAAATTTCAAAAAGTCTGATTGGTGGAGCACCGTGGAAAAAACAGCGATATTGAAAACCTAGGAGGCATTATAAAAAATTAGGTCTCGATTGTTAAATGCCACTCATTAACAGTTACTTGTTAAGAAAAAAGCTTTTTTTAAAGCTCTTTTCGTTTTCTGTAAACTTGTTAGATTATCAATTATCAATTACTACCTTTGTCTTTATTATTTTCTTGCTGAAGTTTTTTTTTTGGAAAGAAACGTAGAGGGAAACGTAAAGGTATTTTGGAGGTGTTTTTTTTCGGTCCCGCGTAGAAGAAACTTTGATTGGGAAATTTTATTGAAAGCTTTTGTGATGCTGCAAAAACGGAAATGAGGGCATTTTCTAATTAATGTGTCAACTAGTCTTGGGCGGACGGGATTCTGGTGACAAACCATTTTTAACTCGTGCTTAAATAACAGCGCATAATTCTCGGTTAATTAAAATATTGTAAAACGATCTTTTTCCCCCTTTTAATATTATACCATTACAATGGGTTTAACGATTATATTTTTATCCAAATTGAGTCTGCCCATAAAAAATACAATCTACAATTAAAGTTGTGTAAAAAACATTACACATTAGAAGTATAAGAAAATTTATTTTTTTTATCTTTTATGCCTTTGATTAAATTTAAATCTTAATTTTCGAACTGATGCAGACGCTACTTAGCATGAAATACCGAAAATATGTGTGGTATCTAGGTTAATAACAACCATGATCTTCAAGAAATTTAATTTCATTTCAAACTTGGAAAAGTGTCTCGATTCTTCTCGTATTTTGTTCCTCAAAAGAATTTTCTTTAGGATCTGAACAGTCCGTAAAAAGAGTCAAGAAAAGTCAAAAATATGCACAGAACAATAAAACATAGTTTAAAAATCAATAGTAGCCTATTTTTTCCTTTTAATGAAAAGCTGTTATTAAAATATACTGGAGCAAACAAATTTTGATTGCCTTTTATCAAAATTTTGTGTGACACTGCAAGGGAAAGATGCCACGGGAAAGCGTTGAAATGAAATATAGTTCCCCAACAACTAAAAAAAAGTGTTTCAGACCTAACAAAATATCTATCCCCTCTACCCAAGAGACTAGTTCATTTCTTTCTTAAACTACAAGACCACCAGGTCATTTCCTTTAACTACTCAAAAGTGAATTAGTCAAAACTCCCCTAAAATGTATACTCGAAATTCATAACCGTGGATATTTCCACCTCATAAATAACCGTCTTCAACACAAGATGCTTTCCGATGATTTCAAAGGGAATCCATCTTAACAGTCCATGACACTTTAACCGTCTGGAGCTATGATCCATGAAGCCATGTAGTCATAGGATTAGATGGATGGCATAGGCAACTGTACTATAAGTTGGAAGAGCGCTCTCCTACATAAACTATCTGAGTGTGAAGATGTATGAGGGGAATATAAATCTTCACTAGTTGGGAGGTCATTGTAAAACTTCGTCATCAATTTCGATGGTGAGTTTTGTTACCATGGAGAACTCTTTCCAGACAAAAGAACTCTACTATAAAACCCATAAAAGAATTTGCAGTCAGAGCTTGAAAATTATACTGACCGATTTTTGCCTCACAAGTTTTATTGATAGCAGGTTCAGATTTGTGGAACCCTAGACAAGATAGTGTGAAAAAAAGTATTTACAATCTTGCAACGAATCATTTTTCTCGGCACAATAGTATGATAGCAATGAGAGGTATGGGTTTCAGTAGTAGAATTAATGGGCTCCTACTGCAACCCATTATTTATTACTGGATTCATTAAAACTGCAATCATATTGGGTTTTTCAAGATCATAAGTTTCCGAAAGGGTTCAATAACTTTCTTTAATTTTAATTTTCCTTTACATATCAATTACTTTTAGGTATTGAAAACTGTTTGGTACCCAGTTTTACTTAGTACTTGAGGCAACACTGATTCTGCAATGCGGAATGGAGGACTATGTGTTTTTCTCGCTAAACGTACTAGTTTGACGCAGCAACTAGCGCCTCCTGACAATTTCCAATTCCTATTGGAGTATATTGCTTAGTTCCAGAAGTCCCATTGAAAGTGTTCAGAGCTTTAAATTCTGGAGCATGCGCAATAAGAACTTCCATGGGAATCGGAAGTTGTCAGGAGGCGCTGGATGCCAATTTTTGCCATGGTTACGGAGGGGAGAAAAGTATGGAGAGTGTGAGAATCGCTGGCTAAATATTGCATGGTGTAAGTGGCTTACCTCGAGGAGTGCGAGCAGGAGCCTCTGCCTCTGGATGGGGTCGTCCATGACGCGCGTGCGCTCTCCCATCTCGGCCACCAGGCGATGCAGGATGTCCGCCGAGTGCACGATGTCGCCGGCCAGCAGGGGCTTGGTGCGAGTGATCACCGCAAGCTCGGCCGCCAGAGACGTGATCGGGTCGCCGCGACCCATCTGAAAACAACCAATAATGGGTATAGTCAGGGCTGTGAACACTTCATGAATGGCCCCTTATATTACAAAAAGGTTTATAAAATCTTACATTTATATCAGGAAAGTGGAACGAGTAAAAATTACTTCAATTTCGGAAAGATAGATGGATTCATTAGGAGCAATGTCTCGAAGCAAAGTTTAGCACAAAGGGAAAAGTTACTAGCCACATGGCGCATTCGATACTAGAACAATTGAGATTCGAAAATGAATGGCCGCAGCATAAACTCGGCCCCATCCATGTTTTTGCCACTAAAAAACCCCGAATCCTTACAAAACATTTTTCCTCTGAGCTAAACCAAATCTTGGAGTAGAGATATGTCGTTCTACCAGAACTAAATTTTAATTAAATCAGACAAATCGTTATTCATCAGTCCAAAATCAAACTAAATTCACCTATCATTGAAATAAATAAACCCATCCTCAGCCGAGAATAAGGATCAATGTTGCTCTTACCTTATTTACAAGGTTCACAGTCTTACGTGGAAAAAGGAAATTAAGAACTTCTCAAGGCGCAATTTACGTTTTTTAAGGATAATCATAAAAGTCGGAAATTCCCTTTTGTAAACTTTTGCAGGCCAGCTTTATATATGATGCCCAACTAATTTTTATACTAAGCATTCAGAAACAATGTTTATAAAGGTCATCACTTTTCACTCTAGAGTAGACTGTCACTGGATTAAAAAATACCATGCAATAAACATTCACATTATAAACAATGCCAATGCACTGCCTTTGATATGATTTTAAAGCTTATTCACTGGCCCGGCAACACAGAGCACGTTCCTAAGAGACAATTTCCGAAGCAATTCCACATTAATAATCTCTTCGCTGCCCACAATGTCACCAAAATGAGCAATCAAAGCTCGCTCGCGACGATTGTCGCAAATTGGTGGTTATTGGGTCGTGATTAAGAACCCTAAAGGATTCGAACGGCCAGAGGGCGAAGCCCAGTTGCTAAGAATGTGTTTGAATTTCGGCGAATAACAATGTGTTAATGTGGAGGTTGTTGTAGAGTGTGACTGGCTATAATAATTTCGTGAGCGTTTATTTTGTGAAATATGGGTATGCGATTAGTGTTAATAGGTTTGCGGTGATCTTGTGTGGAGTCCTTCATTTAGTTGAATGGTATTCTGGTATGAGTTCCTATATGTTCTGTCTACAGAAGAGAAGCTGGACAGGAAGTCCAAAACGCTATTTTTCTCATGGTAAGAGGGCTGCTCTGCAAATATATCTGCGATGACAGAGGGGTTGACAGTACAATTTGGGGGTCACAGCTGTGATTGGCCGTTACGTGTTCCAATCAATTTCTAAAGTTTAACTGGAGGATTGAGGTTCTTCATCTCCGCCTCTTGTGACGAGATAAGGGAGACGTGAGTTGGATGTATGAATAGTGGATGCGAACCCAGCGCCACCGAAGCCTATATCGCAAGGGATACCTCATGGTTTTTTTTTGTTTTATTACTGCGGACCCTCGGTTTTGGTACTAAGTGGTGCAGAGAAATGTTTTAAATTTAGTGATGCCGTCTGGGTGACCCCTTCAACCTCTAACATTATGTTCCTCTAGTTTTGAATCACAATGTATTAGATAAAAGTAGTAATGACGTACTCACGTATAGTAATGACGTACATCACAAAAAAGATCCATGAGCGAAAAATGATTCATATAAATTCCTTATTAAACCTTTATAAGGTTGGCTGTACTTCTGGTCATCTCGCCCACAAGTTGACCTTTGATAAATACCAAAGTTCTCTCCCCCAACAAACAAAATGGTCTTCCGAGACCACAGTGGGCGTAGTCTTCACTCCCTTAATAAAACTATCCACACCCTACAAACAGCCGTCTCCCACATTCGGGGTGTGTGTGTTCCCATCTTTCCTTTAATGATCCCAAAACATCTTGGGAAACTGCACTCTCAAAGTAATAAGCAATGAATAATTTATTTAAGACAACACCGGAGTAGGCGGCTTAAATCCAGTTCATCAATTTAGAAAGTAATTTTTTTACACACCTCTCAATTCCTATCATCCATAAGTCATTCGGATTTCTGACACATATGTAACTATTTTTAAGAAAGTCGCAAGAAGGTCACACTAAGTAATTCACCTTAATCTATAAGAAGGGTCGAATGCAACTTTTAGGTACGATGTTTTCGTTCACAAATTGCTATGTGCACTTGGTGTAATGATTTAAAATAACGAAATTTAAGGAAAGTCGGCCGTTCATTGATGTCTCGAATTTTTAAAATTGACGCACTCTGAAATTGTTATGTGGTAACTAGCAGTAAAATGAGGTACTCTCGGGATACTTAACATTTACAAACCATTACATTGTGAAGGACTACACCCTTTAAAACGAGAAAACTTACCGGCGAAAAGTTTAACTACTTAATAATTCAAAAAAGGCAGGGCTATAGGGGCAAAACACGCGCGCCCATATGCAAATTAAATAGGAGCGTTTTCGTCTCCCCACAAATTGTTGCGCAGGTAAATATAGCCATAAGAGTCTCGCGCAAATTAAACACGGCTCCCTTAATAGCATCTTAAAACCAACAACACCCACACACTTGGCGGCGCCCCAAAGAACCCCCCAAAAACGCTCCGGACAACTTGGGCGTCGTCCCTCCACTGACCCCAAGATGGCGGGCTTTCCAATTAACAGAACGCTGTTGTTTAATCGGGTAAAATGCCCTCGGATGAAGCGACGATTATCTCTCCAGTTCTCCAGCCATCAATCTTCGAGGCTCTATAATTAAATGCTAATCTTAATGAGGTGTCTCCCCCCCCTTTCTTCTCTCACTCCCGAGGGTTCGATTTGCCCCGAAAGGGTTCGGATGCGTGATTTCTAAGGGGGGGGGGAGGTTATCCCCCCTTATTGTTGAGGGTGGAGTCCACCCAGCCGTTTGAGCTGTTAATAAAAGCGGCGGTGAAGATAAGGCTGAGGGATCTGCGGGGTTTAATAAGTAATGGCCGTCGCCTAATCTGGTCAACAGTTAGTAAATCACAGGAGGGGTTGACTGGTTAGTTTGTTCGACATGCACCGAAGAAGGATTATGATCGCGCCATTTGAGCAACAGATCTGGGGGGGAGAATTCGTTTTGTTGGGAGGAAATCTTGGTAATGGCCGGAATAGTTAATCACGGAATTAAAACTAATGCTGGACACGGAGGGGATTATGGTCGGGTCATTCGAAAGATTATCGGAATAAATTTCGCGAGGATTCTTCAGCAAATGATCGCGATTGTTGTTGGGCTATGCAAAGCCTGCGATAATTACTGCCGCATTGTGGAGATTAATCGGAGTAAGATATTGTAAGATGTGCAATGGGGTTTATACCAAGGATGGGGATTCCTGGCTCCTAACGGAAAATATTATTATGTGGTAAGTCGTGGGTACACTTTAAGGGCCAGTTTAGACTTGATCAAATGCTCATAAGAGAGCCTGGGTATGTTTGGGTCAATTAGATCATCGATTAAAGGAAGGACCTCTTTGCACAGAAGTGTTGAGAAAACCTACAAACAAAATAACTCCCAGCTGGTGAGCTTTTGTGCTAAAAAATTAGGTGCTGTTAAACTCGAAATTGACCCTTACTAAGCATTGATTTCTGGGTTTTATTTTACCAGAATAAGGTTTAAGAGGCGAGGTGAAGAAACATTAACAATAAAATTTATTATTGACATAACATTAACTTTAAGTATAGATTTATTGGTAAGTTAAGATTGCATGGTTTTTATCAAATAAATATAATATTCTCAGTTTCAATTCGAGAAAAATAGTTTAAATATTCTTTAGTGTGAAAGTGTTATGGTCCATTAAAAATAAAGAAAGGACTCTACAGTAAAATAACAGTAATTTTTAAAGTAAGGACTTACAGTATGTAGTAAGTACTGTAGACTTCTATAATAAACTTCTATAATGATTACAGCCTTTCTTTTAGTTAAGTCAAAGTAGAGATAAAGTGCTCATACATCTTTTAAGGTTCAACTAGACTGTCTTCAGTCAGTAGTAAAAAAAAGTCTTGGGAAAAATTTTCAAGTAGGTTAATGTGTATGTGTTTAGTAATACCCTAAATATCTCTCTAGATTATTGAGAACTATACTTCAAGAGACACACACACATACAAACCCTAATAACGAAAAACTGGTGGTGAAAACATGTGCCGTGAGAAAAATATTACAAAAGAGCTCGTTATTCGGATTAATAACGATAATAATATATAAAACCCCCAAGTACTCAGAGCGTTATTTTTCCATCAAATAACGGGGATGCGGAAATCCACCAAAGACGAGAGAGAGAAAAAATAAAATAAAAGCAAAAACCAGTCCTTTTGAAAGGGGACATCGCGCAAGCATTTCTGTAGAGGGGAGGGCGAACACCAGGGGTGGGAAAATCCTTGCTTCCAAGCCTCTTCAGAATAGTAATTTCCTTTCAGAACGGGGGGCTAAAGCTGTTTTGAAGTACTTTCCAATATTCGCACAAAAGAACAAATTCTGACGACGATGTTATGACGGGCAGAGAGCAAGGGAGGGGGCACGTGCCCTGGCGGTGATTACTCTGCGGGGGCGGCCTACACCCCCAGGGGGCCACGGGTGGCAAATATAAAAAGGGAGGAAAAAAGCACCGAATATATATATCCCCACCGAAAGTCGGGTTGGTACTAGAAAGTCATAAAATCCTGTAAGTGTCATTTGGACCGGGGCCTTTCATATCGGTAAAGGCGAGATATCGATTCTGAAGCTTTTTTTTGCCCCTTACTCAATCGATATTTATCGAGCGAGGTGAGCTGGGAAGGTGTGAGACAAATCCTATAACATTTATATCGGGGCGAGTTTTCGGGGAGTGAGTTCTTGACCGAACGACATGTGTGGGTGATCTTGGCCAAGGGAAAGAATCGTTGTTGTTAGGTGGTAGAGTTAGTTTGAGAAGATCCGTAAAAAGACTGGGATAAATGCGAGGTCCAGGGAAAAAATATTTTTTATGAAATTTTGAGAATTCGAGTTTTAAACGTAAAATAAAGGATTTTTTGTTTGGCTAATCGAGGTATGTGTTTGAATCAGGCCCATAAAATAAAGGAATGATGTGTGATGATAAGCATAGGGAATGCACATTTTTATTTTTCTTAACATGAATTTTACAGTTATGCGTGCGTTTCTTTGTTTAAATATATTGGACTTTGCTTCAGATTATGATTATGAATTATGATAGCCTAGTAAAACTTGTTTATTTTTTAAATCCTGTAGTATGTACTATTAATAGTCCATTCTGCCCAACATAGACCTATCAGGATTCATAGACCGCAATGGAAGTGCGTTTATATTTGTTTGCAATTTTTAATAATTTTGAACAATCTTCAGGAACTTAAGAAATTTCCAAGTACACTTTTTAATGTAATAGAGAAATGCAAACAGATTAGAGAAAGAGTGCATAAAAAGAGGGGAAGCTTGATGTTACTCAGAAGACGTATATTAATGAGAAGTAACTTGTAACTTCCATATTTCTCGCATGAATATTTTCATATACCTACCCCTTTGGAGCTAAATTAATGCCCCATACAACAAATATATTTACTTTCCTGAAGATAAATTTTCATAAGTATAAAAACTTTTTTGTTATGCACAAAGGCTTAGATTCTTCTAAATGCAACCGCATGTTAAGTTTACATACTGTTGTAATCTATGCCTTAAATAATTGCAGCTCGGAGAAGTGAGGATGTAAGAAATAAAGTTAAGGTTAATAAGTTAAATAATAATAAAAAGTAATTAATAATAATAGTAATAAATAAATAATAAAGTAAATAAGTTAAAGTTATAACATGTAAGTTTTAACATGTTACATCATGTTATAAATTTGGTGACTTTCTCTCTTCGCACTAACCATTGTACTCAAACTTTAAAGTGACTGCTAGCAATTTTCTAAAAAATAAAATTTTTTCAGTTCAAATTTTATAAAACTTTCAAACCAATAAAGTTTTACTCTTTTTATTCTCATTTTCTATTTTAAAAAGTCTCGTCCATGGAGAAGCAGTCAAAGTTGATGGTGGATGTTGCATAAAAACTCGTTAAGGGCATTTTTGCTTTCGAGAATGCAAAATGGTGCGAATATTACCTGAGAAAATAGCTTTCAGTTTAGTTTTTCCTTGGAAAACAAAGCTCCAATTCTTTCACGCATATCGAAGCGAAGAAACACTTAAAAACTATTCTAATCTCTTCAATCGCCAGCGTCGGCTGAATATATTTGATAATGATAAGAAAGTAATGGTTTCGAGAAAGATATAAACAAATGGAACAGCGATATAAATCGTTCCAAAAGAATTTCTCTCTTAAACGTTATTTCCACTTCCTCCGTTTTATGAAAAAAAAAATAAAGAGTCCTTATTACGCAAAGAGACCCCGAGGAGCTAGTTGACGATAAACAAATTTAAATAGATAGGACGGAACTAGAGAAAAATCTAAGCCTATATCATTATAAAGCGAACAGTGGCGGAACCTTCTAACTTCTATCTAGTCAGATTTTAGTTTTTGTTTCGTCTTCGTTTTTTTATTCCTCCCTAATTTGCTTTTTTTTCTACAAAAGGGGGAATTTTCACGGGGTGACAGAAGATTTTCTTTATTATTATTATATCATCTTCTGTATTAAGACGTAGAGGAGATAAGATAACAGAGAAAGGAAAGAAGACAAAAAGGAGACGGGACACACACACAAAAAAAAGAGGAATCAATAATCGAAAAGATAAACATTACCGTTCCTCGAGAGAGAGGAAAAGGAACGATTTAATCGTCTTGAAAGGAATGAATTAAATTTATCTCGGAGTGAACAGTTTTATCAGATTTGGATGGGAAATATATAAAAAAGGCCAGGAATCCTGGGAGTCGCTTAGGGAATACATTTTCAAATATTAAATCGCACTGCCGAGTGTAATACACATTTTCCTGGGAAAATTATTTTTCACATTCAAAGAGGAGGGGGAAAAGGGAATTGAAGAGAATTGAGTAATTGGAAGAAATTAAGGGACTTATTAAACAAGATTACATGAAGAAAGAGCGCGTTTTCGATAGGGATTGAATAGATTAATCTGAATAGGTGCAATGGAGAAGGATAGGAGTATAAAGAAGTATAGGTAGGTATAGAAGTATATAATGGTTGTTAAGCTTCCTTTTATGCTTTTTTATGAATTTTTGTTCTTCGTGTATACTCCTACCCGAAACTGAAGTCCTTCCTTTGGGTTTAGATGTTATCCTTCTTTTGAAGTGAAAAAGATAAAAGTTACATCAATATACTGCTCATAAAATTAGAACCAATTTACTACACCTTTCATCCCTTCAGTGGGTCGATAAACTAAGGACTGAACATGCTCGGTACCAAGGTACTGGTGCAGGTTCGAGTTAGGTCGACAATTGCACACCTAAATGGAACAAATACAACGTTGCATCCCAGCGCCCTTGGACCAGAAAACAATTTGGTATACCGCAGGTATTCCCTATAATAGGCTGCCTTACTAAAGAGTTAAGTTTAGTTTTAGAGTGTTAAAGAAGTTCAAAAGGAAATTACTTCATTTCAAGGAATATTTTTACTATGCTTGAAATTACCGATGTGTTGCTGACACCTTGAAAGAAATTAGCGACTTAAAAAGTGAAAGATGGCAACACTTTGAAAGACAGACACGAATAACATGACGTACGTCAATAAGCCCAAATTGGTAGCAAATTAAATAAGAACGAGAAACCATTTGCTTAACTTACCCTTTGCTTCATGCTTTCCACCCACTGAGAGCTGCAGTCACTGAAGTCAGGAGTCTCAGGCACCCATTGGACAGTCAAAGCGTCACAACGCCACCGCACACGACCTAAAAATATGAAATATTATTATTTAAATTATCATAAAGGATTATTCTTATTTTGTTACTTAAAAATATTTATCCTTTTAATTCATCTGTTGCTAAACATCAAATTAGCTGCTTCAATACATTTTTAGAAAGTTGGTTTTAAAAAAAGACATTTAAAAAAATATATACAATGACTGATATATAATGTTACTTCAAACAATTAAATTTGACAGTTTATACGAAATGAAAATGAAGATTAAATTATGTAGAGACACGTGTGTTCAAATGTGTTCTGAGAATTTTTCTAAATTAAATATTTAAAAAGGAAGTAAATTTTAAGGATTCTGATTTACGTTACTTGCTTTTATTCACTAGTCAAATCTAGTACCGAATCAAAACGTAAATACATAAAACACAGTTAGAAATAGTACAAATTATCTTCTTTGCTGATGGAAGATTTACTTTTCAAACGAAAACAAACGTTTACGCTTTAAAAGATTTCTCTTAAACCACTTTTCACGCATAAAAACAACAAATTCCACAACTAAAACACACCCACAGCTCCCAAGCCAAATCCTTTTTACCCAAAACCATTCCATAAGCTACTGCATAAGAAACACTGAAAGCGATTTACACTCATTAGAATTCTTCCGGAGAACTAGGGAAAAGATTCATTCAAGTTTAGCTAGATTCAAAGCCCCAGTAAACAGTTTTCGGGTGTTTTTTGAGTATAGCAAACAGAGTATCAGGTGCCATGGCCTACCCTCAGGCCAGACATTTACATAATCGAGTCAGTTCCTCGCCCCCAAAGTAAGGAGCCATTAGCTTGTGTTTACACGTAACGTATAGGCTTCTCTTCTTAATTAAGGTCAACTTATCTCTGACTTCCCTAACAAGCTCCGCCATCTTGGAATTAGCCAACCAAGAGCACTTTAAAAGTCTGGAATTCAGGGGGAGATTTTTGGAGTAGGTTGGCCTTTTTGGGTATATATCAGATTACTCTTTTTCTCGTTCTTTTAATGAAGAACTGTTCGTTAAGAAGGGGGTTGTTCGACGAAATTGGAATATTTTTATTCTAGTGGAAACATAAACACTGGCAAGGGGGAGCTGAGTTTTGAAAACAAAAAAAAAAGGATCTTTTACATTTCCGATTTGGGGAAGTTAGTTCTAAACCCAGATTTGAGAACTTCGATAAATTGGATGGGGGTATCTTCTTCAAAATAAAATAGTTATAAAACAAGATATTGAAAACAGGGAGGTTTTTTTAGTACACATTTGAAAATGAAGGTTATCGGTTTCCCTACTTAAGAACTTTTATTATAAAGATCAGAACGTTAGTTTATGTTATTAACATTTATTCTTCTAAATGAAATCTAGGAAACATTTGCACAAATTGATTGGGTACGTCAAAGTAATGAAGTTTATCATAAAAAACCTACTTTCAAAATATAAGAAAAAACATGTTTAAGTTAGTTCTTAAGTTCGGAAAGTTCACTGGAAAGAAAACTATAACTCAAACAAACACTACCTGTAAAACCTTCTTTGCAGCTAGGGTCGATTTACTGCAGGAAAAACAACTATTAATTTAATAGAAATGCTTTGAAAATTGAGTTATATTAAATACTATATGTGTAGACGAATTTATTATTTGATTCTATCGCATCATTTTAACACTGTTATCAACACGACATAGCAAAATATATAAGCGATTTAGAATGATAGCAGTCTATCTAATTCAGAGTAATTGGAAGTTTAAAAATAACGCTGTTAAAAATAATGATGTTCTAATGGAAAAGGTATTTTGTAGACTTATGGGTTAATTTCTGAACTTTTTGATTAATAAATTACCACACTTAACAAAAATATGTCTTTAAAAATACACACGAACCTCAAAATGTTATACTTTGGACTCCCACCATTGTAATTCTGAGCATTTAGCAAAATAAACAACCTTCCAAAGCTAAAATACATTGAAGCCATCACTGATGAAAGATCGACAAAAAAACCTATTTTTATCAACAAGGGAGATATTTTCGACCTCCAGCGCATTTAAAGAGTAACTCCTCACAAGAAGTGTTGTCACAAAATCACCTCAACCTCAAAAAGAAACCTTATAAAAAACAAAAACTACTGCTCCGAAACTCATTCAGAGTGCAACGATTAATTGTGTTTGTGTAAAGTTTCAAAAACCTTCTTTTTTTTGCCTCCGATGTTTTTTTCTCCGCCATACTTCAAAGCCCAGTAGCGAAACTCGGATAGCAGCAGTCGTTATCGTCTGTTTTCACCGCAGAACACCAGTGGAATAACGAACAGAATTTTTTTGTTGTGTGTGTTCTTTTACCTCGCTTATTTATTCTGTTCCCACTCAGGTTGCTCGTACTAACGAAGACCGATGGATTCCTTCGTTTGCTGCCTCTTTTGACCTTTTTAAACCTGGGCCGCCCGAAATTTCCATTAAAACTTATAGAAACATTTTTACGCTCAGGACTGAACAGGTTTTTCCGAAAAAGTTGGTGGAAAAGCAGCTTTTGCTTTTCTTCAGCAAACAGGTTCGTTGGGGCATGTTTTAATATTTCACGATTCGAAAAGCAAGTCAAAGGATGTTCGACTTCGAAAGCGCATAACAAGACTTTCGATTTTTCAATTCATTAAATTGGTTCCGTTCTAGATTGCCTCTCTTTTAAAATGCGTTTCATAAATTGATGGGTATTTTAGTCTTGCCTTTCTTTCCTAGAGTCGGTTTTAAGGTAATTCCAATGAATCTCTTTTCTTTATTTGAAGATAGTGATAGGGTTGACGAGAAAACTTTTAAATCTTTATAAATTCGCTGTGTTTTAAAGTTTTAATATCTAAAGTGGTCTTAAATTTGTGGAGGAAAATTGCTTTAAAGAAATTCCAAGTAGAATAAATATATCGGGATAATTTTAAAGACATAGAATTGATGGCCACATATTTCAATAGTTCACATAAATATTTTTTATTTTTAATGGCTAATAATTTTATATTTAGCAATTAACAAGATCTTATCCAAAAAATCCCATAAGGTATAAGTAAAAATAGGTTGAGGTGATTTAAAGAAAATGAATAGAACTTTCTTCAGCCGTATTTACTGCTAACCTGACCGGTGGCAGTCAAACTTTTGAATGCCAGTAGAAGAAGGAAAACTAGTTTTACGTTTACAACAGTCAAAAGTGTGACTGCCGGTAAACCGCTGGTCAGGTTAGCAGTGAATACTGCCGTAAGTCTTCCGTTGAACTCTAAAAAAATAGCCTGGTCACTTCCCAAGGCAGAATCCATAAAGTTAACTGAAGCATGTCTGCTTAAAACATTGCATTCAAGACACCCTATTTGGAATATAAAAAGCGGTTTTATACCACGAACAATAAACGAACCCCAGGAAACCACCAGATGGCCAGGTTTTTAACCCACAATAACCTTATTCTCACAGAAAGAATCCCCTTTCTTTGCTACCTCAGGGGTTTTACAACATCCTTCTTTGATTCCGAAAACCAATTCCGATTGGAACCATCCATTTCATCTCCCCCCTGCACAGAAGCTTCCTTCCAACCAACACAGACCCGATCATTGTTCTACACACCAACTTTTTTAAAAGGCCATAAAAATCATTATTTATGCAAAGGGGCATTCCTCGCGGGACCTGGTTCGCAATCGCTCCCCCAGAAAGTAATTACGGTAATTTCCCCAAGGGGGTCCCCGTTTTAGTGGGCCCCAGGTGAGGGTGGGCAAGGGCCTGGGGGGTCCGCAGCCCCATCCAATCAGGAATGGAAATGAGGGTTGTAGGGGGTGGAAGAAAAATGCCGGTCAACATAAAAGCCCCCTGCCGGTGGTGTGGGTAAACACCGTGGGGTGTATTATTGCCCCGCAGCTATAGTAATAATGTTGGTGGTTCAAGGGATAAACACGTTTTGTCGGGAGAGCACACATTTTCGTGATGTAAGCCGTTTATTGGGTGAGCACACGGTTACGCCTAATGTGCATACATAGGGGGAGTTCGGGGTGGTCTATTAGTGCTGTAGGTGGTAATAGGCAGGAATTGGAATATTTCTTTTGTTGTCAGAAGGGATCTGGTTAGATGAAGTTGTACTGTAATTAGCAGTTCTTGTGTAAAGAGTGCACGCTTTTTGTATTGGATAGTCACATTATTACGTGAGTTGTCTTGTATTACAGAAGATTATAAATGCACCAGTACTAATGACAAATTTTGTAATCAGTAGCTTGTGTTAAGATAAATTTCGCTTGGTTGTGTTGGGTTTTATGGCACAAGGTTCCTATAAAAGGACATAATGTGCCAAACGCAATGTTCAGGGTTACTAATTTTATTTTGAAATTAAAAGCCATAATTTTCTAACAAGGATAAAAAATGGAGATAAATTTTGGTATCAGTAGTGTGGGTTACTCTATAATTACCAGAATTACAAAGGGCGAGATTACAAGTTTTTGACATGGAATAAATAGTCGGAGATGATTTTACTGAATGTGAGGACAGTTTGAAAGTATTATAAAAGAAGGAAAATAATGATTTAGAGTATTTAGAATACATTTTCACGACGCAAACATTATGAACAAAGCAACTCGAAAAGTTTGAACTACGCCATCGTCAGCCCTTCTGGCGACCAGCCCGATTATAATCGGTTAACTGTTATGTTAAACCACGGCATACTAGATACTACAATGGGGCCGTTCAAATATTACGTAAGCACATTTTTGGTCATTTTTAACCCCCCCTCCCCCCTTGTCAGCAAAGATAAGCATACCTCAACCCCCCCCACCATAATTACGTAAGAAACTGCCAGACCCCCCCCCCCCCCCGAAATTTTGACATCCCTTGCAGTAATTACTGTTTTTTACTTTAAAATTAGGCGACTCGTACAAGGAGCTGTACTTTTTTTATAATAACATAAGCTTTATTACCACACAACATATGTACAGAAAAAAGGTAACATATTTGTCACCAAGGGGACTTTGTCCCGTTCAGGTGACAGATAAACTTGAATATAATGTAATACATAAATTGATTTTCATTAAGTTAAAGTTAAAGATAAATATATATAAAAACATACACACACTGAAAAGCAATAGGAACTAAAAGCAAACAAAAAATATTAAAAATTGAAAACAAGGTTACAAAATTACAGTCGTACAAAAAAAAACGAAAAAAATTAAAATTAAAAATTAAATAATTGAAGGCATAATTTTAAATTAGAAAATTGAACGGCCCCTATAGGCTGACCTAGTTTTGAATTATTTAAAACTTTTGACAATTTTTCCCGCTAGGATCGCCCCAAATCGGTTATCACTGACAAATAAGGAAAAACAAAAACGTGTTTTCAATACGAAACTGCTGACTGTTGGCCATAAACCCATTAAGTCCCGCCTCCAACTCTGGATTTGCTTTGCTAGATGTTAACTATTGCCATCTACATTTTAAAGATTTCCGCATCTTGGTCAGCCTGTAGTAGTATCTTGTAAGCCGTGGTTAAACCAATGACCAGCGAAAAAAAACAATAGCCCCCAAGAGGGATAAATAACCATCAAGTTTTTATTTCTAATGTAGGTTAAAACAACAAAATTTCAAATTCCTTCGTATCTTTTCATAGCCAAAAGAATGGACTATATCTCCGGAAGTAATTAAAAAGATAATTTAATTATTCCTCAAAATCCTTAAAATGAAACTTCTAATTAACTAAACCTTTAAAATTTCACACAAAAACTATCCAAACAAATATTACACCCAAGATCCAAATAACTTAATACCCATAACTTATCCATCAAACCACCAATTACCTCCCTCCCAACATCATTATAAACCCAAGAACAAAACCCCCTCCTCCCAATTGATACATCAACCCCCCCACACACACGCGCCAGCAAATCACCCCACATCTTAACAAGTGAATTACAACGAGGCGCTGCAACCAACATTTCCACCCGATCTACTTTAAATTCACGGGAATCGCATAACTCTCGGAATTATGATTCCGGGGTAATCGTGGTAGGGCGCAACAGTGGATCGCATATTGCGGATGAGCTAGCCAGCTGAATGGGTGGAAGAGGAGCATTTCCATATTCTTATACACCGGAGAACAATGCAGAGGGGTTTTGATAAACTCGTGCTGCTGGGGCATTTCCATTTTAGTCGTCGGTGACTTTGGGAGGTAATAACCCTGTTGCTGAGGGGTGGGGGAGGGGTTAAGGGACGATCAGAGAACTCTGGCTTTTGTGGAAGCTATGGAGGAACGGTGTGAAAGGTCAACTGACAAATGACTATTGAAGACAGATCTATGAATGCATGATATATTTTTGTATAACTATTTATGTCATATCAATGAAGTTATTATTATTATTATTATTATTATTATTATTATTATTATTATTATTATTATTATTATTATATTGAAGACAGGACACAGCAATGAAACCATTATTATTTTAAGCGTTCTATTTCTACTGCACATTCAAATCTACCATCTAGTCTCCGGTTGACGCAAGCAATAATAATTTCTTTTTCGAAAAAAATCCTCCTAACAATTATTATGATGATTTTAAAATCTTAAAACTGCTTAATCGATATGGAATAGTTATGAAAACTAATAGATAAGAAAGGCTGGGTCCAGTTTGGATGAAATCTGACACAACTCTGAACAATCCAAAGTACATTTAGGAGCGAAGAGGGAATGAATAACTCATAAATAATGTATGCTATTTATTATTTAGTGATGGTGTGAATTGTTGATTCCAGAAGTACGAAATCCCCAAGATTGTAACTCCTGCATTACACTTAAAAAGTAACCATTTCTCCTAAATTTAGCACAAAATTGTTGAACGTAAATTTCCTCAAAGTGGAGGAAACAGTGAAAAAAAAGTCAACAGTAACATATTCATATAAATAACGTACCAATCCCTCCTCCAGGACAGCCGTGCAGGGCGACGTGTCCGGCTCTGGTCCAGTTCCAGAAGAGCCCCCGAGACTCGGTGGGGAAGCAGGACAGCGTGCTGTGGGGGTCATCGTCGCGATTGTCCGGGCTCCAACGGGACAGGTGGACGGTCGAAGGCTCTGCAAGGAGAGAACCATCAGTTATCACGAACATTCATTCTGCGCACTTTAAATGCGTGAGACATTCTTGCATCGATAAGGAAACACAATAATGAACACAAAAGTGTTACTAAAAAAATTCATAGCCGGATAAAGTGATTTTATAGTGTTCCGAAGTGGTCGCGATATTATATTTCATTCAAGAGATGGGAGTTACTCATTCAGACTTTTCACTTTTGATATTCATTTTGGAGGAATCATCCGAGGTGAAAAGCGTGAATGGGCGTTTTACTCTTTACTCCTCCATCTCGCCATGCAAACTAGAGTTTAGAGCAGGTATGGGCAACCTTTTTGAACCTGCGGGCCGGACTCAAAGATTAAAATGACGTGGAGGGCCATAGAGTAGATAATAGGTATAATTTTGAAAAAAAAGGCATTTTTTATCAAAAAAACAGTTATAGTACTAAAATTAAACATTAATCTGGACTAGAATTATATTATCTTGATTAAGAATTATTATACGTATAATGGGACTAATTTCAGGTTTTTAAGTTGTAGTTCTAGAGTTATTAGCTGTTTAAAAATGCAGGAAAAACAACTTTACAAAAGTTCTTTGGACATTAGAAAATTACATTAGGCAAATTCCTAAAATTTCCCTGAAAATTATCAGATTTTAAAAAATTTCCTTATTTTTCCCTTATAATTCCAGGTTTTTAATGTTTTCCAGGTCTGTGGCCACCCTGGGTAATACTGTCTATTAAATTTATTCATTGAAAAAATAATGCTGATTGTGACTTCTGCTGACATGATTCTGAATAGGTATGAGTAGGTATAAAATTATTCATGGGAATTATTCTATGCAGATAAGAGGGGGAGATGTTCAAATTTGGAATGCAGAAAGAAGAACGTTACAAGTTTGATAACGGTAGAATTAACTGCTGAATATTATGCATCTAAAAATTTCCATCAACAAAAGAAAACACTCCTTTCAATACACAAAACCAAAAATGTATTGACGACCTTAAAGGGCATTGTGCAACCTCATGGTTCAATACTAAAACATGAATATTGGCAAAATTCGCAGGTTTCCATCCAAAAAGTTGCGATCACTTTCCAAAGAAACCCCCCAGAAAGCCAAATATTTTTCTCAACGGTAGACGCCATCAAAAAATAATAATAACCCAGAGCAGACTCGAGGCACAGAGAAAGATCAATATCCAAACAAAGGGTTCCAGGGAGTAAACACGGAAATTATGTAAGAAGAGGACAGGGGAAGACCTTTCAAAAGAAATCCATCCAGCAAACATCTTCAAACAACAAAGACCGATAAAGCAATTTCATGCCGGTGCAAAATCAAAACAGGTGAAGCCTCACACAAACCGAAAGAAATCGCTAGCGACAAGCCAAATCCTTTCACCTGAGTTGAAAAAAAGAATTGGTCATCAGATAAGCCAGAAGCCGGCGGTTGATCATAATTAAAAGCTAATAAAGTCATCTCTGGTGGTGTTTTGATTAGCAGTAAGCCTCCTTTCATTTCGTCCAATCTCACAAGGAAAGTTGGTAAATTGTTTTTGAACTGGTGTTTAAGTCGTCCGGTGGTGCAATCCTGCTGGTTTGGCGTATTTATTAGCCTTTCAGGCAAGGGTAAAAAGTTTATGAACCTCGTACAGTACTGCAAGGATTACATTTAAAATAGGATAAAATTTTTGTTGTTATGAGCTTGAATCGATGAAAAGTTACGAGTATATTCCTTATGTGATAAAATTATTTAGAAGATTCATTCCTAATGTTGTGACGGGGGAGGGGGAATTTATTCATGCGTATAGAAATATTAAAATAATTTATTTGGTGTTATGCCCTAGTTAATGCAGTGTTGGATAAAATATGTCATCAGTTTAAGACTAGTAAAAGGCAAGCGACATTTTGATTAATGCATGGATTTTTCTGTGGTTGATAAAGTCAAGCCAGTTATAAATTGTCCAGGAAGGCCATTAATAATGTAGAGAATGAACTTTTAAATTACCCTCACAGTAAAGGGTTCAATTTTAGTTTTTGTTCTTTCCAAAGAAGGGTTTTCAATATTATTTTTGGTTAAAGGTTTAAATCCCCTAAGAATAAATTCATCTAGAAAGCTTTATTTCAGAAATTAGTTAACAGTATTTATTCTAAACGAAAATATTAAGAAATACAATGTCATGAAAGGAAAAAAATTAATGAAGCAATAAATATTTAAATATTTTTTGTTAAAATAAAATAGGCGTTGCATATTTTCAGAACAGGTCGTGATAAAATGAAGAAGAAAAAGTGGAAAAATCGTAAACCGAAAACTTCATCTCGTCAAAATTTCCCCTCAAAACCAACTAAACCAAATCAAATGCGATCACAACCGCTGCCCCAGATTTAAATCCAATAAATAAATCTTTACCACCTTACCCCTAAACGAAACCGCGTAACCTAGACACAATAAAACGCCCGATGATGATAATAATAATTTAAAACATTCACTTCGTCACGCTGGCAACAGCAATCCCGACAATGAAAAAAGAAAATAATCGATTCAACGTCAAATATATTTCTAACGAAACATATTCACTCGAAAGACAGAATCGATGTTCGGTATTCATTACGATCGCATGCCATTAACTATACGCGAAATATCATTACGAAAAACGCAGGATTTAATAAATGATGCGACAAATGTACTTTTGGACCAATTACATGGGTATTCCAGTTAATGGCTTGGACTCGCCGGAAGGGAGGAGTAAAAAATGAGATTAATGCCGTAACTGTGACCGCTGGTTAGGGTTTCGGTTGTTGGGGGTTTAAATGGGGTGTCATCGCTCCCTGGGGGGCGTTTTGGATAAATTAGGGGTGGAAGAGAGAGATGGAATTGTGTGTGGGCGATGTCGTGCCAACAATGTCTTTGAATTCTTTTTTTTACAGACAAATAGTATGGATTAAATTTGGTATTATAGACTGTAATGCATAAATCAACATGAAGTGCGTGATTTAAATATAATCTTGAAAAAAAAATATGCAATATGATGCTTAGTTTAGTTTAGATAAATGTAATCTGTTTTTACGAAATATTGAGTATTCTAGCCCTAAACTTTGCATATGAATTTAAATATTCTTAATGTTTGAAATGTTAATGAAATATTAGTTTGGAAAAAGAAATATGGCCGAATTTGAGTCGGTCATAGAAGTTTGATTTCAATACTTTCAAATAAAAACAATATAATGAATGAATACTTCTGTATAGGTAAAAGAAAACGAAGGTAAAAAATTTTTTTTCGTTTGTACTTCAAAGAAATTTAGAGTATCAAAATCCCATACATCCATAATTTTAAGAGTAACTGAAAGAAAATTTTTCAATAGCACACCAATTTACCACGAAGTACTGATCCTCTACCAGCATTTACGGATAATGGAGTATTAGCTTTTAAGTGATGATTTTTTTAAGTAATTAAAAAATCCTTAGAAAATTAGAAATTTCTACAAAAATTGAAAAAATAAATATCTCAACTAGATAAAGGGAAAATCATCTTTATAATTCCTGTCGTAAAGAACAGCGTCCATTAAATTACGACATGGTTTTGTCCCAAAGACACAAATTACAGAATCCCCACAACAAGAATTTCCTCCATGGACACTAAAAATACCCATTCCCCGAACTAGGACATACACACCACCAATTACCTCTGCATCCTCACAAATTTCTTAATCCTATTTCACCCATAAACATCCTAAACAACACCGGAAACAGACCAATTGGACATAACGACGCTCCAATAAAGGAGAGTTCTGCCTTATGTCAACCCCCAGACGAGTATAAATACAGAGAGCTCGCAATGAAAGATAATATCCCCCAATCTTTTTACACAACCCCGATATAATCCTTGCCGATGTTAAATATATTATCACTTTCCGCCTCCCGCGGTAGTAATTCGATAGAGAGATCCAGCTACTCCCGGAGTATCGGAAACGGATGAAAGATTTAAGACGAGGCAAGATAATGGGACGACTAATCTCCTGGCCCACTCTTGGATGTGTGTGCTTAGCGGAGAGATGAGTGCTCTTTCAGTCGGCGGCGGCCTGTGTCCGTCTTGAAGGATGGACACATTAATGGCGGACATGGACAGGGTAAAGAAGATAGGCTTGTTCGTTAGGTCAAGAGAAAATCAGGGATGTAGTATTTTTTTAATGAAAGAGGATATAGGCTAGTACGATATAAACTTAACTAGACGAATTTCATTTGGTGATAGTTATAATAAGATGTTAAGAAACTCAAATGATCTCTATTCATCTACCAAATTTTCTACTCTATACACCTTATATTCACTCAGTGCCATTCATGTTAATCCAATGTTAAGTTAAGAAACATATAAGTTATCATGATTAATAAACAGTTTACCAGTAAGAGTGTTGTTAGAGTAATGAAATCTAAAAATCGAATTGGACAATTAGGTATAGAAAAGAGAGAGAGAGAGATCAATTGAATCCGTCAGTTGGAAGAAGGGAATAAGTTCAAAAACCAAGTTTTGAGAAAATCCAAAAAAAACTGTATAGGGGAGAACGGGGCACATTCGCCCAAAAAGGGCATTTCGGGATATTTCTCTGGATCTAGATGAGATATTGAAACAAACTCGGATTCAAATGAAAGTTAAGACCTTTCCCGATATTTTAGAACGATAATTGATCGCATTCATCTAGAATTTCTAACCTATATAATCAATCTAAAAAACGAGAAATTTCGTGCGAATGTGCCCCATGGGTGGGGCAGTTTTGTACACGTGTGGGGCACATTCGTACACATACAAAAAATTATACAATAATTATTTTTACGAACTAAAAAGTTTATGGCACTTTAAAGTAAGGATAATTAAACGAAATATTTGGCACTTTTACATATTTTTCCTCTAAATTGAAGATTTTTTTACAAAAAGAAAACAGCTTCAGAAAATATTGAGCATCTAAGTTTTTGATGAGAAAAACAATTGTTGTGATGAAGTATATTGCACATTGACATACTTAACATAATATAATTAGTTAGAAAAAGTTTAACCAATATTTTAACTGTCAGGTTTTATTCGAAAAGAAAAGTGAACCAACAGCTCACTTATTAACACCTGAAACTGACGGTTGGGGAACTTGTAATACGATATTATCTTTTTGTATGAATGATGAATCATTTCTTACTGGGAAAATAAAAGTTTCGTCATTAATTTTTAAGTTCTTCGTCATTAATTTTAATTTTAAATTAGCACCATTTAACTCAAAATTTTCTATTTGACCAACATAACAAAATTTTCTTTTTAGTAGCAAATTCTACTGGAAAAAAATCACCTAAGTCCAAGTCAATTGGTATTAAACAATTATCAGGGACATTATTTCTTCAATGTTTAAATATGGGTCTAAATTCCTTAAAACTGAAGCTTTTTTTAAGATGTTATTTTCTATTATCACCAAATTTTGAAACAATTACAATAAAAAACAATTAAACTTCAAGTTATTAAATATACTGCACTTATAAACATATAAATCACTTTCATAATCAAAAATGGGAAAGATGAGGCACATTCGCACTGTCCGAATCTGCCCCATCTTTTGGTGTACGAATGTGCCCCATCTACCAGTTCAAGCTTACCACGTCCCAACAAGATATTTATAAATAAAGCAGGGAAATAAAACCTTTCTAGAAACTTACTTTAGTAGTGCCTCAACTGAATAAAATGCTGAATGTCCACTTGAGATTTATTTTTGATTGATATTTTACGCCAACAAAATGACAAGAAAATTTACTTTGCTGCTTCTAACGCTAGCAAATTTCTAGTACGTATACAACAAAATGGCTCAGGGCTTTGAAAATTCATGCAAGAGGTGGTAGTCATGCATCCATTTACTGGTATTTTTTTCAGATTTTTAAATTAATAATTACTAGGGGAAATGCCGTCTGTCCGAATGTGCCCCATGTGCGAAATAGCCTCACTCTCCCCTAAGTAATGGAATTTTCATTGTATAACCATCAAATTTTTACTAGAAGTTCAGAACCCTATTTAAAAACAGAGCAATCATCAAAACAAATATAAGTATATTCAAAAATATTTTACAGTCAAAATAAGTTGATGGACTTATTCCCTTCTTCCACCTTATAAAATTTTTCTGATGAAAAAACGTTTAAAAAACCCTTAAATTCACATTTAACTTATATTTCTCCTTAGGTTACACCACAAAAGGGTGAAATAAAAAGAATAAGACAAATATAATTCAAAATTATAGTGAAACTGAGTTATTAAAGCAGTATCAATGGAGTGAGTGAATATAGATGGAGTCACAAATTCCCTGCATGAAAAAAAGTTTGAAAAACCTTGAAATTAAGAGAAAATTTTATTTTAACTTAGTTTACAGCACAAAGAATATGAAAAGAAAGACAAATTAACTTTAATTCCAAATTAACTAATGAGATTGTTTTGAGCACAAAAAGTCAATTTGCATTTTTTGGACTTATTCCCTTCTTCCAACTGACGATTCAATTAGTTTTCATAATTATAATATAAATTGGGTGAAAATATATTTCGATCTTGAGAAAGATATTAAATAAAATAAAATTCTGATAAAAACCATTAAACACACGCATGTTCTACAATGCATTTTACTGAAAAAGCGAACCTCAACAAGCAAACCAGTGGATTAACTTTGAAAAGATGTAATCTTCTTGTTCCATGCAAAAAAAAACTTACAGTGAGCGGTCCTCGGGCTTTCCAAAGTTAACTAAAACTATCTCACTCGTCCGTTTCCCACATTTTGATTACAGGTTCTTCTAGGAAAGAGAGACGATTCCGGTCCTCGTATATGACGGAGGGAAAATCGGCGGCATTATAAAGAACATTTCTCAAGACAGATGCGCGCCTGCCTCTTTTCACTGGGGCAAAAGAAGCTTTGGCAAGAAGAAGGGAAATAAAAGAATCCTTGCGGAGAGCACGAAATGAAAATAGTTAAAGGGGTTTTAAAGAAAAACATCCCCGTAATGTATACTTTACATTCTGGAAAGCATACGGTAAAAAGTAACAGAGAGAAACCATCTGCTGAAGTACCAACGGCCTGGTTGGAATTTAGTGTTGAATTCCTGTCTGGTTCCATTACAGCAATAAGCCTGCATATGGGTTTTTTCTTCTCAGATTTTCGAGAGTTTATAGCTGTGATGCTCTACTCGGCCAGAAATAGGTGGTAACTTTTCGAGAAGAGTAAAGTCGTTAATCATTACCTCTCCCTTTCGCCAAGGAAAATCGTAAGATGCGAGGGATTTTTTCCCCGGCTTTCACCCCTTAGAATAAAAGTGGTGAAAAATGCAACAAACGTTGTTTACTTTTCTTTTAAGGGGGTTTCTTTCATCTAACATTATATCATTTCCCTTCCCCCCATCTTGAACCCTTTTCTCGCGACTTGAATACAAATAAGGTTTTTGTTTTGCTGTTCTCTAACTGTTGAAAATTTGCATTTTGTTTCTGTAGGAGTAAATTGCTAAAATAATATAATTGTAGAGGATCCAAAATTTTGACTTTTAACAACATATATGAATTAAATGTTATACTTAACGTACTATTCAACTAATCTCATAAATACTAACATCTTCTGATGTCATCTAAAGTAGATTGAGGTATTTTAAAATATTCTAAAAACCACAATGTATTTCTATAATTGCATTGACGTCAGGGTTTTGCTTTAAATTGCTTATCAAGTTTTGAAGAATTCCAACTGAAACATTATTTCAAATACATTATTGGGAAATTTTCGTCTCACTGATATGTATAAAACCGGCATTTTCATTAAACAAATTTTTCGTTTAAAAGAAATCTCACCTCGACCAGTTGAAAGATTGCACATCCTTTTACAATAGCAAGTGTCAGCACATTGCGCTTCCGAATTCCCTACCGACTTCTTCTACCTTATTAAGCCATCAAACTCTCAACCCGTGTGTAATTAAGGCAAACAGAACGACACAGAACAAAGAAGAATCGGTCGATAAAAACGACCACCGGAAAAATACGACCCCGACCCGGCCATCAATCTAGGGAAAAAACCTTAAAGCCATAAAATTATCTCCCCCAACCCCCTTCGCATTAAGACGTAACGACATGTTTGGCTCCAGGTGTGTGAAAGGGAAAAAAATCTCAGGTGATCAAGTGCACTAAAAACCTTAAAACGTCTTCGGATGCGATGCTTAAGACGTAAAACCACTGGCGATAAGGCTTTGCTTTATGAGCAGTAGGCTTATGGGATGAGCTGCAGACTTTTGGGTTTAAGAGCGCCATCAATTGTTGCATTAAAGGGGACTTTGACAGGGAGAGAGGAACTTATGAGGAGAATGGTGACCCTCTGTCTTAGGATCTATGATGGAAAGAGTTGGTGACACTTGGGCTTGTTCCAATGGATGTGGTGGGTTATCAGAGGGTAGCCTCTGTGGGCTTTCTTTATTGTGGTAAGACAATAAAATACGTGGGGGTGGTAAACCGGCTTTACTAATCGATGATGTATGTAGGGTTGACATGACAAGCCTTGAATGAGGATTTATTTTTTTTAATCTGAACTCGTATGTAGATTATAAACTCATTGATGACTGTGACCACTTCTTTTAATCATGAAGAAATTTTATAGACCTGATGATAGCTAAATATCCTTTAGAACTTTGTTGAATACAGTAATGTCTTAAATTCCCCCGTGTGGGACCGGGTTAGAATAGTCCCACTGTAGCCCATGCATGTCGTAAGAGGCAACTAAACTGGGTACCGTACCCAGCAGTGCCCGGGGGTATATCCGGGTGGGCAAAGTCGGACTTCTCCCTTTTGCTGCCTTTGGTGCTTTTGGGTGCCCATGTCTTTGCGCCTTTGGCCAAGAATAAAAAGAAGCCGTACTACACATTACCCATTACCATGATTCGAGATTTGACTTGGTATGATGTTGCTGTCGACCAAGTGGGATAAGTCACACATGTCTTAAATTAATTCTATAAACTCTAGTTTCCAAGGAGTTCTCTTAAAACTACCTAAATAATTTTATGGCATTTTGATAGCTAACATCACATTATTCCATTACCGTAACCCGTAACACGTAAGTTTCTTACAACTTCTTATATAGAAAACAAAAAAATTAGCTGGTTTATAAAACTGAATATTAGATTAGACAAAAGAAAAAATTGTGAAAGACTTATAGTAAGAACATGGGGGTACCCAAAGAGGTGTGTTCGTGGTTATCACCCCGAAAGTCTAATATTTTTTGACCATAGAAACGACTAAATAAAAACAAAATTTTCCTTACGTAAAAGCATTTTAGTTAGCATTTTTTTTGTTTTGAATTTATTCTTTAAAGTATGCATACGGTTTTTAATGGCTGGTTTATTGCATTTAAAAGGAAAAAAGACTAACTGATATGAAATAACTGTTAACGTTACGTATGAAAAATGCTTAATTATTAAGGTGCAAATTAAACCAGCAGGATTTTTCCAAAATAAAAGTACTAAAGATGCCTGTTTGGTAATTGAAAAGGAGATTGTACAAGAGGTGAAAATACAAGCGTTGACAAAATCACTCTAAACAGCAACGACTTTTCCTTAAAAAATATTCTAGGAACTTATCACCGAAGGTTTCCAGCTAACAGTTTAACCGTACATCTTAAAATTCATTATTCGAATTCTAAAAGTCTGTCAAATACAATATTTTCCACGATGAACCCATCTCCGCTAAATTCAGAAACGTGCTCATTGCTCACAGAATCTCTATCACTCTAAAAAGCACTCAAATACGCAAAAAGAAAAGGATTTGCGTAATATACATCGATAACATATCCTCCTTTAACCAAACTGTTCTTTTCGTGCAGTAATCATAAGAAAGTGTCTTTTTTTAAATATTGGTATAACTCACGTCCATAAAACACTTACTTATAATACATCAAACATGACAAATTATTCAGACCACGATTCGGATTTCCTGCTTAACAAGAAAGACGCCTCAACCTAAAATTTTTAATGGACACCCCCCTTTCCGACCCCAAGCCATAAATGCAAACGAAGACATTGATCCGTATAATTTAACCGCGACACGTAGGTTCATTCCAGCCAATAAAACATTCCATCGAAAGCTTCTCCATCCCCTCCTAGACGACTTCCAGCCATAAAAAACACCTTCAATCCATCTCGTTCAGGGTCGATTTATATGGATCTGAAAACGCGACGCGATGGTATAAACGCTTAAAAATTTTCTATCAGCGATAAAGGTATTACTATACAGCAGTATCGAAAACCAATCAAAGGCCCAGATTCTTCATTTGACTTGCATCGTTGAAAAGGTCGAATATCCTTACAGATGACATAGCAACTGCCATGAACGATTCAGATTCTTCATTGACTCACATCGTCAGATGATATGAAATTGTCTACGATCACGTCGCGTCTCTTGGACATACAAACTTGCCCTGTGCAAAAAAAAGAGCGATCATGACGTATCGGGAACGATTTTACGATCACTGTGGTCTCCATCGTAATCGTAATTGGTAGTAACGATTTCACCTAGTGATTCGGAATTTTATGCGGACCGTGTTTAATTTGGACGGACGTTTAGGCCCTCCATAACATTTTGACGGTATGTTTATCTTAGGTAAGGACGACCTTCGTCGTTTTGTGGAACCGATATACCGCCTGTTTGTGGAACCGGTCATAAGAACCTAACTTCGGGGAAGTGGATCAACGATGGGGGTTTACGATTTGGACGTTTCCTGGATATGGGACTTTGCTGGAAGATAGAGCTCATTTGGGATGGTAAGACGCCGCTTAAGCTTATCGTGTTTATTCAACGAAGAAGCTATCAAATTTGATTAGATTAGACGGACGGCGTGTTTTATGGTATGTCCTTTAAGACCATCCAAAACTAGACACTTGCAAAACAACGGGATAATTTTTTTTTCATATGTTGACTTTAGTTTTAAGGAATAAAGGACTCTTATATGCTAAAAATGTGTAATCTTTTGTGTAAATGCATTTTTGTCTACAATTTAATTTAGTTTAACATACAGGGTGTCCGAAAATAACTGTCCACCCCTTTAACTTTTGAACCCCTACAGATATAGACATAAAAGTTGTGTCTATGTATAGTTAAGTGACCATGCCCTATCCGATGGAACAACTTTTGATGCCACCTAGCACCAATTCCAGGAGTTGTAATTGTTATTTTAAAAACTATTTGGTATTTACTAAATTAGTCAATTACAGAGTTGTGGAACAGGGTCGATTTAGTAGGAAAAGACACCTTGTGCAGAGAAATGCCTTTAATAAAACCTCTAAAACGCACGCTAAATAATGTATAGGGTGGGTTGGGGTAAAATGGGTCACTTTTGGGTACTTTCACTCGAAGTTTTATTTCATCAAAACTATTACTTTTTAATGATTTCTTTCAATTGGATCTTGACATTACAATCCTTCAGAACATTTTCATCTAATTTTATCAAATATTTTTTAGTTATAAGTTGGTTAAACTTAGCATCAAAAGTAATGACCTATTTTACCCAACATGGGGTAAAATGGGTCTCATTGCAAAAAGATGTCAAAAATATATTTATTACTAAATACACATGAAAATAAGAAAAAGGGCAATCGTTTAAGCCGTTTTTATATGAAGAAATTTGTTTTAAGTTGTACTTTAATGAAATTGTAAACGTCCGAAGTTAATGAACATTGTTCAAATGTAGCAATTAAAATACTTTTGGAGGAAAAATAAACTTTTTTGACAGTTCAGTGTATATTTGAAGGAAATAAGTTAGAACTTTGTTTTTACTTAATACAGAAGGCCTCCTAACTATGACCCATTTTACCCCAAGTACAAAATATTGTTATAGAAGATAAAATATTTTATATTTTTCTAAGCTGATTGGCTTGAAATGTCTCAGACTTTCTTTTTTGAAAAAAAAATATTACAAAAGTCTGCTGTAATTTATTACAATATATAGATATTTGGAAGTTGGTTTGGTTTTGGGTTGGTGCCGTTGTAGGTAAACAATCCACCAAAAAGCGACTATACATCGCGGTGTCTGAATTTCGAGTGAAACAAAGAACGTCAATTTTAAAATATGATTATTTCGTTAAACCCATGTAAAAATAGTCTTTTTTATCACGATTCGCGTATCGAAATTCCTCCTATCAACCCAACAGGCTTTGGGTTTACTCACTTTCTCCTACCGCGCGTAGTGACGCACTGGGTTCAGGAAACGTTGCTGTTCTTCTGGGACGATAACAAAGGATAAAAAATGCTTAGAATAAGATCAACGCGGCGTTAATGCAATAAATAAACCAATGCCGTGTATAAGCGAACTAAAGGTAACCTAACATACCAGAGAAGGAAAAAAAGGCCGGAATGTCAGGAGATAGAAGTTTATTAATAACGAACACTCAGAGTAAGATACCTGAAGGACATTAATTTCTTTCACTCACCCTGAAAGGAATGTGCTAAGCAAAAAAAATCTCAGCGACAAGATGGAAAAAGCGAGGCATTCCTAGAAATGTATGCAATGGAAATAACTAAAGGTTCCCGATTCAGCAAAATGGTAGTGAGAAGTAGTAATAGAAAAGGTTAATATCCATGGTAAAGATTAAGCAGACAGGAAGCCCCCTTAGGCTTTAGGAATACGATTCATTTTTATGTGCGTCTGGAGAAATTCATATTGACAAACTTTTTGAATGAATAATAAGATATGGAACTGGGGACGTCTGGGACTGTTTGAATAGTTTGCTGTTTTGAAGAAATGTGACGTTGGCAGAAGAAGGTAAAAGTATGAACTGCTTTCGTTGGAACTGTTTATGACGACTGATTAGATATATTGAAGAGAAATTACTTTTACATTTAAATCAGGGGGTAAGATAACAAAACGTTTTATAGCTAGTGTTAAACACACCCATTAATTCAATTTTTTTAAACTTAACTGGGAACATTGATTAAGCCCAGTGGCGCGGTGGTAGTGCATTGCGCTTCCACGCCACAGGTCCGGGGTTCAAATCCCAGGCTGGGCAAGGTCCACTCAGCCTTTCATCCCCTCAGTGGGTCGATAAACTGAGGACCAAGTATGCTTGGGAACTAAACACTGGGGGTCTCGTGTTGCGCTGACCACCTAACCGGGACATTTGCCTAGCACCCAGGCCCCACGGTCACGAAAACGAAGATGGGCATCGTAGGCCTTGGCCCACTGGGGCTGTTGCGCCGGTGGTTTAGTTTTTAGAGAACATTGATTGACCTTAAGATAAATAAATGAATGGTTGCTATTTTAGGAACTTCAAGCTGTTGTTAAAGTAGGAAGCGTCGCGTTGCCAATGTAAATAGACCCTAAAGCAACATTTCCCCTTATCCTATTCATTGAAATATGGCAGTCCAACAGGACGAATTACAGCGAGGTAGCTCAAATGACGTAACTTTTGTCCCTCCTTGATTCTTTAAGAAAGTGGTTCCCAACTCGACGAAGTTAGCAAAACCCTCCCTCAGACAATACCTCCTCCCTTAATTACACTAACTGCCTTTACCCTTTATATCCCCGACGAAGTTAGCAAAACCCTCTACACTATCTGCCTTTACCCTTTATATCCCTTAGAACCATTGAAATGACAAGAACTCCAAGCCCACCAATGTATCCAATGGATAATCTGGGGCGGCTAGGTCTGAAAGGGTTAACACTAGTGATGGGCAGGTATCGATACCAAATACTTAAGTACTCGATACCTATAGGTATCGAGTGTATTCGATACCCACAAAAGTATCGATACTTTATTGACATATTTCGTTTTAAATTTTTCAATGAGGTAATCTTTATAATACCTACTGTAGATCAAACGCAGCCTGTTTCCGTTTTCATTTGCAACGCTCAAACCCAAGTCGTTATCATCCGCGAGAGAAATTTGACGCGGCTAGGTTTTTCCCCCGCCAAATCCTTCGCCTCTATCCACCTCCAGGCCCGTAGCTACGGGGCTTTTTGATGGATCGCTTTCAGTTTTTTGAATATTAGTCTGATTATGGATAGGCCCTAAAAAAATTGTCCCTTCAGGTTCATTTCCCGACATTGAAAAAAAGTACTCGATACCTAAAAGTACTCGATACCTATAAGTATTCGATACCAAAGTATTCGATACCTATAAGTATTCGATACCAAAGTATTCTATACCTAAAATTATCGATTTTGCCCATCACTAGTTAACACATTCATTTTAACTCTTGCATGGCTGCATGGGAGGAAAAGTCTCACGGACCACCTATTCGGAACCACTGTTATACAGATCCAAACTGATTTCCGTACAGCAACTGGTTGGATAACCATTGATCATCAGATCCTAACGACCGTATTCTGTGCTTTCTGACCAGTGGTTAAACAGCAATCAAATAAGGATTCCATCAATCAGAGTCGGCGATTCCTTCTTTGATTGGTTGTTAACCGCTGATCAAGTAGCACAGAATAACAGTAACACAGTAAACGGCTCACGTGATCCGTCGCGTCACCAATGGTGGCCGCGGTGTGCAACCACTTCCACAAGACACTAGAAAACCACAAAAAAAACTCACCTGACGTGGATGTTTCCGGGGTTCCACCAAGCACCATGAGCAGGCTGTTGGCCAAGGTGGTAGTGGAGTCCACCGGACTAGGGGTGGTGGTGGTGGTGGTGGCGGCGGCCACCTCGGAGGTGGCGTCGCGCAGCGTCACAGGAGCGGCCGTGGTGGAAGAGGGCGGGGCTGAGGGAGGGGCCACGGGGTGTGGGCGGGCGTTGCGCGTCACGGGGATGATGATCGACGGCCGGCTCGTGCTCGTGCTAGAGCTCGTGCGAGTGGTCGTGCTCGTGGAGGGAGTCACCGCCGACTTTTCTGGAAGAACACAAGTTATTTAGATTCATTTGTTGAGCTGTGTTATTAGTATTATGGAAGTTTTAAGCAGGTACTATAGTATGCACAACAGATGGATGAAGTGTTTAAGATATACCTGGAACGCATTGGTAGTGCGCTTCAAGGTATTTGGGGGTTCCAGGGCATGGATCTCCAAATAATGTGGGTGACGCAGATAGGCTGCAGTTGTTTTTCAAACCACATCTGAAAGAATAAGGAATGACATTAGAAAACATTTAAAATGCAAAGTTTCAAATTAACAAATAAATATATTGTCTGAATAATATTCAGAGTATTGTTTTACGTATTATTGTTTATCACGTAGGTATTTTTTTATGGAATCTATATCTAAAAACAATTTTATGTAATGTTAATATCCGTATACTTCATGAACATAAAAATACCGATTCGATGCAATAAAATAAGCCTTGATTTTTCTCAGTTATGGCGCTTCTAAGAGATTCAGTTTTATCGCCGTACAGACGAACACATTACTGTGAGTAGTTTTGATCGATATCAAAAGTCCATCCAAAACCATAGCTTTTATTATGCATTTGTAACTCCCGGTTCCGAAAACGCAACAATCAAACATCAACAAAACCCACAACCATGCATTCATTCAACGCAATCTGCTACTTACACGCTCACCTGCGGTCCATTCATTCGAATTCACATGCATGACCACCGTGCGATTCATTCTAACATTTCCGAAACACCCCCCAAATTGCAGGTAATTGATTCCCGAACCAGAATCATCGGACTCAAAGAGCCGTGAAGAGCCGTCTCCAGCATCCCTTCTGGGGCCTTAGCATCAACATGTCGAAATGAGCACCGACATCGGAATTTGCCATATCACGTGACCGATGACGTCAAATTCCGACACTTGCAAAAAATCCGTAGCACGGACCGGTCCAAACCGACTGAAATGATTCGACGTCGAGATTATAGATCGAAATTGATGTCGAAGTGGCAACCAAACAAATCACTTGCCTCTGAGAAGGTGAAATCCCCTTTTCGATGTCGGTTTGTGTGTTGGAGTGTTTCTGCCGATGCTTTTGAAGTTGAACTAAAGTAAGTTATTCATATTTTTTTCATCATTAGATCATATTAAGTGTGTTCTGAGTTGTTTTTACAGTTTTATAACTTCTAAAACTATATTTTCATGCGTATATATTTAACCCTACAGTGATCGCGTGAGTCGCAAGACTCCGAACTTACATTAGTGCATATTTTTCTAAATAAGAATTTTTAAATTTATCCACATTTAAAAAATAACTTAATAATAGTTTTTAAGGCGTTGCTAGTGATTGTGCTCAAATATAATTTTATTGTGTAGACCTAAAACTCTAGTGTTAGCATGATTGTTGTGTTTATGATTCACAAATGCTTAATTTGCTCAAACAAATTTTACTTTCTTAAAGACAGTGCAATGGGTACTTTTGTGATTTTTATGGGACTTTTATCCCAATTTTTTGAGTTTAAGCCAAACTAGATTACTGTCAGCCAATGCACGGACTTTTTATATTTTACATTCACAACCTTCGGTCTTAAGTAACAGTTTTGATTATATATCTGTGTATAATTGTAATTGCATCTCCTTTCCGGTTTTCAAATTTCTAAATTTGCTTGAACTGTAGGTGTACAAACTATTCGTCTTGCGGTGAGATATCGCTTTAAAATTCCACAGGGTCTATCTTCTTTACAGAAATGCTTTAATGCACCCATTATTTTACCTAAGAACACTTTCAGTTGGGCTTTAAGTTAATAATCAATAAGGTAAAGTATAATAATATATATTTCTGAATTTCATGAAAAAGATAATTAGTACGGTAAGTATATAGAGCCAAACTGGTTACTTCTCGCCAAGAACTACCCTTCCTCCCTTTCCTCTTCTTCGAAGAAGTTTTAACCTTTTAAACGCCGCAATTCAAATTTCGAATTAATGGTTCTGATTTTTGGCTTAAATGGCTAGTTTCATCATTACTAAAACCATTCTAGTCATTTTTTGGCGGAAAAAAAATCCTAAGTATGATTTTGAGGATGTTCCCATTTGGGAACATCGGCGTTTGGGGTGAAGTTTTTAAGGGGATTTCCAAAAGGGACATATTTTACAATTAATTCAAATAAAATGATTGAAATAGGTTTCTACTCAATAATTATGAACATTTTTATGATTGTGGACGGTTTTTTCAATTTTATTATCCATACTTGAATGATTGAGTAACATTTTATAAATTTTCATAAGAAAAAATTGACATGTTTATTACGCACGCGAGGCTTTTCCGTAAATTTTTCTTGCACTATGGGTAATATTTTGGTATAAAAAATACAAAAGAGTGTTCCCATGCTCGTCAAAGCCAAACAATTACATTTCTGTGAGAAAAATTAGTTTTAATTGAGGTTCTATACTGATATCTAGCATAATCCACTAATTGCATTAAAATCTAATTAGCTTTAAAAATTAATAATCATAATTATCTCCATTGATATATTAAAGCTGTGTTTCTCATGGAAGATTCCGAACTGAACCACATATATCTTACATCCAACTTACGTTAGAAGAGTGTTTTAAGATGTACGCACTTTTCCTTATTTTCAAAATTCTTCAATTTTATTTCTAAAATTTTTATTAAAAAAAGTATTTGAACAAAAATATATACGCAAATCCTCAGAAGCACTCCAAATATGCTCTTTGTTTAACCCCCATTGATAATTACTGAATATTAATCGATCGGGGAGTTAGAAAAATATACAAGTGTAAGAATGTGCTATAAAGCTTTATAATTTATTTCTCCATAAATCAGGTGAAAAAATAAAAATTACATATTTTTGAATTTAAAACATAATTCTTAACCTGTTTAGATCCTTTGAGACAAGAAATTTTCAAAAAATTAAAGAAAATTGGAAATAACTTGAATTTTTGCATGTTATAAAAATCCCCTCAAATACTATACCCCAAACGCCGATGTTCCCATTTGGGAACATATACGTTGTATTGGAAATTACTCTCCAAAATTAAAATATGAAGCTATTCTGTCAAGCTAAATGGGAAGATGTGTACTTAAGCTACCTAAACACAGCAAAATTATTTAAAACTAAATTTATTTAAATTTTTCACGAGTTGAAACTTGTGCAACTTTTGGAAGAGCCAAAAATCTCTAATTTTGATGTAAATTCTACAAAAAGGATTAAATTCCACGTGAAAAACTTTTGCATGTAAAATAACTTCATATCTTTGAGTTACTTTCTACCAATTATCAAATTCCTGCATGAAAAATTAAGCGGTGTAAAAATTCCTTAAAATGATGTTCCCATTTGGGAACATCGGCAGGTAAAAGGTTAAGAGTTGGGGCTTAATTGGTTATCACCAATGGGATGCTTAAGTAGCCAAGCTAGCTGCCTTAATTTCCTGCTTGGATTTCCTCGTTTCCAACTGCTTCGCAAAGAAAGACAGACTTTATAGAGCTGTCGCTAAATTGGCAGCCGCCATTGGAATTTACATCAAATCTGTTCCTCAGATGATTAATAGAACAATTATTTCATTTTTTTACTAACGACTAGTTCAAAATTGGTTTCTGTTCACCTTTTAAATTTTTTGTAGGTTTTTGGTCCTTTGCTGTTGCATCAGAAGACTAGCAAACAACTGTTTGTCAACGTCATGAAGCTATTTTTTGAAGCAGTCGCTGAGTGTTCTGTTCCTGATGTATTGAAATTTTCCAGAAAAAAGTGACGGTAACATTTTCTAAAAATATGTATATATAATTTAAATTGGTTTATTCTATTTAAAGCTACATCTATCTTAATCCATTACTACTTTCATCATACAATATTGATACTGTAGGATGAGCCAGGTGCAAGCACCTTATATTATGATAAATCCCCCAAACAATCAAATATAAATACTACTAAAATATCTTAACTGGCATTGATACTTAAAATTTTTGTTATAGTTTTATTTTTAATTTGTAACACATTGACAACATAGTCTAATTGACAAGTCAGAAAATATTTTATGTAGGTCCTTCACAGCGACCATTAAAAAAGCTCTAAAAGAATGGAACTAAAGCATTGGCGATTCGGACAGTCTCCAGATATTGACAACCATTACCCTTTTCGCTGTTGAGGACCTACATAAATCTTCTCCAGCAAAATTTGCACCCGGCTAATCCTAAAATACCACCCTTTTATCATGTAGTACATTATGATAGTACTATATGTTTTTAAGCGTATTAGTACCTTGATAACATTTGCAGAACACTCTTTACTATTTGGTTCAATAACTGTCCTGCTAAACATCAAGCTATTTTAGATGCCTGAAATTAGAAATGACACTAAAACTGCAAACTGATATATTTAACTATACAGCTACATCAATGACAAGCAATAGTGGAATATTTTGTGCTAAAAACAGCTTGGTGATATTTAACGGGACAGGTAACGAATTTAAAAAATAATGTGAATGTAAAGAACACAGAAATGTTTTTTGATGTTCCGTTGAGATATAGTCCCTATTTGCACGCTAACTTTTCTAAACAGATGAGAGGTTTCAGCTCACTCGAACGTCAGGCCAATTCGCTTCATGGTACAGTTGGCACACAAGTTAGTGCCAAGTTGCTGAATCTGCAGCATTGTTTTTATTTTTTGCTATACATTATAAGTACTTTGTAAAATGTCACCAATAATGTCCTATTGGGGAGATTTGCACCTGGCTTATCTTAAAGTACCACAACGAAAAAGAATGGGAGAAAAGTTTAGCACTAACAGACACGGCAAGAATGACAAACCCTGAAATATGTGTGTGCCTATAGATTATAATATACAGTCAGTAATTAGGGATAATTGTTTCCCGATGGTACTTAGTTTTTTCAATGTAATGGGAGAGTTGGAAAGAGGAATTTTTCTTAAGTACTAAACAAGTTGTCGCTGTGAAATCATACCGGCATATCTTCAAAAATTGAGTTGTTGGTGTTAAAAAAATTCTTTTCCCCCGTCTATTTTTTTGTCGAACTGGCATATTGTTTAGTTGAATTAAGCTCCATCAAACTGATATGCATGTAATCGGGAATAGGGCCATTTTGTTTATCAGAAGACAGATCTATTGCACAATACCCAGTTGCTTGAAAACCTTCAAGGTGGAAAGATGTCCATCATCTAAGTAAAACTGAATTATCTCACAACAGTTAATTTTTATTATTATTTTAAGTATCACATGCGAAAACTTAAAGCGCTCTAGTGAAAAATATGCATTTTGCAGATATGCCGGTTTGATTTCACAACGACGAAGTGTTGTGACTATTGCTTCTATTTGAAGCATAGATATTCACATTTTGTTGGACTTTGATCTTCATAAGTTTTTGTTTTTAGGATGCAAGGAATGTTGAAAGAAGAACTGACATGCTGTTATAGATGCCTGTTATTCCAATTGGAAGCGTTATGAAAGGAAAATCATTCAATTAATGTAGTAAGTATCTGTTATTGTTTTAAGTACTTGGTTCTTCTCAATTATCCACATGTATCAAACTATTTTTGATAATGACAAATGTCCAAGTCTTCCCAATATGTTTTTAATTTACTAATAACTTAACTTGAATCACTTTAAACACACCTAAAAAATAACAAATTTCTTTTTTGTGTGGGGGGGGGCTCCAAATCCGTTGATTGTTTCTCCAATCTCTTATATTTAAATCAGGGTAAAATGAACTAAAATATCAGAATTAGTGATTTTTACATATTTTTTAAATTTAAAAACAAATCTCAAAGCTCTGTGACATTCTAATTTTGTTCCAAAGTGAAATAAAACTCATCTAAAGCTCCTAATTTTGCGCTAGAGCAAAATAATCACCAAAGCAGTGAATATCGGTCCAAAGGGAAACTATTTAGTTGTGTAATTTTTTCTAGGGCTCAATTAATCTTGCTGCTTAGTTGTGAATATTGTTAAGGCGCAGTAACAAAATTATTATTTTGTTCCTTTTGCCAGCCCTGATTTAAATACATATCATGATTTTTAATAAGCATGATCTGATAAAATGACAGATTAACAAAACAAGGTAACATATTACAATATATAGTAGATGTTTGGCTTTGCTCACAAAAGATAGGAAGAAATTTAAATACAAGTGGTTTTCTTCCCAACACGTAAAGAGTTGAAAGTAAACTAAAAGTTGAGCCCCCCAAAAAAAATTTTTTTTGTTCCAATTACAGCACATGTTAAACCCTGAAATGTGCCAAGCTGAAATGTGTTCGGTTGGTTAGTGAGATGGTATGGAGCTAAAGAAAACATTTAGATATTGCCTAATTTTGTGTAACCTCGTATGAATTTTTTTAAACTCAAATTTCTTGTATCTTAATTGTGTGTAGCATTTATTTCATCTAATGATTTGTTTCCTATTTCAGGATTAACTTGGAATTGAAAGATGATGAAAATGATGTATATTACTGTTAATATATTATATTTGTACTTGAATAAACTTCCAGTCTTGTTTTTATCTACATTTTTCTTGTTATTTATTTCTTATTACTGTACATTGCATTTTGGTGAAAGATTAAATTTGAATTTTAAAAATATTTGATAACTGTTACCCTTTAATTGAGGTAGTTGCAAAAACAAGCTAATGTCAAAAGCTTTACATTGAGGCACTGGCAACAACGAGCCAACTAAAATATAAAGTTGTTGGAGTTAGCTCGTTGTTCAGGGAAATGCCTCAATTGGGAAAACCTCTCCAATCCCTGTTCTAAGGAGGAAATTTTTATCCATTTAAAACGACTTGTGTTTACTGTTATTTGATTTTCAAGTGTTAAAGCAGGTATGGCCAAATGTCATGCCACTTAGTGGCACAAAAAGATTAAGAATGTGTTTTGAAACTTTTTATCAAATGACATCTAAAATAGACATTAAATAATCTAATTTTAACATCTGTGTGTGTGGGATAAGTTGTATTAATTTAGATGACTAGGTAAAAATATCTGAACAATTGAAACTGACTGACCTCACAATAGCATTAATCATTTAGTATTCATTGGTTGTAAAACTATTAAGAATTATATAAATGTTTTATTTGGTTCATTTTTATTATATTAATTTTTTTAAGCTCTTAAATTTTATTCTTAATAAAACTTTTGAATAAAATCGAACTAATTAAATCTGAGCTTTTGTTTTCTTACTATACTCATAACTTATTAACAAAAGCTCCATACTTGATAATGTAGGGCGGTGGTTTTTGTAAAATTCATAAAATTAGAAGTGCTGAGCATAGACCTCATTAAATTGCAATATTTATATAAATTTGTCTTATACAAAAAATTAATAATAAAAAAAATTAAATGGGATCACTTAAGATGTAAAACATTAGGACTAAGTATTTTAAATATATTCATGCCACAAACTATTATTAGTTTTAATACAGTTTTTAAGTGAGGCATGAGTGTTTAGACAGACCTTTTTAATAATTATGAATTTGTTTTCTTAAGCCTTATGTAACTATAATGAACTAAGTCACTAAGATAATTCTAAATAACAATACATATAAAAAATAAGTATTGTTTTGAAGTAAGAATTGAAACTTGATTGCTTTTAAGGCCCATGGAACCATCTATTTACTTAAATATAGTATTACATTCAGTGTTAAAGATACATTTCTATCTGCTATTGTTTTACGAACTATTTGTTTTATTGTTTACGTTTGTTAAATAAATTTACGACTTAAATAACATTAGTTGTGCATAATTCCTACAAATAGATCAATAGATGCACATTTTTATGCTCAAAGTTAATTTCAAAAGTTTGATAGGTTAAAACCAATGAGCAATCAATTGATGATCCATTGGACAACTACATCAAAAATAAACTATTTTGAAATTTAATTAGAGAAAAAAAGATAATTCCTTTTTTTATACAACCACTGAACTACTTGCGCCACGACCAAAACAAAGACACGTCGAGATCAACAAGCTATGAACCAATGAAAAACGAATACGCCTCAATGTAAGCTATTCTGTGATTGGCCAGCGCCATTCCCACTCCGATGTCGTTTTCGAAACTTTTCCGAATCGATTGTCGGAATTCGTGAGCTCGTGCTACGAAGTTAAGCGACGGTCGAAATCAGATTTCGACGATCGTGCGAAAACGATGTCGGAACTCATCGATGTCGGTTTCAAATCGACACGTTCATGCTAAGGCCCCTGGAAACATTTCAGAATCGAAGTCATATCGTTTCTGGTCGAAATTGCAGGAAGCCGGGAAGGATTCCTTCTTCAGATGTACTAAGGGCGTTGATGAATATTACTCGAAACAAAAGAATAACAGAGATATCCTTCACGCTCGTGGAGATGGAGGGAGTAGGGGAATCAATACCCTCTCTTCTACCACCCTGAGGATGTAGCGAGTGTGGTAAATTGGCCGTATCACATACATTGTACTTCGCCTTGCTTGCTGTCGTCGGACAATGCTTATATACCAGGGGTTCCCAAACTTATCTCGGCACCCTTTGTTGAAATGGTGTCGTGTTGTGAGCGGACACTTAAAAATCGTGTTGTGAGCGGACATTGATAAAAAATCGAGATCAAAAATCGAGTTTGAATCGATAAGTTATGCTATTTGTATTAATAGGCTATTTTAATGCTCTTTTTTGTTTGATTTGCGTGTTTTGTGTGACATTAAAGAGTACCAAGCCCCCTTTTTCTTAATCATCACTGTCACTAATTACACCCAAAACGAGTTTGGTTATAGGTAGGGCAGAGGGGTATGGGGGGGCGGCAGCCCCCCAACCACCATAAACTTTTCACAGTTCTTTTGATGTTGGAATTCGAAATTTTAATATCTAGTTTAGTGCTTATTTCATTGAGTTTTTTTGTTTTTTAAGTTGCCGGATGAAAATGCGGACGAGATTTATATGTATTTACATTTATTTGCTAATCTGTGTTACTTTTTGGGATTTATTTTATCTGTGTTAAACTTTTTACAATTATTTTGATATTGAAAATAGCATATAAAATCGCTAACCGATTTTATCTCGATTTTTTATCAATGTCCGCTCACAACACGATTTTTAAGTGTCCGCTCACAACACGGCACCTTTGAAATATTTGATTTTCTAACGGTATCCCAAGGCATACAGTATCCGTTTTATGAAAAATAATTTACCTTGCAAGTGAGTGAAACACTTATGCAAAGCTGAGTGAACACAATAATTAATGGCCACTGCTAACCAAAAGCGTTTGTATTGAAAGGGGAATTCGCTGTGTGAGAAAATGATAGAGCTGTAAGAGTGCTTTTAAAAAATTAGACAGAAAATGTGTTCTTATAGTATTTCTGGATAGAACACATTTCTGTCGTTTTCAAATACATTCAGAACACTGCCGCAGTATTGAAGTGTCTTACCTAACAACACAACTAAAGTGTTGTTAATTTAAGGAGGAAAAAGTGTTCTTAAATGTGTTTTTTGTCTCTTTGTTTTTAGTTGTTTTAGGCCTTTCTTAATGAACAACATTTTGGCTAGCTTTAGTTTTACTACAGTGGCTAGAAGGGGATAGTGTGTCGTTCGCCAATACCAGCAATGCTAAAATTTTTCTCCTCGTTTCACTCCTCCGCTTGCTGTCGCTGCTGTTAGACGTGCATATAGGCGCCTGCGCATTGCGACTTTCAGCACCAAGCCGGCCAAAGACGTAAACATTATCGTTTACACGGCGTATACAATAACATAGCCGCTGAGAATGAGAGTCGCGATGCGCAGGCGCCTATATGCACGTCTAACAGCAGCGACACCAAGCGGAGGAGTAATTTTTTTTTCAGTTTTCATCTTCGAACGACACACTATCCCCTTCTAGCCACTGTAGTTTTACTAATACTAACAACTTAAGACTAGACAGCAACTTAAGTTGAACCTACTACGTCACTGACCAAGTAGTTCTCATCGCGGTGTCTGAATTTCGAGTGAAACAAAGAACGTCGATTTTAAAATATGATTACTTCGTTAAACGTTAAACCCATGTGTAAATAGTGTCTTTTTATCACGATTCGCCTATCGAAATTCCTCCTATCAACCCAACTTTTGTTGGGCTTTGTGTTAGTACTCACTTTCTCCTTCCGCGTAGTGACGTACTGGGTTCAGACAGACAGACAGATTAAAAGTATTTTGCGCAAGAGCCTTTTCAGGCTATATCACGCTATACAAGTATAAATCGTTTTCTTTTGCACGTACTGGGTTCAGAAAACGTTGCTGTGAAGTTTAGCAAACTTTTGGCTTTAAACCCAAGACCAAAGAATATATTTTTCGTCAAATTTTTTTCAATCAATTATTATCAATTCAGAATCTCTTATTTTTGTTTCACCAGAAAAAAGTACTTAAGAAAATATGCACCCAAAGATATATTTTCCCTTACAATTCCAAGTAATTACATTGCGCAACATTTTAACTTATTTCAAAACACTTTCAACTTAAACATTTTAAACCATTAGTACACAAAAGCAGCACCAAGTCAATTCCAAGAAGGATTAACAAGTCTTCACAACACTAAATATATTCATCCGAAGCCCCATATAACTACCTACAAGCACCTATTTAAAAATGGATAAAAATATCAAACGAGAAAACACTTTCTATAAAACAAGGTACGGCAAATTACTGCATCTGATTATTTAATCTCGGAAAACTGCCTTTTCACAAGAATAGCACTTTAAAGACCTCGAATGAAAAATTCAGCCCCTCAAAACCAGGCTTTTTAATACTCTATTTCCATTATATTCATTAAGTGCGTTTCATACAGAAATGTAGAGAACAAAATCTCGACGCTTTTGCATTTTAACCGACTTTTCCCCCAGCAAAATTTAATTAACTTTTTTATCCCACTTTATAGTTTAGGAGAAGAACGATTAAAAATTCGCTGGAATGAACCGCGCGGCTGGCTGTTTATTTTACGTAAAAGACGCGGATGTTTTTTTCTTGCGTGTTTTATATTTGTTTATAATTGTGTCTGTGTTGAGTTTTTAATTTCATTTCTTTGGGAGTTTTTCCTTGGGAGGGATGGCAAACCTGCATGGAACACTGGCTCAACTCCAGGAGAATCGGATATGCGCGGGTTTTTAGAATGAATGGGTTGCAGACTCGTTTTGGATCAGATTCAAGCGTATTTGCTTCCTGGATTGCTGCATGGGATTTAGCTCAAAAAACATCTGGAAGTGGTATTCTGAACAAGATTCAACCAATGTAACTAAAGAGGAGCTTTCCCTGGGCTGTTTCGCCGTGGTTCAGGAGATGTTAAAAGACTGAGCAGTTTAACCTCTTCAGTGGAAGTCATCAGCAGAGTTAAATTCTCCTACTGAAAGTAGGTTGTCGTTAGATCTTAAAAACTTAAAAATGATAACGTCATAAGGATGATGCTGTCAAAAAAGATGTTAACCCTCTCGGCACCAGAACATAGAAAAAGTGAAAAAAAAAATTTCTTTTTCTCAATACATCCAAAATGCCCCTATAATTTGTCTGGAAATTTTTTTTTCTTGGGTGCACTCCTTCCTAGTTATTTTATGAGCCTCATATGCGCCATATGATATGAAGCCATATTTTTTTTCATTTTAACAGAAAATACTTATTTTAGAGCTTATTAAAAGACATGGTCATGATATTAGAAGGTTACGAAATAAGAAAATATCTACCAACCTATAAAAATGTTCTACAGAAGCTAGTATCTAGCTAGTATTTTCTCTTCAGAAGCATCACAGCTTAAAATATACAGTGTACACATTGAGGTATAAATCATCTTGCTGCCATTTAGGAACGAATTCAGAAACCATGTAGAAGTCTCATATGTGATCTACATGAATCAGTGAAGTCACTGATGAAAAGAAAATAAATTTGCCTGTTTACATCATACTAAAACTGAGCTCCAAAGTAGGAGCCACATATGAGGTCCAGGGTGGCAAGAGGGTTAAAAGATACTAAAGATGAAGATGACACTAAAATTTTTACACACACAAACCAGTCAATGGCTAGCGAACCAATGTGATGTGTGTGAGTGATTTTTTCTCTGGTTTTTTAAACGTGTATTTTGCGTATAAAAATAAAGGTTCCCTGTTATTTTCTCATTTTCTCTCTCCCATAACATAAACAATTAATTAAAACTTTACATACAATGGTATGGACGATGAAGACAATTTGGACAGTAAATGCCGAATAATAAATGGAAGAATACTTAAAACATCAATTTATTAGTTGAGATCAAAAGTGGGTTTTTTATCTATTTTTAGTCTGTTTCTCTCTTTCCTTACACATTCACTCTCTACTCTATCTCCCCATATCCCGTATGTATAATTTATTTATATCTATCTCTATTTCTTTTTAGTGAATTTCAAGAAAGACGAGGAAGAAAACAAGGGAATAAGCATTAGAGAAAACACTTATTATTTAGTCTGCACTGCATAACGTTGTAAACAGAGAATCTTTAAGATAAAATAATAAGTGCGGTTTTAAAACATATTTTAACTAAAATATTTTTAACTCTTGTCACTTTTTAAGAAATCACTAAAAATTCTAGCTCAAACCCAAAAGGAAACAACGGAAAAATCTCCTGGAAAAATAAACATCATATTAAATTTAGATTATTTCGTAAACATCTACAAAGCAATTAACCACACACAATAGAGCGTCAACGAACTCCCAAAACAATCTAAACTAACCACCAGCCCTAAATTACGTTCACAACCAAACGAACTAACTACCACTAAAAGGTGGAATCTTTCCCAACTAACCTTCAAAAGTATTCCGCCTCCCGAAAACCCATTTCGGTAGCGAAACAATTCCGAACTCTTGGAGCGCGTCCTAATTGGTCAAAAGGCCCCTGGACGTGCATCACTTTGGCTGAGAAAACGAAGCTGAAGACTCTCCACTAGTTGCAAGAAATTAATCATGCTAGATTAAGTTCCCCAGATATAAGGGAGAGAAGGGTTTTTCTTTCTGCTCCTTCTCCCCCTACTTTTGAGAAGTTCGGGTCGTTGGAGCGACGCGTATTTTTCCAGGAATTTCAATGGAGTGCCTCTTTAAGTGGGTAATAGGGATATCATGGGTCTTTCGATTCGATACTGCCATGATCGAATACTGAGTTGTGCCATGGAATCGATTATATTATTAAGTGTGTGTCTAATACGAGAGGGTTGAGGTAATTCGCAAGATTTTGTATAGTTAAATTTATTTAATTTTCAATGCTTTATTTTTTTTACTTCCATGATACAAAAAAGTAATTTATCCGGTTTATTATTCTTTATTTTTGTTTTATTTCATTCATTATTATTATTATTACTTTAATTTTTCATCAGTAGAATTCATAAGAAAATTTTAAAACATAACTTTAAAAAATTTAGTATTAAATGCAGCAATTATATCTAATTTGACTAGTAATATACGCTTCCTAAGTAGCACAAACGTTCAAGATTGGAAGATTCATCCAATTTTTGTCATGTATGGCCAAATTTCGTTTGCTTTTAGTTGCAGTTACGTTAACATATTTAGTATGAGCAGTCAGCTGTGCTAATTAGTGATTTTATTTTTAGTTACAAAATAAAAGTACTATAATGTATAGATCTGCATGCATATCGTATAATTGCACATACACAATTCATACTATATATTAATTAATACAAAGTAATGTGTAGTTTACTTATGTAATGTGGTGTTTAGCTTTTGAATAGATGCTTACTCAGCTACCACGACGAAAGTATTGCACAAATGCAGTGTACTTTATCTAATAAAATATTCATGTCAATTCATATTTGTTGTTCGTAAGAGTTCAAAAAACAGGCTAATCACTCTTATGCCTTTCCACATAATGGACTATATCCGTCTTGACGTCACATTTTACCGTCAGCTTGCAATTGGTTACCACAGAGATAGTTTGTAGTCAGATATGATTAGTGAGTTTGTTTTCTCTATTACGTGATTAATAGGGGCGTGGCCGAAAAGTCATTGAATACTAGGCATCACTAGACATTAATACCCATTAACTTCCAAACCATCAGATTTCTTGTAAAGCTAAGCCTATTATTCTTTCATTTCTCTTCTCAGAATCAATTCTTCGGAATTAAAAATTCAATTCCTCCCATTCCCATTCATAAGAAAATCAATCACACAGCAGAAGTCGACTCCGTGAAAGAAAGAAAAGGGAAATTCAACTGTGACACTTCTTGACGAGTTGAAACCGACATTAATCTTGGTAACGAACACATTCAGAAGCAAAAACCAACGAACGTTAGAGATGCGAAGAATCAGGCGATAACATTAAAGGTCCATCGATCTCTAATCCATCAAGCAGGTATCAAAAGCACCATTGTTGGGCGGCGTATATACCTCCATCGATGGAAGTAGTCTTCAGCCTCTGATGGATTGTTTTCAAATACTATTGAAAGGGAGAGAAAATCGTTGGGTTTTATTATGCGTGGGGTTCGGGGGCATTTAATGGATTAAAATAAGATGTCTGCAAACTAAAACCATCTATAAGGGCTTTCTTTAATCTGTCGGTTTCCCCTCATAATGCTAGCACCAAATATTGACCATAAAAATACTCCAAACGCCAATAAAATATGTTGCTTACCAAAATACGAATTTAATTTCATTAAGAACTGACCTCTCCTTAAAAAAACATTTTAACAACATATTCCAATTTTAAACATAATTTACATTGTTGTCAACTTAATATTCTACAAATAAAATAAATTGTTATAAATTGAATTCTTCGAAAAAGTTAGTAAAATATTTTTAAAATCTCTTATGAGGAGCTGATTTTAATTTTAGTATTATTTTTAAATAAGGCTAAGTATTTCTAAAAAAAAATACAAGTCCACTTTTTCCCAAAAAATATTAAAATACGATTAATTATCAATAATAATTAATTATTTATGTTAACAATTAAATTTCTTTGACTATTTTATTACGTTTGAATTAACAATATAGATTGCTCTACTGTAATACAACAAATAAGTTCATACTCCCCCTGTTATAATACCAGAAAAAAAATTATACTATTAAAACCTTTTTATTCAAAACGATATTTAGATAATGAATCCATGACCCAGTTTATTAAAATAGTAAATAGCGTACCAGATCACAGCGATATTTTCTAGGATAGTTTTTTCAAACTTTAAAAGGATTTTCTTTCAGTTTATATTTATCTTTAATTTGTGTGTTTGTATTAGTGATGGGCAGGTATCGATACCAAATACTTAAGTACTCGATACCTATAGGTATCGAGTGTATTCGATACCCACAAAAGTATCGATACTTTATTGACATATTTCGTTTTAAATTTTTCAATGAAGTAATCTTTATAATACCTACTGTAGATCAAACGCAGCCTGTTTCCGTTTTCATTTTGCAACGCTCAAACCCAAGTCGTTATCATCCGCGAGAGAAATTTGAAGCGGCTAGGTTTTTCCCCCGCCAAGTCCTTCGCCTCTATCCACCTCCAGGCCCGCAGCTACGGGGCTTTTTGATGGATCGCTTTCAGTTTTTTGAATATTAGTCCGATTATGGATAGGCCCTAAAAAAATTGTCCCTTCAGGTTCATTTCCCGACATTGAAAAAAAGTACTCGATACCTAAAAGTACTCGATACCTATAAGTATTCGATACCAAAGTATTCGATACCAAAGTATTCGATACCTAAAATTATCGATTTTGCCCATCACTAGTTTGTATGTGTGTGTAGTTTATATAGTACTCCTAACCATGTAAAGGGATTTTGTTAATCTGTATGGTAGATAAATGATTAAAATAAAATAAAAATTAAAAAATTACAAAAATGTTTTCCTATATCGAAAATTACTTAAACATATCAATCAAACATTTTCCTATAGTTAGTAGAAATCATATCTCTTCTGCAATGAGACTCATACTCAGCCTCAAACGAGCTTCTTAATACAGATTTGTCCCATACGAAATCATTAAGAAGCAAATCAACAAAAATCATGAGATTACTTCTATTAACTATCGTTTCTTCAGCTATCGTATTCGAGGGATCTAAGTCCAAAACATGTGGGCGCAAATGGAATGGGGTTATCATCGCTCCAACTGGCAGCAAAGCAAGCACATTTAATAGACACACTTTCACCAAGCGAGAGAGAGGTCCATTAAAAAACAACTTATTAAGGCTTGATTAATCTTCTTAGGGAAGAGTAGTTCCATAGAAGAAGCGAAACTGCTTTAACTAATTAAAAATCTGGATCGAATTTCCCGATGCTCACGCGGAGATCTAATTTTCCCCAGCGAAGTTCGGTCTTTTTTTTGCGTGCGTTTAATCATTTTAATTTTAATTTTAAGGCGATTGAACAGGGCTATGCACCAGTAAACAGTGGAGGTTGCGAGTTTCCAACGCTATGAATAATTGAGTTAAGGAAATGAATAAGTAATTAATTTGGAGAGGCGATGAGCTGTGGCACTATCGAAGGAAGCATGATCGCGTATTTAAACCGCGCTCGGTGAATATACACGCGGGGTATTTTTCGGTCCCTGTAGAATCTCTTACAAGGAAACATTCTCAGGATGAACTCACAGAATTGGACGAAAATTTTACAGGGGTTAGTATATGACTCAAAACACCTTCTGTAAAAAATTAGCTGCTGAATTACAGTAGAAAAGCTGTAAAAAATTATAGAAAATTATCATATTTAACGCCAAATGTAACCCTACAAGGCGAGAAACGCAGAGAGAACGCCAAATGCTAGAATGAACTGGCCGCGTTTTCTCTGATGCCACTTAAATGAGCGAATAAAAAAAGTTCAGCAAAACAGGAATAAAAATTAATTAAAGAAGGAAAATTAAAGTAAATAACTTATGAAGCAATACAAAATTATATGCAAATTAAAAAGAATCCAACATCTATTTAGCATTTAATTTTTAGGAGTTATCTGTTTGCCGCATATTTTTTAAAAATGCATTGGAAACTATATATTTTATGGCACTGTCTAAATCCACGAAAGTAACAACTCAACTCTAACAAATTTCGCTAATACTTTATCAAGGGCCAACTTTCGTGGATTTAGACACTTCAAATCAAATTTCTCATTCCATCCGATTGGAAAGTCGCCAAGTGGTGCTAAATGAATGTATTTGGCAACTCAGAACCCAAATTTCAAATTTAAATAACTCCTTTCCTATTGAAATTCAGCAGCTAATTTTTTCACAGTAAGTGTTTTGAGTCATCTTCTTATGCCTGTAAAATTTTCGTGCATTTCTGTGAGTTCACCCTAAGAATGTTTCCTTGTTAGAGACGAAAACTCTCGAATAAAATAAGATGCTGTACGGAATTTCAGTGTGGTATAGAGTTGGAGGGTGATGTTTTCCTATGGAATGTTCGGTACTGTTTTGTGAAGAGTTGCTTCAAATAGATTTTGTAAACGATCAGAAACGGTTAAAAATAACACCATCCTGTGATGCTTTTTCGGTAAAGATTTCGTAAGTTTGTGCAGGTGGAAAGTTAAATATTTACCTTACATCTATTATTGTCAAGCATCGAAATGTGGTTGAATATTTAGTTCCTCCAAACAGTTTTAAGCTGGAATGATCTCATATTGGGTTAATTTTTTCTTCTTGATTCCCTCCATTTTATTTTCAGTCAAGTAATAATGCACATTCATAGGAACATGACTTGTCAACTCCAGAGAAGTAGTAAATAAATATATAACATTTAAAAGTGTTGAAAAAAATACTGAATAATTCTAACTAGTTTTTCAGTGTAAACCGCATTACTTCAATTTAGAAATAATTTGAAAACTAATAAATAAAACTTTTCCTGTTGTTTCGCGTCCATGGACAGTGCACGTAAAAACAATAGAAAAACAAAAGTCGAAAACATAATATCCAACTAGTCTTCCGCAACTTCCAATTTTGTTTAGAAAGAATGATGGACATGAAGGATAATTCAGAAAACAAATCATAAAAAAACACTCAAAACTGGCTAATTGTGGACGCACTTTATCAAAACGAAGTCTCTAATCTTTGAACTCAAACTTCATAAAAAACACAACTGAGAGCTCAATTTGGAGTAGAACTAAGGATTGCTGTTGATGTTTAGGTCTCTCGTATATGGAGTACGCGATGACACGGTTATGGTCAGCCATAAAACTCATCGCTCATCAAGATCGTGACAGACTCTACAGAGTTGACAAATAAGTCCAATGCCGGGACAAATTGCTTGCCGAAAATATCTCGAATTTTCCCACGAAATTAGAGTTCTGTTTGGGTCCGAAGACAGATTTTTTTTGGCACTGATATGGTTTTCATCGTAGAAATTAGCCGTTTTTTTTCGGAGCCGAAAAAAATGCAGTGAATCAGATTTCGTTTTAAACGCTTTCGTAACCCAAGATGAGAACAACGGAGATGATTATTCGCGTTGAGTAAAAAAAGAATGGGGTAAAAATGAAATTCCATAGAAATTCCGTCATTTTCTTCGAAATTAGAAGCAATTAAAGCAGTCTATCCGAAAAAAAAACTATTTTTTAATAAATTTGAGGATAGAACATCTTTCTTCGCAGATGAAAATATAAGATAATAATCCGAGACATTGACCTCCCCCCTTGGTATAGTCATACGCTTGAAATTGTGACTGTAATTGCTTGACCTTTTACTTTTCAAGCATTGATGTATTGCATTACTGCAAACAAAAATAAACACATTAGAAACACTATTTTTGTCCCCAAATATGCAAACCCTTGGGTTGTGTTGTCAGGTAGATCCTTCACTACCTTATTGAGTTATGACTAGTGTTCTGAGTGTGCTTGAAAAGTGTTTCAAATAAGTTCTATCCAGGAATGTGTTATGAAATAGTGTAAAACGTGTTTAAAATCTGAATGTTCTTAAATTTGGATCGTAACACCGTGTGATTGTAATAAGACGCAACGCGTTGTCTGAATTTAGAAATATGATTAGTCTGTTTAACCCTTGTATTATAGCATCTTTTTATCACGACTTGCGTACTGTACAGCTAGCTCCTCCTAGCTAGAGATCCTGTATACGAGAGAGAGCCAACAACTCGCTTAAAAGCGTCTCTGCGCATCTTTAAAACTGTCCAACCCGTCAAAACTGCATCATGAGGCTTGTCTCGCGTCCCATGCTAATCCTAATGGAGGTAAACCTAACTCCGCCTGCGGCAAACAGAAAACGCTGTTTACCAATCTGCGCGCTATACCGAGTTGTCTCTCTCTCTCTCTCTCTCTCGTATACAGGCTCTCTACTCCTAGCAACCCATCAGGCCTTGCCTTCGGTTTACTCCTGTTTTCTTTCAGCGTAGTGACGTCATAGTGACGTCACATTATAACCAAGTAGCAATAGTATCGCATAACTGGAAACGCTCCACACACACAAAAATAAGCACATTCAAGAACACTTTTTAAAAACACTTTTAGAACACTTTTTAGAACACTTTTTTTAAATTAACAATACTTTGGTTGTGTTTTCATTTAGAACACTTTATCGCCTTATTGTGTAATGACAGTGTTCTGAATTTGTTTGGAAAGTGTTGATAATGAATTCTATTCAGTTATGTATTCTGAAATGGTGTTGTTAAATATGTTTATACTAGATTACAACGTTTCCTGCCAGTGGCGTCACAGATTTACGGAAGACGCCCCACTTTCTAGCTACCCAATTGACGATTCAGAGACGGCGTTTGTTCACTCGGTCTTTTCCGCCAATTAGATAGCTAGGAAATTTAGTGTCTTCTTATGTCAACCCATGACGTCACGGACAGGATATATTGTAATCTATAGTAGACTGCAACGTTACTTGACCCAGACTAAGAGAATACAAAGATAGTAGTTCCCAGCGCGGTGTCTGATTTTTGAGTGAAACTAAGAACTTCAATTTAGAAGTATGATTAGTTGGTTAATCCAATGCGTATATAAGTCTTTTTATAAGGAATTGCGTACCGAAACACCTCCTAGCAACCCAACAGACATTCTGTTTCTTCCGTTTTTCCTTCCGCGCGATAGTGAATGACGTCACAGGGTCAAGAAACATCGCAGTCAATAAGTAGAAGAGTGTGGTACTCACGCGTCCTTGATGACGTGGAAGGAGCTGGGCGAGGTGCAGTCGACGCTCCAGTCCAGGTTGCCGTGCTCGTTGCAGATGGAGATGCTGAAGCGGCCGTAGTTGGCTCGCAGCAGGTGGATCAAGTGGCCGGGCTCGCAGTTGATGCGCAGCTGGCGACCCTCGCACGCGTACGCCGGACGGTACTTGTTGTTCTCTTCTGCAACAAACAAAAACCATATATTAGATTTACATTAGGACTTTCATTCGAGATGTCATTGCAACACATGTTCATTGATTAGATAGATCCTTCATCAAAACACTGTCCAAGCGATCTAATTCTAATACGATAGCTTGAAAAAAGTCACCTTTTCTTTGACATAGCCACAAGATTACGTTGTTCGAAACCAATACTTTTCCGAATTTGCCCAAAGCTATAGGTATTATGCCAAACGGCAGGATTCCTACCTGCCGCCGGTGCATCGGTGCGTGCACATTAGTACGAGACGGGAGTAGTTTGGATCGCAGCAGGATTGCCAAGACTACCCTGTCAGATATACCAACTTTAGGTGGAATATATCATGCACTAACATTATTTTGTATTATATTGTTACAGGGAAAAATGCCCAACAAGTAACTTTATTTACCAAAAAGCTGAAATACCCAAAAAGTTTGGTAAACCTGGCAACCCTGCTTTTATGTATCTTTAGCGTAGGTACCTACACTTTTATTGGTATTAAAGTGAACTCTTGTGTTCTTGGGTGTATTTGACACAAAAATCATGTTCTTGAAACCACGCGAATCAATACCTTTTAAATATCATCGGATTCCCTCGTCAATTTAACTGGTGAATGAGACTCTAATATGTACATTTCAGCACCAAATTTAGGAGCATCATTTTTTAGGAGTGCGAGAAATACCACAATATCGTCCTACAAGGTTAAATTATACTTTTAATTTAAGTGAAGAATTGGGAAATAGCTCTTTCAAAAAACTTATTTCGCACTACAGCGGAAATTTCCTTCGCAAAATTTATTAGCACGAGCCTCACTTTCTCACAACACCCGCCCTATCACCCTGCCTCCTCATAAATAACCCTTCTCCACCCTCAAAAGAAACCCAACCAGGTGTGAACCCCGCCCCCATTAATAAAACCCCTTAAAACTCATCCGATGAAAAGAGAAAAACTCCCTTGCGCCAATTACCGCCAAGAACACCGAAAAAAAAAATTCCGCCATCGAGGATAAAAAAAAATCCCTCAAAATGTAGGGCGATATTCCCTGCAGCAGGGAAAAACATAACGAGTCTCGTAAAATAGAAGGGATCTCAAAGCCAGGGAGCACAGAGTTACGTAATTATGGGGTCGTGAGCGTAAGGGGGGAGGAGAGATTGGAGGGGGGAGGAAGTAATGGACTACGAGAGAGAGGCACACCATTGACAGATGGCACGCATGCAATTTCTGATGGGGGTTGACCCCTTATTACCCTTGTCAAGTTCGGGATTTCGGTCTTTTTTCTCTGATGGTCAGAGGATGAGGATGAATAGAATCTGAAGAGAAGGGACTGCGAGGAAGTTCGCAGATTGGCTAACAGATGGCAGCATGGGGATCTTATTTAGTTTTCTCGAACTGAGTCCTATTTATATTTAGTTCGAAGATGTTTTTTTCTTAATAACATAACTAAAATTACGGTAGTCGAGGCTCAGTTGACCTGTACAAAAACTTATTTAACTCGTATGAGAGCATTTTTCAAATCGACTTTCTTCTTTAGTTAAAGTATTTGATTTATTGAATAAAGCTCAATAATGCTTAAAAGCGAGTTGAAGTGATAATATGTTTTCATGAAGACAGAAAACAAAAAAAATTACATTTCCTGTGGAAAACTTCAATAAAATAATATTTAAATTCAAAGTTCAGTACACTTGACCTTACATTTAGGTAATGAAATAATCTTCAAGAATAACCATACACTAAAATAATATTAAGAAAATTTCGAACTAAGCTGTAAATTTCCATTTACCTTCAATAGCAATAATATTTCTTATCGTTAGCCAGTTATGTGCTTACAAATTAAAGTATGGTTGTACTAGTGACTTTCAGTATGCAACATGACAGCTATTTCTACACCTCTAAATATTTCCCTTCCCAACACCCATTAAAACAAGACAATATTTCACTCCAAAACCACAAACATCGCAACCCAAAACTCCATAATAATTAAGCCAACAAAACCTCAAGTAAAAAAAATACACAAACCGACCCGATGCCACCGAACCGGGCGAAATATCGAACGACACTCACGATAAAATCTCACAGAGAAAAGCGAAAATCCGATTGGAGGTTCGCTTTGTGCGCGCCCTCGGTGGCCGGACTCCCAATATTCAATATTCCGCGTTTGCATATCCCCGGTGAAAAATTGCGTTTCCCCAAACATCAAAGGCGAGATAAGAATGCCTGGGCACGGCACGCCTAACAAGATGATGGAAAGGAACAGCCGAGTTTTCGCAAGGAATGATGGGCTTTAAGCGGAACTAGTTCCCTTGTGTTTTAAGCAGTTTTGCTTATCGGGTTGCTTTTGGGAAATGCCAGTGATGACATCTGGGAAGGTGATATCGGGAAGAGATTTTTTTTTGTGAGGAGAAATGTTTTGAGATGTTTTGGATGATGAAGTCCTTTGGAAGAGATTTTATTTTGAAAGTGAGAGCGGTGAGAAGTGATGGATGAGGAATTCACAGTTAGAGGTGAACTCTTGAGTTAAAGTGTGAAGTTTTTTTAATGAAATATAGAATAACCTCGATATCTTGAAATAGAAGGCACCCAAAAATGAATTAAGTTTTTAATATAAAATTAATCTGACTTTCATTTCCTTTATTTTTTCGATATATTAAGGTTTTCGAGTCATCAAAGATTGAGATAACGAGGTTTTACTGTATGTGCCTTATACTATACTCTATTCCTTTTGAACTGGCGCCTGAAGAATAGTGCTTTCCCCTTCGCTAGAAGCGTAACCATGGCTACGCTCTTCGCGCGACCAATAGTAAGCCTTCTTCGTCGCTGTGAAGTTGATAGTTGCCATGGTTACTGATTCGATGGTGGGGAAGGTAATATTTTCGGGCGCCAGTTCAAACTGAAGAAATTATAAAGCTCAGGTAGGTATTATTTGAATATTGCAGTAGGGGAAGAAAATCAAATGTTAGTTATCCTGCACCTTAAATCATACAACAGTTATATTAATAATGAACTAGCTAAGATAAGAATAAATTATCTCTTCTGGAAAATTCCACCGACACATTCTAAAACACATAAACCAAAACCACGGCACCATTAAACCGGTCACCGAAACGTTAAAGATGCAGTCAACTTCCCCGAAATGACCATTATCCGCATCAAAAAGGTATTTACGACGCAAAACCGCCTTTTGACCACACGAATAAAAGCCTGCCCCATAAAGCAAGTGCAGGTGTGAGAAAATGCCCCTGGAAAACAACACATCCAATGATTTTTCCCCTTCTTAGCTAGTTAACGAACGGTCGTTACGGAAAATTTATTCGGAAAAACGTTAAAAAGAAAATAGGGGAAATCCCCTTGTCAAGGAGCTTCTAATGATGCCCCTTAATAAACCCAACACGCGCGAATTCGGCAGCGGCTAACGTGGCAAAATCCCCATATTTCATTCGGAAAAAGGCGTTTTAGAAAAGCCTAATCCAGATGGAAAACAGCCTCAGGGGAGATGTTCGGGACTATTGGATTATGTTAAGGATGTTTATGCGCGGTTCAAGAGTAACTTTCACTACTTCTTTTTATTTATGATTGGCTTTTCTTTCTCGTTTTATTCCTTTTTGCCCGTCTCCGTTGAAGTTATTCCCGTCGACTTCGCATTTCTCATCCGGGAGAAGAAATAAATTAGCTGTTAGGAATGCCAGTGGCGTAAGTCGAAACATGTAAAATTTAAGAAAAACATGGGTTTCTGTTCCCTTGTAAATCCTTTATTTCTGACTTCTGACCTATAGAAGCTGCGAAAAAAGACTTCTCCATGAGTTCAAAGCAGAAATCATTAAAGAAAACCATCAATTACAATAAAACTAGACTGCAAACGCAAATATTAATAATTTAATAACACATTTTGTATACACAAATTAACAACACTTCAGTTTGTGTTGTTAGCTAACACTTCGTTGTGTTGTTAGCTAACACTTAATTGTGTTGTTAGCTAACACTTGATTGCGTTGTTGGCTAACACTTCATTATGTTGCGATAATGTTCTACAACGTTCAAAAACTGTTGCTATTTAGGAATGTGTTCGAAAAGTAGTTCTGTAAAGTGTTGCTAAAAATTACAGGGACAGAATAGTTTTCTTAAATGGTCATTCTAATATTCATCACATCATCACTAACCTGAATTTAACCTGAAATCAAGACTTCTAATTAAATAATAAGGGTTGAATAAGGGAAACCAGTTTTAAGGCAATTAGAGTTGTCTAAAAAGCTTAACATATTCAAAACACTCTTACTAACTCAGTAAAGCATTATAGCTAACAACACAAGCTAAAGTGATTATTATTATTATTATTATTATTATTATTATTATTATTATTTGAGGACAAAAAAATGTTTCCTAATTGTGTCGCGAGTCTTTTCAGTATATGTTAACAGGATGCGTAGAGAAAGAAGAGGAAATGCTTATAGAATGACACAATATTTCGTATTCACCTAGTGTAGTTCTAACCGCTGGTAAATTGTTTCTATGTGTGTGGGCCGCCATATAATGACAATCACTCCTCCCACCCCTCGTTAATAAACCATTAGAGTGGTTTTTGTGGTATTTGTGGTGAAATTCATGAATCTCACAATTGAAATTAAAAGTTACTAGGAGAGTCTTCTTTAAAAGTTACTAGGTTTGTCCCAACCATTTAAATGGTGCTTTTAGTTAGTCATGGTTGATATCTCTCAGGCTTTTGTGGTTTTGTCAATGTTCAAGGACACTCAACAGTCTTAAGTTTTAGGATACTTCTACTAACTGGCATTTTTACTCAAGATGGCTATTTTTATAATGTGAGATGTTGAAGTCTTTTTCAATACAGTTCATCGGTGTCAGACAAGGTATCTTTAGATGAAGAGACTGTCTATTTATGCCATCAGCGTCGGTATTAACCAGCAGCTGAAAAAAGAAGAATTAGCTTTTCCCAGACTGACTGCAGACCGACGCAGATGGCTGTGAACATGGAGGGGGCTGTTAAGTCTCGGTTAATCTATCTCTATCTACTAACTAGGAGAAGGAAAAGCATAGTTTTCCAGATTTTTAATGTGCAATTGAATACAAACTCTTCAATTGGACACAGATTTGAATTTGTACTTCTCTAACATTCACCACAAAATGCATGTATCAGGTTAATGGTCCTTCTTCTATCTTGTATGTAGGAGGGTGACCACTGTTCGCGACGAACACTATCATTTCAACTCTTTCACAGACAAGCGATCCAATGAATTCCCTCCCTATAAATATCCGAGCACGAATTTGCGTTTAAGAACCCTGGTCACAAGTGTTGCCCAGAATAAGCTGTCAGTAATCAGAAATCGTAAACATCGGGCGACGTTTTACGCGTCTGACCTCCGAATGACTCCCGAAGAACCGTTTAATCGCATTTCATTGATGTTGACATTTATGGAAGCGGCTTGACAGACTCCCATTGTGCACTTCCCTGAGCCCGGCTTAGCTCTCGCTGATGACTTCATCCAACGATGTCACGTGCACGTGGCCCTATAATCTTAAATTAAAAGACGCGACCCGGATGAAGACCTCGGGAAATATGACCGCCATATATAACTTAACTCACCGCCGATTCGGAAAAAGCATCGAACAATAAATACGCTTTCAAGAAGAGATCCTTCCTTTTTTTTGTTGTTGCAACACGTTGTTGAGAACCGTTCTCGCTTTTGCAACTCGTCGCTGTCACGCCGCGCGGATTACAGGTTTTGAGAAATTGCGGTCCTCTGGGGTTATGTATGAATGAAATATGACAGCGGCGGAGAAATTCCTTTTCTTCGGATCCTTAATGGAGACGTTCACCGTGCTGTTTACGACCGTTGTGTAGTTCAGGTGTAGCCATCATGGAGGTTCGTATCAATCATTCGAACTCTTTTGTTGGTGGGTGTTTGAACTCGGAACCGAACCCCTTGTGCAGTGTGCTCTGTTCGTCCATCGCGTGTCTGCGGAATAATTGGGTGGATCAAAAGTGGGGTCGTGTTGTTTGGTTTTGGGAAAGTATCCTTGGTGTAATGGATCGAGGACAGATAATAGGTAGGTGGTAAACATGCGTTGGGATCTTTGTGTTCGTGAAAGACCTGGAACTATGTTTGCATCTAAACGATGTGTGTCGCAGAATACATTTAGTGTTTGGTTACAAGTATCTACAAGTTTTTGTAGCAAGAATTTACGCTTTGAGGTATCGTAAGAGTGGTATTTGATAACCTCTTAAGATCCCCAACTCTTTGATGTTGGTTCTCAACTCTTCCTCCTCTTTCTCCCTTTCCAAAAATAAATTTTTCTATTGAGAAAATACATATTCATACAATTTCTTGTGCTCGACAAAATCCAAATCTTTATAAAGTAAGTAATCGAGTTTTAAAATTAGTCAAAAACCTCCTCATACAGTTTTTGAAGAGTATGGCTACCATAGTGTCTCATAAAACTCTAGATATTTCGAAACAAATTGTTACCCCCCATAAACTCTTTTCTCTCGTTTCGACAAAAAAGCATTCATTGTATTTGGAGAATACACATTTTTTTCAGAAACGCGAAGCTGATAATGGTTTTATCAAGAAATCATCGGGAAATATGATTTTTAGTTCTGGCAAGGCAGTCTCCGTACTCAATCACTCTAAAAATGAACTGATGTTGAGGTGAGGAAATCTTTCGAGGACCATGAATTCGTGAAAGGAGGTCCACATATGCGGCACTAAGCTTCGAGTAATAACTGTCCGGATAGTTTTGATCGATGATCCTGAAGGAACCCTACACCTTAATTTGAGCAGCATGGGGCTCATCCCGTGCACGAAAACGGGACGTGAAACTGATGTCTCAACAAGCCCTGGAAAGATCGCTTGATCCATCATAACTCCGCCAATCGCCCTCTCTCCCTCTATGGATCCATCCCTCCTACTCCCCCGAGGACATTAATCAATCGTTCGGAAGAGAAAGAAACTCTCGCCAAAAGACCCCCATTCATTCATTCAAAAAGAAAAAACTTCAATCTCGAACCCAGGGAGACGCCGCCATCAACAACACCACATAAAATAGCCTCGATGCCAAGAGTTGCAGCGAATGTCATTACTTCTGTCGAGGGCGTGTTCCGGCGGCGGCTACAGTTAGCATCAGTCGGGCAATTTCGAGAAGAAGGCGCAATCATCCTCTCTCTCTCTCTTCTACATAGAGAAACAACAAGGTGGAAGATTCCACATAAAAAAACCTATGGGGTAATTACAACGTGTCAGGGGCATAGGTGTTGAAAAGGAGGTAATAAAAAGCCAGAGCGGTGAAAAATAGCGACTGGAATGTCGGGCCCACTGTTGACAGCTGGTGGAAAAGTGTAATGACATCACAGGGTGTAATTGGAATGGTAGAGTGCATATAACCACAGGTGGTCTTTCCATTCTCTTCGTAACAAGGCTGTTGCGAGGGTTATTATGCGCCCCTAATGCACCGCCGAGAAAAGCGTTAACTTAATTATGGAATCGATATAAGTAAGTGTAATGCAGTTTGGGTGTGAGAAAAAGCACCCGCTGTGTGACCCAGATATTTTTGCTTTGTAAATGGCGTTCCGTTCGATTGTTCTGGGAAATCGAACATTTCGACCGACCCTCTTTGGAATGAGGGGTATTAGCCGAGGGATTAAGAATTATACGAATCCATAGGTGGTGTTTCAGGAATCCAGACGTTAATTTCAACACTTAACAGCAACCCTAGTAGCACAGTTCATACCAAATGTGTCAAGTTTACGTAACTGCTACTAGGAGTAAACGAAATTTGGCCCTTTGACGAAAATTGAACGAATATTGATCGTTTATGGGTCATTTTCAAAATTTGCTTACATTTGCTGTCCCGAAGGTAAAACATGAAAATTAAACAATTAATCATTATTAAAATTTCTGTTTAAACTTTGATTTAGGTAAAGTAGACTAAATGAAATATTTCTAGCTTTTAATTATTAAGAAAAGCTTTAAAATTATGTAAATAAAGATATTTAAAAATACGAAAATAGCCAAAAAGGCTTGTCCCTAACGATTTTCACGAAATTAAAAGTAGTTTTATTGTTATTTAATTTGACTTTTTGAAAGAAAAAACGATAAATATCAAAATTATGAACTATTAAAAGGTTATTATAATTGTAAAAATTAATTTTTTGAATTTAATATTTTTACAAATCAATAAAATATTTTGTCCCTCACTTTATGTCAATTCCCGTTACGGGCGAATTAATTTTAAAAAATATAATAATAATTATGCTTTAAAAATGTAAAAACGCATTCCAAACGATTGTTTGTTTACTTTAGAATATATTTAAACCGTGTTTTTATTCTTCGGCTCGAAAACTATCGTGTTTTCAAAGAAATTATCCGTCGTCAAGGTAGCGTATTTTTATTAATGTCAACTCCCGTTACGGTAATTTTTAATATTAAATAAACTTTTTTGGAAATTTTAACCCCAGAAATATAGTTATTTATTGATATAAATAGGATATATGGATATTTATTTCAGTTTCCAACCATGCATGTATGTTTTATTCTGTCATTTTATTAAAAATGTCAACTCCCGTTACCTGTCAACTCCCGTTACTATTATGTCATTGATTTTGAAAGTAGTATCAACAACTTTCCCTTTTTACGAAGGATTTTACATTTCTCGCTTGATTTATCGTTAATTTCATTAAAAAAAGGTCCTGCATATTTTATTTGAAGAGAAATAATTGTATTTGATATAATACACATAACTATTTTAGTTTAAGTCTTGTTTTTGCCTTATATATGAAAGTACGGAAGTGTGCAAATTGATAACTTGGGATATTTTTTACATTATGCCATGCCGTCGCGTTGCACAGCACAATGAGAGTTTAAAAATGATTTGTAACTAATTTTGTAGGTCAGATATAAACTTATTTCTAGAAGTAAAATATTCTATTTATTTTCATAAGGTTCGTTTCATTGTTTCTCGAACTCAAAGAGAGCAGCTGATTTCATAGGATTTTACCTACTATGGGCACTAGGGTGTCCCTTAAAATCGAAGGTCGGGGAAACTTTTGCTCCACCCCCCAATTTTTTTCCTTTTGGTACCCTAAGACTGTGTGCAAAATCTTAAATCGATCAGATAATATTAACACGTGCCCCAAACGGCCTAAAGTTAGAAAATTTTGACTTTTTTCTAATTTTTTTGAAAATTTTTAAAAATATGTTTAAAAAATCCGTTTCCGAATAATAGGGCTCTAACACATTTAAATATTCCTATTTGACCGTTTTTCATTACTAGTTAGGCCAAAATGCCCAGTTTGTAACCTAGTCATCAATCAGAAAATCATCAAATTTGTCCATTTTATACTAAAGAATAGAAGAATCAAAAGGAAGTGGTAAACGACTTAAAACCGCAAAGTTCCATGGCTAAACACCATTTGTAGACCATATTGATGTGGATATAAATTTTCTGGAGCTCAAATTAATTATTGGTTGCTTAGTTACAGACGCCATATTGGATTGCATTAAAACTAAAAATAATTCTGGAAAAAAGGTATGGGCATGTTTGATATCGATTGGTTAATAGGTCTTTGAGGTTTCTAAACTCAATTAAGACTAATAAATTATCTTAGACAATTTTTTAAAGCTCTTTACGCAATTATAAGGGCCAGCATATCTCCTAATACAAGTACAAACCATGTTTTCAGAACTATAGATATGGTAATAAATTCTAAACACATAAAACTGGCAAGAGAAATTCTGGAAACAATTTTAAAAACAGACTCCAGTGTGTCCACGAGTATTTTATTTCGTAAGTTAGCTGAAAAGCTGAAGTTAATACAAGATTAACCCGCTCTTTATAATTGAGTTAACCTATCAGACGGTAAGCAATTAACCCAGGTTTATAGAGACTGTTCTTCTATTTTATCATAATTTTATTCGTCAAAGTAAAAAATACCTGCAATTGAACAAATTAGCCATTAAAATCTAAGACACTTATATTTTCTATTTAAGTATCATAAATATTATCAACAGTTTCTTAAAATCATTCTTTCTTTAAAGTCTTTTTGTGAGTCAGCTATTCTTCGCTCTATAAGTTTCCTACCTCTACATTCTCACAAAGAAGGCTCTGACACTTTAAAATAATTTAATTACATAAACAATTTTTACGAAAAATTTACTCGAAACGTTAGTACTTCCTCGAGGACATTTACTGATGAAAGGTTGACAGTGCGAAAAAAAAACTAAGGGTGAAGTAGAAGAGTTATTAAAATTGTAGTTGATATTTAAACTTTCTTACAGCCACGGACAAAATAACAGTGTTTAATTTTTTTAATGACACTAATAAATTGAACGGCTGGTATTTTGTATGTTAATGTTTAAAATTATGATAAAATAGAAGAACAGTCTCTATAAACATGGTTAATCGCTTACCTTCTGAGAGTATAACTAAATTATTATGAAGAGTGGGTTAATTTTGTATCAACTTCAGCTTTTCAATTAACTTATGGAATTAAATACTCATGGACACACTGGAGTCTGTTTTTTAACTTGTTTCCAGAATTTCTCTTGTCAGTTTTATGTGTTTAGAATTTATTAACATATGTATAGTTCTGAAAACATGGTTTGCACTTGTATTAGGAGATATGCTGGCCCTTAAATTGCGTAAAGAGCTTTAAAAAGTTGTCCAAGATAATTTTATTAGTCTTAATTGATTTTAGAAACCACAAACACCCATTACCCGATATCAAACATGCCCATACCTTTTTTCCAGAATTTTTTTTAGTTTTAATGCAATCCAATATGGCGTCTGTAATTAAGCAACCCATAATTAATTTGAGCTCCAGAAAATTTATATCCACATCAATATGGTCTACAAATGGTGTTTAGCCATGGAATTTTGCGGTTTTAAGTCGTTTACCACTTCCTTTTGATTCTTCTATTCTTAGTATAAAATGGACAAATTTGATGATTTTCTGATTGATGACTAGGTTACAAACTGGGCATTTTGGCCTAACTAGTAATGAAAAACGGTCAAATATGAATGTTTAAATGTGTTAGAGCCCTATTATTCGGAAACGGATTTTTTAAACATATTTTTAAAAATTTTCAAAAAAATTAGAAAAAAGTCAAAATTTTCTAACTTTAGGCCGTTTGGGGCACGTGTTAATATTATCTGATCGATTTAAGATTTTGCACACAGTCTTAGGGTACCAAAAGGAAAAAAATTGGGGGGTGGAGCAAAAGTTTCCCTGAATTTTTGAAAAAACGCCCAAATAAGGGACACCCTAATGGGCACTAACACATAATACATAATAATTAATATATTACACAAAACTATGGGCAAAAGTGTATGACCAACTGCTGTTCCATATACTTGAAACATATATAAAAACTCCTATATCAATATTATTACGAAATTATGAAGTTTGAAAATAAATTTTTTTATTCTGAAATGTAAGCGTATGGTGAAAATGACCCTTATGCTGCTTGAGAAAGGTTGATCAAAGAAAAGTCATTTAGGGATATTTCTTTCAGACTCTGTCATAAAATGTCACAAAACTTTAAAATTTATAAACATGAATTTTCCATAACATACGAAAGTATAAATATGAATCGGACTGGGAAAATCTAAGCATACATCAGAACAAATTGATATCTAAAAATGAAATCCCACACCCATTATTCAATTTATTGCTGCAATCAAAAAATTTGCTGCAATCAAAAAATTTGCTGCAATCAAATATTTTCTAACTGTTATGAGTGAAAAGTAAGAATTTTGGTATGGTTGTTTTTGGTTTTATGGCGCAAGGTATAAGAATTCGGGAAAAATTGTTTAGGAACAAAATACACTCCACAACGGGATACAAGTAAACGATAAAATTTTTTCACATCATTTTACTGTTATGCTCACTAAAATTATAAAGATTAAAGCTTTAATATATTTTTTATTTAAACTCCTTTACATAAAAGTGTATTATAAGAAGAAACTAACTCAATAAGATACTCGAAAGATTAAACATCTTCCATTCAAATCGTACCTTTGAACTGAAATTTAATAAAAGAAAGTTAATGCGGAATTCGAATAATGTTTCATTGTTTGAAACACATAGCATGAAAAATATGACGACTTAGCTTTAGGACCATAAACTAAAGTCTCATTCTATTTTATCACCCCTCTAAACACAACCCAAAAAGGCGAGAAAATATTTTCCAATCCTCTCTCCTCAATCACTTTTTCATTCATTTAATAGAGCTACATCAGTAGCAAAACCAGAACACAACCTTCGCTACTCAGAAAAATAATACGGTTTCGTCATCTTCCAGGTCGCATCAATCAAGAGAAAGCAATCTCGATACCCAAATCACATCTCAAACAAAACAGTTTCCAATTCCGTTCCAACTTAGACTATCTCCATCTCCCCCAGAATACAAATCTGAGTATCATTGCAAAAGTATAATTCTTCTCCGCACCTCATGACACACAATCGATTCGATGAAGAATCGATACGGTCCGCCCCAAACCGCTATAGTTAATCGATACGTTTTTAAACAACACAGACTTGGATGGTTCCCTCCATCAGTGTTTAGAATGATCTCGAATGGAAATTGCTCCACACCATCCTATTTTTTTCTCTGCGCTTTTCGCACTTTGTTTGCCATAGTTTTTTTAAGCCGCCAAATCACAGAACTGGATAAGAAATCTCCGCAGATAATTTAATCCCACCAAAGATGGTTGGTTGGTTTATTGGAGTTTAATGGGCGCGTGTTTCAAAAAGATGGACAGCGCCACCACATATTTTAGGAGTTCAAACAGGCATGGAGGCCTTTGTCAGATGTAACTCATGCATTTATCGATCAAAAAAGTTCATAAAAACAAGATGATGAAGTAAAATCGGCGCAAGTTCAGAGGTGCGGATGCGCCAAGTTTTTAGCGGTAAAGATGACTAATATGGTAACCCTAACTAATGTTAAGTGAATGATTTGGCTTCTAAATGTGCCGCTAAACAGCCAAAATTCGCCAAGCATCCGCACGTCTGAACATGCGCCGTAAAATCTACAGTTAATTTGTAATATTAATGAAGTTTAAAGACAGGAAGAGTGCAGGATGATGGTGGATGCTTTAAAACACAGAGTACTAGAACAGAGAGTCCGTCGCCATAGGCGCTAATGGAAATCGAAACGTTGGATGGGTTGGGTGGCGCTGCGATCGCATAACGTCACGAGAGGCGGGACGGAAAAGCCTGATTGGTTGAGAAAAACTTTTTCCTTCTCCTTCGAAATAGAAGATTGCGTGACAGCCAATCACAGGTTTGATCTCTCTGTCAATCATTTATAGTTCCTCGTGGCGCCCTCAAACCCATACAACTTTTGAATATATCGTGTTGGACCCTCTGTTAGGATTTTTCTCTGTGCTTTAAAATATCGTGTGGATCAGGTGAAGAAGAATGAGTTAAAATCAAAAGCATGAAGTTAAAATATGTTTAACAATTAAAATTTTCCACCTAAGATGCGATACGAAACCATGCCAAACTGATCTCAAGATCAGATTAAATTCATACCGATTCAAGCGTAAAAGAAGTTTTGAAGCACCCATTTTTTACATGATTTCCAGAATTTAATTCGTTGACTTTTTTTAGTCTGGCATCAGTACAGATTGTAAAATTTTTATTTTGCAAAAAGAAAAAATCAATAAAAATAACGTGTTATTTCCCGCCAAATCAGTGAATAATGGCCAAATACTTCAACTTGGCATGGTTAACGTATTCCATCTATAGTGGAATTGCGGTAAAGGAATGGGAGTAGTAGTTGTTTTTCCTAATGCGATTGTTTAGAGGTTTTTTCCCCTCGAGACGATTTTCATTGTTATGAGAATGATGCAGAGTTGAATGATTGCTCCTCGGAGGGCGGATCTGTTGATGGACTGCTAATGGATTTGTAGGAGTTTCCTTTCTTTAGCGGGAAAAAGTTTCAAATTGCATTATTTTTTGAGGCATCTATTTTTTTTATTCTGCCCCAAACATAAATGGAAAATATGTCAATTTCTACTGATTGTAACAAGATTATGTATCAATGAATTTAATAAAAACGATTTTTTTCGCAAATTTTAATCAGAAAGTTTTACGTGCTTAATAAGATTGATAAGTTGCTATGTTTCATACTTTGGATCAAATTTGAGGTATTTCAAATGCCTCCAACTAGTAACCAATACCTCCAACTTATAACTAATGACTAATAAAATGTTTTTATAATAAAGTATATTTTAGTTAAAATGAAGCAATCCAAATTTTGGCAAAGTAAAGTAATATTAAAACATTTATCATTCAATTAATTCCCAAACTTTTTTTAAGCATTAATATGTAAGGTCTAGAATTCTTAAGTCAGCTCTTACGCACATCATTATCGGAATCATAATTACTTTCCTAGTAATTCTTTAAAATCAATTAAAATGAAGATTGGAGATTTGGTTCGGAGACCATAACTCTTCCATACTCAATGCATACTCTTTAAAGGAGAAAACACTCTAAAGATAAACCAATATAAGTATTTCTCAACCATTAAGAAATAAAATAAAAACAGAAAAATTAAAGTAATCCAGTTTCGAAGTGAGAAAACAATCCAAAGCGAGAGTGATAAAGAGTAGTTACACATCAAAAACCGCTCACCAGATAAAAAGAACAAATCAAGGTAGCCCTGCCATTAAAGCAGGCATCCAACTATTACAGCGAAAACTATGGAACGCAACGGAGATCTTAATTCTCGCTAATGAGGCCCTACAAACACTGCAGAGAGTCGTCTGGAGACGGATATCTGAACTCCCCGGAAAGGAAAACTTTTTATAGTCGATTTAATGTTGTTTGTATAGTTGGGCAATTGAGTTGGGTCCATTTTACCTTTTCCAGAAATCCCTCGAACCCCCTTACTATTGATTCCAATTTTTAAGAGCAATTTCGTGGTTCTCTTCCCCGATAATAGATGTCGTTTGGGGGCTGCGTAGAGAAGAGTTGAGTTGTTACGATCTCAAATAAATGTTTCCTTTCTTAGTGCTTTTCTGAGATATTGTTCTTTTTTTATTTGGGAGTGTTGTTATTATTTCCAATCGCAGTAGTATCGGAAGGCTGCGCGGTAATAGCGCTTTTTGTTGCCTGGGTACCAAAACAGATGTAACGTTAGAGAAGCAGATAATGACGTTTCGAACGTAATATTTGAGGAACGACGTTCCGATGTATCACACTTCATAGATTTCGAAAGGGCGACTCTCGGTTAGGGTAATGTAGGAGGAAAGAAACTATTTGGATGGTTACCAAGGCTTCTTTAAGAGGATTGGGAAGATGATTTCTTTAATGTTTGACAATTTCCGAAACTGTTGAGTTTAGGGACACATATTTATGTTTTCATAAAAGATTTTTAAAGCTTTTTCTTATATCGAGCAAACATAAAAACCTGCAATCAAAATATGAGATATTTTATAATAATTTTAGATCTTGTGGTTTTAAATTTTTATTATTAACCTTACAGTGCATATTGTAGCCATTTGGCTACACGATATTTTTCCCCATTTCCTACTCGAATTTCCATTTTCAAACGGTAAAACCATTCAGTAAGTACAATAAATATAACATTTCATTGTATTAGCACATTAGACTGCCAGTAGAAGGCAGCAGAGGTACTATTTTGAGACATTTGTTTGAAGCTAGTGAGACGAAAGTTCCGACACCAAAAACGCCAAAATAAAAAGACCATAAAAATTAAAATAATAATTTTTTTCAGCTTGAAAAAAAATAATTTTGAAAAGATAAGTTGTTTTTTTTATATTTTTAGAGCATTTGGTTTTATTTTACTTCACATATAATTTCACAAGGGACACAAATTAATTTCACAAGGACAAAGTTTTTTGTCAATTAAATGCAGAAAAAAGTTTAATTAATTTTTGAAATATTTTTTTTACTAACTTACACATAATAGAAGTCAAATAAATTATTTTTAAGTGAATTTAAAAAATCATGCATTGTAGGGTTAAATAACTCACTGTAATCATGTGGCCATATTACTAGAGTGGATTTTAAAAAAAAGGGAGTTTCAATAACAGGGATGTTTTTCTGGTTTTTTCCAAAATATTAAAATTAGTTTTTAACTCTGTCTTGCAAGATTTTTTTATCCTTCAACTGATTTAACAGGGCAGTTTATTTTGTTCAAATGGGCATTGAATGCATTAGAATGATAGCACAACATTGAAAAGAAATTTAAATAAAAAATTGATACTTAGAAAGAAATAACCGTTTTTGAAAATTTAAATTGGATGTTTTAGTTTGTCCAAAGCATAAAAAGGACTAACCATATTTATAAAAAAAAACTTTCAAAATCAACTTTGTGTAAGATAAACTGCACATAAACAAAAAAATTGTGTAATGGAGTTAAAATATGCACCCCTTAGCAATTTTCTACTCTTTAAGAATAACCCTGAATTTCATGGACCTAACAGTAATCGGAGAACTATAGTAAGGTGGGTCCACGAAGAAAAGCATTCAGGAATAAGTACTTGAATCCACCGAAACAAAAGTTGCAAAATCCACTCGCCAACCATGAACAACATTCCCAAAGACGTGACACCATAACCGAAACTTCACCCCAAACGTGTTACCCGACCCTCTTCTCCTGTTGCTCGAGAAACAGGAGAAAAATCCCCTAACCTCCAGGAAAAAAAAAGAAAGAGGATTAGAAGGAACTAATCTCCTCAGTTCTGGACCAACAAAACCAATTAATTTCAGTTACTCCAAAGCGGAGATTAGGCGATTTTAACGCAGAAACAGAGGGCGTGGAAAAAATCGCGGTAAAACTGTCCGAACTCGGTAACTGAGCCATTTTGCAGGATAATCCACGTGTGATGTTGTCTTCTTAATGTTGGGGAGTTCCGGAAGCCATTTTGTGGGAATTAATTTACTTCTGGAGGGATGGCAACGCACCAGATTAAGAAAGTGGTATGGGAATTGGCGAATGAAGTATGGCGATACTTAACTTTTTAGGGATTGAGGTGGTTAAATAAGAGTATTTTTTTGGTTTGATGCTGAAGAATTATGTTCAAGGGGATTCGGTCTCTAGTCGGTGTATTAATATTATAGTTATGCCATAACTCTTCCCATGGACTTGAACCTGGTTTTAAGAACAAAGAACACGAAATTTTAAAAGGAATTGTGATTATCACATATACATATAGCTTGTAGAAAGATAGATCATCTGTTATTAAACATATTTTAAGTTCACAGTTAAATTATATTGAAAATTTAATTAAAGAGTGGAGTTACGTAGGCAATATAGTAATGCCAGCAGTAGATAACTATTTAGTGGTTTATGGTATTTCTAACTATTTAGTGGTTGAGTGATCTCTAAGTAATATTTGTTTTATTAATTGAAAATTTTTCAGTATAGTTTGATTTTAATTCATTTAAACCCAAAAAGGTAATGAAATATTTCCACCAGGATGTAAGTATTCAAAGGAAATTCCTAAATCCCGAAGCACAATTTATATCATGAAATACATAAATTTTCCCTCAAGCAGCTGTCTAATACTTATTATTATAGAATACACACCAAAAGAACTGAATGCGGCAATTAACAAGTCAACTTTACACACCCATGCAAACTATTTTTTTATTCTTACCACACCAAACAACATGACTACTATTATTCACCTTTCATTATTCATGCAATACAACCTTCAAGAAGAATACTATATCGAGTTAAAACACTAATAAGAAATAAACTAACATTTCCGAAGACGGATCTTCACATTTCTGAAGTTCGATTCGAGAGTTAATACATCTTCAATCGATATCGATTGCTATCATCGCAAGCCGGAGCTTCTGGAGTGTTTGTTTTTGAATAAATTACACTAACGTCTTTCCACTCGATAGCATCTCTCCATCCAATACAAAAGCAATATCATAAAAGATCGCTTACCGAGATGGGCAATCAGCGAGATATACCCTTTGTGATGGCGGATACCAACAATTCCAATGACAAAACCACTCAAAGAAGGCGAATTACCCGAGACAAGCTTGTGGTTACTAATGAGCGATACGTATGCACGTATGATCAGGGAAAGAAGTCACAACGCGGATAAAAGCAAGGCTTAATAATGGGCCTGAAAGCTCGTTACTCATATTTTGTTTCCCTTTTGAATAGTTAGTGTATCTATGCTTGTAAGGGGACGTGCCCGGCTTGAGCAAGTACAAAGCGTTTATTTGTGTTGTTGTGTGGTTCAACTACAGATGATGCGTTGGAAGTCATGAGCAGTAAACGAACAATTTTACACATTAACTATTTAATAAAAGTTAAAACTAAAACAAAAGGATATGTTTATAGTGCCAATCGCTTACAAGGTTTTTAAGAATTTTTAAAAGATAACTCAATTAAAAATTGCTCAATTTTTATTATTTAAAGCTCATAACTTTTGTTATTTACACACATGCTCTAATGAACTAACAAATTCACACAAGATTACGTTTATCAGTAACGCAATTATTTAACGACTTATCTTTAAATAGCATTTACAATTATTGCAATAATCAAAGACTTGATATTCTCATCAGAAAAATATCAAGTAATTGACTCAATCGAATAAAATGTTTGAATAAAAAAGCCAATGCCATATTTTCATTCATACAATGCCGTGCATTTTATACAGGCGGAAAATCTATGAATTAATAAAATTGAAATCAAAACTATGTAAATTAGCCTACTAATCGGTTAACAACCTACACAAATAAAACATCAGAGAAATTTATACCGCAGTTAGTTTCATAACACGTTTATTGACGTTACACGACGCAAACCAACAATCAAACTTGTCCTCAGGCAAAGTGGGGACTCCCACTCTTAACAAGTCCTTTTTCATCGATTAAGTCCATTGGAATCTCTCAAAAGCCCTCAATTAATTGCCACTTCACGATCTTAAAGGTCCCCCCCTAAACGAAGACTTCCGATAATCAGTTTCTCGGGAGCATGCTCACAACAAGAGTGGGGGTTGGGCCACCCTATCTATACTTGAGGTAAAATTAGAAGGTCTCTGTCTTCGCCTACTTAAACGGATATCGATTATTCTGAGAGAAAACTTTTGAGAGAGCACCTCTGTGTCGGGAAAGTTTCTCAGATGGGGATAAGTGTGTAACCTTTCGGATATATCCGAGATCTTAAGACTGTTCGATGACCCGCTTTCTCTGTCTCTTCAGAAGTTTGTTGAGAGATAGTTTAAAAGTCTTGTTGTGTCTGTAAATCCTTTCAATCCAGGTCGTCCTAAACTTTTAATAGCGGAAGTTCTCAAGAGTCAAGTTTTGGTGGGTCGCATCGATAATTTATGTGAAATTTTTTCATAATCTACGAACGTGATGTAAACTTTAAAAATTTATCAGCACACTATTAGAAAAAAAATAATCGACTAGATGTTAAAAGCAGAAGACAAGTAAAAAAACATAAGTTAATTTGATGTGCTGTTGATGCAAAATTTGTCAGTTATTCAAATACGATTTTAAAAAAAAAATATTTCAAGTCAGTGTTTCTAAGCGTGGGACGCATTACAAACCTAGAAAAAATTACTAATTTTGAGAATTTTCTTTTACTGCTGATCAGGCGCGAAGTATAAAGACCGGGGGATAAGAGCAGCTTTGAAGCATTTGTAAAATGAAGAAGTATTAATGCATCACTTATTGGGTTAAAGTTTTGAGAGAAATTCAACTTTCCTTACACTATTTCTTAGAAAGAAAACATACATAAATTACACCATTCTCCATTTAAAACACTGCTGCTAATAATACTGTGACGAGCGGAGGAGCAAAAACCACACTGAAACAAACTATTTCAAAGAAATTTCTCCAATAAAAGCTACGGAACTAACGATACCAAATCCTGTAAAAAGAATGCATCTATCTATAAGACAACACGACAGCATTAAAAAAACAGACGATACCAAACAATAGCAAGCACGTGCGTTAAATTAGTCGGATCTGGCAACGTAAAACGTTCATTAAGCAAGCAACTCTCTAATCAGAACAGAGGAGAAAGCTTAGCTGTTGTTTGAGAAATTATAATTAATTCTAGGAACTCTTCGTTTTCTCTCCTAAGGGAAAGTTTACATGGCCCCGATAAACGCGACGCGATGGTAGAAACATGTATAAAATTTTCTACTTATGGTGATGATGAGGTATCTACACTATTCAGACGCTTGCAACACATTTACAAGCACTTTTTTGTCCTTAATTTAACAACACTTTAAAAAGCGTTGTTGACTGGAACACTGTAACAATTTGTTGTAATGTCAGTGTTATGACTAGGGCTAGGATTTATATGTAATTACATATTTGTTCAGGAATCTGATATTAAAGTGTGCTCTTGAATTCTATACGTTTTAAAAGATTTTGAATTGATTAAGACCATGTTTATTTTACATATTTTCACATATTTCAGTTTATTTACATTCTTAAACATATTCAACCTATAACTACATATTTTTATTACATATTCAGCCATTTTTCAAGTTTTTAAAAAAATAATCACACGTTTGACCGATTCTCAAATTAAAGTAACTCATAAAATGAAATACGCATTCAAATTGTAGTTAAAATTAGTGCACCCAATGCTGAATTTAACTTTTAAAAGGTTGTGAAGTCAGGATTGTCAGATGAAATGTGTCAGGCGTGCCGAGAAGGGAATAGACACATGGTTTTTGTTTTTTTTCTGACGACAAGACAGCATAAAAAACATGATCTGTCGGCAAATAGCGAAAACCACCCTTCCCTACTATGTACTTACGTAATAATTAGATCCCATTTAAAAAAATTACTTAAAATTTCCTTTTTATAATTACATATTTGGCATTTCTTAATACATATTTTGCTAAAATAAACACATATTATACGTACATATTTTGGATTTTTAATTACATATAAATCACAGCCCTAGTTATGACTATACTTGAAAAATATTGTTACCCAGAAGTTCTGGGTAACAATATTTTTCAAACCAGAACCAGTTCACTATTACCAGAACCAGAAATGTGTTCTAGAGATAATGTGAAATATATTGGGATGAAGTTATGTTCTTTAAGAGTGCTTTAGAATCTGAATTCGTCCTTAAATTTAGATGTAAACACTTCTGTAAGACCGCATTTTTGTCACTGTATATTTTAGCAACGCTTTACAGTAGTACTGTTATTTTAAGAACACATTAAAACTTTTCAAATATATCCAGAACACTGCCACAGCAATAAAATATTAAATCGTTCAAGTTCAAGCTAACAACACAAATTAAGCTTATGTTAATTTGAGGACAGAAAAGTGTTGGTAAATGTGTAGTAAGCGTTTGCAGTACACTTATGTAAAAACTCCAAGAACCAACAGACAGCAGAGCTATCCATCGCTCAAATCGTTGATGGAAACTACACGAAATTTACAACGCGTTGCTAGTACGATCGCGTCGCGACTATACCAAGGCATACAAACCCGCCCTAATTCCCCTCGTTTATTCAGTAGCTCTGTTAGCCACAGCTGGTACGAAAATGAAACAGAAAAAGCTTCAGAGAAAAGGTGGAAAAATAAGAAGCACCGAATCTTTAATTTAAATTGAGAAAACAGCATTTGCTGGGTATTTTTTTTATTACGGAATGGATTCTAAAGCGATTTGTGCGTTCGTTGTCATATATTCGCAAAAGTAATTGAAGTAAAAGTAATTTACCAATTTTGAAAATCCCATTCACTTTTTTTAGTTCTTTTACCTTTCAAGGTATTTAAAGTTACTTTCTAACTGTAATTTATTCATTAAAAACCAGAGAAGGCAACAATCAACTTTAATGAACACCATTTTTAACTCATTTGTTTAATGCAACTTATAAGTATAGACACAGCCCAGAGCCCAGATGAGAAAAATCTATTCAATGAAGTCATAAAAGATATCGATATTGACCAAAATGAATGTAAGAAAACTATATAGCTAAATGAAATGGTTAATATATGTAATAGCCATATAGCTATATTGTTAAATATAACGCTAACTATTTTTAAAAATATAATATAACTTTTTTCTAAACTGAATAGCGAATGAGATATTGTAGATGCAGTATTCGAAAGCGCTTAGGTAAGCATAAATAACTATGTATTCACCAAAATAGGTAAATTTAGTACTTTTGATTTCTTTAAGCATACTAGATTCAAAGTATAGATCAATACCTTGAATTTTTCATGCCAAAGTATTCAAATCCTAACAGGTATATTTTCTCTAACAGTTTAAAAAAATCCTGTCAGTGCACGAACATCCCATTTTTCAGACAAATTATGAAGAAAAAAAACCCAGACATTCGCTCGCCGTTAGACCGGTCATTTATCAAAAGGTTCACAGTTAACCCTACCAGATTCACTCAAAATATTCCCTCCAAGATGATGAGAATTCTCGAAAGAAAAAAAAGCATGGCGGAAGGCAATTCCGAAAACCATTACCCTACAAGAAAATTGCAGGAGACGTCATGAAGATTCAATCAAGAAGGGAAATTCCAGCCAGCAGAAACTATCACACCACACAACTGCCTTCTAAAACAAAAATCGTATTATGTATGCAGCGTACCTTATCGTCCCGCAAAAACTAATAATAGAATTTTGTAACACGCGGAATATTTTCAATGATGTCTTCATCATCCCATTGTTCTGTTCCAAGTGGGAAACAACGCCGGACAGGTCACAATAAATATGCATTATGCACATTAGTTAGGGGTATGATTTTCCATTCCCCATGTTCCTGATTGCACTGCTTCTGATGCTTAACGCTGTAAACTAGTCTTCCGCAGAGATTGCGACCAACCTTGTTTTAAATCTGAAGCAGAATAAAAGTACTTTGGAAATATTATTTGTGTTTTTTATGCTAAAATTGTAGCTGTGAGTTTCCTAGATTCACGTTTAGCTTATTTAGTTGCTAAGGGAAATAAATAGGATATGGGATTGTGATTCCTTATTGTGTCTTATATTCTTATTTGTGATAAACAACTACACAGAGATGCGATTTTGGAGGTTATTTTACTATGTATTATTTATAAAGCGACAAAAGCAATAAAACAGGTTTTTGGATTTTACGACATAAGTTATCACTTCTGTTACAAATTAACACAAGATTTGAGAAATAGGTATTAGGAGTTGAGTTAGGAAATCTGGTCTTTTATAACATGTTATACATATTTCACACTTTAAAATTAATGATTTCGAATGAATAAAGCTGACTCAAACTAAGTGAGAATGAAATAAAGCCTCTATTCAGATAATTCCCATTAACTTTTGAAAATAGGAAATTCTAAATGGGATTCGTTCTCACACCGTTAGTAAACCGTGGAAAAAGTGTTCAACTAACGTACAAAGTTTCATGAATTATGAAACAATGCTTAACCCTCCAATTCTTTCCTCGCCCCGTTATTAAAGCAACCCCAGCAAAAAAAAAGAAGAAAACCCCATCTCATGACAGGTTTTTGTCTGCTGACGTGTAAAACATGACATCCCCTGTCACTGCGCGAGGAAATTCTTCATTTTTCATCATTATCTCACAGGCCACGAGCATCTTCAGAACAGCCCATGAGGGACGTCGGCCATTTTTTTTTCTCGTAATATACTAACAGCCTACTTTTCAGATTCAGCCCCAACTTTGCATTAGTAGACCATCGACCGATAGGAATGTTGCTTTAGCTCCTCCTTTTATCTACGTCATGCAAAACTAAAAGAGTTTAAGAATAACTAACAGATCTTGTTTTACGTAAAAAATATAAAAAATTTAAATCCTCATAAACTCCCTTAAAATTTTAGGGTTATTCATGTTTCTGAAAAACTAAAAAACCTTCATTTAAAACAATTATTTAAGCAATGTCTAATATAAATGTTCTTTGGTAAGAAACTTAACTGTAACTGTATGGCGTAGTTCAATGGAAGAGGTAAAATATCATTCCTGTTAGTCAATTGGACTACATATGCAGAGTTTGAAGTGGCTGTATCCAAAAATCTAATGAATTGGATTGATACAAAAAAATAAACATTTTTATCCCTCTGTTCTCTATTAGTTACCTACTTCCACCGTAAAAATGTTCTATTTCAGAACAAGAACAGACGATTTCCCCTCTTCACTTCTCTTCGATGCGCGTTTCTTGAGAAGTAATTAAGCGGGATTTATCTGATTATCGGGCCCTCAGAGGGAAGGGGTCTTGAAAAATGATTTCCAGGGGGCGGAAAAGAATCATTCGTCTTGTTCTGTCCCGGCGGCTCGAGTTGCCACACTTTAAAGAGCCCCGAGATAAGGCGACGGAGAAGAATTGTTTATGAGGGCTCGTTAAGACAATTGAATTAAGTTCCTGACATGTTTGAAAAAGTGGTCCGTTTGGGGGGCTTGATTGCAAGAGCTCTTCATCAGCGCTTATTTCATTGCTTTCAATTTCCTCTCACTAAGGCTCGAGCCACACTAGCGGCTTGAAGACGCCAAAGTCATAAAAAAGTTGTTAAGATTCTTCTCAAGATAGGGGAGAAAGCATGGAGATGAGCCTCAGTCTCCCCTATCTTGACAAGAATCTAAACGACTTTTTTAAGGCTTAGGCGTCTTCAAGCCGCAAGTGGGGCTCGAGCCTAACGTTATATCGCATTCGCTCGATCCATGGAAAGAGACGCATTAGGAAATCGATAATAGAGAGCGATGTTCTGAATGGGAAATGTGTTAACCTCTTTATCTCGAACTTTGATACCTCAAAAACCTTTAGATATCGAAAAAAAGCATTTTTCCCTTGAAATAAAATAATAATTACGTAATTCTATACTCGGAGTAACCTAGTTATCTCGTATATTACCGGGCCCCATTGATTTGGAGACATCGAAGTTGTATTGAATACTTGGAAAACGGTCTCGACTCTCCTGTTATCCGTACCTGAAGGAATTGCCACAAGTTAAACATTGTAAAACTTGAAAACAAAAACAATGCATTTACTACTCTTTGCGCCTTCCTAGTGAACTCTACATCGCATTCAAATTGTTCGCTGTACACCATGGTTCATGTAATAACACCACCTATATTTATAAAAAAAACACTACAAAAATATAGTGGGGAGACGAACTCAGTATAGTGTAAAAAATAACACAAAACTCTTTAAGCCAACAACACTTATTGATTTCCGTTTATTACACAAAACACAAACAAACCTTTAAATTTTCAACAAATGTATTAATGCATTAATCAGTCCCAGAATGGAATCTTAATGTAATTTAAATATATTTTATTGTTTTGAAAAGCAGACCTCAAACAGAGAGGAGACACTGTTATAAAATTCATTATAAATAGAAATTGAAAGAAATTACTAGGCAGATAAATTACTGGCAAAGGAACTCGGTAATCTACGCCATATCAACTAAACACCAAAGTGCACCATTTTAAATTTCTCCAATTACAATAAATTTTACGCGTTTCTCTTTACACACAGATAACACACCAAAGTACGTTTCAAATATTTACACAACCTTTTATGAACAAACCAACAGACACCACAAACGCATTTCCATCTACCGTAATATTTTAATTCGCTGTAAAAGTTTCCATACGCAAATACATTTACAACCTTTTAAAGCTGTCTCAGCGATAACTTCAAGCAAAGGTTCCATCCTCTTTATTCTCCTTTTAATTACATCCCTAATATCAGTGTTTTTGACAAGCACTTTGAATATTTAATTCGAATGCATTGCTGAAAGATCCACCCTCGTGTATAATTGTGTTTCAAGAATAATTCATCAGGTAATCTAAAATAATGGTAGAGCGATCCTTTTTTATTTGCGCTCTTTCGTTTTAAAATCTTTATCCATAATTAAAAGAGGGCCTCAAATCCATCGGAAGATGCCCCAAACTGCACATAATTTCCCTCTTCTTTTTTTATTCATTTGCTGACCTTTTAGAGGTCATTAGTAATTGATGAAAAATGCCTTCTGGCCAAGTAATTTCTCAAAAGGACTTGCAAGTTTTTATTAAAGAAACACAAAAAAACTTGCATTTTTTTCTCTTCTTCTCATGCTCGCGTTGGAATGAATGAGAAACTAGAGGGTAATTTAAAAGGGAGAAAAAATACCGGCATGGCGTAGGGAAAAGAAGAATATCCCTCCAGGGATTATTTTTTATTCTCCACGCAAAAGCCTTTTCTGACTCTTGTGTTGGTATTGCACATCTTTTGTTTTCGTTCAACAGTCATTACATTCATTTGTTTTTGCAGGACTTTTTCTTTTTCATTTGCTTACACGTGTCATTTCCAAAACGATGTATTGCACAATGGGCATAATAATGCTTTCGATGTTAATTTTCTTTTCCATTATCTTGTTGTTTGGAAACAAATTAATTTTTATGTTGTAATTACATTTTCCGGAGAACGGGCATTGTGTCACTAGTGCTCTGAAGATAAGCTAGATTTTTCTCCCAATCAATATCTTTCACAGGCCTGAAAAATTTGAATACGCTATTTGTTACTGGGTTTTTCTTTGTAGGTAGATACTTAGACTAATTTTTATTGCTTTGAAAAAAGTATTTCTATACTTTTTGCTGAGTAGTATAATTGGGTAAGAAAAAAAAATAGTACTAATAATTACTATGGCATTCGAATTTTTTTTAACAAGAAAATAAATTATAATAGTGGTTGAGATGGTAAAGGTAAATTACAGTACAGAAACCAAGGAACAGATTTACCTACGGAAATCTTACGAAATATTAAATGAATTTTAACTTATATTTTTAATCAGAAATATTCATATTCGCAACATTAGGTTCTTAAAATGTGTCCTACCAGATTACTGAAAAAAAATCACAATATGCAAGACGTTATCTGGATCATCGAAGTATCTCATTAATCCCTTGGGTAATTTTCCTATGATTTTGACCTTTTAACTTTCTCGAAATATTTTCAACATCACTCTTATTTAGGAGATCATACTGTATGCAAGTGACGTTAAATAGAAAAGAGCCAAAACTAAACTGGTTCAACAATATTATAAGTTCGTTTTGGTTATAAAAATTGGTTGATAATGGGTTGTATAGTTGATTAAATGATTGATAAAATGAAATGTAATTGGTCGACTTCAGTATGACCATCTAAGAAAATTTAACGAAAAAAAAAATATCAATGCCGAAAAATCATCTTAATCATGGATTGAAAAATAAAACACTAGCAAAGGAAACAATAAATCATAAACAAATTGCAACTATATATTTCAACAATCCAGGATCGAAAACGTCAAAATGGAAACTTATCCATCCATGCAAAATATGACTTCACAACAGTAATTGAATGCCCTTTCTCGAGGCTACAGATTCAGTTCTCATTAGAAGAGCGCACATACAGTATTCATGATACTTACGACGACAAGGACCTCTCGGTGCAGAGAATCCATTTTAAAATTAACTCTGTCAAGAAAACTTTTCTCCTCCACGGAATGGCAACGGATAACGAATTCGTTCGTCGGAATGTTGCGTTCGCAGCGCGATGGATGCATTAAAATATGATTTTTAATGCAAACCCCATTTACATTCTGCCAAGATTCAAAGTGTAACGGTTTGTTTAATGTCCCGAGTTGGTATAAATCAACCCTTTCAGTACTGGCCGGCCCAAAGTTTCAGTGGGATTCAATGGCTATCGCGGGCGGTATAGAATGATGGGGAAACTGGAATATTTCTCGTTTTGATGGGGGGGAATGTTGGAACCAATACGGGGAATTGAAGTAAATGGCTGGGATTCCAGGAAATCCGTATTCTGGGTTTTGGTGGTCATTCCGCTTAGGGTTTTGGACGCTTCGAATAATTTCAAATGATCGTTTCTAGGTGAATTAAACAATTTACTCTGATTCAACAAAATAATTACTGGTATTGAAGTATCATTCACAGTATACCCCAAGCAGCACAAACGTTCAAGATTCGTTCAATTTTCGTCATTTATGGCCAAATTTCGTTTTTAGTAGCAGTTACATAAACTTGGCACATTTGATATGAGCTGTGATATATATACTATATACTGGAGACCACTTTTAGATTGATAATAAAATAAGTCTATGGGAAGTTGGTTGATTAACTGATTGCTTGATTAAAGTGCAATTCGTCGTCCAATTCCAGTGTCATTGAAACAATATAAATAAAGCGTGAAAGGATCCATATTGTACTTACACTGTCTCCCTAGTAAAATAACATTTTATTAATGCGATTACTAACATTTATTAATTCACATCCCAGAGGTTATTCCGTAAAACATAAGATCCGTAAATCCGTAGATAAATCCTCGCCAAACAAGACTGTCTTCTTTGTGGATTCATTGGCAGCCCTTTAGGAGTTACAAAGGTGTTTTACTAGCTCCAAATCATTATTAAAAGAAATTGCGATATGCATTGACTCACTCGACAAAGACTCCACACTAACATTCCAATGGATTCCTTCCCATATTGGGTTGGTAGGAAATGAGACGGCCGACAAGCTTGCTAAAGCCGCTGCTGTCCTTATTTCAACAACTCACTTTGATCTATTTAAATCTCATCAAAAGAAGACATTAAAACAGCAGGGTCTCCTATGTGCTTCTCACCCTTACCACTGGTATGTGCCCGATGGGCCTGGGATTCACCTTGACTCTGGCCTTAGTCGCCGTGAGTTCTCTTGCCTATCACGTCTGCGGACTGGACACACGAGAGCCCTTAAATTTATCGACGAGGGAAAAGGTTTTCCCAACCTGCACCATCTGTAACATGCATCAGGCTTCGCCAGGGCATCTTCTTGAATGCATGGGTGTGTCAAATAAAGAACTTTTCTCTGCCAACCCTTCCCAAATATTATTGGACTTCATTAATGTTTATGAATTGTTTTCTATAATTTAATTTTAATTTGTTGTACTTCTGCTTTTTTCTTTGTGTCCATGTATTTGTGCTCATGCACTAGGGATAATAAAAAAATTAATTCACATGCTTTAATTCGAATACTATCAACGAATACTTTAAATATGTAAGCATAAGGAAACACCTAGTATTTTGTTATTCCACGCTTGATGATTTTCCAATGAGAAATTTAAACTAAAACTTGAACAAGTATCAAAGTTGTTTTAAGCTACAATTTATTTCAATTCCCATGATTACAAATACTTAAGAAAAACTTTTTTAAACCAATAATATTTATAAGATATTAATACATAAAATTTTTAAACATACTAATAAACCCAAAACACTCAAAACTTACTCACAGAATTATCCATATAAAAGAATATAAAAGAAAATGTTTCGGGTAGATGAACTGAAAGTTGTCAGAATGTTTTATATGTGAGCTAAATCAAGTCGTATGTTTATTCTAAAACAGGTGCTCAAAGTAACTTTAAGAATAAAAGAAAGTAAAGAAATCACCATCATAAAAACAGCCAAGATTCAGCCCTATTCATTAGTTTTATCTTATCAGAATCCTAACAACCATGCGAAATATTCAAATTAACCTCGAGATATGAGAAACAATTTACCGCGAAAATCTCAAAAACCCCAAATTTGATAAACCTCCGGCACTACATCCTTTCCACAACTTTTTTTAAAAGAAGCACAACAATGGCGCTTTCACGGCAAAAATAACGACACTAAATTTCCTGAGCAAATATCCGTCTGCTAATCAGGCCTTTCCATTTCGCTCAAGGAAGAAAAGCATTCACTGGGACAAAATAATCTCGTCCAATAACGATCCTCCCTCTGACATAATGAAATGGCCCAAAATGGCGGAAGAGAACAGAACTCGCAAAAAGACAAAAAGGAAATGAGCTTCTTTGAAAAACATGGCAGAATCTTAGATCTAGAAGAAGGCGAATTTACGAACTTGGGAGGTATTAAAAATCCCAACTACTACTGCCGGAGCTGTCGTTTAAGGCAAGTGAAAAAGGCGTTGCCAATTTATTTTCGCATTAAGAAGGAGAAACTTATCGTTTGCCAGCATCTGATATGAAAGAGAACACCAGAGATATTGTTATTGTGTTAAGAACGAGCGGTTTTTGTGAAACGTGGAATGGCATCACCATCGCTATCTTTTAAGAAATGAATTCTACGAGAATGTACTTTTAAATTATTGTGTGTTAAAAAAGTTTTTCCGGGTGTAAAATCTTCAGGATTAATTTTTGGTTCACATCTATTTAGACACATATTTAAACCTTGTCATTTTATGTGCTGTTAGCAGTGTGTAATAATAGCATAGCAAAAGAAACAATGGTAAAGAAATATCAAAATAATCAAAAATCACAGTTATGAAATCAATCACTTTCTCGAATGGCAAAAAATACCGCTGGGAAAAAAAATACAAGTATAGTTAAAGATCGGCCTCGGTGATGAGTTGCTGTTAAAGTTTTCGCTTGTGGAACCCCACCAAGCACCAAGTTGGTTAATGGTTCTGGTCTTTTCTATTCGTATCTGCCAGATATCCTTTAACCCGAGTATTAAAAATAAATATTTTTTATCCATTATCTTTGAATTCAAGGGTGTCAATTCCATGAATAGTGAGTTTGAATTTTTCTACTAGCATATGAGAACAAAAATTTAATGAGATAGAAACGAATTCATACAAATTAATAGTATAATAGTTTCTTAATAGTCTCTCTATTCTAAAAAAAAGTTTTTGGTGAACGGTTTCCAGAGAAAGGCTTTTTAATTACTGAACCAAATGACACATATATGGTATCAAAATGTCCGGATTCTTTCCGGATTTCCGAGTAAGCCCTTCGATTTTTGGAAAAAATTCTTAATTTTAAAATATTTCCATTTTTTTAGATAACGGATAAGGTCGCAGTTACAAAGCAAGTACTGTCAATCAAATTATTATGCATCCAATCACAACGACCGATTGACGCCATATTTTAAGATGAAACATGTTTTTTTTCACCTTTTAAAAAAGTACTTTCTTGATGAAATATCACTCAAATACTGATAAAAACATATTCTAAAAACTTACATGTACGCCATTTTATACTAAAATTTCACACTTTTTATCCAATATTTATAATTTTTAGTCTGATTTTTTTCGAAACTAATTGCAAACATAGAGTGATGTTTTGTCTCATATTATTTTCAATTGCTTAAACGGTATTGTTAACCAAGTCTGGGTTTAAAAAAAATATGAATGATAAACACTAGGCATATTATAGTTACGAGTTACTTTAAAATGATGGTTTTTGTTTGGTCCTAATATTGATAAACAATTAGAATTAGTTATTTTTATAATCATAGATTAAACATAATTAAGAAGATTATTTTTAAAAACATTTCGTTAAAATTTTTATAAGTTGTGGTTAATTATTCAAACTTTTAAGGGATATTTATTCAATGAGGGGATTTGGTGACGTATTTTTGCAAAGTTGGTTGACGTTTTTACTGTAATTGCTTTATGTAAATTTCTTAAATTACATTGTTAATTATTGTTTATTAATTATTTGTTAATTAAATCACATAAATTACTGTAAATTGTTTTATAAAGTGTATTAAGTTCAGCGAGTTGGAATTTGTGGGAATTGCGAAGCAATACCAAAAGGTCCTGCGTCAGCAGTTTACGGGGGTTGGTGAGCGATAGCGAACAGGGGGCGGTAGCTCCCTAGTTAAATAAAACTAAAAAACATTTACAGGAAAAATATAAGAAAACACATAAAAATAAATGCACAATAATGGTTGAAAAGCTCATGGAAACCCTAGTATCGTAAGCAAATATTTAATCCTTGAAGCAGTGCTAATCTCAGAGATATAACTTTATCAACTCCATTTTCAACACTTTAAAGAAATTTGATTTGAAATAAATACACCAAAGAAAAAACTCACCTCAAGAGTCTTCGGGAGAGACTATTTGTAGCGAACACTTTTTCACGCTTCCCTAAAACCAATTTGTGTTTCCCTAAAAAAATTAAAGAAAAACTCCCAAGTGTTGAAAAGAAAAATTTTCAGAAAAATAATCTTGCCTGCGAAATGGGATAATAATTTTCCAGGAATGCCGTGTAAGGGACTGATGAAAATACAGAAAAAGAACCTAACTTATTTACTTCGACGGTTACGGCCAAGCAAAAATCAAATTTAAATATTCTATCGCAACACCGCAGAGGAATCTGCATTTAGAAAAGCGATCTGTCACAATAACGCTCGAAAAGCAAAAGAAAATCCCTAAAAGGGAATTTTTGAAAGAAAAATGGGGAGATTTCTGATGGGAAAGGATTTCTCCAAAAAAAGTATGCTTCCTTTGACCAACAGATGGCGCTAGATATTTTTTTCTATCGTTTTCGACGTTTAAGCTCGCTTTTTGCTCCGAATTGGGAGATGAGTTTTGCTGTTTTATTTTACTGCTTTTGGGCGCGAAGTGTTGATTGAATATTTATTCAGTGAAATCGAGTCGTGTAAATTGAAAAAGAAGTCGGAGGACTTTTAAGAACAAATCTAACAGCCTTTTTTATCTTAATGAAAATCCCCAAGATTTAAATTTTAATTTAGTAAAGAAAATAGAAGAGGATGGAAAAATTTAAAAAAATTATGTGACGATTTATTTTTAAATATGAAGAATATTAAAAATTTTCTAAACATATATTTTCTTCTCAAAAAATAAAATGTTAAATTTAAACAACTTGAGCACATTTTTTTCCGGTTACGCCACTGCAAAAGTGTTTCGGATTATTCTCCAACAGAGATAGCCCTCCTACAGTAGCAAAAAAGTATCACAGGAAACCATCATCATTTTGTTTTAAAACAAATTATTCCCGTATGATTCCTTTCAAATATGAAATCAAGTTAACCCTATATATTCAGTCTCTAAACTAAATGGAATTTCTAAACGATAGACAAGCACTTATGTACTACAAAGGTTAGTTTAATTATACTATTTAGCATGTATCCCGGTTAGCATTATCCAACCGCCGGTTCTCAGCGCCAGATCAATATAATATGCGCTGGGTAAGCACTTCTGGTCAAGAACCGGGCTCAGATGGATTCCAGAGAGATTACAGATGACGTATTATTAAGCATGCCCTTTATCAGACCTATGAGATGCCCGTCAGATTCCTCAAGTCCCGATAGCTGTTGCACATCTTGGATTCCAATTACGCAGTTTGGTATTGTAAGTGTAATGTTATTGGACTGTTTATTTCTGATGTTTTACTGTTAAACTCATATCAGCATGTGTGTGAATATACGCTTTACCGTGTTATGCAGTACTACCAATAATGTAAAGCAGAAGTTCCCAAGGGGATGGGTAGAAAGAACACTTTTACACCCATGTGTTGTACTATAGTGTTCAGAATGTTTGCAAAATGTTGATACTATGTTAAATCCAGGAATGTGTTCTAAAAATAATGTAAAATAAGGTTAAAATCTATAAGTGTTTTTAAATTTGGATCACAACACTAAATACTCAGGCAAATCTTTTACAACCCTATCGTTTTTGAACACAACACTATTCCAACACATTCTCACCGCTTTTAACTACAAATGTTCATTATTGTGTTTACATTAAGTTTATTTAGCATTACAAAAGTGTTTTACGCAATTGTAGTGTAAAAATAACCGTAGTAGTCTATACACTACAATTGATTTTATACCGTGTAATTTCTCGTAGAGAGAAACAATTTGAAATTTTGCAATTTGGAGACAATCCCAACAGCATACGTTGGAATAAAAAGCAACCGCACTTAGCTCAAGCCGCAACAAAAATTGCATTTCCCCAAAGCGAACTTCCAACCACCACTCCAGAGAGTGCTCAAGACCCCCCAGGATTAGCACGACAGGGGGCTCAAAACAATGTTTCCGTATCATCACTCTTTTACCCGCACACCCCCAACAATAAAAATAACACAGCAAAAAAAAGGCCCAATCAAATCAAAGCTCGCAAGAACTCCCAGTTTTTAGTTCTTCGCCACTTTAAATATAAAATTCTTCAGTCTTCGTTTTGCTTTCGCCGCTTTTGAGTGCTTTTTACATATTTCCCGGCCAGCGGAGGTAATAAAGCAAAGTTCTTTTATATTAAAATCACAATTCTTTCGAGTTGTTATAGGTACACTCCCCCTTTCTTTGTCGTGGTGTAAAAGAAAAGCGAAATGTTGAACAATAAGATAGTGGGGGGGATTATTTTGTATTTGGTGCGACATGGCTTTGTCTTATATTGGTACAAACTTAACAAGCTTTTATTTTTGTGGGATGAAAACAACACGATGTGGGATTTTCAGTGCAGGGTTTGTAGTTGAAAATGCGGCTAATTTTGTAGCCGAAAAGAAGAGAGGAACTTATAAATGTAGCTCATTAGGGGAAAGATTCAATGTGATGATAAAGACATTTTGTTTAGAAATTTCCATTTAATGCAATGGGACTGTTTCCCAACTGAAAAACTAATATCAGTTGTGAAACAGGTTCACGAAATTACTCTCGGACTTTAAAATTAGCTTAAGAATGCTTTTACATGGTAAAAATGGAGTTTTAGACATATAAATTATATTCACAAAAGGTTCTTTTATACTAGGCACCTGCTTTTACTTGTTTGAGATAAAATTCAGAAAACAATTTATAATGAATAGGGGAATATAAAACAAATTACCTTTTAAAGAGTCATATACTACTTTTTTTATAAAGCAAACAGAAGACTTTTAATTTAAAATTTTTCTAGGAATGTGATGATCTAAAAATTTGAACTCAAACAGAAAAAATATAAGAGGAAAAAATGGTACAGGGGTTTTTCCACGATGAAAATTGCTGTAATCTAGAAAATTGATAGTTGTCAATGCAGGAAATAAGATTGAAACAACATATATATCTCTCTTATTTACTAACAAAATTACCTACTAGAATTAATCAACACACTAAAGGCTAGTTGAAACTAAAAAATATGATACCATTAACAAAGCTGCCAATTTGCCCGATTTAGTAGGATTCTATTTCCATTTTTAATGGATTTTGAATTTTAAAACAACAAAATCGGGAGATATGATTAAAACACAAAAGGTTAACGACTTGTTCACAACAAACTGAAATCTTCCGGTTAAATCGAAAGAATTGGCAGCTTTGACATAACTGAATTTGAGATTTTCCTATCACTTAATCTCAAACCAAACCAGATCCCAAATGAAACAGCACAACGGCCGAGTAATACCTCCTTCTTTATGACGGCCCCTGGAAAACAGGTCGGCTCCCGAAACACACACACCAAAAACGGGAAAAATCCCTGGAACACTTCCTCCCGCACCTCGAAAATCCTACGATCTCCAGAAAATAAGCACCCGCTTATTATTATTCCTCGAAACCTTTTCAATAGTAGAGTCAATAGAAAAAATACTGAGAATAACAACGCCAAAAAAAGGAGCGAAAAGCGCTAAGGAAATAAGGGGGGAAATGATGAAAAAAATCCCTCTCTGAAGGAGGAGGGAGGGAGAAAAAAAGAGAAATCGCTTAAGCGAGCAAATTTCGAGCATAGAGAAAGACTTTAAGAATGGATCGGTGCTGACCGAGGCAGTTCGAAAAAGCTGTCAGTTTAAATTTTCGTGGGGCTTCTTGGGACGATATTATATGTGTAAATTCATTGTTTTGGCATCAGCCCCTTGGGGGATCGGGGGTTTGTTTCAAGGGCGTCTAGACGTCCAGGGAGCAAGAAGACTCGACCCAGACGATGTTTGTTTGAGTTTGGCCCACATAAGCAGAATTGGATGGGAGTCCTAACGGAGGGTAATGTATAGTGCAATATGTCTGTGTGTATTGGGTATTGTTTGGGCCTCTCGCGGTCCCAGTGCTTTATTTTATCTGGGGGATAAGCATCAATTGTACTTCCCTTAGCAAAAAAGGGAGAAAGTAGTTTTATCTCTTTTATATGTATAGCCAAAATTCTAGATGTTTGTGAAGTGTGGTGGTCACAAATTACGATGTGAAACTAATCAATTTTTTTATCAAGAAATAAATTATAGCGGTGTTGTAAAACAGAACAAAATTGCTCTTGACTGAAGTCCAAACGTTTAGATACATGTCCTTTTCAAAACAAAAGTGTTGGTAGTATTAAGATACGAAGTTATGCAATGCGAATTAACAACTACATTTTAGAGAGTAAACACTGTTTTCGAATATTATAAAAATATCATAAATTCCATTTCAGTTTTACCAGATTATGAATGACACTTACTCAACTGTTTAAATCCTTAAACATTCTTTTTAAGGGTAGAAAGTATCAATAACAGAACCCCGACAACGCATCGACATAATGATTCATTGAATTGAAATGGTTTAAATCTTTCTCGAAATCCATAAGCTTATCATTCTCTCAGGACGAACCGAAGATATAAATATCTGATCCCTAACAGCTTAAGATTCCACCCCCCCCCCTCAACCTATTGCCCAATTCTCCCAAGGCATACAATGCTTCCATTCACTCCCAGGAGCACCCAAACTCTAATCCCACTCTATCCCTTCGAAGTAGAATATATATTCAGAAAGCAATCGGACCGTTCAGTTACAAAACACATCCTCCATCCTAAATGGACACTACGGGTCCAACAGATTTAACCCTTCGGGCTCGCTCCAATCCGCCGGGACAGCGTCATTTCGAATCTTCCCTTCGTGACCAAAAGCGGAAGGACGGTCCTAAAGTCCGGCATCGATCACCAGGCCGGACAATCTTTAGATCTCATGGCACCCTTTCCGGGAACAATCCAGTCTCACTTCTTCTCCTGGAGAGAGAGAAAAAAAGAGAACGAAAACGGCCGGGGGAAAACTTTTCCGGGAAACCGTTCGGCGTTATAAGAGGATTTTCCCCTTTCCTGGATTTCACCCGGATTTAGGGAAAAGTGGACAGGGGAGGGCCGGACTTTCATAAAGTAGGGATAACCGTCTTACGCTTGCGTTGCTCAACTCCGGGAGAATCTGGTGAAGGGAATCATCCAACGGGGTCAATTCCTCCGACTGTGAGTGAGGGGACAAGATATTTATCGTAACGAAATTATTTCCGATGATCCGTATTAAGTACGTGATAGATAGACACATGGTAGCGGTCTTTATATAATACATATCTATCAAAGAGAGGTCTTTGGAAGAAATAAGAAGATAATTAAGAAGATCAAAACAGAGTTCACAAGCTCGAAAATGTTGGAAATTGTGTGGAATTATGTTTTAATATCCTAAGTTATGTCTATAAACAAAAGAGCATAGGAAACAATTCTATACAAATTAGCAAATTCCATGTTACATAGATTGTGATTGACAAGATAAATCTTAGATTGTTTAAAGAAAAAGTGAAATCAAGGTATTTGAGCATTTCGTGCTATTTATTTCCATAACTAATTTTTACCACAAACTACCAAATAGTGACAGAGTCAGATCAAAATTGCTTTTTTGTGCTATTTTCCCAAAATAATCCCTTGATTTAATGGAGTTCAAACCTTCTCTAAAAAAATTCTAAATGTTAGACAATTTCGTAACTCAGACTAAATACACACGCTGACGGTCAAATACATTTTAAGTCATTTTCCAATAGTGAAACATTTAGAGCAATTCTTTTTCAAATACATAGGTTAAAGTACAGCAATAAGGTAACTCCAGCTCTATGTTGCAACAATCATCTCATTTTGTGATTTCACAATCTTATATAACAGTACGTATTGCGTTTACACGGAGAGAAGAGGATAAAACATCAAGAGGTTTAACTTAAAAGCATTCCTTAGTATGCTTTAAAGAGGGTTCTGTTCTTAAAGAGGTTCTGAGAAAATCAATTGCATAATAAGGATTTCATCAAAACTCCAAAATGACTTCCCATCTCAACATTTTTCATTTCTTCGCATTTCAAAATCACCGCGAACAGATTCTCAACACAGCAACCAATCGCCATTTTATGCGACTCATGAATAAAACAAGAAATCACCAACTCGGCCGAGCGCCTTCCCGAAACTCGTTTGGTGACGGAAAAAAATTCATCGCGCATGCATCATTTCCCCATTATCAAGAAAAACTCTCACAAACAAACAAGAGCGATCTTCTCATTCCGAATGCAAACAGAGACTGCCTGAAAAACAATTAGGAGAAATCAACCAGCAATGAAACTCGTTCAACTCTATCCTTGACCAATAATCCGATTTGACACTCCATCCCCATCTATGTCATTCATGAGCGTCTCTCTCACCGTCACAGATGACAGTATATGGACATCGGTTGGCTGAGCCGAGTTAAAAACGGACTTAATTTCGAAGTATTTGAAGTCTGGGTTGTTTTTTCAACACTGAAACAAAATGTTAACAATTTGTTGTTGTAACTAAAAAGTTATTGTTCTTGTTGGTTTACTAGAGACATTTGCTAACTCTAATGGAGCTGCTTGGTCTTCTGCCAGTGGTCTTCTTTGTTATCAGCAGAAACATTGCAAACTAAAAAGAAATATTGAATTGAGGGGAGACTTATTTGTATCATTTATTTAATGGTTGTTTTAAGTTGCTGACTTGCCATGCAAGGTTTGTAAATTGTGAAAAGTGGTCAGCATTTAAAATACTAGAAAAAATTATTTTTTTACTTCAAAACTCACTATTCGTAAAAACTCCTTTCTTGCTCCGCCAATAAAGTATCTGCTCACAACTAATGATTAAAATCGATCTTAAGATTATTAAACTGATGATGAAAAATATTGGAAAAATATTGTATTATGGTGGTAATTATTATTTTGAATAAATTAACTAAAAAGTAACGAAATTTCCGTAAACATATAAATTTAAATATTAGGTAAAATATCTTGCACTTTATATGTGAGCATATTTAATAAAGATAATCGAACTTGAGATCCTTCCGATTCAGTAAATAACTTTTATAAAAATAGATTGTACTTCAATACCTTGAGAAAAAATACATTAATTTATTTTAAATGTTTTCATAGTTTCACCTGACTACGTATTTCAGTGTTAATAGGACGAAAATTAATCAAAACAAAACAGTTCAAAATTAACGAAATCTGTAATGTTTTCCCCACTCGAAAAATGTATCAAACTTCCTAAGCACCTTTACTCACAGAAGCCATTTCCCCAAAGGTAAAAAGTCCAAAACACCCCATAACATCTTACCTCCCATCACCACCTGTAATTACTCATAATCAAACCGCGAAAACGTCACACCTCAACGACAAATGACAGATCTCCAGAAAAATGCCAGATCAAAACGTATGAATGCCTCCCGATGAGAAAAGAAAAACAAGGAATCAAAAGCGTGACACGCTCGGTCTATTGATGTCTTCGCAAAGGCAATACTTTCCATGCTCGGGGAAAAGTGGATCTTTTCTTCTCCAGAAAGTAAGTTAGTGGCATTATCAAGATGACAAATCACAGTAATAAACGCAAAAGACCGAAACCAGTTGCGGCTTTTGGCTTTTCGGGTGATGGAAAAAAAGGTGAGGCTTCTTCTTGAAATGGCGTCTTTTGTTTGTCGTCGTACGACGAAGACGTTTCAGAGAATCGGCAGGTCGTTACGCGATTCAATGGAAGTGTCAAAACACTAGGAAGGAATTTCATAGCAATAGACTAGTATTCGTAGAAGAAAAATAAATCTATAGTTTTATGAAAAAAAGTTTTAAATATCAGGGCCCGATTTAGAAAATTTTCTGTTGTAAGTACATCCCGCTAGAAGGGGGCCCCATATTATTTGTTAATTTTAAAAATTTATTTATAACGCATGCAGGGCTCACACTCACTTTAAAATATTTGTATCAATTTTTGTATCAGGTAAAACCAAGTTTTGTATCACAAAAAGTGTCTTTTGTATCAGGTAAAACCAAGTTTTGTATCACAAAAAATGTCTTTTGTATCAGGTAAAACCAAGTTTTGTATCACGAAAAATGCCTTTTGTAGCAGGTAAAACCAAGTTTTGTAGCATGAAAAAATGTCTTTTGTAGCAATTTGATTGTAGCAATTTGATTCATTACGAATAGAAGAATTCTTCACCAGTAACCTCTGGTTAGAGGAATTGTGTGAGAAAACTCCAGCTCTCAAGCGTCGCCTCCAACCGTGGACCGGTTTCGCCCTTGTTAGGGCTCATCAGCACAGTATAGGAAGGTAACGCAAGAGAGCGGAGGGAGAGCTTTTAGTCCAGGGATGGCGAACCTTTTTCGATCAGTGTGCCATTTATATTACGGTTTATGATTTTCAGGTGTCAAGTGTGCCACTTGTTATTTTTTAATAAATTATCTTTAAACCCATGGAAAATGAAATCCTCCTTTGAGGGTCGATAGTTTAGAACAGGAGTTTCTAACTTAAAGTGCTCAAGTGGTGAGTGGTGGGCCGTAAAGTCTGTGGTGTATATAGAAATTTATTTCGGGAGGGGCCAAAAATTATTCCTCAGTCCCTCCCATGCATCTTTAATAGGTTTAATGCAGATTTTTAATACATTTTAGGTAGAATTTGCATTTTCTAGAATTTAATCTAAGAAAAAATGTTAATAATGAAGTTCCAAGTAAAGGGGGTCTGGGGGTCCTCCCCAGATAATTTTTGGAAATTTGACCCTAAAAACAGGGTTTTGAAAAAGTTTTTGGTGCATCTAAATCCGAATTTCAGACAATTTTAGGTAGGATTTTGATTTTCATGAGTATTATAAAAAAAGTTTGAAGTAGAAAAGGGGGGTTTGGGGGCACTCCCCCAAAAAATATTTCAAAATTTTACCCGAAGAAACTGGGTTTTAACTTGTTTTGGTATACCTTGTCCGAATTTCGGAGGGGGGCAGGGCCCCTTCACCCCCCCTTATATGCCCCCTTTTGCGTAAAGTAATCAGGCTCCTTTTGCTACCATGATTTTGTTTTCTAACGGCTTAATGTCAGTTTCCTTACGTAATTATTATAAGGGCGGTTGGGATTTGCTTACCTTGCTGACAAAAGGGAGGAGGGAGTCCAAAACGACCAAGAAAATGTTGATACGTAATATTTGAACGGCCCAATGGCACCTAAGAGGTGAGTGGGGGGTTCGGGGGTCCTCCCCCGAAAAGGTTTTGAATTTCAGCTAGCTAAAAAGTTTTCTGAATCTGGTTTTGGGAATCTGGTACTACTAAAGTTTTTTTGTGTCATTTTTAGTAAAAGTCACGTGCCATCGAAATACCGGTCTCGTGCCACCCAGTGGCACGCGTGCCATAGGTTCGCCATCCCTGTTTTAGTCTAACCGACTATAAGGGTAACGTCAGCCTGGAATCATGGACGGGCGTATCTGGTCGAGCGCATCTTATCGGCTGTAGTTATCTACCCCACTCAATTAGTGGACAAAGGGGTCCCCCAAAAGGGGGACCCCTGCGGAGAGCGAGAGCTGATCCAACCGATGACCCCTTTGTCCACTAATTGAGTGGGGTAGATAATTACAGCCGATAAGATGCGCTCGACCAGATACGCCCGTCCATGATTCCAGGCTGACGTTACCCTAACGGAAAAAGTGGTGACCATTGATTAGTCCTCCACTATCTGCCGGAATGAACTGCGCATTCCCTAGAACAGATTTAATTCCCGAAAGGCAAGGTATGAAAAGAAGAAGTCTTCACCAGTAACCTGTGGTTAGAGGAATAAGATTACATTTTAAACTTGCTTACTTCATTACTTAACTTACTTCATTACTTAAAACTTACTTCATTACATTTTAAACTAGCATCAGTAAAAGTTTTCGTACGACATGAAAACCATGATTTTGATTACGACAAATAATGTGCGTATAGATTTAATTCATAAATACTTAACTTAAACCTCTATTAATTTATCAGCTCTTATCCAATTTTTACACCTTATCAATTTTTATTTACTTGAGGTTATTAGGTCTAGTGATAATTCACCTCCTAAGTAATTAGTTCTGACCATAGTAAAGTTGTTTTTTCTACAATGTAAATACAGTAGTGAAAGGAAGCCAACTTCAATTAGGTGCCGGTAGGAAGCAATCGCGGATAAAACGGAACTTTCACGAAAAATCGCTATTTTTCGGCTTTTCAAGATCGTGATTCTAACCATCGGACATGTTGGCTTTGACCACGTTAAAGTAGTTTTTCCTGCATTCTAATACTGACACGAGATGAAGCCGAGTTCAAATTGGCGTCCGCGGCCGTCGAAAATAGTCGCGGAAGGAACGGAACACGCGGCGCACAAAACTAAACTTTCGCGAAAAATCGCGGCTTTTTCCGCGATTTACCAGTTTCCAAACGCCTAGAAAAGGCAGACAAGACTTTAATTTGGCGCAACAAGATTTGTTTACGTTTTCCCGGAGGAAAAATGCAAAAAAACGTAAATTCCGTAAAAATTTCAGGTCGATCCGTAAAACCGTAAATTTTGGTGCAAATCCGTTTTTTTCGGACAATCCGTAAAACTTGGCAGCTATGTGAAAAGAAGCCATCTTCAACTACGTGCTGGAAAAACGGTACTTGCGCGAAAAATTGCTATTTTTTGACTTTTCAGCAGAATGCGATCCTAAACACCGAACGACGACGGCTTCTAACCACTATAAAGTTGTTTTTTCCACATCGCACTAACAACGCAAGAAGCCAACTTCAAATTGGCGCCCGCCGGCCGTCCAAGAAAAAATATCCTAAAAATAGAGCATAATTGGGAAAAAACTTGCGCTTCTAAGTGCTTTTTATGATAGATTTCCGATTTTCCGTAGCTTTTTTGATGTTATCCGTAGTTTAACGACGGCATCTGTAGAAACTACGGAGAATCCGTAGTAGTAGTCTCTGAAAATGGCGCAGTTTTGGCGCAGGAGCTGGTAAAATAGGCAATTTGTATCAGTATGTATCAAAATTTGGTTTTGGCGCAGTTTGGCGCAAATGGCGCAGGCGTGTGAGCCCTGCGCATGTTTTTACCTTCTTATTAGCTTACTCGACTTTTTTTCAAGATGTCACCAAAAAAGTCCTTAAAAACGGTAAATTTAGATTTTAATTTTACATTTTGGAAGATAAAAAATATCGGAATTACATTTTTGAAAAAAAATGAAAAGTTATCTTTAAACTAAAATTTTTTTATTATGCTTAAATTTTGGGTAATGGTAAATCAGATCCTGTTAAATATAAGTTTATAAGACAACAACGATTACCTATGGCATGACTTTAATAATACTGCATGATTTTAATAATATATAAAAACTAATATGAAAATAATTTTGCATAAATCATGACTATTAAAAAAAGGCATAAGAACAGACAAATAGGATTCATTTGAACAGACATGTCTGAACATGAAGTCAAAATTCAAGAAAATTTTCATAGTAACAAAGTATTGCCATGGAACATGGAAGAAAAACACCTAATGTTTTCTGGAAAAAAGTGATAAATATGAATCTAGAATTCTACGATTACATTATGTCAAAAAATTAATGTTTATCATAAAAATTATTTCACAAGATTAAATCATGATACAAAATAATGAGCAAGAGAATTTTCATAAAAAATTTATGTTTTAGTAAGAATTGGAAGGATTCTTTTAATTTGATCTTAGATAAAATAGACAGCGCAAAATGCATTTAAAAGTTAAAAAAACCTCTTTAGGTTTATAATCCGTCCAGAGAATTTCAATGAAACAGAGACAAAGAAAACCAGTTTTAACAAAATTGGATTTCGACTTCAATAAATATAAACTGAAATGACGTCTTGTATTTACTGGAAGGTAAATTCATTATTCATTATGAAATAATCCACTTTCTTATGAAATCCGTTCAAAATTTTATGAGAACATATGAATTATTCTGTGTACGTTCATTTATTTCATCACCGCGCACTTTCACTTGTTTTTGTTCTAAAAATGGATACATTGTTACAGCGATGGATACATTGTTATCAAAGATATGTAATGAGCTATTCAAAAACTTTATTGCACGTGTCATTAATTTTAGATTTTTTTCCTATCAAATAAAGCGCATTGGCCAATCACAAACGTTCGTGCATATTTGCAGATTTTTCAAGGCAGATTGTTACTGTTCCAAACATATATTAAACAAATGTGTTTCAACGAATATAAGCTCATGTTGAAAAATGCAGTTTTATTTTTCGATTATGCAGTTTCTTTCAGTATATATAATAACTGAATTTCTTCACAGTGAATTTTACAGAGGATGAGGAAAAAATTGAAAAAGTATCTCTGCAACATTTTATCTTATTCACCGTTATAATACAAAACTGGTTGCATTGAGTTGATACAATTCCTACTTTTCAATATTTCGCGTAAAGACTTACATCATCGAATAAGGGAAATACTCGAAACTCGCCTACGAATATTTTCCCTATGAACCTCTAACCGAATAAAACTCATCCGAAATCAAATATGCAGAGAGTATAAACCACTGTATCGGTTACAACCAAGAATTTCCCATGCATTGAAAAGTTCCGCCTGTAAGAAATCTAATCCGAACACGACAATAGACATCTGTTTGATTTTCAAAAGACTACATCAAAATTGAATATCCCAGTAACTCCCACGCGATTTTGCATTCAAAGAAGAAACACACAGATGCTTAATATTTCCTCCACACACCGCAAAATAGAATTTTTTTCGATGCTTTCGCATCCCTTTCAAATGACAATCCAAAGAGTCGCCAACGAATGTTTTTGGAAGGATCTATGCAACAAGTGGCCCTTTTTCTTGCACCGCTAAAAACCTCTTGAAGGACGGGCGAGACGAAGAAATCTCGGAGAACGCATCTGCTATTACCGATTCTTTTCTTAAAACCTCGCAAATTCCTTCACAACAAAAAAAGTGGCATGACGCTTCTGTGACAAGCGCTGAGGCACCCATTGTGATATACCAGGGATTTCTCCTCCTTTTTTTTGTTCTGGCAAAGAGTGGGTATTATTGAGAAAGAGAGAGATATTTTGCTCTGAGAAAAGAAGCGAAAAAACAACTCGGCCCAGAGATAAGCTGTAATCCAGCGGAATGAATGTTTTGTCGAACGCGGATGTTGAGTTGTACAAAGGAGGACCCAAAAATAACAAGCGTCGTCGTAGAAGAGATGGTTTTAAAACGCTACGATTGAAAGGTTTGTGCACCTCTTTGGCCCTATCTGACGAGATAGGGAGAATCCGAGCGATTTTCTTAAGAATCACAAAAGAGTGCGAGTTTTTGGTGTGTTTGAGTTTTTCGAAAAAGTTACTCAATGATATTTAACTTTCGGTGAAAGCGTAAAGAGAAATTCCATTCATTTGAATATTCGATAACTGAAAGTATCGATTAAACTGTGTGGTCACTAAATGGAAATACAAACAGCCGCAACACCATACCGTATATAACGACATCCATACCATAAAAAATAACTCTCGTTCAAAAGCAAAGAAATCTATTCAATGCAAGAACTTAGGAATTTAAAAACTTCAGTGACCGATTTTTTACGGTATTTTAACTACTTTTGGTTAGGCTGGCTACCTTGTCATTGATGAAGAAATATTTTTCGATGATAATTACAATAATAACTGCTTCTAATACATTACGTCTTAGGCGCCTATTCTAAATGAACAGAGTATAGTGCAAAACAAGTTTGTTAGGTACAAAAACATTTCAAACACACGATACCCTTTTCCAGTGATGAACAAAATCTACCACAGTTCTCTTTTCGATTTATAAAGGACTATGTATATTAGCCTAAATTTGAACACAATATGCAACAACCTGCTTTTACTTCTATGGATGTCATACATGCAAATAACTTTCTTTGTGAATTAATGAAGGTTAGAAACATACAAATGACTTATTGGCACGCAATCAGAATCAGGTTCGGGTTAATACGTCTCATCGGTCTCATCCGCAGTAAAGGGGTACGGTTTTCCTGATCCTGCTTCTCTGCAGCAGGTGTTTTCTTAAGAGTGCTTTCGTTCCCTGCTTTTAAGGTAAGTACCTAATCATCCGGCATGTGTTTCAATCTTTGCATTCAGTCCTATCAATACCACCATCCAAGTAAGTGAGGACCACCTGCGGTTATTAACCCATAACCGCACACCACACAACAAAGAAACCTTTTCTCTCTCTCTCCTTCTATGGCCAGGGTCAGCCTGGAATCATGGACGGGCTTATCTGGTCGAGCGCATCTTATCGGCGGTAGTTATCTACCCCACTCAATTAGTGGACAAAGGGGTCCCTCTTGCAGGGGTCCCCCTTTTGGGGGACCCCTTTGTCCAGTAATTGAGTGGGGTAGATAAACTACAGCCGATAAGATGCGCTCGACCAGATAAGCCCGTTCTGCGCTTGCCGTGACGTTAGCCTATATCTCAGGTTTTCAACAATGCCCGGATAAAAAAGGCTATTAAACTTCCGGCACGACGCGCTTAACGACAGTATAAAACGAAAGTGTAAAAGTAAATCGAGGCCGAAACGCAATAACAAAAAACCCAGGAACGCCCCGGCAGCCAAAAAAAAAAAGAAACTTGGCACGGGGCGCCATAAACTAGGTTACCGCCCCATCAGTTCCAAACAGCCCCCGAACCATCTTCTTTCCGCGGGGCTCGCGAAGATTTATCTTAATTCGCAGTTCTTATTTCAAATTTGCGACGTCCGCGGATGACCCTGCGGAAATGGCCGGAGTGTCCGGCCCGCTTCATCCGGAATGACTTTTATTGCCGGATAGGTGCCCCGGGGGGGTGAAAGGAGGGTGCTCTTCCAGGGATATCTGATGATGGAAAATATCGGATGGAAGTCGATGTGAATCATTCGGGAAATCCCGCCTCTTCTGTGATTGTGATGGACATTTTGGATGAGGAGCACGCATGATGGCGATGGGGTGCATCAACACTCAACAGTCCTGTGTAGTGACAGTTATGTGTCTGAGCTGGGAGTGGTAGAATGTTAATTGCCATATTGAGAATTGGGAGGGGGAAGCGGTGGTATCACTATGGCAGTGAAAGATTGGTGGACTTACTGACTGGTTTAATTGAGGGTATAGTTTCATAATAGAAAAAAAACATAGCTTACTAAGGCAAAAGCTTTTGAGCCAATATTAAAAACATTGCAAAGCGTGAACAGTTATAATCTTATCAGGCGCGGATCCAAGTAGGGGCAGTCTGTAGTGTCCCCCCTTGGATCCAAAAAGGTTCTTAAAATGAGTTAAAACCCTACTTTTACAAGTCAACATTTCTTCTGGAAGAGGATACTTTTTTGAAACTTTTGAAAATTTGAACATAGTTCAGATCTGGATGACAATACGATATTATCTCGTTAGTTCGGTTCAATTTGCTGTCCCTGAACCCCCAGGGGGACTTAAAGTTTAGAAGTTCAACTATTTAGAAGTTTAGAAGTTCAACTTTTGATACTTTTTTGAAAACCCCAACATTTTATCATTTTTTGGCAAAAGGTAAAGCGGGTGGTCGGGAAAAGTGCCCTCCCCCTTTGAAGCCGTGCTGGATCCGCGCCTGAATCTAATTTTATATATTAGTTTTCTTATTTTTATTTTTTACGTAAAGGTCATAATGCTAATTTGCCTGTAGGGTTGGATTATGGCCATTTAAGCATTGGACATTGGAGAGATGTCTATTACGGCGACGAGTGAGAGTGAAAAAAGTGAGTAAAATCTGTAAATACAGAACCCTCAGTTACCTTTCCAAACGGAAGATATCGTCAACATTCGGACGCACTGAAACACGGACGAATTCCCCATCCTTTAAGGAACTAATCAACCTTCACAAAAAAAACGCAACACGAGAATTAACCCTCGTCGATCGATCAACCCACCAATTAGATCCCTCTTTGATCCGTTTCGGAGAGTCTCTTCATGTTGTAACATTCCGCCGGTGACAAGTCGCTCAATTTACCCGCGATGCAACGAGACGTTTCATGAAAAACCGGGGAAGAAAATTCCAGATAAGAAGACGGACAAGGCAGAGACATCTTCTCCCAAAAATTCGATCCATCACTCCAACAAGCATTAAGTTATCTCCGGTGCTCTTCAATCTTGCCTCGGTTTTTATTATTATGAAGTATTACCGAGTGTCTTTCTTGTATCGGTTTCTGTACCCGATAAAACTCTCATTTGTTTCCTCGTGCGGATTTTTTTTCATGGAGAGAAAACTTTGTTTGAAAGTTTTGGTTCTTAAATCTTAAATACACTCGTCAAATTAAGAAATTTTTATCTTAGGAATAAAATTACACTGTAATCTCGGTTCCTTATCAATGAAATTCATTTCGTAGAACCTTTTAAGTTTGGGGGGGATACAGGGGACATATTTGGATTCAGAAGATTACTATTAACTAGTTGCTAGAAAAAAATTCTAGTGTCACATTTCCCCCTTCATCTCAGTGAGGGTGAGTCGGTACGCGCGTTTTTCCATACCAGAGTCTACATTTTAAATCCGGTACGGGTTAATGTGCTTCAAACGATCTAATATTTTATAGGCGAGTTTCATGCCAAAGAAAAGTGCTAAAAGAAAAACAACAATCAGAATGCTTTTTAAACTATGGAAGTTTGAATAATAAGGGACACCATACACTCTTAAAACGACAGTCTCAAAACTGAGTAAAAAGTACTCAAACTGGCTTCGATCCAAATGTACTCAAATTTGAAAACATGAATATACTCATTTCTGAAAATGTGCATGCTCAAAAGTGAAACATCTTGAGCTTGAACTCAAAAATAAGCTCGATATTTCATTTTTGAGTATGCACATTTTCTGAAATGAGTATATTCATGTTTTTAAATTTGAGAACATTTGGATCGGATCCAATTTGAGTACTTTTTACTCAGTTTTGAGACTGTAGTTTTAAGAGTGTAATATACACGCTAGGCATTATCATCATCCTGAAAGAGCTATAATACTTTTTATCATATTTAACCTATTAAAAATAACTAGAAAACAAGGTTTCATGGGAATAAAATTTTAACAAGGGTACTCTCAAAAATAACCATTTTTTTTACTTTTTGAACTAAAACCCCCCAGTATAAGGATACTCGCAGAATAAAATGAATCCGACACAAATTTTGATCGCGGGCTCCTATCTCACTTGTTTCATAGCGCAGATTTTTTTCTTGCGATGACAAAACAAAGTGGCTCTTTTATTTTGAGAAAAAAAATTCGCCAATCAACCGGCGATAACAGTCCGTCTATCGGAGACGTGTCAACAAGGTAATACTCTTAAATAAACGGTCCGGTGTTAAATAAACGGCACAAACATCTCGATCCGAGAACATCTTGAGAGAGAGGGCAACCTATCATTTAACACGGAGAGGTTTGAAATTATTTCTTATCTTTCTCTCCGCGCAAAATGGAAAAAAATCGGTGGCTTTTTGGAAGTTCCAGCTGGCATCTTGCACCACTTAAAAACGAAGAAGAGGCCTCCAAAGTGGGAAGGCGACCCTCTTATCAAGATACACTATGATACGATGACAAGTCATCACTTATTTTTTCACCGCGTATTCATTCCGCAGTTCTCTACGACTTTCTTTTTTAAAATTTCGGTAAAGGAGAGCTGGGTTCTTTTTTTATGGAGGGTAACATGTGTTGGAAAAGGACCATTCCAAACAATTTATGCCGTCGTTTCCAGTGTTTATTTCCTGCAGCTTAATAAAGATTCATCACTGTGGTGAACTCTTAACGGGAATTTCATTTTAGTGTGTTGATGGTAATAAGACATCCAGCATAAACATAAGGGCTTATCTTTTAGAAAGTTTTTTCTCCCCTTTTAAATCTGGATAATGAACTCTGCAGATGTCACTTAAAAGTCAGATGGAATGGAGTGGGGTAGTGAGATTCAAGAGTGCAAGTGTTTTCTTTAGCTACTAGTTGTACGTAAAGAAATGTACTGGTGTGCCGACGCATGAAATAATTTGGATCTTAGTTTATTATTCTATGAAAGCTTTAGAGGTGGTTGCTGTCGCACGAGTGTGAAAAATGTTAGCAAAGGATTGAGCGAACTTAGTTGTAGGAATTTCCTCTCAACTATCAGCGAAGAAACAAAATGTAGAAGTAATGTAGGACAAACATAGAAGCAAATATATTTTTTATTTTACAAAGATAATTTTATATTTACTACACAGAAAAGGAAAAAAACTAACTAATTATCATAAATAAATAAATAAATTGGAATAAGTAATTCCTTTAAAAACTACCATTTGTTTAGTAACCTTATTAAGCATAATTAAATCAGAATATAATTTATTCAGCAGATATTTATTGACGCAAACATCATAAAAGATAAACCATAACTTGAAACAAGTCAAAAATTTCTTTGAAGAGTAGAAAAAGTAAGAACTAATTTAGATTTCCTATTACGAGACGTAAAAATAGCTCATTAAATTTCCAGAAATCATTAATAAGAATATAATAAAATAGCCTAGCTAAAAAAATATATTGATAAATAATGAGATTTTTAATCAAAAGTGTAAAAACCTCAGACAACATAACTGAGAACTTATAACGTAATGTTACTCAAAACTTTTAACTACAATTTGTCTAGTCATAACACTAGAATTTTTGAAAGCAACACATTTATCCCCCACATCATCCTTTCTTGGTATATTATCCCTCAAACAAAATCATTTAACATTCAAAACGCAGAATAAAAAGTCCCCACGCACAAAAGAACCAACAGCAAAAGCTGGGAAGCGGTCCAATATTTCCCTTCATAACTTTCATTTCATCATTACACTCTCTTCTTTTGGATATTTTATTTCGCCAAGACAGTAGCCCAGCCACCACCAGTGCGACCGACCGTTTTTTTATTGCAGTAGTACTCCGCTTCCGAGAAGTGTTCTTAAGAAAAAGTTCCAATTACCATGAGTGGAGATATGCTATTAGCCCGATATCCCTGATCTGTAGACGGGCACACCCATACTACCGAGGTTATATTTAGAAGAGCGATCAAGCCTGAGGACGGGAGGCGAATAAAAAATGGGATGATCATCTTTTTTACAGACCTAATGCGCTTACGTGTAGCTGGCGTTGGTTTAAGACACTGACACCCCTTATACAGAAGCTAACAAGAAAAGTGGTTTTTCTTTAATTCTTTTAATTAATTTTACAATTTCCTTTTTGTTGACGCCAATGATGTTATTGTATTTAGTATTGGAATTTATTTTTCCCTAATAGGTAGAATAAGTGCATAAAAATATTGGGAGAGCTGGATGATTATGATTAATAAAAGTAATTGTTATAATATTAATTGAATATATTTTAATAAACTAATTACATAAGGGAAGACATAAGCTACTAAAATAAAGGAAACATTCAATAGGAAGTCAAGATAAAAGTTTACCAGTCAACATGTATAAGAAGCAAAGTAGTTTCGTAGTTACACTAATTGAAACTCATTACTGTGTGAATAAAATAATTGGATTTCAGTAAATAAAATTACTTAAACTTAAAAAATGTTACGTAAAATTTTTGCATAAATCATAGTTATCTTACAGATAAAATTATTCAGAATATTAGACATATTACCAATACCTAAATTCTCCCAAAACAAACAATTACTTATAAAAATTCCCTCATAAAACCAAGCACTTAACTATCACAAACTCTTCCCAAAACACTTTAACTCACTCCTAAAAAATATAATCGCCTTTATTTACCCGAAAAAATAAACTTCATAACACTAGAACATAGTCTATGAACACCGAGAGAGGGCAAAAACTAAAAACTAAACAATGCTGCTTTAAGAACACTTTAAAAGCTGGCAGCATTAAAAGCATAATCGACTATCAAAAACTCTATTCATCAACTGATTTGATTCTGTTATCCAGAAGATAAAAAAAATTCGATATTTTTATCATTATTTCGTGAAAAGAACCCTTAAGTGACCTTCGCAAGAAAGCCGACAACGCAGCAAGTTTGGAGCACAAAACTAATATAACGATGCCTCCCCCCTCTAAAAATAGGTGCAACGAGAACCGCAAAAAAGGGGATGCGCTAATGAACTGAGCTCTTCACTTCAGTTTTTTTTCCAAGCGCGGTAAATTTTTCGGCGTAATTTTTGTCTCATTAGTAGAGACACACAACACCGACGGTAGCCATTATGGAACGTTTAAACGTCGACACCTGGCATCCAGTGTTACTCGCAGACGAACTTTTTTCCCCTCCTTGTGTTTTCGCCACGTTCACTAGAAGGGTCCTTTTCACCCCCGAAAAGATAATGGAAGCTTACGGGCAGGCTCGATAATTTTCGTTAATAAGGTTTTAGTGCCATTCACACGTGAAACGAGATTAAAAGAACGACTCTTAAGTGGGCATGTGTTGCACTAAGGCTCCCATTTTTTCCCCTGTTACTTAATACCTTGCCGTTTATTACTGAACTAGTTGATGACCAATAATGGTAGCGAAGTATAAGGATGATTGACATTACCAATAGCACTAAAAGAGTAAAGTGATTATGTCAACGATAATTTGTATATAAAATTGAGGATATTTGTTGAGCTTAACTAAGTGCACATTAATCATTTTCTGTTTAGTCAAAGGGAAGCAGACAATTTTTCGAGTTAATGTATAAATACCTTCAATTTCTTTCTCTGTTTTAATGGTAGCAAAAACGTAAGAATGGTTTACACTAAGAAAATCTGATTCCAGTCAACGAGAATTTGAACATAAAAGAATTTCGTTGAAAATAATTTACAGGATGTTTATCATTATATTTCTTAAATAAAAGGGGTATAAGAAAAATAGACAATTATTTTAAGTTATGGGTACGAATATCTTATATTTTGTGCCCTTGTTATTTTATTCCTAAAATAAATGAGGACTAATGACGATTGAAAAACAAAAGAGCTAGGATACTATGAGTAAGGAGATTATGAGGATACCCCTATGAGTATGGAGATGGATGTAAACGAGAATTCGGTCACATAATAGGATATTTGTTGAAAACAGTTATCATCTAACCATTAACCATTTAATTTCTATTAAAACAATAGAGATTCTCTTATTGAAGCAGTTTATGACCAATAGTAGCGATGAAAAATATAATGATATTGACACTAACCACATACTACAAAGAATAAAGTGGGTGATGTCAACAAGAATTTGGACATTAGTTGAAAACACTCCACTCAGACATTTATGTTTCGGAACACAGGGAGCGAAGAACTACAATGTGAATTATAGAACATTTTTAGAGTAATAGCTGGGAAATGTGTTCTTGAAATAGCATCAAAAGCCGTTAATGTTAAAGTAAGAGCGCTATTGAGGAGAATCTAATGGTGGAAAGAAGAGCAGGTGAAAACAAAGATTTAGATATGAATCATAACAGGACAGGGGTAAGGGTATTACTTTTTACTGAGGGTTTCCATTTCTGATTTAGAAATAACGGATATTCCATACACCATACCAAAGACCTTCCGTACATTAAAGTTTTCATTTCATCGGTGCTACTATTCGTGCAATAAAATAAATAAAACGTAGTGAAAAGTTTTATAACTAAAATAATATGATGTTTCAAATAGCGGAGAAGATATATTTCAATTTCTTGAATGCAACAGATATTGAATATTTGCACGTTATATAGGATTTGCAGAATTCTAGAAAGGTAAACGTCGAACGGTTTCAATTTAGTTTTATTTTATTTGCGTTTGTAAATAGACCAATTGAAAAAGGGGGTCTCATAAAAACCTGTAAAAAACAAAAATATTGAATTTTTCCAAACTTGTATTTTTTAATATATAATACTTGCTTCCTCTTTCTCTTCAATTAAATTATTAGTAATTTCTATCAATATATTAAACAATAATATAATTTTTGATGTCGTGTCTCACGTATCCCATACCACGGTTATTTTGTCCTATTTAGGCCTACATCCAAAGTTAAATGCCAATATCAAAGTAAAAGTTATAAGTTCAGGGTAATATTGATGGACTGAGTGTATCATCAGTGTGCGCTCGGCTTACCACCTCTTTTAATAAGTTTGATTTTAGTTAGATGGTGATACCGAAATTTAACGTTTACAAAATTTATTTATTTATTGGTTTTATTTTATTGGTTAACGAAATTTATTATGCTTTCAACCAATTACCAACCAATGCTTAATAATAAACATATTTCCCCCAATATCTCCATCTAATAAACATATCCAGCTTACTAAAAAGTGGAAAGCGGCACTACATCAACAAGTAAGAAATACCTGCCCCCACCTGGAGACAATTCATAAATTCCGTCTCCACCATTCTCACCAGAACCCATCGCTTCGCACACCAAAAATAGATTAAAAAAACAGCTCAAAAACACAATTATTCCTCCATCATCATCATCATCGCAATAATACCACCAAAAATTATAATATTTCGCATCCAACTCGAAAACACCATTTCCCACGCATTAAACCAAGACGAACTCCAACACGATTTTAACCCTCCCAAACCCTACACCGCCCTGGATTCCCATCAAACCCTACACAAACCTCGGGCCGGCCAGGAGCCAAAGGGTTTTTAATATCTAATGCAAATGGCGGACTCCTGTTCACCGGGAAGCAGACGATTTCACCAAAATGGATTACATTCCACACCGAGGACCTGTTCCACTCATGACGAGGGTCAGCCAGCCCTAAGCGTGAGAACAATCATCCTCTTATTTTTTTTTCTGAACGTGAAGGCCAAAAGCTCGAGCGTGATGGTCTTTGCATGACCATCTCGGGAAGGTCAGTCCATCTGTGACCCATCACGGTCGAAGGTACCCTTGGATAGGGTATTATAATGCTCGGGGTCGTAATAAGTACCCTAGTTTTAACAAGGGTTGGTTTTGAGGAAATGGAGAAGAGTGCATGTAATGGAATTCTATTGAGATTGGGTTTTATTCAGGACTGAGTTGAGTTGAGTGGTACGGGGTGAATTTTAAGATAGAGGTAAGAGTGACATGACAAAGTCCTTTCATGCGCTTTTAAGATTAGACAGAAATGCCCCTGTGCTTCAAATGTCAATATAAATGGAGCTGTCAAAGATTGTCAGAAAGCTTATAATTTTTTTGTGTGAATAGGTATAACTAGAAGAGGAATACACAAACTTGGGAAACTCATCTTATATGAACCAAGGAAAACTGTTTCGAGGGAAGGACGCCTTAAATTTTAATATTTGACTTAATATTGGAGGAGATCCAGTGTAAAAATTGGGGAAAGAGGTGTTAGGTTCGTATAGGAAAAGGAAACAACTAAATTCCTGGTGATTTAATTGATCTCTGGTAGATTTAATTGACATTTTGATCCCTCCAGTTTAGAAATAATTTTTAAAACGAACTTACAATTTTAACACTATAGAGATCATCACTAATTTTTTTAAACAACAAAAGGAACTGAGTACTTTAAAATCACCCAAAGATATACCAAACTCCCCTACCCGATAAGGCAAGAAAACTACACCAGGTGAGGATAAAATACCCATCCAACGCCTCTCCCCATCCCCCCTAGAGAAGTAATCACCCAAAAAAGCCCCAACACCTAAAAAACCATCCTACCCGCATACGGACAAATCCCTCTCAATGCATAAGAAATCGCCCGCACCTCAGTATTACAAAGAATTCCCTCTATTATTCCATTCGCACCACGTACTACTATATAACTACAACACCCGCGTATGTCCTTCACACGCATGCATCGCTTACATGCAGAGATTCAAACGACGCGACCGAGCCGTCAAGGGGAAAATGGACAAAAATTTCCAATCGCTGTCCTCATGGATTTAGAATCTGGCCCTTCCATTGGTTCTTTGCGCTTTGACGTAGTAGTGACGTGATAATTTATAGGGAATTTCGAACAGTCACGACGCGAGGTTCACTGCATGTAAACCCGCCTTAACACAGAAACAATGACGCCAGAGAAAGGCAGTCGGCAAGCAATCAGGCTGGAGTAATTAAATATATCAGCAGCGTTGGAGGTCACCGCCTGTGCGAATGGGACGCGAGGCGGGGAACACGGTAGTAGTCCTTCGTGTGACGTCGAACGGACGTTTTTGGTTGGATGACAGTCGTTGGGAAGACACCCTAGGACTTGGTCGAGGGGCGTTGATGTTTTTGTTATTTAGGCCGTTTATAGGATTCTCAAAGCGGTCTTCCTTTGTATGTTAATTTACTCCGTGTTTTTTTTTCATTCATTACATGGCAACAATTCTTATTGGTTTTGAGTAAACTTCATGGCAACACCCTTTGTGTCGGTTATCTTCAGTAAAGTCGTAAAAATTCTACAAAAATTGTTTCCCGGGCGAAACTTAGTGTAAAATTAAAAAAAACCTCAACTAGGAAAAACACTAATTATGATAAAAATTTTGAATATATTTAAAGAACAATTTTTCGAAAGTGAAATTTTATACAAATCGAGAAGTTTTACAAGCTAGCTCCTCTCCTTTTTTCAATCTCTTGTTGAATGTCTGGAATCTTCACTTTTCCTTTTTTTCACAGTACCCTGCTGAGCGTTTAACTATTTTACATATATTTTCTTTTATTCCATGCATTTCAATACAGTAAAGGGATCAACAAAATCTCTATCCATGGCTTCCAAAAAAAGTCTTTACAATTTAACTAATCACCATGACAACCCGAGCGATGATGCCACCGAATCCCTCAAAAATCGCCCACCGGCGGCGGCACAAAGAAACCGGCAATTTCGCCAACATTCCGTTAATTGGCGATGAGCGTGTTTTAATATTCAAGACCACACAGGGAGAGACGGTAGGCGATCCGCGTTTTGTACAGAGGAGAGAATCAACGCCAATAGTGCAGCCGCGATTAATCATCCGAGCGTCGTTATACGGGGGTATCGAATGTTTCATAATGCACAATGATTGGGTGTCCTGGTTGTAAAGTAATCGATATATTAGGTATCGATACTTGGGCATCAAGCCCTTAATGTTTCATATACTTTTAAGAATGTGTTCATGAAAGGTCACGGTTTTACTGCGTTAAATAATGCGTACTACATACGAGAATGTATATCATGTGTAATGTAATGAAAAAGTGTGTAATCATAACGTATCGAAAGGTATATTGATCACTTGAATGAAGTAGAAGTAGAGGAAAAGGATGAGGTATGACAGAGGAAATGGATGGAGAATAAGAGAAGAACAGATATGGACAAAAAATGAAAAGATGATATGGATGAAGATGAGAGGAGGAGAGAGGTGATGAAGATAAAAAGATGATAGGGATGAAGAATATTAGATGAGGAGAGGGATGATGAAGATGAAAAGTGTCGTTGAATTTTACCGTTGGAGCAGGGTGTTGACTAATATTGTCTAATAGAAGAGAAGATGGATTGGACACGTGTGATTTTGCCTAAGAAATTTGTCTGAGTTGGCTTTCCGTTGGCCAGTTTTTTGAGGGGTGAAGGTAGAAAAATCAAGAAAGTTGCCAGCAATGTCTGAGACTTTGGGATTAGGAGCGTCTGGGTTTGTGAAAAGTTATGCCCCAGGTCACAACGAATTCATGGGAACCGACATCCGAAAAGCTTGCTGGTGGTGTTATGAATAGGGGAATTTTTTCGACTAAGTAAACATGGGTGGTATATTAATCAAATCATATGTAATGCAGTGCTGCATTACAGGCTATGGATGAAGATGAGAGGACGATAGGGATGAGAAGAAAATAGATGATGAAGATAAGAGAAGGAGATTGATGTAGTAGATCATTAAAGAATAAAAACGGTGAAAAATAAAGACGAATACCCACAAAGAATAAAGAAAGATACATATTTTCCAGTTCGTCACTATCCAACTAAACCCCTCCCCATCGCAGCTTTCTCCCAACAATCCATCACTCAGTCTCCATTATACAAAAATATCGCATTAACAAACGTTAATTCCCCACTCTCACCATAAGTCCCGAGATTTCCCTCTCTCGGAATATTATATATTCCATAACACCACCATACAACCGATCGTTACTTTCGATCCTGATGCAATGCGCGAATCATGAGGGAGGCTTCGAAGGGGTCTGCGGGGATCCGATGATTGGCACGTGCACAAAGGGATGGTGAGATTTAATAGAACTTTCTGCTCCGCTGCTTCAGAGCAATCCGACGGACGAATAAATAAATGGAGGAGGAGTATTCTTAGGGCTGTCTTGGGGCCCCGTTGTGGCGTCTTAATGTGGGCGACTGTCCGTGGGGGTTAGAGATTTAAATTAAGGGGTTTAGGAGGGGAAGTACTGCCGAATTTGAATGAATGGGTAGAAAGTTTCAAGGCAAAAGTCGGGGATTATTGAGAGATTAATGATGATTAGTCGGAGGGTTCCCAGTAAAAATTACCAAAATTTAAACATTTTTCTTACGGTCGTACTCACCCCTAACCTGATTGACTGACTTCTGATTGGCATTTAAAGAATTTCTACCGATCAAGCGTTTGACTCCCAGTTAACCGCCAGTCAGGTTAGCGGTGAATATGTCCATAAGTCACTTAAAGTGTTAGTTTGGTCTATTAAGTTTCAATACAATTGTGGTTTAATAATTTTATAATGCGAATTCCTGATTTTGGTGTAAAGAAAATAGAAAAAATACGTTTATGGGTGTATGGATATCTTTTGACATTCATTCCTGAAATTACTTTCCTGTGTAAAGAACGTTTCTTTTTACAAGTACTGCCGATTTCATGCATTTTAAATTTGTCAAAAAAGATAATTTCCATAATTTAGTTCGATTTAGGCAAATTAAGTCCAAATTAAGGCCACCTACCCAAGTATCATAGTACTACCTAATTTCAAGTTCATGACTATAAAGGTAGGCTTGTAAAACAAAGCACTAAATGTATAATCAAACCTTGATACAGTCAACTGTCAGTAAAGCAAATAAATAGCTTCTTATATAACAGAAAGTTAACTACAGCCGATATTATTGTACACAGTCGGATGTACATTCGTGACCAACGGCCAAAATCTTTTAACATGATAAAAAAGAGGGCACTATATTTTTTATTCACTAATTCGGGGTTCGACTGAATTATTATAAAACTCTATAAAATCAAAAGATAACGATGCACATAGAATTCTGTACAAAAAAAACTGTCTTTAAATAATTCGCATTATTAAGAACGCGTACATGGAAATGCAAAAAACCAAAACGCACGAATTAAAAAACGCCCCAACGCGCCCCGATGGCCACACGTCCCTAATTAGTGCCGAGCAACCCAGTAATTACCCTCGGTGGCCAGAAAGAACCATTTGTGCGCACTTATCATTGGGCAGTTGACAAAAACGGTCCGAAGGGACACGGACGCGGTGGCGAGCGGACCCCTTTATTAAATCGAAACAGTCTGCCATGATTTATAAGTAACACCAAATTAGCAGTTGAGTTGCGCTGTGTGAGGTCTATCCGCAGGCTATCACCTGGAATGGCGGAGATCGATTCTTTTTTTAGGTATCGATGTTTATGTATCGACTACTTAAGGAGATGTGTCGCAGGCAATAACGTCATTTGCAGAACTTTCATGTTAATTATTGGGCTACCTAGAGTGGTTTCACGAGCTAGAGTATCAATTAAAGTTATTGAGGTGATTTGATTTGTTGAATTTTGTGTTCCTCAATGAGAAGAGAGAGAGAGAGAGAAAGATGAAGATGAAATAGAAAGACGAAAGGCTAAGATAATTATATGAAAAGGAAGGAGAAAGATGGGTGAATCTCTTTTAAATTACTCGATTAAACAGAAAGGAATGAACAACATAAGAGAAAGGTCCTTTCCGATTTATATTCCTTTCTATCCTTTATTTTCTTTACCTTCTCGTTGTCTTTTTTCTCTTTCTCTTTTATGTTTTTACACACATTTACTCTCTATTCCTTCTTCCTCTCTAAGAAACAATTCAACACATTACATCACCTCAATACGTCGATAAAATCCATAGCTCTAAATTACTCGAGCCGAAGTACCCGTTAACCAAAGATGAAGCGTTTTCGAGTATTGACTTCATTGCACAGAAGTATCAGTTTCTGAAGCAAAAAATTCATTCATACCAAACTGTATTCGATACTTCAAAATACTACCTGTGATATGTCGTTTACTACAAAAGTAATCGATTCCGAAGTATCGATACTTATAAAGAATCGATTTCGTTCATAAGTAATGGGCATGCCCTGAGAGAATGAAATTCATGGAGTTGTAACATTTGGAAAGCATGTTTGCAAGCAGGATGAAATGGGTCTAGAAAGGGAGGGATAAGTAGCTAGATTCATCACCATCATCATCATCTGTGTTGTGTAGAAGGGGAGGGGCGACGGCGACCAGCTGTTGCATCAGGGAGAAGGGGTTGATTCGACGGTTCAGATCTGATGATGGACGCCTTTCGGTGTCATTCTTTGTTAGGAAGTTGATGGAGTGTTACAAAGACGGAGTTATTAAAAGGAACTTGCTGGATTTGAGTAGGTTTGTTATCATGCAATGATTCGTAACTCAACACACAAAGCTTTTTTTGCAAAGGATAAACTTAAAAAAAGGAATGGAATAGGTCCGATTTGATGGACCAAAACCGGTGAGTCTCATCTGTGAAAGAAAGGATAACACAAATAATAAAAAAAAGTAGTATAAGGTGCAAATCTAAGTAATGGGGCAACACACTTGAAGCGGAAACACATCATATTAGTAATACATTTACAGTGAAGTGGCTGAAACATTTTAATACACATGTGAGACAACTAACCGCACTAACATTCATAAAAGACAGGATAAATTATGAAAATGGTATTGTAGCCAGAATTTGATTTTTTAGCAGACACTATAACCACTCAATTTTAAAAATCATATGACATATTTTTGTCACTTCATATAGTTCACAGGATCACTCCTAGGTTCATCATTCCAGTATATCATTTCTCTATATTTATGTCCCCAAAATTTCCTTTCTCCAGTTTAAGTAATGTTTCATGATGAAAGACCCAAAGAGCATTAAAAGTAACATCTAAATCAATAGTTGTAATCTAATGTGAACAACTCTAAAAATATTGTTTCAGCTAATTCACTAACAATATAACACCAAACATGAAAGGAAAATTAGATACCAAATTAAATAGGAATTATAACTGAAAAGAATACTCTTTTTGATATTAACTACAGAATATTTCATTCGGCTTAAGCAACGGTGCTTGAGAACAAAAGAAACCCATCAAACCAACCCTCCTTCGTGACTTCAAAAGAATTAAACACACCATCCAATGCAACAACAGACTCTGACTAAACGCATCACCAATTTTACGCCACACAGCGTTTCCTGATGAATTAGGCCCTCATAATAAACCCTGGAGGTGTGTTAAAAGGCCTATTAGGCGGGGTTTGTGGGGCCCACCGTGTTCGAAAGGGGTGGAGCCAGGCTATGCAGCTGCCGCGAGAAAGGGTTGAGGTGTCCAACAGAACGGAAAGGAGGGAGGGAGGTTTTTTTTTTCTGCCAGGCTTGGGTGCCCGCTCGCCGCATGAACCTGATACATTCGGAACGCATTGTCATGCATGGGTGCCAAGGATGACTATTTAGCCGAAGCGCGGGAGGGATGTGAGTCAACTTTGGAAAGTCTGTCTGATGAGAAGAAGCATGATTGGGGGTTGGCTGTTTCGATTACATACAAGATATATTGTGTGAAACGTAGATACTGCATACATGTGATATCTTCAGATGATATAAAAATCTTACGTCCTTACGTATGTTTGAAAACTCATGATTGGTTGGAACAGCAGAAACATTGGATGCTTTTTAAAGTGCCGATGATTTCCCCAACGGTCCCAAACAAGATAAAACAAACTCTAAAAAGGGTGCGAAAAACGTTGGTTGTGGTGCAACGAAAATTGCAGAATTAAAACCATAAGCGTTAATATTACAAGTATGTTGCCAAATTTGGGAATGGAAATTTTACAATATTTGTCAAAGTTCTGTAACGAAGCTGATGAAAAACGTACGAAGATAGAACAAGAGGTTAAAATTAAGATAGTTTAGTTGAAGATTTAAAAAATATATCTGTGCTTCTCACAAGGGTTTTACGGGGATATATTTTATTTATAAAATACTGAAGGAAAGTGCAATTCGAGTTTTAAAGTTTGAATTTCTCTTGAAAGTTATTTATATAAGCAAAATATCTGTATACTAAATAAGTCGAATAAAACATTAAAGGGAGTTCCATAAAAGAGGAAATTAAATACATACAGTAAAATAGTAAATTTATTAAAACTTGGCAACTGGCATTCATTCTGACAGCAAAACCCACATTAAACTCAAAAAATTACTTTCAAATGAAGAATAAGATCTTCAATTGCCTAGGATCTTACTACCCCAAGAAACATTTAAAATTGCCTTTATGACCCAGAGAAACCTCACTAACTGTTATTACAAACCTTCAACACGAAATCATATACCTACACATCAAAAAATTCGAGGCGCTAGTAGCAACAACGAGCTTACACCAATGCAAAGCTGCTGGAGTTAGCTCAAATCACGAAATACTTCCGAAATCCGCCTAATTCCAAAACAGGGATTGCACTCCTCCTTAATGGGACGAAAGGGACCACATTTAAAGCCATTCCAAAAACCCCCAACTCCAATAATTCCACACACAGTAACCCGCTCGTTCCACAAAACAGGAAAATTAAAACACCCCACAGCACATCTAAAGCCTCCGCATAACCCAAACACGCCCAACGACGGGCGTTCTCGTCATTTCACTGCACTTCTTTTTGGAACGTTGCGCCCCGTGTCTAATCCTGGCCCCGAAAACCAAAAATAAGGGGCCGGACCCTCTGGAAGTAGGGGCGTCAGCGAGCATTCGAAGTAATTATCGAAGGCTTAGAAGCATATCCGGCCGTGAGATTATAAATTATGCATATAGAAGTGAAGACAGGGAAAGTCGCTTTTCGGCCGTTTTTAATCGTGCGCTCGTTATTTTAATTCGGCGAAAAGATAAATTAGGGGTAGGAATGCTCCCCCAGTCGTAATCCCCCGGACTTTAACGAGTCAGAAAAGGGGGAGTGGAAAATAAACCACCTGCAGTCGTCGGAAAGGAGCAGTTCCTTATTCCAATTAGTTACTTTTAGAGTTCGGTAGATTAGGGAAATAAAGGAAGTGAAATTGAATGGTTTCAGAGCAGTTTCTGTTAAAGTCTGGATGCTTATTTTGCCCCGTTGTGAATTAGTTCGTTTGAAATAGAATCCTTATTGAATGAAATACTAGAGTTAATCACAATGAATTCGAAAAGGGTATTTTTAAATCGAGGAAATTGCATCGCGTTAGTAAAGTAAGATAAACAAGTTATGCAAAAGCTATTATATAGTAAGGTAAATTCCGAGTAAATCAACAAAGTAGAACAACTCAATTATTTGAGATATCCCTGTTTGCGTATTAGTCTTAAAAATAGGGTATTAACTCTTAAAATTATATGAGACTTTAATTGACGATTACCTTAAGAGAAAAGGAACTATGTAAGCGTAAACGAAGTAACTTTTGAAAAGATTTAATAGGGTAATTGACATATGGAACGCGTTGCCAGAAAATATAGTTATTAGTTTAAGCTAAAATTGAACAGTCAGTGAGAATTGGCGAATTAATAAACAAAGGATCAGCCTTGTTGGGCTTTGAGCCTGTAGCTGGTCGACGATATTTGTATTTGTATAAGAAAAGGCTCTTTAAACGGGCCAAATAAGTATCCAATTGCATCACCTTACACACAACTTTTGTCAAACGAATAAAAACCCGAAGAAAATACCACCGAATTACACACTCCAATTCCGACAATCCTCAACCACCAACAAGTTAATTTATGTCCGCCATTAAAAAACCCTCGGCGAAATTACAAAACAATGGACGCCATAAACAACCCAAGCTAAACGCAAACCCCTCCTTTAAGTCCAACTTTTTTTTCTCCACCATCCTCAGGTTTCCCCCGTAACACAGTCTCAGAAATAGAAGCAGTTACTTGCACGCGCTCTCCTGCTAAGCAAATTTATCACTTGCAATCCCAGGTTACGATCATGACACGCCAGATGTGCAGCTATATAATTGCCCTCCAATTAAACTTTTTTCCGTGCCTAAAAACTTTTTTTGTTTTTAATCTCTTCGGTTTTTCGTCAGATTTATTTCCCAATAATCACGCCGAGGATGAAAAGGGCTTTATATATTTCGGGAGTAAATACATCGGGAAAAATTAGTAAGTAGCCACACATCCTATGTTTGTTTTCTTGCTTTCATTAAATTCCTCTTTCGTGAGGTGGCATCGCATGTAAATCGTTTGGTGAGAGGAGGAGGGAAAAAAACTGTGTAACGCGGGTGCATGAAACTATCCGATCACGCGAGATGTTCTTGATAGGTTGGCTGGGTTCCTGAGGGAAAATTTTGTCTCTGGTTAGATATTATTTGGCGATGAGATTTCTTTTGCAGAGAAGTAAAGAGAAATTCGTATTTAATAAAGTTATGCCAACAGGCACGAAGAATTTAAATCAACCATTGTATAGAATTATTGCTCAAATATTGTTTATAAACTATTTTACATTTGATAAAACAAACTTATTTATATTTCTGTTTATGTTCTTTTATATAATGCAGCAATATTTACCATAGTTTTGATTATGTTAGTATTTTCATAAAAAATTATCTATTTATAAACATTTCCAGTGTCCAGTAGATCTCCTATAGACAGGCTATAAATATAGTAAAATATAATAAAATAAGTAATAATAATAAACAGACAACTTTTAAACTTCAATGCTGACCATTAGGGGTAACAGATAATTTTTACGCAAAAAGCAAATCTGGTAACGCCAAAAATCGATTAATAGTTTTAGGGTGTCAAATTAAAGCATGAAAAGTTTTTTTACGAATGTTCTATACACATTCGATAAATATTCTACATCATTATATATAAATTAGGTAGTGTAACTTGCATGGTCAAAAGCTACACATATCCTAATGTAAATATAAAAATATTTCCATTTACAAATCTAAGAAACTTGTCTGATTCAACCCAGTACGAATGTCAATCTATGGATGAATCCATTAAACTGCAAATAAGCGAAATTCATCAACGTCAAATAACCACAATAATGAACACTCTAAACCAAAAGCATTGATTGTATGGCGATAATTTTGCGATTGTTTTGTGTAAGAAAGAGATACAGTGTGTTCTTATAGTTACACAATTTAAGAACACTGTGAGATTCTAAACATATTTTATAACACTTTTCTGGATAAAACACATTTCTAACACTTTTCAAACATATAATCAGACGACACAAGGTTGTTAAAGAAACTCAACCCATTACGAAAGTCAAACAATGTATGTATGGCTCAACCATTATAAACATTTAAAACACATGAGAACAAACAATTGTTTAGTTAGTTAAGCCCCACTTAACATTAGCTCACAGATAAATGCCTATTCAAAAGATGAAATGACAACTGCATAACCAGAGCTCACACGAGTGTGCCCGCGGACGAACAAATTGAAGTTAACTCGCTCCATTTTCCTGGATTTAAAAGCAATTTCTGTGCCTCATTTAACTAATTGCGAGGACTGATTCAAGGAACCACTCCTGCCACGCCACTTAAAACCATGTTGAACGTTCATTTACTTGAACGCATTGTTTTAAACTAACTGAAAGTAGGATGGCTGTTGAGTCTTCAAGAAGAGTTAGTTTCTAGCCAAATAAGTTGGCTACTAGACCTTTTCACTCGGTACTAATTTGAAGTTACCGCATTTATGATTTACTCAGATCTACGGGGTAGAAAATTAGTTTGAAAAAGAAATATTAAGCAACACTGGTAAAATAACGTTCAGATAGATAATGAGGAATCCCAAAGAGTAAATTTAAAATTAATTTTAAACAGATTGAAATAGACTTCGAACAATATTATCATAAGAGGATTCCTGTAAAACTATTTCTGGGAAATTCAAACGGATACCTATAAGAATATCATTTACTTCTAAAATTAAAAAATATTAAAAATCTCACTGAGAGTAGAGTTCAAAGAAAAAATTCGGTTTTGGGGATGTAGAAAATTGTTTTGACCAATCTATAGGTAGTATCTCTTTATTATGATTTATAACTGCTTCATGCTGGTATCTTTAAATTGGTTCTTAAAAATTACAACAATTTTACCGCAAATATAAATCTCAATTTTTATGCTGAATAGTGATATAAGTAAAAAATACTACCTCGATATACCATCAAAAAATACAAATAGTTTTTATTTTTTCATGCGGAAGGGGTTTACTCAAGCACTTTAAGAACGAACTTCTATAGAACGCAGTTGTGTCACTGTTACTTAGGAAACCTTACCAAGGATTCAATCTTTAAATGGGATTGTGATCTAACAAGTGGTTTGGATTTAAGCTACTTCCCTCTGATGTGGCGATTTACAAATAGTTTATTTTTATTTTTTCTAAAGATCAAAATAGGTTCCAAATAACACACCTTACAGGCCCCCTTTTAATACTTCATTGACACAATTATTAAACCGTCAATGGGGTTGTAAAAAAGTTTAACTGATCTGGGTCTATTATTTGCTTGGTATGAATGAACCATTTTCGTTCATATAAAGCGACATGAATAACATGCTATTAAGGTTAATTTTCTTACTGGCGTGGATCACATCCAAAGGGGCTTTCATCCAGAAATGCTAGAAAAAACAACGGAATTCCAAATTTGTAGGAAAACAACGCCAAAAGGAAGGGCAGGATCTTTTATTTATAGCATGCAATTACATCATCGGGGCATTCCCTGGGCCCGCTTTATCATACAAATGACGCCATTTCGATTCCGGGGTGCAAGAGAGACAGGGGCCGGCGGAGAAATAAAGCTAAACGGAATTTTTTTATACCTTCCATTTGCCGCAGGTGTCGCGAGACAGCGCATAAATTGAATGTTTCGTTTTTATAGGCCCAAACAAACAAACTGAAACAAACGTAATAAAAGAGAAGGGTTTTTTGTAGCCTTCGGGATTTCAAAAGGATGAAATAGGGAGGGGAAATTTAAAAATTGATTGGGGGGATTTAGTAATTTTCTCGATTTTTTCTTGCGTTTGTTTATGGAGGGACTTTAAAAGGAATGCGTTGTGTAAGGTTTAGAAAGGAGAAAATTGGATGTGAAGTGAAGAAGAGTGTTAGAAAAACTATTAGGGACCAGGCCAGGGCTTGTTTTTGAAATTTCGAAAGCGAATTTAGAGTGGGAATAAAGATTTTTTTACACAAGCCCCGTTTTTCTTGAAATTAAGGAGAAACTCAAAATCATAACGGCAAAAAAATGAAAGAGCATTTTAATTCTAAACCGTCAACTAGTTCTAAAAACTCTCTGAAAATTTTCAAAATGGAGAATATTAGTTACTACATAAACAAGAGTTATTTACCAATTAAATGCAGCACATTAATCATAATGGTTATTTGATGTAAATTTTTATATTTTCTAGGATTAGCATTTATGTCTGCGCTATTTTACCATCAATAACCCACAATTAAACCAAAAACATACTTAACACAAAAAATGTATAATTACATTATCTTTGATGCATTAATTTTTTAGAGTACTTTATAATGACTAAGTAGATAATAATATTTTAGTACTACTGTAAGTTTACTCCAAGGCTAAAAAATTTTTTACAAAATTCCTAACGCTGATAAACTTTCAAACCCCCATTTCCTCCAATATAAATAGACTTCAAAAAGCTTTCAAAAAGTCATCAAATAAAAAAGCATTCTGTTTACATCAAAATATGCTTTTTCATTGAGTAAACAAGTGGAAGATATCTTTAGTAATGTTTACAGAGGCATCATGCAGCGTTTCCATAAATATTTTGACGGCAAAAATTCATTTTGGAATCTATTTTTCATATTTTTAATGCTAAGATCAACTACTTCCTTGGAAAAAAAGGAGGGGAGTAGGTAGTTCCGCGGGTATTCCAGTCTAAGTTAAATTTTCTTTAACAAGATTAAAATAGCATAGTCCGTGTTAGCTATTAACAAAATATTAGTTAATGAAATTCATTTCTTTCGGGCTTGTAGGCCGTGGTCTAAAATAAAATATAAGGTCCAGACGTTTCGTCGGAAGCTGTGTCCGACATCATCAGTGGAAATAAAACAGCGTTAGTTCACCGATTCAATAAGTTTGGTTTGGATTGGAGGTTGCCAGATCTCAACCAATCAATTGGAGGTTGCCATTCTGGCAACCTCCAATCCAAACCAAACTTATTGAATCGGTGAACTAACGCTGTTTTATTTCCACTGATGATGTCGGACACAGCTTCCGACGAAACGTCTGGACCTTATATTTTATTTTAGACCACGGCCTACAAGCCCGAAAGAAATGAATTTCATTAATCAAACCGGCTGTGAAAGTCTTCATGCTTACAAAATATTAGTTGTTTTATTTTAAGATTTTTAGAATAACTTCGTGTAAGAAATATAAACACCAACCAAAAAGTCTTACCTGTAATTTCACATACGTATGATGTGTTATTCCCTAAGTGGTCATATTTTTTCATACAAGGAATTATAAAAAACTAGAATATTTTCCACAACAATAAGAAAGGATACAAACAAGCCGAGGAAAAAGAATAACTAACGATGTTTTTCGTGCAATACAGGGCAAGCCGGTCTCGAACAATGTGTAATTAACACTTATCGCCGTCTCGGTAGCAGGGTAGCATACATGTATTTACTTTACCTTTCCCAGAAACCCATAACCTTCCATTATCTTCATCTTCTAAAAGAACCCACTGCTCTTTTGCCACAATTCTGATAGTTTTTAATGACAGACTGGCAACACAGAGGATGGTGTTTACCAGGAATGACTAATGCGCTATGGGAGGGCCGGTTTCGGTATGTATCCCCTTATTAACATACCAGGGGTATTGTTCGAACTTTGTTTTGAGAATTAAAAAGGAATTTTTAAGGCGTTGCACGTGCTTGTTGTTTTTGAACATTGGAAAGGGAATTAGGATCATCCTTGTCTAAGGGAGTTTTTATAGAAGAACTTACCGTTGGTTAAATGGATATTCTCAAATTTAGATTTGTTACGTGAAAAAAATGTACGAAGGAACAAGTTAAAAATTCTGTATGTATCTCTTTTGGGAATCCTTCCATTTGTATTTCATATTCTAATGATTTTAAAAAAATTTTCAGTCTTTAAAAGGTTATTTTAAAAGCTTAATAAATTAAAAAGTGTTTAAAATGAAAAAAAATATGTACCAAAACTTATAAGCGGACCTAGAAAAAGTTGTAACCTTCCCCCGAACCTAATAAAATTTGCCCAAACCGTATGTATTGCTCCTATGGAGCTGGCAGGGGCTTCTCCCGAACCAGGTTCGAAGTTTCGGGCACTTTTTCCAGGTCCGCTCATAAGTCTTAAATCTTTCAAAAGACAAAGAAAACCTACGCTCTTATTCCAATTTAGTCTATTGTAAAATTACATCCCAAAAGTAATATTTAAACATATATTTGGGGTTAGAGAAGTTTAAGTGGATAGTAGATCAACTTTCTCAACTTCTTTTTCTCCATATAAAAATTTTCCCCTTTGTTTTCAATTTTTCTCACATGTCATGGTGCATTAAAGGAACAAAACTTGACCACAATTAACTAAATATCACTGTATTAAACGTTACTTTCGTACCAAACAACATAAACCTTACACTCCCCTAAGCAATCATTTTCTCGTCTCCCATTAATTAGAACACCCCCATCATCACAAAAACCCAATCTACCTTCACTCAACACACACCTGTTCCCCAAACCTCACCAAATTGAATTCCTCCAGAACCAAAGGTCACAACACCACTAAAAATCTCCCAGAAGACACGACGCTACTACACCATAAAAACGCCAAGACGGGCCCCCGGACGCTCATATTCCCAGGTCCCACCAGAGGGCCCCCTACCAAAGGCGTTACGGAAACCGAGGCACGTACCCGATTCCTCAACTTTTCAAGGAGGACGTAATAAAGCGTAATTGGCAGTGATTTGGAAGCGGCCATTTTCGTAGCTCTCCGGCTTTATTTATAGGCAGGCGAGGTAATTGAATAGGGCTGCTAAGATTGCTGTTATCCGGACAGGTGTCGGTCTCTTGGCTTCTCGACGGGTGAAGAACGGTAGCAGAAATATCGGATGTTACGATGGTTGGGCTGTTTACTACAGGTAGCGTTTGGCAATCGTCCTACAGAATGCACTAAGTCAGTAATTCTGAAACACTTGGAACTAATGCTTAGCCAACGATAGTAAAAGGGTCACGTGATTTTTTGCTTATTAGTATTTTCTATTTTATTTAATACTAGATATTTTTTATGTGTTATAGAGGGTCTAACTAAGGTTAGAGGGTGTATAAAAGTATCTTCCTCTTTCGATCAACTGCCCCTCAGCTTCTTCCTTTCTCCCCTCCGAGTCTGTCAAAATCAGGTGACCATTTTACTATCGTCGGTTACGCAGTAGTGGGGTTGTAGAGTTGATACACCTCAATGAAATTTGGATTATTTCATTCGTACTGCTACTTTTTAGGGCTCTACTCAATTTTTAACAAAAACGAATGCGAATCCAACCACCGTACGTGTTTTTAACAAAAATCCAAACAGTAACAATAAAATTTCAAAATTTGGGATTTATTAAAAAACTAGGATCGTCAATAATGAGTTAAGAAAAATTTTCTTTTGCAACGTACTTAATGTTTAAAATTTATTTCTTAAATCAAAATATTTTCTTCTATTATAGAAATATTTTTCAAAATATATATTTCTTTAGTCACTTCATTACCACCTAGTCTACAAAGTTATGCCCAAGTAGAAAACTCTTTCCCGCCTTCCCAGGCACTAATAATTTCAAATTAATTTATTTATTAAAACAATACTTTACTTTTTCAATATTGGTTTCATAAAAATTGTTAGACGAAAGTTGATTTCAACAACCGGCAGATAAGACAGTCAAACGTAAAAAAAAGTAAATTAAAATACCATTTACTCAAATCCGATTTTTCTCGCTTCAGATAGGAAATACACAAGATTCTATGTTATTCCATTATGTAAAAAGAAACGCCATCTTTCATCCATCTCTTAACATATCACACGAAGCTTCCATTTTGAGAAGTAGCCATTTTAAGAGAAGCCAAAAGAAATAACATCAAATAGTACAATGGAGAATCAATTTCTTTCCAACTCCAAGGATATTTTTCAGATTTAAATTTTTTCGAAACTGTCTTTAGAACCTCAGCAGAATACTAAAAGCTCCATTAAAAAGTCATTTTGCCGAGAAGGGCAAGGGGGAATAAAATTTTAGAAAGAAAAATAAAACATCATTTCTTCATGTTACGCTGGGGGAAACCTCATGCGTTCACATAGTAGCTTTTCATCATCTAAGAGCTGCTTTATTCATAGTAAAAAAATAAAGTTCTTTTTGGTCAAAACTACTTTAGTGTGTAAACTATCATATAGCTCAACAGTTTATGTAACAGTTTGTACAAAAATGGTGGACTGCAACCTTAAAATAGTACAAGTAAAAAATGTGAGATATGCTGGATAGTTTCAACATGGATTCTTGTTCGGTTATACCAGTATATTCCAATGTGCGTTGTTTGGTTTAAAAATTCTTATGGAAGGAAATAATTAAAATTTTAAAAATAAGAAGAAACGGTATTCTAACTTTATTTCAAAGGAAACGATGAAATAAATACTTAAGAAGGTCTATTAGAAAGGTATAATAAGAAATATACAAATTAACTGTAAGTATTGGATAACGTTATTGAACCAATGGTTATATAAAAAAGTCAAATACAATTTAATTTAATACATTTTGAAGAGTATGTGAATGAAAATAAAAATAACATTTTTAATTTACACGGAATGATTGATTAGTTCTTTCATAATGAACACAAGAATAAAATTCGATCCTATGTGATTAATATCCTTTCTAAACTACAAAGGTGGACAGTTTTTTCATGTTAACTACCAAAAAACACATTTTTCTTGTTTGGTATTCCTTTACAACTAATTCCAAACTGACACTTACAGGATTTTTTTAAATTTAAGTTTGATAGATAGTTTGGTAAAGTATAGTCAGAACTTTTGTTTAGTCGTTTTAAATTAGGTACACGAAATTTTAATTAAAAGTTATCTTCTTATTTACACATACGAAAAAAACCCAATTCATCTATCAGAATTAAAGTTCTGAGAGAAACCAACTACATTTCAATAATTAAAAAAATTATTCTGCAATGCGCACGATTTAATTAAATCGTGCGCATTGCAGAATAATATTTTTCCAAAAATGGCTTAAATGGATTATAAATAAATAAATTTATAATTTTTTCTTATTAAAATCTTCGTTTATTAAAATACTTATGCTTGAAACTTGTAATTCGTGGGTACTGAATATATTCAAGTGGATATAATTGTGTAAAAGTTGCATTATAATAAATATTGGGTTGTCCCATAAGTTCTGTTACTTTTTACGAAGTTTCGTGTTTGAAAATTTTTTATGAAAAACTGGTAATAGGTGGAGATTTCAAACAAAGGGGATTTTGATCTATGTATATTTATGAACATAATGTGTGATTTTGGCAGTTCTCGTGATATTATTTCTGTTCAAAATGGCGGTTTGAAAAAAAAGACCAAAAACGACTATTTTCGCGTAATTTTTTTCTTTTGTTTAAAAAACTAGGAAGAACGCATAATTCATGGCTAAAAAAGTTTTACTGTATATTTGAAATGTTTATATTAAGATGTCATAGTTTCAAGATAATTCGATAAGTTTAACTTAGGAAATTTCGGTCTCAAACATTACATCTATTGCAAAAAACTTACCTCAGTAATGTTAGTCAATTTCCAAGAAATTTTCACAAAAAATCCTCAAAATCAATATAAAAGCTTACAGATAGACCCAAATATTCAAATTATGCAGTTTATTAAATTATCTCTACACTTTTGTCAGAAAGCAGTACGCACAATTCAAGCGCGCAACGTTTTAGCTTATCAGAATTACACTAGCTGAATTTATACACGCTATGCGAACTAAGCAATTATTTGCTTCATACGAAAACACTGCAATAAAAACAACTCGTTGGAATTTAGAAATAAATCCATTCAACTATATTATAAAAGGATGCTTTCCATGTTTAAACCCTTTAAACAAGAATTATGGTTTAAAAAACATCTGCCTTTTATTTGCTTCAAACCAGCTGCTTAGAAAAACAATAGGCTTGCTTTAAAAAACACGTGAAATTACCGATATATGAAGATTTAAAGCCAAAATTTCCTACCTTAAACTTATCGAATCATTTTGAAATTATGACATCTTAATCGAAACATATCAAATACACTGTAAAACTTTTTTTAGCCATGAATTATGCGTTCTTCCTAGTTTTTTAAACAAAAGAAAAAAATCACTCGAAAATCGTCGTTTTTGGTCTTTTTTTCAAACCGCCATTTTGAAAATAAATAATATCACGAGAACTACCAAAATCACACATTATGTTCATAAATATACATATATCAAAATCCCCTTTGTTTGAAATCTCCACCTATTACCAGTTTTTCATAAAAAAATTTCAAACACGGAACTTCGTAAAAAGTAACAGAACTTATGGGACAACCCAATATATCACTCTCGTACAAGTTTATGTGATCAATAAATTTTGAAATTAAGTATTATTATTAACTATTCCATGAAATTAAATAAATTGATGGGTTTACCTAACCAGTTCAGCACAATGTAAAAAAAATGGTTTTCTTATAACTAAAACTCGAAAGATCAAAAACATTGTTGCAATAACATCAAAATAGAAAAAGATGAGATTTTTTGCTACTTTTTTCATCAAAAGTAGTTTCGCAAACCAAAAGTACGGTTGCAAAAACCGAAATCTAATCAAAAACATGCGAACTTACCGCCATTGGTCTTTGCCACAACAGACGCCAAAAGAGCTAACAATATCACAGAAACCATTCTTCTACTTTTCCTCTTCCCTGAAAAGAACACAGAACGTAAGCAAACCAGCTCCAGCAACACATAATTCAAAATAACAAGATCAAAAACGCAAGCTGCCGGAAACGTATAAATGCTAATGGCTCGAAGCCATGTGGCGGCTCATACCGAAGATTTACGCGGAGAAAATTTTCAAGCCACGAGTACTGACAGCTCGAATAATTCATTCGCGTTTGGTTAATGCCGAATTATATCAAAAACCTTCCTCGGGAGAAAATTCTCCGGAAAAAATCATTCAGAAGATGTAGCGAAACGTAATCTCTCAACGCTGTAGAAGGCTGGTAGGAGAAATAATTTGGGGTAATATGGTCGGGAATTATTACTCATCGTCATTTCACCAGATTCTATACCGTAGCAATGGAAACTTTCATCCATGATTTTGACTGCGGGCGGTTTCGCATGGCGCAATAATCACAACGCAATCAAAATAATAAGGATGTACAATTTAAATCATAATGACAAAGCTACAAAGTAGTAGTGCACTAAAAGGTCCCACAGATAATAAGTTTTGGGGACGGATCAACCTGTTGAGTTAACTCGCTGCTGTACCGTCGTCGGTTCGATTCCGGCCTCGTACTGGGTGATCTTTCTCCTTCTTTCTGGGTCAGTAAAATTTCTGTTTGTGTCTGTCTTACTTGATGAAGGTTTATAAGCGGATCCTTGAGATCAAGCACACAAACCGGAAAATATATATGTACCAACAAATCCAATCCCACAGACGACCAACTTGGTTTACAACATGCGATGTTTTCAATCAAGTTTGCCCGTTGATGGTTGAAATTTCAAGTTGACGATTTCAACGTCAACTTCAAACTTAGGGGGTTAATCGGAACATGTTATGAAAATAATAAATTTTAGTAAGCTAGAAAAATAAAATGTTATTTTATAATAAAAGTGCACAAAATATAAAAACATATTCATTTCATTGAGTTTTACGATTAGGTTGTCCCCTAGTTCCTAGTAGCACAGTTCATACCAAATATGTCAAGCTGACGTAATTTCAACATGAAGTAAACGAAATTTGACCGTAGATGACCAAAATTGGACGAATCTTGAACGTTTGTGCTGCTTGGATCAACAAAGTGTTCAACCTGGTAGACAACCGAGGTTTGCAACCAAGTTGATTGTCTGTAGGAGCCCAAAGACCTAATAGAAATGCCAGATACATTGTCGCTCTTAAAATCGTTGAAGAGTAGATTGGAAATGTTCGGTCTATAATTTGAGAAACGTAATTCAGACTTGCAGATGCTTTGATGGTGATATTTACCGATATTGAATCTTTTAGCCTCAATTCTGGCGAATTCTGGTTCCTATGTTAATTACGAACACAATTGACGCTAACTCCCTAAATTACGCTGCCGATTTCGGCACAACCACGAATCTGGATTTTCACCAACATTTTTTAGTACCCCGATCGAGCCGCGTTTGCCGAACCATGCAAAAATTCCGCCCAGAAGCAACAACACCCATTCTCGGTTTGATTTCGTCCATCTTTTCAACGCGAGGAAAAGAAATCGCTCGAGGGAGGGGACGGAAAACGAAAAAAAAATCGTTCGATTTCAAGGGTAGTTTGCTGTCTCCACCCCTAACAAACCCCCTCGCTCTCTTTTAAAAGTGGGGAATCGACCAAGTGGAAAATAGTGGAGCAGTTGTCCGAGAAGTTTTAACTCCTATAGTTTTATAAGTGGGGAGAGATCTTTCTCAATCGATGGCGAGTAAATAGAAATAGGTTTGAGGGTATTCGGTGTCTTCAGAGTTTATGACAAAGCACCGGGACTTAGGGGTGTTCCAATACTTAGGAAACAGATGGCGGATCATGTATAGTTGTTTAAAGAGCTACAGAGAAAACAAAAATGTACTCTTATTCCTATATACAGTAGGGTGTCCCTTAAAAATCGAAAGTCGGGAAAACTTTTGCGACACCCCCCAATTTTTTTCCTTTTGGTACCCTAAGAGTGTGTGCAAAATCTTAAATCGATCAGAAAATATTAACACGTGCCCCAAACGGCCTAAAGTTCGAAAATTTTGACTTTTTTCTCAATTTTTTGAAATTTTTTAAAAATATGTGTAAATATTATGTTGTTGAATAATAGGGCTCTAACACATCTAAACAATCTTATTTTACCGTTTTTCATTATTATCTAGGCCAAAATGCCCAGTTTTTGGCCTAGCCATCAATCAGAAAATCATCAAATTTGTCCACTTTGTACAATGAATGGAGGAATCAAAAGGCAGTGGTAAATAACTTAGAACTACATAATTCCTCAACTAAATACCATTTGTAGACGATATTGATGAGTATAGGAATTATCTGGAGCTAAAATTATTTATAAGTTATTTAAATACAGACACCCCGTTAGATTGCATTACCCCTAAAAAAATTCTGTGATAAATGGTATGGGCATGTCTTGTATTGGGTAATGGGATTTTGGGGCTAGTAATCTCAATTAAGGCTTATAAAATACTCTTATACCCCATTTTAAAGCACTTTACTCAATTCAAATGGCATGCAGATCTCATATTACAAGTGCACACTATGATTTCAGAACTATAGAGGGTATAATTCTAAAAACATAAAAGCGGCAAGAGAAATTCTAGAAAAATATTGAAAAATGAGAGTGCAATATGTCCAGACGTATTGTATTCCTGAAAAATTGAAGTAAATACAAAATTAACCCACTCTTAAATAATGATTGAGCCAACTACACCCATAATATGAGTCATTAATCATATTTATATACTTTTCTTGTATTTTATCTTAAATCTTAAGCATAAACATAAAAAGTTCCTGTATTTTAGAAAATTAGTGACAGGAAAAATCAATCAGAAGCATTATATTGACTTTGAGAATATGTTTTTAAATATGAACAACAGTTACTAAAAATCCTTCCTTCTTTAAAGTCAGTTTTAAGTCAGAGCTACTCTTCCCTCTGTAAATTTTATACTACTAAGATTCTTTAAAAGGCTAAGGGTTTAAAATAATTTAATTTCATAAAAAACTTCCCAAAAAATCAACTCGAAACCTCATTGCTTCTTTAAAATTGTTTTCTGATGAAAATAGTACGGTGTGAAAAAATACTAAAAAAGTAATTGAAGGGTTATAAAAACTAGTTAATATTAACCGTACTTTCATAGCTGTGAACCAAATATCAGTGTCTAATTAGTTTTTCATGTTGCTAATTTGCTAAACTGCAGGAATTTTTTATGTTTATGCTTAAAACTATGATAAAATACTAGAAAAGTATATAAATATGGTTAATGCTCATATTATGGGTGTAGTAGGATAAATCATTATGAAGAGCGGGTTAATTTTGTATTTACTTCAACTTTTCAGGAATATAACACGTCTGGATATATTGCACACTCATTTTTAACTATTTTTCCTAGAATTTCTCTTACTGTTTTCATGTTCTTAGAATTATACCCTCTATAGTTCTGAAATCATAGTGTGCACTTGTAATATGAGATCTGCATGCCATTTGAATTGAGTAAAGTGCTTTAAAATGGGGTATAAGAGTATTTTATAAGCCTTAATTGAGATTACTAGCCTCAAAATCCCATTACCCAATACAAGACATGCCCATACCGTTTACCACAGAATTTTTTTAGGGGTAATGCAATCTAATATAATGGGGTGTCTGTATTTAAATAACTGATAATTAATTTTAGCTCCAGATAATTCCTATACTCATCAATATCGTCTACAAATGGTATTTAGTTGAGGAATTATGTAGTTCTAAGTTATTTACCACTGCCTTTTGTGATTCCTCCATTCATTGTACAAAATGGACGAATTTGATGATTTTCTGATTGATGGCTAGGCCAAAAACAGGGCATTTTGGCCTAGATAATAATGAAAAACGGTAAAATAAGATTGTTTAGATGTGTTATAGCCCTATTATTCAACAACATAATATTTAAACATATTTTTTAAAAAAATCGAAAAATTAAGAAAAAAGTCAAAATTTTCGAACTTTAGGCCGTTTGGGGCACGTGTTAATATTTTCTGATCAATTTAAGATTTTGCACACACTCTTAGGGTACCAAAAGGAAAAAAATTGGGGGGTGTCGCAAAAGTTTTCCCGACTTTCGATTTTTAAGGGACACCCTAATATACAGGGTGTCCCACGAGAAGTGGCCCAACCCCTTTAACTTTTGAACCCCTACAGATATAGTCATGAAAGTGGGGTCTAGGTATAGTAAAGTGACCATGCTCTATCCGATGAGATAACTTTCAACGCCCTCTAGCGGAAACTTTAGGAGTTATAATTTTTATTTTAAAAACTATTTGAGGTATGTGAAAAAAGTCAATGACTAAGTTGTAGAGCATCATCGATTTAATAGGAAAAGACACCTTAAGCAGAAAAATATCTTGAATAAAATCTCTAAAACGCACGCTCAAATAGATTGAATTTACGTAGATTTTACGTCTTAAAACGCTCCTCACGAGGTGAAAATGAGAAATTTTCAATTTAATGAACTAAGAATACTTTTAGTCATTTACTTAAATCATGAAAATAAAAATTCCTCATTTTCGCCTTGTGAGGAGCGTCTTAAGACGTAAAAACTACGTAAATTCAACTTAATTGAGCGTGCGTTTTAGGGGTTTTATTCAAGATACTTTTCTGCTTAAGATGTCTTTTCCTACTGAATCGATGCTTAGTACAGTCAAATTAGGGTTTGAGGTAGACATTTAGAAATACAAGCAGAAACCCCCTGGGATGTGTTAAGGGGGGTCTGAGGATGCCTCACTTAAAAATCCCAAAATATCCGGTGACGGGTTTTCCGCCATTTCGAAAAAGAAGTCGGCCATATTGGATTTTTCCATAGTTCATAAAAACAGCTATAACAGGCGAACTAATTGGTTTAAAATGTTCGTAATTGTTTTAAAATGCGTAATTCAGTGCGTTCTTTAAGTTTCAGGCATCAATTATTGGTTCTAAACCATACATTTTTTAAAAATTAAGCTAAAATAGCAATTTTTTCGTATTTTTTTGGGATGTAGTTCTTTCGTTTAATACTGTGTCGTAACTATTATAAATATCAAGACCGAAACAACTGGAACTTGTTTAGGAGGGTTTTAAGCTATACCATACCAAAATTCTAAGAAATCCCACCATTAGTTGTCCGCCATTTTGAAAAAAACTATGGCCATACTGAATTTTCAATGTTTCTTATAAACTGCTATAAAAAGCGAACTTATTGAAATAAAATGCTCAATTTTTTTATAAAATGCGTGTCTAAGTATACGTTTTTGAAATATCTTGCAGTAAGTTAATATTCTTAAAGATTTAATTTTAAAATCTAGGAAAATATAGTAATTTTTCTGTCTTTTTCTGTTGTAGTTTTTTATAGTCCAGCCAAATTAGACATTCAATATAACGGGCTGAAAATTGGTGGAAATGTAGAGGATAGTGTCCTTCTTGATATCCTGAAATTTCCGAAAAATCCCTCCAGGGGAAAATCCGCCATTTTGGAAAAAACCAACGCCATCTTGGATTGAGTTTTCAAGCATAGCGACTGAACCAAGGGGCCGATTAAGTTCGTTTTTGTCCCAAATTGTTTAATATTGTGTATTTTAAGAGAAAACATCAAAATGTTTGAAATGAAAAACTTAATTTAATAATAATTAATTTTTATTTAATTACTGCTTTGCTGTCTTAAAATGTAGGTAAGCATTCAAGATAACAAGCTGAAAATTGGTGAAAATAGAGAAGGCAGTGTCCTTATTAATATCCTGAAATTCCCAAAAAATTCCTCCAAGGGAAACCGCCATTTTGAAACAACCGCCGCCATCTTGGGCTGTACTTTTAAGCATAGTGACTGAACCAAGGGTTCGATTGAGTTCGTTTTTGTCCCAAATAGTTCAATAATACGTATTTTTAAGATAAAACCTGAAAAGTTCGAAATAAAAAACTTAATTTTATTATAATTAAATTTACTTAATTAATGATTTGCCGGGTGAAAATGTAGGTAAGAATTCAAAATAAGAATCTGGAAATTGGTGGAAACGAAGTAGATAGTGTCCTGATCGATATTCCAAAATTCCCAAAAAATCCCTCCAGGGGAAAATCCCCCACTTTGAAAAAACCACCGTCATCTTGGAGTCTCAATTTAAGCATAGTGATTGTGGAGTTTTCTCTTTCCACAACAATGAAATTTCCCCAAAAAGGCATTATTGAAGCTGAAAAAAACTGCAATTTTAATGTCGAATATTTCAAAAACTATTCGCACGATTTAAGTAAATTTAGGCTTAAAATGTAGATAAATTATTCAATAAAAACATACAATTACGTGCATGGTCAAAAATATCACCGTTTAGTTGCAACTAAATAAAAAAGAATGGACAAAACGGTCAAATTGAAGAAAACAAACTATTCTCAAACGATATTGCAATCAAACGGTCAAATTTTTGACCATGCACTTAAATGCATGTTTTTTTTAAATAAATAAACTACATTTTAAGCCTAAATTTACTTAAATCGCACGAATAGTTTTTGAAATATTCGACTTTAAAATTGCAGTTTTTTTCAGCTTCAATAATGCCTTTTTGGGGAAATTTCATTGTTGTGGAAAGAGAAAACTCCACAATCACTATGCTTAAATTGAGAGTCCAAGATGACGGTGGTTTTTTCAAAGTGGTGGATTTTCCCTTGGAGGGATTTTTTGGGAATTTCAGGATATTAATAAGTACACTGCCTTCTCTATTTTCACCAATTTTCAGCTTGTTATCTTGAATGCTTACCTACATTTTAAGACAGCAAAGCAGTAATTAAATAAAAATTTATTATTATTAAATTAAGTTTTTCATTTCGAATATTTTGATGTTTTCTCTTAAAATACACAATATTAAACAATTTGGGACAAAAACGAACTCAATCGAACCCTTGGTTCAGTCACTATGCTTAAAAGTACAGCCCAAGATGGCGGCGGTTGTTTCAAAATGGCGGTTTCCCTTGGAGGAATTTTTTGGGAATTTCAGGATATTAATAAGGACACTGCCTTCTCTATTTTCACCAATTTTCAGCTTGTTATCTTGAATGCTTACCTACATTTTAAGACAGCAAAGCAGTAATTAAATAAAAATTTATTATTATTAAATTAAGTTTTTCATTTCGAATATTTTGATGTTTTCTCTTAAAATACACAATATTAAACAATTTGGGACAAAAACGAACTTAATCGGCCCCTTGGTTCAGTCGCTATGCTTGAAAACTCAATCCAAGATGGCGTTGGTTTTTCCAAAATGGCGGATTTTCCCCTGGAGGGATTTTTCGGAAATTTCAGGATATCAAGAAGGACACTATCCTCTACATTTCCAACAATTTTCAGCCTGTTATATTGAATGTCTAATTTGGCTGGACTATAAAAAAACTACAACAGAAAAAGACAGAAAAATTACTAATTTTTCCTAGATTTTAAAATTAAATCTTTAAGAATATTAAATTACTGCAGGATATTTCAAAAACGTACACTTAGACATGTATTTTATAAAAAAATTGAGCATTTTATTCCAATAAGTTCGCTTGTTATAGCAGTTTTTAAGAAACATTGAAAATTCAGTATAGCCACAGTTTTTTTCAAAATGGCGGAAAACTAATGGCGGGATTTCTTAGAATTTTGGTTTGGTATAGCCTAAGACAATTCTAAACAAGTTCCAGTTGTTTTGGTCTTGATATCTATAATAGTTACGACACAGTATTAAACGAAAGAACTACAACCTAAAAAAATACGAAAAAATTGCTATTTTAGCTTAATTTCAAAAAAATGTATGGTTTAGAACCAACAATTGATGCATGAAACTTAAAGAACGCACTGAATTACGCATTTTAAAACAAGAACGAACATTTTAAACCAATTAGTTCGCCTGTTATGGCTGTTTTTATGAACTATGGAAAAATCCAATATGGCCGACTTCTTTTTCAAAATGGCGGAAAACCCGTCACCGGATTTTTTGGGATTTTCAGGTGAGGCATCCTCAGACCCCCCTAAACACATCCCAGGGGGTTTCTGCTTGTATTTCTAAATGTCTACCTCCGGCCCTTTTTTCGCCTAATTTGACTGTACTAGCTGCTCTACAACTTAGTCATTGACTTTTTTCACATACCTCAAATAGTTTTTAAAATAAAAATTATAACTCCTAAAGTTTCCGCTAGAGGGCGTTGAAAGTTGTCTCATCGGATAGGGCATGGTCACTTTACTATACCTAGACCCCACTTTCATGACTATATCTGTAGGGGTTCAAAAGTTAAAGGGGTTGGGCCACATCTCGTGGGACACCCTGTATATGTTACGGGCAATGTGATAAATCGGGCATTATTAATGATGCCCGAAGTGGAGGAGGGCAATGTATTCAATTCAATGTCATTTATCAATGAAATTTATCACTTTGCCCGCCTCCACTCTAGGCATTATTAATAATCTCCAATTATTCACTTTGCCCGTAACTTATATATTAACTTCATTCGGCAAAGTTTATGAATTTTAAAGAACAGTAAATTTTTTATTGTTTATTTTTATGTTTTGAGTGTAGTAGTACAATCCTTATACGTTTTTTAAGCAATATAGTTATGTGATTCTCAACCTTTGTTTTTAAGGACCACTCACTGATCTATATATAAACCTGGGGAGTGCAAACTTCCCATACTTTAACATTATGAAAATCGAGCCACTGCGTAGGGATACAATCTACTCAAAGGGGCAACTTAATGCCAGAACAAGGTAATCGTGTCGTGTATTAAAAATAATATCCAAATACATTTTTCATAGCTTTTGCGCTCCATATCATCAAATAAATGAACGTGTTAAGTTAGATACTGTTAACATTACAACCAATAGGGGGAACTTGAACTTCATATAACCTTTGTCCCCTTGTAATAATGATAATCTTAATTTTGGCACCATGAGTTTGCACTCCAGTTTATTATAGAACTCAGTGAGTATAACTCAAAACAATAGATTGTTAAATGATTAGTAAATCTTTGGGTCACCTCAAGTAACCAAAGAATGAAGAAAAAACTTCAAAAATAACAATTTACAATTGTCTTTCTCTCTAGCCGAACCAAACGTTCAAAAAGAAGTTTATGGGGTTTAAATCATTTTTTAGAAAAGAAAATTCACTACAACAAACAGACATTTATGTCTATTCCATTGTTCTTCAGACGACTCTACCAATACGCAATAAAACCCCATCAATAATCCATTGGAATTAGGCACGGAACGAATCCGTAAATACCTTCGATTGGTAAATAACCAAGACAAATAAAATTTATAATCTGGCATTGTGGGTCATTAGGTAAGTATTTCAGGTGTGTTGTTTACACAAAACAATAGATGTTGGCCGATTTTTCCGGGAAGTAAATTACAGCGTAAAGATGAATGATACAACGCGAAAAATTTTGAATGATCATTTAATACAGCAAAACATCAGATCACGATCACAAAAATGTACCTGCAGATTGATGGTCCCACCAATTGAGACAAATTATTGAAAATTCGCAACGACGAATTAACGAACGCCCGTTCGCGTGTCCCACCCAACTGACCATCCGAACGGACATTTAATCCGCGGAATAAAAGACCGTATAATTACACTCCATTATTCCATTCAAATAGACGCGGCACTTTTGCGATGTCGGAACGAATCTTTAATGCGGGGAAATTGCAGAAACATCGCGAAATATGTCGCTCCACACGATCCATCACTGGAGGGAGTCGCCAATTTATTATTTCGCCTTTTTTCTTCCCAGCCCTTCTTATCACGTTGCTTCACTTTGGGGGTGAATCCATTAATTACAAGTGATGTTTTTTTTCTCCCAAAAGCGTGGACTGTAAGGTGTGGTGTAAACCCCCATCTCCCTCATGTGAGATTTACCCTACAATTTGTAACCCTTTCAGTGTTGACTGCCCCACATTTTCTATACGATTCAATGGAAATCTCGGGTGGTCAAAAATTGAAGGGATATCGAGGTTCTTGCGTATTACCCCCTCGACTGTTCAGCTGAATTTGACGGTCAATGGGCTAAATACGTAACTTCCAGAACTAAATTCTTAAATATGTCCCTGTATTAATTACTCTTATTACATAAAAGCTAATTTATCAAGGCGTCTTCTATTAGGTAAAATATAAAATTTATTTTTGATGACCACGCTCACCAGTAAAATAGTGAGCAGCTCGATATTCCGGCATATAAGCCACCTGAAAAATTTATTCCGCTGGAAATATCTTTTGAATGACACCCATCAGATGTGATTTCTTTATACGTTTCTTATATTCAATAGTTAAATAACTTGATATTCATCAAAAATAGAACTACAAACTCAAATTAAAATAACAGATTTATCCATTCTTTACCCCACTTAAAAACACGAAACGGAAATGTGTATTCTCCATGTGGTGTAAATAAGTGTTTTTTTACTGAGACCCCTCTTGGTAAGATTTAACAGGCCCCAACATGTTCATATTCCTGATCTCCTGTAATTAATAAACGTCCCCTTCAGTTCCTTCCTCCAGAACCGATCTCGGAACTGGTTTAGAGATAGATAGATCATCATCAGGCTTAATTTATTCCGAAAGAAAAGTAACAATGGCCACACGATTCGGGAGAAAGCCGAGAGCACTGTAAAAAAATTCGCGTAAATAACAACAACAGCAATAATAATTATAACGAGACGGGCTGGAGGCTGATAGCTTCGTGTTAGGACCGTGGAATCGCCTGACGGAAGTCAGGAGATGGTGGTACAGCTTGTACCCTTGGAGCTTTATTTTTCGCGACGTGCGGGTTCGCACCAGACATCCAATTTGGAGTTACTGCTACTAGTTCTTCGTGAACGTGGATTCGTGATTGGTTGGTTCTCACGTTTGGGTGAAAACCTTAGGCATGGTTTTGAGGAAAGGGTGAGCTTTTGGTGATTGATCATAATTTGGAAGGTTCTTTAATCTTTTTCGAATGGAAGTGAGACCAGACAGGGTCCGGTTGAAGTCTGGAAGAGTTCGATAAAGATGCGTGGTCAATAGAGCTCGAAGACCGTCTATATTTAGGGATTTATACAAGAATATTTAAATTGTTTATCTGTATTCGCATTTTCTAACTGAAATTACTATAGTAGTTTTTGCGTGGTTTTAGAGCCAATAAAGCTAAATTTGTTTATACGTTTTTGTACAATTATGAAAAATATGATAAACAACCACATAACACAATTTCAATTATTTTCTGTTTAAGTGAGAGAAAAAAGTGTAAATAATAAAAAATTTATAAAATATTACTCGTTTAACACATCGTTACTAATGTTACTCATAGTTATTGAAGTTGTAGAGTATTTAATTTAAGTGGCATTGAAACTGAAAGCAAAAAAAGCTTGAGTATCTTAATGAACACACAAATAGATATGCATCCAATATAATTTTTTTTCATTTCAAATTAAAACAAGACATAAAGTCATAAAAAAACTAATCAGATTCGTTTAAAAAGAACGCATTCATAGAATTTTAAATTTGAAGAATAATTTTGAAGTTGTATAACCAAGAGTTAATTGTCTCCTTTCTCATCATGACAAATATTGACTTAACTTTCCCAACTAATGGATTGGATTGTATCGCTCACAAAAGTATTGCTACATATGGATGCTATTCATATCGACTAAATTTTTCCCAAGATTCCTCATAAAAGTTACCTAATTTATATTAAGAACCTTAGATAAATTAGGGAAATTGGTACCAATGATTAACAGAAAACTTTTATTTCAAATTTCAAAACTGAACTCAATCCATATAAACAGTCCTAATCGTACTAACAAAACAGGCCAATGAATAAAAGAAGAATTTCTTAGTATGCAGTTCAGTTTGACGATGTATATTTAACAAGGTACTATATTTAATACCCTCAAAGTTCTTTAGACAATTCTCAAAAGTCGGATTCCGAACATCTCAACGACAAATAAATAATTACAACCCATTAGTGGCTTAATTTTAAAACTCATCAAGCCAAGATCGGTACGATGCAGATGGTCTCTAAAACAAACAGAATAACGCATTAGCAAAGAATAAACTCATTTAAGAGTCGATATTTATTCCTTTAGAAACAACCACGATGAATATATCTATATGAAAGCGTCTTTTTTCCTTAGTCCCTCATCAGCTGAGGCAGTTAGTTTTAAAATCCGAACGGGACGTTTCGAGTTAGTGTGGATTTACATGGCGCTTTTCGGCGACGCCATTGCAGAAAATTTCATTATTGAAATTATACAGAAAATTTCTTTAACTTTGGAAAAATGAGGACGTTGAAATTGAAGAACGATATTGAATTGCATCCAGCAATCAACCAAAACTTTATCAGCCAGTTTTATAACAAAATCTACCTAATTTGAATAGAGACCGCACATTACATAATAATTATCAATCAACTATCAACCAATTTTTCGACCAAAATCCAACTGATAAGGGTAGACTGTTGCAACTACAATAGTACCGATTTTCCCTTCGACAGTTGACGTAGCTACTAAACTACGTAGCTGCATCAAGAACCAATGGAGGGCCAGATTCTTCGTTGTTGATGGGTATGACAAGAATTTTTTTAACGCATACCTACCATCGCGTCGCGTCTGCCAATCCATATAAACCCCACCCTTAAGTAATTGCAGCGGCGTTCGTCCCAGAGGTTATTAATAGAACCGAATCGGTTTCAAGGTGATAATGAACGAAAGGATGTTGCCACTTTGCAAACAGTAAAAGATACGCGCGGTGAAATTAGACAGAACTCGGCGTAATAAAATTAACAACACTCTGAAAAGGCGCAACAACCGGTTCCCTGTTGAGTTTAATAGGAACTGTGCTGCATCGGCTCCCAAGATAATTCGGAATTGAGAAGGTTTTAGTTGATGACGGTTTTATCGTGGAGTTCCAGGGTCCATGCGAATTCAGTTTGAGTAAATTAATGCTGGAAGATTGGGCATTAGGTCTTCTCAAATGTATGTCAGTTTGACAATTTTGGAGTGTTATCTCTATTTGTCAGGGGTTAATAAAGGGTAAATTCGAATATGAAATGAGTCGGGTAATAATACCTTGTTGATGTTTACGAAAAAGTATTCATCGTGTGAAATGAAGATATTTTGTTCGTTTCTATTCACGCTGTCACGATAAGTTCAAATGTTATTTTTTCGTTTCCACTTCCGGTTACTTAAGAGTTAATAGCTAAAATGTGTGTATAACATAATCAATTTTAATTTTAATCAGACTACTCAATCTAATTTACCACCAATATAGCATTATCTTTAGAATGCACTTTTCCACATTCTATAACATGCAAAAGTAATGATGACTAATTATGAAACAAATTGAGGGGGTTTTTTTGGTACTAGAAAATATAAGATAACAGCAAGTTGTTTGAAATATGATAAGGAAGTTACAGCTAAATTAAAATGTTTTTAGAACGGCGATTTTTAGTGCGAAATTACACGGTTAATTACTCCATTTTACACTTTTAAAAATATGAATGTACACAACCCTGAATCGTATTTGAGCAGTTTCAAGAGTTCGAAGTAATATCATTTTCGTATCCAAGGAGATATAATATATATGTTACAAGAAAGGCGTGATAAATCCAGCAACACAGCAATTAATCAATGGAAATGATGATTGACTTTGCTTCGGAAACAAACTATATCATCATTTAGTGAGTAAATCATGAATTTAACGATTTTACCTTTGAAGGGTTCAAATAATTTCAAATATCGAATTCATAAAAAGTTTATATTAAAATATGAATCTCGACGACAATTCTCCGTTTTAATGAGGTATTCTCACGTTTTGAGATTAAATTTTATTAAAATAGTAGATAAAAAACCATGAAGAATGACGTTTACATCAAGTATTTTCGTAGCCTAGTTTCTGAGATATAAATTTTTGAAATTTCGTTTTTTGTTTGGGCGCGAAAACACTTTCCAATCACAAATCATGCGCTGTGACGTCACATCCAATAGAAGCCCGTTTTCTGGTCACGTGAATACAGTAAACACAATGGTTTTCATGCGCTGTGATGTCACATCCAATAGAAGCCCGTTTTCTGATTTCGTGACTTTTCTAGCGTATCGGCAAAAATAAATTGAATTTTAAATTATTTAAAACACATTTTTGAACTTAAAAATCGGAAATTTGGGAGTTTTAAACCATAATGTATCAAAAAAGCATAAAATCAAGCAAATCCCTCACTCATGCAAATACCTCATTGTTTACACATCCACCGATAAAACAGAACTCAGGGAAAGTTTCAACCAAATAAAGCGATTCCCTCGCAAGCGGTCCAGTCTTGGCGATTTAATTCCAAAATCCCCGCCAAGATTGATGAATCGCCAACATCCAGCAACCGCCAATCTAATGACAAGATACGTAATTAATCATAGCGAAGGCGAAGTTTTTCTGTTCAGAGGAAGAACAACGTTTCTCCAGTTTAGATCCCTTGAGGGGGTACCTAAACACGTGCACCGAGGGACATTCGGGATCGCTTTTCACATCACTCAGTGGAGGATTGTGTCTCAGAGGTCCGTTTCAATCATGAAGCTTTGGACCACAGGGATGGAGCTGTTTTCGGGTTACGAATCATCCTTTCTTTTTTTGGTAGGGGGAGAGTGTGTGGGGATCTGGGTTGCATTCCGTAATTGTTCGGGATAAGGTTTCTTTTGATTGAATATTGATTGGGGATTGTATCGCTTAGTTGGAGGAATAGGTTGAATTAGTTGCTTGATGCCTGCCGTGATTGAATGAAGTTAATGAAGGAAAAATATGAAATGAAGGAATGAAGTTTCCAAAAACGTTTCAGTGAAACCCCTAATACTGCAAAACCAACGATAGTAAAAGGGTCACGTGATTTTGACAACGCTGGAACAAGTATTTCGGAGGTGGAAGTTGAGGGGCAGTTGATCGAAAGAGGAAGAGACATTTGCTTGCATAATATACAGGGTGTCCCATAAATGTTGGGTCACACTTCTAGGGGGGATAGACGAGTCAGAATCACATAGGATTTGGGGGTCCCAGACCAAATCCCAGGGAGTCAAAAATGGAGCGACACCCCAAAAAAATTATTGAAAAATTCAATTTGTAGAAGAACTACTATTGGTAAAAATTTAATTATGGTCTCAAAAATTGTGGTTTAATATGATCTTAAAAATTATCTTAAAAGTTTTCAGTTTAAAATTGATTTATTACAAAAAAAGTTTAAAAACCACAAAAAAATGTGAAAACTCTGCCAAAACTTTATTTTGTATTTCAAAATCGTTTCTTTGATTTAATAATCTGAAAGATCATAGATGAAAACCATTAAGTCCAAAGTGTCATATGAAATGCTTGATATGAAAACATCAATATGAAATGCTTGAGATCCTGTTAAAGCATGGCTTAAGTCCGTTTTTTGGGTCCGCAAACTGCCGTTTTGGAAACGGCTATAGTAGGAAACCAGTTTGCGCTAGCAAAAACCGAACTTTAACAGAATCTCAAGCGTTTAATATTGATGGTTTTTACGTGAAACTTTGGACTTAAGAGTTTACAACTATGATTAAAGTTCAGATTATCAAATCAAAAGAAAGGATTTCGAAATACAAAATGAGGTTTTGGCAGAATTTTCAAATTTTTTGTGGTTTTTTAACTTTTTTCATAATAAAACAAATTTTCAAGTGAAGACTTTTCATGCTTTAGGGGTACTTGAACAACACTTTCTATCTATTAAAAATTACATATTCATCTCTTACACACCTAAAAGTTTCAATAATACCATTAAAGAATATTGTCTTTCTATAAACTTGTATGCTTGTAAAAAAGTATACTCTATACACCTAAAAATAGACATCTAAGTATAAAATGTAACAAACCTATAGCAAATGTTCACAAAACAACTAAAAACCCTGTTTCTATACTCAAAATCGTACAACAGATGTTGAACTAAAATAGAGAAAAAATCCATCTTAAAAGAGGGTGTCATTTCAGCGTAAAAGGGAGGAAAATCGAACGCAAGTAAAAAACGGCGGAAACGAATTTGGAATTCGAGACAACTAAATTTTACAGCGTGACGTAAAGTTTTAAATCCAGAAGGTAGGGAGGGGGAAAGGGATAAAAGAAAGGGAAAAGTTAAGCCTAAAAAGATGGCAGAGAGAGACGGCAGCTCCGTTTGATTTTTGACACTTCCCTCCTACCCCTACATTTTTATTCCCAGCGTCACCTTATAGTTATGTTTCAGAACATTCGAAACAAGACGGTATATATTTTGAAGTTCCTCTTCTAAAAGGGAGAAAAAGGAACAAAAAACAATGACTTTTATTCGTTTTCTCCCTCGCCCTCCTGTTTTTGTGCTAGTGGGAATAAAAGGCCTGTCGGAAAATGTCACACGTTTCAGTTCTTCGGGAGCTTTCGATTTTCTCGTAGCCTCTCTTTTTTATTTATTTCTTTTTTGATCGATTGTAGTAAATATACTGACGTAAATAACCGGTGAGAATCATGGATTTTGTTTACGAGGTCGCCATATTGCGTTGGCTGTCTTTGGCGATATTGGCGATGTTCTTAAAAAGTAACCATCAATTAACCATTACTAGGTTTTCAAGAATTTTAATGGAATAAACTTGACTTTAGAATTAGTTTTTATCTAAATTAAAAAAAAGCAGATTGGCTTTTTTGCCGTGCTAGTAAAGGTATAGATATTTTAAAAAAAAATTTTGATAGAAAGGAGTTTTAGTTTCAATATCCAAGAATTTATAAGGAAATGTATTAAGAAAAACTTTTTACTCCTTATTCGAGTGAAAGAGTGAGCTATTCATAAATTATTTTTCTCTCTAAACAAGTCTCATTTAAAATATATATTTTCAATTTTTTTTAAATATCCCAATTTGCAACCCATGTAACCAAGCAATATATAAACAAGATTTATATATCTGAGTATAATCCTAAGCATTTATTATATTAAAACACTAACAATCTAGAAAGTGTCAAGAGGAAGCCATTTCATCCATAGCAAACTACTTCACGACAGATATAATCTTAAAAAAACACCAGAGTTTCACCACATAAATCGTGATATTTAAGTTGACAAGTAGTATGGAACAACGCATAAGCGAAAGTTCTTTGTGTAGATTTAACCCTGCATAACATTTCGGTATCCCAGCGAAAACACCGGTGCTTATTTAAACGAGTTTTGGGGGTTATTCTTACCCAACACGGAAATGAGTTTTGCAAATAGTTTGGTTATAGCAGATGCTTTTAATGACGAGCCAGCTTCTCCTTAACTGAAAGAGGCATTTGGCGAAAACTTAAGATTTTACATAAAACGGTAACCCCGAAGATATAAGATATAAGAGCAAAGGGAAAACTGGGGAAAACGGGGTGAGGGAAAAAAAGTTTCAAAGAACCGCAATTCTGGCTTATACTTCGCTTTTCATCCTTCTTTTTGCACTAACTTGAGATTGATTTTTCTTCGTTCCACTTTCTTCTTTTCAGACTACGCATGCAGCAGTTTTTCATACCTCGCGGCTAGCACTTCATCTACATAGACTCGCGGAGAAAACTGTATTTACAGCTGCGATTCCGTGAAAAAAATATTCCTATGCCTTTCTTTATTTAAAAAAAATTCTCGCGGTTCGCAGTTACGAAAAAACGACGGGTTTGTTTTTGAGGGAGGAGATTTTTCAATTTCATATCGAGGGACGGTTCCAGTGGAAAAAAATGGGACGTTGTTTTCCGAGGGTTTTAAAATGCGCAATCTGCGACGCTCCATCACCAAGGGTTTATATATCGTTTGGTAAACGTGACGCTATCGTAGCAACGCGTACCAAGTTTAATATCAATGATGACGTACGTAATAAGTATGGCGGTCAGGATCCAATAGAAAAACCAGACCCTTCATTCATTCGCTTTCACTACACAGTAGAGAAGAACGCATAGTAACCAACATAGGTAAACAAAAGTTAATTAAATTCTTTTAGGACACTCAGTTTTGTAAGATATATTATTCTATCAAAATTGAAGAATTAAAAAAATAAAAATGAGAATTTTTATTATTGAAAGAAATAGAAATTAAATTAATTAGCATTTAGTTGTGTTTAAAGAACGTTTGGGTTGTTTAAATAATTAAAAAAGATATATACTTAAAATACAATGCAATGCAATCAAAATAACGAACAACAATAGTTTACATAATAGGAAAATATGCAATTTTCACTACTTACTATAATTTTTATCAGAAAACCACCATGCTAGTTCAAAAATTCTAGGAATGGTCTTAAAATACACATTTGAGGCTTATTTATATCTTTCAATCGAGAAAAATGTGATCGTGATAAACAAGATTTAGGACTTTCGGAGAAATAATTTAACTATTATATTTGGAAACAACCAAAAACAATCACTCTGGCTACACATAGATTTTAGCCGAGAAATACTCAGTTTGCATAAAAATTCGGAAGATTTACTGTCGCCATGACTTACTGTTGAACAAATTCTTTACAAAAACAATAAATATAGATTCATTGCTTGTAAACAGGTTTTTGTATTCAGTTTATTGGAAAAATAAGAATCCTTTTTGATCTTAAGAATTTTGCGTTAAGAACTCATTTTCTTTCTAGATCAACCCCTGAATAGGCCAAAATACCAGGAAATAGCCAGGAAATTAGAGAAATTATTCCGAAGCATCTTTTAAAATAATAAAGTAAAAAATTATAATTATTTTCCATTTGAAGTATTTTTACCCTTTATTAGAGTCATAGGCACGTTTTACGCATGGGGAAATTAGAAAATACCAGACCCCACGAGGGGGAATACGTGACTATTTTTTCAAGAGAGTAGGAAGGCTAAGGCTCATTCCCACTGTTTCACCTTCACTGTACATCCCAAGAAATTCACTTCTGCGAATGGCCAGTTTCCATAGAAAAGCGAAGAAGAAAACAGTGTGAACGGGCCCTTACATGAGAATGACGGGGAACGACCGCGTCGCGTGAAACCGAGCCGTACTAAACCAACCCCACCCTCGGTTTTGTTTTACAGTTAACTTGTTGTTAACTCCAGGCGCAGAAAAAAAAAGGAGAAAGGCTTTTCGGAAATAAGTCTATTGCCCGTGCTGCAAAGAGGAGGAGTGAGCCGGTTATCAAATACCGAATCCGGATCAAAGGTTCAGTATTTGACCGCCGAGAGAGAGAGAGAGAAGACGCTTTCATGCATTCGAAGAGAGAGGAATTGTGGGTAATAAATGGACTCTCGGCTGGGCTTCCTTAATCGAATTTTGGAATTTATGCTCCATCGCTGCGGATCACAAACATTGTCCTTGGGCTTAAATCAGGATGAAACTCCCTGCGTGGAGAGGAATGATTTAATTCTAAACAGCGCAGAGAAATAGTACGAGTTGACGTTGCTCTAATTACATGATCTTGTGTTATAGTTGAGATCGTATAAAGGCATGTTTATATTCAAAACTAGATGTATGTTTGAATAAATATGTCGGGATACCTCTAGAAATGCGAAATGTCGTTTAAATATTTAATTTTTGTCAAATGAGCGGATTTGAATGTTTTTAAACCCTGTCGCTTTAAAGAAAGTGCGTTTTGGTGCGTGCTTGATATCAGATGTAGCATATGCATAAAAACTTTCAAAATTTTAATTCAAATATAAAAAATTTCAAATAGATATTTTGCACCCAGATGATTGGAGTTGACTCAACTGCAGTCAAATGCGTAGAGATGTAATTTACATACTACAAGGAGAGCTATACGAAAATTACTTCTTGTATTAAAACACTACTTAATTACTTCTCATCTTCAGAACACACAAAAAACAATATCCTTTCATTACGACTCATACTAGTAAATTAATCATAAAAATTTCAATCCTGAGGGGCACAGAATGTTTCCTTTCATCAAGCCAAACAAACACACACTCAATCTAACAATTCAACTGTGGGCAAATAGTTAAAATTTTTTACCTGAAATATAAAAATATGCATATAAGACTGATATTAAATCGGTTTGAAATAAAATTCATAAATTGAACTTTACTTCGGTTATTAATTAATGAGGAAGTTGCATGATTTTTTTATATTTTTTTAATCGATTCCTCTTGCAAAAATAAGCAACTACCCAAAATTTGAGGCCGATCGAGAAATTTTTTGATTGTCAAAAAAATTAACAAAAATCCCCTTTTTAAAAGCGCGCGAAACGCCAAGAGTTTGGATGTGACGTCATCTTATACTAAACATTGTTGTAAAGCAATGGAGTTGATGGTATTATTGTTGACGTCATCTTATAGTTTAAACAATAAACGTTTTCAGTCACGTGTTTTTTTCTCGACTTTTAAATTAAAATATTTAATTACCTGTAGTACATTTTTTTGAAAAACTGACTAGATATTTCATTTTACCATACAAAAAACTATACGGAACACTTGTTTGTTTTTGAAAATCTGACACGTGCAACTTCCTTATTATCGGTTAAACGATGAGTACATTATTAAAGTAAATTTATCAAAGAAATATCATAACGCCAATATTAAAATCTCAGTCTGAACCCCCAAAACCCCTTTTACTACATCCAATCCCTCACTGTAACATCCCAAAAGCTATATCCGTCCCCAGATATACATTGACAGTCAGTCCAGTGAAGAGATGGTACGAAAAAAGATGAGATACCTATGAATATTTTGCCGAAAAGAGCCCTTCACTGTAACCGTACTTCTACCGGTGATTGAATTCCCATGCAACACTGAATATTGCATGAGAGGCAAAAATTTGCACTCCTGCATAAGCCTCCGGTATGGTCAGTAAAAATTCACAAGCATACATCAGCGGTACTTTATATTGGTGGGGAGAGGTTATACTTGAGGTTATCCTGAGTGAATATGGCCATTTGATGATAGATAATACTTGGAGTTTAAATATTGCAAATAATCTAAATGTGCTCGATACCCCATAGCTCTAGAAATTGAACATAATGAAAATAAGCAGAAGAAAATACCTAAAAGTAAGATATTTCCTATCACTGTAAGAAGACATTGATTTTTTAGTTTTAGTTATTCTTGAAATTTTTCAACTACTTTTGGTTTTCTCACTTTATCAATTCATTGCTATTCCAAGAAATGTCTAATTTTTGCATTGTTCCATTAGATGTTTTACAATATTATTATTATTATCATTAGACAAACGATTTTTTTTTCAAATTAAAACATGACATAGAATGGTTTTTAGAGAAAAGTAAACTTAAATGTTTATTTAATATTACATCAAGATTAGCTTTCACAACTCATAGAAAAGAGCCACATTGAGATTAATTTGCTAATTATAAGTCATGGTTCTTCGACGTTAGTTTAAAGATAGGACAATAAAATTCATTCTTTGGGCAAACTACCGTATTTTTTTAATCGAATGCTTAATAAAATATTTTTCAAAATTATTAGAACCCAGCCCGTTTGTTGATAACTACAAATAATTTCAAGCAAGTCCGATTTTATCAAAATTAATGAAACTCTTCGCAAAATCAGATAAAATTCATTACACTAAGTAAAATCCATTAGCCTCTTTTCTCAAGATAAAAGAGTCTTATAATTATTATGTACCGACACACGAACACACTTAAATTTAACGATCAGTTTCAATCCAAACGACGAAAGCCGTCTAAAAACTAACATCACTCGAATTTATTCTTCATTAATCAGATGATATCCACACACACAAACAGTTTATCTCATTTATAGCAAGAAAAAAAACTCAACTCATCCGATAATCTAACAACTCTCCCTTTCAAATCTTTCCCATCTAAGTAAGCATTTTTTTCCATTTCTGTAAAAAAATACCCTCGAAAATTGGGGAATTTTCCACAGAAAAACCCGGTCTTTCAAACACAAGTGGAAATTTCCCTTCCCAACGCTAGCGATTAAAGCATTCCTAATACTACCGTACTTGTTCATAAATTTTAAATAAAGCTCGGAGGAAAGATTTTGTCATATTTTTTTCTCCGAGAGAAAAGATTCCGGCGATCTATTAATTAACCCGATGTGTAATTTGCGCTGCTATTCTTTTCTCCCGAGAAAGATTCGAAGCTATTTTTCAGAGACCCGGCTTCAAGCTGTTGTTGCAGTTGATATGTTATACATAGAGGGAACGTTGGCAAGGCAACCCTATGTAACAGAAGTGGCATAAGGAAAACCATTGAGGTACCTTTCCTTGAAAGTAAAATTCTGCTAGTCTGCATTAGCAGTTACGTTAACAAATGCCAAATAATTAAAAATCGGAATTTTCTGCTTTTCTAGATACAAAAAGGTGAGATTTCCGACCTTTTTTTTCTGACAGTCTACAGGGTGTTTCAAAATTGCGTTGCACGGCTTTTATTCTGAACCCAACGCCTCCTAGGGTCATGGAAGTAAGGTCTACCCTACCCCTAGGTAAGTGAGCCTGGAGAATGAATGCACTGAAAGGACTTACAGCACCCCTAGCGGCGAAATTAAAAAGTTAAAAAAATTAATTTAAAAACTGAAAGAGATAGATCAAAAACCTCAGTGAGAGTATTGTTGCCAACTTCATGAAGAACTCACTGAAAAAAACTCATGATAATATCTTGAATATTCGCCCAGATATTAGCATTTGAAAATAGCACTTTTTCAGGGGTCAAAAAAGAAAAAGTTCGCATATTTGCAAATTTGTTTGATTTTTTGATCAAATTTTGTCTTCTTTAAACTACAAAATAACCCTGAAAAATTTGCAAATATGCAAACTTTTTCTTTTTGACCCCTGAAAAAGTGCTATTTTCACATGCTAATATCTCCGCGAATATTCAAGATATTTTGATCAAATTTTTTTCAGTGAGTTATTCATGTCGTTGGCAACAATACTCTAACGGAGGTTTTTGCTCCATCTCCTTTAGTTTTTAAATTAATTTTTTAACTTTTTAATTTCACCGCTAGGGGCGCTGTAAGTCCTCTCAAGGGATTCTCCAGGCTCACTTACCTAGGGGTAGACCTTACTTCCGTGACCCTAGGAGGTGTTGGTTCCAAATAAAAGCCGTGCAACGCAATTTTGAAACACCCTGTATATAGCTTAAATAGTTTCTGAGATGTTTTACTTCAAAGTTCTTACCATTTTTTCGAAACTAAACAATGAACTTTTCGTAGGCAAGATGAAACCCTGAATAAAGATAGAACTTTAAAGATAAATACCTCAGAAACTATTTAAATCACATAAATATTTCGACGCAGGATGTTAATAATTGAATCAATAACTAAACAAGTAATTAATTACATCTAGGGTCTACAATTTAGCGTCTAGTTTCTATTTCACGACTAAAGGTTATAGCGCGGGGTAAAGTAGTTATAAAGGGATTTCAACAGTTGTTTTTGGTCAGATTATTTTTCTAGAGTCTCCATAGAAATAAGACAAAAAAAATAGATTTTATAAATATAAACTACAAAAATCCCTATACCGATTACACCCCGCTGTAACCTTATTACCCCACCTGACTCTACTTGAAAATAAAATTGCCTTCTTTCAGAACTACATCCTTCCAACAGAATTCTCATGTTGTAGCCATAGCCCAGCTCTCGGACTATCAGATGGAGTTGTTGGCCCCTCTTTCTACAAGAAAACAGATGTTTAAAACTCCGTCTACAATATAATTTCTCTACGGTAGTAGCTCTCCCTCTTTTCTTTCCTTTTCTTTACTCGCCGAGTGCGTGTGCTATGAATAATTCAGAAAGATCTTTCTGAGCCTATCTATGAGATCTATCAGAAAGTCTGATTAAGCTTTACTATGGACTGGACCATTTTTTAAAGTTTTTTTTTCTTCAGCGGGATAATTCCTGTGAACCCCCATTTGTTTCTTTTTATTCAAATCTAAAGTCTTATATTTTGTTTCACATTCTGTTTCGTTTATATCAAGCGATTTTCTTCAAGATTTGCCCAACTGCGGTAATTATGACGATTCTCGAAAAAAAATATATTTTCCCGAACAATAAAAAAACATCGCTTGTTTTTCTGATGTATTCTAATTGAAGTTCATTACGGCATTGATTAAAAGATGATTTTCGATGACGATGAGGATGGGTTAGGAACAAATAAATCGCGCGCCGGAATTGTTTGAACACGGCAAAGTTAATTATCTCATTTTCAATAATCCTAATTATCCCGAAATGCGAAATAAAGATATCCCAGAGCCCGAAAATTTTTGAATAATCGAATACAGATTTGTTTTCCGAGGACAAACTTGGAAAGAAAATGAAGCCACGAAAAATGTAATTATCTTTTCATTAGTTCCACAGCAAATCAAGTCGTGAATGCTGTACATAATGGTGTTTTCCACCATTGCTTGGAAACCATAATTAGTTTGTAAAATGATAAAAAATATCTTTGTTATTGAAATACCAGCAAAAATAAATTAGTACGCATCCTATTGTTTCTCTAATTTCCATTAGTATTAATTAGAAAACTGCTTTTTGTCGTGTATATACAATTTCTTATGATTAGGCAACCAATGCTAGGATGATAAAGTATAATGGAAGTGGTTCATAAATATATCAATATGGGTTTTTTAATTTTTTATTAGTAATATTGATGATTAATTTCCCTGGAGCAAAGTAAAAATTGTACTCGTAAACAAGGATAAAACCTGAAACCATAGTTTTACACAAATTGGTAAGGAAATTAATTATGATCTGTATTACATTATACACTGCTGGCCATCTAAAATGGTACACCAAGAAGGTAAAGAGATATCAAAGCGAAATTTATTTCTATGATTGCACATAGTATGAATGTGAATTGATTAAAAGTTCAGCCCTCCTCCTGGATGTTAAGGGGCCGAGAACACCATGGAGGAGTGTTGTCTCCATAGGTGTCCATTACCGCTTCCACTGGCCATGGTATTGAGTGAAAGGGGTGCTAAATGGGTTTTAAGGGATTGGAGGACCATGTAGCCTCCCCAGGTAGTCGAAGTTCATATGGTGCACCAGCGAAAGTTGCCTACCGGGATAGGAGATTTCTCCTCTTTCACCGGACATGTTTTGTGGGCGTTGGTTCTTAAGAACGGATGGGTCAGGGTAAAATGCATCATAGGGGGGATAAAGAAGAAAGCTTGGACATTGCGTTCATCATGTGATTGTGCATTTTTCACTTGAGACATGTCCGCAGGGGAGGACTTAAGGTAAGGATAGAAAACAGGTTTCCAAACTTCAATGATGCACCTCTGGGGGGTCAATGTGCCGGTAAATTCTTCTGAGCAAGTGTGAGTGTGGAATGCCTGTCATTTAGTGCAGGTGACTACCCATTTGTCACGTATAGCTTCAGAAAAATTTCACTCTTTTACACAGGATTTGGCGTTGGCAATAGAGCCCTAAATAATGAAAAGAGCATCTCAATTTTAACGTACTGAGTTTATGAGAGAATCTCAATTCTGCCTGAAGCACCATGATAATTTGAGATGACTTTTTAAGACAGCGAGAAAAGAGAGCACTCGGCTGTTGATTTTGTAATCGTCAGATTTTTTCTGTACGCAGGATAAAGCAGTAATGAAGAATTGGATTCTACTCCCACGCCTCTTCAGTATGATTTACCAGCACATTGACCAACCAGAGGTGCATCATTGAAGTTTGGAAACCTTTTTTCTATCCTTACCTTCAGTCCTCCCATGCGGACAAGTCTCAGGAGAAAAATGAACAACCACATGATGAACGCAATGTCCAAGCTTTCTTCTTATCCCCTATGATGAATTTTTACCCTGACCTATCCCTTCTTAAGAACCAACGCCCACAAAACATGTCCGGTGAAAAAGGAGAAATCACCTAGCCCAGTAGGTAACTTCCGCTGGTGCACCATACGAACTTTGACTACCTGGGGAGGCAACATGGTCCTCCAATCCCTCCAAACCCATTTTGAGCCCCTTTCAATACCATGGCTTGTGGAAGCGGTAATGGACACCTATGGAGACAACACTTCTCCCTGGTTTTCTGGGCCCCCTAACATCCAGGAGGGCTGAATTTTTAATCAATTCACATTCATAATATGTGCAATCGTAGAAATAAATTTCGCTTTGATATCTCTTTTCCTTCTTGGTGTACCACTTTGGATGGCCAGCAGTGTAGACACATAACGTAAATGTAAACATTTTTTATTACGAAAAGTAAAATAAGTATTTGAACGGATGAATACAAGAAGTTATTAATCAGATCAATTAATTACAATACCATACAAGTAAATCAACTGCTTTTAAAGTGATACAAAGTGAAGTTTTAAATGAATTTTGAACAAAAGAGTTTCAGATTACATGACATAAGACAATTATTTTTTATTGTAATCGGCTAAAAAAAGAAGCTCAAGAACGTGTTTTTGTCTAAAATTGTAAAAACAATAAAATAGTTTCTAGGGAAACATTAATGAAACTAGGTATCATTAACTTAAACACGAATACAAGCTGGGACTACATGATATTCCTACATGATTACACAATCGATCCAATTGAATACATTTGCAACTCATCTCAAAAACAGACAAAACATTTTCATTTACGAAATCCGAAACAGGACAGCCAACACTTCATTTTCTCATTTTGAATCCACAAAAAGAAAATCGAATGAAATTAATAAATCTGAAACATTCCCCCAAAGAGCGATGAGGAGAAGGATTCATTTGAAAATGTACGAATCAATTCTCCGATTGAATTTTAAACATAAACAAATTTCTTTCCGAGTGCTGCCAAACGAAAATAAAATTAAAAATAAATAAAAACTAAACACAGACACGCCATCCCAACCGATGGGAAAAGAAATCTGTATCATTATTAAAAACTCGACCCCCTCTATCACCCCCTATTGCAAACGATTTCTAGTCACTATCTGGAACGAAAGCAAATAGAACGGATATTGCGCTAAACAGAGAGGGGGTTCTCCCCTCAATCTTGTATTTTTCGATTTATTCGGAACATTTTAATGGCAATCGCTGCAAAACGCATTTTATTCTCCGAAGTTGCTTTCCCCCATTCGAAATTATTTTTCTTCCAGAGTTTATTTTTGAAGATTGGAAGCATTTCATAATTTTTGTTGCGGGAGTGATGAAAAATGCTCTGCTTAAATAAAAAAAGGAGCACGAGAAAAAACTATTAAAACAAGGGGAGAGAGAGAAAGGAAGTGAAGGGAAAAAAAAGTCGTCTCGATACGTGATCACGCGTTGGAGGCCCTTAACTGCATCTGTGACTGACTGGTAAAGCGTTAAATTTTCTATTCGGCGCGGATATCGCTTTTCCTCAAATGCTCTCTTCGGAACGCAGGAAAATGTCGGAAAATCACGCCATATAAGACCGAATGATGGGGCTGTCGGGATATATTGATAGAAATATTCAACCAGAGAGTTGAACTTCTGAGATTTAGAATTTTTGAATGAATAAATACTCCGCAATCGAATAGGGATGCACGGCGATAAAATCATTTCGAAAAATTCCAAGTCAAACGTTTTTCAAACTATATGCCATGATACTTTTTATGCAAATTTAAAAAACGCTACCTAAATTAATAACCTAATTAATTACTACCTAAATTAATTACGCTACCTAAATTAAACTCTACCTAAACGATTTAAATTAATTGATGATTAACCTTCCTACCTCGCAGGAGGTATGAGGCGACCCCAAAGGCCCTTTGGCGATTGATATCTCCCGTCGATTTTAGTTTTGAAGGTTTTCAATGCCAGTATTCCTTAAATACGTGAAGTTTTACAATGGGTAAAAATTTTGGGGCTATAATTCAATTTTGAAGCATCATGGAAGAAAGAGACACATATTCCCCCTCTGGGCTCTTCTCAGACCCCAGGCACGAATATGGTAAATTAATAACAATTAATGGAGATGTTTCATATTTTTGTCATATTCTTGATAAATCAAGGTTCCTGCTTTCGTTTCAGTTGTATAGAGATTCAGCGTAAAAGACAAGTTTTTCTCTTGGGGTCTAGATAGACCCCACGAGGGGGAATATGTGACTATTTTTTCAAGAGGGTAGGAAGGTTAATATGTATTACAAAATCAAATTAACACTTGTTAACGCCATTTTTTGCACTGCATATGAGTGAAAAACTTTTGCAAAGCGAAGTACACACAATAATGAATGTTTCTATACTTCCCAGCTACGTTTCCTGAACCCAGTACGTCACTACCCGGAAGGAGAAAGTTACTGAACACAAAGCCTGTTGGGTCGATAGGAGTAGTTTAGATTCGCGAATTGTGATAAAAAGACTATTTATACATGGGTTTAACGAAATAATATTCTCTTTAAATTGTCGTTCTTTGTTTCACTCGAAATTGAGACACCTCGATGGGAACTACTACTAGCGTTTTGATTGTATTACGATTATGTTGCGAATGTGTTACACTTACGTACTAAATATTAAAAAAAATTGAACTGTATAAAAAACTACTTCAGCCTTTCCTCTTTCATCACATGTATTAGTTTTAAAGCCCCATCAAACTTTAAAAAAAATAATAATAACATCACTCCACACCCACATCAACTTCACTTTCTCGGTAGAAAAAAAAAGAAGAGGAAAGCCCGCTTTCAAAACGCCGCCGTCGGTAATTATTTCACAGAACGCAAGTTAACACACGAAGGGGAGGAGGTCATCACCTCGCAGGTCACGTGACACCCCCGCGGTCACCGTGACGGGAATCCCCGACGACGAGAGTGTCGAAAAGGGACGGAATTTCAGCAGGATGCCCTCCCTTATCAATTTAGAGCTCTTTTCTCTCTGGCAGTTTTTTTTACTGTGAATCTCTCTGCGGATTTGAATTGACATGCGAGTGGGGATGCGACCCGGTTTTTTTCTACAACTATGTTCGATTGTGACTCATCTGTATAAGTTCAGTGGAGGGTGGGAGTGGTCATGGAGAGTGTAGAAATGTGAAGACAAAATAGAATTGTTAAATATAGGAATCGGGAGTGTTACCGTCTGTTGCGAAAAAATTCTGGTCTGTTAATGGCTACACTCAAAATATTTTATGGGGACCAACCGATACTTCACAAAATATTTTCGCCAATACAGGTTTTTTCACTCCTGGCGAATCATAAATTTGTTTGTTCATTCTTTGTTTGTGGAAACTGTATAAAATAATAAAAAAAATTGATTGATTTTACTTCTAAAATTAAACCTCCTCACAATGTTTCAATCTAAAAACTGATCTTTTCGTTTGCTCTTATCATAATTTCCCCTTGTTATTCATTCATCCTACATTAACCTTTATTTTTTACAGTTTAATTTACATTCATTTCCGATTGATTTAACGCTAATTTTATCTCTACAAGATTATAAGTAGATTTAATTTTACGAAGACCTTAAACAAAAAGTCTGGACAGAGATCCCCTGATACTCTAAATTTCTTGTATGGACGTAAGATCACAATACAAGAAATCACACATCACAATACACAATTTCATAACCAAGAATTGTTTTTACAGAATACTAGTTTTTTGAAGCCATATTAGAGTGTAAAATAATTTCACATCCCTGAAAAAAAAGATTTGGAGAACATCTAATTCAGAAGATATTTTGAACCGATTCATCACGATTTGACCCGTAATGAACTCAATCTTGTTAATATACCATGTAATTTATATAAGATAATTTAAAGCCATTAGTTCAGAAAAAATTGGATAAAATTGATAGAATAGAAGGGAAAAACCATTCGAAGTTCAGTAGAAGATTAAGAAAAGGATGTCGGGAAATACTCAACTGCTTTCAAAAAGACAACTGCTTTCAAATGCAAAAAAATACTAGCTAAAAAGTCTAACACAAAAACATTAAAAAAAGTACGTATCTCATGACTAGCGTCAATAAAACAATAAAAGTATATACAATCTAACTAATGCAATATCATCAGACAAAGCTAACCACTGAAGAAAAATTTAATTTTAACAAAACATTTAAATTTGAATCACGCTTAGTTTTCGATTACCGCTCAGCATCAGGATTTATCACCTACTCCAATACGGATGACAGCAAGGACGAAACAAACGTGAATCCGTTCATAAAAACGACAACGCAACTTAAATACCCATGATGAAACTTTTCATCCCATCACACAGCAACATTTCACCGATCCATACACGAAACCAATTCGGATAACAAGGTCCAAAGAAGGAAAAAAAATCGCGAAATTCCATCCAAAACCTCAAACTTTTCACGGAACATTATGCACATCAATAACCTCCACAAACGAAAATTCATTAATCAAAGCTCCCAAACGATGCTGCATCCTCCCGCGACCCGTTATCGACAGATCAAACAAGAATCGATCCGAGGGGAAGATTCGATACCCGAAAAATCGATATGCATCCCATACGAAAAAAAATAGGACAAGATCCATGGGCATCATTTCAGTTTAGTAAAGTCTTTATTAGAAGAGGCATTTTAAAAGTGTACGCATACGCCCAGGACATGAATCATGAGTGGTCCCAGACAGACACGATCCATCACAGAATCCCCAGAAGTATACGAGAGGATTTCGCTCTGCATGTATAAAGATATTTCCTACTCCCTTCTAAAAACCTCCAGGATTTATATCTCCCGGTTTCATTTATCCCGGGAAAAAGAGGGGGGCACAGATCGTCGCAGAAAATTGGAAGGGGGTTGTTGTACTTATTCCCGTTTTTTTTTCGGGGGTGATTCACGTGTGGAATTAGAATCTTCGTGAGGCAGGACTTGTTGATATTAATTACGGAGGCCTCTCGTGGGAGGGTGCTGCACAGATTCCCATGGAGGGTGACGGCAAATGAAGAGATCGCGGGAAATGAAAAAAATTCTAGAACGCACGCGATTCCCGAATGAAGAGGTGAGCGCGTTTTCAATTCGATAACAATGTTAGGATGGAGGAACGTGGAAAAAAAGTTCTTTTGTCGTTGGTGATTGTTGAAGGGTGTGTTTTGAATTATTCCATTCTTTCGGGAGTGGGGTGGGAAGGGTAGATAAGGGGGATGTGTATGCGGGATTCGAAGGAATGGGGAAAAACAATGAGGTAGTGTGTGTGATTGTGAAGCAACGATGAGGAATAGACGTCGTAAAATGTTTGGTTGAGGCATTGAGAGGATGTGAGAATCGTTTTCAACGAAAATTTTTATGACACTTGTGATGGCTTATAAATGCACAGGAGCACAGGAATGCACTGTTCATAACAAAAAATCAGGCGGAATATAACACATTCAAATCGTAAGATGTGTATTTCAAGGTTAACTCAAGTATTTAGGTTCAAGTATTTAAGTGGGGGTGTAAAGCAAAAAGGGTTCATAAGACACTTCGGGGAAAACTTCTGTTATAATACACAAGGTGAATTTGCTAACAATTGAATTTTTTTACCATATTTGCTTTGGATAAGAAGTTTCAGTTTCGCTTTACTTCTTTAAGACATTTCGTAAGAGTGATAGATCAGAAGAGAACATCAAATCTCCCAAAATATGTTAAATTTTGGTATTTATAATTTTATCCGCCGAGCATAGTAAACAATTCACTCACTTTCACTTGGGTGTTGCGAAAATTCTGGTTAATGCAAAAACCGGCCAAAAAACAAACAAGTAATAAATTTGTTTTTTATTGAACGGTTTTTTATGCATTGAACAGTTTTTCGTATATCCGCCACTTGTGCCCCTCGGCATTTTATCATTTGACATAGTTTTGAAGAAAAAAGTGCTTATGCAGGGATTCGAATAAGAGAGAAACGTGAAGCCACATAAAATTACAAACTAATGGAATACTTAAACAAATGCTTCTTTTCATGCACTGAAAAAGAATTTATTGAGAAAGCAAAATTATAATCTCCCAACTTCATTTAGATGATCTACAAAGATTGACAATTTTGAATGAGTGTTGGGTCTACTTCCGAAATAATTTCCTATAGAAACCTAAGTGCATACGCATTTATTATATTTGAGTGAACCGCCAAAAAGTCTGAAAGTTAATATAAATATTAACGGTAAGCGAAAAATAAGCGATGTTTTACCTATCAATCATCATTAACAGCAGTGTTATACGACCTTTTTATTCCTTAACTATTCATACAAAAAAAGAAGTGTCTATTTAATAAAGAAATGCGTTTCCGATGCTTCGAAAACTAAATTGATTGATGAGAGACCACATTACAGTGAAACTTAATTACCATAATATGAATTCAAACCATCAGAGAGGGAAATTCCATCTCCTTCGATCCACATTTGAAAAACAACAGTGTTGGATATTTACGCTGCAGCAAAATCAATCACCACCCAGAAAATTCAGATACCATCCCAAACCATCAATCTTAATCATTCCTCGAAGAGATCAATCGCCATCATCAGACCACCAGGAGAAAAAAATACAGGAGGGAAGAGATACCAGAGAAAGGAAAAGAAAAAACACTCGCACCCAAAACAAAAAGTGAAGCCATACAGCAATTTACCCTCAGAAAAAAAGCGTTTCACCGTCGCTTGAATAAACCCTGGTTTACAAGACGCGACTACGACGAGCGGTGGTTAGAAAAAAATCACTAGGGACGTACACAAATTGCATTCCAAGTAGTGAAGGGTGAAATCGAAGAATGGTATGGGGAATATTAGTGAGGTCATGTTTAATTGCCTTTGGGTACCTAAAAGAACACTTAAACATTTAAGTGGTTTTTATACCAAAATATATTAATTTTGACATCAAATTAAAGTAGAGAATGTTTTGCCTATCCTATAGCGTATTGTCTTAGTTCCAACTATTGTTGAAGAATCAATCTTTTAGGTGAAAAATCCTCAAACACAAATCAAAATTCAAATACTTCTTAAAATTCAATATTCATTGCATATTTCATGCACATTATTATCCGTTTATTTTAAGTTATGGATGCTTAAGTACAAAAAGGACTGATATCAAGGAATTGAAACAAATTAAAATATGAATGTGTAAACGGCAAAAGCAGGAGTATTTTGACACACTAGAAACCTACTCACTCCAACTCACACTATACTCACCATCAAAACCTCAATCGTTCTTGACTTCACAATTGAAGGGCTTAGTGGATGAAGGGGCTATGTTACAAGGCTTGTCCCGAAAGTAACGAGACTAAATTCCATTCAGAATTAGGGAATTCAGTCTCGTTACTTTCGGGACAGGCCTTGTAACATAGCCCCTTCATCCACCAAGCCCTTTAATTATCTACTGTTTAGGAACCAAAGTACGGACTTGTAAAAGTAAAGTATTGAATAAGTGCGAATTTTATATATATCCTTTGGAAAACTTTTTGTGGGGGGGGGCCAGTTTGAAAAAGATCAACAATAATATGCGTTATAAAATCAAAAAGATAATCTTGGATGGCTCAGCCTGCGGAATAGTGATGACTATAAAAATGGATCTTTGGTGGCGAGTTATACTAGTCACCAAATATGGATAACTTTCGAAGGCATCGAATATCTCCTAACCCCTTCAGTAGACAAAAGAACACTGTGTACTTTCCGGACGCCCCCCTTTTTTTAACCCTACCGCGCAGGGGTAGGTCGCGTAAGAAACATCAAGCCTTAAGAATGACTTCAAAAGAAGCTTTATTATATACAACACACCGTTGCAAGTCTTCGCTTTACTTCCAGGACATGATTCCAGAGAGAAGTTAGTTAATTAAGTTTTGATTAGGGAATTAACCGGCAGGGGAAAACAGACACGATAGGGATTTTGGAAGGGTTTTGGAGGGGGATGTGCTTGGGATTCCGCTATTAATCACTCTGTTTTGGAGTGCGGGGTGACTCATTTCGGAACATGTGCTTCGGCTCCGGTGCAACTCCACTTTTTTTTACCTCCAAGAGGAAGGGAGAAATGAGTTGAGGATAATTGCGTTGTTTCCGTTTCAGTTAGTTGGTAGGTGTGCTTGAGACAATAAAGCCAGGCTAATGTGGTGGTACTGCGGAATCATTGGTCACGGTGGGGTCTTATTTGGCGCAGTTGCTGGTCGAAAATGCGTATATGGTGTTATTATGCTGTGACTAACCTCGGGGTTTTTAAATAAATGAAATGATACTTCAATTTTGAAATTATCACCGTTAGCAGTTGGGCAGTTTAGTTGATCATAAAAAAAACTTCACTTATCCTTATATCTACTATACCGTTCATAAAAGCTGAATATATTTTGAGAGTTTAGGAAGGGAATCATAAGGAAAAGACAATTCAACTCTTAACAGTTACAGTTAATGCTAAGAAAAATGTCAAATAATTATTTCGAATTGCAATACAGTTCTAAAATATTTTTTCCTTGAATTGAGATCTATGAAGTAAAAAATGGCTTCGGAAAATATCATTGAAAACAGCCAGAAATCCATTGGATGGGGATGATAGAACCGTCTTTGAAGCTCCCTGCTATCAATGTATTTTTTCATTGATTTTCATACGAGTAATACTCAATTATTTTTTATCGCATACAATTTTAAGAAGAAAAACTGAGGGGATCGAAAACAGGTGAACATCGTCACGGTTGGTTATTGTGCTGCATTTACCGCAGTTAACAATTTGACAAGATTATTGCTCCATCATGAAAATCAATTCCATTATTGAGAAAATTAGTATATATGTTGCTTTTATGATAAAGTAAAATAAAATGTATATTTTCTCCAGAATTTAAACCTCTGTTAAGTCAACACAAAAAAAAATTTCTCCACTCCTTATTCACAAACTTTCTAAAGACGCGAGAAAACGGCGAAGCAAATAATTCTACGAGCCTTCCCGACGATACGCACACATCAAAACCCGTCGCAAAATCCCCCCCATCCCGCATTCAGATCGAATCACTATTACACCCATAATTCCAGCCAGCGGTAATATCCCATCCTCTCAAAGAAACAGAACCCAGCATCCCCCTTTCAAGTTCCCGCGCCGCGTATAATTCGAAAGTAAATATTTGCTCCAGCAGCACCAGTGTCGCTCAAACATCGGAAATTAACAAGCAAACAGGGAGAAGAGAGCGAAAAAAAGGAAGACCGGATGAAAGATAGAAAGACTCCCTTTTGCAAAAGAGAGGGGCACAGGATTAAAACTCATTACGTGCGGTTTCTTCCGCCTTTGCAAATGAACTAGACAAAAGTAATTATCCGCCAGAAGATAAAGGGAACGAAGAAAAAACAGTGTTGAGGTTGTGGGGAGTATAACGAGAGCGTCATCTTTTATGTCAGGAGCAATTATGAGGGATTGGATCGTGGTTAGGAATTAGGAGGGAAGTACAACAAAATCAAAACTTCATAAAGTATTTGAGAGCGTATTGTTACCATCATATCAAGTTAAAAACGCCCGATTATCTGCTTTCCATAGTTTTGAGAGAAACGCAATCAAAGTTTGTCGAGAATCTTCAGATAGTACTGAATGCTAGGTTTTCGACAAATTGGGAATTGCGATTGTCGGCTCTATCATAAAGTGAAGTATCACTCCTTCGCTTTAAAAGTGTACTCAGGTGAAAATTATCAAATTTGGCGTTATAAAGATATTGAGGTCAATACTTTTTTAAGTCTGAAAAATGAATCACTCAAACATTTAGATGCCCTTAAATAAAATTAAAAACTAACTTGGGGAATTTAAAGTCAATCGGTACCTAAGGGATTGTAAGCTGAAAATAATCCAGGTTGATATCTGGCAAAACACTAGGATTGGTTTAAAAAATACTTTTTCGTAATAAAATCATAAAAATTCTCAAAATTAAGGAGAGAAGACTTTTATAGCCATTAAACTAAACATTAAACATAAATTTATATATTTTTTAAAGAAAAGGCTTTATTAGTCATTTTACACAGTGATGAATATCCCTTTCTGAAAGCCACTGACCACCCCTACTATTATTTCTGATGTAAAATAATCTATTAACAGATGTTATAGGTGTACTAGCTATTTTTATTAACGACTGAATGTAATGAAAATTTTGAAACAAAAATGACGAATTTTTCCATCCAATAAAAAACTTATTACATTCAGTACGAAATACCGTTTATAGATTTAAGATACAATATTTATAAAAAATAACTTGTCTGTTAGTAAATAACACTTAATTACGTATATATAATTGACTAATAATCCTATAGTACAATTCCAAAAAGTGTCAATGGTATATATCAACCGAAGAAAAAAGCCGTTTAACATCACTTCAAACGAATCTAAGTGAGAAAGAATCATAGACTCATTTATCTTCATAAGACAGAATTGTCAAGGCATTCTCATGGCAAGTTGAGGAAAAAGAACTGACCGTTCATTGCAACACTTTCCCTGTTAACTTCAATCAACACATAGCGGCCACTGACACTCCCACGTTTTTATGAACTTATCGACTATATGAAAGAAAGTAATAAAGCAGAAGGGTTAAATTTAATAAAACGAATTGGGAAATAACCATTCTCGTCCATCGAAAATATGGTACTTTCCCAGTTATTTATCTCAAAGACAAAAGTTTAATGATATCATTGTTTTTAACTATTGCCATCAGCAGTGAGGAAATGCATATATAAATCGTACATTTTTTGTTTAAATACAAATTTATTTCTATATTTTTAAATAAATTTTTAATATTTGACCTCAGCTTAAAAGCTGGAAAGTTTTTTATTAATATTATGGAAACCGGCTGTGAAAACTTCTCATCGTTACCATGTTGTTCTTTAAACTAGTAAACAATCTACCTGTACCCTGTACTCAGTAATTTATTTGATTCTTTTCAAAATTTAAAAATTATTTGTTAGATTTCCTAACACTTTTTATATTTTTTCTTCGCGTTTGTAATGTGTGTTTTGGGGTGCATTCTTTTGTATATTCTACCCTGCCATATACATGAAGTTATTTTTCCTTATGGAAGAAAAAAAATGTTCGTTTATAAAATTTCATGCTTTTGATAGTTTTAAGTAGTTCCGGTCCATTTATTCTCGAATTATCGAGAATATGCCTACTATATATTAATAAAAAAATCCTTACGAATGTTTTTCTATATTTGAAAATTTGGCGTCCGAAATAGTTTGTGAATTTTTAGATGCAGGGGTAGATCCAGGTTTTAATTTTTGGGGCCTGTTTTTCATAATTTTTGTGAAAATCAAATTATTTTTTGTGAAAATGAAATTATTTTTGTGAAAATAAAGTTATTTTTGTGAAAAATATATTTTTCCGTAATTCATTGCAGAGCATAGGGTTGCCGGATTGAAAACGCAAACTGCTGTTTTCGTCGATCTATGGATTGTATGGTTCTTTTTCAACCGAAGGATCGCGTTCGTTTCGGAGAATATTTGAAGGGCTTCGTTTGAAATTTGAAAGTGGTGATTTTTTGTCACTAGAAATTTTGTGAAAGGGCCGATTTTACGAAGTTTATTTTTGTGAAGGGGCCGTTCTTCGGAAGTTTATTTTTGTGAAGGGGTCGTTTTATCGAAGCTAATTTTTGTGAAGGGGCCGCAAAAGGGCCCTAATTTTCGCCTGGATCGACCCCTGAGATGGATAAAGTAGTTGTATCGAAAATAGTCTGGATTCATTTTTAGATGGATAAAGTAGTTGTATCTAAAATAGTCTGGATTCATTTTTAACTAAATAGAAAAAAAATGCGTTTGGAAGAATGAGACAAGGTTTCAATTTCAACAATGACTTTCTCAAACTTCTCAATGGTACAGTTTTCCCCTTCTTTTTTTTTTAAAACGCAATTCCTTAAGAGAAGAATCGCAAAGACACGCTATCCCATCATTGGGACAAAAAAGAAGCTCTAATAATCCGTATCATCATTAAGCTAAGGTTAATTAAAGTCCTTTTTCGATATTTTTCTTCGTAAATGGGTAAAGTCAAGTCAAGTGTTCAAATAATTATGGCCGTAGAAGAAACTTGCGAAAGCGACCGAGTTTGTAACGTTTTTGGGGAAAACAAGCAGGTACTTAGGCAAATGATGTGACAGAATTTTATGATATCCCTTCTTTTTTTAATGTCAAACAAAGTTAAACGAAAATAATTATTATGCATCTCAATGCTCCTTAAACGAAATGTTTTGACAGGTGGAAAATAATTGGAACGCAAAATAAAGACTTGAAAACTCGATCATTATTTTTAAATTAGTAAATTTGAATAATAACTAAGAAATAATGGTCGAGTATTATATGCTTCCTGATTATTTTCTATGTAGCCAACGAAAAAAAAATCGCTTTTGGTTATGCAGCAATAGAAATGTTATATTGGTTTTGCAACAATAAATGGCTACCCGGCAATTGAAAATTACAATAACAGTCACAAGGTTTTAATTAGTTCATTTAGCTTTAATATATAATGAACACATTACTAAGCCAAAGATATTCAAAGAAGTTTTAAAAACGATTTTCAAGAGGGTTTATTTTCTTTCTAAGGTAAAAACGAGAAGTTAAACTCGTATTTAAAGTGAAAGATCGCACAGGGTTTATTTTTCGTACATACATCATGTACCCATTATGGTAGGACAAAACCATTATGATATTCATAGAAGCTTTTATCTAAATATTTTCAATATAAGTTTATTTTTATATCCAAACTTTAAACGTGAAATTAAACACGTATTTCGAATGAAAAATCGCCCATTAGATGAAACAGTGAGTCAAAGAATATCCAAGACAAATGATGCATGCAAGCGCTATATATTCATTTCAAAATATTTTTCACAAAGTGACAACGTACAGAAAAAGCTACTTGATAACTACCATTTGATACACGATAGAATAAACAAAAAAAACACTACCGAAACTAGTAACTCCTCGGCAAAAGTATAGACAGATAGTTATGATGGTAAAAATGAAGCCAAAAAGGGAATGAGCAATCATCGTAAGTGGCGAAGCGGTAAAAAATCGAGAAGTGAACCAATTTATACTTCTTCCATTCCATATCTAAATCACTCACTGCATCATCCATCAAGCACTTGGGTCCACCTGACAGCGGGGATCTTAGGCAAGAGCAGAGATAAGAATGCGTCTGTTTTTATCCAAACTTTTATTTGGCGTTGAGAAAACGTTTCGGGGAGGAGGTTGAAATGGAATGAGAAGTGCATTTAATGTGTAACTATAACATACAAAATAAATTATTACATAAATTAGGAATTTAACTCTATAAGGTACAGATTTTTATTTCACTCATAAAATCAAAATTACTTATATCTACGAACTAAAGGATGTTATTAAAACTGAAAAATATCATTTTTAATTTTTTTTAGTAATTACAGTTACAGTTGTGAGGTGGTAAACATGGTATACCACCATGCTATAATGGACGTAAAAATTTCAATGGACATACACAACTTTTACATTGATTTTTTAATTTTTAGTCCTTAATTAAATTTAGTTAAATTAGTATTTAATTTAGTGAAGTATTATTTTTAGTCGATCATCAATCATACGCTCTCTCCATCTGATGGAATTTCATCTCAAACAAGAGCAATTGTACTGTTACTTTCACCGTTACTTATTTTTACAATACTATAGTATAGAGCATCTAATATAGTAAAAAAAGTCACAAGTTTTGAAAGAATATATTATGCAAAATTTTAATTGCTATAAAATCTCATTTACAAGTGTTTCAAGGGACATCAAACAAGATATCATTACACAAGTTACCGTTTTGCATGCATAATGGAAACCTACAACTTAAGAACACGTATCAGGCTTTAGAGTACACATTAATAAAATAATTTGCACGTTTATCTACTTAATATTAAGGTTTTTCAACTTTGCATGCTTTGCTTTTTTGACTTGCATAAATGCACAGTGGTATTTTTTTATTACCACCTTATGTTCAACAACATTACATAGTTATTATAATTAAATTTATTTATCAAATGTACGTATCTTCTATCAACATATCTTTATCTGATATTAAGGGAATTTTGTCAGTGGAACAATAAATGTTACAAGAAGCACCGATGAAATCAGAAGCGAGAGTACGTGCCCGACATTAAGACAGTCTCAAGCGAATTCTATAATTAATTTCCGGAAATGGACAACAACCGCCATGTATATTTGAAGAATAGAAGTGTGTGAACACAAAAAACAATTGGTAGCAGATATATACCCATATGCAAAGACTCAAAAAAATCGTGAATATGTGGTATGTTATGAATACCACCTAGCCCTAAAGAGTTAACTGCTTGATATTAAAGAGAACAACAAACAGCTAAGGTTATTGTAGCAGGGAACTCTAAAAATATTCTAAATAAATCCCAACTAACTAGAGTCCCTAGATATTAGAAAAAAGTCTACTTATCCGGTGCTCATAGTTTTTCGCATTTAATTCCAACACCTAATTCAAAAATAGTTTACTTTTAGGAATCAAAAACTGAGTTGTCTCAAACTTTTAGAAAATGAATATAGCTATAAAAAACAATGATACATTCAAAAGAATTCAAATTTTGTTTTTAAGTTTTCTTAACATGAAAGTACACTAATACCAAGAATTCTTTTCTATCTTTCCCAATACTATATTAAAACATTGGAAAAGATTCCCTTCTTGATAAATCTAATAACATCACGGTATAATGTATCAAGAAATCGAGAGCAACCCTTAACTGACATTACTAAAACCTTCCAGAAACAGAAAATCTACGGAGGAAAATATCACCCCAGAAAAAAATCCCACATTCCAGAAACGAAATTCTTTTTATTATAAGGTTTCTTCTCGCAAAATCCTTCGCTTCCAACCCCAAAAAAGCCTCCTTACAAATGTCATACGACGTCTCTATACCCGTACCCGCAAATCCTTCACATCATGATTCAAAACTTGAGGTCCTTACCTGAATAAACAAGAATCATTAATTTTCCATCTCCCGCCTTTTTTCACTTTTACTTCTCTTCTGTTTTCATTACAGTGTTTTCCTTTCATTTATTTCCCCGAGTTGGTGTTATGTCAGCTTTTTCTCCCGAATGCGCGACCCGTCCCTTTAACGAGATCATTTAATTACCGAAAGCCCCTGGTTTTAGCGTGATAGTAATGTAGCCCGCGTGCTCGGACTTGTTTTGAGTAGAGTAGAGGCTCGGGGCCGTAAATAGAATTTTGAAGGGGATCCTAGTAGTGGGGTTTTTTTCTGGTTGGAAAGCTGAGAAAAGATTGGGATCGCCCTTTTTCCGGGGCAAAGCGAAGAAAGTAATTTATTTTGTTGCTGCTTTGGTTCGTGGCGGGTGCCGAGGAGCACTTGGAGTTTGCCGACTCTGAGCAGCGACGGAAGCTCATTACGGAGCTCACAGTTTTGTTAATTTGTATCTCTTTCCCCTTAATCACGCTGGGATTCAGAGTGGTGTCAGGCCGTGTAAGCGTTTTATTAATATTCCTGACATACTTTTATTTCAGGTTGTTTTTTAATGGAATGGTAGCACCCCAAAACATCGCGTTTTGGTGGCATTTATAACGTTCACTCATTGCTTATGTTTTAAATTTTCAATGCTAAGTTCACAATGATATCACCTTATTTCAGAATTTTTTTCATTATTTAGAAGTTTCTCTTTTTAAGTATGGCTTTCATACATAGTTAGCCTTTATATTTGAAGTTACTCTGAATTTCTTTTAACGTATAATGCAAGTTTTAATATAGGTTATCAAACTAATATTAGGCTATTGTGTGGTCTGAAATTGGGCAGATTTTACTAGCTACATAGAATTTTATAAAACATAAAATTTCCCTTAATTTAAATTTTATAAAACATAAAATTTATAATATATGCTTTAAAGAATTTTAGACTTTTAATTAACTATATAAAATAGAAATAAACCAAACATTAAAAAGAAAAGTTTTCGTTAAAACAATATTGTAACATAATAGAAACAAACATTAATGATGTAAATCTATTTTTAAATAATATTGGAGATCAGTTAAGATACGCAATCTATGGTTATTACTGAAAATAAATTACTTCAGCTTTAATTTATTTTCTCTCTCTTTTCGTTTCTAATACAAATATCATAACAACTTCCAAACAAAGAAATAGTTACACGTTTTTACTTAGGCCACAAAATACAATTTTCGTCAGCATCTGAAACCGATATGGAGTTTTAATAACAGCTGTAATTAAAATACTCATTTTCAAAGTAGCTATTCAGTTATGAAATAAAACTAACACGAGGGAAATTCCACTCGTAATCTAATATCCCAACAGGAGAAACGTATTCAATTCATCCAACTCCATCACACTTTATGAGCCGCAAACGAAGAAATATTCAACTAACCACTTTTCAGACAAATGAACGACTTGTGGGGTCCCCCAAACACGAAACTTCGCAGACCCAAACTCCATTCCAGAGAGAAGATAAACACAAACTCCATTAACAGCAAGCAGTTCCTCAAAAAAAACTATGCTTCGAACCCCATTAGCACTCATCAAGTTATTTTAGCTCTGCGCCAAAAACAAGGACACAAGGAGATACACCGAGAATCCGATCCTCCGACTGTCAAACTGAGTCGCGCCAGATCACCACTAAAATATTCCACGGACTAACGACCTATCCACAGTTCTAATGAAGGTCAAGGCTGAGGAAAACCTCTTTATCGTGTGGAGGAGCTCGTTAAAGATTGGCTTTCTTAAGCCACCGACGCATCTTTAAATCATCCGGGACCCTAGTGGAAAACACGATTTGTGGCGCCTTGGGAGGATGAATCCGGATACCTCTATTCTTTATGAAACGCCGTGCAGCAGCAAATTGTTCAGAAAAGCCACTTAATTATAACACCGAATATGTAATACCGATATGTATGTCATATCGGGTTTAGGCGGTTCAATTCCGTTAACTGCCTAGTTATATATTGCCAAGTCTAGTTAACGTAAAACTGAAAAAAAAGTTTCATGTCTCTAGAAAGGTATTATTTGTAAATAAACTTATAATAAACAGAAGAAGAAAAAAGTCCAGAGTGACGAAAATAGTTAAACCCTCTACTGCCCAGTGCCCATAGTAGCAAATATGTGACCATGAGTTCAGCTCCAATTTTCAGCATGCAATTAATAAATAAATGTTAAGTTATTGCAGCAATAATTGTGAATTCAGGTGATATAATTTATTAAGTTTAAGTTCAGTCCCCAGTTTCAAAAATTTTAAAATGTTTGAAATAAAGATTGGGAAAAAATATTTTTGGAAAATAATAAAAATATCTCTCTATTCTAAAAAAAGTTTTTGGTGAACGGTTTCCAGAGAAAGGCTTTTTAATTAACACATATTTGGTATCAAACTGTCCGGATTCTTTTGAGGATGTGCAAAGTGCCTTTAGAATTTCTAAAAAAAATTTCAATGTAAAAATATTTCCATTTTTTTAGATTTCGGATAAGGTCGCAGTTACAAAGCAAGAAATTATGAATTTTAAAACAATTGAAAACATATTTCACTGGTTTTTTAATATTCAAATAGATTAAATAATCATCATTCTATTTATAACACGAATTTAAAAAATATATTTTGTGTTATTTTTAACAATATTTATATTTTTGTTGTTCAGGGTTTAATTGTTGTTCAAACGGTTTTCATTATATTTTAAACTTATTTATAATTAATAAATTTTTTATTTTTTAAATAACAAATTAATATTTTTATATTTATCTTTGTAGTTGTGGCAACCTAATCATTACTATATTTACAATAAAATATACACTCGCTTTCGGAAATTTTGAATTTTGCATTTATTTTTTATATCCTTTTGCAAGTATGTTTTTTAAGGTAGTAAAATGTAACTCTTTATTTCATAATGACAAAACGCAAACAACTAAATAACACGGGTGAATGTTTTAGAAATAGGGATGAAAATGTTGGAAGTCTTGACATTCGGTGTCGTTGCTATGAAAATGACAGAACTTAGAAGTTTGTTTCTCATGAAGATAAAATTCTAAATTTTCGCGATGTTTAAGATAATTACTACATTTTTAACAGTCAATCATTACAAATTTTAAGAAAGTTAAATTTATTCCTGAGATATTTCAATGCTTCCCTTAATGTATCTGTGAAAAAACATTACCTTAGGGAAATGGGTAAAAGAATGTTTACATTGCTTTGTTGTTAATTTTCTTGGGGTTCAATTCCGTTATAGTTCCCGCTAAATATCGCCAATCTGTAACCAAAATGTAAACCAATTTTTCTAATTTTTAATGATAAAATGAATAGTTATAGATCTAATTAAACACTTTAATCTATGAATTTGAAACAATTTAGCAATATTTATACTTTATAGTGTCCAAAAGAGATTAGTGATATTTAGCGGGAACTATAACGGAATTCAACCCCAAGAAAATTAACAACAGAGCGATGTAAACATTTTTTTACCCATTTCCCTAAGGTAATGTGTTTTTCACAGATACATTAAGGGAAGCACTGAAACATTAAGGGAAGGTTCATATTTAGCGGGAACTATATATGAACCTTTCTTGGAATTATAAAGCGATCCGCCAATTCATGTTACCATAAAGGAAATGATAAAATTCCACCACTGAATAAATATTCGCCATTTTTGAAAGAATACCACGGAGAAGTACTACCCCTGTGTTAAGAATGTTTTATAAAGTGAGTAAGTGCAGTGAGCTGGGTTTTGTGGGGAATTGTGAAGCGGTCCAAAAGTTACTGCGTCAGCAGTTAACGGGGGTTGGCGAGCGATAGCGAGCAGGGGGCGGTAGCCCCCTAGTTTTTATAATATTTGAATCTAAAATACATAAATAATGAAAAAAATGTCCCATAGTTATTTCTTGCAGTGGGGCATTAGATGGTTACCAACTAAATGAGCTTTTATTTGGAAACATGTATCTTTAAAAATACACAAAAAATGACAACCTGCACTAAAACACTGAAGTGGATAAAATGAATACAATGTATTATTACTGTCAATGGATTCTCCAATGCCAAATATATTTATGCAATTCCAAACGAATCAAAAATAATTTGGATAATCTATCAACATGGGCGTTAGTCATTAAGCCAATTAGAAATCTAGTAATCATTGTCACCTTTTCACACAACTTTTCGGGTATAACAAATCAACTAATTCAGGGGAAAAAAGCAGAAACCCCGTGATAATTGGGTGAGGAATAAAACAACCAGTTCAGAGAACAAAATCCCACCGAAAATCCTAATTAAAGAACTAATTCACAACTAGCTTCTGAAAAAAAGATTCCTCCCAAAAGCAAATACCCCCTGCTAATCAGCTAATTAGAGAAATAGAATAACTTTTATTTGCCCGAGATTAACGTCAAAGCTTTCCATTATTATCCGCCAAAACATCCGTTGGCGCCAACTTCCTTGAAAAGAACCGAACTTCAAACAAAAAGCCAAACCTAATAGAGTTGTTAACAGGTTGGATAATTCGTTCATCTAAATGCCGCGAGTCTCACGTCGAGGTTTTTCAAAAGAAAAGCTAGCTCCTCCCACCATTTTTTCTACGTTCGGACCTTTGTCTTGGACGGAAAATACTGCACGTTCTGACAGGTGACAAAAACCCCCTTTGTGTTGCGCAAGGCAAATCGCATGGGCGGATTTCGAGGACCACGCCTCCTTACCGTCGTCGTCGGTCAAAAAGAACAACAATCCCTTTCGGATTCCGTTCCTGTATTAGTCAATCGGAGGTGTGACGACAGATTTCTTTTGGGCGGGATGAGACACGGACCTACAGCCCATTAGAACGTTGTGAATCATGACATCCTGCGACGACGAAAGGACAGATGATTTGGGAGATAGCGTGGGCATGCGACATCGTAATAACACGCAAAAACTACCTGAGAGAACCTTTTTTTGCGTGACAAGTGGAAAACGTATTGCATCTTTATAACTCCCACAAGTCATGAAGATTTTTTTCGTTGGAATTCTACAGATAAAGGCAAATCTTAACAAGAATCATCACAGGGGTTAGTTCTCTTTAACGCTTCAAAGTCGCTAGATGAAATTTCTTCCTCGATGTTCTATCAATGAATGTAAAATTAACAAGTTTATAGGGTCTTGTCAGGAGCTATGGTCAACAAAAACCTATTTTAGAAAAAATTTGCTCATTTCACAGCCTAATACCCGGTTCACACATAGAAAGTTAAACTAGTTTAAGTTTTTATGTGTGAACCCGGTATAAGCATTCAAATCGTAGTAAATTATGTCAGATGATGTATGTAAGCACATTAAAAACAATGGTTTGTTCGCACTTGGACAGTTATAACTGTGAACTGCAAAAAGGAAAATGCGAAATTTGGTAGTAGAATATTCCTTAACGTAAAATTTAAATAGTTGGTACATTTTAATTAAACTTCCAAAAAACCCTTCTAAAATTCCAAAATTCATATATAATTCTTCATTTTGAATCCCAAAACATATATACGAGCGACTCTAGTTCCGTTAATACAATATAAAAATGAATAAAATAAAACAATATTTACCAGGGTTTTACTATATATTACTAGCTAGCCCTGCAATGAGCAAATTCAAGATCCCACACACAATTTCAACGACCACAGCCAGAAGTCATGCGGACTAACTTGCTTAGACCACACAGTAGATGTATACCATAAGGATTACACTCCAACGCTACAAGAAAAACAACAATAGGAACGAAAGCAATGATTCACACATCCGGTATACAGCAGCAATCTATTCTCATCGACATACGTGACACTGACTGGACACAGCACATAAGCCCAAAAGCGATCCGGCACCCAACAATCTAACCCTTCAAGCCCACACAAAACAGGTAAATCCTTCTCCGGATAAGAAAGGGTTAAGTTAAGCCTTATACAGCAGTGGGGGATGGTGCACCCCCATCCAGTTAATTTCGAAAGAGTCACGTTCCGCCGACAATGGACCGACCAGGTGAATTGACCACCGCTGCTGTCTTCGATTCCTCCACCATCACTGCCCAATGGTCAAGTAAATAATGGCGGTTCACCACGCCTAGAAAAGGATGATGTATGGATGCTTTTTGGAATGGGACCGTCTCAAAAGGAAATCATAAATCATGTGGGTAACCCTGTACTGTGACAGGGTAATTACGAAGAGGGTATGGAATTCGAAAGCATTTGTCACGACGAGGGCTTTTTATACGGGCAGGCTGGTTTTAGAAATCGTAAGTAGCCTAATTTATATCAATCACGGTACAATAGTGCACTGACTGAGGAATCCACCATTACAGTCATTTCGGGCATGGGGATTACCTTAACAAAACATTTTTTCTTTCAAAGGTTTGGTTTCCCTAACGCTTTTTGATTAAAAGCAAACATCCGTATGCTGTTGGGATTCCGGGGATAAAAATAAATTGAGCTGGTTTTGGAAATAATGGAGGGACTGGTGGATCTTGAGTTGGGACGGTTAACTAGGAAATCCAAAATTGCAATGGCAGGGATTCGAAGAGGTGATTTTGAGGGTAATCAACCACATTTCTTTCCACATTTATGGGAAACACATGTGGGAAATAATCCCTTCAAGTCAGCGCAAGCAACAGCTATTGGAGACAAGCAATTACAGCTTTGTAAGCCAAATAGAGATATAAACAACAAGGTATAGAAAATATAAAAAAATTAAGATCCAAGGGTCCAGATCCAGGGGTTAAGATCCAGGTAAATGCACTGTCGTTTCTTTCTATTTGGTAGGAAGTTGAACTTGTGTGAAGCAAACAGATTCTTTAATGCTATTCATAAAAACAGAAAAAAATAGTTAATTAGGGAGATAGATAATTAAAATATACAATTGCCTGTTATGTCCTTATTTCACAGCATAATCAATATCGACAATAATGTACAAAATTGAGAATAGGGAACAACACCACATTTTGAATACTTGTCGAGCATTATAAGGCTAGTCAATTTAAGATTAAACAAAATGCTTCCTTGATGGACAAGTTATTTACCTTTGTGTGCAACCAATCCAGCTGTCAAGCAAAGCCCCAGCAGAAATGACTCGACAGAAAGAGCACCCTTTAAGGAATTCCCATTAATACTCTCATAACTCTGCCCCTACAATGCCGGATGCCAAATCAAGAACAAAGCCCGGAATCTCTCCTGCTCCGGCGCTCAATCACATCTTGTCAGGACCTCCGCCAAGGTATATTCCCCCAAAGGACTTAAAAGACCTTATCACCGGCAGCTGTCCCGACAAGCCTGACATTCACCCGGCGATTGTCAAAACTTCACACGCTGAATTCAAGACAGGCGATCGATCGAGTCGAGTTGAGAGGAGCAGCAGGAGAATAATAAAAAACAACCGAAATAATAATAATAACAATAATAATGATGATTTCTTTCCCAGCTGAGTTCGGGAGATGAATGATACTCTATAGAGAAGGGGTGAGCAAGCGTGATTTTTTTCTCTTTTTTTTATCATTGAAAAATGTGTAACTTTTTTTTTGGTTGGGGGAGTGAGCCCCTTAAGAAGGGGAGAGGAAGAATCTGACAGGATTACGTCTCAATGGCTGTAACGAAATTAATAGATCTGGGGGAGCAAAGGTTTTTCGGGCTCACTCGCCGATAAAAATCGTTAAGTTATATACCAGGGGCTTCTGATGTATTGTATAGAGGTGATAGACTGGTGTACTATCAAATCGGCTTTTTAATCTTTGTACTGAATAGATTTAAAGAGAAAGAGATCGTGTGAAATATGATATGGGGAAATATTTCAACTTCCCGTTTTATGGGGATAATTTTGGTGGCATTTCTAATAAACCTAAGTGGGTATAAAAGATGCCAAATGAGGAATTGGTCGTGTTGCCAAATAAAGGGATTTCAAAAAAAAAATTTAAATGTTATCATTTGTATCATGAAAACTCAAAGAACTATAAACAATATACATACAATACTGGAAAAAAATCGACTCAGACCCTATATCTCCGGAACGGCTTGTGATATAAAGACAAATAAGGTATCATATTTCATGATTTGAAGTATTCCAAAAACAGAACATTTTTCAAGTTCTTAGGGGGTCGTCTTCATATTAAAATATTAAACTTTTGTTTTTCCTTTGGGCGACATCAAATATTATTCCCGATTCTGAAAGAGCACCCCCTAAAACCCCCCAAAACCAATTTTCATGTCATTTGGTCCCCAAACAAAGCCAGGAGTGGGGGTTGAAGTTCGTCGAATTTCGAATTTACGTTGAAATCTCGTTCTTCGTTGAATTCTCGATTTTTATCCTTACAACCATCAACCCCACAGGATCAAAATGGAGAATTCAACGTAAAAATCGAGATTTCAACGTAAATTCGACGAGCTTCAACCCCCACTCCTGGCTTTGTTTGGGGACCAAATGACATGAAAATTGGTTTTTGGGGGGTTTTAGGGGGTGCTCTTTCAGAATCGGGAAAAATATTTGATGTCGCCCATAGGAAAAACAAAAGTTGGTGCTTCGTTTAATATGAAGACGACCCCCTAAGAACTTGAAATATTTTCTGTATATAGAATACTTCAAATCATGAAAAATGATACCTTATTTGTCTTTATATCACAAGTTGTTCCGGAGATATAGGGTCTGAGTCGATTTTTTTCCCAGTACTGTACAATAAATATTGCACAAACTTTTAATTTATATTTATGTATCTGTTACAGTTAATGTGCATAATTTGGTAATGTACGGATTAACTAGGTAAAGTATGAAATATTTCGTACTTTACCTTAGGTAATTCGTATTTTACCTTAGTCTGCTTATTACCGAATTATGCACATTAACTGTAACATATCCACTGTTTATTACCCAAGGTGGGGGATTCCACATCTTTGATTGGTTTCTCATTAGAATTGATATTTAATGGAGATTATTTCTTTATTTTGATTTATTCTGTGTTAATACACTTATAATAATTACAAAAAGAAACGTATATCCAATTGCGCTTATAAACTTAACTATACACTAAAAGTATCCACAAATTTATGTTTATAACACAGTGCACCAACTTTCCATTATAAAATTAAGTCAAAGCGAATACTTAAGAAAAAAAGCAAACAAAGGAGAAATTAAATGAATTACCACTAAAGTTTTAACACGTTCATTTTCTTTTCAAAAAAACTTCGGATAACTAAATTAGTTTATAGGAAATAATAGAAAAGGTATTTTTTGCTTTTAAAAGCATTCAAATCTTAAGAGTATTATAATCAAATTATCGAGCAATAATTTAACAAATAGGCAGTTAATTCTATTCTGTTTATTCAATTAAAATTTATTTATTATGTAAATACACTTTGTTAAAAATTGAAATGACAGAAACTAACATACTTGTGTTCTAATTTTTTTAATGTGAGCTTAATTATGACATTAAAAAATATATTAATATATAAAGCTCGAAAATGTTAATTTATTTAAGAAAAGAAATATGCATTGGCAATGGCTGTGAACTTTCTCTTAAATCCCCTGTGATCAACGTAAAAAACTAAAACCAATAAACAAAGTTCTTTTAATTAAGAAAAGTAATAGTTTTTAGAAGATAGCAACACATTTTTAGACAATAAAAACACACTGGGTGACTCATGTTTAAACATAGCTAATTATTGATTTTTTTTCAAAGTATGCAGGAATTTAAAAACAAGCAACGCAGAGGCGTAAAAATGCAAATATTTACCGAAGAGGCGATGTAAATAATAAAACACCTCAGGTTTTTAGACTGGTAATGGTAATTTGTGTTTTTTCCCTTCATGAATTCAAGATTATGATCTATTTAAAAAATATATCCCTTTTTTATTGGGGAAAATTCTTCAAAAATTATGCAGGTACAATTTATTAAGATGAAAGACTCTCTCCCTCTCTCTGTTTTTGTAAACAAAACACAATTTATTAAAACCTACATTATAAGTAGTTAATCTACAAAAAAAGGCGCTTATTTTAATATCCTTGAAACTGATGTAAGAAGGGATAATTTAAAAATTTATTCAGTTTTCTTGTTTTGCGTGGTGCAAAGTTACAATCACTTGTAGTCAGGGGGAATGAGGGAGCCCTCTTTTCATTTTGGGGAATTAGACATATTTTAATGCAATAAGGGACAGTTTGCGAGTATGCCCCCCAAAGCTTAACTTCCAGAATCTCGAACCATTACGCCACCATTGTTTTAACATAAATTAAGTATGTGGAAGTAAATCAATGACTTAACACTCTATAACAACTCGGATAATCTCTAGTTAGTTAGTGGGACAGAGTTCATAACTAGCTGACACATGGTGCGCATGTGCAGAAAGAAGGGGGGTGGGCAACAGGCTTCCGACCGCTATCCATCATGCTAATAAGGCCGCGCGAACCATTCGAAAGAGCCCATTTCCTGACGTGTCACCGTGCCACCCCACCGATCGTCCATCACTCAGAATCTGGCAACGCTGTCGATGCAGGCGATTCCGCTGTTGCCGCCTAACGACAAAACATTCTTTTTTTTTACCAGAAAACTGGGAATAAAAAAAGAACAGAGGAATTTTTTACGGTATATTCCATTTTGAGGGGAGGACCCGAGGGTTGTTTGTTCGTGGGGAGGAATTGCTTTTTTTTCTCCTCTTTCGAGTGGAGTTGAGGTGATTTACTTTTGTTCACGCTTCGAGGCTTTTTGCGAGGGCGGATTAATTATGGGGATTCGTTGTCAGGTGCGTGAGAAATTGGCGGCGCCTTTGGCGGTGGATTTCATCACACACTTCGGTGACGGCGAGAAAAAGTTCCGGGAAAGTTAGTTTCGGGTGTTTGAAAATTTTGTTTGCACCAGCTAAGTAATTACCTGATTGTCTTTCATTTTTCAACGTAACTTCATTTACGAGGCAAAGCAGAGAAGCAAAATTCAGACTTTATTTTCTTAGGTCGAAGAGCATAAATGTGGTGTAGAACCCTGCCGTTGGCGCGCTGCACTAAGTGCGGTCTCCTCTCTGTGCCTAAAGAGAGCACGAGGAGTTGTAGCTGTTTTCTCTTTTATATTGGTTACTTGTTAAATGGCGAAAACACTTTAGACTTGGTCCCTTTGAGAAGGGCGTCTTCCAATTGTAACTGTTTTGAATTAATCTCCCACTAAACATTGTTACTAAAGCTGTTTTCACTATTGATCTATCGTCGCACACCCCCGGGTACCATACCACATAAATATGTATGCTAAATAAAGATAAGTTAAAACTTTAAAAAATTGTTTTTTCTGCTCTCTCAGAATGAAGCGCATTTTTTAACAAAGTTATGATTTTCAAATGGCTTTAAATATACCTCCCTCAGAGTGCCACCCCCCTGGATCCACCACTGGTTTGCAAACATAGTACTATCCATTGAGCCTACTGAAAATCAAACACTGGAGTAATCAAACCTGCAAGCTAAATTTCAGAAGTATTCGTTCTAATCATATAAAATATGGTTCACAAACAGCAACAAACTATACGTCGACAAGCATACAATTTTTTTGCACAAGTTTATAGTAAACTCATTGAAATAAATTGGATTACTTTTGTTACTAGTTTTTAAATAACAGTTTTAGATAAAGTATTGAAAAAACCAATAGGTCACAAAAAGAAAAGTTACAAATGGTGACGGAGAATAAAAGCAGCATAAGTCCAATGTTCGTTTAACAAATATAATAAATAATTAAGTATTATTGTTATCAATAAATATTGTTTATTTTCCGAATACGTAAGATTAACGATCACAAGAAGCAATGTTGAACATTTTTGATGGGCAATCTATAGGGTGTCCCAAAAAAGACTGACGCATTTTAAAAATTTTTAATTAAAAAACTTAAAAAGATAAACATACGCGGTTTATTGCATCCTACTCATAAGACCTAAGAATTTTATGACACAAATTTTCGTAAATCATTGTTCCCAAATCCCCCGACAGGGCATAAAAGTATCAATCTTCCCATAGGAGATAATGGAAAATAGTGCTCCCACGTGTAGGGGGATTTTTGAACTACGATTTACGAAAATATGTGTCATAAAATTATTTGGTCTTCAGAGTAGAATTCAAAAAACCGCTTGTTTTTATCTTTTTTAGTTTTTGAGTTACTGATTTTTAAAATGTAATGTGTCAGTCTTTTTTGGGACACCCTGTATCTTTTACATGTATAACAGTACTATATTAACAAATGCAAAAATAATCAGATTCAACTTACGAGATTAACCTTCGGGATCAATACGAAATTCCCATACTTTGTCATGCTAAAACAAAGTCCGATTTAGAGAAATGTCGGTCAACAAATACATAAGAACTATCGATCTCAACTTATCATCATCAATAACGCGTTTACTACTAGTCCATTTCATCCAAAACGCTATCAAGCTTCAAAGCACGATAAGGACACAAATCAGAAACGGTCGTTAGTTAGTTCGGAAACTAATACTCTATATACGACACGATTCTGTATATATTAAAAGATAGGAAGCAGTACGATCTCTTCAAAAATTTATTCGATGCCGCCGGTCGCAGTGAAACTAAAAGCAACAACAGAGCATTCAGTTTTCGAATTCATTAAAACTTCTGAGGAGTTGCCACGTTCGGCTAAAAATACTCTCATCAATTCCAGACGAAATAAGCATCGCAGCCTACATCGAAAGTTCTTCAAAACTCCCCGCGACGCTTCGGAAACTTCCTACCGACCCTCGGAAACGACAAGGGGAGTTGGTTCAATCGGCGAAACAAACGAGTTAATGTTTTTCGATTTTTAAAAGGAATGATGATGAATCGGCGAAATGCATGATGCTTTGGAGAGGGACTCGTGTTTTACGACTTGGTTGCATCTGAAATGAGGGTATTAGTGCGTTTGCTTTTTGAATAGTTATGAGAGGTCTGTTTCGTTGCGAAGATCCTTTTGATTACCTTTGACATGTTTTGAATAAAGTTAGGGAAATTTCGAAACACTTGTCTCATATTTTAAATAAACTTAATTCAGCATAATGTATCTAGGATTGCAGTCTTACGATTCTTTCCAGGAAAGATGTAGTAAATGTGTACAAACACAACACTAGCTATATTTCAACTCCAGACGTAGGAAGGATATGAAAATTCTGTTTGTGAACCAGGCGCGGATCCAGGGGGTGGCACTCTGGAAAGTGCCCCCCTTTGAGACCCAAAAAGGTTCTCAAAATGAGTAAAAACCCAATTTTCACAGATCTGATATCAAAATTTTTTCTGGGGGAGAACCCCCATACTCCCCATTAGTATCAAAATGGGATCTTCAGTGTTCATTTTTAGGAAATCCCCAAAATTTTGACATTTTGAGTCAAAAAGTAAAGGTAATAGTGTTGAAAAGTGACCCCCTTAGACTCAAAACGTTTCTAAAAATGAGTTAAAACTCTACTTTTACACGTCAAATTTCAATTTTTTTGGGGGTATACCCTCATACCCCCAATGGTACCACAAGGGGATCTTGTCTGGAAAAGTTCCTCCCCCTTGGAGCCGTGCTGGATCCGCGCCTGTTGTGAAGAGGAACTTCAATTTGTCTACTCCAAAAACTTTTACGTTAAGTATTCGTCTCAAGTTTTGCCTTAAAAAATGGATGTGTTGTGAGAATAAAAAAGGTATAATGATACTTCAGTTTAAACAAATTGAGGCCTTTTGTGCAATATCTCCGCATTCAATTCATATTTACTTTAGAAGTTTTAGATAATTATTTGGGGAAACCTAAAATGTTGCATTGGTTGAGGGTAGCTGTATAAAGTTTGCCTAGGTTAGGGTAAATAACGCGAGTCAAAACAACCTCCCTCGTATATGCCCTACGATCCCTCAGTGCATAAAAAGGTTTAAGTTTGTTATAACGTTTTAAAATTTCAAGCGAACGCAAGGGGGGCTTATTAGACACTGCTACCGGTGACGTCACTGGTAGCGGAAGAGGTTGTCTCCATGACGTGCCTAAGCTTCCACTAGCCAATCAGGGTTTTTTTGGGGAGGAAATTAAGTAAAAAGGGAAATGTAGATTGGATAGATATCTTCTACTCGAACTTTTCGGTAGCAAATAATATTTACAAAGGTTAAATAAGAGATTGCATTTTCGTAACAACCCAAGTAGCACAGCTCATACCAAATACGTCAAGTTTTAATGTAACTGCAACTAAAAGTAAATGGAATTTGGCCACACGTGACAGAAATTGGACGAATCGAACATTTGCGCTGCTTGTGAAAACTTGAAATTCGGAACAAATGCGGAAAAACCAGTATGAGTGGCAGCTATGGATATCATAGATTTTATGTTCAATGATCAAAAAGGATTTTATTCAAAAAGCTCCCCTTAAATCAGAGATGAGTCACAATCACAGAAACCAACCACATCAACTCACCACTCCCCTTTCGTTCCATCCTAACAAAAAGCATATGGACCACCTCATTATTACACAGATGAAAAGGCAGCAGAGGTCCTTTTCTAACGCAAATTTCACCCATCCAGGGTCAAAACTCCAATCACATACGCTACATACATCCCAACTCATGAAAAGGGTTGATTAGCATACATGCACCCGAATATTGCTTTGCTACGGGGAGCTACTATTATTTATTCCCTGTGACAACGAGATAGTTTCATCGGTTGGGGTGCATCTCTGCCGAAATTGCAACTCCCCGCGGTGCGAAAAAGGCGAGGGATTGATGCGCGATGATTTGAATGGACCCAGGGCGCCGATCACACTGAGGGAACGGTGGACAAGAAATGGCGCCTTATCGCCTTTTTTGGCAAAAAAAATTAGATGTTTAGAAAGTGAGACGTATTTACAAGAAAGGAATAGGGATAACCTATTCTGCATCGGTTTCAACAAAAATGTTACTTAAAATTATGCAGAAAATATAATGTAATTAAAATAATATCGAAATAGACAGGATCTGAATCAATAATGAAGCAACATATTTTGTATCAAATTGCACAAACCCCAATTAAAAATATTCATAAAATATTACGTATATAAATCTAAACTTTTATAAAATTTATAAAAAAAATTTAATACGCTCATCTAAGGAGCAACTTAATCCTTTATTTTAAATTCAATATTTAAATTAAAGTCAAATGAATTAATTTAAAATTCATTTAGTGTAATTATAATGTTTTATACATTTAAAAAATAGTTTTTCTTAAATTAACTTCAGAAATGTGTGAATGCTTCGTGGCTATAAATACTAAATTAATAATTTTTAATTACTTACACAGAAAAACAGCAAAAGTAAGACGAGTATCTAGCAATAAATATTTAAAATACAAAACATTACAAATTAAAACCAGCAAATATTTTTACCAAGCATTTCTCAACTAGGATAACATTTATATTTTCCCCTTTTTCCTTCAGTAAATAAATTCCCATAACTAAACAAAACTTCTACACAAATATACAGCTAAGTATTTTTCATCGCTAGACAAGAAATCGAAACTCCCCACATTGGCGACCAAAAACCCTCGCCAAAAAAAACCCCAGCAACCCCCACCACGCTTGAAGTGCAGATCATCACCATACTTCATTGAAGATGTTTAGCATGACAAAAAATACAGACAAAATTCCGGCCCGCTGCCTCGCAATGGACCCACTCTTGCATTCGTCTCCCAAGCATTGTCACCACCCCATTATTTCTCTTCCCTCTAAGTGGGTGCAGAAGTTAAATATCGCACGGATCCTACAGGTGAGGCCGCCAAGAGAAAGATGCCGCGCATTGTGGTGGCGATTTTTTTATTCCCTGTATAGCCAAGGATTTAATGGACCTCTGGTTTCGTGAAGGCGATCCCATTATTGTGGTGGGGTATCCATCTGGAATTGGCTCCTTTTACAGCGGTTCGAGAGCACCCCTGGTTTGATTTTTTTTGTTGGAGATAATACTTTTGGTGTGGGTTTTTGAAAGGTTAATGCATTCTTGAAGGTGCGGACTCTTACAACTCTTACAAAAAACAAGCTGAAGTTTGAGAATCTACTTAATACAGATGTATTGAATGGTTTTAAAAAATGTAAGTCAATATAAAGGTTTTTAAGGTGCAGCGAAAGAAGTTGTCAGGGCAGGGTTCTTACTGGGAATCATCTCTTAAATACACATGAATTTATAAGTGTTGGCCAAACAAAACCTCACAGACTATACCAGACTGCTTTTATCTGCTTAAAAAATAATATATAAAATAGAATAATAACCTGTAATTAAATTCTATTAAACCATTTATTATTTAAACAAAATAAAAAATAATATCTCGTCTAAGGGAATAAAATTTTCAAAAGTGAAAAATCTCTCCACACAATAACAATTACATATTTAAAAAAAACACTGAAACATATTTTTTTAGTTTAATATTAGTATGACACTTAAAATGTTTAAAACTGCCTAATTTTAAAAATTAATATTTCCTTTTTGAAACAAAAGACTTACACCTTTATTTTCTTTGATTGAAATACGCCTACTTAGCACCGAAGCAACTTGATAACTAAGAGACAAACTTTTCACTAATAAAATTCGGATACGCCAAAAATTAAGTTCTCTAAAGACCTCGAAAGTAATTACAGACACACGGCTATTTTCTCACCTCTACTTCAAAACCGATACAAATTGGAGGCCTTTTTATGTTTCGAAAAATCCTATAACGGAGTTTTTCAGGTTGCTCTCTAAAGCAATCTAATTAGAGCTGTTAAACGCTCTCCCACCAGAAAAACTTTTTTTCAGTTATTGATTCCGATGAAGAAAAAAAAACTCATATCGATCAGATAACAACACAGCAAACGACCCTAATTCTTCAAAAAAAGAAAAGCAGCGCATCATAAAATTACCTCTAAATTAAAATTCAATGAAAAAGTTTTTATCTCGCAAACGAGATAACCCCCAGAGAAAAAAAACACTCCCGATATAATCCCTTTCTCTTTTCAGATATTTTTTCCGTCCCGGCAGTTGCCTAAAATGGTTCCATTCCAGACGAGAACATTACGGCCATACACCCCATTAAAAAACTATAAACTCCACCAACTTTTCCACCCTTTTTTCCACTACCACGCGTGGGAGAGGGCGGGAGAAAAATCAATGCTTTGATAAAAGAATGGTAGAAACAATGACCAAACAGCACGAGGAACTAAAGGGCACTACCCAAGCATGTAAAAGAACGCTGCGGAACGGATGTCAAAGATTAAGATCGAACGTTCTGGTGTGCATGATAGTTAACATCGAAATGATCGGCGAGGATTTCGGCTTCACTGATGGCCGTACCTATTTTTTCTCTCTCTCTCTTACTCCGAGGTATGACGTATATTAGCGGGTTCATCCTGTTCAAACACCTTCGATTTCGGCCAATTGAAAATGAAAACAGGCATTGTTCGGCAGGCCACGTGATCGAGTAATTAGCGACAGAACGCCGTTCGAGTGCAACTGGAAATAATTGTGAATTAAAACGCGACGTCTGGAAATTTGTGTTTGTTGCGTTTTGGTTGCTTTTCTATCCCAGATAGGTCTTTTAACAGCTGATTGATGGCTGCACATTGTAGTACTTAGCACTCCATTAACTCAACTGAGTTAAAATTGTTAGCTTTTGTGAGAAAATGTTATTAATGTTATTGGCTACTTAGTTGTTAGCTTACGGAATATGGACAGTTTTTTTAATACTTAATGTAAACAATGCACTATTTCTATCAGCATTGAGCTATTAAATGAATTACCAATCTAATTACCCACTACAAGAAATAACTGTGGAAAAAATTATGTTCTTGCCTCATTCATGTAGTTGGAGCCAAATAAAATAAAAATGCAGATATGTAAAAAATTTTTAAAATTTTGAGAAACTGGGGACCGAATTTAAAATTGTTAAATTATAGCACTTGCAGTTATTTCTGCAATAAATTAAAAACATGCTTAAAATTGAATTTAAAACCTATGGTAGCAGGTAGCGTATTCACAACCATGGGCAGTGAAGGACAAAATAAAAAATACCACGTTATTTCGTACAATGTAACTGAAATCATAACATTAGCCCAATTTTAATGTTAAAAAATGGTTACATTGAAAAATACTCCAAATTGAAAATAAAACTCAATCGGTTTTATTTGTCGAATAAAACCGATGGAATAAAATAACTCCTAAAGAACTTAATTAAATAAACATAGAATGCCTATGTAATTCTGCTTATTAGATTCGTTCTTTCGGTATGAAGCTGTATTTAGTAAACCAGATGAAACAACAGAAAAACTAAGATATCCACCATGAATGAAATTATTCCCTAATAGAAAATGTACCGGGAAGAGCAGATTAAAAGTAATCTAAATTGTTAGTTGATATCAGAAGCAAACTTTGTAATCATGTAATCTAATCTTCGAACACAAAGCATTTAATAATACAGAACTTCCTGAAATATCTGATTTGCTCCATTAAATTGTTGTTAAGTTAGTGCAGTAGTGCACACTATATCGATATAAATACCTCTTGCATTAGCAAGAAATAAACTTTATTCGTTGAAATTAGATATAATTTGTTGGAATTAGGGAAGTTTCTTGGCTAAGAATCAAATGCTGTAGTATTTGTTTTCTATACATTTATCATTTCATTAGTTTAAAACAAAATGATAATAATAAAAAAATATGTTCGTTCATTTTTGGACACAGAATACTATATTGCATGCTTGGATTGAAAAAGTATTAATAGTTATGTTCAAACTAAGCGCAATCATTAAAATATGGTCTAAAGAGCTTTGTATATGCGATTAATTAATAAGTTCGCGAAAGATGGGTTTTAAAGATTTAGTTAATAAATGGAAATATCATTACTGCAATGGCAAGCGAGCTGTATACAGTTCGTAAAAGGTTCGTAAAACCGGGCGTCAACTTAGTAAATACTTAACAAAAAGCAAAACAGCAAGGATTCAGCACCAATGATTTTTACCTACCGTAAAGAAAGATAATTTTTTAGACAAACGTTGTGTCAGTGTTTATTCAACCAATTTTAAGTTCTATGTTAAAAAAAAGTTCCACTACAGGCATTTCAAAACATGTGGAAACAAGGAACAACATAACAATAAGAAATCGCCTCTAAAATCGCCACTTTCAAAGTAAACCTTTAAAAAACAATGCTAAAAAGCACAAAACAACCTAAGTCGCACTAAATACCCGCAATTCTCTCTTCTTCTCATTCATATTTCCGAACACGGAGCAATAAATCGCGGTATTAACTTCAACCGAAAGAGTAGAAGAACCATCTCTTGAAGGGAAAAACCTTGAGCAAAGAAAAGTCTATGCATTTCAATGGAAACGATACCCTATCCAAATGTCGCCCCATGCATACAAAAAAATAACATGTTTCTCATTTTCCCAACTATTTTTACTTCTCCTCGGCGAACTTTTTCTGTGTTTATTTATTTCCCCTTTCCATTCGGTTTCGCCATTTGTTTGGCGGGCGGGGATTTCCATTTAAATTTGGGGATTCCGACGGGAGAATTCCTCCTGCTATGGATACCTTTTTCCCTAGGAAATACTCCCGGCTAGATCCGGCATGAAGAAACATTCGGGCGACACGCGCGCCGGATAGAATTTTGATTAAAATTCCCCAACACGGTTGCAGTTTTTGAAGAGCAAACACGAGAGAATCTCGAGATTTTCGCGCGAAGAGAAGTCAGGATCACTGTTTCTTTCCGAATGCGTGACGTTTAAGAAGGATGAGCATATAGGTGATTTTCGCCAGTAAAGAATATTTCGTCTAAAGAGTCGTAACTTGGGTGCTCAGGGGGCGGAAAATTTAAAATTCAAATGCGAATGCTAACGTTCTTATGTGGAATAGTTTAGAAGCGGTTATGAGCTTAAAGGGGAGCGCCGCCGTGCTGGCGTATTCAGAAATTCAAATTTGTTCCGGCGAAGTTGTTTTAAAATTTATAGTGAAATAAAGGCCGAAGTATCAAAAAAAATTGCTGGAAATAAGAATGTGAAAAATACTACAAATATTTTCGAAGAACTGTATAAATATAATCGAAATGGTTTTAAGAGCGCTCTTAACCCTTTATTTACCAAATTATTTTCGGCACAAGTTTAGTACTGCTGATGCACCAAGTTTTTAGCAATAGAAATTAACATTAGTCGGGGTAACTATATAGTAAGTGAATTATGTAGCTTCTAAATATGGTGCCAAAGAGCCAAAACTAGCCAACTATCAGCAGTTCTAAACTTGAGCCAGTGGTACTTACAAGTAAGGTCGGTAAATAAAGGGTTAAGCTGAAAATATGTAAAAGATCTCGAAGTTAAAAAAAACGTCTTAAAAATAATTTTTAAACAATTAATTTAGCAAAATTTCGAACACAACAATATTTTTGCTACCTTAATATTCTTTCAGAGCTTTAATATTATGATTAGGAGCTTTTTAAATTATACCACAATTCAAAGTTAAAGTGGCGTTTCCAACAATATAATTAGATGAAAGAATAAACAATAACAATAAAGGTAATTATATACCATATTCTAATAATATAATTAATGGCACAGCTCTAAACTACAAGCGCGAAATTCCAATTCTATATCCTGTTCAAAATGTTTCATGCAATTTTTAAAAATTATTCCTCGCTGTAGAGACCATTAGTTCGAATCTCATCATGTTTATAAATTTAACTAGCTAGACTGATATAAAGAAAACAGTAAGATAATTGGAGAATATTATGTTATTCAAAACATCGAACCTATACAAAGCTACTTAAAGACTGAAATGAAATAAAATTAATGATATCTTTCAAAACGATGCTCTGAAATTTAAAGCTTGCCTTAACAGGTATGACCGTTTCTCGAAATTGATAAGATCCTTTATTTGGAAATAAGAATAAAGGAATAATTTAGCCGAATTGGAAGAAAGTATGAAGAGATGCCCTTCAAAAACAATTTCAGTTTATTATCTCATTTTCAAGAGAAACTATAAATGGAAGGTAATTTATAAATTTCGGCTGTATGAATTTCTAACAAATTGGGAACCTTTCAAATAAATTATTTGCTTTAAATAGGTGGCTTATTAAAAATATTTTAAAGATTGAAAGGTGGACGATTCGGGAAATTTGTTTCAAATATGACGAAGAAAAACTGCTTACAAGATAGGATTATTTGTACTACGACATAATTGAAAAAACTTCAATTACTGTATATGGTTATTTGTAATTAAAATAACAAATAAATTTATTCTACGTATTTCCTCTCAAACTAAATTTCAATCATAAAACTTCTAAAATACACAAGCTAAAATGTAAGTCAATATATCGCTTTTTAATTAAATATTCTTAGAATTACTGATTTCCCATACTAATGGGAAATGGTTTATTTCTAACAAGCATATTTGTATATCGAATCCGATTAATGTGATCACAGTTAATGTTATCAATCGGATAATGTTATCGAAACCGACAATTTCCGATTAATCTCATTTAATTTTATGAATTTAATGTAAAATGCATATAAGACAAGTTGCTGAATCCATGCAAGTTGCCAAATACATAGTGCAAAATTGGTTTAGGTACTTAATAACAATTACGTAATTTTGATTTTAAAGCAAACAATCTAGTTCTGTTTGCTGCTTTTAGATATAAAATCGCTTATTGTTAACAATCAGATAATGTCATGTTTCTTCTCGAACAACTGCGATCACATTAAGCGGATTCGATTCGACGTATTTCCATTTTAAAGAGAAAACTATTGAATTTTTTCATCCTAGGCGTTCAAAACAAGACAAAAAAATAGTATAATGTTTAATTGCTCACATAATTTAGCTAGAAACTAAGTTTATTAATTCAATACTTTAAAAAGTTTCTGATGTTTTAATAATTAAAGCCAGCAATGGAATACATTTTAAAATAGATAAATAAAATTAATGCTAAAATGAATCTCTACGTAAATTATATAAAATGTTATTAGTTATGACTTTTTTTTACCATGGGCCATGAATTTTAATATAATTAATAAATAAAGAGAAAAATAATTCTTCTTCATACCCAGATATATTTTAACGCCTCTGAGAGCGTATTTCATGCATTGAAAATCGGAAACACGCTTTTAAAAACTAGCCAGGAGTATTTTCACGCTTTGAATTTTTAACAATGGTTTTCCTTTAAAGAAATGCATGGCGCCCCACTGAAATCGAATAATAATTTTTCTACTGAAATTTGTTATATTAAATAAATATTTCATTTAGAATGTTTAATGAAAAATAGTTTTATTTATAATGTTTAATATTTTCTACTAATTTTTAACAGATGCTATATTTTAAGAACCAAAATAGCATCCTCATTTTTTTATTTTATTTTGTCCCTTAAAAAATTTTGAAATTTTGTTTCGTATTTCACTCCTCATAAATGAATTTCACGCCTTCTAAAAACGTCAAGGAGTATTTTTACTCTTCCAACAAAGTCGTAAGAATACCACTGAATACCTAATGTCAATATTGTACTGTACTCGAATTTCAACGCCGAGAGATATATAACGAACTTTCTGTCATACGTTAAGAAAAAACAATTTTAGAACGTTTTAAATTATATTACCTGAAAGCAGAAATATATTTCGATACGTCATTATTATCATTGAACTGGTAAACTTTACTTTGCACCGTCATTTAGAAAACTAAACTAAGCGGCATTGTAATTTTCCGTCGAAACTCATCAGCACTGAATTATAAATCGGTGTATAAAACTGTCTATCATCGCGTGAATTCGACAGGACCAGCGAAACCACTTTCGTCCCGCCCAAACCGGTCAGCCCAGAAACAAATCAAAACAACAATACTCACAGTCACCTGTTGTCGTAGACACCACAGCGGCGCATATATCCATGAAATAAGAATCCTCTCTTTGGAACAGAAAAAACTGAATCACAAAAATAAACAATAGAATCCTCTCTCCACACACAGAGGAATCACATTCCCTTCTTCTCTGTCCCTTTTACAAAAGGGAGGCGAGGAGAAAAACAACACACGGAACGAACTTCACTTTTCACAACAACGTTCGACCGAGCTCCGAACTCACGTTCCGAACTCTGGGGCAACTCGCCGGCGAATGCGAGCTGGCTGCTGACTGCAAACGATTTCCACGCCTCGGCGGGGAGGGAGGGTGAAGAGGAGAGGAGAGAACGTTCGAAATCCCTCCGGAGGGGAGGAGCGTGGTGCTCGCCCCCTTTTCTCTCTCTCTTTTCAGCGGCGGACCGGTCTTTGAATGAGTTTTTTTGTGAAAAGTTGGTAGTAATCATGAGTGTCTTTCTGAGACAATTGGCACACCTGGACAGTGTGGGGACACGGGTGGTTGACTGTGGGATGTAATGATTGACCCCCCTGTCCGAAGTGCTCCTCTTGTTGGTAAGTACCTGAAGCTGTGGTTGAATGAAGTGGGGAGATACAACCACCCAATGGGTCTCCCATTTGGGTTGTTAGAGGTGGCTAAATTGATGAAGTAATGTGAATCTGATTAATTACGTTTAGTTACGCAAAACATTAGCTTGAATTTTTTTATAATTCCCATTTAAATGCAGTTTTCAAAGGGAATATAGCTGTTCTAAATTAAACAAATTTTTAATAATCTTTTAAAATTTATTTTTAATCATCAAAATAAAATATTCGATTTTAAATAAGGAATATATTTTAAAGAATCTAATTTTTAATATCCTAATATTCACACACCAGTATTTCTTAATTCACTACCATGAATTTATTTTGGTTTTAGATCATTTCATACAATTTTTAAGAATAAATTTTTTTTGTCAACTGCTAGCATCATAGAGTTGTCTATTTTCAATAATATTATCAATGTTTCTCTAAAAAATAGGAAATTTTAAATAGTTTAATTCAAAAATTATAAGATTTTAAATTTCTTTCAACAATTGTGATAAATTAAATTAAAATCTTATATAACTCAGCAAGAAGTATTAAAAAAATGTATATACGAGGAATTTGTTATATGGACTCATAGAACACAGATTACCGGAGTAGAAATAAGATATACCCGGATGTATGTTAACGGAATATATCCGGATCCTCCTCTTATCACAGTAACTTTCTTCTTCTAAATCACGTAACGTTTACTTATCTGTGTTTTAGAAATTTGATCTCCTCATTATCCCATTTAAATCCGTATGCTATCAATAAAAGTAACTGCAATCTTAATGAGACATTAAGCCTTTTCAATCAGGAAAAACCAAATATTGCATTCCTCTCATTTAAGTATTTCGTTATATAATATAAAAACGTAACATTTAGCTCAAACATTGGAACATAATTAATAAAATGTAGGTTATATGAAACTTTTTTAATTTACATAGTTTTTTTTTCATTTTTTCATTTTCCTTTAGATATTTTTAGGGCACTTTGGAATCTGGTATGAACAGAAGAAATGATCACCTTACCAGTCACTTACTGTCATGTCCTTGTAGCAGCAATTTAAAATTTAATATTAGTATTCAATGCCTCCTTTACTTAATAATACTTAGGCTAAGCGCGCACTAGAGACTTTTGTCTCGGCGACAGAGACAAAATTGTTTCCCTGGCTATTGCAAGAAGCTAGAGAGCGCGCACATGGCGACGAGACCAAGATCACTAGGCCAAGAATTTCCTCATAGAAATGCATTGCTCTCGAGTGACTAGTGTTACAGTCGCCGGGGACATAAGTCTCTAGTGCGCGCTTAGCCTTATGCTTTTATACCAGTCCAAAAATTTGATTATCATTATTGTTGCTTATTATTGCATAAGTATGTTTTTGATCATCTTTATCCCTTCCCCTTTTTAGTGAAAATAAGCAGATACTCCCTCCCTAATAATTACGTAAGAAAACTACCCCCTTTTACATGTTTGTTTAAAAGCCCATAAAAATTATTTACTTTATCCAAACAATCGTCTTATGGCCTATGCATTGTGGACGTGTTTCTTTTATGGTCAAATTTTTATCCTCAGGACATCGAAAAAGTCCATTTTTAATTTTTGTTCATTGGGTTTTTTTTGTATGATGATAGAGTCTTAAATTATGCATCCGCGGATACAGCACGGCTCCAGAGGGGGGTACTTTTCCAGACAAGATCCCCTTGTGGTACCATTGGGGGTATGGGGGTCCTCCACCAGAAAAAAATGAAATTTGACCTGTAAAAGTAGTGATTTAACTCATTTTTTGAAACGTTTTGAGTCTAAGTCACTTTTCAATACTATTACCTTTACTTTTTGACCTTAAAATGTCAAAATTTTGGGAATTTCCTAAAAATAAACACTGTATACCCCCTTTAGATACAAATGGGGGGTATGGGAGTCCTCCCCCAGAAAAAATTTTGAAATTAGATCTGTATAATTTGGGTTTTTACTCATTTTGGGAACCTTTTTGGATCTCCTAGGTGGGGCACTTTCCAGAATGCCACCCCTGGATCCGCCACTGAAATTATGTCATACTGGAACTTATCCTTATTATTATACAGGGTGTTCAAAAGTCCGTTTCACGGTTTTTATTTGGAACCAACGCGCCTTTTAAGATCATGGAAATAACATGTTGCATGTTGTATCCCTAATGTAAGTTACTATGCTCTATTCAGTTAGACGGCGAATAGCACCGAAAATGAACTTAGAAAAATGGAAATTACAAACTAAAGGAACTGGAGAACAAGAACTTCCTACGAAAATTTTTTTTCCAATATTATAACAAGCGCACAGAAAAAGGATTCATGAAAGTGTCTTAAATATTTGAGGCGATACTAGCATGAGAAAATATCGCTTTTTCAGACCTCAAAATTTTGTTCCTTTGATTTTTTATTTCTAAAAAATGTGTCTTCATTTAACTAAAAACAATAACACTGAAAAATTAGCAGCTTACAGAACGTTTTCTATTCAGAGTCCTGAAAACTGCGAACATCGAATATTTAAGATATTTTCATAAAAACCATTTTCTATCTGTTTTTCATAACATTTTAAGCAACTTTCTCATTTCCGTTCTATCTTCTGGACCTTTTAAATTTGTTTTAATTTTGTTACTTCGCCGCTAGGAGCCCTGTAAGGCATCTCAATGGATTCTCCATTGTCATTTACCCAGGGGTTTCCAAATAAAAGCCCTGAAAGGTACTTTTGAAACACCCTGTATAGTATCTAACGAGGAAGTTTCATCAGTCAAATGAAATGCTGAATCTGTTTTCAGGTGTTTAAGGTAAAACCTAAGGCTATAATAGGCCCTTAAAACCAACCATTGTTAACAACCAACCAACGTACATTCATTCACTAGCAAAACTACACAAAAACGCTTTCCTACACCACACAAACCAATCAACACAAGCAAAAGCGCCTACCACACAGAAGGAGGGCGATTCCAGGTAGGTCGCAGTAGCGGTAGGCACAGGTGTGGGGCGAACTTGTGGAGTCAGCGGACAGGTGGGAGCGAGCCTAGTGACAGTGATGGGGCGACGGACAAAGCGATGTGACAGGCGTGACGCAACGGGAGGGAAAAGTCCGTGACCGGGCGGCTACCGTGCAGGGTTTTCTTGACCACCGGGAACTTTTAACCGATATCGACAGGAGGCGGGCTGTGATGGGTGATCACTAGTGAAAGTTGTCGGTTCCGGGGGAGATAGCGTGGATAGAATTCCAGGTAGGGGAGTCCAGTTTGGGCGGGGGGGGGGCAGTGATGTTTATTCTGATTTTTAAGGAGCATTTTACTACGTCAGAAAACTAAATAAATGTGTATTAATTTTGTAATTTTCCTATTTAAATGTTTTATTTATTGATGCGTCTAAACTGACTAATACCTCCTGTCAGTCAAAGTCTGAAAAAAAAAACGTTTTTGTTCAAAACAAATTAAATCTAATATTTGAGGGAATAAAATGCTGTACTCAAATTCTTCATAATTTCTTTTGACTTTTACTAAATTGACGTTGGATGTAAACCATGAGAATTGCGTCGTTTTTTCACGAAATTGGTGAAGAAGCATGTTCATAACTTTAAAATTCAATTATATACATTGATTTTTTAATTTAAATAACAAATGCTAATTAAACACATGGATTTACGTACCTATTAATACATTTTAAAAGACTCTGAACAGTCCAAAAATAGATCTACTCTTTTATTAGTTAAATTATCAAACTAATTCATAAAAATAAAAACTGAAAAATTATGAAACTTACTGAGTAAATGTTATAATTATCTTTCACCTTAAAAAACGATTTACGTTTATAAGATATTTATAAAAGTATATTGACCAAAATTATGGATGAGACGCTTAGTTTGGTGTAAAGAGGATAGTATAGTATTTTTTTTTGTTTTTTAGCAGGAATGATAAGGGCTAAGATGAGGAAGGCACTGATGAATAATAAAATTTTAATAAAAACTCTTTATAAATATATGTAATTAAAAGAACAGTACAGAAGTTAAATAATGATGACCATTTTTGGTAGTTGAATTGATGTTCCAAAGATATTTCTTATATTATTTTTCCCTATAATATATACTGTAGGGTTGCGTTTTCCCTATAATAAACTCTTAACGTTACTAAAGATGAGATTAGTATTTTGAAAATTAAAACCTAACAATGGATTAGTTTTGAGAATTTAGATTCACACGACATGACTAACAGATATGATTTGAAATTGGTTAACAAGACATTTGTAATTCCAATATTGATACCCTTCTTTGACCATGCATCTCTTTGTCAGAGACCCTTTGCTGAACTTATTGGGTAGGGTGCTTCACGAACGGCAACCTGAACCGAGATCTCATTCAGAAGATGTGGGATAAATGTATTTAATAACATTGAGTCTGAAGAATAACGTTTTAATATCATCAAAATCTGACAAAAAATCCATATCATGAATACAAATTTAAGAAGAAAAAAGCTTCTCTTTGACATTTCCTGCATTATTACCTTTCGAAACAACCAATAAAAGAACATTGATTGACAGCCACCCAGCCCAGCATTTAGCTCCACAAATTGCCGAATTCCGAAGACCTCCTCTTCCTCAACAATACCCCAACGGGGGCAGGTTATAATACCCGGATTCATAAAATCCACTCACTTCGAAACATGGCCTTTGAAACGGAAGCAGGGGCACACAAAAGCTGTTTACAAACTAACGCTTCAACCCAGGAAAAACTTGCTTTATATGTCCCGAAAGAGAAAAGGGGCCAAAAGAAATAAATATTTCCCTTTTCCACTACATATCACCTCGTAAGATTTGGGGGGGTTATAATATAGGTGTCACCCCAGACATCTGTTACTCCCTGACAGGTCTGGAGGGCGGCCGAGATGAAATTATTATGACCGGGGATCGAAATTGTTGACGAATTCCGAGTTATTAGGCGCCATTTTTCACGCCTCACGGGCTTGATTGATTCCCGCGGAGTTGTACGGCTTAATCTAGTTTTAATTGGCTATTCGAAGGGATTAATTCGGATCATATAATCTGAACTTTAACTGCTGTTAATCGTGTGATGGATGGGGGGGAGGTTTATTGAAATTTCGGCACTTTGGGTTGAGGTGAAAGGGTGCTGTGCTGGTGTGTGACGATTTGGTGATATATACTTTTTTAGGCTGAAAATGAATGGTGTAAATAGCCTTTCATTAGGTGCTATTTCAACACCTAAGGTAAAGGTTTGTTCAGTCGTTTTGAGAATTTTTTTTCTCATCGGAGAAACGGAGATAAACGAAAAGATACGCTGTCAACAATTGATCAGTTTAAAAAGAGTTTATAGATTGGTTTAATTTAGTTTTTACATTATTAAATGAATAACTTATAATAATCTAAAACTTATAATAGTGAACACCTAAATTGGATTTTTTTATATCTGTATAACAAATTGTGAAATAAATAATATTTAGCCCATTAATATTTACCCATAATTTTAACCCATGGACGAGCAAGTTGCTCCTTTGGGATAAAAATTTATGAATCTCAATGTATTTTTCCCTTTTTTCTCTCTTTATTTTTCATTTTTGTATACTTTTTTGTCATTGTGTTTCATATTTTGTTTGTTTATTGTAATAGATTTTATTTGAAATTTGATATTTATAATTCAATCATTCGTTTTCATTAATTTAGCTCTGACTGTTACCCATTTAATTGGAACATAAAACTCAGAAGTGGGAACTTTATATAAAATAATTAAAAAAATAACTAACATACATTCAATAATATCTATTCAGCATCTTATTTGTTAAAAAAAGTAAAAAAGAAACCAAATTAAAATGGATGTTTAATATATTTCAAAAACAAATTGTAATTTAGGGGATTTTTTATGTTTCTCCTCCAGTGAAATACATCTCATTATGAACAAATATAGTTTTTGATGTATGTGTGTATTTATGTGTGATGTATGTATTTATGTATGATGTATATATTTATGTATGATGTATATATTTATGTATGATGTATTGGTGTATTAATGTATGATGTATGGATGTATTTATGTATGACGTATGTATTTCCTATATGTAAAATTTTCCTAAATGAATACAAATAAATTAAAATTCCTCTGTATTGACCAATAAAGGAAACGAAACACACAATTCAAAACGGGTTTATATTCACTATCTCTCTTACACAGGTAAGTCTATTCCCTGGTAGACCCGCGCAATACATGACCCCTCAACTCCATCTATCAGACCCACAAGACAAGCGAAACAATCCAATGATTTATAGCTACGCAATAAAAATCCCCAACAAGAAAACGGCACCAAATTAAATAACCATAAACAATCGCAAGCGCCAACCTTTTTAAAAATACGCCTTGTTATCGCAAATGCACGACCGAGCGCAGTTATATTATTTACCCGGTATCGAAAACCCATATTTTACACACGGGGCCCTGCAATCAGGTTATTATTACCGAGATGTGCATGGAAGGGTTTTATATTTACCTCTCTCTGGAGGAACAATACGCTATTAATTCAGGCACTGTTCTTTATGAGTGATTCATTACCCAAAAGTCGATTTCGGGTTATATTGATGACGTCGCCGAGTCGGGCGGAATAAATATACATACGACCATAGATATCCTCAAACCGGGTTTTTTTAGATGAATGAAATAAACGTTATAAGAAAGAGTTCCCCCCCGAAGCGACGAGGGTTCAAAAGCGAAATCTCGAAAGAAAAATCATAATAATTTGAATTTCGGTCGTTTAAGTTATTGGAGTCAAACCCCTCCCGATTGGGTTTTGGTCTGTTTACTTTATCGAGTGGTTAGAGGTTTAGAGGAGAGGAGTAATTTTGGAAAGATGAATTTTCTTCGCCGCGGTGGGATCGAAAACAACGTAAGTCAGCTGAAGTAATGAAATGCTGAATTCTTAAGAGTTTATTTGGTTTAGCACTGATATATTGGTATTGGGAGTGGGAAGAAAGCTTGTGTATTGCTTTTATTATAATTTTACAAGGCTATTTTTTTATTTTTAGAGTTGGTTTTTTATCGGGCAATCAGGCCACTTTCCTATGATAAACAAAAATCTAGACTTGGATTATGCATGTTTTTTAATTAACAAGGTTCATAACTCAGGAAATGATTACCTTCTTTACCGAAAAAGTATTCCTTTCATTTTGAAGTTAATACAAAGTATTAAATTTAACCCCCGAGAAAACCAACGTTAAATAGGTTTTTTTTTCATAAGATTTGCAACTGTGTGGGGGAATTGAAAGATTGGAAATACGATTGTCGGCAGTTAAAAAATGCTGCAGTTATTTATAAGCCACTAGTGAAAATATTAAATCATTCATGAATAGAACTAAAAATAACCGAGGTACTAATATTAAATAATTTAATTATTTATTCCATTGAAAAACATTGAATCCTCTGTGAAAATATTTTCCTTACACGTAATCGAGAAAGTGGATAAAGCCTAGACAGTGAAAAAATCCTAGTAATGAAAAATACAAGCACATGCAATTTATTCTCTAAATAAAACTACTTTTCAATAAGAATGTTGATATTTACATCGTTAATGTGGTGAAAAGAAACCATAACCCCAGTAGAAATTTGATATGAAGTTCTATATTATTTCAGAAAGATAATTCTATCATTTTTAACATTTTTTTTGCATTTTAGGGGGGTAATTACCCCTTAAACCTATCCATTTGCTACAAATTTTCATGTTTTAGAAACTTTAACCTTTTTTTGTCCTCTCGGGTGTAATTTAAAGACTAAAGTAATGGTTTTTGACTCTGAAAATCGAATTCTAAGTCATTAATTTACTTTTTATGTACATTTTAGGGAAATGCACACACGTATAGAAATATTTCACAAAAACTATGCTTATTTATCCTTAAAATTTTACAATAGCCTACCTAGTCATATTAAAACTGAAATACCTCAATTAAAATTTTAAAAATTATTTTTAAAAATTATTAAAACTGTTCATATACTTCATAGATAATATCGAGGATTATTTTTAATTATTTTTTCTTGCACATTATCCCTGAAGCTCACCCAACAGCATTTTCAGTTGCCATATTTTTCAGGATTTTTTTCATCTATTCATGTGTATTTTTTGTTTGTTCTTGTATTTTATTTTCTATGGAAAATTTTTGTTGTATATTGTGTTTTTTATGTTTTTCATTTTATATTATTTATATTATTTCACCTGTATGAGGTGATCTCACCTCCTTGGTGATTCAAATGAAAATGTCTTCCCTTTTTTGTATTCTTTTAAGGGCCGTTCAAATATTACGTAAGCACTTTTTTGGTCATTTTTAACCCCCCTCCCCCTTGTCAGCAAAGATAAGCAAACCTCAAAACAAACCTCATAAGCAAACCTCATAATTACGTAAGAAACTGCCGGACCCCCCCCCCCGAAATTTTGACATCCCTTTTAGTAAGTACTGTTTTTTTTTCTCCTTGAAAATAAGGATACGTACAGGGAGCTGTCCTTTTTGGGTGTAACACTAGGTTTCAAAAATGAGTCGAAACACTATTTTCGGGGTTAAAATTTCAAAATTTTTGGTGTCTATCCCCAGAAAAAAGTGCTTACGTCAGATTTGCTAATTCAATTTTTGGTTAAATTTATTTTTGGTTGAGTTATTTGGTTGAATTATTATGCAAGAAAGAAGAGATTTTCGAAAATGCAGTATCTTACGTTAGCATCACTCATATCCCCCCTCCTCCCTTGTCAGGAAAAATAAGCAAGGAGCAAACCCCCTCCCCCCTTAGGTGCTTACGTAATATTTGAACGGCCTCTTATTATTTTATTCTTTGTATATATTGTAATAAAGTTGTTTGTTTGTTTGTTAAAATTTTGGGGGTACCCTGTATCTTAAAAAGTTGACGTGGTAGAAGAAAACTCAAAACTAACAACAGTTTCGTAATTTGTGTGCCCATTTAACTCTAAAACAGCAAAAAAAATCAAACTCAACAGAAATTATGTTAAAAATTGTTTCCCAGTGCAATTTTCTCACACAACACATCCGCAACATAATTGCAACACATTTATAACGCTTTTGATCATAGGTATTCATATTGTATTAACATAACGCAGCAAAAGTGTTTCAAGCTTTTGCATCAGTGTAACTAAGAAATATTCAAAATGTGAATGCAGTGAAACGCGCACATCACCTTTTTCCAATTTTTCCACCCATCTTTCACCTGCTCTCAAATCCCCTCTCCCGAAGTCCCACGAAAACTTCCGAGCCCCTGAAATCTGCCCGGATCCCCTGCAAGGCTTTCCAAAAGAAAACGCCGGAAAGCTTCTTCACAGGGGGAGACCACACCACCTCACCTATCCGCATTTCTACTTCTATGTCCCACCACCTGATTTTTTTTTAAATTCAAATCCAACTTGAACATTGCATTGAGATCTGCCGAGGATTTTTTTGGGCAACCTTTAGTAAATTTTCGACAAATGTAGATTGATAATAAGCAAAATGTTACCAAACTGCTTTGACAATGAGTAAATTTTTGCTAAATTTTAGGTGATAGTAAATTAGCTTTCAGGAGCTTGCAGTAACAACGAGCTAGCTAATCTGACGGAGTTAACTCGTTTTTGCAGCGATTGCCTCAAGGTTACCAATAAGAAAAATTTTTCAATGTAAAATATAAGAATGTAAAAGATATCACATCATAATTTTAATTAATTAGAACATTAAAAGTGTTGCCATATACAGTAAACAATATAAATGAATATAATAATTATACTAGTGTTCTAGTTTACTAGTTATCTAAAAATGCAACAAAAGGGGACATCCATAAATTACGTGAGGTGTTTTTTCCAAAATCTGGACCCCGCTCCCCCTTGGTGAGATTTAGTGAGATTCTGCTGGACCCCCTCCCCCCAAGTGAGATTTACCTATAACTTTTTAAAAATAATTTGCAGTATCTTATCTGTGTGTATCCCTTTCTCATACTTAAAAAAAGAAAATCGTATAATTTTTAACTTAAAAAGATTACGTGAGATTTTAATCGACCCCCCTCCCCCTTGGTGAGATTTTTCCAAAACCCTACCCCGCTTTTTGACCTCATATAAGTTATGGATGTCCCCTAACATTGTGACCTACCACAGAATTTTAGGACGATCTTCCGTACAAATTTTGATAAATTTGGGTTAACAAAGCACCAATTATCGCTAAATTTGAGTTTGCAATTAATAAATTTCCGCCAAATTCGGATTGGCGATAATTTTCACCGCCAAATTGGCGACGTATTCAGGAAATGTACAATATCCCCTGAAAAAAATTCCATCTCGAATCAATTGAAGGAGCTCACCCTCACCCCTCTTGGAGAAAACTTTCCCCAAGAAAAGAAGGGAGGGGGCGCAAGAATTGATTTAATGGACCTTTTCCTTCTAGGGTCGAAGAATGGTAGGGGATGATAAATTAGAGCTCCCACCAGGTGGGATTCGGAGGGATAAGAAACCCCGGTGGGAGGTGCGTGTATCCTGAGGTGCCCCCCACCCCATCTGGGACCAAGGGGGCCCTGTTGCGGCACCAGATTGTTGCGCACATGCTGCACACCCCAGGTTGCGATGACAGGGGGTGGGAACTGTTGCTGCCGGCTTCCAAATTACTACCGTTTTCGGCACTAGGGGTGATGGGTTCATTTTTGCCATGCTGATCAGGTATATTGATGGATTGGACGTTTTTTTCATTGTTTTAAAGTATGGTGATGGGAGGGGCGAAGTAATTGGAGTAACATGTGGAGTGCGGACATGTTGAAATGTCTGATGGGAATTAAGGATAACAACGGAATTGTTTTTTAAGTATGCTGAGGTATGAGTTTTTAGGGTTTTTTTTCTTACTGGTTTTCTAAAGGGAAGAAGGTACCTTAGTTATACTCTATTCATTTAGAATTGGCGCTTGAGAAATAGTGCTTTCCCCCACGCTAGAAGCGTAACCATAGTTACGCTCTTCGAGCAGCCAATAGTAAGCCTTCTTCGTCACTTTGACGAGGATAGTTGCTATGGTTACCGATCGGTGGTGGGGGAAGGAAATATTTTCAAGCGCCTGTTCAAAATGAACAGAGTATAAAAGATACGCATCTTGTAAACTTCCCTGTGAACCTAAATATATTAATAACTTGTCTTATCTTGCATGACAGAAAAAAGATAGGCAAAAACAGGATATACCTCACCGGAAGATATATTTATGGAAATAAATTCCCTTGAGATGCAAATAGAGTTCCATGTGTACCATATCTCATTAAATAATAATCAAAATAATAATTTATAAAAACATAACGATAGTAAGACAAAATAAGACATCATATAGTGATGAAAATCATCTTTGAAAACCAAATAGAAATCGTAACAGGTGTACTCAATTACTAAATCCTATATTTTGGATTGCCTTTTATTCCTTTTATACATGGTAGTGGAATTTTCTTGACCATTTCAGTCCAGAACCCCAAACACTCCAAACAAAAAATTTGTGATTTTTTTACGATTTTCGATATGAAGCGCCCTCGAAAACATTAAGTCGTCGAAAAAACTTCTATACGAAATTTTTGAAAACCCCACTTTAGAGCACCGTTTTCGGGGCTACAAGTAGGGGAGAGTGTTGTACCTCTGGACAAAAATTACGTTTGGATTTTTCTAAGACAGGTAAAATTACATTTTGACCATTTAAAGTGCCCAACCTATAGTCCTAACCTTTGTGAGTACAGAGATATTTTTTACTAGCCAAAATCTTGAAAATTGGAATTTTAATCATTTATAATAACATGGAAAAATTTGTGTCCAGAGGTACAACAACCTGTTGTACCTATGGACAGACCCAGTTATACCTGTGGACATCCTTAAAAAGGGAAATTTTATTTGAAAAAAGCTAGGAATTAACATTTTTATTGATGCATTACCTTTTAATAACCTATTTCAAGCCTTTTAAAATTGAAAATAGATTTTTTAAAGTAATGTAGTTTTAGATCGAAAATGATCATTAAAACGAAGTTGAATGATAAAAGTCTTGATTTTTTACCAAAAACACAAAAATAACATGGTATTTTCAGATCAGAATTTAAGATAATAGTTTCATCAATCATGCTGATTGATCTGACAACTTCACTGATCCCCCCCAAAAAACCAATTCGATCAACACTTAGTTGTGCAAGCATTTGGTGGTAATAACAATAATTATTTGGTGGTAAATTTTCTTCAGTGGAAATTTCAAGTTTTTTTAATCATCATACTGAAATGCGATAGGGTGCTTAGGATTTTACACCATATTTTACATTAAATTCCAAGTAGAATCATAAATTTAAAAAAGTAGTTTAGATCACAAAATATTTGATTTTTCATCTAAAATTCACTTGAAAATAATCGCTGACAAATAGATTACCATTTAGAATTAATTGAACATTTATTAAAATGTATTCAGTTGAATGAAACCTGATTCTAAAACGCCGATTAGCTACACACACCCACAAGAACGTGTCCGTAGGTACAGCACTTATGGTTTCCGAAGGTACAACATCAGGTGTTATTGCATTCAAAGTTCTATAAAAGATAAAAGAATTGAGATCTGACGATTTTTAATATCAAAACTAAAAAGTCAAAATCTCGGGGATTCCCCCCATGTATTCCATTTTATCATATCATAATCATAGGGGAAGAAAAGAGTTAATGTAGTGATGCACTAAAAAAAACTTTGAGCACCTCAAAACAGTATTTTTATTATATAAAATTTAAATACAGTAAAGCACCGTTTATACGTCTTTCAAGGGACCGACGTAAAACGGCGTATAAATGAAAAGACGTATAATTGAAAACAATTTCGATTATTTGAATTAATTGGGACTTGGCGAAAACGACGTATAAATGTAAAAGACGTATAAATGAGAGACGTATAAACGGTGCTTTACTGTAATATTTTAAAGAGCTTATTTCACGTTAGCAACTAGATAGCATCTGTTTACATTCAAAATCGACCACAAATTCAAATTTACATTTTTTCCCGAATTTTAAAATGAGGTGGCTGAAGGTACAACCGTCCGTAGGTACAACACTCTCCCCTATAGTTTGAAAGGATTAACACAAAAATATATATGTATGTACCAAAACAGCATCGTAGAAGAGATAGCAAGGATTCATCTGCCAGCGGCCCATGGCACAGTTTTAAAAAACTCGCTGACACGGTGCTATCATCATCCATAAAAGTAAAATTAATTTGTTCAGGTATTTTTACGTAGGTATCGAACACTGAAACTTTTAGTATGTACTTTAATCCATTAAGGACGGTTGGCAACAAAATTTGCCAAGGGACATTTTATTTTTTACTGACTCTAATAGAGGACATTAAAAGTTTAAATGCATGACAACAGCTTCTAAAGAATGTATTTATTCAGATAAAAATAGAAATTTATACCTGCCATGCCGTTTTGGGGGTAAAATCGCTGTTAGAATGAGAGCGTTTCACTACATTTTGGAGATAGCTGGGAGATCATTTGGAAAACGCCAAAATAATCTAATGTTTTGGTTATTTTTATGACTTGTTTCTATTGAAGCATATTCACAAGATCCCATTCTAAATATTATTACCAATTACAGTTGGAATGGGGGTATTTAAATTGCCAATAGCAAGGATTTTCTTCTACTGGCAACTTTTGTTGCCAATCGTCTGATGTGTGGTCAAAACTTTTACGAGTTACTCATAAGAAGCTTTTGTAAATTAATTATTTTTAATGCTTTTTTTTGTTCTTATCATATATGTAGATCTTATTGATACTTTAGCATGATGAAATGTTTCCATTGGATCATAATTTTAGTGTTTTTTTTAATAGATTTTAAAATTTTTACCGATTCCTAACAGATTTATTGGTTCAATCACATAATAAATCATTTCTGGATACATTTATTTTCCTTGAAAGGGGTTTCTGGAAATTTACAGTAGTCAAAAAATAAAATAAAATATCACTGGAGTAATTTAACCCATTTTGAATGGGCTAATACCTAGTTTTTATCGAGTTAATGAGTAATATTTAACATTTTCTGGGGGGAATATGCGAAATCTGGAGCCATAAAGATGAATACTGTAATTATGATGACTTTTTGATAGAGAATGACTAAAAAGAACGTAGAATTCCAATAAGAGAAAAGGCTTTGGAAGGCAAAAAAATTATATACATATAACCAAAGGTATCCAAAAAAAAATGAAAGTTGAGAATATATAAGACTCTAGCAGGTAAAAAAGTCCCTATGTTCCAGACTGGGAGATATAAATAAACCTTTTTTAACCTGGAAGCTAGCTAAAGTACAAAAATCAAAGGGTTCCGACCATTCCGACTTAAAAAAAGTACTAGTTCGGCTATTCTTAAAGCCTGAAAATAGGTGAATATCAATATTTGAACTGAACTGGCCCTATTCAGGAGGGGTGAAATACCCTTTCTTGGACCCCCTATTAACAATTTAGTACCCATTCACTTTTATTTATGGATTATTTCTTTAAATTATGTATGAAAACATTTTATTATCAAAATCGTAAACATTCTAATTAGTTTTTTCGACTTTTCATTTGTCAGAGTTTGGACCCCACTAAGGACGGTTGGCAAGAAAAGTTGCCAGTTAAAAAATCATAAAAATTATTTTTTTAAAAATCTGAAAATGGGCATTTCTTACTATATTCGGTCCAAATGAACAAAATATGAAAGAAAAAGTTATTTATTTTCATTATTTTAAAGTCGTCCTTAATGGGTTAATGATTTCATATAAAATTATTGAAGTGTCTAATGAAACAGAGTATTTATTATTTATGCAGGAGTTTAATATTTAGTCGAATTCTTTTTGCCCAATTTAAAAAGTTCCTTCAATAAAAATTTCATAATTTCCTTCTTCCAAAAGAGTTTTAGCAAAGATATAGATATAGATTGCATATAGTCACCGCAATCCTAACTATAGCTCGCCTCTCAGGCAGGCAAGTCTCAAGAACAACAACACGAAAAATCCTGAAATGTCACGTCAGAGATTGAGACGTGTTCCGATGGAGAATTCTAGTTTCATACATGGAAAATAATAGGAGTCTATATGTGCTTCAAAGATACGACGTCAGGCTCATGAAAAGACTAACAAGGTCTACGAATATGAATTCTCGATACAATAGCTATACTGAACCTCGATAGTCGAATTGTGTGTTGTAAGTAGTGTACATCAAGGAGTAGGGAGTGTATTGCAAGAGAAGTGGGAGTATGCCTACTATAGATTCTCCCGAGTGGGCTGAAAATGTTGACGAAATGATGTATTTTCGACAGATACAATGTTGTTTTATTTGGAATAAGGGGATTTATGTAAGCAAATAACGAAATTCTCTATATAATAAATAATAATAATAGTTTATGGGGTCATCCATAAATTACGTGAGGTCAAAAAGGGGGGGGGGGGAGGGGTTTGGAAAAATCTCACCAAATCTCACCAAGGGGGGAGGGGGGTCGATTAAAATCTCACGTCAACTTTTTAAGTTAGAAATTTTAAGATTTTCTGCAAAAAATGCAACGAATAGGATAGAAAATTATTTTTAAAGGTTGTAGGTAAATCTCACATTGGGGGGAGGGGGGCCCAGCAAAATCTCACTAAATCTCACCAAGGGGGGAGGGGGGGGGTCCAGATTTTGGAAAAAACACCTCACGTAATTTATGGATGTCCCCTATTTTAACAAAAATAGAATACATACAAGGTGTTTCAAAAGTCCGTTTCGCGGCTTTTATTTGGAATCAACGTGTCCTATGGTCATGAAAGTAAGGTCTACCCCTAGGTAAGTGACCCTTGAGAATCCATTGAGATAACTTACAGCCTCCTAGCTGCGAAATAAAACAGCTAAAGAAATTAATTTAAATACTTTCTTTAGGAGATAGGATAGAGCAAAAACCTCAGTGATAGTACTGTTGCCAACGTTAATGAAGAACTCCCATAATCCTAGGGGTATGATTACCTAAGGGTAGACCTTACTTTCGTGACCCTAGGACATGATGGTTCCAAATAAAAGCCGCGAAACGGACCTTTGAAACACCCGGTATATAAAGATATATTTAAGATGGATTAGATAGAATATATATTATATAAAGTTAATTCCCCCTTAAGAAGTATATTTGTTAAGTTTTAATGGTGATTTTATACTTTTATTTGTATTTCCCTAATTAAAATTAAGATTTGTTCGTATTATATTAATTCTACTTTTTTTCAATGGTAAGCCCCACATAATACAAATTATAAATAATGGCAACACCAACAACTAAGAGGTAATTTTCTCAAGGATTCAAACTGTTTTAAATATTGTGGAAGTATTCCTTTTTGAAGAAGAGTCTTAATAATTATTCTCTTCATGTGTGGAGAACTTTTATAAAATCCAATTCACTGTAATAAATTTGATTTTTCCATCAATTTGATACTTGCATTAAAATAACACTGATTTAACATATTCTGCGGTATCAAGATGGTTTTTATGTCCTATGATAATTGAAAATTTTTTTGACTATAACCATCAATTTTTAAATAAAATATAAAGAAAATAAACATAAGTAAAAAAATTAGAGAAGAACAACAGGATGTTATAATAGAACAATTTAATTGTATTTTCGGGCATCAAAAAAGATAAACAATTGATTGAGGCTCTAATAGAGTATCAGGACTGTTTAAGACCTGGGTCTCAAAATGTTTTGATTAGACTTTTTTAGGAACTTGCGTGTTATCTGTATGTCATCAATTAAGCACTAAAAATTTTACCGTGTTCAGCAAATATTTTTTTTATTTTATCAACTTTCATCAATATTTTTATACCATCAACTTAGCACAATTTAAATTCACGCAGTTCTTGTTTTTACGATGTTTTTGAAAAGACATCAAATCTGTCAATGTCACGAGGATAAGAACCGACATTTCGTAATGAGTAAGAAGGAAGGGTCCCTCTCACAGAATGGTTACATTCAGGAATTGATAATCCACTGTCAACCGCAGTCTTTATCAGTTGATTTCACAGCCTTATCATTACGTCAATGACCTATTCAGGAGTCAGGGTATCAGCAAACCTTACTTACATTACAGATAAAACACTCCGAAGAAAAGCTAGGATATAATCACATAAGGATGGTGCAAATAAATCTCCCTCCAGTTATGAACCTCTTCATTTCCTCTCAATTTCAATTACAAAACAACGCACCTCTGTTTTGTTTTTCCAGAAGACAACACTGGAGCGACAATGACAGCCCAGAAATCCTTCCGGAATCGAGGAAGATAAATTCCCTGTTTTCTTCCGGTGCGCTTTCCGGCTCCTCCTCCGGAAGATTAGCCTGGAATAGATTAATATGCGTCCAGAGTGACGGCTCCCCGGGATTATACAGAAAAGGTATCTCGTCCGTTTCTTGGGCTGAATATGCGACTACTCGTGTTTATTTTCGTGGGGTTCTCTATGGTGACGGGTGAATTAATTAATTAGAGGGAGGAGGAGTGTTTTGTATTTGGAGCGATTCGTAGTGATTTAATTGCGCCAGAGCTGTACTAAGTTTGGAGGAAATATACTGGAGATGGTATGGGAGAGAAGGTTTCTATTTCTTTCCATCCCTTTTTTTCTCTCTTTCCTTTCTCACTTTTTACCTTCTTTTATATTATAATGATCAAATGTTTCCTCTTTCTCCCCTTTTCTTACTATTGCATGTTTTCACTCTTATTTATTCTCTCTAATTCTCTCTCCGCCATTTTCTTATTCTCATGGTTTTATTCTCCAGTTTCACTTTTCATACCCTTTTCTTATTCTCTCATATTAGTATTTTCACTTATGATCCAATGTTTCCTTTTCCTCTCATTTTCTTATAATCCCATGTTTTTACTCATATTTTCCCTCTCTTTCGTATTAGTATTGACAATCACAATACATCAATATTATCTCACTTTTTTCTTTCCTGCCATTTACTAATTCTGTTTTTCCTTTCTCATTTTGTTTCCTTCTCCCGTCTTTTCTTCCTCGCTTTTTCTTTATTATCTCACGTTGTTATTTTTACTTCTCCCCCACTTTCTCATTGTCATTAGTTTTCTCTTTCTCATACTTTCTTATTCTCTCATTTTTAAAATCGCAAAAGTATTTGTGAGTGATGTACATTCATAGGTGAAACTGAGTTTACTCCCTCCCTTAATTATGTCATTTTTTTTATCTAAACTTAATCATTATATACATTTTTTTATTACCCTATATCGCAAAATATTACACGATAGAATTCGACAATACTAAACGATCATTCCTCCTTTTTTAAGTGCAGTAGTGTGAACAAGGTATATAGTTATTTTATTAATCTCTAGCTTCTCAACATTCGATACTATAATCGAAAAACAGTTATAACATTTCGTCACACATTTGGTTTTCAATTCCTTGTCTTAAAATTTTAGATGTACAGCTCCCGCAACAAAAAACGTTACAGTGGGGTTTGCAGGCGAACCACTTGGGTGAGGAAGACAAAAGAGGGGTCGTTTTTCATTAATTAAAGTATTCTTTGACTACAAAAATTTTCGAGTCCTTAGGGGGTCGTCTTCATATTAAACGAAGCACTAACTTTCTCTTTTTCAATGGGGACCCCCAATTATTACTAGTTTTTCAGAAAGGCCATCCCCCCAAACCCTTATATACCCAGTTTCATCCAGATTGAATAAAAAAAAATTTATTTTTCAAAAATAAACTTAAAAAAAAATTTTTTAAATCGTGAATTTTTTTATGGTAATCGATTCTTGTAGTAATTTTATGTAGGAAACCAAAATTTTAATCGATTTTATCCAATAGTTTTTGATAAAAACGAATTAATATCTTAAGGGGCCGTATACCGTTGCCGAATGCATACCGCAAATGCTCTTTCTCGTTCGTTTTATCAAAAACTAATAGATAAAATAGATTGAAATTTCGGTTTCCTTCATGAAATTACTACCAGAATCGATTACCACAAAAAAAAATTCACGATTTAAAAAAAAAATTAAGTTTATTTTTGAAAAATAAATTTTTTTTAATCAATCTGGATGAAACTGGGTATTTAAGGGTTTGGGGGATGGCCTTTCAGAAAAACTAATAATAATTGGGGGTCCCCATTGGAAAAAGAAAGTTAGTGTTTCGTTTAATATGAAGACGACCCCCTAAGGACTCGAAAATTTTTTTGGTCAAAGAATACTTTAATTAATGAAAAAAGACCCCTCTTTTGTCTTCCTAACCCAAGTGGTTCACCCACAAACCCCACTGTAACGTTTTTTTTGCGGGAGCTGTACCAATCACACACACATAGTTTGAACTCTGAAAATGAATTCAACCAGATTGATTGCTTTTAAAAGAAAACAACCATAAAATCACGCACCAGCAGAAAATCAATGATTTCATTGTGTCCACAGGAATCACACCAGTAAAAGCAACTCAAGCATTTCCCAAGCTTAATGATATTTTCACAGCAATACACACGACTGCCAACTCCACCGACACTGAATCCCGCAAACAAGACCGGCATTTTCCGACTCCACTTTTCCGTGACTCAAACCTCAAAAGTTCTCTATACTCTTCTAAATTAACCAAAGAATACCCGAAATCGCAACCAAAACCGCGGTCGAACACAGGAGCGACATTGTCCGTCTGTAGCGGACCATCCAACTGCGACGGACCAACCAGCTGGGACGGAATCAATCCTCCCCCCCTCTCAGTGCGAAGATTAATTTCATTCGGCATAAATCTTTTCCATCCACCGTCAGCTCCGCCCCAATCAGGGCTACCACGAGGGGGGTAAGGGCCGTCGCAGCGGGCGACGGTATTGTTTTTGCATCACAAAGCGAACGTCCCTCCTCGCCACACGTACGCAACCTCTGATCTCGCACGTCCTCTTTTTTTTTCTTCTAGTGGTGGCGATGATTATAACAATAACAACAGTGAGCTCGGTGGACCCGCCCGGTCTGATGATTCCAAGCATTGTTGGTGGATTTCGACAATGATGGCTATGAACTGAGAGTTCGGTGCGTATACTTTGAGTAGAATCCATACAGAGACTGGCAAGGATCCAGGGGGTGGCACTCTGGACAGTGCCCCCCTTGCGAACCCAAAAAGGTTCTCAAAATGAGTAAAACCCTACTTCTACAGGTCTAATTTCAAGATATTTTCTGAGGGAGGACCCCCATGCCCCCATCAGGCACGGATTAAGGAACTTTTCAAGGGGGGGGGCGGTCTGATTTTTTTAGGGTCATTTTTTATGTTTGTAGAAAACAATTTTGAAGCCCCGTGAAAGAGGGCCGTAGCCACAGTAATGGAGTAATGTTTCGAGAAGGGTTTTTGACCTTTAAGGAAATTAATTTAAAAGTTTTATTGGTAGCATGGAAACAGTGAGGGTTTTTGTTTTTGAAATAAAATTTTTTGTAATTTGACACTGAAAAGAAGTTTTGTGACAACTTTTTGGAAATTGGGGACCATTTAGGTCCCAAAACCTTGAAGAAAGAATATATCCTTGAAGAAAATTCCAGAATTTGATCCAGCTCAACCACCAAGCAAAAAGAGACCTCGATATAGTATAATCCCTTATGAAAATTAATCTTCACAAGAAACCCAAAGTAATATAGATTTTTCTTTGCCTCACAATGTATCATCTGCTGCAAGCCCACTTTACCAAAAGATCTCCCTTGTACAAGCTTCAGAATTTTCAAGGCAAGAAGCAGCATTATAGACATAATAATTTTGAAATGGGAGTCAACTCCCTACCCCCCTTTGATACGGCCACGGGTGGAAGCTATTTTTAATTTTGAAACAGTGGAAATTTATTTTGGCAGGGGCCTAAAAATATTTTTCAGCCCCATTCATTCATATTAACAGGCCCGTGCTGGGAACCTTCGCGTCGGACAAAGGGTGTAAGGGCGCAACCACATAATGATTAAACCTAAAAACTTAGGTTTTTTTTCAAGATTGGCAGCATTTTAAAAATTATAAACCAATACTGCTACTTGTGTTTTTTTATTGTTTTTATTTCAACATTTAATTTTTGTTTAAAAAAGAGCATTTTAGCTCATTTTGAGACCCTCCCCTGTGGATGATTACACCAAAAAAAGACCACTCCTTGTAAGTTAAAATATTCAAGAGAAACAGCACATAAAGAATTAAGAAATTAAAAAGGGGGGTCTAGGGGGTCCTCCCCCAGAAAAATTTTAGAATTTTTTCTCTTAAAAGTAGTGTTTAGACTCATTTTGAGACCCTTTGAGTTACACCCGGAGGACAAAAATTGGAACGAAAATACAGCATAAAAATGTCAGAATTTCAGGTATTGCTAAAAAATCTCCCTGAATTTACATTTTCAAAGGTAATTATTATTTTAACTAAGGGCAGCCCTTGGTCAAAAAGCCCTTGTTGTGTGGCCAGTCGTCAAAATTTGAGCAAAACTTTTAAAATAGCTTGCTTGCATAAAAAAGGGCACCCTGCAAACACCCCCTGTCTTCCCCTAATTTTTTCACTTAAGTGTGCCCTAATGGAAAACTAATGATTTTGGAAGCAAGAGGGTCTCCATTTGACAGTTTAAATGAGAGCTCCCTAGCAATTTCAACGTGTTTAACTAAGGGATTGGGTGCCTTGAATATAAACCACTTTACCTTGTTATTTCATATAGTTAATCTTTAAATAAAGGCGCCCTGAAAATAAAAATTCATAACGAAATTTGATGGTAAGGTAAAAATGGGGAGGCTTATAAAAACTTTTAGATGCTTTCACGCTTCAGACTTGATGAACCAAGAATGAATTGTAAAACCACTATTGGTTAAAGTTTGGTGGAAAAAGAGCCCATAAAAACATTGAGAAGTTCACGAGTACCAACTGTAGAAAAGTGTATCTTTAAAAGGGCGCAGGGGGACACGTCCCCCTGGCCTGCATATTAATAGGATTAATGTAGCCTTTTAACACTTTATTAGGTAGAATTGCGTTCAAAAAAATTTATATAAGAAAAGTTTTTAGTAATTATAAGGTTCAAATTTCAAAGGGGGGTATGTGGGACCTCCCCAAAAAATTTTTGGAAATTTGACCCTAAAAACTGGGTTTTAACTTAACTAAAAGTAAAGTAAAAATTACTCTGGATTTAGAGAGGGCAGCTGCCCCCTGGCTATGCCCAATTTTTGTTTTTTGAAACCATGAATTTTTTTTCGTCCCAGAGCAAAGGGGGGGGGGCGATCGCCCCCACCGCCCCTCCCCTTAATCCGTCCTTGGCCCCCATTAGTACCACAAGGGAACCTTGAGTGAAAAATTTTAGGAAATCCAAAATATTTTGACATTTTAGGTCAAAAAGTAAAGGAAATAGTGTTGAAAAGTATCCCCCTTAGGCTCAAAACGTTTCTAAAAATGTGTGAAAACCCTACTTTTACACTTCAAATTTCAAATTTTTTCTGAGGGAGGACCCACATACCCCCAATGGTACCAAAAGGTATCTTGTCTTGTCTGAAAAAGTGCCCCCCTTTGGCACCGTGCTGGATCCACGTCTGTACAGAGATAGTTTAAGGAAGTAGAAATCGATAGCGGCCGTATTCACCACTAACTTTACATAAGGGTTATCCTGGAATCCAAACTTTTAATTGGTGGTTGAAATAGGGAAACAATTTTTTAACCAATCAGAGTTGCCGAAAAAGCTTGATTCCAGGTGAACCTCGAGTCAGGTTAGTGGTGAATAAGGACCATCCGTAAATGATGATGCCACCCTTGGAGGGGATGGGGTTCATCAAACTGTGAATTTTGAGCCAAGGGGGTCACAAGAATTGTGACACCACACAGAAAGATAAAAACACCTTAATAACAGCAATGTTTTCTGAAAAATGTAGTTTAAACGACATTATTTTAAAATTCTTACAAACGATATCGGAGTTCACTTTGAAATTATAAGGTGGAGTGAACTTAAACTTGAGTTACTTGATGGCCAAAGATCCTTTTTTATTAGAACACATGGTCCACACATCCACAAAAAACAAAAATCTGCTCTTTCCTTTATCAATACAATCCTGGGAGATATTCCCGAACATTTATCCCGGTCAGGGCCGGACTGGGAAGAAATTTCGGGCCCGGTCAATTAAGTCTGAATCGGCCCACCGCATAATTTTCATGGAAAATGTAACTTCATAGAATTAAAAATTTCGGGGAGGGGGAGATCGTGGAACCTCCCTAAGAAATTTTTTTGAAAATTGACCTCTAAGAAATAGTCTACAACCCACCTTGAAATCCCTAATTGGATACATAATTAACTCAATATAGACTTTTAATTTTCTGTTGGTAAATTCAGTGGGTAGAAAGAATTTCCATTTTGACGAACTTAATATTAAAAGAAATTGTGAATAATGTAGCTGAAAATAGTAAGGGGGTCTGGGGATCCTTCCCCAGAAAAATTTTGGAAATTTTACTCTTTAAAGTACTGTTTTAACTCATTTGGGACCCTACTGAGTGACATCCGAATAGGTTTGCTCCTTTTATGCCATCAGAATTTTTTAAGATGAAACCAGGAAAATTTGTTCATAAAAATATTTTAAATAATATAATATGTTTTTGAATTCAGTAATATATGAATTTTGAACATTAATGAATTTAATTGTTGTTAAATTAATGATTTGGTGGCCGCACTAAAAGAATTCGTGGGCCGCTAGTTGGAAATTCCTGCGCAGTGCGGATTCATTTTTACAGAATCTTTTTCATTTATACCACTGTAAAATATTTTGGTTGTAAGCGGCCCACAAACGGCCTTCGATGAGTAGCGGCCCACCGGGCATTTGCCAAAATGCCCGCATGGCCAGTCCGAGCCTGATCCCGGTGTTATTTCCACCTCATGATACGATTTTTCCAAGCAGGATTACAAACAATGCCGCCCCTATAGTTTGTTCATTTAGAATAGGCGCCTGAGACGAAATGTATTAGAAGCAGTTACTATTGTAATTATCACCGAAAAATTTTTCTTGTGCAATGACAAAGCAGTCTAAATGGAAGTAGTTAAAATACTGTAAAATAATCGGTCACTGATGAGCGTTATCAGGCATTATTGAGGGTTTGTGATCCTGTTTCAGGCGCCTATTCTAAATGAACAGACTATAGTAAATACCATCTCTACGGCTCAAATCCATAGAGGGCATGATAGAGGGGCACGGTCAAACCCTGCCTCAAGTTCCACGGTTGTTGTTGTTGTTTAGGGGGGCCAACCACCTTGTGATGAAGACGTCCAGGATTTGGTCGATCCCCAAAAGGGTGCCGTAACAAAGCGGTGACAATAGGGACCTGAAAGCCAAGCTAAAGGGTGTCGGCGGCCATTGTCGGATTCTATAGCGGAGTTTTTCCTTCACGGTCCCGATTTGAGGATCTTTTTAAGTTAGGGCTTATTCAAGAGGCGGGGAATAGATTTAGCTCAATGGAGCGTCGTTTTAAGGTATTGACGTATCTATTAAGGTATCTTTGGTGCCATATGCCATACTGGGGATGGAGTTGTAATGGAACGGAAGTGAGGGGGAGTTCGTGTGCTTTCTATTTGGATGAGAGTATATAATAATGCTGTCGGTGAAGTGATAACTCTTTTAGGGGCATGCTTTATACTTGGTTAAAATTGATGAATAATAGAAAAAGAAATACATAAACCTCAAAGAAATACATAAACGTTTTGTTCGACTTTTACTTTAAACAATTATTCTTCGCGCATTTTTCGTTACACACAAAGATATTTCTTTTCCGCTAGAGAGTAAAAAATGGACAGTAAATATTGTAACATCAGGCCCATAACACAGGTCTGCAAAAAAAAAACTTTTTTCGAGCTGTTTTGGATATTTCACCTGAACTTTGTTATTTTTGGTGCGCTGAATTCAAAAATGACCTCCATTTTTTCCTGGGACGTCACGTTTTTTGACAATTCAGATTTTTAGGTTTTATTGGGAAATGCCTTAAAATTTTGTTAAATTAACTTTTAATACTAAATTTTTTATTCAAATTTTTTTCACCAAATCTTTTTTTATGTTTTTTGATGTGCTGAATCTAAAACTGACCTCCGTTTTGTCATAGGACTTCACCTTTTTTCACAATTTGAGTAAATATGTCAACTTTTTAAGAAAATAAAAGTAAATATTTAAAAAAATTATTTTTCGACTCAAACTTTATTTGAAATAATTTCTTATGATTTTTGGTGAGCTGAATCCAAAAAATACCTCTTTTGATTTTTAAGACACCACATTTTGTAACAAATTGAGCAAATATAGCAACATTTCACATAAAATGTAAGTATCGTTTAAGATGTAGATTTTTTTTATGAAAATTTATTTTTAAGGTTGTTACTTCCAAGGTTTTTTTGTGCCCCGAGTTCAAAAATGGTCTCTGTTTTGCCATAGAATGTCATGTTTCCTGACAATTTAGGTAAAAATCTAAAATAAGTCATTATTTCAATTTTCATGAAAATAGGTTCATAAAATAAAATTATTGTTACATATTCTTCATGAAAATCATTATATAACTAAAATAAACTTATTTACACAATCTAAAGCCAATTTTTCCTCCTCATGAAACTCCCCTTGGTACCTTTACCCTTGTGAGCAGCAAAAAGAACGTTTCTTTGAACTATACAACAAAAATCCTTCATTTTCCCCCGATTAAATCTTCCCTAATATTTTCTTTCCATCTCTATAATGTCCTGATGAGATAGTTTACTATATGCACCATTCACAGCTCCTAATTTTTAAAACTAAAGGAGCTAGAAATGCACAAAAACTATGAAAAATGGGCAAATTCGAATATAATTTTGCAATTTGTGAAAAATCCTGACGTAAAGGATTTTTTTCAATATTTTTTTCGTAATCAGCACATCAAAATACATAGGAAATCGCTAAAATTATTCAAACAGCTTTTTCATTGCAGACCTGTGTAATTAGACTTTAACACAGGGAGGAGGGTTAAGGTAAACTTTTTTTAAGGTACACAGGTACACCTTATGAACTTGCATAGTTTTTTTTTCTAATGGGCGGGTACTACAGGACATTATCCTGACCACTGAACTGCCCTAAGAAGTACCTACCTAGCGGGCACCTGTGGACCATAACCACGGAGGTGAGGTACTACTACCCACGCCACACACACAATCGCTCCCACAACCCCCTTCTACAGGGGGGGCACATTCATTCATCACACAAGGACAGAAACTAATATCCATGCCAAACGGGGATTCGAATCCCAGACGTACGGCTTCGCAGTCAGATGCTCTAAGGGGCCATTCATTAATTACGTAAGGATGATTTTGGCAATTTTTGACCCCCCCTCCCCCCATGTAAGGGTACGTAAGATTTTTCAAACCCCTCCCCCCTATTCTTACGTAAGATTCCATTATGTTTTTCAAACAATAAAATGTTAGAAAACTCTCCTTTTGACGTAAATCAAAGATTTTTATTTTTCAATAGATAAGTAATATTCTTGCTGTCAACTACATATTACTATTATATTATTATCTCTTGATTAGAATAATTGGAATTTGTTTATATTAACTAGGAAAATCTTACGTAAGAATTGGTTTGACCCCCCCACCCCCCAAGTAAGGGTATGTAGAGATTTTTCCAACCCCCCTCCCCCTCGGGACCATTACGTAATTAATGAATGGCCCCTAACCACTAGGCCAGTACGTCGGCTGACTTCCATAGTAGCACAGCTCATCCCCGATATGCCAAGTTTACGCAACTGCAACTAGCAGTAAACTGATTTTGGCCATACATGACAAATTTGGACGAATCTTGAACGTTTCGACTTCTTGACTATAAAAACAAGTTTTTTTTTATCAAGAACAACAATACTGAATCAACTATCTATTGAACGTCGAATCGGAAATACTAAACATTTCTCTTCTTCATTCGACAATAACCTTAAGAATGAATGACAAGCCGACACGAACAGTTTACAACCAGGGCTTTTAACGAGGGAAATAACAAAGCACGGGGCTCGACCTAAAAAAAATGGGACGATCTAGATACGAACGACAACATTCGTAATCTGCAGAAACAATGCAGAACACGAAAACGGCATTAGGAGATCCTTTAAAACCCCCACGTCACTCCGCGATAAGATCCAGAAAACGAAACGAAACACTTCCCGAGGAGAAAGAGCTCCTTTTCTGAGTTCTCCCATCGCTGCTGGATCTTGACAAGGACGACTTGGCAGCAGCGGAACCGCTTAAAATTAAGGGGTCCCGTCCATAGAGAGACGCAACCATAGAGGAAGAATGACATTGATGTGGCAAGGATTGCAATCCTTGTGTTCTTTCTCATACCCACCTAGACCTTCGATATAGAGATGGCATTACAACTCGGACGAGTGACGTCAAACAACATGGGCTAAATCATAATTAAAATAATTTGAAATATAAAGTTTGTGGAGCACAAAACTTACTATTTAGAATACAGAACAATCATTGAAAAAACATGAGTATATTCACACAAAAATATTTTACAGTTAAAGGGCCGTTCAAATTGGTCATTTTTAACCCCCCTCCCCCTTGTCAGCAAATATAAAAAACCCTAAACCACCCTACCATAATTACGTAAGAAACTGCAGTAACCCCCCCCCGAAATTTTGACATCACTTTTGGTAGATACTTTTTTTCTCCTTTAAAATTAGGTGACTTACAAGGAGCGGCCTTTTTTGGGTGTAAACCTAAAGCGTTCAAAATTGAGTCGAGACACTACTTTTAAGGGTTGAAATTTCAAAATGTTTTGGGGGTCCTCCACCAGAAAATATTCACTTTTTTGTAAAATTCATTTTTGGTTGAGTTTTGAAATTATTTATGCAAGAAACAAGATATTTTTGAAAATGCAGTATCTTACGTAAGCATCACTCATACATCCCCCTCCCCCTTGCCCTTGTCAGGAAAAATAAGCAAGGAGCAAACCCCCTCCCCCTTTAGGTGCTTACGTAATATTTCAACGGCCCCTAAAATAATTTGATGGACCTATTATTCCTTTTTCAAACTTACGAAATTTCAGCTGAAAAAGTTTTAAAAATAACATAAGTTGACGTAAAACAATATCTGCGTAATTCACTGCAGAAAAGTGAAAAATAGAAAAAAAATCAAGAAGAATAAAATTCATAAGTATTTTGTCTTAAGTAAATTGAATTCGAGAAATTAAGACAGTTTAATGAATATTAATGGAATCAAACATTCATTGCATAAAAAAGGTAAAAAAAAACTTTTAAATTAAAGATAAATTTTGTTTTTTGGCTTATATTTTACAGCACCAAGAAATAAGAAAAGAAGGACCGATTAATTTTACTTTAAAAAAGTACAATAAACGGGGGTAGTAATGTTTCCCCTCTTACCACTCATGTGTAAAGCGAAGCTTGGATATTTTTTTTGAGCACATAAAATCAATTTGCAATTTTTTTGGACTTGAAGCCTATTTTAATTGACGATTCATATACTTTGCTAATTTAGCCTACAAAACTACTGTCTCCGAATTAAAACGTATAATAAAAACCACCAAGTCCAATTTTTATCAAGATAAATTTAACAACTGTACAACAATCAAACAAAAATGGAATCTGATGGTTGATGACATTTGTCATTTTAAAAAACCTTCCACTCTACCCCAATTCGAAAATGATTCATATACTGCTTTTAAGTTTAAAACTCAATTTGATATTCAAATTCCTGATACTAATGTCTCCCAAAGCTTCTCAAACCACTATATGTCACCTTCTTTAAACTCATTTGTTTTCAATACAATGTTTGATCTTGATGTAATTGATGTTCTAAACTCTTTTTCAAAAATTGACTCTATCGATTCAGATGGTATAAGTATTAAGACTTTAAAAATTTTTGCTGTCAACAATATAGGTTTCATTACAAATTTCATAAACCGTTCTGTGAGTATGTCTGATTTTCCAACCTCACTTAAAAAAGCCACTATTACTCCAGTTTTTAAATCTGGGGATAAGGATAATCCTTCAAACTATAGCCCCATTTCTATTCTCCCTACTTTCTCAAAAATCTTAGAAAAAGCATTATCAATTAAAATGTACCATTATTTAACTCATACTAAATTTTTTGCGGATAATCAATATGGTTTTATAAAAGGTCGAAATACTGAATTAGCCCTTTTAAATTTTTCTAAATTCATTTACAACAGTATTGACAAAAATAAAAAGACTGCTGCTGTTTTTCTTGATATTTCAAAGGCTTTCGATACTGTAAACCACTCAATATTAATCAAAAAATTAGAAAATGCAGGTTTCCGTGGGTACTTATTAAGTTGGTTTATCTCTTATCTTTCTAATAGGAAACAATGTATTAAAGTTCGCAACTCATTTAGTGATTTTTATTTTTCAAACCGTGGTGTTCCTCAGGGCTCTATTTTGGGTCCTTTGTTATTTATAATTTACATTAATGATTTTTGCAAATTGAATCTATATGGTAAAATAATAACTTATGCTGATGATTCTGTATTGTTATACTCATGTTCTAATAGTTATGATCTAAAATATCAAATTGAATCTGATATGATTGCGATTGGGAAATGGTTTTCTTTTAATGACCTTTCTTTAAATTTAAATAAGACTAAACTTATTCATTTCAATTTAATTCAATCAAGTTCAACCCTAAATATTAAATTTCACTCTTCATCATGTAATGGTCTTCTTGTTCATTGCCACTGTCATTTGTTGCAACAAGTAAATAGCATAAAATATTTAGGTCTTTTTATTGATTCAAACCTTAAATGGAAAATTCACATCACTGAATTATCAAAAAATCTACGCTTCGTTTTAATCAAATTGCATTTTCTTAAAAATAAAGTTCATAAGTCATTTTTAATTACTTTGTATCATTCTTGGGCTCAATCATTAATATATTATGGCATTATAGTTTGGGGAGGTGAATATAAATCTAATTTGTATCCTTTAATATCAATTTAAAACAAAATTTTCAAATTATTAAACTATAAATTTGATCATCCCTGTAACTTAATAATAAATTTAAAAATTTTATCTATTCGCCATTTTGCATTTCATCGAATGTTACTTTTCTTACATCACAATAAAAATATTTGCGACTTAAAAATTCATACCTCAAATAGAAGATCCTCAATAATATTTAATATTCCCCGTCTTCATAAAGATATTTTCAAAAAACATTTTTTTTATCTTGCTCCTAAATTATATAATTTTTTGCCTATAGAATTTCAGAGTTTTCCATCACCTAATATTTCCAAGCGATCATTATTTAATTTTATTTGTAACATTGATAATTTGGATGTTTTTTTCCGTTTAAATCCAGAAGCATAAAATTTTTAAGCCTTGCTGTGCCTTTATTTTCTTTACTTAATTCAATTAAGTGTATATATGTAGTTATTCTAATTCTGTTATTATACATATTGTTTTCCCCTACTAAACTTAATTATTTATCTCACCATATTATGTTACTTTTTATTTTTTTCTGTAAAAATTGTAATTTTTCTTTTGCCTATACAGGTCTTTGTTTCCTTCAGGCGAATCATAATTTGTTTTGCTCATTCTTTGTGTAATATATGTGTATATATAACAATAAATTGATTTGATTTGTTGTTAAGCGAGGGAGCATTGCCAGATTTGATTGACCACGAGATTCAATGCCTTCAAGTGATGGCATCGGTTCGAAACCAATTCGCTCTCTATTTCTCCCAACTCTATGGAAGCAACCAGGGGCTGCAGAGAGCACAGAGAGCTGCATCATCCCTCCAGATAGGAAGCAATGAGCTTCCTGTTAGGTTTAAAGATAGGGTTACCGTAAAAAACGGGGAAGAGGGACGACTTGGCATCTTATCGCCCCATCTTAAGCGGTGGCACAAGTGCATCAGAGTTTTTTCTTTCCGCAGTCATTAGTATAAGCGTGTGAAAACGTTTTTCCTCTTCATCATCTGGGGATCTAAGTGGCAAAGAGAGAGGAGGGAGGGAACCCCGAAATATAGTTTCTTCGAGTGGTTTCTTCCTCCCTTTCCAGCTTATGAATTTGTATCACTTTTTTATATATAAAAGTGTATAAACTCGGAGAGTCTCGTCACTTGGTTGTTGTTGGGCAAAGTCACGTAGAAAAGAGGCGTATATATATGTTGGTTGTTTTTCTCTTAAGATAATGATCTCTGCGAATTGAAGGGGGTAGAGATAGCATCTGAGATCCCATCTGGGTTGCAGGTTGTAACGGAGCTCATTAGGATGTTTAGTCTGGTGTGCTTCAACAGGAATTCAACGAGAAACGGATCTGGGGTTTTTATTCACAACTCTCATTAGATGAGGAATCCGTAGATTACGAGCACGAAACGGCAGTAGCGATTCTAGGATTTTTGTCTTGGGGAGGGGCTGAGGTACTACTAGTCATTTCTATACCCAAATTCAACTCTTCTAATCAATAAAATGGAAGAAAGGTTTCCTAGCGAATTTGCAACTTTTCCGTTTTTGAGCCTTGAAAATGTGCCATTTTCATTTACTAATATTTCCATGCATAAACATAAAAAAGATTGCAATGAAGCTTTTTCGGCACGTCTGTTATGATATTGCAAACAATTTTCTCACTGAAGTTATCGTTCTGTATCCTATCGTGTTTAATTATTTTTAAATTTTCTTATTTAACCGCTAGGGGTGCTGAAACTCGTCTCAATGGATTTAGCATTGTCACTTACCTAGGGGTACCTAGGGGCTTACCGTACCTTACTTCCTTGACCCTAATAGGCGTAAGTTCCAAATAAAAGCTGTGAAACCGACTTTTGAAACACCAATTTACTTCGTTCACACTCTATCTTCATAAAAGATAGAATATAAATCATTAAACGGGATAAATGTTTAAATTAATAAAAATATTGCTCACTCTAATGATAGAACAATTTTCAATTTACCTTAAAATAATTTAAGGTTATATCGGACTAGCTTCATATTGTCAGAACAGAGTCCCTTTGTTAAATACTTCGAACAGACTGTCGTTAGCAACGTTGGATTTCAACATTTAATTGACTTAGATTTAGTACACACGCAATCTAATATAACATAGCAAATGTTTGTCACTGGTTATTAAATATGTTTAACGGGACCAAGGTTTTGAAAGTGGATTTGTTAGTTTCACAAAGCAATGGTACGCAATATGCTATGAAAGATAACTGTAGCTTCTTCATTCAGGTTGTGAACTCGTGGATTCACTGTAATTCACTTTGATATCAATATTAAGGATACGATTTTAGGAAGCTAGAGTATTAATATTGTTCCAAACAAATATTGTAATAACTAGACGTTTACAAAGCTGTATACTAATTCCAGTGGTTAAGGTTTCTAATAAGTTCTGCTTGAATGTGTTATTTTCCTGCTTGAATTGCTTGTGATATTGCTTGTATTGTGATATTGCTGCTTGAATGTGTTTATTAGGGTGTATCGAAAAAAACTTTTTTTCGATTTTGATGACGTAATAGTGCGGAAAAGTTGTCTAAGGTGCCAGAGAGTACCTGTGAATTTTTTCAGAATTTTTGGATAATTTCTTAATGTGCCACATTGGCCCTGAAGTTCCCCATGTTAATCCAATGGGGCGCGCCGCCAAAAAGGCCGAAAATCGGTTTTTCGCCCCTCATTTCTACCCTAATCACACGACGAATGTCTCGTCTCGAGTTATGGACTCTATATGATGTATGCTACCCGAAAAAACTTGAATAATAACTTAAATCTCTATATTATGTTGATTGTGGGCTCTGATTTGAACGAGGAAATACGCGATTTTCGACGAAATTTGAGCATACAAAAAAACGTAATATAGATATTTAGGCTATTATTCAAGTTTTGCCGGATAGCCTAGATCATATAGAGTCCATAACTTGAGACGAGACATTCTTCGTGTGATTAGGGTAGAAATGAGGGGCGAAAAACCGATTTTCGGCCTTTTTGGCGGCGCGTCCCATTGGATTAACATGGGGAACTTCAGGGCCAATGTGGCACATTAAGAAATTATCCAAAAATTCTGAAAAAATTCACAAGAACTCTCTGGCATCTTAGACAACTTTTCCGCACTATTACGTCATCAAAATCGAAAAAAAGTTTTTTTCGATACACCCTAGTGTTTATGTGTTCTATTTCTCTAAATGCCACTCACAGAATATGGGAATTATCTAAAATACCAATTGAATAAATAAAGTTTTTAAAATAATTATATTTCGTATCGGAACTTTCCCCTTCCTTCATGTGATTATGAGAAAAAACAGAACAGAACTGAATTGGATAGAAGGTAACGATATCGTTATGAATTTGGTTTTACAAAAGAATACATAAGAAAACCAATTGATTGGAATATTAATTAGCTTTAGAATTATAGAATTAATTTAAAATTGGTAGTATTGAGTCTTAATATAGTACTTATTTATTATGCTAAACGGTACAAAGTTGGAATTAATGTTTCCAAAATAATTAAACTTACATGTTGCATAACATTTTGGTTAAAAACATGTTTTCAAAATTAAACATCTCAAAACACGAATCCCATCTTGTTGTTTGTATTCAAACGGGGATCTGAAAAACTTTTAAGAATGAAACAATGGATGAAAAATGGAGAGACCATTAATATGATTCAAATACTTTCTGTGCTATTTTTAATAAAGTAAAGTCTAAAGAAAAAATCTCTAAACCCATAAGTAAATCAAACTATCATTTGTCTCATTTGTCTTTAATCACATTGTTGTATGTAGATTTATTTGCTCGATCTCGTGTGTGTTCCAAGTACTAATAAAAGAAAAAACATAATTAACAAAAATAAATTAGTATACCCGTCATAAGCGTATACATAACTATACTATTTTAAAACTATATAATTATCTAAATCTTGAAAAATGTAACTTCAATGTTTTTTTATACTTTAACTCAAACTACAAGTGCTATTTTACAAACATTAAATCACTGCTCAGACACATAAAAACTACTATTTTTATAATCAGAGAAACAACGAAAAATTTACAAGTGGAATATTTTAATCATCAATCAGACAACTAAAAATCAAGACTCTTTTGAAAAACGGTTTATTTTCCTTTGTTTAACGATCAAAATGAAATTAAATTATCTGAAATATTCAAAAAAGACAATAGACTGTTCATAACACAATTAAAAAATGAATGAGGATATAATATAATGGTATTTTTCTACATTAGCAATCTGTGTAAAAAAATTACGCACATTTTAATGGTCATTGATAAAAGAAGGCTGTCATAATTGTATTTCTCTCTATTTAACTATTCTTCTCTTCTAGCAAAAAACTGTATTAAAAGTTGATTAGTTAATGTTTTTACAACTGTGCAATGATATAAAAATTGACTAGTTTCCTCTTACTTAATTTATTTCTGTTAAGTTAAATTCTTCAATTTAAACATGTTAATATACATATTTTTTGCATTTTATCCCTTAAAAAAACGAAACATTTTATCGTCACTTAACATGAATCTAAAGTAGCTTGCCTTTTCATTTAAAATGTATATTTGTATATCGTAAAGAAACTTTATAACAAGCTAATGAATTAAATAGTTTCTTCAACAAACGTAAATATTCCTTTTAATTGACTGTAATACTTCAAATCAAATCAATCAAAGTCTGCCCGGGCCTAGTGGCCCATCAGGCGGTGCCCATCTCCGTTTCTGTAGCTTTTGGGCCTGGGGTGGTAATACTAGCGTGTGTCCAGGCCGAGTGGCTAGCACGACGCTGGACCCCCAGTTGGACGACCAGTTGATTCCCCAAGCGAGCTTGGTCCTCATTTATCGACCCCGGAAGGATGAAGGGATGCCCCATGACCAGCTACCCAAGGAGAAGCCGCAAGGCATCGAACCTGGGTCGGTAATGCTCATAGCCAGACACGCTGACCACTACACCACCGCGGCCACACTGTAATACTACTATTTCTCATGCATATAATAGGGTCCTAAATTTCGAAGACTTATGCTTTCAAAAGCGGTTATACGATATTAAAACACTGTATTTTCTTAAATCTCTTGCAATTTAAAAAAAATCAAAGGTGCAATTTAAAATTATTTAAAAAAATAAATATTATTTTTTTTCAGGTCAAGTTAGTTTTACAATGAAATTATGCCCTCCAAGTTTTTAAAATTAAACCTTTAATGAAGATTCCATACAATATTGTTGTAATTGCAAGATTAGGATTAACGATTAACCTATTATTATCAACACCAGACTGGGTGTTTAAAATCACCAAACATACGTCTAGGTATTTGAACGATCTCAAAAATGGTCATAAAAAGTCGAACAATCTAAATGAGATTTTTAGAAGGTTCTTCCCCACTCCCAATAACGAATTTAGCACCACGACAAACCCATGCTCACCACAACGGTCCACACACACACACACACACTAGTCAAATATTGACTCAACCCAGCTTGGCAAACTCCAAACACAATACCCAAACAGGTGCCCCAACACGCCGTCATTACTGCTCGTCCCCAAAAGCAGCAGCACGTCCCTTCTTTATTTCATCGGCACTTAATTTTAAAGGCATTATCTCGCTATGTGCGACTTCTTCCCATTTCACAGCAGCAGCGGTCATCAACAGAAGAGAGAGTTAAGTGAAGTTTAATGACGACCGAGAGCATTGTTATAGTTATATACGCGAATGGCAGTATAGGAAACAGCGCACGTTCGCGACGAAGCTTGTTTGGATGGGCAGCCTTAGGCGTTTTGCGCAGCACTGTGCAGCAGACGAGCTGAAGAAGCACGGGAGCTGTTTAGAATGAGAGTGGCATAAGTCCACCAAATATAGTTTTGAGTTTAAAAGAAAATGATTTTTCTCACTCAACCTGTAGTGTAGATCCTTTCTTTTCCTAACTAAGCAGGGAAGCGCACAAGGTTATAAAGAAAATTATGTAATTATTTCCCTACTGGCCTCCGGGCAAGGCAGACTCAGCCTTTCATCCCTCCGGAGTCGATAAAATGAGTACCAAGGTTACTTGGGGAAATCAAGAGGGTGTTAGCATCAAGCTTGCGCTCTCAGCTGACAGTGACATTCAGTCACACGTTCTGTAACAGCTCTGCTCATGGCCTCAACCAGTGAGGCTAAGTTATACTGGAGTTTGAAGGTCCACTGACCTAGGTACTCCCTCATCCCCCTTGATTTCCCAATAATATAAACAAAATTCTAAAGGAAATCTTAAGAACGATAAAACACTTCCATATAATATCAAATAAAAATAGTAATGCCACCTATATAAAACTATAACAATACTTAACAGTTCATAGCTATAATGAAAATTAAAATATTAAAATAAGTTGAGAATTGAACCCAAGTATTAAGAGTTTTCCATAACGTCTGTATTTAGGTATTCATGAGCCATTAGAAACCACAGAGCGAGAGTTTTACTACATGTCAAAGATATCCATGTATTTTAAAAATAATTAAAAAACAATGGGTAAAAACAACGAGGGTGTACTTAGATCGTAGACTTACCAACTCCAGCATAACCAGCCTCACTGGGTGCGGCCATGAGCAGAGCTGTTCTAACAAGTGCGACTGCAAGTCACAGTCAGCTGAGGCAAAGCCTCTTGTTTCTCCAAGCGAGTTTAGTCCTCTTTTATTTTGTTATTCCAAAGTTCCTACCCCCTTGAACTTTCTAATTTTTTTCTAATGTGGGAATTCAAAATTTCACTTTCTATTTGAGTGCTTGTTTCATTGAGTTTTCCTGTTTTTTAAGTTGCCGAATGAAAATGCAAACGAGTTTTCTATTTACACTTATTTACTCATCTTTGTTACAAAACTTAAGCATTTCAGACGCTTTTCTAGGTTTTAACTTTTTTCAAAGTATTTCAAGATGTTTCATTAATGAGCATTAAAATAGCTAATATTAATACAAATTAATAAAATTTCTACATGTAAGGGGGTGTGGGTATAACTTCTTTCTTCTCTCAAGGCATGTTTATTTTTTTATTCATTTTTCTTCATGTAATTGTTAATATCTTAGTTGCATCTTGCAGGAAAGTTTTTCAAACTTATTTTTAATCCGCTGAATAAAAAGTGGATGTGCGACTTACACCACTGTCAATCAGAGTAGTTCGTATATTAAGGGCTTGAGTGGTAACGAGCTTTACGGAGGTAATAGGTTTTTGAATGAATAAGAGAAGAGGTGGTTTCACCACTGGGATGAGTACGCCAAATGAGGAAAGTTTACATTAACTCAAAAGGAGAAGAAAAAAAATACCAGACACATCTTAACGCAAAAAAGGTCGAGATATTATCCCTTAAAACAAATGTTGATGCGATTAGAGATCTTTCATAAATTATCAGACATGTTCCGTTTTTCAGTAAGATATGAGAATTCGGCCTCATTCAAATAACAAGCAATGATAAAAAGCAATGCATATAAGGTTTGATTGTAATAAATATAACCTAAAAAGAGCTATCAAGATATATTGTGTCTTGGTCAAATTTGAACCGGTTGTAAAATTGAGTAAATTATTTAGTAAAGAAACTGATTAGAGTGCCGTTTTTGTACTATTTCAAATAAAGGAAAGTATGGATGAAATTTAACTACCTTGGATTTCCATATTCAGGATATTGAAATTCAGAAACTGGATCTTCTATGAAAGAATAGCTTACCTAAAACGAAAGGGAAAATATTAGGTACAATAATACATTAAATACCAAGAAACACAAACACATTATCAGATTTATATTTAGGCAGTTAAGAACTAAACTTTACATACTTCAAAACACTAAAAGAACACATTTCTGACTCTGCAATAACTAGGAACACTTTTAAAACTATATTTCATACAACACAATCAAAAAAGGGGGTTCTTTCATCTGAAAAAGTTTTTATTTGCCCCTTTAAACTATAGTATTTCATCTCATTAAGAAACTTCTTTGGGGAACACTTAAGAGGAACAGTACTCTGTAAGCAGCAGAATTTTCAATGGAAAAACTCTGTATAACATGTCAAAATTTTAAGAGTGGTTTAAGGGTTCTCCCCCCCCCCCCCAATATTTTTTCTGAAATATGACTCTCAGGGCTCATTGAGATCCTTTGGCCGTTGATGAGAATTTCTCCTTAAAGTTGTAGACTTACTAAAATTAGCAGTATTTTTCACATAATGCAGGAAACATTAGGGGGGACAACTGCCCAGGCCCGTATTATAGCAATTTTTAAGGGGGGAGGTCTAGATTCCCCAAAATTTCGTAGATTTGATTTCAAATATAATTAACCCCCACTTCCTTGTCCCCTTTTCAAATTAACAGTGGCGGATCCAGGATTTGTTTTTTTTTCGAGGGGGGATTGGAATCTTCAAAATCCATTTTAATCTTCTTGATCATCTTAATATATAACAGGTTGTGAATCTTCATACTCGAAGTACTAAAAGGGGGGTCTGGGGGTCCTCCCCAGAAATTTTTTTGAAATTTAAGTCTATAATGCATGTTTTTAACCCATTTTGGTACACCTAATCCGAATTTTGGGCTTATTTCACGGGGCCGTAACTAGACTTTTTTTCGGGGAGGGTTTTGGCACGAAAAATTTTCTTGAAACTTAAGTACGATTTTGTTGGTGACGAAGGTAAGTAGACAGCTGCAGATCCATGGTTTGGTTTTGGGGGTTAAGAATTTTAAGTATCAAAATCGTCTTCTAATATCCTAAAGGGGGTGTGGGGGTCCACCCCCAGAAAATTTTTGGATATTTAAGTCTAAAAAGCCGATTTTCAACTCGTTTTGGTACACCTAATTTTGATTTCGGACATACATTTTCAAGAATTTAATTTCCATTTTCGTTTAATAGTGTTCCAAAAGATGGTCTGGGGGTCCTCCACCAAAAAATTTCCGGAAATTTTACCCTCAAAACAGGATTTTTACTCGCTTTTCCCTATATTTTCAACCCCCAAGTTCCCACTTCCCCTCTTTCTCACTGTTAGTGATTATTCCTATTGGGGGGGGGCTTTTAAAGCAACCCGAAGAGGACCTCTCCTTGTAAGTCCCAAAATTTTCAAGGAACGACTTCCCAAGAAAAATTTTGAACCTTAAAAGTTGCGGTTTTATGCATTTTAAGACGAAATTTCGAAATTTCGGGGGGAGGGTTTGAACCCCCATAACCCCCCCTTGGATCAGGCCCTGTTATATCATCAAGAATTTAACCTATTTTTTGGAAGGATTTTTACATTTTGACGAACTTATTATTAAAAAAAGGAAGGGAAAAACCCAGTTTTTTAACTCGTTTTGGTACACCTCATCCGGATTTCGGATATGCATTTTAGGGTAAAATTTTTGCATTTCGTCGAACTTAATATAAAATATTATTGTAAATAATAGTTACAAGTACCGTAGGGGTCTGGGGGTCCTCCCCCATAAAAATTTGACCCTAAAATAACAGGTTTTTAACTTATTTTTATAGTTTCATTGCTTGTTAAAGGAGACTTTCTTCATGCTCTGATTTTCGTAACCACACAAAAAAATCATGTCATACTAAGGGGGGGGGCGATCGCCCCCTTCGCCCCCCCCCTAATCCGTCCCTGCAACTGCCTCCTAAATGATGCCCATGAAAGAAAGCGGTTGGATATCACCAAATTTGGCCTGACCTCGTTCAGAATAGTCAACCCAGAAGTGACTTAGTGCGTTTCTCCTGGTAAGCCAACGATATACAAAAGTTATCCCGCACATTGCCACTTGCACCCTTTGGCTTCCAAACCCAGTCATATTATATATTCGCGGTTGTAGTTACGGAAAATATACACGCACATACTCTTAGGTTAAGTTTCCAGGCACGCAGTAAGGGCCTCTCAGAGAAAATTCCCAGACACATATCTCCTCGAAGCGATGGCAACTCTCCATCCACACACACAAACTACCCCCTTCCCCATCGCTTATTAACCCTTTCAAAACTACGGCGCCCGAGATTTCCTTTTAATCTCACAGGAGATTCCAGGCGGCCAGGACTAAAGGGGTAGTTTCCCAACTACTATCATACAGGGGAAAAGAACAGACCTATACACATTAGGCTGGGTCGAAAAAGACAAATTTTCGAATATCGAAACGCTTCAGGTCTCAAAAGTTGCGTCTTGGCATGCTGATAACTGGAAAAATAATCAAAAAATTCCTTAAAATATCCCTGAAGAGCGCATCGGGCCTAAAGTTTGAGAAAATTCACAAAAATAACCTTAGGTTGAAAAAATTCCCGAATTTCGTAAATTGTGTTCATAAACTTGAAACTAGGTGTAAGTATATTCTTTTAGTTGTCTGAATTCAAATAAAAATATCTGAAAAGTTTACTTCATTTTTGAAATCCGAAAAGGAGGCCTAAACGTGGCGAATTTCAGTGAAAAAACCTAAAATTTAGCACTTGTAAAAGAAAAGCACTATTGAATGTAAAACTCAACAAATGCGCTTTTTATTGATGAACTAACTTCCTTCATACCTTTTCATCACCTTTTGGTCATTTTATTTAGTGCACAATTAAAAAAATTAGTTACATGAAGACACAAAAATATCTCCTGTGAAGCATGCCTGAATACATTACCATACAGTAAACCCCATTTAATCGTAGAAAATAAACTTGTATCATATTATGTCTGTGAAATAGCTTTAAAGCTAGGTTAACAATCAAAATCTGGGGTACAAGATCGTGTGTGAAAACAATGTTGTTTGTAGGAATCCTTATTTTTTGTTATTAGGAATATTTTATGTTTATGTCCACAGCAGCTTCGTACTATCAGCGTTATACATTTTATGTTGAATCAAAGAAGGTCATGATATGTACAAATTCTGTTGTAATATTCTACTTGTCATTTTTAAATTGAGTTTTCTTTCAGAAATGTATTATCTTAAAACCATAATTAGACATAGGCATCTAGACAAGAGTGTCTTAATAACTCAAGATCTTGTACAGCAAAATCGAAGAACACTCACCAACCTGTAGTGCCTTAACCATACTTAGAAAGTACCTCTGATCTTATTTAAGATCAGTTTTTAATCCATGGATTATTCACTTTAAATTCCTTTGAAAACTATAGTAGGCAGGTGACAGCCAGTTAGTTTGCAAATTGCCCCGTTTTAATGGTCCTTTAGTTTCCCTATTGTATTGAACAAATCAAGTGTCTGAAAAGTATCTCATAGCAATCAAAATACTACTATGTACTCTGAATTAGGCCCTCACTGCTAGAAACTAGTGTCAATTGTGTTCTATCACAACCTACTTCTACCCTTCCATAAATATAGAAAAAAAAACTGTTCATTAAAGCTGTTATGCCTCCTGCCATTAAATTTTATGCTAATAGATTAGGTTGATTGTCTCCAGTGGACAAACTGTGTGCCCTCTTCCTCACCCATGCTGGAAAACCTAATTTCTGAAGAAATATAATAACATGTGTACAAAGCACTGTACTACAACAATAATATTTTTAAACTATTCTTTCCACAATGTAAGCTGTCAAAAGATGTGTGGCACTTGGGACGGAGTTTGTTATTAAAAACAAAGATGGAGAAGGATTCCTTCAAGCAACATTGTTTTCACACACGATCTTGTATCCCAGATTTTGATTGTAAACTCAACTTAAAAGCTGTTTCACAGACTTAATATGATATAAGTTTATTTTCTACGATTAAAGGGGTTTACTGTATGGTAATGTATTCAGGCATGCTTCACAGGAGATATTTTTTGTGTCTTCATGTAGCTAATTTTTTTAATTGTGCACTAAATAAAATGACCGAAAGGTGATGAAAAGGTATGAAGGAAGTTAGTTCATCAATAAAAAGCGCATTTGTTGAGTTTTACATTCAATAGTGCCTTTCTTTTACAAGTGCTAAATTTTAGGTTTTTTCACTGAAATTCACCACGTTTAGGCCTCCTTTTCGGATTTCAAAAATGAAGTAAACTTTTCAGATATTTTTATTTGAATTCAGACAACTAAAAGGATATACCTACACCTAGTTTCAAGTTTATGAACACAATTTATGAAATTCGGGAATTTTTTCAACCTAAGGTTATTTTTGTGAATTTTCTCAAACTTTAGGCCCGATGCGCTCTTCAGGGATATTTTTAGGAATTTTTTGATTATTTTTCCAGTTATCAGCATGCCAAGACGCAACTTTTGAGACCTGAAGCGTTTCAATATTCGAAAATTTGTCTTTTTCGACCCAGCCTAATACACATCCAACAAGTTTCCATGCACACAGACAAAAACCGGAGGACCTCCCCCCCACTCCAGAAAAATTTGGGATTCGTCGCATACGTTTCATAACTCTCCCGTAATAAATAAATACAATACGGTAGGGCACGTTCAGGGCCTGAAATTCGGAATGGCTTGATAACAATAGGAAAACGTCAAAACGTGCTTGTGAATTCTCGGTTTTTTTTCTCTCAACATAACCCTCTTTTCTTGGATCCTCTTTTCCGACTTTGTAAAGATGCGTTAAAGAACGGAATATTGAAAATGTTTGCACCGGTGTAGGCATTCGGGGAGGGGGGAATATGAAATGTAAAGTTGGTTTGCCCTCGAGACCTGGGAAGGGGGTTTTAAAAAAAGCAGCCTCTCCCCCCCTTTTGGATTGGTTTAAGGGAGGTTTCGGAATTTTATCTTCAGTCTATGTATGTTTTATCTGTGCGTGTGTTTGCAAATGGAACAGGAGGGCGATGCAGTAAGAATTTGAGGTGATTTTTTTACGATGTTCTTTTTTCCTGGTGATCTTGAAGGATTCGGGGATGCCCCGATTGATGTCTATAAAAAGAAACGGAAACCGATGTGGGGAGACGAAACACGGCCACAGTTACACGAATGATCACCGGATAGTTTTATTTCTGTGGTGCAAAAATGCTTCTAGTGAATTCATTCTGTTATTTTAGCGAAACATTATACACTATAAAAAAGCATTAATACAGCTTACTGTGTTTTTATTCTATTAGCACAACAACTTTCCTAGAACGTTGTTAACTATGAAAATAATTGAATAACAGATTTTCTCCTAAAATTATACGTTGGTTTTTATCAATTCACCATAGGCATAGGGTATTTCTATACGAACAGGGATATGATCGTTTAAAAAATACTAATGAAGATGCAATAAATTTCTTTAAGGTTATTTTTCTGAAATATAAAAATATAAACTCCTATAAAGTATTTTAAGATTGACAATCATATTATATTGGATAACTTCACAAATTTCCATAAAATAAGTAATTGACCGATGGTGACTATTCACAGCTGAACTTAATTGTATAAATATATTAGATACATTTTTCTTTTGAGAAATGAATACGACGTTATCTTTCTCCTTGTTCTTACAGATTAAAACTCTTTCAGACTTCAATTGAATTCTGTGGTACATAGCGTTAAGGTCAAACCAATTGGATCAATCTTTTGAAACAGACCCTTCTATATTTAAAATTGTATCTTAACTTCTTCAGGGTACGAATTCTTGTTTAAACTTTCTTGTGCCTTCTTTCTAAATTTACTTCGCTACCAAAGAATGGATCTGTAGACATAAACAGAAAACTTTAAAAATGAATAAAAACGTTTGCAGAAAATCATTCCGAAATATTAACTACGTCACTGTGAATATAATACAATTTTCCTCCAAGAATATTTTCTATTGTCTATAACTTAAAGAATGCTATACAGTTTTAGACGACTTTATCAAAAGTTCTTGAGGTAATATTCCCGAAGCCTTCTTGGATTGAAGTAAGTACTAGCTAGTGTAAACTCACAACTCTCAAGCGTCACCTCCAACCGTGGACCGGTTTCGTCCTTGTTAGGACTCATCAGCACGGTATAGGAAGGTAACGCAAGAGAGCGGAGGGCAAGTACTAGTCTAGTTGACTATAACTGAAAAAGTGGTGACCATTGATTAGTCCTCCACTCATCTGCTGAAATAACACGGCATTCCTAGAACAGAATTTTTGCTGATGAGTCCTAACAAGGACGAAACCGGTCCACGGTTGGAGGTGACGCTTGAGAGTTGTGAGTTTACAATTGTTATCCGCTTAACCAGCAATAATTGGTGAAATACTCCTTTCATAAGTACTAGCTGTCTGTCACTAATGGACTAAGGACTTCAAAAATATTGAAATTTTATTCGTAAAACTTTCGAACAAAATGAAACATTGAAATATCATTAAGTTACTTAAAACTTGATTCCTGCAAAAATTCTAAAACTTATTTACCGAAAGAATGCTTTGCTATTTTTTATACAAAGAAATGTTTTTATGCATCTGTTTTTCTTAACATAACGTTTTTTTTATTATTGAATAGTACTATACTTATTTTAAGTGCTAATTTTATGCATCGTATACAGTATTAACCTGGAGGATTCCCCCCAAAAATTACCCTTTCTGTACTGAATATAACTACCTTGAAGTAACAATCTTACCTTTTGGTATGTACGTAAATAACTTTTATTACAGAATGCTCAAATGGTTTGTTTTGGGGTACTTTAATTTCAGGGGGTATTACCTGAACTATTCTAAAATAGCTTAATTTATTAAAACACCCTCTGACAAACACTTATGCATTCATCTTACCTTCAAAAGAATGAATACGAAATGATCCCATCCATGCACACACGTGTCTGTATCATCGACAAAACCCCAGCAGCCGATATTTATTTGCAACTATGTCACTTTATCGGAAAATCATCCTCGGACGCCATTGAAGCTCGTTGAAACGCAAATTATCATCCAAGCGAAATAACGTCGATATATAGTGTACAGAAGCATTTATTGAACTGAATGGTGTTTCGTTTCTGAATCATACGACATTAGGAAATGGGGAGGCTGTTTATTTCCCTTTACATCTATCGCCAGATTAGTTGCATATTTTATAAGGCAAAGAATGAATTGCTTCCCCAACCAATAAACATTTAACCTCAAATTTTAGTTTGGGATATATGAGAGAGATCGTTCTCATATTGAACTATGTACTAAATTGAATTTTATTGAAATATAGAGATAGATTGATGAAACCATTTCAGCGAGTTCTTCTCGTGAAATTCTGCATTAATGGGAAGTTATGTAACAACATTAAATTTGAAAATATGGGTGGATATTGGTTTAAAGAATAAATTATATCGTTTGAATATTTTTTATATAAAACTATAGAGAAAAGGGGGCTTTCAAAAATTACGTAAACATGTTTCTGTGGATCTCATCATTTCATCAGGTCATTTTTGACCCCTCTCCCCTTCGTCAGCAAAGGTAAGCAAACAGGTTAAGCCCGACCCCCCCCAAAAAAAACACAAAATCAAAATGCTTTAAGGTTTTTTTCATACTTTAATTTTTTTTTGTAAATTTTTGGGTTGAACTTTGAAATTATTTATGCAAGAAACAAGATACTTTCGAAGATGCAGTGTTTGAAACGTTTTACGTATAAATATCATTTATAGCCCTTCTTTTGTTAGGAAAATAAGCAAAGAGAAAACCCCTTCCCCTTTAAGTGCTTATAAAATATTTCAACGACCCTTTATTTACTACTTTTGCGGTTATTTCAACTTTTCGAAATCTATCAAGAAATAATTTATGACTGATTTCACATCTACTTAAACTTAATATAGAATTCATTAAATCATTTTTTTATTCTAGTGAAATCCTCAATGTTTCAGATTATTGAATCTGTGTAAAATATTCAATGCGTAATTTCATGACTAAAAAAATTAATTTTATCTTTTAATATAATATAAAAAAAAATTTCGATTTTATATTGCAAAATATGTTTATAATATCCTGCCCCAAAATTCAATTCACAACCAATGATATATTTTATGCATTTCCCCTCAGAACAAAATCTAAAAAAAGTCCCAAGCCTTATTTTCTATTCCACAAAAGAAAAAATAAAGCAAGAGTCACCAAGTCAAGCAATTCTCCAGGCATCTGGTGAATGAATAAATTCGGTAAAGCTCGTCGTTAGACGCGAAAGGCACACAGCTTCTATTAGTTTTCATGGTATGCTGACTTGTTAAGAACTAACATAAACCTGCCCCTCCAGTTAATGCTTAACACAAAACTACGTATGTACTAATGAAAGTAGTATAAATCAGCTTTTATAGGAAAGTTTTAGCGAAAAGGGGACGATGTTGGTATGGTGATAGTTAAACTTTTATTGAAAGAGAAAGAGGTTCAAAACAAACTGTATGCACGGATGTATGCTCTTCTTGTAATAATCTGTTTCTTTTAGAGAAGGAGTGAAATTCGGAGAATTTGATTTCCCAGGTAGTAAATTGAGCTTGCAAAATGAACGAAAAATTGCTCTTTTTACCGTGAGGCCGTACTGAAACTTTTGGTTCTTTACTTTTATTTTTTCGATTTTTAGTTAAGACAAGTATTCCCATAATTGTTTACCACTGGTGAGAATTATAGAGGGCTAAACAGGCTGTATTTTTTGAAAAAAAAAAAGAATTATTTTGCAGTTAAGCTTAATTTTTTAAGATTCGTTAAAATCAAAACAACTTTTAGATAGATTGGTGCACTTTATACTTTAAGGATTGGACACATTATTAGAATTATGTAGGTAATGTGTGTATTGAAAAAAAGATTAGCATAGAGAAGTTGAAGAAGCGGTTGGACGAATGAACTGATTCCATGTTATCTAAAAAAGTATGGGTTTTTTGGGTTTCCTGTTGCATAGAAAAAAACACACTTTTAAATAATTTTAAAATATATTAAGAGCTTTATAATTAGAATTCCATCTTGTTGAAAAGTCTATTTGCTTTAACCTAACATTGGTATTTCAATAAAATAAATATAATTTATTAAATCATGGAAACTTCCGTGGCCTGAATAACAATTTATTGAATCATTTTCCAGGATTTAAATTTTATTTTTATTTATTAAAATATTTATGAATAATAATGGATGTTATTTAAATATTTGTATTCACAGCTTCATGTGATCCAACTTATCATTGACTATTAAAACAGTTCAAATTTGGATGGCATAGTGATAATTAAGTATTAAGGTGAAGTAAACGACCTTAAAACTAATGCCTCAAGAAAGATAATAAAAGGATGAGACATGCAGGTAACGGTATACGTATTCGTCTAGCAAATCTTTACGACTATCGGTAAAATATATTTACTGCCACAACTTTGTACGTCCACGTTGCTAAAAATATACCTCACGGGTCCATTTGACTTACTCACTAACATAAAAGCTTAAATGATGAGGACGATATAGGTATTCTCAGAAGCTTTAATGGGAGATTCTATGTGGCCACTTAAACTTGAAATGATTGTTATCCTTTTAGATGTTGGATTACTTAAATGAATAGCTTTTTGAGGTATCTCTCTATATTAAAAAAAAGTAACAGTGACCGTCACCGCCGTCACCGCCGCCGCCGCTGATTTTGAAAATTTTATTTTTTAACACTTTGAACTATCACTACGCAAAAACTATTTGAAGGAATATTATGAAATTTTGACCATTGGTAGACAAATGTATGAGGGTCATTTCAGTTTCCAGACCTAATTAATTAGATAATTAGTTCTGGAGTTATTTATTGTCAAAGTCGAAAATTATTTTTTTCGGCTGCGAGTTCGCCCCCAGCAAAATCTATTTACAGCAGAAACATGATTTTTTGCAGACACATACTCTTAGGTATGAAGTTTTGCACCTCGTCGCCCTTTTTTCGAATTTCGAATTATTTTTGGAGCAATTAAATTCTTAAGTTTCGAAATTTTTTACTCTTTTTCGGTTTTTTCGTTTTAATACAAAAACTAATCACAGTAGAAATATGATATTTTAAACACGCATACAAATATTTTTTATAGAAAGATTGGCGTTCCTTTTTTTAAAAATTCGAATTATTTTTAGAATTATTAAGATTCAAAGTTTCAATTTTTTCATGTCTTTCTGGTCGTTCACTAGAGAAACAGCCGATTTTTATGTGAGTCTGGTCTGATTTCTTTTATTTCCAACGATTCACTAGATACACGTGCATTTCATAAATTTAAAAGATATTAATGACATGCTTTTTCTCTAAGATAGTTGATGATATCTTGTAGACTTGCTGGATATTTTAAAAAACATTTCGATTAAATTATTGACAAGTTAAAACAAGGATATTTCAGTTGCAGTTTTATTTTGATATTTTTGTAGTTATGGTCCGAATTAAGTTATTGATAAGTTCGAGAGATAAAAGTTTCGATTTTAAATTATCATAAACTAAGCCGACAAGTTCCAGGTTTTACTGGATAGTTGAGATGAAGCAAGCGAGCTCTGCTCGCTAAGATCGCGAAGCGATCTTCAACGAACTGCGAAGCAGTTCCGGGGGTTGGTGAGCGATAGCGAGCAGGGGGCAGAGCCCCCTAGTACTTGAAAAGAAGACTAGTTTCTATAAAAATCATGAAATTAAATGTGTATGTTTTACTATCATTTAAATGGTAAACATGACCCTTTGGGTAATTATATTATTATTTTATTATAATTATTAATATTTTCATCAATTATGCTGGAATATTGTAGTATTGTAATTGTCTTATCAGGTACGAAATTAAGATTTTAAAGTATTTAATGTTTTAAGACTGTTTCTGTATCTTTAAAAAAGTGCATTTTTTGTTCATTGGCGTAATAGTTTAGTAGATAAGTACCTAAGTAGTAGGAAAAGTACCTTTCAGAGATTTTAACGCTCAAATGGTGATGTGTTGTGAGGCGAAGCAAAAAAGGAAACTAAATTTTAAACTACAATTTATTAAAATCCTAAAAGACAAATTTAAAATCTTAAGAGGTGGCAAAAACCCCGTACAATCACGCCTTCTAATATTTATACAAGTGAACAGGAACACAGTTCATTTCACTTCATTTTCGATTGGAACAGCTTCTTCCTCGCCAATTTCTCTTCCCCCATGCCGCACGCCACAGTTGTTACATTATAATATGAAAATTAAAAACTAAAAGAGTATCAAAATTTTAGATCATTTTTCATTGTAATTTTGATTTTAAAAACACAAACTAAACAGATGACTAAATGCTTAAGAACGAAATTATACGTAAAAATAAAGGAAGATATTCAATCATTAATTTTGCCAATACTTCAGATTTTTATATTTTTCTTTATACCTTAGTTAAACGTCTTCTCACGTTTCACAAAATGGTAACTCTGATACTATGAATAATGTAAGGCACAATATTCCCACAAAAAACAGCACCATGCACTTTTGACCAAAAAAAGTCTTCCCAACTTCAGTCAAAACTTACTTTGCATTCCATTTCACCCCACATTCCATTTCGCACACTAATTTCATCCCTATCCCTAAAAACTTAACGGAATAAATAATAATCCCACAAATAAATAAACGGAAAAATGACCCAACTAAGGACTGGAATAAGAAACAGTCGACGAAAATAATAAGAGGAAAAAGAAAGAAGCCAGCCAACATTAAGAGCTCCGAGGCTATTCCTCGGGGGGCAGTTTCCCGCCAAAAGTTATTCCACGTCATCACAGGCCCCCTTAATAAAGTGTCCCTTAAAACGTGTGTTCTGAGACCAAAACAAAATTTAAGCGCTCGTTCCAAGATCCTTTACGGCCTCGCAATGCGAAGAGACGAATATTCTTGAATAAATGGGAACGGAATGGTGCTCGCTCTCTCTCGAGGAACATGTTCAGAATTTCGTTTTGGGGTAGTAGTTAAGGGTGCAGTTATGATGGTTTAGTGTCGTTGGGTTATTATTATTGATTAATGGAGTGTGTGTGTGGCGGATGGGACCGGTGGTGGAGTTTAGATGTTTGAATTAGAGCTGGTTGTGCCAGCGCTGTTGTGGCGTGAGTGGATTTAGCATATTTTATCAATGTAGGGAGGTATTCAGTCACATTTGAGGCGTGTAGGGGAAAAGCGACATGATATTTACATTAGGGGCTGTCCACCCAGTGATTTCGTGAGCACAATGTACTCGTAGAAAGGAGCATTTCTCCAAAATCTTACTAAGAGCGAAGGGGGATCAATCGGTCAATAAAAATCTCACGTCAACTTTTTATCCTGGGAATAAACAAAAATAATACTATTACCTGCTGTGTTGTTTATATTTATTCATGTTTGTTGTTTGTATTTGCTGTAGAAAAATGAGCTCAAAGCTCAAAAGTAGTGCATTTGAAGCTCTTATAACAACCAGCTGTCTCACCTTAGTTAGCTTTAACAAAAGTCCTTAACGGTAGCCAAGATGGCACTTTTTTAGAACCAATTTGTTGTTAAACAAATGCCAAACATATTCATTGGCAATAAAAAAAGTAACAACTTGGCGACCACTAGGGACTTTCGCCAAAGCGAAATCGTACAAAAGATGAGACAGCTAACTTTATAAGAGCCTCTGGTGAGCTTAAGGCTAAGCGCGCACTAAAGACTTTTGTCACGGCGACAGAGACAAAATTATCATCCTGGCTATTGCAAGAAGCTAGAGCGAGCGCATTAGGCGACGAGACTCTTGGCGGATTGCCAAAAATCTACAATAGAAATGCATTGCTCTCGTTAGACCAAGTGTTTATAGTCTCCGCGACAGAAGTCTCTAGTGCGCGCTTAGCCTAAATTAAAAAAAAACTGGACACATACATGAATGTTAATCTCCAAAAAGTATCAGTTTCATCCATCCTAAATAACGTGAGCGATCACCGAATTGTCTTCAGCGAATTTTTATGGCCAACATTATGCTTATCTAATAAGAAATTCATATTAAAACTGAAGATAACTCAACAACACCATCATAACCATATCTTCACATCACCACCCACTGAGAGAAAAACTACCCGAAAACCATAGAAAAAACACTATAAAGCACCTAACTTACGTCAAGATACGGCCTAAACACCAATCAAGATCTACCCGAAAATGGTAAGTTACAACATTACATCCCGTCCTAACCAACTTCAAAGAAAACGACCTTGCACCGCGCGATCTCGCTCCAGAATCAGCTGAAATTCTTTCACGATACGCATCATGCACTGGCAATTAATCACACGCGGGAACATGCACCCCCCTGTAGAACATTTCTCAAACGGCCCCGTGTATATGAAAAAGGAAAAAAAAAACCTTTTATACCAGAAAATAACTATAATAATAATACACTGGGTATTCTGTTACACGCCGGGGATATATTTCAACCGGGGTCTATTATTTCCCTACTTGACAAAAGTCCGAAGTTATCCGTTCAAATAATTTCTCGTCAGATGGTTGAGGTGTATATGTGGGCCCTCGTTTAATAAATGTGGGGTTTCCTCGTATAATTCAGGGTCTAATATACTACTACTATTTCACTTTGACTCAGAAAGAGTAATGAATGGTAAGAGGAAGTGCGGTTATCTCGGGGGAAATCTCTGCAGCTGGGGCTTTTCCGAAAATTTTGATAAACTGGAATTCGGATATGGGCTGAATCACGATATGCAGTTTTTGTATGCGGTATATGAAGGGGATAGACATGCGAATGGTATAGGATTAATTGCGTTCATTTAGCTTATTTTTTGTGAATACGGATGGAAGTTTATACTTTTTTCAGAAAAAATAGCACTGAAATTACTTAGTATAGAAATAGTTTGCAAAAAAATCATGCATGCATATCATTACATATATAAATCATGTCAATGAGCGTTTGAAAAAATTTCCATCATCTCTTAAAAAATAAATACATAAAATATTAAAAAATTAAAAACTTCTATTTCTACTATTTATTTGGGGTACACATGACCAAACTTTGATTTCTTTTTTGATATTGATGTAGTGTTGGTTGTAGATATGAGTATTTTTTTAAATGTAAGATTTTACACCATTTTCTAATCTAATAAATTACAGTTAGAAGGGTTGATTTCCTCAATGTGCTTTTTAAAAATGTTGTCAGCCTAAAAAATATTGATCGATGTATATGGAAATTCAAAAGACAATATACTTAACTAAAACTTAATGTAAAAATTTGTTGCAGCTTAAGATTAAATTTTATGAAATATAATTGACATGTGATCCTTTTTATTTTAAAGAATTATAATTATCATAACCAAGAATTCAAACTTTTTAAAAATTTTCTTGAACAGTTCTATAAAAAAATTTATAAGTGCACTAAAAAATTGAAAGTAAGCACATAAGAAACTTATTTAATAAAGTTTTAATTACTTATTCTGAAATTACCATGGGCTCGACCATTTTTACAGTAACATAAAAGAAACGTTTTTGGAACGATTCTAATTTGTTAAGCCCTTTTGGCAAGTTCTTTGAAGTTATTTTTAAACCATAATAATAAAAAAGTAACTTTCTACAGAACTTAGATTCTAGAAATTTTATATTCTGTATCAAAGTTATCTCCACGAGCTCAAAAACTCGGAAGAATTTTTAACCTTTGATATATTCACTTAACGCAAACTTTCGCACGTAACAATTTATCATTTTTTATGTTTCGAAGTCTGCATGATTTTTTTTAAATATATAACCGCAGCCTCCAATAAACCTCACAGTAAAGATGCAATGCTCCACGAAAAAAAAACCAGAGAAAAAAACTTCCGCAATAATTTCAATAAAAAGATTTGGGAGATCAAAACTCCATTAAAACACCATTTTCAAAACCCAAGCACGAATTTTTCTTCGGTACTTTTTAAAACATGAATACATGAATTCGTTCTCTCTCGTTCGTTTTATCTCAGTAGTTCACCACTATTTAAAAACGCATCTACGAAACGTCTTCTTGCTTATGAATGAAGAAAAGGGGAAGAACATATTCAGCTTTTTAACCTTTTAGCAAGATAAAGAAACCAGGGGGTCTCTGTGAATGCAAATACACACTGCGCTTTGTGTGCTTTAACAGAGATATCTCGGCGAGTTATGGAAATGGTAAGAAGAGGGGAATTTGTTTTGTGGAACACCCGGATTTGCAATATGCGTTTTGTTTTTTCAATATTTTCAGAGTAATGCAAACTTGGAAGTGGTATTTGGTTTCGTGAAACACTTTGGAAGACGTTTCATTAATATTAATATTTTATAAGTCACTAAAAGAAGCAAATGCAATTCATTCCAAAAAGTGGTCGTTGCTTTAACTTAAAGTTAAAGTGAGTTACTGTTTTCCACTATCCAAGAGAAAACTAATTAAAACTAAACTATTCCCGGGTTTTTAATAATTAACAGTTTGTAAAGTAAAATGTAAAGAAAATTATTCTTAATAAAAGGTGAACAATGTAACTTTTTAATGATTTATGTTCTGTTTATAAAAGAAAAGCAATTGTTCATAAATGAGGGACTCGAAAGGTATAAACAAAATTACACTTTCTCTATAACAAATCTAGTACATTGTCTTTCTACTGTCTAATTCATTGGCCTTTTTTTTTTAAAGAGCTTATAAATTATTTTAACGATAGTGATATTTTTATTTTGCAATATCAAAATTTTAGCTGAAAGCGAATAAAATGTATTGTTAAACAATAATTTAATGGACATTTTCTATATTCATCTAAAGTAGTATCATAGCCTCCTTTGCTAAGAAATATAAAAAATTGATTAAAAACCTATATAATTTCCTTAAAATAAAGCTTGAAATACATACCAATTTGTTCGGAAATAACAGTTTTCTCCATCCAGAAAAAAAACATGTTAAGGCACGACCTCTGTTCCTTTAAAGAGGCAAGCTATGAAACTCAATCGAAAATCTATTTCAGGATGTTGATTAAACGTTATTTTTCCAATCGACAATGTCATTTCTCCCCTTTGAGAGGTCCTCGAAGGCTGAAGAGCTTGTTGGAATTTCAGCGCTTTGTTTTTTCTTTGGGTGAATAATGGCCATTTTATTCAACGTAAGAGCTCTTAAACAGGGGCTACAACCATGGGCTGAAGGAGTTAAAAGCTCTCAATTTAACGATGTTTCGAAACTGCATTTGAATTGAAGGGTATATCCTTTTACAAGTTTTCGAATGGGATCCGGAGAGGCCTTGGTTTATACTGTATTTAATGTACAAATCATGGGACCGTTTATGATTTAATAAGTTGTGCAAAAAAAGTAATATTTGGGATCGTGTTGTAAGGTGATTTAGGAAATCTTGTTATTTTTTTTATTTTAAAGGATCGATAAGCATACTTTGATGGGGGAAATAGGGTTATGAACGGGGGATTAAAAGAGACAACAAAAATTATTATGAAAAATGTGAAAAACACATTGCTTCTCTTTTTAGTTTAACCCTTTCTAAGGTCGTGGTACGTATACTTACCACCTATTTCATCAATTTTTAAATGTTTTAAAATTTTTAATATGTTGTACCACTTATTATTTGTGCTGCCAGCTATTAATAATAATTTGAGAAATAATTTTAGATAATAATGATAAGCCCCTGGACCACATAATAGGCTTTAACCCTTTATATGAAGGCCGTATGAAGTATATACTTCCCACGAAACATATAAAACATACAAAATTTATCTAATTTTTAATTCCTTTTGTAGATTTTAGTATTTGAAAATTATACTTTACAAATATCATGCAATGCGATATAAATAGAAATGCAAAACATTAAGATGCCCTACACTTGGATAGTTCCCAGTGGGTGGTGGGAAACATTTCCCACCCTAAAAAAGTCTAGAAAATCAAATTAATTTTAGGTAATAAGCTAAATAAATTTCTTTTTATAAATCAATCTCAATACTAAAAATATTTTAACATAACTTTACTATCTAAGGCCATTTTTAAAAGCCATTGCAATCCGATTTTATTGTCTGGTTATTGCTCAAAAGCAGGGTAAATCGTTTCTTTTATTGAAAAGGAATTAAGAAAATTTTACTGAAAATATGTGTCCATTATGAAACCAGCCTTCAAGAGAATACTGTTAAAAATAAATAAAATTAATTTATATAAATACGTTTAAAGAAAAGAATACAAGGTCCATTGGTTCGAAACCACTGAAAAACATCTCAACCAATACGGAGACAATTTTAAAGGTCCATCTGACCATTTACGCAAAATCCTCACAAGCATTCCTACCGGTGGAATAATTGATAAATTAACATTAAAACAAATATTTTTAATTTAAAAGCTGTTTATTTTTTAATTATAATTAAAATAATATTTTGATATTTTTTACGGCAATAAAAGGCCCTTTTAAGAACACAAACAAAATGGTAATTGCTATTTTTTTGGAGGGGAGACTGTTGTCGGCCTAGTATAAGGTTTTATATGGCAGATCTCCTTTTTCAGCTAAAATTTTTTCGATTATTTTGCTGGAATTTGTTAAAATGTGTACAAATTTTTCAGTGGGATCTTTCATGTTTGACGATTTGATTGACTGTAAAAAAAATTTATGAATTTAAAACAAATTTCTTTCAAAACAACTTTCAACAAAATAAATTTCAAAACAACTTTCCAGAGCACTGGTCCGTGGGACAAAAGTAATTTTTTTTCTCAATTTCCAACACACTGCACCCAAGTATCTCTACCTCTATGATCTCTACCTACACACAACACACGCAAACCAAACTCCTTCCGCCGGTTCCATCAACTACCGGATCCGCTTCGGCCGTCCATCTCAATAGAGAGGGCAACCCCTTCCTCCTTAGCGCGAATTTACATGCAGCAACGTGAGCGTCGCTAACGCGACGTCGAGGGGAAAACGGTCGGAAATTCTCTACCGCTCTCCGCGTTGACTTAGAATGTGATCCTTCCATTGGTTAACGGGGCAATGATGTAGTAGCTAAGTCAGCATCTTTTGCAGGTGTTTCCAAGAACTCAAAAGCCCAAGTCTATACTCTGTTCATTTAGAATAAGCGCCTGAAATAGGATCAAAAACCCTCAAAAACGCCTAATAACGCTTATCACGCAACTTAAGTGACCGATTTTTTACAGTATTTTAACTATTTCTATTTTAGGCTGCCTTGCCATTGATCAAGAAAAAATTTTCGATGATAATTACAATAGTAACTGCTTCTAATACATTACGCCTCAGGCGCCTATTTTAAATGCTAAATGGACAGAGTATAGTGGAGGGCCGCTAAGTCATTATGCTCATTTTGAATCTATGATATGTATTTCAGAGAGAGTCCTTAAACTAGAACTTTTCTGGCAAGGGAGGGACAAAGGTCAGGGCCGGACTGGGATGAAATTTCGGCCCGGGCATTTTAAGTCTCAATCGGCCCACCGCATAATTTTCATGGAAATGAACTTTATAGAATTAAAAATTTCATGGGGGGGGAGAGATCGTGGTACTTCCCCAAGATATTCTTTTGAAAATTGACCCCCAAGTAATAGTCTAAAATCCACCTTGAAGTTCCTAATTGAATACGTAAAAACTCAATACAGACTTAATTCTTTGTATGTAGATTTAGTGGTTAGAAAGAATTTCTATCTTGACGAACTTAATATTAAAATAATTGTTGAATAATGTAGCTAAAAATAGAAAGGGGGGTCTGGGGGTCGTCCCCCAGAAAAATGTTGGAAATTTTACACTTATAAGTACTGTTTTAACTCATTTGGGTGACATCCGAAAAGGTTCGCTCCTCCCTTTCGTCCACCAAATGGTCATTTTCATGGAAGGTCGAGCTTTTGGCAAGGGCTGGAAGTTCACACTGCGGGCGAGGATCGTTTCCGTATGATCCCCGTGGGCCGATATTCCGAGCCTCATGCGTAGAGAATAATTTGCAAAATTTGTTGTTCTATAAAATATTTGGGTTGTAGGCGGCCTACAATAAACGGCCCTCGAAGGGTAGCGGCCCACCGGGCATTTGCCCAAATGCCTGCATGGCCAGTCCGAGCCTGACAAAGGTCATTCACATTGTGTAAAGGTACTATGTAATTTCAAAAATTTCAGAGGATAAATTTTTGGCACTACCTCTTTTAATACCGAGTTTTGCTTAAAAATAGGGGATTTTTCCTGAAAATTTTTGTAAATATCCCAAAAAATGGTGCTTTACCTCATTAACGGAGACTCGAACAATTTCTGTTAAGGTTGTTATCCAAGTTATTCTTTGCTTATCCAAATCCCACTACCCCTTGCTACCCCCAGGGGAATTATAGAGTATACACAACCTTGTTCCAAAGCTTTAAACGTTTCTTTTTTTCTCTACGGAAAACGACCAAAACTGTATAATTCCAAAAATTCCAGAGGATATACACAAATTTCTGGCTCAACCTCCTTTAATACCACTACCTCTTTCTTTTATACCTACCTCTTTTCACCCAAGTATTCATAAGGGGAAGGGGTTCAGGGTCCTCTCCCGAATTTTTTTTATTTCAGCACGCTATCTGAAGACACTTTTGGGGGGTTCTCAGGGGGCTTCAGTTAGAAATCTTCCGGAAAGTTTCGACCAGTCACGTCGCCGTGATCGCTCCATGTAAGCCCTCCCTTAGGAGCGGTAGGCGAGGCCGAGTGGCGCACTTAACAAGCCGGGGCCGCAACAAATTAGGCAGGGGCGGCGCCCTCACCTGGACGGCCGCCGCATCATTTTCCGCCCTCGCGACCTCTTGGGATGGTCACTCGGTCGTTATCCCTTTTGTGCCTTTGGAATAAATGGGGTTGGAGGGCTTTTTGGAGGGAAGTTGACCTCGAGGTTGAGGTGAAGGCTGGGTTCGGTTTTTTACAGCAGGTGTGAAGATGGTTTTTCTTTTCAAAGTAAAAGTGTATGCAATTTAGAGTGTTTTATGGAAGGGGATAAAGAGTCAATTGCAATGTTTTTTTGATAGTTTGACTTTTATAATCTGGAAACCTTTGAAATGATGAAAATTCCAATCCCCTTCCACCTGATGATAGAGTATAGCATGAGTGGGAGCAATTTTTTTTCCCGAGTATACAAAGTATTTTTTTCGACTTTGGTAGCATAATTTGTGAGTGTCAGGCAAAGTTGTCCACTTTTACACTAACGTTCGTACTAGAACACTTTGAATTTATTAACCCTTTATGCCCCAAATTGTTTTCCTCATCCTTATCCAAAATATATCAAGTTTACGTAACTGCAACTATAAGTAAACTAAATTCGGCCCTACATGACGAAAATAGGACGAATTTGGAACATTGGGAAGTGGGACTTACAAGTCCCGTCGGTTAAGTTATAAAAACATAAATTTCAAATATTGATAAAAATTCTTTGAGAAAACGGCATTTATACTGGAATTTAATACAAATTCAAATTAAGTCGACCAACTACAGGCGTAAGCCCAGCCAGGTTGGTCCAGTATTTTTAACCCAAACTACCGGAATCCCAGTATCTGTCAATTTTCCTCTTGAACTCGTTTACCCCAATTGAATTTACAATTGTTTCAGGCAACGCATTCGATCTATCCATAACCCTATTAAAAAATAATGCTTTCTACATTTCGTCTTAAATTTTACTTTATTCAATTTGAAGTTGTGACCCCTTGTTCTATTACCCGTATTTAACTTAATTATACAGTAAGAATCTCAAATTGTTAGTCAGAAAGAATTTAGCTTTGAAAGAAGAAATTTGAAGAAAAAGAAAATAGAGATGTACATAAAAGTATTTTCAAGAGTTGAAAATTATGATATCTCCTGCGCTTTATAAAAACTTTAAAAATTCCTTAAATTTCCCTCTAAATTCAAAATTTGTCATATACATTTAAGTATATAAAGAAATAAAGTTTTTAAAGCCTATACTAACTTTTACTGCTATTAATGAATATAAAACTAAGAATTTTTTTTCCAAAAAATATATTTTACACCATAACAGACAAAAAAATCTCCAGAAGAAATTAGTTTGAATTTTACTGAAACATAACGCACTCTTTATCATGAATATGGAACATAATATTTGGGTATGCAAATATTTTCCGAAAGTCTTTAATCATTCATTATAAGTTTTTATCCCTAGACTACAAAGAATTCCCTTAAATTTTCACCAAGATTTCAACTAGATGTTACAAAAAAGATTTTTCTAACATTCGGGTAATAGACAAAGTATTTCTTTAAAATATATCAAGCAAGAACTATATTGAAACAAAAAAGTTTGCACAAGAAGTTGTTTGACTAAGAATTTGAGTGATATTTTTTTAGCCTAACTTCTCTTGGAGTAAAAAAGATAAAACATGGAAAGATTAATTAATGATCTTTTAAAGGCCTTTGTTAAAACTGTGTTTTACAAAAAAAAATGGCATATTCAAATACTTAGAAGTCTAGCCATGGCCTTAAATTTCTTATGAAGTTCAGTCTTAAAGATGCAAGCTAGTTTCTTAGAGTGTATAAAAAGCCAAGTTAAGAATATTTCTGATGATATGGAAGAACTTTAATAAGTTCAAGAACTTTTTGGAGAGAGAATTTGGATGATTTGCATAAGGGGAGAAATGTGACAAGTTGTTTATTATGGGCTAAATGTTAATACCAATTTATTTCTTAGAATTGGTAAGGAATTAAGTTAAACAAACAAAAACGACTAAATTGCCGAATTGGAAATTTTATATTTTACAAAGGCAAGATATCTAGCTTTTTAAAATCCATATCTAGTTATTTTGTTTAAAAATATATTTAGATGGACGATGAATGTTTTTAATATCATGCATTAAATTGCTTCTTTATAAAAAGGAAGCCTAAACTGGCTTTCACGTTTTTGAACTTAATACGAACGTAGTTCCAATCACTCTTGAAAATTCTAACCTCTGACTCTGAGGGAATTCCATTCTTATAGAGGAGAGGAGGGTATTATGGAACACCCTTTATATATTTAAGAATAACTCTATTGGTTTGTAATAAAAATCCACCGAATCATTTTAAGGACATACTATAACTAATGACAATGAAGGGCCAATGGTCAAATAAATCAGCATATATTTTTTTTAAATCAAAAAATGTACTTTTAGAAAAAGTTACAAGTGGAGGGTAATATGAAACAGTCGGGTAATATGGAACAGTTAGATTTAAAGCTATTGAAAACTAATTAAACCTTAGAGAACATAGTTAATCTTAACAATAAAAATATATTTAACAATTTACGTTCAAATAGTTTTATTCATGAGTCTATTTGCAATAGTCACAAATATAATCGTCTTTTTCTGCTTCAGTACAGTCAAGATGAGCCCATAGAAAACAGCTAATACATTGGATCCAAATTTCTCCTTGTTGATCTTCGGAAAATTTTTCATTACAAAAGATAAGATTACAAAAGTTTAAGATGCTTCAGCATCTTTTTTTCCGGTCCTTTAGTTATATTGATGGCAGGAAGTAAATTTCATATGACACATCAGAATGTGGACCTAGTGTTCCATAATACCCGACACACCAGCTTGTATTATGAACCCTTTTACTGACCGATAAAACACGGATAGCTAAAAGACGACTGCAGTATAAGAAACTACTGATCTTTTAGTGTACATTATGCTTAACAACAAAATCAAAGTCTCATAGTTACTGGTAGGTTAAAAGGTTTGAACATTTACCGTCAAAAACTTTCGAAAATCCTAAAACACACTTTGCTTTGCTGCAACTGATCAGACAACAACAAGAAGCTAAACTCTTTGCGCACTGCATCATGGGGATTTCTTAAGACTTTCGTGGCATTGCCACGTGATAGCAGCACGTGGGGGAGAAGAAACTCAGGTGTTCCATATTACCCGACTATTCCATAATACCCTCCTCTCCTCTACATATTAAACATGGATGGTTTTATAAAGATCCATGACAACCATAGTTTATTTGAATCCTGGTGAATTTACTGTTAATGTGTTATTTGTTAATAACTTTTAATAATGCTAAGTTCAAAACAAGAACTGAAGATTGGGGGTCCTCACCCAGAATTTTAGACCCTCAATAAAAGTGGTTTCTACTCATTTATTTGTGGACATTTGGCACCCTGTGGTTGAATGTATCCTACAGAATATTTTAGGAACAAGTGCAAGTCAAAATTTATGGGTGATAAAACCCTCAACCCTCTCCCCCTTGGATACGACCATGTGACAAGATTTCAAGAAAAGACCGCATTTCCTCCATAGCTGCATTTTATCACTGGGTCATCTACTAAACACAACGACCTTTTCAAATAAAAACCGGCATACCCGACATTTACATAGATCTACAACACATATCTTGAGGAAAGGACACCAGTGAAGAACGCGTTTCCTCTGCTGCGCGGCAAACCGTCGATCCCGCCCTAGATAAAGCTCAGGTTTTTTTTTTTCTTTCTCGAAGAAAACTCTGTTTATGCAGCCCGCGTGGAACACTTTTCAACACTTTTACCGCCACCGTGGGTGGCCGGCACATTAATTTTGAGAACCTTTCCTTCTTCTTAATTCTTGTGTGCCACCGAAACTGTTTCGCGCCAGGTGGCTCGAAACAGAAACAAGCGGGAGCCATTGGTCTGCTCCTGCGTTGCCATTCCACGCAAGGGAAATTATGGTCATAAACTCCCGAGCGGAATAGGCTCGTAAAACCTCCAAAAAGTGGTGAGCGGCCTGCTTTGCGTAATTTTTGTGGTTAATTCCGGGTGCTTAATGTCCTTTTTTGAAGATTTATTCTTAATGAAACAGCTTTCGTCGAAGGAAGTCAGGCATCCTTAACTAGTTAATGAGTAGTTAGTTATGGCACGGGCTCTTATCTGGAAGTCGGTCTTGGTTACAGTGTATGGACACTTAACTTGTAATGGAACTGGTTTTCTCTGGATCTTGAGATGGTATCTTGAAGTTTATAAGACAATCTTATAGAGGATGATGATATACTATTAAACTCATTCTTAAATTGCTGGCTGAATCCCACAGATAAAAACTCTCTAACGCGGCGGTTTGACGTGAGTGTTGAATAAGCAAACTCATAATTTGTTAGCGACAGACAACAAGTTATGTATTAAACGGTACGAATGAAGCTAAATTACCAATGAAAGAATATTTGAAAGAATTTGGACAAACACCCAGTCACCATTAAATGCTGCTAAGCACTAATATTTCATATTTTTTGGACTACATCGCTGCAACAGATATTACAACTTGCTATAATACTATTTTCATTGTGTGTGATGTAATTGTTACACATTATTGTATTGTCTATTTTTGTTTTTAAAATTCTGGTTACAGGATTGTACTTAAAATGTAATTCATAGAGTGCTTGAACGCATTTGGATGGGATGTGGATGTGTTTTGATGAAATGGGAACTGCGGTAAATATAGTTCTTCTAAAACAGAAAATTTATAAAGAAATGTTATGTCTTACCAAGTTACCATAAGGTATATGGTGGATCACCGATTATTATTTAAAATACATTTTCCCAAAGCTAAGATAGAAAAGGTTTAATTAATAGGTAAATAGAGTAGAATATTTAATGTTCGTTTATACTTTTTTAGAGATCAAGGTACAATTCCGTTAACTGCTCCATTCAATGTGTCCAAGTTCTTTTGTTCGAGAAATATTCAATCATCGCCAAACTTTTACGATTGTCATATAAATTTACATATGTTAGTGTAAACATTTCAGAGATTTATTTCAAATATTTGGCGTTCCAAACGACTCGGTGATATGTAGCGGGGCATTTAAAGGAATTGAACCGAAATCGCCTTTTATCCACTGCTGTTTCAAACCCTAAAATAGTTTTGAGGTTTATTTCTAAATTTCACGAAATAAGAGGGGCTCTATTCTAAAAATATTCCTTTAATCTCGCTAATGCATTTTCAAACAATGCCCTCGCGTCTCGAAGCTGTCTGCATCGCCATTCCAAAAAGTTTTCGCTCCAGTCAACACAAAAAAAGAAAACAAAGCCGACAGATCACACCAGGAAACTCACTCTCCACACAAACTGACACCTCCTACTCCCAACGACTTCAAGAGAGTCAAGTCACAGCTTAAACAATAAAGAGTCATCCTCTCACTTAAAAGCGCATACTTCTTGCCCGAGGTCCAATATTTCTCAGGGCTGGAGTAAACGTCTGCTTTGTGAAATAAATTTTCGAGTGATTTACGCCGACGGCTCGAGTGTGACAGTTATTTACCAACCCTTGAGACGGTCCTATTTATAAAGGCTCTTCCTTTTGTCCTAACTTAATTTCAACTCCTGCTCTCTGGGTTTGTTTAGGGCGCTCCCATATATTTCTCTGTTGGTTTCGCAAAGTCAACAAACGTGGCTTTAAGAGGATTGTGGGTAATTGTTGGTGGGCTTTCGACTGTGGGAATGCTGTGGTTCAGTTCCCAGTAGTCAGCGCCTTTTCATAGTTTTGCTATGGAACACCTAATGTCTCCTTATGAGACTGGCACGGTTTGGTTTGGTTAAGAGATGACTTGAGATTTACTGAGAAAGATAGAGGGAAAGAAGGGAAGATAGAAAAATATATGGAGGAGAGATTGAGAAAGGAAAGAGAGAAAGAAGATAAAGAAAGAGGAGAGGGAAAGTGTGTAAAAAGAAAAGAGAGAAAAGTAAAGATAAGAAGGAGAAAGAAAGATGATAGAGAGATAAAGGAGAAGGAGTGAGAAGGGGAGAAATAGAGAGGAAGAAATGAGAAGAGAAATATAGATGGAAAGAGAAAAAAAGGAGAAAAATATAGAGAAATAGAGAGGGAAGGGGGAAAATAGAGAGGAAGAAAGGAAAAAGAGAAAAAATGAGTCACCAAAAACGGTGGATACAAGTTTCCAAATAGAGAGGATGTAAACAGAACTAAATGCTAACTGCAAACATTAACAAATATACGACATTAAGTATATTTATAAAGATCTGCTTTGAAAAAACAAAAAATGGTATAGTTAGCTCACTAAAATTACATTACTAAAATAAGTTTTGAGATATGTATAGTATTGTTTAATTTATAAGATAAACCACAAGCAGCCTCTCTTCTAATAAAACAAAGACCTAATTCCTAAAGAACTTGTTGCTAAGAGTTTGAGCTTCGCCATTATTCTCAGGTTTTCTCCTTATTGTTCAAAGTTTAGTTTAGTTTGGTTTCTCGGTATGCAGCCATTTTTTACTTTCCCAGAGACTAATTAGACTTCTTTGTTCCAAGATAATTACGACACGGAATTTTCTCTAATACAGATTCTCACTCGAATTTTTTTTCACTCAAAAACTTTTCTGCATTTTGCTAGTTTATTTTGTTGCCATACTCTGTCTGAAATACCAGAGCAGAAGTTTCCCAAAGAGACAGCTTAAAGAATGTTTCGTATCAAAAAGTGATATAAAGGAGAAATTTTACGACATAATTATGGTTATGGGCAGTCACAGCAGTTCTCAGTCACTTATGTCAATGTAAGCCGAAATTTTCTGAGAAGAATGTGATGATAGAAGAAGTTATCTTAACGCATACTTTCACCTATTACCCACAAAGAAATGGTTTCAAATATACTTATTTGATTATTTTTTGTCCCAGATTTTTATTTCTTACCAATAAATCAACATAAAAGTGTTACAATTAGGAAGTTGCATGTGTCAGATTTTCATAAGCATTCAAGTATTCTGTATGGTTTTTTGTATGGTAAAATAAAATATCTAGTAAATTTTTCAAAAAAATGTACAAGTTATTAAACATTTTAATTTAAAAGTAGAGGAAAAAACACGTGACTGAAAACGCTTACGTGAAAACACCATACGATGACGTCAACAATCATACCATCAACTCCGCTGTTCCAACAATGGTCACCGTACGATGACGTCATATCAAAAACTCTTTGAAAAAGGGGATTTTTGTTAATTTTTTAGGTAATCAAAAAATTTCTCGATGGCCTCAAATTTTAGGTAGTTGCTTATTTTTGCTAAAAGAATCGATTAAAATTTTTTTTTAAATCATGCAACTTCCTCATTGGACTGACATCATATTGTTTGGTGTTATCTGTAATGAAATGTCTATGCGTCATTTTCAAGTACAAAAACAATCTTAAATAATGAGTACTCCCTGCAGGTCTTGTTTCTCGTTATTTCTGATGACTTCTAAAAAATTGTTTTAAAAAAATCAATAGACAATCAAAGGTTTTAAAATTATTTTGATTGATATAAAACATTTAATGTAGGTGTCGTGTCTTAAGCTTAATATTGATGATCCTTTCATCTTATTCACATTTGTCTCAAATCACTAAACAACCTTAACCTAACAAACACCAACATTTTCAGTAAGAAGCCTCTTAAAACTCTGCGCCCTAGACATACACTCCAAAAAGTGATTGATTGCTGTTTTTTGGTCTCAAATTTCGATTTTCGAAAAGAAATTAAAGAAGAGGACCAGCCAATGAATTTTAAACGAAAACTTTTCCATAAAAAGTAACCGAATTGTTATAAGAAAAATAAACTCTACCATCCAACTGGAAAAGGCCATAAACCTTTTTCGTTACGAAAACCGGTAGAAAAATTAAAATAATGGAACTCAAGAAAAGAAAATGAAATAGCAAGCAATTACTCAACCAGTGAAAATAACGGGAAATTTAATTACATGTAATTACGTTCTGCAAAGTGTGTGATTAGAAAATTTTCCAAGGAGGAAAAAATCACGGGCATAATCGAAGACATAAATGAACAAAGTAGAAAAATTACTAGAAATATCACCTTTTTCCAAAAAGAGATATTTCTAGTTTTTACCATAGATTCAAAGAATGAAAGTATAAACTTTCACCAGGAAAAAAATCGAAATAGGATCTAGTAATTTAGATGCAAATTTACTACAGAATAAAAGAAACTGATCACTTGATATAGGAGCAATCAAAACAAAAAAAACCAAGCAAACCAACAGAAATTAATAAGAGTGGGCGATTCTTGTTCAATGAGTCGTAAGTATTTGAACCCCCTCCAATAAAACAATAATTATCCTCTTCACCTGTACCGCAAGATCGACAGTAATTATAACATGAGTCGATTAGTGTGGTACAGAATAATTAATACGAACAATCCCTTCGTGGACGAATGATTATGTCAATTAATTAGTCTTGAGTTTTCTTAGAAGTGATTTGTTTCTCTGAAGGAGAAGGCTTGCTTTCACGGAAGTAATTAATTAACCTGTGGTGGTAATAACAGAAGGGACTGCGCCTTAAAAAATCGTTTACAGGTTCGTTGTGACGAGGGATATTGTTTTAATTAATATTTAGCGTTGAAATGTTAAGGGATTTGGTTGGGATAATCTACTGCGATTTCGAGAGTGATCTGCACCAAAAGATGTTGGTAATTTGCCGGGGTAAGTTGGCATAGTTTTTGTTTTATGACTAAACTTTATATACAAAAATTTCTTTTTCAGATATTCCCCTGCTGTTTTAATATTATTTTATTTCAGTTATAGGGCTATGAAATAAAACTCAATTGAAAATTTACAAAAGCTTTAGTTACATTTCCTTGAAGTCAAACTTCATGAGTGCTCTTTTAATAATTTTCTATAAGTAAACTTTATACTAGATAACTAAAATTCAAAGATTTCCTTAATAGTAATATGGTTACTTATTTCATTTTGTAACTAGGCCTCAAAGGCATGGATGGATTTAAGGGGAGTCATGGGGAAGCAATATCCCTTCTTTAACACCCTCTCAAAGTCTCAAACCTCCCCAAGGGTCTGAGCATGCTCAAAAGTTATTTTTATGGTGAAGAATATTTAAAAAAGACTTTTTTAAATACTTCTTAAACGCGACTTAATCGATGTTTACTTTCATTATTTTTTTATCGATGCCCAATCTTCTAAATAATGTTTCCAAACGCAAATAGTCGTTCACTAATTCTTCCTGAGGAAACTCAAAGTTGGCCACCCACAAATTTGTCCAATCGTGAAAAGCCTAATTAAAAAAATATATATATGCAAAGTTTCCCGATATCACTCCATTCATCAGAATGATAACTTCACAAAACTATCTCCAATCAACGAACTATTCACACTCCTCTTTATCTCGCTTTAATCACGAAAGTTAATTCGATTTTAGCATCAGTTCAAAACGAAGTAAGGGATAACCACGATTTATTACTCGAATTTAAAGGATTAGACGCCATTGAATTCAGGGAATTTGCATTTAAATAAGGCTTAAGTTTCACGGGAAATATATCTCAAAAGCTTCATGTTCAGAGAAAACTATGAGACTAGTTTTGAGGAACCGTGGATATGGTTCAAATTACCATCATTTGAGATTTACATTCATTAAAAGTGTTTACAAACAGGCCTCAATTTCCACTTGGATCTGGTGGATGATTTGATGGATTTCATTGCTCGTGAGAATAAAATCGGTAATATTTCGTTTTAAACCAGAGAGAAATTAGGGCTATTTTAAGAGTATTAGGAATTTTTTATGGAGAATGCGCAAGATTTGTTAATTTAACCAAGGCCTACAAAAATTTGGCTAGAATGCCAGGTTGTGAGTTAAAGTACTCGGTGAGCCGTATTTGGGGCAAGAAATACTCTGAAAACAACTTCGACATTTTTTAAAAACCCAAGATCTTTAAAAGTTAAGAAAAATATAATACGTCTCTTTCTAAGCAATATTTTTTGCTATCATTTTCTTAAATTGTCGGGAAATTGAACTTGAAATAGGAAAATTGTTAATTTCCTTTTACCGTTAAGGAACCATGTCCATAAAATTTAGGAAGTTATTTTTTAGGAAGCAACTACAACTCAACTCTAGCTTTCATAAATAAGTGCAATTAAGATCAAAAGAGAGAAATGATATTGACATCGACGGAAATGAATAGAGCATTGGTGGTCTAACAGGAAAAAAATTCAGAGATCGGTATGGGCTAAATTTGGTCCTTTCCTATGGTCAAAAAATAAAAATTTCTTACTTTTGGAGCGAACATCGCCAGATTTCCCTCCTGGCTACGCCCCTGTAGAGCATAAATGTATCATAGTTTTTGTATCCACGAGCAGTAGATTTTTTTCCTGGGGGGACCTTGGTTAAAAAGGAAGTATATTTAAAAATAGAGCGCTCTTTTTCGTATATAGGCGTTGCTTCATTCTGTATGCATTATTCATAGTGGCATTCGATATTTCTCTTCAAGCAGCGGATTGTAATCATTAATATCTCCTGACGCAGACAATCAGTTCGTCTTGTGAGGTCCTAGTATAAACTAATTATTAGATTTATTTCGGTCATTAGTATATCATCTGTTTTATATGATTTTGATTACGGAAGGCTACCTCTTGCATTTTAAGTGTGACGCAAAATTCATATGCAGAATGATATAACACTGCTTTCACTGTTACGTTTCACTTCTCCTTTGATAATGTTTTGGATATTACAGTAGATTTCATTTGAATTTTATGGATGTAACTATGTGCAGCGTTAGAAATTGGGAAATAAATCCACTGGTCCTGCGGACCAGTGTTTTACCAATCTTACTGGTCCGCAACAAAAATTACTGGTCCGACAAATTAAAAAAGGACCAGTTTAAATATTATTACAAAGTAACTATTGAACTGAATGTGAGTACCAAATAGAAATGTTAAAAATTAATACATATTCAATAATAAGTTACCATCTGTAAATATGAAATTTATATGAAATAAGTAATATAATAAATTTATGAGAAATAAGCAATAGCTCCAAATTATCAATTATTTTAAAAATATCTTATTAATTAATACCTTTCTTGATTAAATAATATTTCACTAACTGACATACAAATAAAATAATTTTCTTCATTTAATAAAATTTCTCTAATTGACATTACAAACTGGATACAATTGCACTTATTGGCAAAAAATAAGAACTTTTCTTGAATAAATGATATTGCACACAAATTAATACATAACTTCGAATTACTTTTACATTGTTAGTTGACAAACTGGTTGTAATCTGGCTTATTTAATGAAATTAATTTTTGTTGCCTTTTTTTCTCCCGATTCCAAGCAAAAAAAATTTGCAGGCTAAAACTGGAGGGTGGAATATTTTTTCACCACTGGTCCAGCGGACCAGTGATTTTCTGATTCCACTGGTCCGAGCCGTTTTTTGATTGTCCCGGACCAGCAATCCAGTACAATTTCGAACGCTGACTATGTGTATCCAAACTATGTGTCTTATTTTACAATTTTGTGCTTATTATTTAAAGAACTTGTTACTATCTTCGGAGTAAGAATAATGGTTTGACTACAAACGTTTTAATATTTATAATAGGCCGTGGGGAGCCTAGTGGTTAGGGCATCGGCTTCGGGATCGGAGGGTCTCGGGTTCGATTCCCGACACCGCTGAAGACCCATCGAGTGTATACGATACGGAGTACGTGCTCGTTAAATCTGTGCGTCCGAAAGTCCTGTGGTCGGACATGGCGCCGTTTACCATGGGTCCAGATCTTCTGAAGGCTATTTCCTCCCCTTCAGAGACATGGAAAAATTGTGAAGGTGGCGATAGATGGTGGGGGCATTTATCATCCGAGGCTTAAGTCTGACTTCTGTCATTCATTGGGCCTCACTTTCTCAGGAGCCTCACCCCCTTTGCTTTATATCCTGCACGATTGCGGTAGAGCTTGGATTTCAAAAATAAAAATATGATTTAAATTGATCCTCGAAATTGCTTCAAACTTACAAAGATATAATATGCAACGATAAAGTTAAAACAAATTAAGATAACTCTTGAGATATGAAACATACGAATATAAACAGATCGATCTATGAAATCAATTTTCTTATTTTCCGAATAAAATTAATTATTTATTTTCTCAATTAATTAATATGGGAGAACAAACAGTTGGAACGTTGCTGTTGAAGTTATATTTTCTGTTATCAGAGCAACTTTGTTCAACTGGCTATAGAAACACTGTACCAACGAACCCATTCCATTGAAGCAGTGGCTCCCAACAGGTGGCCTTCGAAGAGGAGAAGTGCTAAGACACTTATAAAAACTTAGAGGTAATCTGGAGGAACTGAAATATCCGTGCTTACGTTACAGCAATATAAATAAAGATGAATCAATAGCATTATGTTAAAGAATGCTATTGATGATAGAGAGAGAGGCTGAATAATAAAAATATGCTGAAGATCAAATATTTGCTGAGAAACAAAGAGCTGTTGAGGTGCAAAGAGATGCTGATAAGAAAATAGATACTTAGGATAAGCTTAAGAGAAAATTGAAGTTGAAAATCAGAGTCAAAATCAAATTGATGCTTAAGAGGAAAAGATGATCAAGAGCAAACTTCTAAGGATAAGAAATGGTAAAGAGTAAAGGGATAATTAAGACCAATGAGAGGCTAAACAAGAAAAAGAAAGTAATGATGAACAGTAATGGAGGCTCAAGATGAAAGGGATACTGAAGAGCAAAAGGATGAAGAGTGAGAGTGGTCTGTGAATGATGATACTTAAACCTAAGTAGTGCTCTTAGGCGGCTGTCACACTACAGTCGAAAAAGACCCCAGTGCTATTAAGATTCCTGTCAAGAGAGGGGAGACTGAGGGGAGACTCCATGCTTTCTCCCTTCCTCTTGGTAACTTGAATAATGGTACTGGCGTCTTTTTCGACTGTAGTGTAGCAGCCGTTAAAATTCCTGTCAAGGGAGACTGAGTCTCAACTCCATGATTTCTCTCTTCCTCTTGATAACTTGATGAATGGCACTGGCGTCTTTTTCGACTGTAGTGTGGCAGCCGCCTTAATTTTTTCAAGCGCTGCTATGGTTTATCTATTCTCGCTAGGCGGCTGCTATCGCAAAATCTTGTACTGTGGAAGGCACGTTTAGGATTGCGCTAATCGCCTAGCGAGAATAGACAGACTATATGTGGCAAACTTCGGAATCCATCCTATTCCTCCCTCCAAAAAACAAAGAATCCCGCCAATTTCCCCCAAGTCACAAAATCAATCCCCACCAACGGCCTTCGTTAGTTTTAGTGCCTCCCCGAGAATGTCAAGTGCACAAACGGGGTCGTAAATCGCAATTTTCTTCCTCGAGCTTAACAACCACGGATTTATACAGCCTCGAATTAAGGCCGGATTTACAAGAAGGGAATCGAGCGACGTGACTGGTCGAAACTTCCCTAAATATTCCCAACAAATGATGACGTAACTACTAGTCATGGCACTAAGAACCAATGGCAAGACCAGATTCTACATCGATGGGGAAAGCGATAGGAAATTTTCGACCGTTTTCCCCACGACGACCCGGTTGCTTCGCTCGAATCGTTGCATGTGTTAACTCGACCTAAAACGCCGAGCAGAATCAGAAAATGGCGCGAAAAGTCGTCCAAATCGAATCGACATTACACAGCGACAGTCCTTTGGGATGTCGAGCATGGCGATTTGGGAGAAACTGAGAGACGGTAATTAAAATTAAATGGGAATAAATGCTGTCTGTAGAAGTATCCAATCACTGCTGGCGATGGGGCGCTTCGTTAAAATCACATTTCTGAGAGTGGAACCGATACGGCCGAGAAGAGATTTGCATTATGTGTTTGCTATAATAATTACAGCTTTAGAGCAATATTGAGTGTTACTATGGAAACGCAGTAACCGTATTCATCAAAATTTACTGAGTTGTAAGTTTGTATGTTATGCTTATATTCTCACACTGTCCTGATTTTTGCTGTTATAGTTAAAAGGGGTTAAAAGTTTTTTTATAGCTTTTTAGGTTTCACGTGACCAAAGATTTATTTCTAGGAGGTTTTATTTCGAGCTTTCGTTCGTTTTTGCTTACGTGTTTATTTGTAAACTGTTCCAATTTTTTTGGACATGAAAACATAATTTAATATTTTTTCTACGAAAACTTTACTGCTGGCTTTGCTCTCCCAAATCATTTAAGATTATTTGCTTGGAGTTTTAAACCTTTGATGTCGGTAAAGTATTTTTAAGAAAATACGTGAAAATTTTGTTTATAGATATTGCATCAAAACCTAAAACTGTTTTTTATACTGTGTTCCATTCCCAATATGCTTTTTTTTTTCAGAAATACTAACAAATAAAAACTTACTAAAATTAATGAAATTGTTATATAGTGTTTTTATAACTTCTTTTAAGCTATGGTTGATTGAACATTACCGGATATAGATAAGGATAAGACCTAGTATTTTAAATTTTGGTTGAACTGGTTGAACTAAGATTTTATATACTATAGATATCTTTTTAACAAATAGAAGCAGCTGATTACAATCTCCATTCTATATGTGAAATGAACTTTTGATAAAAATAAAACTGCTTTTAAAGGTAAAATAGTCATATATCATACTTCATATTTCTTTGTAACAGTAGTATTTAAAAGAATTCAATTTCTCTAAAAATGAAGCTGAATGAAAAAGGTCGATAAAATTGACACAAAGCATGCTTTTAAAACAAACATCTAACACAATAATCTAACTGTTATTGAATCATTTAAATGATGCCAATTAACAGTTTCTTTTAAATTATTCACATTTGCAAGTTTTTAATGTATTTTTAAACTTATAAAAATAACTAGGATCTTAAGTTAGGAGCGTTTAAAAATGCTTTGTCATAAAGTCAATAAGTAACTTTGATAACGCTCCATTTATTTTAATACGGTAACCATTATTGCTCAATGGATAATTGAGAGGATAAATTTTAAATGAGCTGAGTAGACATTAGAGGCCTTATAAAAGTTTGATATTAAAACAAATTATGTTCAGAATAAGTTGGTACTGAGCCAAACAACCATTAAATCATAGTAACAATTTTAATTAAAATAACTAGAAATGTTTTAAAGAGCAGTTCAATCTAAAGAAATTGACTGTATAAAAAACAAAATGATTTTCAAATTAGAAAACCGTTTATTTGAAAGTAGAAAAGGAACACTTTTTCATACTGGAAATGCTCATAACCTTTAACGATAAAAATATGTTCTATGATTGTTCTTCAGTTCTTCTTTTGCAAAAGTAATTAAAAAGACTTGATTTTAATACCATTTTGGTTCTTAGAATTACTTTAATGAGACGTTTTGCTAAACAAAGTTTAGATAGAATAGATTTTCTAAACAACTTTGACTAAAATATACAAGCACCTTATAAAATGCATTAAAATGATAAATTAGAACTATTTAAGAACGAGTGATTGATACAGATAAAAAGATTTTAGAATTTATCTATAAACTACCAATTAAAAATTAATTGATACATAGAAGCAGTTTCAGAGTATCAAAACAGTATAATGATGCAATTAAATTGAAAAATACATCTTAAAATACTATGAGTAAGACTTAAACCTGTTTCATTGGAATTATTTATAGCGAAAATTCTCATTAAGAAATTTAATAACGTTATTAATTTAAAATATTTTAGGAACTTACTTGTAAAAAACACCATTTGTTTTCAAATATATACTTGGTAGATATATTTGTCTTATTAATTAACGTTTTCCCTTAATTCTCGAAAGGTGAACTATAATCCTTAAAAATAATTGAAATTAACCCATTAATGCCCAACTTTTTATTTTTCTTAAATATTTGGTAAAAACATAGTAAATAGCCCCAAAAACAACTGGAAAAATAGTGAAAAAAATTCCAGGTTAAAATTTTAATTTATACACCAAAATTAAAAAACGTCCCTAAAAAGGGACATCAGGCACGAATGCCCCCTGTGTTTTTTCCCTGTAGTAAACGCATGGTAGAAAACAGTTTTAAAGCCTCAAAAACATCTTCTACCTTTTTAAGTGCAGCACAAGTGATCGGAACCATACTGTTACATGAATATGAATAAAAAATATTAATTACTTATCCAATTAACTGTAAAATTAACCTTAATTAACGTAATTTGTGCATTTTTTATGCTCTAAAACACGTTTTTTCCTCCCAAATCTAGGTTAATTGCAAATTAATTAAGAATTTTAATTGAAAAAGGCATTATTTGTTTATATGTAACCTAATATTAAGTAATAATTACTTTTACACACCTCAAATCCATCAGAATATCTCAATTTGTGAAGTTTAAGTCTTTCAAATGCCCATACTTTTTTCATTTTACTTAATTTTATTGTGCGAAACACAATAAATTAAATAAAATAATAATTAAGTAAAAACACTCGAAATTTCTCCCCGAAAATCAAGCATTAATGGAATGTGTATTAGGAAGCCAGATGATATAGATTGATGTGCAGTATAGAACACAATGATTAGCTACATCTTATTAGAAAAAAGCGGAAAATGTATCACAAAAGCGACTTTTTTGGCAATTTTAATGACAAAAAGTCATTATAACTAATAATTATTAAATTTTTAATTAAAATATAACCGGAATATATTTGCATAAGTAATAAATATAGTAAAATAATTAATATATTTCTTTTAATTGATACAAATTAATTAATTCCTTATAATTTAAGACCTTTTATTCCATTAATTTAGCAGAAATAAAAAAAATAAACAAAAATAATAAATTTATTAGCTAAAATTAAACTAATTTTATAAATATCAGTTATTTAATTCATTTCCTAGTCGAACTCGATTTTATGAAAAAAATAAGGAAACACTACCATTTCACAACGGGGAAAACCACGGGGGCATTCGTGCCTGACGTCCCTTTTTAGGGACGCTTTTCAAGGGTCCAAAATAAGGTCAAGACAAAATATTTTGGAAAAATAAAAAAACATCCCAGCTGATTTAATGTATAAACAGTAATATATATCGGAATTGAAATTTTTTTTAAATAACAACTAGGATTTTTAAGCTTTTTCTTTTAAAATTAAAAAAAGCACTTTTCTGAAAAATTCTATCTTCCAACTTAAAAAAAAAGTGAAAAAGATTTTAAATTCTTCTTTCTTCTAGTTTTCTTTATGTTCTATGAAGATCAGAGATACATCAGCGCAAATTTTGATTCAAAGGAACAATTTTTGTAGAAATAGGAGGATTTTTAAAAAAAACGTCCGTAAAAAGGGATGTCAGGCAGTAATGGGTCAATACAAAAAGCATTTTTTCTTACTAGAGTATAATATTTTTTTCAAGACTTTTTACTTATAGTATTATTATTTTATTATCATTTCTAGTTATTATTAATTTAGGTATTTAAAAGTTTCTGGTGAAAAAAAAATACTTTTAAAAAACACATATTTGCTAGATACAATCTAAAAGTTTTACCTTCATATTTAGTCAGTATTTTAAGGAGATTTCTACTCCAAACTGAACCACTAAGAGATTCCCATCTCTAACTTAAAATTCGAATTTTTATACAGTAAATACTTGATCCATACACAACAGAAAATCGTCTATTTCAAACATCAACACCAAAAACGAATTTATATACCGGAAGAGGGACACAGTATAGTTTATACAAGATTGAAAAATTCCTATGCAAATTCAAATATCAGAGCTGAATCCACTTCTATGAATATTGGCTTCATACTTCTTTATGGGTAAAATTTCTTTCGAACATACAAACGCTTGAAATTTGAGAATGTGAGGGCATTTCTTCGACTTTATTAGATTGTTTCTTAGGAGGGTAGAATCGATACACATGTAATGGCTAATCGATTAATCAATGGATCTTTTGGCGCCTTGACGGTCAGGGGACGCCAAGGACTCAATTTCGTAACACTTGTCATTAAAACTCATAAGGAAATTCCTTGATGTGCTTTTTAGGTCTTATGAAGTTTAGTTATGCAGCAATAGAAGTTCCAAAATGGCATATTGAGCGAGTATTTAGCTATTTCTAAATCATTAAATTCGATAGATGATTATTTATAGGTGTGATGGTCAACCTACATTATTTTCAAAGAATGTGTTACTAAAGTTTTTTATAAAGTTCTTTGCATGGGAATTATAAAGTCATTTTTCAAAGGTATTTTTAATGGTCGTATAACTCTATATTTTAGTAATGTTTTCAGATGTGTGACGTGTTTTTAGGGGATAAGTAAGAATATTTGCCATTTTCCTAATTTTTCAAGATATTTAAAAGAAATTCTTCTTTGTTTTAATCTTAAAAATTCTAATTATGTCCACATTTTTAAGTTTTACCGTAGACTTTATTTTAAATATAAAAACTTGGGGCTTGTTTGCTTATTGAATTTAAGTGGGCAAGATATACTAGTAATAGGAATTGGGATTCTTTTGGTGGATTTATTTACTATCGAAGTATTTTAACCACCCAAGAATATAAACACAAATAAAAAGTATTTAAAAGAAGTTTGATGCTGTAAAAATTAACATTTTAAAGTATTTCGAAGAATAATGTTGAAATACGTGGTAATTAAGCATAAAATGAGTAATTAAGCATAGAATGATATCGAGGGGGATATCAAAACATAAATATTATGAATAATAAAACCACAGAACAAATTAAATTATTCCATTAAGTCGAATCATCTAATTATTAAGTTAGTTTAATTAGTAATTTAAACTTACTTGTAGTAGAATAAATGCGGAAACGATATAGTTCAAATGATATTGTAATAATTAAATTTAAAGAATTTGAAGATAATTGCTTAAAATAAATGAAAGAAAATTAAATTCTTCAATTTTTATCGACAAAGAAATTGAAGTCTTGTTAAAGTCTAGTGTGAGGAGGTGTGCAACAAAGAGCTTATTTCAAGATATTTTGTCCTTTTTTCTGTATTTTGTGGTGACATATAGCTTCCTCTTTCATAATCTAATTATATATCCATAGAGAAGATACATTATTTCTCCTCTATGGATATATCTATTAAGTGTTTTATTGGAGAAATGATGTCTGTACTGATCTATTAACGATTTTATAAACAAACAAACCATTTCAACCGGTTTAATCAACTTTCGAAATATCTGCTCTCCGATTACTAGTTGACACAGCTCATTTAAAATCTTAAATAAAAGTAAATAATATTTCGAATTAGTAATTTGAATATTCTGATAACTTTTATTATTTGATAGAAAAAATTTATAATGTTTTTTTGTCTTAAAATTTGTTGTAAATTTAAGATTGTTTGTTTTTTTAGGAAAATTATGAATCAGACAAAATATACCCAATTCACAAACTGCAATAACTCATATTTTAAAATTCACACCTTTCATGAACATGGAAAATGGATAAAGGAGAGAAAATAGAGCAAAGAATCACCAGTTTTAAAAAGGGAATAAAGACTAAAAATTGTAAAATTACTTTTGTGCTAAAAAAATCTCCAAGCTCCGCTCTGCACATGAGTGGAAAGAGGAAAAAAATAACTACACCCTATAGGCATATACAGCTGGTGTTCAAAATTAAGATAATTTGCACATTTTTTCGATTTCTCCAGATCTACTGATGGATAGATTTTGATGAAATTTGGTATGAACATAGGTTGATATAATACCAAATAAATAATAATTCAAAAATTGTAATACACACGCATGCGCAGAAGTAATAACCGCCAGAGTTGAAAGGTATGAAATAGCGGTTCCAGAATAGAGCAAAATAGTGGGTTTATAAGGGGTATGACACCCTCCCACTATCATGCATGCCTCCTTGAGTGATTTTATAGCATGAATAAGGCAGATAATAAAATTTGCTGTTCATTAAGCCTACTTTCTCAGAAACCCCGTTTTGGGGATCTGAAGGGTATGTGGAGGGGGGTAGCGAGATGCAATTGCCTTATATAGAGTCCCTCAAACCTCCTCTAAAGTGGCGAAGTCTTTGAATCAGGCTGCCTATTCCATATGGCGAATATCTTCCTTTTTAATGAAAATTGCTAACCTGATGAGCTCCATTAAGTGAAGGATTTCCATCGATTGAAAAGAAATTAAGACGGATAGAACCCCCCAAAAGGTGAATAAAGGTCTCCAATGATATCAACACAATACCTTCAACCATGATTTTCTCCTTTTGAAAGATGTAGGGGGTGTGGCATAGACTTAACAACATTCCTACAAAGCACCAAATCTCCGATTCCATAATAGCCAGTTTCTCCTACATTAAAGGACTGACAAAGCATTCTGGTTCTTTCCACATGAGTTTGCATCGAGAATCAATTGTTTAATTGATTTGAGACCTAAGAGAGAGGAAAATTCAAGCCAGATTCAAAGACTTTGCCACTTTAGAGGAGGTATGAATGACTCTATAAGGCAATTGCATCTTGCTACAACCCTCCACATACCCTTCAGATCCCCAAAACGGGGTTTCTGAGAAAGTAGGCCTTTGAATTTTACCTTATTAAGGACAATTTTCGCATATTTCTGACAAGTTACAGATCCCTCCCTGCCTTTAAAAGAGGAACCCTGACAGTTTCAGGTAATGTGTTGATATCTTGGAGACCTTTTTCACCTTTTGAAGGGTTCTATCGGTCTTAATTTCTTTTCAATCGATAGAAATCCTTCACTTAATGGAGCTCATCAGGTTAGCAATTTTTATTAAAACGGAAGATATTCACCATATGGAATGGGCAGACAGATTCAAAGACTTTGCCACTTTAGAGGAGGTATGATTGACTCTATATAAGGCAATTGCATCTTGCTACAATCCTCCACATACCCTTCAGATCCCCAAAACGGGGTTTCTGAAAAAGTAGGCCTAATGAACATAAAATTTTACTATCTGCCTTATTCACACTATAAAATCACTCAAGGAGGCATGCATGATAGTGGGAGGGTGTCATACCCTTTATAAACCTACTATTTTGCTCTATTCTGGAACCACTATTTCATACCATTAAACTCTGGTGGTTATTACTTCTGCGCATGCGTGTGTATTACAATTTTTGAAATATTGCTTATTTGGTATTATATCAACCTATGTTCATACCAAATTTCATCAAAATCTATCTAGTAGATCTGGAGAAATTGAAAAAATGTGCAAATTCTCTTAATTTTGAACACCTGTGTACTATACAGCCACTTGAATTTGGCGAAAGGATGTCTACTCATTATGCTTTTTTTATTTCGTTTGAAATTTAAATCACTTAGTTTCTTTCTTGTTCTTTTTACTGTAAACAAATCCATTTGTTTTTAATTTAAAAGTGTTTTTAGATTTTTTTAATCTAATGAATGTGTGACTATTGATATTCATTAAACTGCCTTAATGACTCGGTTTCATAATCATTTTTTATTTGATTTGCCTCAGTCTTTCTATTTTTACCTTTTGTGCTGTGAACTAAGCGGAATTATAATTTAATTGTAAATTTAAGTGGTTTTTTACCATTTTTTGAGTTGAAATTTCCAAAGTTTTTAAAAGGGAATAACTCCATCACCCACTTTCAACAGTACAATACTTTTTTGTGTAAATACACTTACATTTTTTTCAATAATTGTTTGATTCTAAATGGGGTTCTGAATTTCCAGAAAAACTTGGTGGTGTCAATTCCCTTACTTTTTATACAAGTTCTTTTCGATTTTCTCTAAACTTGGTCTTAGGACTTGTTCCCCTTTACCTTACTGTCATGGCAAACATCAATAAAGATGATTTCTAGGGGCAGTGCATTAAAAGCAATCACGATTGCACCCTACATTACATTAATCAGCTAAAAACAACACGCTCCAAACCTTTCATTCATACTAAACAAACAAAACAGAAAAAACCCACACCAACTACGAAACTGGCCATCAGAAATCATCCTCACACCCCACCTAAACACCTCAACCCAAGGCACGTCACGTTTCGTTCTCCCAAGCGACACATCGGGACTAGTGTCACTCCGTGAGGACCCCACACACGTTATCTGACACTTATCCACATTTTCATTACGTAATAACCATAACACTTCTAATGAGCGGTAGGCCTTCTTTTCGGGGCTCGTCAGTCCATTAGGCCTTGCTAATGCCCCGCTTTGTATGCGGCCCGGATCAGACGGATGACGATCGCAGTGGTGTAGGGTGTAGTATAGGGGGAGCTTTGATGGAGACCATGAAGGTCTATGTGAAATGTGATGAATGGAAATGTAAAAATCAGTCAGTAAAATCCAATAAAAACGTAACAAAATTACAGCTAAATTTTTACTGACCTGATTTTATACTGACCGTTTTTTTATGTAACCTTCCTTTCAGTCGGTTCACTGTAAGATATAGTCACAAAACATTGGGAAACCTTTAAGCTTGCAAAATGATTACTTAGTTTTGAAAAGAGAATATCGTACTAGGGTTGTTTAAAATAAATTTTGACACACAAGCATTTCTTAAAAATTAAAGTAATCAATCAAACGTTTCTTCCTTAAGTCATTTTTTAACAAATGAATTAACTGAAGCTTAAGGTAACTGCCGGCGTTGAAATAGTCATTTTCGCAAAAAATATCGAATTTTGTTTTATTGTATTATTTTATAGCCTGTTTAATAAGCTTTCCAAAACTACCTTACTTTAAACTCTGAGTAATCTAGAACACAAGTTACAGCTGTTTTAGTACCGAGTAGTACCAGGATTAACATACAATTTAAAAACTTTAAAGCCTTTTTCTGAAGAATGACATTTTTGTATATTTTGGATCACGGTAACAGTGATTACTCTTAAACTACTTTAAATATTCTGATGATATTTGTTTTATTTCACTCTTTATATTATAACACATGTTATCTTCTACAATCTAAGAAAAATATTTGAATTAAGGTATTTTTAAAGTGTGTAAACTTGATTTAAATGAGTTTTTTTCATGAATTTTTACTTTTTTCGATTTCAAGTGCCTGTATTTCTTTTCTGTCTTAAAAATCTCAGATTTTTTGTAGGTAACACAGATTAGTGTCTTAGGATCAAAATCCTGCAAAAATTTTAATTGTACCTATAAAAGAACATTCTCAGGAGTTGTTGGCGCAAGTTGAAATTTTAGCCTTATTTTCATTGAAATTTCTCAATATTTTAAAAAATTATTTTTTCTAAATTCTTTTTTGAATGATTTTCATTGTTTAAGAACATTAGCTCTCAGAAAATAGCAATTAAATAATTAATTAGTTAATATTAAAAAAAAGGCCTCCCAACGCAGGCAGTTACCTTAAGTTCTTAATTTTTCTTTTCTTAATTTTTGGATCATTAAAAAACTTGAAAATAACTAGCTATTGAAACTAGTATTTGAAGCTGTGATTCTGTATGGAGAAATATAACGGGGCGGGGTGGCCCATTTCACCCATTTTTTCAGTAGTCCGTTCGTTTTAGTCCTTTTCTATGGCGAAAAAAGGAAAATTACTGACTATCGGGGGACACGTTCTCAACCACCCTGACTAGGCTGTTATTATATCTACCTAAGAAGAGAGATCTTGTCAAAAAATGTTATCACGCTTGCTTCAACACCAAAAGAGAGCATCTACGACAGCCCTGCACCTCTTCTCACTCGACGCAATAAGAAATTCTCGCAGTGTCTCTACTCGCAGGTGGAGAAAAGAACTGAGGGGGCGATTCCGTGACTGCCAGCAGGACAGAGGCTGAACTGGCTATAATGAGTGGCGGAGGGTGTCAGTGCGAGGCGATCGTCGTTATGCTTTGGTAATTGGCAGTCGCCGCGGCTTAGGCGGAAACTGTGATGGATGGCCGTGTCCAGTGCTGCTACTGCTAATTCGTGATTTGGATTATATGGGATGCTGCTGGATGGATGGGGTTTCTGGGGGTGGAATATCATTGAGATGATTCTTTTTACCAAGTTGAATCAGTGGCGGATCCAGGGGGTGGCACTCTGGAAAGTGCCCCCCTTGGAGACCCAAAAAGGTTCTCAAAATGAGTAAAAACCATCTAATTTCAAAATTTTTTGTGAGGGAGGACCCCCATACCGTGCCGGCGTCCCTAACAACGTCAGTGATACGCCTGCAATTATGTCATTTTGCCTTACGATTGCAGTTATGCTAAAATAACAAAATTGACGATTGCAGCGATTTGAGTCGTTTTTTCGCAAAACCGTTAACACCAGGTGATCCGAGGCAGAAATTTACATAAAGATTGATTTATAAATAAAATGGGCCTAAATGTCAGTTATGTCATGTCGCTCCTTAAGCGACGACCTGTAGTTATTTTTTGCTTTTTTGGGGTCGCTAATATACAGAGTGTCCCATAAATGTTGGGTCACACTTCTAGGGGGGATAGTAGACACCTAGACGAGTCAGAATCACATAGGGTTTGGGGGTCCTAGACAAAATCCCAGGGAGCTAAAAATGGAGCGACACCCCAAATCAATTATTGAAAAATTCAATTTGTAGAAGAACTACTATTGGTAAAAACTTAATCATGGTATCAAATTTTGTGGTGCAATATGATCTTTAAAATTATGCTAAAAGTTTTCACTTAAAAATTTTTTTACTACGAAATCAAGTCAAAAAAACACAAAAAATATGAAAAATCTGCCAAAACTTTATTTTGTATTTGGAAATCCTTTCTTTTGATTTGATATTCTGAAAGATCATAGTTGAAAACCCTTAAGTCTAAAGTTTCACGTAAATACTATCAATATTAAAGGAGAATCTACGAGTTACGGATAGATACGTAATAGCTAACTTTCTTTTTTCTCCCAATTTGGCGAAACATGCCAAGCTCCTACAGAATCACCAAGCAAGGTTAGGCTATCTGTTGTTGGCGAAAGTTGGCGAGGAATCTCGTATCGCAAATAATGGCGAGAAATTTAGCGAGCATCAATCCGTAATTCGAAAATTCGCTCCATTGGTTTCATACAATCGTATCTGAGAAAGGAGCCACATATAGTACCGGTTGTGCTTGGCGACTCTCAACTTCATTCTCTCCGCCGAACAGGGTTGCTCTACTTGACCAGAGCTTCCTGCCCGACAGGCTAGTTTAAGCTTGGCGTCGTAAATGTTACCTCCTTCGGAACGGGTTTGTTTTGGGGTTGCTGGTACATTCGTCACGCATGCACGACCGCGTTCATTCGAATTCGAGGAGGAAACACAACAGGGGGTCCTGCAAATGAAAACTTCATCTATCCCAGCTCAACGATAGACCGGTTTTTTTTGGTTATCACGACGGTTCGGCAAACAAACTTAAAACATTTAAAAGTTAATTATCTATTCATAACTCCTATAAATTGATTTACTGTTAATTGATATAAGTGATTTCAAGATGGCCTTGTTGTTTTCATGGAAAGATTTTTTTGGTTAAGAAATTTGAATAAATAAATGCTTGCTGAATATAACAATTTTATCCATGTTAAGTAATTAAGAACATTAATTACAGATATTTCAATTAAACTCCGCTAAATTTGTTTAATATTATGATCTAGGATAGGATATAGATTTGACATCCCTTTTAAATAAAGTGATTCATAGATCCAAAATCTCAATCACATATATGTATAATAAATGACCACACGCATGGAAATTTTAAATATATAGCTACCACAACGTCCTTAATCTTGAGAGTGAGATTCGTACAAAAACTTTAAAAATATGGTTTTTACTATGACATGACTCTAAAGAATGATTTTTCCAATCGCATATACTATTTTTATGCGCTTAAATAAAAAACTACAGTCTTAAAAAAGCTGGAGATGAGAGTGAATTAACGAAATCCCCCGCAGTTCAAGTGCAGAAACCCAGTCAAGCTACGTCGTTTAACTTCGTTTCCACATTCCAAACTAAAGCTGAAATATAACATGCCAGATAACTATTTTAGAATCACGTTTTTTTATTATTTTACACTAAAATGTGCGTTTACCACTAGTTACAGAATCCCATGACACTTATAACTCATTTTTGAAAAAAAGTGCCGTTTGACTTGTTTCGTAAATAGGTGATACAATTTTAACAGTTTATTTTCATTAATACCTGTTTTTAGATTTTTTTAATTATAAAAGTGGTACATTTGAGAGAAAATAAACTGTTAATTATTTTTGTGAAATATATTACTTTTTCAAAATATCATAGTATGTATAATTACCAAAAAATATAGTTAAATAATTAATCATTAATTTTTTGACTGATTTTTTATGGATATGCGAAAAATGGTCATGGTCAGCGAAAACCGTTCATTAATATTATTATTATTATCTCGAAAACTTAAGATAGAGAGAAACTGACAACTGCACATCGTAGAGTAGGTGCTAAATTGTATAGAAAAATTATTTTATTAACTAATGGTTTAATAAAAATAGCCACCAAAGCAGGCTTCAGACAAATTTAAAAGAACGATACGTCGATACATGAAAATTAATTATGACAAGCCATGGTCGATTCTTTTGAAAGACAGGGGTGGATATTGCCGCCTATAGACTGAACCAAAATTTGCCGCCTATATATGCTATACATCATACTAAACTAAACCGAGGCATCATTTCAGTTTTTAGGTTGGGGGGCAAAGATTGACTTGACTTTTGGTTTCTTATTTTTTATTGGGCGGCGGGGCGGTCTGACTGAACATCATTTTTAAAGGTCCCGAGTTTATTTTTATCTGAAGTGTTAGATCACTTTGAAGTAATATTTTACACGAAATGTTACAATTTTACAATGTGATGTCGAAGTAAAAATGGGGGGTCTGGGGGTCACCCCCATAAAAATTTTGAAAACTTGCTTCTTAAAGTAATCTTTCAGCTCATTTTGAGACCCTTTGGGTAACAAAGAGAACAGTTCCTTTAAACATCATAGTGCTTTTTTGAAAGGACGTTCTGCTTTTTCCAGAGCTTATGTTAAGTGTTTCCTATTTCTCTTCTCCTTTTATATTCAGAAAAAATTCGGCAGTCAAAAATTTGCCGCCAACTTAAATTTTCCACCGTAGGCTATAGCCTAGCTAGCCTGTTTAGAAATCCGCTTTTGATAAAAGAATTAAATTCCCTTCAAAGGAAATCTTAGTTGATTAAAACACCGCTGAAAGCGGCGTCAGACAAAACGTTAAACAGATGATAATTAAGAGTGATCCAAGGCAATATTTCTTCACTCTACATCTACAAAATACTGAAATTTCAGAAAAATCGAACGAGAACAACGCCTTCCAGTTTTAATTCCAGTTTTTGCATAGCAACAAAGACAATGGGGATTATCGTACGTCGTTGGACAACACGTGTCAAGATTCAAACGCTTGTTTCTTCGTTTTTAAGACAGCTGGGACCTTGAAATTTTAATATGTCGTTCCAACGAATTTTCCAGGGAATCTATAAAATTTTCAGGGGGCGAGGTCAGTTAGGGGGTCGTAAACTAATAAAAACCCGTTTTAAAGTAAAAAAATGGCGGGAAAATTTATCAGCCCGGGTTAGAGCGATACGCCGTTCGAAAGCTCTTTCAAAGTTTCACAACATACTAAAATTTCAAATAAATCGGGCGGGAATTTTTCAAACTGGAATTTTTTAAATATCTCCTAGTGACCGGAAATCGACTTTGCAAGGCTTATTGAACAACTTAATATTAATTTATAAACTCAAAATTTGGATATATTGTACATGGAGTAGATGTCTGCAACCTATTAAAGCAGGGGTCCCCAACCCTATGCCCGCGGGCACCATGGCGCCCGTCGATCGGTCTAGGTGCGCCCGCTGCTTGTGCCCAACGATAAAATATTTCAGTTTTCCACTATCCCATAAAATTCTAGAAATGAAATAGAGCATACATTTCAGAATTTCTTCAAGTAAGGCGAGAATAGAAATTTTGGATCTTCAGAATCACATTATCCTCAAAACTATTATCAGATTATATGAGAAATTCTGGAATATAGTTGATAGAAATAAATTTCCATTCTTAAAAAGAGCAGCATATAAAATAGTTTTTTTTGGTTCCACACAGTGGCGGATCCAGGATTTGGTTTTGGGGGGGGGGCTAAGAATTTTCATAATCCATTTGAACCTTTGTTAATGGTAAATATGGAAAAAGTTGTGAATTATCCTACTCAAACCATTAAAAGGGGGGTCTGGGGGTCCTCCCCCAGAAAATTTTTTGAAATTTAAGTCAAAAACCCCACATTTTCAACTCGTTTTGGTACGCCTCATCCGAATTTCGGATATAGATTTTTTGCGTTTTGACAAACTTAGTAAAATATTAGACGCTTTGGGGGGGGCTTCAGCCCGAAAGCCCCCCCCGTAGATCCGCCACTGGTTCCACACTCTTATATGAATAATTTTCGACAATGAATACAATAAAATCAAAAAATATAGATCACGACGTACAGATGAACACCTTGACGATAGCTTGCGGGCAAGAATTTCATCATAATCTCCCAATTATGAAGCGCTGGCCAAAGAAATGCTGGTTTTTATGTATTTTATTAATAATTTTTATGCTTCGTATGTTTTGCAAGAGATTTAGTTATAATTTATTTTACAAAAGAATATTCATACTAATTATATTCATTATGTTAAATTAATTTTTAAAATTAAATTTCTTGTGCATTATATGTAGTGTGTATTATTAACTATGTCCACCAACTTCAAAATTTATCTTGAAAAAATAAATGGCGCCCCCTATTCGACCGATATTCTGGTATGTGCTCTTAGGTACAAAAAGGTTGGGGACCCCTGTATTAAAGTTTCGAAGGGGTGTTGTAATTAGGGGGGCGCATACGAATTTAATAAGATATAAAGTCGGAAAAATTATTATTCAAATTCTATGGGACTGATTTCTTAGTGCGACACGTACTTTTACTTGTGTATGAGTCAGCTACAACATATAATTTTTTTTCAAAAATGTACCTATACATTTGGGAAAAAATTTGAGCTTTTTCGAAATTTCTTTAAACCCCCAATGTAGAACGCAATTTTTACATGTTTCCCTAAAAATTTCAAATTCCTAGTACCGTTTTTTATAAGCTTTCCGAATATGTAAAGCATAAGAATGTAAATTAAGAAATAACCAAATCGAGATCTCAAATCTGGCCAATATTCGAGAGTCAATCTCGTTTAGGACAAATAAGCTCCATTCTGCTTTCAAAAATCCTGGATGACGTCAAAATCACCATGGAAACCCGTAATTATGGAAAAACTTTGCCATCGGTCCCTTACTCATAAGTAAAATCAAAAAAAATTTTTAAATAATAATTATCGATTTATTAAGGATTTGCGGACTTGTGTTTTTTGAGGGTAGTATCGACTTTTTTTCTAACTCTAATAACTACCTAAATTATTTTTCGATTGGTATAAAAATCGGATATGATGGACATCTAGAGGTCAACGTTAAGTTTCATTAGCCGAAAAAACGATATTTTAATATCTATTGTGCTCAAAACGCGAAAAACCGACATAGGAATGGGGGGCGCAGCCGCACCGTTAAAGAGCTAGGACCTAATGTAGTGCGAGAGCGTTACAAAAGAACGTTTTGCTAAGGCCCGTTTAACGAAACAAAACATAATAATTAACGAAAAAACCTTTTTTAAAAACAACGTTTTTAAAATGCACTAAAAAGTATAAAATAATTTTTTGTAACTCCTTGTAAAACGTAAAACGTTGGGGATCATGCATTAGATATTTAATTCATCAAATTCATTTAACCAACTTTCATCATTCATTAAAATAATTTTAAACTTTAAATAGAGTGCCAAGAGTAGTAGCTGAGCTGTAAATATTACTGCATGATCCCCACGTTTTTCGTTTTACAAGGAGTTACAAAAATTATTTTATACTTTTTAGTGCATTTTAAAAACGTTGTTTTTAAAAAAAGGTTTTTTCGTTAATTATTATGTTTTGTTTCGTTAAACGGGCCTTAGCAAAACGTTCTTTTGTAACGCTCTCGCACTACATTAGGTCCTAGCTCTTTAACGGTGCGACTGCGCCCCCCATTCCTATTCGAAGTATGCTTGTCTAGGTCCCCTCTACCTCCCCCGAAATATTGATGATCATTTCTGAATCACCCTGTAGATTTTTATCAAAATCATTAAAATCGTACCGCTTAGATAGACTATTAATTACTAAAAGTTTAGTTACAATGCCGACAAAGAATTCGTCACACATTCCTTGTCCATTTTTCTAAATATAGAAGTGGCACCAGTCCTTGTTAGTTTACGTGTGTTTAGATAAGAAAATCGCCCGTCCTTGAACAACAAAAGACAGGAAACAGAAATTTCCCTTCAAATAATAATTTTTTTTGTAGAGTTAACCCTTTCATCAGACCCCATAGCCCTCCAGTCATGCAGCTAGATCTTAGAGCCTGAGCTAAAATCCCCTGTCATTTTTAAGAATAGACTCGTCCAGGCTTGAATTCCTTCGTGAACGACATTTTCGAGCGCATCGCTGCTGAGTCATCTCGTTTGGCCCATCCGCGGGTGGTGGGGAAAGTGTCCGAAAGATATATGACCGGGGAGGGGGGTTGAGGAGAAAATAAGCGGGAGCATTTCCGATGTCTTGGGTGAAGTGCACTTAAAAATCACAGAAAATTTCAGCATAACTTTATGCGTAATTCGTGATAAAACTTTGGGTAGTTTGGGAAATAATAGTATACTTAGAATTGAAGGTTATTTTCCAGAAATAAAAAAAAACGCCACATTTTAAAAAATGAGTTAGGGGGTCAGAGTCATGGGATTCTTAAGTTCACATTTGCAAAAACAAGAAAAATTTTTTGTTTTCAAAATTAGTAGGTAGTAGGTTAATATTTTGCTTTTACTACTGGAAATTTTATTTACGATGGCATATACATCAGCGGCTTGATTGTAATCATAGTAGTACAATTAATTGACAGTAAAAGTTCTTTAACTAAAATTTAAAATTATCCGACCAATTTATAGGAGTGTACCGTTGAAAGGGTTTATGAAAACTGCCCACTAACCAAACCAGAAAGTAATAAAGCTATAAAAAAATTTTATCGGTTTGTAATTGAAATTGATGAGAAATTGTTATTCTTAACTGACATTCTGATTTTTATTTCCAAATCCTTAAAAAAGTTGGGGATATATATGAAAAAGGGTTTCAACTCTACGTTTATTGCAGAAACCGGTCAAGTACAAAAGTTTTAAATTTTCTTTTAAGAAGAAAATAGTTATAGGTAAGGAAGGCACCCCAATTATTATGATATGGTCGGACTCAAGACCTCAGAAAATTTATACATAAATTTTATTAAATTAATAACCACATTAAATTATTCTGACTGGCAACCTTTTTTTCGGTCCCTACCATAACAGAAATATCTAATTATTCAAATTTAAATTTATTCAACAACAACAACAACACAACACTGAAATATTTTTTATATCCCAAAGGAGCTAAATAGGCTCTCAATTATATGTCTTCAACTAGACAGAAAACACAAAATTTAACCTATTATTGGGAACAATAGAGTATTAGTTTTTTTTAACAAAAAATTAACAATTAACTGCCTAATTTTAAGTATTTTATTTGTAAAAGTTTAAAGTATCAAAATGTTTTTGAAATGATTACTGAGCATCAATTCAATTAAACCTAAAAATGATATTTACATTATTATAATTATTGCTATCCTACAGGAAATAAAAGATATACACCTTACTAGTTACCCTAGACTAAGTCTGCAATATTTTATATTCTTAAAAGCTTGCAAAAACGGAAAAAGTTTTTATTAAATTTTAACGAAATTTTTTAAGAACAGTAATTGCAATCGCAAATGAAACTAAATATTATGAATGTAAGAGTTAGTTGTGATAGAGTCACCGCCGAGGACACGTCCCCCCAATAATGATAATAAGGGACAGTTTAGAAATACTGTATTTTAAACTTTTGAGGAAAAACCGAAAATTTTCTGAATGTGTTTTCCAACCTTAATCATAAAGTATGCCCCCAATTTACCAACGGCATCTAACATAAGAGGCCCATAAGAGGGGGACGGATCCCCATGATTTTCCATACGAAAAACGAAAGTTGGTGCTTCATTTAATATGTAGACGGCCCCTCAAAGACTTAAATTAAAGCTTGTTTTAAAATAGACGTTACATCATGAAAATTAGCATTTTACAGTATCTTTCTAACCCCAACCAATCGCTCACAATCGTCTCTGTTCCGATTTTTTTGCGGCCGACTGACTGTTTATTAAATCCTAGTTAGTGAAGGGATTTTTATTGAAATCTAAAACATTGTGAGGTGCAACATTAGGGGGAGTGCAAACAAACATAATCCTCTTTCCCCTAGACTCCTTTCTGAATCTAGCATCTAATAATAATTTGCGTCCAAGCTTTTCTTTGACATAACATTTAGAAAAGATTCAAAAGAAGCGCTATGACACAAATCAACTCTAAGTTAGGGACCTATTTTTACCTACAAATCCAAAAACATTTTCTTGAATATTGTAACCAACTGGATTATAAAACACTTTTCCTTTCAATTTATTGTTTTTGTGTAAACATTTAAAATTTGGGTTAAAAAGGGAAATTAAAAAAATGTACCATTCACAGATTACACCGTACAATTTCAAAGGTAATTTTGCCCTTATTATTTTTTATTGCAGACACATTTTATGACTGAAAGTATTTTATACTCCATGTTTCATTTTTAAACTTTCGTGCATAAATTCAGAAAGAAATTTTTAAATATCTTTATCGAATTTTACCTCTAATTTACACTGTAAAAACTAAACGAAAAAAACTCAAAACTCGTTCAACGGGTCATTTTGAAGAAATAATTATTTCTATTGGTAAATAAAAGAATAAATAACTAGAAATTTAGTTAAATTAAATAGTTTAGTTAAATTAAAATAAATTTCATTACGTAATAAAATATCTAAATCTTTATATTTGAAATGTGATAAAAAAAACAGTAATTTTGAAGTTTGTTTTGAGTACACTACACAACAAGCAGTTCTCAACATCAAGCATGTTTATCTCAGGCTCATACATCACCCTTGACAGGAGAGTCCTCCCCCAATTTAGACACCCTTGAAAGGACATTCCATACCCCAAATAGTCTTAAATCAACTCCGGCTACTTATCGCACTTGTAATTTGCCAATAGTTAGCCAGCGCGCCAAGATACCAAACGAGCAACCGAATTCTGGCAGTGCAGCGCCCGTTCTGGCGCAAACAGGTTGTACTAGAGGCGGCGGGTTTTCCAGATACGATTGTATGAAACCAATGGAGCGAATTCTCCCTCAACATTTGTTTTCTGGATCTGTTTTCACACACCAAAAACAAACTTTAATATGATCTCAAGCGTTTAATACTGATGGTATTTACGTGAAACTTTGGACTTAAGGGTTTTCAACTATGATCTTTCAGATTATCAAATCAAAAGAAATGATTTCCAAATACAAAATAAAGTTTTGGCAGATTTTTCATATTTTTTGGTGTTTTTTTTTACTTTTTTTCGTAGTAAAAAATTTTAAAGTGAAAACGTTTAGCACAATTTTAAAGATCATACTAAACCACAAAATTTGAGACCATGATTAAATTGTTACCAATAGTAGTTATTCAACGAATTGAATTTTTCAATAATTGTTTTGAGGTGTCGCTCCATTTTAGCTCCCTGGGATTTGGTCTGGGACCCCCAAACCCTATGTAATTCTGACTCGTCTAGGTGTGTACTATCACCCCTAGAAGTGTGACCCAACATTTATGGGACACCCTGCATATGGATTATATTTTACTAAAATAGTCTTCCTGTCTGTACAGATCGAGTTTAGTGAGTAACACCTGCATACAAAAATAAAGAAACAGAGAGTTAAACGCCAATTCACACTTTTCACTTTGAATGATTCCTCCAGAAAGAATATCAAAAGTGAAAAGTTTGGATTAGCCTCTAGAAACTAACTTCATTGAAATAAAAGGGCACTGGGATGTTTCTAAGCTAAAAGGACAAACATAAATTAGAATTATCCAAACTTTGAATAGAATGAAAACAAACTTAAGATAATATTTACGCGATCAAGGGGGACTTAGAAGTACCCAATATTTTAAATAATGAATGTTTGAGCTATTAAGTTACACTGCATTAAGAATATCTAAGATTCCGAAGAAATAAATTCGGTAGTTCAACAAGAAATCAACTTGAAAGAAAATCAAGGCAAAAAGAAGAAAGAGGAAAACATCTTTTTAACATTTATATTCAAGACATAGCGAAACGAAATCCCCCGTTTTTTACACAGTTGAGTGCACAAGTTTTTAATTGGTAATAATGATTGAATCCGAGATCACAAAATTGAATCTCATCCGTTCTAAACACCCAACCTAACAAAAATAAAACAGTTCAAATTAGATTCATAGAATATGAAAGAAAACCTGTCTTCTTAGAAACCAAAAGGAAACATTCAATCTTTATCAGAAAGATCCCAGAATCTGTTCTGAATATTAATCGGCATAACGAAAAAAATGCCTCCTCCAACCATCTTCTAATCTATCTTTGATTTCCCTTCATCCCTGCAGGGGACCTCGTTAATTACCTGGGGGCTTTCCTGAAGGACATCCCACGAAGATTTAAAAAATATATCTATCAACAGAACAATGAAAGCTCAATGGCTCGACACTAGACAAACAAAGAGGTGGCATAATTCATTTAACTGAATAAAAATCAGCTACTGGAAAAATTTTTACTTTTGTATCTATGGTCTCTGGTTAGGTATCGAATGCTTTCAGGTATCGATTATTTAAAGTACTTGTAGACACTGAAAGAAATGTAAGTGCTAAAATCATTCATTTAGGAAGATCACAATGAATTTTCTTGACTTTGAATTGGACAATGAATTTGATTGGTCTGACTTCGTCAGATCATGTAGGAGATTAGAAACAACAACAATGAATTCTCGGCCCCGTGAAACTATTCAAGTTTACATACATTTATAGTTAGAGCAGACACAGCCGTTCTCAAAGCATTTGTGCTTTGATGACTAGGCGCTTGATTTTTACAAGGACAAAACACAAAGACTAAAATTTTTTTTGATGATTTTTGATGAGCAAAGTGTAATTCAGGAAAATTTAATTACTAAGCTAAGTCATGTAAATATCAAGTAAAAATTGCTTATAAATTATATTAGAAAAATATTATTATATTATTAAAAATCTATGAATGGCCCAGTTTCTTAATTTTCCAAGGAAGGGGACTGACTGTCGGACATCATTTTAGTTCCTTTTTACAATGAGGCGATTAAATTTAATAATCTATTCGAGTTTAAAAATAGTCAGCACTCAATAGAAAATAATTGTTTTCTTTAAGTATTTGGGGGATCCTAGATAGGAGGTAGACGACCTAGGCTAAATTCTTTTAGGGGAGTGAGAAGCTTGGGTTGGGAAACGGTGGCATAGAATATTGGTTTATCATTAAGAATAACAAGTAATTAATTACCTAGTACTTTTTAAAGATAGGATTAAAAGTATTTGTTAAGTCAAGGTCGAATTAGTCGAGATGCGGGCCACGGGGAGATGCCGATCGGACAGTTTAACGATTTAAAAGCATAACCCAAAATTATATTCGTGTCTGTCGGTATTTATACCCCAATTGTATATAATATGACTCTTTGAGGGGTGATTAAGCTCGCCACAATTATTAAACACCCTAGCATTTTTCATGTACTGAACTCATACAAGTACCTTACAACATAAATATTCGATACTTAAAAATATCGATGTTGCCTCTCCCGATATTCTTAATTGGCCCTCGGAGAGTCACGTCTGCGCCCATGCATCACGCGGCACGCCGAGGAGGGACACTATCACGTCTCCCGCATCTTGACAGAGACGGATGACCGTCGGGGATCCTTGGAAACACAATAGGTCGCGGTATTCCGACCTGCGAATAGCGGCGATGGCAGATCATCCTGCCAGACATCGCAAATGAGAGGAAATAAAAAAGTGCCCCTCTCTTGGCTGAAGTCGGCACATTTCGAGTTGGGGAGTCGGTTTATTTATAGGGTTTGAGCGAGTTTTTTCCCCGTGTTGTGTTGTGGATGTATCTGTTCCGATACCGTGTTGTTTTTTGACGGGAGTATTGGTTATGGAGTGTGTATAAATAGGTGCATGGGTGTGATTTGGGTGGAATTGGGGGCGAGAAGCCAAGGGGTACGATTCCAGTAGGAGTAGAAGAATTTTCTGTAACTATCTGCTTGCTGCTTCATCCAGTTTTCGAAGCCTCAACTTAACTCCATCTCTGAAAGATTCGATGACTCAGGTTCATTATCATTAAGTACTGTTCTTATATAGAGCGAAGATATGTCAATAGCAAACTTGCAGCCCGTGAATGAATATTTATAAAATTTAAAAATAAAATTGCAGTCTATGCAAGCTAGAAAAAACCCCGATCAAATTTATTTCTTTAATAAAGAAAATAAACCGGCAGCACTGTTGCTATTAGATTTTTGTACTTGGATGATATATCAGTTTTTTCTTTTGTGTAAAAAAGAAAAACTTTCCTTTATTTGAAAAGCTTCGAAGGAAATTTACAGAACCCGTTGCCAAAGGTGGATCGGTTTAGAATATGAATTTGTCCTTCCCCCTTTGAAAACGGCTCTGCCCTGTTATGTATTCTAAGAGAGGTTCGGATTTTATTTTGAATCCTGAACGTATAGAAGTTACAAGAACAGCTATAACGAAAAAAGTGAAAGGGTTCAGGCGAGACGATTTTACTACAGCTAAAATTAGCCTACACCTGTCTTAACTCATTCAGAGAATGTTACACCCAAGCATTTAAAGGGTACATCACTCCTCATGCGCGATTTTAATCTACGGAAATATTTCCGCTCTCATAAGAGACAAAAACACTAATATCAAAAGGAGCGACGCGTCAGGCCGAAGAGCGCAATTAAAATATCACTTGAGTTGCACATTTCGCCAGACATAAGTTAACTCATCTTCCTGACATCAGCAGATTACTTTTTACGGACAATAGCGGTAACTGTAAATTGCGGTCTTACTTGAGACTTTTGTGTTCACCTTCTTGATAGACCATCGGGTATAATTCCGTTATCTGTTGTATTTCCTGAAATACACTAGCGGAAATAAAAATCCCAACACCAAGAAGGAAAGAAGATATCAAAGTCAAATGTATTTCTATGATTGCACATAGTATCAATGTGAGTTGATTAAAAAATCAGCCTTCCTGGATGTAAGGGGGCCGAGAAAACCAGGGAGGAGTGTTGTCTCCATAGGTGTCCATTACCGCCGTCACACGTCATGGTATTGAGTGACAGGGGCTCTAAATGACTTTTGAGGGATTGGAGGACCATGTTGCCTCCTCAGGTAGTCCAAATTCATATGGTGCAACAGCGGACGTTGCATACCGGGCTAGGTGATTTCTCCTCATTGACCGGACTTGTTTTGTGGAAGTTGGTTTTAGAGAACGGGAAAGACGGGGTAAAAATGCAACCTAGGGGGTTAAAAAGAAAGCTTGGACATTGCATACAACATGTGATTGTGCATGTTTCTCTTGAAATTTGTCCCCAGGACAGGTCTGAAGGTAAGGACGGACAACCGACTAAAAAACCTCAAGGAAGCAGCTCTGGTTGGAAGAAGTACTGGTGAATCATACTCAGAAGTTGCAGAAATGGAATCCAATGCATCGCCACTCCGTTACCCGGCATCACCACTCCTTGGAACGATTAGAAAATCATCAGCTGACTCAGCCATTGTGTCTTCAAACTCATTCCCAACTGTCGTGGTTCTCCAAACCGAAGCTGGATTCTCTTATAAACAATGTCATGAAATTGGGATTTTCATTTCCTTATTTCGTGCACTATTGGAAACAGAAAGGCCCATTTTCAGCCCCTTGTTTATAGACAAAGCTGTAAGAAGCTATGCGGACCAAACGGACAATCCTCAGTACTGCAAACGACATCCATCCCACTTTCCCACTGCCGCTTGTTCTCAGTATGATCTACCGGTACTTTGGCCAACCAGAGCTGCTTCATTGAGGTTTTTTAGCCGGTTGTCCGTCCTTACCTTCAGACCTGTCCTGGGGACAAATTTCAAGAGAAAAATGCACAAACACATGTTTTATGCAATGTCCAAGCTTTCTTCTAAACCCCCTAAGTTGCATTTTTACCCTGGCCTATCCGTTCATATGAACCAAAGCTCACGAAACATGTCCGGAGAAAGAGGAGAAATCACCTAGCCTGGTATGCAACGTCCGCTGGTGCACCATATGAATTTAGACTACCTGAGGAGGCAACATGGTCCTCCAATCCCTCAAAAGTCATTTAGATCCCCTGTCACTCAATACCATGACGTGTGACGGCGGTAATGGACACCTATGAAGACAACTTTCCTCCCTGTTTTTCTCGGCCCCCTAAGGGCCTCCGCATAGTCGATCTGAAAACTAGAATCTGGAGAAATTCGATCCCCTGCACGCGGTCCCCTCGCAACCTTCGCAATACAAAAAAGGGGGTTGGGAGCGTTAATTATCTTCCTGGACAGAAAAGTAAACAGATCCCCTCTCGGACGCTCCCACCCCCCTTTTTTGTATTGCGAAGGCTGCAAGGGGACCGCGTGCGGGGTATCGAGTTTCTCCAGATTCTAGTTTTCAGATCCACTGTGCGGATGCCCTAACATCCAGGAAGGCTGAATTTTTAAGCAATTCACATTGATACTATGTGCAATCATAAAAATAAATTTGGCTATGATATCTCCTTTCCTTCTTAGTGTTGTGATTTTTATTTCCGCTAGTGTACGTAAGTATCACCAAATTTTTACTGTATTTTATTGTTTATATTCACTGTTACTTGGCATTAAAAAAATTAGTCTCTATTTTACGGGACAGATCACAGTGCTGCAACAGATTTTAAATTTTTTTAATTTATAGTCTTTGTTTAAAGAGTTAAGAATTTCGAGAAATAGTTTTAATAGTTCTTTTTTAATAGTTTTTGCATGGGATTGCTTTTTATACATGAACAAAATAAAAATGACGGATCTCCTTAAACAAGATTCAACTACTGTCGGTGCCCTAAACTGTCACATCAACAGTATTTTCCACCAAGAGAAAAACAAAACGCAAACGGCATCTAACTAACAACCCACACGGCTGTCTTCCAAGCCCAAGTAGGCATTAATTTTTAAGTATAAATAGATCCCAGGGCCCCAGGGGAAAGATGCGTTGTTTTTCCAGTGAAATTGAATGTCATTCAAACGAGCAGTTGCCCCGACTAATGTAAACAGCGGTAAGCCTCTTATGTTTAAACACATGCCGACCACAAAGAGCTGCTAAAGACGGCTTTAGCCTGTCAGCCTATTTCTCCCCTTTTTTATGGCGCGTTTTGTCGCACTTTCCGAAAGCTGATTAAGGAAAATAAAAGGATGAGATCTTCTGTTGGCGATTCGGGAACCAATAACCTTGTAGCTGGATCAGTGGAGGAGGGAATGGCCTGAGGATGTGATGTTCTGTTGGTTTGTTAGGATCTGGATTAAAAGGGATGTGTTATAAAGTCGGGGGTTGGCGGATGCAAAGGTCAAGGCAAGGTGGCATTCTTGTAAACTGGTGTGGTTTAAAGGGGTAACTGAAAAGAAGAAAATATTTTTTAGATATTGCAAAGAAAAAGTAACTATTCTGTCTGTAATTTAAGTTGCTGCCACATCTTCCTGAAAATCCATATCGTCGGCTGACCGGAGAATCGCACCAAATCACTTAATTTGAAAAAATCTTTCTAAAAGCTGTAGAGCGTTGCCAAAGAACGCGAGTGGAGACTGAGTATTTCCCAAACCTCCTCAAACCGAAAATCTATCGAATGGATCTATAGAGAAAACAGAGGAGGCGTTGCCCATAGAAGTGGAGTGAGTAGTTATATTTAAATAACTTCGAAACAGAGAACCCGGCATTAGCAGGGGTTCTGGCTAACTATTTGGTGGGTTATCACTAGCTTAGCAATTTCAAAGCTATTACAGACAAGCACTAAAGCTACAAAATGCGACGCCATGAATGAACCCATTAGCAACACTGCACGGCATAAAATTGGTCGGCAGTGAAAACAATTTCCAGTTTTACATTTTCTTGTCTTTAACTGCACGTAATTTTTCTGCTCACTCTCTCCATCCTTTCTCCTCTCTTTATATTCTCCCTTTCTCCCCCTATCTAAAGTGCATAGTTTGTGCATTAGTGCTACAATTACACATTTACAAAGTAAAGCATTTGATGACACAAACTGAGGAAGTATCAACAGTAATGATGGTTATGATGATTGCGTGTTTATTTCTACCTATGTGTCAAATGATGTCATGGAAAGAGGCAATAAGGACCACCTTGCTTTACCTATTTAAAGCATGCTTTAAAAAGGATGATTTACACATATTCCGAAGTTTTGCCTTAGAAAGCAAATCATCACATTGGAGAGAAAAAGAGAAAATCAGCTAATTTCCCACCCCCTTCTATCAGTCGGCTCCTCCCTCCCAAACTGGACTTCAAACACCCTGTCCGAAAAGCGAACATTTACAACCGTATATCATGGTCCTTTTATTGTGACATCAAGGTGCCTCTAAAAACACGTATTAGGACTCGCAACTCAAGGGATCGTAAAAGAGATCAAAGTATTCACTATTTTTACGATTAATCGTAAACCAGGCAGGTGGTATAAACTCCCCCAACCGACTTTTACCGCCTTGATCGCAATTTTATATTGTTTTCCGAGCAATACCCTTAACCGTAAATTCCGGGTTAGTGACGAAATCTATTTTAGAATAAAAACCAATAGCTCGGAATCGACTATTAATGCTCCCTTCTTTGTGCGAGTGTGATAAGTTTTTACGCATCGCCCGCGTTATTGTTAACTGTGACCGGCACGCCACAGTTTCAGGTTTTATTGGGTGCACGGATCAGACGGTTATGGCTGCATGTTTGGTTGTTCATTTAATTTTTATTGCATTTTTGAACCGTTTCCTTGTGGCTTGACTGGATTAGTTAGATACTTGAGTTGCATGGAAAAAAATTCTAATCATCAGACAAAATACAAATCAGACAAAGTTTTGAATTATTCATATCGTGTAGAAAAAAATAGATATTTTTTATACAATGATATACATCAAAACATTGTGTAGAACGATTCAAAAAACGTATTTAATTTTTCGAAAAATAATAAAAGGGGAATTACAGGAGTGTTTCATCTCCAATATACATTTTATTGTCTTGTGTTTTATGCACATTTTCAAAATAAGAATAGAGGTGTAAGAAAATCATTGGTAGTAATGCGTAAAAATAGTAGAAATAGTAAAATAGTAGAAACTTCACCACAATAAAAGATATTAATCATTATCTAGATATTTTAAGCATGACATAAAATCTAAGCTTCTACAGACAGCAATTGTTCTGTTTTTTAAATTCCCTGCGATTCTTTATTTAATTTTGAAAATGCTAAATGCTCCATTATCTCTTAAACTCCAAACAAAAAAAATAGCATCAGTCTCCTAAATTTGTAGTAAATAATGTAAATGCAGTTCATTTTGCTAGAGCTAAAAACCATTCACTGATAAGATATCGAAGTGCATAGTCTCAGATAACTAATTCTGTTTAGGTATTATACTAACACTTTAACCATCACACTATATTTCACTCAATAAATTCTGCAACGCTGAACCATTCATGCAAACTATCAATTTCGTTGACCCTCATAAATTAGAAAAGACATAAGAAAAGATTTATTTGATTTGAAGCGGAGATGGTAAGAAATTCACTAATCCTTAATGCACGTTTGAGCGATTTAACTATCCCCACAATCAATAGTAACTATTCCCTAAATTAAATGTGCTAATGGGATTTGAAATTACAATTAGTATAATTACACCCATTAAAAGGAATAGTTCGAAATCCCTCCTTCAACTAATTAAACGTTCTAAAACAATAATTCTCCAAAGCACACCTTCCCGTATATCACAAGAGGTTTCTTTATTGGTCTAGAGAACTTTAATGCGTTTTTAACGGGAGCATCTGGACATATCAGTTGAACTCTTAACCAATACTGAATTTCCAGAGTTTCTGATTTTATGAGCCTGCTAACCAGATAAAGGGAATAGTTGACAGAGGGAAGAAAAATAGCTCCCGTGATAAAGCTAAGTGTATTTTAATGCAAGTTTGAGTTAATGAAAAAGAGACGTTACTGAATGAACAAGGATAACAAGTATTAGAAAGTTTTGATGATTTAAAAAAATTATATGGAAAATAAAATGAAGTTTCTCTTTTATTCGAATTATGTGGTAACAAATTTGTTAATTTCTGACTGATTGTATATTTGTATATGTATAGGGAGAAATGTTACAGAAATATTACAACAGTTTTTGTTAGCAGAAAAATGTCTGTACTCTTTTAGACAATCATTTATTGTGGACTGGATTTTTTTTAATAATTAATTGAAAATATATAATTTGATCCAACTTTGATAGTTACAAGCTTCCAATTTTTTAAGTGTTTTTTTAGAGCTTTATGACTCATAATTATTTTGAGGGTTAATTTGGGATAGATCCTCTCTTGCTACCAACAAGAAAGCAAACCAAAGAAGAGAAAATAGTTAATACTTGAAAAAATCTTCCAGTCTATCGAGATTTCTGTATTTTACATCCAAATATTATAGGCAAATATAAAATTGTATTAATAATTAATGAAATTAATACGTATATTCATAATTTTTGTGTTGAAAATTGTGTAACACCTTATGCATTAATTTCGACAAACAAATGTCATCACTCAGTAAAAGTAAAATGGTTATTAGCTACACAAACTTATAAGAAAACATTAAAAGTATGTTTAAAAAAACTTGAATAATAACGTGAAGAAAAAAAACTTGATATAAAATTTTTAAAAAAATATTCCGTTTAGGCATTTTGATGATTTAGTATTGAAGTTGTTTTCTTTTATACATTACTTCACGATTTTTATACGCATTTCTCCATCATATGCAAACCTTTTTAAGAGATAAGTTATAATCCCAGTATGTGCGATGTAACCAATCTTACCTTCGGACAACTGCAAGAATATTGACTCGATTATTTTCTGTACTGGTTTTTAAAGAGAACCATTTGAAAATATGTAGTTACATCTGACCTAAAACTCTATTAACAAAAAGTGGAACAAAGGGAGAAAATTCAACTTTTTATTTCGTTTAGTTTTACTACGCCATCCTTTTTGAAGTCGAAGATAAAATTTGAACAAGAACTAGCAAAGAGAATCAAACTCTTGAAAATATTAAAAAATCTCACCTAAAAATCCTGTGATACTTTTGATGGTAAATCCACATAAGAATCACGAGCGCACTCTTACAATAATGTTAACCTGAAAAAAAAGGTTTCACTAATGATTACACAACGCAAAAAGTAACATGAATAAAAAATGAAAGAAACTGAATATTTTGAACCCTAATATAGATTTTACATACTTAAATATGCTTAAATGTAATTGTAAATTCTAGAAGTATTCTTACTTAATACTAAGAATACTTAATTACTTAAGAATAATTCATGAGACATAAATGTGCACTACGAATCCGTAAATGTAAAGAAATAATAGGTGAAGCATTTAAATTATATTTAATATCATTATAATACATATAAAAATATGAAACCAGGCAAATAAATGTAATTTCAAACATGTATCAGCAATATATGATTACTCAGTAAAACTTGTTTACTTCAAAACTCTCAAAAATCCCAGTTTTAAAAGTTAGAGAAACAAGACTTTAGTTTAGGATTTTTTGATGGAAGCTTTTCAACATGAGTTTAATCATTTAAATAACGATAAGAAAAATTTATTTCAAATGGAAGTAAAATTTATGATTTAGTTTAGAGAAAGACAAAGAGCAAAACATATTAATTTTTGAATGAAATAGCATAAGGGCATCCTAGAATAAGTACAATAGTGATTGAAAAATGTGAATCAAAGAAAAAAAATTGATACAGACAACTGATTTTTTTGAAATAGTGATAAAATTCAGGATAAAATCCTGGAAAATATGTATAAAAAATTTCCAATAAAGATTCCATACTTCAAACAAACGTAACATGATTTATTCTCTCAAAGGAAATGACAAAAAAAGGATTTAAAAACTCAAAATCATACGTCAGAATTCCATCTAGCTACACCAAATATCAGTTTCCGCTTCTCCCTTTTATTATAATCAAACCAGGTATAAGCCAATCTGAATTAATATACAACAGACAAACCAAAGTTGAATTTCTCGCTAAAACAATGGTAACGAAGTCTGTCCGCAAAAGAATTTTTTTCTCAACCGAAATCCTCCCACCAGAAGAAAGACCCCAAACGAATGAAACGCAGAACACATATGACAACCAGAATAATGATAAAAAAAGACTTTCTTTTTAACCAAACTCTCTCCCGAAATGGTAAAAACCCCGATTGCCACGGTCGGTGGTAGTAGTAATAAAACAACAAGAAGACCTTTACAGTTTCATTTCCTCTGCTCGAACCCAAATTGAATTCTGCAGTTCTTCCTCGGGGTATCGTAGAATTTTAATTACGAACATGAGGAAGGTTCGGATCCTTTGCTGCTAATCGGATTTCAGTTGACAAAACGCCAAAATAATGAAATTACAGCCCAAGTACGTCATTCGTTGTGCGATAGGGAGGGCTCAAGGGATTCCCGAGTGATGCCAAAGTTCTTTTGCCCTGCTTAGATAATAATGGGCAGTGAAAGACAGAGCTGGCTTTGGAATGGTTTGTTTTTGGGCATTGGAGTTGACGGTAGAGGGCGTTATAACCTTTTTATGTAAAAAAGGGTGTTAGATGTGATTTTGTATCAAAATTAAGTGTGTCATGTTTGGCATCTGCGGAAAATGTTCACAAAGTGTTAGGTCATTTGAAAGAAGTCATAGGTTACATAAAAAATATTTTAGTTGAGGAAATTTAACTTCCAGCATCTAACATTTTTCTTATCACGCATCTCAACCTAACCTTTGTGAAAAAATGTATTTTAAGGTTATTTTATATGAAAATTAAATGTGTCATATTTGTCATTTGGAAAATGTGGATCGTTTGATAAAAATTATTGGTTAACTATAAAGTTAATGACCTACAGAATGATCATTCAGCTTGCTTTCGGAAAGCTATTATCTTTGTTCTGAAGGGTCTTGGGTATGTATTTTATTAAAGGTGAAAGCTATGCGATCAAAAGTGGGCTTTTATAATGCCATAAAAAAGGAATTCTTTATTCCTTATTTCTTACACATACATAAATATGATACATTTTTATGTGTCTCATCACCTTATTAATATCTTTACTGAAGAAATATAACTGAAGTTAAAGTTTAAATATCGTAGGTAAATATTGTCTATATTATTTGACAATATTATTGTAAATATTGTCTATGGTAAAAGTAAGGTCCCTGCGTTACATTTAATTATCTAACTGCCCCAATTGTAAATATATTACACTTCATATGAGGCCCCTAGTTTCAAAACCGGACATTTGCATTTTGACACAGCTTCAGTAAGAGTCGACGCGGTCGCCAAATGGAATATTACGGTATCATGCTATATTATCACGGCTGGTCTCCCGTTCCGGCCGCCATGTTTTACAGACTCAAATGATAACACTTAAGTGCGTTACGAAATATAATTTAATAATTTTGTTCTTATTTTTAAACTAAACAGTTACCGGGGATTAAAATATGTATCTCCCGCATGCAGAGCATGCACCATACCGCAGATCCAGCGGGATATACTGAAATAACTTGTTATAACATCCTTTTACTTGGTTTAATCTTTATTTGAGTCGTGGTAAAACATGGCGGCCGGAAAGGAGACCGGCCGTGATATAGCGGCAACTAGTCTTCCATTTGGCGACCGATTCGCGGTCATCAAATGGTCGATTCTTTTATCAAAGCTGTGTCAAAATGCAAAGGTCCGGTTTTGCAACTAGGGGCCTCATATGTAATTATGTAACAATACAAATGTAAATGTAAGTATATTTAATAGGTAAACATGATTCCAGTTTTGCGAATAAAGATTAAGTATTTGGTTTTAAGATAAGTTTCTAATTTTGCATGCAATGCATTAATTACATTTGCGTAACCATAAAGTTACATAATACGAAAGTTAATATTGAACATATTAAATCTAAAAAGTTATAAATTTCAGAATCAATGCTAAAAGACGTTGCAATAAACATTAAAAGTAGAATGTAAAAAGCAGAACGGATCAGTAAATAAATAAAATGTAAAAAACAGGAACAAAAAGTAGGTCCATTAAGAATATCATTTGGAATAAAAATAAACAATGGTACTATAACTTTTTTGTACCCTTGACTTTTCAATCTTAAAAACAATAGCTATGTAAATTATATCGTAAAAAAGAAATTAACCATCTTAAAATAACTGCTCTTACTACCAAAAAACCTTCACTATTTATGAAAACTTCGAATCCTTTTAAACACTAATTACTTAGGATAAAGTTCGTATTAACTAAAAAAAAACTTTAATTGCTAGAGTCTTAAGCTCCTGGGTAAAAACTAAAACTTTAACAGCTTTCATTATTACTTAGAAGTTCAAGTACTTGAGTTCATTTTATTTTGATAGCCTCATATAAAACTTTTAAATTTTACAACAATTAAAAAAAGGAGAAAAAGTATTTAAAAACATCTTAACTCACACTATAATTTTGTGTCTTGCATTAAAAAAAGATAACAAAGGTATAAAAATAAACTTTAACTTTCTTTCACAGGTAGAGAGTGGAATCAATAGTTAGGCAGTAAATGAAATCATAATAATAGAATAGAAATAAAATATGCAGTAAAAAAGGTAGAAAAATGTTTTAACAGTGGTTAATTTTAAAAATATTTGTATTATTAACCTTTCAAGCTTAATTTTTGAAGGAAATATAAATTTTATAAGTTATTTAAAAACAATGAAATAATTTATCAAATTTATAACAAAAGTAATGTAAATTGTGCAAAGACTTATAAATAAGATTGTTTACCAAACTAACAGCTTGAAAACTAATGGTTTTATGAAGTTGTAATTTATTACATAAATTTTAACACTTTGAGCATTATGTGTTACCTTCTAACCAAAACCCAACTTCAGTACTTTGGGATTAGCTGGGTGTAAGAACAAAGATTTAGGCTAAGCACGCACAAGAGACTTTTGTCACGGCGACAGAGACAAAATTATCACCCTGGCTATTGCAAGAAGCTAGAGCACGCGCATTAGGCAACGAGACTCTTGGCTGATTGCCAAGATCTCGCCATAGAGATGCATTGCTCACGAGAGACCTAGTGTTATAGACGCCGGGTCAAAATACTCTAGTGCGCGCTTAACCTAATAGTAAATAGTGAAAAATAATCTAAGATCAAAATAAAAATCCTTACAATATCTCAACAATTAGAGTTATTATGTGTAATTTGTAAACGTGTGTTATATTTGTAATTTGTAAAACGTCACCAATAAATTTCGACTGGCTTGAGCATTCGACTAGGGGCATCGCACAATGCCAAAATAAAATTATTAATACCAAATTTTTTTCTTAAGGGGTCTCTTAACTAAATAAACTTCATTTTCAAACAAGGTTTCATTTAAAAGTTTAAAATATTGATTTTTTTCGTGAAGATTAACCATCATATTTTAAGGTGGTTGCCTACCTATGGAGGCTTTTTTAATAATTAAAATGTTGACCTAATTTGTGATTTATACAATTAAATGCATCTAAAAACTATGAATAATACAAAAAATAATTAAATATTAATTTAAATTTTCATATTATTGAAGAATTTATGCATAAAAATCACAACAAACAGCCTTTCTGCAAAACATCATAACTCAAATTTATATGAAGATATTTTTGTTATGTAAATTTATTATTCTCATAAACACATCTTTTAGGAGGCCTACTATTTTTATGTATGAATTATTTCAATATCAAAAGTTATAACTTGAAAAATTTAAAAAAACACACCAAAGTTTAGTAAAGTTTGAAGTTATACTATTCATAAAATAAAAAATATTACACCCACAGCCAAAAAAAATAAGTGGACTCCTAAATCATATTATGTCAAGTATTGTGCCCAAGTGTTATAGAAATTCACTTATAATATTTTGAGTTATGTAGTTTTGCGGAGAAGAAAAATATCAAAAATGTGATTCTGAGAAAAACGCGAATTTCTTTATCTTTTCCTTAATAAAATGCGTTTTTAGTTTTAATTAAATTTCTGTAACTTTGGTTCTAGGAAAGATAAAGACAAAATTTAAACTGATTCGGAAAGCTAAATATGTGTTTTTTGAAATATGATTTTTTTTTGAATTTTTGGTCCAAAACGGCATTTTTTAGGTAGGCAACCACCTTAATGTAAAACCACTACTCAAAATTTTAATAAAATTTTTTAAAAAAAGAGGGAGAGTTTAAATTGATATAACTCGAAACATTGTGTATCATTTTCAAAATTTTTCCTTAAATCAAACAGACAGAAACACCTTTTTTATGAATCATCATTTTCAGAAACATTAATATTTTTTAAATAAGTATAAACAATGAAGTAAAAATTCCTGACATTTTCTTAAAATTCAAATTTAAAAAATTCAAATTTTTAAAAATCTAAAACAACATTATGACAAAAGCCGTATCTAGGCTAACAATAGTTTCGTTACATTTACACTTAAAATCTGGTGTTCTAAATAAACAATTGAAATTTTTTAAAAATAGTTTTCTCCGATGATGTAGGAATAATAAAAAAGTTTAAAGCGGATGTATTAGTGTTATTAAACTCTATGGCAATCCGTCAAAATTGTAATTAAAAAATGGTAGGCGTGCTGCTCTTAACCAATATCAAACTACCTACCATTTATTTACATTATTTGAAATTTTACATTCATTAATTCCCTTCAAGTAGTCTACACACTATCTAAATCAGCTTTCATAAAAAAACATCAACAACTCTGACAAGATTCAGCAGCATGAAAAATCCTTTCATATCTAGGCTATAATGGACGAAGTACAAAAGTAATTAACAACAAAAGAAAGGACAGAAAACTAAAGGGGACAGCAGTGGCATCGTCGAAGCCAGGGAGAGACACCGTCGTACCCTATCGATTCACCCCTCATGCCAGCTTTTCCTTTTTTCCCTTCCACCCTATCATCCTTTTTCTAGCCCTATATCATTTCCCTTTGTTTTCCCCCATTGTTTTGCTTTGTTTTCCTCCTGCATTGGTCCTCCTCGCAGCGAGAGAAATGAAACATTGTTGTTTTCTTCCCTTTCTTTTTCTTTCTGAGAGCTTTTTTTTTCTTCTTTCTGGAGCGGTTGGCGCTTTGATTTAATTTTCCGTTTCTGGACTATACGGGGGTACCATGTGTTTTTCCGAAAGGCGGTGCTTTGCTCGAGATTTGCTATCGCGTGCAGATGTTTTTCTTTTTTTATGGGGAGGGAATAAGGGATTCTCCGGTTGGGGTTGAGTTTTGGGTTGAATTAAATGGAATAGAGGTGGGGGTAAATCAGTACTTTTTGGGTACCGAATGCCCATATTATATAACAGTCAGGTAGTAAGAAATTTATTTCAAATTTAACTCTACAAATAGCGTTAAGTTTCTATTCTTTTCACTTGAAATCAAAGTATCAATACCCCCTAATCCATATTATCAAGTGATAGCCTAATCCATATTATAAAGTGTTGAATACTTAAGCATCAAATAAGTACAAATATCATCAAATAATCAACAGTATTTGATGATTAACATGTACAAGTATCGTCAAATAAGTACAGTATCAAATAACACATACTAAGGATCAAATAAGTAGTACATAGCACATCAAATAAGTACATCATCATCAAATAAGTACATCTATAAGTAGGTAATCAAATAAGTAATCAGTAAGGTAATCAAAGGTATTTAAATAGGTACTCAGGTAGGTAATCAAATAAGTACATCATCATCAATAAGTAGTTTCATCAAATAAGTACCAAGAATCAAATATGTATATAGAAAAAACAATAAAATTTGGCATTTGATACATTAAATATAACTTTAAGTATAAATCTGAGAAGTAGATTCATGATTCATGAATGAATTCATGACATGATTCATGAATGAATTCATTATATACCAGTTAAAAGTCTTTTAACTAACAAAACAAGCCTAAGGGGCCGTTCAAATATTAGGTAAGCACTTTTTTTAATCATTTTTAACCCCCCTCCCCCTTGTCAGCAAAGATAAGCAAAACTCAACCCCCCACTATAATTACGTGAGAAACTGCCGGACCCCCCCCTCTCCCGAAATTTTGTCATCTATTTTAGTATTTAAGTAATTACTGTTTATTTCTCTCCATGAAAATTAGGTGATTTGTACTACAATGAGCTGTTCTTTTTGGGTGTAACCCTAAGGGTTCAAAAACGAGTCGAAACACAAGTTTTCGGGGTTAAAATTTCAAAATTTTTGGGGGGTCCATCCCCAGAAAAAAGTGCTTACGTCAGATTTCCTAATTCAATCTTTTTGTTAAATTAATTTTTGGTTGAGTTTTGAAATTATTTATGCAAGAAATCAGAAATTTTCGAAAATACAGTATCTTACGTAAGCATCACTTATATCCCCCCTCCCCCCTTGTCAGGAAAAATAAGCAAAGAACAAACCCTTCCCCCAATTAGCAGCTTTTACGTATCAATTCCTGACCATTACATGTTTTTAATTTTAACCACACACATTAAATTAATTAGTAACACATTAAATCATTAAAAATATCTGTTAGCTGATCATGCAACTTCATTAAATTAAAAGCTATACATTTGACAAAAGTTTATTGAGTAATGAAAAATTATACAAATTATAATATTTTTCAACAAGATACCAAGTGTTGAGTGCTGGGCAAAGGATCTTTCAGAAATCTTGCACTCCAAACTTCTTTTCACATTCAATTAATCCATCGGAAATTTAATTTGGTAAAATTAGCTATACGCATTAGTGCGCGGTAAAAGGAATTAATCACAACCGGTTGCCACTTTTAAAGACATCAAAGTACGGAGAATTCCATACAAAACTGAGGCTTTGATAGATAGTTTTACGGTGATTAAATCCATGGAAATGTTTCAATTTGAACGCGAGCCATTTTCTCATAAACAAGGTTAGACAAACTAGTTTTAGGAAAGAGAATTGGATAATCATTCGGATATAGTTAATAACATTTTGCAAAAAAAGCTAATATATCATTGAAAATAGTTTTAATGAAGTATCTAAACACGGTACTAAAGTGTTATACTAATATTGCTGATTTTATGTATCACCGTGTATGCAGAGGGAAAATTATTAAAATGTATTTAAGCATTACAATACCCATTTTGTTTTGTTCTACCAAAAATTTTTATTTATAAAGAATATTTCTTTTGTAAAATTTCGTTCAAATGTGAATTTATATTGACAAAATAAACTAAAAATATTCCGATATATCAGAAAAAAACTAAATTTTGTCATTAGAATTTTTTTAAATATTTAATGAACCACCCAAAATAATCCTATTCAAATACTAATGTATGATTCCATCTCATAGCAGTTGTAATATTTAACAGCTTCTTTTTACACGATTAACTGTCACCCACTAATTAATATTCTGATTTATTCCAACCTTGGATTTATTCTCAAAACGAAGGATATAAAAACCATCAACTCACTCAAAAGCAAGGTTGTTGCCATTCCCACAACTAAAATTACACCAGAAAAATGATTTAGTCCACGTAATTACATCCAGAAAAGAGGCCAAATCTGAATTTTCCTCTTCTTGTACACAAACAATCAGAGTGTCAGGAAACTTTTTAAATCGGGAAAGAAAAAGAAATTAGAAACGGAGGTAAACGGAAGTAGCTCCGGAAATGCCACCGAAGTCCAAACAAATAACTCATTTCCCTCAATGCGTCATCTGGTCATGACTTAATTTCTCGAAATTGTGGCATGATTGAAAAAAAATGCGACGTTTTCTGGGAAATATTAAAAAGCAAATTGCAGCTGCCATCCGAATAAGTTCTCGGGAAATCATTTAGCTCCAGTTTTACGAGTTTTCCCAGCTTTCCTGTTTTTTCTCTCGCCCGTTGGTTAATGAAATAATTTTGGGGAGTTCCGAAATTCGTTTAAGGCGGGACCAACGTTTCTCTATGTTTCTGTTTTTCTTTCAATTCATTTTGTTTGAATAATTTTAATTTATTACTTTTGCAGCTAGTTGTTGTAAGAAGTTATATTTGAGAACATATTATATAAAATTTTTAGTGTTATAGGTGGAATTTATTTTAAAACATCTTTTAATCTTGTTATTAAAAAATGATTTTTTTATCCTAAATTAGATACTGTAAAGAAATAGGGAAATCCCATTTGTAATAATAAATCAGTGTGAAGGGAGTTCGATAAAGTATGGAGAAGATAAGTATGTATTTAAATTACCGTCTTTCTCTTAGTAAGAAATATTATTGTTTATTTTTAAATAATTTAAAATTAAATGCTATTAAAATTTATACTGAAGCTCTGAATTTCTTAGAAAGTGACATTACCTCTTCTTATTATAATTAGTTCCCATTATTTGCATTAATGAAAAAATATTATCTTTAGATAATTTTCATTTTCTTAATACCACATTTACGCATATCAGACAATCAGAAAACTGATAATATATAAAACAACAAACAAAAAACCCAAGAAATTCTTATCATTATGTCATATTTTATTACCCTTAGCATTTCTCCCATGCGCACAAAACCAGTAATCAATATGAAATACAGAGATTGGACTGTCATTCAAACGGTGACAAAAAGGATCATTAGAACGTCCGCATTAGAGCAAAATAAGATTCCGATGCCTTTTATTTCCACGTGAAGAGTCGAAGTAAGAACGCAGATAAAAAGTTGTAGGCCTTTTCAAAACTAATCTACGTGTCATTTTTTCCCGAATAACACGTTAATATGCCAGTCGAAGTTCATCATTCAAGATTAAGTAATAAATAGCTGTCCCGAAAGATAAGCCGTATGTAGTAAAAACAGTCCTCAATGCGCGTGGCTTTTTCCGCGTGACAAATGACAAGGTAAAACTGAAACCAGTCTTTAAGGAGATAGAGATTGGATTTTATCTGACTTCGGAATCTACCTTCGTTTATTCCAAAATAAATTCTCGGTTCTGTTCTGTTTTTCTTTGAGGTTGGTGAAGGATGCTTCCATCGGCTGATGTCAAGAGAGAAAGATTGGCACAGCCAATGAAAGTATCCGAAGAGAAGATGGCGGTCATCCAGGTTTAACCCTTTCAGTCAGAACCCGCCAAAGATTACAATTGAATCCTATGGAATATTTGGGGAAACTAGAACAGAAAAGGTTATAATCTGTTCTTTTAGAATAAATAGGCAGCTGAAACAGGATCAAAAACGCTCAACAATGCTTAATAACGCTCATCTCATCACACAACTTCAGTGACCGATTTCTTTACAGAAATTAAAGTACTTCTGTTTAGGCTGCCTGGTCGATGAATGGATGCCTTAGCACAAGAAAAATTTTTAAAAGATAATTACAACAGTAACTGTTTCTAATACATTACGTCTCAGCCGCCTATTCTATAAATACACAGAGTATAAGAAAGAACGGGTTTACATGCAGCAACGCAACTGGGAAGTCGAGGGGGAAACGGTAAGAAATTCCCTATCGTTCTCCTCATCGAATCTGGTTATTCATTGGATCTTCTTGGCGCTGTGACATAGTTGCTACGTCAGCATTAAATTCTCGACCGGTAGCGTTGCCCAAGTCTCTGCATGCAGTCTTTCGATGTCACTGGCCTGCATGCAAGTAAACCCATGCGCCCGTCGAAACTTTCCTAGAGACTCTAGAGGAAAGTTTCATTGGAACTATAACGTAGTATTAGCTACATCATAGTTCCGACGTGCTGGCCTAGTAGTTTTACTGCCCTCTTTCAAAGGTGTAATAAGTTACCCTTCCACCCCTTTAAGGGGACCAGGACGTTCTCAGCCATGCAAAATATGCTAACTTTACAATATTTCGAGACCCAAAATTATATAGTAAAAGTTATTCAAATACTATAAAAATTGGTTGTGTTAACCAACAGTCTTTTGTCATCCTAAAATGACAAAAATTAATTATATATTATCATATAATTTTTTAAAATAGGAAGTCGAAAAAGTATATTATCCTCCGAGTCTTCCGATGGATGGGGTTAGAAAGGTTAGCATGTAGAAAATTCTATGCTGTTTTTTACCAAAACAAATAGTTTTCCATGTTGCGAAATGTATATTAGTGAACTAATTTTTAAAACAATTTAATGATTATTTTTTAAATAAAAAAATGTTGAACTTAAAATTTTAAAACGCAGCAAAAAACAGCAAATTTTTCTTCAATTTTTGCTTAATTAAAAAAATTATTACAACATAAACTGTATAAAATGATATTCAATGAATGCACTTATATAAAACGAATAATTGTACCAAGTTTCATATAATTTCATTGATTAGAATTTTGTATAAGCTAACCTGAAGTTAAAAAAAACAGGTTTTGAGAAAAATGCGAAAGAAATAAGAATTGAACATTAGTGGTGGTGATTGTTTATATCTTGTACCCCCATTTTCTGGGGGATGTCGGTCCTAAAAGTATATGTGTTATACAATTTTGAATTCGTCATTAAACCTACTATTTTATCAAATAAAAATTAAAAAATCTAATTTTTGAAGGTTTTGGACGTCCTGGACTGAAAAGGTTGAAAACATGGATATCTTCAGAAGGTTTATTCCAAAATTTGTGTTTTTGATTGCATCCCACAAAAGGTTCACATGCAGTGGTTGTTGCGACTTGGCGGATTCGAAAATTCCCTATCGCTCTCCCATCCGATGCAGAAATTGGTCCTTCCATTGGTTCCTGACGTTATGACGTAGTGGCTATGCGTCATCACCAAAAATAAAGTTTCGACGGTCTCGTTTTTTTCTAGTCGCAGCATGTAAACCCGCCTTAAGAGCATATTCCGCAATAGCAGCCCCGGCAGTTAGAGGCAATAAGTGATCTCACATTTTCAAAAGCTCGTCTCGTACATCAAAGAGAGGGGGAAACGCGTCGAAGTTAATTCTAAGCACGAAATTAATGCTCTTAATTCCACAGGGGAATTACCGCATTAAAGATATTGACGTAAATTATTCGCCGTAATTAAAGATATTAACTTTCGCATTCCCGGAGTTGTGAAAAAATCCCTCCAAAGCAAATAAATACCGGTAATTAGAAACAGTTGATGGAGCATTTTATTTATGGTTTCTTTTCAAGATTATGCTCCCGTCGTCATTAAAATTAAGAAAACTGAATTATACTACAGATAGCGTGTTTATTTATGAAGAATTTTACTTATCGCGAGAAAATTACTCGAAAGCAAATAAAGAAATCAGAAACAAAAAGTTTCGACTTCGTTTTAAAGCTGTGGTGCTTATTAACTTCATTTGAGTAGCGACGTCGCGTCGCTGTGTTGTTCTTTCACGGGTTTTCTTATTTGCGATAACTAGAGTATCAAAGGGAATGTAGCATACTTTCTCTGAAAATGTTGCTAATTTTTCATCCCTCTTCCGATGGAAGTTTTTATCAGAATGGAATCTAACTGCATCCGAGGAATGTTTGATATTTTTACTGAAACATTGGTTCAGGAAGACATTTTTAAACTACTATATTTCTTAGGTTATGTATGAAAATTTATTTATTTTCCAGTCAATTTCATTCGTAGCGGAATATTTCCTTAAGTACATATTTTTTGTAGGATTTTTTAAAAATTAGAAATTATCTTATCTCTGGTATGCGTTTTGGAAAAATGGCATCAACGAATAAAGTAGAAACCTTTTATTTTCAAAAAAATTCAGTGAAATGTCATACGTATTTTTCTTAAATTTTTCAAAAACAAGTCTTACTATCTTAGTTGCAGTGATTAATTTTGCAAGTTTTTGTAGAAATTTAAATTGGATGTTCGAATTCACCAACAAAAAAAGTTAATTTAAGAGGGTGAAGGAATAAATATTTCAGTTCAGGGTAAATGAAGCTGAATGTTTTTAAACAATTCTACATCAAAATAAAAAGAAAACTTACAGGACAAACAAACTTAAGGACGAAATCGGTCCACGTTTGGAGGTGACGATTGAGAGTTGTGAGTTTACACTTAAAACTTACAGGGTTTGTCAAAAACTCAATACCTCAACCCCTAACAAAAAATGTTTCCGGTTTTGGACTGAAGTTCTAGGTTTATGAGACCAAAACAGTAACTCCCAAAAATATGTTAAGTTATGTGATTCAATATTGAAGTATGTTTCACCCAGGTGGCACGGGTTCAACTCCCGGCATGGGGAGCACGGATTCGACTCCCTGCATTGTTGATTTGGTTACATATATTTTCCGGTTTATGTGCTTGATCTCAAGGATCCGCTTATAAACCTTTGTCAAATAAGACAGACAAAACATAATTTTTACTGACACAAGGAAGGAAAATTACACCAAGGGCGAGGTCAGAATCGTACTGACGACGGATACAGTGCGCAGACTGCTGGCATGAAGGGCAAGGAGTAAACTCAACAGGCCACCCGTCCCCTCCTGCATTGTATTTCCTATTTAACTTTATCGATTTAGCATTAGTATTTTACATCGATATTACAATGTAATTATGTTTTTATCAGTGGTATCTGTTCGTTAATTGTTGTGTTTTACCTAAGCTCGTCTACGTTTTTCTTCTGGAATAATAATTACCAAAGTAATTCATCAGGAAAGTGTGGTACACGTGTCGAAGGTTGGATAACCTACTTTTTAACAATTATAATGTTAGTATAATTTTTATTACCAGACATTTACCCTCAAAAGCTTCTCTTTTCTGTCAGCTTCGAAAATACACTTTCAAACGTAATTTTCCAAACTGTCTTAGGGCTGTGTTTCACTGTTTCTCTTTGTTCTATACCGCCCTCCCAAAAGTTCAATTTAATTTAATTTCTCAAAAATACTTCCCCTTCGCTCATATTGCCTGCATATTTGCAAATCCCACCCGGTAAGATTCTTGAGGACCACTCAACGCTATCTGCAAAAAGGATATATTAGGGATAAAATCAATCCAGAAAACCAATCAGAACTCTCACCAACATCTTACCGAGTAAGTTTTGCACAAATACACGCCATAGCTGATGCCACTCCAAAACCCGTAAATTTTCCCATCCAGATCCGCTTTTTAGCACCACCGAACACCGTCGTATCCAGTAGCCTGATTACAAGTCTGACATCTCCCCCACCCTTTTCAGATTTTTCCTCCGATGCACATTATGTAATAATTGTCGCCAGATCCCATAAGAGAGGGGGGGAGGAGATACCCTACACCCTTCATATCGCATTACGCACGATTGTGCATCGGCATAGAAAAAAATTCCACCGATAAGGACAGGATGATCAAACGCGAGAGGGAGTCAAAAACCTGTACTGTATCTCATCTTTATTAGGTTTTTTCAAGGGAAAGGTGATACACTGGGGCTTTATTGAGGGGAATTTTTCGATCAGGAGTTGGAACGTCTTCGGAGGGAAAAGTGGAGGTGAAATATTTAAGATATGCGTCAGGGGTGTCATCCTTTTTTGAAAGGGGGTCGGGGGGCTTCTATGGGTAGAGTATGGTAAGTAAGGTGTGATGGGATAGAGGGAGTTTTTCAGGGATGCGTTTTCAGACGTTTGGCAATTTTGAGGAGCGATTTCTGAAGATTTTCATACTTGAAGAATTAATATTTTATGACATTAAAAAAGATATTCTGAATTATGTGTACAAGAAAAGTTGCAACAGTTTTGAAATTTTTCTAAGTAGAAGTGATTGGTTATTTAGGGCTTTTTGACCAAACTAAACCATGTTACCACTGAACCGTAAGCAAAAAAGGTTATCTTAAAAGTTAATATCGCACCCTTGCTACAAAAGTGCCACAACTCAAAAAACTATGTTTTCCAGGAATTGCAAAAACTGTTCCCGGGCTTACGACGGCTGGACGAAAACTCAAGATGTGGCATTTCAGTGGAAGGAATCATAGCCATCTTGATAATAACAAAACGCCATAACTGCCATCTGGCGGCTGATTTTTCAATGCAACTTCTGGCTCTTTTGGAGATTGGTAGAGATGTGAAAACTACGCCTAATGGCGGTCATAACTCAAAAATTACAATTTTTGAGTCGTGGCACTTTTGTAGCAAGGGTGCAATATGTAATTCTCCTAGAACAACAGATTGTAATTCATAGGGTTTATCATATTTATGAGGATTTGATATAATAAGACGAGTAGACAATCTAAATGTTATTGAAGAAAACAACAGTGAACTTAAAAAAAGTAACTAATCTGAATAGTATAAAATATCCAGAATCGGTCCGGAATGTTTCACATCACTTGTGTAAATATTTGATACGCCTAAACAGGCCCGTATTTAGGGTTTTTGCCGCCCTGTGCATATCGATTTATTGCCGCCCCTCTATTTCATTTTCTGTTTCAAGTAAATGCCCCCTCCCATTTGACTATCACCATTTAACTCACCTTTCTCAGAAATGGTGGAATTTTTCTGAAGCTCAGTTCAGGGCCGCCGAGAGCCAAGTCGGGTCCCGGGGACAAAGTTGAGAAGAGGGTCCCCAGCGACATATATACTAGACCTTTCGAGGGAGGGGACAAAATATTTCCGAAGTACCTCCACACATGCATTCATAGAATTAATGTAATTTTACAATATTTCTAGGCAAGATGTGAATTTCGCTGAACTTAAAATTTTCGTTTTCTTGATAGTAATACAATGAGTAACAAGCACTATAAAGGGGCCTGGGGGAACTCCCAGAAATTTTTGGAAATTCAAACCTTAAAAAATGTTTGAAACTCATTTTTGGATATTGTTCACAATTGAGTGCAACCCAGGGATGGGCTTTTTCTGAGATGAAAGTTAACCCCTTTAATGATGATTTAATTTAATGATCTTAAGCATGTATTTGTAGTGAATTTTTATTATCGCCCTCTCATAATGAATTCTTTTGGGGGTCTGGGGGTACCCCCCAGAAACTTTTTGAAAGTATGCCAATAAAAAAATGTGAATTTACTCATTTTTGGCCCTTCATGTGAAAACTATGGGGTGCATTTTTTTTCAAAACTGTATAGCATTTTGAATTGTTGTAATCTGCTGCCCCCCAAAATTTTGCCACCCTATGCTATAGCACATATTGCACGTGCCTAAATACGGCCTTGACCTAAATTATTCCTTTGTACGCCTTTTTAACCAGTTGTTTTAAACAGTTTACCTTGTTTTAGCATACCTTCGTTTTGGTAACTAGCAACACAGGGTAAACGAACCTCTTCACCTAGTAATAAAAAATACGTTACTCCCATGAATGAGATCCTGCTCTATGAATATCATATTTGCATTCAAATAATCCTCAACTCGCGATCAACCACCTTTAACAGCTATCAATTTTCTTTAATGGAAGCGAACGACATTTTCAATTATCCCACCGAAGAACAAAGATCCGTTGGGTGTGTCCCCCTGGATACCTGAACTTTCTCCCCGCTCCAAATTAACCCTCAACAGAGTCCGTAACAATTCAAGCGAGATGGGGCGGGGAGAGATGTACCATGACAACTATCTGAGAGTTCCTTGGAATTCCGAAGTGAATTGCGAGTTTGGTGACGTTGAGACTTGGGGAGGTTGTGTAGGATAAAGAAACGAATGGGTTAAACACATAGTAGAATTCTCTGTTCAGGTTCAGCGCCTTGTTTTGATTTTTTTCTCAACTGAAACATTTTATACATCTGTTTATCAAGTGTTATATTATTTGAAAATTAAGTTGATTCCATTGAAATAGGAAATCTCAATAATCGTAATTTAAGAGGTTTTAAACATTCCAACGTTGTTTTATGGGTAACTGGATCTACAGAAACTATTTATTCACGATGCATTGATTTTTTATAATTTAAAAAATAGCATAAATAACTTATTTACGATAGTCAGTTGACAAAACAATACATAACTACCCTCAATTTTTATTATGGGGCCATCCATTAATGATGTCACACTTTTTTGCCCATTTTTGCCCCCTTTGTCACAAACTGTCACACTTCCCCATAGCCCCCCTGTGACATGTCACGCTTTTAAACCAACAATATGTCTAATACACGAATTTGAAAGTGCCCGGAACCAACTTTTTAATTTGAGCTTAATTTTACCCCTCTTGATAGTTTCATTTCTATCAACTTTTAAGATGCCTTTTGAGAGAAAAAATAAGTCGGTCGTTAAAACAATTTACCGTTTTTTTTTCGTTGATTTTCAGCTGCAGAATGTGATGTCACAACTTTTAAACCCCCCTCCCTCCCCCTTGTCACATACTGTCACAATTTGATTAACCCCTCCCCCCCTCTGAGCGTGACATCATTTATGGACGGCCCCATGATAAAAATCCGAATTGGAAAAAATATACCAGAAGTAATTGTGTCTACCTAAAATAAGGAAACTAAAATACGCAGGGTACTTATATTGTCGACTGTGCCCGCTTGCCCCTGAATCTTAAAAGCTCTACCAAATCTCATACCACGTGCCGCTGAATCTAACGGTCACTAAACAAGATAATACGCGGACCTGGAAAAAGTTGTAACCTTCCCCCGAACCTAATCAAATTTACCCAAACCTTATGTATTGCTCCTATGGAGCTTCCCCCGAACCAGGTTCGTAGGTTCGGGCACTTATTCCAGTCCAGGTCCGATAATACGTTAGTACCAAACGCAGCAACCACTTCAATACCTAACCAAACGTTAAAAGCCTAGTCAACCTCCCAAAATCTAACGTCTCAATCTTGCAGTTCAAATTCATCTCACTTTCTTACAACCGGCATATCTGCACCGCAACCCATTGTCAAAAAGCCCACAACCGTACAATTACCATCCACCAAAAGGAGTTCTTTCAATAACCTTATAAAACCTCGCGAAAGGAAAACGCCCATCCACGGCGAATATTAATACCTGCCACACGGATCATTCAATTTGAGCAAATCGTACATATCTGGACTAGATATACTCTGGAACAAAAGGGACAGCGAGGGAGATTGTTCGAAACAAGACGTTCACGAGAACAGGTCACGTCGAACATACTCGCTTCTAATGAAGGGAGGGACCCGCCTCGTGATGCGTGACACCGGATCGTGACACTGGACTCTTCGGTCCCAGGGATGGTGGATAGAAATATCGGTCAGAAAGGGTTGGAAAGGATAGGAGAACCATCGGATCTTTTTGACACATTTAATTATGAAGCTATTGCCGACGTGAGGAGGAACTACAAAATGGCATTAGTGAATACTTTTCAGAAGGCTCATTGAGACTTTACACTTTAAGTATTCATTTTGGAGAAACTATCTCCAGCGAACCCGTATGTCTGGGGTTCGAATTCCAGTTTGGCATGGATGATAGTTTCTGTCCTTGTGTGTGATGAATGAATGTGGCCCCCTGTTAACAAAGGGGTTGTGACTGCGAATGTGTGTATGTGGCGTGGGGAACAGTACTTGACCTCCGTGACTTCGGTTCACAGGTTCCAACTGGGTAATGTGAAGAAAGTACTAATTATGGCATTTCTGTTGGCTAATGAACTCTGTTAAATCTGTGACAGTTCAATTATATCTGCCATAGGAAAAAAATCTTAAGTGAAAAGTGCAAAGGATCATTCACACTGGTTCACTTTTATTGTTCATACTGAATGATTCACTACTTGATGATTTGCATAGAAAAGTGAAGGTGTAAAGACCGAAACACCAAATCACACTTTTCCATCTTTTCACTTTGGATTATTTATCCAAAATGAGCACCAAAAGTGAAAAGATGAACAGTGAGAGTGAAACTGGGAATGAGCTTTAAGATTCATACTGTTGAGATGACACCTGGTCAAATAGCAACATTTTCTATTGAAAGCTGATGCAAACATGCATATTTCTCAATTCCTCTCAGCAAGATTTTTACCTCATTTTAAAAACCAATTTAGAGCGTTTGCAGTGACTAGAAATCGCATGTTTTGAATAACTCTTATCCGACAAACCATTTAGAGAACTCGCTGACATCGAAATGGAATCCGGGAATATTCCTGGAAAGAGAGAGCCAAGTTTTAAAAAAAGCACATATAAAAAATACCTTTCTTCAAAAATCAGACGCCGATGGTAGACGCAAAGGTTCTTTGAATCGCGATAGTTCGATAGGACTTCGTCGAATCAACAGAGCACCATGTCGAGAATTTCTCCTACCTTGTTGACCACTCAGGATTGCACACCGATGCGAGCTCTGTTAATTTCTGTCTCTATGGTCAGAACGTGCCACAGTTTCATGCCGGGGAAATCGTACACCTGATGAAAGATCAAAATCGGGAGCTGCCTCAAACTTTATTTTGGAGTGCTGGCAATTAATTTTTGAAGGAGTCTGGGAGAGTTGAGACGTATGCTCTGGAATGCACGGGGGATCATTAATCTTACTGAAAGGGGTTGGTGTCACAAATCAGCTGCGCTTTGGGATGTTCGGAGAATTTCACACAGAGTACAACGCCTCAGCCTATTTAGTTTGCATGATGGGATTATTTTTCTTGACATCTGTTTGTTCAATGCGTGAATTGCGCCAATTTTCTGTTACAAAACTAAAATGCTCTATTATCATTGAATTCTCCGTCACGGTGTCGAAATTTTTTTTAAGCCCAAGGGCCGCATTTCCTACTTTGTAAATTACTGGGGGAAACGCTAGTTTTGGCATCCTGAGTAGTGAAATCTGGACAGAAATTGAACTAAACTTCATCTTTCCATTACCCGTCAGTTAATTTTTTCCGTTCTGAACAAAATTGTTAGGACTAAGTTCCGTCTCTAGAAGAGAAAACATTCACTAGTGGAGCAAAGAAAGCTACCTCACCTTAATTTATTGTACTATAAAGTGGAGTAACTGGGCCTTACTGGAAACTTTGTCCCAAGCATCGTAAAGAGATTCATACATGTTGTATCTACAGGTGCATTATTATCAATGGAAAAACTTCTAAAGGTAGGTAGGGTACATCATACGGATTCAGAATTGCATAGGAACCCATGCCCCCCACTTTATCCTAAGCAACCCGTTTCCGTACAATTTTCACCTTTAGAAATTTTGTCTCTGATGAGTTCAAATGAGAGTTCCTCATGAGGTATAGCTCCCCTCAGAGAATCTGTCAAGCTCTCCTAAACTCGCCGTAATGTATGTTTTTTCCCTACCTGAGATACGTGGGTCGCCTAATCTCCCATGGGCGGAGGCAGGTGGGTGCGGTGCCCCGATCACGTGACGAATGATGAGTTTCTTAATTCCTTCCATGCGAGAGAGGTCGCCCCATCTCCAAACTGCAGAGAAATTCATCTCGTATTTCAATCGCTGCCAGTTACGGCCTCTAATTTATGGCTGATCTAAGTGAATCGCGTGTGGATGGGAGTATCATCCGTGGGGATGTAGGTTTTTGAACAAATGATGGAACAGGTTTTGATGCAACATTGTATTATTGCCCATCCAGCACTTTTAATACTGTTCTCGAACTAGCGGTAGAGTGCATATTAGAGTGCTTTGACAAAAAGCGCTGAATGTGCAAGTATGTTGAAGGTTGTGATTTCTAATGCCATTTGAAATTTCCAAGCTTCATCAGCACAGAAATAGGGAATTCACAGGGAAAAATTCACAATAGGGGCCATTCATTAATTACGTAAGGATGATTTTGGCATTTTTTGACCCCCCCCTCCCCCCATGTAAGGGTACGTAAGATTTTTCAAACCCCTCCCCCCCTATTCTTACGTAAGATTCCATTATGTTTTTCAAAATAATAAAATGTAAGAAAACCCTCCGTTTGACGTAAATCAAAGATTTTTATTTTTCAACAGATAAGTAGTAATATTCTTGCTGTCAACTACATATTACTATTATATTATTATCTCTTGGAATTGTTAATAATAATTGGAAATTGTTTATATTAACTAGGAAAATCTTACGTAAGAATTGGTTTGACCCCCCACCCCCCAAGTAAGGGTATGTAGAGATTTTTCCAACCCCCCCTCCCCCTCGGGACCCTTACGTAATTAATGAATGGCCCCATAGGGGAAAACACAGAGGCTTAGGGAATGTGCTCCTGGGAAAGTGTGTCCCATAAAACGTCAGGAGTCTGACTCAAGCCTCGCATTCTTCCAGCATCTATCCCCATCTCCACAATTTCACCTTGAGAGGGTAAACTGCGCTATGACATCTTGAAGGAGATTCCGATTAAAGATTCACATTGAAGTGCAAATAAACATACAAAGAAAATAGTGAATCAAAGGTTTATAAACTTGATAATATTTTAGCGGAGGCGATAAATTTTATATCCTTCCACAAAAATTAGTTGAGAACCCAAGAACTCCATTTTTACAACATAAAAACCGACTAAAGCTATCCATTATTCTCGCAATTACCAATATCCCCCCTACAAAATTTTTTTATGATTACGCGATTGCCTGGTCCAACTTGATATAATTTTCAAAATTTCCATAAAAAGGAAAAAAATGAAAATAATAAAAGACCCCCCTATAAAAACACCCCTTAAAATTCGGTCTACACAACATATGCAGACAAAAAAGTTTTATATTCCTTCCTGCTTCCAAAGATTTAAATTCGGTATGTATTAGGATATTGAACATATTTGAAATTCTCAAGCCCCCTCATGTCAAAAGCTAATATTTTATGCGAAACTACTCGGTCGAAGTTTTTGTCAGAGAAAACAACTAAAAATTTGTGTATGCCACAATTTACTCTATAAGTTTTAATATTTACCATGAAAACTCGAAGAACTCATCAACTAAAATTTTAAATTAGCGAAAACAACGTTCATGAAATAGTCATAGATGAGAAGGACCAATATCGAATAAAGGAGAATATTCAAATAACTAATTCTTTTCTAGATGGGGGTACATTTTATGAATAAACAATCTTCAAATAGCTCTCGGGTGATATTTAACTACGTGTACTCATTCTTCTTTAATGCATTGGGTGTTTTAGATGTTCCTCTTCATAAATCATTGGAATTAGAAATAACAGACATCCTTTAATTAGCATTTATTTAAAAAAATTATTATGCTCAAATAATTTAATTGAACAGCATATAAACTCTCCTAGGAGGAAGGCTAGAATTTTTATAACATGTATTTTTATCCAACTTCAAAGAACTTCTTCCTTTTATCCAGATATGTTAACAAGCTAATTCCCTAACGAAACTATTAAGTTACATCATAATTACACGATTCAGAACTACGATAAAAACACTATTGAGAAACTAAAGTATACAAACTATCTCTCCCTCCTTTAATCACCCTTAATTAATACCGACGTAGTTAGTAGATAAAAAGTAATGGAGCCAAGTAATGAAACCAGGCCCCACAAAACCTAATACGAACTCCAGCCTAAAACAAATTCCGCCCTTACAAACCTGAATACAAATTACTAAAATATGATACTGCGTTGGCTTGTTATTGATATTTATTGCGATCTCTCTGAGCTGGGAAGGGATGAATTACGGATACGGGCGGGTTGTGATGCATTACTTTTATCGAAATAATATCGTTTTTATACCTGCCACCCCTTCTATAACTCTTGTAGGACGTCCCACCGAACAGCAAAACAAGCCGGCTGCACGATCCACTAGCGACTACTGGGCTGAACCGTAGAGGTAAGAGCAAACAGAAAGTGCATCAGCTGCGGTCGTGCGTAGGAAACTGGATAGTGGCAAAGAGAAATAGGCCACGGGAGAAATCTTATTGGAGACAATCGCTCTTTATATCTGAAAAACGATCGCATGGGAGAACGTATAGCAAATTAAGCAGAAAGAAAAATCAAAAGTTTCTTTAGACCCGACAGTCCGAAAATACCAAACCTACATGATTTGCTCAAAGGTATCACTTAGCCAATCATGTAACCCTGTTATTTTTAACCATCGGGCCTAAAGACGCTTGTGAAAAATCCATCTTTATGTGTTTTTTTTGCGTGAATAATTCTTTAAATAAGGAAGGTTTTGATGGAGCCCCTAAAATCCCTTTCATTCGCAGAAAAAACTATATAATCTCTTTGTTACCAAAGTATGTAGAGACCAAATTGTATATTCTTTCCATTTTCCATGATTAGTTTCAAACGCAGAAGTCACGCTCAACCATGGACTCTTAAGTCACCAATTGAGCTGTTTAGTAGGAAAAGGAGCGTAAGTCACAACATATTAAGCTTATGAGTTAATGATTTGTATTCTTTATCTCCTCTGTATAGTGTGTTAATTGTTTAAGTAGAAAGTACAATAATTGGCTTGTAAAATAACCCAAAAACCCTTTCCCATAGAAACTGCAACGACACCGGTGCAGTGCAACAAAGACCTTCAATTATTACACAGAACCAGTACAATATTGGGATGACTTACATCACTTAAATTTTTTCGAAAGCCATTTATGGTGTTTCTCAGTCTTTTAACCATGAAATGTGATCGGGCGGGCACCTGTATACCAAAGCAATTGAAATTGTGGTAGAGTGGCGTGACAAGGAAAAAAATTCGGAGGGGATATTGGAATTTCGGGATCTGATTTGTAAATTTTTCATTTTCTATGGTCTAAAAAGGTAAATTTCCGACTTTCGAAGGATATATGTACCCAAATCCCCCCTCTGGCTACGCCCCTGGTGTGTATTATTACTCAAGCCACACAGACGTTCACTCACACAACCCTCTTCTTTACGCATTCTTTCAGCTTCACACAAGTCACAAGGACAGAAAAACAAATATCCTTGCCCAAGATTTGAACCACTTATGCCACTCTTCATAGTCAACACTAATAACTCAACACTAATTACTCGCACTAATTCTCATACAGGTCTACTAAGGTCTATTTACTAAGCTCATTAATTCTGACCAGCTCAATTCTAAGAAACATGCACTTTGTACCATCTACCGCTAGCACACAAAAATAAACACATTTACTACAACACTTTTAATCCTCTAATTAATAACACATCAGTTGTGTGATAGTGTTCTAAACAGGCTTCAAGAGTGTTGCTATTCAGAATGTGTTCTAAAAATAGCGTTCTAATATATGCTTATAATCTGAATGTGATTAAAATTAGATCAAAACACCACAAGAACACATATTCTGCCTTAAATTCACATATTCTTCTGTAAATTTTAGCAACACTTTACAGCACTATTTTTAGAATACGTTTCTGATGAACAGCAGCAGTTTCTAAACACATTGAGAACACTATCGCGCATCACAAAACAGAACAAAGTGTTCTAGCTAACACAAAAGGGAGCGTTGTCGTTTTGAGGACAAAAAATGTGTTCGTAAATGTGTCGTGAACGTTTGCAGTATCTCTTCAACGAAGGAAAATAGTACTTCGTTCACTCTAGCATTTCTTCTCTCTACGCCCTGATAAAGGCCGATAGCATCGCAGTAAGGTAGCTCCATGCAGCCCAGAGCCCAGCCTCCGACTACTAATCATGCTATCGACGTGTTTCCCCCCCTTTTCTTGCTTTTCTCTTGGCGTTCACTAAATTTCGTGAGACGTTCATTAAGAAACGAACATAATAAATCCCCCATAGCAATTACTGGGTCAACCCCGGGGTTGCCCGGTGCATGCTAAATATGAGATTCGCTCCTCAACAAAAGATTTTTCGCTTTCTTTTTTTGTGTGTGTGTTGCTGTCAGGAAGAAGATGAATATTTATGCGAAGCGCGAGCGACATGGTTTTAATTATTGTGCATTCCTTGGTGGACTGGCGAGGTTTTTTGGTCGTCGAAAATTTGATATCGGATACACTTTTTTATGCCCGTGCACATATTATCGTAACTAATGGTAGTCTGTTGACCGAGAACAAATTCAATGGACAATAATCATAAAAATCATCATGTAATCCGTGAGACAAATAAACTTGCTGAATATTTAAAAACCATTCTGATGAATTTAGTGATAAAATAGAACTTTTAAGCGTGTTATTTATGGTTAAACCTGGGACGCATACTCGGAAATTGGTTGAAATTTTTCGGCTAAGATTTTAGCAGTTAAGTAGAAGAGGTTTAGTTATTATGTTTAGTAATCCATCAGTCAGATTGTATTTGCGCTGACAATTAATTAAGCGCAAAACCTGACTTAAGAGAAACTAGGAATTAATGTAGATAAAAAATTATCTGATCATTGAGCACGGGTAACTAAATCAATTTGGCTCACTCCTAAGATTGTCTGATTTAAAATTCGAATTCGCTGAGGTTAACAATGAGGGAAAAAAGTTTTTCAATCAGGTTTTCAATCAGTTTTTCAATCAGGAACAGTGTTTTTACGAATGTTTTATCAACTGAGTAAGTGCAGTGGTTCTGTAATGATTGCGAAGTGATCCGAAAGCAGTTTACGGGGGTTGGTGAGCAACAGCGAGCAGGGGTGTATTTTTTAAAACCCTCTGGAAAATTTTATCTGTGCTATTTAATCGTCATCATCAGTCAGACTCAAATGTTTTTAGAGAATTAATTAATTTCTAGAATTTTTTTGAAGATTCACTAAAAAAGATTTTATTTGAAATGAACGGGTGTTTACTTGAAAATGATAGTTCAAATTTCATCTCATTAAAATGCAACTGCAGCTTTCTATGATAAATACTGAAAAACAACAAGAGGCCCTTGTAAAAACACCTTAAGTCCAGAAAATTTATAGATTTTCAGCAAAACGGATTTAAAAATTTGCGTACAGTAAATTTTGAAAGTGCTTAATATAATTCTGTAAACTATACTACAACAATTTATTTTTCACAAATTTTCAAAACTATATGAATTAAACTAAAAAGTAGTATTACCTTTTACATATATGCATAGCCTTTTTACCATTTGTTTTGATAAAATTATATAAAAATGGCTTTTGGTTTTTTTAACTAGGTTCTTGCTCTTTCAAAGAGATTAATATATTTTTTTACTTTTTATCAAACCTCGATACCTAAATCATTTATATCCAAACGAAACACTTTCGACACCGAAATTCCTTTTTTACATGCTAAAATCTAATAAAGGATCCACACATTTTTCTCTGCAGCCCCGATGTCAAGCTAATAAAAAACCTACAAGAAATCTTACATCCACTAGATTTCATTTCCTTTCTTCACGCTTTCTATAAGCGTTCGTTTCAAAAACTACGAGAATGAGAGTTCCCATTTACTGATTGTTGGTAAAATCCTATTCAATAAAATTCGCGTTTGATTTCCCTTCTTTTTTATAGGAAATAAAAAAATAATGAAAGAAAAAGTGATAATTCCACCGAATTACTAAGCTGTCACAAAAAAACGATTACGGGAGGAAAAAGGGACAGGGAAAAGGAGACAAAATATACGTGAATCTCTTTGGGCGGGTTTACGTGCAGCCACTCCAACGACGCTACCGTCGAACTTCTCCAAACTTTCCAATAGATGATGACGTACAACTACGTCACAGCACCATGAACCAACAGAAGGACCAGATTCTACATACAGATGAGGAGATGGATAGGGAATATTCCCATTGTTTTCCCCTCGACGTCCCAGTCGCGTTGTTGGAATCACTGAATGCAAATCCGCCCTTACTCGGGATGAATCGGATTCAGAAGAATTACTAATGACTTAAAGGCCGTGCCGCCAGGAAGCAATTATTTTGACAGTGTTGCATTTTTTCGAAAAGGTGAGCTTCCCATTCAAAAGCGTGATGGACTGTGTAAGCGACGTTTAAGATGAGAAATAGCGTGCGGTGGAAGCTTTCGAGATTAAATGGCGAATATGCAGGAAGAGGAAATATCTTCGATACCTGTATTTTGGAGTTTAATGCATAAAGTTGAGTGATTTAAGAAAATGCAAGAAAATGAGGAAATGGAGGAGTTTCTCATTTTTATTTGTTATCAGTCATAAATTTACCTTAACGATACACCTTAAACTGGTTACGAACTTAACAAATATAACCATTTTCTGAATTTTCGCATCTTTGTCCAATATTCAAATAAATATTGTTAAAGGTTTTTCATCCTATCTTATTATATAACTAAGCGAAAATAATAGTACAAGATAATTAGTTTCCCAACAGAACTTATTCAGAAACTTCTTTGTGAAAAAAATTGTGTAAAACGGTAATTAGAAATGTTATGGATAAAATTTTAGTTAATTGGTGGTTTTATAATTTAATCACGAAGACAGTGAATTAAGTCAGTAAAATTTGAATCTGAGGTATTAATAAACTTAACTCACACTATCTGATTAGTTTTCATAAGTAGTTTTTTTTTCAATAGTTGAGACAGAAAATGTGATATGTGTCATAAATACAGTTTGTGATTGCATTCTACATAAATGTCAACTCAAGAATAGCATTCTTGATACTATATTAAAAACCTTTAAAACACTACAAATATTTAAGGAATAGCCGAATGCTTCTTTTTCATCTAGAGCCGATGTAACCGCAAATTTTCGAACTCTCATAATATTTTTCCAAGGCAATGATTCGATATGGACTTATCCCTGCAAGATTAAATTTTTGAAAGGTTTTATTTAAGGGGGTCCGGGACACAATTTTCTAAAAACTCAAGAATTCTTTAACTCAGAATTATGAAATTTTTTATACTGATCAACCATCTAACAACTAAGCAAAATCACATCAGAAAAGTATTCAAAAAGTTTTTAAAAAATTAAAAATTGAAATTTCATTAAAAAAGTGGGGTCCTTTAAAATTGATATAACTCAAAATATTATTGATAAATTTTCAAAATTTTTTCACTTAATCAAACAGAAACACATTATCTTTATTTTGGTCAAGGCATTTTAAGAAATATTGATTTTTTGAAAAAATTTGAACAATTAAGTAAAAAATTCTTGAAATTTTTAGCAACTTTTTTTTAAATTCATATTTTAAAAAGTATATAAAATTTTTAAATTTCCCTTGACTAAATTAAAGTAAAATGTTTAAAAAGTATTTATTTCAAATTTCAACTCTTTACCTTGAACGGTTCTTGACTTATATCAATTTAAAGATGAGAAACAGTGAAAAAACACATCATAGAGAAAACCGGATTTGAATGTTGAAAATATAATGCTTGATTACCAAAGCATCCGGCAAAAAATGATTGTATCTCCGGTTCTATTTATGATAGAAACATAATTCAAACATCATTTTAAGCAGAAAATACAGGGTTCCTCTTTGAAAGCAAAATATTTTTTTTGAAAATCTTACGATTTTTGTGTCCTAGACCCCCTTAAGGAAAAAAGTACAAAATAATCCTAAAGAGCACTGATAAACCCAAATATTATATGTTGCGGGCAAAGTTATTAATTGAGTATTATTAATAACGCCGAGGTGGAGGCGGGCAAAGTGATAAATTTCATTCATAAAATGCCATTGAATATAGCACATTGCCCTCCTCCACTTCAGGCATTATTAATAATGCCCGTAACAAATATACCGAAAAAGCCAACTGATGAATACCATCAGTATACACTCTCTTGCTTTCAATCCTCTTTTCAAACCATCCCAACGGACCATGTTCTGCTGCCATTCCACAAAATACTTATATATATCTTTTTCGTACTATTTACTTCTTTTTATCAGAAGGTTTTCTTGACTTCACTTGTTTTTCCCCGGAGGTATCTCTCCTATAAATCGAATTAAAGAATCAGGGCAGGTGTTTTATAATGGAGAACCGCCAAATGAAGAATGACCACCGAGTACCAGAACCGTCTGAATCTGGCAGTTTAGAACGAGAGAAAGAGTGATTTAAAAAAAAGAAGAATGAAATGGCGGCTGTTTTTAGGGCTGTTTACTCTGTTTCCATCCAAACGGCGCTAGTAGTAGTAGTAGAAAATAGTACCTGGTTTTTTCAAATAAACGTGGGCTGGAGTTTTTATGTAGGTTTTTTACGTGAGGTGAGAGGAACGGTGAAATTTAGTGCTTGTGAAAACTGAAATCAAACATACCAGAACTATTTGAACAACTCGGGAGTTATTTTTTTTCCTTGTGTGTCAAAAGCAATAACATTAAAACACTTTTCAGAGAGTTTTTACTGAAAATCTATTTTGTATTGATTTCTTCTTTTGCGCTTTAGTCAACCCGTACATTTTCTTTTGCTCTCTTTCTTTTACGAATCAGGGGAGTTTGATTTGAATCGGAAAGCACCGTTCAGGCCCTTACAATTACCCTAATTTGTGGTGACCCCACAGAATGTTATCAACCCTGTTCATATTTCTTATAATCGAGCATTGCAAATATACGCTGGTGTTTTCCAATAAATTAACGAGTTTTTGATTGCTATGCATTTTAGAAGACAGTCGCATGCTATAAAAGTTCTTATAATTGTGAATTGATGAGTATTTATAGTGAGTATATATAGTGAGGGGACTTAAAAAAGCAATAAAATCATGCCCATTTTCTCACCGTTTAAGTTACCTACTCCAATAATTGAGAATTTCTCTTCAGGAATTTTAATACCAATTACCCTATTTTGTTACCCCCACCTATTTTGTTCCAGCACCTGTATTTCTATAAATCAAGCTTTATAAATAAACACTTGCGTTTAGAAATAAGATAATGAGTTTTAAATTCGGTACATTCAAAGATCCTCGCATGCAAAAAATTTTTAAATACTCGTAAATTAAAGAAACTTCATTATGAGATAAGTTGAGATTCAATCCTTAGAGTTAGGAAAAAAAGCAATCAAATAATGCTATCAGCATGCCATTTAAATCAAACAATCAAACATTCTGCAGTAATTTGCGTTTCGAAAATTTTATCTACATTTTTACATAATTTCATCGAGGGTTCTGCCTTTTTCTGATTGGATGCAAAAAAAAAGTTAATTTCGTAAATTGGACACAATAAACGATGAATGTTAAAACGAAACGACCCAATTCCTCATTTGAAATGAGAAGATGAAAACCCAAAAAGGTAACTAGCTCCACAAAACGAAAACTAATCACAGAGAGTAATCGAAGTTAATAAAAAAACCTAGTCTAAATCTTTCATAATAATTAGCTCCTTTCTCCCACAACTCTCGATGAATGAAATTGCATTAGCAAGAGGGGCAAAAACGTTCCGGTAGCTGAGAGCACATATAAAATGACGTTTAACAACAAAATATTAATAAGAAAATCCGAGTAATTATGTAATTATTTCCAATTTTTTGTGGCAAATTAATCAGCACCAGGGAACATCATTGGTACACAATAAAGAAATTAATAGCAATAAAGTTAATGAGTTTTCAACCTATATTTGGAACGGACGAAATTATTTCCTGCTCCTGTTTACCAGCTCGGCTTTTACCAGACGCCCCTTTTGTTATCGGGCGTTGCTGTTGTTTCGAAACTGGTTATTTTGATGCCTCGTATGGATCATTAATATCTGATGGGGTGGGGTGTAATCAAGTTCAAAGCCATTCCACAACAAAATATTCATTACGCGATGGGAAAAGGAGGAACTTAATATCAGATCTAATGTGATTAAGCGCGGGAAAATTCTGTCAAAGGTTTTATCCATGATCTTTCTAAGTGGATTACTAGTTGGACAGTTAGGTTAATTTTTATCAGACATTTTGGTGTTTATCTCAACGTGTCTAGCAAACGGACAGCTACAAAAACATTTAAAATTTGTCAAACTAGAAATTTCTGATATGTGAAAATTATACAATCAATATACGAGCCAACCATCATATTCATGTAATCAGACCGCTATGAGAAAAAAATTGAACAGAAAAACAAAACTTTGAAAAGAAGTAAAAGGCTAAAGAATACCACACAAATTTTAGAACAAAACGTTTTTGCAGGGTTTATGAATTACCATCACCCCAAAATTCAGTGAAATAACCCGTTTCCTTACCAACTAGCACAATATTGTACAAAAAAAATTGTTTTTCGTGGCAGTGGAACTATACAACTATAGCACTCATGAAATCTATAGAAGATTACAGAAAAGTAAAATGTAACTCCATTCAGCTGTTGGAAAACCACAGAGTATAGAGCTTAACAGAGATGCCAAACGGACGTTTTCCTCCTTAGGCAATTAATTAAATTCAGGTCGCAGATTATAATTAAATTCACTAGCAGCCAATCAGAAAAAGATAAATGCGTAAGTGAATCCTGATTGGATATGGCAAGCGGCATTTAAATTGTGTGTGGTGTTGTTTTTCCGATTTGGATTTAAGTGACAGCTTCAGTGGGCGAATGACAGAATTAGCAGGAATGACTTGGTATTAAAGGAGGCGGGTTCGTTTGGCCTGACGTTTTTCTATGGGAAAAGCCTTGTTAAAAAAGTTGCCATTAGCATCTATGGAGATGAACTCTCTGTTAAGCTCTATACTCTGTGTGGAAAACTAGGAACGACAGAAGCAGTGAAGAGGACGAAGCGGCACCACCATTGCCATCAAATGTCCCTAACACCTATCCCATCTCATCTCAAATTGAAATGAAAGGGTGAGGAATCAAGGGGAAACAGTTATGAAGGATGCGTGATTAGCTGCTTAGTTTACAATGTTTAGAAAATAAAATTGTAAGAAAATGAGAAAGTTTTTGTGATACAAATTTCTTGGGTTTTTCTTGCAAACTTCTTATTCAGTAATCACTGCTACACCACCTCTAGAAGCCAAAGAAAGGTAAAACTTCTCATCAATACTACACTTAGTAAGAAATACTTATATTCACATCAATGACAACAATAAAAATTTGTTGATTTTGGAGAGGGGGCACATTCGGACAAGTTACTTATCTCTATGTTAAATTCCATTTAAAAATCTGAAAAAAATATCAATAGGTAGTTGTATTGGTACCACCCTTAACCTGAATTTTCAAAAAAGTGTTCCCATTAGAACCCTAAGTATTTGAAAATTGCCTCCATACTGAGGACTGTCTGGGATCAATCTGCTCAAAATGATATTTCTAGGACTGAAAGAAGCACTCACTTCCCTCAATACAAATTTTTAAAAAACTCCTCCTTTTTTGAAGATTATGTTGATTCAGAGTATGATATTGCCATAAAGAGAATTATTTTCCAGTTGCGATTAAATCAATCCCGGATATATTATAAAGGCGAAATCTTCGAAATTTTTAATACTAACCTTTGCTCTTTTTGCAACTTGGAAGAGAATGAGACTTTGCAACACATATTTAACTCTTGTCCTCTGTATAACCACCATAGACTAACTCATTTACAAAATTTAAAACCTTTTCCTCAGATTCTAAAGCAGAAAAACATAAACTATAATTTAATTTTCCTTTTTACTATATCTGTTTTAAAACTTCGCCGCAATATATTACTTGAATCGACATAGTCATACTTTAAACAGTTTGTTAATAAAAAAAATTGCAATGAAATTTGTGTGTGTGCTAAAAAAAATATGTTTATCTGCTGTTAAAATACTAATGTTAATTTATCTGTGTTAAATTTGTTATTTGTAGTCTCCTACTGCTACTTTTTATTTGTCATTTTGTAAACGGGCAGTGCCCATTACAATAAAGTTTCTTGTCTTGTCTTGTCTATTTGAAAATTGCCTGATTTGGAAGGTGCAAAGTAAATTTTCTTCTCCTTTTATTCGTGTGAAAATTCAATCAAGAAATTTTTTAAAGTAGAAATTTTGTCTTGAATTCTATTGTGGCATCAATAAAGTTAAGTCCAGAAAAAACTAGTTTCCCAATTTCTATTACAAATAACTATTTTTCACTCTTAAAACTGGAGATAGTAGATGTATAGGGCACATTAGAACACAAAAAGTTGGGGCACATTCGAACAGTTCAAAAATTCGCTCTAATTACTTTTCTTGATTTCGAACGTATTTTTAAACTTTAAATACAGTGTTTCAGGTACTTTAAATTTAATAAGTTTAAATATTTTTAGCATTCAACTTAAAATTAAAATATTTTAACATTATTCCAGTTTTAACTTATATGATAGAGGTTGAATAAGTTTTTAAAAAATATTTTTTCCGTCTCTAGAATATGTTTTTATTTAACATTCTTTAATATTAGTCAAGTTTTTAAGCATTTAATTTTGTAATCCCTTTTAAAACCAGTTGAAATATAATTTGCTTACTTAGAAAACTTTTAGACTAAGTTTTTATCCGGTTTTTAAAAACATATATTAGTTATTCTTTGCCTATAAATTTTCACAAACCCACTTACGACCGTATTCTGTGCTACTTGATCAGCGGTTAACAACCAATCAAAGAAGGAATCGCCGACTCTGATTGGTGGAATCCAACTTAGATTGCTGTTTAACCAATGATCAGAAAAATCACAGAATACGGCCGATTTAAACATAAATTGATCATGTGTTTCTTCCAATTATTTGTCAATAAAGATTATTATTATTATTATTATTATTATTATTATTATTATTATTATTATTATTATTATTATTATTATTATTATTATTATTATTATTATTATTATTATTATTATTATTATTATTATTATTATTATTATTATTATTATTATTATTATTATTATTATTATTATTATTATTATTATTATTATTATTATTATTATTATTATTATTATTATTATTATTATTATTATTATTATTATTATTATTATTATTATTATTATTATTATTATTATTATTATTATTATTATTATTATTATTATTATTATTATTATTATTATTATTATTATTATTATTATTATTATTATTATTATTATTATTATTATTATTATTATTATTATTATTATTATTATTATTATTATTATTATTATTATTATTATTATTATTATTATTATTATTATTATTATTATTATTATTATTATTATTATTATTATTATTATTATTATTATTATTATTATTATTATTATTATTATTATTATTATTATTATTATTATTATTATTATTATTATTATTATTATTATTATTATTATTATTATTATTATTATTATTATTATTATTATTATTATTATTATTATTATTATTATTATTATTATTATTATTAAAGCTTTGCAGTAAAGATACTGCATTAAAAAGGTTAAAAACACTCTAAATACGAATAAAATCGCATTTTCGACGGTAAATATAGGTTACACAAAAAATAAAAGGTGATAAAAAATCCAAACAACTCACAGTCATCAACATTCATATCAAAATTTGAAATTTCTACCCAATAAAAAACTTTTACAGCCCAGCGCGAAGTACCCCAAAAGTACAAACACAAGGGAGAAATATTTATTCTCGGGCGAACTTTTTGCTGCTCCATCATAAAAAAGAATGAAGACAGAGGACCCGCGTGCGTCCAAATATATAAATGTAAATAGGTTCCAAAGCGAAAGAACGAACACCTTCATTTCCATAATCGATACAAGTGAGCATGCTCAAAGGGATAGTGGCTCAAGTCACATAAGATAAGAACGAACTTTAAAATAGGCACAGATTTGGGTTTCTTTTGTATCATGTTAGTTTTGATGAACAGTTTTTAATATAAAAAGATGTAATCGTTCTTTTCTTGTTTCTTTACTTAAATTAACGATGGAATAGTAATAATTAGGGCTGTGATTTATATGTAATTAAAAATCCAAATATGTACATATAATATGTGTTTATTCTCGCAAAATATGTATTAAAAATGACAAATATGTAATAATAAAAAGAAAATTTTAAATAATTTTTTAAAAGGGCATCTTCAAATATTACGCAAGCACATAGTAAGGAAGGGTAGTTTTCGCAATTTGCCGACGGCTCATGTTTTTTTGCGGTCTTGTAGCTAGAAAAAAGCGAAAACCACTCGTCTACTTCAATTCTCGGCGCGCCTGACTCGTTTAATCTGACAATCCCGAATTCACAACCTTTTAAAAGTTAAATTCTGCATTGGGTGCACTAATTTTAACTACAATTTGAACGCGTATTTCATTTTATGGGTTACTTTAATTCGAAAATATGTCAAACGTGTGATTTATTTTTGAAAAACTTCAAAATGGATAAATATGTAATAAAAATATGTAGTTATAGGTTGAATATGTAAAAATATGTAAATAAACCGAAATATAAGAAACTATGTAAAATAAACATGGTCTTAATCGATTCAAAAATTTTTAAAACGTATAGAATTCAAGAGCACACTTTAATATCAGATTCCTGAACAAATACCCCAGTAATAATTATAGGTGGAGACTATAAAAATTTCTCCCTTAAATTCAAAATAAATGTTTCGAAATTCTAGGTTTTCAATTTTCTTGTATACAGTTGACTTCAGAGATTTAAATTCAACTGTTTTACGGTACGTTGCTTCACATCGAATTTTACTTTTCATTACCACAATAGTAAAACTTGAAAATTAAAATGTGAGATTTGTGAAAGAAAATCTTTTCAACTCCACGCTTCCATAAAGATATTTTTCGTAAGCATTTCTTATATCCCGCACAAAAACTGTGCACATGCAAAATATATAACTAGTTATCCTTCCTCCAAACGATCATTGCAATTTTATTACTCTTTTAAAATACTAGCTGATTTGCCCGGCCTTTGCAAAGGTGGAATGTATTTATTTTTTTAATTTCCCTTAAGTTGTGCATGTCTAATTTTCTGTATTATCAATCAAATATCATCCCAGCGTCCCATGCGCGTTTTTTATCCCGGTGTTTCCGGTTCATTTTCCATCCCCGAGCTCTCGATTTTCCCGGTATCTTTTTCATCCCGGTGTTCCCGACGGCTTTTTTTATCCCGATTCCAACTTTGTAAATCTCCCTAACCCATCCCGTTCCGGTGCTGCCCATTTAGATATAATGTCAGTTACCAAATTAAAATATCTAATCTAAGTTAAAAAATTCAATTAAAATTAGTACTGTCATTCTAAACCCAAATCTGTTTTCAAAAATCATTTGATTGATAAAATGCATGAAATAAAAATTCATCGAAAGCCTTTTTTTATTTGTGGTTTTCATATCTATCTCAGGGACCATCTGCATAATATAACTACATCATCACGAAATATTCACAGTAAAGAATTCTGTCAACAATTTCCTCAAAAGGAAACAAAATTCAACATTTTCCAATTTATAGTAGTAATTCATTAGTAAGTAGGGTTGACAAAAACGGCATTATTAGTGAATTTTATAGAATAAATATTAAAACAAGTTGAAAGTAATTTTTCGTTTTAAGGGACGTCTATAAATTACGTGAGGTGATTTTTCCAAATTTTGGACCAATCCTTCCCCCTTGGTGATATTTTGCTAGACCCCCTCCCCTCTCGATATCTCACATGATATTTACTCAATTTCTTTTAAGTAAAAAATTTCTTGATATGTTCTAGCCACTTCTGTTTTACCTTGTTGATTGAACGTTTAACACATACAATGGGAAAAAAATTTTATTACAAATCCATTTTGAAATTAAAACTATTGTCTTAAACTTGTAATAATCATTGCTGACTGCCTTATGATTCCATGTTTGGAATAATTGCGCATTTTTCATAAACGTTTGCTAAAGAAAAAAAAAGGGTAAAAAAGGGATATTCTCTAAACTAGAAGTTGATACAATATTGTAATAGACTCCTTCTCTCCCTTGGTGAGATTCCCATTTACCCCCTTCCCCCTTTTTGACCTCGTGTAATTTAAGGACGTCTCCTTATAACCAACCTCTTTAAAAACTTTAACTACTATGAAAACTCTATTCATAGATTTCTTTCCACATACAGAGTGTCCCAAATTAGACTGACACATTTTAAAAATCGATAACTAAAAACTTAAAAACTAAAAAAGATACAAATACGTCGTCCTACTCCTGGGAGTCATAGTTTTAAGATGCAACAAACCACGTATTTTTATCTTTTTTAGTTTTTGAGTTATTAGTTATTGATTTTTAAATGTGTCAGTCTTTTTTTGAGACACCCTGTAGATACTGTAAAAATGTTCAAAAATAAATTAAATATCTAGTTAAAGGTATAAGTCCTGTGAATCGTGAATACGAAACAATGAAACACTTTCATCTCTGTTTGCATGGAGGAAGTTTTTAATTTTCTATTCCGCTAAAATTTTTATTTTAAAGTAAATTCAAATAGCTTAAATAAGGAGAAATATTATTTAAAAATTTAATACTTTAATTAATTATTGAAAAAACACAACTAAAGTGCTGTTGATTTGAGGACATAGAGCGTTCTATAATGTGCTGTGTGGCCGTTCGCAGCATACACAAAACTTATATTCAGTTGACTTAAATCACTATCATTCAAAATAACCCATATCTAGAAGGTAAAGCGAGCAAGGGCAAAGCAGACAAAAAGGAAAGGGGAAAATTTTTTATCCTCACACCCATCCCTTGCTAAGAAAAATGCACGGATATATTCGGCACACCGGTAATTTTAGCAGGAACGGTGCGACCTTTCGAATTTAAGGTTTCGGAACGCGTGCTCCGCACCACGAAATTTAAAAAAAAATAAAGAAGTATCCCAGAAAGGAGGGGGTTGCTAGTTCGGGAATCGAATAAAATAAATTTCCGGGGCTGTCGGTTTCGAGCAAACTCGAAGCTGGGTGAAAAGCCGGAAGTGCCGGAATTTTTATGTATCCAGCGAAGTTTTTCGTGTCTTTCTTTGGAGGGGTGGATGAATTTTTTTTTGAATGTTCGTTGTGGAAAAGATGAAAAGAGCGGTTCTTTGGCGTTTTGTGAGCACTCTAAAACGGATGAGGTATCAATTGGGCATGTTTGTGATCCAAAAGAGGGTAAATATTTTTTTTTCTAGCAGGGTGACAGTTTTTCTGGTTTAAAAAAAGACAGCCTAAAATTTAAGGTAACGTTTGAATTTCGTATGTTAATTCTGAAACAATGACGCAGCGATAAGTATTACCATAATGAGCAGTTATAAGCGTATCACGATAGCGTTTAAATATTACTTTTGTCAGTAGTTTTATGTTGGAATCGCATCAAATTAATATTTACAATCAATTATATTTATCAATATTGTATACAATAATATTTACAATAGTATATCAATTTATTTACAAAGATTTAATCCTGAGAAAGAAAATTTTCGTCATCGGACGAATTTGTTTTTCTTATTTCGAATTGAATTGCTCATATATCTTTCAAATGTACAAGTTCAATATATTGAAGCGATATTAAAAAAGTAAATATCAGTTTTGTACATTTTCATGACTTACTAATGAAATCCATTAGCAATGTACTATTACTAATCACTACTAAGTAGTACTTACTAGTAACAACCTAAACACAATTAATGAAAATTTTTAAAAATTAAGAAATTGCAGTTATTTAAAGATTAATATTCCTTGAGATATCCATATTTCTTCAATTCTGATGCTTTATTTTTCACTGATTAAGGGATAGAATTTAAGAATAAAGAATCTATAGCTATATTACTATAACTCAAAACAAAAATAAAATTTTTGTCTTTCTACCATTTTTCATAGTGAGACTGCTAATTCCTTTACCTAAAAGTTTATTTCCCCATTTACTTAAAACGACAAATACTAATGTCTTTAAATTAAAAACATCAGGAGATACTTAGAATATAAACGGCCTATGCAACAATAGCACACTCATATAAACATCAATCTTCTCACCTAAGAAAACAGTTCCCCAAACCCTCTCCAGCACGAGAAAAAACCCATCAAAAAATTATCCCAACATTTCAACACATATTTAACTCCAAAAAGTAGTCTCGCCCCGTCAATCCAAAAAAGCCAAAGCGCTGAGACACACTCGGCGATTATGATAGATCGGGAGCGAAGGAGCGTGAAGAGAGATGCCGACTTTTGGAGAAAACACGCCGAGAGCTTTCTATTTAGGACCCGCTTGGGGGAAAGGAAACTTTCTCGCCACGAGAGAAGAAATATTCAATTCATCAAAAGTCGAGTGTGTGTTGCATTAACGAGATAAAGGCTACTACGACAGAGAAAAAAGCTGCTTGACTCGTTGGTTTGGAAAATATGGAGAGGGAAGGAAGGGATAGTTAAACTTGACAGGGATTACCATAGAAGGTTACCATGAGACGTGCTTGAAAATTTAATTGTTTTTATTTAATCAATTTAACTCCTCCCCCAGTAAAAATTGCAAAGAGAAATACAAAAAAAAACCCACTTTTGGTGATAAAATAATATGGAGTAGTTATGACTCGTGATCAAATATATTTGGATGGGGGTTGATATTTGAAGGCCCGTATAGTCTACTGCTTAATGGGGGAGTGAAATTAGCATTTAATCCTATTCAATATGAATTGGGGTTTAAAATTTCTACAAATAACAAATCGGGGTTTAAAACATCAACATCTTTTTAAAAGTAAATTGAAAGATAATTTTTTAATTTAGATAGTCACCTTGTTTCTCTATCTCTATTCCTTGTCCTTGCCTAAATACGCCCCTGGATGTTGGTAATCATTAACTAAAAATCAACAAATTTCAGTAGTCAAAAATATATTTTGACCGCTAAACTTTGTAAATGACGTGGATGAAATGCATACTGGCATTAAAATTCAAAGATTTAAATTTTTATAATTTTTCTTCTTTTTCTCGATATTTTCTCTTCTTATTATTTAACATTAAAACATAAAGTCATAATATTCAACATTAAAAGATAAATATTAATATTATTCAATATTTAACTCCTATATTAAGTAGTATTTTTATTTATACTAACATTTATAATTAGTTTATATTTATTTTAACATTTCTATTTAATAAATTTCTATTAATAATAAAAGAGATAAAAATGGAATTTATTTAATGTTCTGAAGTATTTATATGTTTGTCATGTAAGAATTGCTAAAGTGGTAAGTAAATATAAATACAGTTTCTAAAGAAAGATCAATATAGACCGTCAAAAAAGCTTTGAAATGTAGATTTAGAAAGAAATATCGATTTTTAATTTTGTTGGTAATATCGGAAGAAGAAAGTAAGGAAGCAATACTTGAGTCTGTTTAAAACTTTGTACCATAGTTTTTTGTAAAAATAAAAGACTCCCAAGGTACTTCAACCGCGATCAATATTAACTTGAATTCTTGAAAAACGTTAAAAACATTTTTAAACTTCCTTGACAAAGTACATCCAGTTATTGGGGGTACATACTTTAAAATGTTTCAGTGAATATGCGTCTTATAACTGAATTACTATATGAATACTTAACTACTATGTATAATCTTATAACTTAATTACTTTATGAATTTGAATAAAACATCAAGTATACTTTCTCTATATGTAAAATAACATACTAATATACGATACCCCAAATATGTAAATGTTTCATGATTATAAAATTATGTGGGGATTAAAGTCCAACAAGTGTTGAATTTTTACTTTATTGAAATTTTATAATCAATAAATATAACATACTTTAATTTTTAGTCAATTTGATTTACTTTATTAAAATGAACTTAATTTTTTTCTAATCATTCTAATTACAAATGTACACGTGAAGCAGTTTTAACTAAAACGTGCTCGACAAATTTTATAAATCCCATATTTTTTTACAAATTTGCAATATAGAGGTTTTTATGTTTCTTACTCAAAGCCCGGAATAAAATTTTTAGCACCCTTCCATACTTTTTAGTAATTGGATTCTAAAGGGAAATGCATCACAATTGAAATAGCAATTTGATGTGTACATTAGATTTGTCTGAAAACCATCCCAATCGAATCATATAATCTAAAAACTCATTTATGCTTACATCTCAAATCTTTTAGGGAAAATTTAATACAAAGTCTCCAAAACAGAACTTCCAGATTTCTTATTAGCAACTGGATCCCGCGCATAATCGAAATAAGTGGATATTATATTTCCCTTTTCATTAAAATGGCGGCCGAACAGAAGGGAAAGTGATCTGCAGAGGGGTAGGGTTTAGAGAAGAACAAAAAGCGCATTGAAGAACAGAGGGGAAAAGCGGCATTCCGTCTCATTATTGCCATTATTCTACGCCCGGTTTGGAACAGAGCGAGTAGTGAGTGTTCTGCGAATCAATAAGTGGTTCTGGAACTTTTCAGGGAATAAAATGGGCGGAATGTGCAAGGGGTATCGGGTGTTGTTTTGATGTAGAAGGAAAAATTTTTTTTAATTAAGGTTGATCCATACTGAGTAAAGCCTGACTCGGGTTTGGAGATGTTAAGTCAAATCCTGACTCAATTTTACAAATATTTTCACACAAACATTTGTTGCATCAATTTTCTTAATTGTAAAAATTTGTGTGTGTAGGTTCTTATTTGTGTTGATCCTGGCTTGTTTAAAGTTATAAAGACGAGTTCCGAAAAATTTCAAACATTGCCGCATCTGTTTTATCATTGTAATAAAAAAATAGGCCTCCTGAAAAATTCTTGAGTCTAAAATGGTTTTAAGATTAATATTTTGAAAGAGTTTACAATGACAGTTTTTGTTTGAAATAAAGGGTCGTGGTAAAATACTCCAGTAGAAAATTTTTTTCACTAGATAGGGTACAATTGTTTGATTAATATTATTTCCTTTCTCAAAGGAAATGTTATAGGTAAAAAGCAAGAGTAGCCAAATGTTTTTAAATATAAAAACACGTGAATTTTTAAAATCAAATAATTATAAAAACTTACTATATTAATGTTTCTTTCAAACCTGTATTTTAAAAAGACCTAGATAATATAATTTAAAATATAATTGATACTACGCCTATTTTCACAGAACAAAAATATCCGTACTACATTCCATTTATAATAGAAAAACTTTATTGTATTGGTGCCTCCATGAGGCAGCTGTTAAAAGAGGAAGATGATCCCTTTAATTTTGCAACATGGTCTTTTGGACTTGGTTTAGTTGATCTAGGCCAATGGGGATCAGCAACAACATAGAAAAAATTTTAATTTTCTAAGTTCACTAAAATCAGTTTCAATAACTCTACCGATAAATTTACGTTTACACCCCCTTTTATAACACACAATGGCTATAAATAAGATATCGGTTCCAAATAAGCTTAACCCTTTTTACAATTTTAAGCATTATTAAACTATAAAACTTAGAACGATACAATTCACTTTCAAAATCCCGTACTCGTCCTTTAAGTATATGTCCTTAAAAACATCTACAGTAACAGTCTTCAAAAATGCTCACCGAGCTATCTGAAGATAAACTAACTCTCCATCAGCATTTTCTAACACACGGGTCTTCATAGAAGAAAATTCCATAACATCATTTCCAATGAATTGATTAAAACAGTAATTTTACGGCTTTAGAAGCGTCCCCGTGAGAGTTGTACACCATCCTTAGAATATAAACAAAAGCGCGTGACGTCGCAGAATAAATAAACCCCTCATAAAATATTCCGATCATATATAGGTGAGGATGCACACAACTTAAGGGAATCATCTTTTTATTATTGAGAACTTTATGACTTTAAACTCAAATTTTCTCTTAAGCGCCATGTTTTTTATTGCGCGCGACTTTTTCATAAGTTGGGCTCGCATGAATTTTTATTACCCACTTCATTTCTTCCGCATTCGAAAAAGGTTGAATTTATTTCCTTCTTATAGGTGCAAGGGTATTGCCGATTCGATAGGTTTCATATTCCTCCGCAGTTAAAAGTACAAAATAAATATCTTCCATCTCCTTTTTTTGCCCCCTTTTAAAATAGGTATATATTTATATTTAATAACTGAATCCGCACCTTAGATGAAATATAATAAATAATTTTAAGGCAGACTCAAGGTTTTTTACACCCTTATACCATACTTCTATTCTTTGCGTTCGGGTATTTTTATTCCACAACCCACTTTTTAAAAAGTATACATTTAGCTTTTGATCCCTCAACACACACGATTAATTAATTTTCTCTCCATAATTCTTAAGATCTGAATAAGATCTTATATTTAAGTTCTATTACGAAACATAGAAACTTGGGTCGCTTGAAAATATCACAGGAATTGAAACGTACTAGATTTATAAATGTTTTTATATTTCAGAAGCTCAATTCAAACTTAACTAAAAGAATTATTAGAGAAATAGAGTAAGAATGTGTTATACTTTTCAAAGAACTGATATTTTTGAGAGTGCGATACTAATGTAAGAAATCCACACTGGTTCAAAGGAAGTACTAAAATATTCTCTTTGTTAAGAGTATATTCAATCTAACTTCCTATCAACAGTTAGAATAAATTAACTATAAAAAATTTACATTTAAATTTTAGCATTAAACTACATGGCGTGTAAAATTAAAAGTGTAATAAACTTTTAATCTTAATTGTTGGATTAAAAATGCTTACTTTTCTGTAATTCAATTCAAATTCACTAAATATTTATGCATCCTTAGAAGAAAAATTTTTCACAAAGTTTAATGAGCATAAGTAACTTTCTACCTGCGATAGCTTTTAATTAGTGTACTTGTAAGAGACATTTTGAGATCACTAAAGTAAAATTAATAGTATATAGCAAGCTTTTGACAGGTTATAATAAATTATATATTCTAAGCAAGCACTTCGGTCAGGGGTGGCCAAAACGTGGTTTATAAGATGAATAATAGTGGCGCCGCAGATAATTAACTAATTTAATAAATAGCATCAACCAAAATTAAATTAAAACTGTTTATATCTCAGTTGGAAAATTATTTTTAGTCAATTATTATAATGCTTTAAAAGATCGGAGTGAATATGGTGAGAGTAGAAGAAATTTTATTAAATGTATTATTAAAATACATTTAAGAGCAGTTTTCAGAAATTTGGAACAGAAGAAAACTAGTATTTGGTTAGCCATCAGTTACAGTTTCATTTCAAGTGATATTAGAAGTTGTAGGTGTGCGATTTTGTTAAATCTCGATTTCTCGATATTCTTGAAGTAAAGTAAAATTGAATCGTCAGTTGGAAGAAGGGAATAAGTTCATAAACCAAGTTTTGAGAAAATAAAAAAAACTGTATAAGTAATGGAATTTTCATTGTATAACCACTAAATTTTTACTGGAAATTCAGAATCCTATTTAGAAAACAGAGCAATCATCAAAACAAATATAAGTGTATTCAAAAATATTTTACAGTCAAAATCAGTTGATGGACTTATTCCCTTCTTCCACCTTATGAAATTTTTCTGGTGAAAAAACCTTAAAAAAAACCCTTAAATCCCCATTTAAATTATATTTCTCCTTAGGTTACACCACAAAAAGGTGAAATAAAAAAGTAAGACAAATATAATTCAAAATTATAGTGAAACTGAGTTATTAAAGCAGTATCAATGGAGTGAGTGAATATAAATGCCCTCACACATTCCCTGCATAAAAAAAGTTTGAAAAACATTGAAATTAAGAGAAAATTTTATTTTAACTTAATTTACAGCACAAAGAACATGAAAAGAAAGACAAATTAACTTTAATTCCAAATCAACTTAAAAAATACAATGAATGGACATCGATTTCACAACTTCAAGGGGCGATATCTACCTATAGGGGTTAGTTATTTCCCCCCTCTTTTCACCCATACGTAGAACAAAGCTTGGAGTTCCTTTTGAGCACAAAAAGTCAATTTGTCATTTTTTGGACTTATTCCCTTCTTCAAACTGACGATTCAATTTGACCATGTGTTTGTGTAACACCTCCCCGTGCAACTATGCTCCACCACTGTAGAAAACGAGTTCACAACGAGATTTTGATAGTGAAATCATCATTGAAGTCAAAGATATTGTCAATTTTGAAATCTTTATATATATATTGCTTTCAATAACCCCATTTAAAAAACTAGTGACTAAGGTCGGGTTAAAAGTACACACTTGAAATCTTTAACCTTATGTGCAGCAAAAAAAAGAGCGTCCCTCTGAGAGACACACACACAGCAACTTTCCCTCCAAAAATAATCCAAGCGGAATAAATTTTAAACTCAGTCTTCACATTTCGAAGCATTTTAACCAGGCGTGATGTTCTGAAAGAGCACTTCAAAATAAAAATGGCGCTGGGATTTTTCCTGAGCTAATATTGGCTTTACGTGAGCAAGTGCTTAATAAACAGGGCTCGAGTAATTAAAGAGTTTGGTTAGAAGCAATCCTGTTAGTAAGAGGACTGATTTGTTGATGGGTGCTCAACACTTTTCCTTTGAGGGCAAACAAAATACACCTGAATTATGGAAGCCGGCTTCGAAAATTAAAAAGTGTATTTTGGAAGTCGAGTATAAGGAGTAATAGGCTAGGCTTATTAGAAATGTACGAGTGATTTGAAACGCTGTGTATGTGAGGAATTGAAAGGGGGTCGATTTGGATTTATGTTACCCCTTTTGGGTTCTGGGGACGGATTTTTTTGAGGGACAGTTGGATTATTTTTATAAGATAGGGAAATATTGTTTTTTTACAATGAATAAGTTGCATGATTTTTTTAAAATTTTTTTAATCGATTCTTCATGCAAAAATAAGCAACTACCCAAAATTTGAGGGGAAAAAATTAACAAAAATCCCTTTTTTAAAAGCGTGCGAAAACGATAATAGTTTGGGTTGTGACGTCATCGTACGATGACCATTGTTGGAAAGCAATGGAGTTGATGACATGATTGTTGACGTCATCGTTACTTTTTAAACAATAACGTTTTCAATCTCGTGTTTTTTTTTCTCGACTTTTAAACTAAAATATTTAATTACCTGTACATTTTTTTAAAAATCAACTGTATATTTCATTTTACCATACAAAAAACCATACGGAACACTTGTTTGTTTTTGAAAATCTGACACATGCAACTTCATTTCATTTATTAGTTGACACTGTGCATGTGAGATCAGAGAGTAAAAAATTTGTGAAAAATGCTAATTACGCAATTTGATAGGGATATTAATATTAGAATATTCCACACACATTATTTGCCATTTCCTCATTTTCTGGCACTATAAACTCATTTAAATGTTCTTCCTTTTTTAGGTTTGTCTCTTGTTTGCACTCTTCCGTTCCTTCTTTTGTCTACATTTTCCCGTCTAACTTTTCTCTTTTACTCTCTTGATCTCTCTACTTAACTCATTCTCTTTATTTTTCTTTTTTATCACAAACTAGGAAACTTTAATTTGTGAGATCCACAGGGTTTAAAATTGATAATTATAAAAAAAGACAAAAGAAGTTATAAAATCTGAGAGAAATTATAACCTGGTATTTTTTGAAATATGGTTAAAATTTTTATCAATTGGGGTTTTTATTTTTTTTATCAAATGGAAATCCCCTTTTTATATCAATACTTTTGAATAAACTTTTTATTCAATGAAAACAATTGTTTTCTGACCTTAGTACGTGTGTTTAAGAGCCAGAACTGGATGATTACTTCTGAAAAAAGAACAGAGGAACGTTTAACCTTTTTCAATCCTTCCCGAGATTACCATTGAATCCTATGGAAATTTTGGGGCGGCTAGGAATAAAAGGGTCAAAATTAGAGGAACGGTATGGTTTGAATTCTCAATATTTTTGAAAGGATTAAATACTCTCAAAAATAAAACTCGGTTTTAATCTGAAATATGCTTAATAATGACCGATTAATTTATTAATTGACGTTATCCTTACCAAAGAAGTGCTCAAATTTATTATTTTTATATTGTGTTAGTTTTTTACGTTTTTACTTAGAAAAGGAACATTGTAAAAAATAATCCTGCAAAAAAACAGAAAATTTCTGGCAGCAAAAGTTGCCAGAAAAAATTTGTAAGTCGAAAAATCCTGTAAACAGAAAAAGCTGTAACCTACAGGTAAATGCTGTAAAAAGGAACTTTCTGTCAAGTGAGCTATATATTTTTTCTGTTGCCTCTCAGTAATTTTCTGCTTGTGCGCATGCGTGTGGACTTATTTTAGTTGAGTTTTTTTTAAATTTTAATCAATTAATATCCGGGGATAGAACCCAGGACCTACCGCATGCTAAGCGCGCACGCTACCACCACTGCTCCAAAGAAGATTCAGTATAATGTTGCCAATAGCTGTATTGGTTTTCGGTGCAGTAAGTTTCTGTTTAAGTACAGATAAGCTAAAAAACTAAAAAAAGCTGTTTTTTACATAAAATAAATAGAAGTGGGGTGGGAATGTTACATGACAGAATATCTCTGTAAACATAAAGTCACTGTTATTGAAAATTTCTGTTTTTCTACAGTTTTTTTTACAGTGAAGACCTTTGGAAAGAAATTAACGAAGATATCAATAAATTATTTAATTTCTGAATTAAAGGTATTTAGTAGATATTTCTTCGAAAATATAACTATGTAGAAACCCCCGAGTCATTATAAAAACAAACAGAAAGTTAAGAGCTTAGTAAGCTTTACACCTGAGCGATAGAAAAAATAAGCTGAATAACTGCTGAAATAACTACTTGTTTTAGATCTTAAAACCTTCTTCTCAAATACTTGACAAATTTGCTTTTAATCTAAAATATATGCTTTTAATTATACATAATTTCACCCTTTCTAAGTAATAAAATAAATTTATTTTCACACTGATAGTAAAAAAAGCCAGAGAACCTTACTGAAAATCTAAAACAAAAGAAGGTATAAAATTTCGCTTTATTAGTTTCATTTGACAATGTCAGAGAGTCAGCGATAAAAACCAAGACAGGTACAACGCTAATGTATCCATTTCCCCAAATTTATTACGTCTTTTTTAAGCTTTCAAACCGAGAATATTACTTTAAGTCTCTAAGAACCTCGAGAAAATAAATTACGATTAAAATTAAAACCTGAAAAAAAAGAATTAATGATTGCCATCCCCATAAAAGAAATCTTGGAAGAGATGAATTGAAGATAAAGCACACAAACGAAAAATTTTCCTAAAAATGAATTAGAATTACGATTATTTCCAACCCTAGTTATATTGTATATCTTCGCATTTTTATTTTCGGAGTTAGTTTCTTTTTTTATAATTCTTATTATCCCCATAATTATTATTTTTTTTCTTTGTTTTCTTATTTACCCTCTGCATCTCATCTTATTTAATTCATTTCAGTTCGAAGTTGCGGAATTTTCCGAACTTCGGTCAAAGTGAAGAATAAAAATCTTAGAGAATTCCTGAGATTCTAATACATCATTAATTTCAAAAACCCGACCAGCGGCATTTTTTAAATATTTTTCTTTTAATATTTTGTTTCCAACTTTGGGTAAAAAGTGAGTTTTTATTAAATAAGATAAAAAGAGATAGAGAAAGAAAGAGTAGCGGTAAGAAACAGCGTCTCGCTTGAAGTAATGAACTTAATGAAAATAATCGAATTCTCATTTTGGTGTTACAAGAAGCTTGCGTTAAGTATATTCTTAGCCCAGATGAAAGTAATCTTTTCCTTACCACGGTCGTGGTTCTCTTCATCTTTTTTTATTCGAGTGTCATAATATTTGCTGATGGGACTTTTAACAGCTGGTATTGAAAATAAGTAGAAAAAGAAGGAAATTTTGTCAGCGTTCCTTTGCAGCTGTGTCAGGTTTCAAGTTGTAAAAAATGAGCTTTTTATGGGAAAGAAATCGCCAACATCTAAATTCGAGACCTTCTTCTTTAAAAAGAAGTTTGTTGGGTTTGATGGGTGAAATTGAAAACGACCTTTCATCCTTAATAAGTTAAATTATACGAGGAACATAATTATTTTAAGAAAGGAAAGTGTTGATGCGTTATTAAAGCGTACACCACTCTTGCAGCGAATAAAATTTTTTAGTTTTAACTAATATCAATATCAGTATTTTTATAACCCGGTTAGTAAAGCAAACAATCCCTTAAAATGGAAATATACACAAATAATGTCTTTTAATTGGAAACCTAACAAAAGGGAGAAAATATAGCAATCTTGGTTTTAGATTAAACCTTATTTTAAATTAGCACAAATGCAAATTTTATTCGGTTATAAGTTAACCCTAATTAGAACAAATCGCCATATATTTAATGTTATTTTAAAATATTTTAGGTTTTATAATCAAAAAGACAAAGTGAACAGTTAGTAAAATGAATAAGTTTTAAATAAGCATACGTTAGTGTTTTTAACCACTATCAACTGTTGTCTCAATTAACGTAATTGCATTACTTTTCTCTAAATGTAGTTTTCCATCATCTATCCTTTGTTATTTTACAATATTTTATTATGTTCAATTCAAACATTCGAACCTTTTAAAATTTTACTTCATTTAAAACACATCTTCCAAACCAAATTTAACAAAAAGACTGATCTTGAGTAGACAAAACCAGCTTAAAAAATTGGATATTTATATACAATAAAAATTTTTTAGTAACATTTTATTTTAATATTAACACATGTGTATAGAAACTAAACTAAATTTAACAAGAATTTCATTTGTGGTGAAAAAGGTATAAAAACCAATATGATATAATGTTATTTTTGTGTCATACAAGATGTGAAAGTTCTATCAACACTCCCCAGTGACGAATCCAGGATTTTTGTCTGGGGGGGCTGAGTTTCACAAATAACTTAACCCATTAACGCCCACTGATCTATTTTTAGATCGCTCAACATAGTGTCAGAAATGGTTTTTTAAATTACCTTAAATTTACCCCACAAAAACAAAACTGCTCATATGGCAAGAGAAAGCCTCCCTTAAGAATAATATAATGTGTTTTTTTCGTTTTCAACATTTATTTTGTTACAGTGATGGGCAAAACTTTGTCTTGGGGTTTCATTTTGCAGTTTTTTCATCTTGGTTCATGTTATATGAGAAAACTATAAAAGTATACCACCGATTGAATCCTTTTCAGATTTTATTTTATCTTAATAGATGTAACTATTAGGATATAATGCAGAGTTTAGTAAAAACTAATTTATTTAGTGAAAAATTACGTCCCAATATTGCTGGTCTAAAAATAGATCACTGGGCGTTCGGGCGTTCATTTTTTCTGTGTTGCTTACAATACGATTATTCAGATTTTTCTACTATTAATTGCAAAAATGAATATGAGAATACTCAGTAATGTTCAGGATGGACACAAATATTGATTTTCTTAAGAAATTGATCATTATATTATTGATAATTAAATTTTATAATTTCTTCTGCTTGATGAATGAAAGGAAGACAATCTTGATTGATTACTTAGTAAATAACAGGACTGCAAATAGTATTATGTACTCAATTTTATTCACATTAATTTGTTGTTACAACTTTAGTCAATGCAAGCATTTAGTTTTGAATTACATTATAGGTAAAATTATTAGACAATTAAATGTTTTTGAGGAGATGTAAAAATCTCAAATTTAAAATTGTAATAGTTTTTTAAAATTTGCCCTAAAACTGCTCTTACAACCTTAAAATTGCCGTTATGGCAGGATAGTAAGTTAATTGGATAAGTAGTTAATTGGAATAGGCCTGTGAAAAGCTTTAACACGCAGCAATTTTGAATGTTGCCGAATAAGTTACATTTTATTTCATGAATATCATTATTTTATGATAAAACTAATCCATAAAATTCACAAAAAAATAACCTAATGCATTTTATTTAACTTAAATACACAATGTTATGAAATATTAATTCTATAATATACTTATAAATTTAAAGTTCTCGGGGTTCAATTCCCACTTTTTCACCTATTATTACTTTCAACATAGGCTATTCATGCAATAAATCTTGGGTAAATTATTTAATTTTATAATTATTTAATTATTTTCCCACATATTTTTAAATAAATACGCATTTTTTAAAGAAAAATACTTATAGGCCTATTTATTTTATATTTTTTATGATTTTTTGAGGTTCTACTATGTAGCTCTGTGACAAAAAATATCCTCCGAACGCCCAGTGATCTATTTTTAGATCAGCATTTTTTAATGAACTAATGATTGTTTTCACAAAATTTGTTCATAATATTCATATTGAAGGCAAAATACACCAGATTCATGATTTTTATTAAATTCGCCAAAAAAAAAAATAATTTGGGCGTTAATGGGTTAATTGCTATTATGAATTGTTCAGATATTAATGCAAGCAACTGAAAGGGGGAGGGGGGGTTGCCAGTGCCGTAGCCAGATTTTTGTTTAGGGGGTACTCATCATATTTTCTGAGGTCTAATCTGAAGAATACTAAGTTTTAGGTGAGATGACTTCGTAAGGTTTTAATTTTGGTGCACTAAATTTCAAAATTGTGTAAAAATGTCAACTCCAAGGAAGAGGGGGGGGTCTGGGGGTCCTCCCCCATAAAAATCTTGTATGGGTAAAAATTTTGTAAAACTTTGTATTTTTAAAAATTTTGCCCTTCAAAATAGTGTTTTAGCTCATTTTGAAACCTTTTAGATTCCAACCAAAGAGCACCACTCATTGAAAGCGGCAGAATTATCAAGGAAAAAAGTTTATAGTATTATGAATGGAAAAATTTCTAGGGGGTTTAGGGGTTCCTATTCCAGAAAAATTTTCGAATTTTGCCCCAAAAAGTGGCATTTTAACTCATGTTGAGACACTTTAGGTTACATCAAAGAGAATCACTTCTTGTAAATCCCTAAAGTTTCAAGGAAAAACCGTACTTATTAGATGCCAAAATTTCGAGGGGGTTTGGGGGTCTTCCCCTAGAAAAATATTGGAATTTTTACCCTTAAAAGTAGGGTTCCGATTCATTTTGAGACCCTTTGGGTAACACCACCGAATGTTCGCAATGTGTTGAAATTTCTTTTTTGGCTTTATTGCTATTGCCAAAACTTGAATGTCTTATTACTGGGGGGGCTGCAGCCCCACAGCCCGCCCCCTCTGGATTCGCCACTGAGTCACTCCCTCTACTGTCAAATCTCATCCCTAACAATCGGTTTATTGACGCTAAGTACTTAAAGTACGTAAAATGCAAAGACGATAAGTACTTTTCCCCAACATGAATACGCAAAACACACCCTGTAAGTTGAAAATCCGTCTCCAAAATTCGATATTTATAAAAGCTCCCCAGCGCACTTCAGCAAAGAAACCAGAGACGAAACGCTCCACAATAAAAGTCACATCAAATCCGACTGAATGACGTCTTAACTCGACATCTTTTCAAAAAAACGTCTCCCTAAAAAACGAACGACAAAAACTGTCAAAAACGTCAACTTCGACACCGGCTAACTCGATTGCTTTCTCCCTCCAACAAGGTCCAATTTGGCGCAGGGCTAAAAAAAATTAAAAAAAAAAAGGCGCACCTTATAAATAAGGTCCACACATACGTCTAAGGCTCTTCCTGGTTGAGTCAAAATGCAATTAGAGGATCCAAACGCAATTAGGAAGAGCCACGCTTCGGGCAATACCTCTGTGAAAGGAATCCCAGGCTTTTCTTTAACTTAGTTATGGAGATTATGAAGTCGGAATTCTAAAGCCAGATATATCATTTCGCAAGTGGGATTCTGTCCTTTAAGTGTGGGTCTCTTTTTTTTTCAATTCAAAACGTACTTTTCAAGAGGGTGACATCTAGTTGAGTTCCTTAAATGGGGTTTGGGAAGAAAGTTTTGTTTTTGGTTTATTTGAAGTGAAATTCATTTGGAAGGAAAATGCTTTTAAGTCAGGGTCGAGAAGAGCATATCAATTAAGGACTTAATTGATCGGGTGCGTTGGATGTTTGAGTTTGTGTCGCAACTTTTGTAAATCGTATCGAAACACTGTAGTAGTTTGAGGAATGATGTTTAACGAGTTTAACATAGTGCGAGTTTTAATTCAGGGCATTAGAATTCGATGATTTTTAAGAGGATTAATTCTTTTTAAGAAGTGATTTCAAGTGTTCGAAAGAAGAAACTTTCATCTCAGTATTACTATATTTTTAAAATCAAAATAAAAAATGCATTTATTGTAAATGGATTTAATGCAAATACAATTAGCTACTTACATGCTTGGAAGAAAATTTCGATTTAATCATAATTAAGAATTGATTTCACTACAAAAAACAGCTTTTAAAAGTTTTGCTCATTCCATCAAACAATTCAATCATTCAATAATCAATAATTATATAATGTTTAAACTGAATTTCGTTATCCATGTAGTTAAAAAATACTAAAAATATTTTGGGCGTTAAATATTCAAGTATCGTCTGATTTTCATTGTTGTATTAAATTTAACTGTAGACAAAATAGAAAAATTTTAAGAACAAAGAAATAAAAGAAATGTCATAGTAAACTGAAATAAAACGTAGAAAATATTTATAAATAAAATAATAGTTTTATCACACTTATTTACACAATATATTTTTTTGAAAATAACATTGCTGGTATACCATCAACCGCGCGTTGATGAATCATTTCAAATTCACTAAAGACTATTTCCTTTTTAATTCCAAAACTACCCCCTAAACGAAGGCTATGCCTAAACTCTCAAATTGCCCCACATTGATACTAAACACCCCTCTAAAATGTCACCCATCCCATCACTTGTCTCCCAGCCATCTCCTCTCCACACAGAAACGCATTTCCGAAAATTCAGGGGGCCTCAGCATCCGCTAATGATAACGACCCTGGAAATAAGCAGCTGGAGACCCCTAATAGCTGCTTGCTATGCGACGCGGCAAACCGTTATGCATCCGAAGGCGCACCTTACTATCCCTTTAACTCCTGACTGTCCCAAGTTTTCTTTGGGATTTCATAGGAAATCATGGGCGGTCGTCTGGGATAAGGCGGTTAGGAGGAAATACAAATGCCCGGCCGAAAGGGGTGTTGGCGAGATCTTTCAAGACGCCAAATGGGATTAGTTGGAAGGGCAGGTAATCAGTTTGAACGGAAAGGACGGTTTTGATTGGTTAGTTTGGAGGTGCTGAGGTAAACGGATTTCAGAAGGAGGGATGAGTTCCCCCTCCCTGTGGTTGTTTGAAATAATTGTATGATTATCCGTTTCGGTTAAAAACCGCCAGAATATTTTGAGCCCCGAATTCTATTTAATCGCCACATTTTTCCCTATAGCCGTCATCAGTAAGACTATATTGTATTTTTATACATGTAATATTACAATTTTTGGCAGTACTTCTTTTATTTATCGGCTAGAACGGTTTGGTGATCTTTATCGGGACATAACAGACAACTGGAAATAATTAAACAAAGCTGAATCTACACTCAAGAATAATAAAAATATATGATTTTGTACAATAATAATTAAATATTTAAATGCGCATATAACTAACAAGCAAAAGAGGAATAAATTGTCTACATTAAGGGGTACGTATACACTTGACAAAAAATTTTTTAATATTCCTTTTAAAAATCTGATTATTCCACAAAATATATAAGACACCTTAACTAGGCCATTTTTTTTTTAAAATTATATTTTTACATCATATAATTAGCTAATTAGCATCTAATGAGCTAATTAGCATCATTTTTGAAACGTGATTACTCAAGTTCAAACTATTAAAATCAGATAATTTCTATTGGAACTCAATCCTTACACTATTCTTCATGTTTTGTCAATTTTATTATTTTGATAAACCTCTATTAGTTTCTTTTTTGTATCAGTAAAGCATGAAAATTCGTGATTTTTTCTGAAATTTTAACTTTTAAAAATTTATAAAAAATAATTTTTAATTTTAAAGAAAAAAAACTGACAAATCATCTGCTATTTTATACAGATTATGATGATAAAAAATAATCACAACATACCAATTTACTGATGAGCAATGATGTTTTGAATGAACCATAGTATGAGAAAAACACAATTCTTCAGAAATTGAGTTTAAAGATGTTGATAACATGCAGTTTCTATGATAAGCGCGATATTTAAGCCTTCATAAAATAAGAAGTACTATTGCACCCATTTTCTTGATCTTGGTATCATTTTAAAGCTAAACAATTGTAGAATATTTTTAATCCACAAGAAATATTTGGATATTTTGTCCGATTTTCGTGATTTCAAGTGTATAGTGTATACGTACGCCTTAACTATGTATCCAAGAAAAAAAAATTCAGGTTTTTAGAGTTATTTCAATTTTTATAGATTCAAAGATCTTGCGTGATAAAAATATTCATACATTCATCTTTTTAAAGAGATAAAATAAAATTTCTTCCCCAAAAGAGAAATTTCAAAATAGTCAGCAAATGATAAAAAATTGTATTAAGTAATTTATTCATTTTTATGAATGTAGTCAAAATTTTATAATATCTCTATTCTAAAAAAAAGTTTTTGGTGAACAGTTTCCAGGGAAAGGCTTTTTAATTACTGATCCGTATAACACATATTTGGTATCAAACTGTCCGGATTCTTTTCAGGATGTGCAAAGTGCCTTTAGAATTTCTAAAAAAATCTCAATTTTAAAATATTTCCATTTTTTTAGATTACGGATAAGGTTGCAGTTATAAAGCAAGAAACTATGAATTTAAAAAAAAATTGAAAACATATTTCACTGGTTTTTAATATTCAAATAAATTAAATAATCATCTTTCTATTTATAACACGAATTTAAAAAATATATTTTGGGTTATTTTTAACAATATTTATATTTCTGTTGTTTAAACGGTTTTAATTATATTTAAAACTTATGTATAAATAATTTATCTTTTATTTTTTAAATAACAAATTAATATTTTTACATTTATCTTTGTCGTTGTGGCAACCTAATCATTACCATATTTACAACAAAATATAAACTCGCTTTCAGAAATTTTGAACTTTTGCATTTATTTTTTACAATTATTATTGTTCTTATATTCTTTTGCAAGTATGTTTTTTAAGGTAGTAAAATGTGACACCTTATTTCATAATGCCAAAACGCAAACAACTAGATAACACGGTGGACTGTTTTAGAAATTAAGATAAAAATCGAAAATGTTTGAAGTCTAAACATTCGCGTCATTGCTATGAAACTGACACAACTTCGACGTTTGTTTGTTCTCATGAAAAAAAATTCTAAATTTTCGTGATGTTTACGGTAATTACTACATTTTTCACAGCCAATCGATGAAAATAGTTACAAATTTTAAGAACGTTAAATTTATTCCTGAGATGTTTCAGTGCTTCTTAATGGATCTGTGGAAAAAACATTACCTTGGGGAAATGGTAAAGGAATGTTACATTGCTCTGTTGTTAATTTTCTTGGAATTATAAGGCGACCCGCCAATTAATGTTACCATAAAGGAACTGTTAAATTTCCGCTACTGAATGTATATCCACCATTTTCGAAAGAATACCCCGGAGAAGTACTAACCCTGTTTTAAGAATGTTTTATAAAGTGAGTAAGTGCAGTGAGCAGAGTTTTGTGAGGAATTGCGAAGCGGTTCAAACGTGTCTGCGTCAGCAGTTAACGGGGGTTGGCGAGCGATAGTGAGCAGGGGGCGGTAGCTCCCTAGTGAACAAAATCATCAAAAGTCAAAACACAATTTTAGAGTTGTTTGCTCTTTTTAATAAGTATAAAAATACGTTGTTATATTATGCATGAAGTGAGTTAAAATTTTGTACAACCGTAGTACATTTTTTCTAATGCAGTAAAATAATTTTTCTAATCTATAAAACGTAATGAATAAAAATATATATTTGCATTTCTTTTATATAACATTAGAAACATCACTTATAAAAAAGTAAAAACTAAATAATTTTGAGAAAAATGATATTTTGAAACTTTATTCCAAAAGAATAACTTTAAATAAATGAATTATTCAAACAGCACCAAGGGTTACTATTTTTAAAAAAATTTTAAAGCAATTTTTATTTACTTCTGAAAATGTACCTGCTTCTTAATATTTCCTTGTGCTGTCTTGTATACAAATATTCTTTTTTTATATTGTAGATGTCTTATGACTTTCCAGGTCTTTCTTTTTTAGTTGTTTTGGGTGTTTAATTATGTACAACTGACCCCCCACCTTTGCCAATCTATAATTCTTATTTTATTACTTGTATTTTCTTAAATTTTGTTTTTTCTTATCCATAGGGGAGAGTGTTGTACCTACGGACGGTTGTACCTTCAGCCACCTCATTTTAAAATTCGGGAAAAAATGTAAATTTGAATTTGTTGTCGATTTTGAATGTAAACAGATGCTATCTAGTTGCTAACGTGAAATCAGGTCTTTAAAATATTATTTAAATTTTCTATAATAAAAATACTGTTTTTAGGTGCTCAAAGTTTTTTTTAGTGCATCACTACATTAATTATTTTCTTCCGCTATGATTATGATATGATAAAATGGGATACATGGGGGAATCCCCGAGATTTTGACTTTTTAGTTTTGATATTAGAAATCGTCAGATCTCAATTCTTTTATCTTTTATAGAACTTTGAATGCAAAAATACCTGGTGTTGTACCTTCGGACACCATAAGTGTTGTACCTACGGACACGTTCTTGTGGGTGTCTGTAGCTAATCGGCGTTTTAGAATCAGGTTTCATTTAACTGAATACATTTTAATAAATGTTAAATTAATTCTAAATGGTAATCTATTTGTCAGCAATTATTTTCAAGTGAATTTTAGATGAAAAATCAAATATTTTGTGATCTAAACTACTTTTTTAAATTTATGATTCTACTTGGAATTTAATGTAGAATATATTGTAAAATCCTAAGCACCCTATCGCATTTAAGTATTATGATTAAAAAAAACTTAAAATATCCACTGAAAAAGTTTACCACCGAATTATTATTGTTATTACCACCAAATGCTTGCACAACTAAGTGTCGATCGAATTGGTTTTTTTTTATCAGTGAAGTTGTCAGATCAATCAGCATGATTGATGCATCTATCACCTTAAATTCTGATCTGAAAATACCATGTGATTTTTGTGTTTTTGGTAAAAAATCAAGTTTTTATCATTCAACTTCGTTTTAATGACCATTTACGATCTAAAACTACATTACTTTAAAAAATCTATTTTCAATTTTAAAAAGGCTTGAAATAGGTTATTAAAAGGTATTGCATCAATAAAAATGTTCATTCTTAGCTTTTTTCAACTAACACTTCCCTTTTTAAGGGTGTCCACAGGTACAACTGGGTCTGTCCATAGGTACAACAGGTTGTTGTACCTTTGGACACAAATTTTTCCAAGTTATTATAAATGATTAAAAATCCAATTTTCAAGATTTTGGCTAATAAAAAATATATCTCTACTCACAAAGGTTAGGACTATAGATTGGACACTTTAAATGGTCAAAATGTGATTTTACCTGTCTTAGAAAAATCCAAACGTGATTTTTGTCCAGAGGTACAACACTCTCCCCTATGTATATTCAAATATTTTTTCACTTTAATGGGATTTTTAATCCCCAAAGTGTAATAGCTTCAATTGTAAATAATGTATGTATGCAAATAAAAAAATTGAATTGAACCCATTAATATTTATTAATGCACACCGCTTATTCACAAATCCTGCAAGGTTTTTATATTTTGATATAATGCGCATGCGTCACAAAGAAATAACATCTAATAACTAATAAGTTTTAAAGTTACTGAAGTCCCGCTGGAGCAGTGGTAGCGTGCCTGTATAGCATAAGGCAGTTCCTGGGTTCAATCCCCAGTCATTATTTTATTAAAATTTCCAAAAAACAGCAAAAATCAAGTCCATACGCATGCGCATTGTTATCAAAGTATAAAAACCTTGCAGGATCTGTGAATATGCGCTTACACCCGCTCAAGGATTTTCAAGTAATAAAACTTCAGTTTAAATCCATTCAAAGATTTTAGCTAAAATGTAAATTTACAGATAATCATGCATAAGTACTAACATGAGCTAGCTCATTTTCATTTTTCTCTCAAAAACATAATGACATCATCATTACAAATATTTTTTCGTTCTTGAGTATTACTAGATGTTACATTAAGCATAGTTCGCATTAAAATTGCCATTTTCTTTTGTAGACTATATCTTGATAGTAAACTCTAATAGTTAAATCATAATCGATTACATACAAAACTACTCTAATTGATCATATCATCACTTTAATAGCTCGAATCTAACGTCGTTTCTTTCCCTTGTATGCTGGTGGTCGTTCATCCTATCTATTAGCATTCATAACCCAGTCCCCCAGTCCTAAGCGATATGCGTAATTGTTGATTACGGTTCGTTATCGGAGCCGCGTCGCGAAATAAAATTAGAAAACCAGACAGAACTCATTGATGGACTTAATGGTTAGTTATAGGAGATAGTTTCCTTAAATTACTCTGTGCTGAGGTCAAGAAGTCATCGCTTCTGCTTTCCTAATTGAAATAAGCAGTGGACAATGTGGTTTGTTAAATATATCTTTGCTTGTTAATGATGTTTTGATATATCTATTAGTTATTTTTTTTGCTCAACCTTAAGTAATTTTATAAAAGATATTAAAGTTTTCTTAAAAATGTAATAAAATATATTTCATCCTCAATATATTTTAATGGTATATTTTTCCCTTCGGTGAATTTAGTTATAAGTATAGTTCCTAATTTAATAGTACCTAGTCAACAAATAGAACATTACACTGAAAGGTGAAATTTGTTTCCTTTTTATTGATCTTTAAAAAAAAACAAATCAGTTTTACTAATTTTTTAAGATATTAATTATTATTATTTCAAAAACCACCTCATATAAAAACTTCAACTTTTACAGGAAGGAAGTAAATTTAAATAAAGGATTGAAATACTTAAAATACTTAAAAAGAATATTTTGGTTGCCCATAAAAACTAGAGTCTCTTTGTAAATTTGTATCAATCGAGATATGTTTACCCACAACTATTCCACAGAAGAAATATGACCCCTTGTTTTTTTAACCAATGAATGAATACTAGTAACAATGTGGGATAACTACTTACAGGGCTCGATTTCAGCCGGAACGGTTCGGAACGGCGTTCCGGAACCTCTTTTTCGATTAAAAAATTAATATTTTATTTCTGGGGTCTCCAATAACTACAGCCGGCGAAACCCTTTTATCAGGCCTGCGAAAACATTATTATATGTACGAAAAAAAGTCCTAAAATGAATTAAAACCCTGTTCTTAGGGTCAAATTTCCAAAATTTTTCTGGGGGAGGACCACTAGACCCCCTTTTTGTATTTAGAACTCAACTAATCACATTTATCTTCAAATTAAGTTCATAAAAGGGCGAATCTTACTAAAAAATATTGTATACAAACCCTGTAAACATGCGTAAAAAGGGTTTAGAGGGAATTTCAAGTTTCTTTCCCCCGTGCAAAAATTTAACTTGGGACCTGATATTGAATTAATTTTCTTAAACATATTTGGGTCCCTCCCGAAATAAATTTCTACATACGCCACTATGATCCTAGATGTTTTAAAATACAATTTTCTGTTGTTACTATTTAAAACTTTTTTTCAACGATTCACTTGTGCATATTTAAACTTTTAAAAACTTAAAATGGATTTGTATCTATTTTGCAAATAACAATAATTTTGTGATTTAATATTAAGGTTATTATTTAATTGTGTTCTTTTAAAACATATTTGTGAACCTCAATTTGAACTACCCACACAATCCGCTCCTGGTGTTGATTCTTTTTTTTATCTGAACCAGATTTGCCAGATTGCTGGTCAAATTTGCCAAAAAATTTGCGACATCTTAAATTCTACCGTTTAAGGACTTTTACTACGCATTATATTCCTTAACTTGCAAAATATACAACACTATTGGTTCATTGATGATAAACCGTCCCGCCTTCTACAATAGGCACCCTGTTGGAAAAAAGTACAACGCACTGTAAAAAAGGTATTTTAACAAAAAAAATTGCTTGAATAGTTCATCGTCTTATACAATAATTAAGTTAGAAAATTCTTCCTAATCTAGAACAACGCACTTGAATTTATTTTTAAATTTAAATGGATTACTTAAGTTTTGTATTAAAAGTATTCACTTTTTCTCAATTTTGAGACCAATAATTTTACCGTTCCGGTACCTCTTTTTTAAGAAATCGAGCCCTGACTACTTATACGAGGTAAGTTGGAAACCTGCAGAGTTGTTTATCATTTCTAGCTCAAGATAAAAATTTCATTTTCCTTAACATATTAAAAGGAGTCATAAGAAGCACTGATAAAAATAAAAAAACAGTACATCGATTCTCGAAATTTCGTTGTATTTAAATTTCAGTAAATACAGTTTCATTCATTTCCCATTGCAAACCCATACCACATCTTAAATTGTAGTACCTCTCGGTTTCTTTCACAATTAGCTGCATTTAAAAGTGTAATCATTGTATATGATTAAAATCAGTTTTTACACAAGAGGAAAATAGCTCAACCTAAAAAATATTCGCACACTACCGAGATCCTCATTAACCTTCTAATGCCCACTATAAGAAATATCTATGGAAAAATACCTTATCCATGTAGCTTTGGGGGGCCAAATAAAATAAAATGTCTCCCTCCATTTTTTTATTTTATAAATTTTTATTTCAAAATTTTGAAATGTAGGACTGAACCTGAACTTGATGAATTACGGGTGCGGTTATTGGTGCAATAACTTAAGCACATGCTGAAAATTAGAGCTAAACTTATGGTAGCATATTTGCAAGGTTGAGCATAGTAAAATACCCAATTATTCTAAACCAAAAATACGCATATTATGAAACTTCATAAAATATTCACATGCATATGAATTCCATTCCTGCGAACCCGCTCCACTCCAACCACCCCCAAATCCTTCAGAGACCGCCCCCGAACCACACCCCGTACCCCAATCCCTCCACCGAAACCCAAATTCACTTTAGGCCGGGCAAGTGCGATACTCTGCAGCATTTTCATAGAGAGAGAGAAAAGGTAATCCCATTTATCATTGCGGGTCCTCTTGGAGGCCGTAGAGTCAAAGAAAAAGGGAGGGACCATCGAGCGGTTTCCCATCTATCGGAGTCACAGTGTCATCCTGCCCTGCTTATAAGAGGACAATAGAGCTCTCCCCTTCAGATGTAATAGACTATTCTTTAAGAAAAACAGAGGAAAATGCTTTTCACAACAGTTCAACAAACCAATCAGAACCCTCGCCAGTGTTTTATCAAATGCGTTCTGTAAATATGCGAGGAGCTTAAGAGGAATCATTTGAAGTTAAGTTGTGATCAACTAACTACATGTCACAATTTCGAGCTTCTCTGGACTTATAAGTTTAATTGACCATACCTTTACCCTATATCTCTTTTGCCCTTCAACATCTCTACTTCTGAGGTCATCTCCAATTTTCAGAGTATCACTGCACCCCAGCATCTATTTGTTTCCTACCATCCCTTAACTCTTCAGAATCTTTTTGCTCTAAAGAATCTCTCTGCTTTTTATTATCTCTTTGCACCGAATAATCTATTTTCTTTTCTTTTCATATCTTCACTCTTGAGCCTCTTTCAGAATGCATTAAGTGTAAGCATCAGCTTAACCACTCTTCAGCATTTTTGACCTTGGTGCGTGAAGACAAATCTAAATGCCTCAAATTTATTTTACAAGTGTTGTATCACCTAAAGCCCTGGATACTCTACCTTAAGTAGCGACATCACGCTCAATCGGCCGCCATTATGGGGAGAACTCACTACTAGTCTGGATAGTCTTGTTTAGCGTCACTAGTAGTAAGTTCTCCCCATAATAGCGGCCGATTGAGCGTGATGTCGCTACTTAAGGTAGAGGATCAAGGGCTTTAGTATCACCTCCCCTCATCACGGACCTTTTTTCAACGAACTCATGGATCAGCAGTTGATGGGAACCTCTATAGTGTTGTATTTAGAATAGGCGTATCAAGTTCAAGTTTTATACCTCGTTGCCTTGCCAACAGCTGGACTTAACAATGGAAAAGGAGAGATCTCAACCAATCAGGCCTTTCACTCATATCTTATGGAGCGGAATTGGGAAATATACGAAGGAAAGGGGAGAGGAAAGTGGCGGATCCAAAACTGCGTAACCTTAAAACACCTATTATAAATACAAGAAAGATATAGTCCAACGGCTGTATCACTTGACCTAAGTTTGAATCAAGCTTTTTGGACAACTCCGATTGACTATATATTCGTTTCCCTTTTTCAAACAACAATTTGACGTTTTTATTTCAGGTTAACCTTAGGTTAAGTTATGGCCTTATGCACTGATAGTTGACCAGCGGTTAACCATCGATTAAAGAAGGATTCCACCAATCAGATTTAACGAAAAGCTCATTTTCTTTCTCTAGCTGCTGGTTAACCACTAGTCACGTGGCAATGAATAAGGTCGTCGGTGGTGAAACGGACGATGTCGGAGTAATGATAGGCCCTGGCCACGCAAAAGTGCCACTCGAAGCTAGCTCTAGTCCCCACCTCTCTTACGCTTGTATCCAGGTCTTCTCTCTGCCGAAACAGTTCCCCTAATTATGCTGCTTCAAAGTATGTTCGCGCCAGAAACGGTCTGGCGTGGAAGGAATGACATTCTTCGGCCCCTTTTGGATGGGTCTTGAGGGATTCTTGAGGAGAGAACTTGGAAAGAGCATTCACTGGTGGGGGGGAGGCTTTGAGCACAATGGAAGGGTTATAGCACGAGGAAGAGATGAATTTCGAGATAGTCGGTGAAGAGGTGCTTTAATTCCATTATATCGCCCCTCAAGGTAGCTGGCTTTTGTTTTAGAAGTAGTGAGGGTTTATGTTGAGGAACTCTTAATTGTATAAGGGGGATTAAAAATTCTTAAGGACGGAATAAAGTGGATTTATAGTTGGAGGTAGAAATAAAGTTCGGCCGTTTATTTGAAGTTGTTAAAATTCTGTGTAAAGTATTTGCCCTTACTTCAAAGTGAGGCTTTTGTTGTACAGTAAGAATTGGTGAGAAAATAATTTGAATGATCAAATTCACACGTCAACTTTAGGTTGACAGGTGGAAATTTCACGCACGGCCTTAACTAGTGTGTTAAAATAAAAGAGTCAAGATAAGATAAGAAGAGATTAGTGTTGGTGATCAAAATAGAACCTCTTCCTATCTGAGTAACTGGGAAAATAATGAAAGGCTGAAAAGAAATAGCCCATTCTCTCGAGCAATTTTGAAAAACATATTTGCCTTGCCAATTGATGGCCGAATTGAGCATCACTCCTTGAGGAGAAGCTTTAGCCCTGTCAGGGATTTCCAGCCTGTTCATTTCCATACGGAACTAATGTATCCATCGAAAAAAGATTCTGATAACCCCGAATTTATGAGACAACTGGCTCTCTTGAGACTATCGATACTATCCCTAGTAATGTCATTCAAATATATACTGACGGCAGCAAAGGTGAACAAGGTTGATCTGGTAGTGGTGTGTTCATCAGGTCCGGTACTACCACTTATAGTTTCAAATTCAGAAATTCAAATCTCTGCTCTGTTTTCAAGTCAGAGCTGATAGCTATTGAAAATGGCCTTAGTTATGTTGATGGTATCGCTGAGCCTGAATTTGAAAGCATATGGATTCTGACAGACAGCAGATCTTCAATTCAACACCTAAGTAACTGGAAGGATGTCGGAGACAGGGCAGGTACATCTATCCTAAGGTTAATCGACAGACTCTCTGACAGGTTCGAGATGCACTTTCAATGGATACCGTCTCACGTTGGAATATTTGGGAACGAGATGGCTGACTCATTGGCAAAATCTGCTTCAATGGAGTCACCCCAGCCTGATTTACTTTCTACTTTTGGTGAGGTTTACTCTGAGATAAAGAAAAGAAATAGCGACATCTGGAAAGTGCCTCCTGCGCACGACTGGTACTCTATTAAGCATCCCGGTGGTGCCCTATCCTTTACAGGTCATAGAGGCAGCTATACTACTTTCTCTAGGTTTGTCAGCGGACACTTGAGATGCCTCCAATTTAATCAGAGACAGAAGGTTTTTAAACTTTGCACGAAGTGCAGAGCTGCCCAGGCATCGCCTGAGCATATTTTAATCTGTACCGATTTTAAACTAGACGAGGTTCTTTCTGACAGATTTTTATTTCTAGACTTCTTGAAAGTTCATGGACTCCTGGAATTGGTCTAATTTTTATTGGACCAATTGGGATTAGCAACAACAAAAATAAAAGAGTGTTGCCTATATTTGCCTAGGCGATGTCTTGTCTTTCACACGAACTTGTCCTTCACACGCCTACATTCTAATTACACCAATTATAGACAAGGAAAGAGGGTAGACCCGAGACAACATAAAAATAAAACACAATTTAGAATGATTCCAAACTCATAACATAGGTTTGACCCTCTCAAGATGCCTGGACCTCAGAAAACAAGCAACATCTAAGAACTGCCTCCTCTTGGCACAACTACTCCTTCAAGACGGAATTATAGTATTCAAATACCAACACCAAACATGAACAAAACTCTCCCATATTTTCCCCTGTCCAACCTCAAGCTTATTTACCCAGCCTTTTCCATTCTCAAAGTCACCGACTCGACGTGCTCATCAATCCCCGATATTACCCCTTAATGGAATAATTCCCCTCAATTAATCGGTCCCAGCAAAATCCCCCCTCTCGAACGGGGCATATACCCGGGCATACCTGGCCAATAATAACACGCGCCGTATTATCTCCGCTTAATAACTAATGGTCCCCTAATGAATGAACCGAGAGAGATGGCCGTGCGTAATTGGGCCGTAGGTGTTTCTGCCGCCGCAATTATGGAAACCAATTGCCGTCTGACGGAGTTTTCTAGGGTACCTTTTAAGTGGTTGACTGCTGGGGAGTTTTCTGATAGGGATGGAGGAGGCGTGGGAATTTCGAGATGGGGTTATGTTTCGGCGCCGATGGATTGTTGAAAATCGAGACGGGAAATATGGAAAGAACGAAGGATGTGGAAAAATGTGGGGTGAAGCTTGAATGTATGGGTTTGTGGCGAACTTAGTCACCAGTATAATAGTGAAATAATTCAAATGGGGTATAAATACCGACTGAAGTGATTATAACACCGAAGTATACTTTTGAGCAGGGATGGCAAAAAGAACGAAACTAAACTCAGAAACTGTGATTTTAAGGTATTTATTTCCTCCCGGAACAAAGTTCAACAGTCTAAAAAATTTTATTTTCTCCGCGATAAAATCAAACTTAAAATTTGATATTTCGTTTCCTCCGGATTAGAACCAAATGCCTTTTGAAATTGGATTTTGTTCCTGGAACTATACTTAAAACGAATTAAAGTTGAGTTTTTTCCTGGAACAAATCTTTGGGATTCTTTATGTTTTAATTTTCATACGGATCTTAATTCAGCCTAAATTGTGCCCTCCGTAAAGAAATAAAACACGGCTTTAACTCCTCATTTTTTCTCCGGATCAAAAGTCAACGCTGCTTTGATACCAAGATTTCCTCTCGGAACCATATGAAACACCGTCTCGACAGTTTTGCTCCAAGAAAAATTCAAGGCAGCTCTGATTATTTACTTTCGTTCCGGAACCAAATTCAACACGGAGGAAACCCTTTACTTTGCTCGGAAATTTTTTTTACCGGGTTTAAAAAAACTTGAGTTTCGATCCGGAACAACAATAAATGTGAGTGAAATGCTTAAATTTGGTCCCGAAGATTTTATTTATTGTTTCTAATTTAAATACTACACACAATATATTTAACTAGCTGTTATACCCGGCCTTGCACGGGTGGGGTGTATAAATTTATTTTTTAAAATATTTCTTAAAATACATTTATAATTTTGTAAATTAGCAATATTACAAATCATCCCGGTATCCCAGGCGCCTCTTTCCTATCCCAGTGTTCCCGGTAATCTTATCCCGTTGCCCGGTGATCATGGTAATTTTTCTAATCCCGGCTGCGTTCCCGGTAATTTTCCTATCTCAGTGTTTACGGTAATTTTTATATTCCGGTATTCTGGGTGTCTTTATGGTAAATTTCCTATCCCAGTGTTCTCGGTAATTTTTCCTTCCCGATATTCTCGCTAATTTTCCAATCCCGGTGTTCTTGTCACTTTTTACAATTCCGATGTTTCTGATAATGTTTAATAATATCTTGGTGCCTTTATAAAATAACAAATTTGAAACCGTAGTAAAAAGTCTAGTGAACAAATTAAGAAATTTAAAACCAGTGTTTAAAACTAAAATAAAAGATCTAGTAAATGAAAAAGTCTAGTGATCTGTGTCTCATTTGAAACAATGTTTTATTTTTAACTCGTTGTATGACTGGTAAAACAGGTTTTCAAACACGGAAAAATAAGTGAAAAAAGCAGGAAAAACGGGAAAAAAAGAATGAAGGACTGATTTTCTCTTTATAAATTATAGCCTATGTGTTATTCTGATGTATAAGCTACATTATGGTAAAATTTCATTAAAATCCATTCAGTAGTTTTTGCGTGAAAGAGTAACAAACATCCGGACAAACATTCACAATTATAATAGTAGTAGGATATTACATAATAGTATTGTCGTCAAATGACTTTTGATGCAAGTGCTTTAATTTCCAGCTTTCTATCCAAACGAATGCCGAAGTCGAGTCTCAACCAAAATAATAACCTTATGAATATGAGTGAATAAAAAAATAATCATCTGTAACAGTTACGGGGGGCTAGAAGTAGTTTAGTTTGTTGAGTTTGAGAAAGAGAGAGAATTCAAAATTCAAGAACGAATTTTATATAGTTTAAGCTGTTATAAATATCTAAAATTTGTGATCAATTAATAATAACTGATCGGTATTTGTTTCTTGGGATTTCAAACTGATGGAATTTTAGGCTGTTGGGATTTATATTTGTAATTTCGGGGAGTCAGGATTTCTTTAGTTGGGATTTTATACTGAGAAGATTCCATGCTGTCGGGATTTTGTTTCTTGGGATTTTGGACCAACAGCATTTCGTTTGTAGAGATTTCAGTTTTTAGTATACTAGGCTGTCTGGATAATGGCTGTTTGAATATCGGCTGTTGGGATTTTGGCTGTGTGAAAGACAAGACACAGTTTTTTTTAAATATTGAATATTTCTATTTGATTTTTCTAAACTTCACTTTGAAATTTATCAAATAATGCAAAAAATAGTATTAATTAGAATAGAATGTTGCCTTAGGAACAAAATGAAAACATACTATTCACATTTAATTTTGTTCCAGAGCAATTCCAACTAATTAAACCCCGCTAAAATTCTATACGGAGCCAAAGTTAAGTGTAGCCGCCGTGTGTAATTAGGTTCGGGAACGAAACTAAATCACCAAAGCTGCCTTGAATTTTGCTCGGAGCAAAACTGCCGGGACCGTGTTTAGTTCGGTTCCGAGGGGAAATCTTGGTTTCAAAGTTTCGTTGACTTTTGATCCGGAGAAAAACTGATAAGTCGAAGTATTGTTTGATTTGGTTCAGGAGGAAACTAGAGTTTTGCAAAGGGAAATGATTTGGATCCGGGACAAAATTAAAATATAGAGATCGCTTTAGTTTTGATCAAGAACGAAACTGAAATTTTAATTCGTGATACTTTATTTCCAGGAACAAAATCAAAAGTCAAAATGAATTGGGTTTTTATCCGGAGGAAGCACAATCTCATATTGAAGTTTCTTTTTCATCCCGGAGAAAAAATTTAAATGTAAATGAGTATTAGTTTCGGTCAAGAAGGAGTGAAACCTGAGAGTTCCGTTCAATTTGCCACCCCTGCTTTTGAGTCGTATGACCTTCGGATCGGTATCGCCCCGTGGCTCGCATATGCCACAGGTTAATGGGTATGATTCATAGGAATGGAATGATAGTTATGAATGGAGCTGTTAACTTCCTAAGAGTACTTTGAAAAAATGAGAATCCTTGAGATAGTACCTATGACAGTTAGACTTTTAACTTCTTACTGTCCATGAGCAGAGTTGTAACAGCCGTCAGCTGAGGGAAAGCCTATTATTTCCCCAAGCGAACTTGGTCCTCATTTTATCGACAACCGAGGGATAGAAAGCTGAGTATGCCTTGCCCAACCCGGAAATAGTACCCGGGTATGCACTATCTCTACGCCAACGGGCTCCTGAACAATAATTTTACTCTTTGAATTCAGCATAGATTTCATGGAAAAAATCTGGAGGATTGCTGTTTACTACATCCCTAGACTATCTTTTAAGGGTAACTGTAACTTCAACTATAATTTCTTCTACAATATTTATGGCTCCAACTTATGTGTACGTGTCAGTGTTTTATCTTCTCGCTAAATAAAGCTAGTTTGTTTTTTGTTCATTCGATTCAACCATTTGTGGCGATGGTCTATTCTAAATAATCGCCATCAATAGAAGTACCCAATCTTAGGGGCCATTCATTAATTACGTAAGGGTCCCGAGGGGGAGGGGGGGTTGGAAAAATCTCTACATACCCTTACTTGGGGGGTGGGGGGGGGTCAAACCCATTCTTACGTAAGATTTTCCAAATTAATGTAAACAAATTCCAATTAAATTACTATTGAATAACCCCAGAAAAACTTAAAAAAGCTCGTATATTATCGAAGCTTAAATTTAAAAAAATGAAGGTATATCAGATGTATCTTTTTTATTGGAGTAGCACTAAGTTAAGATAAAAAATAAAACTGTTGAATCCATCTTCCAGTTGTCAAAAGTCGAAAAAAAAACAAAAGCAAAAAGATAAAAAATTTTTGTTAATCATTTCGTACGCTAACATTTTATTATTTTGAAAACGAAATGGAATCTTACGTAAGAATAGGGGGGGAGGGGTTTGAAAAATCTTACGTACCCTTACATGGGGGTAGGGGGGGTCGAAAATTGCCAAAATCATCCTTACGTAATTAATGAATGGCCCCTTAGTGTCTTCACCCTCAGTAGTCAGATAGCAACATGTTCTAACAAAAAATATTTATTTAAATTTAAAACAAGTTGAAACTTATAGAATGAGAAAAAAATCGGAAATTAGCTAAATGGGGGTTACACAAATTAACGCAGTATTTATAAATAACAAAAGTATTAGGATGCTAGTTATCTTCATGGTTCCTATCCCACTCCCACCACTGCGGCACTTTCGTATCCCAGTGGAAAGATCGGGACCCGAACCATCCCCAAAAGATACAAATTCTATTCATATTTATTCAACTTAAACTTTATTTATTTTTAACAAAATAGCTTAGTTTACTATCTGACTCAAAGAAAATGGTGGTGTTTGGAAATGGCGGTGTTAAGTCTGAGAGATTTTTTCTTAGCAGAAAAAAATTAAATCTCGTTCTGGGCATTATATAATGTCACACTTGTGTGTGGGATAGGGCAACAAGAAATCTCCAGAAAATTCTGTGGTATTTATCTGATAGAATAGAATAAGTCAATGAAGGTTTTCTTAAACTGCAAAATGGAATAAGCTTTTATTGAATAATTTTACAGAACAAATTAATTGAAATCCTGAATGATTAATCAAGGATTCTAAATGTGAATATTTGAAGTTGTTTTGGGGGATTTTTTTGCTGTTTCTTTATTAGGATCATGCGGTTAAACAGAAATCTTTCAAAAATTATAATGCTTGACAACTGGAGGGATTTCATACCTTTCACACTGTAAAATAAGGTTTAAACTGTATTGAAAATTTTATAAAAGAAAGAGAGCTACAACCTCACCCGTGCAAGGCCGGGCATATCAGCTAGTAAGCCAACAAAAGTAATAAAACATCAACAATAACAGTACTTATGCATTACATCAAAACAATTTTCGCCACTTTTATGGTCTCTAAATTATTCACTCAGTCAATTAATCTATATAATATATTTTGTATCACGTATATTTTTAAATACATCACGTACAATTTCAAAACTAAACACATAGTTTACACAAACATCTACGGGCAAATTAGCCAGCATCCTTTCCCCAAAATTAGCAGGAGGTGGGAGGATGCATTTAATCAACTCCACACGTTCTGTCATTAAAATATTGAAAGCGCGGGTCTGAAAGCGAAACTGGAATTGATTGAGTTGCCGACGGAAGCAACATGACCCAGACTGGAATTAATTAAATACTCGTCAGAACATGGTTTGGGTTTAAATCTCTGGGTGCTAAGTATACTCTCTGGGTACAGCGCCATTTATTGCTCTTGCCTATGGTTGACTGAGGAGGATAGCTTTCTGCTACATAAACGCTATCATCAAGTATTCTTATCGCGCAGTTTGTGCAGAACGCACGGTGATTCGTTTGGATAAATTATAGGTAACTAATAATGGACATTGTTCGCAAAAGCTGGAGAATAGTTTATGGCCGACGTATAGTTTGATCGTTATGCAAGTTTTGTTGGTTATCGGAGTAATGTGTTCGCTGTAAAGGGACAGAAATAGTTTAAAAGATAACGCTTTATGTACTACATCAGCGTTTCCCCAACCTTTTCTGAGCATCCATAAAGAAATTATTCCTTAGAAAATAATGCTAAAGGGTCACGATTCAATCCTCAGTTTGAAAATGGAAAAAGTCCAAAAACCAAGTTTTGAGAAAATCTAAATAAACTGTTAAGTATGACTATAACGACTTTTAATTTGAAGAGCATTACACTCAATATCATGGGCAATATCGTGTTTTACAGACTTTCAATTATTTAAGTAAATTTCTTGTTCTTTGAAGATAAAGGATGTTCCCAAATGCATTCAATCCAGATGATTTTTCTCTTAAATTTGCTCATGATATCAACCAGGCTATAGTATGTTCATTTAGAATAGGCGCCTGAAACAGGATCAAATAATGCTCTTCACGCAACTTCAGTGTCCGATTTCTTTTACAGTATTTAACTACTTCTGTTTAGGCTGCCTTGTCATTGCAGAAGAAAAATGTTTTGATGATAATTACCATAGTAACTGCTTCTAATACAATACGTCTCAGGCGCCTATTCAGTATAACTGAAGTGTCCCAATGATTCTCCAAATGTGGACCATCTAAGAATGCCAAAAGAAATCGACGAGACGTTAAATAATTTTTTTCTCGGTTATTTTAATTTTAAATAAGAACAACCTTTATTATTTTACACACAATATGCACTTATAAAAACTAGGAACAACACACGAAGGAACCAATATATGAAAAAGAAAACACCCGAGTTGCTCAGGAGTGAGATACTGTGTACCTAATTATTTTTCTCCATATTTTTCCTCAAAAAAAATAAAGAAAGAATGAACTCGATGAGGGCCAAGAAGAATATTTATGCATTTTCAAAACTAGAATACTAATAAAGACGTCAAGTTCATTTTTGTTAAGAAGATGAGGTGTCGTAGCGTAAATGTTTTAAGAATCACTGAAACAACCTCTACAACGCGAAGCAGAAGAAAAACTTATACAGAGAAATTAATTATGAAAATTTAAAAACGCTTTTTCGCAAAATAAAAAAAAACATGTGTGTTGGAATAATTAATTACAAACCTCAAAACATACACAAACAAAAAAAACCCAGGAATCTTGTTTACAAACCAAGTGAAACGAAAAGAAAGCGTATATCTCGAAATACTTATAAGCCCCTTGATTAACAAGCGAATTACACAGCAAAGGCTCATTGATAAGACAAGCACCGAGAAACAAGTAACGAACCCGCATTAAAGTCCAACTGACATTTCGTAAAAAAGACCCGTCATAACGCCTTCTTTAACGGGAAAAAAACTTTTTACGATAACCGGGGGAAAAAACTCAAGAAAGTAAAGCTTCGGTTCGCTCTTTTTAGCCTAGTGTTCATTATTCCTGTTTCCTACTTAATATAATTAGATGGAACAGCGTCGCTCGGAAGGCTGGCGTTTGTCACATGCTACCCTTTTTTCCCAGAGGAGGAGCTGGTAGATGTTATTTGATAAATGGAACGAATTTCAATGACGTCAGCTGTGCCGGCCACTCACTTTGTGAACTCCTGATGGGTCTCTTGATACTGCGCATCGGGGGAGATTTGGAGGGTAATTGCTGGGCTGGGTGTTTTGTAATTGGTTTCGTGTACAAGGTAAAAGGGTCCCGAACGACGGGGTAAAATAGTTTTCCTAATGAAGAGTACTTGTGAGGTGGTTCTCCGGTTTTTATTTTCGCTCAGACGACTTTATTATCAAGGAGAGAAGTTCGGCTTACTTTGTTCCTTTGATTATAGTCTGTTCATTTAGAATAGGCAGGTGAAACAGGAGAGGTAACGCTCAGTAACGCCTAATAACGCTCTTCACGCAACCTCAATGACCGATTCTTTTACAGTATTTTTTCTACTTCAGTTTAGGTTGCCTAGTAAATGCACAATCCAAATGTTTCGATGTTAATAAATTGCAATTGTTATACTGCTTCTAGTACATTACATCTCACCGGGCTATTCTAAATGAACAGACTATAAAATATCACTTCGTTTGAGCTTATAGAATTTAATTTTCAGGTTAGTTTAGAAGAAGTAAGAACAAAATAATATTACCTTACAGCTGTGTTATCTCAAAATTTTTTAATACGATTTACAGTTCCTATAAAAACGTAATAGGTAGGGAGTCATACTTCAGAGAAATTGTGATTTTAATAAGCTTGATGTTTCTATTAAAATCCCCAGAAGCTATGGTTTTGTCTGTTGATTTCATAAATTCCCTTTAGGTTGTTGTTCTCTCAACTACTTTTCTGTAATTTACACAAAAGTTTAGAATCTTTGAAAGTATCAAAATAAAATATTTAGGAAAATATTTGTTTCATATATTTTTATTTTTGGATGTTTTTACACTCGTAACTAAAAATTAGGGATAATTTTACTTTTAGAATAATTACTAAAGTATTGGTTCCTTAGTTATAAATTCCGTGCCATAGAATATTCTAAGAGTGGAAATATGTTGTCATATAATATGTTATTGGATATATGTTGAGTGGATATATGTAAAAATTACCCTGACAATGGTTTAAGGGAGATCAGGCCCTCCCTTAATAAGTTCCATATACATTCGAAACTGAAGGAGAAATGTTCACGTGAGAGTGATTTAGTAAAACGATTCCCTAATATTTGTGAAGGACAAGATATTCCAAAAATCTATGCATGATTTTAGGTGTGGATTTAAATATGATTTTTAGACTATATTAAGGGACACTTCCTCAATCTTAAGCTCTTGAATCCTTTATTGGTGTGAAGTAAATAGTAATTATATTTTTTGATGTGTTTGTTTCTACATTTGTCTTGAAAACCTGAACATTACATCGCAATTGATTGACATTACATTACTTTGATTTAGGCGGTTCTCCTCTAAAGCACGACATTTAAACCTACACAACAAGTTAAACTTCCTTCTGACTCAACCACTCACCCCAAAGGGGGTGAAATCCTACTCAAGAACCTGGGGCACGCTCCGACATCCGCAGGAGAATAACAACTCTCCTCCATCACAGGGGCATTCAACAGACGCTCAAAAAGGATCGAAAACACGCCCAAAATATTTGAACAGGACCCTCCTCCCTCCGCTTTCTTGTCACAGTCCAGAGAGAGAAAAGGGCCATCACCCTTTCCAATTCAATTTGAGCCCAGTAGTCCCTGGAGCCCCGACTGTCAACCACAGCCCCCGACTGATTGCGGGGCCCTCTGGGGGCCCTCTCTCTCGCACGCCCCGCTTTTAGGGGGATTGGATCGCTTCAAATCACGGCAGCCATTTTGTGTGTCGCATGCCCCCTTTTTTTTCTTCTTCTCTCTTTTTGGGCATTGTGTCCGACTAATGGAGATAAGGGGAACTTGTAAAAGCTTTCCGTGGGATTATTGGCGGATTAATCGTAATATGGCGTGAAAAGAGAGGTTCTTTTGTATCGCAGCAGCTGAGAAAACTGCGTCGGATGTTCCATTAAGGGCTTTTTTCTGCAGTTTTTTTTCAGTTCGTTGATTTAATTTAGTTATGTATGACAAGCGGTCTTGCATTAGTGTTGTGTTAGTGAAAAGTGGAATGAGTGCCACTCATTAGCGATTTTTATCGGATTTCGAGAGGTAATTCGGCGAGAGTTCATTCATTCATTAGAGCCACTTAGGAGAGCGAGCGGCGAAAATCTATTAGAATGAACGTCGTTATATAAGAAGAGCGTGGCAGTTGATAAGTCATAGATCGGTTTGTCATAGATCACATAAAGATGTTGTTCAATCGGATCAGTCTTTATTTACGAAGGACCAAAATATCTATGAGTGAAACCTGAATAGATGGAATCCCTCGCGAAGCGACATTTTGTTCCATTATTCCATTTAAACAGGTTTAATTGTGTTCCCCTTATCTTGAAAATCTCTTGAATTTCCCTCGTCTCAAGTCTTTTTGAAACGCATGTAGATTGCGGGTATAGAAACTTGAATTCAATCATTGCTTCCACAAAATTTGTCAATGAGACATGAAAAATGCGTTTTATCTTTTATCACATTTATGTAAATCACTGCATAAACCTTTTTATTCCCAAACACACATATGGCGAAAAATTCTAACAATTGAAATCGTTCTAAAAATGTTGATTTTGAACTTTCTAAGGGATCACATCATTTGAAATTTACACACGTTTGAATTATCACATCGAACACAGTTTGAAATTTAGCGCACCGAAATTAAAAATAATCGTGTACGTTATCTAAAACTTAACGTATACAATTACCATTAAGGAGGTACCTAAGAAATAATGTAGAGTCAATCCTCGAAACAAAATTAGACTGAATTAACATACTGACATATGTGAATATGAAGCTCACACGGCACCCTTTTTACAAGCAGACATCTACTATCACAACTCAACAACCCCCAACGAAAAAACATTTTACCCCTTTCAAATCCACCTCCACTCAATGTTGTTTTTAAACCCAATCCAAACGCCCCCTTCCTGAAAATCCACCCAGCGTGCCCCTGAAACGGAATTTTTCCGTTCACACGAAAATAAAATAAAAAATTCCCTCCCCATCAGATTACGGAAGGGAGGATTAAACCCCTGTGATTATATAAACGAGCGGAGAGAAAAGGAGGTGCATAATAAAGGGCTTAAAATTTTATCAGCAAGAATCGCGTCGGAAAAGCTTTAACGCGGAACGCCCCGGAAAAAAATCCCTTTTTAACTCTGTCTCCCTCTGGCTTTTGTGTTGGTGTAGAGCGAGATTTACTTTATGTTCAATTTATATCCTAATCTGCGGAGAAGGGATTTTTACGTGAGATTTCTCTTCGGATTGTTCTCACTTAACGATGGGGATTATTTTAATAATAATAATCAGCTGTGTGTGTGTACGAAGCGTGGTTTTGCTATATTTGTTGGTCTTCAGAAAATTTAATGTGTCCCTCTTTAGAAATGATTTCGTTTTTTTTAAACATGTGCGTTCTTGATAAGAAATTTCAGTATCGTACTGAGGCAGTTTAGATTAGTGATGGGCAAAATCGATAATTTTAGGTATCGAATACTTTGGTATCGAATACTTATAGGTATCGAATACTTTGGTATCGAATACTTATAGGTATCGAATACTTTGGTATCGAATACTTATAGGTATCGAGTAATTTTAGGTATCGAGTACTTTTTTCAATGTCGGGAAATGAACCTGAAGGGACAATTTTTTTAGGGCCTATCCATAATCAGACTAATATTCAAAAAACTGAAAGCGATCCATCAAAAAGCCCCGTAGCTACGGGCCTGGAGGTGGATAGAGGCGTAGGATTTGGCGGGGGAAAAACCTAGCCGCGTCAAATTTCTCTCGCGGATGATAACGACTTGGGTTTGAGCGTTGCAAAATGAAAACGGAAACAGGCTGCGTTTGATCTACAGTAGGTATTATAAAGATTACTTCAGTGAAAAATTTAAAACGAAATATGTCAATAAAGTATCGATACTTTTGTGGGTATCGAATACACTCGATACCTATAGGTATCGAGTACTTAAGTATTTGGAATCGATACCTGCCCATCACTAGTTTAGATAGTCCAAAGCGGCACAAACGCGCACGATTCATCCAAGTTTGGACAAATTTCGTTTACTTCTAGTTTCAGTTACTTTAACTTGACATATTTGGTAATGAACTGTGCAACAAGGGGTGTAGTTCAGTGATAAACTAGATCACAGAACACATTAAACTCTCAAGAACTTGATTGTGAATATTGCATTTTCTCTATTTACAATTGAATCGTTAGTTTAAAAAAAAAGGTAAAAAGTCCGAAGAATGGCAAATTGATTTATCGAACTAAAAATAATAATTTCACAATAGTTTTAAACTTTATTCATCATCTCTGATTTTTTTATTTTCCACTTTTTTGCTGTGTGAACGAAGCAGAAGTATAATTTAATTGCCAATTTAAGTTGTTGTTATTTAGATTTTTCAACTTAATTTCGCCATGATTTCTTTAACTTTAATAGTACAGTTAACTGTCGACTTCGGAATATACTTGCATTCTTTTTTGATGAGTGTTCTGTGTTCTAAATAGGGTCCGGAATTTTCCGTAACAATTCGGAGGTCATTTCATTACTTATACAGTTTTTTAAATCGATTTTCTCAAAATTTGGTTGGGGGACTTATCATTTTTAAAACTGACGATACCGTTTTACTCACAACATATTATAAAAATCATCTAAACACACAAATAAATTCTCTACATTTTACTTATTTTACATAATACTAGGAATATGCTTCATTGAAGATTAAAGAGACCAATAATATAATGAGTTGTAGAATCTGAGATGGTATTAACTATAAATTTGCCATGAGCTCATGATAAAGGATATTCGATTTTTTGAGGATATTTGAGCTCATGGACTTGTTCTAGCCTGCGGCTGGACCAAGGGGAATAAGTCAACAACAACAACAATAATAAATTTGCCTTTTACTTACAAAACTATTTCTACAGTCACCGACGGAAAATGCATGAAGTTTTTTTTAATTTTCAAGCTTTCGTACTAAGTCTAAAATTTATAAAAAGTCTCATGAGGTTTAAAAACAAAAGTCCAACTGTTCCCTCATTTGCAGAATTTTGTGGAATAAAACTATCGGCATTAATTTGTATTCCAGATTTATTTCTGTAACATTTCCGAGAATTTCTGAATTAAAAAGAATGTTTTGTTAAATTTAATTTCCATGATAAATCGTTAGGGAATAATAGATCGACTGAGTTAACAGAATTATTTTGGGTTCGAGGAAACAATGAAAAAAAAATTCTGATTTTCCGACAAAAATCATTTAATATCCGAGAAAATGACTTACAACGGCTTAAAAAAAGTTTTAAATTAACAAAATGAGCATTCACTTTTAGTTGGAATGATTATTTAATTTTTGTTATTAAGTACCCACTTAATGATAAATATTTTCTGTAAACATGCATTTTAAATAAAACAGAGTAATTAATTTTCCATTCTATTGCTATTAATGAAATATTTGTTGCTAAGAAAAAACGTTATTCAAAAACATAAAAAATAGAGAAAACACTTGATTGCAGGAAGCATTATTATTCTTTTTTTAATAAATAAATTTAAGGTGGAAGATTTAAAAACGTCTTTCCATCGGTTCTCAGAATTTGTCGCGCGCAAAATTAAAATGCATGAAAGAGTACACACTTCAAAAACACTAAAAAAAAGGCCAAGCTCTTATACAACAACTCGCCAGCAAAAAAATCTAAAATAATTAAATACTTGAATAAGAATTTATTGCGTGAGCTGTGGTAGTTAATTTATGCATGAATAAAAACATCGAAATTCCCTCTTTGTTAAAGCCTTGTCCCCGGAGTGTAAGATTTTAATTTTTACCGAGAACACGGGATGAAAAATGGAACGCCTCGGTAAAGTCTAATTCATTTTTAAAAATCTTTACTCCTCTTCTTTTTTTCCATGCCTAATCAGATGTTAATTATGAGGGCTCCTTTCTTCTAACCTGCTAACCGAAACATATCCATCTTTTAGGCTTAGTCGAGCGTGATCCAAAGATAAAGGTGAAGACAAGAGGAAATTTCCACTATCCGGGCGAGGATTTTTAGCAAATGGTCCGAATTGGAACTGCGATAAATTTTTAAGTCCCAAATCCTCTTATTTACAATTCCCGGGTTCTCCAAAGGCTTTGAATATTTTATCATTACCGTCCTTTCGATCCGGCGTAACAGATTATACGGCCTCTGAACTAACAGCGCCATGTTTTGAAAGTTGAATGCGAAAGTCTCCGGGTGAAGCAAAAATTTTTAAGCCGCATTCAATTCATTAGTAAATGGGGTACTAGATTTTAAGCCGGTGTTGAAGGTAGACAAGTTTGAAAGTCTTTTGAGTGGTATGAGCTTAATTCCCCTTTATCAATTTTGTAAATTGACGTTCTCGATGTTTTGAAGGTGTTTGCCAGTTTGACACTTTATCTGTATATGCGGAGTACGTGCTCGTAAAATCTGTGGGTCCGAAAGTCCTGAGGTCGGTCATGGCGCAGTTTACCTTGGGTCCAGGTGTCTGGAGACTATTTCCCTCCCCTTCAAATGCATGGCAAAATTGTGGAGGTGGTGATAGATGGTGGCGGCATCAATCATTCGAGGCTGAAGTTGGACTCCTGCTTTTCATGGGCCTCACTTTCTCAGGAGCCGCACCCCCTTTGCCTTAAATCCTGTACGCTTTGCGGTGGAGCTTGAATATTCCAAGTGGCATACGACAACAACAACAACACTTTATCTAACGCTGTAGAAGGAAATAATCAGTTAAAAACCATTGTTTTCCAAAAAGTTTCAAAAGTTTTTTTTCATATATAGTGATAAAATTTCGGTCCAATCCAACTTGTTATAAAGGCTACAAGTATGACAAACAAAACCAAGTAAAGCTTTTACTTTGCAAGCATACAAATTGCCAATATAGGCTTATAAGTCAAAACAAAATGTTAATAAAATTTTGATAGTGTACAAAGACATTATAAATAAAAAATTACTTGGTAGAGAATGAAAAATCCAGGGGGAAAATAATAAATAATGTAAGTCAAAACAAAATGTTAAAATTTTGATAGTGTACAACAACATAATAAATAAAAAATTACTTGGTAGAGAATGAAAAATCCAGGGGGGGAAATAATATTTTGCAAATAGAAAAAAAAGTAAAGTAACCACTTTTAGTGTGAATATTGCATCAAAGACTTTCTTCGTGCTACTTAAAATCTCAACTATCAAGCTGTCTCTCAGAACTATCGTGTCAAACATTTATAAAAAACATTTCTTCCCAAGAACCATTCAAAAAAACTTGCAACTCTTTTCAACCAACCACTTCGTGATGAAAATCCACAAAATCGGTAAACACACCCTCAACCCCATAAATACTGTCATCAAAAAAACCTTGCGACAAACACTATCTTTGTTCTTTCTAAGCGACGTGACACGGACCATAGGGTTCTAAATATTTCTGAAGGAATCGATTCCGGAATCGAATCGGAATCGAATGGCTTGGAATCGATTCCTAGGAATCGTACCTCTTGAGGAATCGATTCCATCAGGAATCGATTCCAAGGAATTGAACCTTTTTTTTTTCAAATAAAAACCTATAGTTATTAAGTAATTAAACTGTCTAATTATGTTTCTGATTAATTATTGTTTCCTTCTAAATTTTAATTAATTAACTTATTAAACTAATTAATAATTAACTATTTAGTTAATTTTAATAATAATCAATGTTTCCTTTTTAATTTTTATTATTACCAACTGATTGTATAAGATTATTGTTTAATATAAATAAACAAAGCAGTAATTGTACAATAGTACGAAGTACCTCCGAACCAAGGATTTTCGATACCACTACTTTAAAATTAAAAAACAATAATGAAACTAATTATAAAAATTCGACTGATGGTCGGTTAATTTTCTACGTCTAGGAGTTTTACCAGAATCTGGAATTCGAAACGGTTCTGTTTCTGAACATTATATAGGAAACTTGACGCTTTTCTAAGACCCTGTTTTGCGTACTGCAGTACTATTGGGAAAGAGGTTTTCTTTAAAAATACTTTATTTAATGGCTTTCCGAGGAATTTCGACAAAGAATTCTAGTAATACACCTGGGTCCGAGAGCAACATATCGAATTTTCTACACCGGGAATTACGTGATAGGGGCCTTTCCAAAGTGCGATTCGGTAGTGCAGTAGAGAATCGCTCAAAAACCAATTAAATCAATTTTCATCGGGTCGGCGACCTTTGAACCTTCATTACATTCCCATAATCTTGCAGAATCAGGAGTTTTGTGAATTTAGGACAAAAATTAGGGTCCCTGGACTCGTGCGTAAGTCGCACTAAAGTCGTGATTTTTACCAAAATTGAAAAACGATATTAAATTTTCGACCTTAAAATCTCAAAATATACCCTGCCATATACCTCATATTCAATTTTGGTGAAAATCGGTTGGTAATTAAGGCACTAATTGAACTTTGAAAAAAAGTTCAGATTTCGACGAAAAAACACAAGTCCAAAGAAAGCTTATAAATCTGAAAATATTAATATAAATTTATTTTTTAATTTTTTTTATAGTAACTAATTGGTATGGTAAAGTTTTTCCAGAATTCCGGGAATCCACGGTGATTGTTACGTCATCCAGGATTTTTAGAACAGGATAAGGGCTTACTTGTACTAAATGCCAAACACTCTATTTTTTGGGACAAGTCGTGTCAAGAGAGTTTCGGAAAAAATTCGACCCCGCCCCAAGTGTCTTACATGGATAAATCGATAATTTTTCACAGATTACGGATATGTAAATCATTTTGTGTGGAATAAATTATTTTGGGAGTTTTTCCTGAAAAACCGATAATCCAAAAACTCCGTTTTTCCCGAATAACACACGAACCGCTTGCGCTAGGTTTCTGAAATTTCGGTATATGTGCATCCTAAAATTAAGGAATCGAACCATGTATCGCATTAGGAGGTGAGTGAAAATTAAAATTTCTACTTTTTTCCCGCCAAAACGATCCAGGACCATTTGCTCCTTTTTCAGGACTCTCCAGATTGTGCAGTATTCTCTTTTCAGAGCAATTTGGTACCGAAAATTCGAATTTCGCAAACTCGAAGCTCTACATTGCTTGGTTCTAGAGAAATTTACGAAAAACCATCGTTTCTTGACCAGCATTTAGGTATTTTTTTTCGATATCGGGAACTTTGCAACTCTTGAAAGAAAGCTTTCAAAAAATTTCTTCATTGAATCTAGGAACTTATACATTTTTTCATTGAAGGGAAATGAAATTTGTTTACATTCGTGTATAAAATCTAAGCAGTGTAAAAATGGAGATATTTCAAACTCATCAAATATTCAATTCAGGAGGAATCGAAAATTATTTCTTTTCGATTCTTCCCATTCCTGTCCTGGCCCAGGAATCGGAAGGAATTTTTTTTTCGATTCTTTCGATTCCTGGGCCAGGAATCGAAAGGATTTTTTTTCATTCCTGGGCCAGGAATCGAAAGAATCGAAACAATTTCTTTCGATTCCAGGCCCAGGGATCGAAAGGAATTTTTTTCATTCCTGGGCCAGGAATCGAAACAATTCCTTTCGATTCCTGGTCCAGGGATCGAAAGGAATGTTTTTACATTACTGGGCCAGGAATCAAAAGAATCGAAGCAATTCCTTTCGATTCCTGGCCCAGGGATCGAAAGGAATTTTTTTTCATTCCTGGGCCAGGAATCGAAAGAATCGAAAAAAATTCCTTTAGATTCCTTGGCCAGGCAGGAATTGAAAGAATAAAATAATGCATGAACTAACTGAATATTGAATATTTGAAATCCTGGGCGTCGATGACGTGAAAAAAAACTTGATGACGAAAGTTCCTTCGATTCTTGGAAAGTAAAAATTGGAGCAATTTCAAAATTTTTAGTTTTAGTAACTTATGCCATTGACATTGACTCTAAGGAATCGATAGAATCGTTCGATTCCTTGGAGTCTAACATAATTTAATTTATAAAATTTGATAATGGGAAATTCTTTTGATTCTAAGAGTCGATGACGCGCGTGTGAAAAATTCATCGACTTCAGTTGTAGTAACTTATGTCATTGACTCCATGGAATCGTTCGATTCTTTCGATTCCTTGGAGTCAATGACATAATTTAATTAAAAATTTAATAATGGGAAATTTTTTCGATTCTTAGAACGTAAAAAAATGGAGCGATTTCGAAATTCAAGTTTGAGTTCAGGAATTTTTCATGTAAAACGATGGCCCGATCGTGTGTCGAGCGGGCGGGCCCGAGCCTGAACGAAAACATGTTCTCTCTCTCTCTCCCTCCAATTCTCTTCTCCCACACTTTCCAAAAAACAAACAAGCGACAAAAAAAACACGCAGAGGAGAGGCACGGGCCCCGGTCCGGGCCCCCGGATGACCCTTGACCCCTCTCCTTACTCTCCGCGAGGTTAAAAAACTCATTGATTTGCAGTGAGATATTCGGGGATCGACCTTGAAGGACACATGCAAGCAGGTTACTGTTTCGATTTGGGATTTTTTTTTCGATTCTACTTTTTCGATTCTGGCGTCAAGGAATCGATTCCAGGTTGGAATCGAACCTCAGGAATCGAATCGAAAGAATCGAACCCCAGGAATCGATTCCGGAATCGAATCGAACGATTTTTTAGAACCCTAACCATACATCCATTCACAAATACAAAGCACCTTATATACATCGATCGCCTAATGGCAAAGGTTAATCGAACTGAAAAGTCATTCCGATATATAATCCAGTTTAAAAAGAAGAAAACCATTTTTCTTCACTAGTGAGAGTGTGCGTTGAATCTTTGAGCAGGACTGGTGAAACGAAGCCACGGGGTTGAAGCACCAAGGTCACATATCCATCTTTACGGTCCTGGTCCTGCCCACTACAGTGTTTCACAAACCACATTTGAAGTCTCGTTTTTATTGACACAGAGATATGACACTGTCTTCCAATCAGAATCGAGCAGGGGAGGGGGGAGGGAATTTATGTCGAAGAAAAAAATCTTCTACCTCTTTCGCAGACGCCGTGTACTCAGCTGGAACCTGTAATCACGGTGGTGGAGAATGAATAATCCTTGGAAAAAAATTAGTCATGCGTAGTCAAGGTAAATGACATAATGAGACAGTTTCCTTTTGCGAATTGTTTACTGTGCATTGGTGTGACAATGTTACAGACGGAAAGATTTCCTTATTAGGTGCGGTGTTCTTCAATCATGCTAATGAATCTTGAGGGATGTTTTGGATTCACCGCGCCTAATTTAACATCATGTTTATACGAAATTGATGATGCTTAGAGTTACGGAGTTGGTCCATACTGCTATTGATAAAGTAAGAAAAACGTAAATGGAATGAGTTTTACCTGCATGAATTTGAAATCTTCTGTGTTGAGTGAAAAAAATAATATAGAACAAGAGCTAGCCATACCAGACATTCTCCTTTTTTCATTCAGAGCAATGGTAAATTAATTTTAAACGGATTCTAGAATTCAGTGAAGATTTCAATGTTTTGGTCTGAGTGTGAAACCAAAAATTGAATAAGAAAAGGTGATATATAAAAATGTATCATAAATGTTCTGTCGTTGGCTCTTTCTTATAAAGATAACTTGGTTTAAAGACAAAGAGCTGGAGTTAAAAATCAAGAACTCGAAGACTTGTAGGGGCTTGCAGATATAGACCTAAAGATCTGTCTCCAATATACTCTTCAACGTTGTTACTTACTTGATATTCAATCTTTATATTTTCATAAAACCGAAAATTTTTCAAACTAATCAATAATTTCTTGCAGAAAATACAAATATCTATACACAAAATAACTCCTGTTAATTAGAATTTCAAATAGTCTTAAATATAATTCATTATAATTTAACTATTTTTTTAAACCCTATAAATATGAAAATCTACTTAAGAAACACCAACACCCTCTTAAAATGCCAGTAATCAGTAAAATCTTCTCAGAGTCAGTAAAAAATGTTATGCTGAATTGTTTTCGTTACCTTATTTGTTCAATAATGATCATATTTCTGCACCTCATATAAAACTGCAGATAAATACTTTTACTAGTAAATGAATGTCTTAAAAAGTTCGTCTTTTAAGAACCATCGCGCCCAACTTTTCCAAAAGAGCTCACTCAACCCTCCCTCTACTCACCGCAAATAAATTCCCTGTCCGAGAAACCATCATTTCCCATTTATTTATTTTTTTTTCGATGTTATAGCCACCGTGTCATAAACCCAATGTGTTCAAAAGAAATAAATTATATCGCTCACAAACTAGTAAAAAACCCTGCAAAGGAATGTCTGGACAAAGTCGTGGTATTTGTCTTCATTGAACGTCCGGCTATAATCGGTGTAAATGGGGAAGGATCCTTACGACATATTTCACTCCCGGCATTTTCCCCTCATTTATATGTCAACAATCCGGACGTTCTAGGCCGAATTTATTTCTGCTGAACAAGCCCGATGGATGAAAAAAGATCATTGCAAGGCCTGAAATGCCCGTTCGGTATTCTTAATTGAACATATCGCTTTTATATTCCGTTTTCTTTATTAGTGCGTCTGGGATCGTGCAGCTATGTTTTATTTTTTGATGGTCAGAACGGAATATATATATACAGGATGAAAGCTCGTCTGGTGAGGGATTTCATTTCATTAGTTAATTTTGTTGTGCCAAACGAGGTTAATAAATAGGATGAACACAGAGGGGGTCTTTAAATTCTGCAATTTGATGACGCCTGATTGTGAAAGTGCTGATAAAGTCAAACGATATTTAAGTAATGTTATGTTGGAATGGACCAACACATGCTTTGTAATAAGATATAGGAAAGAAGAGAGGTAATAACATCATGGGGATGAGAGTAAGAAGGATGAAGAAGATGATAGAGACCCGAAATGAAGCAAGAGAAACAAAATAGCTTAAAAGATGAAAGTTGAGAGGGAAATGAGAATGATGAAAATGAGAGGTTTGAAGATGAAGAGGATAAGTAGGATAAAAGATATTATAGATATAAAAATAGGGGATATATGAAGATGAGGGGGAAATAGGATGAAGATGATTTTAAGGATAAGATAACTATGAGGGTGAGAGAAATGAAGAGAATGAGATTCAATGAGAAGAGAGGGATAGAGAAACGTAAAATTAAAAGAACAAATGACATTCAGTTCAGAAATAAGATATTGCACTCTAGTAGATTATTACTTATAACTCAGTGAAGGCAACAGATTTTTTTGTCAGACTTGCAGAGAGCTCATATCTGGCAAAGGGCAAATATCTGCCTTTTAAGGCGACAATGATGGGAAATACATCGCTAAATTCTCGAATCTAACATGAAGGTGGAGGTACCAGGGTCCTGGTTCTTACCCCTAAGTCCTCAATTATTCTTAACCGAATCAACGGCTCCTGGTCTCGTTGATATTACAACCGAGAATTGGGATTCGTTAAAGAGGAACGGGTAATCACAATAAGGTGAGGAATAAACCGAAAAGATGGAGCGAACCCTGCCGACTCATGCCCATTACATTCGCTCTTAAGACGGCCATTACGGGTCCGAAAGCACGGCCGGATACCTCCCGGATAACGTCCGCCATCTCCACTTGATTGATTCCCCTGTGCTGCTGGACACTTAAGTGTGGCCGGACCTTACATCAGCAGCTCTCTCTCTGCGCCATTGTTGTGCGCTGCTCTGTGCAGTTAATTAGTGCGTTGCGCGTTGGTTATGATGGATGCTTGCGTCAGGTGGACGCCAAAAATTTCGAGGGAAATTAGGAAGGGGTGGGAATTAAGGATGTTGTGAATGTCAGCAGAGGTGTTTGGCGCAAGGTGCGATCGGATCCAGCAGGTCTTCAAGGGAAGGGAACTCTTTGAGTATCCCCTCTACTTTTGGAATGAGACTAAATTTCAATTTTTGTATAGTATCTCTTCAGATCCCCTCGCGAAATTTACTTTTGCACACCCCATGTTAGATAATGAACAGTATATTAAGCAAATGATCGCTATCTGAACCTTGCGACATCGACAGTGGCGTGGCGTATGTAGAAATATATTTCAGGAGGGGCCCGAAGGGTAGAAGGAAAAGGTCAAAAATTAATAAATTATCTTTTTAAAGGTTTATATTTTCAAAAACATTCTCGTCCAGTCTCTCAACATAATAAAATTTTACAGTGAAGATAGTTCTAGTAACAGAGTATAGAGCTTAACAGTGTTCATCTCCATAGACGCTAATGGCAACTTTTTTTAACAAGGATTTTCCCATAGACAAATTTCCGGCCAAGCGGACCCGCCTCCTTTAATACCACGTCATTCCTGCTAATTCTTTCATTCGCCCACTGAAGCTGTCACTCAAAATCGGAAAAACAACACCGATGAAATTTAAATGCCGCTCCAATCCAATCAGGAATAACTTTATTATTTTCACGCATTTATTTTTTTCTGATTGGCTGCTAGTGAACTGAATTATAATCTGCTTGCTGTATTAAATTAATTACCTAAGGAGGAAAACGGCCGTTTGGCATCTCTGTTAAGCTCTATACTCTGTGGTTCTAGTGGCCCACCCTGAGTGTCACTCCATTAGTGACCAATATCATATAGATTAAATTCACCAAGATTCAAATATTACGTATAAATGTTCTAAAAACTTTAAATTGCAAAGTATTCGTGGAGGAGGTACTTTAGAAAAAGTGATGAATGTCAAATTTATATAAAAAATTTAAAATAATAAATTTATTTAAATAAAAAATATATATCCCCCCCAAAAATTGTGTTATTAAGCCCTTTTGGTCATCTTTGTCTTTGTATTTTGCCATCTTTGTAAATAGGGCTCTGAATGGCTCTCGACGGCCCTGAACATCGATGGTGAACCTCCTATCATTGCTAATATTTGTAGTATTTCGTGTATACTTCACAGCAACGTTTCCTAAACCCAGTACATCACTACGCTGAAGGAGAAAGTGGGTAAACACAAAGCCTGTTGTTAGGAGGTTGTGTTACTAGGAGGTGCTTCGGAACGCAAATCGTGATAAAAAGACGCTTAATGTACATGGGTTGAATGAAATAATCGTATTTTAAAATTGACGTTTTTCGTTTCAAAATGCAGACACCTTGATGAGAACTACTTTGTTAGTGACGTAGTCAACTAACGTTCTCTCTAGTACACTTGCTGAAAAGATATTTATTTGTTTTCATAATCATGTAACTGAACTCGTGGGGTAAACTATTATTTTTCATAACATCATTACGTTAACCTAAAATTCGATTCCAAGTGCGTGACATATTTTATTTTCGAGCACCGAGGGAGCAGTTAAGTAAAGACAAGTCAACTGAAAGTTTTTTGAAAACTGTCACTAAAGTTCGCAATTACTCGCTTCATTTGGCGCTACCTGACTGTAAAATTCCCCGAAATTACGTAATAAGGAAACGAAAGTTTCCCTCTTCAGTAAATATAAATCCCGCAAGATTACCAGTGCTTTTATACCGAGTAAGAGTGTTTCTTTTTTCTTACGACATAATTATTTAGTCGCTGTCTTAAGAAAACAGATATTCGTTTTCTAATCACTCTCCTACAAACATCCATTTTTTTACTTACAGAAATTCATTGAAATGTAAAGAGCTTTGATGAATTTATCGTTGATAAACGTCAGAACTAAACTTCTCAATTTAGAAAACGTTCTATTCCATCTTTATTTCCAATATTTTTTTCCTTGCGTTGCACTCAAGTCAATTCCGAACCAAGCAAAGCCGAGCATCCTTTTGAAACACGCAAGCAAACCCAAAAAAGGGACTCATTAAAAAGATTTCGCTTCTTCCGCAAATTCATTCAGTCCTTACATCAAATAATTCCCCGATTTTTGGATTTTTATTAGCGCGCCCAAACAGATGGAAGCCATGCTTTGCCAGTAATCATCATAATTCCGAATTCCTTTTGACAAAAAGTTGATTGGATTGTGTTCGAATTTTTTTTCTTCCTCGAAACGCATCTAATAACCTTAAATATCGAACCCAACCCCCCTGCCGGGGTCCCAGAACGACTCTTTTCTTAACTGACGATCTCCGCCAAACGAGATTTCACTCATTGATTCGGCCATTTGCAATTCTTCCACTCCCCTTTTTATTTTGCTTCTCTTTACCTTTCACTTCTAACGGTAACCGTAATTAGCGAATTGGGAGCGGAACCAGCTGCGGGTGATACTCCAGAACAAAAAAAAAGAACAAAAATAAACAAAAGTCTTTTATAGAGATAAAAGTTGCCTAAACGACAAGGAATTAGAGATAGCAGCTTCTGCATCGAAAGGTTTCATCTCGTAAATTGGCGGCCTTAGCCCGTGAAGATTATTACGCAGCCATCTTGCTAATAAGGCTTCCCCAGTGTTCGCATTAATGTTAAAGCCCCCCCTCCACCTTTGATTTCGCACAGGATTAAAAAGGACCATATCGGCTGCAGAGGAGATTTATTAAAGATTTAATCGGTCTCCAGAAACGCTCCCCGCCAAATGAGTAGTTTTTGGTCCCAGGAAAAAAAATCCTCGCCGATGGCGGTTTATCTTTTAGAATAAGTTAGTTAATGCAGATAGGGATATTTAGATGCGCTTGGTTTTCTTTTGGGAATTCTGGGATTCCTTATTACCTAATAGGGTATTTATTTCTCCGAATAACGATCCCGGTTTGCATTCAAAATATGCGATTTCGCGGAGATTTTTATTTATGTTATCACGGCATTTCACTCGCTGGAGTGCGATTAAATTTTCTTTATATTTCGGCCCCGGAAAGCGAATAAGCTGTTCTGAATGACAGTGGTCTATGTCACCTGGACTCAGTTTTTAGTTTTTGAAGGTTTTCTGTTACTGTTAAGAAAGATACTTGTGTAACTCCAAAGGAGAGGTGTCATTCTGTCATTCAGAGACTCTATAGGAATATACTACGGTAAGAATATACTCCAAGAATATACAACGGGACAGTAGTTTCTATGGTCAGTTAAGGTTTCAGTTAACTTAAAAGTTCGATGGGATTGATTAATACCTTTTCATGCATACCATTTTCATTTCCGAATAAAAAACAGGATTTTAGATTTTGATTGCATGAAAAATACCAAATCATATCTGGAGGTTAGAGGCTCTGGAGAAGAGTATTTTTGGCTTGATTTTCTAAGGTTTTTTTTGCATTCTTCATAGGTATAATTTCTTTCAGGACAATATTTGTATATACAGGGTGTCCCATAAATAATGGGTCACACTTCTAGGGGGGATAGCAGACACCTAGACGAGTCAGAATCACATAGGATTTGGGGGTCCCACACCAAATCCCAGGGAGTTAAAAATGGAGCGACACCCCAAAAAATTATTGAAAAATTCAATTTGCAGAAGAACTACTTTTGGTATAAATTTAATTATGGTCTCAAAAATTGTGGTTTAATATGATCTTTAAAAGTATCTTAAAAGTTTTCACTTTTAAATGTGTTTTATCCTGAAAAAAGTTAAAAAACCACAAAAAAATGGGAAAATTCTGCCAAAACCTCATTTTGTATTTCGAAATCCTTTCTTTTGATTTTATAATCTGAAAGATCATAGTTGTAAACCCTTAAGTCCAAAGGATCACGTAAAAACCATCAATATTAAACGCTTGAGATCCTGTTAAAGTTCGTTTTTGCGTACGCGAACTGGTTTCCTACTGCCGTTTCCAAAACGGCAGTTTGCGGACGTAAAAACGGACTTAAACCATGCTTTAACAGGCTCTCATGCATTTAATATTGATGGTTTTTACGTGACACTTTGGACTTAAGGGTTTTTGACTATGATCCTTCAGATTATTAAATCAAAAGAAAGGTATTCGAAATACAAAATAAAGTTTTGGCTGAGTTTTCACATTTTTTTGTGTTTTTTAAACTTTTTTTGTAATAAAAAAATTTTTACACTGAAAACTTTTAAAATAATTTTAAAGATCCTATTAAACCACAATTTTTGAGACCGTAATTAAATTTTTACCAATAGTAGTTCTTCTACAAATTGCATTTTTCAATAATTTTTTGGGGGTGTCGCTCCATTTTTAACTCCCTGGGATTTGGTGTGGGACCCCCAAATCCTATGTGATTCTGACTCGTCTAGGTGTCTACTATCCCCCCTAGAAGTGTGACCCAACATTTATGGGACACCCTGTATAATTAGAATATTATTGATTATAGTAATGAATTACATAAACATCAATAGAAATCATGAATATTTGTTTCCCCCAATGAAAAGGAAACGGAACGGATAAAAAGAAAAAACTGTTTAAATGTCGGTATTGCCGAACAAATTATGCCGAAATGCCGGTACAAATTATCGATGTCAAATGTTAGTATTGATATGTACAATGTTTTAATATAATTTAAAACACTTAAACAAGTTCCAACACAACGCAAATATTTTTTAAACAATAAAAACACCGAACACTTTTAGAAAACAAACTAAGTGTTAAAATAAAGGTTTCCATGAGAGATACTATAAACTACACTAAAAGGGTAAATGAATGTGATAATAAAGGTTTGTAAGCATTATGCACCTATTCCAGTTATTTAAAATAATTAAATAATTGCATTAAATTTATGGAAATATTCATTTTTCTAGTAACAAAAAGCATGACTAACAATAAAAATAATAGGAACTTTAGTTTCTCTAACTGAAAAGGAATGAAGGAGAGGAAAACTTTAATAATCACAAAAAATAATACAATTTTTAACAACTACCACAGTAAAAAATAAAGGATATACAAAGAATCCCGAATCCGTGCTTTTCTTATCTCAAACTTTGTATTTTTGAACTTATACCACTCTTCTTCCGAAATAATAAATAATTTTCCTTTTCCAGTCGGCGGTTATCAGTGAACTTTACGGAGAACCGTTCCAACGACCGAATCACAATTTATTTCTGTCCAGAGAAAACAGTAATTTCCCCACAGTAAGTTTTTTTATCCATCTATTCCGTTTGCAGTGTTGTCATAAAATGCCAAAGTAAATAATGTAGTTAGTTTCGTATGTAAAACCATTACTTTCATTTGTAAATATAACGTAATGAACAATGATTCAAAGGAGACAAAAAAATCAGGTTGACCTGACTAACAAGCAACTCTGCAAAATGTCCTTAACTATACTTAGACTAACGAGTTAGACATTCTGTTCATAATAAAAATAGTTTTATTGTGGGAGAAAAAGCTACATTCCAACCGCCGAATTTTTCAACGGCATACAATATTGTGGCGATTATTATGGAAACAGGTTATTCCCCTCAATTTTAGAGGTGATGGTGATGCATGAAAAACATTTAGAGCCAAATCTGTGTGGTCATTAGGGTGGGTCAAAAATATTTTTTTCACATTTTCCCAGGGGCACAGCGACAAAAGGGTGCCAAATGGTCTCAAACTAACATGTGTAAAATATTATTCGATTATAATAACTCTTTTTGCCTCCGGATTGGCCTCAAAGTTTCGATTATTATAGTAATTTCATGCAAAAATGGACGAACGAAAATCAAGCTTTTACCTCGATTGCACAAATCCGTCATGAATATAAATGTGCACAATGGTATAAAAATCATCATTGAAGACTATAAAATAATTATAAATGAAACCAAAGTTGAAATACTTGACTTGTAATAAACATATTTTGAAATATCTCAATGGTTAGAACTGGCAATCAAAAATTTCTTGCTGGAATCATAAAAATATGCGAAACCTTTATTGTCGGTTCAGTAGGATGGTAAAAAACATTAAATTTTTAATAAAAATGGATATGTCAGAAGGTGGATAGCTTTTTTGGGTTATAGGTTTCAACCCCATGGAAAACATTTGGATAATAGTTTAAAAGTTGGGATTTCCTTGAAATTTTTTGGCATATTAGGAATAGTCCTTCCCAAGTGTCCCCATGGGATTCCCTAATGTCCAAAAATAAATTAAAACCACATTTTAATAGTCAAATTTTGAAATATTTTCTTAAGAAGAGCGGTAGATCCCCGTTTTCAGCATAAAGCTCAGTATTACCCCTTAAGTTTTTAAATAAGCTACATTACTTTTCAAAACTTACTTGTAATTATCCTTAACAGTTAAATTTGCTATATTTTACCTTTTATGAACGCATAAGGGAATGCTGAGAAGCTATTTTGAGTCAATCCTCAAAGAAGTATAATTTCATGGGCCTGGGTTTCAGTCAATTGCTATAGTAAAAAATTAGGTAAATCATGACTGAGCGAATCATAACTGATATTGCCTATGAACGAACTATCCATTTGACAATTGTTTCAACATATTTTTGCGATCATATTTGGATCCCAAGACCAGCCAGTGAAATAACTGTCCGCTGAATTTCGAAAGCGCGGCATATTTATGAAAAACACAACTGTTTCTATTTTGAAAAATTAAAAATACCGTTTTATACTGACCAAACTTGAGGGAGAATGTCTATGAACTACCAATATTTAAAACCTGTCCCACTGAAAATCCACTATAAAAAGAGATTAATATTCTACGGCTCTTGTTAATATGATAGAATATTATATCGCCACTTTGGCAGTTATTTTTGTATTAATAATGCATGAAGATGACTAATGTGATTAAAATTGCTTTTAAATACCCTTATTTGTGAACTTTAATAAGTTTCCGACAAAAAAATTTAATTCATAAATTTTTTTTAAAATATTAAAAATTACATATTTTTATTCTATTTGAGGCCAATCCGGAGGCAAAAAGAGTTATTATAATCGAATAATATTTTACACATGTTAGTTTGAGACCCTTTGGCACCCTTTTCTTGCTGTGCCCGATAGAATTTGCAAAATTTTTTTTTCGCCATAGGAAAATGACCCACCCTAGTGGTCATATCATTAAGATTTGAAGATCATAGTTTTGTATGTCTTTCAAAGTTGTGGAGAATGTGGAATTATCATATAGCCAGCCATCCAGCAATAAAGAAGTTGCATATGTCAGATTTTCAAAAACAAACAAGTGTTCCGTATGGTTTTTTGTATGGTAAAATGAAATATCTAGTCAGTTTTTCAAAAAAATGTACAGGTAATTAAATATTTTAATTTAAAAGTCGAGAAAAAAACACGTGACTGAAAACGTTTATTGCTTAAACTATAAGATGACGTCAACAATAATACCATCAACTCCATTGCTTTACAACAATGTTTAGTATAAGATGACGTCACATCCAAACTCTTGGCGTTTTCGCGCGCTTTTAAAAAGGGGATTTTTGTTAATTTTTTTGGCAATCAAAAAATTTCTCGATCGGCCTCAAATTTTGGGTAGTTGCTTATTTTTGCAAGAGGAATCGATTAAAAAAATAAAAAAAATCATGCAACTTCCTCATTGTCCCGTAGCTCTACATAAAGACCAGAGTACAAGAATAGAGAGTCCATAGCCATAGGCGATAAAATGGGTGTCGAAAAAACATGGGGTATGTCTTGTGATAGGGGCCTTTTTGGCGCTGGGATCGCATCACACTCGTCACGTCACCGAGAGGCGGAGAAATAGAATCCTAATCGTCGAATTCTCCAATACCTCTTCGAGAGTGACAGAAGTAATGAACACCTCGCAACCAATCACAGCTTACATCTCCAAATTGTACCGCCTACATTTCTGTCAATCAAAGACATTTGCAGTGGTGCTCTCTATCATATGATGGCATTCGAAATTAGAGTTTTTGACCCTCTGTTAGGATTTTTCTTTGTGGGTAGGAACAGATCCTAAATAGACGACGAAAGGGATAAGAAATTTTCGATCGTTTTCAGCTTGAGATCCCGCTGCGTGTAAACGCACCCTAAGCGAACATTTTAATCACAAAACGAACGCAGGCAGGAACAAAACAACTAAACCCATGTCCCGCTCTCATCAGACATGCGCCCGATTTAATATAACTGTCCCCTTCCTTTTCAAAACGGGGTAATTGCAATATCCGATGCGGAAAGGAACACGGCCATTTAATAACTTCCCAATGATGAAGCCTCCAAAAACGAGTCGGCGAGCGATAAATCAAAGCACAAGAGAGGGTATTAATGGCTCAAAATCGATCCGGATTACAACTCCTGTTGCAATATCGATCTTTCCATTAACAAAAAGGACTAGTGAATCGGCTCGAAATCGGAATCGAAACACCAGTCTCTCTTTTTAACAGCGACCTCTGCTGGGATTTGCCGCATCTGCCCGCTATTAATTGGAAATTAATGAAGCGCATCAATCTTTTGTCATCGCGGCGATTCCGCCATGAAAGGCAGAGAAGGGATTATTCTTGGTGGAACTATTTGCGATTTCTGGAGAATGTTGTCGAAGGAAGCCATGAATGAATTAAGATTGGTGTGTTGGTGGGAGGACTCTGTTATGGGGAGGAATTTGGATGGGATGAATTTATTCGCAATATATTCCGCCCCTGACAGTTGCGAAATGTGCGAAATAATTTCCTTTCCAAGACACTAAATCAGAATAAGTTTTCTCGGAATGGTACAGGCAGAAGATGCGTTCATTTTGCAATGCTAGTGCAGTCGAAATCAAACTATTTTCATACGCTAATTTCCCGATTCCACTTCGTAAGATGTGAAAGAAGGCTCTGATTGGCTGGTCACTGGTCAGATAATGATCATTCTCATTCTAAATATGGAATTGTCAGTCCTGATAGGTGCTATAGTGGAGGTAGAAATCCCACGAAGTGGAATATGGAAATGCGCATTTTGAAAGGATTTTGGAGAATCAAGCAATGAGCTTTTGCATGAAGCAGAGACGAGAAGTATCATCATAAGTTATTACCCGAAGAAGATAATTGTGTCGGCTTTTATGTTATGGGTCGGTAGAGATGTCTGTCTTTGATTGGTGGGTATGAACGCTACTGAGTTATGGGATCATCATGCATTTTAAATTTCTAATCCTAAGCAATAAAATGATGAGAAATCCAAATAAAAGTATTTTAACCTATACCAGGAAAGACAACACGAACAAGTAATTTTATTAAGTGATTCCAAACTCAGAATTAATCAATCCGATGTCATTAACTCGATATAAAGTTTGATTTAGATGATAAAAGAATCATAATGCCATCAAATTGAATGAAAAAACAATGATTTTACCTTATTACCTGTTGTTAAGGGTTTATCATAAAGTATATTTTTTAAAATATAGAATGATATCGAATAAGGTTTTGGAGCATTAAGTACTAAATTTAAGTTACTAAAAAAAAGATGGCCGAAAATGAAAAATCGTGGAATCATCAATCCCAAACTTTTCTTTTTAAACAATGGATGCATTTTCTCTTCCCTTGAGTGCCCTCTTCGAAATATTCCATGAATAAAATAACCCTTAAAGTATAAAATTTTGCCAAAGCCCAAAAAAGTTTTAATTAACCTGGAACGAATAAAAAGAAGGTTCGCCGAGCATTGAAATAAGGATGACAATTTTTAAGGTTAGGGCAAAAGAATTAAAGGACACTTCAACGCAGAAATAGCTTCTTTTGTTGAAAAAAACGACAAAAGCTTCGAAAGCAAAGCCAAAACAAAAGCCACACACAAAAAGTTTTATTTATATAGATCATTACTGAGGGTATCAATGATTTTAAAAATGAAATCATCCTCGCCCGGATAAAAGGGAAAGAAACAAACGTCTCAAAAATCTTCAATTTACAATAGAATAAAGTCCACCATTCATCATGGCGTCCTGTCAGCGTTGCCAAAAAGGGAAAGATTAAAAAAATAAACACACAAACAAAACGACAAAAGCACACACATAACAAAATCTAAGTTCCCTAAAGCACCCGCCAGGGACGGAGATGACAATAAAAGGTTCTTTTTTTTGTTCTTCTCGGGGCTAAAATATATATTCTTCCGGGGGGCAAGAGAATAGAAACAGGGAGGAATTATATTGCTCTTGAGACCTCCATTGCCTTATTATTTATTTTGTCCATTTTCTGGTTTTGCACTACCCTACAGGTGAACCGGTTACGGGTATGACTGGTTCAAGTTGAATTTTTGCCTTTGGAGAATCTTATTTTTAGTCATTGTCTCGAGTGGTTTGCAGAAAACTCGTAAATTGAGGGAAAAAGGAATTGTGTCGAATTGATTGAGCATAAAGAGATACTACTTCCATTGAACAATTTCTCTATTACTGTGCTTTATTTGATTTTGTTAGAAAAGCCATGGATTTATCTCTTTTTTATTACGGAAAGTTTTGGAAATAGCTCTGAAATTCTTGAAATTTATTGTAGAAATGATTGTGTAAAATATTTTAATGTGAAATAAAACTGTTTCTAAACAACTTTCAAATCGAGATCAATATATAATTACATTTTGCAGATAAATGACTGAAATGCATCAACAAAATATTTCGTTATTTGTTAGAATTTATCAAGATGAAAATGGCTTGAGAATGTAATATAATTTTATTCAACTTGTTTGAATTCCAAAAATTTACTACAAAATGGAATCAATTAACAACAAAAATTTTGATGGTAATAAAATTAATTGGATTCTATGTTGTACTTCTCCCTATTATCTGTACCGAAGAAATCAACAAGCTTTTTTTATGGTTAAACGAAATAAAACGTTGTAATAAAATTAAATACAATGATGTTTAGAAACAGTTATACCTCTTAGTATCAGATACCTCTTTTTGGTTTAGTCATATACATGATACAGAAATCTTGAAACCCTTGATGGAAAAAGAAATCTAGCTTGAAAAATGAAATAACTTTTTAAAAATTAAACTTACGTTTCCGGAGAAGATTTTATAGTATCCAGATGTTCTACAGAATCACCATTTGACTTCGTGAGGGCACAAATATTTAGAAACTGTAAGAGAAGAAAATCCAAAATTAAATTCCTAACATGCCTATTCATAATAATTATAAGGTAAAATAGAGTAAAATTTTCATATAATTTTGCTTAGGACTGAGCTATGGGATCACTACAATATTTCCTACAACAACTATAATAATTCCAAGATAAATAAATTTACTTAGTAACCCGTACATCTAAACCTTTGAAATCTTGACAATGTATCCGTTATGTAAGATTTCAAAAGCTGTAGCTAACAAAAAAAAAGTGATAAAAAACACTTTTTTGCATTTTTCTACATTTCATGTAGATTATAATCTGCATACATTAAAATATCCACAAAACTTTGAAATCTCATATTTAATTGTTTAATTTTATTAGAATGTTTTAGAATTGACACTTTTAGAGAATAAAAAAGAAAAAAATAGTGTTGGGAAAAAAAACCTTTGAAGAGGATATTGCGAGCAAAAATGGCTAAGGTTAAATAACTTAAGTGTCATTTTTCATAGTTCAGTACACATTCTCGAAACTAATAATTAACTATTTTTCTCTATAAGAGGTCATCTGCATATGTATATTAATTTCTTATTCTTTATTTTTACGCTACATCCATTGATTCATTTTTCTTCACGCTAATCCAATTTCAGCGTTAGCAATTTACACCAGTGCTTCTTTTCCAAAAAAAAGTCGGAATAAGTTTATACCCTTTCCGGATCTTTCCCCGGTTTTCCGAAGCAGTTCCAAAGCCGGTGATGTATGCGATAGGATCCCGAAATGTAGCTACATTTCACCCAGAAGGCGGTTAAAATATTTCCCTTAACGCCACTCGCAATAGTGCCGACTTGTCTTCTTACGGTAAAGAATGTATATGAAATTTTCAAAATAAACGCTGGTGGGAGAAAAGGAACGGCTCAAAAAAAGAGGGGAATTGATCCCATATATATATTTTCGGTAGTAGTATATTTGGCGAACATACTGAAAGTGAGACTCTGGTCCTGAAACTACTTCTAAGCCTGAAATTTATAGCTTTGATAAAAGTCCTTCGACCGGTCAGTTGGGTTAGAAGTAAAGCGACCCAAGTTCCTCAATTCCCGCCGTTAGATTACGTTGGTGTGGTTGAGGGAGAAAAAATAGCTGGATTTTTCTGGTTGTATTTGACACGAAAAACCCGGAGACATGAGAAGTTTACGAAAATAATGGGATTTTTTTTCATCCTTATTTATTTTAAGGTAGTAAATTTTCTTTTATGTCCAGTTTGTACAATCAGGAGGCGGGTTACCTGTTATGTATTTTTGGGTTGTGTAGTATCGATTTTGAGTGAATCATTTTTACTGCTTCGGTGGCTTTTGGTGTTTAATGGTGGACATAAGGTATGAAGGAACTCCAGTTTAAAAAAATGTCCAGGGGGAATAAATATCGTGTGGGATTTTAAAGGGTTATAAATAGAGTATTCTCTCCGAATCAGCAAATCTTAAATTCTAAGTACACTTTCAAAACTTATAACGGTATACAATTGAAGCGAGTTTTAAAAAGAGGATTTACAAAATCTTTCGAATTTGATGTTGTTGTTTTTATGTAGTTGTATTTTACTTTTTAAATAATTAATTTAGTAATTAAATTTTTTTGTAGTTGTACTTTTAATGGTAAAGTGTAAAAAGACATACACTTTATTTTTCATTTCTGGATTTACGTTAACTTTATCATATCATTGAAACCAAAAAAAGTTCATAAGTTCTTAAAAGTTTAAACCGGTCTAAATTAAAAGTAGACAGTCTGTAGTAGTAATAAATTAAAGCGTGCATTTTGAGTGGGACATGAATTCCAAAGCGAATTAAAGGCTCGGGGATACTTGGAGAATCAACTGCGGTGAATCAGGCTGCCCAGGACGAGGAATTGGATCTCCACAACAGGGTATAAGAACTCTCATCAGACTCCAATCCGAGTCAAATGAAAAGATATAGATTGCCTTCTTCGGGGGATTAAAAATATCGAAACCTGGCTTAAGAATATTGATGATGCGTTGGTGTATTTGGAAGACAGGGTATCTGTGGTTGAAAAGAATGATCCGATGACATATACCGATGCTCTGGAGAAGATCAAAAAGGAAAATGATTTGCTTTCGCAGAAATTTGTTGAGTTGGAGTACAGAAGTCACCGTAATAATATAATAATATCAGGCTTGGAGGAAAATGATAGAGAAACCTGGTATGACACCTTTAAAGTGATGAATTCTTTTTTAAAATACCGGTTGGGAATGGATAAAATTGAGACAGAAAGTGCTCATAGGATCAGAAAACAGAGGGACCCAGCTAAACGACCAAGGTTGATAGTTTGCAATCTGTCGAGATAAGGAAGAGGTTTTGAGAAATGGTCACAAGCTAAAAAGCACAAGAATCGCACGATACCATCTCAGAAAGTTTGCCAGGGAACTGAGGGATGAAAATCCTACTTTGGTTTCACTTATAAAATGTAATGAGCTTCACGCTAAGGGTAAAATTTACATGTTCAATCCAGATACAGGCTGTGTTGAGATTCCCCTAGCCAACAGCATTTTAGATCAGTGTACCAAAACGTGCTCAAAGATGTCGAACCTGGGGCCTGAGCATGATCACATCGTTTTCCAGTCGAAACCCGTCTTCTCGCACTCATGACGTCACATTACGAGACTTCAGCAAAATGTCACAGCACGAAGCTTTCGACTCATTCTCGAAACCCGACAACGACTTCGTTTTTTGCCTACAAGCCGAAACTTTCATTCCGAAACCTCCGGAGCACTCGGTAGCGATTTCGAACAGTGCCGAAAAAATTTGCAATGCCTTTTCAGGAAACAATAACATTAATTTTCAGATTAATATTCCTTGTACATCAAGAAGTGGTCTTAAGAATTAATTTTCAACCTTTGGATGAAGCAATATCTTTTTTTTGCGAAGGAACTAAGTTTTCTATGCGTAGGTCAGGGCATGCTCAATGCACTGCAAATCGGCTCTATTAGTTTGAAATTGGATGAATATTCTATTCATAAAAATATACGTCATTAGGTGCTTGTTAGGATGTGATAATTTTTCTTTCATTGTAAAAAGGTATTTTTACACGATTTAGAGATTATATTAATAGAGTAAAAACCGTCAGGGAGTTTCAATAACCAAAAGTCATTCAAACCAATTCATTTAGCCTTCCGATTACAGATGGCAGCACATTACTGCCAGAAAATTTAAAGTCATTTTGATTTTTTAAACAGAGAATATTTGTTGTTTAAAAGGGTTTTTTTATTGCTAAAAGTGTTATTAGGTTCAGGAAATATATTGTAATTATTGAAACGGTCCATAATTGTCAGGTTATTTATTTTCGCTAAGAAGGCAATATGGCTACCCAGCTACCCTGTTCGAAAGGACCACTCTTTTTTGATTGGCCAAACGCTTCTCGATACATTCTCGAAGGAGAAAGTTAGATCTCATGTCGAACTGAACTTCGTGCTGCGGCCTTTCGAAAAGCAAACGAAGATTGTGGAATGACAAGAAGGTGTTTTCGGTTACTCCTTTTCGACTTTTGTCGAATAGGACTATAAACGATATGATCATGCTCAGGCCCCTGCAGTAAGCAGTAACACCCGTACTGACCAACGCGGATTAATCCCGGATTGTTGAAGGATTATCCTATTCCCCTTAAAAACCTTGCTTCTAAAGGATCATTTACTCTGTTTCTCTTTCAATGTTAATTATGAGTGGCCCACTCCTGTGAATAGCTAGTTTCCATAGAAAAGTGAAGGAGTAAAGAGTGAAAAGCCAATTCACACTTTTCACTTTGGATGATTCCTCCAAAATAAAGATCAAAAGTGAAAAGCCTGAAATGAGTCATAAGAAAACCTTTCCTTTCATCTTCCTTCACCAATCACCGAATCCACTGACAAACAATTACTAGAGACAGCCATTTTTAAAAGCGGGCCCAATTACCAACAACGTTTGCGACACATCTCTGCTTACCAACACACAGAAATCACAGTCTTGATTCCTTTCTCCTCCTCCAATTTCCTTACTCCTTTTCTCAGCATCACCTCTCTACATAAAACCCCAATTATTCGTCGCGATGCAGCATCCCAAAAACAAACACATCTCCCCAATCCAGTAATCTTCGCGATCCTCCTATCACGTCGCAAAAACGTCGATGGGAAAAATCGATACTATACAAGATATCGATACTACTGTCGTATCGAGTACTTTCAGAAGTCTATTTTTTATGTTTCAAGTTAATTCACGTACTGAATAATGCTATGCCAATGCTATCCCAAGAAAGTTTGAATATAGACTAAAAATTCGGTCCGAAATATTTTCGGCGCTTATTTTTTTTATTAACCAGCTCCAGTTTCAGCTCTTGTCTTGAACTACGTTGTACAAGTAAAATAGTCAAAGAACTACTAATAGTGGGATCTTTTCCCTACAGTTTTTAATTCAACGAAGTATATAGAAGTGAAGATTTAATTAATAAAGATTACTGTGAGGCAGGGTTGGCAAAAAATAGGGTTTTTTCAATAAAACCCTGAAAAAACCCAAATAAAAATACGTCTTTTCGGAAAAAGTGTGTGTTTTTTTAAATTTTAGTGGGTTCTTTCTATGTTAAATGTGTTCTGTCAAAACAATGTCAGTTTTTCCACAGTTAAGTGGGCTTTTTCAAAGTTTTTATAATTTGAAAAAATCCACTGAAATTGTAAAAACACCCCTTATTTACTGAAACCTGGTTTAAATTTTAAAAAACCCACTGAAATTTTAAAAAATCTTCTTTATTTTTTATATCTAGTTTGAACTTTAGGCATCCTAAATTTTGAAAAACTCCATTCAAAATAATGAAAAAACCCACTGAATCATGAAAGAACCTATTTAACTTTTTAAAAAACGCCCTGAAATTGAAAAAACACCTTTTAATTTTTAAAACCTAGTTTAAATTTTGAAAAAATTTTAAAAACATCCTAAACTTTGAAAAAAAACACATTAAATTTTGAAAGAACTGCCAAAATCTTGATTTTTCTTGAAAAAATCCCAAAAATGGGTCAAAATGTGGGTTTTTTCACATGGTTTTTTTTAAAAACCATTGGGTCCAACCCAATTTGGTCCAATCCAGCCAACTCTGCTGTGAGGGTGAAAGAAAAAAAACATTAGGAAGCTTGAATTGATCATGTAATTGTTGTTTTTTACTTGTATAAAGTAGTTAAAGGGAGGAGCTAGGATCCCTTTAACTACTTTAGCTAGGACGATTTTATAACTCAAGCTGAATTCAAAAATTTTCTCCTTTACTTCCTCTGTAAGTTCAATAGATCTAATTTTGAAATATCTATCTATTTAAATTACATGTTCCTATTTATAAAACTAGAAATAAAACAACCTTAATTGAACCATTTTTATTCAAAAGATATTTTAAAAAGGCAATCTATTATTCAATTTATAAAAATCACTAGCTGATATGCCCGGCCTTGCACGGGTGCTGAGTATATAAATTTATTATTTTTAAGTTTTCCCAAATACAATTTATAATTTTGTATAATCAGCATCTACCAATCATCCATCCCGGTATCCCAGGTGTCTTTTTCATATTCTAGTGTTCCCGGTAACTTTTCCTATCCCGGTGTTCCTAGTAATTTTTCTTATCCCGGTGTTTTCAAATGGTCTAAAATTTCTTCAGTTCTAAAGCAATATAACTTTTTAAGGATTTACACATTGACAACATGGAAAAATATTTTAAAAAATATTCTAAAAATTGCTCAGATCCCTTGATTAATCATATCTTTAGGAATTAACGTTTTCGGTGAAATTATTAAAAAATTAAAGCTTATTCCACTTTCAAATTTAAGAAAAAAATCAATCTTTTCTAGTTGAAAGGGAGTTTTAATAGTTTTTGGTTTGTTAACCAACTTTCTTAAAAGCTAAAATATTATCACTTTTTGATTTTACTTACTCGTTTCCATGGAGACATTTTAACAACAATGATATTCCATAAAGCTTTTAAAATTTAAAAATTAGATAAACTCTCAAATAAAAATATGTTAAACTATCCTTAAACTTTTAAATTTCATGGAAATAGATTTTTAAATTAGTAATATAATTTTTAAATAGACTTGTACCTAGTGTTTCTATTAAAAACTTGTTGTTTATCATTAAGTTTTCTTTGTAACAATGGGTAAGCAGATCTCTTCTTGAGGAGAAATAAAGCTATTTCAGCAAAATGACCATAAAAAGGGTCGAAAGAGGGTCAAGGGGTCATTAAAAGTTTTCGAAACATAGCCTATGTTTTTTTCTGAGTTTTTTTACGTAGGTATACCAAGTTTGGTGCAGATCGGAAGTAAACTGTGGATTTGTATAAAAGACAAACATATATATATACACACATTCAATTTTATTATATTAGATTAATAGTCTACCGGATCACAGTGCCATCTTCTTTGACAATTTTAGAAAATTTAAGTTTGATTTTATGAATAATCTATAAATTTCAGAGTCTGTGTTTGTATTGTTTTTTTGTTGTTGTTGATTTGGTATTTGTGTTTTGTATTTCGGTGTGATTTCTTTTCCTTCCATGTAAATGGACTCTGTCTGTATGGTGGAAATAAATAAACAAAAAAATAAACTATTCATTTTCAACACCCTAATTACTCTCGGGGCACTATTTAGGCCCCGCGCAACATGTCTAATTGCACAAGGGGGACAATATTTTTTGGGGGAGGGTTACATCACAATTACAGCAAGTCTAAAAAACATATTACAATTTTGTAAAAATAATTAGTTTCACAATCTTTTTCAAGAGCTTTCCCTAGCAAGGTGTGCACTATTTTTTTAAGAACAAGAAGGTGTTTTTAGTGCAGGTATATCTGTCTATAGATTAACTTCTGATGGAATAGTTTTTCCAACAGATTTGGCAACCACAAAAAAAATTAACTTGATTTTATGCTCACTTTGTTTAAGAAAAAGTGGCGTTATTTGGCCAAAAACTAGTATACAATGTTTATCTCAGATAAAGATTGAGGAAAAAATTGATTTTCGATAAAAAAAAAATAGAAAGTTGTAATTAGGGGGCATCAAAATAATTTAGCGCCGGATCTCGAAAACACTGGGCAATACGTGACGATGTATCGATACCTAGAAACATCGATTTCGAATCTCAATATGTGACTGATCCCCAGAGGGATCCCAAATATTAATCCCATCCCCAAGTAGTTCTCGCCCGACCCTTTTAAGTGACACCTTTGACTGGAGAAATACGATAATTGGATGCCAAGAAGCGAGTCGGGATCTTTTCATTTGCCTGCTGCGTGAACAAAAGAGGATATCTCACTCTATACATTCCGGCCTCCGTTTCTTTTCCTGGCTTTTCACATTTCGCTCTGTGCAATCTCTTTGCCCGGGAGTGCATAGCTAATTTCCGAATGAAAGGGAGGAAGCCAATTGGCGAGGGGTCTGAAAGGTGTGCAGAGTAAATATATCGTTTGTTGAATGTCGTATGGGGCGATGCTGTTTGAGCAAACGAGATTTTTTTTGAACGGGAAGGTGACTATAAGTAATGAGATTCTTTATGAGTATGCTTCGATAAAAGGGGAATAATCCTGCTGTACCTGCTGCATCCTCGTGGCGAGAAATAGCAGGTACACCACAAGTTGGTGAAGGCTATGAAAATGAATAAAAGGAACTCTTTCTTTGTTCATCCTGAGTTGGGTTCAAAATATTTTTGAAGGAATCGATTCCGGAATCGAATACCTTGGAATTGAACCATTGAAGTAATCGATTCCAATAGGAATCGAATATATTAGGAATCGTACTTAATTTTCTTATTGGTACTGATAATTATCAACAATGTTGTTCGCTAATTAATTAAAGTATTTTTGAGTAGCAATCTAATCTTAGGAATCGTACTTAGTTTTCTAAAACAGGAAATTATAAACAGTTTTGTTAACTAATTAATTTGTATTTTGATAATTAATTGATATTTTGCTGGTTATTAATAAAATTAATAATAATTACTAATTATCCATGATTTGCGATTAAAATAGCTAAGTTCGATTCTACTTTTTCGGTACTGGCTCAAAGAAATCGATTCCAGGTTGGAATCGGATTCAAGAATCGAACCTCTGGAATCGATTCAGGAATCGAATCGAACAATTTTTTAGATCCCATATCCTGAGTGATTCACTCCTATGAATCGCTACAGTTAGCATGGAAGAGTGAAAGAGGGAAACGCCAATTCACACTTTTCAATTTGAACGATTCCTCCAAAATGAATATCTAAAGAATGGATTAGCTTTTAACTTGCCCCAAATAGAAATTTACACCCCCAGATAAATTTAAATTGATCATGAATGTATCCTTCTTAAAAGGGAGGCATTCACGACAAAATTTAATGGGGAGAAAACTACTTGAATGAAATTTTATGATCCTGTCTCATTCGAAATACTCTACAACCCTACAGAAAGCAAGTCCGCCGAGGCTTATTTATCACGTTTTACCATAATTATAAATACCTAATTAAGCTAAAAATCTAAATATACATTTATTTGCACTTCTTCGATGAAATTTCAGGCAATTCAAGTTATATATATTTAAAAACATTTAAACTTGATAAATATTACCGGTATATACTTCAACTTCAACTACTTCGGTTTTAATCAACATGTTTCAACCCTTCAAAAATTCTTTCTGAAGAGACGATTAACATTCAATATTTTCCTAAAAACTAACTTATTTCAATAGTTATTCATCATCATCATCATCAGCGCTTCTTCTCATGTCCAGAGGCATATTAAGGCCTTTAATTTAGATTTGCAAACCCTCCTGTCCCTTTCAGCTCTCTTTGCCTCCTTCCAGGTTGACCAATAACCATCCTGCCTTGTTTCTCTTTCGCTCCATCATTCGTCACCATGTTATACTATATTCATTTAGAATTGGCGCTTGAGAAATAGTGCTTTCCCCCACGCTAGAAGCGTAACCATAGATACGCTCTTCGAGCAGCCAAGCTTTCTTCGTCACTTTGACGAGGATAGTTGCTATGGTTACCGATCGATGGTGGGGGAAGGAAATATTTTCAAGCGCCAGTTCAAAATGAACAGAGTATAGTCGAGAGCAACCACGTTTTCGACTCCCCTCAAGTGCCTAGTTTGGAGCACCCACAACACTGGTTATTTCATTAGACTCCATTTCAACGGTTATTCACGTGGTTATAAACATTGGATATACACTACGACTACAAGTTTTTTTACAAAGTTTTTCTTCAGAAAAAATATTTTTTTAAACTCCTGATAACCTTTAGGAGAAACCCCCTTCTTTTAACACCACTTAAGTCTCACAACTTTACTACCGAAGTCATTACCCATGAGAAAACGATCATCTACAGAAATATCTGTGATACAATGCTTCAAAAACACGACACAGTAAACGACTACTAGCAACAACAGCACATTCTCTTGCATCCCACCCAACGATTACATGATCTCCGACACCCTAAAAAGCACTTTTCCGAGATTACCATTTCCGCGTCAAAAAGCAACAACGATCGAAAGTTATTACACAGCGACGACTCCAAGAAGATACAACCATTTCCACACTACAACAACAACAACGGCGTCGAAAATTAGCATTGGGACTTCATCCAAAAGCGCGTGCATCGCGTGTTAGGTGTGTATTCCCGTCGTCGCTTTCAACAGGGCGCCTTTTTCAATAGCGTCCTCTTCCTCACGCGAGCTGTCAGGCGGCTGTTGACAGCGAAAAAGAGCGCGAAATGAGATTCTTTCTGTCTTTTTTTTCTTTCTATCTCTTCCTTTGTCTCGAGGGAGAGGAAAGGGAAAACAGAGACTCCCTCACCAGTTGAGTCGCCAAATGAAGTCTTCGAATTCTTTCGGTGGAGAGGGAAACATTCTTCGGGATGGAGTAATCAAATTCGAGTTGGGGGGTTCTCCCTCTTTTAGAACGGTTGAATATTATTCCTTGATGGATGGAGGTGATTTCTTTTGCTTTAAATCTGGGTTGAGATTTGTAAAATCTGAAGAGTTCAAGCCGGCAGTATCGTAACCAGACTTTTGTTTCGGGAGGGGGTTGACTCGAAATTTTTTCCGATGTATCTTTCTCATAGGATTTTAATTTTGTTGCAGTAAACTTTAAAAATGTGCAATTGATGTAAGTCAAATGGAAAATTGGGGAGGGTCTGGGGTTCCTCTTCCAGAAATTTTTTTTAAATTCGTTCCTCAAAATAGGGTTTTAGCTCATTTGGAGACCCTTTAGTAGATTATATTACAAAAACACGGCTCATTGTGTAAGCCGCTCATTAGAAACAATGAAACTATATAAACCGTCAGTGTTTAATCCAGTTATTAACTCCAACAAGTATTCCTTTTTTACACACAAGAAAACAGAAAAGTATGGTATAAAGATTTAAAGATTTTTTTTCAAACTCATGTAGTAAAGTTGAATCGTCAGTTTGAAGAAGGGAATAAGTCCAAAAAATGACAAATTGACTTTTTGTGCTCAAAACAATCTCCAAGCTTTGCCCTACACATGGGTGAAAAGAGGGGGAAAATAACTAACCCCTATAGGGAGATATCGCCCCTTGAAGTTGTGAAATCGATATCCATACAATGAAAATTCCATTTCTTTTTTTCGATTTTCTCAAAACTTGATTTTTGGACTTATTCCCTTCTTCAAACTGACGATTCAATTGAGCTCCAGTATCGCATGAAATACTCTTTAAATATCAAATGCTTTGTTAATTTTAGTTAAAATGTTTATAAAACTTTAATAATGTTATTTATTACAGCTCACTGCAAAAATGTCTTGATCCAAAATCTGAAGAAATCTATTTTAAAAAGACGGGTAAGGAAAAATATAAATAAAGGATTTCACAATATTTCAATTAATGCAAAAACAGATTCGACTAAATTATAGTATCTTAGTATATGAATCTGTGCATTTTTAAAGGATAAGGAGTGTTTACGTTAAACTGGAAAGCAAATAAGACTAATTTTGCTCAAAAGACCACTTCAACATTCACATTCAAGATCTCAGACGACCGTAATGGTATAAAATGAATAGAGTAATCAAATTTGAGTTCCTCTTTCCTCTCCCAATCTTAAGAAAAGTGAAGGATTTGATGGATGGCAAGAAAATTCTCCTCTTTCGAAACCTAAGCCGGAGATCATCTGTAGCATCTCTTTTTGTTGTGCGGCTTTCTATTCTTGTACGAAGCAGCGAGTAATTATGACTTGAGTTACATGTTCCGGTCCTCAGAAACGCAGATAATTCAAAGAGAAGTGGAACATTTCTCGAGACATTTGTTGGGTACGGTTACAGTGACTCAGTTATGGTTTTACAAGTACTAGTAGCTAAAATTGGACTTTGAGACGAGTGTAAACATAAACATCTGAACTTGTTTTTTTGTGGTGAGGTTCACTTGTAAGAAAATAGGCGGATTTTTTTTTCAAAATTAAGGAGATGGTTTTTAAGAACCGAAATATCAAGTTATATCATTCCTCAAATAAAATGTTGGAGGAAAATAAACTTTTCAGTTGACAGACAATAAACATTAAAGGGAATCAAAAGGGATAAAAAACCAACGTAGAAACAACACAATAAATTTTAAAAGTTAAAAACTGACGACGTTTCGGCGGTATAAGACAACCGCCTTCCTCAGAGCTATAAAGTATATACAATACGGAAAACACCTGACAACCAGACCAACAAAAAAGCATAAAAAGTTACAGTTAGTATAAAAACCCCGTCAAGAACTATGCAACCGAAGTGCGTCAACCCAGTTTTGACCCACTCATGACTTTTCAACACAAGTTTGATTATTTACTGTATTAAAGGGAATGCTGAAAGAACATACTTAGATAAAACGGTTATTTTTTCTCTTAAAATGGGTTAAATTTTTGCAATTTCTTTATCTTGTTCGTTTATGTACACTAAGCAGCTAATTACAATTAGAAAACAGTCCACTATCTTCTTTGGTAGAAATGATTGTTACCAGGGATAATCTTTTAACTAGTGAAACTGAATGTCACAAAAGCATTTCTATTTCTTTTTAAATACGTTCATAGGTAATGATATACAATGAAAATATATAGCACCACTTTCCAATATATTATGAAAACGGTCAAAGAAAAGGTTTGAAATCTGAAAAATTCTTCTCATTTTCCCACAACTTTCCAATATCTTCGATCGATAAATTATTCATAAATCTCAGATTCAAAGAATAAACCAAAGCAGAACCGTAATGCAAAGATTTTGAGTAACTCATACATCCGAATTGTTATGTAATTTCAACACAGATATTGTTATAAATATCTTGATCACGCAAACCCGAACTAAGTTCAGTACGTTAAATCTAATATAATAAAACTAAGTGTGTGTATATGTGTGTGTATGTGTGTCTTCTATACAAATCCACAGTTTACTTCCGATCTGCACCAAACTTGGTATACCTACGTAAAAAAACCCAAGGAAAAACATAGGCTATGTTTCGAAAACTTTTAATGACCCCTTGACCCTCTTTCGACCCTTTTTATGGTCATTTTGCTGAAATAGCTTTATTTCTGCTGAAAAAGAGATCTGTTTTCCCCATTGTTACAAAAAAAAACTATTATGCAAAATAACACGTTTTTAAAAGAAAACTAAATATAAATCTAATTAAAAATTATAACTATAATCTAAAAATATATTTCAACAAAATTTAAAATTTTAAAACTGGTAAGTATAGTACAAAATATTTTTATTTGAAAGTAATTTCTAAATAAAAAGTTTCATGGAATAGCATTGTTGTTAAAATAATCTCCATGGAAACAAGGATGAAAAATCAAATGATGATATTATAACTTTTAAGAAAGTTGGTTAACAGACCAAAAACTAGAGTTAATATTCAAAACCATTTTAAGTGGAAATATTGTATTTTTCCTTAAAATGCAGGAATATGTTTTATTTTTTAAATTTTATACCAAAGATATAATAAAATCATGAAAATATGATTAATTAAGGTCGCTAATTGAGCAATTTAAGTGATTTTGGGAAGAATATTTTTTTAATATTTTGTTGTTTTTTATGGGAATCATGTGGTAAATGCAGAAATCGTTGAGAATTCAAAATGCTTGATTCGACACCTTTCACTCATTAAAATATCGGCACGGATCCAGCACGCGTCCAAGAGGGGGCACTTTTCCAAAAAGATCCCCATTGGTACTATTGGGGGTATAGGGGTCCTCCCCCAGAAAAAAAATTGAAATTTGGCGTGTAAAAGTAGGGTCTAAACTCGCGTTTTTAGAAACGTTTTGAGTCTAACGGGGGCACTTTTCAACGCTATCACCTTTACTTTTTCACCCAAAGTGTCAAAATATTGGGAATTTCCTAAAAATTATCATTGAAGATTCCCTGGTGGCACTAATGGGAGGTATGGGGGGTCCTCCCCGGAAAAAAATTGGAAATCAGACCGGTAAAAGTAGGGTTTTACTCATTTTGACAACCTTTTTGGTTTACCAAGGGGGGGGCGCTGTCCAGAGTGCTACCTCCTGGATCCGGTCCTGGAAGGTAGAAAATGAATTAAAAAATTTTAAGAAAAAATCTCCATCTCCACCCGTGCAAGGCCGGGCATATCAGCTAGTATTTACATAAATATGTCTGTAAAATATTCCAAACGTTTTACAGCAGATAGGAAATCAGAAAATAAAACAGAATTGGCGATGGATTTCAAGTTTTATCAGACTCAAATGACAAATACTATATCCACTAAAAACTAAGTTTTACTGAAGTAAATTTTACGTAATTTGTACAAATGAGCGGCTGTGAAATTATCACAATCCTTACATTTCTTATTCCATCATTAACACTAGGTTATAGTCTGCGTAATTAGAATCGGCGGCTCGCTACAAGTCATTTCCCATTGCATTTCTATTGCGTTGCCATGGTGACGATCCGCCTATTCCAATTACAAGAAGTATAACTTTGTTTTTTACAGAAATGCTTTGTCTATTTTTTTAAGTATTTAAAAAAAGGTTTCAAAATTACTTTTTCCTCACACAAACTTGGCCAGCCTTGCCAGTTTGAGAACCTAAAATAAAATCTCTTTAAAAGAAGATTTTAGACAAACACATTTTTATAGCTGAGATTTTAACTGATGAGTTTAACAGGAAAAAAATAAAACTGTTGTTAATTAATGCTACACAAAGTTCAACAGTGAAAATAAAACATTGCTTTCATCCTATCATTACACATTATAAATTCATTTCTCTAAAATAGCTATAAAAATCTTGATATTGAATGTTGATAGAAAATCAGGGGCGTCATTTAGGGGGGGGCAACCACCCCCCAAGGTTTCCACTGCTACGTGAAAAACAGCTGCAAGTCCACAAGGAGCAAAAATAGCTGCAAGTCTGTAACTTCCACAAGGAGCTTTGGGTGCAACTCAAAAATTCTCAAAAAGATTTAGAACACTATTTTGAGGGTTAAATTTCAAAAAATTTTCTGGGCAGCCACCCTCTAAAATTTTTAAGTCGGTGGTTATACAGATTTTTCCTCCTTTGAATTCTGCCATTTACAAAAAGCTTTTCCCTTTACGATATCCCCAAAGAGTTTGAAAGAGATAAGGCACTAGTTTAAAAGAGAAATTTCAAAAAAATTTTTAGGGCATACCCCTCAGCCCCCCTCTATAATTTTTATCTCTGTTAAACAGTGTTTTCCCCTTGAAAATTCTGCCACTTACAAGAAGCTTTTCCTTTTTAGTGCTCCCCAAAGAATTTGAAAAAGAGCAAGGAGAAAAAAATAAATGAAATAAAAAATTGAATAAAATAAAATAAATAAATTGAAATAAAAAACGAGTTTAAAGGGGAATTTTTGAAAAAAAATTCTGGGGGAGGCCCCCTTGAAACTTTGACGTTTATTAACAACTCTTTTCCCTAGAAAATTCTGTGGTTTACAAGAAATTGTTCTCTTTGGATGCAGCCCAAAGGGTCTCAAAATGAGCTAAAACACTACATTAAAAGGCAAATTTTCAAAATTTTCCTGGGGGTGAACCCCCCATTTTTCCTTGGAGTTCACATTGTCAAATTTTGACATTATATGTAATATAATTCAAATACTATTCAAAGTCTAGTTACAGCGTGATTCAGATCCATTAAAAAAATCCTTGCCCCCCCCAACCAAAAACTGAAATGACGCCCCTGTAGAAAATGAAGAAACAGTTGCGTTTAACCCTTTATGTCCCAAATTATGTTTTTCAGAAAAATTGTGCTGTTTATTTTTTATACGTTATCCCTTTAAGATATTAAGTATAGAAGCTTCATATTAACCCCAGTAGCACAGCTCATCCCAAATATGTCAAGTTTACGTAACTGCAACTAGAAGTAAACGAAATTTGGCCTTACATGACGAAAATTGGACGAATTTGGAACATTGGGAAGTGGGGCTTACAAGTCCCGTCGGGGCATAAAGGGTTAAATAAGGAAGCAAGACTAATTAAATTTCAATTATATTTTTAGTACATCGCAATAAAAATCAAACCCGTAATACCTACAAAAACCCCATCAGCTCAAAGGTATCTCTCTCGGTTATTTATTTTAGATCCTACAAAAAATACATTCCCCAAAAATCCATCAAGTAATAAATGCTTTATTACGCAGCTTCGCGTTTATGTATAAAACCGGCTCATTAAAACAACAGAAATACGAGTATATACCGGCATTTTACATATACCCAAACATGGATATTTTCCCTTCCAAAATTAATTTCAGGAGTTCGAACAAAGATAGTCCCTTCCCTTCCCCATTCATCCCAAGGCAAGCTAATAAAAACCCCAAATAAAAACACAATATTCTTCTCCATCGCTATTTACTAAACGTACTTACCTTAACACGAGCGAAATTCCGGCATTTTCGAAATAAGGAAAAAAAGGCATTTTCGGAAATTCCCCCAGTATAAGTAATACCGAGTAATGGACACAATAAATCTCGCACGACAACCTAAAACCATCCTAAGCCTCAAATATAAACGGTGCGTAAGCACTAAGCCCGGGCATTTCTTGTTAAGCAGCAGAACCTATCTCTTAAGATTTCCAGAAAAAAAGTAACCCCAACAGCATTCACCTGGTGAAATTTTCAATTTCTAAATTGCACATCCATCATGGCTTGAGTATACAAAAGTAAGGGAGATTTTTTCCCTTACTTTTCCCCTCGCTTTCCCAGTATTAAAAATAATCTTTTGTCTGTATCTCCTCCGGAGTTCTTTATTTATTAAGGGGATGAGAAGGGCATTTCTCGAATGGTATTTTTATTCGTGCGTATTCCTTTTGTTTCATTACTTAGTTGCGATTGGCTGATCCCGGTTCTCTCTATCCATTCAAATATGTATCATCTCTTCTTCTCTGCACCCCCTGAGACCCCCGTTGATAGAGAAGTTGTCGTTTTGTTTTTAGCAGGATTACCAGTTTTGGAAAAGGTGGTCTTTTCGTTTATTATTTATGGAAATGTCCTTTCCTACCTACGTCTCGAGACGGTGAGTGGCCAGCTAAGAGTTCTTTCCGAATTTCTTATTCAAGAGTAAGTAATGGATATGAAGATATCGAATTACAAATTTATATTTGGATGATATGGAATGAAAAGATAGTATTTCTGCCTTTTTATTGAAGTGGGTTGAACAGGGATTCATAAAAATAGTTATAGTTAGGCTAAGCGCGCATTAGAGACTTTTGTCAAGGCGACTGAGACAAAATGATCACCCTGGCTATTGCAAGAAGCTAGAGCGCGCGCATTAGGCGACGAGACTCTTGGCCGATTGCCAAGATCGCGCCATAGAGATGCATAGCTCTCGAGTGACCTAGTGTTATAGTCGCCGTGACAAAAGTCTCTAGTGCGCGCTTAGCATTATTGAAGTGGTTTCTGTGAAATTGCATCGCATTTTTCATATTAAAAGACGTTTTTAAAGTCGATTTGTTATGTTTCAGCAATGGTAAATAAGAAAGTAATATTTTTTAGTACCTACAGTGCGAAAATAATTCTTATAGTTTCGACTAAAGCATTTCTTATTTTGAAAATCAAGTTAATTCATGAAACAAAACAACTAATAAAATGTTAAGAGTTATGACAATAATCCTTTTAATTTAAACTTTATTCATTCGACATAAAAAAGAACCCGGTGATGTAAATTAACTGCTAGTGTTAAATATGCTTTGAATTTATTTCCGATAAAAATTGTCCAGGATAAACATATTTTTAGATCATATATTTATTTTACTGGGAATTGAAGCAAACACGAAATTTATAAAAATAGTTTACAATACATAGTTATAAATAATGAGTTTATAAACAAGGTAATTTAATAAAAACATAATTTTAACAAAAACCAATAACACATTCATCAAAGATTTCAATATTGGAGAATTGCAGCATCTCTTAAAATTCTAAATTTTCAATTTTAATCTATTAAAAATTATCTCCTTATTCCTAAAACACGCTTGTCTTTTCCCACAAACTTTTTTTAAGGTAATTATGACATATTTTAAAACAGAAAGCTCCTAACAATGTGACGTCACATGTGCTAGTGGAAATGTGGGAAACACCGTTTTCATCGAAACACTAGGCTGTAAAAAAACTAGAGCTCAGTCTTTCCAGTCTATCAAAGCTGCATGATAACAACAAGCGGGAGCAAGGCACATTTAACGTCACAAGCTACGTACGTACGTCACAAGCGTACAAGCTACGTCACGTATAATCATTCAGCTCAGACAGAAAAGCAGCTATTTTTAATTGAAAATTTGAAAGGTAAAATAAAATGTTTTTTGGAGGTTTTAAGTCATTCTGAACACATTAAGATTAAAAAAAATTTGACTGCAATTATCCATTACCCACAAATGATTTATACACTCTTACAAATTCCAAACCCATATCCCATTACGACCCAAACAGAAGGAAAGCAAGTGAGGAATAGCTCTCCATCCCACTCAGTGGATCTTCCCCTAACTCAATTACCTTGATCCACTGCTTCCATTGCAACCGATCCACTTTTCTCTGGGTAATTGGGACATAAATTATCAGCATGCGGGCCGCAGATCCCACCCGATGATACCTGTGGGCGCACGTAGCGTGTCGTGCTCTGGGTGGCGCAGGGATCATGTTGACAAGCAACAAGTGGTAGCATCCATTCCCCATGCCAGGGGGTCTGACAGAAGCATGGGACCTTCATGTGGAAGACATGCCCTCATCAACTTCCTCTGGGGAGGTGGCGGAGTCGGTATTTCGTTTCCTTTATGTCTGGGATGTTCGTACAGAGTGCAAGTGGAAATTTTCCTCTTTAGTTCCACCACCAGATCGGGACGAAGATTATAAGAAGCATGGTCCATTGAGACCTCTATAGATCTATGTGTATGCCTTTCTCACTTCACCAGCAACCAATCAGAAGATAGCGAAGTGCAAAGGGGATTCCTAATTGGATATGGAACGTATATCTGCGTATCAAAAGTTGGCTTTAGTGTCTATGGCGAGGAGACCTTTGTTAAGCTATATTTTCTGACAGTTATTCTTTCTATACATTTACCATAGAAAATCTGTAATGGAATTGGTATTCCTTGGAGAATTACTGCTGTAACTTCCATCCTAACCAAATATTGAAAATAATAATTCATCTTTCTTCTTTGAATATATGGCGATGTCTAATTACTTATAGAGTGTTTTCAGGAGACGTCACGACCAGTTATTTTCTTTCTTGCTGTAGGTCAAACAGTCTGTTGCTGGGTGAGGTGATATCTGTTGCTGTCATGTGATTGCAAATGCTCAAATAATAGAAGCATTCCAGGATCTGTTATTTTCTTTTAACTGTTAACTGCTGTAGCTCAAACAATCTGTTGCTATACGGCCGTTGCTTGGTCCGAGTCATGTGATTGAAAATGCTCTATTGGTTGTTAGTGTTACAAAAACAACAACTTCCACAGCTTAGAGAATTCCCTAGTTTGACCGTTCTGTTATCATACATTCATATTCCCTGCCAAAATTGGACTAACATGACTCCCCAGGATACACATCTCCCATTTCCCGACACGGTCAGCCAGTTTCATTATTAAAAGACCCCACGTCGTGGGGTCACTTTGTTGTTTTTAACAATAAATCGCAATTAGAACGTCGGATGTCCAGTTCAATTTTCTCTCTGACTCCTCCAATTATCTTTCTAACAGAAACAAAGAGTGCGTTGTTATGCTCTTGTACCCCTTGTTATTTTCCATCAGCGGAAACACTGTTTTGTGCCACAATGGACAATGAGACCGGCGTTTGAAGTAAATCATTCAGAAAAAAAATTTAATAACTGCCGCAGTTCTTTGCACTAGGGTGACTAATTGTTGATAATGGACCCTCGAGCGATGGGTATCTGGGGGAGAAGATGTTGCGTGTGTGTTGTCATCGTGCTCATAATTTAGATTTTGCTACCAGCGATGAAATTTAGGTTCATTAATAGGTTTATTTATGGACCAAAGCAAGCATGAAATTGCTAGATTCCTAGGTTATTCCTTTGAATTCTTCAGATATGTGTTTCTATTTTAGTTTGGAATGTAAAAAATATTACTGCTTTTTAGTGTGCAGGTTTTATTTGAGAAGAAATAATAGAACTATGCTCTTTTAAAAATTTTGATGAATTTGGGAATTGGGTCCTCTGGGGTCAACTTTACAGGGAATAGTCTTCTCAAATATCAAGTCCTTTTTTTTGCATCATTCATAAATTTAGACTTGTAAGTAATCTCTATTTATAAAAGTTTTTTTAATTTGAGTTATTGTGTTAAGTGATCGTTAATGAATTTGCTAGATTAATTGCTGTTAATTTAAGTTTTCTAACAAGCAATAAATTTAATTTTTAACTATTTTTGAGTTGTGATTTTCTAGGTAGAACAGAAATATCGATTGGTTTTATAACAATATCGGTCAATATCGTAAACATCAATAGTTTCGACAATATTGACAGGCCGATATTCGTCGGTGTTTTCATACTATACTTCACAGCAACGTTTCCTGAACGGATGGAGAAAGTGAGTAAACACAAAGCCTGTTGGGTTGATAGGAGGAAATTCGATACTTGAATCGTAATAAAAAGACACTATTTATACATGGGTTTAACGAAATAATCATATTTTAAAATTGACGTTCTTTGTTTCACTCGAAATTCAGACACCGTGATGATGGTAGCTACTTTGTTAGTGACGTAGTAGCTTCGACTTAAGTGTTGTCTGTTATAGTTGGGTTATTTTTAAAACCACGAAGAAATCTTAATTAAAAATTCAACACCGCCTAACTGCGACGAAGAATTCGTTGAATCGCATTATTAATTCCAAATTGAGAGTCATTTACAAGAGAACGATTTACTCGCACCACTATCTTTCAAACCAACGACTTAACTGATTGCTATAATCCCTAACACAAAAAACAATTAAGCCTAACCAACCACCCATTCATCAATCAATTCAAAACCTTCTCTAAAAAAGACAAAGCAAAACTGACACCGCTCGACACTTCATGCCAACAGCGTCCATTCGAGTCCACGGAAGCATGGCAATTTCATCAACAAGCGCTCTTTTTGGCAGAAGTAGTCGGTAGCTCCCAATGTGATCCTACCTCTAACCATCCATCTTCATCAAGCAGGAAACAACCGCACAGCGTGGCTTTTTTGAGCAGCAGCGGGTAATTAAAGCTCTGTGGGTGCTCAGGTGGTTTGCGTTTTGTGTGGGAAAGTGCAGGAAGGGTTGAGGAGATTGGGTTCTTCTTTGATGGTCTTGGGGAGAACCCTGCTGTCAGGCTAACGGAGATAGTAGCGAAGAAACTGCTGAAGAGCATGAGAGTGCTATTGAGGATATCTTAAATTTAAACATTAGTTTTTAATCGCTTTTGTATCTGATCGACTGATCGTTAGAGGTTTTTTAAAAGGATTGTATGGGGGTGGTAGATAGTTCACTTCGAAAATTGTATTGAGTTTAATTTTATTAATGTTAACAATGTTAATATAATGTTTACTAAAACTTGATAAATTCGAAGCGATTTCCCTAGTAAGGTTTTTAGTCGATAAATGATTTAACTATCAGTATAGTAAATGAAGGTAATCTTTAAGGGGTGTTGGAACCCTTGTCACGGCAATGTGGCATGCTGCATATTAAATGTATCTTTTCTCAGGATCTATTATAGATACCAGCTTGAAGTTTTTAACATACCTCAGTTACATCTATTTCATTATACTGAAGTGAAAATTTGGCAAAAAAATCATTATTTTTTAATTTTAAATATTTTTACACTTTTTCAAAACCATAAAAGACCGTTTTTTCGATGTACCTTTTCTCAGAATCTGTAACACATACAGATTTGAAATTTTAAATATAAGTAATTTATAGATGTGATATTATACTGAGGTTAACCATTTGTAAAACTTGTTAATTTTTTAAAATGTTCAGTGAATTCCGTAAAAAATTTGAAATTTAGTGCATTTTCCGCACAATATATTTAAATTAAAAAAAATATGAGTGTTTTTTAGAAAATTTTTAACCTCAGTATAAACTAGGGAACATAATGAACTACCATTAAAAAAATTAGATCAATAGGTACAGTAGATTCTGAGAAAAGGTACATCGAAAAAACGGTCTTTTATGGTTTTAGAAAAAGTGTAAAAAAATTTAAAAATAAAAAAAATATTTTTTTGCCAAACTTTCACTTCAGTATAATGAAATAGATGTAACTGAGGTATGTTAAAAATTTCAAGCTGGTATCTACAATAGATCCTGAGAAAAGGTACATTTAATATGTAGCATACCACGTTGCCGTGACAAGGGTTCCGACACCCCTTAACATTAAGTTGAAACTAACCACCATGAAACGGTTTAAATTCCTTAAATTCACTACTATAAAAGATTTGGAAAATAGATAATCCAGGATAGTTAATCTTTCTATAAAAGTTCCAACTATATCTACTTGACATTTCTTTGAGTTTCTCTACTGTCATATACACCAGGGGTTCTCTTTAAATTACGAAAAATTATTTTCAACTTCATCCATTCTATTTATAACGTACTTCACATTATTGATTAATTAATCAAATTATTCATAGTAAAATATTTTTCTCTTTTACGGTTTTAACAAAATTATTTAACTTCACATGATACACCAATCTAGCAAATGAGAAAATCAAGTCTCAATTTACTTAACTTTATACACACAAGAGAACATGATGCTCTAAAATGTAATTATAATTAATGGAAGAGCATGGCACCCTCTACACTTAACGTTTTAATTGCATATGCGAATAATAGTTCTAGTTTAAATTATCCTATGTTCATAAATGCTAGGCGCACTTGCCCTTTGATACGCCTTATCCGTTTCTATACGCCTTTCCATTTGAATAAGCTGGGTTATGAAATATTCACTAATCGTAATTATGATACCAGTTTATTGTTCAGTAGTGCTTCTAAGATGACTTATATAAGTTGGGGATGTTATTCCCTTGCACCTTTCAACTCCTTGTTGAATAGAAGTTTTCAAGCAGAATGTATTTTGATGTTTAATATGTATTGCTACATGTTTTATTTATTGTTTACATCGATTTGCATAATCTTTGTGTGGAATAGGGATATTACTTGTGAAGTACATGTTTGAAGTACAAGTTTGGAGTTGTGAAATACATGGAGCTGTCCATGTTCCAAAATAGTATGCTGTAACACCATTTATTTTCAAGAAGTTCGGCACTTAAATCTGAATAAAATTAGTAGTTAATATGAAACTGATTTTGCAGAGTTGGAATTTCACAAATAGTGGGAAAGATGAAATTTTTACACAGCAAAATTTCAGAATGTTATTTAATTTAAACCCTGGATATCTCTTGCGAATACCATCACATATAAATCAATTTGAAATAGACCAGAATTTGCAGGATGTTTCAGATAAATGTTTTATAACTTCTAGGAGGGATAGAGCACACCTGGGGGGACTCAGAATCACATAGGAATGGGGGGGTCGGAAATGCACTCCTAACGAGCTAAGGGTTTCATAAGCGGGCAGGGGAAGTTGTATAATTCACAGCGGAAATTGATACATAACCTATTCAAATCGAATTAAAACCCTCTATCCAGCCATTTATCCCATAAAACCAATTAAAGAGCTGAAATTTCAGCTCCTGATATGGTTTTTCAGTAATAAATTACCGGAATAGAACGATTTTGCTGGTTTAATCCAATTTTAAAAGGTTACATGTCAATTTCCACTGAAAGTTACATAACTTCCCATGTCCGCTTTTAAAAACCCCTAGTTCGTTAGGGATGCATATCCAACTCCCCCATTCCTGTGATTCTGAATCGTCCAGGTGTGCTCTATCTCTCCTAGAAATAAACATTTATCTGAAACACCCTGTATATCTATTTCTCTCGAGCTAAGTAAATTGACTCGTCATCTGTCAAAGAAAGTAAGATCTTAATTCGCAAAAACAGTAAATATATACACTACACATACCTAATGGCTCAACTCATACCCAAAGCAAACGAAGCACATCAGGACACCAACATCGATCCCCAAACACTCGATCCATCAAAGGAATCGAATCTCTCCCAGCAGAAGCCATTCAATTGAATCCAATTCAAACACGAAAAATCCGTCAAATCAAACACCTTATATCCCCCAGGAAAAAAAATAGAATTCGGGGTCATCTTCCCTAAGACCAAACACGCAACGTGTCAGACGAGGGGGGGCAATCCGAAACAGATTACTCCCTCCCCATGGCAACGATTGAATCGCCCCCCCCCACCAATCTGCTGTATTATTATGGGTACCTATCCAGGAGTAGAGGACCCCCTCAGATTATATCGCAAAGTGTTACGTGAGCTCCGTGGGCATTGAAGGGATTCTGATGGCTCCCGTTGCTATCTGATGGTCAACCCCATTCGAATATTCAATGGTAGCTCGGAGAACGTCTCAATCTGGACAGAAATCTCTCTATCCCCCACCCCTCGGTGACACGTCAGGATCGCGTTTGTGTATGAATACCAACATGGGTGGGGAGGGGATGAAAGTGGGACTAATCCCGGAATATGTCCCCCATTAAATGTCGAGGGGTTGGGGGTGGTGTCCATATTGGATGAGGATGTGTGAAAAATAGGTTGTGTTGGTTCTATAATGAGAAAATAATGGTGTCTTTATCAGACAGCATGCTTGATTTGAGTCAAGAATGTTTTTTAGCCCTGTTGGTTAAAACAATAATCAATTAAATTGCGCTTTATATAATCTAAATAACTTAAATTAATAACCTTCAATAGGTTATTTGTATAAATATAAAATTTTTAATAACCACGAGATTTTATTAAAAGTTTTAAAGAAATCATCACTGGGGGATAAATTTCTAAACTGTGTGTAGTGTATTCTTTACTCGAGAGTTTATAAGAAGCAGAAATTTTTTATAACGACTATTTTTTATAAGATTTGAATTATGGTCATATTTATTAAAATGTTTCAGTTCTGCATAAATTTTAATATATCTTAAAATACATATTGTAAAATAAAAATATTTATCTACACTAAATATTTAGGGATATTTAATAATTTTTAAATGAATACACAATGCCACTGAAGATTTGGAAATCTTTTTATTTCAGCATTTCCAATTTTTTGGAATTCATCATTCAAAAGAAATTATTCGTTAATGAGGGATAATATATGTTTTCTTCTCAAAATTTTTTTTTAAGAATGCAATATTAAATTTTTCATGTTAATGTAATTAACCGTGATTGATTATTTTACTCTATACTCAATTACATATTAGTATAACAAATTGAACTTATAAATTAGACTGTTAGTTTTCCTTTCAGTTCTAAGCCGCCCGAGATTACCATAGAATCCAATAAGAAATTTGGGGCGGCTAGGTCTGAAAGGGAAAAAATCGTATTATAAACGTGATTGTAATATCATTTTCAAAAATTTTTAAGACAGTGAGTGATAATAGTGATATTGTTTTGCTTTGTTTATGTAGTGTTTTTTAATAGTGAGCTAGATGAAATAGAATAGAGTTAAAAGGACAGCCAATGGGAAATAGACCCAGAGGGAGACCCAAAATTAGACGATGTTCTTAAAGACCTTAGAACAATGAAAATAACCAACTGGGGGAAAAAGGCGTGTAATAGAAAAATAGGCCTGGAATAAAATAGTACAGCAGGCCAATGCCCATCAAGGGCTGTAGGGCGACTAAAGAAGAAGATAAAATAAAAAACATTAATGTTCGTATTCTGTACTAGGGTGATTCCATGAAAAGTGCCCCTTATCTGTCCCCCACGTGACACATCTTTAAAATACTGCTGTTTTAAAACTAATTGGAATGGACATACATGTTATGTGTGAATTTATAATTAGACTTATTCAATGATTTTTCACGCATAACATGTATGTCCATTCCAATTAGTTTTAAAACAGCAGTATTTTAAAGATGTGTCACGTGGGGGACAGATAAGGGGCACTTTTCATGGAATCACCCACTACGTGACGAGCTAACGTCAACGCCAAAGAAGGATTCCACCAATCATAGACGGCAATTCGTTCTTTGATTATTGGTTAACCGCTGGTCAGGTAGCACATAATACGGCCGTTTAACTTCAAATAGTCACAAAGAAAGCAAGAAAAATTATATCAGCTGTACGATAAAAAACACATCTTCGTTTATTTCACTCATATATCGTCCTTCAACAATCAAGCTCATTTGGCCCACAATCATAAAAAACCCTCCATTCCCAGATTAAATAAACCACCCCACCATGAGGAAGCACATCCCCACTAATCCCTATCATAAAAAAATCAGAATCCAACCTTCATATTTTAGCATCAAGCCTACGGGCGACCCCTCTATTCCGGGGTGGCCAATATGTCGCCTCACTAAGCAGCCCAGAAAACCTGTGACAATGGAACAGGGGGACAAATCCAAAAGGAACACTATTGACACTGCCGTCCCCCCTTATGAAACAGCTTTAATTTATCGTTAAAGGGGGGCGAGAGCCCCCCGGGCAGCTGAACCAGCAGGACTTTATTAGTCCAGGCTTTATCCAGGCATTCCACCTATGACACAAAACGGTAGCCTGCCAAAAAGGACAGCAATGACGGAAGTGTCAGGGGCATATTGGGATTGTTGACGTAGAGGGTAGGTTGTATTGTGAATAAGGTAGGTAGGCGGCCCCTTTGTGACTAGTGCGTGGAGAAATCGAGGAAAGTACTATAACCAGTTGATTGGATTTAGTGAGGTTATTGTCGCATGTGGGGAAGTTTCGACTTAATAAGGGACTTGTAGGGCGGTTGTGGAGTGATGTCATATTTATTTGTGGCGGGGAGGGTGAATTCGGTTATACCGTGAAAGTGGTACACTTTTGAGCTGTCATGTTTCTGTCTCGAAGTTGAATGGTGTATTTCAGGGTTTTGTTTGTATGCTCAGTTCAGAGGTTACTAAAAAGCGGTTGTTATTTATGTTTGTGAAAGGTAACAGGGGGTTAAGAGTACCGGCAAGAGTTATTTAAATGTTGTATAGACGTTTGAATTGATAATTTTAATTTTAGAATAAAAAAATTTAGTTTTAAAAGTTTTTTTGTTAAGTTTTTTAGTTTTTGTTTAAAAGCTACACTCTTAAAACCAAACTGAGTAAAAAGTATTCAAACTGGCTCCGATCCAAATGTACTCAAATTTGAAAACATGAATATACTACTTATTTCTGAAAATATGCATACTCAAAAATGAAACGCCATGAGCTCATTTTTGAGTTCGAGCTTAAGATGTTTCATTTTTGAGTATAAACATTTTCAGAAATGAGTATATTCCTGTTTTCAAATTTCTGTGAGTACATTTGGATCGGAGCCAGTTTGAGTACTTTTTTACTCAGTTTTGAGACTCGTTTTAAGAGTGTATTTAAATTCACTTTTCAGCTTAAGAATATTATAATCATGAAAATAATTATGATTACGTTAAACAATTGTATAATTCAATAAAAGATGTCAAATGTAGTGTTTAAATTCAGTCTACATTTTATCGTTAGTTTAATTAAGATTAAGCAAAATATGTGTAAAAATTTCCTACAATATGTTGTTTAACACCCCGCGCACTTTATTTGGAATTACGTTTACACAAAAATAAATTAGCAATTAGAATTGATGAAGCTTTTTTTACAGAAATAACTCAAACGAAGTTTAGTTTTCAATATTCCAAACACGTATTCTGTTCTTAAAAACAATCAATAGCTTCCAGAAAAAATCATACTCCAAAAATTACCCCCTCCATATAACAAATTTCAAAGAAAAAAATAAGATGAACAAAAACCAGCCTCGCGCTCGATAATAAAAGATACAAACAATAAATTGCGGAGAATTTCGTCCGTGGAGGGAATGCTACGAAGCAAAATGCAATTATGAATCGTGCAACGCCTTTAATTTTTCACGTTAACTCGATGCAAAAGCGTTGATAATGAAGAACAAAATGGCGGACCTCCCATCTCCATGGCAACGCCGCGGCTGTTGCCAGGTCCGCGGGATTATTACTAGTATTGTTATTAAACGCCCGAGCCAAGAGATGTCCGCGATCGAGGAAGAAATTTTCCAGAAATAAATTACTCCTAAGTGGCGCTAAATGAATGAACTTAAAAGAATGCGGTGGAAGGGATGAAAAAAGAACTTTTTGATTAACTTCGGGAACTAGCCATGGCAGGAGAGAGAAATTAGTTTCTGGATTTTAATGAGAGCATTGCTCATTCTTGTGGGATTAGTAACGAAATAGAGCTCTGGTCCATCCCCAATACCCTGATCACAGGCATATTGTGGAGGATTTTTAATAAAAGAGGACTATTAAGATAATAATGGCCGAGAAAGAAGCGATATAAGGACCGCTCTTCCGAGAAAAATTAAATCGTATGGATGAAGTAAACCGTTAAGGCGCTTAGCTGGTGGAAAAACATTCCATTTACTGGAGATGCATTGTGGGGATTTTTAAGTAACACCTTAAGTATCCCAGGTCTTCATTAAAACAGGCTCTGGGAGAAGAATAAGTACGAAAGGGTGATTAGCTTTCTCTTCTGGTTATTGATGATGTCTGTTTTCCCAACAAATTGAAGCTTTCTGGGAAACTTAAGACCCTTTTCTCTGAAAAGTCCAGAATCTTAAAATTCATTAAATTGTGATGGATGGTTATTTTTCAGCTTAAATGGTAAAATGTTATTGCGGTAAAATTTTGGAAAGGGGTATATTATTAACTTTTAAACCTACGTTTGAAATACCTGAAAGAGTCTGAGGTTAAATTGTACTGAAATATGAAAGAGGATTCTATATTCCTTTATTATTTCTCTTCTTTAGAAATAAGGGGATATTTTAATTTAATCGCGTCTGGCTTAAACTTTAGAAAGGCCTTTCTTTCTTGAATCTTTAAATAAAGAAATTTGATTTTAAACCAATGTTGACCAAAATTCACAATAGTAAAGTAAAAACTTTAAAAATTGTATTTCTTTGGTTAAATGTTTCATTCGAGTAAAGATTTTTTGAATATTGAAAACAGGGAGAAATATGAAATGTTACAACTAACAGTTTAATTTTAAATTTTTTTTATATACAGAGTGATTCAAATAGAGTGTAAGAATCGGATTTTTCCTAAAACATCTCGCCTGGACACATACTACTTTAAATCGCAAATTTTTATTTTAAGAGGTGAAGAATTTGATTATACAAGTTTCAACTGCATGGGGAGGTCTACTTCAGAAGATGCAGAAAATAACATTTAACACTGCCCCCGTAGATTAAAAACCCGAAAAAGAAATTTTCAAAATTATTTTCTGAAAATGAAACAAAAAGTTCTATCTCAATATCTTCAAAACTCATTGAAATACGCTTGTTTAGATTTTTATGAGGTCGTCACAAATTAATTTTTGAAGTTATTCTTGTCATCCCGTAAAACAGGTTCAACTTAAAATTGTGGATGAATTAATTTTTGTGCCGAAAAGGTTGTTATACAGTGGTGTAAGTCACGAATTTTAGCTTTTAATATCTTTGTGAATTTTGAAGGTATTGAAATGAAATTTTTAGTATCTTATTAAGGGATGATGGAAAAACCAATTACCTATTCTTTTGGTACTCGTACGCATACTGTCGACTTTATAATAAGTAACTGATGCTGGTTATTTGAGTTGATGTTCCTGTCTCTGTCTTTCTTGGTTAATCACGTTAATTTTGGCAGAATTACGCATTTCCCCCCGAAATGTCCTATTTTTCCTTACTACGAGATCAAACGGTACTCTGCTATGCATTTTCCTCTTATTAGGGAAAAATATTTTTCTATAGCAAAAAAACACCATTGTTTCTCTAAAGAACAACGGTTAAAGAAAATCCGACTATTCAAAATCATTCTTACATCTACTCCTAAACATCCAACAACCAACTTACCCTAAACGCTCCATCCGAAAGATAGCTCCTCCTAAACTCGCAGAGAGCAGCAACAGAGGCAATTTCACGGACATTTGATTAGGGCGCACCCAACCTCACAAAAAAGCGTGGACATTACCTGCATTTAGCCTCAACCCAAATCCCATCGGGAATTGGAGATAACTCCCAACACCAGAATGGCCCGACAACAAACAACCTTATCAAGGGGGAAGCTGCATTTTACGAGCCCCTATCTTTCCCTCGTTTGTTTATTTATTTCTCATCTTTTTTTTTCAGGTTGTGGTCAGCTAATGGAGTTAGAAGATGTAGAGAGAGGATCGGGTCTGAAGTCAGCGAAGGACATCAAGGGTTGAAGGGAGGAGCTTCGATAAGTCACACTTTCTAGCTACCTAATTGGCGAGTCAGAGATAACTCTCGCTCGCTTATTATAGTCTGTTCATGTTCATTTAACATAGACCGGTGAGACGTAATGTACTAGAAGCTGTAACTATTGAGGCAACCTAAGCTGAGGTAGGAAAAATACTGTTAAAGAATCGAGAATCCACTGTAAGGTTGCGTGAGAGCGTTATTATGCGTTATTGACAGTTACCGCTCCTGTTTCAGCAGCCTATTTTAAAAATATACTATAGGTAGCTAGTATTACTACTATAGTACCTAATTTTGTATACCATAGTACCTAATTTTGACCTATATCCGCTATCTACATCTTCTAAATGGGATTTTTCTAATCGAAGCTCTTCCCTGCAACCCGAGACGGCTCTGACAAGAGACCTTGTATTCTAGTGTATATTTTTTGGAGAGTTACAGAGAGGGCCATAGTCAAGGAGAGGCCAGGATGTTATAATGCCAAATATTCAAATATTTCCATATTTTCAATTGCTTCTATTGACGTAACTGTATGTTTTGTTGTGGTTTTTCTAAACTTTGGCGATTCAGTCCTAAGCCGCCCTAGATAGCCATTGATACTTATAGAGAAATTTGGGAGGCTAGGACTGTAAGGATTAAAACAACGTGGTGATATTGAACGGGAACCATAGAAAAAGAAAAATAGACCTATATCCTCCTTATAATCTCAACATTCCATTCGAATTTCTTTCTGGTGAAAGTGATTTCTCCCTCTCGAAATCAATGCGTCTATGAGAGCCCTAATGCTACAGAATTCATTTTGCCTGTCAATGATTGTTGTCACCACATGGTAGCAATCCTCGCTGCCTCTATGCCCTTCTAGCTCTATGCGGGTCAGCCGAAAGCATTTTACTGCCGCTGGGGTACATATCAGAGAAATGAGGTGTTCCCCCTTGAGAGATGAAGCAGACCATCCAATAGAGATCTTGTACATTGGGTATATCTAAGTAGGTATATCTGGCTTCATAACTAAAGTCTGCGAGTGTATAAATATTTCCTTTACTTTGGTTTGTTATTTTCTGTGGAGGGATATCTTTGTATGTTGGAGTTAAGCTTTTTGAAAGAGACATTTGGGATGAATAAAACAATTCGAATGACTGTGAGATGGCTCGGATTTCCTTTCTTTTTCTCCTTTATTTGATATAGAAACGATTATTTATCATCTCTAGGTATAATTATTTAACACTTAATAAGTAAATGAGGTTTTTAGAAGCAAGATATTTCACATTGGCTTATTAAACTGTTTCAAGGTTGTTCATTTTTTTTAAAAAATCCTCTAATATGGCCCGTCTACACTCTCTAGAGCTCTACAACCAATGCTCATCGAAGTTATTAAAATAATTCTAAAAATAGATAGACATTAATAAGTCTTAGATTCTTCACAAATTTCCTATTTTAACTAAAGTAATCCCTATTTTATTTTGATTCTTGGATAGGCATCTATTATGTTAAGATGCTGTTTACACACTATTACGACATTTTTCATGATTCTTCTTAATGAAATAAACGTGATCGTTTTATTTGTGGTTTGATTACACGGGAAAACCAATTGATCATAGACTTTTTAAATTTAATATGAATTGCTACTCCATTAAAATTACAAATTAATATTTTAAGTCTTGTCAAAAAATATATATAAAATTTCATTCCCTTTAATTATATTTGGTTTTAAAATAAGATCTACTCAATCCGTCCACTGAGTTTGAAACTTTAAATTAATTTATAGTCTTAAAGTTTTAATTTCTTACAAATGTTTATCTAGAATCAGTTAAAATAAGGAAAATACATTTTAATGATACAAATTTTTTCGTTTGGTTAAAAAAATTACAATAGATTTAAAAAAATATGTAATGTGAAAAGTAGTCAAAAATATATGTGCAGATGCAGACGACAAAATATAAATTAATTGAAAATGGTATAACTCAAACTAATGTCTAAACAAGAGTTATAGAATACTTTATTTACGAACCAAAAACATTATCATGCAACTTAAATGGAACTCAACTTTCGCACATGAATTACATTTTTCATAAGTTCTTGAAATCATATAAAACGAATCATATTGGAAATAAAAAAAGAAAACAAAGTAAAATGATACTAAAAATCATCTATTTTGGCTCTATTTTGGGTCCTTTGTTATTTATAATTTATATTAATGATTTTTGCAAATTGAATCTTTATGGTAAAATAATAACATATGCTGATGATTCTGTTTTGTTATACTCCTGTTCTAATAGTTATGACCTAAAATCTCAAATTGAATCTGATATGATTGCGATCGGGAAATGGTTTACTTTTAACGGCCTTTCTTTAAATTTAAATAAGACTAAACTTATTCATTTTCATTTAATTCAATCAAGTTCAACCCTTAATATTAAATTTCACTCTTCATCATGTAATAGTCTTCTTGTTAATTGCAACTGTCATTTACTGCAACAAGTAAATAGTATAAAATATTTAGGTCTTTTTATTGATTCGAACCTTAAATGGAAAACTCACATCACTGAATTATCTAAAAAACTTCGCTTCGTTTTAATCAAATTGTATTTTCTTAAAAATAAAGTTAATAAGTCATTTTAATTACTTTGTATCATTCTTGGGCTCAATCATTAATAAATTATGGCATTATAGTTTGGGGAGGCGAATATAAATCTAATTTGTCTCCTTTAATATCAATTCAAAACAAAATTTTCAAATTATTAGACTATAAATTTGATCATCCCTGTAACCTAATAAAAAATTTAAAAATTTTACCTATTCGCCATTTTGCATTTTATAAAATGTTACTTTTTTATATCACCATAAAAATATTTGCGACTTAAAATTGCTCCTAAATTATATAATTGTTTGCCTATAGAAATTCAGATTTTTCCATCTGCTAATATTTTCAAGCGATCATTATTTAATTTTATTTGTAACATTGATAATTTGGATGTTTTCTCCGTCTAAATCCAGAAGCATAAAAATTTTAAGCTTTGCTGTGCCTTTATTTTCTTTACATAATTCAATTTAAGTGTATATACTATAGTTATTCTAATTCTGTTATTATAAATATTGTTTTTCTCTACTAAACTTAATTATTTATCTCATCATATTATGTTACTTTTTATTTTTTGTAAAGATTGTAATTTTTCTTTCGCCTATATAGGTCTTTGTTTCCTCCAGGCAAATCATAATTTGTTTTGTTCATTCTTTGTTTGTGTAATATATGTATATATAATAAATTGAAAAATTGAATTGAATTGAAAAATTGAATTGAATTGAAAAATTGAAAATCAACAAATCAATTAAACCTTTATGTGGTAACTTAACAATTAAAAAATAACATAATGGAATAAAAATAGGCTTGCATAATTCTATTGTCAGAAAACAATATTAAAAAGAATAACATTTATAAAAACATTATTTATGTATAAAACATTTTTCTAACACACTGTTAAACATAATCAAATAAGCTTACGCCTCATTTTTCCCAAATCATAAAATTCTGACTTACATAAAAGTGAGATCTTTATTCTCAGAGATATTTATTTAGATGGCTTTTTAGAGTTTTGAAATATATGTTTAAGATACATATTTAAGCTTAAGGTTAAAACTGATATTTTAATTTCATTTGAGTACCTTTTAAATCAATAATTTTGCACAACATAAATTCAGCTGTGAGATGTATTTTTAAATTAAATTTAATCTTATTAAATTTTATTTAAATGTAATCTTACTACTACATTTTATTTACTGAAGCTTTACATTTGAAAAATGTTCTCCTCTTTCACAAATGAGAATCCTATAATATAAAAATATTTCTATTCGAGAAATATTTTAACATAATTTTTTGAAGTATACACTTAATTATAGTGCACACCTCCCCAAAATTAAAATTCATTTATTTAGAAAGCAGTTTTAAATTTAATGTTTAAAGAATTATAAACAATAAAATTGATATAAATTCAAGATTCACTTGATAGGATTTTTAACTTTATGAAATTTCTTAAGGTACAAAGAATCTTATTAACTCAATGAACGAACTCCGAAAAAAAATTACTAGAATAAGGCAACTTTTAAGATGTCGAATACATTCAAATTCCATGTTTTAAATAAAACTAGTAGCAGGAATAAGGGTAAGTAAAAAGTGCCATTATCTCATCTTACCATCTGAACTCTTAAATACAAAATAAATTGTACCTAAGCAGAAACCAAGCACCACATAAAAATCCAATTTCCTCAAACCAAATCTACTGCCACCATTTTTAAAACCTGTCCATGTTTTAGCTTTTAGCACACCATACAGAAAATAGTCAAAAAAGCTTTTACGAAATAGCTTAATAATAAACAATACCCCACAATCTTTGCTGCCCTTTTTTGTTCACTCCATCCCTATTTTAGGGAGAGAAGGAAGAAATCCTTTCATTGTAAACTGCTATGGACAAACACTTTTAATCTTGCAAGGCCTCAAAATGGCCGCTACACTATTACCGGATGATTAATTATGTTTCTGCGTAAAGCTCTTGTAACCGGAGAATGATTTTTATTTTTCAGCTATTTACGTTTTCTCTCATTAAGATAATTTCGAGCGAGAAGAAAATGTAAACTTCCACTTTATGTGTTTGTTTTCTTCCTCCCCCTGCGCGTGTCATTTTTCCGCTTTTAGAGCCAAAAGCGATTTTAAGCTTTAAAATTTTTCTCCTGTCACTTCGACTAAAGTCGTTTTGGGACAAAACGAACTCTAAATTAAAATGTCACATCCCGGCCTCTATATAAAAGAGGGTAAGCTTTTTTCTACCCCTCCTGCCCTTCTGTATCTTATTTCTGACTTTAAAAGATGGTGCCTCTGCAATTGTGTAAGTCCCTAATTTAATTTAAAAACCAGCTGGAGGTACAGTATTGTGTGTTAACACGATCCAGAAGTTGGGAAATTCTCTTTTTTATTCTGCTTTATATCTCCGTTATCTTATCATTAAGGGAAAAGAAATGGTGCGTATTAAACCAGTCTTTTTAGAAAAAAAGATAACGTAGACTCTCTGCATCTTAAAAACATGATGGCCGTAATAAGGTATTTCATATTCTTACTGGTTGTTTAACACTGTAGAATTTTCAGAAATTTACTCCCTTCGGGCAGTGAAATGTCAGATTCGAGTGTTTTCTGTAATTTTTTTAGTTTTTCTTTTAGTGTTGATAAAATTTCCCCCTTGATATTTTTTATCTCATTCAGAAAGCGCTTAAAGTCAAGTGAGATGATATTTCCAGCTTGAAATAACATCCGACATCGGGGCGACAGTCATAATTTCCACTCATATTAGAAATCGGAATTTTCTCTACTCCAGAAATAGTACTTGATTTTTTGGACTTTTTAATATTTCTTCAACCTAACAATTTAAAGATTGGTTAGATGTAGGAAAGTATGGACAAAGAACTTCTTTCGAGCTATGTGGCCTTAAAATTTCTCCTCGTGTAATTAATTAATCAATTTTTGTAATTGCAATTAAATAAAACAGCTATACTTCATATCAACGTTTCCTGAACCCAGTACGTCACTACGCGGAAGGAGAAAGTGAGTAAACACAAAGCCTATTGGGTTGATAGGAGGAATTTTCATAAGCGAATTGTGATAAAAAGACACTATTTATACATAGGTTAAACGAAATAATCATATTTTAAGATTGACGTTCATTGTTTCACTCGAAATTCAGACACCGCGATAGGAACTACTTTTTTTGTTAGTGACGTACTACTAGGTTCAACTTACGTTGCTGTCTAGTATACTAAATAGTATAATTAATTTTCTTAAGTAAAAAAGGGAAATGCATTTCTGGAAATAGGAAATTTTAAAATACCTTTTTTCAAACTACACGTTACCTATAACCCTTATTACTGACTTGTTTCCAACAACTACGGAGTAAGGAAGGAATTATAGCACAAAGCTCATTCCTTCTTTTTGGCACTGCATTATCTGTTAAAGAGTCTTAGAAAGATGGCGTCTGTACTAAAATTTAAGTCAAAACGCATTCCTATTCCCCCTACAGGCAGACATAGCCCCTGGAATTAGGAGAAATCATGTCCATTGATTATTTTTGTTTCTATTAAATTTGAAATTTAAGTTGATTTGCTTCTCTTTTCTTATTCTTTTCTGGTAATCAAGGTGGTAGCTTTTCTTTTAAGATTTTTTCAGCCGATATTTCATAAGTTTGAAAAAGGGAAATAAGTCCGTCAGCTTTTTTCAATTGTGAACTATTTTTGAACATTCTTTTATTTTTTCGATGAATGTTCTGTATTCTAAATGGGATCATGAATTTCCAGCAAAATATCGGTGGTTATACAAAGAAAATTTAATAACTTATACTTTTTTTTTCGATTTTCTCAAAACTTGGTTTTGATCTTTTTCTCTTTATCAAACTGACGATTTAACTCGAACGGTTAGTGATTAGAGTTAGAGTAACGGTCGAAAATCCATGCACATCCCCCAATATCTTATATAAAAGCAAACTGAGAAGGGCATATATTTTCAGTAAATTTCACTCAGACATCATCACAGCCAGCGCCGTCCAAAACGGAATTAACTTGTCACGAATCGAAAACCAGGCCAAACCACGAAAAATTGAAAAGACCCCCCCCAAACATACACTCACTGATTAAAACCATTAATTCGCCTTTCTAAAAATTCATTTTGCGGCGCAGGTAATCGAAGGTAGGTTCGTATTCTTCAATCCCGATTCTTCATTTAGATGATCTTGTTCTGATTTAATATATTCCCCTTGCAATCATCTCTAAAAGAGAAGGAATAATAATAATAATAATAAGCCCCAAGAAGTCAATCTTTCCTCCTTGAATATTATGACGCCGAAGACAAATAATGAGCTTTCCCGAAAAGGGCCATTTTTCAATGGCGAATGGCAGGTCAGACTCGAACTAATTCAATTAGGGGTAGTAAGTAACTGAACAATTCCGTTCTCTTCCATGCAATGTAATGGTTCTGGCGACTAATCCTTTGCCATATTTAATGCAATGTAAACGAGTTCTTGAGCTGATATTTGTGTGATTAACTGGATTGAGGATGTGTTGTCTGTCTGTGCGAGAAGATTTTCTGGATTGAATAATAATGAAAAGGCGATGAAGTAACTGAGACGATTGAGAGAGAGAGAGAAAATAAATCTTTTGTGATATGAAAGTAGTGTAAAGGGTTGCTACATCTCATAAGGGTTGAGGAGATATATGGTAAACAATAAGGCCTTTTGGAATTAAATTGTGTGAGATATGTTAACACATGAAAATATATTATTTTCAACCTTTAATTTTAAAGTTTTTATATCCTTTGTATGTTGGAGTTAAGCTTTTTGAAAGAGACATTTGGGATGAATAAAACAATTCGAATGACTGTGAGATGGCTCGGATTTCCTTTCTTTTTCTCCTTTATTTGATATAGAAACGATTATTTATCATCTCTAGGTATAATTATTTAACACTTAATAAGTAAATGAGGTTTTTAGAAGCAAGATATTTCACATTGGCTTATTAAACTGTTTCAAGGTTGTTCATTTTTTTTAAAAATCCTCTAATATGGCCCGTCTACACTCTCTAGAGCTCTACAACCAATGCTCATCGAAGTTATTAAAAGAATTCTAAAAATAGATAGACATTAATAAGTCTTAGATTCTTCACAAATTTCCTATTTTAACTAAAGTAATCCCAATTTTATTTTGATTCTTAGATAGGGATCTAGTATGTTAAGATGCTGGTTTACACACTATTACGACATTTTTCATGATTCTTCTTAATTAAATAAACGTGATCGTTTTATTTGTGGTTTGATTACACGGGAAAACCAATTGATCATAGACTTTTTAAATTTAATATGAATTGCTACTCCATTAAAATTACAAATTAATATTTTAAGTCTTGTCAAAAAATATATATAAAATTTCATTCCCTTTAATTATATTTGGTTTTATCCGTCCACTGAGTTTGAAACTTTAAATTAATTTATAGTTTTAAAGTTTTAATTTCTTACAAATGTTTATCTAGAATCAGTTAAAATAAGGAAAATACATTTTAATGATACACATTTTTTCGTTTGGTTAAAAATATTACAATAGATTTAAAAAAAATATGTAATGTGAAAAGTAGTCAAAAATATATTGCAGATGCAGAAGACAAAAGATAAATTAATTGAAAATGATAACTCAAACTAATGTCTAAACAAGAGTTATAGAATAATTTATTACGAACCAAAAACATTATTATGCAACTTAAATGGAACTCAACTTTCGCACATGAATTACATTTTTCATAAGTTCTTGAAATCATATAAAACGAATCATATTGGAAATAAAAAAAGAAAACAAAGTAAAATGATACTAAAAATCATCTATTTTGGCTCTATTTTGGGTCCTTTGTTATTTATAATTTATATTAATGATTTTTGCAAATTGAGTCTTTATGGTAAAATAATAACATATGCTGATGATTCTGTTTTGTTATACTCCTGTTCTAATAGTTATGACCTAAAATCTCAAATTGAATCTGATATGATTGCGATCGGGAAATGGTTTACTTTTAACGACCTTTCTTTAAATTTAAATAAGACTAAACTTATTCATTTTCATTTAATTCAATCAAGTTCAACCCTTAATATTAACTTTCACTCTTCATCATGTAATAGTCTTCTTGTTAATTGCAACTGTCATTTACAGCAACAAGTAAATAGTATAAAAAATTTAGGTCTTTTTATTGATTCGAACCTTAAATGGAAAACTCACATCACTGAATTATCTAAAAAACTTCGCTTCGTTTTAATCAAATTGTATTTTCTTAAAAATAAAGTTAATAAGTCATTTTAATTACTTTATATCATTCTTGGGCTCAATCATTAATAAATTATGGCATTATAGTTTGGGGAGGCGAATATAAATCTAATTTGTCTCCTTTAATATAAATTCAAAACAAAATTTTCAAATTATTAAACTATAAATTTGATCATCCCTGTAAGGGGCCGTTCAAATATTACGTAAGCACCTGAGGGGGGAGGGGGGGTTTGCTATTTGCTTATTTTTGCTGACAAGGGGGGCAGGGGGATATGAGTGATGCTTACGTAAGGTGGTGCATTTTCGAAAATCTCTTGTTTCTTGCATAAATAATTTCAAAATTCAACCAAAAATAAATGTAACAAAAATTGAATTAGGAAATCTGACGTAAGCACTTTTTTCTGGAGATGGACCACCCTAACATTTTGAAATTGTAACCCCTATAAGTAGTGTTTCGAATCATTTTTGGAACCCTAAGGGTTAAACCCAAAAAGGACAACTCCTTGTACGAGTCACCTAATTTTCAAGGAAAAAAAACAGTTTTTACAAATAGGGATGTCAAAATTTCGGGGGGGGGTCCGACAGTTTCTTACTTAATTATGAAGGGGGAGTTTGAGGTTTGCTTATCTTTGCTGACAAGGGGGGAGGGGGGGTTGAAAATGACCAAAAAAGTGCTTACGTAATATTTGAACGGCCCCTAACCTAATAACAAATTTAAAAATTTTACCTATTCACCATTTTGCATTTTATAAAATGTTACTTTTTTATATCACCATAAAAATATTTGCGACTTAAAAATTCATACCTCGAATAGAAGACCCACAATAACATTTAATATTCCCCGTTTTCATAAAGAAATTTTAAAAAAAAAATTTTTATCTTGCTCCTAAATTATATAATTGTTTGCCTATAGAAATTCAGATTTTTCCATCTGCTAATATTTTCAAGCGATCATTATTTAATTTTATTTTTAACATTGATAATTTGGATGTTTTCTCAGTCTAAATCCAGAAGCATAAAAATTTTAAGCTTTGCTGTGCCTTTATTTTCTTTACATAATTCAATTTAAGTGTATATACTATAGTTATTCTAATTCTGTTATTATAAATATTGTTTTTCTCTACTAAACTTAATTATTTATCTCATCATATTATGTTACTTTTTATTTTTTGTAAAGATTGTAATTTTTCTTTCGCCTATATAGGTCTTTGTTTCCTCCAGGCAAATCATAATTTGTTTTGTTCATTCTTTGTTTGTGTAATATATGTATATATAATAAATTGAAAAATTGAATTGAATTGAAAAATTGAATTGAATTGAAAAATTGAAAATCAACAAATCAATTAAACCTTTATGTGGTAACTTAACAATTAAAAAATAACATAATGGAATAAAAATAGGCTTGCATAATTCTATTGTCAGAAAACAATATTAAAAAGAATAACATTTATAAAAACATTATTTATGTATAAAACATTTTTCTAACACACTGTTAAACATAATCAAATAAGCTTACGCCTCATTTTTCCCAAAACATAAAATTCTGACTTACATAAAAGTGAGATCTTTATTCTCACAAGGAAACATTCTCAGGATGAACTCACAGAATTGGACGAAAATTTTACAGGGGTTAGTATATGACTTAAAACACCTTCTGTAAAAAAATTAGCTGCTGAATTACAGTAGAAAAGCTGTAAAAAATTATTGAAAATTGTCATACTTAACGCCAAATGTAACCCTACAAGGCGAGAAACGCAGAGAGAACGCCAAATGGTAGAATGAACTGGCCGCGTTTTCTCTGTTGCCACTTATAAATGAGCGAATAAAAAAAAGTTCATCAAATGCAAAACAGGAATAAAAATTAATTAAAGAAGGAAAATTAAAATAAATAACGCATGAAGCAATACAAAATTATATGCAAATTAAAAAGAATCCAACATCTATTTAGCATTTAATTTTTAGGAGTTATCTGTTTGCCGCATATTTTTAAAAAATGCATTGGAAACTATATATTTTATGGCACTGTCTAAATCCACGAAAGTAACAACTCAACTCTAACAAATTTCGCTAATACTTTAGCACGGGCCAACTTTCGTGGATTTAGACACTTCGAATCAAATTTCTCATTCCATCCGATTGGAAAGTCGCCAAGTGGTGCTAAATGAATGTGTTTGGCAACTCAGAACCCAAATTTCAAATTTAAATAACTCCTCTCCTATTGAAATTCAGCAGCTAATTTTTTCACAGTAAGTGTTTTGAGTCATCTTCTTATGCCTGTAAAATTTTCGTGCATTTCTGTGAGTTCACCCTAAGAATGTTTCCTTGTCAGAGATATTTATTTAGATGGCTTTTTAGAGTTTTGAAATATATGTTTAAGATAAATATTTAAGCTTAAGGTTAAAACTGATATTTTAATTTCATTTGAGTACCTTTTAAATCAATAATTTTGCACAACATAAATTCAGCTGTGAGATGTATTTTTAAATTAAATTTAATCTTATTAAATTTTATTTAAATGTAATCTTACTACTACATTTTATTTACTGAAGCTTTACATTTGAAAAATGTTCTCCTCTTTCACAAATGAGAATCCTATAATATAAAAATATTTCTATTCGAGAAATATTTTAACATAATTTTTTGAAATATACACTTAATAATAGTGCACACCTCCCCAAAATTAAAATTCATTTATTTAGAGAAAGCAGTTTTGAATTTAATGTTTAAAGAATTATAAACAATAAAATTGATATAAATTCAAGATTCACTTGATAGGATTTTTAACTTTATGAAATTTCTTAAGGTACAAAGAATCTTATTAACTCAATGAACGAACTCCGAAAAAAAATTACTAGAATAAGGCAACTTTTAAGATCTCGAATACATTCAAATTCCATGTTTTAAATAAAACTAGTAGCAGGAATAAGGGTAAGTAAAAAGTGCCATTATCTCATCTTACCATCTGAACTCTTAAATACAAAATAAATTGTACCTAAGCAGAAACCAAGCACCACATAAAAATCCAATTTTCTCAAACCAAATCTACTGCCACCATTTTTAAAACCTGTCCATGTTTTAGCTTTTAGCACACCATACAGAAAATAGTCAAAAAAGCTTTTACGAAATAGCTTAATAATAAACAATACCCCACAATCTTTGCTGCCCTTTTTTGTTCACTCCATCCCTATTTTAAGGAGAGAAGGAAGAAATCCTTTCATTGTAAACTGCTATGGACAAACACTTTTAATCTTGCAAGGCCTCAAAATGGCCGCTACACTATTACCGGATGATTAATTATGTTTCTGCGTAAAGCTCTTGTAACCGGAGAATGATTTTTATTTTTCAGCTATTTGCGTTTTCTCTCATTAAGATAATTTCGAGCGAGAAGAAAATGTAAACTTCCACTTTATGTGTTTGTTTTCTTCCTCCCCCTGCGCGTGTCATTTTTCCGCTTTTAGAGCCAAAAGCGATTTTAAGCTTTAAAATTTTTCTCCTGTCACTTCGACTAAAGTCGTTTTGGGACAAAACGAACTCTAAATTAAAATGTCACATCCCGGCCTTTATATAAAAGAGGGTAAGCTTTTTTCTCTACCCCTCCCGCCCTCTGTATCTTATTTCTGACTTTAAAAGATGGTGCCTCTGCAATTGTGTAAGTCCCTAATTTAATTTAAAAACCAGCTGGAGGTACAGTATTGTGTGTTAACACGATCCAGAAGTTGGGAAATTCTCTTTTTTATTCTGCTTTATATCTCCGTTATCTTATCATTAATGGAAAAGAAATGGTGCGTATTAAACCAGTCTTTTTAGAGAAAAAGAAAACGTAGATTCTCTGTATCTTAAAAACATGATGGCCGTAATAAGGTATTTCATATTCTTACTGGTTGTTTAACACTGTAGAATTTTTAGAAATTTACTCCCTTCGGGCAGTGAAATGTCAGATTCGAGTGTTTTCTGTAATTTTTTTAGTTTTTCTTTTAGTGTTGATAAAATTTCCCCCTTGATATTTTTTATCTCATTCAGAAAGATCTTAAAGTCAAGTGAGATGATATTTCCAGCTTGAAATAACATCCGACATCGGGGCGACAGTCATAATTTCCACTCATATTAGAAATCGGAATTTTCTCCACTCCAGAAATAGTACTTGATTTTTTGGACTTTTTAATATTTCTTCAACCTAACAATTTAAAGATTGGTTAGATGTAGGAAAGTATGGACAAAGAACTTCTTTCGAGCTATGTGGTCTTAAAATTTCTCCTCGTGCAATTAATTAATTAATTAATTAATTTTTTTAATTGTAATTAAATAAAACAGCTATACTTCATATCAACGTTTCCTGAACCCAGTACGTCACTACGCGGAAGGAGAAAGTGAGTAAACACAAAGCCTGTTGGGTTGACAGGAGGAATTTTGATAAGCGAATTGTGATAAAAAGACACTATTTATACATGGGTTAAACGAAATAATCATATTTTAAGATTGAGGTTCTTTGTTTCACTCGAAATTCAGACACCGCGATGGGAACTACTTTTTTTGTTAGTGACGTAATACTAGGTTCAACTTACGTTGCTGTCTGTTACGTTGCTTACGTATACTAAATAGTATAATTAATTTTCTTAAGTAAAAAAGGGAAATACATTTCTGGAAATAGGAAATTTTAACATACCTTTTTTCAAACTACACTTTACCTATAACCCTTATTACTGACTTGAAAAGCACCACTCTATCTGATCGATCTCCAGGGACACGACAACAACAACAACAACAACTGACTTGTTTTCAACAACTACGGAGTAAGGAAGGAATTATAGCACAAAGCTCATTGTAAACATGCCTTCTTTTTTGCACTGCAATATCTGTTAAAGAGTCTTAGAAAGATGGCGTCTGTACTAAAATTTAAGTCAAAACGCATTCACATCTATTCCCCCTACAGGCAGACATAACCCCTTGAATCAGGAGAAATCATGTCCATTCATTATTTTTGTTTCTATTAAATTTGAAATTTAAGTTGATTTGCTTCTCTTTTCTTATTCTTTTCTGGTAATCAAGGTAGCTTTTCTTTTAAGATTTTTTTAGCCGATATTTCATAGTTTGAAAAAGGGAAATAAGTCCGTCAGCTTTTTTTCAATTGTGAACTATTTTTGAACATTCTTTTATTTTTTCGATGAATGTTCTGTATTCTAAATGGGATCATGAGTTTCCAGCAAAATATCGGTGGTTATACAAAGAAAATTAAAAACTTATACTTTTTTTTTCGATTTTCTCAAAACTTGGTTTTGATCTTTTTCTCTTTATCAAACTGACGATTTAACTCGAACGGTTAGTGATTAGAGTTAGAGTAACGGTCGAAAATCCATGCACATCCCCCAATATCTTATTATATAAAAACAAACTGAGAAGGGCATATATTTTCAGTAAAACTCACTCAGACATCATCACAGCCAGCGCCGTCCAAAACGGAATTAACTTGTCACGAATCGAAAACCAGGCCAAACCACGAAAAACTGAAAAGACCCCCCCCAAACATACACTCACTGATTAAAACCATTAATTCGCCTTTCTAAAAATTCATTTTGCGGCGCAGGTAATCGAAGGTAGGTTCGTATTTTTCAATCCCGATTCTTCATTTAGATGATCTTGTTCTGATTTAATATATTCCCCTTGCAATCATCTCTAAAAGAGAAGGAATAATAATAATAATAAGCCCCAAGAAGTCAATCTTTCCTCCTTGAATATTATGACGCCGAAGACAAATAATGAGCTTTCCCGAAAAGAGCCATTTTTCAATGGCGAATGGCAGGTCAGACTCGAACTAATTCAATTAGGGGTAGTAAGTAACTGAACAATTCCGTTCTCTTCCATGCAAAGTAATGGTTCTGGCGACTAATCCTTTGCCATATTTAATGCAATGTAAACGAGTTCTTGAGCTGATATTTGTGTGATTAACTGGATTGAGGATGTCTTGTCTGTCTGTCTGTGCGAGAAGCTTTTCTGGATTGAATAATAATGAAAAGGCGATGAAGTAACTGAGACGATTGAGAGAGAGAGAGAAAATAAATCTTTTGTGATATGAAAGTAGTGTAAAGGGTTGCTACATCTCATAAGGGTTGAGGAGATATATGGTAAACAATAAGGCCTTTTGGAATTAAATTGTGTGAGATATGTTAACACATGAAAATATATTATTTTCAACCTTTAATTTTAAAGTTTTTATAAATAACTTTCTACATGTGTGTGAACATGTTGATAACTAATAGTCTTTTATACCGCTTCAACATAATCAACTCTCCCAATTGTATTTGTGGAGAGGTGGAAGATAGGAAACATATTCTGTGCCACTGTCCTGTCTATTATGCGGCTAGAATGGAACTGCTGCTAGAAGCTACTGCCCCAGATCCATTAACAGAACAACTAATTTTGGACTACAAATCAAACAACTACAAGAAACAAAAAGCTCTAGAAAAATTCCTGATTACGGTCGATTCCATTAAAACGTAAACAAAAAAAAACATAACAGAGGAACAATAGTGTCGAAGCCGGGTTGATACCTGCAGCAAAGCACACATACCAACTCAATTCAACTCAACTCAACATGTGTGTGAATCGTTAGTTCAGTGTTATGAGAGATATATTGATCTATTGAATTTCGACAATGTCGAAACAGATTTTATTAATTTCTTAAACAGTAATAAAATTGTAGATAGAGCTTATACCTTTACCAAACCTACCCTTTAGTTCATATTTATTACATTGCTGCTACTGTATTTTAATGTACATCTCTGTTAAATAAAAAAAGAACATGTGAGACCATTTACAGCAAGAATAATTAACTCCAATGTGAAACTATTTGAGTTAGCTCGTTGCTACAGCAAATTTTTCAATCTTAGAATCATTATAAATTCTATAAAATGTTAACTTTAGAGTAGTTATTATTTAGTGTTACCAATCTAAATCTAGCGAATCACTTGAATTCTTACCTTGCTATACTTTTCTGTTCTTATAAAATGCTTTTCTGTGTTATAAGGAATAAAACTAAATGAAAAATCAAAAAGATAATTTAATCCTTACAATTAAGAGAAAATTTCCATGGGTTGAGTTTTTCCCAATCAATCACTACAATCAAAACAAACCCCCTGATAAACAACCTACAAGCTCAATTTCCTAAACTACACAATTCTGCAAACATTTTAAATCCCTCTTCTGCTAAAATGTGAGCTCAGCCCTCACCAAACACGAGTGCTTTAACATTTCCTTAATCTGCATTATCATAATGCATGTACTCTAAGTATCTGAGATTCTAAATTGAGAAAAATCGAACTAGGTATCTCATTGTTTCCCACCAAAAATGTAATTCAATTTATCTAATCTCCCGCCCACCCAAGTTCTTATCACGAGCTCTACCGTAGCCGCTCTACCGAGAACTACTTGCAACCTGAAGTCAGGTATGATAAGCAAACACTGAGCTATATTATATGTATATGAATAGATTTTAATTTATCGAAGTGATTCTAATAATAGACGCAGATTAGCTGATCTTTCCTTTGTAGTGATGGTCTGTATCTGGTTTCAAAATCTTTTCCTTCGCGATTTTGATGGAGAAAAATTTGTATCCTCTCTATCTTTTCTAGATAAAATACCACTCTACCACAACCACCATTAGATAGATAATTTAAGAACAACATCCGCTACTATGTACAAGCACAGAATACTGTATGGTTGCAAAGCTTTCACTAATTGTAAGAGATAAGCTGTGTGTTCTTTCTTTCAAAACTTTCCCACCTTTAGTTCCTTTGTAATTAATTATGCAGCTGATTTTTTACAAGAATGTTGCAAGTTGAAAAAATTTATCTTTCTTTTTAGTGTTTTAAATGATGCTTCAGTATCAGCTATAGTTCATTTCCGAAATTATAATACATCCACGCAGATTTAAACTCGATAAACTTACTTATTTATTTTGACGTTTTCATTTGATTTATTGGACAGAAAAGGTCCTGAAAAGCACGTGAATTATAAAATATTTCTTTTTTAATCTTAGATATAAAATAATTTCCTCGTATATTTCTGAGTGCGAAGGTACTGGTTTAATTTAGTAACAGGATTTATAGTTTAAGGAAGCTAACACTAAATTCACCCGTAAAAGTACAGCTCTAAATTACTGGAGGTAGTGCCCTTATATTAAAGTTATGGACGGTGTCAACTGTAAAGCTATTAGATATGGTAGCACATGTCGTTGTCCAATATTCACTTCCGCTTTAAGCTGAAAACTCCGATTATTAGTTGACCAGTTCATTTAAAATCTTAAATAAAAGTAAATAATAAATAGTAATAATATTTCGAATTAGTAATATTAATTTTCTGATAACTTTTATTATCTCTCTATTCTAAAAAAAAGTTTTTAGTGAACGGTTTCCAGAGAAAGGCTTTTTAATTACTGAACCGAATGACACATACATGGTATCAAAATGTCCGGATTCTTTCCGGATTTCCGAGTAAGCCCTTCGATTTTTCAAAAAAATTCTCAATTTTAAAATATTTCCATTTTTTTAGATAACGGATAAGGTCGCAGTTACAAAGCAAGTACTGTCAATCAAATTATTATGCATCCAATCACAACGACCGATTGACGCTATATTTTAAGATGAAACAGGTTTTTTCACCTTTTAAAAAAAGTACTTTCTTGATGAAATATCACTCAAAGACTGATAAAAACATATTCTAAAAACTTACATGAACGCCATTTTATACTAAAATTTCACACTTTTTGTCCAATATTTATAATTTTTAGTCTGATTTTATCGAAATTAATTGTAAATATAGAGTGATGTTTTGTCTCTTATTATTTTCAATTGCTTAAAACGGTATTGTTTAACAAGTCTCGGTTTAAAAAAATATGAATGATAAACACTAGGCATATTATACTAACGAGTTACTTTAAAATAATGGTTTTTGTTTTATCCGAATTACAATTACAATTAGTTATTCTTATGATCATAGATTAAAAATAATTAAAATGAATATTTTTAAAAACATTTCATTTAAATTTTTGATCGTTAATTTTTTATTAAAGTTCGAGTTAATATACATTCAAACTTTTAAGGGAAATTTATTCATGGAGGGGATTTGGTGAAGTGTTTTTGGAAAGTTGGTTGACGTTTTTTCTGTAGATTGTTTAAAAGTTTTATAAAGTGTATCAAGTTCAGCGAGTTGGAATTTGTAGGAATTGCGAAGCAATTCCAAAAGGTCCTGCGTCAGCAGTTTACGGGGGTTGGTGAGCGATAGCGAGCAGGGGGCGGTAGCTCCCTAGTTTCATAAATATAAGTTTAAAATGTTTTTTGTCTTAAATTGCGTTGTAAATTTAAGATGTTTTGAAATAAAATTAATCAGTGAGGCAAGACGTCACCTTGAGATGGAGAAATAAACCCTACAATTTATGCATTTCAACAAAGCAATCGGCGTTCCCAATCCGTAAGTTACTTCCGGTTGACACCTCTCATATGAAACCAGCGATATCATATCTGTAACTGTATGGCATGATCAATGTAGAGTTACCAAAGAAAAAAATTTGGAGAATGAAGGAGACGAAATAAAAAAGAGAATACGAAATATAGAATATACAAATTAGAAATACTTTCGGGCGATACACAAAACAACTGCCCGAACGTTATTCATCTCCAACCAGAAAGCACGCACACAACTGTTTCCCCAAACTCGTTATTATTTCACAAACAAACACAAGCAGTGCGAAACTTTCCAAACTGTATATATGATACACACACAGCGATCGATGGCAGAAATTGAGACGTGGAGCTGTTTAAAGGAAAAGTACCCTCATAACCTAAACGGCACGTTCTACTATAGCAGGTCATAAACGGACTGTTGTCGAGGGGGCAAATTTCCCCAATTTGCCCCGCGTCCCCGGGGCAATGAATGGGGTTTTTCCCCGGCGACATATGGAGGATGAAAACTAATCAGAGGGGATGACAGACTGGACCTTAGGTGTGTCAGAGAACTGTCGGAAAGTTTGAGTTAGTGGAGCGGAACGAAGGAGAGAAAGGGTTTGTTTTGTCCTAAAGGAAATATATTGTAGCGAAAGAAATGTATAAGACGTTTTATTGGTTGGGGATAGGAAAAATCGATAATTTTTCAAATACAAAGCACTAATTTCCGAGTACTTAACAGAACTGGAAAATATTTAGGTATTTGAATACTAGTACAAAATTTTATTTTTTATGATATAAAAATTAACGACATTTAGTTTCCATCATGATATTTACTTAGATTTCGCCATAAAGTTTCATTTTCTTGTCCTCAGACCGTAAAAGTACTTGCATTACTCTAGCTTACTAAAAATGTTAATTATTTTAGTAAATAAGTATATTGGTTAGACTTCTTGCTTTAAAGCATACACTAACACTTACGAATTACAATCGTAACATTTGCTACAACGTAAATGAAATAAATATATTTAGAGAGAGAAGTGAAGAGAAGAGGAGAGAGAGAGAGATCTGATCATCCTGTTTTTCAGTGCAGTGGATATTGTGTGTGAGTAGACAAATAGCTAATACTAATACCATAAAAATAAGTTATGTTGATGAAAATAACTATTACATTGTTATAGTAGGTTAATTAAGAATAATCTGAATCAGGATAAAAAAATGCCTAATAACGCTCATCACGCAACTTCAGTGACCGATTCTTTTACTTTTACAGTAGTTTAACTACTTCTGTTTAGGCTGCCTTGTCATTGCAGAAGAAAAAGTTTTCGATGATAATTACAATAGTAACTGCTTGTAATACATAACGCCTCAGGCGCCTATTCTAAATGAACTGAGTACAGTGCATGCATGATTCCAGATTTTTCAGATTTAGATGCAATAAGTTGGATGTGTCAGATTTTCAAAAACAAACAAGTGTTCCGTATGGTTTTTTGTATGGTAAAATGAAATATCTAGTTAATTTTTCAAAAAAATGTACAGGTAATTCAATATTTTAATTTAAAAGTAAAAAAAAACACGTGACTGAAAACGTTTATTGTTTAAATCGTAAGATGACGTCAACAATAATACCATCAACTCCATTGCTTTCCATCAATGTTTATCGTATGATGACGTCACATCCCAAACTCTTGGAGTTTTCGCGCGCTTTTAAAAAGGGGATATTTGTTAATTTTTTGGCAATCAAAAAATTTTTCAATCGGCCTCAAATTTTGGGTAGTTGCTTATTTTTGCAAGAAGAATCTATTAAAAAAATAATAAAAAAAATCATACTACTTCCTCATTGTATACTCCTGTTCATAAAAAATGCAACACCATGAAGGACTTGTTAGATTTTGATGAAATTTACACAGCAAGTGATCTTTGTGGATGCAAATAAATGATAAAATTTTCAGAACAAAGGAATAAAATTAAACATCGAAAATCGGTGTTTAATGTCTTCCATACGCGCTGCAATGAGAGCCTCTATACAACAGGTCATCGAATCAAACAGATTGAAATTTTGACTGAGGATGTAATTTTCATCAAAGATGAAATAAGATGATAAAGTTTGCCAATAATGGCAACATAACACGAATTTTGAGTATGGGGACAAACCAATGAAATTTTAGTCAAGCTCCATAGGTAAAATTTTGGATGAAGACATTTGTCGAGAAAGAAACTGTTTTTATTGGATATAATGGAAGTTTGGAAAATTCCTAAAAACATGTGTACGGGATTTGTTCTAATGAATTACAGCTTCAGTATCGCTTCAAAGGTAGGGTATAACTTTTGGCTCCAAAAATTTTTAGAAATTTTTTTAAGAAATGAGATTGCCCTCATTTTTTTATCTAATGAGATTGCCTAATATGGTACCCAATAGTGCTCCAGGTCAAAACATTTCACTTCTTCACCACAGACTCAAGATAAATCACTCCAAAAATAGCGATTTTCGGCATAGCGTGCAAATCCAATTTATGTGTCGTGTTTACTAAAATTGAAGGGGTTTCTTTTTTAAAAAGTCCATTTGTTATCAGTAATCATGCAAAACCATTTTTTTCTGATTCCCATGGTAGCTTTATGCACCGATGGAATTCCATCAATGGAGCCCTAAAAAGAAAACGATACTTTGTGAATTTTGGTGCAATGGCGACCAATTAACTGATGGAGCAGACAATGATGGACCTGTAGCAGTATTCTAAAAATTTGAAACAGTTCGAAAAGTCGCTCAGTGATCCGGCACTGCCATGCAAATGAAGCCTCTTTCATTACACGCTGACGTGACTATGAGGGGTCCAGACCCCAATTTTCAACTCGCCTTACCATCTTTGGACCTCTACTTTCAAACCCATATCACTATTGTCCTGTTTCCCTTCATCTGAGCAGCGTTAAAACAGTGTGAAAAACTCCCTTCCTGGAGGCATAACATTAACCCTCTTTTAAACTCGGTTAAATGTTCATATGACATCCTTTAAGGTCCAAGGTGTATAATTACATCTATTGACAATATAATAAATTCCAGACAATCTTCTTACAACTCTTTAAACGTCCCGTTACAGCCCCCTATGTATACGACTAAATCAGTGGTTGAGAAGACACTGCTCAGCTCGCGCTTGCGCTATAGCTCTGAATTTGATATCATTTGATAAGCGAACCCTAATGAACATACCCTGAAAATTTCAAGTTGATCGAACAATTCCTTCTTGGTGTTGCATTTTTTATGAACAGGAGTATATATTGTATTGGTAATCTCTCAGCAAGATTCGCGCGAAAAAATTTTATTACAAGAGAAAGCCTGTAAATGGCATAATTAAACTTAATAACCTTGACAAATAAAAATCTCACCACATTATATTTCTTGAGGAGGATATAATGAGAAAAAGGAAATAATATTGATAACTATTGTCACAGTTACAACCCATATTTCTTTTCAACGGCGCGCAAAAGAGAGAATTCTCGCAGACCTAAAACTCCTCCCGAAGCCAAATTTCCTGTCCCAAAAGTAATGGGACTGAATTCCCTAATTGTGAATGGAATTCAAACTGGACAGGCCTTGCAACATAGCCCCTTCATCCACCAAGCGCTTCAATTACAATAGTAACTCCTTCTAATGCATTACGCCTCAGGCGTCTATTCTAAATGAACAGAGTACAGTGCATGCATGATTCCAGAATATCCAGATTTAGATACAATTGTATTGGTAATATCTCAGTAAGATTCGAGAAAATTTTTATTACAAGAAGAGACCTGTAAATGGTATAATTAAGCTTAATAACCTCTATAAATAAAAATTCCACCACATTATATTTCTTGAGAAGGATATAATAAGAAAAAGGAAATAACGTTGATGACTATTGTCTCACAGTTGCAACCCATATTTCCTTTCAACGGCGCTCAAAAGAGAGAATTCTCGCAGACCTAAAATTCCTCCCGAAGCCAAATTTCGCAAATTACAGGTTTGCATCTTGACACTAATCAGATATACGTCGCGCAGGCTTGAAAAACAGACACAGAGCTAAAACTGCCGACACGGTTCCAGTTACGCGTTTCTCGTTCGACGAAAATTACAGTTAATTGAAACATGTTGAGACTAACAATCACCTCTGAGTAAGCGCCTGGGTCTCGAATTCTGCCGCCTCAGAATCTCCCAGTAATTAATTAGTTCCCTACGAAAACTGCCTCCGATTGCGCAAAACTCTCGATCCCGGTACGCCCGAGATTCCCCTTGAATCCCACAGAAAATCCGGGGCGGACGGGATTGAGAGGGTGGAAATCCAGAGCTGATTCTAACAGTTGCGACTACCTACTTCCGATGGAGTTTAAATTTAATGGCGGCCGTGCAACTAGAGCCTATTCCATTAAATCTTCATTAAGACGGTTCTTATTTAAAAGAGTAGTGAGTCTCCGTAAGAAATTACTAAAACGAAATCGCCGTTTGAGAATTTCCCGCGCAACTTTCGAAGGTGAATAATTAAGGGTGTCATGGAGATAAGGCGGCTTTGGGGGCCGTTCAAATATTTCCATTGGTTAGGTAAGTTGCAGAAATGATAGTTAACGTATAGAAATGATAGGATGCGCACAGTCCTTAAAAGTCCTTAGATTGCCCTAGTCCTTACAAAAAGGCTCTTAGAGTCCTTAATTTCCACATTAGAGTCCTTACTTTTGAAAAGAACGTAGTTGATTTTTCTCTTGGTGTCAATTTTTTAAAGGGATTTTATTAAAAAATATTAGCGAACCTTTCTAAAAGTTTTGCCTTTCTATTTTTGTCGATGCATGGTACGAATTTTCAGGAAGAAGTTCTATCACGATCTGAAATTTCAATGAAAGATCGCGAATTCTCATTTATGCTTCCGGACTTCTGCTTGTAAAGTAGGCTTTGCGCCTTTCTATGGCTGGCAGAAAAAACAACTTAACAGTCACAATCGTGTTTTCCTTTTCATCTTTGATGTCTTTGGCTTTAAAATCGTGTTTTGGAAAAGTGTTCTTTGCTAGTCATCAAAATTTGATTAATATAATATACCTGGCAAATTAAAAAAGTAAAAGACAAAGCACAAACTAAATTACGTTATTTCTATTTATGAAAAGGAAATATAATAAAGTATTATTGAAAAGACACTGAAATCATTTTATTTAGTTTTAATATAAATTGCATTCGAGAATGTCCTTCAAATTTTTTAAAATTTCCTTAAAAAGGACTTAATTTACTCTTTAAACTTCTGTACGAATCCTGATGAAGTTTCATCAATAATATATTTTAACACAACTTTGAAGAGAAGAACAAAGCTAAATGGTAGTATTGCAGATTTTGCACAAAACCTTTTTCTGAGCGTTTATGAGTTACGAGTACCATCACACTTGAAATTCAGTGGGAGGAATACTTTTCCATAACAATCTCCTCAATATTGTGGAAGCAAAAAGTTTTTCTCGTGGCAAAACTTACTTGAATATGTAAACTTGCACTTGTAGTCCTTAGAAAAACTAATCGTTAGTTTTATTTTGTAGGTGCTTTTATACCCGAGTTTACTTCCGTAAGCACTTAAGGAGGAAGAAGTTTTCTATTTGCTCATGTTTCGCTGACAAGGAGTAACGTAAGGCCTTACAAAAGCTTATTTTTTAAAAATATCTTGCTACTACCAAAAATAAATTGGTTGAAAAAGTTGAGTAATTCATTGCTTACTTTTTTTGGTGACGATGAAGGAGGAGATATATGAGTAATGCTTACGTAAGTCCTTACCATCACTGCACTTCCGACGTACTGGACTGGTGGTTAGAGTACCTGACTGCCAAGCTGTACGTCTGAGGTTCGAATCCCCATTTAGCATGGATTTTAGTTTCTGTGCTCGGGTGGGAGTGATGAATTTGATGAATATGAAGGGGTTGTGCAAGCGAATATGTGTGTGGCGCGGGTAGCAGTACCTCGGTTGAGAAAGTACTTCTTGGGGCATCTCATGGGTCAAGGGTGATTAATCCAAAAGGCCCCCTCATTGTTTTTATAAACTTTGTACTTTTGGAATATTATCTTTTAACTTGCAAAAAAATTATATAATTATTGAATATTTTGTACAAAGAAAAAATGTGTGAAGGGGCATTTGATCACCTAACTATAAAAGGGGTGAAGTTGATGTCAAGGGATGGAGGGCGAGGAAAATCCCCACAAACATGCTTCCTTTATATTTACACGGCCCCTTTAAGAGTTGAAGTAGTAGTGCATAATATTTTCAAGGCAGATAGATTATATTCTTAGTAGGAGAACCTTTATCGGTGCTCTCTAATAAGATTGAAGTGAAGACACGGTGTCGGGGGAGTTGCGAAAGATATCACGAGTTGTCTCCTATAGAAGAATGCCGCGCGGAGTTTGTAATGGAGTTCTCTGACGTGGTGTGCAGAGAATGGTTCTTGTTTTGAAAGGTTTTATAATTACGCGGTTGCTTTGATAAGATATCGGGGAGGGGGAGTTTTGGTAATCAGCAGGGAAGTGGGTCCTGTCAGTTTTGTCTTGGATTAGATAATAATGCTTTGTGCTACCTTCGCGGGTGGGAAAAGTCAATGTTTAGCTTTGATACAGAAAATATACAAAATACTTTGCGTTGCTTAGAAACAAGGATATATTAGTATCGTTGGTTTCATTCGATCGTTCATGTATTGCACAAGATTTCACTTTTATTGCTTAAAGTTTTATTGCCAACCTAATCAATAAGAAGGTTTTTATTTATTGATTAACTAAAAGAATCTCTATTACCATGAGATGAGACATGAGACCCAGTACATCTACTAGTTATTATAACTAGTGTTATAATTATTTCAAATAACTGGAACGAAACAATTCTGGAAAAAACTCCCATATTCGAAAAAGTTAGCCATGGGGGAAAATTTATAGCATTTTCTTTAGGTACAGTAAATAGTATATAAGATTTTCATCAGTTTGTGTGGATAGCCGTAAATACTCTTTAATCAAATACGCTTCATATCAAGAAATTAAAATTTAGTTTATAATAAATTTTAATTATTTCCAGAGAAAATAAAAAGTAAGAAGGGGTAATGTAATTTCAGAATTACGATCGTAACATTATCAAGTTATTTAATACACTAATCAAAATGTGAGGACCTAATTAAGATATTTTACAAGTAAAACTAAAATATATTCGAATGTAGTATCATCAAAATATATATCCGTCTATCTAACGACGCTAATGAGTTATTTAAACAAGTACTAATTAAAACAATTTTAAAATACTATTAATGCTCCCCTTTTCCCAAAAATCGGAAAATTATCTTTCAAAGTCAAATAATTTTGTTCCATCAAGGCACAAAGTAAATGCGCCAACCCATGTAAACGATATGAACTTTTATTGATATGGTTTAATTGCACCACATTGGAAGCACACGGGTGTCTGGATCCTTACATTGGGGGAGGACATTAAATAACTTCACAATTAAAAGCTTTCCACTTTTCAAAAAAAAAATTTAAAAGCACATTCCCAAAATGAATCTAGCCGAGCAAGGGAAAAAACGGAGGGTAGCGATGTTATTGCGTGGAATTGCCCATTTGGAATATTTCTGCACCTGAGACTGCATCTAAAGGAAGATTAATGGGTTCGGAGGGGGAGGGGGGTTCTGCGAGGACATTCCAACTCGGCAAACGATTCTGGCCTTCCCGCCAAATTGGAAATGACAAGCCACTTTCGGGAGGCCTTAAATTAAAATTCGCCATTTCGCTGGTGAGCAGGAAGGCAGAACTCGAAATAAATTAGCTTCTGATCCTTTTACAGCGAAATTTCCTCATTTTGTGTGTCTCCATTAGTTCTGGAACTTTCAGAGATGGTTTCTTGGAATTAATGTTTTAAGTCTCATCTTATTAGTTTAAAAATTTCGTTTTACATCTTTTGAGAACCATGGATAAAATTAGCTATTTCTTTAAAAAAAATTTTATTGTCATTGGTTATTTTATTCATTGATTTTACTTTGCTTCTGCTGATCTCTATCAAATAAATCATAAAGCTATAAATGAAAGAATGAAAGTTATATCTTTATTGAAAAAATAAAGTCAACTCAGTAAAAAATGTCTTTTTTATATTTTTCTCTCTAATTTAGACCGATAATGCTTTTTAAATTTGGCTTAAATTTGAAAACATTTTCAAATTTAAGCCAAATTTATTACTTATTTTATTATTTACTTATTTTATTATTTTACATTCAAAAGCTTGTATATTAGCACAATACAACAAAAAAACGTTTTTAAAGAATTTTTCTTATATGAAACAAGTAAATAGCCTACACTTAAAAAAGAAGAAAAATACCAAGTCACCAGGAATCGCTTGGTCCTGAATGAAGTATTTCAAAGCCCTTATTTACTTCCTTAGAAGCTCTTTATTTACTTCGGAAACTCCTAATCAACATTCAACGACAGTAATTCACGAATTCTTGTTTTACCAGTCCCAATTCTCTAAATGTGTATAAAGTTTCAAATCAAAGATTCAGAAATTTATTTCCATGAAAACCTTTTCAACCCACTTCTCCAAATTCTTCACCTAGAATTTCAACACACACACAAAATATATTTTAAAGTAAACTCATGTAAATGCAACGACTAGTTTTCTTACTCAACAACCGCATTTATCTGAAAGCATCATTTTAATCTAAGTTTCCCCAAACATAAAATTTATTTCGAGTCCACTATCTTCATTTAGAGCACATCTTATCTGTTTTTATAGCTCCGAAAATTCTCCTACCTCGAGTGTGAGGCCCGAAAAAGCGTATAAAATATTTGCAACATCATTTTCCGAGTTCAGTACCGGAGTTTCTTTCCTTCCCGCTACTATAAAGTTCCAAACTTCGTTTTCTTTGCCCGATGATTTATAAATAAAGCAAATATTTTTACGAGGAAAAGAGTTTGCTCAAAATGCCAGGGGAGAACGGAATTCTTCGGCTGGGCAAACAGCCGAGGCGATTCCGCGGTGTTATGGACGCCAGGGTCCGGGGGTGATATTTAACTTTACCTATTCAGCCTACTTGGATAAATAAGGCTTGAACTGATATTTAAAAATTGATTTTTAAAGGAGAGGTTTTTTAAGGATAACTTGTGTACCATAACTGCATCGGGGAGTGAAAAAATAAACCTTATGAATTGTTCCCCATTAGAACCTATACAAAATTACGAAGTAAATTTTTTAACTTTTCTTTAGGTGGCACAACTAACTTAATGAAATACAATATGTTATTGTTGACCATACTTGGTTGTAAAGTTTCTTGACCCTATGACGTCACTACGCGGAAGGAAAAAAATAAGTGAACATAAATCATGTTTGATGGTTGCAGGAGTTTTGGTACGCAAATCGTGATAAAATACACTAAATATGTACACATGGGTTTAAAAAACTAATCATATTTCTAAATTGAAGTTCTTAATTTCACTCAAAATTCAGACACTGCTTTGGAAACTTCTTTGTTTGGTATCAGCTTGTTTCTCCTGTGGGTCAAGTAACGTTGCAAGTCTAGCATAGTTTTCAATGAAGGGTTTATGTAAAGTTGTTTTTAAAAATTTAATTTAAAATAATTTTTTATAATATAAGATGAGTAGTTTTTTATTTGTCATCGCTGTATACTTAAATCGTAGTATTACTTGAAAATTGTGAAGCGGCATGATCTTATTTACTTGGTTAAGGGGTACTCAAACCAAGGGAATGAGAAACAATTTGAAAATTGAAACCTTATTGGTATTAAAATGAGTCATGAAAAATCTGGTAGGTTGGTTTATTAGGGTTTAAAGGTGAAAGGTCCAGAAACGGACAAAACGCACCAGGACATTGTTTAAGAGTTTAAGCAGGCATGAATAAGGTCATCAGTACAGCGATTATAAAAGTAGATAAAAAAGAAACAAGTGGTGAAATAATGAATGAGGATTTTATAAAATCTACAAATAATGAGTGATCCATTATGAAGTTTAAAAACATTAAGAGTGAAGGATGATTGGTTTGATTATTGTTTTATGGCGCATGAATCAATGTTGATGTGAAGGATGATGTGAATGCTTCAAAAGATCAGGTGATGATAAGCTAACATATCGGGAGAAGGTAGAGTTGAAATGAAAGAAGTTAAAATGTTTTTCACAGTTAAAATTTCAGGAAAATGAGGGCATGTTAGTGGCGGTTCTCCAGCGAGATGAAATCGCCGAAGCGCTCTTGAATGACATATTTTGAGTCGAGTCAGTATATTATAGAATATTTCTTTAATTTAATCCTTTAAAACTTAGTTACTCCAAAACTAATTCGAAATTTTAAAAAAGGGCAACGAGGTGCAAAACTTCATATTTAGGAGTATGCGTGTGTAAAAAATTCATGTTTCTGCAGTTAATAGATTTTGCTGACGAGGACGAACTCGCAGAAAAAAGAAATAATTTTCGACTTTGAAGCTATGCTTTGAAGTTAAATAACTTCAAAAATAATTCATCTATTAGCTTTTGGAACGCGGAAATGACCCTCAAACATTTTCTATAAATTATCTAAATGTCATCATTTTTCGTCGGTTTAACTTTTCAGCCCCTCCTTTAAATACATTTGAATACATTGCAATTTTTATTTGAGTTTCATCGATGTTTGGGTATTCAGGAAACACATCACGTATGATATTAACCATATTATCTATTCATGATAATTTAGAAAATAATTCCTCAGTTTTAGCTCAGAATTTTCAAAACCTTTAGTCCATTGTTCAATTGCATCCCTTCATCTCCCATACTACGGTGATTTGGAAAGTCCAAAAAGGAATATGTTTTACACTGTACTTGATATTCGGATAGAATTGCAATAGTACAGTCGTAGAAAAAAAGTAAGACAGTTCGCATTGTAAGCGAACTACTGGGGTTAGAAAGATACTGTAAACGCCAATTTTCATTATTTAACGTCTACTTTAAAAAAAGCTATAGTTTATGTCCTTAGGGGGCCGTATACACATTAAACGAAGCACAAACTTTCGTTTTTCCTAAGGGTGACATCAAAGATTATTCCCGATTCTGAAAGAGCACCATCTAAAACCCCCCAAAACCAATTTTCATGTCATTTGGTCCCCAAATAAAGTGGAAGTGGGGGTTGAAGTTCGTCGAATTTACGTTGAAATCTCGTTCTTTACGTTGAATTCTCGATTTTGATCCTTTTAACCATCAACCCCGCACGACAATAGCATGTAAACAAAATTTATGTACAATTTTTGAGAATCTATCTCATAAATTCGAGTGCTTGGTAGGAGTTATTTTAAAAGTATTTAATGAATTGTATTTCTATGCTTTTAGTAAAATGAACTTTTGATTTACCTTGGATTTTGATTGAACATTCGATTTAAATTCCAAACCTTATCTTGTAATTCCAAAAAATAAAAAAAGAATTATAAGATACGAAGATAGCATTTGGAAAGATTGTCTGAAATAAAAACTAGACACAAATTTTATTTGAAATATCACTCACAAAAACCTTAACTATTTTGAGTCAAAAGATACTGTCTGGGATGCTAAATTCACAATATACCGTTTTTATTCCCAAAGAAGTACCTAGAAAAGCGGAAGAAGCGTAATTGAATGAATAAAAGGAATTTTTAAGACTTATTTAGTTTTAACTTGTATGTTATTTCTTGTGTAGTCTTATATGACATACATACAACTTCTTTAATGATAATCTATTCAATTACTCTTTTTTAGTTCAACTATTTTTAGGACAACTATTATTTTTATACGATGCAACTATCAAGGATAACGAATTGCGTCAGTAGCAAATTTTCTTCGAATACAGTTGGGAAAGTAAATTAAGTTCACTTAAAAGAGAAATTGGTGCAATAAACTTTGTATAACCTCATTTCCTTTGAAATCTTCCTTTCAAAGTTATTTTCATCAAAAAGCAGTTTATTGAGTTCAAACAAAGAACTTAAAATTCCTTCAGCAACGAGCAAGATACCATATATTCAGAACCATTTCCAAAAAAAATTGCTTTTTGAAATTAGTTTTAAAGTGTTTTTAAATAATATCTTCTTCTTCAAGGTCATCTTCATGAATAACACTCTCTTAAAAGTTAGAATATTCACTAAGAAAAGTTCACTAATGAATTTGTTAAATTTAATATTGTACCTAATAACTCGTAAAAACGCGTCTGGTGTTTTGTCATTCATGTTTTTGTTTAAACAGACTTTTTAAACAATACCTTTTAAGCTATTGAAAATAATAAGAGACAAAACGTACATTACACTCAATGTTTACAAACAATTGATTTTTGTGTGTGAAATTATATGCATTTTAAATAGTATATCTGTTAGTTACAGGAAAACTATTATTAGTCTTTTAAAGATATTTTATTTAGAAAGTATTTTGAAGCGCTTTTTTAAAGCTTTAAAAGGAATTATTTTCATCATAAATGTTTGGCGTCGATTGCTCGCTGTGATTGGAGAGAAAAAATTGCACGACAGTTACTTGCTGTTAACTGCAACCTTACCCGTGATCCAGAAAAATGGAAATATTTTAGAATTGAGATTTATTTTTAGAAATTCTAAGGGCTTATTGCACATTCTCAAAAGAATCCGAACAGTTTGATACCAAAAGTGTGCTGTTCGGATCAGTAATTAAAAAGCCTTTCTCTGGAAACCGTTCACCAAAAACTTTTTTTAGAATAGAGATATTACTGAATCGTCAGTTTGAAAAAGGGAAAATCCAAAAGCTAAGTTTTGAGAAACTCTAAAAAAAACCTGTATAATTAATAGAATTTTCATTACACTACCAAAATTGTACTGGAAATTCAAGACCTTTTTAAGAGTTCATAACAATTATCGAAAAAATATAAGTATACTTTTAAAAAAAAATTACAGTTGAAAAAAGTTAATGGACAAAAATATATTTTCCTTTTTCAAACTTATGAAATTTTTGGTGACAAAAAAATCTTAAAAAACACTTAATAGATAATTAAATTACATTTTTCTGCTTATTTCACAGCATAAAAGTGAAAAATATAAAGAAACTGGAATCATTCTTTCATCAATCATGGAATGGAATCATCAATAAAATAAGTTAATATGAAGGGAGGCAAACGTTTACAGGATAAAAAAAGGTAAAAATACTTTAAATTAAAATTAGTTTTATTTTGGCTTAGTTTACTTTACAGCAGGGGTTCTCAAACTTTTTAACATCGCGACCCACTTTTGAGAAACAAAATATAACGCGACCCACCGACTTCAGTTAATTATAATTTACTGAACTGAGATAATTATCTCATGTCCCCCCACAGAATTTTAACTTCTCTGAGCGGGGTGTTCACCAACTACTATTTAGTTATTACAACAATAAATTATTTCGTGTACGTATAAGAAGATAAATTAGTTTTTTAAAAAATTAAAAGTAAATCTTTGAATTTGAGCATATGAAATAGTTTAATTGTTGGCTAACAATGATCCCCACAATAAAAAGGGGGTTTGTGGGTCCTCCCCCAGAGAAAATTTTAAAATTTGACCCTTAAAAAAGGGTTTTAACTGGTTTTTTAGCAATATTGGATAAATTTCAATTGCATAATTTCCAAAGAAAATTATTAACATTTGCATTGCTCCCCCCGGTGAGGATGGGGAGAAACACATAATTTTTTTTTCAAATCTTATTTGAATAACCGATTAGATTTGCATTATCGGTACATTAGAATGACTCACATAGTACGTATTTACATTAATTGCCTTTTCCGTTCGACACCGAGTTGTGTAGTTTTTCCTCAAAATTTTATTCTTTTTACTATATGGTAATTTGATAAATTTCAAAAGATCAAATAATAGTTTGATAATTCAGAATTCAATAACACGTTTGTAAAAATTATTAAAAGGTACTTCATATTCAGAAAAATTAAAAATCTTCTCGCGACCCACCAATAACTGACTGGCGACCAACCAGTGGGTCGCGACCCACAGTTTGAGAAACTCTGCTTTACAGTATACAGAATGAGAAAAGAAACACAAATTAACCTAAATTTCAGATGTAATAAAAATACAACGAACGGAAATCGCTTTCGCTTACATCAAGGTGGTATATCTACCGATAGGGGTTAGTTATTTTTTCCTCTTTTTATTCAAAGCTTGAAAAAAGAGCACAAAAAGTCAATTTCATATATTTTTTAGTTAAACCCTTTTTCAAACTAATTAAATTATAACTTATTTATGAAAAAGCTCAATGCTGGTCCTGAAGTATTTTTATACAGGGTGATTCTAAATTACGTGGACAAACTTCGCATGGGGGTAGAGGGGACCTAGACAAGCATATTTCGCATAGGAATGGGGGGGGCGCATCCTTACCGTTTAAGAGCTAGGACCTAATGTAGTGCGAGCGCGTTTCAAGAGGCCGTTTTTAGGAGGCCCGTGTGACTAAACAAAACATAATAAAATGAAAAACATTATTGCATAAGGTAAGGAAGTATTCCTACTACTTACACCATGAATTCGATACAATTTGAACCACTTTCTAAACCGTGGAGTGAGTTTCAAAAGTGCAATATTAATATTTTAGTCAAAGAATGGACATCACTTAATGGTATTTAGAAAAATGACGTTTGGGGAAGGAATTTTCAATGATCGTAACATTGATCATTGAAACTGTTTGATCATTGAAAATTCCTTCCCCGATCATCATTTTTCTAAATATCATTAAGGGAACTCCATTGTTTGACTGAGAGATTAATATTGCACGTTTTAATACTAACCCCACGGTTTAGCAAGTGGTCCAATTTCTATCACATTGAGGATTTAAGTTGTAAGGATACTCCTGTACCTCATGCAATAATGTTTTTCATTTTATTATGTTTTGTTTCGTCACACGGGCCTTCTAAAAACGGCCTCTTGAAACGCGCTCGCACTACATTAGGTCCTAGCTCTTAAACGGTAAGGATGCACCCCCCATTCCTATGCGAAATATGCTGGTCTAGGTCCCTTCTACCCCCATGCGAAGTTTTTCCACGTAATTTAGAATCACCCTGTATGAATATTCTTTAAAAAACGCAAAGTCATTTGCGAGCTCACTTAAAAAGCGATTTATAAAATTCTCAAAGCTCTTTATTTTTGGACCCTAAGAAATGCCGATTCCCAGTATATTTTATTAACAGAAACTAAATAATGAACCCCTACACAATTATGAACAATAAAAATTAACAAACCTTTGAAAAATAAGTAAAAATAAAAATGAGCTATTTTTTTCTATAAAGGTCTTTTAGAAAAGTATTTTTTTAACTCTACGAGGAAATAAAGGTTTAATTTATGCCGTTTCAACACTCACAAATTTTCTCCTTAAATCAAATTCAGATTTTACGTTCACCATATAACCGCACATTCAGCACGAGGAAAAAAAGTGTTCATTACACTCTTAATCTATTGCTATGGGGAAATGTCCGGCGAAAAAAGTTAAGTACACTTCCCATTAATCTTCCAAATCACCCTCATCTCTCATATCCTCAAAGACGTTTCCATTCTTTACTCCTCATTACAAGAAACCCCAGCTAAAAAGACGAGAAAAAAAAGATTTATACCCCACATCCCTTCCCGACATACGCTGCATATTGCACTACATACCTTATACAAAGACGGATGGGAGGGAATTGTATGTAATGCACGTTACTCAGTTGTGTCCTTTTATAACTATAAAAAAAAGCCGAACGAAGGCCCTAGACTGGGTACAGTATTCGTTTCTTTTATGAATCCCGGGAGGCCAATTCAAATAATCTGCCAGATTTATGTAGAGACGTTATAAAAACGGTGGACGTAAATCATAGGTGTTTTTATTTCCGCCTCAAAGGGGTATATTCCGAAAAGGAGAAGTCGTACCGGCTTCCGGTCGATGGGCAGGCCACTTCCGGATCACACGATCCATTGGCGAGAAAGAATTTTTCGGGAAGGTTTGTGTAAATGTGAAGGAGGTTGTCGGAGTCTATCTATTAGAATCGATTCTGGAATCGAATCGGACCAAATAGAAAGGAATCGATTCTTTGGACTGAGGAAATCTGAACCAGAGTTTTCCAACTCTGGTTTCCTTAATTATTATTCAATTAAATAATTTGAGGAACCTTATATCTCATAGAAACTTTCATCCTGATTATAAGCGCAGGTAAAAATTCCTTTTTACAAGTATTAATACCGAAAATTAGTCCCCATCATTCATAATTTGTCCTATGAGAAATTATTTAAATAAAATTTTTCGAAGTATTTAAAAATTAGGTAAAAACCCTAGTATACTAGTTAGGTGAGTATAATCTGCAATGGGATACTTTCACCCGGAGAAGACGACAACTTCCGTTAGGTAAGAGAGCGTTGATTGGTTTGTCGATAAGACGTATTACCTAATTTGGGATATCCGGTCGCTCTGCAAACGTTCTGATTGGTACCTGCAATGGTGTTTGCCCTACGACATGTGACCTTCGACGTCAGATGAAAGTATCCCATTATAAAAATTTTACAAAAAGATGTGCGAGGGATTAAAACAATAGCGTAATAAGGATATGATGAAGGGTTAGTTAGAGATGAAGAGGCTGACCGATAAATAGGATGAGAGATATGGAGAGGATGAGAGGCGCAAAGAATGAAGGTAGGGAATGCGGAGGATTAGGCGAGTGAGGATGATGGAAAGGAGGATAAGGATGAGAAGGATGCAATGAAGATATAAGAATCAAGAAGATAAAATAGTCATTTTTTTACTTATTAGTATTTCACTTAAATATTTAATATAAGTAGAATAAAAATTATAAATCTAATTCAATAATATTTTTTGAAGTTATCTTAATATGTTGCCCTTATTATAAGCACGTAAGTAGAGGAGAGGAGGGTATTATGGAACACCCTTTATATATTTAAGAATAACTCTATTGGTTTTTAATAAAAATCCGCCGAATCATTCTAAGTACATACTTTAACTAATGACAATGAAGGGCCAATGGTCCAATAAATCAGCATTTATTTCTTTTAAATAAAAATATACTTTAAGAAAAAGTTACAAATGGAGGGTAATATGGAAAAGTCGGGTAATATGGAACAGTTGGATTTACAGCTATTGAAAACTAATTAGACCTTAGAGAACATAGTTAATCTTAACTTTAAAAACATGTTTAACAATTTGCATAACAACATATATAACAACACTGCATCATGATGGATTTCTCATTGCCACGTGATAGCAGCACGAGGGGGAGCAAAAACTCAGGTGTTCCATATTACCCGATTATTCCATAATACCCTCCTCTCCTCTATAATTACTCTTAGAAACCAGTTTTTAATGCATACTCATATTCAAACTATGATTATATTTATTGTAGTGAATTAGAATAGCAGGCCGAGGATAGGATGGTACAAAAATTTAAAATGTCGGAATCGATTACATAGATCAGATGTGGTAAACACTTAAGAATCGATATAGGGATTTCGATGTCCCAGATATTCCTCAGTTTGGATTGGTCCTGAATGAATATCCAGCCAAATATATCCCATCCCCTAAGAAGCGGGTTAGGTAATAGGACGGGTAATAAGATGCGAGTTGAAGTTGAAGTGCTTATTTTAGAAGGAATCCTTTCCTTAGCAAATGAACCGTGTAGTGATAGTAAGCCGACTCGGGTTTCGTCTTTCTCTTTCGTCTGGTTTTGATTTTATTTGGGGGGACTTTTTCCAGTTTTTTGTTTCTTCTCGATTCTAAGGGAATCAAGCCGAAGGGATTTGCAGTTTATTTCTCTTTCTTACGTTGTTGGCATCCCTGGGCGAGATAATGAGGCAGAAGTCCCTCTACCGTCGGACATGAAATCAAACCAACAAGTCAGTAGTTCTAGTAGTATCGGAAATAACAATGATGTGTATCGCCGATGTGGTGGTGGTAAAAAAAGTTTTCGAGTGTTTGATTGCGGTATTCTGGAGTCACTTGTTAAGAAACTTGTGGAATATGTTAGGAGAATGTATTCTCAAATATACTGATTTCTCTGTTGTTAAGGTCATCGGGTAAGGAATTCAAAGATGTTTTTTTAAAGAAGGTTGTTAACTATAGCTAATTGTACAGAAGAAAAAATACTAATAGGTATTACCTAGTCCTAGTGAATTAAGTCTCGAAAAAGAACATTCTTTTTTACGATTTCCTTTTGATTAAATTAGGGAAGTGTATAAAATTAGAATATTTTTTAATTGCACTTCATTTTAAGAAATTAGCATTCAATTACTTGCATGTTTTGCTTGAGAATATTCTTAGGATCTTTATCGCCTTCATATGTATGAGTGATTTTCCAAATTGGTAAAAACTGTAACTTAGCATGTATGAAAAGTCGCCGGTTGGTTCGTTATTATAAAATCCCTGATTTTATTTCAACCAACATTATAGGGTGTAGAACATTTCTATGTGCATGTTATTGCACTTCAAGAACATAAAGAATGATGGATGAGGTGGATGGTTTAAACCATCGAAAGTCTGAAGAAGTTTATATTTGTTAAACAGTTTAAATATCATTAAAATAAGGGCAGTCTGGGCATTACAATAAGGGCTGGTTATAAAGTGTTCCGAAAATGTAAACGTTCTGAGGAATTTTGTTTATAGTTTAGGCTATTAAATTTGTTCTGTTTCTTTTAGGATTGCATGTTGTACTTAGCTACTTACATCTGTAAACCTCATGTTATACCATGTGGAGCATGAGAAGTTGTAAAATTTAATTAATAAAAAATTAAGGGCAGTCAGAAGAGACCGGTGTGTAATTATGGAATAGTCGAACTACTAAATTTTCGGTGTTAGATTAAGCTCAGGGAAGGCAGAAACAAGTGGTTCGTGATACCTTCTAGTTCCCGAAATTCACTTCTATAATTACATCCAAACCACCAAAAGCCCCCATATTGCGAATGCAAGACAGTTCAAATAAATGCTTTGGGAAATTAAGCAAAAGATAATAATTCCCCCAATTCCACATGGGGTAGAGTTACTATCCCAAAAATATATGAATTCTTTCTCGGAGCTACGATTTAGGGGCCGCAGTTTAAATAATAATACTCTGCAAACGCTCTACACAAAAATAAATACATTTAATAACACTTTTCGGGTATTTGCAGGTGATATTAGAAGTTTTTGTCGTTGATATGATTTGGCTTAATTTTGATTCCTCATAATTCTTGGAAATGGTTGAAATTTGCGTTTTAGAAGCCCTGTTTGCAACTCACGCTTCCCCACGGGTTCTGCGGTCTCATTTTGATCACACAATAAAAACATTTTAATGTTTTTATTAATAATATTGTTAATAATAATATAATTTATTAATAATAATTGTTATAAAATAAATAGCGTATTTATTGTTAAAACAATAAATACACTATTTATTTTATTTTCAAAAATATCTTGCAAATTGCAATCAATTTCAAACAGTTGAACACAAAAAATTAATCATTTTTTAAGTGGTAATGCAAGTTTTATGGCAAAATAATCCTAAAAGATCTTAATGCAAGTTTGTTTCCAGCCAGTTTAGTTTTTAATCTACACTCGAACCTTTTCTGTGCGATTTTTTGTTTGTGCTATTATTTTTGTGCGATTTTTCACTTGTGCGGTCTTTTTTACAGCGATTTTTATATACCGCAAAAAATCGCTGAAAAAAGGACCGCACAATATAGGTTTGAGTGTAAATTAAATAACATTTTTAGCATTCACTTTTAAAGGAAAAAATGAACGGGAATGGGGACAGTTGTGGCTTTGCCGACAAGGGGTGGTGGGCGTTAAAAATCACCGAAAACCTGCTTATTTAATATTTGAACGCCCCCTCAAACAGCGAAACTTTCTCCTTTCACAGAACTATTATATTTCACGTGCCTCGAAACACGGCAGCTCGAGGAAGCTCGCGAAAAATAAAGTGGGCCGAAAATACTTGCCAAGGAAATACATATCTTCCCCCAGAAAAAGCTCCGGTAAATCGCAAGAATAAATGGACGAATAAATGCGCATGTTTATGAAACAGATATGGCAGCAGAGAGGAGAAGGAAATTCAGAACAGGAAGGGAAAATATCATCTGCCAAGAGGGAAAGCCATGCCCGCAAATATATATTTGAAACTTTTTCTTTTCTGCCCGTACACAAGGTACGATCGGCCTCCTCTGATATCAGTTTTGAAGGAGAAATAATAAAGTGAAAAAGAATGAATGAAATTCAAGGAAATATACAAAAGGGGCGATAAAATATGATTTCATCTGCCACCAAGCTCTGACAAAGCTTCCTATCTTTTCTTTGTGATTTAAAAAGGCTTTGTTTATTGTAATAAGATATGGGAATTCTAAGATTTAATAAAAATGTATCGTGGAAGGTATCGTGAAGGGATCCAGATCTTGAAGAAGTAGAAATGGATTTCCTACTTATGATAGAATCGGAAAATGTTTTACAAAATATATCTAAAGCTATGTTATTTGAGTAGGTTACTATGCAAATTTTATTGAAAATGAATCCTTTCGTATAAAAATAAAATCAAAATATCCTATATCTAGAAATGACACTGAATAATAATTTGACTACTAAGAAACAATCAAAGAGCAATAAGTGGTTACCAACAACGTAGTAACTTTAATGTTAAGTCTTTTATATTTTACCCATAAAACAATTTTCATGCATTTAATAAGTTCAATAGATTTTACTAAAAATATTTTATGAATTGATGAAGAGATTTGTTGTAATTAAAGGTCAATACTTTTTGAGGCTCAAATTTAAAATATTTAAATCGTTATTGAAACAAATCTAGTTTTTAAGTCCTTACATTACTCCTGATTAACACAAATAATGTGAAGTACATTAAGTATCAATCTTTGCCTAAAAAAGATGTTTTCTGTACTTTTTAAAATATAGATTGTGAAATTATAGTTCCTTTTAAAACTTTTATAATTGTATAGAAAATATTGTAAGTTATTCTACTGTCTTTATAATTTAAAATGTTATTTTTTAAACAACGAATTATAACAGAAATATATTCTCTAAGACACTTGATTCCAATGCAATCTACTTTCATTGTTTTTTTTAAAATATCCGGACATTTTTAACTTGAAATTGATTCCATAAGAGAACTAACTTATCAAACATTAAAAACTCAGCCTCTAAACTTTAAAATACTCTCCCTTACCATTTATAAAATTCGATATTAAAATATTTTATGACAAAGTTATAAAATGGTTATATATAGTTTCTGTTTAGTTATATAGTTTATTATAGTATAAATTTATGGCCATCACATAATATATTTATATAAATTTCCTCAGACTTAAAAAAATACACAAATATTTTATATACAGAACATTAAACAATTCATCATCCAAATGAATAACAAATAAAACTATCCTTAGAGAAACCTAAATCAAATTTATACAGTTTTGAAACTTAGTTACATTAGTAAAGCTATACAGAAGCTATTCGTAAGACAATATTAGTCACAAATCTCCATTTAATCGTAAGTCAAAGATGGATATTTGCCATTCAAAACGGTAAAACACAATGTATGCAGAGAACAAGCAACCCTTTTCAATTTCTAAGAGCGCTTTCGAGTAAACAAGCAAAATCAGGAGTATCTCGGATGTTAAAAGAATGTTCCGCAAACTAAAGCTTTGGCTCCAAGTGTAAAAGGAAAGCCGGCTGTGCCATAAAACTCCATGGATAAAAGATGGTGTGAAACTCATTCGATGAGTCAGCTGTTTCCTTTTTTTTTCCTTCTCCTCGCGCTTCAATGCATTCAAGGGGCATTCATTAGAATTAGATGATATCGCTCTTTTCAGGAAATTCTGTTAAAATTTTTGCTGCTTTCGTATAGCGAAGGGCAAAGGTAGTATGATAGTTTTAATTTTATGACATTTCCTCCAGAATAAAAGTTAACTAGTTGAAATGTGAGCCGTTTTGTTAAAGTACTATTTTATTTTGCGTACATAATTCTTTTTTAATTAAAGATAAAACAAACTTTGAATAAAGAAAAGGAGAATTTCACCATTTATTGCTGGTTAAGCGGACAATAGGTGTAAACTCACAACTCTCAAGCGTCACCTCCAACCGTGGACCGGTTTCGTCCTTGTTAGGACTCATCAGCACGGTATAGGATGGTAACGCACGGTATAGGATGGACTAGTACTTGCCCTCCGCTCTCTTGCGATACCATCCTATACCGTGCTGATGAGTCCTAACAAGGACGAAACCGGTCCACGGTTGGAGGTGACGCTTGAGAGTTGTGAGTTTACAAACTTTGAATATTTTCATAACATCGAAAATTTTTGTTTGGTTCTCTTTTTAAAATTTTAATAAAAAAGTCTTTTTGAAAAAGGTGTAAAATATGTACTATTTTTGAAAATCCCTGTTTTAGCTGTTAAGATGTTTTAAGATGGAAGGGCAAGCACCTACCTTTTTTAAACATAGAAAACAGATCTTAGATGCTATTTCCTAACATTTGGTAAATTAAATATATTCAACTATTATTCTATTTTTATATTTCAAATATTATTCTCTTTATACAAAAAAATAGAAATATTCATTATAGAAAAAGCTGCACAAGTACATATATATTACTATTTTTTCGAATTTAATTCATTTCAAAAATCTAATCCTGATGTATTTATTTTCTTATCAGTGTGAATGACACTAATCTTGGTTCAAAATATTTGGCAATCATTTTTTTCAAAGAAATGAAATTAAAATTAGGCATTTTTGAATGCAATTCACTATTGAAATAACCTGAAAACAAGCAAAAGGCTATTTTCAATTTCTGTGAAATGTTTGTCAAAAAAATATTTCCAATCATAAATTGTCTAAATTTATCTTCGAAATTGTTTCGGTTTAATTAAGTATTTTTAATTATCTCACAAAAACTTATACAAGCTTAAAAATTCCAAATTGAAGCTATCATTTATTGAATCCTCTTTTAAAATTAGGAGGTATCAACTTTATTACTTTTGGCAATAAAAATTCACACCTTAAATGTATTGATTCAGTCTAAAAACCAACTAGGGACGGAAATAATACATCATTCCTCTAATTCTTCGAATGGAATAATTAGAGAAATGATTTAGGAATTAAATATTCAATTAAATTATCATTAGTGTGACTACAGCTCTTAAAGAGATCATGATTAACCATTTCAATCCTAAACCGCCCTAGATCACTATTGAATCCTATGGAAATTTTGAGGCGGATAAGACCGAAAGGGTTAATAACTAGCGTAGGGAAGATACAAAGGGTTAATCAGAAGTGTTTCCAGAAAGTAATAATTCAGAAAGCATTAATTTTTAATGTTTGAAAAAAGAAACAAAGTATTCACATTTTATCAGTAATTTATTAGCAAGATTAGCGGCTGAACTAATGTATGAAGAAAATTCCCTTAGAGATAGAACAAATTAATGTGATTATTTTTAGGTTGTTGTAAAATGATTTTTATCACTCTCAGTGTTTGCCTATTATAGTATTGGGAGGACCATAAAATTTTTTTGAATAAAAATAATGAAAATTTTGAAATAATTAAATGTACTCTTTAAATTGGATGTTCGTATTATCGTAACCTTAGTATCAGTGTGCATTTATCCGAAATGTTTCATTTGGATGTTGATATCTTATGAATAAAATTTAAAATGTATCTTTGAATTTAATGAAAACTAAACTAAAGAATAATAGAAACATCCATAGTCATTCATCTTTTCATAAATACAAATTGATATTTATTGATATTATTATACATGAATTTAACAACGAAATTTTTCTTAGATTTCCGTATTCTTTGAAAAACTAATTTCAATGTTAAACTTTAATACAATATTTAAAAATGTTAGATGTAGTGTAATTTTATGAAATTAAATAATTAAAGATTTATTAATTAGTTTTTATCAAATATCAAACTTAGTATTTAGATGACCTGCTGAACCTTAACAGTCCATATGTTTATTTAAATGTTTCAAACAAAATCAAAGGAAAAATCTTGAAAGAAACAAAACCTTACAGAACAGCCATTACAGCTGAGTTGCCATGGGGGGGGGTCAGAACTCATTCCTTGGCCTCCTTGCCTCCTTCCCTCTAAGGTGGCTGCCACAGTAAAGTCGAAGAAGACGCCAGAGCCTTTTGAGATTCTTCCTCTACTTTTACTTCTTACTTTTCCCATTATTTACTTTAAAATCTTACTTTTAGCCTCATGACAGACCTAGCTACTCGAAACGCCCGAAGTCGTAAATCAGATAGGGGAGAAAGCATGGAGTTCAGCCTGAGACGCCCCCGACAGGAATCAAGATTCCTGTTAAGATGGGGGACTAGGCTTTCCCCATGCTTTTTTTATGGAGATTGATTGCAGTAGCGACTATAAGCCGCTCAAGTGCGGCGCAACGCTTAAGCTTCAGGTCAAGATAGGGGAGACTGAGGCTCAACTCCCTGCTTTCTCCTCTCCATTTGATTAGAGAGCCTGTATACGAGAGAGAGGCGACAACTCAGTATAGCGCGCGCAGATCGGTAAACAGGTTTTCTGTTCGCCACAGCTGGTTCCCTCCATAGGATTAGCATTGGACTCGAGACAAGCGGCATGATACAGTTTGGACAGAACTGGATGCGCAGAGACGCTTTTAAGCGAGTTGTCGTCATTCTCTCGTATACAGGCTCTCTACATTTGATAAGGATCTTAATGGGTCGCGCGACAGTTCTATACTCTATTCATTTTGATCTGGCGCCTGAAGAATAGTGCTTTCCCCTCGCTAGAAGCATAACCATGGCTACGCTCTTCGCGCGGCCAATAGAAAGTCCTCTTCGTCGCTGTGAAGTTGATAGTTGCCATGGTTACTGATTCGGTGATGGGGGAAGGAATTATTTTCGGGCGCCCGCCAGTTCAAAATGAACGGAGTATAGCTTGAGTGTGTTTCACCCCTTAGAATGATTCCATTATTTCCATTTACTGATTCTTCTCTGTAAATGATGGCGAAAGCTTTGATTGGTTAACCAGAAGGATGTGATTTTTAGCCAGTTGCAGTGATTGGCCCCTTGATAATGTTACTGAGTAGGATCTGTAAATATGCGTTGAGCGTGAAAGATTTCAGTGAGAAGTTGGTTTTGGGAAAGAGTTTTCTATCGCGACGTCACAATTTCGAGCTTTCATGGCCTTAAGGTTGGTTAAGAGTTTTACAAACAATATTGTATGGCGCAGAGGCACGTCTGAGAGAAAAAGGGTAGAAAAGACAAACTAAGAAAATGGTTGGGACCTCTTTGCGTGGTCTGGGGGTTTCTCCCTCCACGATGAGGGTCTTTCTTTGTTGGCTTATTGGCCCCAAACCGACCCTTATGCATCCTGTTGGTCATGCAAGAAATTTCTCACACCATATGAATACGATTAAGACAACTGAAATGTCCCCGACGTAAAACTGGCCGCGTAATTAACAATGACGTCCCGGCAGCATTCCGACGGGGCGCAGGTGCAACTATCGATCCCGCCAATCAGATTAGAGGACAGTCAATGGAGCGCCCAGGGCTTAAGCGGAAAGCACATAATGCTTGCGCCCCGGCCGACAGCTATTTATGCCGGGGCTTCTCCATTTTATTGTGGAAGTTCGCCCAGGATCCAAAGGAATCAATTAGGCGAGGTTGATTTGGAGGTAAACCCACTTTTAGAGATTGAGAAGTGATAGTGTGACGTCACGGATTTGAGAGGTATCGGGCCTTACAATTGGGTCATGCCTGTGTCATTCTACGTTTTATTTTTCCGTCATCGTACAGTCATTTAAAAGGTTTCATATTACATACAAAATTTACATTAATAAATTCTGAGAGAGAGGGGATAAGTGTTTTCTTAATAAAAAAATTTATCTGAATAATTTAAGAATTTACTTACTAATTTTTCTCTAATTTTCAACAGATTTATTGCTTTTTTGTTTTTACTTTTGACATTAAAACCAAGAGATATATATATTTCAATCGTAAACAATATTGTTTTTAAAAAATCCTTTCAGGCAACTGTGTGGATAATAATGGTAATTATGTAAGGACCATAAACTACCAGGTAATTATTTTATGAAGAGTGTTTCGACAAGTCCACCCAAACTGATTTTTGTAACTGTATTGGACTGATTTTTTGTAAAACTAGGGAGCTACCGCCCCCTGCTCGCTATCGCTCGCCAACCCCCGTTAACTGCTGACGCAGGGCCTTTCGGATCGCTTCGCAATCCCCACAAAACCCTGCTCACTAAAATTATTTATTTATAAAACATTCGTTATAACAATTAGTAGAAAAAACGTCAACCAACTTTCCAGAAGCACTCTCTTAAAAGTTAGAATATTTATTGGTTAAATTATCAATAATTTAATCAACACGTTTTCGTTGAAAATATCCATCAAGTCTGCTCGTGCTATTGTTATTCAATATTTACAAAAACGTTCAGCAATGAATCTGTTTAATATAGTACCTAGTAACTCGTCAAAATATCTAGTGTTTTATCATTCAAGTTTTAGTTTTAAAACAGACTTTTTAAACAATATGATTTAAGCTATTAAAAATATTAAGAGACAAAATCTACATTGCACTCAATGTTTACAAACAATTAATTTTGGTGTGTGAAATTCTATACTTGAATAGTAGATCTGTGAGTTTCTGGAGAACTCTTATCAGTCTTTAAAAAATGTTTTATTTAGAAAGTACATATTTTGAAGCGCATTTTTAAAGCGTGAAAGGAATTATTTTCATCATTAATGAATAGCGTCGGTTGGTCATTGTGATTGGAGGTATAATAAATTGTACGACAGTTTCTTGCTGTTAACTGCAACCTTATCCGTAATCCAGAAAAATGGAAATATCTTAGAATTGAGAATTTTTTTAGAAATTCTAAAGGCACTTTGCACATCCTCAAAAGAATCCGAACAGTTTGATACCAAAAACATGTTATGATGATCAGTGATTAAAAAGCCTTTCTCTGGAAACCATTTACAAAAACTTTTTTTTAGAATAGAGAGATAATAAAAGAGCTAACTCTCTCTCTTCAAAATATAACTTTAGACCTATCATAAACTATTTTAAACTAACTAAATTATCTCCCTCTGTTATACATTATAATCTCGAATTTAAGCTAATTAAATAAATATCATTTTAGTTACAACCAATCTTGACCGAGTATATGCGGAGTACGTGTTCGTGAAATCTGTGGGTCCGAAAGTCATGTGGTCAGTCGCAGCAGGGTCTAGGGTCCATGGGTCCTGTCCAGGATCCACGGGTCCGGTCCAGGGTCCATGAATCCAGTCCAGGGTCCATGAATCCAGTCCAGGGTTCATGGGTCCAGGTCTTCTGGAGACTATTTTCTCCCTTTCAGAGACATGGCAAAATTGTGGAGGTGGGGATAGATGGTGTCGGCATCTATCATCCTTGGCTTAAGTCGGACTCCAAACACTCATAGCTTCATAGGCCTCACTTTCTCAGGAGCCTCACCCCATTTGCCTTAAATCCTGTACGCTTTGCGGTGGAGCTCGGATATTCCAAGTGGCATAAGACTACAACAACATAATCAATTACTAGCCGCCATCATTTTCCTGACTGGTTTGAAAATAGTTGCTGAGATGGATATTGATGTTGTATCTCACCTAGTCAAGCAACAAAATTTAGAACTAAATATTATTCAAACAAAGTGGGGTGACCCTAGATACAAGATTCTCCCTTAATACTATTTTCTGTTCTATTTTATAAGATTTTGTAAATGGCAGTTATTTTGGTTAAAGGTTAAACTAAAAATGTAAAGGATTTTTAACTCCATAAAATGTGTAAAAAACTCATGTTATATACGCATTCAGCAATGTTTCTCTTCCATAATTGAATTCCATTTTTAAATGGTAGTAATTTTAGTAAACTTAAAGTAAAATTGTTTATGGTATAATCATATATTTACCGAATCAGAAGTGTTAATTAGTCCTCCCACGCATAAAAGTAAAGCACTTTAAATTTTTTAAAATAGAAATCATCACCGAGATTGGAACTAATTTAAATGAAGATACAAGTCTAGATTTGAAAGAAAAACTTCATTAAGTATATAGTTAAATTCATTAATTTTATAAAAAGGATTTTTAATCTCACACATCTTTCAAGCAACGGAAATTTCCAATTATCCTTTACAAATAGCGTCAATGAATTTCCGAGTTTTCTGCGGACTTTAAACGACATAAATTATTCAAAAGCTCAAATCTATCGAATCCATTATAACGTAAAAGTTTTAACAGTAGTAACAAATCAAATTAGGGAAGAACTCTGTCGCTCTAAGAATTCTAAATTCATGGAATCGTTCTTAACTTAATTTTCTATATTAAAGATGACAAAGAATTACAGCTATCAAATCCTCGTATTTTTGCAAATATTGATAGAAGTTATAAATTTTTCTGTCGAATAGGTTTCGTTTGTTGTGGGCGGTATTCTTTTTTTTGCTGTTTGAAAATGACAAATATTTGATTAGATTAAACTGTATAGTTTATTTTCGAAGAGATAGTCATAAAGAGTTAAAAGAAGTTATTGAAGTTTAATGTCCCAAAAGGCTTTATCAAAGAATGCGGCATTTTGTTGTTAAGGAGGCTTTTTGTAAGTAAATTTAAAATTTGATTTCATTTGGGACTTAAAAAATAGAGTAGACGTTATAATGTTCTTTTATTTTATGTAAACTGATTTATTTAAATAAGGCTTTTTTAAGTTTAAAAATAATTTTAATATTTGTATTGAAACAAAATTAAATGTTTAAATTTTGAAATATGCTCCATCTCTCTAATTTTAACGTTAGTTCAATAGTTAGGTACATACGTTTTTTTCCTGTTTTTAGTTTATTACCCTATTTAGTATTACTATTCATGCATTCATTATATATATATTTATGTTTTTTAATAATACATATTTTAAATTACCTATTCATTTCTTTGTCAGAAAACGATAGGGACACAAAGAAAAACCTTTCTCATTTTATTAAAAACTGGCTAAAACGAAATTTGAACACAAAAATAACGAATCAAAGATCCAAGGTAGGTAAAAAATTTTACAACCAGGTTACTTATGCAAATATTTTAATACCACAATAATATTTTCAAAGCATTAGAATAAAATGCAAAGTTTACAGAGGAACCTCGTTAAAATGTGCATGTTGTTAGTCTTTAAAGGGTCACCTATGTTTTTTTCATGAGGTCCGGTCCCTCATTTTGCCTAAAGGGCTCAGTTGCCTTCTTCTGCCAACAGGTTGTTTAAGGAACATAACTTGAAAAGCGCTTCCACGACGATGGGTCATTGACTTTAAGGTTTGGATCTGCCATAACTTTTGAAATGAAACTATGCATTGAGTTAATAATACAGTGAAATCTTCAAGATGGGACAGGTTTCTTAACACTATTTTTATCTTATTTTGATTTTGTTCTTGAAGCTTTAGCTTTATTTACCTTATTCAACTCTAGCTACAGAGCTGAAGTTTTACAACTTATAGGATAATTGTTTGAAAACTAGTTAAAGTATTCGAAGAACTTATTGTCCCTAAACAGTATATATAGTTTGCATGATTGTTTTATACATATAGTAGATTACAATTGGGTTTGTATGAGAAAGGATATACATATACATATTACGGGCAATGTCATAAATCCGAGGATTATTAATAATGCCCGCGTATTTCGGGAAAAGTGATAAATGTTATAAAATATATCACACTGTCCACTTCAGGCATTATCAATAATGCCCAATTAATCACTTAGCCCGTAACATATACAATATTTACCTTTAAAAATATCTCGACAATTACAATTCAAATACATTACAATTTTACAAATAATTTAGATACATAATAATAAAGATTTTAGATGATACAATTTAACAAAATTATATCATCTGGATCTAGATAAGCCTCACCAATTTCCATACATAACATATATTTTTTAACGTCCATCAATCGGTTCTAGAAGGGTAATACTAGAAGAAATTGTACAAAAGAAACTAAAATAAGAACACAAAACCTAAACAAGATGTAAACTTTAAAATGTCTCAGAAGACTGAAAACTTTCATCCCTGTTTTAAATTGCCGACTCAAGTGAAAATATTTTATTCAAGATACACCATCGAATTGAAAGAGACTTAAAATATCCCATTGATTTATGCGTTTATATACAAATATAGCATCGTATTTTCTGTATCTAAATCATTCCTCGGGACGAAGTGAACAATTTGAAGTCTGATTTGTCTCAAAAGGCTTGAGATGCTAAAATTGAAATAACAAAAAAATGTGAATATAAACAATTTTCGATTATTATAAAATGTAAATTCCTCATTTACCTACTTCTTTTCTCCGTGTATAAAGTTTACTATCAAAATATTGTGTGTTATGAATAAAATTCAAACTGGTTAGGCAGTAATATATTGGACTAGGCTTATGAAATTTATTCCGGGTTGAATGTAAAGTTGTGGTCTAAATGTAAAATACCCTGAGCAAGTTCTTGAGCTAGTAGATTGAATATTGTTCGTTTTCCAAATCAATCATTACTTTTAAAAAGTTTTGGGCATTCAAACCTCAAAGGCTGTGCTGATTTATTTCTCCTTTCTCAATATGAGGTGATTGACTCGCTTTCAAAGCTCTGGGGACGAATTTTAAATTCAAATTACAGCACGTTGGAACACCTAGCTCCCTTTTTACCTCCAGAACGAAATTTAACTTTCAAAATACGCCTTCGAAGGAGATCGAATCCGAACAAAGGAAAGAAAAAACGAACTAATCCGAACCGGTAGTTCGAATGGTAGCCATTTTTTTTCTTTTCCCTCGGAAAAAGTCGGGCTAAACGACAAAAGATGCGTCCCAAAAATTTATCAACCAGCGAATATCAACAACGGGACCCAGTGTAATGGGGAAAAGAATATCTTATTTCGACGTCAGCTGGCAACATGCAAAATAAGCTCGCAACAATGCCGAAATAAAATACAAATTGAGATTCGAGGGATAAACGCTGTCAATTTCGCTGGCGCAAAATGGCAACACCGAGCTTCCATTATAAAGTCAAAGCGAAAGTATTGGTCATGATTAAAAAGGCGACTCCGCAGACGATGGAACCAATTTAAAATATGACACGTTCTTTATCCCCTTTTTTGATCTATCAATATCCGTAGGGAGAGAAGAAAAAAAAACAATCGTGATAAAAGTGTCCTTTACCGGTAAAAATAGCGACAGCGCTCTCGAATTTTTGCCCGAATTTTCTGAATTATCGCGTGTTGTTAGAGTAGAGTTGAGAAGACCGGGAATTTCCGATAAAACTCGACAAGTCTCGGAAAATGGCGACTGCATATTATTTACTTTAGGTTGCAGTGTCACAGGCCGGAAATTGTTGCTATTTTGGTGCGTGATGGGTTCTATTTCTCTGTCACCTTCAAGCGATTGTACTTTCCTTTATTGATTCCGTCAAACGGTAGATGGACATATTATATTTTGAGTTGCTGATGGAATATCTTACCAATTTGCGTCAGTTTCTATAGATTGAACTTTCTTTTAAAAATATTTTAAAGGTTGAGTAACTTTCTTATTTCTTGTAAACAATAGTCATTTTCTTCTGAAGTCATTCTTTTTAACCAGTTTTCAGCTCATAAAAACGCGTTTGAGTAATTTTTGCCATCGTAATTGCCAAATTTTAAAATCACCTAAGAACCCTCCTATTTATAAAGCATTATATTTTTGAAATTTTTTTTCTTGATGTTCAAATGAAAAAAAAATTTTAATATCATAAAAGTTCGATTTAGATTTCAATTCGAATTTGTGGGGTATAAATACCCAGCATATCATCTTTGTTTTTTTTATTAAAAGTTAATAAAAAGTAATTCTGTCACAGTAAATTTAATATAAGTTAAAAAATTTGTGGTTGATTTGTTGAAGTATATATAGGGTGAAACGACCAGTAATTGACCAGTTAGTGAAAATTCCTCCAAGTTTTATTTTTCTTTCTAAGAAAAAAATTTTTCCAAAAAAATTGACAGTGTTTTAATATCAATGAAGGTATGAGGAATAATAACTGATAATCATTTTTCCTTTCACTTTTATAGATTTTTATTTATTTATTTTAAAAGCAATTAATTGAGATTTTGCCAGTAGTTGACCACTTAGATCCAGTATTTGACCACCATTATTCCAGTAATTGACCATTGCCATATTCACCATTTCCAGAATAAAAATCTAAATATACAGCTCAAGCACAAATCAACCAACTGATCCACAACGCAACCTATCATTTCCAAAAGAGCTATTTGTTCGAGTCCCAATGAAATTTTCCCCATTACTTTAAAACAGGGTGTTCTTCCTAAAGTTGGCTGAAAAAAATACCAACGGAGACGTTTGAAGAAAACGTTTCAGAAACTCTTACACAAACTTTTACTCAATCTGATGATTATAAAATTCACTCACAAAAATTAAGAATTGGCAAATTTTAGCAAATTTTTAAGTTTGTAGTTTTTCTTAACAATTTTAAGCGAAAAAATCAGTTGTTTTATTGAATGGTTTTAAAATGTTGAACTTATCTAATATTCCATTCTTATGAGCACTTGTGCCTTTTGGCATTCAACCATTTATACTTGATTTTTATTACTGGGAAAATCTCCCTTTGCAGCTTTTACAATCAATAAATTAAACTCTGGAAGAGAACACGGAAAAATGTTCCTACTTATTAATTCTCATACTTTATTAATGTTAAATGACTGTCAGTTTAAAAAACAGTTTGTTAAAAAAAATATAAAACTACTTGATTAGTAATTATAATGACTTTTTAAATGTATTAGCAAAATCATATATATTTTAAGCAAGAAGTAGAACATGTGTTTTTATTGTTCAACCTTAACCCTTTATGTCCCGACGGGACTTGTAAATCCCACTTCCCAATGTTCCAAATTCGTCCAATTTTCGTCATGTAAGGCCAAATTTAGTTTACTTATAGTTGCTGTTACGTAAACTTGGTATATTTTAGATGATGATGAGGAAAATAATTTGGGGCATAAAGGGTTAAAACCAGACTGTAAACCAGCACGATTCGCCATCTAGGCCACCTAGCGAGCGCTTGCACCGCGAATCGTTCGATTCCAGTGTTTACTACATGAAGGCTATCTAAAAAACTAAAAATGCGTATATGTTTGACAACCAACTACCCGTAGGTACGTATTTCAGGGCTTAGCGAGAGGAGTGACATATTTTCAAAGCGCAGGTGTTGAAAATGGGCAGAACCAATGAAAGAGTTATATTGAATAAAGAGTCCCTATTAACAATACTGGTTAATTACTGGAATTGTAACTTTTTTTACAGTAAATTTAAGCAAAAATTGTACTGCAGGTAGAAATCTTTATGATCGCTCTTGGTTTAAAAAGAAATTTTAAAAGCAAATAAAATCCAATAGTTGACCACTTTGGTCAAATACTAGCACTTTTTCTATTTTAGCCAGTGGTTGACCACCCCCCAAATATCAAATTAAATGGTTAATATAAAAATAATGATAGTTTTATTTAATTAAACTAAACATATAGGACCTAAGTACATCAATAAATAAACTATTGGTATTAAAACTAGCTGGATGATTTGAGATTGAACTAAATACTCCATACCATTATAGCTAGTAGTGAGAGCGCATGCTTTGAAGCTTTGTTGATAACTTTGTTTTCAACTATTTATTGTGTCTTTTAAGAACAATACTGGAACTTAAGACTGTGCATGAGCTTTTAATAAAATGTTAGCTATGTTTTCAACGCCACAGATTTGAAATAAACACACAACAGTTCTTGTTTTTTGCAAAATTATGCTCAAATGGTCAACTACTGGTAGGTGGTCAACTACTGGTCGGTTCACCCTATTTGTAAATAATAACCCCTTTTTACCCTTTTTTTAAACATTAATAAACACATTCCAATGGAGTTGGTTGGTTGGTGTCGTGTCCATGGGTGAACCAAATAAAACCATGTGTATGTAAAACACAACTGGCTATCTCTTGATATTATCGGAGTATACTTTCGAAGGGGGAGAATTCTCCGAGCTGAGTCAGAGATCTTAAAATGGCAGGGCAGTCAAAAATATGTTCCGGTCCGGTGTCAATGGAACATCGTCTCAATTATTGCAGGGATGGTAGGTTCTTTTACTATCTCTTTGGATCTTCATTCCTCGATAGTTTTAGTGAGTTCCCTTTGCATTTATTTCACTGATCTGTGAGTCTGTTTAATGTTGTTTTCTCTTAGACGGTACCTTGCAATTGCATTCACATCGTCAAGAGTGACTTTGATATTTGCGGGATTTCCTATGGAGTATTTGGGTATTTTAAAAAATTTAAACCAAAATAAAAACACTAATATTTACCGTTAAGTTTACTTTGAGCTAAGTTGAGAAACACTGGTCTATTTAAAAAGTCTTAATTTAGAGTCTTACGGCCGTATTCTGTGGTTCCTGATCAGCGGTTAACCACCAATCAAAGATGGAATCGCTAACTCTGGTGAAATCCTTCTTTGAATGCTGTTTAACCGATCATCAGACAGCACAGAATACAGCCGTTAGTGTGTTATTTTTCAAAATAATCTGAAAAATTAAATCTTAAACATAGTTTTAATGAAAATGTTATGCTCCGTATGAAATTGTTTCTAGTTTTAAAACAATTACAAAAGTTTCTTATAAACGAAGGATTAGAGAATGGAAAGCGATACCATTAGTGTATTTAACTCAATATAAGAAATTGAAATCAACTCCCTTGGTGAAAAAAAGGTAAGTATAAACTAATGCATCATTCAAAGCGTGTACCCTCTAAAAGCAGATTGCACCTTTTAAAACCCCATAACAGATACTATAAACTCTCATTTCACAGTATCTAAATCAATATAAGTGACCGTTGATAATTTAAAAATACGTATGGCGAAACACACAACATAATCCACTAGTTACTACACCATCGTATTGCATTATGCATGTTGTTGGAAATGGGGGAAAAGTTAGGAAGAGTATCAATCAACAACATGACCGTTTTAAGAATGAAGATAATCGCTTGATAATCCAATTTCGAATTCCGAAGCTGCAGTTCCCCCAGAATTTATGTCCTGGAGCATAATTATCTCTCTCGCAAATCGGATTTCAGTTAGGTAATCTTCGGTGTTTTATAGCTAATTTATGTCGGGTAGAAACAGAAACCGCATAATTGTAGAATGTTAAAGCTCGATTCTTTTATCAGCGTGCTTCACCCCAAAAGATATTTATGGCCAGTTGTGGAATGGATTACAGCGCGCCTTTTACCTGATTTAGGGTCCTGTCAGCGCGTATTTCTGTGGGGACCACCTTTTCCATGTTGAAAAAAATAACTACTAGGCGTGTTGAAGACAGACTCGCTCAGGGAAGTTGAAAAGTTGAAGATTAGCCTTTATGCAAATTGAGCGTGAAGCAGCCTATTGAGTGTCCACTTTTGGGTTTAATGACATTTAATCCCTCGCACGCTGCAGGTTAAAGGCACTTTTTTTTCAATATTGAAACCCTTGCAAGTAATAAGTGGGCAAGGTAGAAATTATAATTATAAGGTCGTATTTTTCTTCCGGTTTCTTTTTCAAGAGTTGTAGCAATAAATTACCTTGCTGCATATTTGTAGTTGTTTCAGGTTTATTACAAAAAAATCAGTGAGATGATAGTCAGTGTTGCAATTGAAGAAAAAACTTAAAACTTGGTAATTATTGCACGTAAAATAGTAGAGAACCAAACCTAACTATGCCCTGTTGCGGCCTTGAGAGGGGAGTGGAAATTAAATGGACTTAAGGGGAGCAAAGTATGAAAAAGTTTGAGAAACACTATTGAATTCGAATTTTTTATGCTAGTCAAAGTTAGTGTCCGAAAAAAACTAATAACCTTAATTAATGATTGGGGTGGGTCGCGTTATACTAGACAGCAACTTAAGTTGAACCTACTACGTCACTTACAAACAAAGTAGTTCCCATCGCGGTGTCTGAATTTCGAGTGAAACAAAGAACGTCAATTTTAAAATATGATTATTTCGTTAAACCCATGTTTAAATAGTGTCTTTTTATCACGATTCGCGTATCGAAATTCCTCGCATCAACCCAACAGGCTTTGTGTTTAGGCTCACTTTCTCCTTCCACTTAGAGACGTACTGGGTTCAGGAAACGTTGCTCTGAGAAGTAAAGATTCTTTTCATAAAAAGTGTGTCGAGATGTTAAAGGTTTGTGAGAACCCCTTTTCTTAAACACTTTAAAATCGAGCTGAATTAAAAACTGAAAAGTAAACATCCCCGAATAAATGACTCGTAAAAACCGACAGCATTGAAACAAAACCCGACAGTCTCTGCTGCATTGAAGATCTCTTCAACCAGTAGACAGCGCACAACAGTGACATCCTATAACGATTTGTATACTTAGCTGAGGGAAACATATAATCAACTCTCATTAGAGCAGCGTATAACTAATTGTCTTTTTCTGTCTGACTTGTGAGAAACATGCGGATCATTATTTTGGAGGGTGATCGGGACAACAAGGGGTTTCTTTATTGTTTCTGCAAGGTGATGACTGCAGTTTCCGCTAATAGCGTATATAAGAAAAATCCGGTTTCCCGCTTGGTTTGTTCTCCAACACGGTTTTCCTTTGTTTTCCTGTGCCTTAGCAGCTGCTTTTGCTTTTACGATCCACTCAAGAGGAGCCTTTTTTATAGGGGCGGTCAGATCAAGGATTACGACTATTTCGCTGATTACGAACGAAGAAAAAAACAATTATGAAATAGGGAAATACTTTTAAAAAAAATCGGTCGGTAGGAGGAATACGAGTGTTATGAGGCATCGTAAAAAAGGGAAAATTGGTGAACTGATAATTTGGAGACAGAACCTCGTAAAATCGTAATTGCCGCAGCTATTTAAGTTCTGTAAAATGTTTTTGAAAAGCGAAACTTTTATGCCAAAGGCTTCATCATAAAAACGGAATTTTTATTCATGTGGTTTCTCTATCTGTTGTAATGATGAGAATCTTTAGTAATCACCCACTTGATAAAAGAACGAGAACGGTTGTTCGCTGAAATACACTAATAATTACGGACGAATCTAATCAATCCGATAGTTGTGCTGCTGAGAGAAATCTTGTATTTCAATTGAGGATATTATTACTTGATAACGGTTTTGACTGCAGCATAATCTTCGGATTTATTACCATTCATACACGAACTGGTTTGACATTAACTATCATTCCAGAGAATAAAATACTTTTAGAAAACGCGAACAAACAACTGTATAATAGGGTCGTAAAAGAGATAGTGGTCACTATTTCTATAGATAGAAATTATTGCTTTCGAAAAAGTCTAGACACCTTTCAAAAAAAGTGATCCTATTCCGCAACTGTAAGAGAGAATGAAAAACAATTTCTTTACAATTGTATTATTATTGTTAAGGGTTGAAAAAGAGTTGAATTATCGGTTTAATAGTTTTTTTAGTCTTTTATTTTCGTTTGGAGCTGCCTGGAGAGAAATGGGTAGCAGTGTGGGTTAGGAAGAGTTTTTCGTTAAAATATATAGACTAAACTGCTTCAAAGTTACAATTGATTTATTAGATAGCTAGATGCTTAAAACGTACATTGACAGATTTAGCAATAGGAATTGGAAAAAAATAAATAATATATCATTACATTTTACGTTTCAAACTATTTATAATTACAATAATGACTTTATAACTTTCCACATTCTTAAACCATTAAAAATTTTATGTTCGTAATTGTCTTGGTCCTTTCCTTTTTAAAAGAGGTACTCATCGAGTACCTCTTTCAAATATTTAATGCTCTAATGAGCGTGTTCACATCAATCAACGTCGCGGATAACCAGCAGCTAAAGAAAGAAAAATTAAGCCTTTTGCTGACTCCTGATTGGTGGAATTCTTCTTTTTCAAAGGATTTAACACTAACACTGGTGGCTGTTATATAAAATTTATAAGTACATAAAGGCACATACTGCGTGCTTTTGATCTTATTTCAACTTAATAAACTGTTTGAGCTAATGAGGACACAAAATAACCCTTCATACTACAAAAGAGAAATTCCATAATTCACCCCAAAAAAAATTTAAGTTCTAATCACAGAATAAATAATAACTCCAAAAATAACACCCCAAAAATGGGCCCACTTTGCGAGTTTAAACCCTCAAATGGCCTCGTGAACATAAAAATCCATAATCCAGTCCTTTATCTTTAGCAATCAAAACTAACAACGTACGGTTCGTTGAATCAAAAACCACTGACGCATTTTTTTATCGTTCCCACCCCGTTAATCTCATCCAATTAACGATTCCATAACCCCCACCAACCCCTCAGAAAACACCCTGGCTTGTCCGATGAGCCACGGACAGTTTCCCTAATCCAGCTGCATAAGCAAGATCGTTAGGGCAGGTTTATATGCATTGGCTAGAGCGACTGGACCGTTGTGACTGGTCGAAACTTACCTATAGGCAAGTTTTTCCTATATCTATATCCTCTAATGAATTATCCTATCCTCTAATGAATCTATATATTACCTACAAGGCTGGTGTGGTCAGACGCAGATCTTTGGAAAGTGCCCCCTCTTCTTGGGTCAAAAAAGGAGAAATAAAGGGTAAAAGAGAGAGAAAGTACATCTTTGTTGACGAATTTTCTTCTAAGAACAATTTCTTTAGTTATTTATAAAGTATACTTTTTTCGTCTTTTTACCCTTTTTCCTCGTTATTTCTCCCTTTTTTCATCCGGTAGGATACTTCCCCAGGATTGTTCAAACCTTACTTCCATTTAAAATGTAAATTCCATTCTTCTCTTTTCCCTTTTTTGCTTTCTATTTTCCCTTTCTTTCCCCTATTTTAAGTTCAGAAGGGGACACTTTTTCCAAGTTACCAAGACTTTTCCTCCAAATTTTCAAAGTAGTTTTTAATAAAATTTAAGTATTTTTAATACTTAAGGGGAAGGAGAAATTCTAGAATTATCCATATTTCCCTCGCATAAAGAATAGTTTTTCTGACTTGACTGAAAGAATCAGAAGTATTTTGAATCTTCAATTGACAAAAACACTTTATCCAGTCTAGAATTTCAACAAACTGCTTCGACTTCATTTTGATTAAAAATGATTGTGCCGATAAAAAATTAGTTTTTTGAGGTGAAATTCGCTATAAAACCTTAAGACCTCCTCTATTATAAAGCATCTCATGGTTTGAAAAAATTGCACTCTTAAAAAATAAATAATTATAAAGTTTCAGATCGCAATCATAGGTTAAGACAGGGGCGGTTCCAGACCAAATTTTCGGGGGGGCCCATTTGGAAAAATACGATACTTCTCTATAAAAACATTAATTTGTATGCAAAATGAATATTTTAAATTATATCATTAGAAGAATTATGTTTTTGAAGTGAAAAACAGTTAAAATATGAAATCCAATTTATCCCGTACAAGAAAAAACAATTTCAAAAAGCTTTTGAAAATTAATGGAGGAAGGAAATTTGTTATTCGAAAGCATAGACTTAAGATTTATTAATTTTAAAGTAATTTACGACTCAATATTGCATACAATAGTTAATTTGTGTAACTGTTAATTACAGGGCCGTAGCTAGACTTTTTTTTTCGGGGGGGGGGGTTTGGCCAAAAATTTCTTGAAACTTTAGTTCGATTTTGGTGTTGACCAAGGTAAGTGACAGCAGTGGATCCAGTATTTGTTTTTTTGGAGGTGGCGAAGAATTTTCAATATTAAAATCGTCTTCTAATGTGCTAAAGGGGGGTCGGGGGGTTCTCCCCCTGAAAAATTTTGGAAATTTAAGTCTAAAAAGCAGATTTTCAACTCGTTTTGGTACACCTAATCTGGATTTCGGACATACATTTTCAAGAATTTAATTTCCATTTTGGTTGGATGTTTGCATTTTGACAAACTTTTTACAAAAACGTTGTAAATGATAGAGTTCCAAGTTCCAAAGGCGGGTCTGGGGGGTCCTCTCCCAGAAAATTTCTGGAAATTTGACCCTAAAAGCAGGATTTTAACTCGTTTTGGAGTCCCTTTTCCCTTTTTTTCCCTCCCCGAGTTCCCACTCTTTCCCTCTTTCTCTTGTAAGTCCCAAAATTTTCAAGGAACGACTGTAATCTGTAATAATAGTTGGGGGTTCTCCCCAAGAAAATTTTTGAATTTGGAGCCTTAAAAGTAGGGGTTTTATGCATTTTAAGACTAATTTTTAAGTAAAAACAGTAAAAAATTGACATTGAAATTTCGGGGGGGGGCCTTTGATAACGCCCTGATTAATTACTAAATCAAATTACCTTTACTGAAGCCTGGGACTGAAAAAATAGTTTTTTCTTCTAATCGCAGCACTGAGATACCAACTTCTCGAGAACAAAATTACAAATAATGAACTGACCCACCTTTTCAAGTAGAAAATGTCACCCCCAGTCGTCCCCAGGTCAAGTTACGTGACTTACGTGGGAAGCGAAAACAAGAAAGGGGCAATACAATTTGAAACTCCACCTGAACGAAATTGGACACTCCATTTGCAGTTATCCGCACCAAGCCCCAAGCATCTCTCCTGTCCGAAGATATGGTGACAAAACAGAACGGGGTTTTACCTATTTTGGAATTTTTCTCGGGATGGAGCATGGCCCCCCTTGCGTTGTTTTTATTCTTGTCAGACATCCCATGAATTACAATGAAATTTTTTTTGAATTTTAGCTCTGAAAAAGGGGTTTTTAACTATTTTTGAAATTTTCTCGGGGGGGGGCCATGGCCCCCATGGCCCCCTCCCTGGATCCGCCACTGGGTTAAGAACCCATTGTTTCGTTCATTTTAAGGACAAAAGGTTGCATCTCACGGAGGGGGGCTTGTGGTATACATGCAGAAAAAAAAACTTTTGTATATTTGGGTTGAGGAAGATCGATAGGGAATTTGGTACCGTTTTTACCCTCCATGTCCCAATCGTGTCGCTCCAGCCGCTGCATGTAAAAGCTCCCTAATCCAGCTGCATATGCAAGATCGTTAGAGGACGCATCGCGGTAATATCTCCAGGACTTAATATATATCTTCTGGGGGTTAAACCAAACTTTAATGGTTTCCATTCATAGCCCGAGATAGGAGAGAGCCTTTAAGAGGCTCTAAAACTTGAAGGAAAAGTGCTTGAGAGCTGTTAGCTGCGAATCTGCGTCGCGCCGCTATTGCTTCTTGCAACATTAAGGATGGTTTTGGTCCGTTGGAAGGAAATTTCTAATGCTTCTTCCTCACTTCCTTTGAGGGGGGGGATGTATGGAGGGAGGAATGTTATGTTAATTCGCAATTCGTTTTCTAATCATAATGCCGTGCTTGAGTAGTTTTAAGGAATGGCCTAATGAATTTTGCAAATTTAATTAGGATTTTTAGGATTGCATAGTTTTTTTAACTCTCAGTGATATAATCTATGAATGCGTTGTCATGTTAGACTCCATCTTGAATTCTTACTATCGCTCACTACCAGTATAAGATTCATAATTTTTTTAGCATAGTCGAAAACCCCATAGTACTTGCAAATGGACGAATTTTATTTCGGCACCATGATGGACCCCATCTTGAATTCCTCTCCTCCGGGTGCTCACACAACTTCTGTCCTGGTGTTTTTTAAACCTATTATCATATAGCAACAAGAGTGTCAAATTTCATGCTGGTTTCGAGAAGTGCAAAATTATATTACATTTTTGTGGTATGCTTCTCCCACTTTTTGGATTTTGCAAATTTAATTTGGATGTGTAGGCTGGTTAATTTTTTCAATTCTTTGAGATAAAATGTTTGAATTAGTGGGGCCATTTCAGGTTATGTATTTAATCCTTATTACATGTGTGAATACGAACAATGTTAATGCGTGTAGGTAATCCGATTTACTATATAATAATACCCAACTACTAACTTCTATAATAGTTTATTGTCTTATTGCACAGTACTACCTGAAAGGAAATTTACAAAACAGCAGCAATTTACATTTAATCGTAACGCCTAACAGTTTCCACTCATCTTTGTGTTATGACCAAAGTGGTTCCAAAAAATGCATATATTTAAGGGGTTCTTTTCAATACTGATACTGCTTTTTTTAGTTTTAATTAGATTAAACTGATCGTTATGATTTATTGGTCTGAGGTTCTTTTCTACTAATTTTTAATGTTTAATTCAAAATCAAAACAAGAAATACTGAAATTTTTATTTCGAATTAAAAAGAAAATCCTCCAAAACATTTGCATCTGTTCAAAATACTTTTCGTTCTTAATTAAGAAGGCATTAAGTTCTAAATTATAACTAACAAAATATGAAACAAAGCTGATCTTTTCTAAAAGTCGATGAATTTTCTACCATTTGTTTACTTTCACTTAATGAAAATTTTGTTCCAGACTGGAACTTCCAAAACTTCTTTGTCAATCAAAAGTTTCATTACTTTTTCCCCTACACTTGATGCCAACAAAATAAACCTGACATAAAACAAATTAAAACCCAGCTCTTTCGAGATAAAGAGAAACTTCAAAAACTATCGTCGGAAAAGTTTCTTAGAATTTCTCATCAATTTTTATCAGTAATTAAACTAAGGAAATATCGGATAACTCGCGCACACATTGCTTTTGACATCCAGTATCCCAAGTGAGAGAGAGGGACCAACCTCGTTCGATAACAACAAACTCTATATCGATAAAGCCACAACAATCGATTTATCCTTCGCCACGCTAAACCGATTAATGATATTCTTATCACTGGCTTTCATTGTACCCGAATTAAATAACGATCTAAAGTTATAAAGTCGCGTTTTTAGTTATACTGGTTCGAAACAGTTTTCCCGCCAAAACAAAATCAAGTTTTCTCGATGGCGGATAATTAGGGAAAATTTTCGGCGGGAAGCGAAGTGAATTACGTCGATGAGGTGAATTAAACGTTCACTGTGATTGCAGTATAGCAAATCGATGGAACGCCATCATGAATATTAAAGGAGTTATCGCCCTGAAAGAACCGGAGTTGCCGAAGGAAGGCTAAAAGGAGGGGACAAAGGGAAATATTTGACGAAGGAGGGTTTATTTAGCTCCTTTTTAACTCGGTGTAATTCAATTAGGTATCAAGATTCTCGCACGTTTCTGGTTTGAAAAATCTTTCTCGTCTGCTGAATTTTCGGAATTTTTAATCAAAATTGTAATTAATCTTCTTTTTGGGTGAGTTATTTAGTGTAAGACAACGAGATAGTTTTATGGAAACATAATTAAAAATTAGAAGGGGTGTTTTAATATACATTCTTCCAAATATATCATGCTCATTGTTTTTGCTATAAGTTGTGATAAAATTCAAGTAATATAACAAACTAAAGAATGTAGCTTATGAAAAAGGGTTTGTGGAAACTTCTAAGACTGAAACCAGTACTTTATAGTAAACAAGAGTAATGGAATTAAGAAAGGGTCAAGATGTAGCTAAGAATTAGTGTCTCCGTAATGAACCTCTAGTTCTGAGATTAATTGAGAAAATTATATTTGTTTAATGTTTTGCTTTTAGTGTTTGTTTTCAATCCTAAGCCACTTGAGATTACCATTGATTCCTTTGGGAAATTCGGGGCGACTAGGACTGAAAGGGTTGAAGATGTTTAAACTCGAAAAAAATTCTATGTTGTGAGGACATGAATGACACGTAGGGCAATTGTGTGAAAAGAAGAACTTTTTGAAAGAAAGTTTTGATCTAGAAAAGTTTTGAATTGTAAGAGGGAGTTTCGGTAGTTTGCGTACGCAATTAAAGAAAGGAGTGTGTCAAAAATGCCAAAAAACATACTTCGTAATATTTAAACGGCAATAGCGATGAAAAAACATTAAATCAACCATTTTCTTTTCTGAAATTACTCTTGCTTATCGACGAAAGAATCTCGATTCAGCAAACTGCAACAACCTCAAATCTCTGCCAAGAACTCTTTAAACAGTAAAAGATCGAAACCCGAAACACATTCCATGCATCTCGCTCACACGGGAGACAACAAAACGGGGACTGAACCGTCACCCCTTTGACAACCCTTCGCACTCCAGCGAACACACCACTCAACATCAAGTTTTAGTACCCCCCCCCCTTCCACACATCACACACTCCATAAAGCAAAACTTCCGGCATATAAAAACCCCTCTCTCGAAGAACCGAGGTAAATAAAAACGTGGCTTTTGAAATAAAAGAAACCATCCCCCACCCTTTGTATGGAAAAAAAGAACATGAAGCCCGGGTGAAAGTGGTTTCATAAATCATGAAGCGTGCGGTGAAGAATTCGCAACAAACATTCCGGCAAACGATTCGAACGTTCTGTTGGACGTCTAAAAGTCCTCCTTTGTTTCTTTTTTCGTATCGAAATCGTCATTGGCTGTGGGCAGTTGTGTAGTAAATTCCGCTCTTCGGCTATCACCTTTTTTGGAACGGTAACCTTAAATCACGTGGGAGGGAAGGTGTAGAGAAGAGAATCGGGAAAGAGGGAGGCTTTTAGGGTATGCAAGCTTAGCATGCATGTTGGTTTTTGTTGCTGAAAAATATACAGTGTGTAAATAAAGCCAGAATAAAAGTCAGTTCAGTTAGTTCGATATTGTTACGTAGAGACGTTTAAGTTAGTAGTGAGTGCAATCAGATCTTGTGTGTGACTGCTAACAACACATGCAAAATATATTTCGCGCAACATTTTAATCAAGGACTCAAGGATAACATTATTTATCACAGAAGAAATTAAAAGTCAAGGAAAAATTTCCTATTGATTCACATCTTACGAATGAGAAATATGGGATCCTAAGACTGGACTGGTCCGGACTTAACACCTTATGAACATCTTTGGTGGGACGAGTTGTAACGTCAAATAAAGTAATACCCCCAACCGTCCAAATTTGGTGATTGAATTGACTAGTCTTCTACAGGCTCAGGCAGAAAAGCAATAAATTCCATTGAACAAAATAGCATGACTCAAGGTTAAAGAGTACTACTCTATAGAGAGTACTCTATATTAACCCCTCGTTTAAGGTTAATAGAGTACCCTCCATAGAGTAGTACTATATTATCCTTGAGCATGACTGGTTGAGACTGGTTTCTAGATCTTGGAGAGTAACTGCTTCCCAATCGTTTAGCCCACCAAGTATTGGAAATAGATTATTTACCACATCATTTAAAGGTGTCAATATTACTATAAGTAAAAGTAGTATTGGTTTTAGTGCATCAAAATCAGAAAAAAGTATTATTTTTACCCAAATAATCCCATTTTCATTTACGACAGCCATGAAACAGTTGTTGGTAATATCCCGAGATAAAAATAAAACCACATAAATTCCTATGAGCTAATAACCCCTAAACGACGAACAATATCAAGAGGAGAACATAACGTTAACGACGCAGCATTTAAAAGCACAGCCGAGGCGAAATAATCCATAACAGGTTAAAAAATAAGAAAACCAGTAAATAACAAGCATTAAAAAGGAATGGATCTGGCATCCATCAGAGAGCATAGGAAGTGAAATGAAAGAAGGAGATCTGCTCAGTGTCCATCAAACAAGCATGCTCAAAGCTCGGAGAAGTTGTAATGAATGCTGTTTTGCGAATAAAAGCGATGTTTAATAACGTCCTCCTTGCCTTGGAGCCGAATAGCGGGATTTATGGGTTTGGATGACCGCTGTTATGAATGCCCGTGGTAATCACGTGAAATGTTAAGGAGGTTTTTAGGAGAGTTATGGAATATGATAGGGAAAGCAGGCTCGTTATTTTTTGGAGGGGGAGTGTACATCACTGCAAGCAAACGGGGGATGTTCTAGCTAGAATTTAGATGTTGATGAGTGCTATCTTTGGGAGGGTGCAACAAGCGAGCTTCGCTGGATCAGGTCGAGAATCAATGCGTAAAGAATTGTGAAGGATTTAGGGTTGGCGATTTATAGAGAGCGGGAAGGGCCCCCTAGTACCCTTAAAAACTCAAAACACCAGAAAATATAGTGACTTTTCAAAAGGTATCGCCTGAAAAACTTTCCAAAAAGATATGACAGAAAAGGCAAATTTGTACGTAACATTTTATTTATTATTAGTTTGGTAAAATGCGTAATAAAAACTCTAATCTTAAATCAAATACGTATTAAAAACTACATTACGACAGTCTTTATAGGGGATAACTTAGATAAATATAAAAGTTTATTAGAAAAACCAATAAAATAACTAAAAAAGTTTATATACTTTTTATTTTTGTTTTTCCTTAATATAAAATGCTAAAAAGAAAAATAAGAAAATAATAAACAAAAGAGAAATCAATTCTGCTATCAATCAATACTAACTATATTTAAATAGTCAATTTGAATTGCATTTAAAATGTAAATCCGTTAACTGGTAAGATAAAAAAATGTTGGTAGGTTTTCTATATGCAATTATTCAAAATGAGAATAAAGAGGTTTTATAATATAAAAATATTTTCACAAACATAATTAAATATAGTGTTTTAGATTTTCAAGTTTGAAAAATTAATTTAAGGCAGTTTTTTTAAAATTAAAGCAATAATTTCGAATACTTCAGATAAACAAGCAACTTTACACAATTATGTTCATTCATTCAAGAGTCTCTAGATAATTTAAGGCAAAGACAGTTATACAAACCAAGATTAAAAGCAATAGCTGAAACAAGTTCTGAAATATTATTAAATTTGCTTTCAGAGACGTTAAAAGAGAAATACCTCGGTTTCGAATTGACACTTAAAAAAATGGGAAAATATTTTAATTATATTTATCAGTGCACAAAAAACATCCAAGTACAAGCTATGTTACTTTTAAAAGAAAAATATAACAAGAAACTCCGCGAATTAAAATGAAAACCAACAATACATCCAATAACACCTTACCCTGCAAAAGCTAAGAACTAACACAATTTCAAGACTTAACGATGTTTCCTTGAATATATAGAATGAGCACAACACAAACTCAAATTTTTATCATTATTATTATTTCAAAAAATTAATTAGTATGTAAATGAGCTCCAAGTCAAGTAACTTTTTTAATCACATAGGTACATAAGAACTTGTTAGGTTTTTAGGTATGTATTTTAATTAAATTCAAGAAAAACTTAAGAAGCCGGACTCTTTTTTCTTAATTGGAAGCACTGATTATATTTACTTGCAGGTTCTCTGGCAAGACGGGACTGGATTCCATTAATTGAGAGTTATTCCCTTTTAATAAGGATGCAATTTCGTGTTCTGTCTCGCCAATGCTAATACCTTGGGCTTAGCATGAAGTCGTGAAAGAGCTTTTGACTCTTCGTAGTCGGCGAGGTACAAAGATGTAATTGCGTAGTGTAAGGGCAGTAATCTCTCTCCCCCTTTAATTAAAAGCTGGAACTGAAGGTTTGAGTTTCTTGAAGAAAATCGTTATTTTAATTCATTAAAATTCGTGAATGGAAAATTGAAGATTTGTAAGAGATCCTTGTTTATTTTTTTAGATGGAACGGAAAGCTAACGGTTAAATAGCTCTTCAAAATGGTAATTTGTTTATAAATTTAACTACTCTTTTAATTAAATAGGTTTATTATATCAAATTTTTCAATCAATCTTTTTACCATGACTAAAACTTGATTTGATATTGTTTGTTGTATTTTCTTTGAATTAACTGACTCATTCATACTTACAGTATCCCCTCGTTATCTCGAACTTTAATTCCTCGAAATCCTTTATATCTCGAAAAAATATCGGTCGTTCCACGTTGTTTTAAATGATTTGAAATTTGTTTTGGGGGCAATCTTGTAATCTTCAGAACTTTTTTCGGGTTCTCTCAATCGTGAGATATACTGATGTAATACCGTATACTGATGATAAACCGTATTATAAATTTCTAAAATAACCCGGGAGGACGCGCGCTACTTTCTGTTACACGGGAACGCGCGCGGGGTCTCTCAGACCCCACAAACCGTTTTCCGTTCTAAACGTTCAGTGCATGCAAAATTTTTATCACGGATAGTTTAAATATATAATTTAATTGTTCAATGTGCATTATTAGTTGACTGCTTCTTATTAAGATATAATATAAGACTAGGAAAACAGGAAATGCAATGGAATGTGAGCGGAGCTAACGAATTTCTTTGGCTAAACTGAACCGATGTTTATTTTCTAAAATCCTTTATTTTTTAATTTCTTCTTTTGCAAGAAAAATTATGGATTATAGTTACCTCTTCCTTACTTTTGGAAACCTCTTTGGCTATTTAACTCGCACCAATCCTAACAGTTTTGGAAGCATTTTCCTTAAAAACAACAACCTAACTCGGAAAATAACATGCCTACTTTATTTAAACTTCATGAGGTGATAGGTGGAAACCTTTTAGGCAGCTACACGGAGTTTCATATATTTTCATTAAAAATTAGAGTTTTTATGAAGGTTTATTTAAGCGTTGGGGTCCCGCAGACCCCGCGCGCGTCCTCGCGGGATAATTTTCTCCACAAAAGAAATATATTTGCTCAGATTTTGTAATTTTTTAAATTTAAAAACATTTTCTTCTGTTTAAAATTATGTTTGTGTCGCATATGTTTCTATCGTAAATAGAACTAGAGACGCAATCGCAAATTATTGGCCTAAGCCCTCTATGTCTGCCTTAAAAGTTTTTCTTCAGATGTTTTCATTCTATTTTCTATCATTAAATGTTTATAGAACCAAAGTTATCTTTTAAATTTTGATCAAGAATCTTAAAATTTGAAACGCAAACATTTAACATTTATTTTGTGATGCATCAAATAAAGATTAATACAAATTTATAATTTTTAGAGTACGGTTATTTTTTTAAAGTTGCATGAAAAATTTAAGAACTGTTCACTTCTTTTTTTCTATGAAATCATTACAATGCTATTTCTTAAAACGCCGATTATTATTGAAGGCATTTTACTTCTGTTATTATTTGGAGAAAAAGTTTTGAGAATTGATTAAAAATATTTTGAATAGCAGAAATTTCAAACTCAGCTTTTCTTTTCGAAAATTCTAAAACGTTTTGCGTCAAAATTTTTAGCTATGAAAACTTATTGTTGACTTAAATCTTTTCATAAAGTTTCAAAATTCTAAACCAATTAATATTTCCTAAACGGGTCCCAAATGCCCTCAAAAGTAAGAACACAGTTTTCGCTACACAATACTCCACAGTTATTCTCTCCAAGATGCAACCGAAATCAATTCAACCTCGAACGCATGTTTCGGCTAGATAAAGCTGTTTACCCAATCACTCACCCAGCCTCCCACTTTACCTTGTTTGAATCACAGGTTATTCAACTCAAAATGGCAATCCGCTCACTGTCACACATTGGACTGTTTGACATTCACCCATCTCACTCCCTGGGCTTTCCAGGTGGCCTATTTCGGGAAAGTCTGAAAATACTACTAAGTGCAAACCAAAGTTCTGTGTATATTTTACAAGAAAAGAGAGATAAATATTCATTGATAAATGTCATTAAATGTGTATACTAATATGTTTGGTAAAAAAGCCTTTGGGATCATATGTCACGGATAGGGCAGAAATATAGAAAATGCTGGTTGCAATATGAAAAGGTGAAGCATTGCCACATGCATATTTTCTATATAATAGAAAAATTATTCACTAAATCTGATACTGACATTCAGTTAAAAAAACAGAAGATCCTTAATTTGAAAAGTGGTTTAATTTAATGATTTTATGCAAGTCTTCTTGCAGTATATTCCTACTCTTTCTACAACTCCTAATAATATATGTACTTTTTAATTATTTCAATGGTGAAAAAAAATTTCAGAAAAAAAACTATTAGTGCATAGAGCTGTAGACACAGCACATAGCTGTTAGACACAGTTATAAGGATTCATAGATTTATAAACCAATCTTGAATGTCATGTTTAAAAATTTTAGCTATGGAAGTGTTAGTTTATTTGAAATGGTGCAGTTTGGTTGAAAAGATACTCGTTTTCACTCTAATCATATAACCACTAACCAGGTATGTTTTGATACAATAGAAATCCATTACCTAAATGTGTTACTGTGTTATAGTGCTTCATATTGGAGAAGCGTGTAAAAAACTAACGAGTCATCCAAAAAATTTAATTTCGTCATTAAAAGAAACATTTACTGCGCCGTATAATTGAAGCACATTTTAAAGCTTTTCAAACTTTTAATACAGTTAAAATATAATCAGCGACTCTGGAAAAAGATACAGACGAAGAATAAATAAACAAGAATCGCGTAGCTTTTGCAGAATCAAATTTTCTGTCCTTTCCTCGACCATCCATCTTTTCACTAATGTGAATTGTGAAACTTGGGGTTACACTTGACAATCAAGTGATGGGATTCCGCGACATGTCTCCATTCGATTCCGACGTTTTTATCTGATTGGAATCATTTTATTGCTTTCGTTCGTCAATTTTTTTCCACGCGACTTATCTAATCTGTTTTTGGGGCGGATGTGTCGTGTCAAACTGGGAAGCCAAAATCAAATGACGAGTAATGCGTGTTATTGCTATCTGAATTTCTTTTTGCACGGGGTGAATTTCTTTCTGCTTTTGAAGGATGTAACTCTTCGAGGTAGTGACGGGAAGATTTTTTGGGCAGTTTTTAGAATTCATTTTTCAGAATTTTTTTATGCCAATGGTTTGTCGCGGGATGTGTCCAGGGGGCGTGAAATGCAGAAAAATCTAAGTATATTAGTAAATTGAAATACTTAAATAAATTTATCAAGTCGCGTAAATTTTATTTATTAATTGTCTTACTCAAGTGGAATGTAATTATGTTGCAAGTGCTCTACATGTAATTTTTACTTTGTTTAATTAATTTTAATGTTATATCAATGCTTTAATTTGTGTTAATTTTTTGCTTTAATGATTTATATAATTTGTAAAATGTCACCAATAAAGACCAATTAGCGATATTTGCACCCGGTTAATTAAAAAGTAACCAAGAAAATAATCAACAAATACCCGAACTCAATAGCAACTATACCTCTGAAACTCAAATAAATGCATTGTCTAACTCGACTTTATCCCAAGTCCTACATTTTAAAACCTTTCAACGGAGGACAGTAAACATTTCTATTCCCTCTTAAATCCTCATTTAAAACACAAAGCAACAAAATAACCTCCATTTCTAGCTGAATTTCTTTTTTTTAATGTTCTTTTCACCATAATCGGATCTATAGCTTCTAGAACAGTCTCTAGCCCTTCACACGGGTTGGCCAATATTATGCATAAATCGCAACTAAATTTTTTTTCTGTTAAAATCTTCTTAAATTTAAAAAAAGGGTTTCCTGTAAATAAAAAACTGTAACATACCGGTGATATTTATTAAAAAAACTGAAACCCCTGGGCGAACCCCGGGTCTAGCGCGTCAGCGCTAGTATTTAAATAAAAATCCATAAAGAAAACTGATTGATGAAAATTATTTTGGTGTTTAATGGCTATAAAGTAGTATGGTTTTAATTTCTAAACACATTTGTACAAAACTATTTTTAGACACATCCACTTACTGAAGACATTTAGCAACTAGAAAACTACTACAAATACTACTTATACTATACACACATAAATTATATTTATTTCATTCTCCTGAAATTTTTTATTTTCTGTGTATTTATTATTTTTAGAATGTAAAAATTCAAGAAAACAGATTCATTACTTATATTATTAAAAGCTTCAGTAAAAGTTTTCAAACATATTAATTAATGACTGCAAGAATGAAAATATTTACAGAAATAGATTTCATTAAAAATAAAACTTTCTAAACTATTTCAAATTACTTCGAAAACAAAATATGAATTTATTAATTGTAAATATTTGAATCATTTAAGGGATAGCTATTAATATGTTTTGAAAGCATTTAATTATATTCGGAGGTAAATATTTTATTTCTGAGTACAATTAAATAATAGCACCTTTCAATTTCAATTTGATATTTCGAACTATATTTAAAAGGTCTTTAAATCAAGAATTAAGTGTAGTAACTATCCAAAGAAAAATGTAATTCTGATTTGTGTTCGTTAGTCCTCAGTGGATTTTAATATCCAAATTAAATTTACTTTAATATCCATTTAAATCAAATTAATTAGTTTAAGAAATAAATTCTTTAAAATTAAAAATATAAAATTCTAATTTTCCTTTTGGTCTTATGAAAACTAGCTAAACAGAGATATGCCTTTTTGGCTCTGAGGTTCAGAATTTCTTCCATTCTTTAAGAATATCTTATCAATTTTTAGGATTGTCAGCCCTTAAACTGAAATTATAGCGTTTGAATTATTTATAAACATGTCAAAACTTTGTATAAGTTTGAAACCTCCAAAACAATGTGTCGTCCAAAACATTGAACAGGCTGATATCGCGGTATACCAGGCTGTCACACAGCCGCCGTATAATTCCAGAGACAATTTAGTTATAGGAAAGATATTTCGGGTCAGCGATCTTTCGCCTTTCAGGAAAAACGAAAAATCTCGCGTCTCAAGAATAAAGAAGGGAAAATATATAATACGAAGGGAAAATGTTTCTCCATTTTCTCTTTTCGTATCCAATATATATTCGTACACAATCAGTACGGCCCTCGTGTTTTTCTTGCAAGAGGGTGTCGGGAAAACTGCGAGGAGAGGACGAGAAAAGAAAAGAAATCGCAATCCAATATCGTCAGAAATCTCGACCGGTTTCCTTTCTCTCCAATGGTTAAAAAGAAGTGAAAAAAATCGAGAAACTTTCTTCTTGTTAAATTTTCATTTGGTTACAACTTTTTTTTCTGTATACATTGCGGGCCACCCTCTCCGCATAAGTATTCATTTGATCCGCCTTTATCCAGTATCGATACTTCCGACCCGGGTGGAGAATCGATATCAATTCCATCGATATTGGTTTCCTGTTTTCTGTTTTCTGTTTTGTTTACCCGCCATTTCCATAGATAGCGGAGGACTCTCTTTGTTGCCGGCGCAGGGATGTATTGTTTGCTGCATTGTTTTTAGATCCCCGTATTAGTTTCCATGGAATGGAATTTTCGAGAATGTTTCCTGGAAAAGTATGTAGTCATTCATTGAACTCAAACATTCCCCGCTGGAGACGCGTTCTCTAACTAAAATATTGCACCAGCATGCGTGATTTTGGATTTGAACGACGGAATACCTTGTTCCTGGAAAACTATTTGTTTCCAGATACGTTATTATTTTTATCAGGGAATTCCGACTTGATTCAGCAATCAAAATGTATCCGCGCAATACTTTTGAATATTCGATTCAAAATTCAATTTGAATATTCATTGTAGACCAATCTTGATGAAATGCAGAGCAACGTGGATGTCTCGAACGTCTTTGATTGCAAGTCGTGGATCTTTCGACTCTTCTTCCCTTGAACTTTCAATTAAGTTTGCTTTAAAAAAACGGGGGTGATTAGAAGTTCAAAGTTATATCACAATTGTCTTTAATCAAAACAATATTTTCCATCCATTGTTATAAAATCCTCACCGGAGTCGCAAAAAGAACTTCGCGTCTTTTCAGAATGACCGTTCTGCACTATGTCTTCGGTGTAAGCCACCCAATTCAGAACCGAATTTAAAGATTCCTGAATTGAAATTAGGTAACTGATTGGTCTATAGATAAGTAATATTTATTAATATTAATTTATTAATAACATTAATAAATTAAGTAATATTTATAGATATAAGTTATATTTTTTTAATCGTTCAGTGAGCTCGGAATTGCAGGTAAACAAGAAACTTCCTTCGAAGTTTTTCAGTGGTCCTTTAGTTTCGAATTATCCAAGTTCCTTGTATTAAAAGCCATTGGTGTAGTAATGTACGAGGGTGTCCGTCCAACCTATTGCATACCCATGCTCCAATAATTTGACAGACTACTTCAGAAGCCCCTTATTAATTACTCGAGCACTTAAAGTTCCATGTTGTTCCCACTTCAAACGCCTCTCCAATGTTCCTTGTCGTATAAATTTAAATTAAGAAAACTTGACCAAAACTTCAATTTTTTTTAATACTGATCTCCAAAAAAACCTATTTCTTGATCCTTACAAATTTTTTTAAAATTCGGGCATGCAGTGATTACAATTGTCTTTGGACATTTGAGACCTTTTGGGTGACAGAAGATTGCTCTTTTTACGTCACAGGTATTAACCTATCAATAAAAAAACAATTCATGATTTGTCATCAAAACCTCGAGGGGAATTAATCTTAACTCCTTCTCTTTGTATATCAAAGTTCTAAAGTAAATACTGGTTTTTAAAGGTATGAGAAAAATATTCTTTCAATACTAAAATCCTGTGAAACAGCTCTTAAATGTCTTGGAGATAATATTTATTTTTAATTCTTTTTCAAGACATACCCTTCATTCTTTCGACGTGGTTTTATTTTGGTAAATACTTCGAAAAACTTTAACATCACAAATAACACATACTATACAGAGTTATGGACTTCTCATGCATATTTCTTCATACACTCTAGGAAACACGTTTGGATATTTTCATGATTTATTAGTGATTTAAGAATGGGATAAGACTATCCATTTTTCCAGTTATGGTAAAATTTATGCTTTCAACTTTGTTTTATAATATTGCAGACTAGCACCGATGCCATCTCGGGACGACTGCCAAACACAACACATGTGATAACACGCGGACTTATTAACAGGTCAAGTGTGCATGATGAACGCGCACAAATCCTCATCCTCTTATCGTTATTATCATCCTTAAAAGGTCACATAGCACCAGATGCATGAAATATAACCGCCCGGCCTGCTTATCATTAATTACCATTCTCGCAAGTGTGACCGTTCCGAGTTGGTGGATATAGGAACAAAAGAAGACCCATAAGAAAACAGAAACGGAATGCAATGTCCGAAAATCTGGACTGGTGCTTGGCTACTCTCCAATGGCCTAGATAGACGTTTCGGGATGCATAAAAACGGATCCCACTGTAGGTGAATTACAAAACGTGCCAAAATAGTCTTATTTGGCGATATTTCGCTAATTCTAATTTATTAACACAAGCACATCAATAAGGCGAAATAAAAGAAAGTACAAAATAACTCATAATTAAGAGAAAAATAAATAAATATAACAAAAAAGAAATAAACCCAAAAAAATGTGTACGAAATCATAAGAGAAAAAGTTCGTACCATTGGTATCCACAATGCAAATATAATGTGACTGTTGACAACGCGATAGAACATTATTTATTTACTGTACAGATAATTTGATGGCTTGTTTCGAATAGAGGTGTTAATTTTTTTGGAACCAGTCGGAATGGATATTTTATTTCTCACTCTTAACCACTGGTCACTTCTCTCTTACGTCGGCTGACGATCTCTATTCACTCTCTTTTATACACAAGTGGGAAATTTAAAGTTTAGAAACAAGAAAAGACTAGTGTTCAAGTGTGTTAGCCTGTGTTCGGAAGGCGGCTGTTATCGCGAAATTTTGTATTGTGGAAGGCACGTTTAGCATGTGTCTAGAGTTTTATGATAAGCTCGACACGCTGCTTTGGGCATTGATAATCTCCCTCATCTCTTTGTGTGGTTAGGGGGGTTTCCTTATCTTCTTCAGAAGAGGGGAACTCTTTTGTTCGCTAATTGACCTCCTCTAACCACAAATATGCATGCTCTCAAACTCATGCAAACTCAAGATGCACGCACAGCATGCATTTACAGTTTTACGATGGCCTTGACAACTATCCTTCGGGCATTGAGGGGAGATAAGGATATCCCCCATCTCTTTGTGCGGTTAGGTGAGGTCAATTAGTGAACAAAAGAGTTATCCTCCTCTGAAGAAGATAAGGAAACCCCCTAACCGCACAAAGAGATGGGGGAGATTATTATCAATGCCCGAAGCAGCTATCGAGCCTATGGCTGCAGCTAGAGATCGTTTTCTGGCTGATTGTCAAAACGAAAGATTTATGTGCAGGAGGCCCGCTAATAGACCTCAGCTAACCACACAAAGGGAAGGTGATATTATCAATGCTCCGAATCTCCCCCCGAATGCCCGAAGGAGCCTGGTCCTTCTGTGTGGTTAGCTTAGGTCAATTAGCGGACCAAATTTCTTTTCTATCTTTGGTCCGCTAATTGACCTAAGCTAACCACACAAAAGGACCAGGCTCCTTCGGGCATTCGGGGGGAGATTCGGAGCATTGATAATATCACCTCCCCTTTGTGTGGTTAGCTGAGGTCTATTAGCGGGCCTCCTGCACATAAATCTTTCGTTTTGACAATCAGCGAGAAAACGATCTCTAGCTGCAGCCTATGGGTGCATCCAGAGATCGTTTCCCCGTTGATGGTCAAAACGAAAGATTTATTAGCAGGGGAACATCTTTTGTCCGATAATTGACCTCAGCTAACCACACAAAATGACCAGGCTCCTTCGGGCATTCGGGGGAGATTAGGAGCATTGATAATATCGCCTTCCTTTTGTGTGGTTAGCTGAGGTCAATTAGCGGACAAAAGATGTTCCCCTGCTCATAAATCTTTCGTTTTGACAATCAACGGGGAAACGATCTCTAGATGCACCCATAGAGATATTTAGGCAGTCAAGAAAAGAGGATAAGGATTAGACCAGCGGTCGAAGTTAGCATAGTGTTGTCTAACTGACCAGAACATACTTCTACGTTGCCAGAGAGGGATTAGTTAACTTACCAAGCCAGCGAACAAAAGAGGGAATTGGCCAGTGGTCAAGGGTTACAAAGTAAATATCCTTTCCAATGAAATCAATACTATTCAAAACGGACCAGATATGTTATTTCATATACTTTCAGAGATAAAAAAACCGAAAACCGAACCAAATTAGCGAAAAATCGCCAAACAAGACTCATTGTGGCCCGTTTTGTATCCCACTCACAGTGGGATCCGCTTTTATGCTTTCTTCGGCGGAATGCATTAAGGACAAAGTGAAATTAGGTGCTTAGGGGTGAGCGATGCCGGGGATGAACTGGAGTTCTGGAAAATCCGGAATAGGGATCACGCTATTATTCGTGTGGTGGTCCCCTGGAAAAGATTCTGGAACATTGGGTTCTGAAGGGCTAGTTGTGGAAGATGGAGAGGATGGCAAACGATTCGCGCATGATGTCTTCCATCATAAGCTCGGTGAAATCGGAAGATGTTATGATCTGCGTGACTCTGTGAGAGAGAGAGAAAGATGTGGGGCTGGGGTTTTTCGATATTCCCTCGTTAAAATGAAGGGTGGTTCCAACTCTTTTTGTAAATGCTTTAGAATGAATGAATGCCCCTGCATGCGATGATCTCTTTTGGTAGGGGGGGGGCTAATGGTTTTTTATTTGGAGTAATGTTTGCTTTTAAATTCTGAAATGAGAAATGGATTTTGGAGTTTGTTTGGTTTGGATAAGAAAACGCTGAAATATGATGGTGTGTAACTATCGGAGAGTAAAAAGAACTGTTTGAAATTTTTCCGTCAAAATCCTTTCAATACGTTAGGGTTAGATAGAGGATTAAATCTTAATTTCATCACATAGAGAATTTACTAAAACAAGATAACTTTTTAGTAGCTCATGTATAAAGATAATTTTAATCACACAACTACAGATGGGTCATTTTCTGTAAACAACGATATTCCTGTCCTTCTCAAAAGGTTATAAATAAACTTGCTTAAACATGATAAATAAAGTCACAATATGTCAATTACATGTTCTTATTTCTGTATAGTGAGGTAAAATGAACTTTTCATAAATATTATTAATTAAAAAATATATATTTGTTTAATAAATGTCATTCCCCTGTGTGTCCCTACCTCTATCTTAACACAACACAACCTTCTAAAAATAAACTTCAAAAAAATATATTTTTGATACATGAGGTGTTAATTATTAAAAACTAATATATAAAATTAAAAACTTAACAAGGAAACAAATAGCATGAATTTTTTTTGTTTTAAATAACAACAAAAATTGTCCTTTGGTTTTGTTGTCATTCCCCTGTCACAAAGAAAAAATAAGGATTGTCATATCAGGCAACACTTTTATTACCCTAAATTTATACCTACTAGCTAGTAGCAATACCTAAGAAGCCATCTACTTTGAATTTGTGTTCTAAAAGAAGCATGGATGTCTAAAGATTTGTGATTCCGTACTATATTTTGGTGAGTATTTTAATTGAGTGTCATTACCCTGTCTTTGTTATTGGTCTTGATTTTGTAATTAAATCTCAAATAAGGATTAAGTCTTATTTGAAATGGGTTTTGTAGACTAACTTTAAAAGTAGATAATTTTGGTGTATAAGGTTATTGCAGCAGACAAGCTAACCCTGCTTTTTGTCATTCCCCTGTTGTCATTCCCTTGCCGCATGTAGCACATGGGAATGACAAGGGTGATTAAATTTCACATTTGTGAACATTTAATTCAGTAGATATTTAATTTTTAAACGGTTTTAATGCAATATTTATTTTTGTAAAGGTTTATATGCTTTTGTTTTGTTTGTTGTTAAATAGATTAATAAAAAAATAGCTGACAAAATAAAGTTAAAATTTGTTGCAAGAGAATAAATTCAATAGACATGCAAATCAAACTTTTTAAATAAAAGCCTTCGCAATCTATATTAGTTTTAATTCTTGCAAGGATCAAATGAACAGAATAATCTTTGATTATACTATATCCTAATTTGCTTAAACGTTATTAACTTGGCCAAAAACACATTTATTCTTGGGGCTAAAATTCTCGTTTTAACGATTGTTTGATTTTACTTATGATTTAATGTTGATAATTACAAAGAACATATTTTCACCCCAGTGAGATGCATAATGGCCTCTAAGAAAGAAGCAAGTGATCCCAATTTTGGCTGCTAAGTTAAAAGAAAAAGAACGGTTTAAATATCTGAAGAAGAAAGAATCTGGAAAAGTCAAACGAATATCTGAATTATCAGCCAGAAACAGAAGACATAAAGAGCAAAATCTCTGCCCCTATACCTTATGGATCTTTTACTTCACTGATTTTTAAATTCTATTTCTACGACTTTTCTCAATTATAATTTTCTTAATAATTCAGTTTTGTGAAATAAAGGTTCAAAACTTGTGAAGTAGTTTTTGTGATTTTTTATATGTGTATGTTATTCCTGTGTCTTCATGTCATTCCCCTGCCACTACTGTGTCATTCCCCTGCCACTACTGTGTCATTCCCCTGCCTACCCAAAATTTAAAATTTAATTTCTAGGTGTTTTAAGTTGTTAACATTTTTTGCTGACTACATTTTATTGTTTTGAAAGACTAATAATTTACAATGAAACCAACTTCAAACAAAAAAAATATTATAATTTTAAAAATATAGATATGCTAAAATGGTCCTATTTAGAGAAAATGACCCATATCAACTTCAATGTTTTTTAGTTCTGAGCTTGTTTCTGTGATAATCTCTATTGATCTACTATTGAGTAAAAATCTATAGTTTATTCGCGCTTTGTTTCGAAGTTGTTCTACCTTACAATTTTAGTTAACTGTTATCTAATCATATCTTACTATCTTTAGGTACATTATAAATTAGTGCCGCGATATTTACAACCCTTCATCATATCTTTAATAACTTTTATCATCGTTAAGAAAACCATTTATCACATCACCAATAGATATGCATACGCAATCGATGAACATTACGTTGTAAATTCATAAAACATCCTAAAGTAAAAAAAACGTGTCAAAGAACAATTAAAGCTATTTTTTTGTCTATAGCATTGTGCAAACTTCATACTATCCGTTACACAGCAGCCGTTAGACACCAATAGATTTTATCACGTTATCGAATTTCGTTAGTAGCTGTGTTCACGGAGAAAAAAGTATGTACCTACACAATATTTAACTTTTTACAGCTTCCACAAAAAATGTCACGTTTACAATTAAGCATACCCCACCTATACACACACTAAAACACTCATTATTGACTGCGACATCACTTTTAACAAAGTTGTCAATATTTATTTTACAGTTAGGACACACACACTTTCCCGTTGTTATATCACAAAGAACAAAGAAAAAACGGTCTTCAGAAAACCAAATGCATGCAAGAAAAATCAGTTTCAATTAACAGTAAAAAAAGTGTCGGGAAGGAAACATCACCTTTGTTTGACATATTTTCTAATTTATTTAGGTTTTTTTTTTGCGTACATCAATGAATTCTTTCTTTTTCACCCCATGCTAAGATTACTTTCATGATCTTAATCATGAAATTAAAACATTATTACAAAAAATATTCAAGTAAATTAGAAAGATATAGATTCTTAAAACAATAAACCAAAATAATGTAAAACCTTCGCAGAACATTACCTACTAAACAACGTATTTAAGCCTGTTTCTTAAATCGTATGGATTTGAAAAGTATAATATTCCATTTATAGAGCGAATTATCTACAATTTAATTTCTCAATCAAATAATAATATTTTTTGATGTTTTGATGAAATAAGTAGTTCATAAGAATTTAGTTTAAAAAAATGCGGAAATGTCAAGTAAATATGATTTAAAACAAATTCTGTATTTAAAAACGGCTAAATTTTAAATTTAAAAACTAAAGGATGTAAATACAACATGTTTTGGATTCATAAAAAATCCCCTTCTTTTTAGATGAGTGTGATGAAAATGACCTGTATATACAGCGTGACATTTTATAATAAACTAGCTGATAAAAAATAGGCCTTGCACGGGTGGAGTTATATAGCTTTAGGATTTCTTATTTTAAATTTTCAATATGTTTTATATCTTATTTTACCAGGTGAAAGGTATTAAAATCCATCCAGTTGTCAAGCATTTTAATATATTTGAACAATTTCTACATTAAACCTCATGATCCCCATAAAAAATCAGAAACAAATCTCCCAAAATTACTTAAAATATACCCATTTAGAACCCTTGATTAATCATACAGGATTTTAATTAACTTTTTCTGTGAAATTATTCAATAACTAAAGCGTATTCCATTTTGCAATTTATGAAAAAATCTATCTCTAGTTGAAAGTGCTTTCACATTTTCAATTGTTTTTGTTTTGTAAATCAACTTTCATGAAGATACATTAAATTATTGCTTTTTTATTTACATTTTCGTTTCCATGGAGACTATTTTAACAACAATGCTATTCCATGAAACTTTTTAAAAAGCTGGATGAACTTTCAAATAAAAATATTTTAAAATATACTTAATTACCAGTTTTAAAATTTTAAAATTCATTTAATTATATTTTTAGATTATTTTTATAATTTTTAAATGGACTTGTATCTAGTTTTTCTTTTAAAAACTTGCTATTTTGCATTATGTTATTTTGTAACAATGGGGTAAACGGATCTCTTCTGGAGGAGAAATAAAGCTATTTCAGCAAAATGACCATAAAAAGGGTCAAAAGATGGTCAAGGGGTCAATTAAAGTTTTCGTAACATAGCCTATGTTTTTTCTTGAGTTTTTTTACGTAGGTATACCAAGTTTGGTGCTGGTCGGAAGAAAATTGTGGATTTGTATAGAAGACACACACACACATATACACACATTGACTTTTATTATATTAGATGAATTTTTAATAGGTGCCGTGTTGTGAGCAGACATTGATAAAAAATTGAGATTGAAAATCGAGATCGAATCAGTTAGCGATTTTATATGCTATTTTCAACTCATGAATGCTATTTTCAACTCAACTATGCAACACTATGCTATTTTCAAATCAAAAGAACTGTAAAATGTTTATGGTAGTTGGGGGGCGGCCTAACTATAACTGCCCTAACTATAACTGAACTCGTTTTGGGTGTAATCAGTAACAGTGACGATTAAGAAAAAGGGGGCGCGGTACTCTTTAATGTTACACAAAACACGCAAATCACACAAAAAGAGCATTAAAGTAGCCAATATGAATACAAATAGCATAACTTGCCTTAATTTACTTACGACTTAGAGAAATGCAAAAATTTTGAAACAATTCAAGCATTTTCATTCGGCAACTTAAAAAACTCAATAAAATAAGCACTAAACTAGATATTAAAATTTCGAATTCCAACATCAAAAGAACTGTAAAAAATTTATGGTGGTTGGAGTTCTGCCGCCCCCCAAACCCCCCTGCCCTAATTATAACCAAACTTGTTTTTGGTGTAATCAGTGACAGTGACGATTCAGTAAAAAGGGGGCTCGGTACTTTTTAATGTCACACAAAACACGCAAATCACACAAAGAGAGCATTAAAATAGCCGATTTGAATACAAATAGCATAACTTATTGATTCGATCTCGATTTTTTATCAATGTCCGCTCACAACACGATTTTTAAGTGTCCGTTCACAACACGTCCACTCACAACACGACACCTTTTTAAACATTTAGGTTTAAATTGTTTTTAATCAATGAATATTACGTAGACGACGAAAAACTGCCACTATAAAGGCCTAAACTGCTAAAAGAATTCTACCTAACTATGTGAATTTAATCTGATATTTGGAGAGAAAAAAACTTTTTATGATTCAAATGTTTTGAAACCACATTTGAATTTCAATAACAAATCTACGATAACTTCCCTCTATATAAATCGAAACAACAACTACATTATCATCCATTATTCTCCGAACTCCATTTAAATTTTAATTATCGCATCGAAGTTCATTAAAATATTAACTCAAAATGGAGAAGTATCACAAACACCTCTAAGTCATTTCCCGAGTGCAAATAACACCCTCTCGAGTATGCGCGTGACATTAAACATTCTGCTGAACCCCTTTTGTGACACAGAATGAAATTAGCGGACTCGAAGGAGAAAGTGTCGATTGTTTCGACAACAGAAGAAAACAGAAGCTTTCCCCTCTCTTAAAAGAATTTAATTTATTTCATTGGATGACAAGCTGCAAAATATATATATTCAAAGCACACACGTCAGATGCATAATGAAAATTCGATTCTAGAATTTCGAAGAGGTATATCAGCTCCAGATTCAATTCATTAGGCTGTTTTTGAAAGTCGGAGAGATTAAAACGCTTGTTTTTCTTTTCGTAACTGTAACCGTAGAACAGCTGCCACGTATTTGTTTATATTAATGGCGTCGATGGAAAGTGAGGACAAAAGACGGGAATTTAATTACGGTGGAAACTCAGAAGTGAGTGGGTGAGAGGCTTTGTTGTAGAGTGACGATTTTGTGTGAGAAGGGTTCACATGAAGAGTGGTGGATGAAATTGTAAATACTCGTAAATTTAATTAACCTGACTTCTGCCCTCTGACTTATATAAACTATTGGTTGCATACTACACTAGCGGAAATAAAAATCCCAACACCAAGAAGGAAAGGAGATATCAAAGTCAAATTTATTTCTAAGATTGCACATAGTATCAATGTGAATTGATTAAAAAATCAGCCTTCCTGGATGTTAGGGGGCCGAGAAAATCGGTAAAGAGTGTTGTCTCCATAGGTGTCCATTACCGCCGTCACACGTCATGGTATTGAGTGACAGGGGATCTAAATGACTTTTGAGGGATTGGAGGACCATGTTCCCTCCTCAGGTAGTCCAAATTCATATGGTGCACCAGCGGACGTTGCATACCGGGCTAGGTGATTTCTCCTCTTTCTCCGGACATGTTTTGTGAGTGTTGGTTCTTACGAACGGATAGGCCAGGGTAAAAATGCAATATAGGGGGTTAAGAAGAAAGCTTGGACATTGCATAAAACATGTGTTTGTGCATTTTTCTCTTGAAATTTGTCCCCAGGACAGGTATGAAGGTAAGGACGGACAACCGGCTAAAAAACCTCAATGAAGCAGCTTTGGTTGGCCAAAATACCGGTAGATCATACTGAGGACAAGCGGCAGTGGAATGGATGTCGTTTGCAGTATTGCGGATCGTCCGTTCGGTCCGCATAGCTTCTTACTTCTTTGTCTATAAACAAGGGGCTTAAAATGGGCATTTCTTTTTCCAATAGTGCACGAATTAAGGAAATGAAAATCCCAATTTCATGACATTGTGTTTATGAGAGAGTCCTGCTTCGGTTTGGAGCACCACGACGGTTGGGTATGAGTTTGAAGACACAATTGAGAGAGCGCACTCAGCTGATGATTTTCTAATCGTTCCATGGAGTGGTAATACAGGGTAACGGAGTAGGGATGCATTGGATTCCATTTCTGCAACTCCTGAGTATGATTCACCAGTACTTTTTCCAACCAGAGCTGCGTCATTGAGATTTTGCAGCCGGTAGACCGTCCTTACCCTCAGACCTGTCCTGGGGACAAATTACAAGAGAAATATGCACAACCACATGTTGTATGCAATGTCCAAGCTTTCTTCTTAACCCCCTAGTTTGCATTTTTACCCCGTCTATCCCGTTCTCTAGAACCAACACCCACAAAACAAGTCCGGTCAATGAGGAGAAATCACTTAGTCCGGTATGGAACGTCCGCTGGTGCACTATATTAATTTGGACTACCTGAGGAGGGAACATGGTCCTCCAATCCCTCAAAAGTCATTTAGATCCCCTGTCACTCAATACCATGACGTGTGACGGCGGTAATGGATACCTATGGAGACAACACTCCTCACCGATTTTCTCGGCCCCCAAACATCCAGGAAGGCTGATTTTTTAATCAATTCACATTGATACTATGTTAAATCATAGAAACAAATTTTATTTTGATATCTCCTTTCCTTCTTGGTGTTGGGATTTTTATTTCCGCTAGTGTACAACCGGGCAGTGACTTGGCCAGAAAAAAATTTCGGTGGGGGATATTGAAATTTCGGGAGGGGATATGAGGTAAATTATATCCTTTTCTATAATCAAAAAAGGTAAATTTCTGAGTTTCGGGGGGATATATACAAATCCTCCCTCTGACTACTGTTGGTGCCACCAACTAGAACGATAATTCTCTTTCTAGCAACCCAACGTATATATTTATATATTGGAGAATGAATTATGGTGTCAAGAGTAGTGTCAAAAACGTCGCCAAGAAGAGTGGCACCGGGTAATACATAGCATACTATTTCTGTAAGCCAACTGAAGGTGTAACTTCTCATCAAAAGCACACATGAAAAATCGAAAAACTCTGTGAATTCGTCAACCTTCCTCATATACTTCAATATTTTGGGGGCTGCTCAAATAATATCTTAGCATATTTTGAGGGACTTTTAACGCCCTCAAATGAAATTGATATCGGAACTAGTTTTTTAACTCCAGATTCAATTCACACATGAAAAATCGAAAAACTCTGTGAATTCGTCAACCTTCCTCATATACTTCAATATTTTGGGGGCTGCTCAAATAATATCTTAGCATATTTTGAGGGACTTTTAACGCCCTCAAATGAAATTGATATCGGAACTAGTTTTTTAACTCCAGATTCAATTCACACATGAAAAATCGAAAAACTCTGTGAATTCGTCAACCTTCCTCATATACTTCAATATTTTGGGGGCTGCTCAAATAATATCTTAGCATATTTTGAGGGACTTTTAACGCCCTCAAATGAAATTGATATCGGAACTAGTTTTTTAACTCCAGATTCAATTCACACATGAAAAATCGAAAAACTCTGTGAATTCGTCAACCTTCCTCATATACTTCAATATTTTGGGGGCTGCTCAAATAATATCTTAGCATATTTTGAGGGACTTTTAACGCCCTCAAATGAAATTGATATCGGAACTAGTTTTTTAAAGAATTGTCGTGCTGAATACACACACTATGAAGGTATATTTTACTGTTGGTTTAATAAAATTTAAATTAAAACATTACAATTATTAACAAATATTTAGAAATAAATTATTTTACTAAACTAATCGCCAAAAATCTCGCAGTTAGTGTTCATACAAAGGTTAACCATTTTATAAATATTTATTTTTATTTAGCCATTCTAAAATAATTCTATTAAATTCTACTGTAAACAATTTATTTTACTGACAAAAATAAATTAATAAATAGTTTTAAGTTAATTACTATCGTATTAATCATTCACTAACCACCATGTTTTCGTTTCCTTGCCTTTAATATTTCCCGATTTGAATGATGAATTTAGAATTAGGAAGCCAACAAAAGTAAGTAGAAAACCTTGAAAGGGTCCCTTTCACCATTACTTGATTCACAGCAAACTTAAAATTAGATATTTACGCATAAACTCTCCCATTTACTCCTAACCTTACCAACCAGGTTGAAATTTTCAGCTATTGCCAGCCCTCTGAAAATTAAACTGTTAAATTTCCTACAATCCAATAACGGTCTAACAACTTGGTGTGTATGTGTTGGAATGAATTATTAACTTAGTAAGTTTCCCAAACTCTACTATGCATACTGGACGTAATATGATTTAGGATAATATAACTTTCTATGAATAGCAGTGACTAAACTGAAGTAGAGAGGCTAAATAAACTGCTTTAAATGTTCACAATGAAAGAGGTTTTATGTATTCAAAACCACGCTTTATTAAATTATGAACAATCCAATGTATTGAAAATAATCCTGATAATAAATGGAATTTCATAGGAAGTATTAACGTCATAGTAGAAACTATAACTATAAATCGAGTATACTTTTCAGAGTGATGAAACTTATAACACTTATCCATATGATTTATTGTAGCTTAATCGTTAACATAATGTCTAAGAAAGTGATTTTAATAGCACAGCAAGTCGAAAATTAAATCAAACGGTACTTAAGGATTAAGCCATTTCAAACTGTCTATAAAAATCTATTATACTAAATTAAACCATATAAAATGTATAGAATAAAAAATACTCAATTTCTCGTTAATTGTTCAGTTTAAAATCACCAAGATTTTTTTTGGATGCCACTTATTAGAAGCACAGCCAAGAATTTCAAACCATCATATAAAACTACGTAGTTATATCAATGACCATCGTAGAAATTCGATGATAATTGAATATTTGGCTTCTAAAGCAACTTGGCGATATTTAATGGGACAGTTAACGGAATTGTACAGAATCCTTAGAGATGTTTTGAAGGTGTTCAAAATCATTCGTGAATACCCGTCTCTCTCTCCTATTTCAAACTAACTACTCTAACCACACATAGACTCAAATTCAGTTATCTGCTGAAAAAATTAACCGAAACAACCAATAAAAATAATGTATATCAATCAGGGTTGAACCCAGATTTGACTTCAGGGGAGAGGCACCAGGATTCTGCAGCAGCAGAAACTGTGATGTTTTTGAAAATATCGAAGGGTAATATCCTTTTTTGACTCCAAAGTTACACAGTAAAGCATTAAAAACAGCGTTCGTCCCACTTTTTCCTGCTACACACCTGATTAAAATATCTGCATTAAAACATCGACCTTACCCTTCAAACTTAGTTTACTGTTGACCTTATCATGCATATCATTGATGAGGATCCAGAACATATATCAACAATATTTCAACGAACAGCTAGGAGGGTTTGTTAAATTTCACACACAGGTAGCAAGGAGGGAAGAAACAGGTGCGAGAACTTTCAATTGAAACACCGTGACAATTTAAAAACTTACGATTCCCCAGAGTAGTTGTTTTTGATATAGAATGGGAAATGAGCCGAGAAAATGTACTGAGGAAACTAAAGCAATGAAATAACTCATATATAAACTCTAGCGTGGCAAATTTTTAGCTAGTCGCATGAGGTTCGTCTGTTACAAAATTGGGCCACTTTGCGTTGTACGTATGATATGCGACAGCAACCAAAAGAAGAGGTCAAAAATAGAAACTTGTCCTTTTTAATTTGGCGGGCCAGTCATTTTGTTTCAGGACCAGTAAGATTAGCAAAGCACTAGTCCGCAGCACCAGTGGAATTTTCTCCCAATTTCTAACGCTGATTAAAAAGCTTCAAAACTACGATGTTTTTTTAGAAATTATCTTCAGATACAATTTTTATTTAATAAACTAGGGAGCTACCGCCCCCTGCTCGCTATCGCTCGCCAACCCCCGTTAACTGCTGACGCTGATACTTAAGGATCTCTTTGCCATCCTCACAAAACACAGCTCACAGCACTTACTCATTTTATAAAACATTCTTAAAACAGGGGAACTACTTCTCTGGGGTATTCTTTCAAAAAAGGGGAATATTCATTCAGCGGCAAAATTTTAACAGTTCCTTTATGGCAATATGAATTGGCGGATCGCCATTTAATTCCAAGAAAATTAGTAACAAAGCAGTGTAAACTTTCTTTTACCATTTCCCCAAGGTAATGTTTTTCTCACACAGATCCATTCAGAAGCAATGAAACATCTCCGGAATAAATTTTACTTTCTTAAAATTTTTAATGATTTTCATTGATTGTCTGTGAAAAATGTAGTAATTATCGTAAACATCACGAAAATTTAGAATTTTGCTTCATGAGAACAAATAAATATCGAAATTGTGTCAGTTTCATAGCAATGACACGAATGTTCTGACTTTCGATTTTTATCTTTATTCCTAAAACATTCCCCCGCCATATCTAGTTTTGTCTTTTGGCATTATAAAAAAAGTTACCTTTTACTACCTTAAATAACATAACTTGCAAAAGGATATAAAAATAATTATTATTGTAATAAATAAATGCAAAAGTTCAAAATTTCTGAAAGCGAGTTTATATTTTATTGTAAATATAGTAATGATTAGGTTGCCACAACGACAAAGATAAATATATAAATATGAATTAATTATTTAAAAATAAAAGATAAATTATTTATACATTCGTTTTAAATATAATTAAAATCGTTTGAACAGCAAAAATATAAATATTGTTAAAAAGAATCCAATATATATTTTTTAAATTAGTGCGATAAATAGAAAGATGATTATTTAATGTATTTGAATGTTAAAAAACCAGTGAAATATATTTTCAATTGTTTTAAAATTCATAGTTTCTTGCTTTGTAACTGCGACCTTATCCGAAATCTAAAAAAATGGAAATATTTTAAAATTAAGAATTTTTTTGAAAAATCGAAGGGCTTACTCGGAAATCCGGAAAGAATTCGGACATTTTAATACCATATATGTGTCATTTGGTTCAGTAATTAAAAAGCCTTTCTCTGGAAACCATTCACCAAAAACTTTTTTTTAGAATAGAGAGATATTTACCATTTTTATTTAATAAAATTTATTCAGATACCATTTTTATTTAATAAATATAAATTTTATTTAATAAATATTAACCAGCAATAAATGGTGAAATTCTCCTTTCATTTACCTTGCCTTTCTGGAATTAAATCTGTCCTAGGAATGCCATTGTCATTCCAGCAGATGAGTGGAGGACTAATCAATGGTCACCACTTTTTCAGTTATAGTCGGCTAGACTAGTACTTGCCCTCCTCTCTCTTGCGTTACCATCCTATACCGTGCTGATGAGTCCTAACAAGGACGAAACCGGTCCACGGTTGGAGGTGATGCTTGAGAGTTGTGAGAGTACACCAAATATTTACCCTTCTGGGAGGGGCATATGCCCCCGTGCCATCCCCTGGATCCCCTACTGAAATCAATGGATCTAAAGCAATTCTATCCGAATGATAGACTCCCACTCTGGAATATGCTGATGATACCCTTTCTCAAAAGGAAGCGAGTCGCATCTAACGAAAAAAAAAACACCTGATTTTCTAACACACGCCAATACTCCTCAAGCACAGAATAGTGTTTACTTCCAATACACCTTCTTTGGCGAAATACCACAATCTGTCCGAACCTGGAATAGATAGCACAAGAAAAGGGACGGTAACGGGACAGAAAAAAGAACACACTCGGAAGCCCCCTCGCGCCCCCTGTCTTTAAATATATATAAGGTCCTTTTTTCTTCTTTCCTCTGAGATGTTCCAGATCGAAAAATGTTTGCTCGAACGAACTTGATCTGGATTTAACGCCGGAATATTTTTCTCTAAAACTTTCTTTCCAAAGAGTATGCCGACCGGTGGAAAGCAGAATGGGATTTATAGAATACAGAATGGGATAAGGCTTAACTTTTTTTTCCTGGGACTTACCATAAATATAGGCACATCTCCAGTGCAGATGAAGCAAGGGGTTCTGGATGTATAAATTTGACTTGGCTCTCTTCGAGGCGAATAGGTTATATGAGGAGCAAACAGTCAAACCGTGTTTTCTCAAAAAAAAAATGAGTTACTGCTATTTTCATGATCTCCACTTTAAATTGCACAAAATTATGCTTTTATCTTCAACTAAAACAAGTTTTAACCTATTCTAAAGCTACTTAGAAAATTGATGTTTCAATCAAAAAGTGTTTCCTCTAGAGCAGTGTTTCCCAACGTGGGGCGCACGCCCCACCGGGGGGTAATATGATTTTCTAGGGGGGCAATTTGAAAATTCTCAACCAAATTGCCCCCTAGATGGAACATGGATAACCAGTATCTATTGACTTTCCAAGAAGGATTTTTGAGAAAAAAAAGACGGGGCATGGAAAATTTTGAAAGCCTTTGGTGGGGTATGGACCGAAAAAGGTTGGGAAATACTGCTCCAGAGCCTGTTTTCAGTCAAACTGATTCCTCTAGTCAGCCAATCATAGCTATTCTTACTCGTCACGTGACCCACTCATTGGAAGTTAGGTTGACCCACTCATTGGTCAGCGTAAAGTTCGTGATGTAAAAATATTGATGGGGACTTCTTGATACGAAATCATCTAATGTTTATTTTTAAAATTTACAATGTATATCAGAAATAAAAATAATAGTTTTTGAGAAAAGTAGAGAAAGTGTCATAGTCAAAGCTTCTTAAAAAGGGTGTTACCGTCGTAAAAAGATTATTCTTACAATTTCGTCCTCTTAGTCATGCAATATCACTTAAAAAGAAAAAAGATGTAGAAAAGCTTTTGAAATTAATGTATAGCGAAGAGTAGCAAAATCAACAAGAGTTTATTTGGTATAAAGAAATTATTACAAATAATTTAACTGCAGGCAATAAGGAAACGCAAGAAGTATGTGATTGCTTGGATGAAGATATTGGATTAAAAATTTAGAGGTTGTCTACAATTTTCAGATCTATTTCTCATGTCCTTGTCAACTTCATTTCATAATTGATTTATTAATATTTCTCTTATTCAATTACAAAATGATATAAAATAACATTTTTAATAAAATGTGTATTACCTTATTTTCATTCAAAAAGTGTTTTATCCATGTTGGAATCAATCAAACCATGTTTCCTCCTCTGTGTTTGGTCAAAACGTGATTTCTCCGAATTTCAAATGCAGTTTTTAGTAATTAATTTTAAGTTTTTAGAAAAATTATGACTACAAATCTTCTCAGTAACTCGTAATAGAACTAAAAAAACGATAATTAGGTTTTAAAATTAGTTATTTTTTAAATTATTAGTTTTTTGTGTTTCCTGAAAATTTGTATCCGAAGGAGAATGCATGGTTTGACTGTTTTCTCCTCATATAGAGCTCGCTCTGATGCGAATTCAATCGGAAATGCATATGCCTGAACGTGAACATATGCCCTGTCAATTGATTTTATTAGTGCGTCTTTTCATAGAGAAATATAATTATACGGGTCAATCCGTGTAAAGCAGTAGTTGCGTTAGTTAATAGAGCTTAATTTTAATATAATTTTTTTAATAAATATTTAAATTACAAACAAACGGTACGGTGAGATTTTTATCTTACCTTGTATTTCAATAACTTCTTAATAGGTTATCTACATTATAAATCCAATGTCATTTATGTAGCTTATAAAATTTGGGATAAGTTAATTCAAATGCTACTAAAAACCGATCTTTTAAAGAAATGTAAAATCAGGAAAAACAAAATTGAACAATTAGCTCAGAACTCGCATGTTTTCTTTCCTCCTATAAACTTTTATCCTGCTATAAACCTAATTTTCCTCCTGTAAAAATTTTTTTAATTGTACTTTTTGACAAATCCAATTTTTCTAAATTTTTCCTTTTTAAAATGTCGTTATTTTGATTATCTGAATAGTTCCCGATAAAAATCTGAATAAGAAATACCAAAATGCTACTTTAGATACCAAAAGATCCTTTGAAATAAACTACAAAGAACAAATCTTGAAGCCATGATTAAAATCATCAAGTTAATATTACCATGAAAAATTAAAGTATAAAGTATAAATGAAAATTTTAATTAATCTGCTTTAATTTTATCAAAAAGCTAATTTACCCCTTCTCTTATTACCCAATAAAAACTATAACATACCGTAGAGAAAGCTTGAACAAAACACTGTAGGACCTTTTAGCTACAATGAATAAAGTTAGTAATGGGTACTTATGAGGATTTATGATAGAAATAAGATCTTTCCCTAGAGAATGTCTCCTTAACCATATTTCTACTAAGAATCATAATCCTTTACACTCATGGAAGAACACAAATCTTCATTATTTACTTCTTATGTTTTGCCCTTGCACATTATGGGAGATTTCTACTATTTGTTTCTAATTTTCCTTCTGGACTTAAAGTTTTGAATTAAAAATTTTGTGATCACGAGTAATTTTAATTATTGTCCTGGTGAAAGATCAAAAGCTAAATTTATTTGAAAATAGCTTTAAATGTTTGCGTATTAACAGGAAGAAAAATTTAATATGAGATTTTAGTAAACATTCTCCATGTGAATGACCAAACCCAAAATCTATTTAAAAATTTTAAATGTACAAGTGTATATTGACAGGCAGCAAAATTTTACCGGTGATTTTAAAAGCGTAATTTTCTATAACAATAACATGATAATGTTATTTCCTCATCAATTATGTTTATCGAAATTTTATAACTAATAAGTTTACTTTTTAATATTGAAAAATAAAATGGAATTATACATTAACAAAATAAAAAGTTATCATTATGACTCTTGTTTACTACTTTTACCAATGTATAGTATAAAGCTGGGATACTAGGGTTTTTTTACTAAATAAAATGAAACTTATAAAAAATAGCAGTAAGATAATCCAAAAAAAATTTTAGAATTTCAAACAAGTTTTTTTAGTTTGTTACATTTTTATGTAATCAAATTACTATATCCTTACTTAGGTTGTAATAAAAATGATTTATTTTAATTTCTAGTATCATCCACAATGTTAATTTTATGATCCCCCTCCCAAAAAAATTAAATGTAACCTTTTATTGATAAGTAAAAGTAAAAAATTGTTATAAATGTATAACTTTTTTTTGTGGACTAACATAGTTTTCTAACTTTTTAGCTTCAAGTAAGAAACTTTTTATCTGTGAGATGAAAGGGTTTCTAACATGGATGATGAAAAGGATGAAATGAAACCATTTATCCCCTCTATGATTTATCCCAATATTTGATAAGGTTTCAACAAGCTGAAAAATCACACTCTATTAGTGTTGATTTATCGAGTTATCTTGGAAGACGGGGTGATGAAGCAATTTTGTTTCTTTTCCAAGATATTGACGGATTGTTTATTGCTTTATTAAGTTATGAATCGTGCCGCTATCAGTTCTGAATTCTTCTGGTATCACGATTCAGCGAAAGAAATATTTCGATATCTATTTTGATTGCACTATAATACACTATTGTTTTTGTTTCTTTGCATTTCAAAGATTTTTATTAGTATGTCATTTTATAGACTAATAAATAAATTAAATGATCATGTGAATTATATAAATGGTATTTTCGGATTAGCCGAGAGTCAGCACCAAGTTACTAGTATATCGTCAAAAATAATAATCAAATATCAAGAAAAAAGTATTAAAATGTTTTTGTTTCATTTTAAGATGTTATTTTCATAATACCGCCATTATAGTCCGATTGGCGAGATTTGCACCCGGCTTATCATAAAGAGCCAATTATATTAAGCAGTTTTTTTAAATGAGTGATAGAATCTTAATCCATCACAACTTTTATTACACCAATCGGCAAATTCTTTTTCAGATTAATTAGATCATCCGTTCATTTTTCAAAATCTCCCCTTAATGTTAAAACTTACATTACTAAAATTGGCTCTCATAATTCCATTTTGAAAAAGAAGCAAAACGGCATGAAAATTCTCCACTGATAAGCAACAAATCTCCATGGGCCTCACGGGAAAAAACCTAACATACTCCCCCATCAAAAGGAAGCAAAAAACTTTTCTAAAGTTACCTTACCACACATTTGTTTCTTCTTTTAGCTTGTCTTTCTATAAAAGCCGCGTGTCGCTGTTCACCCCGTTGACACGTGTTCCTAGCTCCCTCTGTGCTCACGGACTTGGCCGGATCTCTGATTCCCCGAAAAAGAAATTTATTTATTTACTATTGAACTTTTTTCCCTCATCAGGCTTGCAGGAGTTCGGGGATTATCCCCCGAGTTTCGAGGGGGTCTAGTCCCTCAATCTGGCGTGGGGGGATAAAGACGGTGGGGCGTTGTTTTTCTTGCGACTCACGGACAGGGGAATTTGGTAGGCGATGCCGGTGACAGGTTTGGGGAAATGGAAAGGTGTGATGGAGATTGTGTCGTCCGGATTGCTCTGTTTTGTTGGGGGAAAGGCTTGGGTTTTTATTGTCTTCTGGAATAAAATTCGAAATTGCTTTGTAATCGGAGGGGGAAATATCCGCTACATTGAGCTTGGGAAGATTTAGTTGGCACCTGTACTGGGGTGTTGAATCTTATGAGAATAATTCTCTGTAACCCAATAAATTTTCAATAAATATGTACATTTTTAAAAAGGAGATAAAAATAATTGAACATAATAAAAACCTATATCACAGTCCTTAATCACTTTCGCAAGTCTTATTTAGCTAAGTGACAGGATGTTTCAGCATGTACCGAAAGATTATTTGCTTGAAGTATAAATAATATAAAAATGTCCGAAGGACTAAACCTCTACTGCCCATAGTTTTGGAAAATATCGCGAAAGAAAAAACAAAAAGGTAAGATATCACATCCAGCATAAAAAAGGGTTAAGGTAAACTTAATCAGAACATGCGGTTTATTTGTGTATTTTTTGCTCATTTGGATCTGCACTGACCCAGTTTCTTGTTTATAGCGAAAGGTAACCCTCTTTGGTATTATTTATAGCACCTAAGTGCAATAGAAGTCAAACCCATTTTAATGCATTTCCTCTCCTTTAAACAGACCATTTTGCACCACAAAGAACGATCCGTACATCACTTCCAATCACCATCCATAACATAAGCAACAACAACAACTGGCCAAGGCCATACACAAAACAGACAACCCTGAACAACCCTCGACTCCATTCATCGCCACCCTATAAAAGCCCGAACAACAATGCACGCTTTATTAAACAAACACAGGAGCTGCTGAGAAGTATATTGGTCTAAGTGCAAAATTACAAAAATCTGTTGTCAGTTGTTAATATCAGAAAATATGGTCATCTTTCCAGATCGATCCTTTATTTGGATAGCCCAGGAAATTTAGGGTTTAATAGAACACTAATTTGAAAGTGGCTGAATATTTCAGAATAAGTTCTCAATAAGATGTAATACTAAACTTGGGAAGTCCTCAATGGACTGCATTAAAAAATGGCGGATCAAAGATGGCCGCCATTTAGCTTTTTATCCCTATCGGCATATGTGCTGTGGCGTTTCTTTTCACCTGTTTTGCCCCATTACCATAACTGTACCGTGTACCTGTATAATAATCCGAAAAAAAATACACTATCATTAAAGAATACACTATAATACACATTAAAGAATACGCTATTATTAAAAATGTCTAAAGGACTAAACCTCTACTGCCCATAGTTTTCGAAAATATCGTGACAGAAAAAGCCAAAAGGTAAGATATCACAAACAGTTGCTCATTTGGATCTTCACTGACCCATGTTCTTTTACATTATCTTGTTTATAGCAGAAGGTAACCCTTTTTACACAAAAATATTTGGAAATTGACTTTAAATGAAGTCGCGTTTGGTGTGGTGAGTATTGGGAGCCCCAAGCCAACGGTGCTCTAAAGTGACAGCAGGGTTGGCTGGAGTGGACCCAATTGAGATGGACCCAATGGGTTTTTTCAAAAAAAAACATGTGAAAAAACCCACATTTTGGACACATTTTTGGTTTTTTTCAAGAAAAATCAAGATTTTTGCAGTTCCTTCAAAACTTAAGGTGTTTTTTTTTCAAAGTTTAGGATATTTTTAAAATTTTGAAGGGTTTTTTCAAAATTTAAACTAGGTTTTAAAAATTAAATGGTGTTTTTTCAATTTCAGGGAGTTTTTTAAAAGTTAAATAGGTTCTTTCATTCTCAGTGGGTTTTTTCATTATTGAATGGGGTTTTTTCAAAATTTAGGACGTTTAAAGTTCAAACTAGATATAAAAAATAAGGAAGATTTTTTAAATTTCAGTGGGTTTTTTCAAAGTTTAAGATATTTTTTAAATTTTAGTGGGTTTTTTCAAAATTTAAACCAGGTTTCAGTAAATAAGGGGTGTTTTTACAATTTCAGTGGGTTTTTCAAAGTATAAAAACTTTGAAAAACCCACTTAACTGTGGAAAAACTGACATTATTTTGACAGAACACATTTAAGATAGAAAGAACTCACTAAAATTTGAAAAACCCAATTACATTTTAGGAGAAAACCCACTAATTTTGAAAAACCCACACTTTTTCCGAAAAAACCCAGTTTTATATGGGTTTTTTCAGGGTTTTATTGAAAAAACCCGATAAAACCCAACCCACTTGGGTTTTTTAAAAAAACCCGGGTTTTTGCAACCCTGATTGACAGTTTCCACACAAAGGGAAGAAAATTTTTTCGTTTGTTTTCGAGTTGCTGAATCCTAAAATCAAGTTAACTGTCATGTAGAAAGTAAGCTTCTCATCACAGGTAGCCCCTTAAAAAAACAATTCCCCTAGATTACCCCATATACTTCAAAAACTAAAAGTTTCTGGAAAATTATTTCATCAACATAAAAGTACGCAAATTTTCCTACAAAATGCACTTGTGTATAACTTTGTTTCTCTGACGAGAAGTCAAAACCGCTAGAACGCATTGAAAAAGCAACTCCAAGAAGGAGTAAAAACGCCTTTTTTGAGACCCAACAAAACAAAAACATAGAATCTGTAGGAAACATGTTTAGAAGTTAGCATGCTCTGTTAAATAAATCCCTTAATCAAACTAAAATAGGTGGACTTAATTCACTATCCATTTTAACCCCCTCATAAACCTCCAAACATAACGTCCGTTTTAAAACGACCCCAAAGGAATTTCAAGCACCAGATCTTTACCGAAAAGCCACTTCAGATTGAGCAACACCTCCATACATTTCATATTCCTTCCAATAATGACCACCCCTAACAAGCAATTAGGTTATGCTTCCACATGGACTACTCCCGAAAGACCCCAAACGATAATTTTTCCCGCTGACGTCAAGGTCCGCAATAACCCGCAAGGTATCCTGGGAAATTACCGAGCTAATACAATTAAACTTATAACCTCCATTATATCGTCTGTCGCGGGACCCCTTCTTTGGCTCACGAACAATTAAAAGGAAGGAATGTCAGGGCCGCGAGGGCAGTTTCGGACAGAAAATTCCTTTTGGGGGTATTAGGTTCCGTTGGTTAGGCTCGGAATGTGGCGGATTCGTGGTAGGAAGGCTGCAGTTTTAATTAGTGAAGACTGGTGAAGAATCTGATGTTTCCTCAGTTTCTAAACCGTGCAATGATGGGTTCCTGGCCCATGTTATGAAGTTATGAAGTAATTTTAAAACTAAGTGATAATTTAAGTTTTTTGTACGCACCAATTGTTTTTTTACAGACTGTGATCTCCCTAGAATTATCCTAAAGTGATAGAACCAAAGTGAATTTTCATTAAGATAATAAAAGCTTAGAATGGGGGAGAGTTGAAATTCTAATTAATGCTTGTTTTCAGTGTATATGTATGTTACTGGCAATGTGATATATCCGGGCAATACTAATAATGACCGCGTATTTCGGGCAAAGTGATAATACCTATTGATAAAATTCCATTGGATTTATCACGTTGCTCACCTCACATCGGGCAATAATGTGCACGGTTTTCTCATTTTTCCCGTAACATAACAAATATAGAAATAATACTGGGCCGTATTTAGGCGTGTGTAGCATGTGCAATAGAACATGGAGGAAGTATTCTTGAGGAATGATGAATCTACAGCAAGCTAATGAGATACATATTGCACAAATGCTAAATATTATCCGATTCACTTATTATCCGATTCACAATTCTTATTAAAGAATTTTCTTTTGTGTAATCAGGCACAAAAAAGACAACATTTTTTTACAATTAGGAAGAATGGCAGATGTGCATTTTCCTTAGTGACTAAGGAAAAGGCACATCTGCTATTCTTCCTAATTGTAAAAAGAATGTTAGTCCATGCATTTCTATCTTTGTCATTCAATTTGCTTATGATAGGATAGTCTTACCCACATGATAGGATAGTCTTACTTCACAGCAACGTTTCCTGAACCCAGTACGTCACTACGCGGAAGGAGAAAGTGAGTAAACCCAAAGCCTATTGGGTTGATCGGAGGAATTTCGATACGTGAATTGTGATAAAAAGACACTATTTATACATGAATTGAACGAAGTAATTATTTTTTAAAATTGACGTTTTTGTTTCACTCGAAATAAGGAAGTTGCATGTGTCAGATTTTCAAAAACAAACAAGTGTTCCGTATGGTTTTTTGTATGGTAAAATTAAATATCTAGTCAATTTTTCAAAAAAATGTACAGGTAATTAAATATTTTAATTCAAAAGTAGAGAAAAAAACAAGTGACTGAAAACGTTTATTGTTTAAAGATCTCAACAATCATACCATCAACTCCATTGCTTTCCAACAATGTTTATCGTAAGATGACGTCAGCATACGATGATCCCAAACTCTTGGCGTTTTTGCGCGCTTTTAAAAAGTGGATTTTTGTTAATTTTTTGGCAATCAAAAAATTTCTCGATCGGCCTCAAATTTTGGGTAGTTGCTTATTTTTGCAAGAAGAATTGATTAAAAAAATAAAAAAAAATCATGCAGCTTCCTTATTCAGACACCGCGATGGGAACTACTTTGTTTGTTAGTGACGTAGTAGGTTCAACTTAAGTTGCTGTCTAGTATAGCCTGGATTCACGAAATAGTTGAAATTAGCTAATTAGCCGAAAACTCTTCGGCACAGCAAGGGGGGCGTTCTCCCTCGGGTCTCTTCCATGAGTCCCAGATGTCCAACAATTTACTACTACAGTTCGTGCAAATGGTAATTGGCAGAAAACAAGACAACTTCGTGTAAGACAACCCGCAAAGTGCAACAGCTAAGAGCGAGATAGAAGCGTCTACGGTTTCCCCGCAACTTCGATCACAATCGTATTTCGATGCAAAGAAATCGAATACTGCCGAAGAAAAATCGGATACAAGAATCGGATATTCCCTGATGGATCCGGCGATATACAATTCGCCCATCTGTCGAATTCAAGAAAACGGAGAGGGGAAAAATTCCTTTTCCGTACTTTTTTTCACAGCACGCAATGAGTCACGGACGCTTCTGGAAGTGACAGTGATGTCACCAACTTGTCATTACCGAAATCTTTTGGATAACGCAGATGATGATAAGGCCCTGACGTTCGCCCGATTAGGGGGACATCTTTAAATGGTGATCGAACCGACGAAAAAAAAATAAATCGAAGGACAAGAGCGGTAATTTTGCGTCGTCGCGAAGATCGATGAACGTTATTAATGTTATTTCGAAAGCAGATGCAACGCGAACATGAAGTGATCGTGTATGAGCGAGGATGTGCAATTTAGGGCCGATTTATATGGTTCTTTGAATGCGACGCGATCATACATATTCAACAGTCGTTCATACTAATAAGTCTAAAAAGGATACCTGAGTCATAACCAAGAAATAATTCCGGAGGCGCATATGAAGTAGTTTAAAGAAAGTTTTCTGAGTTTATAGGGGATATATCCGCCATTCATTAGAACATCCACTCAGAATACTCAAATAGTTCATAAAATAGAAAAACATTAAGAAAAGGTGTTAATAACGTAAAATTTGAGTATTTTTATGAAGTTTTCTACTGTTATAAAATAAAGTCGTAACTTTTAAATTCCCTGTTACGAAATAAAGGTTATCACGCATTTATTTTTTGTGTTTCTATTCGGTTTATTCTAAATGAAAATTATCAACATTAAATAAATAACTCTTACAAAAGATAGTGTAAAACACAAATTATATTTTTATACCTAAAAGTAAACATAAAAGTAACACTATTAAACTAGTACACACAATCAGAATTTTTCTTAGAATTTGTTATAATATTTTAGAACAGAAAAATGCCTCTTCAACTTTGTTTTACGTCATTTAAACCTGGTGAAGTGTAAAAATGAGTTTGCATGAGATTTCTATAGATTTCGTTTATAAATGGAAGTTAGAATTGATGTATTTCTATGAGTTCCATGGGGCTGAGTTCAGCACCAGTTCTTTTGTCGTAAAATCGTGAGTGTGGGCAAAAAGAGGTTAAAAAACGAGTTTGCCACGGTCGCGTCGCGTATAATGACCTTTGCAAATACACCCTCATGAACTGTTTTTCAATTTTGCGTCTTGTCCCAAACAGTGGGACAGATGTTCTGTCGTCGAAGATGTAATTAGAACAAAAATAGCTGTGAAAAATACGGGCAGGGGAGGACAGTCAAGGGGGGTAGTAATGCGTTGTTTAGTCGCTACTGAATATTAACACGGGATGAGTATGAATAAGAAATGAAAGTTTGTATTCAAGGTGTCCATTTTGTAGCTGTTAATTCCATGTATTAAACGAACGACTTGAGGAAATGGTTGGTTTGAGGAAGCCCGAAGGCCTAGTAGAGGCGGAAAACAGTAAGAGATTTTACGAGGCGATTTGTACGTGCCAATTTCCTTCCCCAAGTACTGTAATTTTTTAATTGTGATAAGGAAGTGGAAAAAAGTATAATAGAAAGTTGAAACACACCTGTAAACTTATCAAAATGAATCTTCATAGGATATTTAAAAATATCCATCACAATTCAGTCAATTTTCACGCAACAGACAATAGGGGATAACTCTTATTTAATTTGAGGGTGAAAATGCTAATACAAAGTTCTATACATCATAAAGGAATCCAGTCTTGTGTTCAATGTTGTTACCTTATTTCACTAAGGTAGAAAATTAAAACAGCTGCTCTTCCTTTCTTTAATTTGTTAAAAATATTTCGTATTGAATAAGTTTTACTAGTAATTATTGGATTAGTATAACATAATATTAATATAGTACTCATAGAAGTACAAAAAATAAAATAATAGTATACCCTCAAAAAGTAAAACTATTAAATAATGCAAAAGGATATCACTTAACTTGAAAATTTGGATTTTCAGTTGGTATTTCAAGTATTATGTTGGTTATTAGAGTTTTATAAGGTAAGTTGAAAATATTGTTATTGTAAACATTAAAAAACCTAGTGTGTAAAACGCATACAAAAAGATTTACAGAAGATTTTTTTATCTTCTTGCAAGGAATTTATGTTAAATTATTCGAAAGTTTAAAACACAAATTATTGTAAAAATGTTTCATGAGTTAAATATCCATCAAAATAAATATCATGATTTCATGAAACATAACATGAAATAAAAAGTTTTATAAAAGTGTTTAATAAATATCCGCATATCACGGATAGGAACTACTTAAAAGCGGAATTTTAAAACACTAGAAAAACATTATGAATTACTTTAAGATTCCCAACTTAACAAGGTAATTCAGATTCAAATTATAATTCAAAGATATTTTAAATTACCATAATTTTACAAACATTATAATCTTCATTATAATCATAACAAACATTATAATCTTACAAACATTATACATCTTTAAATCTTCATAAGAAAAATCAGATTTAAAGAAATTAAACGAATATCGGTCAGTTTATTCATCTGTACAACAAATAATTAAATTATCATCATAATCTTTATGAAACTTGATAAATAACTAAAAACCCACAACAAATACTGTGTGGAAGCAGAAACGAGTAAAAATATATGATGAATATATTCCAATACACAACAATCCAAATTCAAATCATTATTCAAAGAAATTAAACGAATATATCATCACTTCCGTACAAAAAAAACCCTGCATAAAAAACTTCCGACATCAGCAACTAAAGCGAAATGTGTTACATGGGAGACCCTTGATTCATAGCTGGCTTCACTCATATAAACTCTCACTGAAAAAGACCCTAAAGTAGAAAAATGCTTCGTGTTAGTCATTCTTTAAGAAAAAATTCCCACCATTTTTTGCAACATTCTTTACCTATTCACTAGCGAGAAATGTAGAAGTCTCCTCTAGAAAAAAAGCTCAAAAAGTGGGTGACCCGTACCTCTTCTTCTCGCGTAATCCTTTTTTATAAGAAGAAAAAGGTGAAAAATAAGGGTTTTCTCCACCCTGCGCTTTACATCGACATCATCGAATAAAAATGTAATGATGCTATAAATTTGTCCCTTCATAAAAGGATTTAAAAACCGCTGTGGCAACATAATTTTTAAAGGCATTGTGTGAAAGGATGCCCGGGCTTTAAATTTCTTCCCTCGTAAACTTCCCGTTAGGTTGCGTAGTATAGTAGTGAAAAGTTTATTTTTCTTAACTAAACTGAGAAAGACGGGAAAGAGACACAATTGGTTATGGAAGGTAGTGAGTGAAGCACGCGAAGTTTCGTGGAATAAATCAAGTGAACTTATGCAAAAATATCATTGTTAATATTTTTAATATAATTTTTTGAAAAAGACTTTTTTGCTAATCCATTAAAAAGATTTTAAAGTTATCCCCCTTCTGCGCGTCTATCCAGACTTTTTTGAAAAGCCCTACTTTTATATTGTTATAAAACCTCTTCATCACTTTGTAAATTTTAAATTAACTTAAAATCGGGTTCCTTTCGGCCAGTCTTATTATGTTGGTATTGTAAAATTTATAAAGAATAAAATGGCTTAGTTGCGATATAGAAGCATGGAATGGATCATTTTAGAGTAAAAAATAATGTTAAGGTACATTTTGAGCTAAAATATTTAGGGATGGGTACTAAAAGGGACCCAAATGTGTTCTAAGCAGATCCCTATATTCGTTAAGTTACTAGGTGTATTTTTATTCTAAGTATGTTTTGTATTTTACTTCTGTCGTTTGCTTTCACAATAGATTTCATAAACTAATCAGTACCTTAGAAAAGGTTTTAAAGAATACCACTCTCTTGGTTTAATATAATCTTCTTGTTCAACTCAGGTATGTAGTTTGTCACTTCATGAAATAGTAGTTTCATACGGTGTCGTGAAAAAAACGTTCAAAAAACAAAAAAACTCATAGCTTTACACATGTAATAAATTTGTTTTTTTATTGAACGGTTTTTGCATTGAACGGTTTGTTCGTACATCCGTTTCATACTTAGGAAAAACCTTCAAACACATTCAACTAAGTAGGGGAGATCAGGCTAATATGACATACCACTTTTGCAAAGCAACTGCGAGAGATTATTTGATTAGATTTTCTATAGTTTTCTAAGCTAATGAAATGTTTTTTAATGCTCTAACACCCCTAATTGAGTAATATCATAAACTTTCTTTTTTCTTTTTCAAAAACTTACTTTTCGAAAAAAGTAGAAAATATGTCATTTTACCCGATATAAGGACAAAATGACATAGTACCTTAAGAAGAAAAAAAAAGGATTTTTTCAGCAAACAGAATTTTATTTGATTCCAAACAATAACTATATTAGTTTTTAAGCACTTTGACATAGTCTATAGTTAATTTTTTTGAGAAAGATAATCAGCAAACTAAACAAAACTGTAATGTGCTTATCAAAAAATAGTTTGTTTTTATTAGAAAAAAACAAGAACTCTATGTGATTTTAACTCTAGTTACATTTTTAGAAAGTTTAACTAGCCACGATAGCCATAGGGATAAGACATAAGTGTGTCATAAGATAACACACTATGTCATTTTATACCAACTAGTTTTATGTCATTTTACCCTGAAAGGTGTATTTTTATTTATTTTCAATTTCTTTTAAAACAAAAAGACAAATCAACTTCCTACAGCATGAAATATAGTATTAATTGGATATAAATCCACACAAGAACCATAGTTTTGGTAAAACCAAAGGTTTTGTATAAAAGAGAGCTCCTTATAAAAACGCTAGACAAATATTTTGACACTTACGTTTTCGATTTTCGTTCACCACGAGGTAAGAAATGCTTTTCAAATAATGGCGTCTGTTTGTTTTATTTTGGATGCAATAAAAGAAGAAAAAAGCTACAGACACGTGCTGCCCTTCTGCTAAATTTCAAGAAAATCAAAAAAAAAATTAACCCGAGTATGCTATGCAAATATGCCGCTATAGCCTGATTTCCTTTTTTTTGCCAAAAAAAAGATCATGGTAAAGATCATGACCTCTAGAAAATAATCTAAGCATGCACCTGGTATCATATAATTCCTGTACTATATTGATATTACCCTCAATACAGGGCGTAGTCCCTTGCAGACCATGTCAGGTGCACCCACCTGTCCCTTACAAATATCAAAACATATTATTCAACTGGAACACCCAGAAGTATAATTAGAGACACGAAGACAAGCATCCGTGACACATTATGCGCCTTGTCACCAATACCTCCCACTGAGGTCTTGAGTCCAGTACACCGAGTCGAACAACACCCTCCCAGGTAAATTACCCTCTAAGAAACCATCATGAATTCGAAATAGGCACGATTCTGGGACTAGTTTATTGTAATTGACTGAATCAATAAGAGATCGCTTCAGAGCTCTCGACAGAAAACGCAAGGCAATTATATCAAAAGCATTCCTTATTCCATCTTCCTCAACTACTAGTGTTCACTATCTTAGGTCAGAGGTTCTCAACTCGAAAGAGTTAGCGAACCACTAAGCTAAAAACATCTTCATTCACGTTTTAATACGGTTATTTTAAGAGAGCAATTTTAATCAATTCACTCCCCAATAGATAGCGATAACTTTAGCTAAATTCACTCTGGAAACCTCTGGGTTAGTCATCGGAACGGATTTTACCACCCCATCCCGTTCAACTTTCACTGTTTCACTGGTTCAAAATTATATATTTGATCTTCAGCATCTATCAGTTCCTAATCATTTCTCTGTTCTTTACCACTTTTTTGCTCTCCAGCAAACCTCTGGGTTTGTCATCAGAACGGATTTTACCACCCCATCCCGTTCAACTTTCACTGGTTCAAAATTATCTGTTTGGTCTTCAGCATCTATCAATCAGCATTTCTCTGTTCTTTACCATCCCTTTGCTCTCCAGCAAGCATATCTGTGATTTTGAGCCTCAATGCTCTTAAGCATTCCCTTGCACCTCTTTGCCTTTTAGCCCCCTTTTACCCCTCAGAAAATATTCGAGCCTCTTTCTGCCCTTTAGCATCCCTTTCTTCTTCAGCGAATATTTGTATTTGAGCACCTGTTATCTTTAAGCATCCTCTTGCTCTCGAAATTCTTTTTGCCCTTAAGCACCCTTTTGCTCTTCAGGAAATATTTTTTCATGAGCACTTATGTTCCTTTGTCCTATATCATCTTTTTGCCCTTTAAAATCTCTTTACTCTTCAGCAAGTATTTGTCCTTAAGCCTCTATGCCCTAGGGTATCTGTCTTTTCTTTAGAATCCCCTTGCCCTTTAATCCCCCTTTCTGCACTTTAGAATCCATCTGCTCTTTAGCGTGTTTGAACTATACGTCTTGATTCACATTAATCTTTATGCAAAGCTGTCAGAAGGTATGAAGATAGGTATGAAGTAATATGGTAATTTCTCTAGGTGACCCCCTAATTTTTTTAGGAGTGTCACACCTCACCTCATGGACCATTTTGGACGATCACACGGACCACCCATGGTCCGCGGGCCACTGTTTCAAACCCACCCTCTTCACACGCTGCCCACACACAGGTCCAAGACAAAAACAACCCAACCCTACTTCATATTGATTTAGAAAGTCATAAACTGCGAACAAGGATACACGGAAACCTGTTGATGATGATTTATAATGGGCTCCCATCGAGTTACTAGTCCTCGCTTCCTATTGCGCATAGAAGATCCACAAAAGAACACTCTTCCGAGATAATTCACTTAATTGGCAGGGCGGAGCACCCTGCTCGTGTTCCCCGACTTGCACACCTTTGAAAGGCAACTACCTGTAATTTCTTGATCGATCTGACTATAATCGGCAGGTTCGCGTATTTCGAAGATGAGCAGAAAGCGAATTGATTGTCCGTGCACAATTTGGTTAGAATTCGTAAAATGTCTTGAATGGTTTGAAAGATGTTTCTGGAGATTGTTAAAAGGTAGTTTTTTATCCAGCGGGTATAGGTTTAGGTTTTAAAAGCATTTATTTTCTTATATCCACATTTACTTTTTGAGTATTTATACCAAGAAACAGTTACACTTCATGAAAAATTACGGCGTTGAAGGAATTAACCTGCCAAGAAATATTCTTCTCAAAATTAACGGAGTTATAATTTTCGGCGTGTTTGAAAACTAGCTCCTCGGTTGGTTCAGTACCAGTATTATCAGAACTCATCACTACATTGAGGTTTCATTGTATTTTCAGATGCAGTCAAGATAAAAACTAACCTATTTTTTTTTAATATTATGAAGAAAATTCATACAACATTTATTTAGTAAATGATTCATAAGGAATATAATTTAGAAAATAGTGTCTGAAATACCTATCCCCTAAAAAAACATTAAACTTAGTGAAGTTTAATTAAATTGATAACTTTATTTAAGTTATGAAATCAAAATTCTTCGAAATAACATTTTCTTGAAAATTTGATTATTATTAAAAAATTGGAGGTTTAAATAAATATTTGCCCTTTTAAAACTTCTAATTTGTGGATTAAACTTCAAAACCTTTTATTTTAATTCTCAATTTAAAAAGACATTTTTTATTCAATCACTGTTAGAATTTTTCCAGAATTCTCACCGATAAAAAATTATGCACTGATAAAAATATTATTGCTTACAGAATGGCTATTTTTATACCTTCAATACAAGTGAAGCATAAATTATTTCCATTATTTATGTAAAAAAGTTCACAGTGGTAAAACAACGAAATACACAAGCTGCTTTGAATCTCTTCTTAAAAATACTTATCAGTAATGTTTATGGAATCTTTGGGGTAAAAAAAAGTTCCATGCATAGTTCTATGCAAACAATTTTGTAAGTTTTTTTCTTTGACTATTAAATTATATCTGAAGATGAAAAATGTAGTCCTTAAAATTTATGAACTGAAACTAAATAATTTATCACTCTCTCCCCATCTTTAAAACAAATAGAGCATGTGAAAATGGCAATGTAAATAAATCACTTGTAGGTTGAGCTAGATGTTCGATAATTATGTTGGATAGTGGAAAAGAAATTTGATGCATTCCCTTCAAATTTTGTTATTTATGGATTCTTTTAAAATTTATGAATGGATTAAATTGCTTAATGAAACTATTTCCTAAATTCTAAAACACATTTCTTCAAATTTTCAATTTGTATCCTTTGAAAAAGTACTTAGATAACTGTTTTATATTAATATTGCTAAGTAGATTTCCATTTTTATTAAGTTTAGCCACATTAAATTTTAACTGGATATATCTTCAATAATTTTTCCTACCATCGACCTAGTAATACCATCGACCTTCAATGTTTCTATGGTCGATGTTTCCTACACACTTTTCCTTTTATTTATTATAACTTTTTATTGATTTCACATTAATAAATCTTTTTCTACAACTCTGTCATAAGAAACACATACATAGGAGTATCTTCTTCTCATCCTCTACATTTTTACCATCACACATTTTTGCAACTTGGGCTTTTAAGGATTTTATCTCAAGGTTTCTCTCCTTGTTTAGTTATTTTCAAAACCTCTAAAAATATTTTCTTCTAAATGTGAAGGAATTGTTACGTTGCTTGTTTTTTCATTTAGAAAAACAATGTGGTTAAGTGCTTTTTTTAATAAATAAATTTAGAAAAATATAACTTATAGCGTGACAGTGGCAACACTTTAATAGCCTACAACAGCCTATTGAGGTTACACCATTTAGATAAGAATTGATGGCCACTTACTATCTTCAGAATCAAATAAGCTCTACAGAACTTTTTGTTGCCAAGCGTCCAAAGCTAAAAATCATTTCACTCACAGCCACTTTAAGTAAAGCCTCTCCTTTTTGACCTACACTCTTAACGATAACTTGGCAACGGAACAAATTTAATCTAAAAACACGATGGTAAGTATTAAGTAAAATATATTTACAGATTCCTCAGACTCTGTGTTCCGCAAAAATATTTTTACGATGACCTCTTCCGAACGTCGGAAAGCACTTTAAACTTTTTCGATTTCGCCTACTGTAAATTTACAATTTAAATTCCATGAATTCGAAGAGATCCTCTCTTAGATGCTCGGAGAAAAATTGTTTGTTTACCGTAAAAGTCTTGACACATTGATAGATTGCTCTGCAAATATTTTTTCTTTATCTCTTGTGTGCTCTTGCCTGTGAATACATTTATCTGCAAATTTTTCCAAGCTTTATGTATGAACTGCAGCGGAACCGGTAGCACTTTCAACTGGAAAGTCCGTCCCGATGGATTAAGATCGACCCAACCAACATGAAAAGTCGATTATATTTATAGACATAGCAATAAAACAAGCGAGTTTATTTATACTATTATCAAGCAATCGACTTAAAATACGCTTGATGAGAGAAATGTTATATACCTTCTCGAATTTATGAACCGAATTGGAACGGTGCCCACCCTGATTATTATTATTTCACTGAATAGTTTTGTTATGCCACAGCGGCCTTATAAGAAGCTAAATAGCGAGCTTTTAGATGCACTCCATTTACTCTATTGCCAGGGTCTTCACCTGTTTCAAGATATTCTGGAAGCTTAATTTACCATGAAAAATCACTTAATTTGTCGACTTGATTATTTGAAACGTTTGATTTATTCATTGGATGCGAATAGAGTGAATAGACTGATCATCTTAAGTTGAAACCAAGCTTAAAATAAAATGAACCATATATGCTTACAACTTTCTATGCTTCAAACAATATATACAAATAAGTTCTGTTAATACAATACAATACTAACGTAAATCGTATCGTTGAGAAACTTTTCAATAGATGGTTTTAGCTTCTCAAAGTATAGTAAATATATGCCAAAATGCCAAAAAATGACTCATTGACTTTTTGTGCTCCAAAAAAATCTCCAAGCACACATGAGTATGAAGAGGGTTAAAATAACTACCCTTTGAATTTGGAAAAATCCATTCATTGTATTTTGATTTAATTTTAAGTTTAAGTTAATATGCCTTCCTTTCGTTCTTTGAAATGTAAACTAAGATAATACAAAATGAGCTTTAAGATTTTTATCATGTGAAATGTTGGACGCCATTGATATTCATTATAATTTCCCTTAAAAATTTAGTTTCATAATACTTTTAAGTTTTATTTGTCTGTCTTTCTATTTTCCCCTTTCTAACAGGTGTGTGTGTGTGTGTGTGTGTGTGTGTGTGTGTGTGTGTGTGTGTGTGTGTGTGTGTGTGTGTGTGTGTGTGTGTGTGTGTGTGTGTGTGTGTGTGTGTGTGTGTGTGTGTGTGTGTGTGTGTGTGTGTGTGTGTGTGTGTGTGTGTGTGTGTGTGTGTGTGTGTGTGTGTGTGTGTGTGTGTGTGTGTGTGTGTGTGTGTGTGTGTGTGTGTGTGTGTGTGTGTGTGTGTGTGTGTGTGTGTGTGTGTGTGTGTGTGTGTGTGTGTGTGTGTGTGTGTGTGTGTGTGTGTGTGTGTGTGTGTGTGTGTGTGTGTGTGTGTGTGTGTGTGTGTGTGTGTGTGTGTGTGTGTGTGTGTGTGTGTGTGTGTGTGTGTGTGTGTGTGTGTGTGTGTGAATTAAGGAGATATATAATTTATTTTATTTTATTTTCATCTAATGAGTGGTTTTTTAGATTTTTTTTCGGCTGAAATTTCATAAGGTTGAAAAAGGGAATAAGTCCAACGACCATTTTTTAGTGTAGAATATTTTCAATTGTAAATCAGTATACCTTAATTTCCAGTAAAAATTGGGTAATAATGCAATACAAATTCCATTAATTGTATTTTTTTTTCATGATATTGAGTTTTTTCCGATTTTTCTAAAAACTTGGTATTTGGGGGGTGATCACCTAATTCAAACTGGCGATTCAAATATGCTCAAAAATAGTATAAAATATATATAACTGGAAAGTTTGATATCTCCTCTCAGAAAGAATTCAAAACTCTGACATAACACTTTACATAATTAATGGACAGTCCCGAGGAAATATATCCTGACCTGTCTCTGTAAATGAATATCCAAAAAAGTGGAAAGTTTTCCTGAAAACTTTCTTCTCATTCAATATTTGTCTTTTGATTCATTTCCTTGGCTTTTCCATACTAAGCTTCTTTCACACTTATATTTGCTCTGGTCTCTTTAATCCCCTTTCCCATTTCTCTTATAGGGAGGACAGATTAATTTTTCCCTGCTGCTGACGTGCAGAGGGAAAAAACAACGGAGAATCTGGGAGAGATCGAAGATCGTATAATATCGGGCGATATTGTTTTCTTTTGGAAAGAGAGAGACAGCGATGAAGTAGCAAAGTAAGTGAAAGAAAGGTTTTTTGGAGGAGTTAAAGATGCAGTTAATGAAGAAGGGAAAGTTAAATTAAGCATATCAGGATTAAGTGAATTCCGATATTTATCTGCACTTGAGAACTGTGCCGAGTGTTTTAAAGTGAAAGGAATTCATCCAGTGTTGGTTTTGAAAGTAATATCAACTGGTTAGTACGACAAAAAAAGCTTGAGTACGGTTTAGTTATTTCTTAATTATGGAAGTGAGGGATTTGAAAGAACGAGAAATTAATTAATGTATCTAGTTAAATCTACAAACTGCTCTTTAAATGTTAAGTTTCCGTGTTATTCTATGAGCATTAGTTAAGACTATAAATAAGGAGTTATATTATTTAAGGTCCTTAATAGAAAGTTATCTTAACTTTTTAGTAATTCCTTAATAATTTCATTAGTTTATTTTGCAGATTTTGTGTTTTATGTAACTCGATGGTTTCCAATACATAACCTAGGTTAACACCTTACTACCATGGTCCTAGGAGACGCCGATTCCAAATAAGAGACGAAATGAAATACCCTGTTAATGTTCAGTTGTAAAAACTAAACAATAAATAGGAGAATAAAAACAAAAAAATAATGATGGAACAATGAAATGTAGAATCTGAGAAAGAAATACAGAGAAGAAAACTAAAATTATTTAAATACTATCATCGGTTATTTCCAAATCAACTAAATTACTGATTTTATGCCATAAGATAAACTAATAACAAAAAAACGTATACTACAAATTCAATTCACCCTGAACATTTACTCACCTCAATAAAAAATATATTAATACTTTTCACCAATAAATATACCCGAACCTATATTATGTTATAATTTTAAGTAAAATTTATCTCAAGTTCAATTTCCTTCCATAAAAAATATATGACTCAACAACTTTTTTTCCGAAAACAACGTTCCAAAACCTATCTCACCTAAAACAACCCCCATCCAGATCTTCCCGTTCCACGACCTTCACACGAACTGACCCCCTGCAGGTAGGACGGAAGGACACACAAAAGGACAGCAGCAGGGATCCCAAAGACAACAAGGCCTACGGTCATTACTACAGAGAACACGTTGTTTTTGTAATTAGCGATCGGCATTGAAACGTCACATCCAGGAAACCGACTGCCTCATAATAACCAGCGACAGATGCTGGTTCACGTAGCGAAGCTTCGCATAATGTCATTTTTTCCGTAACATTCTGGGGTCATGCTTCAAATACTGGTGGGGAAAATCCTTGCTGGTTTAAATGACAGTCGTAATACACCAGCCGTGATTCCAGAACGCAGAACGTTTCATAGCGTTGCAATTTATACGTAGGATGAGCGTAAAGTATTGTAAAGAGAAAGGGTATAAATTGAGATAAAAAACTACTTTCGAGAGTCTAGCAAAACTTTTCTAGGGGAGATCCCTCAACCCCCTTCAAAAATTTTGACCATTGTTAAACACTTGAAAGTTCTTCAGCTTACAAGAAGCGGTTCCCTTTGGGTTGTTCCCCGAAAACCCTAGTTTAAAGGGTAAATTTCAAAAAATTTTCTCGGGAAGGACCCCCCCCAGCCTTCCTCAAAATTTTGACGTCTACTTATAATTTTTTTCTTGAAAATTCCGTGGTTTAAATGAGGAGCAGTTCTCTTCGGGTGTAACCCAAAATGAGCTGAAACGCTATTGCTGTTTCAACAAATTTTCGAAATTTTCCTGAGAGTGACCTCCAGACCCCCTTAATAGTATTACATTAATAGTAATTTACATTAATAGCATTTACATTGTAATAGTATTACATTATGGGCAACTTAACTCAGATGTTATTTTTAAGTGATCTACAACTTAACGTGTAAATGTGTACTCGTTGGTGGTACCTTGGAAATAACGTTTATTCAACCCCCAAAAAAGTCTGGGTCCGGTCCTGCTTCACCACCATCTTATATATTAAAATAATTGGGTTTTTCTTTCGGGAACCCCCAGACCGATTTGGACAAATTATGTATTTATCGAAAGCTTTCCACCCCTAGATGAGCCAATAATATAACACGTTCCTCCAAAACCTTCCATTTTAAAATTATGCGTTCTTTTCGTTTTGCTCCCATGTTAAGTCTATAGAGAGGGTCCTTTCAGCCGGCCGCCGGCCCTAACCCCAGAACCGATTTGGACAAACTCGGTCTTGATCGAAAGCTTTCCACCCCTAGATGAGCCAATAATATAGCACGTTCCTCCAAAACCTTCCATTTTAAAATTATGCGTTCTTTTCGTTTTGCTCCCATGTTAAGTCTATGGAGAGGGTCCTTTCAGCCGGCCGCCAGCCCTAACCCCAGAACCGATTTGGACAAACTCGGTCTTGATCGAAAGCTTTCCACCCCTAGATGAGCCAATAATATAACACGTTCCTCCAAAACCTTCCATTTTAAAATTATGCGTTCTTTTCGTTTTGCTCCCATGTTAAGTCTATGGAGAGGGTCCTTTCAGCCGGCCGCCAGCCCTAACCCCAGAACCGATTTGGACAAACTCGGTCTTGATCGAAAGCTTTCCACCCCTAGATGAGCCAATAATATAACACGTTCCTCCAAAACCTTCCATTTTAAAATTATGCGTTCTTTTCGTTTTGCTCCCATGTTAAGTCTATGGAGATGGTCCTTTCAGCCGGCCGCCAGCCCTAACCCCAGAACCGATTTGGACAAACTCGGTCTTGATCGAAAGCTTTCCACCCCTAGATGAGCCAATAATATAACACGTTCCTCCAAAACCTTCCATTTTAAAATTATGCGTTCTTTTTGTTTTGCTCCAATGTTAACTAAATGGGAGATCTTTCCGCCGGCCGCCAGGCCGAACCGATTTTGACAAACTCGGTCTTAATCGAAAGCTTTCCACCCCTAGATGAGCCAATAATATTTCACGTTTCTCTAAAACCTTCCATTTTAAAATTATGAAATTATGCGTTCTTTTCGTTTTGCCCCCATGTTAAGTCTATGGAGAGGTTCCTTTCGGCCTGCCGTCAGCCCGAACCCCCGAACCGATTTGGACAAACTTGGTCTTAAACGGAAGCTTTTCACCCCTAGATGAGCCAGTTTTAGGTCGCATTCCTCGAAAGCATTCCATTTTTAATTATAAATTGATTTCAATTTGCCCCAATTGCTTTTAGTTAATATTTTTACCAACACAGGCAAAACGTCTTTTAAAGAGCGTGAAGTAAATATACTTTGAAATTAAACTTCAAAGTGTTGACGGTTCACTTACTGGTACAGGTTTGATTGAAGTATTTCTTCTTTCCCTTTACACAAAAGGGATGTTACAATAAAAAAGATAAACATTTACAATGAAGCAATTTAAAATCAAATAAATATATAAAAATGGGAGGTTTTGGGAGAATGCCACTTAAAATGAGTTGATATAGGGGTAGTAAGATTTCATTTAAGAATAAGTTTCTCCAGATCGGTTCGGTGGTTTGGGCTGGCGGCCTACCGAAATTAAATGACAATTATTTCAATGTAATAAATTTGTGATATTTCAAAGTGAAATCAGAAGCAAAACTCCTTTCGAAGATAAAGAAATAAAACTTCGCATTTAAAGTTAGGGAAGGTGCAAATAAATACGAACAGGTAGTAAGGGGACATCCATAAATTACGTGAGGTCAAAAAGGGGAGGGAGGGGTTTTGAAAAATCACACCAAATCTCACCAAGGGGGGAGGGGGGTCGATTAAAATCTCACGTCAACTTTTTAAGTTAGAAATTAAACGATTTTTTTAAGTATGAGAAAGGAATAATACCCACAGATAAGATACTGTGGTGATTTTTAGGCCGAATAATGTCCTTTTCCCCGACATCATCAATAATGGAAAAGTTTTAGGTGCTGTGAAGCACAAAATGCAAATGAATAGGATAGAAAATTATTTTTAAAGGTTGTAGGTAAATCTCACGTGGGGGGAAGGGGGTCCAGCAAAATCTCGCATCAGCGCCAAAGAAGGCTAGTTGTAAGACTAGTAATAATAGTTGCAACAGCTAGTTTAATTTAAAGCAGCATTCGTTTATTTAAAATTTGTTTACATGAGACTTAAAAAGCTTGTTTTATACATAAAATTCTACGTCACGTTTTCGATATCTTACTTTTTCCTTGAAGTTTCAAGGCAAATAAAAGATTGTAGAACCGCTTCCATACATTCTTCTCCTTACAACATATCCGTAAAGGGGTTCGAAGTAGTTCGAATCCTTTTTTTATAGAAAAAGGTTTGAATCCATAAAATAAGGAGCAAGGCGAATCTCGAAACATCGATTTTTAGAGAATGGAAAAGTTGGTCCTATTTCTCACCGGAGAATAAATGTTGCCGTAGAACTTTTTTCGTATCCCTTTCATTAATATATTTCGAAAGAAGGTAGAGATAATTCTATAAGGTTAAATAATTTTTGAAGTTATATGTTTTTTGGCCAGGAAAAGGCTATATGAATGCAAGTAATAAATAAAACAAGTTCTTTTATTACCAAATACGTTTACTTAAACGTCAGTTTTTGAAAAAGTGTAAGTGAAAGGAGTAATTGTAAGTCAGGTAAAAGCCATGAACTTTTGGACTTGAAGTGATAATTATTTCAGTACTTTCGTAGAAAATTGGGAAATAAGATTGTTTTAAACTTTTGGAGGTTATTTACGCAGTTATTTAACATTTAAATTATCATCTGGTTATTTATGATTAAATGTTATTCAAATATACGAAAAATAAAAGATATACTAATACAGTGTTCCCTCGTTATTTTATTTATTTATTTGTTTATTTTAGATGTACACAACAGAAATGAATCCAATAACAGTGTTACATCGAGAGAAAAAGTCGCAGTAGTTACGTTCCAAAATATACCGCGAATACACGAAATCCTCGAACAACGAACCTAGTTTTAAAACGCGCATATGTGATAATATAACAGATATAATGGTTTGATTCCGTCATTTATTATACAAAAAACTGGTTCATGCAGTAAAACTGGTTCATGCAAAAAGTAGTTTTAACTGTAAATTACTGTAAATAATTGTAATAACTGTAAATAGTTTGTAGTAAATGCCAAAAGGGTTACTAGTTAGAAAACTTGCTTAGTAGAAGAAGTTACATTTTTCAAAAGGGTTTAACATAATTAATACCGGAATCGAACAATTATACCTTTTTTTGCCAAATATGCAAGTTTCATTGGTAAAAAACTGAGATCGAAATCCGCGAATATGCGGGGGTAACATTGCTCAACCGCGAATATGCGAGGGTCCACTGTAAATTATTTCAAAGACGGGTTATGAAACAGTCCGATGTTACCTTATAACTACTACAATTAAATCTAAACATTTAAGAGTCTTAAATTACGCATGGAAAGCCTTATCGCGATTTCGTCCCAAATACATCCCCGATTGTAGCTGCGGACATCTCTAAAGACATCAGAAACAAAGGACATTTCGCATGCAGGGCCGATTTGGCCCGGCGCCATTGTGGTGGCTGTAGTACACTCCTTCATTGAAAGTCCGCTCTCCCATGGCTTTGTTTCGCATTCAAACACTGACAGTAGAATGAAAAGTGCGCTGTCCACTGAGCAGAATGGATTTCACCTATGACCCTTTTGGAATGACAACGTCCGGATCCATTTAAAAGGGAATTTTCAGTGTCTTGTGTAATAGCTTGTGGGTTCTGATTTTTATGTTAAGACTATAAAAGCACCGGGAAAATCAATTTGCAGTATTTAAAAGGAGTGGAAATTATCTGATCAAGACTATATTTTCAAACTATATTTTTTTGCTTTTGTTGAATAAGAATATTTTTATGTTTGGCAGGGTTTGAATTTAGTGATCACCGCTTGATCGCTAAAACCTGATTTAATGATTAATATTTTTAAAAGCGGGTCATGGAGATCGGAATTGTTTCCTATTAGAAAATCTTTGATTACTTTTGAGTGATGCGGTTTTACTCGGATGAAAATGAGCAATTCAAGATGAAAAAACCATTTCCAGCGAAAAAAAATTCCAAAAATTCCCCAAAATCTCCCATCTAATTTTTCTAGGATAGGCGTTCTCTTCAGTATTGTTTTCAGAATAATAAAGATATCTCTCCATTGGCGAATTGTGGAGATCCTTATTGCAAAAAATATAATTTTAACTTTTGAGTTAAAAACAATATACTCATAAATTAAAAATAGTCAAAGATAATGATTAAAAATTATGTTCAAAAAATGATTAAAACGTGATTTTTTTTCTGATCGCCAAACAATGAGCTATTATATAACATTTTTAGTACAGAAAACATTTTTAAACCTCTCAATAGCTAAAAGAATAGAAAGCTAGAAAATATTTTTTAGAAAGTAAACAAACATTCCAACGGAGGATTTTAGCGGTTTTTTTTTCAGAGAGATTAAATCGTATTTTGATTGTTTTTATATTAGGGGTGATTATCGGTTCTAATAAAATAGTGACTTTTGTCCCCACGGCATTCAACAGCTGATAGGCATCAGCATGAATAGGGATTACCCGATGATCTCCGTTACCTGTCCTGTGAAAATCGTCAAACATATTTTGGCAAGACATGACAGATACGTATATCACAAAAAACTGCAAACTTGCTATAATGCACTTTAATTTTGATTAAAAAAACAATAAAAAGGCGATATTTTGTTATTTGGTGCCTAAAAAAGCGGTAACGGGGAATTAAATCAAGATCCCTATATTTATTTCCATCTTTTTATGTTTCCTACTGAGCTCAATAACCACTTATAGTTCATGGAATACCAGTAGGGAACCATTGAAATGAAGTGATAAGTGGTCGACTTCTTCGGGTTGAAAAAACTGTTTCATAGTCTGTTCATTTAGAATAGGCGCCTGAAACGCTCAATAACGCTCATCACAAAACTTCATTGACCGATTTTTTTATTAGTATTTTAACTACTTCTGTTTCGGCTACCTTTTCATTGCACAAGAAAAATTTTTCGATGATAATGACAGTAGTAACTAACTCCCTGTAATCCATTACGTCTCAGGCGCCAATTCTAACTGAACAGATTATGGTAGTTTCATTGGGGTTTTTTTTCAGTGTGAGTAGATCTCTTGTATTCACTGTAATAACATCTCCTTTCCTTCTCAGGAGCATCTCCAACCTTTCTTTGTCTGATATAATCAACGCCACACATTCCGACTTACCGTCAGTTCAGCATCCGAAGCACTGACTGACTGTAATCGAAATTGTTAAATACCTAACTCTAACAGTGTAATGTAATTAAGATTGTTAAGCGCATAATAAGTGGTCTGCAGATCTCTACGGTTTGGGGGTCAACTCCTTTAGTAAGTATAGTGTTTTTTTCTTTCTAATGTGATTTACTTTGTATCAACTACAACCTTTCTTCCTCAGGATCTTATACTTTTTCTACACATCAATAACAATAACACATTCCGACTTACCGTCAGTTCAGCATCCGAAGCACTGACTGACTGTAATCGAAATTGTTAAATACCTAACTCTAACAGTGTAATGTAATTAAGATTGTTAAGCGCATAATAAGTGGTCTGCAGATCTCTACGGTTTGGGGTCAACTCCTTTAGTAAGTATTGTGTTTTTTATTCTAGTGTGATTTATTTTGTATCAACCACAACCTTTCTTCCTCAGGATCTTATACTTTTCTACACATCAATAACAATAACACATTCCGACTTACCGTCAGTTCAGCATCCGAAGCGCTTGAGACTGACTGTAGTCGAGATGATTGTTAAAAAAAAATCTTAAACAATCTTTGATTGTACAGTTTGGTTTTGTACGACTATTGACCGCCAAGGCCACGCCACGAAATCCAAGAAAAAAAAGCGTGTGGTAGTATGTATCCTGGCAACAGCAACAGAGAGAGCACAGAGACGAAGAGGCGACAGTTCGAGCAGGATGCTGAGGAGAGACTGGACACTCAAGAGGAGATTCGGATGCTGCCGCAACAGTCGGGAGAAGACACGTGATGGCGCTACACTTCCTTTGGATGGGGATCAGACGAATTTTCAGAGCATGCAGTGCCATCTAGTGAGATTTAGATACACTTCGATCTGATCGTTAAGACTGCATTTAGAAATGTGTTTATAAGGATGTTATGAAAAAGAGAGAAATTTAGCTAAAGGAAGAAATTAAGAGTGTAATTATTTACTCTTTTGTTATCACCATCTCTCATTTTAGTTGGTTTCTAACAAAATATTTTGTTTGAAAGTCGATTAAATTTAACTTATTTCTCTCTTATTACTCTATCGTTTTTATTCCTGACAATATTTTTTATATCTTATCTTTTCTACACGCTCTCTCCACAAAAATCCCCCTTCCTCACATTCTCTCTCTTAAACAGTCTTCCTCTTTCTGTCTCTTATTCTAAAGTATTCTCAAGAAAGTATGCCATAAATTTATTACCTCTATGAAAAGTACTAGTTTTCTTATGAAGGAAAGTAGACTGGACAAAAACTTCCAAAATAAATGCTGAGTTTTTAAAGTTTTTTCCTAACAAAATTTCCCCGTTATAGAATTATTTGATGTTTTTTCATCTTGATGCAAAAAGGGAATTCCTAGTTGGGATGGTTTCTGGGTTAAAATAGGGTTTACCGAAAAATCCCAAGATATATGTGTAAAGGATAATTTTCAAAATAAAGTGTTAAATTAATTTAAGTTCCACATCGATGCAAGCATTGAGGTTTGACAACCTGTTGTCTACCCTTCCTTCAACCCTCGCCTGCGGACAAGTCTTGAGAGAAAAATGCACAACCACGTGATGAACTCAATGTCCAAGCTTTCTTCTTACCCCCTATGTTGCATTTTTACCCTGACCTACCCGTTCTTAAGAACTAACGCCACAAAACATGTCCGACGAAAGAGGAGAAATCACCTAGCCCGGTATGCAACGTGGCAACGTCCACTGGTGCACCACATGAACTTTGACTACCTGGGGAGGCAACATATATGGTCCTCCAATCCCTCAAAGCCCATTTAGAGCCCCTTTCACTCAATACCATGGCGTGGGGCGGCGGTAATGGACACCTATGGAGACGACTCTCCTCACTGATTTTCTCGGCCCCCTAACATCCAGGAAGGATGAACTTTTATTCAATTCACATTAATACTATGTACAATCATAGAAATAAATTTGGGTTTGATATCTTTTTTCCTTCTTGGTGTACCATTTTGGATGGCCAGCAGTGTACTTTAAAAATAAAAAAGTTTTTATTTATAAAGCATTAAAAATAGAACACCAAAAGTGATCGCAAATAAAAGTAAAATTAAACGAGTGGCATTTAATAAATATTAAAGCACTTGCTCTTCTAGGATTTCATAATTCAAATGTCCAACATTTTATTCCAAGTCTATATACAGGGTGTATCTGAAATGGTGCAATAAACTTTAAGGGATGATAGTAGACACAGACTAGTCAGAATCACATAGGATTTGGGGGTCCCAAACCAAATCCCAGGGAGTTAAAAATGGAGCGACACCCCAAAAAAATCATTGAAAAATTCAATTTGTAGAAGAACTACTATTGGTAAAACTTAATTATGGTCTCAAAAATTGTGGTTTAATATGATCTTTAAAATTATCTCAAACGTCTTCACTCCAAATTTTTTTATTACGTGTGCTGGAAGTTTCTCGATCTATGATCTCGATCTATGATTTTATGTGACAAATGGAGACTGAAAACTTAAGAAATTACGAGACGAGTCGAAGAATACACAACAATGGTTATTGTTTTCGAAAGGTAAGAATGCAACCGTGGATACGACCGTTGCCACAAACTTTCATAGAAGTTACAGCAAATAATTATTGTGAGGTACATGAAAGGAGAATTTCACCAATTATTGCTGGTTAAGCGGACAATAAGTGTAAACTCACTACTCTCAAGCTTCACCTCCAACCGTGGACCGGTTTCGTCCTAGTACTAGTCGGCTAGACTAGTACTTGCCCTCCGCTCTCTTGCATTACCTTCCTATACGGTGCTGATGGGTCCTAACATGGACGGTTGGTCCACGGTTGGAGGTGACGCTTGAGAGTTGTGAGTTTACACTTAATTATTGTGAGGCTTGGACATACAATGACCACTAATTTTAATTATAGTGCATTCAAATAAAAGAATTTAATTTTTATGTAGTTACTAGCTTTCAATGCATGATTTTGTTTACCTTATTCCTCTCCCTAAACAAAATAACAAAACCTCCACTTACCCAAAGACACCAAAAAAGAATATTTTTAGATGAGAACACTAGACTCTTCACTTCATCCCGTCCTAATAAACAAAGAACAAACTCTACTAGTACTTCCCCTCCCTATGTAGTAGCCTTTAAGTATAGCACTAGGGAACAAATCTCAGTACATTATTACTTCCATAGCCGTACAGAATCCACACGGAACACTTGGTCATGAAAAATGAGTATTGTGTTGATGGATGAAGGGGTCTTGGCTTCATAACAAATTCTATTCGCTGCAGAGAAATGCAGAGGAGAAAGGCTATTTTTCTCTGTATCGATTAACTCCCTAACAAATACAGGACCTCATCATTGAAGAGGGAAAAGATGGTATTTAAGTATGATTCTGATAAACTCTATTCTATTGTTTTATAAGAACTATTATAGTCATTTCCTAGTTTGCTTGTTTCTGGGGCCCGAAGCACACACAAAAATGAACACATTATAAAAACATCATATAAGAACCATTTTTTTTGTACTCAAATTAGCAACATTTTAATTGTGTTGTTAGCTAGAACTATACAGGGTGATTCAGAATTCATCATCAATATTTGGTGGGGTGGGAAGGTAGAGGGGACCTAGACAAGCATATTTCGAATAGGAATGGGGGGGACGCAGCCGCACCGTTAAAGATCTGGATGTTTTGCCCACGCCCGTGTAACGAAACAAAACGTAATAGAATGAAAAAAATTATTGCATGAGGTAACGCAGTATCCGTACTACTCACACCATAAATTTGATAGAAATTATACCACTTGTTAAACCGTGGGGTGAGTTTTAAAACATGCAATATTAATCTTTTAGTTAAAGAATGGAGTTCCCTTAGTGTAATGGTATTTAGAAAAATAATTATAGGGGAAGAAATTTTCAATTATACAGTTTTTTGCTTTAAAACCCACCCCATGGTTTAGCAAGTGGTCCAATTTCTATCAAATTTATGGTGTAAGTAGTACGGATACTGCTTTACCTCATGCAATAAATTTTTTTCATTCTATTACGTTTTGTTTCGTTACACGGGCCCTGGCAAAACATCCAGATCTTTAACGGTGCGACTGAGTCCCCCTATTTGGGATGTGGGTTTGAAAATTTTCCGCGGAACTTCCAAGGCAGAAAATTTTCCACTTTGATTTTCCTGAAAATTTTCCGCGATTTTTAATGTAATTGTTATTTTTTGCATTGAGATTGTTGTCTTTAGTGACTTTCTGTGTTGTATATTGGAACTCGGAAATAGTAATAAAAAATCAATTTCATTTTTTGTGAGAAATATGCCCCAGCCAGTAATTTTAGAATACTATTTTATTTACATTTCAGTTATTCATAGGTCAATTTAGTAAATGAATAATTAAATATTTTCTCCTTATGTGGCATCTTTTAATTGAATATCGAGACCTTTTATGTACACTGCTGGACATCCAAAATGGTACACCAAGAAAGAAAAAAGATATCAAACCCAAATTTATTTCTATGATTGCAAATTGTATTAATGGGAATTGATTGAAAATTCAGCCTTCTTGGATGTTAGGGGGCCGAGAAAATCAGTGGGAGTGTTGTCTCCATAGGTGTCCTTTACCGCCGCCCCATGCTATGGTATTGAGTGAAGGAGGCTCTAAATGGGCTTTGAGGGATTGGAGGACCATGTTGCGTCCACAGGTAGTAAAAGTTCATGTGGTGGACCAGCGGACGTTATATACCGGGCTAGGTGATTTCTCCTCTTTCACCGGACATGTTTTGTAGGGGTTGGTTGTTAAGAACGGGTTGATCAGGGTAAAAATGCAACATAGTGTTATAAGAAGAAGGGGAATGCACAACCACATCTCATGGTTGTGCATTTTTCTATTGATACTTGCCCGCAGGCAAGTGTTGAAGGTAAGGATAGACAACTGGTTCTCAAACTTTAATGCTGCAGCTGTGGTTAGTCAATGTGCCGGTAAATCATACTGAGGAGGTGTGGGAGTGGAATCCAATGCTTCACTACCTCGTTACTTTGCGAAAAGAAATCTGACGATTACAAAATCAACAGCCGAGTGCTCTCTTTTCTCGCTGTTGTAAAGTCATCTCCAATTATCGTGGTGCTCCAGACCGCATTGGGATACTCTCATAAACTCTTTGCCATCACATTGAGATGTCCATTTCATTATTTAGTACGCTGTTGCCAACGCCAAATCATTTGTTGAAGATTGGAATTTTTCTGAAGCTATGCTTGCCAAAAGAGGGCAGTCCCCTGCACTGTAAACGACATGCATTCCACTCCCACACCTCCTCAGTATGATTTACCGGCACATTGACCAACCACAGCTGCAGCATTAAGGTTTGAGAACCTGTTGTCTATCCTTACCTTCAACACTTGCCTGCGGGCAAGTATCAAGAGAAAAATGCACAACCACGTGATGAACTCAATGTCCAAACGTTCTTCTTATCCCCCTATGTTGCATTTTTATCCTGATCAACCCGTTCAACCTTCCTACCCCGCATGGGGTCTTTTTATACCCCAAACGCACTTTGACGCTTGATATCTCCCATGTATTTTGGTTTTGACAATTTCCAATGCCAGTATTCCTTAATAACGCAAAGTTTTACAATGGGTAAAAATTTTGGAGTTATTATTCAATTTTTAAATGTCGTGGGAGTAATAGTCACATACTCCCCCTCTGGGGTCTTCTGAGACCCCAGGCATGAATGGCGGTAAAACAATATCAAATAAAGCTTAATATTTTATTTTTTGTCATATTATTGATAAAACATGGTTTTTATGTTTGTTTAAGACTTTTAGAGATTTATTAGAAAGATATTTTCGTAGAAATTGTCATTTTTTTACAAAAAGAAGATTGTGGCAAAATACATTGAATTACTTTCTATTTCTTAAATTTTTCATTCATATTCTAAGAAAAATATGCTATTTATAGAAATCTTTTGAGTATCTAACAGTTGTAGCAAAAAAACTCAGACAACTGTCGCCATGACTTCCTGTAGAACAAATTATTTACTAAAAATAAATAAATTTATGGCTTTGTAAATATATTTTTTTATTCAGTTTTCTTTAAAAAACAAGAATGCTTTCAAAGATTTATGAGTATTTACTGAAATCCAGAATGTGATTTCAAAGAATTATTAAGAAAAAGAATCAATTTCGCGTTGAAACTTGCATAAAACAAGCGAGATACTGATTTCACAAACACATCTGAACCGATAATTGTTTTTTTCAGTTTTAAAAAGGAAAATCCACCTTTCGCGTGTTTCATAATACTAAAATAAATTAATCTGGGGTGACAGGTAGCTGATAATGCAGAAAAGAAAATATATGCAACTTAATAAATCGTTTAAAATAAACTGATAAAGTCTACCCGTGCAAGGCCGGGTTTATCAGTTAGCATACTTTAAGCAGTGTGATTATAAATATTTTAAGTAAAACAACTTCATTATGGTTTATTTCTGTAATTTAATTCTTGTTTGAAGGTTCAGGTGTTATAAAAAAATTGCATCAAAAGAAACCAAATAACGCCGTAATAGGGCAAAAAAATGAGTAAAATACCAAAAAAATTAGAAAAATTATAGTGAAGCATCTTTATAAAGTAAAAAATTTTAATTATTTTCCATTTAGGGTATTTTTACCCATTATTAGAGTCATAGGCACGTTTTATGCATGGGGTACTATTAGACCCCACAAGGGGGAATATGTGACTATTTTTTCAAGAGGGTAGGAAGGTTAACAACCAACGCCTACAAAACATGTCCGGTGAAAGAGGAGAAATCACCTAGCCCGCGGTATGTAACGTCCGCTGGTCCACCACATGAAAATTTTCGGAAATTTAAGTCAAAAATCCCCATTTTTTCATCTCGTTTTGGTACGCCTCATCCGAATTTCGGAAACATGGTTTTATGGTAGAATTTTTGCATTTTGACAAACTTAATATAAAATAGAGTTACAAGTACCAAGGTGGTCTGGGGGTCCTCCCCCATAAAATTTGTGAAAATTTGAACCTTAAAAACTGGTTTTTAACTTGTGTTGGTGTATATAATCCGAATTTCGGGAATTGGGAATAAAAGAAATTCTAAAATATTTAATTTCACAAAGAAAAAAGTTTGGGGCTTGGGGGTGCAAAAGACCCCTTCTGTCTACGCCACTCTACCACTGACCCTCATTCCTATTCGAAATATGCTTGTGTAGGTCCCCTCAACCTCACCATCAAATATTGATGATGGATTCTGAATCAGCCTGTATAACACTTTATTATGTAGCGATAGTATTATGATTAAATAAAAAAATATATTCTAATAATAGTTCAATAAATGTGTTTAGAATCTGTGTGAGAGTTCATAAATTTAGATTGAAAGCACATTAAAAACACATTATCTCTGTCTGTGTAATTTTTCGCAACACTTTTCAGCACTATTTTAGAATACCCATTGCTGGATTGTAACACTTTTCAAACACATATTCAGAATCAACACAATTCAATAAATACTAAAGTGTTTCAGCTAACACAAACTAAAGTGATATTAATTTGAGGCCCGCTGTTACAAAGCAGTTAAGACCACATTTGGCTAAGTTATCGTTCGAAAATTTTAAATATCGTATATGATTTAATGCTTGATTAACTAATAACTTTCTACAATTATTTTAAAATTCAAAGATTAAGATAATACTTATTTTCAGTGTGTATTGGATTTTTTTAAATCTTTTCTTCCACGTTATTTAAATTATGTTATGTTTATTTATATTTTGATGTTTTGATTACATAATATCACAGACGTATAAAAATAGGGCTCTATTTTCAAACTTTGATAATTATTTGAAACACAACCTAAGACCAAGAATGAAACATTCAAATATTGTTCATCGTTCAATTTAAGTTATTCTGTAATTATATCTTTTGTTTGTTTCAGAATGAAATAAATTGCTTCTCAAGACAATATAGGGCTTCGATTTCTTCAACTGCACATGGGATATTAAAACGTGTACATCGATGGTCTTGGAAGTTAATTAAGAAGTCCTGTATGAGACGTAATGAAAATATTAGAAGCTAACTGTTGATTCGAAAACATCTAATTAAATTTAAGATGCAAATTTAATTACGAAAGGATTTTAAATTAAAACTGAAGCTCATATCTCACTAAATATCTTTTTGTTATTTCAAGACAAGAAACACAAATGTTATTCATTATTATTTGCTCATTTAGAGAACAATTTAAGTATTGGAATAAATAAATACATTATACGTATTTCCAATCTTTACTTCTTTTTATTACGTCTAATAATGTGGACAGTAAGACATTTTCAAATGTTGATGATATTTTGCAATCTTCCTATTCAAAACATTTGTGTAAATGTGTTGCTGAATACTTAGTATGAATGAAAGGGTGTTAAAATTTGAAAAATTAAAGCATTTCAATTCAATTTTATGTTGTTTATATAACTTGAATTTCATACATGAAGGTTTCTTTCACATTTAAAAGTTAGTATAACACAGTAGATAGTTGCCTTTTATACATTGACATCGTCATCACAGTAGCAAGTAGAACCTCGAACATTCTAATATTTTAAACTAAACCGTCACTTTGTTTAACCTACTGGCATTTCCTTTAGTTTTTTACGACATGTTAACGTTTGCAATATATATAATAATATCTCTATTCTAAAAAAAAGGTTTTTGGTGAACAGTTTCCAGAGAAAGGCTTTTTAATTACTGAACATAACACATATATGGTATCAAAATGTCCGGATTCTTTCCGGATTTCCGAGTAGACCTTTCGATTTTTTCTTCTTTTCTTTTTTTTTTGTTCTTCTTTTTTGGCAACGGTGGGCTGGCTGATACAACACGCGTTTTTCTGAGCTCCCAATTTAGCCGTGTTTGTTTACAAACAATTTACCACTAAGATGTTTTACTATGCCTGAATAATTAAAAATATTTCAAAATACTAAAGTTAAGTACCTCGAGAAACCTGACAAATCAAAGAAATAAACTATTTTGACAAGAAGTTATGAATTGCCACGTGTGCCAAGAAGAGATTCGCTTTCCCGATGAGGTCTTCAATTGCTGCTTGTGTGGCGAGAAATTCCATCCTGGATGTGTGGGAAGTAGGGAAGAAAAGTTTCGAAAACTAACAATTGAAAAGAAACAATCCTGGAAATGTTTAAAATGCATTTCCCCAACAGTGAATCAACAAAAATCTAAAGTGTCTGATTCTTCATCATCGAGAAGTCTGTCTGCATCTGAAATAGATATGTTATCGATCCCGAGTAATCAAAGTGAAAACAATATGATGAAAACTATGAAAAAACTCATGGACGATATGAACGCAAATTTGAAAACCTACATCAAGAATGAACTTTCAGGCGTTGTGCAATCCATAGAATTCAATTCGGGTTCTTTGAAAGACTTAGTTGACAAAAATAGTAAATTGGAGAAAGAAATTGCAGCTTTAAATTCCACCCTGAAAACAACACTAGCTGAAAATAATCAACTCAAAGCACAGATCGAGGAACTCACTCTGGAAGTAATAGATTTGCAACAGTATTCGAGAAGATCAAATATTGAAATAGCTGAAGTTCCGGAACTTGAAAACGAAAATACCGAAGAAATTACTAAACAGATAATAAAGGCGTTGGATATTCCAGATAACTTCCATATTGCAGTTGCGCATCGTATACCCACAAGGAATCCTAACAAGCCGAAACCGATTATTGCCCAACTTCATTCTAAGACTGAAAGAGACAAAATAATCAAAGCAGCTAAAGTAAAAAAATTAAGTGCCAACGATATATGTGTAAATTTCGGTAGTACTCCAATTTTTGTGAATGAACATCTTTGTCCTGCTATGAAAAAGCTCTACTATGAAGCAAGGCAGTATAAAAAGAAAAACAATTATAAATTCTGCTGGATCAAAGAATCCAAAATATTTTTACGTGAAGATGACAGTTCTAAAGCAATAAGAATTAGAAAAATGTCTGATCTTATTTAATGTTTAACAGTAAGTTGTTTTTTCCAAATGATTCTAAAAAATGTATAAATGTTGAGTCTTTGAATGAACTGCCTAATTTTTTTAACAGTTCTAAAATTGATAAAACTAATATGTACTATATTTCTATATTTCATCTTAATATAAGAAGCATGAGAGCAAACTTTAATGAACTAATAGCTCAAGCTAATCAGTACCTACCTTTAATTGACTGCCTAATTTTAAGCGAAACTTGGTTATATCAAAATGAAATCCAGCTTTACAATATTGCAGGGTATAATATTTTTTTTCAAACTCGTAAAAACAATAGATCTGGGGGAATAATCATTTTTATCAGAGAAAATTTAAATTTCAGTCTTTTACCTTTACCTGAGCTTGATTCTGCAAATATAAAAGCAATACATAATTCAGAAACGAATCTTGATATTGTTGGAATATACCGTTTTCATTCTGTTGAAGTGTTTGGTTTTACTAGTTAACTCCAAAGCGTTATATAGTTAAGCGAAGACAATTCAATGGGACGACCAGTCGCTTTTTTTCTAGTGGCGTCCTCTAGCGAGCGTGCGAGGAGTTACAGAAATCTCAGAGCTCAAAATTTGCCGCCATTTTTCCCCATGTCGTCACTCAATTGAATCGAAAGAGGCGAGCAGTGGCGTAGCTAGCCTGGGTGTCACCCGGGGCGGAAGCTCTCGGTGTCACCCCCTTTTGGAATTCGGTTAGAAAAAATAATAAAATTTGCGACACCAGTCTAGGACTAAGGGTCTCAGGTGGAACCCCATTTTATATTTGTGTTCTTGTGGCATTTAATTTTGTATTTTAAAATTTCAAAATTGAAGGTTTTAATTTACCGTTGCCTTTAATTTCCCAACTTTGCAACAACGAGTTATGATGTAAGTTATTCACCTGTCCAAACGGTATATAGAAATTTATTTCAGGAAGGGCCCAAAATTATTCCTCAGCATCTCTCATACATATTTAATAGGTTTAATGTAGCTTTTTGATACATTTAAGGCGGAATTTTCGTCATGAAGAAGTTCTCAATATAGGAAAAGTTGTGTGTAATAAAGTTCGAACTACCAAAGGGGGGTCTGGGGGTTCTCCCCCAGAAAATTTTAGAAAAAAACACTCAAAAATCAAATTTTTAACTAGTTTTGAGGCCTTTAGCTCGAATTTCGGATACACATTTTTAGGTGGGATTTGCATTTTAACCAAAGTTCCAAGTACAAAAGAGGGTTTGTGGTCCTCTCCCAGGAAATTTTTGGAAATTTAACCCTAAAAACAGGATTTTAACTTGTTTTTGTATACAACGTAGTCCGAATTTCGGGCTCCCCCCTTTTACGCCTACGCCCTTTTGTCAACATATTCGGACAATTCAATCCATTGGCGTACAGGGAAATTTCTTTCGAGAGGGGCCTAAAATATTATTCCTAAAGCATTTTTAATAGGCTTAATCTAGCTTTTTCATACATTAATTGTAGCTAAAATTAGCATTTTGCGGAACTTAATATAATAGAAATTGCAGTTAATAGAGTTCCAAGTAATCAAAGGAGGGGGTCTGGGGGCCTTCCCCTAGAAAATGTTTTGAAATATGATCTTTAAATATAGTGAACAAACTTATATTTGGATATTTGTGACACTGGGTGACACCCCTGATAAAACCCTTCTTATGTAGGAAAAATTTTCAAACGATGGCTAGCGAAACCAGAAGATGAAACAGTTGGGGTATTCAGATTTTTCCTGAGGTAAAATGTGAATTTAAAATTTACTCATTTAAGATTAAAATAAATATCTGTGTGATGGACTTTTTTCTCTGCCAACCCTTTACCTTGGTTTAAAAACTATTCAAACTAGAGTTTGAATTTGAATGTCACCTCCCAGCTAGCTGAATGGGTGACACCTGGGTTGAAGGGTTTATATCTCATAGTAGTTTTCAGTTGAATTTGTTTTCTTGAACTTGGAAAACTTTGATGTCCCCCCTAGCCAAAGGGGTGACACCCCTCTCAAAATGGGTTGATAACTCATTTAATAATTTTTTATTTATTTAATGATTTTTTTGGCTCAATAAAAACATTTATGTGTGATCGAGAAAGTTTGTATCATCTAAATTCTAAATAAAGTTCGATGGGTGAAACCCCAGTTCATACCCCCTAAAAACTGTTAATTATTTAAATCAATTCTTACACTTATATTTCTTACGTTTATATTTAAAACTATGTTCGAAATTTTTAAGCTTGGGTGTCTCCCCTCCTAGGTAGCCAGTCAAATGAGTATTTTCCAGGATGATATATTTTTTTTGTTCAAGGAAAGCATATTTACCAACTTAGGGCAAAATTTGAAGACTTCGGTATCACTCTCCCACATAGTTTGAGGGGTGACACCCGATTTGTTAAACCCTAATTTATTTCATTAGTAGAGTGACTTAAAAATTTTTTCAAGGAAAGCATACAACTTGAAAAAAGTGTCATGTACTAGTTTGGGTGTCACCCCCTTCGGGGTGACACCCGGGGCGGACCGCCCCCCCCGCCCCCCCGTAGCTACGCCACTGGAGGCGAGTATTGTTTTGATTAATCATTAGTTTCAGATCAACATAAAAAATTATAGACTAGCTCAGGTCAATTCAAGATTGGAATTACGAAGGTAAATATTTTGAATATTTAATATTTTTTAGATCCCAGTGAAAGTTTTCTTACTCGACAAATTATATATTTATTAGCAGCTGTTGTTTACTTTGTTTTAAATGGAGCTTTTTATTGTTTTTTCAGTTGTAAAAAAATAAGAGATCGTTTCTTTTAAATTTTGTGTAAGATATTTTTTGCCATAGTTATAAATTACGTATTACTTGTAATTCTTAATTGAAACAGGGATAAAAATATTTATCATTTTGACTGTTTTTCTCGTTCTTATTTAGCTAAATTACGCATTTTTCTAGAATTAGGAAATCCCATATTTTAAGAATTCTTATTCGCTTGTTTTTTGTTCAACTAGAAGTACTGTATCTTTCTTTCGCATCTTTCTGTATCTTTCGCATGAAAGTTTTTATCTTCAGGAGATTAAATTTAGAAATTTACACCAAGATAAAATAAATATCATTGAATGCAAATAAGTAAACCTTTCATACTTCTATGAGTCATTTAATATAGCAATCAGTAAATTAGTATAATGTTAAATTTTTTCCTGTAATTACTATTTCGATGTTGTAATCGCTTGCTATAATAATTGTTTTTTTAATTTCATATGAAATGCTGTTCTTTTTGTAAATCCATGAAACGAATATTGAAAAGGGCAGATTGTGAAGAATTTAAAAATGATGTAACTTAATAAAATGTCATGTATTTCAAGAATTAGTGTCGATTAATGTAGTCAAATAAACATTTTTCCTTTTGATAAATTCTCTTCATTTCTGAGTTATCTTTTGATGACAATAACCATTCTGATAGTGAAAAACAGATCACTGTATTTAGTAATTTTAAAAAATATTTTTCCTTAGAATTGTGACCATCAAATCAAATAGTGACAATTCAACTATATTTAAGTCATTGAATAAACATTGAATAATTGATAAATTGTTGTGCTAATATTCTTACAGTTCAGAACCTTCTTGTAATTAGAAGATATTTTTTTTCCAAGATTTAGTTTATATAATTTTAAAGTTTTACAAGTTACTCCAGGTGTCTGTTTAAGGATAGTTTACTACATTTTATTGGTACCTTCACAAAATAAATTTCTATAGGAAAGTTCTCTGATATATGCTGTTTTATCTTATATTTAAAATTAATTAGTCATTCTAAACAAAATTCTTATTATTTTTTTGATCTTTTGAAGATTATGTATATGTGCATGTTAATTTATACACTATCATTTTAATTTTTTTCCAAGTTGATTTAAATTTTCCCAAAATATGTAGTTTTAAAAAAATCCTAGATACTCACTTTTTTCTTATTTCCAAACTGGAGTATTAAGAATGTGTTTGTAAAATCTGCCCCATCACCTTACATATTGTAAATAACTTTCCAGTTTTCTTTAAAGGGACATTTTAAATTTCTTTGCAAGGATTTAGGTTTTGATTATAGAATTATTTCTATTAGAAGTAAGAGATGGAATATTTTGATATTGTCAACCAACCAAAAATTTGCAAATGCAACACTATCAATCTTGCCTTTAAGCTAGCTAAATTCGAGAAAAAATACCTATATCTAATTGATAATTGAAGAAAATGTCCACTTAAAAGATAAGCTTTAAGTACGAAAGGAAGATTAAAATAGGGTATAATTTTATTAAAATTTTTATCCATGAATTATGTGAAAAAAAATGAAACTTAAAGAATTTCAGTAACTGAATCAACTTGGTATTATTTTACAATAAAATCTTCTTTTGGAGGAAACAATTATGTTCCTGCACCAATGAAATATCCTATTAAGAATATTTGGATACATAAAAATGTACAATAATCCTAATTTTTTAATTTTAAATATCATTAACGATTTTATGTATTCTGTGAAAACAGAATAAAGTTGCTAAACAAAACCATATACTATTGCAGTTTTAGTTTTTTTTAATTAAAAAAAATTAACATTTTATGTCTTAACTTAAAGGCTAGATTTTATTGTTTTTAATGATTTAATGTGATGAAATTTAAAAAAATGGTTTCAAATTAAAAGGTTTTTTCATATATGTTTCAATATTTATTATATTTTATAATCAGCAATGATACGTTAATAAAAATGATCAAATTTATGGGAACCCCAATTTATTTTATTTCTTCAACAAGACTAAACAAAATAAATTTTAAGGAATGGCAATCAATGCTAAGGAAGGTATAACCACGCATGCGCGGGCAGCCCTCCGTCACCGGCTAACTCCTCGCACGTTCGCCAGGAGGAAAATTGGCGCTGCGATCGCTCAGAAAGTTGCGACCGCTGTTACCATGGGAGCGTCGATGCTTAAGTGTTGATAGCTTTGGTTAACTCTCCAATGTAACACAACTTAGATCACGCGCTTGTGTAGTGCGTGTTTAATTTTATTTTCAAATCTGTTGTCTGAAAGAAGTTATTGTAAAAGATGTCTGTCTAAATTCACGTCATTAAATCTAATTTTACTGTACGAGTTTTTATCTTCCTCTGCGTTCAATATTTATTAGGTTATGGGCCCAGCAGAGTAAAATTAGGCTGTTAACTTTTCGAAAGGAAATTTTTTGATTAGTTGTTTTGTGAATTGAGTGAGTTTAGTGACAGACCGCAAATATGGCTCTTCCATTACTCCCGAGTGCTGTACCAGCAAACTTTGAAAAGTTGAAGGGACGAGAAAATTTCGATGAGTGGAAGTTTACCTTACGTTACCATCTAGAGGATCGACAATTGTACGATGCTTGTGCCTGTGAAGAAGGTGATGAAGTTGATGCGACTTTGGATCGAAAAGCAAGATCGGCAATTGTAAGTAGTCTAAGCAGTAATGTTATAAAAGAGATATTAACCTGTGAAAGTGCAAAGGAAATGTGGGAAAGATTATCCACTTTGTACGCTGATAACAATCCTAATAGATTTATATCTTTAAATCAGGAGATGTTCTCTACAAAATTTGAAAACTGCAAGGATATGGTCGAGTATATTGATAAGATGAGGTCAATAGGAATTAAAATGAGAACTATTTTACCTACTTATCCAGATCAAGCTGTTGCTGCAAATATTTTAACAAATTTGCCCAGTTATTTTAGACCACTTACTATGGCGTTAGAAAATAGCGTTCAAACTTTAACGACTGATTTAGTGTGTGAGAAGTTAATGAGCGAATATGCAAAATTGGGTGAAGATGGTGGTTCATCTCTCAATGCTTTCTCAACTAAGTCTAAGGACCGTATTCCAAAATTCAATGGGAAATGTAATAATTGTGGAAAGATTGGTCATAAAAGCAAACGTTGTTGGTTAAAGAAGAATAAGACAAGTAGTAACTGGAATAGAAGTACAGAAACAGATGAACATCAGCCGAGATGTAGGGAAGCCTGGATGTTAAAGAATAACAATACCTTATCCAATTGGATAATAGACTCAGGCAGTGATCGGCATATGACTTCCCATCGTGAATGGTTTGTTGATTACAATGACACCTCTCCACATCTTATTCAGACAGCAGGAGCTACACTTCAGAGTGTGGGAGAGGGTTCGGTGATTCTGCATATTAACAGAAAAGGTAAACATATTGAGGTTATTCTTAATGACGTGTTGTATGTTCCAGGATTGGGAGCTAATTTAATATCTGTGGGATATCTGACCTCAAAATTGGGTTTGATAGCAGAGTTTGAAGGGAACAGATGTACACTTGTTAAAAAGGGTTCAGGTAAAATTCTTGCAACCGCTACCTCTAAAAATAGCAGTTTATATTACCTTGATGAGTATAAGTCAAGAAGCACTGCGAATTACTGTAAAAATAGAAGTCCTTCAGTAGCTGTAAATGGGAAAACTCCGTTTGAAGCATGGACTGGCAGAAAACCGGATTTGAGTTACAAGAAAGGGTTTGGATGTAGAGCATTCCATCAAATCCCAAAACAACAACGGAAGAAATTGGACGGAAAAGCAGAAGAAATTATATTCATAGGATATTCAAATGAAAGTAAAGGTTACAGACTTATGAATCCGAAGTCCTCCAAAATTATTGAGGCTCGTGATGTTATATTTTTAGAAAATGAAACTTCTTCTAAAATTAATGATGTGGTTTCTGAACCTTTAACAGATGATGAGTGGTATATTTTCCCCTCATTTTACAGTGGAGATAAAGCTGAACTCCCCAGTACTCCTTCAGATGAAGCTGGAAAACAAAGTAGTCCTGCTATAAATCCTTCTGCTAATTCTGATGATGCAGATCCAGATCTTAGTTGTACTTCAGAAGATGAAGCACCGAAGAGACCTACTCGACAGCGCAAAATGCCGTCGTACTTGAGTGAATATGAACTAAATAAGGGATCTTATCAGTGTCACGTCACTCTTTGTGAAAACGAGGAGGATACATCAAAAGTAACCTCTAGGTCATATAAAGAGGCTCTTCAATGTGGCGAAGCTGTCAAATGGAAAGGGGCTATGGAAGAAGAACTCATGTCCCATGAACACAATAACATGTGGGAAATTGAACCTCTTCGACTTGATGGAAAACCAATTAAATGCAAATGGGTTTTTAAAATTAAAGTAAATGCTCGAGGAAAACCTGAGAGATATAAAGCCAGGGAGATTCCTGAAGGTTTTAAAATCGACAAAGAAAGGGGAAAGGAAAAATGTGTTTGTCGTTGTTAAAATTTACTGCGACAACAAAGGTGCCATAGATCTCTGTAAAAATAGCTTGTTTCATGCGAGAACAAAACATATTGACGTTGCACATCATGTGACGAGGGATGCAGTGAAGATGCTGCAAGTTTTTGTAGAGAAAACCGCTACTGAGGTCATGGTAGCCGACTCATTGGCTAAACCAATTCCCAAAGAAAAACACATTTGGTGCTCCACCAATATGATGGGTGTGTTACAGAAGATGAGTAGTTATGGACTGCAAAACCAGGGGGAGTGTTGAAGTGTTTGGTTTTACTAGTTAACTCTCCAATGTAACACAACCTACATCACGCGCTTGTGTAGTGCGTGTTTATTTTTATTTTCAAATCTGTTGTCTGAAAGAAGTTATTGTAAAAGATGTCTGTCTAAATTCACGTCATTAAATCTAATTTTACTTTACGTTTATCTTCCTCTGCGTTCAATATTTTATTACATTCAAATGCGATTGATTTCTTCTTAAATGAATTTAGTTCTTTGTTTCCATTTTTGAAAATTACTACAATAATCGGTGGTGATCTAAATATTAACTTAATTGACGAAAAAGTATCGGCTGATTATTTAAACCTTATTTATAGTAATGGATATGAAAGCATAACAGATAAACCAACTAGGATAACTGAGGGTTCATCCACCTGTATTGACCATTTTTATGTTAAAGGCTCTGGAGATTTTACTGTAAACAGTTGTATTTTTGAAAGCTCTATAACTGATCATTACCCTATTTATCTAGTTTTATGTTTTTCTACAACTTGTAATCGATCACAAACTTTTAAAGCTGATGAAAATGCCTTTTTTAATTTTATAAACTATTCAAAACTTGAGAGTGCTATCAAATCCACCAATTTTGAAAATATGATCGATGATATTGATGCTAGGTATGATAGTTTTATTGACAAGCTTCAAAGTCTTGTAATATCTTGCACCAAAATAGTTAAAAATCGAAAACATAAAAATAAATGGATAACACCTGAAATTATAAAAGAGATAAATAGAAAAGAAAAACTTTATAAAATTAAAAAAAATAACCCCAATGACCAAACTGCCCATCATAATTATTCAAACGCAAACAGATTGGTAAAGAAATTAATAAAAGAGCGCGTACTAAATACTATGAAAAAGAATTTGAAAATTGCTCTGGTAATGCAAGAAAAGAATGGAAGGTAATAAATAATATTCTTGGATGCAATTCTAAAAATGCTTCACCCAATAAACTCTCGGAAACAAATGTTAATTCTTTAAATGACTTTTTTTCAAATGTTGGATGTAATATTGTAAAACAGAATGATAGGTACAGAGAGTTCTTGACACACTCTGTCAAATCTATTGTTTTTATGGATGATATCACAATCACTGAAACGGTTAATATTATACGAAATCTGAAAAACTCAAATTCTTGTGGTTATGACAACTTGAATTCTAAAGTTGTAAAACTGGTTGGTAAATATCACAGCCTTTTTATTCAAAGGCTGTTAAATCAATCCATCAGAGAAGGTAAATTTCCAAGAGCTTTAAAATATTCAACAATAGTGCCTATTTTCAAATCAGGAGATCCAAAAATTTTCTCCAACTACCGCCCTATATCTCTACTGCCTGTATTTTCTAAAGTAATGGAAGAAGTTGTTCTAAGAAGAGTAAAAAGGTTTTTAAATTTTAATGACTACTTTGCTGCAAATCAATTTGGTTTTCGTGATAGTATTAGTACCACAAATGCATTAATTGAATTTTATCTTTTGTAACAAATAATCTTAATAACAACTTAAAAACGGTAGCAATATCTATTGATATTAGTAAGGCATTTGATAGCGTTAATCATGAAATTCTTCTTTACAAACTTTATGCAGCAGGTATTCGGGGAACATGTTTGGATTGGCTTAAATCATTTATTCTATTGCGTAAACATAGGGTGAAAATTGATAAATTGTTAAGTAATTTTGTTCTGGCGAAAAAAGGAGTACCTCAGGGTTCTCGTATTGGACCATTACTTTTTAATATTTATATTAATGATTTCTGTAAAATGAAAATTTTTGGAAAAATTATTACTTTTGCAGATGATACTATTATTTTATATTCCGCTTCTACATATGAAGCTCTTGAAAATATAATAAATCGGGATTTAAAAATTATTTATGATTGGTTTACATCAAATGAATTGCAGGTAAATGTGGAAAAAACATGCTACATAATTTTTAATTTAAAGGCTGCATCTGAAATACATCTTGATTTAAAATTTTGTGATTGCAAACAAGAATCATGTAACGATCATCTCATTAAATACACTCCCTCTTTAAAATACTTAGGCATTCTTTTTAACCAAAACTGGAAATTCAAAGATCATATAAATTTAATTTGTAGCAAATTAAGATTTATTTTATTTAAATTTTATCATTTAAAAAAATATATCAAATTTGAGTTACTTTTGAAATTATATTTTGCATGGGTGCAATCTCGTATTCAGTATGGAATTTTGGTTTGGGGAGGTGATTATATTACAAACATAAAACCCTTATTAAATTTGCATGAAAAATTCATACGACATTTTCCAAATACTATTCTTTTAAATGTTCGATAATTGCTTGTATTAAATAGTCTTATCTTTTTAAACAAATTTCCTGCAATAGCAAAAATTAATCTTAATAATAATTATAATTTTAGAAGAAAAAATTTTTATCTAGTACCAACCCCTTATAAAGATATATTTAAAAAGCATTTTGATAATTTATCTGTTATTCTATTTAATAAATTGCCGTATGAAACTCAAATAGAACCAAACTTTAGACGTTTTAAAAAACTTTGTACCTTATTTATTTTAAATCAAAATAGTATAGAAAACTTATTAAATTTTGTCAGGTGATACCGTGCATCTGAATTATAAAATATCAGAAAAGAAAACATCTAGCCAGTCCCACCAACCCCCTTTTTTTAGTTTTAATTATGATTTTTTGTTTTAAAGTTGTAAAATGAGATGGTCAAGAATGACATATTTTTTGTTATTCCATATAAGTTTTATTATTGTATTTTATATGTTCATTAAATTTATTTTATTTTATGTTATTTTTCTATGATTAATAACATTAGAAAATCCGCAACCCCATGGAAGAGCCTTGCTGGCTCCTTATGGATAAAAAAAATATTTCAGTGTTTTTTTTTTCCTTTATCATTTTTCTTTCCTGTTGTGTACTGTCGTTTGTGTGTTGTTTTTGTTGAATAATAAATTTGAATTTGAATTTGATTTTTCAAAAAAATTCTCAATTTTAAAATATTTCCATTTTTTTAGATAACGGATATAAGGTCGCAGTTATAAAGCAAGTACTGTCAATCAAATAATTATGCATCCAATCACAACGATCGATTGACGTTATATTTTAAGATGAAACATGTTTTTTCACCTTTTAAAAAAGTACTTTCTTGATGAAATATCACTCAATGACTGATAAAAACATATTCTAAAATTTATTTTATACTAAAATTTCACACTTTTTGTCCAATATTTAAAATTTTTAGTCTGATTTTATCGAAATTAATTGTAGTAGTGTTTTGTCTCTTATTATTTTCAATTGCTTAAACGGTATTGTTTAACAAGTCTGGGTTAAAAAAAATATGAATGATAAACACTAGGCATATTACACTAACGTGTTACTTTAAACTAATGGTTTTTGTTTGGTCCGAATATTGATAAACAATTAGAATTAGTTATTTTTATAATCATAGATTAAAAATAATTAAGATGGATATTTTTAAAAACATTTCGTTTAAATTTTTTATAAGTTCGAGTTAATATATATTCAAAAATTTAAGGGAGATTTGGTGACGTATTTTTGGAAAGTTGGTTGACATTTTTTCTGTAAATTGTTTAATTGTTTTATAAAGTGTATTAAGTGCAGCGAGTTGGAATTTGTGGGAATTGCGAAGCAATTCCAAAAGGTCCTGCGTCAGCAGTTTACGGGGGTTGGTGAGCGATAGCGAGCAGGGGGCGGTAGCTCCCTAGTATTACAAAAATATAATCAAATATAATCTTTTATTAAATTGTTCCGATTTTAGCCAATTTACCCCGATTTTCCTTTTTGAATTCGGAACAATTCAATAAAAGATTTTATTTTCGTTACAAGACATGAAAATTGGAACAGTTGGCAGTATGTTATTTTAAGTGTATTTTTTGCATACATTAAACTGATATATCTTTGTCCTTAAAAATTATTTTTAACAGTACCTATAATTATTTATGTATGTTCGTCACAATAACCGCGTACCAGGGCTCAACAAATCTCAAAATTTTTATAATCTAGAACGAGCATGTGAGAGATGATCAATTTTAATTTTTAGATATCAGGAATCTATTCCAATTTTTACAAACTGGGGTGTCGATCAGCCATACGTGATGAAAAACAATAGAAAGGATAGACGGAAATTCCTTACTTGTCCTCAATGAATCATGCTTTTAACCCTTTCTAAGGCCTTTTTTTCTAGTAGAGCTATGTTAAAATATTTTTCGTATTGAGATTGATTTATAAAAGAAATTCATTTAGCTTATTACCTAAAATTAACTTGATTTTCAAGATATTTTTTGGTGGAAAGTATGTTTCCCACCGCCTACTGGGAGCTATTTAAATGTAGGACATCTTATGTTTTGCATTTCCATTTATATCGCATTACATGATATTTATAAAATATAATTTTCAAATAATAAAATCTGCAAAAGGAATTTTAAATTAGAAAAATTTTGTATGTTTTATATGTTTGTTCGGAAGTATACTTCCCACGGCTTTATGAAGGGTTAAAGCCTAATTATGTGGTCAAGGGGCTTATAATTATTTCTCAAATAATTAATAGCTAGCAGTACAAATGATATGTGGTACGACAGATTAAAAATTTTTAAAAAATTGATGAAATTTGTTGCAAGTATACTTAACACGCCCTTAGAAAGGGTTAAACAGACAAAAACTAATTTTTGTATAAGTTGGAAGCACGCTTGGTAAAAATCATAATGAAGCATAAAACAAGGTTACATAAACGTAAGCTACGAGTTCAGTTCTATATTTACTAGGCAAAAATTAGTATATTTTGTTAATCAAGAGTATAAAACTTCTAATTTTCTGTAACCACAAAAGTTTGAAATGCAATATATTAGGGCCTTTTAGGAAAAACATTCACTCGTAAAATAGAAAATATGAATATAAACAACAGTCTCAATTCATACTTATTGTCTTATATTTAATCTCAAACAAGTGCCGCGGAAAAAGTATTCGGTTCTCAGAATCCATGATCCCCACTACAGTTTTCTCGCTTGAAAAAAAACAAAGAGAAGCCAGTAAACGGCACAACTAGCCATAAGCTCCGCGCTCTCGAGCGCCGCCCACAATTTTCCCTCCTTTTCTCTCTCTCTCCATCTCACTTCCTTCCGTTCTTAAGCCTTTGCTTACGTAAGCTGACACTAAAGAATGCAAAGGTAAAAGTCAACATTATGCAAGGACGCTGTTTTAGATCCTAGACTTTTTTCCCGGAAAAAAATAAGGATAAAAGGAACCCAAAAATCCTTATTTGCTTAGTCTCGACAAAAGCAGACGATCAGAAAAGGATTGGGGGGTTACAGGGGGGCGCTGTTTTCTCAAAGAACCCGAGATTGAACTTTCTTATTTACATTTAAAGTAGAAGACTTATCCCTGCCGATTCATGCATACAATTACTGAGAAGAGTTATTCTGTTTGTTTATTCTTTGGCACTTTATTTCGGTATTGAACATTGGTTAAACCAATCGCGTTAGGGGTTTTTCCCGCGCTTTTTCTCGATCTCCGATCTTTCGAATATTAAGGACTGCGCTCGAAAGTGCAGTTGAATCGTATCTTTATTGGGTCAAGTGAAATACTTTTCTAGAACAGAAATGTCGTTTGCATTTATAAATATTTCGTGTGAAAAATGAATTTTTGATTTGGAAGGATCGCTTCTGAATAGCAGAAATCAAATAAGAAGAGGAGAAAACTGAAAGAATACTTTAACTTTTTTATCAAATATATATCATTCTTTCGTTTTGTTTTGACATTGTCGTCAGGCTCGAATGTATTTGTACTTATCTATGAGTTCATTTAAAAAATTGCCCGATTTGCGTTCACAGTTAAGGGTAACCTAAGGTATTTTAACCAATATCATATATTAATATGTGGTCAAAAAAGGATCCTTTAAAACAGAGTGATCACAATATTTAAATTTAAATTTTTTTGAAGATATTTAGATACCAAAACTACATTTGATTCCAAGATCTTCAGTCAAGAACCATCTTTGAAACTACCTGTACCCTTTAAAATACGAATGAATAAAACGTAGAAACAGTTCGAATAAGAAGGGTAAGTTAGGAACGAATGTGACTATAGAAAGTAAGAAGATATCTTAAATCAAGTAAAAAACGCAAGATAGTATCATATTGACTATAGCAAGTTCCAATCGTCCCAATTGAATTATCCATTATAAGGTAGCACTTCGCTAACAATACGCCATTTTGTTTTTTGTTGATGTTATCATTAACGACGGCCGAAGGTAGAACCTAAGCTCACAGGGAACAAAGCGAATTCCAACTGCTAAACACAGTGATCATGAAAAACCACTAACGACTAATCATTTAAAACTCATTTCCCACAAATACACGGCGGAGGTAATGGGTAAGGAGCCTAAAACGAAATTGCAATTCATTAGGATTATAAACGCGAAGGGGAAAGAAAAAATAAAGACACCCTGCCATTTTTTAAACACCTGCCGTCGTGCCGTTGCCATATCCGCGTTTCGAAGAATCGTTTTGTGGATTATTTCTTTTATAGGACTGCGGTCTGCATAAAAAAAGCGCATCCCACTATATGTGAAAGACAAAACGGGCCAAACTGATAGTTGAGTTCAGAAAATGATCCTCTTTGGCGGGTTTTTCGTTCCGATAAGTTTCCTATTCCAAGTTAAAGCAAGGATAATATAAAACAAATTGTAACTTCCATACATCTAATTAGGCTTTTGTGGATATTTATACTTATAATTATTGAAGTTTGGGAATTAAAGAAGTCAAAGACAAAGACTCACATCCTTATTCGCAAATCGCAGCCATCATCGCGTCGGTGTTAACTTAGCAGCTAAAGAGAGAAATATTAGCTTTTCACTGACTCTGATTGGTGGAATCGTTCTTTGACCAAGGATTTAACACTCTGATGGTTGTGCATATGGCTGTCAGTCGAACATCGAGTGATCAAGGGTTGTGAGGCGACACCGCCAAAAGAGCGCTCAAGCGCCAGAAGAAAGACTTTTGGCGAGCGCAACACCAGCGCCGCGAAGCAACCTTGCCCGGGCAGCTCTCGCCGGGCAGAACGACATTCCTCAACGAACGACGGACACTCTGCGCGCTCTGTTATTTCTCTCGTCCTCGTATAGCGGCTAAGCCTAAACGCCACGCGCGTTATTGTTATGTTTTTAATAAATAGTTCATAAAAAGCAATTAGCCTTAGCTTCATTTATCAAGTAGATGGTGTAGTACTAAAATCTTATAAGCAGTAATCCAGAGCACCATCTCAGTTGCATAATATGAAGCCTAACTGACCTGGAAACACCTCTAGTTGTACCAGCAAGTGAAGAAATACTTAAGCCAAAAAAAGGAAGTCATCAGTAGTCAAGGTGTAGTATAATAACTGACCACTAGTGTACCAGACTCCAGTAAGTAAAAAGCACTGAGCTATAAAACAAACTGGAGTGACAACCTCCGATACTATAACAAAGCGATTAAGGGGGTAGGTTTACAACTTTCGACCAGAAAACAAATTTTTCAGTTTTTGCATTTTCATTAAGTATTAAACGTTCCGCTTCAAACGACACCAAATTTATTATTCTACGTGGATTAGAAGTATTTTTAATTATTTTTTTAAAAAAATAATTAAAACTGCCTGATCAGCTGAAATGGGGGTGCCACGCCCCCTCTAACAAAAAAAACTTAAATTACTTTTTGTATAGCCCCTAAATTTAGCTATTTTAATACATTATGCGATTTAAATATTATAGCTATGGTACTGGTTACACTAGTAATAAACATGTTTTTTACTAAATTTCCAATTTTCTCAAAACTGTACTTTTTACCATAAAAGGAACATTTTCACAAAATCTATCAAAGCAAACAACTTATAACTTAGTATCGTAATTAATGATTCTATGTTACATACTTTTACCAAAGGGTTTCTCAAAAAATTTATTTAAACTGAAGTTATAGCAAAATTTATAATGAAATTTTAGTCTTTTTGATGAAAAAACTACGTTCATTCAGATAATATTTTTTTAAAAAAACAACCAGACATCAAAGCCCTAAAAGCTCTGGTTAAAGTGTGTATTATAGTTCAGGGAATACTCAGAAAAAAATTTGGGCACTTTGATTCAGTAGATTTTTAAAAAATGTTCCATAAAAATCCTCATTTTTAACATTACGGATAGGGACTTACTTGCGTAAACCTACCCCCTTGATTAAGCAAACGGGGCAAGCTGGAAGCAAAGTTGGAAGAGCATTTCCCCCTTTAATCTGCCCATGCCTGTTTTTCAAAATATTATGAGCAAAATTTAGAATGGTTGTTTCATTCTGTGCATACAACTGTGCGAACAGATGGAGAAATTTAAAAGAAGATGGAAATCCTTTCCGCGGTGTGATGCGGTTTCGGCACGCTAACTAGTCACTCCAGTTTGTTTTATAGCTCAGTGGTAAAAAAGAGGAAATAACCACTGGTCCAGGGTAGCATAATGTTAAGTTTAACTGACCAGGAGAGACCGTTAGTGTGCTAGATCGAGATAGAATACCATATATTAGCCTTTGAAATAGGGAAGTAACCAGTGGTGAAAGGTTTGAAATGAAATATCCATTCCAATGAAATTAATACATTTCGAAACGGACCAGAGATGAATTTGATACTCTCAGAAACTTAAAAAGCCCATTGAATGCTATTTCTCATCAAATTAGCGAAAAGTTGCCAAATAAGGCTATTTTGGCGCGTTTTGTGTTTCACCTACGGTGGGATGCGTTTTTACGCTTGCGGTTCGTGTTGTATACTTTTGTTCTCCGCCGGAATAAGAGAACAGCAAAAGAAGAGAAGTATTCTTTACTGTTCGGCCCCGCCCATTCTGGGGGAACAAATTACACTGCTTTTATCGGCATTAGGGGGATGCGAGGGCCCGTTTTCTCTCACTTCTCGATGAATGTGATTATTCGCACGATTTTCTGCAGCGTGACGCTTCAAGAGAAGACCCGAGCCCGGTTAATAATCGGGTTCTCCATGTGCTTTTACGGCTAATGACACTTTTTTGGGGGCCATGTCGAATTTTTGGACTGATAGATTTATGACCCACCGCAAAGCTTAGTTTTTATCCCTTGGAAATAACCTTTAGGCTGATCACTTGAATATTAAGTGTGTATGTTATCAATAAAATTTTGCTCTAGGGCTGGTTAAAACCTCAAATCAAATGAATTTTTTGCTATGGGTGGATTTTAGAAGGATGGCCTAGGAGGGCATGTTAGAAAATTTAGAGGGGAACATTGAGGAGAGGGGGCAATCTACAGAATTTGAGGGGCGGGCAGACTGTCCCTGATTACTCTGTAAACATCAGGTATCATTATATAAGGAAAAAAGGTTGGTGGGACACTTCTCACTAAGACTCCTGAATCCGCCCATGTTTCTGGCTTTTAAAAAGTTCTAAAAAAAACCGCAGCCCACTTATAACCCCATATAAAGACATTCATTTCATGAGATGAAATTTCAGTTTCTTGCACCCCTACCTTGATTCCCCCCAATTCCCCTAGATCAAACAGAAGATTTCACATAAAAAATTTACGATCGCTCATCCTTACTAAATGGGTAAGATTAAGTTTTAAGTAATACAAAGTTTCAGTAATAAATTTATAAAAAGCAGATTCAATATGTAAATCAAAATTAATACAATTCATCACTAAATGACTCAAAGAGAATGCTGCTTTTATATTATTGACAAAACCTGTCATGATCACTGGTATCAAATTTTCTCATTTTAAAATCACAACTCTCATTTTAAAATCACAACTCTCATTTTAAGATTTTATACTCTTTCTATATGATTGATATCAGTAATCAATACTTTAAAAGTTAGAAAAATATAAAAAACACTTTAAAAATAAATGGAATCGAATTTATACATTAAGTGACGATTAAAAACCACTATCCAAAGAAAAATACGCGTAGAAATAAATATTTCATCACCAAAAGTAAAAACGTCATGTCTGTTGGATCTATCTGAAAAACTATCCCTTTTGATTCTACCTGTTTTATTTCACAATGAAAACAGCTGAAAATATTCCATCAAAGTATAAAAAAGGGAATTTCCTACCTTCTTTTGATCCGCTTTAATTTTAGGTACCAAAGCTAGTGGAACTCAGCGTGAATTGAAAAACACCCTGATAATCAAAAAGTTCAAAAAAATAATTACAGCTATACAAACACAACAAATTCCAGGGAGGATTCAACCTGCTAACAAACATACTTTCCTCAAATTCTATAGGTTGGTTGGTTGAGTTGTGTTACCAACAATCAACAATGATTGGTTGGTTGGTTGGTTTATTTAGCTAAGTATGGGCCATATGCAACTCCGTTTTACGACGATTTGGTTGACGGTTGAAGCTGGTCGAATCCTACTTCCATACAACTCAACTATCGTTTTCTTTAGTCATTTGCCCAGCTTGCCGCTGATTGGTTGAATAAATAAATGGAGCTACGTCATCGGGCATTTCAACCAATCAGAGGAAAACGGCAGCTGATGAAACGGCCGACGCCTGCTCCTGACCTGACGTTACCGTTGTACGGTGGATGACGGTGAAATACGGTTCCTTAGAACGTAACGAAACGGAGTTGCATCCGGCCCAAAGTCTGTGAGGCTGTTATTCAGATGTCTATCAATGTCTGTGATTGACAAAAGGGTTGAAAGTACGATTTGGTGGCCATGGCCAGTACCCTCTATAGCTTAGAAAGCCCAAACACTGATTGCTGACGTCAGCAAGAGAAGGCTGAAGCTCACCCCACCTCTCCAATCAGGGACCTTACCTTCTGTAGCTGAGCCTCTTAAGTACAGAGGATGATGCTACTTATAGCTACTGAGCCTCTCAGCCTACCTCTGATTGGAGAGGCGGGGCGAGCTTCAGCCTTCGCTTGCTGACGTCAGCAATCAGTGTTTGGGCATTCTAAGCTATCAAGGGTACTTCCATGGCTGTGATTGAATACGACGTGTTGATTTGATCTGATACTTTCCGGAGGGTAATAAAGCTTTTCGCGATGACGTCAAGACCAGTTATTTTCACGACCGTGGAGGGCAAAACAATAGCATGTGCAAGCACTGAGCATGCGCAAACCTGTTGCTAGGCGGTTGTTTCGGCTGTTGCTAGGGCCTAATCACGTGTTGCGAAAAGCTCTTTAGAAGATTGAGGTTCTTGTTCTCCGCCTCTCGTATCATGATAAGGCAGGGGAGAGTTTCACGAGTAGTGAATGCAATCCTGGATTCACCAGGGCCCCTATAACAAAGCATATACAGGGTGTATCTGAAATGGTGCAACAAACTTTCAGGGATGATAATACTCATCAAGACGAACAAGAATCAGTATAGAAAGGGGGTCCCAGACCAAATCCCAGGGAGTTAAAAATGGAGCGACACCCCAAAAATTTGTAGAACAACTACTATTGGTAAAAACTTAATTATGGTCTCAAAAATTGTGGTTTAATATGATCTTTAAAATAACCTCAAAAGTCTTCACTTTAAAATTTGTTTTATTATGAAAAAAGTTAAAAACACAAAAAATGTGAAAACTCAGCCAAAATCTTATTTTGTATTTCGAAATCCTTTCTTTTGATTTGATAATCTGAAAGATCATAGTTGAAAACCCTTAAGTCCAAAGTTTCACGTAAATACAATCAATATTAAACGCTTGAGATCCTTTTAAAGTTTTTTTTGGGTGCGCAAGCAGTTTTTTAGAGCTGTTTCCAGAACAGCTGTTAGCGCACGCAAAAAACAAACTTTAACAGGATCTCAAGCGTTTAATATTGATTGTATTTACGTGAAACTTTGGACTTAAGGGTTTTCAACTATGATCTTTCAGATTATCAAATCAAAAGAAAGGATTTCGAAATACAAAATAAGGTTTTGGCAGAGTTTTCACACTTTTTTGTGTTTTTTAACTTTTTTCATAATAAAATAATTTAAAGTGAAACTTTTGAGATAATTTTAAAGATCATATTAAACCACAATTTTTGAGACCATAATTAAGTTTTTACCAATATTAGTTGTTCTACAAATTGAATTTTTCAATGATTTTTTGGGGTGTCGCTCCATTTTTAACTCCCTGGGATTTGGTCTGGGACCGATTCCCATTTCTATACCGATTCTTGTTCGTCTTGATGAGTACTATCATCCCTGAAAGTTTGTTGCACCATTTCAGATACACCCTGTACAATGTTTTTCAATTTTTCTTTATCGCCAATGGCCATGGACTCTCTGTCCTAGTACTCTGCGGTACGAAAGAATAATTAAACCAAACAAAATCCTTAACAGTATTTCAAAATCAACTTTCATCATACACAGAACTTTGGAACGTTTATGTACAAAAATTTCAATTTATTTAATCTTAAGAATTTCAAGACTATTGAGCAGGAAAAATAAATTTGCAAATTACGATGGATCGTGAGAGGTACAGAAAATTAAAGCGCTAATCAAATAATTAACAAGAACATTTTGTATATTTATTTGAGTTTGTATATTTTTTGAGTTGATCCCCCATTTTTATCATCCAAATAATAATTATGTGGATAATATTAACCTTCGAGTTCAAAATGAGAGATAATTTATAATATTGATGGGAGTTTAGAAATAAATAATGAAGTATTAGGGGCCATTCATTAATTACGTAAGGGTCCCGAGGGGGAGGGGGGGTTGGAAAAATCTCTACAAACCCTTACTTTGGGGGTGGGGGGGTCAAACCAATTCTTACGTAAGATTTTCCTAGCTAATATAAACAAATTCCAATTATTCTAATCAAGAGATAGTAATATAATAGTAATATGTAGTTGACAGCAAGAATATTACTTATATGTTGAAAAATAAAAATCTTTGATTTACGTCAAACGAAGATTTTTCTAACATTTTATTGTTTTGAGAAACATAATGGAATCTTACGTAAGAATAGGGGGGGAGGGGTTTGAAAAATCTTACGTACCCTTACATGGGGGGAGGGGGGGTCAAAAATGGCCAAAATCATCCTTATGTAATTAATAAATGGCCCCTTAGGAGAAATATTAACCAAGTTGTCATAACAATGGTTCCAAAATCTTTTTATTTAACACTCTCATCTCATCTAAAGTATGCAACTCAATATTTAAATAATGACTACTAAAAATTCCACAGTGTGAATTGTTTCTACCATTTTCCACAAAAAAAAAGAAATCGAATCAAGCAATTTTTTCCAACAGAATCTCACCCTTGTTAAGATTCGAATCGCAGAAAAAGAAACCGCAATATTTACTCACGATTTCATGAACGGCCTTCATCTCACAGAAAGCATTTCCTTTCCACAATCCTCATTTAAGTTGAATTAGAGACGGAAGAAAAATAGCTTTCACATCCCTCTTTTCAATCTTTTGTGGTCCAAAGGAAGAAACCATAGAAGAAACGGAGGGATTATTTTTTTGCCCCGCTGTCAGATTTAAACGTCCACTTTTAAAAGGCGATATTTCCTTCTGTCAACCGAAACAATTTATCTCATTCAGTCTTTTTTTTCCTATTATTTCCGATTGCCGTTTTAGTCCGTTCTAAGAAAACTCTTCATACCTTTCAACTATTGGATTCCGTTTGGGTACAAACTGGGGTCCTTCTAGAGGCCAAACCGCAGGTTTCGATTGGATAGTTCCGAGAATTCTACTTTAAATTGATTAGTCTGATTGTAGAGTAGTACTGTTGTTCGTAATGGAGTTAATGAATTGGAGAGAAATTGTTGGGATATTCCAATTTATCACAAGTACAGTTCTTTGAATTTGTCTTCATTTATCTACATCAACGTCACATTCCTAAAAACCAATTATTGTTGTACTTCGTTTGTGGTTTAGAGAACGCGCCTAAAATCGACATGACCAGCAATTCCACCGCTTACGTTTTGCAATAAAATTCAGACCATTTGGGACTGTTTAGATATTCCTCAAGCATGTTTTTGGTGATTCTTAACCCCTTGTCAAAAAAATCAGCAAGTCGAAAAAATCCATTTAAGCAACTGCCCCATCCAAAAAAAACTTTAGACAATACCTTCATTTCAAAAACCAACAACTTAAATTTAATGGGAATTATGCTTTATGTCATAATTAACTATGCATTTAATTGATTTTTAGAATGAACTCATAATTAACTTTTATTGTAAGTTACAGGATATTTTCGAAAATACAGTGTTTTTATATCTTGCATATATAAATATATGTATACCCTTCATATCCCAACTCCCTTGTCAGCAAAAATAAGCAATTATTTGAACATCCCCATTGTCAACCTTTATTTACTGATGGATAATGAATGCATTATCAAGTGATATCTGATGATTAAGGCTGAAAACAAAACTCCTGAAAATTGGTTAATTACTGTTTTTAGTAATTAGTAACGGTTGCAATAATGAACAAGGAGGTAAATGTTACCCTTGTAATATATCACATTTGACGTTTTAAAATGCTTAAATTTTCTACAAGATTAATTTTCCTCCTAAAAAAAGGTCAAATTCTTGAAAATGTCTTGATACCTGATATGGGCTGTAGTGCCTGATTAGCAGAAGAATTAGGTAATAATGCTTAGTAGATGTAACCAGCTTTAAAATTATAACATCTTTTTAAAGTTTTATAACTCAAGAATTTATATTAGAAGAGATACCTTTTCCACTAATTTCATTTAAATTAAAACAAATTAGCCTACATAAATTGCAAAAAGTCATCAATGTCATTAAATGGATATTTTTATTTTAGATCAGTGATACTGATCTAAAATCCCAGTAGATCAGTGATACTGATCTACTGGGGAGCCTACTTTTAAAATATTCATCAAAATCGAAATTCTAAATAAGAATATATGTCTGAAATATATGTATGAAATATATGTATGGAATATATGTCTGAATATGAGAAAGTGAATCAAAATCAAGTTAAAAACCCAACCTGTTTGATAACGCTCCCAGATCCCCTTTTTGTACTTCAAACTCTATTTTTTTGCATTAAGTTCATCAAAAACAAATCTTACCTAAAACTTTATACCCTAAATTCTAACTAGGTGTATCAAAACTAGTAAGGAACCTGTTTTTTAGATTCGAATTTCCAAAAATTTTCTGGGGGAGGAACCCCCAGACCCCTCTCTCTGTTAGTTGAAACTTAACTACTCATACCTTTTGAAAATTAAGTTTTTAAAACGCAAATTCTACCTAAAAATGTACTAAAAAGCCACATTGGACCAATGCAATGCACATGGGGGGGCTGAAGAATAATTTTAGGCCCCTCCGAAAATAAATTTCTATGTACGCCTCTGGAGTAATGTAAAATTTTAACATAATTTATATGCTACTTTAAAGTAAACTAAAAACTTAGGGTAAAATGTTGGAAGGAGCCGCGATGTCTGGCTGCTACATAAAGGGGGGCCGTGGCAATGGAAAGTTTCGGTATATATATATATATATATATATATATATAATTCCTTCTTTTTTTTTTAAAAACCCCAAGGTTTCCTTTTTTTTATATAAAAAAGAGGTCAATGTTCAGTAAAATGCTTCAAATACCAAAAGGGTCATTATTAAAAGCCAATAGTTAGTCACTAGAAAGGGTATTCGAACGGATATAAAGGAAAAATACGACTACAGGAGGTAAAAGATATTTCAAACGAAGCTTCTTTCATCCAACTAAGTTTTGCTCTTTACTTATATAAGAGGAAAGCTTTAATAAATCGACCCAACTCAAAAATACTTACTCAGCAATACACCTGATCGCTCAGGAGAAAAGATCAATGAAATGAGTTAGAAGACTTCAGAATTTTTGTCGCGTATGTATACCGAAATGAAAAATTACATTAATTTTTAAGTAAATATTTATCTTAATATTACATAGATAAGCTGTTAGTTCATACGCAATAAATCACGACTTGATTTTTAGGCTGTGAAACTGAAAGTTTTTATCCTAAAATTAAAATACTCAATGCAACATTTTTTAAAGTAAAAAACACTGTTTTTAAATGTGTAGTTTGTTTTATAGTTTTTACTATTGATGGCTGCTGAAGTTTCATTGAGAGTAAAAGATTCATTTGGTGTCTTGAGATTCTCTATCCTCACTTAAAAACTGTAATAAGCGTGTCAGCAGGTGATTCATCTCTTTTTAATCCATTCCAAAAAAGACATCCAGAAAATGATCCGCAGACTTTCTAGCTCTTCTGCATCCTCTTTAAGGACTGTAATGAACGCTTTATCCTTGGAATTATCTTGCTTTCCCATATCCATTCTTATGTTTCAAAGTATGATTTATCTTGCTCCTCTGCTTTTCTCAAGAGTCTCAAGGAGCTGTCTTTAACGAGTCTTTTCCTCCTCATTTGCACCCTTTCTAGAACCTAAACACTATAATCTACCTTTTAGCTCTTTTGCATTATCTTTAAAGACTGTAGAGAGGGCTGAATTCGGAATCTTCTCTTTTTCATCTGCATTACCTCTTTTGTTCACAAAATACATTAATCAAACACTCACTCACTCTCATTATTCTCAATAGGAAAAAAGGGTGCCTGAACCCCAAAGTGTTGGACTCCTGACATTTGTTTTTTACGAGGTGGTACCTGGAGGACCAGTCCTATTTTGGTCGCCTCTTACGACACGCATAGGCTACGTTGGGACTAGATTCTTTCCCGGTACGCACACGGGAAGATCGATTGATTTTCACTATTTATTTCAATTATCCATCAAAACTAATCAAACCATAAAACACATTACAAACCCATCAACTGCACCACCCTCAGACGATATATTCAATTTCATCCGAATCGTCCCCGATGTTATAATTAATCACATCTTCCATAGCGACAAAACCAAGTGCTCCTCCAATGGCACCCATAAGAAACCGTCTCTCGGGCAAAGAAAATTAAACATCTAATTATAGCTTCATCATCACTCATCTGAGGAATATATCCGGAGCAAAACAACCCCAGTCAATAATTGCGCCTAAGCAGTGCCACCTGATACACTTAATTAAGAGAGACCCTGTGCCAGTCGATAGCAGAGGCCCCTGTGATGGATGACCAAGATCGACAGTTCACGTTATTGCCATGATGGGTGTCCGCTAACTAATGTTTATTGAAGAGGAACTGCGGAAAAACGGGGGATTAATTAATTAAAATGCCGTTTTGCGGGTGGGTGTTTTTTACCGGTGATAGTGACGCGTGGGACCTTTTTGTTACGATTCAAAAGTGATGGCTATGGAGGTTTTTTTTGTTAGATACTGTTTACATCAGAGCTTTATGTGATAGATGTTTTGACATCAATTTTAATAAAGGGGTTGTGCGTGCGAATATGTGTGTGTGGCGTGAGAAAAAGTTTCCAATGGGTAACGTGAAGTTATGTACTACTTTAAAACTAAAGATGGATGCGCTATCTCCTCAACTGTGTCATCCTAGAATGGCAAAAGCATAATAATAATATCAGTTTACACTAGAATCAAACTGTATTTTATGCCCTATGTAACTAAAAATCGATCAACGAAACTGTACACGTCTTCAGTTTAAAAAGGGCGCCGTGGAGAATTTTTATTCCAGAGTGCGCATCTGAAAAACAATGCAGTAGGATAAGAGATGTTCCCAGGTGGATCGCTTACTAATGGCTTTAGAAAAATGATTAAGAGAAAACCCCAGATTGAACACTCCCGACGCACTAAATAGAGGGTGCAGAAGAGCAAGAGAAGACAACTCAAAACGCTTTCTATGGTCAAAGAGAGATGATGCACAAGAGCAAAAGAAGACTATTCAGAAACGCTTACTACGGTAAAAGAGAGGAGATGCAGAAGAGCAAGAAAATCCCCCTAAAAAGCTTACTATGGTCAAAAAGAGAGGGCACAGAAGAGAAAAGAAAACCCACTTAGATACTCATACTATGGTCAAAGAGAAATGATACAGAAGAGCAAAGAGAAGATGATCATGGATTGAGCGCTCCCTACTTTGCAAAGAGTGTTTTTAAAAAAGTCTACACCTGATGGGATATCTTTAAGGATACTTAAGACTTCAGATCTTGTGTTCGTTGCTGCTGAGTGGACGCGGGGGATAACGACGCCCCCCCCCAAATAATTTAACTCATCTTCTCCAAAATATTTATTTTGATATTTGCACCATCCCCCGTGAGGTTTCTGGTTCAAAAAATAGTGAAAAATGTAAAAGTGAAATATTTGTTCCAACTACAGCAACTATTCCTTGTGGTCCTTAGAAAAAAAATGAAGATGCTTAAGAGCTCTTTTGAAATGCTTAGTGGATGCAAGGAGATTAATCTAGAGAATCCCAAGGATAGAGCACAACCAATAGTGTTTTCTATCCTTGCGATTTATCCGAATTGAATTTGAGTTACTTTATGCTTTCTATAGGTGCACCCTAAAACATTCTTCTCTATGTTAAAAAGAAACTCTTTATATTTACAAAACTTAAAGGAATTATCTTTGTGTGTGCTTCTTAAGTTAAGCACCTCAATGAAATAAGGTATCTCAAAAGAAAAGAAATTATAAGAAAAAAGCAAATACTAAAGACAAAAGACTTACAGTTTTCTTAATAAATTAATCCTTGTGTTGTCTCTCCCGTCAATAGAGAGACTAAGTTTAAGAATTTCTCAAAGCTTGACTCCCGCGATATTTACACAGGGAATTACTTTCATGTCTCACTTTACTCACTAGATGGCTGCACAACATTATTGAAAATAAATTATGCTGCCATCTTCTTAAATTAAGTTAAACTAAATTCGTATATGCATTTTAATGGCTAATTTAATTTATTAAGCTATTTTTTGGCGATTCAAAGAAGTTATTTATTTTAAAACTAATAAAATCCAAATATAAAAAATTAATGCGTATTATTGTTTGTATGCGTATATTAAAAAAAACAATTCACCTTTAAAAGAGTTGGCATTTTATTACAGCTTTTTATAAACAAGCTATTTAAAAAATAATTTTTAAAAATTTCAAGCTAAAAAATATGAAATTAAAATTACTTCAATACTTTATATATTGTTGATACACTCATTTTAAATAATTAATAAAATAACTGTTACTTTTATTACTGTTTTCTTATCAAGCTACTTTAGGGGGCATCCATAAATTACGTGAGGTCAAAAAGTGGGGGGAGGGGTTTGGAAAAATCTCACCAAATCTCACCAAGGGGGAGGGGGGGGGGGTCGGTGAAAAACTCACGTCAACTTTTTAAGTTCGAAATTAAACGATTTTTTTAAGTTTGAGAAAGGTATTACCACCACAGATAAGATACTGTGGTGATTTTTAGGCGGAATAATGTTCTTTTCCTCAAAATGCAAACGAATTGGAGAGAAAATTATTTTTAAAGGTTGTAGGTAAATCTCACTTGGGGGGAGGGGGGGTCCATCAAAATCTCACTAAATCTCACCAAGGGGGGAGGGGGGGTCCAGATTTTGGAAAAAACACCTCACGTAATTTATGGATGACCCCTTATAACTTCAGGCTAAAAAAATTAAAATAGATGCTCTTATTGTTTATCGTTTTTGAAGAAAATTATGGATTACGCGGAAAAATATTCGGCTCAAGTTCAGAGTTGCGTATGCTTGGCAATTTTTGGCTGTTTAGCGGCACATTTAGAAGCCAAATGACTCTGCTTTTAGCATGAGTTAGGGTTACCATATTAGTCATCTTTAACGCTAAAAACGTGGCGCATACGCAGTGGCGTATATAAGGGGGGGGGCCGAAGGGGCCCTGGCCCCCCCCCCCCGAAATCCGGACTTGGTGTACCAAAACAAGCTAAAACCCTGTTTTTTAGGCACCAATTTCCAAAAATTTTCTGGGGGAGGACCCCCAAACCCCCCTTTCTGATTGCCAATTAATTATTCCAAATCTTTTTACAATGAGTTCATCAAAATCACAATCCTACTTAAAAATATATGTCCAAAACTAGGACTAGGTGTACCAAAACCAAGTAGAAATACTATTTTTAGGGTCAAATTTTCAAAAACTTTCTGTGAGAGGACCCCCATATACCCTTTCCTACTTGGCAGTTAGCACTCTATTATTTTCAAGTTGTTTTTATATTAAGTTCACCCAAATGCAAATTCAATCCATTAATAAAAAATTCAGACTAGGTGTACCAAAACTGGTTAAAAAACAGTTTTTAAAAGTCAAATTTCAAAACTTTTTTGGGGGTGGACCCCCAGACCCCCCTTTGGTATTTGGAACAAAATTATTCACAACTTTTTTTTATAATAAGTTCTTTTAGATTTAAATTTTAACAAAAAATATATAGAAAGTTACATTGAACGTAATAAATTTGCTTGGGAGGGGGTGAAAAATAATTTTGGGCCCCTCCCGAAATAAATTTCTATATACGCCACTGCGCATACGCAAGTCTGAACTTGCGCCAAATATTCTAGTAAAAAGCGATAGTTTACGGCTGTATTCACCGGTAACCTGACCGGCGGTCTGGTCAGGAAACCATGGTTACAGCCTCTGATTGGTGGAAGGAAAATATTGAATTATTTTTCCACCAATCAGAGGCTGTAACCATGGTTTCTTGACCGGACCGCCGGTCAGGTTACCGGTGAATACGGCCGTTAGGGATTTAAGAATGATTTGGCACTGAAATTGGTGCAAGTTCAGACTTGCGTATGCGCCAAGTTTTTAGCGTTAAAGATGACTAATATGGTATCCCTAACTCATGTTAAAAGAGTCATTTGGCATCTAAATGTGCCGCTAAATAGCCAAAAATCGCCAAGCATACGCAACTCTGAACTTGCGCCCTGAAATTTTACATCTTCCCCCAACAATTTATCCTCAATAACATATAACCTATCTTCCTTTAATCTGAAAACTTTTAGCTGTATTATGGAGTGTGTTTGCGATCCCCCCTTTCCTCGGTGATTCTTTCCGACCTTTTTGATGTTTGGCGTGGCGACCTTTTTAACCCTTTATTTACCGCATTATGATTCCCTGCAATTTTTTTCGTGCAAATACATTTTTCGAGTCACTAAATTGAAAATCAAGGGATAGGGTAGAGAGGGGCACATTCTCACAAAAAAAGCATTTCGGCATATTTCTCTGAATCTAGATATGAGATATTGAAACAAACTCAGATTCAAATGAAAGTTAAGACCTTTCCCGATATTTTAGAACGATAATTGGTCGCATTCATCTAGAATTTCTAACCTATATCATCAATCTAAAAAACGAGAAATTTCGTGCGAATGTGCCCCAATGGTGGGGCAGTTTCGCACACGTGTGGGGCACATTCGTACACATGCAATTGTACAATAATTATTTTTACAAACTAAAAAGTTTATGGCACTTTAAAGTAAGGGTAATTAAACGAAATATTTGGCACTTTTACATATTTTTCCTTAAAATTGAAAATTTTTTTACAAAAAGAAAACAGCTTCAGAAAATATTGAACATCTAAGTTATTGATGAGGAAAAAATTGTAGTAATGAAGAGTATATTGCACATTGACATACTTCATATAATGTAATTAGTTAGAAAAAGTTTAACCAATATTTTAACTGTCAGGTTTTATTCGAAAAGAAAAGTGAACCAACAGCTCGCATATTAGCACCTGAAACTGATCGGTTGGGGAACTTGTAATACGATATTATATTTTTATGTGAATGTTGATTCATTACTTACTGGGAAAATAAAAGTTTAAAGTTTTTAAAGTTTTTCGTCATTATTTTAAATAAGCACCATTCAATTCCAAATTTTCTATTTGACTAACATAACAAAATTTTCTTTTTAGTAGCAAATTCTACTAGAATAAAATCACCTAAGAACAAGTCAATTGGTATTTAACAATTCAGGGACATTTATTTCTTCAATGTTTAAATCTGGGTCTAAATTCCTTGAAACTGAAGCTTTCTTTAAGATGTTATTTTCTATCATCACCAAAATTTTTGAAACAATTACAATAAAAAAACAATTAAACTTCAAGTTATTAAATATACTGCACTTATAAACATATAAATCACGTTCATAATCGAAAATGGGAAAGATGAGGCACATTCGCACTGTCCGAATCTGCCCCATCTTTTGGTGTACGAATGTGCCCCATCTACCAGTTCAATCTTACCACGTTCCCAACAAGATATTTATAATTAAAGCAGGGAAATAAAACATTTCTAGAAACTTACTTTAGTAGTGCCTACTGAATAAAATGCTGAATGTCCACTTGAGAGGTATTTTTGATTGATATTTTTCGCCAACAAAATGACAAGAAAATTTACTTTGGTGCTTCTAATGCTAGCAAATTTCTAGTACGTATACAGCAAAATGGATCAGGGCTGTGAAAATTCATGCATGAGGTGGTAGTCATGCTTCCATCTACTGGTATTTTTTTCAGATTTTTAAATTAATAATTACTAGGGGAAATGCCGTCTGTCCGAATGTGCCCCATGTGCGAAATAGCCCCACTCTCCCCTATACATAAATAAAATAATCAGTTTTGGAAAATTGAATCCGCTAGAGCCAATTACTTAAATTGATACTTTTGGGTACTGTCAGCACACGGAGTGCTAAAATATTCTCACAATACAAGAAAAACAAAGCTTTTTTTATCGCAGTAATAAGTCTTACAAAATAATACACTTAACTTTTGACTTTAACTACTTTTTTGCGGGAACAAAAATGACAATCATGTGAATCCGATCGAAATGGCAGTTAAACTTACAACTTCAGTTAAATCTATTCGCATTTCCCGCTAAAATACTCATCATAGAACCTTCGCTGCTTTTTATCCTGGAAGAGGATAACTGAAAGAGTGTGTGCCTTAGGGTGGTCACAAGTAACATGGGGAAATTTTTTTTCGACTTTCATCAGGTCTCATCCCCCTAAAATGTGCCAATAGGCTAAAAATGAGATTGGCCAAGTTTCAGCTCAATCCGATAATATTAACCCGTGCCTCATCGAGGTCAAAGTTCAGAAAAACAGCGATTTTTAACAAAAATTGGTAGTTTTCGCCCCATAAAACTAGAACCGTTTGTCCCAGAAACCCGGTTAGGGTGTCATTTAATAGGTAATTTTATACACTTTAACTTTGATGTAGCCAGATTATATTTACTCAAACGGATAGTGCGCTATTTAGCATTTTCATAGTTAAGGTCCTCGAAAGCGAATTTCCTTGCAAGAACCCTAGAACATTACGAAGTCACAAAAAACTATACTTCCGGTCTTTCCCTATTCATTTTAGCTCCAATAGATAGTATATGAGTTTTTAGACCCCCCTAAGAGAATTCTAGGGTATAATTTCAACCCCCCCTAGGTTTCGGAAAAAAGAGAAAAATATATATTTTTTACAATTATTTTTGACTGTTAATGTGATAAAGTTGGTTCAAATACATTATTAAAAGTTTAATTAGATAGAAGATCAATGATAAAGGGATTAACGTTTCGTTATAACCCCTATAATCAAAGCGAAAGAAGCGCGACTGTGAGAGGTTTTGCTAAAAAAGGTTTTAATATCCATTAAAATGATAAAAAGGTCTAATATACAAATTTTTCCAGCAAAAACCTATACAGAGATGACAGTTGGCACTTTATGTCTATGATATTATAATAATAACACCCTTAACCGACTTTAAGTTTTAAGAAACCCTATTTCTACCAAAGTTGCTCGTTTTCAGCTAATTAACCTAAAAGTATTATATTAGAAAATGTATAAATTTATTTATTTTTTATAAATAAACCTCAGGGGGTTCATTTGCCTACCATTCGAAGAAAATTAATTTTTAATAGGTATGAAAAGGTTTCATTACATATGTTTGAACTATAATCGAATTACTTAATATTTATTCTTTAGTCGCCAATTATATTCACACCTGTGTTGAAGAAGACAAAAATAGCGCGTAAAATAGGATATATTCAAAATATTTTCATATATTCAGTAAAAGTTATTGTTTCCCATGATAAATATTTGATATAAATTGGAAAAAGATTTCTCTGAAAAATATTATGGTTGAGAACAACAGTATATAACTTTTAAGCTTCCGCTGGTTAAGTTATAGTCCTAATAGTAAAAATGGATAAGCTTGTTGGTTTATAGAAAAACCTTATTGTAATTATCAAACAATTTTGAGACTATTTTTTTGAAAATTACTTTTTTAAAGAAAATTAACTTTCTTAATTAACACTACGCATTTAAGTAGAAATATGAAAACATGTGTGATGAAAGTGAAACGTGTGTGGGGAAAGAAAACTTTTGATAATTAATATACTAAATTATGTTATGCATTTAAAAGTGAATTTTCTGGAACAATAGGCAAATGAAAACTGAAGTACATATTACAAAAAAGTTGATTTATACATTTTTTTAAGATCATTTTAAGTTTAATTAGCTGGAAGCGAGTAACTTTGGTTGAAAAGCTTTTTTAAAAATTAGAGTCCAGGAGGGCGCTATTATTATAATTTTATAACACATATAAATAATCTCAAATATAATTTTTAACACCAAATCATATCTTTCTAGATAGGTTTATGAAAAAATTTGTAATTTAGCTGTTTTTATCACTTTAATGGGTATTAATGGGTTTTAGCAAAACCTCTCACAGTCGCGCTTCTTTTGCTTAGATTATAGGGGTTATAACGAAAGGTTAATCCCCTTTATCATTGATATTCTATCTAATTAAACTTTTAATAATGTATTTGAACCAACTTTAACACATTAACAGTCAAAAAAAATTGTAAAAAATATATAATTTTCTCTTTTTTCCGAAACCTAGGGGGGTTGAAATTATACCCTAGAATTCTCTTAGGGGGTCTAAAAACTAATATACTATCTATTGGAGCCAAAATGAATAGGGAAAGACCAGAAGTATAGTTTTTTGTGACTTCGTAATGTTCTAGGGTTCTTGCAAGGAAATTCGCTTTCGAGGACCTTCACTATGAAAATGCTAAATAGCGCACTATCCGTTTGAGTAAATATAATCTGGCTACATCAAAGTTAAAGTGTATAAAATTACCTATTAAATGACACCCTAACCGGGTTTCTGGGACAAACGGTTCTAGTTTTATGGGGCGAAAACTACCAATTTTTTTTAAAAATCGCTGTTTTTCTGAACTTTGACCTCGATGAGGCACGGGTTAATATTATCGGATTGAGCTGAAACTTGGCCAATCTCATTTTCTAGCCTATTGGCACATTTTAGGGGGGTGAGACCTAAGGATTTCAAAAGTTGATTTTTTGTAACCACCCTAGTGTGCCTGCATATTTATTATCGTCAATATATTCGCAAGGATGGTTATTCTATGTAATTTTAAAATTGGCGGTACTTGTAAGTACTGTCGGTAAATAAAGGATTAAAGCCCATTGAGAGAAGGCCCGTAAGCAGATATTTATTTCGTGAGGGGATTTGGACCTTTCACGCAGTTAATGCAACATTTTTGAGCAGAATACTTAGACCCTAATAAAGAAGATGGTCTGGGGCTCCTTCCCCGATAATTTTTTTTGTAATTTGATCCTAAAAAGTTGTTTTGACTCATTTTTGGACATTAGGAACCTTTAGGGGACATTTGAGGTTGATTGCTCCTTGTACTTTTCAGAATTTTCAAGACAAAAAACAGTATATATAAATAAATAGTCATAAGAATTCGAGGGGTAAAGTCCAACTCCCTTCTAACCCCCTCTTGGATGCTGCCTGGATTTTAAATTTTGAATCATCTTTGTCGCAGGTCTACACTTATAGTTATTCGAGTTCTTAAAATTTCGGGTTTTTTTTAATTCATTACTTACAACTAAAATAAAGGAAGGTTATATGACTTAGGTGGGGGAAGTTGCCTCTCCCTGGCTTTTATACATTTTACCATAAAACAGATTGCGTTTGATAGGGCAAATCAAAGAACTATTGGGTGTTACAATCAAAATTAATAAAAAATATAATAATGGATATTTTATATAAATAAAAGATATTAAATTAGAAATTAAAACTTTTTAATTTGAGACCAAACTTGTAAGAATGGCAACTTCCTTTTAACAACATTTTTTATTTGTGTTTAAAAAACAATATAAGGAGCAACAGAGGATACTTTTTTTCACACAAGGAGAACTATTCAATGCATCGTAAATTTTAACCATTGGTCGAGACGTTTTGAAATCAGAGCAAAGAAAGACCTCTTATCAAAGGAAATAAACTTTTATTTTTGCAGAAAAATGTTTAATTTGCTTTTATCCTAAAAAAAGTTTCTCCGGGAGTTTTTCAAAGGATGTTGTCAATTACTTTTTGCTGGTTTAGGCTTTCTGGCATCTAAATATAGCCTGAAAGAGATAAAAGTTTTTCTATTACTATGCGAACAAAATTGTATTACAAAAGTGTATTAAATGCACTGTTAATTTTTTAATCAAATCAAAAACCGGTATTCTTGAGCATGAACATTATTTACTTAAAATCCTACGCAAAGAAATACAACGAATAGATCATCAAATGGGTTGACAAATGCTCAATTGGTTTGACTAAGTTTTGTCAAATTTTCCTTGAAAAATAGAAGTTTGTCCAACCAAAGGAGAGAAAAGTTAACGTCATAATTTGTGATCAATTAGAAAGTTTTCTGCTTGTATCTACTATAGTACAAAGAAAACTTTCATAATAACATATTATCGCTAGAGATCCTTCTATTTTTATATAAATATATTTTCAATTTAAATTATTGTTAGACAGTGATTTTAGAATTTATTTTCTCGAAGGATTATAAAAACTGCTTTGAGACAGTTTGTTAACGTTCTCGCTAAATACCGCCATGCTCTTTTGGACACCAAAAAATAGAAAACCTGCTAAATAATTTCCAACTCATAGATTAGATCAATTTAATAAGATCAATAACTGTTCAGTTTATCATTATCGATCTTTGAATATATGTCATTCAAAAGAGATAGCTATATTTAGCGGGAACGTTAACGGAATTGGACCATTTTTTTCGAAATAAATAAACCTGCTTTAAAATTTCAAATAGTAAAAAGTTTAAAAATGAAAATATATTTTTATCATACTTACGTTGCAAATCAGACCTTCCCTACAAGGGCAGGCAACTTTGTAACTATCGGCCCTGTTAGGTCGCTCACAAGGTTCACCTGAATTCAATGAAAGTAATTGTAATTTGTACAGTTGGTAATTTTTATAGGATGTTTTGTGACCAAGTGCTTTATTTTCTAAAGAATTAACTCACACGAATGTCGGTACTTTTAATTTAACAGGGTACCAATGCAACAAGATAAAGGTAATAATTGGTCAATAATTGGTTCAATAATTGGTAAATCATGGGAACACTGACTAAAGACTTCTTTTGTATCAATGTCAGCAAACCCATATAAAGCAGAGTTGGCAGAAACCCGGGTTTTTCGGGTTTATTCAATAAAACCCCGAAAAAACCCATATAAAACTGGGTTTTTTTGGAAAAAGTGTGGGTTTTTTCAGAATTAAGTTGTTTTCTCCAACATAGTAATTGGGTTTTTTCAAATTTTAGTGAGTTCTGTTATTAGTGGAGGCGCTTATGTAAATCTGTAAAAAGTTCGTGTAAATTTTTGGCACCAAGGTTATTCTGGTTCTTTAGGGTATGGAGAATCATAAAATCTTTGGTGCCAATTTTTCTTTCCACTTTCCTGATCTAGAGGTCACGTCAAAGGTCAAATATAGAATTTCAATATTTTGAGTTTTGAGCTGGTTTAATTCAGTAATTTACTTCTTTAAGATGGTAAAAAGATGGATAAGCAGGTTTTTAAGCATATCAGTATTGAAAAAAAATTTAAAACAGTTTTAATAGTCATTTTTAGACCCAAAGGTCAAATTTCAATATCTTTAGTATTTTGTTTTGTAGCGAAATATAATTTGGTAGTTAGTGCTGCTAATTTTCTCCCTCTAAGGTTAAAGTAAAGATAAATTATAAAATAGTTGGTTTTATTTTAAAATATTGTTTACTTTGTCGCGAGATAAGACGAAAGAGTTAAAAGCGGAAGCCGCGCCGCCCCGCCTGAACAAAAATATCAATCTCAGTGGCGTTAGTTACAGTTGGAAAATTCACAATGGACCTCTAGAAAGAAATTTAACATGAGAAGTTTCCGAAAAGTTGTAAATTTACCCTCGAAAGAAAACATACTAGATTAATTAGAAATAATTTGTGGCTTTTCTAGAAATTTAAAATCTAAGCACCATCACTTAATGTAAGCCGCTGTAAAGAATAATGATGAAATTATTAGAAAGCTCAGACCAGTTGTACAAACCAGTAATCCATTCAAAGAAGAAAGTAGAGAACTTGTGAATGTCGTTATACACATTCCATAAAGCCTGATAATGTAAAACATGATGTATGTAGACGAGATGATGAAGGGAAGAAAGCTTTTGAGAATTTCGTGAGCGATAGAATAAAAGATAATACAAACTTTAATGTCTAAAATGACAAAAATTAAACTATTATCATGGAAATCAGCTGGAAAATTTGTTGCAATGGCTATTGAAAGTTAAGTTAAAGAACTAAAGGAAACTTTATAGTTACTAGATAATTATTTGCTAGAATGGTTCTTGCTAGTTAGTACAGACCGGACATAGATGTAAGAGCTGCAGTTGGCAATTATGAATTCTCAAATATATGTCGAGCGTTATAACGACAAGAGCAAGCTGTTGCATATTCTAGATCTAGAGGAATACACAGCTTCTCACAACATCCCTGCTAATATACTTCACATAAGGAATGATAATAGTCAACTGGATTCAAACAAAAATTATAATAATAGATGGCATGATTTTAGTTCGCGAAATTAATGGAAATATCCACACATGTAATGAACTTCCTCATCAATACTTGAATATACTAAACTCTGTAGCTGAAAATTATGACACCCTTCACCTAGTTTTTGACCATTACTCTAATCTGAAGATACATCACTAAAAACAGCCACTCATATATTCGCCGTCAAGAGCAAGCCTTACTGAATATCGTTCAATAAAAATACTCCATCATTACAAAAAAGTAAAGAAATGATTGTTTCCACAGAAATAGCGGTTCTATCAAATAACAAGATTTATAACAATTTAAAAACTAACCAGGATGAATCTGACACAAGTTAATCGTATATTTCATGCAAAATATTTATTCTTCTAATTTGGGGTACACTGTTCACATTTTGTCAACAGATACAGACGGTAAAGGAAAATGAACGTGCTGTAGAGGTTTTAAAGAGGTTGAACCTCACGTCGTTCAAGCCAAGGTTTTATATCAGTGGATAGTTAGTGGATTGAGATAGACACTTCATTGCTCTTGAAGAATTCGTTTGCAGATTATATAGATGCCTCAAAGATATAAAGAACACTCGTTGGTATGTTTTCAAAAGACTGCAAGCTGAATCAGATATAGCCTACCTTCAACCCAAGCTGCTTTAAACAGCACATGACTTAAGATCCCATTATCAAGCTTTAGTTTGGGCCAAAGATGTAGAATTAGTTCAAACCATTCATTCTGTTTGGTTGGAAAAAAGAAAATGATTGTTTTATTCCCAGCTCCCTAAAGCTGTATTAGAACTCACATCCTGTGAAGTGGCAAATGTTCCCGGCATTGTTATATCTGCACGCCGTAAATGAGTTAAAACATATCCTAATTGTTTTAGGGTGAAATCAATGTGTAATTTACGACCTAAATTAATAATTTCATGAAAATATTTTACCGAGAGTGGACCTTGAAAAGTGCCTTTAGAAAAGTTTTGAAATAGCCTGGATTTAGAAGGCAAAGGAGAGGTTTTTTAAATTATTTAAAGGTAATTAATACTTTTTATTCAGGGTACATACGAAATACTAATAAATATTTGACTAATATTTTACATTATTTTTAGACAAAATTTTCTTAGAAAGGAATATTTTTAATTGTTCATTTCCTGATTAATGAAAGTTTCTAATGAATTAATCCTTAATTACTACTTTATTAAATTCAATAAAATATTCAAAAATTTGTTCAATAAGCGTTGTAATTAGTAAATAAGAAAATGTAAAAAAATATGAGACAAAAAACTTTCTAATTTTTATTAAAAAATTTAATTATTCTTTAATTAAATTTAAATTTTTAAATAAATGTTCGAAATCTATTAAGTGTTTATTTAGTATTGCTTTTATATTCCAAATTTCTCATTTTTATGTTAATAAATAACCATAGAATGTTAAAAAATCCCCATTTTTCAAAAATCTTTATTTTATCTTATAATTAGCTTAATTACTCCTAAATGTGAATTAAAAAATTTACACCACACTTTTTTAAGTTCCTTATACTATAAGTTAACAAAAAACATCAATTTACATAATTTTCAAATAGTTTTTATATGAGCCTTTTTTTGACATAAGCAACTCAACTGTAATGCCCAATTACTACTAATTTTACAACTAATTAAATTCAATAACACATTAAAATTTTTTTTCAATAAGTGTTTTCAGATAGTATATCAGTAAATATTAAGAAAATCTGAAAAATATCGGTAAAAAAATAAAATATCCACTTTTTATTAAAAAATTTATTTTTTAAAATAAAATAAAATTTAAAATTATTAAACGGAAATTCAAAAGATATTTTAAGTATTTAATAAGTCTTCTTTTCATATTCCAAATTTCCCATTTTTATGTTAATAAATAAACATGTAATGTTATAAAAAATCCCCATTTCTTAAAAGTCATTATTTCATCTCATAATTAGCTTAATTACACCTAAATGTGAATTAAAAAATTGGCACCAAAACTTTTTAAGTTCCTTATACTATAAGTTAACAGAAAAACATTAGTTTACAAAATTTACAAGAAATTTTTACAAGAGCCTTTTTTTCGACATAAGCGTCTCCACTATATGTTTGTCGTTACTGTTAAAAGTTAATTCAATAATGTATCTATAAGTTAGAAAGTTAGTGGCAACAGTACCTCAACCTAGTTTAGTGTGTTTACCTTTTTGTTTACTTCTGAGGCCGTACGCATGAAGACGCAGCGCGTCAAGGTTTTGTCACAGATCTTTTTGTACATACTCATATCTTCATAATATGTAACCAAGACAATTATAATCATCTTAATAAACAAGATTAACAGGTTATGGGCCCAGGATGCTAATTGCGCACTCGATGCAAAAAGATTGAAACTTGGTTCAGATGCCGCGGTAGATCGGATCGGCTTGCGCGTAGTTGAAAACCTGAGCATCGTCAATCGTCATGGATTCAAATAAGATTCAAGTGAAACCACTGAGTGGCAAGAGCGACTGGCCGATATGGAAGTATAGGATCCGGTTCGTGCTCAACTGCCGTGTAGACGCCCTCGAAGTTGTTGAAGGAACTCTCCCGAATCCTGATGAACCAGAAGCGGGTGTAAACGCAGCAGCCCGACAAGCTTACGACGCAGCGAAGGCAAGATATGGCAAGGCCAACAATTATGTGATGATGGTCCTCACAAACTCAATGACAGAAGAAACGGTCCAGAAGATCATTAGATTTGTAGACGCTCGAGAGGCTTGGTTGGAGCTACATAAGATCTATGAGGATTCCTCTGACAATCAACTCTACCACACATGCATGAGGTTTTTCCAGGAGGCCTGGGAAAATGGAGATATGGCTGCCCACTTATCAAAGCTGAAAAACCTTTGGGAAGAATTGAACAAGGGGCTAGAGATGAAGAGGGAGAACAGGCTGCCTGAGATGTTGCTCATCTGTAAGATACTTGACAGTTTGCCACCCTGTTATCGTCCCTTCAAATCCACCTGGCTTTTGCTGAGCGATGAGAAGAGAACTCTGGACGAGTTAACTACTCAGCTCTGTTCCCATGAAAGAGAATTAAAGAAGGACAGTGTTCCAAGCATCAAGAACGATGAACAAGAAGCTCTAGTCACCCAAGAGACTAAGATCAAAATCAGCAAAAACAGTAAGTGTGCCTATTGCCACCGTAAAGGACATTGGGTGAAAACCTGTAAAAAGTGGATCGCTGACGGCAGACCACCGAAAGCAAGCGCTTCCCATTCAAGGGATGGAGGAAGCAGGGTTGCAGCCAACTACACCCTTGTGGCTCTGGATGAGGAAGTGAATTCTTCTGAGTCAGGATCAGAGGACTGGTTCATTGATAATGGGGCATCAAAACATGTGACCAACAGCACTCAGTATTTCTTTGATTTTGAGAAATTCCAGTCACCCCACAGCATTACAGTTGCCAGCGGCAAGGCTTTACCTGCTGTTGGGAAAGGAAAAATTAACATAGTAACTGATGTTAAAGGTGACCCACATTCCATTGTTCTCAAGAATGTATGGTTCGTGCCTGAAATAAGCAAAAATCTGTTTTCGGTACTGGCTGCCCAAGATGAGAATCAGAACAGCGTGTTTGAATCAACCTATAAGGACTGTGTCTTGAAAATAGGTGGGATACCAGTGTTGCATGGAACAAGAAGTGCTGGTGGAGGCTTGTTCAAAGCTGCCATGACAACACTACCTCCAGACAGGAATATCACGGTGGACATGGCTACTGAAGATGTTCTCCAACTATATCATGAAAGATGGGGCATCAAGACAAGAGACACGTAAAGGCTGTGCTAGAGAGGGAGTTAGACCTAAAAGTTAAGCTTGAAACCGCTATATGTGAACCCTGCGCTTATGGGAAAACACATCGACTAAAGTTTGGTCAGCGGAAAAAGGCAACTTCTCCTGGAGAACTCATTAGGTACTACTGACATTTGTGGCCCCTTCGATGAATCTCACAGAAAGTTCAGGTATTTTGCAATCTTCAAAGATAGCTTTACCAAATTCAGGTATTGCTACTTCCTTAAACATAAGTCAGAAATACAAGACATTGTGGTGGATTCATTAACCATGCAAAGAACCTCGGGCACAATGTTAGAGAGATCCTTAGTGACAACGGGGGTGAATTTGATTGCGAGAATGTCAGAAAAGTCCTAAGGGAACTTGGAGTGACTCAGAGGCTGACTTCACCATACTGCCCAGAGCAAAATGGTAGTACTGAAAGGGACAATAGAACCATCGTTGAAATGGCCAGAACTCTGAAGTACGGAAACAAGGAAGTAGATTTCCCTAAGTCTCTATGGGCAGAATTTGTCAGCACATCTGTCTATGTTCTCAACAGAACAGGTAAATCCTCTGTTCCTGATACAACCCCTTTTGAACTGTGGATGGGCAAGAAACCAAGGATCAGACACATGAGGATCATAGGAAGTGTTTGTTTCGCCCATATCCCTTCTCAGAAGAGGAAGAAGATGGATAAGAAAGCTGTAAAAGGATACCTCATTGGTTATGATGGTGATGAGAGGTATCGAATCTATATCAAGGAAACAGGAACTGTCACTTGTTCTCGAGATGTGGTATTTGATGAAAAGCCATCAACCTCCAACCAGGAGACGTCCTTACCTTATCCATATGAACACAAAGATCCTGAGGAATCCAGCCTAGAAGATCCTGAGAAATCTGGCCAAGAAGATCCTGAGGAATCCAGTCAAGAACCTTGCCCATGAAAGAACTCTGAAGATGCCAGACCAAGGAGACAGAGAAACACACCTAAGTGGACTAAAGACTTTGTTATGGAAGACTCGTTGACCTATGATGAGCTGGCGGTGACAACTGACAAGCAAGAGTCCAGTTGACTGGCTGCTGGGGACAAAAGACCCAAGAATCTTCAAAGAGACCCAGAAACTCTCAAGGAAGCTTTAAACAGCAAGGATGCTGAAGAATGGAAGAAAGCGATAGATGAAGAGTTGGGAAATCTCAAGAGGAACCACACTTGGGAGGTAGTCCCCAGGCCAACAGACAGGAGAGTTGTGAAATGCAAATGGGTTTTCAGGAGGAAAATAGAAGCTGGAAGCGTGAAAAGATATAAGGCAAGACTAGTGGCTCAGGGACACTCAAGTAGAAGGCATCGACTACAATGAGACGTTTAGCCCGGTGATCAAGTCCAAATCCATAAGAGCTCTATTGGCATATTCAGTTGAGGCTGACTGGGTAGTTCACCAACTTGATATCACCGCAGCCTACTTGAATGGCAAACTGAGAGAAACCGTTTACATGGAATTGCCAACCACTTACTTGCACCAGGGACCATCAAATGAAGTCTGCTTATTGAAGAAAAGCCTGTATGGCCTTCACCAATCAGGAAGAGAATGGAATATTTGTCTAAATAAGTTCCTCCTTTCTTTTGGCCTAAGTAGATCAAAAGCAGATCATTGCGTGTATTTTGATGATAAAAGGAAACTCATTGTAGGAGTTTATGTGGATGAGTTGCTCGTGATGTCTCCAGAGGAGAAACTCATCCAGGGGTTCAAGGACAGTCTTGGTTCAAGCTTTGAGACCAAAGACCTGGGAGAAATCCACAACTTACTCTCCATCAGGATTGAGAGAGGCCAAAGTGGGTCAATGACTCTTGACCAGTCTGCATATACCAAAGAGTTACTGGAGATAACTGGTATGCTTAACTCAAGAGGTGCATCTACCCCTTTGGACCCAGGGATGAGGTACATACCTGCTACTGCGGAGGACTGCTTGGATCCTGATGGAGCATACAAGTACAGAAGAGCCATCGGAGGACTACTGTACCTGGCAGGCGGGACGAGACCTGACTTGGCCTTTGCGACCAACTACATGAGCCAGTTCAATAGCCGCCCAAGCAGAGAGCACTGGTCTGGTGTGCAGCACATCCTTAGATACTTGGCATACACCAAGGACCTCAAGCTAACTTATACCAAGACGGGTAAGGAGCTTCAACTCTACTGCGATGCGGATTGGGCCGGCGACAGAGTGAACCGTCGCTCCTACAGTGGCTATGTAGTCAACCTGGCTGGTGGTGGAATCTCCTGGAGCAGCAAGAAGCAGAGAACTACAGCTTTGTCTTCTGTAGAAGCGGAGTACTTAGCTATGTGTTGGGCAGCTAAGGAAGCACTATGGTTCCAGAACTTCTTTGTGGAGGTCTTCAGAGAAGACGAGTGTTTCCCTCAAGAGATTTCTGTGGACAACCAAGGGGCAATTTCTTTAGCCAAGAACCACCAGACTTCCGAAAGGAATAAGCAAATAGACCTCCGATATTTCTTCCTGAGGGAGAAGGTCGAGGAGGGAAAACTTTCTTTCACCTATGTGAACACTAAAATGAACTGGGCAGACATGTTTACGAAAAGCCTAAATAGACTTTTGCTTCTCACTCAAAGACAGGCTATTGGGTTGAAAAATTATGAAATTAAGGGGAGGTGTTAAAAGTTAATTCAATAATGTATCTATAAGTTAGAAAGTTAGTGGCAACAGTACCTCAACCTAGTTTAGTGTGTTTACCTTTTTGTTTACTTCTGAGGCCGTACGCATGAAGACGCAGCGCGTCAAGGTTTTGTCACAGATCTTTTTGTACATACTCATATCTTCATAATATGTAACCAAGACAATTATAATCATCTTAATAAACAAGATTAACAGTTACTTATCCCACCTGGTGTAGGAAGGCCTACACCAGGTCCAAAAGTCCCCGTCGCGCCAGATCCCCATAGATGAGATAATGCTCATCCCACATCTGCCTCCATGAGGCGCCAAGACAATTAAGTAGGTGAGCAGGACTGGCAGGGAGAGAACACGAACAAGGGGGGGAAATCCTCTCCCCATTCATGAACCCCATACCCCTTATATGGCCACTCCTAAACCTCGCCATAACTGACTGAAGAGGCCGGGGGCCGCTACAGGATATGGACAAACCAGGACTATGGGCAGCATACCAGTGGTGAACCGGTGGATTACGCCAAACAGAGAGCAATTGCTGTCTGTTCAAGGAGTGGATTTCCGAGGGAGTAAGCTCATTGGAATTTATTGTTGGAAGATCGCAACCATTCTTGGCAAGTGTATCCGCACAATCTCATTACCGTTCACCCCAACGTGTGATGGGATCCACTGAATAGATACAGGTTTCTTCAGGCTGATCTCGTAGAGAAGCCTCATAATAATCTGGTCAGGGATATTAAATATCTGTGGCCAATTTTTAAGATACTATATAGCACTCTTGTTATCAGTCAAAATCCAGATACTATCTTTGTCAGTGGTAAGGGCGCGATTTAGTGCTGCTCCAATAGCTATGATCTCCGATCTAAACACTGAACAATAGTCAGGGTTCCGGATGCTGAGTCCCCTTTCGTCCTCAATATTATCCACGAAAACACCACTCCCGGTCCTACCATCTTCCATTTTGCTGCCGTCTGTATAGATGACCAAGGCCTTGGGTGGGATGTTATTAACCACCTCTAAGGCCAACTGTTTTAGAAGGTCTGGGTGATCTACCTGTTTATTGGCGTGGGACCTCAGTACATCATTAAAACTGATATTCTCCACTGTTACAGTTGGGGGTAAACAATCAAAGGTGGTCATAGGAACAACCCCAAAATTTATAAAACCCTCTTTCCTCACATATTCCAGTGGAGTGTCTCTTTTAAGACGTTGGTTACCTTTCCAAATCAAAATGAATTTTGAAGTCCTGTTAAGATCTCCAAGACTGTTCAGTAGGGTGGTCACAAGTAACATGGGGAAAAGTTTTTTTCGACTTTCTTCAGGTCTCACCCCCTTAAAATGTGCCAATAGGCTAAAAAATGAGATTGGCCAAGTTTCAGCTCAATCCGATAATATTAACCCGTGCCTCATCGAGGTCAAAGTTCAGAAAAACAGCGATTTTTAACAAAAATTGGTAGTTTTCGCACCATAAAACTAGAACCGTTTGTCCCAGAAACCCGGTTAGGGTGTCATTTAATAGGTAATTTTATACACTTTAACTTTGATATAGTCAGATTTTATTTACACAAACGGATAGGGCACTATTTTGCATTTTCATAGTGAAGGTCCTCGAAAGCGAATTTCCTTGTAAGAACCCTAGAACATTACGAAGTCACAAAAAACTATCTTTCCTGTCTTTCCCTATTCATTTTGGCTCCAATAGATAGTATATGAGTTTTTAGACCCCTTAAGATAATTTTAGGGTATAATTTCAACCCCCCTAGGTTTCGGAAAAAGAGAAAAATATATATATTTTTAAAAAAATTTTTTGACTGTTAATGTGTTAAAGTTGGTTCAAATACATTATTAAAAGTTTAATTAGGTGGAAGATTAATGATAAAGGGGATTAACCTTTCGTTATAACCCCTATAATCTAAGCAAAAGAAGCGCGACTGTAAGAGGTTTTGCTAAAAAAAGGCTTTAATATCCATTAAAGTGATAAAAAGGTCTAATATACAAATTTTTTCAGCAAAAACCTATATAGTGAGATGACATTTGGCGATTTATGTCTATGATATTATAGGAATAGCACCCTTACCGACTTTAAATTTTAAGAAACCCTATTTCTACCAAAGTTGCTCGTTTTCAGCTTATTAACCTAAAAGTATGATATTAGAAAAATGTATAAATTGATTTATTTTTAATAAATATACCTCAGGGGTTTAATTTGCCTACCATTCGAAGAAATTTAATTTTTAATACGTATGAATAGGTTTCATTACATATGTTTGATCTATACTTAATATTTTATTCTTTAGTCGCCAATTATATTCACACCTGTGTTGAAGGAGACAAAAACAGCGCATAAAATAGGAAATAATCAAATTATTTTCATATATTCAGTAAAAGTTATTGTTTCCCATGATAAATATTTGATATAGATTGGAAACAAGATTTCTCTGAAAAATACTATGGTTGAGAAACTCCAACAGTATATCACTTTTAAGCTTCCGCTACATTACTCTAAGTAACATCTAAGTTATAGTCCTAATCGTAAAAATGGATAAGCTTAGCAGGGGTTGATCCAGACAAAAATTGGGACCCTTTTGCTGCCCCTTCACAAAAATTCCCCCTTAAAATCTGCTCCTTCACAAAAATAAATTCATAAAAACGCCCTTTTCATGAAATTCAAATTAGCTTTAGTGATAATTTGCAAGAAAACATTCACAAAATATTTGAATTTTTCATGATTTTCTTGGTTTGTGAGTCAATTTTACTTTTACGCACTCATCTGCTAACTATCACTGCTTCAATTTTTCACAAAAACAATTTCATTTTGAGACTATTTCTTTGAAAATTATTTTTTTTAAAGAAAATTGATTTCTTTATTCACACTACGCATTTAAGTACAATAGAAATATGAAAACATGTGTGATGTGCAGAAAGAAAACTTTTGATGATAATTTATGTACTAAATTATGTTATGCATTTAAAAGTGAATTTTTTGGAACGATAGGCAAATGAAAACTGAAATATATTTTACAAATAAATTGATTTATACATTTTTCTAAGATCATACTTTCATTTTAATTAGCTGGAAGCAAATAACTTGGGTAGAAAAGCTTTTTTTAAATTAGAGTCCAGAAGGGCGCTATTATTATAATTTTATAACACATATAAATAATCTCAAACATCATTTTTAATACCAAATGATATCTTTCTAGATGTTTTTTCGAAAAAATTTGTAATTAAGCTATTTTTATCACTTTAATGGGTATTAATGGGTTTTAGCAAAACCTCTCACAGTCGCGCTTCTTTTGCTTAGATTATAGGGGTTATACCGAAAGGTTAATCCCTTTTATCATTAATCTTCTACCTAAATAAACTTTTAATAATGTATTTGAACCAACTTTACACATTAAGAGTCAAAAAAATTTGTAAAAAATATATATTTTTTCTCTTTTTTCCGAAACCTAGGGGGGTTGAAATTATACCCTAGAATTCTCTTAGGGGGTCTAAAAACTCATATACTATCAATTGGAGCCAAAATGAATAGGGAAAGACAGGAAAGATAGTTTTTTGTGACTTCGTAATGTTCTAGGGTTCTTGCAAGGTAATTCGCTTTCGAGGACCTTCACTATGAAAATGCTAAATAGCGCCCTATCCGTTTGAGTAAATAAAATCTGACTATATCAAAGTTAAAGTGTATAAAATTACCTATTAAATGACACCCTAACCGGGTTCCTGGGACAAACGGTTCTAGTTTTATGGGGCGAAAACTACCAATTAATGTTAAAAATCGCTGTTTTTCTGAACTTAGACCTCGATGAGGCACGGGTTAATATTATCGGATTGAGCTGAAACTTGGCCAATCTCATTTTTTAGCCTATTGGCACATTATAGGGGGGTGAGACCTAAGCATTTCAAAAGTTGATTTTTTGTAACCACCCTACTGTTCAGCTTGTTAAAATATTTAAAAGAACCAATCCTAAATCTTGTGGTCAAAGGTACTATGTCAGCCTCGAAAAGGAGTGAGTTCTTTCTATGTTAAATGTGTTCTGTCAATATACTGTCAGTTTTCCTAAGTGAAGTGGTTTTTTTCAAAGTTGAAACTTTTAAACCTATTTAACTTTGAAAAAAAAACACTGAAATTTAAAAAATCCTCCTTAATTTTTTATATCTAGTTTGAAATTTAAACGTCCTAAAATTGGAAAAAACCCCATTATTCAATAATGAAAAAACCCACTGAATAATGAAAGAACCTATTTAACTTTCTTTTAAGAACTCCCAAAAATAGAAAAAAACGCAATTTAATTTTTGAAACCTAGTTTAAATTTTGAAAAAACCCATTAAAATTTAAAAAATAACCTAAACTTTGAAAAAACCCATTCTAGTTTGAACTGTTAACGTCTTAAATTTTGAAAAAAAACCTTTCAATAATGAAAAAAAAAGCAAATTTAAAAACCAACTTAAATTTTAAAAATATCCTAAGCTTTGAAAAACCCATTCACAATATTGAAAGAAATCTTAGATTTTAGAAAAACCCCACTCAAAAAACTGCAGTTCTTTGTATGTTATTTCATTAAATGTTTTTCTTCATTATTAAAATTGCGCAAAAATCTTGATTTTTCTTGAAAAATCCAAAAAATGGGTCCAAAATGTGGGTTTTTTCACCTGGGTTTTTTTGAAAAACCCATTGGGTCCAATCCAGCCAACCCTCATATAAAGGCATGATGCTCATTCACAAATCCTGCAAGTTTTTTTATATACTTTAATATAATCCGCATGCGTCACAAAGAAATAACATCGAATAACAATTAAGTTTAAAGTTATTGAATCCCCGCTGGAGCAGTGGTAGGATGCCTGCGTAGCATGCGGCAGTTCGTGGGTTCTATCCCCAGGTAAAATTTTATTAAAATGTGCAAAAATCAAGTCTATACGCATGCGCATTGTTATCAAAGTATAAAAACCTTGCAGGATTTGTGAATATGCAGGCATGTGACCCCTGCTTTAAGAATAAGAAGTCTAGATGTGGATGTCGTTTGTACAGAAGTTAAATTCCAATAGATCTGTTTCTAGCACCAAACGGAGGGGGAAAACTCTAAATCTAACCAATTTAAGCCTTTATCGTTTTATTAGCTAATTTACGATCAACTAGTTTCGAAATGAAAACAACTCTATCAGAACTCGGAAACAAAAGAAGGTCTCTAAAAGGTGCCACCTCTCGACTCATTCTTGGATATCAGTTATTTTTTACGTATGAAACTATACAGGGTGTTTTTCAGATAATGTTTCAGAACTTCTTGGAGGGGTAAGGCACACCTATACGACTCAGCATCACATAGAAATGGGGGGTCGGAAATGCACCCCTAATGAAATAGGGGGTTTTATAAGCGGGCATGGTAAGATGTATGGAAATTGAGACGTGGATTTTCATACAGTGGAAGTTGACAAGAAACCTTTTAAGATCGAATTGAAACCATCGAATCAGGCATTTTTATTCCATAAAACCAATTAAAGATCTGAAGTTTCAGCTCCTAAATGTGATAAAATACCGGAATCGAACAATTTTTTTTCTGGTTTTTAATTCGATCTTAAAACGTTACGAGTTAATTTCTACTGGCCCCATGCCCGCTTATAAAAAAACACCCTATTTCATTAGGGGTGCATTTCCGACCCCCCCCCCATTTCTATGTGATGCTGAGTCATCTACCCCTCCTAGAAGTTATGAAACAATTACCTGAACGAAGTGTCTAAATCCCCGAAAGTTGACCCATGCTAAGTATTAGCGAAATTCGTTGGAGTTCAGTTGTTACTTTCGTGGATTTAGACAGTACCTTATCTGAAACACCCTGTATAATTGAAGCGCAGACATACTCACCATCCTCGCCATATCGTCTGCAATGGCGGTTGTAAGACCCTCCAGAGCAGCATTGCCCTTCTCCACACGACGGAAGAGATCCGCAGTACTCCACTGATTCAGCGGTGTACACCTACACAAACGACAATCAATTGAATCACTTATTTCGGAAACTTGTTAAACATGTTAACACTTGGAAACATGTTCAACATGCTCCACTTGTTTCGAGAAAAACTGTATAGAAACACTCACTACATTTTTACGAAGGCGTGTGTGTATAGTAATTTTTTTTCTTAAAGTAGACCTCATATGGATATTTTACAGACAAAAAAAATTTCTTAAAACAATTTGTTCTTTGCGAAAAAATTATTGAAATTTTTGCATTTGACGGGTTTCTGCAATAAACAGTGTGTTGAAGCCTATTTTAATAGCTTAGTTCTAAATTTTTTTAAGGATTTGGTAATAAAAATGGGAATATTATTTAGTTAAAAATAAATTTTCTTATCAACTACTAACCGATAAAATTATTATAGAGTTCTTATTTTTTTTCTCTTTTGGTTAGAAGATGCATAAGTACTTATTTTATTAATGATTTCAACTTTATACTCAAAAATAGTATTCAACCAATTCAAATTGTTAATATATAAATCTAATAGAAATGTTAATTAGATAGTGTTTAGATGTAACTACGTGGATAGTAAAACGATTTTGCTTCAAAAGCCTACAAAATTAGTTTAATATTATGATCTGGAGTATAGATTTGATGCCCAGATTTAATAAAGTTATTCATTGATCCAAAATCTCAATCACGTGGATGTAATATATAGCCACAACACAATCATGGAAATTTTGAATATATTACTATCAAAACGTCCTTAGTATTGAGATTCGTACATAACCTTTAAAAAAGTGGTTTTTACTATGGTCTGATGGAAAAAACCTCAAAAGAATGAACTTTTCCAATCGCGGATGCTGTTTCCATGTAATAAAATAAAAAACAGCAGTCCCAAACAACTTGAAGATGAGCCGGAATGAACAAAACTAACCGCATATTAGTGCAGAAACCAGAAAAGCGACATAACTTGTTCCTGCACTAAAGCCTAAATTTAATTTGTTGGAAAACAATTTTAAATACACGTTATTTTAATCATTCCTAAACTATAAAATGTGCGTTTACCTCTACAGAATCCCATGACACCAATAACTATTTTTTTAAGTGTCGTTTAACAGTTTTTTCTTAAATAATTGATTCAATTAAATCAATAGTTTCTCCAACCGGTGGTCTGGAGATCGTTGAAAATGGAAGTCAGAGAAGTCGGGTGCTACTATGAAACATTAGAGGGTCATGTAGATAAATAAATTAAGATATCTATGGATGAGTAACCTTGCACACGAATATAAATAAAAGTGAATCAAAAGACATCAATATTCCAATTGCAAAAGATAAAAGGGATGCTGAAGAGCAGAGTTAGTGAAGAGCAAAAAGAAGATCTCTCAAGAGCAAAGGACCCAGACAGCACACACGTCTACTTTACTACCATAAACTCGTCTAATCCCATCCAAAAATCATCCCCATCCATCGGTAACATCTATTACGCGTTGATTAGACGTGCATTTTGGGACATCTATTTTCTATCCATAAAAGACGTCTATTAGTCGTCTATTAAGAGATGTTTTATAGATCTTCCAAATTTAGTTCTTAAATGGACATTTTGTGGAACAGTTTTTTAGCTATCGTCTGTTGGCAACACCAGTGTTTGGAATAAATATAAATTCATTATTTTTATTTATTAAGGAAAGTTTAGTCACTTTTGTTTCCATCTTGTCTTGATCATAGACTGGTCTTGATACTTATCTTGTAGCTAGGTAAGCCTGATTAAATATTCTTATTTGCAAAGTGTTCTGTATAAATACAGCAGATTGCGCCTACCGAAAATTTTGTTGTTGTGGAATGTTTATATTTTTGTTTAATTTTTAAAGGTGCTGTGAAGCTACGTTTTCCAGAAAAGGAATCTTATGAATATCCTCTAGATACCTCAATAAATAATTGGTTTTGCGGCATTCTAAAGCCAGATATGAGAAAAAAAGCATTGAATAAAGAAAATTAAACATTTTATTTGTGTTTTTTTACTGACTACTGTTATTGCATCATTTCCTATAAGTACACTATAGTGTACTTAGATAAGTACTTCTTTTATTTCAATTTTTCCAGAAAATGAATTGTAATTAAGCAAAAAGCTGCAATTGAAAAGGTTATTTGTGAGTTATTAAGGGGGGGAAAGATGCTATTAAAAGGGTTATCCATTCTTTGGTAAGAATTATTAGTAAATGTGTGAAATCTTGCTTAGCAACGAAATGTAATATATTTTGTTTTCTTTTCTTACACTGTTGATTTTAATTGTTATTATTTATAAGTTATTTTTTTGTAATAACTTGAACCCCTGTCAAACTACCCCTATTGTACTTTTACCAACATTTTTATAATAAGTAACCTTTACGATAATAATTTTAGGCCATTTTTAATCAAATCAATGTTTATAATTATGGCCAAAAAAAATTTAGGACCTATTCAAAATGACCTAAAATTATTATCAAAAAAGAAACTTAATTATAAAAGTATTGGTAATTGTAGAAATTAGTTTGGCAAGGGCTTAAGTTGTTAGAAAAAATTAATTTAAATCAATAACAATTAAAAATCAGCAGTGTAAGAAAAAAGGGGTGGAGCCGTATATGGTCACCCTGAAGTCGTCTAATAGACGTCTATTAGATGTTCTATAAGTGGACCAAGTAACGTCTATTGGAAGAGTACATTGCTCCATAATAGGACCACACTTGTCTACTTTTGGACGTATAGTAGTCCATGGGAGGACGTCTATTAGACGACTATTGGAAGGACATTTCTACTAGAAATCTACTAGGTTTAGAGGAGTTTTCGATGAGTCTTATAACAGTTTTAGACGAGTGGAACTGGTGGAAAAGACCTCGATTCTACTTGTATTCTACCAGTTTTTGCTGTCTGGGGGAATGCCGAAGAGAGTAAAGAGGCTCAGTATCAAAGGGATGCTGAAGAGCTGAAAGAGTCTTGGTAGCAAAAATATGCTTGAAAAGGGGAAAATGCTAAAGGGTAAAGGGATGATTTAGATTGGAAAAAAGATGAAAAGGAAAGATATGCTAAAACTTAAATTATGAAAATTTAAATAACAAACTAAAATTTTCTCTGCCTATTTTGGAGTTGCATACTAAAAATAAAATTCTTTAAATAACCTAAATATATCGTCACAGGTTTTCTTAAATGTTTCCGCTTGGTATTTGGTAAATTTACTATCAGCGTTTAAACTTTTGCCATGGTGAACGTTTCTAAGTGTTACTAAGGGATATCGTGACCTTGAATGGGGAGACTAGGTTTTAAATGGTACACTTTCAAATTCAAATTTATTAACAAGAACAACAGAATACACAAAACAGATAGAATATACAAATTAAAATACATACAACTCATACATATCCCAAGTTATTAATTAGTTGACATTTCCCAAAGGAGCAATCGCCCGCCCATGGGGTCACGGAATCTCTCTATTCTAAGAAAAGTTTTTGGTAAACGGTTTCCAGAGAAAGGCTTTTTAATTACTGATCCGTATAACACATTTCTGGTATCAAACGGTTCGGATTCTTTTGAGGATGTGCAATAAGCCCTTAGAATTTCAAAAAAAATTCTCAATTTTAAAACATTCCCATTTTTTTTAGATGACGGATAAGGTTGCAGTTACAAAGCAAGTACTATCAATCAAATTATTATGCATCCAATCACAACGACCGATCGACGCTATATTTTAAGATGAAACATGTTTTTTCACCTTTTAAAAAAGTACTTTCTTGATGAAATATCACTCACAGACTGATAAAAACATATTCTAAAAACTTACATGTACGCTATTTTGTACTAAAATTTCACACTTTTTGTCCAATATTTATAATTTTTAGTCTGATTTTATCGAAATTAATTGTAAACATAGAGTGATGTTTTGTCTCTTATTATTTTCAATTGCTTAAACAGTATTGTTCAACAAGTCTGGGTTAAAAAAAAAATATGAATAATAAACACTAGGCATATTATACTAGCGAGTAACTTGAAAATAATGGGTTTTCTTTGGTCCGAATATTGATAAACAATTAGAATTAGTTATTTTTATAATCATAGATTAAAAATAATTGATACGAATATTTTTAAAAACATTTCGTTTAAATTTTTGATAAGTTCGAGTTAATATATATTCAAACTTTTAAGGGAGATTTATTCATGGAGGGGATTCGGTGACGTATTTTTGAAAAGTTGGTTGACGTTTTTTCTGTAAATTGTTTAATAAAGTGTATTAAGTTCAGCGAGTTGGAATTTGTGGAAATTGCGAAGCAATCCCAAAAGGTCCTGCGTCAGCAGTTTACGGGGGTTGGTGAGCGATAGCGACCAGGGGGCGGTAGGCGGTAGCTCCCTAGTATCTAAAAAAATATAAAATGGGACAAAAAAAATGGTGGATGAGAAAAAAAGAAACAAGAACCATAAATAAATAAGAAATATAAAAATATAAATAAAAATAAATAATAATGGCTTGACTGGCAAATAATTACTCGTTTAAGATAGAATGGATAGAATATGTTAAACCTGACTAATTAAAATAGAGACTCGATGTTGTTAATATCCAAGATAAATGAAATGTAGATCTTTTTAAAATAGTTAATGCTAGTTTCTGATTGTATTTCATTAGGCAGGTTGTTAAAAAAAGTAACGGAGAGATTTGAAAGTGTTTTTTAAAGATTTCTTTGTGAGGGATACTGACATACCGCCAGAAGAAGAGCTATGAACAGGGTTGCCGTAAGTAGACGAGTCCAAGAGAAGAGGGAAGCTAGTATGAATTAAACTGCAATATTTGGCATTTTAAGCGTACATTTGGCGAAAGAGAAAATGTGTTTTGCGAGTGATAAGATAATTAACTTTTATTAAACTACATTGAATTATACAGGGTGTCCCATAAATAATGGGTCACACTTCTAGGGTGGATAGTAGACACCTAGACGAGTCAGAATCACATAGGGTTTGGGGGTCCCAGACCAAATCCCAAGGAGTTAAAAATGGAGCGACACCCTAAAACAATTATTGAAAAATTCAATTTGTAGAAGAACTACTATTGGTAAAAATTTAATCATGGTCTAAAATTTTGTGGTTTAATATGATTTTTAAAATTATGCTGAAAGTTTTCACTTTAAAATTTTTTTCTACGAAAAAAAGTCAAAAATCCACAAAAAAATGTGAAAAATATGCCAAAACTTTATTTTGTATTTGGAAATCCTTTCTTTTGATTTGATTATCTGAAAGATCATATTTTAAAACCCTTAAGTCCAAAGTTTCACGTAAATACCATCAATATTAAACGCTTGAGATCCTGTTAAAGTTTGTTTTTTAAGGGGGAAAACAGCTCCAGAAAACGAACGTTCAGGGAGAATCTACGAGTTACGGATAGATAATCGCTAACTTTCTTTCTCTCCCAGTTTGGCGAAACATACCAAGCTCCTACAGATCGCCAAGACAGCTTGGGCGATTTGTTTTTGGCGAAAGTTGGCGAGGAATCTCGTATCGAAAATAATGGCGAGAAATATAGCGAGCATCAATCCGTAATTCGTAGATTTTCCCTCAACGTTTCTTTTCTGGATCTGTTTTCGCAAGCAAAAATCAAACTTTAATTAGATCTCAAGCGTTTAATATTGATGGTATTTACGTGAAACTTTGGACTTAAGGGTTTTCAACTATGATCTTTCAGATTATCAAATCAAAAGAAAGGATTTCTAAATACAAAATAAAGTTTTGGCAGATTTTTCACATATTTTTGTGGTTTTTGACTTTATTTCGTAGTAAAAAAATTTTTAAAATGAAAACTTTTACAATTATTTTAAAGATCATGTTAAACCACAAAATTTGAGACCATGATTAAGTTTTTACCAATAGTAGTTCTTCTACAGATTGAATTTTTCAATAATTGTTTTGTGGTGTCGCTCCATTTTTAACTCCCTGGGATTTGGTCTGGGACCCCCGATTCCTATGTGATTCTGACTCGTCTAGGTGTCTACTATCCCCTCTAGAAGTGTGGACCACTATTTATGGGACACCCTGTATATTATCTTAGAAATTTTTCGTCAGTAAAAATCAAAAAATACTTTTTTCGCTAAACCCTTTTTTAACGTTTAGTATGATGCTTTTATATTGCTATTTTGAGGGAATTGGTTATATTTAGTTTTATAAAGCCGATATTACTGTAGTTATAAATTTTAACTTAATCAGTATACCTGATATTTAAATAAGGAGTAAAAAACTTGTGAAGTGACAAAATATATAAAAATATATTTATTCATCATTATTATTTTATTTATTTATTTTTTGATATTTTATAACATTGGGGAGCTTCAACCCCCTGCTCACTCTCGCTCATCAACCCTTGTAAGCTGCTTACGCAGAACCTTTCGGATCGCTTCGAAATCCTCACAAAATCTTGCTCACTGAACTTATATATTCACTTCTAACTGAACTTAAATTCAAAAATTAACAAAATATCTAAGATCAAATCAGATCATATATGAAGATCAGATCAGTTTATGTAGATCAGATCTGATAAAATTAAAGGTAACTAATACGATTATTATTAAGGATACTATAGAGTTTAGAGGAAAGATTAATGATCACGGTATATATAAATAAAAAATTACAAAATATCCAAAATCAAATCAGGTAAGTTCATATAAATCAGATAATAAAATATCAAATCAAATAGATCAGATTTAGTGAAACAGATCAGATCAGTCAAAAAATATATTATCAAATGTAATAAATTAATCAGATTAGAAGTATTTAATCAGATCAGATCTAGTAATGTAAGGAAATTCCCAAATCCGTGACTAAGGAATCGAAAGAAGTAAAAAGCTGAAAAATAGTCACTCAGATTTGGCGGAAAACCTTTATTTAAGCGCCAAATGAATTACCATCACCCCCAAAATTCAGTGGAATAATCCGTTTCTATAACAACCGCAGCATCATCGTATGACGTCAATAGCTCTTCTCCTCGCGGTATGTCAGTAGGCACGAGATCATATTTATGAATACGAAGATTGTTTGAAATATTTTCGGTTTTTGTGGCCCAGTCAGGAAATTTCTTCAAAAACATGAGACTATTAAGGTAAATGTGGGTATAGTGGACACTTTAAGGAAAATTTTTGCTTAAATTTTTAATAAATACCAACCTATTTGCTTGGAAACGGTTATCATCCTATTTTTAGGTTAATTGGATCTTCTTCTTTCGATTTTACCATTCAAAATTTTAATTAGATTGGGTAAAGTATTTATAATTAATTTTTAAAAAGTACTCCAAATTGCATCTATAGTGGCCGCATAGATGTAGCTGTTGTTTCTATGGTGGACACCTCTTGCATCTATAGTGGACACCTCTCTTTTTCTGCTTATATGAGGGGTTTTATGCATGAAATTGAGGGTTTTTCTTGGTATAGTCGTTTAATTCTAATTAAATCTTCCTTCTCAACGAAATATATTTTGGATTCAATCAAATTAGCTTTATTTAAAAAAGACTTGATAGTTTTCGGCCCAAAGCCTACGCTGTAGCTGATTTGAGAGGAATTTAGCATGTAATTCTAATTTTTTAGAAACATTGGTTCCCGAAGCTAGAATGAAACCAAATTTATTCAACACACTCATTTTAAAGCACAGTCAACAGTTTATGAAGAAAAACTGATTCACATTAAATATTATTTATGTTTCTATTAGAAGCCATTGTGGTGGCTACTATTGGAAAATCTAAGATTATGTGTAGGTATATAAAGTGGCCACCCCCATAAATCCTCGTTAAAGTAAAAATTTTTAAAAAAATTTTATTCAGTATCATTTTATACACTCTTCTTTATCTTAATATAAATTTAAAAGTAATAAATTCAAAAAATCAATTCCGACATACCCGTTTCCTTACGCGATTCAATAAGCCAAATCAACTTTCAGTCACTCGGCCGATGTTGTTATTTTCAAATATTTAAATATCCTTCCCATGCATATCTGTGGTATCGGTGGTAATTTACCAGCTTACCTGATAGTACAATCTACTATGCCTATGAATTTTGACGCTGTTTGATGCCTCTAACTCGTTCTATTTAAAATTAATCAGCTAGGTGGCCACTATTGGTACAGTGTCCACTATACCCACATTTACCCACTGAGCTATAAAACTAACTGGAGTGACTAGTGAGCGTGCTGAAACCGCATCACACCACGGAAAGGATTTCCATCTTCTTTTAATTTTCCCCATCTGTAAGCCCAGTTGTATACACAGAATGAAACGACCATTCTAAATTTTGCTCATAATATTTTAAAAAACAGGCATGTGTGGATTAAAAGAAGTCATGTGGGGATTGCCCCGATTGCTTCTAGACGCGAATGCCCCGGCACGTTTGGTCGCTTGTTATAGTATCGGAGGTTGTCACTCCAGTTTGTTTTATAGCTCAGTGCATTTACCTTAAGCATAAATAACTGGCGCACATTTAAAAATTTGTTGGGAGGAAAGTAACGTAATTTTTTTTGTAAAGTTAACAAGGGTTTGACGTTTGAAATATAGTCCCCATCCCAAATCAATATACCTTATTGTATTCGAGCTTGCACCCAAGCATAGTATAATTTTAGAAGTAAGTCGGAGTTGATGTATTTTTTTAAGTGATAGAACATAAATAAAATATATCTTAATTTGCTACAAATTGAATTAATGTGATCTTCGAATTTCCAGTTTTTATTGAATAAAATGCCTAAATATTTTAAAGATGAGGAGTAATTTATTAAATGGTTTTCACAAGTTTTTATTTTACAATTGCAAAAGTATAATTTAAGATTTTCGAAAGAGTTTGAACACAAAGAGAAAATAATATAACTGGTTTATTTACATTTACCTTTAATTCATTGCTTGCAAACCAATTATGTATTAATTCTAAATCTTGATTTATCATGCTTTCTAACTGGTTATAAAAGCGAGCTGAATATATGATAATCGTATCGTCCGCAAAGGTTATCACTTTTCCCAATAGGTTCAGTTTGCAAAAATCATTTATATAGATGTTAAATAATAGAGGACCCAACCGAGAACCCAGAGGTACTCCTTTCTTCGAGGAAATAAACGGACTAAAAAGGGTATTTACACTAATGGAGGATTTACACCACTGCTGTAAAAGAGACATCAGCGATATTTTCGGAAGAAACGAGAATTGTTATTCCAATAAACCAATTGACGAGCGCCATCTTTTGTGAGTAGCGGGTACTAAAATATGCCGAAAATATCGCTGATGTCTCTTTTACAGCAGTGGTGTAAATCCTCCATAACTCTTTGTTTGCGATTTAAAATAAATGAGCGGAACCAATCCAAACAAACACCACGGATGCCCGCTGCATTTTATTTATAAAGAAGAATTTCGAAATTAACACTGTCAAATGGGCATTAGTAGCACTTAGCATTAGTAGCACTGTCAAAGGGCATTAGTAGCACTTAGTTTGTCCCGGAAGCCAAATTGATTGTTAGCGAAGAAATTATTTGTGTTTTGGAATTTTTTAACTCTAGTTAAAACGACTTCTTCCACTATCTTAGAAAATACGGGTAACAATGATATCGGTCGATAATTTGAGAAAACATCGGGACTTCCAGACTTTAAAATTATTTCTTCAAATTTCTTCCAAAATTATTTTTTTTCACTTATTTCTTCGAATCCCATTGTGAGTTAAAGAAATAATCACTTTAATAAACGATCAAACTCGAAATCATAGTGTTGAATAGGATAGATATTTTTATATTACTATCACAAAATAGTTTTTTAACCTAGATTTTAAAATTACAGCTTAATACTCGATATCCAAATGTATTGTGTATGTTATAACTCTATACCTAGATATCAACTTCTTCAATCATTAATTAAAAAATACCTAAACCACCCGAGGTAATCAAGCATATCATGATGCCCATTTTGAAAACACTTATCCTATTAAACACATTTCCTATTAAACACTTGTATAAGTAAAAACAGCTTAACGAAACAATTCCAATTATTTACTGTACATTTTGGGCCTTTAGGTAAAAGACAATTATTTTTAAAAACATAAATAAAAAATACTTAGAATAAGCTCTTACTTAAAAATTTAAAGCTTTAATAAAAAAAACTCTAAATATTGATCTGGAAGCACTTTACTTTTTAATGGTAAAATTTAACTTATTTTTTCAAGAACTTATTTTTACATTTAATTCTCATTACTTGACTAAAAAATATATTTGATTTTATCATATGCTTTCCAAATTAAAAATGAAAATTTTTAGCAAACATTCCCAAATGTGTAAAACAATATTATCTACTTACAATACATGCTAACAAGACAAGTGCGAAAACAGCCTTCATCTTAGTTCTTAGATTACAAATTAAGTAGTCGGTCATAAGAGCATCTTTATACTCTAAATCGCTATGACTCTACAGATGGAAACGTGAGATATAAACAGATGAGTAGGGAGATATTGGGGCTACTGGAACAGTGGAGGTGTGGAGGGAGTGAGGTCAGTGCTTAGGCGATAACTATGCGTTGGAGGATTACGGATCTCCGCTTAGTTTAGTTACGTGAATAAATGCTTGTTTTCATTTTTAATTAATTTTATAAATGTTTTTGGAGATACTTTATTCTTAGAATGTCTTTTTTACTGATTTTTAGGGTTTTTATAAGATACATTGTGTGTGTGTAAATTTAAAAATTAAAAGCTATAAAGAAGCGTTGGGTGATAACGAACCTGCATGTTGTTTACCTAAAATATATGCTTATTTTATATACTTTTCCCGGATTTAGGATATTTTTTAAAATTTTAACATTATTTTTAAGTATATTTTACGTTTGAATAAATTTAATTTAGATTTTTAAAATTTTGAAATAGTTTTAAATTTTTTTTGTATTCTGCGATGAAATGAATTTATTAAGGTAAATGTGGGTATAGTGGACACTGTACCAATAGTGGCCACATAGCTGATTAATTTTAAATAAAACGAGTTAGAGGCATCAAACAGAGTCAAAATTCATAGGCATAGTAGATTGTACGATGTACAGCTCCCGTAAAAAAAAACGTTACAGTGGGGTTTGCGGGTGAACCACTTGGGTTAGGAAGGCAAAAGAGGTGTCATTTTTCATTGTTTAGAGTATTCTTTAACCTAAAAAATTTTCGAGTCCTTAGGGGGTCGTCTTCATATTAAACGAAACACTAACTTTTTTTTTTCAATGGGAACCCCCAATTATTAGGAGATTTTCTGAAAGGTCATCCCTCAAAACCCTTAAATACCCAGTTTCATCCAGATTGATTCACAATTAAAAAATTTTTGAAAAAATAAAAAAAAATTAAATTTTTAAAATCATGAAATATTTTTATGGAAATCGATTCAGGTAGTAATTTTATGAAGAAAGCCAAAATTTCAATCGATTTCACCGAATAGTTTTTGATAAAAACGAACTTTAATCTTAAGGGGCCGTATACCGTTGGCGAATGCATACCGCGAATGTTCTTTCTCGTTCGTTTTTATCAAAAACTATTCAGTGAAATCGATTGAAATTTTGGCTTTCTTCATAAAATAACTACCTGAATCGATTTCCAGAAAAATATTTCATGATTTTAAAAATTTAATTTTTTTTTATTTTTTCAAAATTTTTTTAATTGTGAATCAATCTGGATGAAACTGGGTATTTAAGGGTTTTGAGGGATGACCTTTCAGAAAATCTCATAATAATTGGGGGTCCCCATTGAAAAAAAAAAGTTAGTGTTTCGTTTAATATGAAGATGACCCCCTAAGGACTCGAAAATTTTTTAGGTTAAAGAATACTCTAAACAATAAAAAAATGACACCTCTTTTGCCTTCCTAACCCCAGTGGTTCGCCCGCAAACCCCACTGTAACGTTTTTTTTTACGGGAGTACATGTACAATCAGGTAAGCTGGTAAATTACCTCCGATACCACAGATCAGCATGAGAAGGATATTTAAGTATTTGAAAATTACAACATCAGCCGAGTGACTGAAATTTGATTTCGCTTATTGAATCGCGTAAGGAAACGGGTATTTCGGAACTAATTTTTTGGTATTTATTACCGTTTGATTGACTTTTAAATTTAAATTAAGATAAAGAAGAGTGTGTAAAATGATAATGAATAAATGTTTTTTGAAAATTTTGACTATATAAGGATTTATGGGGGGGGCCACTTTACCCACACATAATCTTAGATTTTCCAATAGTGGCCACCGCAATGGCTTCTAATAGAAACATAAATAATTTTTAATTTGAATCAGTTTTTCTTCATAAACTGTTGATAGTGCTTTAAAATGAGTGTTGCATGAATTTGGTTTCATTCCAGCTTTGGGAACCAAGGTTTCTAAAACATTGAATTACAGTAGAACCCCGATTATCCGCGAGCGGATGATCCGCGGTGCGGATTATCCGCGAGTGCCAGGAAAAAAAGTTTTTAATGATGAGCGCAAATTTTAGATGAGATTAGATACATTTTAGATGTAGAGCAAAGGTTTCTGCTGTACTGCACCTATTTTAAAAGTTTTACATATCATGTTTAAGTACAATAAAACATAGTTTTTATGCTGAAATATTTTTTTCGTGTTTTCACATCGTTTTTAGTCTTTTTTCGGGTTATCCACGATTTTCGCTATCCGCGGAACCCTTGCCACCCAATTGCGCGGATAATCGGGGCTCTACTGTACATGCATAACTCCTCTCAAATCCGCTACAGCGTAGGCTTTGGGCCGGAAACTATCAAGTATTTTTTAAATAAAGCTAATTTGATTTGATCTAAAATAAATTTCGTTGGAAAGGAAATGTAGGCAGAAAAAGAGAGGTGTCTACTGTAGATGCAAGAGGTGTCCACCATAGATACAACAGCTACATCAAGGTGGCCACTATAGATGCAATTTGGAATACTTTTTAAAAATTAATTATATAAAAATACTGTGAAGCTCCTACCCACTCCCGATGTCTTTTCTCCTCCGAGCCTGTGAAAAAGCACTGACCTTAGCACTTGTCTCGGAGGATTAGTCCACTGAAAATAGCGAAAAAAGGGCCGAACCTCGAACAAATTGCAATAAAAGATTTCTCAACGGTTTTCACTTAGGAATGACTTCAATAATAACATACTAAAAATCGGCCAAAATCGGATGGGCGGAAATTTTATTTCTTTTAAATTTTTAAAAAATGGCCGAAAAAAATTTCAAAAAATCAAATTATAAAAATAGAGAATTATGATACATGAGGCTATTTTTCAGTGCTGAATACGAATATACCATTTAAATTTTGAAAAATTTAAAATTTCAATTTTTAAAAATTAATTCAAAATTTGGAAAGTCGAAAAAATTAAAACATCGCTCAAAACCACAAAATAATTGCAAAAAAATTAATTTAAACGGTTTTCAATTAGAAATGACTTAAATAATAGCATACTAAAAATGGAAGAAAATCGGACAATAAAAAGTTTAATTTTTTTCAAATTTTCAATTTTTTTGGCCTTTTTAACCTTTTTAAACCTTTTTAAAAATTCTTGTTAAAAACGTTTGAGGCATTTACCAAGGTCATTTTTCTATGGATGTTGTAGGTATATACCTATATAACCTAAAAAAACACATTTGGTGATTAAATAATTAGTTAATTAATTAATTTATAAAAGTTAACGTTGAAAATACAGGTAAAATCTTTCAATCAAGTAATAAGGAAGATATTTAGACAATATTGGGTAATAAATCCTTTTAAAATAATTAAATTGAAAAAAGATAAAATATCTTTCAAAAAATTTAAATTTTAAATTAATTTAAAAAATTTAAATTTTTTAAAACTTTTAAATTTTGTAGTATATGCATGTGATACATGTCTCTAGGTTATATTTTAGTGCTGTTTACGAATATCATTCCAACTTTTTAATAAAATTTAAATTAACTGGGAAAAATTGAAGCATAAGAAACAAAATTATTGAGAAAAACGCTTCAATTTTTCCACACTTATACTAAATTTTATTGAAAAGTTGATGTGATATTCGTAAACAGCACTAAAATATAAAATTTAAATTTTTTGAAAGATATTTTGTCTTTTTTCAATTTAATTATTTTTAAAATGATTTATTATCAAATAATGTCTAAATATTTTCTGTATTACTTGATTGAAAGATTTTACCTGTATTTTCAACATTAATTTTATAAATTAACTAGCGCTGACGCGCTCGACCCGGGCTTCGCCCGGGTTTCTGTTTTTTAATAAATATCATCTGGTGCGTTACAGGATGTGCTTCGCCAGTCCATTTTTAAAGAAAATTATTCTGGTGCGTAACAGATGGGCTTCGCCTGTCCATTTTTAAAAAAAAATATCCTGGTGTGTTACAGATGGGCTTCGCCAGTCCAAATGTGGAAATAGTTAAATAAAGGAGCCACTTTCATGTTTGTGCTACAATAATGGATTTTAAACTGCAACAATCGAGAATATGCCTACAACAGTTAATGTTATATCTTCCCTTGTTATATTTACAACAATGTGGTTTTGCCCTGAAGTTAGGCATGAAATATGGGTTTTTAAGCATAAAATTGACCAAAAAAGTTGTTGGGACGCTTCGATTTTGAATTATTTTTATTCAGAAACCTTCCTTGGAGCGAGTAGATCAACGTGGTATAGTCAAATAGTTAATGTAGGTTCGAAAAGTTTAAAACTATAAAGGACATACATACATACATACAGACAGACAGACAGACATTCATTTTTATATATATAGATTAATTAACTAATGATTTAATCACCAATTGTGGTTTTTTTAGGTTATAGAGGTACAACCTACCTACCTACCAACCTACCTACCTATATACCTACAACATCCATGGAAAAATTACCTTGGAAAATGCCTCAAACGTTTTTAACAAGAATTTTTAAAAAGGTCGATTTTTGAGGCCAAAAAAATTGAAAATTTGAAAAAAATTAAACTTTTTATTGTCCGATTTTCTTCCATTTTTAATATGTTATTATTTAAGTCATTTCTAATCGAAAACCGTTTAAATTACTTCTTTTGCAATTATTTTGTGGTTTTGAGCGATGTTTTAATTTTTTCGACTTTCCAAATTTTGAATTAATTTTTAAAAATTGACATTTTGAATTTTTTAAAATTTAAATGGTATATTCGTATTCAGCACTGAAAAATAGCCGATAAACATGTATCATAAGTATCTATTTTTATAATTTGATTTTTTGAAAAAAATTTTCGGCCATTTTTTAAAAATTTAAAAAAAAATTAAACTTCCCGCGAGCCGATTTTGTCCGATTTTTAGTATGTTATTATTTAGGTCATTCCCAAGTGAAAACCGTTGAAAAACTAAATGTATCAATTTGTTCCCGGTTAAGTTACTAAAGCGCCAAGGCTGAAGCCAAGCGTGCTATCAAACAACCCCAAAGTGAAGAGAACGCGACAAGGATGACTCATTGGTTTTGTGGGAACCCGTTTACACAGAGTAAGCAGGAAAATAAACATCAAGGAAAATATGATGAAATACAAGGGAGCTGTTGCGAGAGATATGTGGGGAAGCCCAAAACTTCACCACATATTCACATACTCCAAAGTAAAAAATTCATTCAGAGCGTGTTCAGTACTGTACCCCTTTTTTAAACCATATTGATTTCCTGCAATAAATTCAGATGAATTTAAAAAACTAGTAAGTCTATCCCTCATAATTTTCTCTATCAACGGATTTATAAATGGGAGTTACTACTGCTACTTTCAAGCTATCTGGAAAATCACCGGCCTTAAGCAAGTTATTTATAATGGTTGTAAATTCGGTGGGATTATGCTTAAAAATTATTTTGTATACATTTATCGGAATTTTATCATGACCAACAGCTTTATTTTCCCTGATTGAACTCAATACATTATTTATCTTATACATTATTAATTTATTTGACCCTAAAAAGTGGACATTGGGCATTGGGAACCTTTAGAGGACATTTGAAGTTCATTGCTCCTTGTACTTTTCAGAATTTTTATGGCAAAAAAACAGTATATATAAATAGTCATAAGAATTCGAGGAAAGAAGTCCAACTCCCTCCTAACCCCCTCTTGGATACGGCCTGGATTTTAAATTTTGAATCATCTTTGTCGCAGAGTTATTCGAGTTCTTAAAATTTCGGTTTTTTTTTAATTCATTACTTACAACTAAAATAAAGGAAGGTTATAATGACTTAGGTGGGGGGAGTTGCCTCTCCCTGGCTTTTATACATTTTACCATAAAACAGATTGCGTTTGATATGGCAAATCACAAAGAACTATTGGGTGTTACAATCAAAATGAATAAAAAATATATAATAATGGATTTTATAAAAGTAAAATATATTAAATTAGAAATTAGAGTTTTTTAAATTGGAAGCCAAACTTGTAAGAACGGCAACTTCCTTTTTATCAACATTTTTTTTATTATTTCTGTTTTAAAAACAATATTAGGAGCAACAGAGGATACTTTTTTTTCACACAAGGAGAACTAGGCTAGGCTACAACACTATTTCAATGCATGGTAAATTTCAACCATTGGTCGAGACATTTTGAAATCAGATTAAAGAAAGACCTCTTGATAAAGAAAATAAACTTTTATTTTTGCAGAAAAAATTAAAAATTTTATCCTAAAAAAAGTTTCTTGGGGAGTTTTTCAAAGGATGTTGTCAGTTACTCTTTGCTGGTTTAGGCTTTCTGGCATCTAAATATAGCCTGAAAGAGATAAAAGTTTTTCTATTACTATGCGAACAAAATGAAATGCATTAAAAATGCACTGTTAATTTTTAAAATAATCAAATAAACGAAAACCGGTATTCTTGAGCATAAGCTATGGACATTATTCACTAAAAATCCTATGCAAAGAATTTCATAAAGTACAACGAACGGATCCTCAAATGAGTTGACAAACGCTCAATTGGTTTGACTAAGTTTTGTCACACTTTCCTTGAAAAATAGATGTTTGTCAAATCAAATGAGAGAGAGAGTAAAGTTAACGTCATAATTTGTGATAAATTAAAATGTTTTTTGATTGTATCTAATATACAAAGAAAACTTTCATAAATAACAGGTTGTCACTAGAGATACTTCAAATTTATAGAAATATATTTTCAAATTAAAATACTGTTAGACAGTGCTTTTAGAATATTTTCTCGAAGGATTAAAAATACTGGTTTGAGACAGTTTGTTAACGTTCTCGCGCTAAATGCCGCCATACTCTTTTTGAAGCCAAAAAGTAGAAAACCTGCTAAATAATTTCTAACTCATAGATTAAAATGTTTAATTAGATCAATAACACTTCAGTTTATCATTAAAAATCAGAAAAATTTGTCGATTTTTGAATATATGGCATTCAAAAGAGATAGCTATATTTACCGCGAACGCGTTAACGGAATTGTATCGTTTTTTAATATTGTTTGTCTGCCTCAAGTTGAGCTCTGGCCGTCGCGATCACATATAAGGTTTTTTTTCTTAATTTTTTCTCAATCTAAGAACACTTTTAGTCATTTACCTAAGTCATAAAAATACAAATTTATGATTTTCATGATGGTGATTCATGATCGTGGTCTCAAAATTTACGATTTATCATTCGAAACCATACCACCGCTCCTGTGAACTAGCCACAGCCAGAGCTCAACTTGAGGCAGACAGACAATATAGTATTATCGAATTAAATAAAACTGCTTTAAAATTTCAGATCATAAAAAGTTTAAGAAAGAAAATTATTATGTTTTTATCATACTTACGTTGCAAATCAGACCTTCCCTACAAGGACAGGCAACTTTGTAACTATCGGCCCTGTTAGGTCGCTCACAAGGTTCACCTGGATTCAATGAAAGTAATTGTAATTTGTACAGTTGGTAATTTTTAGGATGTTTTGTTACAAAGTGCATATTTTCTTACGAATTAACTCACTCGCATACCGGTACTTTTGATTTAACAGGGTGCTAATGCAACACGATAAAATGTCGAAGAAAAATTCGATAAAAACATTGCGTTCGTTTTTTAATAATTGGAGGTATATCATGGGAGCGCTTTAACTAAAAATGTCTTTTGTATCAATGTCAGCAAACCCATATAAAGGCATGACCCCTGCGTTAAGAATTCTAGAAGAGCTTCTACTATTTGTTTTGAATACAAGTGAGACTGAACTATTGTTTCAAATTACTATTTATTTTATTGTTAAGTAAATAAGTGAGTGATGCATCTCATCAATCACAAAAAAATATCAATAAAAAATCAATTATAAAAGCGAATAGTCTATTTTTAAAATTAATATTTTCAAATTAATATTTATTTTATTGTTAAGTAAATAAGTGAGTGATGCATCTCATCAATCACAAAAAATATCAATAAAAAAATCAATTATAAAAGCGAATAGTCTATTTTTTATTAAGAAAAGTCTTCTCATCTTGGATTTCTTGTGTGGAAGAAGTGGATAGTTAGGGGTAGGGCGGTGCACCTGACTCGCGTACATTAATATCAACCAATCAGAATGCTAACTAATCTAAAGTTTTTACCGTTTTATTGTACTCGAATGCAACTAAGTTGAGCCTGACGTCATGAAAACAAGCAAGAAAATCTGAGTAAACAGAAAGCCGGCTGGGTTGCTAGAAGCTCTTATTGGCTGGAGAGTTTGAGAGCGAGTTGTACTACTACCCGTTACACCACTTTAAAAAATAATAATACTGAACATTTTATGCATATCGGGATGAAAAGATGCTTAATATTCATGGATTTTTAAAAACTAATCATTATTCAAAATTGAAGCTCTAAATTTCACTAAAAATTCAGACACCTCGCGGGGAACTACTTTATTTGGTTGCTCTCAGCATATTTCTACAGGCTTAAGTTAAGTTACAACTAAGTATAGCTAATTTGCGATCAACAAGTTTCGAAATGAAAAAAAATCTTTCAGAACTAGGACACAAAAGAGGTATCTGAAAGCTGCCACCTCTCGACTAATATTCTTGGATTTAAGTTATTTTTATGCAGTATACTACACAGAGGGTTTCTGATAAATTTTTCAGAACTTCTTGGAGGGGTAGGGCAGGGCACACCTAGACGAATCAGATTCACATTGGAAGGGGTGGTCGGAAATGCACCCCTAATGAACCAATTAAGACGTCGAAATTGACCCAGTGGAAATTGACACGTTACCTTTTAAGATCGAACTAAAACTATCAATTCAGGCATTTTTATTCCATAAAATCGATTAAAGATCTGAAGTTTAAGCGCCTAAATTGGGTTTTATGTAATACATAAAATGACGGAATGGGAAAAAAAATTTCTGGTTTTTAATTCGATCTTAAAACGTTACGTGTCGATTTACACAGGCAATAATGCAATGGGATACTTTCACCAGGAGAAGAAGACGACAACTTTCGTATGAGATTTATTAAAGAGATATTTATATGTATGATAGGTTTGCCGATAGGACGTATTTCCTAATTTGGGATATCCGGTCGCTCTGCAAACGTTCTGATAGGTCCATTCAATGGTTTCTACCCTACAACAAGTGACCCCTGACGTCAGATGAAAGTATCCCATTCCCCATTCCCGCTTATAAAAAAATCCTAGTTGATTAAGGGGTGCATTTCCGACACTCCCTTCCAATGTGATTCTGAGTCATCTAGGTGTGCCCTACCCCTCCTGGAAGTTATGAAACACTTATCTGAAACACCCTGTATAAATGAAGCGCAGACATACTCACCATCCTCGGCATATCGTCTGCAATAACGGTGGTAAAAACCTCCAGAGCAGCATTGTCCTTCTCCACACGATGGACGCGATCCGCAGTACTCCACTGATTCAGCGGTGTACACCTACACAAACGAAAATCAATTGAATCACTTATTTAGGAAACATGTTAAACACGTTAACACTTAGAAACATGTTAAACATTCTCCACTTGAATTGAGTAAAACTGTATAGAAACACTCATTACATTTTTACGAAGGTGTATAGTAATTTTTCTTAAAGTAGACCTCATTTAGATATTTTACAGACCAAAAAATTCTTCAAACAATGCGTTCTTTTCGAAAAAATTATTGAAATTTTTGTATTTGACAGGTTTCTGAATTTTCTTATCAACTTCTAACCTGTAAAATTATTATAGAATTCTTAATTTTTTGTTTCTCTTTTGGTTAGAATATGCATAAATACTCATTTTATTAATGATTTCAACTATCTCTTCTCCTTATGGGATGCAAATGCCGTGGCTAAGTTCAAACTAAAAGAGCAGCAGAATCCAATTAAACAACAGCTCTGTAACATCATAAGGGAACGCCTTTTAACAAAGACTGTTGTTAGACTAAGGACAGGATATCAGCGGGGAAATGAGAATCGACAGAGAAGGGCGTATAACTTATAGAAACTGTGACAACTGTATGGACGCGGCTTTACATTACTGCCTTTTTATTACAGAGATTGCCAGGGTTGTCATCTCCGTTAATGACAATACTTCATTTGGACTCGTCGTGGACACGACATCATCATCATCATCATCATCATAATCAACTCTAGACTTCATCAACAACAACCAATTCAAAATGTTATTATACAGGGTGTCCCATAAATAATGGGTCACACTTCTAGGGGGGATAGTAGACACCTAGACGAGTCAGAATCACATAGGATTTGGGGGTCCCAGACCAAATCCCAGGGTGTTAAAAATGGAGCGGCACCCCCAAAAAATTATTGAAAAATTCAATTTGTAGAAGAACTACTATTGGTAAAAATTTAAATATGGTCTCGAAAATTGTGGTTTAATATGATCTTTAAAATTATCTCAAGTCTTCACTTTAAAATTTGTTTTATTATGAAAAAAGTTAAAAAACCACAAAAAAATGTGAAAACTCTGCTAAAACCTTATTTTTTATTTCGAAATCCTTTATTTTGATTTAATAATCTGAAAGATTATAGTCGAATACCCTTAAGTCCAAAGTGTCACTTAAAAACCATCAATATTAAATGCTTGAGAGCCTGTTAAAGCATGGTTTAAGTCCGTTTTTTGCGTTCGCCAACTGCCGTTTTGGAAACGGCTTTAGGAAACCAGTTTGCGCACGCAAAAAACGAACTTTAGCTCTTTTACATTTAATTCTTATTATTAGACTATAAAAATTATTTGTTTTTATTGTTTGCTTTTAAAAATAAAAATGAACATTTTTAGCAAACACTCCCACGAAGGTGTTAAACAATCTTATCTACTTACAATACATGCCAACAGGATAAGTGCGAAAGCAGCCTTCATCTTAGTTCTTGGATTGCGATTTACGAAGTCGATCATAAGAACATCTTTATACTTTAAATCGCTATGACTCGACAGATGGAAACGTGGGATATAAACAGATGTAAAGTTTCTGAATACAGTGATAGTAAATCATCTTTGAAGAAGTTGATAAAAATATTTAAAATAGCTTAATCTTAAACTCTTAAATGAATAAGAAGGAAAAAATTCCGGTTTATTCAAAACATGCTTGTGAAATTTCATTTTAAACTTTAAAACTTCTATGAAATTTAAAATGTTTGGTAAGATTTCACTGCGTATTTTTGATTCGTTTCTTGGTCATAAATCATTCTTGGTTGAACCGTTTATTTTAAAAACCAGTCAAACAGCACTTATCCCAAGTAACAACAAATGGTGATGGGGAATTTTGTGGGTTACACGTTTACAAATACAAATACAGAAAACAAATCCTGATTTTAAGGCAGTTTTGAAACTAGTTAAGTTTTAAAGCTTCAGTCAAGTGACCTCTCGCTTGTTTCTGCACTAAACTTACCTGTACTAACCCTTAAAAATGGGGGAGGCTTACTTCATACATAGTGAAAGCACAATATATGGAACGCATTATAACGTGTCCAAAAAGGATTTTAAAAAAAAAAAACTCGCCCCCCCCCCATAGCTTTCCCCATTCTTTTTGGTCCAAAAAGATATTGTGGGAAGTTTCGGCCCCCTAAGTTATCTCTAGGGTTTGGGGCCCTCCCAAAGTTTGAAAGAAAGTGGAAAAAATTAGAAATTTGACTATCAAGGGAATACTGAAGACTGGAGGAGGGGTATAAGGGAGATTGTTAGAGCAAGGGAGCTGCCTTTGAAGACCAGATGGTTTGATGAAGACCAGTTGTGGTCCAAACAACGTCCCTGTGTAATACTTTTTATTCTTCAATCATAGGCACTATAGGGTACAGTTAATAAACATAAACAAGAGAGAGAGAAACCCTAGACACTGATTAACATTTTCCAAGGATATATCATATAAAAAAGTTGTGAGTTGTAGAAAATCTAAAATTTAACAGAGAAAGTGAAAAAACTCATATTAAGGAACCAAAATTCAGACGGAATATACTTTTTCCCCTTCACGGATATAGTCGACTGGTCAGTAAAAAACTTATTTTTCTTACAAAAAAAGTTTAAAAGATATATTAAATAATTGAGGCGATAAAAAAATAAACTGATATAAAGATGAAAATATTTTCCTTGTTAAATCTAAGATGTTTTGCATAATCTGTGTACGAATCTTGTTATTCAAACATATTTGTTTACTTAGGATGCATCCCAAAAACACTATCATCAGCATTTTATAAGCATCCTGATTATAGCAGTGTGAAGTAGTGTTGAGAATACGAATTTTCGGAACTTTATCAATAACCTAACAGATGTGGTGGCGGGACGAAACAGGTGGAATGACAGAGTTTGTTTAACTACAAATAGTAAAAGATAAGAAAATCTCTCTTGGGCTTAGGGTTTATTGTGTGTTTTAAATAATAGTTCTCAGCAGAAACGCCGTTGATAGATAATAAACAACGGGGTTCGATCAGATATTTTTGAGTACTGGTTGTTTGATTTCGAGATGAAGGATGATATTCAAAACAACGTCGAAATAAAACGTTGGTACTGAAAAATTTGAGATCAATAATACTTTTTTAATAATATTTTTTTCAAAAAGACATCAATAAAAATATTAGGATACATATTATTCTTTACTTTTTCTTCTCCCATGCTTGATATGAATATCAAAATTCAACAATGAAAACCATAATTAAATAAATCTTAATTACAAATATTTTTTGAAAAAAAAATTATGCTTTCTTGCTTGAAATTTTTTCAACGAGGATTCTACCTGAAATAAAACACGTCATAAATAAAAAATTTACTAATGAGATATATCTATTATACATCAAACAGTATTTCCTTTCCCGACTTACAGTAAATTCGTATCTGTAAATATTATGTCCATGTCACTGTACATAAAGAGAAGTAATCATTAATTTACAAAATAATAGACTAATAAATAATAAGAGTATACTTTATGAAAGACCTCTCTATGGTAATAATTTGCATTTTTCCAAACTCCTGTTTTACTTTTACGGAAATCACAAACCTATATGAAACACAAACTATATTTTTATGTTACGACATAAACATCTTGTTCATTAATAAAGGCGTCAGATAATCTATTTTTAATTGTGGTAGGAGTTTTAAGAAACGGTATACTTTACTTTTATCCAACGCTTTTTTACTTTTATCTTTTATTTACTTTTATTTAATGGTATACTTTTTAAGAACGGTATCATTTGAGAGGATAAAATCTTTTTCACATCTACACTATATGAGTAGTTTACGAAACATAGTTAATTGGCATAGAAAAGTAAAAACAATTATTTCCTTTACTATATTTTATGATGTGCTGTAACTATTTGAAATAGATATACAACAAAAGAAAGTATTAACAAATACAATTATAAGTTTTAGAAAGTTTTCTTTTTTTCACAATATAGTGCATTAAGTTGTATGTATCAAATGATAATATTCTGGAATCATTACGTAACCATTCTTTTATAGTTTTGTCTATTTCTGCAGATATTAGAGAATGAGTTAAGGAGTGAGTTAATGCGTTTTATTCAAAAATTTCCTTTTAGGATTTGTCCAGAATAAAGATTATTCCATCTCTAACGTTACCTTGCATTTCCTTAAAATAGCAACGGCCTGTTGCGTCTTTTGAGCTACTCCACGAGAAGGTCTACGAATGTCAAGTGTCACATTGTTGCATCCTTGCGCGATCAAGGATTTCGAATCAATGTACTACAACCACACCGTATTGGATATTGCAACAACCGGTTGTTTTATCTCCCATTCAATCCCAAGTCCATCAGCACTCCAAACACAGAAGCTCGAAAACTGTGCAAACATTTCCACAATCCGAGAACTTTTTTTATTTCTTTCCGGAAACGATAGGGATTTCCACTCAATTCTTGTTCTTAAGGTCCTCTCCAAACACCTCGAGAGGGTCTTGCTGACGCAAAAAAAAGAACGTTTCACGGTTATGTCACATGTCTTGAAAATGAATGGAGGATTCGATGATTTTATGGTGGTATATTATTGTTATATGAGTATTTTTATCAGTTGTGTAGGGAGTATAAATTTGATCGGGGCTGGATGTTGGCCACACAACTTTGTAAAGTTTGTTGGCAGACTAACATGGTGTTCAGGTCAAACAGCAAAAAGGTCATCGTTTGGTCAAAATATGGTGTGGAGTTAGAAAGGTAGAGAGATACGAGTCTACACTTTTCGCTCAATGGTATGTGGTTCTGATTTATTTAATTATTGAAATCATTAAAACCTCCGCAAGAACTGTCACTATTTATTACTGTTACTATTGTTACTATTTTTTCCGGGATTCGCAGACAGTGACTTTAGGACATTTCATCCAGACGTTTCGTCCTCTGCTTTTGAGGGCATCCTCAGTGGAAAAAACCGCCAATAACAACCTATAAATAGACCAAAATAAACATTAACAATCCATTTGGTCTATTAATAAGTTGTTATTGACGTTTTTTTCCACTTAGGATGCCCTCAGAAGCACAGAGGGCGAAACGTCTGGATGTAATGTCCTAAATTCACGATCCTGGAAAATGTATCAATTAATATTTAATAGTTGTTTCAATGCTGTAAAAGTATTATTCTATTCCACAGTATAAAAAGTTATGTAAGTAGAGTTTTGATATGTATTTGATAGATTAACATACATAGCTGTTCATAAATTATGTCACTTCATCATACCCTCCCACCTTTGTCATAAATCACACTCTTCTACCAACAATATGTCTAGCACAATGTTGGCAAAAAACTTGGGATCTCGCGTTTTTTTAAGAAATTAAAAACAACGTTTTATTTTCACATATGAAAGATCTTGAGATAGCGTACAATTGTTTCGGGGATTCCCTTTTCGTCAGCCAAAATTTTTATTCGTGCTGAAGGGCACCTTAAAGTTTCAGTTTTCACCTTAAAATTTCAAAGTGACATTTCATATTGTTGTAGTCTGTGTACATAGATATTTCCAAATTTTCTTTATTCTTCCGTCATAAATAGATTTTTAAATCAAGTATTTGTATTTATGAGAAAGTGAAATATTTCCTAGAAATTGGCTCAAAGTATTTTTTTTTATTTTAACTACTATTTTTAGAAAACGTTTCACATTATAATACGAGTAGATATAGTTAAGATAACGCTTTTTATGTTCTGCATCAAACCTAATTCTACATTCAGTATCTCTGGAACTATTGACGTAGAAATCACTTGAACAACACCAAAAGACGTCAATGAGTGATGTCATAATTTGAAAAAAGCAGGGTGCCTTCCTTTTTTATGTTTGCTGCGTTTTCATACAAACATTAATCTTAATATTATTCATTTGGTTTCGAATAACAAAAATTATTAGTTCATGCGGACTGCACTGGACATAGAAATCATACACCAAAGTTCAATTTCTAGAACTTGATAATTTGGAAGAATTTGAGTTACGTGTGTTTATCTATTATCTGTGGTTCCCTAAATATGTTTTGGTAAAAGTTCAAGCTCCAACTTTATCTTTTTCAGAAAATGTAATTTCTCTTCACCTTTTCTGGAAATTTGAAAGCATTTTCCTTAGCTAAAAGTGTACCTTGCAAAGAAGATCACTTCTTTGCGTTGAAAAAGATCTGAATATTGTAAGTATCTAAAATTTTTATTGATAATTCAGAACAAAATATAGTAATGGGAGAGTGGGGCCTGTTGGAACAGGGCCCACTTTGGGACCCTTTTTAAACTTAGCTTTAAAGTAATGAACTAGGCCAGGGCCTATACAAATGAATGCTCGACACTAAAATACATTAAATTTTATCAAAAAACAGAAAAGTGATTTATTGAAGAGGACCCACCCCACTGTCCCCTACTATTTAATTGTAAGGCTCATAAGTTCCACAGTTAAACATCATAACACAGGTTTAATGAAATTGTTTCATATTTTACTAAAAAAATTTAAGTGATGGTGTGAAATACACACTGGAATAATATTATGGTTTACAAAACCTAAAATTGGTTGTAAAATTCATGACAAAGTGTTATGAAATAATGTTACCTATTAATTTTTATCTCTGAATCGAAATTGCTATTGTGAGAGAGTCCATAGTGAAAAGCCCAATTTATGCAGTCATCTTTAAAAAAACTAAGTAGGAATAATAAGTCAGTTTCCTAATGCAAAAAATATTTTTCTTATCTTATATCATCGGACCCCGGGGGTCCGCGAGGTACCTAGGGGAACACTCAAGTTACTGTTTCAAAAAGATAAAACAGCAAGTTAAAGTGCCGAATTTCAACAAACTTTCGGGGAATGACCCCCAGCCCCCCTCGAATTTTTTACTTTATTTTGTAGTTTTTTCTTTGGAAAATTTTGTGTTTTTCAAGTAGCTGTTCTCATGAGGTGTAACCAAAAATGTCTCAAAATGAACTAAAACACTCTTTTTTGAGGCAAATTTTCAAAATTTCTCTGGAGGAGACTCCCCAAGACCCCCCATTATAATTTCGAGTAATTGTAAAATTTTAACACATTGTGGTACATAATTTAAATACTACTTTTAATAATCTAAAATTAAACTACTAAGTGAGGAGGTACCTTTCGAATAACGTTGAGTCAACCCCCACTCCAGGAAAAAAAAAAAGGGAACGGGTTGGGTGTTTAAAACATTGGGGGGGGGGCTGTGATGTCTGGCTGTTACATAAAGGGGGGTCTAAAGTTTAAGAACCGCTGTTATAAAGCCTTTTTCTCTGGTTCATTCTCATACAAATATTAAAAAGCAGCTAATTAGGGCCTTTTTGTTGTTTCGTTCTCTTAGCAACAACCGTTATTTCATTATGCAACAAGACAATGCACGATGACTTATCACCTAGTATGCTAATCGACCCCTTAAAGTGAAAATCGCACATCAGGGCATTGTCATTTCTCGAGAGGGCCTTCGAGTAGATGCATCAAGGTCCAATCTCCTTCTTAACTTCTCAGATAAATAGGACCAAGGTGTCGCTCTCAAGATGCAACCACTCTTCAGTCTATGGCATAACTCCTAGACAAAAAAGGGTTGCATCATCAGGTGTCTGGATGAAGAGGATGGGATGGACCTTGATCTGAATCAATCCTTTGAGTTTACTTTGAGAAAAATGGGAAGATATGTTTCTGCATATATGACAGCCTGTGAAGCGCAGCGTACTTTAAATTAATAGCTAAATTAGCATGGAATTGGACATTATATTAATTGGGGAACAGACAGTAAATTAACAACCTAAATTATTTTAGTTGTGGTTAAGTTCTGGGTTCTTACAATAAACATTGATATTTCTTTTTAATGCAGCATTGTTAAAGAAATTATCTTTTATACTCTGTTCATTTAGAATTGGCGCCTGAGACGTAATGTATTAGAAGCAGCTACTACTGTAATTATCATCGAAAATTTTTTCTTGTGCAATAACAAGGCAGCCGAAACAGAAGTAGTTAAAATACTGTAAAAAAAATCGGTCCCTGAAGTTGTGTGATGAGCGTTATTAGGCGTTTTTGATCCTGCTTCAGGCGCCAGTTCTAAGTGAACAGACTATAGACATAAGTTGAATCCAAAATCTTTACGTTTAACTTGAAATAAATTACAGTTCGACTCATATATTTTGAGTTACTGTGCCACTTGTCTATGATCTTGTTGAACATAATTAGCCATGAGAAAAAAGTTGGTAAAGCCGGAATAACTATTATGGCCGTATTCACCTCTCCTAACCTAACCTAGACTTGGGTTAACCTAGAATAAAAATCTGGAGTCCAGAGTTGAGAAAAAAGCTGGATTCCAAGTTAACCTTCGGTCATGTTAGTGGTGAATACAGCCGTTAATCCATTTATTTTCGAATTAAAGTTGTGTTGGTCACGTATGAACAGATACTACGTCAAACATCATACCAAAATGAAACCGATTATTTGTAAATAAACGGTAAGAAAGTCATCGCTTGGAACTAAAAATTTATCAATACATAACGAAATGCCATACCATCAGTGTGACTAATTGGGACGAAGAGGATCCAGGTATCCTCGAAACATTTGTTTGTTTTAAAATTTTTAAATTAAATGTGCAAAATAAACGTTGTTTTCGTAAAACCCATGCTTATTTTTACAACTTGTTTTAACTAAGTTATCATATATTTAAAATAAGTAATCGTTATTTCTTTTGAAAATTACTAAAAAAAGGGAAAGCTTATTAGAAAGAACTTATTTGAAATAATTCCTAAAACAAAAAAGGACAGAGTTTTTAAACATTAAAAACTGTCTATGTTATACCTATTAGTTGCAAAAGTTTTTAAAATTTAGATAACTTTCGTAACATTTCCAACTATATATTTCGTTACATTACGTATACAATAGTGTATAATACTTTGGATCTACTTGTTCCAATACCCCAACAATTCTTATATTAAAAAATACACAGGTAGGAAAGGTTCTTAAGGATGTATTGTTCTCTAAAACAAAAAACCACTCCCAACTTGAGTGCAAAAATACTCGTGAAATCAAAACAGAAGAATCACCATATTCCACAAAATTCTCCTCCGCTCTTCCAAAACCCTCTGACGTCACCCCATGGGAAACAAGAGACGCGATATCACCTGAAACCACCTGATGATAAGCCTCTCTCTTCTCCTCACATCACCTCCACTTCAGTCTGCTCTAGCATCCCGAAGAGATCGCATCTTCTCTATAACTAAGCCTACTTTTTCTGCTTCCGACATTTTTCCGATGGTCCAAAGGCGCGGTTTTCCGTTGAACACGTTCAAAACGTCCCTAGAAAAGGCCAGGGAACAGGAAACGCTGGAACCCTCACTGCCGTAGACTGTGGAGAAGTAGGGTAGTTTTTTTTATTTAGAGTAGTATTTTTAGAGTGTGCCTTGTGTGTGTTGGAATTTTTAAAGTTGAGTTGCCCGGGAGTGAAACCTGGAGAACCTGTTTTGTAAGTACAGTTCGGGACTGTTTTATTTGAGTAATATCTAAATAAACTAATACAGCAGTTAATGAATACTTATTTATTAGAGTGTATATGTTACGGGCAATGTGATAAATCGGGCATTATCAATAATCCCTGAAGTGAAGGAGGGCGAGGTGATAAAATCAATGGCATTTTTCAATGAAATTTATCACTTTGCCCGCCTCCACTCTGGGCATTATTAATAATGCCCAATTAATCACTTTGCCCGTAACATATTTATATTCGCGCCAAAAATGTCACATTTGTCACTGTGTTTGACTTATGGAAAAGAAATATGTACAAACAGGGGATGTATAGTACCGTTTTAAAACCTTTGTTTAAAGAGGATATACATTTTATAAATGGAAGAAGTAATAGTATAAAGTAAGGGTATTACTATTATGACTATGAAAGATAAATTTAAAGAAATCTTAAAGTTGAAGTAAAGTTATATTAGCTGACCTGTTAAACTTAATCTTTTCTTACTCGTCTATCACCAAATTTTATATTCCTCTAAACACTCTAAACATAAAACGTAGAAATACTACGAATACATTTAAAAAACGTTTATCACTTAACAAAAACAACAAATTTTTCGTGCACAACTATGCAGTTTTGTTTATAGTACTTAAAAATCAAATACTATATGATCAAATACTAACATTTTATTTATTTTTGTGATCCTTTTTTGTGATTCTGGTCTTGAATGCGCTTATTTAAACTTTTTAAAATAAATTCATGACTATAACTACGAAATATTTCAAATCAAAGGGAAAATTACAGGTTTGAAGCCCCCCCCCTAAAAAATAAAAAGCTTATTAAATGCAATCATTTAAAATGTCACCTTGGTAAAAAAAAAAGCTTAATGAAAACTAATGGGATAAAAGATACAAAAACTGGTTAGTTTTACTTTACATAATATATTAAACCGGTGTGAAGAACCTCTATGATAAAGTTAAACTACACACATTTGTTCCTATACGTTAATTTAATACTTTTCAATTACAGCTCTCACTAAGCTGGCAAAACCAGGCGAATTCAGCGGCTTCCAGGAAGTCGAAAGCGAAGAAAACGCTGACCCCCCGTAACAATCTAACCCAACATTCTGAAGTGAATCCGACCAACATTCCCAAGAATCCAAAATGGCCGGCGAAACCATGGTGGAAGTGCTCCGCAAAGAAAACAACCCTGAAGGACGATGCACTGTCTTGAGGCAAAGCAGCCTGGTCGATGTCCACGTTCCACTGCCTGTGACGGCTCCTGGCAACCTGCAGTGCCCTCTGGAGTTCTGGGTCAACTCCGAAACCACCCCCCTTCTGACCCCTAAAGGTATGTATATTTAACTGTACGCTATGGTGTAAGTAATGGTATATTTTGATAAATATTCAGCGCATCAGTCTCTAGAGATCATAGAAAAACTAAAGATGTCCATTAGGGTTATGATTCTAAGACTTTTTTTGAAATATTCAAAAGGCTGTTATTGCAATTGATAAACTTTTGTCCATATGTTAATTTTATGGCATTGATTTCTTTGTATTAAGAAAAAACCTTGCGCAAACATCATTTCACTTTCACAAATAGAAATCACACACCACCTACTCAATCATACATCACCTAATTTAAGGCCCTTCAGGCCTAAAAATGCCTTTGAAAATATTAGATACAGGACCCATAAGGCCATTGATGTACCTCGATGTAGTATAGAGGAGGAACGAGCTTCTAAGCTGATAAAAGAGCTGGGAAACATTTGTAATCGAGAGTTATGGTCCAATACTCATCATTTGCCACCACAGGCTTTTAAATCTGAAAAAAAAATCATAACCCTAATGTCCATTTCTAGTATAGACTATCTAAAACTGAAAGAGTCTCCAGCTAACTTTCTTTTAAATAATATTACCAAATCAATAACGCATTATGAAGAGCGAGCGCATCATCAAATAATAAAACCAGCTTCTGAGCATAATTATTATCAAAGACGTAATCCGAAAAAAAAAATAACATTACTGTTAAAAATCACACTGAAGATTAAGTTGAACAAATTTTCCACACACAGTGATTTCATTATTAAAAACAACGAGGCTTTTTTTTTTGTTATCACATGACCTTGAAATGGCACCATAATAAAAGACAACAGAGATTGTGTAATTTTAACGGGGGTTGAAAATTCCTGATTGTTGAAAAGTCGTGCAATAAGCCCCCCAAACCATACGCAGAGCTCCCCCCTTTTTTTGTCTGCCCTACCAACCCCCAGCGCAAACTTTTATTATACCAACGACGACGATGTTTCGGGCAGTGGATATCTCCCCCATCTCTTGGTTGCTCAGGTGAAGTCAATTAGCGAACAAAAGAGTTCCCCTCCTAGACAGCGATTTCCATCTCCCCCGAATACCCCGAAGGATCTTCGTCGTTGGTATCATAAAGTTTGCGCTGACCCTTTTTTCTTCCAACGCGTTCTTTCGCACCATAAAATTGAGTGTTGATGTAAAACTCCAAACTGGCCATATAACCCTTTCCTCTCCAGTTCCAGGCCCCCTCCCCCCGCGGGGCGACTGCCTGATCCCCGTCCCAGTGGACCCCAAGGACTTGAAATTGGACGAAAAAGTGGAAACCTCTTGCTCCATCGCATGCCAAGTCTTCGTGCCTTTCATGATCGCAGGCTTTGGAACTGTGGCTGCGGGACTATTGCTGGACTACGTACAAGTAAGTTTTTTTCCAATGAAAAACTGGTATTTTTTTTTTTCATTTCGATAGAATGTAACCATGGTTTGAAATTGATAACTACGGAGACGGAGAATAAACTCAAAATAGGATCAAAATGTTACATTTTTTAACTTTTAAAATTAGGTAGCTCATCTAACACTGATTATCGTTTGGCGATCAGAAAAGAAAAAATCGTGTCGTAATCAGTACTGGCGATCGTAATTTTAATGATTATCTTTGGTCATTTAGTGCTGTTTGATTTTTATTTTTTGATCATTGACATATTATTCCAGACATCAGTGCTAATATTTTTTCGTTTATTTTAAGAATTGGCGTGTGTTTCAAGAAGTTCCTGAAATGTTCGTTTTGGTCCCTGCATTACTAGGACTGAAGGGGAATCTTGAAATGACCTTAGCCTCACGAATCTCTACACTTGTAAGTATGTAATAAATCAAAAAAATTTATCACAGCTAAACAAAATATGTTATTGTAAATTTTAATTCCTCATTTTAAAAAAAAATAGAGATTAACAACGCAAAGTGTAGTTAACCTCTTTTTAAATACCTTTGAAACAGTCTAAAAATACCTATAACCTAACTAAGTATAAATCTTTTAGTACCTAAATATACAAGTAACCTATGATTGTTTGATGAATATTAATATGATAAAATTTTACGTCTTCAACATAATTAAATTTTCATTTAAACATAATTTTTTTTTCAGGCTAACCTTGGAACCATCGACACATCCAAGGCACAGTGGAAAATGGCACTTGGTAACGTCTGCCTTCTTCAAGTAGGTTACATTTTTTTCCGCTACATTCAATTTTTTTTTCATACATTTCATACATTGTATGAATATCAGATTAATTCTTTAAGTGAGCATTCAAAGAAAAAGGAAACTGCCATTATCTTAGTACAAATAAAAGAAAGTGGGTAACTAACCCAGTTGGGTATCAAATAACCCAAAGAAAGTGTTGGTACAAATTAAAAAACAAAATATACGAAAAATTAAAGCACATTAAAAGTAAGATACCGGAATCAAAAATCTAATACTCATTATAAAAAATGTTAGGAATTGCTATAAAAATGTCGTATCTAATAAAAAAATTTTCTTAATTTTTTCCAGTGTCAGTCATTGGTATTGGCACTCATAGCATCACTTTTTGCATCAGTTGTTGGCTGGACAAGAGAAGGAGAATTGAACATTCATAACATCCTATTGCTTACATCCAGTAGCCTAGTCACAGCGTCTGTAGCGAGCTTAATCCTTGGTAAGAAATTTTAATTCAATGTTTGGACATGTCATATTCATCCTTCGTAGTTTAATTTTTATGTCCAAACATATTGAATTCATTTGAAAGTTTGTTATCACTTGATGTTATTGTTAATGAAGAAAGTGTGGTTTTTTAAATACACGAAATATTTAGTTTAAAGATGCTAGAAAATATAAATTCAAAGAAATATGATGATTTGCATAGTATTTTAGTGAATAAAGTAAAAATTTCTACTGAATAAAAAAAACTAAAAGTATAGTCTATCAATGCCATTTTTATCCTACCTTAAAACAAATATGTCGGTCATGTTTTTTGAAAGCTGATTGCAGAAAATACCAGCATATTAGCAAAATTGGTGACTCAATCCTTTTTAATATACGCGTATTTCAAATCACACTTCAACACGAAAACTTCTTATCTCCATGGCTTTTGAAATCCAATCCGACACTTCGACGAAAAAGAAATCGTGACGGAAGCAAAAATGTCAATCGAACAGCTTTATCTTGGAAAAACTCGGAACACTTTTTATTTCACATTCATTGATAATAAAAATATACGTAGAATGTTCCAAAAAGATAGCATATTCCAGAACTCTTCAATCGAATCGATGGTAAAAAAAAATAATAAAACAATTATGATGTGTGTTAGATATTATTAAAATGTAAACTTCGCAGTTGAACTAGTGAATGGAATCAGAATAAAAATACAAGAAATTTGAATTAAAAAAAAACAGGAAATTCAAACTTAGCCCTTGAACTTCTTTTTAAATAAAAAACAGATTTTTAAACGTATTTCTTGGTGAAATACAATTTTTATTCTTAGACTTATCCTTTATAAATTTTTGAGCTCATCTTGATCTAATTAAACATAGCGTTATTCTTAGTAAATGAAAACATGTGTCAGACAATCCTAAACATGGATCAAAATATGCAAAATATACATCTGTCATTATAACAGCACGTTTTTAGTCCATAATTTAAGGCAATGGGACAAACCCTTCCGAGACTAAAACAGTATACTCAAGGGGAAATGCACGTTATCTTTACCCGCAGAATTGCTTGCTTCGATCGTGCTTTAATTTTGAAAAGCTTATAGAAGATATTCGTCTTTTCCAGGGTCCATAACCATCTTCGTGGTGATTTTCTCACGTAAAGTCAACATCAATCCTGATAACATTGCTGCTCCAATCGCCGCGTCTCTTGGCGATGTGGTTACTCTAGCTCTTCTATCTTTCATCTCAAGATATATTTTTGCCAAATCAGGTGAGCAAAAAGGGGATTTTTAAAGAAAAGGTATGATTTCAGGTGCATTCCATATTTGTAATACCAGAACGTCTTTACAACGACTCCCTAATATAAAGATCTCTACGTACAAGGGCCAGTAACAAAAGTACTGATTGTTTTATCACAGAAAAATTTTTATTTGTTACTATAACGTCCTTTCGTTTAAACGACCATATATCGTTGGTTCCAAAAGGTTCTCTATCAGTTATATAATACTTTTTTTTAACTATATTTTAATACAATTTTTGAAAGCACGCATTTCTCTTGGATGAAATTCATGAGTTCTTTCAAAATGCTCTGTTGGAAAAAGTAGATTTTTTTAAAGAAGAAAATAACAAAAAATTAAAAATTTGGCTTTTACTCAAAAATCCTAACCAATGATAATGTTCTCCAGAATCAATGTACGTACAATACTGGATAAATTTCACTTTCAAGTGTATTTAAGTGTTTAGAAGTATATTTACCAACATCGAAACTTATACACTTAAACATGAGACAGATATGGGTGATATAGGGTTGTTGTCTTCCGTTAAGTGATGAAATAAAATGTGAAACTCTTACCACAAATACCTGTAGAAACCATGAACTATTTCTATGGAATTGCCTTAACCTCACATTCGATCGTATGCTAAACCTTTTCATTTTACAAGGAGGAAAGTAATCACTGTTATCAATCAATATAGTTGGTAAATAAAGAGTTAACTTAACAAGACTTACACACACAAATTTTTAAAACACCTATCCGAATGAGAATATAGCTAAATATTAATTAATAAAGAAGTAAAATGTCTAGTATAATTTCTAACAAAGAAGTAGTACAAAATAGATACAATTCTTTTATTTTCAGAACAATACTTATGGGTCGAAGGAGGAGTCGTACTTGCTTCGTTGTGTTTGGTTCCTCTGTGGGCTGTACTGTCTTACAGAAACATGTACACAAGGCAAGTTCTATACTCAGGTTGGATCCCTATCATCAGTGCAGTTGCAATATCTAGGTAACTTTTAATCCAGTTAATTTGAAAATTTTATAATGTGTGTATTTTTAATATGTGTGTAAAATTTTTAATGCATATTGTAAGATCTAAAACTCTTTAAGAACAAAATTTTGTGTTATTTCTTTATACCAATTAGTCTCTCCTTACTAAGTGTAAATAGGTTGATAAAAATTTTAAATGAAATTTAAATAAATATTGTTTTCATTCTCCGTTTTGTTATTATTATATGATAAGTTTCTTTCGTATAGGTATAATACGTATAGAGTTATACAATACCTGATAAATCTCAAATCGTTACACAATTTCTTGCATGTTTTATTTACTTTACCAAATTCCACTGTTTTACGTTCTACAAACATCTAAACAAACCTTTTACCAATGATATTAATAAGTCGTTTGTTTATGTAGTGGAGGAGGCTACATTCTGAACTTTGCCGTGGCTACCTACAAAGAAATAGCTGCATGCCAACCAGTCATCAATGGTGAGTCAATATATTATATTTTTACACGATGAAATTTTTTATGATACAGTCGAGTCCGCTTAATGTGATCGCAGTTGTCCGAGATTAAACTGATAACATTATCCGATCGATAACAATAAGCGATCTCATATAAAAAAACAGCAAACAGTGTAACTAGATTGTTTGCTTTAAAATCAAAATTATATAGTCGTAATAAATGTATTCAAAACTCTATTTTTACACTTAGTAAAATTTTAAAGGGGAAAATGAAGAGTAGTTCAGTTAATAAAATTAAAATAATCGCTTACTTTGTATTTTTATAGAAAGGTATCCTTTTTCCGCTGCATTATATCCTTCAACTCCAATAAACCACTTATTTATTACATAATCTGAATTCCAGTAAACAAGGGAAAATTAAAATCTCTTATCGGAAACATCTGCAAAGCGTGGAATATGTATTTTTTCTTACTCATACTAAGTTTCAGAAAAAAGAAGTGCCAGAAGTTCTCATGGAGCAGATATTTACTTGTAAAAATTGACCTTTAAAATTAAACTCGAACTCAAAAGCGGTCGTTTTAAAGGAGATACGGACACATTTTGATAGTATTAAGCGGAGTGATGATTCATAGTTGATCATATTAAACGATGTATTTTACATTAAATTAAATAGGAATGATCGGGACCAGTCAATTTCGATAACATTATCCGATTGATAACATTAACCGTGATCACATTAAGCGGATTCGACTGTAGTTAGTTTTCATTGTTCCACATCGGAATTAAAATAAATTTAGATTAATTTTAATGGCCTTTCGGATTTAATGATAATTTTTCAGAGTTAGCACCTTTTCAAACAAGTGATAGGTAAAATAACTAGCCTAGTAAAAGATAAAATCGGGATAGGTGATATATTTTTTTCATGGAAAGTTCGAGGTATAAAGATAAGAACATGAAACTTTTGTAATATTATGTAGAGTTATCAATTCTACAAAACTGATAGTAAAAGGTAGTTTATGTTTACGCAAAGAAACCAAAATTCGGAAATAAAACAATTCTAGATTCGGTCGGTATCGGATTTGACGTGAAATTAATTAACTAGTGTGGTTTATTTATACGGACTAAACTAAAACATAAAAACACGTTATTTTTATCCAGAGTGTTAGTTCTTTTAACTAGACTAAAATTACACGTAATAAAATTAATTTCACTAAAGATAAAATTCGAAGCTGATTCTTTTTTTCTAGAAAATCTAGCTTCAAATAGAGTAAGAACAATTCGCTTTATGTAATGTAATTTAACTATCTTTTCTACCAGAAAAACCTACTAAAGTTAGTATAAAAACAATTTAATTCAAGCACAATTTGTGTGGTTGTCAAATTGTAAGGTCAAGATCCCTTGACCAAACCAATTATTTTAGGCAAGATTAATTAAATATGTTTTATTCCCTTTTAATTTTATCCAGTTATACAGGGGTTCATCTTAAGAGAGAAAAAGGGTCTGTTTTTATAAGGGCCCTTCACCAAATTCTTATCTTAAAAAAAAAAGACCCTTCACAAAATTCCAATTCACACAAACAGACTCTTCAAAGTGGCATAAAACTGTTTTCAAAATGTGCTTATCATTTTAAACTGGAATTTGTCACATTTAGGGCCTATTTTAAAAGTTTTGAATGTTGTGGTTGTACTCCAAGCCGCCCCCCCCTTTTTTTCACAAAAATCAATTGGATTATTCAGAAAAATTACTAACACAGGACCCTGGATGAAAAACCTGGATGAACCCCTGAAACAATTTGACACTATTTTTTATTATTTATAATTAATGCATATTCATTTACGCCATGATTGATGTCCGGAGAATGTATATTTCCTCGATAAAAATCTGTTGTATTAAGTAAGCTAGATGTAAGCTTAAACGAAATATTCACCTCATTATATCAAACGCAAATTAGAGAACCCAAATCATCTCTATTATTGCTTTGAAGAGAAGTTTGTCTCGTTTAGAACGAGAAAACTTAACTTTTCTTCTTTCTTCTAGGGGTTGGAGGCAATCTAGTCGCTGTCCAAGCCTGTAGGATCTCAACATATCTGCACAAAAATGCAAAACCTGGTTTGTTGTCCACTGACAAGCTCTGCGTTAGCCCCTTTGTCGCCTGGTTCGGAAAAAGTAAGTTTAAAAACTTTTAAACAACCATTTTAACCCATACTTCCCATTTCAGTCTTTTAAAAATGTCTTTATTTACACTACCAACCAATAAGTATTTGGACACCAGTCAAATTCAAAGATAAAAAATAAATTATGTACTTCCCTCGAGGTAAAATTACACTCTTCTATACGAGTTTTCAACTAGTTACTGTAATTTTCCCTGCGTAATACTTTGAAAGCGGCCTGAAAAAGACCAGTTAATTCTGGACATCAATTCAACGTTCCACTCGTTCCAAAGGTGTTCAAAAGGGTTAAGGTCCGGACCCTGAGCTAGCTAGTCCAGTAATTGAACCTAATTTAACTCATGCCGCTTGTAACATGGCGGGAGTTTAAATTAAAAAAGTTTTCGGGCTACCGTGGTCTTGCTTTAACATTTGCGGACATTTCGTCACTAACCAATGGACTACATCCGTCTGACTTCACATTTCCCCCATCATTTGACCTACTGAGCTTGCATTTGGTTACCACAGAGATAGTTTGTAGTGAGATTTGATGATGGTGAGAGGGTTTTCCCCGATCACGTGATTAATATGTGCGTGGCCGAATATAGTCCATTCTGACGCCGAAGGGGCGGGGTGGCCTGGTGCGATTACATGCTTCTCACCACGCTAGCAGGCTGCACGCTGTACCCGTCGCCGGTTCAATTCCGACCTTGCCCTGGGTGTATTTTCTCTCTCTGTGTCAGTAAAAAATTCTGTTTGGGTATGTCTTACCATAACTTGACAAATATTTATAAACGGATCCAGGAGATCAAGCACACAGACCGGAAAATACATGTAACTCCAATCAAATCAAATCCTGACGCGGCCGATCAGTCTTAACGACAATCATCTAAAATTTTATTGTGATGAGGAGGTCTGACACAGTCCCGGACGAAAGGTCCGAAAATTTTAATAGAAGACCACGGTATATTTACCCAAAAGCTTTTAATCTTCATTTATCTGACCATGAAATCCTTCCTGTTTTATTAATCCACCAAACTCCTCTCTTGCAGGCGTCCACTCCCGCACGTGCCGCCTGCTGATCCTGATGGCCATCCCTGGCCACTTGATCTTCATCTCGTGCGTTCACTTCCTGAAGAGCTCGAGCACCCCCCTCACCGCCGATTTCTTGCTCTTCTACCTGCTGGCCGCCCTGCTACAGGTGTCCCTGCTTCTGTACATGGCCCACTGCTTCGTGCACTTCCTGTGGAAGTGGGGCTTCGACCCCGACGACGCCGCCATCCCCTATCTCACGGCCCTTGGTGACCTTCTGGGCACTGCCTTCCTCTATGTCGCCTTCATCGCTATGGATGCCGTCTAAATAAGAATTCACCAGTGTCGAAAGGTCCTCAAAAATCTGTTTATAATACCATGTATGCTCCATTTGAGTTCTTGTAGATTCACTATTCACCACTCAAAACATCAATAGGGTTATGAATCTATCATTAATAAAGATCAATAGGGGTTATACGCCACTGTACAGGACTATACAGATTACAATTTTTCCTGTCGGTGATGTCACGGGTTGACGTAAGAAGACCCCTCCCTTTCTAGCCACCTGATTGGTGCTTTTTATCTAGTTAGGTAGCTAGAAAGTGTGTCGTCCTTTTACGTCAACCCGTGACGTCACTGACAGGAACGGTTGTAATATAGTATAGTGTCTCCTCACAACTTTCTGTTAGCTTGGAAGTCTTTTGTGCGCATGCTCCAGACGTTGGAGCAGGAAGAAAATACCATTGAAAGTGTTCACATCGGCATTGAATTCTGGAGCATGCGCATTAAGCTCTTTTATAGGAATTGAAAATTGACAGGAGACGCTAGTATATACAGAATATATTTCAATAAGTCTGCCCAAACTATGCACAGGAAGATTCCTTGCGTGGAGTAGATAAAAAGTGCTCAAAGAACCATAGCTCTGCAATGACTTTTATTTTATGCAAAATGTGACGTCCTATCCGATAAAAACATCCATTCCACTCCACGGTGCGCGCTTGCATTATGCAAACCTATCCAAATAACCATGTTTTACTTTTATCATAAACTTTTTTAGCATAAACCGAATATGACGTCATAACTTTTTTGTCGCGATTTTTTTAAACCTATGGGTTGTAGAGGTGTAGTTCTGTGGGTACTTTTTTTATACTCCCTCCAATAAATCTGGCTCTACATAGTTCAGGCGGACTTGTTGAAGCACTCTGCATAAACCATTGGATGCCGTCTGAATTCTATTACAGCCATCGTCCAGGCAGATTTTCCACTTATCCGTATCTATATAGCCGTTCGGTATTCCGTTGGGACCAATGGACGATTCACAAACAGAAAAAATTGACGTCATTTTCAGCTGCCTCATTGAGATTTGTCCATTCGGTCTCGCCGGATTACCATACCGCAGCATATCGGGTTTATGTGGAAACGCTCTCCTCTATCATTAATACACTCCTCCATGGAAGCCGTCGGAATTCAAGAATTTATCTCCATGTGATTATCTCTCATAGTTTCAATAAATAATTAGAAGTAACATCTTCCTATATATAACAACGTCCGAATCTAATTTTTCATTACATTCCTTATTATGTATGTATACATTTTTATTTTGTTTGTGTTGGTTCAAAAAGTTCAATAAAGTGCGCACTTTTATTGGTTTGAGTCTTTTTTAAGAACTTTTTTACATACTCCACGGTTACAGAATGTATTAATCATTAAAATTATTGTAAATATTATGAGAGTAAATAGTACATATTGAGCTTTCAATTTATTCGAATCACGTTATAAGGATTCAAGTACCCATGAAGACTACTTTATATACTATATTGAAAAAATAAGAAGGGTAGTATCTACTGCACGAAAATGGAGAAATCACAAAGATGCAGCTTCCCTAAACAAGGTAAAAACGTCGCGCAGGCAACTGAAAACTCGGCAACTAAATGATCAAAGTCATAAAAAACGAGATCTCAAGAGGACTCGTTTTCTTGTGAACTCAGGAGTCAACCTCGGTTGTTTATTTTATATATTTATCGCACTACCAGTTTTTTATTTAAAACTACTGGGAATAAAATATCAATACCTCGTTTATTTGGTCTCTGCCGTTTTTACCTCGATTTTGGGAAGCCACATCTGACCCTAAATAAGAGCAATATATGAAAGAAAGAACAAAAAGAGAACGAAAAAATATTAAGGTTGGGAAATAGAGGAATACTCAGGATAAAAAGGAGATTTAAGGGGAATATGTGAAGAATGGGAAAGTAAAAGAGGGATAAAAAGGAAAATAAGGTTAAAAACCCATCATTATTAAAAATCCATTTTCATATATAAATAAATTTTAACATCAATAACTAAAACATTTTAGGTAATCGTGTTGTTGTCTATTGTAACACACAAGTCCTTTTAAGCAATATTTTGTCAGTAAAAGTTAGTACCGAACAGTGGCGGCTCGTCCATAGGAGCACAGGAGCACGTGAACACCCACCGAAAAAGTAGAATAAAAATCAAATGTAAAGATAAATAAATATCAAAGGAAATATATTCTCAATTTCTTTTTTTTGCTCAAAATTATGTTTCTCCCCCCCATCTCTACTCAATAAGAAAAATTTACTACCGGAAACGCGAAAGAAACCGAAAAAAGACTGAACTCTTATTTTTCTTTCCCTTTCCGCACGTGTGAGCGAAAAAAATATGAGAATCCCAAGAAACCCCGACTGCTTGCCGGAGATCATTTGAGCTTACGGCAACGCGCAGATCTCCGTTAGCACAGATATAGTGTGCCGAGGCTTTCACTTTTGAGGCACAGCTTTCTTTTTTGATGTCTAAATAAAGTGATTTTATCGGCTAATTGTAAAGTATGAGTAAGAGCACTCCTTAAATACAATTTAAATCTTTTCATCAAAATATTTCAATTCTTTTGTTATTAGGATGTTTTTTAAATGATGGCTTTAAGTAAAATTTCCGTGTTGGAGTTAAAGCATCTGTATTTTTTTCAATTGCCGCTGGAAAAAAAGTTGAAATAAAGAATTTCAGACCCAACATCTCATCTGACCATTGTCCAAGTTACAAATTAATGGAAATTTTCATTTTTATATAATTGTGTGAACACCCTAATAATTAACTCACGAGCCGCCACTGGTACCGAATAAACTTCCTCTAAAAAAGGAATTAATGTTTGCAACTAAAATTGTTGGTTTCAAATACGGCGCCAAGGCTGCGGACTCTTGAAATTGAAAACGTGCTGCTATCTATTAATAAGAGTTTGAAACTTCCTTATCTAAAAATTTGAAAGTTTTAGGATTGGAACGAAAACTGCAATCCTGAGATCACAGCTTTATATCAAAAGAAATACTCATAAAATATAATGTAAAATAAAGTTATAATTAATATTATCTTGATTCATTTTACTTACATGCCTATTTTACACCATTTTCAAGCTATTTTCTGTGTATTTCTAGAAATAATTTCTTTGAATGTGAAAAAAAAGAAACTAGCTAAATTTATTGAAAGTCTTAAACTTTTATATAACTGAGACTATTTTTTATAGTACAAGTTCCTTTTCCCCAAGTTACTCAAAAAATTAGAACTCAGAAAATTTTTAGAGAACCTGTAAATTGGATTTCTTGCACTAACACTCTTTTTTTTTTTTTTTTTTTTTCTTTAGCAGTAGCACTTGATATACATCATTGACTAGTGTGTGGTTTGGCCACACACAACACAGAAAAACAAGAAAGAGAAAGACAAACTAGCGTAAAACAGCCAAACAAGATAACGAGAAAGAACATCAAAAAGTCAAAAAGGGTCAAAGAGTCTAGAGGTCCTGAAGCATCTCCCTGGCTTGCCAATATCTGTTATAGATGTTACCCGACACAGCAGGGCATTCTGAAAGGTGTGATGCGTCCATGGCAAAGTCGCTCCCGCATAAAACACAGTTGGGGGATGAATAGATTCTCCATGATTCTGCGCTCTGCAGTCGTAGTGGATTTAGCGTTACCCAGGGTGCACCACGAGGAGGCCCACTACATTACACCCCGCACTAACACTCTTATCACAGTAAAACAAACTACACAACCGGCCAGCAATCAAGTAAAGTTTGGAGGTTTGATAATTTTATTACTCCATTATTATCATCATTTTACATGCATATAAAGCAGCGTTTTCCAACCTTTTTACTCTCACGGAAACCTTTTAACAATCTCCAAGTTCGGAGGAACCCTAGCGTTCATGTAACAATATTTTTTCTTAATTTAAATTAATATTTTAAATTATTAAGTAAAATAGAAAATAAGTAACATAAATCGTTTATTTTTATAAATGCTATTGCAATTATTTTAAATATCATGTACAGTTATTTTAAATAGCATATACAGTTGTTATCATATTAAGTTATTTTAAATATGGTATACAGCGACCCCAGAATTTGTTTTTTTACGGGGGGCTAGGAATTTTCAAATTCAATCCTCTCGATGAACATAATATTAAAAGGTCATGAATAATCGTGCTTTAACTACCTATAGGGGGGTCTGGGGGTCTTCCCCCAGAAAATTTTTGAAAATTTCAAATTGAATTGAGTTCCAATATACCACAAAGAAAGACACTAAAGAAAATTATCTCAATGCAAAAAAAATAACAATTTATATCAAACTAATTTGACTTCTTTGAAAGAGAAGCAAATTGGATACAAAATGAAACTAATAAAAAAAGCAAATAAAGATATCATAGATCACAAACTGTGTAGCTTTGTTTGTGTTCCATACTTAAGAGTTAAAAGATTCAAAAGTATGAAAATATTAATTTTAACAAAATAAAAGTGATGACTTATTTTGTATAAATACACAATTTAATTTATATTATCATCTAACAAACACAAAAAAAATTTTTGACACTTTTTTGTAAATTCGTGCAAAACGTGAAAAACAAGATTTTTTGATGCCCTTAAGCAGTCCAATGTTAATATTTTACTTCAAATGTTTTTAAGACTTTTTCTAATGCCTCTAATATTCATATTAAATTTTTTTTCTAATTTTTTTTTCTTTAAAGTTCTTCCTTCTTGGGTTCCGTCCTGTGAGAGCGACTCAGTGGCTGAGGAGCCCGTTGCGAAATGGTTAAATTAAAAGGTACCGAAATTTACTGATGAAAAAATATATATGAAGTTTAAATACATCTTTCAAGAAAATCACTAAAAAATGCTTGTTTGACATGTTTTCTGGGAAAAAAAATAACGGAAAAATTTCTGGGAAAACATAGTGGAAAATTTTCCGACCTACATCACTAGTATACACTCCAAAAGGCGAACTTCTTTTAGTCAAAAACCTATATTTTTCGAAAGAATTTTTGTCCTCTAGACGTTATAATATATCCCTTTAATTTAGTTTGTTATACCTAAAACTCTCTATCTATAATTGTTTTTTACCCTTCCCTTCGACTTCGTCCCATATCGAGAGTATACTTTATAAATCTTATTAACTCACATAATCGAGTTGAACCTCTCTACCTAAAGGCCATCATCACAACAACTTCAACCACAGACAACGATGGAGAAAAAATATGTAACGAAACACCAAAGGTCAGCTGCAAAGTAACAAGGCAGTGAAAGGCCCAAGGTTATGGAATGAACAAGATACTACGCCACTTCTTTCGGACACCGAAAGAAAAAAAAACACCAGAACAAATAAATTCACACCTGCAACACGTACGCGCATGTCCGCCATAGTTTCTCAATAAAAACACCCACGCGTGTCTCTTTCAAATGTTAAAAGTCTCGCGAAAATCCACGGAGAGGGGGGATCTCCCCACTACGGATGATGACGTCACGAGACGGTGAGAGTACTCTCGCCCACACGTAAGTCACGTGACTTTATTGAAGGATGCATTCGTGAAGATGTGCATTCCGATCGACCTCGGCTTAACGAGCTCTAGAGAGGGGATTTTAGCTGAGGGCTATTTGATTGGGTGAAGGAGCATTGATGTGGTTTAGTAACTACGATTCGTGTTGTGGGTTTTTCTGACCATCGAAATGGTTATGCAAACATTGAGGGGGGATTTAATAGGTACCCGGGGTATATCGGGGTTAATTCCCTTGAAAAAAAACTAATGTTGAATCTGACCACAGAGTAATATTTTAAGGATATAATCTATTGAAATTGCCTTTATGAAAGCTACAAGCTTTTGAATTGCCAAACGAAATGCAAAAAGTGTTTTATATCTATGATTCTATCTAATCTACTATCTTTACCCATGATTAATTTGGTGATTTATACAAGAAAAAATCTACTATATGTGCAAGGTCGTATTAAAGATTTGTTATTTATATTTGAGGAGCAAACAATCAAACCATGCTTTCTCCTTCAAATACAAATTTTCAGGAAACACAAAAAACTAATAACTTAAAAAATAACTAATTTAAAAACCTAATTATCGTTTGTTTAGTTCTATAACGAGTAACTGAGAAGATTTGTAGTCATAATTGACCTAAAAACTTAAAATTAATTATTAAAAAATGCATTTGAAATTTGGAGAAATCACGTTTTGATCGAACACATAGGAGGAAACATGGTTTGAATGTTTCCAACATGGACAAAACACTTTTTTAATGAAAAAAAAATAATCCTATTCTACTCAAAAACTATTATTTTTATTTCTGATATGCAATGTAAATTTTTAAAATAAACATTTGGTGATTTCGTATCAAAAAGTCCCCACCAATATTTTTGCATCACCAACTTTACGCTGACAAATGAGTGGGTCACGTGACGAGTAAGAACAGCTATGATTGGCTGTGACTGGAGGAATCACTGTTTGACTGAAAACAGGCTCTGGAGGAAACACTTTTTGATTGAAACATCAATTTTCTAAGTAGTTTTAGAATAGGTTAAAACTTGTTTTGGGGGTTGAAGATAATAGCATTATTTTGTGCAGTTTAATGTGGAGATCATGAAAATAGCAGTAACTCATTTTTTATTTTTTTTTTTGGAGAAAACACGGTTTGAATGTTTGCTCCTCATTTTGTTATTTATTTTTTTGTTTATATTTTTTGAATGATAGTGTACACGTGTGAAAACCGAAACCTGGGGATTGGGCCTACAGCCCTTCTTACAAAGAAATTAATTACCACAAAAATTAATTAAACCACAAAGAAATTAATTTAATTTCCGGGATTTCTGAAAATTTCTTTCACTATTTCCATTTTAATCTCCTTACTTTTATGAAAATGGGGGGGGGGTCATATAAGGCATTTCTGAAGTTAATTAATGTAAATATCTTATTTTATAAAAGGTGATATTAGTGTAGGGGATTTTAGCCCCTTAATACAACAAAATAACAGAATAAGACATGATATATTAGAGTTCATATTTGTCCTACATCAAAATATTCAAAATTTAAAGAACAGAACAAGATCGGATATTCGATTCAAAAACTTCACCCAAAACCACTTTTTATTACTTATTTTTATGGAGAAAGTTGAAAATTGTTCCGATTCACCCGTTTTATACGGTAGTACGCAGATTGTTTTGATAATAAAAGGTTACGAAAATTACTTATAGCATTGACTCCTTTCAAATACGTTTTATAAGATGTGTCCTAATACACAGTTTAGAATCCAATTACTTTATTAATGTATTTTGAGGAACCCGTATTCATTCGTGAATCTTAAAATTGGTTGGTTGGGAGAATACTAATAGGACACTGTCCAAATTATCGTATTTTAGAATGTTTTAAAATTAAGTCAAGTACCTTTTCAATGAAAAGAGAAACATAATTTGATAGCGAAAAACTGCCATCCAATAAGTTTGAGAAACGTCTAAGTTAGTCATGAAAATAATACTTATCCCGTCCGTTGTTTATATTACTAGGCATATTTACTCAATATTGTTTCATTTATTTTAACGAGGTAAATCAGTATGTATGTTACGGGCAAAGGGATTAATTTGGCATTATTAATAATGCCCAGGGTGAAGGCGGGCAAAGTGATGAGTTTCATTGATAAATGCCATTTAATTTATCACATTGCCCTCCTCCGCTTCGGGCATTATTAATAATGCCCGATTTATCACATTTCCCGTAACATGTATATCAGGTATGTTTCCCAATATTGATAAAACTATTTTTAATTAAAACTATTTAACTTTTATAAACATGTTAATTTAAAAGCATATGTATTTTTTTATTTTTATTCAAACTCAAAGTAAGATAACATGCATCTCACACACACAGGTATGCTAATAATAATAATTATAATACTCCCAATAAGAACACTTATATAAACATCCTTTAAAAATTATTTAATGTGTGTGCTTTAATTAACTTTTAATAAACGAGTTAGAGTTAGACCATCACACTATTACATTTTTTCCTATCTACTGGCTACTGTTTTTGAACGACCACCTTAATCTTAGTGATAAAAACATTTTTTAGGACTCTTAAGTAAGAATTAAACAGTTTTATCACGTCATTTCTTTTACATTCACTCGGAAGTTTTCCCGATTTTTCTCACATCAATCAAAACTCTAAGAACTTTAACTTTTAGTGCGAAGCGATGAAATCATTGAAAGAAGTTATTTGTCTTAGGATCGTCTTTCCGGTCCGTGGGACTAAAGCTCCAAGCAGGAAATGACTCGGCAAAAACTATATATATTGGATAATCGATTCTTTTTCAGTTTCAGCTGCTCTCCATTAGTAGTGTTAATAGTATATACTTTTTTCTATATCTGTAGAGTAGATTGTTCATAAGTCACGATAACAATGTAAAATGGATTATGTATGGGATTGCTCAATCTATTTTTATTATTATTCGATCTAAATATTTATCTTTAAGTTTTTTAACAAATTAATTGTTCAGCATATAAAAATGACGAATAGAATATTTAGTAGACAAAAGTTAAAGTTGAAAAGTTGATTGAAAGCTGTGATAACAATTTATAAATGTCAAATTAGGAAGAGAACTACCTGAATGAAATGCATTTTCAATATTAAACAACTTCAGGGAGTTAAACTTGTAGTCTAAAAGTTAAGAAAGCTGTAAGAAATGTTTATTTATTTAGTTATCTTATGAGGTATAAGGAATGGGTTTTTCTTGTTGTTTCTCATTTTTCTCAATTTTTTAGCTCTTACGAAAAAGCTAAGAAAGCTGTGAAAGCTTAATTGATTATGTTTTATTTAATTTTCAAAAAGAGTAAAAAGATATAATTTTTTTTCTTGATATTTAACCACGAACGAAAGAGATACATTGATCCCCATATTTAAATAGGCTGTTAAAACTCTTGTGTAACTTCTTATGTGTAACTTCTATATGTGTCAACAAACTACGTTGGATTTTCTTAATCCTTCTTTCATTTAAAGATCACTTCCATCAAATGGAAAATATTTTTCTAAAATTATTAAATCATAGTTTTTATAATTGATCTTGCATCAAATTTAACATTTACACTTTCAATACACAAAATAAACTGCATTGAAATTTGACACTTTTTTTACATTCTGAAATGTTCTGTAAGCACTGTGGATCATTATTCACCAAGACTTAAATTTCCTTCCCATAGCTGATCGGTGTTATCTCGGTGGTTATTAAACAGCTTTCCAGATAGCTGAATCTACTATTCCTTTTAATTTTAATGTTACTTAATAATAATAATAATAATAATAATAATAATAATAATAATCTTTATTTTTACATTTCAGGTTTGATACAAAATATAAGAAAAAAATTTATTTGTCACCAAGAAGAAAAATATCTTGTTTAGGTGACAGTAAAAAATGAGTATAATATAAATAATATGGAACAACAATTGAATTATAAAAAAAAACATTATATTACACAAAGCATAAAATAGTAAATCAATAACATAAAACATACAAAGTAAAACAGGCACAGCAAGGCGTTATATAATTACTATTGCTTCTCTATAATGAAAAAAATACATCTAAGTTATCTATTTCATTTAAAAAATTATGTAGTGATCGTTTAAAAGTGGTAACATATGGAATACTTTGAAGATTGTGAGGTAGACTATTATATAGTTTGGGGGCAAGATAAAAGAAGTGCTTACGAAAAATTTCTTTGTATACACGAGGGACTTGAAATATTTCAGATGGTCTTCTAACAGAGATATTGTTTTTAGTAATACAAATGTTTTTATTTCGATGTAAAAATAAAATTATACGAAAAAAAGCAATGTAACGAACAGACAAAAGACTAAGATTATTTTGATCCTGGAGATAAGAAGAACGAAAGTTTAATATTCTAAAGCATTTATTTTGAATAGAAATTAAAGGATATAAATTTGTTTTGTAGTCACCACTCCAAACAATAATACCATAGTTAAGCAAAGAGTAAAACCATGCATAGTATAGACTAATTAAAAATGACTTACTGATTTTATTTTTTAGATGACGAAGTTTAATCAAGCTAAACCTAAGTTTTCTGCATAACTCATTTATATGAGTTTTCCATTTAAGGTTAGAATCTACGAAGAGTCCTAAATATTTGAGACTGTTTACATGTTGCATTATAGTACAATTACAATTTGATACGATTCCATAGCAAGAGTTTGAGTGGAATTTTATATTTATATTGTATATTGTTGGTCTTAAGTTAAAGTAAATTAATTTAGTTTTATTAAAGTTTAGTGTTAAATCATTTAAAGAGAACCATCTACCTATCGCAATCATATCAGATTCTATTTTCAATTTTAAATCATTTAAATCAGAGCATGAATACAATAATACAGAGTCATCAGCATATGTTATACATTTACCATTTAAATTCAATTTACAAAAGTCATTAATGAAAATTATAAACAGTAAAGGACCTAATATAGAACCCTGGGGGACTCCTCGATTAGAATAAATATAATCACTGAAAGTATTACGTATTTTTACACAGTGTTTCCTGTTTGAGAGATATGATAAAAACCAACTTAAAATTGGACCTCTAAAGCCTGCACTTTCTAATTTCTTAATTAAAATTGAATGATTGACATTATCGAAAGCTTTCGATATATCCAAAAATACAGCAGCTGTAATCATATTATTATTTATACTATTAAAGATAAATTTAGTGAAATTTAAAAGTGCCAATTCTGTATTACGACCTTTTATAAAACCAAACTGGTTTTCAGCAAAGAATTTTGTATGTAACAGATAGCTGTACATCTTATTAGAAAGTGTTTTTTCAATAATTTTAGAAAAAATAGGAAGTATTGATATTGGTCGATAATTAGATAAAGAATTTTTATCACCTACTTTAAAAACTGGAGTTATGGTGGCCATTTTCAGAGAATTAGGAAAAACAGATGAATTTATTGAACGATTTATGAAATTAGTAATAAACTCTATATTATTTACAGCAAAAACTTTGAGAATTTTGATATTTAATCCATCCCGATCTATCGAATTTATATAAATTGATGAAAACTTCCACGGCCTAAAGAGCAATTTATTTGATTTTCCGGGATAGATGGCCGTGTTTGAATGGAATCTCCAAATGTTTCGCTCTCAGCTTCGGAGAGCATCCTCAGTGGTAAAAATTTTCAATTCAATTTTCATTTTCAATTTTTATCAGTTGATTTTTTACCACTGAGGATGCTCTCCGAAGCTGAGAGCGAAACGTTTGGAGATTCCATTCAAACACGGCCATCTATCCCGGAAAATCAAATAAATTTATCGAATTTATGTTTGTAAAACTGTTGATGATTGTTCTTACATCATAATCGCACACATCATTAAAAACAAATGAACTTAGAGTAGAGGTAATATAAAGTCTGGAAAAATCTGGTGAGATATTAGGATTTGGGGTATTGATATTGAAATGAGTATTAAATTGAACAGCCCCATCCAAGTCATCTAAAAATTGAGGTAAAATTAAAGGCTTACTTGTATGACAGACATCATTTATAAAATTCCACTTCTGTTTATTTGTACTACAGGATTGAAATTTGTGTTTGTAAAATTCAGATTTTGTAATTTTGATTATTCTTTTTAGTTCAGAAACATTGGTCTGATAAGCTAATTTATAAATTCCATCAAAGGGATATTTCCTAACTTTTTTAAATAACTTTTCTTTTCTGCGAATTAAGATTAAAATTTGATCTGTTATCCAAGATACTTGCACTTATTATTTAAAATTAATCGACTAGTTCGCCACTACACCCACCTTTTCCTTAATACTTCTTCCAATATTTCCACTTAAAATTTAAACTAAGAGTTAAATGTAAGTCAATGTCAAAAAAATTTAATACCCAGACTTAGTTGAAAATCCCTCTTTGACTCAAAAGAATCGATTGTTTATAAGTCGGTTCTCTCAAGGAGACAAATCTCGGAATTTTCAAGTGACCCGTTTTCCTAACTAAAAGAAGAACCTTCACTAAAGCTCTTTTTTTGTCTTTGCCAGAAAATTCATCATTTTTAAGGAGATCTACTATTATTTGCGGTTGGCGTCAGTCCAGCTTTTGTACAGCTACGCAGCATACTTAAAACTAGGGAGAAATTTTGTTTACTTTCAAACAAAGTTAGTTGATACTACAAAGTAATGATCAGTTGATAAATTTCAATAGGCGTATTTCTGAAGCCTTGGAACCAAATGTATAATAGTACTAATTTCTTAGGATATCAAAAAATAGCACATTTATTTCTCAATACTTTGTGAAAATTGATTAAAAATGTACACAACGAAGCAATAGAAAATGAGGATTTAAGCAGAACTGCTCAGTTTTTACTAGACCATTAGATTTTGCAATGCTTTTTCAAAGAGATTTTTTTTTTTTTTAAATGTAGTTTTGACCCATATGTTTACCTAAAACTTCATTTCGAAACTAGAAAAAAAAGTGCTTTTTGGTTGTGATAAACCCCTTAAATAAAAAATCAGTTGAAAATTAATTTTTATTTTTGATTGGTTATGTAAAGGACGAATAATACTGACATCTTATGTTACCTTACATAAACTAAGAAAATACTGAAATTAATTATTTAAGGTACTGTATCATTCGGTTTTCAATAACTATCTTCAGAACTAAAAAAAACTTACTTTTACCTTTTATCTTATTCATTCGAAAAAGGGAATATACATAGGCAGTTAATTGTTTATGATTAAAAGTTCCAGGAAAAATATATTTTTTCATTATTAAATACAACCAATTTACATTATGAACGGATTTTGACTCTTTAAATTTCAATTATAGAAACAAAAATTGTTTTCCGAATTCGCTTTAAAATCTTTCGACTTTTTGATGTTCTAAGTATTTTGATAAAATCAGTTCAGGAAACATTAAGCGGAAGTGGGCTTCTAAAGTACTTAAATGAGCAGACTTTTGCGAACAAAACAAGGTTTATTTTCAACGTCAACAACTTCTGCATTTTTATGTAGTTTTATGAATTAAAACACTTTAAAGTAATTAAGAATTCCTTATTCATACTATCATAACATTTTAACCGAAAAGTTCATTATTATTGTAAATATTATTGTATAATTAAACTCTTTCTTTGTAATTAAAGCTAATATAATTTTTAGTTAAACCCTCGTATACTTAATTAGTTTTGAATCCTCTCGTACATTTTTTATATTTCAAACATTTCATTTTTTCTGAACTTCTTTAAAATGTATAGATGTAACAATTAAGCTTAAAGTTATTCGAGATTAAAGTAGTAACTGGTAAATAACTAATTCAAAGTAAAAATTAGTTTTTGTTAAGTATTAATTGATCATAAATAACAACGTGTACTACAATTATACTACTCTTTAAATAAAAATGTGTTTTTCTTTCAGTGATAACGAAATAGAATCTTAAAATATACGAGAAAAATTATTTTGATAGGGATGTTTGAATATTTACCGAAAAGAAATTCCAAGAATTCAAAGGATTGAAAATGTTTATAATAAAATTTTAGATCATTCTATTTTTAATTTTCTTTATATCCGAGATATATCCGATCATTGTGAGTATTCAACATTTAAATTAGTACATTTAAAATAACTTAAAATGTTACAATTTAAAATGACAACTTTAATAGTAAGGCTAAGCACGCACTAGAGACTTTTGTTAGACAAATTCCCTGGCTATTGCAAGAAGCTAGAGCGCGCTCATTAGGCGCCGCGACAGATGTCTCTTAGTGCGGGCTTAGCCTAATGCCTTATAAAATGTCCTGTTATCGCTCTACATTTGGAACAAAGAAATGTAGATAAATTTAAAAAAGAAAAGTAATGGTTATTAGGACAGTAATATCCGGAAACTAAAAAATCACGTTGCAAAAAAAAACAAAACGAGTCACGACATTAGCTGATTAATTGCTATTATAGTTCTTAAAAGCCATTAAACGTGACTGGAATAGTCCTTTTAAAGCCCTTATAAAACTAATGTGGTCACCAATGCGCGAGAATTATTTAAAAGAAGGGATATAATGTCACACACTGTTATTCGTTTAAAATGTGCAGTATACAGAAGGTATAAGTTTTTATAATAAAAGCTTTTCAATCAATACAAAAAAGGAAAATTAACTTATTCCAAGACACGAAGATTAAAAGATGTTACAGGTGATGTTAAAAGATCATCCAACAAAATGAAAAAATAAAATTCTCAAAAATAATGGTTACTGGTAATTTTTAAAAATTTTAGTTCAAATTTCAACAATAAAATGATCGATTCCAAAGAAGTATTTATAGGTGTCTTTTGTGTTCATTTGGTTTATTATTTTTATTATACAGTTACTATTCATTAAACGTATTTACAAAAGCAAAATATTTTTTGCATTTGTAAGAATCATTTCATTAAGAATCATTTTCATATTTTCTTACAAGTGTTGAAACTGAAAAAATAAAATAGGACTTCCCTAAATTGACACTTAAAAAAGATTTTCGACATTAGATAAAAGAAAGACTAAATTCTTTGAGAATTTTAATGAACACAAAAAATGCCATATATTTTAATACAAACAAATTTAGTTGAGGTTTTTTTCGTTCTTTTCATATTTCATGAATAAAGACATTTCTTTGCTATAAATTTTATCTATTTTTTAAATAAGATTTTCTTTTAAAATATTGAATAATAAATCAGTCATACTGATTGTGATTATTTATTACTTAAGTTTAATGCGAGTACTTTAGCAAGTTAGTGAAATATATTTTGTCTCTCACAATTTATAAAGTAGTTTTACTAATAGTATTAATAGTCTTCAAATGTTACGAAGTAGTCTGATTTATTTAGTGACTAGCTGATTTGCCCGGCCTTGCACGGGTGGAGTGTATTAATTCCTTTTTTGAAGTTCTCCCAAGTTATATGTCCGATTTTTCGAATCACCAATAACCCCGGTGTCCCCAGTACTTTTTCATATTCCCGAAAGTTCCCGATAGTTTCATTTCCGATTTTCATGTTCCCGATAGTTTTCATAACCCGGTTTTCCCGGAAACTTTTCATATCCGGGTGTTCCCGGTACCTTTTCATATCTCGGTGTTCCCGGTACCTTTTCATATCCGGATGTTCCCAGTACCTTTCCATATACCGGTTTTCCCGGTACATTTTCGTATCCCGGTGTTCCCGGTACCTTTTCATGTCCCAGGTTTCCCGGTACCTTTACATACCCCCGGTTCCCGATAATTTTCATATCCAGGTGTTTCCAATAATTTTCATCCCGGTATTCCCGGTTCCTTTTCCCCATCCTAGTTCCAACTGTGACATTCCATCAAATATTTATCCTTTCCATGTGATAAAAACAATCACATTGAAATCATCTCTTTTTTTAAATCTAGTGTTTAAAGTGTACCTTTTAAAGTGTTCCTTTTCATATCCGGATGTTCCCGCTACCTTTTCATATCCCGGTTTTCCCGGTACCTTTTCATAACCCGGTGTTCCCGATATGTCCCGGTTTTCCCGATAATTTTCATAACCCGGTGTTCCCGATAATTTTCATAACCCGGTGTTCCCGATAATTTTCATCCCAGTATTCCCGGTGCCTTTTTCTCATCCCGGTTCCAACTGTGATATCTCATTCCATCCCGATTTTTTGTCTATTAAACATTTATCCTTCCTATGTGATAAAAACAATCTACTTGAAATCATCTCTGTCATTTGAAATCCAGTGTTTAAAATCTTAAACAGAATTTTCTTAAAGTATTCCCGCTATCCTTTTAAAATTCCGCAAAAAATAAATTTCAAAATAAAATAAATTTCAAAAATCCCTCAATAAAAAGTTATCAAGTAAGCTTGTCTTCTTTTTAATAAAACCAACTTCTTTAAAAGCTTCTCTGAAAGAGTAAAAACAGATTGCTAGTTATAATAAAAATCTAGTGATTATAGTCTAGTAAACCAATTCCGCTATGAAGCAATGAAATTTTAGCTCAGTTTCCTAGGAAACTTTTAAATTCTTGTTATTTAAATATATTTTTTTGAGAAATTAAAATACTAAAGAAAGTAAATTAATTATTTTAATTTACTTCGGTTTTCTGATAACTGTTATAATATTTAAATACAGATATTCACACTGTTTTTCTTCATAAATTTTGTTGTAAGTAATAAAATATGTATAAAAGTTAATCAGTTATATTCATTCAAGTGAGGCAAGACGTCGCGTCGCCTCAAGATAGAGAAGTAAACACTGCAATTTATGCATTTCAACAATGTACAATGCTATTTCAATGGATAAAACGGAGTCGAAAAAGCGCCGAAAAGCAGGGAAGGAGTCGTTCGATTTTAAAATCGTTTCTTAGTGCGCGTCTAATGGCTGAAAGGAAGGTCTCTGTCAAATTTCAAGCCAATCGGTCCGGCAGTTTTGGAGATTTCGTGATGAGTGTATGTCAGTGAATGAATGAATGGTATTTGGATTTTATATATATATAGATTTTATTAAATTTTCAAGTACTTTTCCATATTTACTAAAAGAAAAAAGTTCGCGAAATTGTATGATTTATTACTTATTTATTACATTAAATAAATATCAAAAAACTTTTTTTTATTTCATTTGGAAGTGCCATTCATTCAACGTAACTTTATATTCTGAAATAAAAAACATTTTGTAAAAATGGCCATTGTATTAAAGATTGATGATGAGGACTGTAAATAAAAACATAAATAATTTTAAAACTTAATATATTTGTTTAATGCCGTTCTAGCAATTACACCTTGATAAGAATCGCACAATTTAAAAAAATGCGAAACCCCAAAATAAATTGTATAATGGATTTCTATAACAATCCCTTTTGAAATAGTGATATCTCTTCCATCCAAATATAAAAACTTTCTCATTAATATAAGAAAGTGTTCTTACATTAGTACTGAGGAATGATTCTCTTGTACCCATTTGGCTATAAGAAAATCTTTCAAAGAAAATTTTGCTCTTTAGTTGCAGATTGACCTAACCCTCTATTTCAGAAGTTCAGTCAACTGGTTCCCGATGGGATTCAATCCTGACGATAATGGCAGTAAATGCACAGAGAATCCAAAGTCAGGATCACATCTCTGCGCCAGTAAGCACAAATCGGGCTTTCCCTTCCCTTTGATCGAAAGAAAGGTTCTTAAGAAAATTATCCCATTCACACACATACACATACCCTTTCTCCGTGGTAGGAACTGAGTCAATTAAGTGACATCTTTGTCCAAAAGAAAAACTCCGTGTATGGTTCAACGGCGTATATTGAAATTTATTTCTGGAGGAGTCCAAATATCCCCTCTAAAAATTGAGTCATTACCATTCCCAAATTCGAATTTTTGCACCAGATAAGATGGGCCCAAAATTATTCCTTAACCCTCTCATATGCGTATTTAATAGATTCAATGTATATTTTTAATGTATGTATATTTAGGTAAGATTCACATCTTGATGAAAATATTGGGAACGATAGAGTTTGCAGTACAAGTACAAAAGAAATTTTTATGACAGTACAGCTCCTTTATCTATCTTGTAAAAATCCATTCAAGTAGTTTTAGCGTCAAATATTTAAAAATCACTAAATAATATAACTGTATATTTTAATAAGATAACAGGAATTGTGTCATTGATATTTCTTACATTTATCTTTTAAACTAGTTTGGTGATTTGTAACGGAAAAGTTCCTTTGAGCAAAAAAGACAACACTGGCAAGAACTAGAAACAAAAAGTTATTTAAATTTATGAAGGTTCTCTCCAAGGTGTATAAACCAAACATATTTAAAATAATAATAATAAGTAAAAATAATAATAATATGCAAATATTTATTTATGAGTACATAATTCCTCAAATTTCTTTATCAACTAAAGAATACAATTCAAATAATAAGGTAGTTATCAGAGTACTACTTACTAAATAATTCTAGGTTTCCTAAAATAAATTTATATATTCATTACCATTTTGAAAATACGTATACAAAACAGGAAATTTTAATTTTACTTAACTTAGTTTAGACCCCTATTCACAATCTTCATTTTAAAACAACGGATAATTAACACTATCAGCTAAATACACTTCGAAAACTACCCAGTTATTATTCTACCTAACACTACCCCAACAAAAGGAGGTCATCTTTTCTCAAGCAAAAAGTTTATTTTCCCTTTCTAAACAAATACGTTAGTTCCAGAACTATATTATACGCAAAAACTAACGAAGTTAAATATACGACTTCCTTTCAAGACCTTTTATTCAAAAGAGTAGACGTCTGGGAGATATGGCAAATTAGGTTTACTTACAAATCACGTACATGTAGGGTCTAGTATAAAAGGGTAGTTTTATTTTTGATATGCACTTTTGTGGAAATTATGTACTATAAACAGTTCCTACTATTCCTTTGTTTCTGCTCATATAAAGGTGTAATTATGAAATAAATATTGATATCTATAAATGTCTAAGAACCCAATATTTGTAGATTTAAACGTGTTTCCCAACTGCCAATCCTAAGTTATGACTTTCAGTTTTTTGAATGCTGTATATTCCTTTTAACTGGGAAAAACTTAAGTAGTTCTATTTTCTAACTATAAAGAGAGAAATAACTAACTTTCATGTTTAATACTTTTTTTTTTTGTATTTGATAGTTGAATATTTAAGTTATATCATTTTGGTGGATTACTAAATACCCTTTATCCCTCCTTTAATAACATACAAATTTTACACCTAGTTAGTTATTTAATTTTTAAACTTTTAATCGATGATACAATTTAAAAACATTTCTACATATTTTAATCACAGTTAGTTATGAACACCTAAGTATTACCTTTTCTTTAATTTTTACGGGTTTTACAATTCTTAACCACGAAAAAAAGTTTATTATATAGTAATTATATTTAATAAAGAATAGTTAGTAGCGAAAACTTCCCAGTTATTTGTGAATAGGCATAAAAGATATCATAAATAATATTTACATTTAAGCAATGATATATTTTACGCCCTTAAACAAGTGTTGAGTTTATTTAGCAAATAAACTCCTCTTCATCCAAGTATAACCATCTTTCAGCAGGTAATAAAATTTCAGCGTCAAATTAATATTTCTCTAATTTAATTAGCAGTGGAGAATAATTGAGTATCAAACACTAAACCATTTGAAAACTAAGTTCTATATTTCTAAACTTTCTGATTATTGATATTATTAGTATACTTAATTTGGTTGTAAATCTGTAAAACTCCTAAATTAGCACGGATTAAAGGGTCTCCCTTCTGAAGTATCAGTACATGACCTCGCATCTGCATCAATATATCATAGAATGACCCAGTCTACAGGTCATACAGGACGATAACCAACCCATATGAACTCGCATGACCTGCGAATTAATCTAACGACCTCATAACTAGAACGGATCGTAGCAAATCTCAGCACCATTTAAAATAGATGCAATAAAAATTCCAATCATACAGAAAATTTCCGCGCAATTCACACTCGCCCATAAACACATACTCCGATAGATTTCGAGAAATATAGCCATGGTCCAACATGGAGATGCCAGACCATGTAGTAAGGGATGCTCAGTTACCATGGGAACGGGATGCAGTGAGACAAAGCCGACATCCAGGCGCGACTGATGGCGGGGGGAAGGCGACCAGTGGGCGCCACTCTAGGACATGCACAGAACAAGCGTCAAGGAGAAATGTCGTGTCTTCGGAGGACATAGGACGCCCCTTTTTGCTCTTGCTTTTTGTGGTCGGACATGGTTGGATTTTCTGATGAGAGGATCTCGGTTTTTTATTCTGTTGCCAGGAAGTAAATGGTGTAAAAAGGTTAGGTTTTAACCCTGTGTAAGAGTGTAGGGTTCAAAGTCCTAGACTAGACAGTGACTATATTCAAGGCGCGAAAAGATTTGGGTAGCGAGATGTATTTATGGAACTTTTTAGGAGTATCGCATCTCAGAATTTGTATAAAAGATTTCGTTCTCATATTTATATTTTCTACGAAATATGAAATTAGATATCTCTTAAAAGAGAATTTATAAGATTTTAATAAAGACGGTAATCTTTAAGTCAGAAAGGAAAATACATTTAGAAGATGGGTTTCAACTTTTTTCTAAATTTCAAATTGATGGACTAAAAAATGTATGGAAAATCTTGAACGAACAATCGTTATAAAAGAGCTAGCTATGTTGAAAATTAGTTTCAGATTATATTCCAAAGATCTAAAGTTTAGTATTAATATAAACTATTCTAAATAAAAGGAATGTATTTCAATTAATAGATAATGTGTTCAAATCATATTTTTATTAATAGTAATCTCTTTTTGATTTTATAATAGTTTGTTTCTTAGAAATTTCTATTAAACACATAATACGATTTTGTCGACTCAAGAATTGTCAAGATTGTCTATAGAAAACATTCCTAAAAATGATTAGCGAAAATATTAAAATATTATCTTAAAAAGAATTCTTCAATAAAGTATACTTTTCCCATTAAGCTTAAAACTATAACTCAAATTCTTTCTTTTAACTAAATCCTAGCATCCTAAAATTAGAGCAAGTATATGGGTTGCCAAATAAGATGTAAATCGATCACGTGATAGTAACTAACTCCATTTTTCTCAGCAGGAAATAATTTGAATCTGAGAAAATATTAACTAGGAGGATAGATATAGAAACATTCGAGACCAATGTCATTTTAATACAAAATTGAAAGTTTTTAGGGTATATATAATAGTTTTCAAACCATTTTGTAATTCAAGCTAAATTTAAATAGGTTATTTTGTTGTTTTCAATGCCACTTGTGGAATATCCAAGCTCCAACCGCAAACGTACAGGATTTAATAGCTCATTTACCCTATCGATTCTTATTTAATACAATTACAATACTCTTATTATACATTATTTATACAATAATGTCAATTACTCTTACATCCTAATTAAGTTACCATTTCTAATGCGCATTACTCATGTTTAAAGTTTTACACAAATATCATTTTTTAAAATAAAATATGCTTGAAAAAATACTCTTCACTACTTACTACGTATTAAGCATCCAAGAATACTTAAGAAACAATACTATACGAGCATTAATATTACTTTTTATAATAGTTAACTAATAATACTTAAAGTTTTATGATGTTTTTAAACAATAATTATTAAATAAATTAGTAATTTTGATTAGTAAAATTTCTCAACTATAAATTAAATATGATTACTTCATTTTGTGAATAAAAAATAAAATTTACATCACAATTTTTCCTTGACTTCATTTCAATATAAAATTTTTATCGATTTTTGGAATATCTTATTATTCAAGTATTGTATTATTCATTAACAAAGTTTAATTGGTTTGTTCAAAGTTTAATGACTTTGAGTTAATATAAACTATTTCATAAAAGATATTTTAACAATCAAAATTACTTTATTGAAATTTCAATTTATTTTTGAATGATTAAAATAGAAATCAATAGTGTTTTAAAGTAGAACATTTGAAAAACTCCGAAGCATCACAAACTTGACTACATATTTCACAACAAAAGAGATATTTTCATAAAAAATAATTGCGAATGCATCATCAATATTGGATATGCATTCTATTATGACTTACCATTAAATATCGAGGTGGTGTGTTCCAAAACAAATAAACTAATTTAGCATGCATCTGAATTTGAATGAAAATTTTTAAAACTGGGAAAACTTTAAGTGCAAATAAAAAGTATTGAATAAAATATCACATCCACAATATAAAAATTTGACTACCTAAGTTTACTGTAAAATATTTATTTTATTATTTATGTTTTTATTCGGAACTTTTTCAGCACTTCGTTTAAAACAAGTTCTGGACCCTAATGACGTAAGAAACACGCTACGGAGATTATTCTTGTTGATCTGCCATGCTTTGCTGTATTAATGCTTAAAATACTCTCTTTTTCGGTGATATTCTGTCAAACTAATGAGTACCAAAATAATAAATTGCTGTTTTCATATTATAACTCGAATTCTTATAAAAATAAAGTATTTTTTTGCATTAGAGGTTTGTTCTTTATTAAGAGTTGCCATGGGAGTTAATGTGTGAAAATGTAAATAGTTCTTCGCTCTTAAATTTTTCATTTAAAAATGTATGGGATTACTTTTTGAGAGAAATGTTAATAATCGAATTAAATGTTTATTAAATTTGTTTTGTTTTGTCTTTTTTTAAGCTAAGATATGTTTTAACCATCAAGAACCTTGTTAGACTATAAAAAGTTTTACATATTCTTAATCCTGAAACTTGAAAGGTAATAATTTAAGGTGAATAAATAAGTTTGTGTCAATAAAACTCTATTCTCTTTCATTTCCTTTAGTAAAATCACTTACAGATTTCACCTCGAAAGAACTACAATGTAGGAAGCAGATTGAATTATACATGCATCTACCATACATACTCCCATTATTTCCTACATACATTTAAAGTGGAATGTGGAGCTAATAAGAAATTTCAGTATAAAATCCATAAACAAAATATTTGTTCATTTTCTATAAAAGTATGAATATATTCAAGACTTGAAAAGACCTAAGGGGCCATTCATTAATTACGTAAGGGTCCCGAGGGGGAGGAGGGGTTGGAAAAATCTCTACATACCCTTACTTGGGGGGTGGGGGGGGGTCAAACCAATTCTTACGTAAGATTTTCCAAGTTAATGTTTAAACAAATTCCAATCAAATAACTATTGCATAACTCCAAAAAAACTTAAAAATGCTGATGATCTCGGTAAATTATCGAAGCTTAATTTTAAAAAAATGAAGGTACATCAGATGTATCTTTTTTATTGGAGTTTAAACTGATTAAACGAAATGAAATCTTACGTAAGAATAGGGGGGGAGGGGTTTAAAAAATCTTACGTACCCTTACATGGAGGTAGGGGGGGTCAAAAATTGCCAAAATCATCCTTACGTAATTAATGAATGGCCCCTAATCGACGATCTGTTTAATCGACATACTAAAACAAGATCCAAAACCCAAGCTGTCACTTTTAGCCAAGTCTGTTCTGATTGGTTAGTTGAAGTTTCTCTTGGGAAATATAATTTTTAAAATAAAATAACAATCGGGGATAGAACCCAAAAACTGCCACATGCTAAAAAAGCGTCTTACCACTGCTCCAGTGAAGATTCAGTAACAATGAAACTTACTATAACATCTTCGTTACTTATGATTCAGGCGCTGTGTTGTGGATTGCAAAAAGTGAAAACCTGAGAATTTACAGGGTGTTTCATATAAGTGTTTCATAACTTCTTGTAGGGGTAGGGCCCACCTAAACGGAATCACCTAGGTATGGAGTGTCGGAAATGCAACCCTAGCGACCTAAGCCAGCATGTGAGGTTGTTTAATCCCCAGTGGAAATTGACTCAAAACCTTTTATGATTGGATTAAAGCCAGCAAAATCGTTCGATTCAGGCATTTTTTACATAAAAACCGATTTAAGAGCTGAAATTTCAGCCTTTAATTGGTTTTATGGCATAAATACCTGAATCGATTGTTTTAATTGGATCTTAAAAAGTTACGTGTCCTTTTCCTTAGGGAATTTTACAATATCCTATGCCCGCTTATAAAACCCCCTAGCTCTTTAGGGGTGCATTCCCGACCCCTCATTCCTAGGTGACTCTGAGTAGTCTATGTTCCCTACCCCTCCTAGAAGTTATGAAACACCCTGCATAGTATAATGATAATAAACACCTTGGAAATCTTTAGTTTATATTCAAACTCATCTGCAAAAACAAACCACTTTTACTCAAAATCACAATAGTCGAAATTTCAACCCCCCATCGCCTAACAAATTAGGTACCACCAAACTCGTGTTCGTTGAAAAGAAAAAAAACACGAAGAACTCCGTCTCCTGTTACATTATGGAAGGTGGAAGAATCCAACGATTTCTAAAGACACACTCCATTAGGACGTCTAGCCGTTTCGATGGGCCGAGTTAACGACGTCGAGATCCATCTTTTACAATACTGTTGGGAGCCAGGGCTCTCGGATAGATCACGCAACAAATAGAGCCATTTTCATTATTTTCAAGATATCCCGATAAATATTTGAGAAATAAATCGTTTTTGCTGGCTGACTCGAAAAAGGTCTTTTCGGCCAGAAAAGGCACGAAAGGGTCTTGTGGATGAATGAAAACGTGGTTGTGTATCGGAAAAGACTGACTGAAAACTCACTGTTTTTTACTAGGTTGTGAGCTACATTGAGGGACGAAGTACCTTTGTTTTGATAAACATAAAAAAATAGAGTTTAAAATTTGTTAAGGCAATAAAATGCAATTTAAATAAATAAGAAAATAGACATGGTTTTGACATAATTTCTGGTTAGGAAAGGAGATAATACAGTAGAAGTATAAAAGAGAAAAATAGTACTTAAAGATTTAGCCGGGTAAAAAATTTTAAAATCGGTCAATATTGGCAACATTTTATCAATAACACGTGAAGAAATAACAAAAATTAAAAGAAACACTGCTATCTGAGATACTCGTAATAGTGTTTTATTTTGAAATGTGACTATTTTTGGTGGTGTCGCGAAAAAACTGTTCAGAAAACAAAAAACTCATAGCTTTACACATGTAATGAATTTGTTTTATATTGAACGGTTTTTGCATTGAACAGTTTTTTAGTATATCCATTTTTGGCGATTTAGCATAAAACTCGACATTTTTGCCCGGCTAAACATAAGTACGGATTAAAGTGTAGGTCAGGTACAGTGGGCCAAAAAAAAATGGGACACTTTCGATTGTGGGCGAACGGCTCGTCGTAGAAGGACATCCAAGGTACCGTTCTTCAAGTTTCAACGAATTCTATTTAGGGGGATGTTCAAAAAATTTTTAGGGGGTCATCTACATATTAAAATTGATACCAAGTCCAGAATTTTCTATGGACACCCCCACATTTTATTCGATTTTTGGAAAGAGCACACAAAGTTTACCCAAAATACCAAGTGTCGTGTCAATATGGCAACAATTAAGGGGATGGAGATGGTCGGAATAACAGAAAATTCTATGTAAAAATGGGGGTTAAACGTTTCTACTCTACTCAAAAACTACCTATCGGATCAGCACTAAATTTGGAGGGTAGGTTAATTAAATGTTTCCAAAGATAAATATCATAGTTTTATTAAGATATTCTATGTCTAATTATAAAATAATTAGAAAGTAATTAAGAGTTAAAAAATTAATCATTACTGATTTTGAAATTATTTATACCATTCGATTCAGAATAATTTTTTGAGCAGAAATTCAAAATTATATAAAATTCTAATGAATAGTTACCCAGAAAATTAAAAATTTATATTTATTTAATTAACAGGCCTTTTATTATTGCAGAAAATTCACTCTTTTATTTTCATTATTATGTTACATTGTTGTTCAACAATGGTTATAACAATGAGTTCATTTCTTTCCCTGATAAAAAATGCATTATGCAACGAAATAGTAACTTTTGAGGATGTTAATATGTGCCGCCGGGACCGTATCCAAGGGAAAGGTGATGTAAGGGGTTCAACCCTCCCTAAATTTTGGCATAAATTTTATACAGTTTATTTTTTTTATAAAAAATTATACTGACTCGCAAGCAGCTGTGTAACCTAAAGGGTCTGAAAATAAGTTAAAACACGTAGTTATATGGTAAAAATTTCAAAAATTTTCAGGAGGGGGGGAGGACCCCCTTTGCCTCCCTAAAATTTTCAAATATATTATATCTAGCTAGGGTTTTTTCTTTAAACTTACGCGACTTATGAGTGATCCTCCTTTCGTTTGACATAATGTGGAGGAGAATAAAAATGAATTAAATCATTAATTTTAGGAGCGAATTTTGAAAACTTTTCTGAAGTAGGACCCTTAAACCTCTAAAAATTCTTCTGCTTAAAGTGAGTCGTGCTCTAAAGGTGTACCAAAAAATCCTCAGCAGAAGGAAAAAAATCATTTAAATTTGTTTAAAACCGTATTTAGCTGTAATTTAGCATATTTTCATCTCTCTCTTTTAGTTCATTTTTTATAAATATATTTTAAAGTTGGGTTTTTTTTGGAACACCCTGTATTTATATGTATAGTTAAGTGTATCTTTCTCTTTAAGATTTCTAGTTTAAAGATTTAGTTAGTCTTTTATATAATAATTTATGACTTAAATTTTCATCACTTCAGTGATGAAAAAGGAGGGAAGACGTTGGGAAATATACCAAATTAATGTAATAAAGTAAGAACTGTAAAACAACTTCCCTAAAAAAAACTTTTAATATATTAAGTGAACCAACTTTCTCGAGAGGTATTTTAAAGGAACTATTCTAATTAATTTTAAATATTCATTTAATTATTTTTCTGATAATTTTAAATTGGCAATAGTTGAATATTAATGTTCCAAAGGAAATATTTTTATTATTAATGTGATACAGTAGAACTCCAATTATCCGAATCAATTGGGACCGAACCCTATTTGGATAATCAAAAATTCGGATAATTGGATTTTTTCCGAAAAAAAGGGGTTTATTATAATTAATTGCTGTATGCAAGTTTAAAAATAGGAGGAAAAAATTATATTTTAAGAAAAAGAGCTGTTTATTAATTAAATGAAAAGGAATATAACGAACGAGGAATATACAAACATAGAAATGTCAAATAGAACACGAAAAAGAACATTAAAAACGGCAAAATTCGCAGCGGAATTTTTTTTATTAATTCTGAAATCGATTCTTATAATCGGCGATTCGGATAGTTGGAGTTCGGATAATTGGAGTTCTACTGTATTTGAAAATGCCTTCGCATGCAAATGACAATATTAAAGGCCAAGTCATTGGCCTACATCTCGCTGGATATTCTATAAGAGAGATTAGTTCGAGACTGCATCTGAGTCGTTCATCTACAGGGAGATGGATAAAAGAGTAAGTTTGTTCTTCTTAATAAATTTACCTGTTAAACTAAGCAACTATTGTTTTTGTATTACTTTACCCTTATCCTCTAAATATCCTTTTGCAGTTATCAAATTCAAGGCTGCGTAGCAAGAAAACAGGGTAGCGGACGACTTCCTTGCCTAACCGAAGACGACTGCTACAACATAATTGGAGTGGCTGTGGCTGACCCTTTCACTAACGCAGCAGAAATAAAGAGAATTCTCAACCTTAATGTGAGCTATTATTTACTTTTCTTACTTTACTCCAATTTTTCTACTAGTTTTCTACGCTTCAATTTTTATGATATATAAAAGTACGAACTTATATTTTTTAAAAATCGCTTTCATAATTTAATTAAAGGGATATAATTAAAAATTTGCATCTGAATTTTACGCACAAAATTCCAGTATTTTTATACAGGTTAATTACTATTTTTTGTATGTCTGTTAAGATACTGGTAAAAGGCATTTTTTGCTGGCCTGATCAAAATATTAATGGGCATTTCATTTCAGTGCACAACACAAACAATCAGAAATGTTCTAAAAGAGGCTGGATTGGGCTGCAGAAAGGCTGCTGTAAAACCGAAATTAAATGCAGCACAGAAGGCGGCCAGGATGCAGTTTGCCCTACAGCATGCAAACTGGTCGTCTGAATGGAATTCCGTCTTGTTCACAGACGAAAGCTGTGTACAGACGTATAACCGGTACACCTCCTCTGTGTACAGACCAAAAGGTATGAACCATTACCTGTATCTGTATCCCCGAATTTTAACTGTAATCTTCCCAAAATCCTGAAAACGGTTTCTTTTAATACTTATAATAAACCTATAACCATCTTTGGCCATTATTGTATTCAATCTTATCTAACTATATTGTTGCCATCCCTGACGAAGGTGATCGTAGTTATCCCTGAAACAATGTATAATTTTAAATATTTTTTTTAGCTTTTATGTGCTAATAAATGTTTTTTTACACTTTTATCTTGTTTGCAGGCATGAGGTTTGCTGCCCAATACATCCAGGCAAGCACAAGGAGTGGAAGGGTATCGGTACCTGTGTGGAGCTGCTTCTCCAGTAAAGGTCTAGGTAACCTTGTAAGAATTGAGGGATTCCTAGAGTCAAGGTCTTACCTAGACATTTTAGAACATGCAATGATGCCTGATATCCTGGATAATCATTTCCCTGATGGGTGTTTCATACTACAGCAAGTAAGTGATTTTTTCGCAGAACCTAAATTGTGATAAAAATGTAAGGAACATTGTATTATATTTAAATTCTTTTCAGGACAACTGCCCAGTACATAAAAGCCGAATCGTCCAGGAGTGGATTTCCTATCAAGGACTACAACTCCTGGATTGGCCCAGTAACTCACCGGACCTCAACCCCATCGAGAACATCTGGGGAAACTGGAAAAGGTTGATCAGCACTCAAAATGTGACGTCCTCTGACGACCTTTTTCAAAGAGGGCTTGCGGTATGGAATGCTTTAAAGATGAACACCACCCTTATTCCCAACTTAATAAATTCTATGCCAGTAAGGTTGCGATGTGTAATTGCTAACCTAGGGGGAAGTACACGTTTTTAAATGTATCGTTTTTAGTGTTCTGTATTTGTTTCATGTTATTGTATTTCTTTGAATGTGAATAGATCACCTATAAAGCCTTGTAGTAGCAGTAAAGTTTTTATGTCATAGGTGTTTTCTCTGTAAATTTCCTTTTCTAAATCACAATCTGCTTCATTTTGGACCTTATTTTTAATAAGATTTCATTTGTAAACTTGTGAAGTTCTAGTTGAACTTTTAAATTTTTTAATTACTTTTGAGTATTTGCTTTTACATGTTTTTGTGTTTATACTAATTTTATTACATTTTGTTGCTTTTTTTGTATTGTCTGGATAGTGTGTTATATATTTTTCTGGCTCCCCTAGAAGGGCTATCTATGGTGATAATCTACATGGTGATCTATATTGTATGCTCTTTTATTATGAAAGTCTAAATGTAAAAGTCATGTTATTAAATTGACTTGATATAAACTTACTATAGTATCTTAAATTATAGTTTCAATGAAATTATTAAGAATATATAGTTATCTTTTCAACTGATTATTACATTTTGTTGCTTTTTTTTGTATTGTCTGGATAGTGTGTCATTATATTTTTCTGGCTCCCCTAGAAGGGCTAGGACCACATGGTGATCTATATTGTATGCTCTTTTATTATGAAAGTCTAAATGTAAAAGTCATGTTATTAAATTGACTTGATATAAACTTACTATAGTATCTTAAATAATAGTTTCAATGAAATTGTTAAGAATATAGTTATCTTTTTAACTGATTTCTTGTGGGATCTGTGTTACCGTCACAGCGATTTCCCAGTTTAACTCATGATTATAATATGATCGCCACAAAAGTGTCACATATCAGAATTTTTTTAATACGCTAATAATAAGTAATATTCATAAAATACGTAGTTATTCATAAAAATAGAGCAATACATTTCTTTATTTCTTATCGTAAATGCACCGCAGTTTTTTTCCTTCATTTTTAAAAAAATGGTGAATATCTGTTTACTAAATATGATCATTAGGACCAAAATCCTGTAAAACTTCGTACTTTTTATATGCTTTTTTTTCGAATAAAAACTTGATAATTTACTTCTTTTTGCACAGTTTGGTTATTAAAAATGGATCTGTTAATAACGCATAAAAAGATAACAATTGGTTCACTTTATAAATAAAGTGGATACCCTGTGTATTTAAACCATGTAGAAAGCCTAATAACAAAAGTTTCTATGAAGAATGAAAAATGCATAAAAAAAGAAAGAGAAAAAAACCTCCTAAAAAACAGGGGGAAGACCTATTAAATATCTTTCTTTTAAGCATAATATAAAAAAAACCTGCAAATTTATCTAGATTTAGTATAAAAAGTTGTTTACCATCTTCTTAATATCCTTTAAAACTACTATTACCATAATTTCTAAATTGTATGTTTTTCTACACCTCTCTCCGTCCCCGCAATTAGTTATAAACTCAGAATTTCATATGATATTTCAATTTTGTTAAAGTAAAGTAAAATAAAATTTATTTATTTCGTTATTCACTAGTCTCAACAATAAAAAAACACACATATTGTTGGTAAAGCTGTAACAATGAGATTTTCAACAATAACCTAAAAATAAAATTTTTCACTTTGGAGACGGCCCCCTAAGGTTCATTCGTTCCAAATTCAACGACACTTGGTATTTTGGGTAAACTTTGTGTGCTCTTTCCAAAAATCGAATAAAATGTGGGGGTGTCCATAGAAAATTCTGGACTTGGTATCAATTTTAATATGTAGATGACCCCCTAAAAAAATTTTGAACATCCCCCTAAATAGAATTCGTTGAAACTTGAAGAACGGTACCTTGGATGTCCTTCTACGACGAGCCATTCGCCCACAATCGAAAGTGTCCCATTTTTTTTTTGGCCCACTGTACATCTATAATAATAAAAGAGCTTTACGGTTCACCGATTCATCGGTTCACCTATCAACGCACAGCAAAATCTACCGGGGCTAAAGAGTCGAAACTTGGTGTGGTGGTAGACTTTACAGTGTATACGCGCACTAAGAAGGGATTTTTCGAAATTCTTTTTTCCTGACCCACAGGGGTGCTTGGAGTGTTTTCTACGTTTTTGAGCCTAGCACCGTCCCAAATGACCCTAGATCTTTGTAACTTCGCAGGAAGGTACCTATTCACAATATCTAGAAAGGCATTTTTCGAATTTTTGATATTCGAATTTTAAGGGGTCTAAAAATTTCCAAAACCCGATTTTACTGAGCATAAACAAAGTTTTACATTTTAGAAGAAAAACATACTAATAATTTGATATTTCGAAGCGACCGGTTAGTAATATCTTCTTAAGAATATTTCAAAGAAAGTAATTTCTGGATTTTTCGATACTTCATTCTGGAGGGGGTGCACGGGGGTTTGAATATTTACTCCGGTTTTTAGTTTTTGCTTTCTATCACCCACCTTATTAATGCGATTGGTATGAAATTTTAGCATGTTGTTCCTCACACAATCGGGAAGGTTTTCAAAAAAGAATTTTTGAAATCAAATCATTCTAAGCTGTCTTTTTTGGCCCTTTTCTAAATTCTTATGCGTAGCTTCAATGTTAAATTGATAACGATTATTGCTCCTTCCAAGCGAGGCAAAACCTCTATTGTTAGAAATATTTTTTTAAAAATATTTTATAGCGAGTAGAATTTTTTTTAAAAATATGATAAAGAAATAATTTGTGATAAAATCAATTTTTTACAATAAATTAAAACTATTTAACCAAAAAAAAATTTTTCCATTCAATAAAAATTTAAAATAACAATATTTCATCAGAAGAATTTTAGATAGTTGATGTCAATAATTCAAATGATGTCTACTTTTATTTCATGTTTGAAGGTAATTTCTTTAATGAATGAGTTGGTAATAAATCAACCAAGGGGGGTTCAGGGGGTCTCCCCCTGACCTTTTTTTAATTTAGATTTTAAAAACCGGTTATTAACACTTTATTTCGAAAAGTTTTTTAGGAAAGTATTCATTTTTATTTGCTTTGAACTTTATAAAACAGCGGGATGAAGAGGGGGGAATAAATATTAAGTCAGTAGAAATCGCTGTTGAATAATAGACCTTTACTTTTATTTGAAGTGAAGGTGGAAGAATTTGCCACTCAAGGCATTACCAATTGGAGAAATGGATGGAGTGAACAAAGGATATTGAAGAGAACAAAGATGTAACACCTTGAAATAAGGGGGTTAAGATAGTCTCCCACCAACTTTTTTCTAATTTGAAAATATCAGTCTTAAAAATGAGGATTTTACACATTTATTCTAAAAAGGTGGTAATTTTAAAGTTTTATGTCTTAAGGAAGTATAGCATCAAAAAAGAACCCCAGCGGGAATGCAGTTGGCCATAATGCCCTTAAATGATACCCTGGAAAGGAATATAATGAAGAAACTAATACTTATTTATTTTAACACATTTTGAAAAGCCTTTACCCCCCGAGCGACGGCGGGTATATCAGCTAGTTGAAGCTAAAAATAATGTTTCAGCAAAATATTTTACTTTTATTTGTTTCACTTTAGGCTTTTTTTAACTGATTTTATAAAATGTGTTTATCTATTCATCATTGCAATAAAAAAGACTAAGATTTTGTTTCTTTTTAAAACTATACTTTTTAATTTTCTGTAACAAATTGGCTTGCTTTTCACAGACATCATACATACCATTTTTAAATACAAAATAACAGGAAAGGAAACATAATCATTAAAAGGAATTTTTTTAATTAAATTAAATACAAAAAAACTTAAATGGTTTCGATGTTTGATATTCAGAATCTTATTCTTTTTCTTTTCATCACAATATACTAATCTATCTTTACGATCAAAATATTAAACCGTACAAAACATTCCCAAATAAACAAAATTTATTCAAACACAAGGTTTTTCCAGATCCCCAAACTCCTCATCCCCGCCACGCGATGAAAAATTCCCCCACCCACCCTTCCCCTACGCCCCCTCAATCCTTCATTCCACCTCGTCCAAAACATTCACTACCTACGCTCGGTAGTACGAGAAGACAAAACTAGAGAAAACCTCGTAAAAGCGCGTGCTTCCCCCCTCCCTCTCATTCTAACGATCGAAATGGACCCTTCCCAACAACGTCATGTTGCGCAGCGACGCCTGGCGGACGATGGAAGAAGCGACGTCCGCAAAGGCAACATCCCTGTGTTAAATCGTCTTTCTTCCACAGCTCAGAAACCACCATCACAGAAGGAGAGATGATCTTTAGAAGATAGAAGATCTAGATTCGTTCTACTTGGAGAGATCTTTGGTTGATTTATGCACTGTTCTCTGCTGCGGTTGGCGGGTAGGTAGCATGTTATGTCCTTCTCTCAGAGGAAAATCTATAATTGTTGACCTATCGTGGTGTTTGGATTGCACGAGTATGGTTTGGAGGCGATCTTTAGGTTGTGTGTGTGGATTTGGTCATTCGTATTTCTCTTAAATGAGGTCTTGGTTTGATCGGTATTATTTTGTGCAGAAAATAAAATTATTTTGATTTGGCTATTAAATGATTGGCTATTCAATGAAAAAACATAAGAAGGAAAGAGTAAAGTTCCACTTTATAAATGTTTACACAGAAAAAAATAGTTACATTTAAATTAATTTAATTTAACTATCCGATAGATTTAAGATCTTGATTAAATTTTCACATTTTCTAAAATCCAACATTATTTTAATGTAAAAAGGTTTAAAATTAAATAAATGATTCTTTGGCATGGCAAATGTCTCTTCCTCTAACTATTATCATCTTGCTAGCCTAATTGGATATACATTTCTTAAATCATAATCCATAACTTTTAGAACATAAGAATAAAACAAAGTTCAAATTATTTCGTTACACACTTGTCCTCTCATAAAAATTTTGTTTATTTTTCAACATCAAAACATTGCTTACGTTTTTATGTATAAAACATTCAAATAATTCCTATTAAAGTTTCAGAATCGCCATAAAAGCTATAACTAGAAAATTCCTAATTTTTTAAAGTTTTAAGGAAGAAACATAAGATCTAAAAAACGCTCAAAATTATCAAACAATTTTAATTTAATTATTCTTTTAAATGTTTTAACTCTCCTTATTTTTAGTGAGGACAAATTTTAATAAATTTAGCAATAATTTTTTTGAATTCTTAAGTAATAAAAATCGTCTTAGGAACCTCAAAATTTAATGTGCAGTGATAAACATTGCAAATAGCTATAAATCTTTACACGTTTTAAGACATATGTAACATGACCAAAAATTTTGAAATGTTACCTAAAAAGTGTGAAAATTAATACAATTTACTTTTAGAATGCGATAAAGTAATTCTTAAAACTTATCTAGAATGCTTAAGGGATATGTTTCTCATATACAGATTTAGGAAAACAAAAAAATTACTTAATTTTTTAATAAGAGCAAAGTTTAAAACTTTAATATTAGGAAAGCCTTAATGAGATAGTTATATTCACGCATTTTTCTAGTAAATTCTAAAAAAAACAAATTCTAAAAAGCCGAAAGGCGATTGAAGAAAAGAGGAAAACTTTTAAAACACAGTTTATAAGAGTAAGTGAAAAATCTGTAATTTATTGTAAGCCGATTTAAAGTCATTAAAATGTATATTAAATTCACTTTTTGTGCTTATAAAATAATTTAAAAGGCCCAGTATTTTTCTTGGTGCTTAGAAAATTGTAAATATTGATAATTATCTAAAGTATATTTAATCCTTTTATACCAGATATATTATCTAGGTTTCTATTGATACTCCTTCCAAAGTATTGAGAGGGAGTTAAATCACTAAAATGTTATTTATAAGTATCATGAATGAATAAATTTAAGTTTATAAAAGTATAATCACTAATAAATGTTTTCCTTTATGCGTCCTTTTTTCTTTTATACATCAGTAACAACAACACAATTAATTAAATCTAAAATAGCGTTTGTTTTTAGACAAGTATATAAATTTAATCTCTTTTACATTTCACTAAATAGATAATGCAGAGTTCTATCCTTACTGTAGAAAAAAGAAATGAAACTGAAAAACAATTAGTATATATTATACACTTTCCAAAATACTATGCATCCCTCCTTAACTGATATCGTGAAATGGGATTTTTTAACGGTTAAGAATCAATGATTTTTTGTATTAAGCTATTAGATAAACTGGTTTTGTAAGTGCCAAACTAAAAATAATTAAACTTTTGTTTTAAAAAACTTGTCGTCTTCATCGAACTGTATAAAAATTTAAAAAATTTATATTTCATTTTTAATGTTAATTTCTAGTTTAAATATAAAATGTATATAATGTTTAAAGTTAAAATGCTATTAAGAGTACACAACACTATTAAATTCCTAAAATTACTTGAAAAATCCGTTTAAAACAACCACAGGTTTTAAAATATCCATATAAGATTAAGTTTGAACCCATCAGAAAGTGTCTATCCCTTTCAGCTCTAGCGCCCCAAATTTTCCATACGATTCCACAGCAATCTCGGGTTTCTTAGAATTTAAAGGGTTAAACATGGTTATTATTTGTAAAATAAAAGTAACAGAGGTTTTTGCGATAGTCTCTTCATATTAGATTCAACATCTGCTTCCCAGATGGCAACTCAGCAGATAAATAGAGATAAAACTTATTAAGAATTTTTCGCTTATCAAGCACTGATTATTTAAACTACATCAGATAAAATCAAAAGTTCACCAGATATAAGTATTAAATGTATACTTAATTCAAATCTATTAGACTCCCTTTATAAATAAAAAATGCTAATTTTTAGAATTTTGCAAATAAGAGAATAATAATAAGATGATCATTAGAAAAATTTCATTCATTATTCTAATAAATACATTTATGTTATACATTATTATTATCTTTACTTTTTAAAAGTAATTTTAAGTGTAATGTAAAAGTTGTTAGGAAACACAAAGAAATGTATGCAATATATTTAAAGCTTTAAAAAGAAGCAATTTCATAAAACATTAGATATTTTGTATGATTGAACAAATGAATATGAATATTTTGCAATGATTATAAAAAATTGAGCATGTCAGGCATGTATAGAGCTTAAATACATTTCGTGAAAAAAAACATACTTTTACATTACTTATTTAAAATATCACAGCTCCATGTAAAACTTTTTTTAAAAATGCTTTTATTTACTCCAATTTTATCGATTTTTAGATCATGAGACAAAATATGAATTGTTTAGTTGAACTATTCGTTGAACAAAATTAACTAAGTAAAAATATTTATAATTATAATAATAATTAATTTCCTTTCACATCGATGTTCAAAAACAACAAAAAAATGCAAACTATCCACTTGAGGGATTATAAAATCCCTTGGAAGACTTTTCTGTGCATTTTTTAATAGTACATTTAAAAGAAAAGCGGAGAAATGTGGAAATTAAATATGATTAAAAAATATATATCACAAGAAAATAACACAAAATGTGTAACTATTTATTATAAATCTATTCTACCCAATCTATTAAATTAAAAATATTATCTTATATATTAAAATAATTGGGTTTTTCTTTCGGCCGGCCGCCAGGCCGAACCCCTCAACCGATTTCGACAAACTCGGTCTCTATCGAAAGCTTTCCACCCCTAGATGAGCCAATAATATAACACGTTCCTCCAAAACCTTCCATTTTAAAATTATGCGTTCTTTTCGTTTTGCTCCCATGTTAAGTCTATGGAGAGGTTCCGTTCCGCCAGCCGCCAGGCCGAACCCCTGAACCGATTTGAACAAACTCGGTCTTGATCGAAAGCTTTCCACCTCTAGATGAGCCAATAATATAACACGTTCCTCCAAAACGTTCCATTTTAAAATTATGCGTTCTTTTCGTTTTGCTCTAATGTTAACTCTATGGAGAGGTTCCGTTCCGCCGGCCGCCAGCCCGAACCCCTGAACCGATTTGGACAAACTCTGTCTTGATCGAAAGCTTTCCAGCCCTAGATGAGCCAATAATATAACACGTTCCTCCAAAACCTTCCATTTTTAAATTATGCGTTCTTTTAGTTTTGCTCTAATGTTAACTCAATGGGAGAGGTTTCGGCCGGCCGCCAGGCCGAACCCCAGATCCGATTTGGACAAACTCGGTCTTGATCGAAAGCTTTCCACACCTAGATGAGCCAATAATATAACACGTTCCTCCAAAACCTTCCATTTTAAAATTATGCGTTCTTTTCGTTTTTCTCTAATGTTAACTCTATGGAGAGATTCCTTTCGGCCGGCCGCCAGCCCCAACCCCTGAACCGATTTGGACAAACTATGTCTTGATCGAAAGCTTTCCACCCCTAGATGAGCCAATAATATAACACGTTCCTCCAAAGCATTCCATTTTTTAATTAGAAATTTATTTCAATTTGCCCCATTGTTTTTAATTAATATTTTTACCAACACAGGCAAAACGTCCTTGAAAGAGCGTGAAGAAAATCTACATTGAAATTAAATTTCAAAGATTTGACGGTTCACTAGATTTATCCCAATGGGATACTAGACACATTTAATTCAAAAATTTTACTGCTACAGATTTGTTTGAAGTATTTCTTATAATAATTTAAGAATTGAAGGTTTTGGGAAAATGCCACATAAACTGGGTTAATTTAGGGGTAGTAAGACTTCATTTAAAAACAAGTTTGTACAGATCCGGTAAGGTGGATTGGGCTGACGACCTGTCGACTTGAAAATTATTTCATTGTAATAAATTTGTGATAACTCAATGTGAAATCGGAGATAAAACGCCTTTCGAAGATAATGAATTAAAACTGCATATTTAATGTTAGGGAGTGTGCAAATAAATACGAACAGGTAAGTAACGAGGGAATCTCGCTTCAGCGCCAAAGAAGGCTAGCTGTAAAACCCGGCTTTGCCGGGTTGTAACAGCTAGTATTTATTTTATTACATTAGTTTTATCATAAAAAATGTGCGTATCAGACTAATAAAAACATTTGTTAAAAAAAGTACCAGTTAAAAAACTAATGATGAAGTTGAATAATTAATGCAAATATTCTATGCAAGAGAACGAAAACAGTTTTAAAAAAAGTTACCCTCCTATAATACTGTCTTATTTCCCTCACATTCCAGTTAGTTAAAAAAAAACTGCAAAAATGAATAAACAAATGTAAATAACTTAAAGTAACCAGAACCTTATAACCAACACACCAAGTAGGCGTCTGATTATATCTCAAAAAAGTCTTCGCAATGATTCCGATACATCAAATCCTCCCGAGATTTTTTTCTAGTGAATTTTTTCCTTTCGCTTTTAAATCCCACGTCGAAGTGCTGTAATTACGAATAGCTCGTCCTTGATACGCGATCTTCCTCGGGCTTTGAAAAAAGAACGCTTTCTTTTGGTGTTCGATGATAAAGTAAATACATACAAAAGCACGAAATTTCGTGGAAGTAATGCCTCTTAATTAGAAACAAGCCATTAGTGTTAAGCGTCGTGAGGGTATGGCGGGCGAGTGTTTTCTTTACCGACACAAGGAGTATTAGAGCATGAAGAAGAAGGAAACAAGATCTTGTTTCTGCTTTTATTCTTCGCCAAATTCGTTGCTAATGAAGAAGAAGCGCCGATTCTGAGATAAGATTTAATAAACTTTGGGGAGTTCTTAGATTCCCCTAGAATGTGTATTCTAAGAATGTGTAGTGAGACTTATGGAAAAAATGAAGATTTTTTTTAAACATTGAATGTTTATACCTAGTAAAAATTCTAAAAAAACAAATCTATTTATATAAAAATGAATGTTTGTATGTATGCCTGTATGTATGCCCTATATAGTTTTAAAGTTTTCCCTCTACATTGACTATTAAACTTTCCCACGTTGATTTACTCGCTCCCGGGAAGGTTTCTGAGTAAAAATAATTTAAAATCAAAGAGTCCTAGCAACTTTTTTTTGGTCAATTTTATGCTTAAAAACACATATTTCCTGCCTAACTTCATGGCAAAACCACATTGTTGTAAATATAATAAGAAAAGTTTTAACATTAATTATTATAGGTATGATATCGATTGTTGTAGATTGAAATCGATTGTTGTAGTTTAAAATCAATTGCTGTTGCATAAACCACAACCACAGTTAGGAAAACTTATTTAGAAAAACGTTCAAGATCCTTATTGGGGGAAGTAATTATTTCTTGAAAACCACTTTTTTCTCAATGACTTCACGTACTATATTAATAACAATAAATCTAATTATAGGAGGTCACTGTATCCCTTTATTTTAAAAATCGTCTTTAAAGCCACATAAACTTTCTGAACATTAACTTAAGATATCATTAAACTTCTCACATGATACGTGTAATTATATCCCATGCGCTTAATATTTCATTTTTAAATCGTTCATAATTAAGAAATCACTAGTGAATATATCTTCTCCTGTAAAATGAAAAAATGACCTTAAAACTGATGCCCCGCCCACTTTGTTTTAGTATCCTACTCTCTATCCAATTAGTAGCCTCTGAAGGGGAATCCAACCTTCTAATCAAGAGTAATAATTACCACTCATTCATTATTATCTTAATCCATATAATTATATTTTTATTAATATTGTTGAGTAAAAAGAAGTAATTTATAATGACTGACTGAGTTTTCATTCATTTTGTACATTTAACAGCCGTGAAGCACAGTATGTTTGCACTTTAATTTTAAAAATGTATTTCAGCCCCCTTACAATTTTCTAATTATAAAGAAAATTGAATTCTTTGATTTTGTTTTAAGTATGAAAATATCCTAATGATTTACACTAAATATCTTTTACAAATTGAGTTGCTGTAAATTTTTATAAGATATTTAAATGATTTAAGTAACTATGAGTTTTTTTTGTAGATTTTCAAATACAACTAAGATAAACGAATATAAATTGTCACGTAATATTTTTAGTTTAAAACTTTAGCACAAGTAAACTAATTGTAATAACTATTTGTAATATATAAATACATAACTTTATAAAACTTTTTGTTTTTGTTTTTATAAAACTCTGACGGTAAATGTAACAAAAATGTTCTTAAAACATGTTTATGCATAAAAATAATAAAATTAGGATATAAATTAATTTATCATTCACATTACTTTGTAAATAACTATACCAAATTGTTGTTAGTAAATTTTTGTGCGTAAAGTTACGTCTTTTTATTTTATTAAAATCAAACTGATTAAAAACTTGAACATATTCAAATGGAATATAAAATGCACCTGTAAAATGTTATGTATTTTTTTTTAATTTACCCGTTTTAACCAACAATAATTATAACCATTAACAAAAATTTTATACATCCTATTTTTTTAATAACCACTAAACTAATTTTAATCTATCGTAATTTTTGAGAATGCTCCACTACTTTCACACTGATGTAAAAAACGTAACAGAACAACTTGATTCCCTATATGACGCAAAGAATAACAACTATACGAGAAAAAAAAACAATCATTTTCTTACAACACTTTCTAAAACTCGACCTTCAGCGCCGAGTTGCAACTGACAATATAAGTCTTGGGTCAAGCCGCTGCCCTGTCGCTTAAGTAATGTCAAGGTCAAACGATGGTTCACGAAACTTAAACGCTCGTGCCTCGGTTTTTCATTCATTCTTCTCTCTAGGGCTAATGTCAAAAAAGTCAAGATTCGGATAAAGCGTGAGGTTGTGTTCGCGATGTAATACTGCATGTTTCTTCTTTGAATTTACCGTAGTTTTCCTTTGTTATTGATATTTAAGATGCCATTACTTTGAATATTTGTATTTGAATACTTTTAAAATTAAATATTTTTGGGTACCCCCAATAGTATTTAAAATTTCAAATTGAGCAAATAAAAATTGAAAAAGAAATTTTACCATCAACTACAAAAAGGAAATTTTAACTTGAAATACTGAAAAAGGAAAAGAAAATTTTAAAATTGACTAATAAAACAGAAATTTGAACTTTAACTAACAAAAAATGAAAAGGAAGTTTTAACTTTAAATAATACTGTTAGATAGAGCTAGTAATTTCCTAAAACAAAAGTTTAGATCATTTTAGTTCTCAGTGATGCTACTTATAGTTAAAACCAGTATAGCCAATACCATAATGCATAAAAAGCGGTTATTTCAATACAATTTTTCTTTATCATAACATAATTGGAAGGATTGCTAAGCAGTTAGTATCAAAGGACGCTACTTTACGTTTCATCGAATCAATCATCGAATTCGTTTCCGCCACTTCAAACAAACTTCCAATACTTCCGTACAAACAAATAAATTAACTATTAAATCCAATGAAAAAAATGTCCATTTACCAGTGCTATAACCAGTTTTTATACCTTCAGAATCCAAATCGTGTTGAAAGGATATCAAAAGAACTAAATGTCCAACTATTATTTTTTCTGCATACTGACTGCTATGAAGGAAAAACCAGTTCTACAGAAACTGAACAAATTCTACCCTAAATAACCAACTCTTAGGTAGAATTTAGAGTATTTTCCATAGACAAATGGGGATAAAATAACGAAGGGATAACCTAATGATAAATTTTAAAATACCTATCTAATTCTATTAAGTAGTTCATTCAAACAAAACGGAGTACAAAAAATGTGCGAACAAACATGTCGAATTCGAAAGCTTTTTTTTCTCAGTAAAAAAAAAACAAACGCAAATAGAAAGTTTAAGCTTGTTTCTGCCCAATGGATTTTAATAAAAATAAGGAAAGAGATAATGAGTTTTTTAAATTCGTTTACTTTTGAAAAAAGGATTGCCATTTTATAAAGATGACGTAGATCTATTCTTCTTAAAAAAACATTTCGGATATGCTTTATGCAAAACAATGACTGGAATAGAACTTCAAATAAATGTATTTGTAAATAAGCTTATTCAAATGAAGCAAATTAAATTTGAAATCCATATTTACCAAGGAAAGGTTTTCATCCCGAACTTCTAAAGTAAATAAGGGGTTATACTTTAAACCCAAAACTACTTCTCACTGTAGTGTAGCATTTAAATAACCCGAATATTAATTATAAATAGTTTTCGTTGAAGCTTACAAATTCAAACAGCCTTTTCAAAGATTATATATCAATAGATTTTATAGAAAGGGCTTTGCCAAGAGCATTTCTCACAATTACATTACTTTCCTAATAAAGATGGAATTAGGCTCATCCCGCCTACTCTTAAGCAATATTTTTATGGTCTTAATGGATGTCTGTATCATCCTACACGTTAGAGAGATTCAATACATAAAGGTTGTAGGTTGTTAGTAACATGGCTAACAAGAGAATGCGAGAGCGTGGGAGTGATTGCTTGTTTGATATTCATTCCTTTGGGAACTTGCCCTTGTGCATAGAAGTTGTTTGTTTGCCTTAAGCCGACATTTTGAATCCGGAGGGGAATGTGTATTGAACAAATGAAAGCTTCTAGTTCCATTTTTAGAGTGAAAGTAAACTTCGCTATTTTGAGAATGAAATGTGTATTGAAATCGTACAAAAGTTTTCTTTCGAAATCATTATTTAATCAACTATAACACTTTCCCTTCAGGAAGTAAACAATTTAGTTTAAATTTTATCTGTAGATATTTTTTTATGTTTAAGATCGGGTGGTTCTGTACAAATAGTTGTAGTTGTTAGGGGTTTTTTTTTCATTTAAAACTTATCTCATTTCACAAACTTTCGTGCTTTTAACTGAAACATCCATTTTTCAAGCTTACCCACTCTTAAGGGTATAGGTAGCCAAGAATACCAAGGGTAGGAGAGAATGAGGTAATAAGAAACTTTTTTTTATTTTTGGCTTTGTGTCGGCCTAAAAATTTGAAACAAAAATCACAAAATCACCAGAAATCACCAGAATCAATCAGAAATCACCATACTTTATATCCCATAAAATTTTTGTCATTTTAGTGAACTCCCGTTTTAAGTTAAAGCGGGCAGCAAGTCATAAATGTAAAGTCAGGGCTTTTCAACTATTTCAATTTATCTTGTTTTAAATACTAAATTCTTTTGGAATTCTTTAGTGAACTATTTAAGGAGGCTCAAAGGGCTATATAATTCACCTTTTGTTCTTTAATTTAGGGTAGTGGGTCATTCTTAAAAGTGCCCTGTTTCTTATTACCCCATTTAAACAAAACTATGGGGTAGTAAGAAGCACTAGCATTTTATCCATGAAAATTTATTTATAGAATTTTTCGTTTTATTATATTAATATACTAGCGCTGACGCGCTAGACCCGGGCTTCGCCCGGGTTTCAGTTTTTTTTTATAAATATCATTTGGTGCGTTACAGATGGGCTTCGCCAGTCCATTTTTAAAGAAGATTCTTCTGGTGTGCTACAGATGGGCTTCGCCAGTCCATTTAAAAAAAATTCTTCTGGTGTGTTACAGATGGGCTTCGCCAGTCCAAATGTGGGAATAGTTAAATAAAGGAGCCAATTTTATGTTTATGCTACAATAATGGATTTTAAACTGCAACTATCGAGAATATGCCTACAACAATTAATGTTACATCTCCTTTTGTTATATTTACAACAATGTGGTTTTGCCATGAAGTTAGGCACGAAATATGGGTTTTTGAGCATAAAATTGACCAAAAAAGAAGTTAATACGCTTCGATTTTAAATTATTTTTATTCAGAAACCTTCCCTGGAGCGAGTAGATCAACGTGGTATAGTTTAATAGTTAATGTAGGTTCGAAAAGTTTAAAACTATAAAGGACATACATACAGACATACATACATACATACAAACATTGATTTTTATATATATAGATTATTGCTCTTATTTCATTTATGAAATTAAAATTTTTATTCTAGTGAGTTTATTTTTACTTCACTTTCCTGAAAACGGTTGGTAGAAAGACAACTTTTACTCACCACTTAAAAATTTATTGAATTAATTAATTTATTATTGATGCACTGAGTTTCTAAAGAGGAAGTGGAACTGACCTTTAAAAAACCGAGTTTGCAAAAAACCTATAAGTATCACAAAACCTATTAATATCACAAAATAACCTATTAGTATCACAAAATAACCTATTAGTATCACAAAATAACCTATTAGTATCACAAAATAACCTATTAGTATCACAAAATAACCTATTAGTATCACATAATAACCTATTAGTATCACATAATGAAACAAGAGAAACACCTTTATCATGATTTTTAAAAGTTTTATAAAAAATTTTGGGTTGTTTAAAACTTTCAACTTGTAACGTTTTTAGCCTAATTTTTAACTGGGCATATATCAAAATATTGTTGATGAAAATTACTGGGGTTATAAAATACTCTTTAGATATTATATTAATACCTTCATTTGATTTTTAAATGTTTTAATTCGTAAAATAACTGGCTTGTTTCTTATTACCACTCGAGGGGTAACAAGAATCAGTCGCTTGGGGTAGTAAGATACAAAATAAATCCTCTTTCCCTTTTACTAAGCAAGTGCATTAATTTTTCAAAGAAAGCTGGAAATGATATAAACATTCTGTAAAAAATTCTGCTTTCTAAATCCTGTGGAATTTTGCATGTTTCTTATAACCCCATTTGAATCTTATCACCCCACTATTTCCTATATAGGTAAGAAAAACAAAACAATTACATTGACGAAATTACTTCCAAGCGTATTTCCAGTTTCCCACTTTTTCGCTGATACACAACTTGAATGAAATAAAGCAGTATTTTACTATTCAACATTGAATCATCAAATTAGAATATGAATGGGGACACTATATGAATGAACGTCAGTGGAACGACGAAACCACACATAAAATGTGAATGAAATTTTATGAGTTTCGGAATCCCTTTAAAAATGTCAACTAAGCACGAATTAAAAGTACTTTTAGGACAATTTGGAAGACGTATATGTCTGGTTCGTATTTATTCACAAAAGAAAGTAAAAAAAAATTTTCGATAACTCTTAACTTCTAAACTTTATACGGATTTAGTATTAAGTACAGATAAACATTACTTCTATATACAGGGTGTTTCACAAAGAGCCCCCGATTTTAAAAATTAATAACAAAAAAACGAAAAGAGATAAAAATACGCCGTCTGCGGCATCCTACTTAAAAGATCAAAGAATTTTCGTACACAAATTTTTGAAAATTCGTAGTTGTCCAGTTAATTTATAGATGGAAGCACTGCTTCATTTGATGTTTAGGGAAAGCTATCCTCAAATTCCTTATTTTCGTTTGTCATAGGGAAATCAAATTTTGGGAAAGAATCGATTCATGAATCGAGTTAGAATCAAATAACTTGAAATCGAACCCTCGTTTTCCAGTCCGCAGCTCTATAATAGTAGCACAGCTCATTCCAAATAGGTGATGTTTTTATATAACTGATGCAACTAGAAGTAAACGAAATTTGGCCATACATGACAAAAATTGGACGTATCTTGAACGTTTGTGCTGCTTGGGAGAAACGGCTCTCCAGCCAATTTTAAAGATTAGATCACACTAATTTAGGAACATCAATTAATTAAGTTATAATCTAGGTTAAATTTTGTAGTACTATTTCGTTATCTATCCCATAAAAAGTTACATTTTCAAAAGATAATCAGTGGATAGAGTGCAAATTTATTAACCTCTGAGATACAGAAATTTTAACATTTTAACTTCTAACAAAATCTTTGTAAAATGTAGGTTTTAAAAATCTGTTGGCATTAAAAACTACGGATTGCTTCGAAGTGCTCAGAACGATTATGTTTGACGTTTTGGACGAATATTTTAATGAAAGAGTAATTGCATTGGATTACTTTAAATTCAAAGGAAAAGATTTTGACTGGCCCCCGTATTCTCCCGACCTTACCCCGTGCGACTACTTTCTATGGGGCACACTTAAGGACAAAGTTTACGGCACTAACCCTTCAACCATCGAAGAACTGGAAAATGCAATTCAACAAGCTTGTGTGTCGATTTCCAGTGACACATTGCACAAAGTCACCGAAAACTTCGTTCTTCGTTTGAGACATGTCTGTGCAGTAAAAGGGGCGCATTTTGAGTCAATTTTAATGTGAATGTTTTTTAAATAAATGTGTTACTTGTTTTAAATGCTTTTATCATCTTTTTGAAGTTATTAATTAATGTTTGGAGTTCTTTCGTGAACCCTAGAACATGATCAACATGGAATCTATGTTCTAATCCCTTAATTAGTAGATTTAAGTTTTTGATGCTTCCTAGAATACAGTTTTTTAACTTGTTAATATTAATTCAAGGTAGTTTAAAATTTTATAAAGCCCATTTTCTTAGGAGTTTAAATCGGGTTTTTAATAAACTCCTCCAGTGCTAAAAAGTTTTAGACAAATAAATTCAGTAAAATAAATTTGAGGAAATATTCTGAACTACTCGTAAGAAATTTCTGCAAGGATAAGTTGATTATTGTATTTAAAACAACAAATATATAAAAGATTTGCCTTACAAACTCTATTAGATCTTTTAAATTAAACTCAACATGCATTTTCTTTGATTATTTAGTTAGAAGCTTAATCGATCAGATTAACCCGTTTCTGCTAACTGGGAACAAAGGTTTGATTCCAAATTATTTTATTCTAACTCGATTCATGAATCGATTCTTTCCCAAAACTCGATTTCCCTATGACAAACGAAAATAGGGACTTTGAGGAAAGCTTTCCCTAAATATCAAATGAAGCAGTGCTTCCATCTATAAATTGACCCGAGAACTACGAATTTTCAAAAATTTGTGTACGAAAATTCTTTGATCTTTTAAGTAGGATGCCGCAGACGGCGTATTTTTATTTCTTTTCGCTTTTTTGTTATTAATTTTTAAAATCGGGGGCTCTTTGTGAAACACCCTTATAATGCTAATTTATAACTGAAATATTTGTTCTATAATAAAATTGCATAAAATAAAGTTTTATAAAATGGCATTGTATAAGTATAGGAGTGCAGAAATTATCAAAAAAGGGTACAATTCCTTTATATACCCTGTTCAAAATTGACAAGCTATTTTAGTCCCCCAAATAACAGAAAAATCACTCAAAATTGTGAACCAACTTATTAAATATTGGGTTGTCCCATAAGTTCTGTTACTTTTTACAAAGTTTTGTGTTTGAAAATTGTTTATGAAAAAATGGCAATAGGTGGAGATTTCAAACAAAAGGGATTTTGTTTTATGTATATTTATGAAGATAATGTGTGATTTTGGTAGTTCTCGTGATATTATTTCTTTTCAAAATGGTGGTTTGAAAAAAAGACCGCAAACGACTATTTTCACTAAATTTTTTTCCTTTGTTTAAAAATCTAGGAAGAATGCATAATTCATGGCTAAAAAAAGTTTTACTGTAAGTTTGTAATGTTTAGTTCAAGATGTCATAGTTTCAAGATAATTCGATTAGTTTAACTTAGGAAATTTCGGTCTCAAACATAACATCTTTTGCAAAAAGCTTACCTCAGTAATGTTAGTCATTTCAAAGAAATTTTCACGAAAAAAGCATCAAAATCAATAAAAAAGCTTAGGAAAGAACCAAGTATTCAAAATATGCAGTATATTAAATTATATCTGAACTTAAGTTCAGAAAGTAGTGCGCACAATGCAAGCGCGCAAAGTTTTAGCTTATCAGAATTACACTCGCTGAACTTATGCTAAGCGAACAAAGCAATTATTTGATTCATATACGAAAACACTACAATAAAAACGACTCGTTGGGATTTAGAAATAAATCAATTCAACGATATTATGAAAAGAGGCTTTCTATGTTTAAACCGTTGAAACAAGCATTATGGTTCAAAAAACATCTGCCATTAATTTGCTTCATACCAGCTGCTTAGAAAAACAATAGGTGTGCTTTAAAAAACACGTGAAATTGCCAATATATGAAGTTTTAAAGTCAAAATTTCCTACCTTAAACTTATCGAATCATCTTGAAACTATGACATCTTAATGTTAACGTTTCGAATATACAGTAAAACTTTTTTTAGCCATGAATTATGCGTTCTTCCTAGTTTTTTAAACAAAAGAAAAAAATTACGCAAAAATCGTCGTTTTGGGTCTTTTTTTCAAACCGCCATTTTGAAAAGAAATAATATCACGAGAACTACCAAAATCACACATTATGTTCATAAATATGCATATATCAAAATCCCCTTTGTTTGAAATCTCCACCTATTACCAGTTTTTCATAAAAAATTTTCAAAGACAAAACTTCGTAAAAAGTAACAGAACTTATGGGACAACCCAATATATTCATTTATATTGATGCAAGCAACAATTCGGTGGTATTTTAATATTTTTCTTTCAAACAGCTATACATTTGTTCGACGAAGATAATTTATAACTGAAATAGTTGTCCAATTTACATACCCACAATCCCTGAGATGCTACTTCCACTACAGTAGTTTATGCCTGAAATAGTTGTACTATTTAGAGCAAACCAAAGTGCAAATCCAAACTTGTATTTTAAGTTCTATAATCTGTAATATATTATCAACTCTATTCTAAAAGCATATGAATTATGGTTCATCAAACAACACTTTCAATAATATATTCTTTTACTCAGTCAATCCTTCAATGATATCGATCATACCTTTTCTAAAAGTCGTCCGTAAACATTATAAATGACGAATCATTTTCGGAGACTATGTTCAAAACCCACACCATTCGTTATGCTCTCAAAATAGCGTACTTTCGGAATGGTTAATCTGGCTCGTGATGAAATGGAAGAATTGATGGAGGGTTTTGAGCTGATGTCGTGCCCATACCTCGTTTGATGAACGAGTGCATGGAATTCTCCTAACTGTAACTTTATTCAAGCGATATGTCAGAGAATAATGGTCTTTAATAAAATAATAGAATTGCTATATTCATACCGGAGTATAAAAATCAATGCCTGTCTTAAGTGTTCGACTAAAACAGTTATTGTTTAAAAGCTTTTGGATACTAAAAGTGAAGTTAGTTTTTAGTTAGAACTTTATATGAAAAGTGCAAAAAAATAATATATTTTTTGATAGAATTTATGATTTTGAAAGTATTTCGATCGTTCGTAGCTTTAAAATTTCTCGGTTCATGCGCTAAAAGCTTCATCCTATTACAAAAGGTTTTTTTAAATCAATGAGGGTAACGAGATGAAAAACTTTTCACGCATTCAACTTTTCAGATTTATTTCTTGCTTGATCGGGCGTATATTTAGCATATGTCTCTATGGGATTTCATAACTTTAGTTATGCTCATAAGGAAATTATTTTTGTTAGCATCTTATACTCAAAGGCCTTACTGATACCAAATCCTAACGATGCGAAGGTATTTCAAATAATATTATTAAGGTGCTTTTTAATTGAATTTTTACCTCAAGTAACATACTACAATTGAAGAAAAATTTATTTATGCTTTTCTTTAATTCTTTAATTAAATATCACACTGGTCGAGAAAACTGAATCCAAAAGGTCCTATCGCTTAGTTTCTCCAGGGGAGAAGAAAAACTGAAATTGTATGTTTCAATTCGAATTTCTGAGAAGCAATATTTAGTTAAATTAAATTTAAATAATTTATTTTAAGTAATTTCCAACTTTTGTGACTTTGAAGGTTTTTAGAACTTGGTCGTCATCGTACAATGTTTTCATTCAATTTGCCCGGATTATAAGAAAAATGATGGTTGAATTTAGTTGGCGATTTAGACGTCAACTTCAAATTCTTAATCAATTCAAAGCTTAATCGGAACATGTTATAAAGAAAATAACAAACTAAGAACTAAAAATTAAAAGTAACATAATTTTAGCGAGCTGGAAAAATTAAATAAAAGATAAAAAGATAATTTTATATTTTAAGTGCACAAAGATTATCAAAAATATCCATTTGATTATTTTAAGTGAATGTTCACGATTCGGTTTTCCAACAAAGTCTTCCTGATTGAAAACCAGTTTGATGACCAAGTTAATAGTCCGTGAGGTCCTTAAAACAACTTTTAAGACTTCAAATACCATTCATTCAATAGAAAATTTTTAAAAGGAAAATATTTTTTATATATTGAAAAACATTCAATTCTTCTTGTTCTAGAAGTATTACCTATTGTGAAATACTTAAAAAAGTTTGATTCACATGCTTTGGTGATGATGAATAACTTTCAGCATATCATCAAATGAAAGCATGACCAATTAAGGACGTATCACAAGTTCATTTCATCCATCGTATATATGACATCATCCCGCGACTTTTAACCAGATGTCTAATGACTTCACAAACGCACGCGGATCAGTTTCATTTCCGATTTAGAGGACTGTCCTCTTTCCGATGAGGACGCAAATGTCGGTGACATCACACCAGTCCGTTGAGGGCTTTCCATTATCGCTCGTAGGCGTTCTCTTCTTCACCAACGGAATAAAGAAAGTAAAAGGGCCTGTTCAAATATTAAATAAGATAGTATTCGAAAGCACGAATTCAGTTATTTTTTAACCCTAACAACGCTAATTGTCAACTCCCCTTACATAAGCAACTGCCCCTGTTTGTTTTTCTAAAAAACCTTCGGTAATGATATAATTTTAAAAATGTAGAAATTAATTTTGAATAAAAAATAACTTGTGTTTTGAAACCATCAAATATTATAATTTTAAAATCAAATCAAATACTAATTTATTTGATTTTCCGGGATAGATGGCCGTGTTTGAATGGAATCTCCAAACGTTTCGCTCTCAGCTTCGGAGAGCATCCTCAGTGGCAAAAAATCAACTGATAAAAATTGAAAATGAAAAAAAAAAATACCAAACAATTACAGCGTGAATGCTAACGTGGAATGAAAATGAGATGAGATACTAATACTACTGTTGTGCTGGCTTTATCCTGCATTTCTTGAGTGCCGGGTGCCAGACGCTCGGAATGGAAACACCCTCCTCTTTTCTATCATCTCATTTCATTTTCATTCCACGTTAGCATTCACGCTGTAATTGTTTGGTATTTGTTTTTTCATTTTCAATTTTTATCAGTTGATTTTTTGCCACTGAGGATGCTCTCCGAAGCTGAGAGCGAAACGTTTGGAGATTCCATTCAAACACGGCCATCTATCCCGGAAAATCAAATAAATTGCTCTTTAGGCCGTGGAAGTTTTCATCAATTTATAAATCAAATACTGTCCAAGCTTAGTGGCCTATCAGGCGGAGCCCATCTCCGTTTCCTTGGGCCTGGGGTGCTAATTATTTAGCTTGTGTCCAGGTAGAGTCGTTAGCCCGATACTGTACCCCCAGTTGATTCCCCAAGCGAGGGGTGGTAGCCCCCTAGTTACAGTTAAAACTTGGGGGAGAATTGTATAAGAGGATGTTTGTAATTTCCTTATTTTTGCTGACAAGGGGGAGGGGAACAACAATTTCTAAAAACATGCTCATTCAATATTTGCACGGCCCCGTAGTTCTATCTTCCTGTGGATTATGAACGAATGTTGGATCAAGACAAAAAAAATTAAGGAGAGAAGTGAACGGTTCGCTTGCAAACGATTCTTAAGAGCTTTTCAGCGAGTCTGCCATTTTTTTCTCCGACTTAATTAAGCAAGGTTCTTTCTTAATCGGAGCGATAAAAAGAACCTTATGGGGTGGGTTGGTTCGGGCTTAATTTTCACTCCCTTTTCGAAAAATTAAAACGGAATATTTTAATGGGGATGGTTCTTTAAGAACACATTTCTCGAAATAATTTTTTGAAGATTTATTTTGGGAACGTGAAAGAGGGAAAACTAATTATATCTAAGCTTTTGAAGATTTCTCGGCTGTGTAAATTTATGCTCCAATAATACCATTTCAATTTCAAATTGGAGTTCCTAAATCTTTTACGACTTTGTCGATGCAATGGGATTTTAATTTGAAAGATATAAGACTTATATTAACTTCACCTGATTTTAAATATATAATTTTAAAAATTAGTTGAATCGCGATAAAGGTATATTTAGAATATAATTTTTTTCACTGCCTTTTAAAAGAAACGAGGTTAAACAAACATTGTTACTTGATACTTCTTTTTATTACACGTAGAATTTATGATTGAAACATATTCCAAACTCAAAATACTTTGAAATTTAAGTGGTGGTTTAAAATGCCTACTCCCGCCTAAAAAAATCGATTTACACTCTTGAAATAAGGTTTTCAAATACATAAAACTAAGTACAATAAAAGTTGGCATCGATTTAAGGTTTATAGTGCTTTAAATTCTGAAAATATTTCTTTTTCTTAAATCACTAGCCAAAAAGCCTTAAAATGCTAAAGTTCTCAATTCAGTATTTTTTTTTAAATCTACCGTGTTAATCCAAACAAAAAGTAGATTTTTTTTATACGCACTTCCATCAATAGTCAAAAATATTTTACAAATTTGGTCCAATAAACAAAACGCCTTAGCATATTAAAAATGAAACAGTGGTTCTGAGTAATAAGACTTCAAAGTTTCCATTATTAGCCCTAGACCTTAAAATACTTTCACTCATAAAACTAACTACAGCTTGAATTTTTTTTTTCAATAAAAAGTTTGAAAATTCGTAGAATGATAGACAAATGCATATAAATTAATTTCGAGATTTTTTTTTTGTAATTTTGTCAAAACAAGGGTACCGCAGCCCTTTAATACAGAAGAAGAATACAGGGTGTTTCAAAATTGCGTTGCACGGCTTTTATTCGGAACCAACGCCTCCTAGGGTCATGGAAGTAAGGTCTATCTCTAGGTAAGTGAGCCTGGAGAATGCACTGAAATGACTTACAGCACCCCTAGTGGCGAAATTAAAAAGAGAGCAAAAACCTCAGTGAGAGTATTGTTGCTAACGTAATGAAGAACTCCGAGCCATCGGCTACAATTAGCCGGATGCTCGTAACAAGAAGTAAGTAAGTAAGTAATGAAGAACTCACTGAAAAAAATTCATGAAAATACCTTGAATATTCGCCGAGATATTAGCATGTGAAAATAGCACTTTTTCAAGGGTCAAAAGAGAAAAAGTTCTCATATTTGCAAATTTTTTTGATTTTTTTATTAAATTTTGTGTTCTTTAAACTAAAAAAACAACAAACTTCCGTGACCCTAGGAGGCGTTGGTTCCAAATAAGTCGTGCAACGCAATTTTGAAACACCCTGTAAAAAATTCGAATTTAAGAAGGAATTTTCACTAAAATTTATCGAGAGAGTTGTTTAATTTTAGTGGGAGTTGTCCCCCAGCCTGTTACTCCCTTATCAGTTTTAGAACAATGAATTAAATCACTACTCAACTCCCTTCAAAACAAATCACACCGATAAAATTAATTATCACCAATGCACAGATTTCTGCATCGAAGAAAACACCCGAACATCCCTTTCGCAAAACTAATCCGGAACCTGGCATCAAGAACACACATTCAAATATGTTTATTATAGAAACAATTGTTATCGAAAAATCGATTCTCTCTCATCGATACCGTCTGCGATTTAATTCCTGACGAAATTCCCGGGTTCCTGTGACGTCGCTCTTCCCGGATCGAAGCGTCCGTCCCAAAACGCGGGTTCCTTTTTTTTCCGGTTTTAGATCTCCTGGCAAACATTATGCAACCCAGGAGGACCAGGTGGATATCCGGGACCCTGGAAATTTCCAGGGACTCTCGCGCTGGACCTGGTCTTTATCGGGGAGAAAGCATTATTTGTTTATTTAGGGTTGCCGGATTTGATAAATAAACATATGCAAGTTTTGATAGAAAGCGGTGTGCTCATACTCAGTATTTATTATTACGGCAGCTTAATTAAAGTTTTATGCAACTTCTTATGTTGGTCTTGAACTCATCTTTATTAATGCACACTTACTGGCAAAAATTGTAATTAATATTAAAAGAATGAGGTTCTTACAAGGAAACGTTACCAGTCGAAATTCATGCATGGACAAAAACTTTTTAAAGGGTATTGTAGATGACTCGAAACACTTACTGTGAAAAAAAATTAGCTGTGAAATTGCAGTAGAAAAGCTGTAAAATATTCATAAGAATAATCTTTTTTAACGTCAAATGCAGCCCTATTAGGACATAAATGTAGAAAAAGCTCTAAATGCTTAAATGATGTGGCTGAGTTTTCTCTGAAGGAGTATAAATCGAGCTATCAAAAAAGTTTAGATGCACGCCAAGTCGATAGTAGTGTCAACTGAAAAGGTTTGGCAACTCAGATCCCAATTTTCAATATTAATCCACAGCTTATTTTTTTGCAGTAAGTATTTTGAGTCATCCTCTTATGCCTAAAAAATTTTAATACTTAAACAAAAATGTCATAAGTGCCATAATCAAAACTTAAGTTTTGATTATGTTCTATGTATAAAGCAAGGAAAAGCTCTAAAATCATAAAACTCTATATGAAGGCTAATTTTTGTCGGAAAGGCATATGGAACTTTTTTACTCACTTTGTAAGAGAGATAATTTCTGATAGTATTCTATCAAAATGGACATCTAATTTAAACTGATATACTTATTGACAGAAGGTTTTTCAAGGTAAAGATTCATACCTGAATAAAAGTAGAAGTTATTGAAAAATACAATAACCTCGTTACCTCGAACTTAGATACCTCAAAAACTCGAAATATATTTAACTTGTAAAAATAGGTATTCCTCCATTTTTATTTGTTATCTCGAAATTCTTTTCGGGTCTCTTCGATTTCGAGGTTATAATGTATTTACAAAGATAATATTTAAGGTTAATCATATATAGTTAGTATTAGATATTTTAGTATTTTTTCCACACTTATCTATAATCCTAAAAGTAAATTTTCAAATGAAATAAATAGGCCCAATACTTTTTTAAACAAATTACAATAGTGCTAAAGCCGATGGTGTCGCTTCAAATCTATTACCTCACTAACACATTCGATATTACAGCATATTTCCAAAATTTATTTTACGTTTAAGCAAAGCACTGAAACAAACTTATGTTTTAATATTGATCTCGAAAGATTCTCCACAGCTAAGAAATTTCCTCTCTTAATTTTCAAACTTTCTTTCTCCTTCCACGTTCAAACCAACAATGAAAAAAAATCTCACCTTAGAATCTCCCGGAATAGTTAAACAGTTATTGCGCTCTTAACGGCCGGAAAGTTTTCGTGGTTAAAAGATTAAATAAAAAACAAAAAAAAATAAAAATTACTTTAAAGAAGATTCTTTACCCAAACATCATAAAACACTTCTTTAGAAATGCCCCCCCTCAGTGAAAATTTATTTGTTTTTTCCCCACAGCAGGGAATAACAGCCGGTGATAGGGAAAATTCGATTTTCTAGCGAGCGGAAAAGTTATTCCATGGAGAATGTAAAGCTAGCCGAGCCGCAAATCGCTGTATTGATCTTTCGGTGTGGCTTTGCCTATCTCGGTCTTGGTCCTCGAAAGCCCAGAAACTAGTGATCCCTGTGCAAGTCATGTTATGGAAATCGCGCGCTTTTCCGACATCCTTGATAAGGACGCATCGACAACGGAACTCTTGTCCTTCCAATGCACTTGCTCAAACGGATAATTGAGTCAAGTGCAATTTATCGAATCAAAAGGGTGACGTGAGTGTTCTTGATATTTTTTTTTTTTTTTTGCAGAAAGAGAAAGTTTTGATTCGTGTTTATTGCCTTCTCGGTTTTCACTTTGCATCGTTTTTCTGTGGTTCTCTTGAATTGAGTGTGTGGAGGAATTTTTTCTCGGGTATTCATCCCAGCAATCAATTATCGTCTCTTTAGAATTGTCATTCCTTAGTTTCTTTCGTAATTCAAAGACATTGTTGTTCTCTGTTGACACTTCCTCTCCTTCAAATAATAATTTGTTTCAAGAATGTCGATAGGGTATCGCTTTTCGTCTTCAGCAGCTACTAGATTACTCTGAATTGTTTGTTTCAAATAATTTTACTTTGCTTTCCATTGTCATGAAATTCTTTTTCAAGCTTCCACATATTTCGGAATTTTTTTTTACGGATTTCAAAAACGGTACTGTATACGCAACATAAGAGTTAAAATGTACGTATCTTAAGTCTCCAACTCGTGTAATTTTATTTTTAAAAAAATTTCCAAAACATGATTGAAACAAGATGATGGCTTTAAAAAATTATTCAGACACTTTAATTTTAAATATTTATAAACAGAAAAATATTTATTAAATAATAATATTTAGTCCTAACACAAAAATAAAATTTAGTATTTAGAAAAAAATATTTTTTCATTAAATTGTCTTTATTTCACTAAAAACACAAGGCTACATAATAGCACTGAAAAACTTCCAGGGTCACTTATCTAGGGGTGGACCTTACTTCCTTGACCCTAGGACACGTTGGTTCAAAATAAAACCCTCGAAACGGGCTTTTGAAATACCCTGTGTAGTTGTTTTTAATTTCTCTCTCAATGACATAAACGAGCAATAGAAACTTCAGAATGGTCTTTTGGCCTAAGAAAATCAATATGGGATGATTTTTTGGCTGCAAGAAGTAAATGTAGCAAAATTTGGCCCACGCACCTCAGTTTATTTATTCGGAAGGCTTTCTATAGGGTAATTTAAAATAACTCAAATTAACATCAGATATCGAATTTTCTGTTTCATCTTTTAAGCAGTAGACCAACTCGATAAATTTTCCCGACATTGTTTTCTCACCACTTCTACTTTTTCGTTCTCCCCTCCTTAAAGCCCAAACTGTTTCCCTCGCACAGAAAGTAACAATTCATCCTGCCGAAACAGTGATCCTCATTTACATACACCCTATAAATAACCGACGCGAAACGAACCGCATCACTCCCCATCTCGAGTTACCCGCCTCTCAACTCGAAAATACAAACAGGACCCTTTTCACTCCACCCAAAAGCCTCTCCCTTTTTGAGGCTATTTAACCTCGAACCGGGAGCTTGCCGGACAATCGAGCTTTTCTTCTCCAAGAGAGAGCTCCCGAATGCGCCTGGTCCATCCGAGCCGTTTGGCGTGCATCGGACCCGGAAGTTTTTCGTGCTGCGCGGCGGCCACTTCAAAAATTCGGAGAACAGAGAAATTACTTGTTGTTGGTAGTGGCAGTGGCTTTGTTTTCGGGGTGGTCAGACTAAATGGAGTGGTTGCGATTGGCGGAACTGTGTGAGAAAATTTTTATTTTCGGTAACGTCATACCAAATGCCGATTGTTGAGTTATGTATGAAAGAATGAATTAGAGGAGCGATTTTGAGTGTGCATTTGGTTATATTTGGGTTCTTATCATTCCTTTTCGATAGATTTCCAGGAATCTCGAAAAGTAATTCCTTGAGAGAAACATCAAAAGGATATATTTTAGTATTATCCAGTGCAACCACATCTGGTTCAACCCGTTAACTGTCCTGTTAACCGTTTCAGTCCTAGTTGACCCAAATGTTCCATTAAAATCAATTAAAATCTCGAGTGATCTAGGATTTGAAAGGGTAAAATATCACCATGGTGTTTTGGACCCCGAACATTCAAGCAAATTCAAATTCTTACGGTTTTAATTCATGCAACTGAACATTTTAATAGATAAGTTTGCGATTTTCGGCAATATTTTTTATATTTGGTGTAAAAAAACCACCATGGTGGTATTTAGCGCGGCAGATAACGATATTGAACCCAGGATTTATTCAAAAGTGAAAAGAAAACGCCTATTCAAAAGAAACACACTCAAAACTGGATTAAACCAAATCGACGTTGAATAGGCCACTTATGAAATTAAATAAATGTTATTAAAAACCTTATCACGCTTTACACGCCATTTCTTGTGTTTGGAAAAGTTTTGAAATGATTATTTTGAATGATAAAATTAAAAATACATACCAAAATAATTTCTTAAGACTTTTTAAACCCACATTTTGATAATCAACTTGGACAAAACCTTTTAGGAGATACCCAAAACGAAACCCAAACTATACTTAAACGGTACTATTCTATTGCCTCCTCCCTATTCTATTGCCTATTCTATTTCCTCCTATTCTTAAAGTAATCACACCCTCTCGCAAACCCAATTACTAGTTCACAGTGACACTAAAAAAGTAAAAATTTCGAGATAAAAATGCAAGAGTTCGCTTATACTTCGAAACTTGCTTATTTTACACACTGGAGTTAGTAATGCATGAAACTAGCACTCAAATAAAAAGAATGTAGTATTATACTTGTGTAGGTGTTCAAAACAGAATGAAATCATCCTTTTAGTCTAATTTTACTGAAGCACAGTGTTTAGATTTCTAAAAGAGAGCAATTGTTGGAAAAAGTGATTTACCTGATGTTCAAGTATAACATCAAAAAAGGGGGTCACAAAGTAGCCCAGACAGTGATAGGCGAGTCAAATTCTTACAGGAGCTCTTGTATCGATGGTTTAACTGCTATAAAAAAATATTATTTGATAATACTTGTACTTCAAAGGTCAAATTCCTCAATTTATATAAATTATTTTATCCAACTAGGGGGCTCTGCCCCCTGCTCGCTATCGCTCACCAACCCCCGGAACTGCTTCGCAGTTCTTTGAAGATCGCTTCGCGATCTTAGCGAGCAGAGCTCGCTTGTTTCATCTCAAATCCAGTACAACCTGGAACTTGTGTGCTTATAGACTGTTCATTTAGAATAGGCGCCTGAAACAGGATCAAAAACGCTCAATAATGCTTAATAATGCTCATCAGACAACTTCAATGACCGATTGTTTTTACAGTATTTTAACTACTTCTGCTTAAGGCTGCCTTGTCATTTCAGAAGAACATTTTTTCGACTATAGTTGGAATAATAATGCTTCTAATACATTACGTCTCAGGCGCTAATTCTAAATGAACAGAGTATAGTTAATGATAATTTAATATCGAAACTTTTTATCTCTCAAACTTTTCAATAACTTAATTCGGATCATTACCACAAAAATATCAAAATAAAACTCTTACTGAAATATTTCTTTTTAAATTATCAATAATTTAATGAATAGAGGGCTACCGCCCCCTGCTCGCTTACGCTCACCAACCCCCGTAACTGCTATGCATCTTCACAGATCGCGAAGCTATCTGTAATATCTGCAATCGATCTTTAGCAGAGTAAAACAAACTTCCCGAAAATCCTCTTCTTTTCATCGGCACAAATAACACTCCATAAAGTTAAATTATTTATTTCTCTAGTGGTTCAAAAAATATCGAAGTATCTTTAAAAGATTATTAACCAAGTCTATACTATAACGCTAGCAAACTTAGAGCCAAAATCTGCACCTCAAAACTTTTAAATTTAAATATCCGTGCTCGCGACAATCTAGTGAACAGGCAAATATAAAATTTAAAAACATTAAACACGTCTGATAAAGACCTACTAAAACTATGAAAAAAATAAAACTTTGATGCTTAATAATTCCAAAACTAATTAGAATTTTTTAAAGAACTAAAAGCCAATCTCTTTCTAAAAAATAATAATACAAGTGTTTAAAAAATTATATTGATACCGTGATTAGTTTTCATTTTAGATAGAAAAAAACGAAAAAGTGTAAAAAATTTCAAAAATTAAAAAATTAATTACTCTAAACCAAATTCGAAATTCGAAAAAAGGGCGACGTAGTGCACATCTTCATACTTCAGAGTATTAGGCTGCAAAAAATCATAGTTGTGCTGTTAATAGATTTCGCTGAACTGGATTACGCGGCGAAAAAAGAAAAACTTCAACTTTGACCTTAAAAATGCCCCAGTACTAATTATCACATCAGTTAGCTTTTTGTTCGAGAATGTGCCCCAATTATTCCTCTACAAGCCTATCAAATTTCATAAATTTCTATCCAGTAGTTTTTGCGAGAGAAGAGTTCAAAGAGTCGAAAAATTTTATTTTTTGAAACAGCGGCGGCGGCAGCGGCGGCGGCGGTGACAGTAACTTTTTTTTAATATAGAGAGAAATATACAGGGTGTATATACCAATGGCAGAAACTTCTAGGAGGGGTAGAGAACACCTAGGGGACTCAGAATTACACAAGAAAGGGGGGTCGGAAATAAACCCATACGACACAAGGGGGTTTTATAAGCAGGCATGGGAGTAAATATAATCCCCAAGTGGAAACTGACGCTTAACCTTTTATTTTTGGATCAAAACCATCAAATGTGTACGAATTAGCTATTTATTACATAAAACCAATTTACGAGTTGAAATTTTAATCATAGTTTCCCAGTTCTGATGCTTTAAATAAGTCTTGACTTGCCACACGCTTTTACTAGTGGTCTAGTAAATGCATTTACTGAAATTTCAGATCTTATATTGGTTTTATTTTTAAAAATATCTAAATTTAACCCGCTAGCAGCCTGCGCACTGTACCGTCGTCGGTTCGATTCCGGCCTTGCCCTGGGTGTATTTTCTCTCTCTATTTTAGTAAATATTCTGTTTGTGTCTGTCTTTAAGAGGATCTGTTATATCTGTCTGTTTATAAGCGGATCCTTGACATCAAGCCCACAAACCTGAAAATGTATGTCTCTAAAATCCGATATTAAATTTAAACGGATTTTATGGTTTTAATCCTATCTCAAAAGGTTAGGTGTCATGGTGTCAATTTCCACTGGAGATTCTACATTCTCCCCTGCCCGCTTATAAAACCCCCTAGGTAGTTAAGGGTTCATTTCCGACCCATCTTTCTTAAGTGATTCTTCCCCTATGTGTGCTTTACCTCTTCCAGAAGTTTGTCCCATTGATAATGATACACCCTGTACACTGGTACTCTAGTTTTCTACGTTTAAAATCTCCACCTTATATCTTAAGAATCGATATGCCCAAAATAATCGATTCACCCTATCATCTCATACATAATGCGCTTTATGCTATTGGTACTGGGCTACCCCTGTCGGATTTTCCCCTTATACATACTACCTTAGCCTCTATCGGCATTAATGAGTATTTTATGAAAAATTTTTAAATCCCGGTTTCCTTTTAACCCAGAAATTTGAGGGGGAAAAATCAACATTCTTCCTTATGGAACAAAACCGAGTAGGATATTCTCAAACCCTCAAACATTCCCGCAAATACGTGGATCTTTTTACCCCAGCTGTGAAACCTCTCTTTACCAGACGCTATCAAGATCTCAAGAAAGCTGAGGCTCTTCACATTTTCGGCCTTCAAGAGAGTGCAGCTGCTTCAACTCAAAATAAAAAGAAAAATAAATAACGAAATAGGCTGCAGTGCCGTGAATTGGGAGTAACAGTGCGAACTCTTCAACTCAGGCGTGGCCCTCGTAACCCTATCTCACAGGAAAAGAGTCGTTTTCGCAACTGCCCGCATAAAAACTGATCCCACTGTAGGTGGAATACAAAACGCACCAAAGTAGTTTGTCTTATTTGGCGATTTTTCGCTAATTTGATTGTTTGTTGGAATCAATTGGAATGAATACTTTTTTAACTTGACCACTGGTCACTTCCCTCATGTTGGGTGTGACGAGGTACTTAATCACTTTGTGCTATGTTACAGGGGAAATTTTTAAATTTAAAAAGGGAAATGACCAGTGGGAAATGGGAACATAATGTTCATGGGCGTATATTCATGGCGATATAACTGTCTCTATATTAAGGAGTTTCCAAACTTTTTAAATAGTGGAGCACTTTTTAAGAGAAATTCGTAGTAGAGCATTTTTCCCGAAGATTAATTTTTCAAGGTGTAAAAAACTATTACATAAAACCTATGGCTACCAAAATTACTGGATAGATGGAATGTTTTCAGACAATTAAATATGTTATATATTTTTAAAATTATTACACTATTTGACTATTACCAACTTGACGTTAACAAATTTTATTTTAATCAGCATAATCGTGCATCTCTAGTGTGCCAGAAGTAGAGATATTTAGTCAGCCAAGAAAAGAAGAAAGGGAATAGACCAGTGGTCAAGATGGTAGCATAATGAACAGAACATATTTCTACGTTACAACAAGACAGCGAACAAAAGAGGAAAATGATCTTTTCGTAGAAATCTGTTCTGGTCAGGTAGACAACATTATGCTACCCTTGACCAGTGATCAAGGTTTAGAAAATAAACATATCAACTCCAACGAAATCAATATTTATCTAATCTAATTCAACGAAATCAATATTTATCTAATCTAATTCAACGAAATCAATATTTATCTAATCTAATTCAACGAAATCAATATTTATCTAATCTATTTCAACGAAATCAATATTTATCTAATCTAATTCAACGAAATCAATATTTATCTAATCTAATTATACGAAATCAATATTTATCTAATCAATATTTATCTAAACGGGCCAGAGATGTATTAAATACTTCCAGAAATTAAAAAAACCTAATTGAATGATATTTCTCATTAAATTAGTAAAAAATCGCCAAGTGACACAATTTTGGCATGTTTTGTATTCCACATACAGTGGGATCCGCTTTTAATGCCAACTGCCCAATTCGATTCGTTTCACGTAGGAGAAAGATGAATCTTCCTCTGTTCTAATGTCGCTCATGATCAGGGTGGAACAATAGCTGCAGAGAAAGAGAAAAGTGTTCTTGCTGAGAATTAAGGAGGGAGGGGGATTATTTCTCCCTCTTTTATGAAAGGAATCATGACATCTTTACTAACAAGTAGAAGAACTGCTTATTAGTGGAATAGTTTTTCGTTAGAGACGAATTTCGTGTCTTTTCTAGTCTATATGCAGTCCATGTATGTTCTAGTATCTCTAGTAGATATAAGCGATACTTTTTTTTTTACCGGAGAAAGACGTGAGGCATTTCCTATACCTATGGTATAACCAAAATAAATTTAGGATGAATGAAATCAGTAGGATATACTAGAGTTTCTTTCGGATGTATATAGGTAAATTTATTTTTCTATCGGAAATAAAAAACGAAACATTTTGGGAGTTTGGGCTTGTTGTATCCAGATCATCCTTGGCAACGTACCAGTGAACAGTAACCAAATAATATAATTTAATAAAACTTAAAAACTAATTTTTTGTAGCAATTATGGAGTTGATAGAGAATTTCCAAAATTAAAATCCCGAACTTCTGTAAATGCGTTCTTTTCACTGAAAAACAGAAATACTGTCACTTTTTCGCAAAATAATACCACTGTATAATTAGACACGTCTAACATATATGTCTCAGGAGCGTAAAGAGCCGTGCTAAATGCGCATGCGTCAAAAAGAAAGAAGATATTTTAATAAGTTTCAAAGTTACTGAAGTACCGCTGGAGCAGTGGTAGCGTGCCTGCATAGCATGCGGCAGCTCCTGGGTTCAATCCCCAGTTATTATTTTATTGTATTTTCCAAAAATATCAAAAATAAAGTCCAAACGCATGCGCATTTAGCACGGCTCGTTACGCTCCTGAGACAAACGTCTACTAACAAAGTTTTTACAACATCTCCACTTTCGGAAATATTTCAAAATAGTCAGTAGAGACTCGCTTAGTTTTGGAGGGTACTGGTTCGATCACAGTTGTTAACTTAGTATCTTAGTACAAAACTGGAAAAATAAACTTTTTTGTCTTTGATGGAGCGGAATAATTTGCTCTAGAGCAGGGGTTCTCAAACTTTTGAACATCACGACCCACTTTTCAGAAACAAAATCTAACGCGACCCACCTCATCTTCAGTTAATTATCTCATGCCCCCAACAGTATTTAAACTTCGTAACTGGGGGTGTTCCTCAACTATTTCGTTGAAACAATAAATTACTACATGCACGTGTTAGAAGAGAAGTTAACTCTTTAGAAAATTAAAAGTTAATATTTGAATTTTAATGTATTAAAAAGCTTAATTGTGGGTTTATATTGAGCCCCACAATATATAAAGGGGGTCTGGGGAACCTCCCCCAGAGAAAATTTTTAAATTTGACCCTTAAAAAACATGGTTTTAAATTGTTTTTTAGTAATATGGGATAAATTGCAGTTGCATCATTTCCTAAGAAAAATCTTAAAATTTGCATTGCTCAGGTTCATCCCCCCGGAGTGGATGGTAGTTTTGCATTATCGGCACATTAAAGTGACACATATAGTATGTATTTACATTAATTGCCTTTTCCGTTCGACACCAAGTAGGGTAGTTTTTCTCAAGTTTCTCTTATTGCTATTATTTTTACTATATGGTAGTTTGATAAATTTCAAAAGTCAATAACACGTTTGTAAACATTATAAAAACATACTATATATTCTGAAAAATTCAAAATCTTCTCGCGACCCACCAAAAACTGACTGACGACCCACCAGTGGGTCGCGATCCACAGTTTGAGAAACTCTGCTCTAGAGGATTAAATTTCCCAAAGATGATTATTTTGTTTATGTTTTTATATGTTTTGTTTATTCCTTAACTTGCAACTCTGTAAAGTAGGACACACACACACACAAACATGCTCTCCATTGATAATTAATGGAGTTTACACATTCAGGACAGTAACTAAAACGTTCATGTGAACTCATTATAAAAAATAAGAATATGATATTTGAAAGATTTTAAGTGAGGGGAATACCTTTAGGCAAAATTAAGTGACAACTCCTCATCGTCAATCTTCATTTCGGGAGGATTTTAGTTCATGGATCCTTTATTTTATTGGAATGCCTGACAATCCCTGATAATCCATATTTTTCGAAGTTCTCATATGTGCTTTTTTCGACCTAAAAATTGCATCACTGGAAATAAAATTTGTATCACTATCCCCAAAGAAAATGACATTCCCCTTAGTTTTTCGACACGAGTGTGGTTACCGACAACAAACGCAACTTAAAGCGGAACAATACCAAACTTAGCCAAAGACGTCCATCCAAAAGCCGAATCATTAACCACACACTCTAAACCTTATCGCTTACCAGCTAGCCGGATCACCCGGTGGAATAAGTCATCAAAACCAATTGACTCACTTCATCAATTGTGTCACTCGACATTGTCTTCTGTTGCAGCCCCTTCTGATGCCGAGTCGCGCTAGAAGATGACGAAGAGCGTGTCGGGGCAGAAGGTGCCCCTAGTGTGGTGGTGGTGCGTGGCGGCGGTGGCAGCGGCGGCGGTACAGAGGGACCAAGGAGTGCCGGACACCAGGGCCGTGGTCGGCAGGATCTTCCGGATGCGGATCCCTGACAACGCCTTTCAGGGCCCCGTTGAGCGATATGAGGTTAGTGGGAAACATATCTACCGGAAATGTTAAATAAGGTATAAATCAGTCCCAAGTTTTAAAAAACATATCTTTGGATGGTCAGTAATATTTGAGGAGGGGATTATCAAAAATTAGCATCTCTTCTCCGGGAGAACTTTTTTTTTCCGTTTTGGATCGAAGTTCGATCTCCTGAAAAATTTCTGGAATTTTTAATTTTGACAAACCCGTTTTCCTCTGTGGTTCCCTATGGAGTTTCATGTGATCCCATTTTGCAGAACAACTAATTAATACTTTAATATGAAATCAAAACAACCACCCTTCAACATTTCTCTCCGGTTCCTTCTTAACACTGTTTACCCTTTATGTCCCAAATTCTTTTCCTCGTCCTCATCCCAAATATGTCAAGTTTACGTAACTGCAACTATAAGTAAACTAAATTTGACCTTACATGACGAAAATTGGACGAATTTGGAACATTGGGAAGTGGGACTTACAAGTCTCGTCGGGACATAAAGGGTTAAAGTTTCGTTTGGGGGCATCCATAAATTACGTGAGGTCAAAAAGGGGGTAGGGGTTTTGAAAAATATCACCAAATCTCACCAAGGGGGGAGGGGGGGTCGGTGAAAAACTCACGTAAACTTTTTAAGTTCGAAATTAAACGATTTTTTTAAGTTTGAGAAAGGAATAATACCCACAGATAAGATACTGTGGTGATTTTTAGGCGGAATAATGTTCTTTTCCTCAAAATGCAAACGAATTGGATAGAAAATTATTTTTAAAGGTTGTAGGTAAATCTCACTTGGGGGGGAGGGGGGTCCAGCAAAATCTCACTAAATCTCACCAAGGGGGGAGGGGGGTCCAGATTTTGGAAAAAACACCTCACGTAATTTATGGATGACCCCTTTCGAAGAAAAAAGTTTCTTCAAGTAGTAGTGGAAGCCCAATGAATAAGACACTTCCGTCTTTAATCGGCTAAAGTGAAGAGAAACCGTTCATTCACACATTTCTCCTTCGCGCGAAGTCACTATCCTCCGACTTCCTTCTTTGGGGAGATAAGAAAACGGCTTTTCGAGATCCATTCTTTGTGAATTCAGCTTTAAATCGGTTAAATCAGCGTGATTCGCACAAAGGGAGGGGATTTTAATTTTTCCAGAAAGCCCTCATTTTAAATTCGGAAGCAATTCAGTGTATGCTTCTAAAGGCTTATTCAGACTCATCACTTTTTGTGTTCATTTTGGAGGAATCATCCTAAGTGAAGAGTGAGAATTCACTTTTCACAATTCAGTCCTTTACTTTTCTATGCAAATTAGCTATTCACTGGAGTAAAGGTGAAACAGTATGAATGATCCTTATGCTTAACGTGCATCTTTTGAGAACCAGGTTCTTAGAAGTTTTTCACAATACTGTTCAATAGTATACTATTTTTCAGGTTATTCCTCCCAGCAATTATTATAACCTATACATTTTTAATTATTATTACCCTATAAAGTGTGATAGTAATTAAAATTGCACTTTGAAAATAAAGTCTGTAAAATATATTCACTATTTAGAATGACCCGATATTTTGTTAAAAGAAAAATATTGTCCGAAAACTGACTAAAAGGTAATGAACTTGTCATAAGATGATGATTAAAAAACTTCACAAGTTGTAGCACTCTTTGTTTATTTATTTATTTATTTAAATATTTACACACACAACAGATAAATCCATTTACAGTGGTGAAAGGGAGAAAAAAACAAGAAATATTAATTGAATAAAACACTTTCACATAATCTTTTAAAAGCACTAAAAGACACCGAAAAAATATCAATTTCATTACATTGCATGTTGAAAATCATGTAAAATCTATTAATAGGAGAACTGGCAATATAATTAAATTTAGAAAATGGACTGGCGAAAAGATATTTTTTGCGTAAATTATAATTATTAACAGAAAACTGAATTAAACACAAAATGTCAGGACAATCAAATAAATTATTAAGAATTTTATAAAAGAATAATAAACATAACAGATCCCTACGAGATCTCAAAGATGGAATATTAAAGGACTTAGCAAGGCTAGAAGAAGAAATATCATGAGGGTAATAACTATTTTTTTTATAAAAAAGATAACGAAGGAAATTATTTTGCACTCTTTCAATATAAATCATTTTGTTCAAAGTCATCCACCATGACAAGATGAAGGATGGGCATCTATTGGCCAAATTTTAAACTATATTTTCTTGGTCTAACGAATTCCCATTGCTTCTGTATTCAAATGAAGAAACAGGTCACCCAGACCAGTGTTTTTTTACATTCGTTAAATGTGCAAGAAAGTATTGCTTCAAAGTAAGCTTCATATTTATATTCACCGTGGTTGGTATATATGTATAACAACCGTTTCTTCTAACATAAAAAAATGATGACTTGTTTTTAGTTTTAATCCTAGATTAAATTTAATCCCATATTTGTTTCCCAGGTAACTGAAGCCGGAGAGAACAAGTTACCAACGTGGTTACAGTTTGACTTAGAACATAAACTGTTTCAAGGAGTTCCGGAAGCAACTGATAGTGGTCAACTTTACATCTGTATAAAAGCATTAGGTAGTTCTATTCTTTTCATAGGTATAGGTTTTCCCAATTAATAGTTAAAAAACAAAAGACATTTTCAATTTTTTTAACTCTGCCAAAAGTTTTGTTTTTATTTAAAGACTAACGATGACCTTAATGTAAAAGAATAAAGAACTAAAATCGAGTTCAGAGTAGTAGAGTTCGCAGTATGTCATGTTTGGGTTTTGAAATCATTAAAATTTGAAAATTGTTTTCAAAGCATTCATTAACATTCAAAAATATTTGAAACTGTCAAATTTATGCAACATTAATTGGCGAAAAATATGAATTACGGACTTAACAATAGGTTACTATAGATTGTGAAATGTTCCTTTCTTAACTTGACTTGTAGTACTTACAATAATGCTTGATTATTACTTCAACCGTAATACTTTAATGAAAGTGATTTGTGTTATATGACTTGTCTTGTTTAATTTTTCTAAATTAATTTTTAAAAATATTAAAGGGAATATTATTGTTTTTCACAGCCGGTGAATCATCAGCCAAAGACGTTTTTTCGATCGAAGTCGCGGACGAAGCGTCCACCAACACCTACTGCCAGTTCGGACAGGAAGAGACGGTCGCCAGCATCATCTTCGACACCACCCTCTCTGACCTCGGCCCCTCCCACAAGCTCCACCTCATCGAATCCGTGGCCTCCCACCTCAACCTGGCCCCACCCAAGTTCCGCCTCTCGCCCTTGCACCGCGACGAGAGCTCCTTCGATCCATTGGCCGTGCGGGCAGGCCCCGGCAACGCCCTCCAAGGGCGTGGCCACGACGGGGCCCGCCTCCAGTTCACGGTCGGCTGCTCTGGGGAGGTTGCCTCCCAGTTCGAGGCGGTGCTCGCCAACCTGGAGCGAACGGCCGCCAACGGAGAGTTGGCCGACCTGACGGGAATGCCGGTGGTGGGGTGGCAGGTGACCGGCGCAGCCAAGCCCCTTCAGCATAACAGAGACCGGCGGTACGTGACGCCTCTCCACGCCACCCCTGTCCCCAAGATGCATGTAACCCGCTGGCCCATTTATACTGAACGAATAGATGATCGTTCTACCAAGGAGGTCGTGCCCAGTGCCAGGATCGTCCCCACCATGTCCTCCCCTCGGTTCGTCGACAGGACATCCTTCATCGACCACCGACATCGGCACCACCACGGCGTGGACCCTCTGAAAAGGGATCACGTCTTCCCCACCACCGAAGTCCAAGCGTCTCCTACTTTCCGTTACCATCCCTTCCCCACCAAGCAGGTGTCCGGCACCCCTCTCCCCACACCCGTTCTGTATCCGGAGCGACCCACGACCTTGGTGATGCCGACGAGAATCTACGAGGTCGAGGGCACCATGTCCCTCGGCCCGCCTGTCCAGCCGTCGGAGGACATTCTGTCGCGATGGTACGTCACCACCAGTGACTTCGCCACCGCGGACATCCGGCCCACGAGGAGCAGGATCACAGTGGAGCCCACCAAGGTCATGCCGCAGATGCCCAACTTCAAGCCCACGGTGAACAGCAGGACCAAGAAGCTGTCACTGGTGGCCGGAAAGTCCTGGAGCTACACCGTCCCCATCGACACTTTCGTCGACATGGAAGACGGCAACACCAGGGACCTGAAACTGATGTTCATGACGTCAGAGAGGACATCTCTTCCTTCCTCGTCTTGGATCCAGTTCGACCCCGAGAACCAAGTCATATACGCCTTACCCCTCAGCGACAACATCGGGAAGCACGAGTTCGTCCTGGAAGCGATGGACAGCGAAGGAGCGTCGACGTTCGACCGGGTTGAACTGCACGTGTGGCAGCACCCCCAAGCGAGCGTCCTGACCCACTCCTTCACAATGACCGTGCGGTACAACAAGTGGCAGTTCCCGGTCGGCATCGACTGGCAAATCGAGGTCCTCAACCGGCTGGCAAGGTTGTTCAACGACACCGACAACTCGAAGCTGCGGGTGCTGACGGTGACCATGGACCCGGTCAGGATGTCGTGGACGAACGACACCCTGCCGACGGATGTCTGCCCCGCGGACACGATCAAGCACGTCTTCGACGTCATTTCCACCTTCGAGCACCATCCGACGAAGGAGATGAAAAAGCTGATGGCCACCGAGTTCAGAGTGCAGGACATCGGGGTGAAGTACGTCGGCTCCTGCCAAGGGATCGTCACCACCCCTCCCCCTCCCAAATACTTCACCCCTCAGGTGCGCAACCGGATCGGACGGATTAACGTCACGGTGGGCGACATCGTCAAGTTCCGGGTGCCGGAGAACACCTTCTACGACTTCGAGGACGGCGGCACGCGACAGCTGCGTCTCACCCTCCTCACCAAAGACAACGTGCAGCCTCCCAAGTCCTACTGGCTGCAGTTCGACACGCGCAGCCAGGAGATATACGGCATGCCCACCGAGAACGAGGTCGGCCGACACGACTTCTCTCTGGACGCGGCCGACAGCGACGAACGCACGGTCACCGAGTCCTTCATCATCCACGTGTTCCGGCTGCCCCGGCGCCAGAAACCCCCAGTGGAGTTCAGCATCCAGCTGGAAAGCGACTTCGACGAGTTCGTGTCCGACACCAGCAAGAAGACGCTGGTGGCGCAGAAGATCGCGCGGTTGTACCGCGACCCCGACCCTCGCTACATCACCATCACCAACATCACGCGCGGCTCGGTGGTGTACGGCTGGAGCAACAAGACGCTCGGCAACGACTACTGCCCCAAGGCGAAGATCGACGAGCTGGTCAAGTACATCATCAACGAGGACGGCTCGCTGACCCCTAACCTGGTGCAGATCATGGAGCCCGAGTTCCGCGTGGTGAGCGCCGATGCCGTGCCGACGGGCGTGTGTCTTGGGGGAGTACCGCCCACTTTCGTCACCATCACGACGACCACGCCCCAGCCGTCGCCGCCTCCAGACGAGCTGGAGCCGACGCTGAAGACGTCGACCGACGACGACATCTACATCACGACGATCGTGCCGGCCGTCGTCATCGCGGTCATGCTGGTGATCGCCGCCATCGTCGCCTACTTCCTCTACTGGAAGAAGCGCAAGGGCAAGATGAGCCTGGGCGACAAGGACTTCATCGGCAGCGGGGTGCCGGTAGTCTTCGCGGGTGAGCTGGAGGAGCAGAAGCCGGACCCCGGCAAAGCCCCGGCCATCATGAAAAACGAGAAGCCCCCCCTCTCCACCGACTATCTCCTCAACCCGTTCCGGAGGGGCACCGTGCGGGACTCAGCCCCGGCCACCGGGGCTAAGACGCGCGACGGGGCGCCCCTGAGAGACACCTCCACCCTCTACAAGCCCCCTCCCCCCTTCCCCTCGAGCAGGGAAGCCAAGAGCACTCGACCAAAGAACACGCAAGCCTATAGACACGCCACCTACGTGCCCCCTTAGAAAAATCCGTGACATTCATCTGATGACGATTCATCTAGAGACGTGGTAAAAGCGGTGAATCCGGCAAGCCAGTTCCAGACCTCAGTTGGCGCCGTTTCCAGTGTTATCTGGATCTGTTGAGTCCGGTGTGACCGATGGACGAATCGCAGAGGGGCAAAAGTGACGTCATTTTGAGCTGCCTCTACTGTGGTCGGTCTCATTGGATGGCCGTTCCGCAACAGATCCGGATAATAAGGGACTGTCCACAAATGATGTCACACTTTTTCTTCACATTTTAAACGCCCTTTCCAAGGTCACGAAGTGACACACTTTTCCATTTCCGCCCTCTATTACATGTCACTCTCTCCTACCAACAATATGTCTAGCAACAAGGTTGGAAAAAACTTCAGACTCAACATTTTTACTAGAGCTGAAGGGCACTGTAATGGATTTTGATTTGGTTAGTATAGTTGCTCACGATTCTGTGTAGGCTTATATTATCCCTATACAACCCAAAAAAATCTAGTTTTAGTTGATTTGCAGTGTAAGACTTGTAACTTGTAACCCCATCTCCTCCTAGTGAAGGATTGATACACCCCATCCGAGTGTGACATCATTTAAAGACAGGTGCTAGTGCTCCCTATGACCCCGACTTACAATAAAAGATAGACCTTTAAAATTGTACTATCGAGAAATGTTTTTAAAAATCTACGAGAAACATGGAGTTTTGGCAAATTTTTAACTCCTTTTCTTAAAAGAATAACTTATTATTTGTAAATCGGGGTCAAGGACTGAATCAAGTGTTGTCTCTGATGGCTCACTCTGGAAAAGTGGCTTTTCACTACTTGTTGGATCCATTTTAATTTTAACATATTCTGGGATAATGGTTTCCTGACGAGCGGGGAATAGGGGAGTCCTCTGGGATCGGGACCCAGGGATTTTCATACTGAGACTTGGAGGGATATCATTTGGAATATTTTGCACATTAATTTTCCATAAATTTTCTAGGGGGTACCTCCCCCTCCAGACCTATAAAACAATTCATTACGAAAAGGAGGTACACTCTTAAAACGATAGTTTCAAAACTGAGTAAAAATTACTCAAACTGGCTCCGAATCAAATTTACTCAAATTTAAAAACATGAATATACTCATTTCTCAAAATGCAGATACTCAAAAATGAAACTTCTTGACCAATATCGTTGCACTCCGATTCATGAGAATGCCATGCTCTAACTTAGTGGTTCCCAACCTTTTGTGGCCCATCGCCCCCTTTCTAAAGGTTGACATACCTATCGCCCCCTTTTTATTCACAATCTAATTTGAATTTGAAGTAAAGTGTAAATAATATTGCAATTTTATGTCAGGGGTCCTCCCCCAGAAAAGGTTTTTAGGTTTTTAACTAGTTATGGTACACCTCTTCCTAATAAGGAACTTGCATGATTTTTTTTTATTTTTTTAATCTATTCTTCACGCAAAAATAAGCCACTACACAAAATTTGAGGCCGATTGAGAAATTTTTCGATTGCAAAAAAAATTATCAAAAATCGTGTTTTTCGAAGCAACTGAAAACGCTTAACAGCATGTACCGTGACGTCACTAATGTTTACCTCGGATTGTCATGTTTGCCGTGGATTTCTGACCGCCACCAGAAGTGTCTAGAATAAAAATATTTATTAAAACACTCATACCGGACACTTCTGAAAAAAGAAATCATCAACTAAAACATAAAAATTCAATTTTGATTGCAATTTGGCTCGATGGATTCTACGTCACTGTGCATGCAAACACACTTCGCGTTTTCACTCACGTGTTTTTTTCTCGACTTTTAAATTAAAATATTTAAGTACTTGTACACTTTTTTGAAAATTTGACAAAATATTTCATTTTTCTATACAAAAAACCATACGAAACACTTGAAAGTTTATGAAAATCTGACACATGCAAGTTCCTTATTTCGGACATATATTTTTAGGTAGGATTTTATTTTGATGAACTAGTTATAAAAAAGTTTTGAAAAATTAAGTACCAAGTACAAATGGGGGGTTTGGGGGTCCTCCCCCAGAAATTTTTTGAAAATTTAACCCTAAGAAACAGAGTTTTAACTAGTTTTAGTGCATTAAGTCTGAATTCAGTCTGTGAGTATAGTACTATTTTATTTCCCCCTTTGAATACTCATCCATCGCCCCCCACTTATTTAGCGCCCCCTTGATAACACAAATCGCCCACCTGGGGGCGATCGCCCCCAGGTTGGGAACCACTGCTCTAACTCAAGAGCTTTCATTTTTGAAGTAACTGCACATTTTCAGAAATGAGTACATTCATGTTTTCAAATTTGAATAAATTTGATTCGGAGTCAGTTTGAGTAATTTTTACTCAGTTTTGAAACTGTCGTTTTAAGAGTGTAGGGATATCTCACTAAAAATTTACAGAAAAGACAAATTATTTTTTTCAAAGGTTCCTTGGCTTAACTTCGTTTCAAAAGTGACCAACCCAGGCTCAATCAAAATGATTCAATCTTGAACCATGTCCAAAAATTATTTGAAAAATTCTTTTTCAAGGATTAAATTTCTTATTTTTCTCTGAAGGTTCCCATTGGCCCCCTTTTGTGCTTATCATTTATCATCATATTATCAAGAAAACATAATTTTTCAAATCTTCCCTAGAAATGTTCTTAAAAAATACATTTAATCTAAGCAAGCACTTTTGGAAAAGTGCACTAAGCAAGCACTCGAGAAAAGTTTTGCCTCCCTCTCCTTGAAATAAGTATATAAGCGACTGGGGGGGGGCGCTTGTCAACTTTATCCCCGGGGACCAGCTTTGCCCTCGGCGGCCTAGGAAGTGGTCCGTGAAAAAGTCCAGCACGACTCATAAAAAAGTATGGAGAAGGGTCCATGTTGTGCAAATATGAACTTAAACATACTGAAAAGTTTCAAATAATAAGAGTACGGGATGATTCGACTATGTCTAAGTGGTCCGCGGACCTCTCCGAGTTGGGAACCCACTGTTCTAGGAAGATTTTCCCTGAGGCCTTGGGACTTAACCAGGAAACTAATAAACAGAGACAAGAAGTCTTAGATTTTGAACTGGATTCGCCGCTTTTATACCCCTTGCCAAGTTATCCTCCCTTTCCGAGAGAAAGTCGTAGAAGTACTATTGTAAACTACTTAAATTGAAACGAGTTGGTGGACTGAGAAACTGTGTGTTTATTTTATCAAATTTAACATACGACCATTCAATACACTCGCCTATACTTCTTGATTACAGACATAGATATTTTTCTTTAATTATAGCATGCTTATAAAAAAGCATATCTTGAGCAACTCGTAAAATTGTTCCAAGGGTAAAATCATTGAACTAACTAGTCACAATTACTTCAACTGCCATCTTAATTTCCATCTCTCATCTTATCTCAGTGCATTATTATCTACCTTTTTATCCTGAATTTTCATCTGTATTGACTATCTTATCATTGTGACTTCCCGTAATTAAGCTGTGATTTTTAACTTCTATTGCAAATTGGTTATTTGTGCTATCCAGGCTAAAAACCTACCAGAAAGAGTAGAGGTGTGCAAAATTTATACTTTCATACAGAGTGAATTTATTAATCAACCATGTTTCAAGCATCCAGCGATTTCTGTATAGATATTTTTAGTTTGAAACCTAAATGTGTATTCGTTTTGAACTTATGAAAATTCATCCTCACTTATATATTCTATGGGTTTCATCTTATTGGTTAAAAAAAATTAAACCTTTGTTCCATTCCATTACAAATTCCATTCCCGTTGAAAATTGCCAAATTGTTATAAGCCCCAAATATCAAATATATCGCCATTTTTTTTATCAATATTAGTATATTTTAATATTGATGTATTTCATTTTCATATTTATCAATATAATTTTTAACTTTTTTAAAGAACTAAAAGTGTGTAAACATGCTTCAGAGCTATAGGTGTGTAACAATTTTTTTTATATTTAAAGTGTACATATATAAACATCTTTATTTATAAAACCTTTAGAGAGATAGAGTCTATAATAGATAATGCGAAGATCGTTAAAACGTCGAAAAATTTTAAAAACAAATATATTATTCTAAAATATGTTGAGAACACTAAAAATTTTATTTTAACTTGCAGCTCTAAATATTTTATTACCAGGAGATAGATATTTATACGCACAAGGAAATAAGTTCATGTTTTGCAATTATGACAGCGAAAGTCTAATGATAATGCTAATAGAGATAAGATACTTTAAAATGTTTTATCATATTAACTAGCTTTAAACATATTTTTTTATAAAAATGTACGTATATTAGTTTTTAACCAATCATAATGTATCCAAATTAGAATAACTGCAATCAAATATTCAATTGCATTGTTTATTAGGCTTGGTTTTTTATTGTTTGAAATTTGGGAAAAAAATTAGTTTAGGTTTTATTGAATTGTAATAAGATAATTAAGTATTACATAAATACAAGAAAAATATTTAATATGTATAATCTTTCTAATGAAGATAGTTTAAAAAAACGTGTTTCTGTTTACAGAAAGATTTCTAAAATACAAAATAAATGTTTGAAATCCATAAAAAGAATAGAAAGGAATAAAACCAAACGGTGCGGTGCTTCAAAAAATTACTTAATTTTAAAAATTTAAGATAGCTATGATGACACAATAGGGAAACAATTCCTCACCAAGTGACAATCCATTAATTTCTGCTCAATTGTTGACTGTTGACAAATTTTATCATTAATGTATCCATCAGTTCTGTTCGAAAAAAAGACCAAATGGACTCACCTATAGTTACAACCAACAGTTAATATATGCTACAAAAAGACTAGCCACCCAGAAAAGAATATAGGGGAGAGTGTTGTACCTCTGGACAAAAATCACGTTTGGATTTTTCTAAGACAGGTAAAATCACATTTTGACCATTTAAAGTGCCCAACCTATAGTCCTAACCTTTGTGAGTACAGAGATATTTTTTACTAGCCAAAATCTTGAAAATTGGATTTTTAATCATTTATAATAACATGGAAAAATTTGTGTTCAAAGGTACAACAACCTGTTGTACCTATGGACAGACCCAGTTGTACCTGTGGACACCCTTAAAAAGGGAAATTTTAGTTGAAAAAAGCTAAGAATTAATATTTTTATTGATGCATTACCTTTTAATAACCTATTTCAAGCCTTTTTAAAATTAAAAATAGATTTTTTAAAGTAATGTAGTTTTAGATCGTAAATGATCATTAAAACGAAGTTGAATGATAAAAGTCTTGATTTTTTACCAAAAACACAAAAATCACATGGTATTTTCAGATCAGAATTAAGAAAATAGTTTCATCAATCATGCTGATTGATCTGACAACTTCACTGATCCCCCCCCCCCCCAAAAAAAAAAACAATTCGATCAACACTTAGTTGTGCAAGCATTTGGTGGTAATAACAATAATAATTTGTTGGTAAATCTTCTTCAGTGGAAATTTCAAATTTTTTTATTCATCATACTTAAATGCGATAGGGTTCTTAGGATTTTACACCATATTTTACATTAAATTCCAAGTAGAATCATAAATTTAAAAAATTAGTTAAGAAATCAAAATATTTGATTTTTCATCTAAAATTCACTTGAAAATAATCGCTGACAAATAGATTACCATTTAGAATTAATTGAACATTTATTAAAATGTATTCAGTTAAATGAAACCTGATTCTAAAACGCCGATTAGCTACAGACACCCACAAGCACGTGTCCGTAGGTACAACACTTATGGTGTCCGAAGGTACAACATGAGGTGTTTTTGCATTCAAAGTTCTATAAAAGAAAAAGAATTGAGATCTGACGATTTCTAATCTCTCTATATTAAAAAAAAGTAACAGTGACCGCCGCCGCAGCCGCCGCCGCCGCCGCTGTCGCCGCCGCTGATTTTGAAAATTTTATTTTTGAACATTTTGAACTCTAACTACGCAAAAACTATTCAAAGGAATATTATGAAATTTTGACCATTGGTAGACAAATGCATGATAACCATTTTCGTTCCAAAACCTAATTAATTAGATAATTAGTTTTGGAGTTATTTAATGTCAAAGTCGAAAATTATTTTTTTCTGCTGCGAGTTCGCCTCCAGCAAAATCTATTTACAGCAGAAAAGTGATTTTTTGCATACACATACTCTTAGGCATGAAGTTTTGCACCTCATCGCTCTTTTTTCGAATTTCGAGTTAGTTTTTGAGTAATTCAATTTTAAAGTTTCGAAATTTTCGAAAATATTTCGATTTTTTCGTTATAAAATAAAAACTAATCATGATAGAGGTACAATATTTTAGACACATATACAGTTATTTTTTATAAAAATATTGGCGTTTCGTTTTTTTTAAAATTCGAATTAGTTTTAGAATGATTGAGATTCAAAGTTTCAATTTTTTCTTCTCTTTCTGGTCTTTCACTAGGGAAACAGCTTATTTTTATGAGTCTTATTTCTTTAATTTCCGACGATTCACTAGATGTTTACGTGCATATTAAAAATTTAAAGTTTCTTAAAGGCTGGTTTTTACTCTAAGTTGGTTGATGATAATTGGTAGACTTGCTTGATATTTTTTTAAAAACATTTCTATTCAATAATTGAAGAAAGAAGAATTGAAGTTAAGAGATGAATATTTTAGAAACAGTGTTTTATTTTTATATCTTCGAGGGAATGAAAGATTCGAATTAAATCATTGATAAACTAGAGAGATGAGTAGCTTCGGTATCAAAGGAGCATTAACTAAGCCGACGAGCCTGGATTGTTGAGATGAAACAAGCGAGCTCTGCCCACTAAGATCGCGAAGCGATCTTCAAAGAACTGCGAAGCAGTTCCGGGGGTTGGTGAGCGATAGCGAGCAGGGGGCAGAGCCCCCTAGTATCAAAAATAAAAGTTAAAATCTCGGGGATTCCCCCCATGTATCCCATTTTATCATATCATAATTAAAGGGGAAGAAAAGAGTTAATGTAGTGATGCACTAAAAATAACTTTGAGCACCTAAAAACAGTAAATTTATTATATAAAATTTAAATAATATTTTAAAGAGCTGATTTCACGTTAGCAACTAGATAGCATCTGTTTACATTTAAAATCGACCACAAATTCAAATTTACATTTTTTCCCGAATTTTAAAATGAGGTGGCTGAAGGTACAACCGTCCGTAGGTACAACACTCTCCCCTACTGTTAAATGTTCTTTCGTAAATTAAATTAATTTTTAAAAACTATCAAAGTAAAAAATTAGAGACAATTTATGGCAAAAATTTTTCAACTGATAAACAGGTTACCGATGTCATTGAATATATAAAGGCTATATCTATAACTTAAATATGTGTTACAAGAGCTTCCAAAATGCCAATTTTTTTAGGCATAAAAATATAAATTTTATGGTTGCAAGAAAAGTGTATTTATTCATACACATAAAGCCCTGGATAGCAAGTAAGCGAGTAGCAGCTCCCTTCATCCAGACTTTATTCATACACATTAAACATATTAAAATAATAGTTAAATGAGATATACTAACTGTTCAGATATATATTAATTATTGAAAGCAATATTTTTTGGATGGAATTCGTGTGAAGTCACCCTTGTTAAAATATTATAATAATTTAGGATTAGTACAATAAATATGAACTAAATTAAGACACTTCATAAGTTGCCTATAATCATTGAATGAAAACAGCACTTAGAAAGAGATTGTATTGATTTACTATTATACGTAGTATAGGATACAAAAATATAATGCGTGCCCCATCATTAACTAGTTCTATGAACTTTTGGGAAGTGTCCAACTAAAAGCTAGTAATTAAAGGGAATATTTTAGAGGAAATAGTTCGTCACCTTAGCATCAAAAACTACTATCTCCATTCGACAACCTTCGGGAATCCCGATCCTTGGCGATCAGATCGGTGGAGAAGCTCGTTTTTTGGTTTGCAAGAGCTGACATGATCGAGTAGAAAAGATCAAAACCAATCAAATTATTTTCTCCAACGATCTAAACGCCAAGAATCGGGATTCCCGAAGTTTGCCGAATGGAGATAGTAGTTTTTGATACTAAGGTGACGAGTTAATCAAATACTTCATTTAAAGTTTCATTTCTTCATATATTTTATTTTCCCAAAAACTCATTGTGTATAAGGTGCTAAACCACATTATCTATTGAAGGTATTGATATAGATAAGTGTTAGGAGGAGGTTCGTGTTTTTCTCAAACTATAACTTAAGCTCATCTAATTTGTTACAGACATAAAGAAAATCAGGTAACTTGATTTTACCTATAAGTGGATTTATTTAATTTTTTGTTAAGTGTATTTTTATTGTTAGACATTGCTAACCCAGTTTAGAGCTCTATGTAAGTCATGTGGAATCCCACAAGTTTGTAAAATACAACAGCACTGCTTCAGAACAAACTGCTTCTTTGAATGTGATCCAAGCCAAACACTAGGAAGTATAATTCTTATTTTGCTTACATTTGTATATAAGAAAACTCTTATCCACAGAAATTCAGGAAAAGTGTTATATTTTCTGCTAATCCTTTCTTATAACCATACAGATTACAGTGTATTACTTCACAAATGATGTAGTTCCAATCTGTAGTCATTGGTCTTAAAATTACAAGAATAATTTATTCCTCTTACAAGATTTAAAGTTTCTCAATAAAGAAAAGTATATATTAAAAATATTAGTTAATCCTATATGATGTACAGGCTGAATTAGTGACTACCTGCTTTATAAAATACTATGCATCAAATAAATTATTCTGTATAATGTGGTTGTGAAATTAAAAGTAATTTATATTTGTTGATCATTAGAAACCTCTTTAAAAATTAAAAACATCCTCAAAGTATTTGGTCTTGTTTCTTTTTACAGCCTGAACTGAAACCTATCTACAATTTACATTACAGCACTGGGAGTGTCTTTATGTGTTCTATTTTTTACCTCTTTTTTAATGAGATCAACATAAACTGTAACTTTATCCAGAGTAGTAATACAGTCGAGTAATTACAAGTCGAGTACTATCAGCCGACAGCCGTGCAACGTCTATAAAAATCACGTGACTTTTTTAATATCGTTGGTTTTTTAGGGGGATTTCCAAAAGGCATATATTTCGCAATTAATTCTTATAAAATGACTGAAATAGGTTTCTATTTGAACATCTTTATAATATTGGACTGTTTCTTATTATATATTATTTAATTAAATTAGCAATCCGCTATATTTTCCATTTATTCATCTAGAAATCACGTGAAGAAATAAAAAATTATAATTTTTACATGTTATAAAAATCTCATCAAAAACTACCCAAAACGGCCAATGTTCCCATTTAGGAATTAAAATTTTCATAAACTGAGACTTGTGTAACTTTCGGAAGATTCAAAAATCTATAATTTTGATATTAATTCTACAAAAAAGTTTAAATAATTGTACGTGAACAACTTTTGCATGTAAAATAACTTCATATCATTGAATTGCTTACTTCCTAGTATCAATTTCTTGCATGAAAAATTAAGTGGTGAAAAAATTCCCTAAAGTGACGTTCCCGGGAAAAGTACCCAAAAATACATTGTATATAGACGCTCCATGAAGCGACAAAACTTTCCAGTTGACTTCTATTTACTAGCAATAATTCTGCAGACAGCAATTGAATCGTCAGTTTGAAGAAGGGAATAAGTCCAAAAATCACGTTTTGAGAAAATCGAAAAAAACTGTATAAGTAATGGAATTTTCATTGTATAACCGCCAAATTTTTACTGGAAGTTCAAAACCCTATTTAGAAAACAGAGCAATCATCAAAACAAATATAACTGTATTCAAAAATATTTTACAGCCAAAATAAGTTGATGGACTTATTCCCTTCTTACACCTTATGAAATTTTTCTGATGAAAAAATCTTTAAAAACCCTTAAAATCACATTTAAATTATATTTCTCCTTAGTTTACACCACAAAAGGGTGAAATAAAAAGAATAAGAAAAATGAAATTCAAAATTATAGTGAAACTGGGTTATTAAAGCAGTATCAATGGAGTGAGTGAATATGAATGGAGTCAAACATTCCCTACATAAAAAAAAGTTTGAAAAACATTGAAATTAAGAGAAAATTTTATTTTAACTTAGTTTGCAGCACAAAGAATATGAGGAGAAGAAAAATTAACTTTAATTCCAAATTAGCTTAAAAAATACAATGAATGGACTTCGATTTCACAACTTCAAGGGGCGATATCTCCCTATAGGGGTTAGTTATTGTTCCCCTCTTTTCACCCATGTGTAGAGCAAAGCTTAGAGATTGTTTTGAAACCAAAAAGTCAATTTGTCATTTTTTGGACTTATTCCCTTCTTCAAACTGACGATTCAATTTATATCTGAACTTTGCATACAAAATTTCGAAGTGCATTTTAAGAAAATTCGAAAAAACCCTAAAATGTCACCTCATTTTTTTGTTTTTTGTTTGTAGAACGTAAAGTATGGGTTTCTCATGAAAATGTTAAATACAAAAAATAACACAGATAAAAAAAGCTATAAAATTGTCAATTACAACGTTTTTGTCAGACTAATAGTTTTGCTGCTAGAGTGCGCTGAAAAACAGTGATTTTTTGGCCTTGTTAATTTTTTAAAATTCATATATTAAATTATGAGAGTGCTTTAATGAACGAATTTATATGTTTTTTGCATCGCTCACAATCCTAATTTCAAATTTATTTTCATTTTGAAAGTCATCTTCTCATCACATATTGCAAAAAATCTAAAATTTGTGCTCTTTATTTGTTCCGTTTTTTACCAGTTTTCTTTAAAAAAATATTAATTTCTCGAAAAATAGCACTACACCAAATTAAAAAAACGTAAAATTTCCTATAAGATGCAGTGGTTCATATTTCGAGAAATTAATATTTTTTTAAGAAAAGTGGTAAAAAACGGAACAAATGAGCAATAATTTAAGATTTTTTGCAATTGTGATTAGAAGATGACTTTAAAAATGAAAATAAATTTGAAATTAGGATTGAACGATGCAAAAAAACATATAAAATTCGTTCATTAAAACACTCTCATAATTTTACATATGAATTCAAAAAAATTAACAAGGCCAAAAAATCACTGTTTTTCGACGCACTCTAGCGGCAAAACTATTAGTCTGACAAAAGCGTTGCAATTGACAATTTTATAGCTTTTGTTTATCTGTTTTATTTTTTGTAGTTATCATTTTTATGAGAAACCAATACTTTCCGTTCTGCAAACAAAAAACAAAAAAATGAGGTGAAATTTTAGGGTTTTTTCCTATGAGGGATTTGCATGAGTGAGGGATTTGCTTGATTTTATACTTTTTCGATACATTATGGTCTAAAACTCCCAAATTTCTGACTTTTAAGTTCAAAAATGTGTTTTAAATCATTTAAAATTCAATTTTAATTTTTACCAAAACGTCAGAAAAGTCACGTTATCAGAAAACGGGCTTCTATTGGATGTGACGTCACAGCGCATGAAAACCATTGTGTCTTCTGTTTTCACGTGGTCAGAAAACGGACTTCTATTGGATGTGACCTCACAGCGCATGATTTGTGATTCGAAAGTGTTTTCGCGTCCAAACAAAAAACGAAATTTCAAAAATTTATATCTCAGAAACTAGGCAACGTAAATACTTGATGTAAACCACAGAGAAAAATCCTAACAGAGGGTCCAACACGATATATTCAAAAGTTGTATGGGTTTGAGGGCGCCACGAGGAACTATAAATGATTGACAGAGAGATCAAACCTGTGATTGGCTGTCACGCAATCTTCTATTTCGAAGGAGAAGGAAAAAGTTTTTCTCAACCAATCAGGCTTTTCCGTCCCGCCTCTCGTGACGTTTTGCGATCGCAGCGCCACCCAACCCATCCAACGTTTCGATTTCCATTAGCGCCTATGGCGACGGACTCTCTGTTCTAGTACTCTGTGATGTAAACGTCATTCTTCATGGTTTTTTATCTACTATTTTAATAAAATTTAATCTCAAAACGTGAGAATACCTCATTTCCTTAAAATGCACTTCGAAATTTTGTATGCAAAGTTCAGATTCGGATTCAGCAGCCTCGAAAACATATAAAACCATTGAGAAAAAAACTACTGTATTTTTTTCCTGAAAAAACTACCAAGTTACTGGACTAGAAGGAAAAAAGATATCTAACCTAAATTTATTTCTATGCTTGCACAAAGTATTAACGTGTGTTGATTAAAAATTCAGCCCTCCTGTATGTTAGGGGGGGGCGAGAAAATCGGCGAGGAGTGTTGTCTCCATAGGTGTCCATTACTGCCGCCCCACGCCATTGTATTGAGTGAAAGAGGCTCTAATGGGCTTTGAAGTATTGGAAGACCATGGTAGCGTCCCCAGGTCGTCAAAGTTCATGTGGTCCACCAGAACACATTGCATACCGGACTAGGGGATTTCTCCTCTTTCACCGGGTCAGGGTAAAAATGCAACATAGGGGGATAAGAAGAAAGCTTGGACATCGAAGTGTATATTTGGACGGCCAAAACGGCCAGTGGCGTATGCGCTGTAGGCCTCGTGATGACGTAGCAGTCTCGGCGCTTAGTGATGGAACCAATGGTACGCCTAGCCGTGGAAGTTAGAGTAGAGTTTAGTTGAAAAAAAGCCGTCCAAATATACAGTGCCCTTGGACATAGCGTTCTTTACGTGGTTGTGCATTTTTCTCTTGAGACTTGTCCGCAGGCGAGTGTTGAAGGTAAGGAGAGACAACAGATTATCAAACCTCAATGCTGCAGCTCTGGCTGGTTAATGTGCCGGTAAATAATACTGAGGAGGAGTGGGAGTGGAATGCATGTCGTTTACAGTGCAGGGGACTGTCCGCTTGTCAAGTAAAGCTTCAGAAAAATTCCAATCTTCAACACATCATTGGATTCCACCATTCCACTCCCTCACCTCCTCAGTAAGATTTACCAGCACATTGACCAACCAGAGCTGCAGTATTGAAGTTTGACAACCTGTTGTGTACCCTTACCTTCAATCCTAGCCTTCGGACAAGTATCAAGAAAAAAATGCACAACCACGTGATGAGCTCTATGTCCAACCTTTCTTCTTATCCCCCTATGTTGCATTTTTACCCTGATCTACCCGTTCTTAAGAACCAATGCCACAAAACATGTCCGATGAAAGAGGAGAAATCACCAAATCACCTAGCCCGGTATGTAACGTCCGCTGGTGCACCACATGAACTTTGAATTTTTTACGTTGAATTCTCGTGCGGGGTTGATGGTTGTAAGGATCAAAATCGAGAATTCAACGTAAAAAACGAGCTTTCAACGTAAATTCGATGAACTTCAACCCCCACTCCAGGCTTTGTTTGGAGTTCAAATGACATAAAAATTGGTTTTGGTGGGTTTTAGGGGGTGCTCTTTCAGAATCTGGAATAATCTTTGATGTCGCCCATAGGAAAAACGAAAGTTGGTGCTTCATTTAATATGAAGACGACCCCCTAAGAACTTGAAAATTTTTCTGTATAGAATACTTCAAATCATGAAAAATGATACCTTTTTTGTCCCGTTCCGGTGATATTGGGTCGTTTATTTTTTCCAGTATTGTACATTTTAATAAGTGTGATCATTACCTAAATCAGTGGTTCCCAAAGTGGTCCATATGGACCCCAGGGGTCCACAGCGAATTCCAGGGGGTCCACGTACATGAAAATTGGGGGTCCACAGTAACTTTTAGGTGGTCCACAGGAAAATTTTCATTAAAATGAAAAATTTTGATAGTTGAAATGAAAAGTTTTGATAATCAGAAATTAATGTTTCAAAAATTTGGTGATTTGGTAAATGAATAACTCACTCATAATCTATTAACTTTACCGAAACTTTAATCGTCAAAAAAGTTTGGGAACCCCTGACCTAAATGAAGACTCGCTGTACTTCGTTTCAGGGTTGGCAAAAAAATCTGTTCCTTGGTTTAATAAACCATGGTTTTCCTAAGTGGTCGGTACCGACCCCTTGAGGTTCGAGGAAGCTCTAGAGGTCAACGAAGCTTTGGGGGTCGATCAAAGTTAAACAGTCATAAAAGAAAAGTGCAGAAAAAATTCTTAGTTTGACATCAAACTCTTCAAATGAACTTGAACCGGATGCAGCTAGAAATCTTTTGAGAATCAAGTTATTTGGTACACCTATAAATTATCCTGATTTAACTGCATACTGACTGCTAAATGAAACTGGCTGTAAAATTTTCCTTCATAAATAATTTTTATTAAAGAATTTAGTCGGATTTTTGAAAGGGGGTCAATGCATTAAAAAGTTTGGGAAACCCTGGTTTAAACCAAGCTTTTTTTAATTTTTTTCTTCAGAATAAGTTATTTTAGCAGTGATGTTTGAAAATGAGTTATGTAAATAAAATATTTCTTTCAGGGGTTGTTTATAGTTGATAAATGATTTGTATATTTCAATTTAATTAGTTTATTAAAATTAAATTTGTTTTTTTCCAATTTGAATATCAATCTAATTGCATTGTTGTGAATAAAAATCAGTGATAATTTATCTTGGATAAATGGTTGAAATAATCAAATTATTTATCTTAATTACATGGATTAATTTATGAACTTAAAAATTTCTTTAGAAAGAGAAAATTTTTATTTTTTTAAATAAAAAGTGAAATGTAAACAACTAATGTTAATTGAAATTGGATAATTGATTGTGATAATTAATTTGATTAATTATTAAATGGTAAAATAATCAAACCAATTATCTTAATTATATGGTATCATTCAAGAAATCAACAGTTTTTACCAATTTAGTAAAAAAACCAACTGGTTTTTATGACAGACAAATAAGTTTTATCAATTAAATCTAAGCCTTCTTTTTTAACTGTGAAAAACAATAACTTTTGTGTATCTTTAGTTACTCTTTTGAAATAATGTTTCATGGTTCCCACTCTTTGAAAACATTGAAAATCAAGGACTTTCAAGTACTTTTCAAGGACCTTGACAAAATTTTTCAAGGACCTTTTTCGTAGACATTTAAAAATTAGTCGTATTTCAAAACAAGACTTTTTTCCCCACATACAATCTGAACAAGAGAAGTCGCTCTTCACTGTCAGTTTGTAAAACTGGCCCTAAGTTATGTTCATAAGAGTATTTTTAACAGTGGTAGAAGTGGGTGAACTAAAAGTGGGGGGATGGCCTAGCCCAAGTCCCCCCCCTCAGAATTTTTTTTACTCAGTTACCTACATAAATATTTTTTGCAGGGTATGCGTATATTTTTTTAAAGTATTAAACCCTCAAATAGTTCGATAGATATTTTGAGCATTTTTTCTGAATTTTGATTGATTATAATGATGCCTAAGTTTTACTTATGCTGCTGTTACTTCTTTCTAATTATTTTTTAAAGAAGAATAAAGAAATTTCGTTTGTGACCCTTTATTTAATTATTGGCTTTTAGATTAACCCCTGTTAAACACAAATATATCAAATGCCCCCTGAGTGAATAAATATCATGCACATAATCTTCAAATGCTATCATTATTATACACAAAACACATCAATTATAATTCAGCATAATAAACATAAACTCATAAACATTACTTCATAAATTTACATTTCCACCCAAAATGTCTCCTTCGCGTACTTCATGACAAATGTTTGTTTATACCCTCAGTACCAAATCCAAAAATAGAGGGGGCCTGGGGGTCCTCCCCCAGAAAATTTTTGAAATTTTGATCTTAAAAAGTAGGGTTTCAACTCATTTTTGGACCCTTTTTTTACACATAAAGGGAACTACTCCTTGTACCCCCCAGAATTATTTCAAGAGGGGACAATACATATTTTATAAAAAACCGTATTTAGGGGAGATTAAACCCGTAACAACCTCTTTGGATAGAGCCCAAATTAAGTAAAACTTAAATCATTTAAAATAAAATTTAGGATAGGTAGTAATATTTTTGAATTCGCATATTTTCAAATAAATTTAAATAAAACTAATTTTAAAAAATGTAGAATGAAGTGCTTAATAACAGACATTGAAACTTATAAAAGTTTACTTAGTACAAAAGTAGTTGTAAATAAATTACTTTAGAGAAATACACTTAAATTCAAGTGCTAATAAGTCCAGTATTTTAAATATTTAAAGAAATAAATAATGAAAACCACACCTGAACACCGTTATTGTTCATTGGATTCTCCACATGATCCTTTTTAACTTGATGTAAATATTCCACTTCTCTGTCCTCACATACGTATTCCGTATCGGATGTTTTTATCTTGAAACCAACTACTCAAATTAATTTAGAATTTAAGATCTAAATTACGTATCAAATAACAGAAGAGAACTATAGGCGCGCGAACAGCAACCGCTGAGTATGATAATTGTTTTGAGCCACTCGCATCATCTCCCCTCTCACAAATATTCCCGCCTTTTTTTGTTTTTACTTTTTTCTGGAAAGGAGATTATGTGCTCTTGGGAGACGGTTGTTTATACTTTTAGGGGGTCAAAGCAGCTCTCTCTGCAATTTGTTTACACTTTTTTGTAATGCGAGGACAGTCTCCGTTGTAAAACGTATTTTCTTTAAAAAAAAACCACCTCGACTCATTCTAATAAAGCTGTCAAACATTCCTCGAAAGATAAGAACAGAGGGACCTCCACGTTATGTGTGTTTGAGAGACGTTAGGAGGACGGTTTCTCAATATGAACACAATGGGCTAAAACGTTGACGAGGGTTTTGCAATTTTTCAAAAAGCAGTGCGAAGAATTTCAGTGGTTTTAGAAGTGGGGTGATGATTTTATGTGTAATTAAGAAGTGGGGGGATGGATTTTAGTGGAAATAAAAGTAGGGGGACGGATGAGTATTTTTACGAAAAGTGGGGGGACGCGTCTCCCCGCACTTCTAGCACTGATTTTTAAAGAAAATTTCCAGAAAAAAACCAAGAAAGATCTGAAAAAATTAAGTTCAATTAGAGGCCGAGTGAAAATTCAAGGACCTTGCAGGACCTAGAACGTTTTTCAAGTACCTTAATTTAGCCTTAAAGAAATTCAAGGACTTTTAATGACTGTGGGAACCCTGTGTTTCATTTTAAAGGAAATTAATAAACTATCTCTTGTCCTTGCAACCAGGGTTCATACAATTTTTCACAAATCGAAATCAAGGAGTATTTGAAAGAAAATTTTTTACACAGCTTAAAACGCATGCTTTGCCAATCCGCATTCCTGAATCAGGTTTTAAAATCACTCACTTTGAAGAAAAGTCTGGATTTTTCCGCAGTAACCCATTATTTTTCTCGAAAATAATGCGGATTGAAACTATTTTTATAGACAAGGTAAATTTATTCAAAAAATTTCTTGATGAAAATCAAGGAGTTTTTAAGGTGGAGTACAGCCTAAATTCAAGGAGTTTCCATGGTGCTTGAAAATGAAAATCATTTTCAAGGAGTATTTAAGGAGCGTATGAACCCTGTGCAACATAAGTTAACTTAAGCATATCAGGTTAAGTTTGTGGTTTTAAACTTTTCCTTTATCTAACTAATGGTTTTATCATTTCACTATACCTGTAAGATGATAATCGGTCACATGACATGCCATTCTGAAGAAATATGAAGTGAATATATTTCTACCGCTAGCAGGGCTCACACTCACTTTAAAATATTTGTATCAATTTTTGTATCAGATAAAACCAAGTTTTGTATCACAAAAAATGTCTTTTGTATCAGGTAAAACTAAGTTTTGTATCACAAAAAATGTCTTTTGTATCAGGTAAAACCAAGTTTTGTATCACAAAAGATGTCTTTTGTAGCAGGTAAAACCAAATTTTGTAGCACCAAAAATGCCTTTTGTAGCAATTCGATTGCAGGGAAGCTTTTGTAATTTACCCTTCATTACATTTTAAACTTGCATCAGTAAAACTTTTCGTACGACATGAAAACCATTATTTTTATTACGACATATAATGTTCGTATAGATTTAATTCATAAATAACTTAACTCTCTATTAAATAACTTAAACCTCTATTAATTTATCAGCTCTTATCCAATTTTTACACCTTATCAATTTTTATTTACTTGAGGTTATTAGATCTAGTGATAATTCACCTCCTAAGTAATTAGTTCTTCCCATAGTAAACACGGGCATATATAGAAATTTATTTCGGGAGGGGCCCAAAATTGTTTCCCAGCCCCTCTCATGTATATTTAATTTTTTTCAGTATATTCTTAGGCAAAATTTGAAACTTCAAGAACTTAATATTAAAAAGTTATGATGTATTAAGTTGCAACTACAAAAGGGGGGCCTCCCCCAGAAATTTTTGGGAAATTAGACTCTAAAAACCAGGTTTTTAACTAGTTTTGGTACCCCTAGTTAGAATTTTGGACATAAATTTTCAGGTAAAATTTGATGAATTTAATGAAAAAGTTATAAATAATATATAGTTTTAAGTACAGAAGGGGATATATGGGGGTCATCCCCCAGAAAAATTTTGGGGATTAGATCCTAAAAACAGGATTTCAACTTGGTTTTGATACACTTTCCGAATTTCAAACATATATTCTCAGGTAGGATTTTGAACTTATTCTAAAAAAGTTTTGAATAATAAAATTCGAAGCACTCTAAAGGGGGGGTTGGGGGGTCCTCCCCCAGAAATTTTTTCAAAATTTGACCCTAAAAAACAGGGTTTTAACTTGTTTTACTGGTTTCGGGGGGGGGCAGGGCCCCTTCGCCCCCCCCCTTATATACGCCACTGATATTAAAGTTGTTTTTTCTACAATGTAAATACAATAGTGAAAGGAAGCCAACTTCAATTAGGCGCCGGGAGGAAGCAATCGCGGATAAAACGGAACTTTCATGAAAAATCGCTATTTTTCGGCTTTTCAAGATCGTGATTCTAACCATCGGACATGATGGCTTTGACCACGTTAAAGTAGTTTTTCCTGCATTTTAATACTGACCCGAGATGAAGCCGACTTCAACTTGGCGTCCGCGGCCGTCGAAAATAGTCGCGGAAGGAACGGAATATACGCGGCGCACAAAACAAAACTTTCGCGAAAAATCGCGGCTTTTTCCGCGATTTACCCGTTTCCAAACGCCTAGAAAAGGCAGACAAGACTTTAATTTGGCACAACAAGATTTGTTTACGTTTTCCCGGAGGAAAAATGTAAAAAAACGTAAATTCCGTAAAAATTTCGGGTCGATCTGTAAAACCGTAAATTTTGGTGCAAATCCGTGAATTTTACGGACAATCCGTAACATTTGGCAGCTATGTGAAAAGAAACCATATATCTTCAACTACGTGCTGGAAAAAGGGTACTTGCGCGAAAAATCGCTATTTTTCGACTTTCCCGCAGAATAAGCGATCCTAAACACCGAACTACGGCTTCTAACCACTATAAAGTTGTTTTTTCCACATCGCAAGAAGCCAACTTCAACTTGGCGCCCGCCGGCCGTCCAAGAAAAAATATCCTAAGAATAGAGCATAATTGGGAAAAAACTTGCGTTTTACGATAGATTTCCGATTTTCCGTAGCTTTTTCGATGTTATCCGTAGTCCGTAGTTTAACGACGGCATCCGTAGAAACTACGGAGAATCCGTAGTAGTAGTCTCTGAAAATGGCGCAGTTTTGGCGCAGGAGCTGGTAAAATAGGCAATTTGTATCAAAATTTGGTTTTGGCGCAGTTTGGCGCAGGCGTGTGAGCCCTGACCGCTAGTCCAAAAACTTACACCCATGATAATCAATGTTGAACTTTGGTAGTGTCAAGGGAATATCACTGCAGATTTTTTTAAATGTCAACAGTTACACATTGACAAAACAATATTATATATAGTAAAAAATTAAGAACAAATTAAGTTTTAATCAGTAATTTTTTAGCTTTCATAAGATTTTTCTTTACAAAATTGGGCTGTATTAGACAAGCAGAAAAAATCATTAGATATTATGACAACTTTTATACATTGGAAGAAGCAGCAATTGTGTACTTAACATGTCATTATTTTAAAAATAAGAAAATAAAGATAAATTCATAACTGTTCACGCACAACACAATTTATTGAACAGATGAAAATTTACAACTTCAGCTTTGTCCTTCTCCAGTGACGTCGCTTAGCATTATACCTGAAAAAGATTATGACTTGATTAGATTTCTATAAATTTATTTTAACTGGAAATAGATACTACTCTACTTATAGAGTAGCAACTTATGATTATGAGTTTATTGTAAGTAAGGTTACATTCTACAATTTCAACATACATTACGATAGAAACTTAATATAAAACATGTGTTGCTTGGTTTAAATTTTAAATCATGCAATTTAAAACATAAAATTAAACTACTAAAATTTCAACAAAAAATGGTTGTTTGCTTTAAAAAAATTGTTGCATTAGAATTTTTTAATCTCTAATGGATATGGAATATGGTGTCATGAGTAGCTCAGAATAACCTGTCAATTCCTTTAATAAAAGATTAGATACATTTCAAAAATCTTGGGAATTTTATCATGTAACACCAGACCAGTTTTAAGACCTAAATAATCCTAGATATATGAAAATTCTAGAAACAAAAAGAAATTGACAATAACTAGTCTCAATAACATACTCTCCCATATATATTTGTGGCAATTATTTTTCTCATTGCAACAGCCCAGGCAAGTTATCCTCCAACCTTCCCCATAGGAAATTTTAGTGATGGGCAAAATCGATAATTTTAGGTATCGAATACTTATAGGTATCGAGTACTTTTTTTCAATGTCGGGAAATGAACCTGAAGGGACAATTTTTTTAGGGCCTATCCATAATCAGACTAATATTCAAAAAACTGAAAGCGATCCTTAAAAAAGCCCCGTAGCTACGGGCCTGGAGGTGGATAGAGGCGAAGGATTTGGCGGGGGAAAAACCTAGCCGCGTCAAATTTCTCTCGCGGATGATAACGACTTGGGTTTGAGCGTTGCAAAATGAAAACGGAAACAGGCTGCGTTTGATCTACAGTAGGTATTATAAAGATTACTTCATTGAAAAATTTAAAACGAAATATTTCAATAAAGTATCGATACTTTTGTGGGTATCGAATACACTCGATACCTATAGGTATCGAGTACTTAAGTATTTGGTATCGATACCTGCCCATCACTAGGAAATTTTAACACTGTTTGTAGCCCTAATCTGTGGATTATAAATTAGTGGTCCTTTTTTAGTGACTATTCCTAAGATCTCTTCTTTAATCAACACTTCTTCAAAACATTAAATTTAATAAAAACAGTTTTCTTCATAGGAAAAAGATATTATCATTCATATTTAAAAAATAGTGGGACCCATTGGGAAAACACTTGCGCTTTTTGGGTTAGATTTCCGATTTTCCGTAGCTTTTTCGATGTTATCCGTAGTCCGTAGTTAAACGAAGGCATCCGTAGAAACTACGAAGAATCCGTAGTAGTAGTGTCTGAAAATGGCGCAGCTTTTGCGCAGGAGCTGTTAAATAGGCAATTTGTATCAGTATGTATCAAAATTTGGTTTTGGCAAAGGCGTGTGAGCCCTGACATTTTTAAATAATTTGTTTCAGTATTATTTTATTTACTCTTCTTTATCTTGATATAAATTTAAAAGTCAATCAAACTGTTATGAATACAAAAAAATCAGTTCCGACCAGAGTTATTCTTAGAATTTTTTGGGAGGAGTAAAAATACTCCTCGACTTTTTTAGGAGGGGTGAAATTCATTTATAAGGAGGGAAATACGGAAATAGCATAAACTATTTTGTAGTATACAGAGGCAAATTTTTTATAAAACGCTTTTTTTAATGTACAAACTGAAATAGAAAGAATGATTATGCTATTTTTGTTTTTAACAATTATAGCATCTGTTAATATAAGTAGAAAATTTTAAACATTATGATAATTAATTTTATTATTAATATATTATTATAAATAATTTATTTTACATGAAACATTCTAAATGAAATATTTATTTAATTACAAATTTGAGTAGAAAAAATATTTTTTTTATTTCGGTGGGGTGCCATGCAGTTTTTAAGCAAAACGTTTGTTAGTAATTTAAAGCGTGAAAATACGCCTGGCTTTTTTTTAAAAGCGTACTTCTTATTTTCAATGCGTGAAATACGCTCTCAGAGGCGTTAAAATTATCACTGGTTCCGACATACCCGTTTCCTTACTCGATTCAATAAGCAAAATTAAATTTCTGTCACTCGACTGATGTTATTTTCAAATATTTAAATATCCTTCCCATGCTGATCCATGGTAATTTACCAGCTTACCTGATTGTACAATCTACTATGCCTATGAATTCTGACGCTGTTTGATGCATCTAACTCGTTCTATTGAAAGTTAATCTGCGAGGTGGCCACTATTGGCAGTGTCCACTATACCCACATTTACCTTACATACTGTTGTTTTTAAGAACTAGTTTGTTAATTTACAACTTATACAAGGGTCAAATTTTTAAGTTATTTTTGGGAGTGAACTGCCCTCTCTTTAATTTGGGCTCACATTGCACTTAAAATTTGAAATGAGTTCACTGAGATTCAAATCCCATCTGGAGTTAATCTAGAAAAAAAACGGGCCTGTCCTTCAAATAAGTCAATACATTAAAATATTAAGTCAACCAAAAAAATGTTTAACGCCCTGACATCACTATAAAAATATTTTTAAACAGAACAGATAGCATGCGAGTTACTTTTTCTGCACTTTTATATTCCCTCTTTGGTTTAAAATAACTCATAGTTAAAAATAGCTTTTATTGGGGGCCACTCAAAACCCCAATGATTGAATCTTTGTTTAAGCATTTAAAATTGTGAAAATAGTCATTAGGGGACACCTCCCAAAACACCAGGTTTCTGCATTCAAAAATTTTAAAAAGTTGTTGTGTTTTCATTGTTGGGCACCCTAAGCCTAAACCCCCTGTTAATTACCAATTATTGTAAAACTGATAACTACCATTTATTTCCTGTTCATTGTGAGCCATTTTGAGCATGACTCCTCAAAAAACTTGGTGAGGGTTCTTGATCATGGCACATATTTCCTCATTTTTTAGATTTCAAACTATATTATAAGAAAGAGAAACTTCAGAGTGAAAAATAATTACCTGATGGTATTGCCAGTCTTCATTCTGATCCACTGAGGAATGGGTCGATTTTGTTTCATCTTCTTGGCAAGCTTCTGCTTGATTTTGAAAGTCTTGTGAGCAGCCTGTAAAAAACAATGCCAAATTTAATTTTTTTAATTTAATAATCAGTAATATTCAAGGATACAACCTAAGAGGAAACATCATCAGAAACAAAAATTCAAAAATTTTTTTACCAGCAAAGATTCTCAACCAAAACTTTGATACCTCTCTGTATGTAGTAGTTTTTTTGTGTGCAGGGATGGATGTTATGTACGAATGTTATTGATAGTGATAATAAATAAGGAAAACAGCTTAAATTTGAGTTAGTGAACCAGAACTGCAATATTCCAATTCATTGAAAGTGCTTTATTTTTAACAAGCTACTGTCATTCGTTTTTTTTTTGTTTTAAATTTAAAAATAGATTGGGATCCAATTTAAATAAAACTACTTTTATTACAGACCTGCCAACTTGTTAACTTCAAAAAACCCTAGATAATACGTATTATCACGCTCTGTAAAGAGTGCGTGAAAAATACGATTCCGGCTAGCGCCATCATTGCGCAATGGTAACAAAATTAACATTTCTTACATAGAACAGAAAAAATGTATCTTTCAAGACAAACTTGGTGCAAACCAGAGGACACACAAGAAAAGCCAGAGGTCTGAGTTTTAGCGAAAAAAAAAACAGACTCCGGCCAAAAACCTGAGACTCCGGCTAAAACCCTGAGAGTTGGTAGGTCTGTTATTATAAAGTAAATATAAAAACTAACAAATTTTGGACAAAACATGAACAGGCAATTTTCAAGCAGGATAAATAACTGAATTGTATCCATGCATTTAAGTAGGAAAGGTTCCTTTTAAAAACTTACATTGAATTTTTAGCAACAAGTTGGCAAGAAGATTTTTTAGAAATTTTGGCGCAAGTTCAGAGTTGCGTATGCTTGGCGATTTTTGGCTGTTTAGCGGCACATTTAGAAGCCAAATGATTCTTTTAACATGAGTTAGGGTTACCATATTAGTCATCTTTAACGCTAAAAACTTGGCGCATACGCAAGTCTGAACTTGCGCCGAAATTTTAATCTTAAGATTTTCTTGTCGATAAAGGCGTACTTGTAGCAACACTAGTTGAACAAGTTAAAGTTTTATCGTTCATTTACACAGATAAAAACACCAAGTACACCATTTAGACAGAACTTGGAGCTGGACTGTGAAAAGTTTACCCACATTATAAATAAGAGAGCTATAGCTACTATAATCCAGCTTATGACGATACATCTTTGTGACTTGGCTTAAAATTTTTATTCAGTGGTGTGTCCTTGAACTTGAAAACTTTATTTTCCTTTCATAAAAAGCTTAAAAAATATGCTAATTAAATCCAACAAAATAGTAACAAATAGTGTTGTAACGGCTCATCCTCCCTAACATTTCGGTGCTTAGCATTTTAATTCCAACTCTCCATTACAAATTGGCAGACAATTAAGTAAGAATCTAAAAAAACCATGCTTGAAAATACTCAAAAATTAAGAAAAATATTAAAAGGTTTTTTAATAGAAAAGAGAATAGTTAAGATAATAAAACTAAGTTTATACAAATCATTTCTAGAATTAAAACTGAAGTTTTTCTCAAGATTTTGTCTTTGAAACACTATGATAATAGCTTTTTACTGTTGTACTATTTGGATGTTGAAAACTACCTATTAAATACAAATACCTCATACAATTTTTATAAAAAAAGTTTAAAAAATGGTAATAGGCACCAATTTTTTATTTTAAACCCTGAATTAATAACTCATAATGACCCACTTTCAAGTAAAATCCAGTGAAGCTATATCTTTGCATGGAAAATGGCTAATTTTTGGAATCATTGAGTTTTTATCAAAAATATTGAAAAAAAAATTGTGATTTACTGAATCAAGTATTCTATTTGCATAATTAGTGCATCATGAATAGAATAATAAATATTCTTCATTAATATATATTTATTGTTATTTAATACAGAAGGAAACAATTGGGATTTTTTATCTCCCATAGGGTTTTTTCTCACCCCTCATTTCAAAGACTACCATAAGGTCCCTTATAGGCAGACTGAGCTGAAATTTTAATATTTTACTTTCATAGTAATTGGATAACATAAAAACACGTCTGGTAAATGAAGCGAATCCGGCCCGCAAGCTGAATTTGGCAATTTTTTTTGTCGCCAAGAGGACCGATGGCATCCGAGCATTGAATTATCGCCAAATTTGGCACTGAAAATCTATGGGCCGGATTCGCTTCATTAACCACAGGGTCCGCGGGACCCAGAAAATTTCGAAAGAAAAGACGCGAAAAAATACGATTTCGGACAAGAAACGCAAATTTGGCCAAACTTCCGGAAGCAAATTGGTCCTGTTAGCTTCTGACCACGGTAAAGTTGTTTTTTCTACATCGCAATAACAACGCGAGACGCCCGCGGCCGTTTACGAAAGCAGTCGCGGGAACAATCCGCAAAACGAAACTTACGCGAGAAGTCGCAATTTTACGAGTTTTACCGCATTACTTTGCGATTTTTCTAGGAAATAATCTGGGAATTAAAAAAAAAAGTGGGGAAAAAATTATTTGAAAAAATTAAAATTTATATCCCAAAAGTATAGTGAGAATTTCCCAACTCCCAAAACTGGACTAAGTAAATTTTAGTTATTTCAGTAAGTTCTGCTGTAGTTGTAAGAGCCCACACATGCATGAAAAGAGTAAAGACAAGCCTAAGAAATAATTGGGAGAACTAATCAGTAATTTAATGATGATACATATCTTTTCAAGGGTCCGATTCAAAAAATGAAAATTTAAAAATGCTATAATGCAAACAAAAAATTTGTCAAAAGGGATTAAATTTGTAAAAACAAATCAATCAATACTTTCTTATTTTATAATAATTTGTGGAATATTGTGTTCCTTTGTTTAAAAACACGTCTTTCCCATAAAATTTTAGGGACTCAATTTTTTTGTTTCCGGACCCACATTTTTTTCCTAAGTGGGTTCCTGGGACTCAGGTTGACAACAGTTCGCTGCGAACACTGAACCACACGTCTTTATTACACACATTTTTACAGCATCAAAAACAGCATAACTAAAAAAAGAAATTTTTGCCAAAAATCTACATCTGCTTATTCAAAAAAATAAATAAACGTTACTTTGACTTGTTTTTACTTTCCTGACACTCTAAATGGCATCAGGGTACACGAGAAGTTATAATTATTTCAATTAAATATTTTAATGGGTTTTTTAGAATACATAGTAATGGAGTGGTTTTTAAAGGACAGCACTCTACAGTTGATGACAGATTACTGTTGATAAAAACATTTGTGCCTACTAGAGTTGTACAATTTCATTCCCCCCATTTACAGATTATAGCACCATATTAGCAGAAATTATAATAGGACTATATAAATAATCGACATACAGATGGTAAGATTTCTCCTGCTTGACAATATGTTTAGGCAACTAGAAGTTCATTTGCTTTCATTCATATGCAATGATTAGGTATACTGTCGATAAAGGCGTACTTGAAACAACAAAAGTTGTTCAAGTTAAAGTTTTACCATTTATATCAGGGTTGGCAAGGTTTTTCCCACCCCCGGTAAATACCATGGTAAAAACCGGTATTTACCGTCCTGGGAAAAACTAGGTTTTTCCCACATGGGAAAAAGTGGGAAAAACTGATTATTTATTGAATTTATTCTGTTCAAAATGAATGTTTTAAAAGTTTTTACAGCCTTTTTTTAGAAAAATGACCTGAAATAAGCTTTATCTTATGTTATGAATATGGGTTTTATCATTTGTCTGAGGAATGTCATCTTTTGATGGTTATGCCCTGTTCATCAGATTATCTATCATACCTTGTTACTTCAAAAAAGTTATCTTGCAATCAAGATTTACATTTACGTTATATTTTATAATTTAAATTAGGTTTTTATTAACATTTAAAAAAAACTATATATAATGCTTCTCTTAAAGACACAGATATTATAAGTAAATTTGTTTTAAAATATTCTCTATTTTTATGAAATTCATTAATATTAAAAAATATATGCAATTTTTATGTTAAATGTCATAATTCTCTTGCTCACTTATATTTTTCCCACCTAATAATTTTAACTCCCCTCCCAAATAAGTCATTTTTAACTAAAAGTTTTTATAGTATGATTAAAAAGGCCATAACCTAATACTTCCATTATTTTGTCAATTGGAAGTTTTTCCCACTTTTTCCCAGTATTTACCAGTTTTTCCCGGTATTTACCAGTTTTTCCCGGTATTTACCAGTTTTTCCCAGTGGTATGGGAAAAACTAGTTTTGGACGGGAAAAACCCAACCCTGATTTATATACACAGATTAAAACACCAAGAACACCATTAGGGCAGAACTTGGAGCTGGACTGTGAATTATTATGACTAGGTTAGGGGACATCCATAAATTACATGAGGCGTTTTCTCCAAAATCTGGACCCCCTCATCTGGATTTACCAACAACTTTTTAAAAATAGTAGTATATTATATGTGTGTATCCTTTCTCATACTTAAAAAAAAAGAAATTCGTATCATTTCTAACTTAAAAAGTTGACGTGAGATTTTAATCGACCCCCCCTCCCCCCTTGGTCAGATTTTTCGAAACCCCTCCCCCCCTTTTTTACCTCACGTAATTTATAGATGTCCCCTTACCAGTTATAATGCAATGGATTTTTATAGCCCTTTCCTTTCAGGTTAATTTTAACAATCCAGTTGAATCATCCGGCTGAAGTTCTAACCAATAACCAGATTATTCCACCAAACACTGTATTACTGGCGAATGTCAGTATTTGGCATGCTACTTCAATTACATGGGTTGGTAAACATTGGCTATTAACACTCTTCTGGCGAATAATACGGTTATCGGAACTTGAGCCAATCACCAAGTGTTGGCAAAAGTAAGACGATAAATGGTTCTCCCTAGTTTAAAATGTCCCTAGTTAAATTCTAATATCATGTTTGTTCCCCCAAGTGCTTTCTCGCCAATGACTAGCAAGAAAGCATTTTTCCAAGAAGTCGCCATGGCCCGGATTCTTAAAATTTACCTCATTGGTTATTCCAGAGGGGTGAACCAATCAGCCCTATTTAACCTATTATTCCCCATTATCAAACACAATGCTCAACTTAATTCCATCACCATTAGGATGCCATATGAGCTCGTAAACACTGACAATTCCTATTTAAAAATGAGTCTAAGAAGAGCGAGATTTTGCAACCCTAACTATTGAAACAGTTTAGCAAACAGTCTCGCATCCTGCTGATGCAGCAGACTTGAGACTTCAAAACTCAAAAATTATAATTCCATGTTTCTGATAACTGCACTTGACTAATCATAAAGTATTAAATTAACTAAACACTGTTTGTTAGACCTGTGAATTACTGAAAGAATTACAGAAGTAGGGACTTTCCACTTTAAACCCAATTTTTACCTAGACTAGCTAGTTAGTTAACCAACTTAACTTACTATTACCTAAGCAAAAACAAATAAGTATAAAAGGTTTTAGACATTAAAACCATGGGTGTCACTCTTCATAAATTGAAAGACTGAACTTTGACATTTTTAATTATTCCCCCCAGTCAAGAAGATTTTCTTTTAATTGCAGAAAAACCACATAATATCATCTGAACAAATATTCCTTAAATTTTAAGTTTAAACTGTATCTGTGAAAACAGGAATATTTCTATAATAAGCATATAAGCAATATAATAACAGGCATGTGATTGTTCAAGAAAGAAATTATCTGAAGTTTTTCAGAAGCGTCCAGATAAGTTACAGTGGTATAGAAATTTACTTCGGAAGGGGCCCAAATTCAAATCCCCATCCCATACAATAGTTTCAATTAAGCCTTTTAATACTTTTTAGATAGGATATCCATCTTACTAAACTCAATCTCAGAAATTTTTTGAAATTTCACCCTAAAAAACAGGGTTTGGGGAAATTTTATTTGGTTTGGGGGAAGGTTATAACTTTTTCCCAGGTCGGCATACTGGTACCCTTTATGTCTGCTCAGGAAACAAAATATTTCGATTTTTTCCTGCTTTGAAATATTAATTCCGCACACAATTGAGCGGAATTCCGATTCTCAACACCTCTAAAATTTAGCGGATTTCCGCTAATTAGCTGAAAAATCACATGCCTGTAATAAGTGCCGAAATTTAGTACAAATCGCTGCCGATAAGTTGGCCGATTTTGTTTCATATTAAACTCGGGACGGAATTCCGTCCTCCGGACTGAAGAGTGGCACCCATTTCAATAAATTTAATGTCTAAAACGTTTAAACTCAAATTAATGAGATAAAGGTAAAACCATAACAGATAACACGCTAACCTGTAATAGAATCTATAAACATCTGGATATTTATACCATATAACTTAAAGAAATATAAAATTTATGGATTGAAATCTTACCATTTGACTTTACAGATGTATATTTTGTTAATTTTAAACCAGTTTCACTCCTTTAATTGAGATTAAAAATCCCAAAATTTCGATGTTCAAGACGTGTTTTGAAGTGCAAATACAGGAAATCGGAGAATTTAAATTACTTCAGTTCTGAATGAGCAACCACGTATCCACAGAGTAATCACAAATATAAAAAAGTTGTTAGAAACCGTAGAATCTAAATTCTAAATTTTATTTTCAATAGTTTGTGCTTGGTAAATTAAGATACATTCCGTAAAAATCATAAAATACCCTTAATTTTTTAATATTTCCTTTTAAAACAAATTAATAACCATCGGTTACTGCAACCGTACTGGAATATTTTGTTGATGTTGTTTTCTTGTTTTTATGAATTAAAGAAAAAAACTGAAATATATAAAGTTTTAAGTTATATGTTTTTTCAGAATTGTTTCTAGCTGTGCAAAAATATTTGAAATGTGAATGGTGCGTTTTCTACCCAAATTTTAGTATAATAAATTTTTGGACCTTAAATCTTCAGTATGAAATAGTCCTAAAAACAACATGCCTCGACACAGTAGTGATACCGACAGTTCATCAAGAAGCCGATCAAGACACAAAAAGTCGAAAAAGAGTCGTCGTCGAAGGTTGTTTTAACAATTATCAACCTATAGATTCTTTCTTTACTACTATTTACGTAAATAATTATATGATGGTAAAATATTTGTGCCAGGATAACTATATACAACAAGTTACCTTAGTCTACATTTACTCTTCAATTTAAATTCATCCAATTAAATGAAGCAAATCCGGCCTGCAGCTGAATTAGGCTATTTTTTTGTCGCCAAGCGGAATGTTTCGCGAAAGAATAGAAAAAACGACAAATAGAAAAGTATCTTGCCTTTTCTAAGTCTTTCGTTTTTTCGTTGAAGGGGGATCCAGATCTAACTTAACTCTTGTTGTTGCGGGGGTATTAGACGTTCATGCCACGGGAGGATCCCTTGAGGTTGACAGGGTTGAGGTCAATGGACGCAGAAGTAGCCAGAGGATCCATTTCCTGGGGCAGGTACAATTTCGAGCACATCTCCAAGAATATGCATTTTCTCAGCTGGTGAGACTGAGGTCTTCATCCAAACGTTCTAAGCAAGATAAGAATCAAATTGATCCTTAACCTTACTGGAAGCCCCTCTTTACTGCACTCCAAGTGCCTTCAATTGTATTAGTGTGCGTCCCAGTTACCGGGTACTTAAATGTCATACAGTAACCGGCCCTTTAACCTGAAATACGGCACACATTCAGAATTTTTAGTTAGCAAATGCTGCTATGACACAGAATCATTACGCCTCGCCTTTTGTGACATCGTCTCTATGTAAACGCAATTTTAATTCCCGTTCCATATGATCAGAAATTTAGATTTTTATGAGAAAGGAAAATGGTAGGGAGGTTTTTGGTTTTACTAAAGCAGCTGCATCTTTAATGGCTTTTGTTTCGGAATGATGTCGGCCCTGAGCCAACCCGCTTTGAGCCACTACCCCTCTTAACAACCGATCTTTCGTGGAACAGAGGGTGGTCGCTCAAGAGAGGTTTTACTGTATATAGAATAAATAATGTAATAATATCGAATAATAATAATATAAAACATATAACATAACAGTTAAAGGTTAAAAAAGGAATGGTACCACAAATTTTCAGCCTGGTGATTGAAAATATTTTCCACTTACCATAAATGAAAATAGTCAAGCCTTTTTTGTCAAAGTGATATTGGTATACTTACAAATTCAGCAGCACTGTCAAGAGTGTGTAGTACAGCACTGTCGACAGGATAATACATAAGAACCGTAATATTACCTTCTTTGCTTTAAAAAGTAATATTCCTTAAAATAGCAAACTTATAAGTATGTATTCTTATTAATATTACAAAAATTTGATTATATTCTCAATTTGACAAAGTCGTTGGGACGAGTAAAAAATATCAAGTATAAGAAATACAAGAATAGTAATAAACTAAATTATGTGCAAGTTTTTCAACTCAATCTGTTTACTGATTTTTAACTCTGGTGTTAACTTCATTGTGTTCCAATTTTTGTAATTACTTTCTAAATGCTTAATTTTTATTAGTAGCAGTTCTTCAACATCCCACAGTTCTTCAGAACACAGAAAGCCAAAATCCCGACGCAGAAGTAGGAGCCGCTCAAAAACCAGAAGAAGGCAATTATCAAGTTCCAGGCGCCGTAGTCGGTCACATTCAAGGTCCAGAAAAGCACGGCCAAGATCCCTCTCCAGAAACCGGAAAGACCGTAGTCGATCTCGATCCAGAGATCGCAAGCATTCCAACCGATCTCGGGACAAGAAAGCAAGGAAGCACTCTAGAAGTAGATCTGCTTCCAGAGGCAGATATTCTAACAGCAGATCTCGCTCTAAAGAACTGAAGTCGAGTCGATCCCCTTCGAGAGACAGGAATTCCCGCAGCAAATCTCGAGATCGAGCATCTTCATCATACAAAAGTGATAGGAAGAGGCATCACAAAAGACACTCCCCTTCTAAACATAGGCATCATAGTAGGGAAAGACGTCACAAGTCAAATTCCAGCTCCAGAAGTGATTCTCACAGTCAGAGCCCTGCTAAAGGATCAAGAAAAAGTTCTAGATCCAAATCTACATCTCCACGACGGTTGGTAGTATATTTCTTCTAAGAATAAGTACTTACTACATCAGTTTTGAAGGCTTATTGTTATGCTGCAATTAAAAGGTTACTACAAGGGTTGTTTTTTAATTAACTTCCGTTTTGCTCCTGAAAAAAAAGTACAGTCGAGTCCGCTTAATGTGATCGCAATTGTTCGAGACTAAACTGATAACATTATCCGATCGATAACAATAAGCGATCTCATATAAAAAAACAGCAAACAGTGTAATTAGATTGTTTGCTTTAAAATCAAAATCATGTAATCGTAATAATTGTATTCAAAACTCTATTTTTACACTAGGTAAAATTTGAAGGGGAAAATATAAGAGTAGTTCAGTTAAATCAAATTAAAAAAATCGCTTACTTTGTATTTTTATAGAAAGGTCTCTTTTTTCCGCTCCATTAATAGCCTTTCACTCCAATAAACCACTTATTTATAACATAATCTGAATTCCAGTAAACAAGGGAAAATCAAAATCTCTTATTAGAAACATCTGCAAAGCGTGGATCTTGGTGTTTCTTTAACGAATCACAAGTATGGATTCGGACCCCCCCCCTATAACAGTTTTCCTTCAATATAATATGGGGAAGGTGTTATTTTTCTTACTCATACTTGCTCATACTGAGTTTCAGAAAAAAGAAGCGCCAGATGTTCTCATGGAGCACATGTTTACTTGTAAAAATTGACCTTCAAAATGAAACTAGAACTCAAAAGCGGACGTTTTAAAGGGGATAGGGACAAATTTTGATAATATTAAGCGGAGTGATGATTCACTGTTGATCACATTAAACGGTGTATTTTACATTAAATTAAATAGGAATGATCGGGACCTGTCGATTTCGATAACATTATCCGATTGATAACATTAACCGTGATCACATTAAGCGGATTCGACTGTAGTACGAATTTCAAAATAATTTTGCTACTGGTAGATAAGTACATCCTTGAGGATCAATTTCCCTCTTTACTGGAAAAAATCGGACATTTTTTCAATTATTTATGGAATTAACAAGCGCGCTCCTCGAACTTATTTCCGGCCAACCCATAGAGAAATCCTCTTTTTCGAAATTTTCCCCTTTTTGATGGTTTAAAAATAAAAACAAATGAATATTTAAAAATAAGGTTATTATGGAAGGTTACAGACATCTTTAATTACTTTTCAACGTAATCACATTTAAATAGACCATTTACCGTACCTTTTCACAAGTTATTCGATCCCGCTTTATGAAAAGTTTGATTTTTCGTTAAGCTTCCCATCGGTTCGGACAGCCGTTTTCCCCCTCAGCGCACACTTTGCCTGCGAATCTATTGATATGGCCTTGTTTATTATGGCTGTAACTCCAGAATCCCCAATGCCTGGAACTTATCAGATGCAAAACATATGGTTTTAAGCATGCACAATAGCATGATGCAAAAATCACCTGCTTTATTGTTAATGCGAACAGTGTTTAAAGGAGGATAAATTCTTTATGGGCCAGCGGGAAATAAGTTCGAGAAGCGCGCTTGTAAATTCGATAAATAATAGAAAAAAATGTCCGATTTTTTTCCAGTAAAGAGGAAAATTGATCCTCAAGGATGTTCCTATCTACCACTAGCAAACTTATTTCGAAATTCTCACTACTTTTTTTAAAGGAGCAAAACGTAAGTTAATTAAAAAAACAACCCTCGTAATACCTACTTGAAAATACAGCAGCTTTTAAAGTGAAGCCGCCTTGTTTACTGATTTAAAACAGACTCAACTTAATCATCTTAAAATCATATTTATAAACTAAAACTTGTTAGTACTTATTGAAAACATACTGTAATTTGTTGTTTTAGAACTAAAACAGGAAAAGGAAATGAAAATAAAGGAAAACATGAGGTAGTACTGTTATGGTTCTCTTCTATGTATTTCTGATTTTGATACTGAATTATTTCATTAAAAATATTATTTTTTGCTTAAATTGATCAAGGGTTATGCAACATGTTCGGCAAATGGGGGAGTTTGGGGGGTTTAGTGTTTAAAAATGAGTTTCCATCAAATTTGAACTTGATATTAGATAAGATATTTTTAAATCAAGCTTTTTTTGTAATTTTACTTTAGGAAAATGCTAGTCATAAAGTTTGGTTATTATGTATAATTTACTCACTTACTATGAATAATTTACTTACTTTTTACTAAAGTAAAAACCTATTTATTACTAAAAATTACAATTTTATAAAAGAAAAAACAAATAATACAAATGCATAAGTTTTTACACATGTTTGTTCTAAAAAGAGGTTTGCATTACAGGATGAAAATTTACTAAAGAATAAAATTCAAGCTGCACTAAAAGCTGCTGGTAAGAAAATTGTAAATTCATTTTTATTTCTATTCCTAACAGATGAGAGATCAAAGGGCATGTTTATACAACCTAGTAACAAAAAATGCTGATTCCTTTCTTAAACTAAATGGTTTTAGAAGTGGTTGCAGCTTTTTAATAGAACCTAGATGTAGATTTTTAATACAACCTAGATGTAGAACCTAGTTCTTATTAGTTTAAATTAAATCTATCGACACCCTGGATAAATAATGGAAATTACTAAATCTGTGAATACCATTCAGCCAAAAAATAAATAAGTTACATTTTTTTTATTGATTTTTGTGTAAAAATGCTATTTAATAACTAACCAAAAAAAACTATAAACCTATAAAAAAAAACTCTAAACTCTTGGAGCATGGAACCTTCCTTATTCAGAAACAACTATGGAACCTTTTTTTTTCATTCCACATAAAAAGTTTATTATTGTTTTAATCAATATGATTAATGAATTCAGAAAACAATGAAAAACTTTATATTTTGTACTTTTTTGTAAAAAAAAAATTTGTCCAAAAAGAAACCAATCAAATATGATTCCTCATAGCTGCCAATTCTTCTGGTTTAGCTGGGAGATTTTTTCTTTTTCATGAGTTTTCCAATTAGTGAGTGAGTTTGCACATGTCTTGAACAAGATAAGGCGGAATCGGACAATTATGGATGAGTTGAATAAGAAACGAAAAGTTGTACATTTTGTTAATAATATAACCTTAAATCTCCCGGCTAAATAGTAAGAATTGGCAGCTACGTTTACTTCTTCTCAAACATTTTGGAAGTATGAATCTATAATGAAGAGTTTAGAAATAAGCTATTGGTTCAATTTAAGAGTGGACACCCTGTATGTGTATGGTAAATCCCATCATGAATTAATCTAAGTTCCTAACTTTATTTTCTTTAGCTGATGCCGATGCTGTATTGAGAGAAAAAGGCTTATTAGCCGGAACCTCTACCATGGAAAACATTGTAGAATTGACTCCTGATGAGCAAGCACAGAGAGCTCAAGCTATTTTTGATATAAATGCTTCGGGTTTTGTACAGCAAGAATTTAAATCATCAAGATCATGGGGTAAAAATACTAATGAGGTATTTATTATTACTTAGCTTCATGAAATCTTAATATTTTACTTAAATTGTGATTTACTTAAAAACAAATCAAAATAAATATCTGAATCTAATTTGTATTTCCTTGAAAGACTATATGTTTCTTTTTTTTACTTTGTATTAAACTTTCATTGGTTTCTTTGAATGAAAAAAAAATTATTTTGTTTAGCTCAATTAATAAAAATAGTAAAAAATAACTTTAATAGGAATATTACTACTTATAAGATATTTATTAGAGATTACTTCTGTATTCACTGCATATTACTATATTGCATTTTTTTACATTGCATTTATTTTTCCAACCAGTGTTTAGTTCTTGATTAGATGTTCTTGATGATTATCATATCCCCTCAAGATTATCATATTAATGGTTCCATACTATCATTTTCAGGAACCTGTTGAAAGTAATCAAAATGGTGTTGATGCTAATTCTTCTGACTTAAAAGAATTTTCCAAAATAAATGAATCTTGGAAAAATGACCCTGAAAAATTGATCCACCCTAGTGTAAGTCTAAAATTTTACTTAAAATAATAGCTGCAGCCAGTGGCACCTCGTGAGTTGATTAATAGGGGGTTCACATCCATTTTATACCAATTAAAATTAACGCAAAATCTAAAAAGAAATAAAAATCTATTAAAAAATATATTTATTTTTATAATACCCTTTCCCTATAAAATACCCCAAAAACAACTTTTATACATACAGTCCACTCAGGCACTCACCTATCTTTTTTAAGATAAAAAAAAATAATTGATGATATATCTTTCATTGAAATCAGGCATATTACCTACTTATATTTTTTTAAATTGAGAGCATAACAAGAGCACTGAGTATGTCCTTCCTAACTCAGAGTACTTTTTTAAAATCCATCAACATTACATATCCATTTATATTTAGCATAAATATCACTTAAATTCTCTTTTAAAAATCTATCTTTTCCTTTACTAACTTTGACAATGTTTGAGGTGCTCATTTTAAATGCTTAAATTCATTTTTTTTATCTAGCAACAATTGTAAAAATTCAGATTTTCAGATCAAGGATTACTCAAGGTAATTTTACTCGACGCCATTTTGAAAAAAACCTAGCCAGTAGTAAAATAATTAATTTTTAAAATTTAGTTGACAAGAAGATAAAAATTACCTTTTCAAAAAGTACTTATCCCATTTTCCAATTAGCTGAAAATATCTGGACCACATAAGAGTTAGCTGAGCCCTAAAAACACAACCTCCGGCGTGCAAAATCTGTGCAATCTAGAATTTCGAATGTGTTGCTGTAAGCTCAAATGTTCTCCCCAGGGGTCTGTCCAGACTTTTTGTGAAGGGTCCGTTTTTTAAAAAATTGTGAAAATCTACTCATACTTTGGTGAATTTTAGTTCGTGTTAAATTATAACTTTTCAGCCAGGAGCCTGTTTTTGTGAAAATAAGCTCACATATTTGCAGTATTGTGAAAAATATTGGTCATTTAAAGGCCAAAGTACTTTGTGAAGGGTCCGTTTTCACAATGAAACCTTTTGTGAAGGGTCCGAAAACGGACCCAAATTTCTTCTAAACAGACCCCTGCTCCCGGTAAGAAGTCGGAGTTTCTTCAGATTCTGATAATTTTTTCGGTCACACAAGTGAATAAAGAAAGAAAAAATGTGTTATTTCTTTATTCAATTAAAACTTTTGCGTTTCCGGCAATAAATATTTCTTACTGAGAGGAGAGAAGGGGGTAGAAAAAGGATTCTGAGCATGAAAAAGAAATTGAGAATGATTTAGTATACTTCACTTAATGTTTATTTATCCTTATATCCGATTTTAGTTTACGTTTTCACTGGGACAAGCCGTCACTGGCTGCAGCTATTTCAGGAAATATTTGTACTTGAAACCTTAAAGCTCTTTTAAGCACCTAAAATTGCTTGTTACTTAAGTATGTTTATAACTTAAAACCTCAACAATAAGGGGTAACTTTTTGGCTTTTCAGATTAAGAACAGTTATAAGATGAACTTAAAGTTTGTTTTGAATAAATAAGTATTTCTTGAAATTTACTTTTAAAACATGTATGGTTACTGTTCCATCATTTGTATTACTAAATATCAAGCCCAAAAAACTACAAAAATTGTTTTTAGAAAAAGTTTTTTTTTCTGTTTCCTGTAGGAAAAGTGAAAAATTTTAATATTTATGTAAATTTTTTTGCTCTATTTTACTATCATGCATATTCTTAAATTGTTAACTTAAATTGCTAACTTTTTAGGATAAGCCTCATAACATCAAGTCTTTTTTTTCTTTCTTGAAAGAATTGTTTCTTACAGAAATGAATGTTTTATTACAAATGGCCAAAACCGAAGATTGGCATGGGTATACATGTTTAAAATACCGAAAAAAAAATAATTTGCTTCCAAAAAACCATACCCTCAAAATAAAACATTTTTGTTCAATTCCATTATCTGTTCTGTTGAATATCCGCAAGCAGTTTAAATTGCCAAACATCAGAAACATTACCAAAAATTGGAAATAAACCTTTGAAAATATACAGTCCTATCAATGACAACAATAAAACTTGGTGATATTTGAATGCTTAGCATCTAAAATATTACAGAAATATTAGGACAGATAATGGAATTAAACTCATTATATATAGGAATACTTTTAAAATCAAAATATACTTTTTTAACACAAAATTAATTTTTATGAAATGTGTTTTTTAGTTGTTTGAAGATATTGATAAAAGGTATGAAGAGTGGAAAGAAAGGCTAATTACTTTAAGAAGACGTCTTTCATGACATGATTGAAAAGATTATATATGTTTTATTCTTAGGTGATAAAGTAATAAATTATTTTCTCCAAAATTTCATTGGTACTTATTTGGCAATACAAGAGCTTTCGTAAACCAGGTGTGAATTGTTTACGTGAAGATTTCCTTTTTTTTTTGAAATCACTGGGTTAAACATTTAGTATTTCGGTTGAATTACTCTATACATTATGAATGGTTAAAAGCTAACATACTCAAAATGAAACACACTTGACTATGATAATTTAAAATCCAAATATGCTCTTTAGTTATATTGCAACTTATAGGATCCCATCTTTAGAATGAACCGTTTCCATTTACCAAAATAGTTTGAGCTCGGGGCTTAAATTTTAATCAAAGAAGTACTTGAGTATTCCGCTTAATTGGGACATCTCCGCTTAAAAGAGACAAAATATGGCCGGGACATTTTGTACTACCTATTTAATCTATTTTAGTATAAAGTGGATTTGAATTATAACTTACAGACTAGAGTAAAATAAAAAATGTAGAGTAAATATTTACGTAAAACCATGAAGTATCAGCTCCGCTCCGGTGAAATTTAAACCTTGTTTGAGCTACAGTAGAATCTTGATTAACGGGAACAAGAGAGGGTCGAAACACTATTAAAGTCAGATAATCAGAGAAAATCAAAAGAACAAGTCATTAACAGAGCTTAAAAGTTGTAATAAATCAAAATTAACAAAATATGCATTTCTGAAAATCTATTATGAAAAGTTCAATATATTTTGTTTTCTACTCTGTTGTAAGAAAAAAAACTGCTGGCTTGTGCTTTGTGGTGGAATACTATGGAGAGGAACTGAGGAGTGGGTTAATTGAACATCAGATAATCAAGATTCTACTGCACTTTGCTTCATTTAAAAAGACTCCCGAAATGTTAAGAGTTCAAAAATGTGGAAAAATAATTAAAAACAGTATACAAAAGGAAACAGTGTTCATTAAAAGATATATATATATATATATATATATATAGGGGAGAGTGTTGTACCTCTGGACAAAAATCACGTTTGGATTTTTCTAAGACAGGTAAAATCACATTTTGACCATTTAAAGTGCCCAACCTATAGTCCTAACCTTTGTGAGTACAGAGATATTTTTTACTAGCCAAAATCTTGAAAATTGGATTTTTAATCATTTATAATAACATGGAAAAATTTGTGTTCAAAGGTACAACAACCTGTTGTACCTATGGACAGACCCAGTTGTACCTGTGGACACCCTTAAAAAGGGAAATTTTAGTTGAAAAAAGCTAAGAATTAATATTTTTATTGATGCATTACCTTTTAATAACCTATTTCAAGCCTTTTTAAAATTGAAAATAGATTTTTTAAAGTAATGTAGTTTTAGATTGCAAATGATCATTAAAGCGAAGTTGAATGATAAAAGTCTTGATTTTTTACCAAAAACACAAAAATCACATGGTATTTTCAGATCAGAATTTAAGATAATAGTTTCATCAATCATGCTGATTGATCTGACAACTTCACTGATCCCCCCAAAAAAAAAACCAATTCGATCAACACTTAGTTGTTCAAGCATTTGGTGGTAATAACAATAAGAATTTGGTGGTAAATCTTCTTCAGTGGAAATTTCAAGTTTTTTTAATCATCATACTTAAATGCGATAGGGTTCTTAGGATTTTACACCATATTTTACATTAAATTCCAAGTAGAATCATAAATTTAAAAAAGTAGTTAAGATCACAAAATATTTGATTTTTCATCTAAAATTCACTTGAAAATAATCGCTGACAAATAGATTACCATTTAGAATTAATTGAACATTTATTAAAATGTATTCAGTTAGATGAAACCTGATTCTAAAACGCCGATTAGCTACAGACACCCACAAGAACGTGTCCGTAGGTACAACACTTATGGTGTCCGAAGGTACAACATGAGGTGTTTTTGCATTCAAAGTTCTATAAAAGATAAAAGAATTGAGATCTGACGATTTCTAATATCAAAAATAAAAGTTAAAATCTCGGGGATTCCCCCCATGTATCCCATTTTATCATGTCATAATTAAAGGGGAAGAAAAGAGTTAATGTAGTGATGCACTAAAAAAAACTTTGAGCACCAAAAAACAGTAAATTTATTATATAAAATTTAAATAATATTTTAAAGAGCTGATTTCACGTTAGAAGCTAGATAGCATCTGTTTACATTCAAAATCGACCACAAATTCAAATTTACATTTTTTCCCGAATTTTAAAATGAGGTGGCTGAAGGTACAACCGTCCGTAGGTACAACACTCTCCCCTATATATATATATATATATATATATATATATATATATATATATATATATATATATATATATATATATATATATATATATATATATATATATATATATAAATTTACATCACTTTATCAGCATGATTATAACATCCATTACATTTGTACCAGTGTGGCCTGTGTTTATCAAGTAATGACCCTCCTTTAACCTTGTGAAAAAAGTGAATGAATCATTGTTCTTCAAAAATTTCTCTGCACTCAAACCTTCACTTTTGGCCTCATCTGCGACAAATGGGGTCGCGATGGCTCCTGCCGCAGAGGTAGGCCCATCAATCCCATCTGTCCCTGCACTAAGTAAAAGAACGCTGTTCACAATCTTATCAGAACTCCAACGTATGGTGGCCGAAAGAGCGAGTTCTTGATTTCGACCTCCAATCCCGGTTCCCTTCACCTCCACAGTAGTTTCTCCTCCGAAGAGAATGCACACGGGTTTTTCTCGCTTGGTATCCCTCAAGGAATTCCAAAGCTCCTGTCTGGAATCAGTTGCAAGTTTGAGCTCATCGCAAATCTGAGTATAGTTGTCAATTCTGTCATTCAGGGCCACTTTAACAAGTGCGATCAACTCATTGCCTACATGACTAGCTATGCCTCTTAATTCTTTGGTCATGATGATAGGGTGGTATTGAAGTTGTATAGCCATTTGTGCAGCTGCCTCCAATGCAATTTGGTTGTTTCCTATTATGAAGTTGTTGACGTGCAAAAAGGAATGCTCTTGTTTTTGTGCATCAGGAATTTTTTGTAGCAGTTCCATTGCAGATTTTGGTAGTTCTGATTGTAAATTATATTTTTCAACTATAGCTAGAGGTAAATTGGGATCATCAGTACTTTCTACTGTGGGACCACTTGCAATTATATTTAGAGAGTCACCAATTATATCAGACAAAATTAGACTTATCACCTGTAAAAAAGACAGAATAAACATTTCTTCAGAGTACTAATTGTATGTTCAAGCCAAGTGCAATTATTAAGAGCTATCTTCATCAGGAACAAAAAAGGGTAATTATTAGGCAATGGTAAGTTGTGATTTTATAAAAAGCAACACTAGGGGTACTTTTATAACTTAAATAGTTAATATTTTTTTCATCCAACTCTTTTCCTTGATTACCCTTATATTTTTCTTAAAACTATCTTAAAATTTACAAACACATACCTTAATTCTAAGCATCCTAAATTTAGTTGGAATTCCTTTAACATACTTTTTAATGTATTATAAAGATATATACTAATTTAAACACTTCTCTTTAAAAAAGCCACATATTTTAACTGAATATTTACTTACTCTAGCAGGTTTAGCCATTAAAGCTAACTTTCCACCTTTTAAATTTGATAATTTCTTTCTCACGACATTTAATTCTTCAATGGTTGCCCCCCTAGATGATAAAACTTTTATAACTCTCTGCTTTTCTTTCAAAGTTAACGGAGGCTTGGGTGCTGGTAATAAAGCTGAACCACCTCCTGTTAAAAAAAGTAATGAAACCTAATTGTAATTGTTTGTTGCAATGGATGAAGCTGAAACACAGCAAGATCCAAACTTAACAGAATACACATAGAGTAATTCAATCAATTCAATTAAGTATTAATGTAATCAAACATTATAATTATATTTGTTATTATTGAAATAAAAATATCGTTTCTCTAGCAGAACTTATTCTCTATACATCCCATTTTCAAGTTTCGTACCTGGTTATTTTAAAGAAAATGAAAAAAAAATTGTTTATTTGGTTGCCTTGTTTTGGGGAAACTGGATCTGGCAATAACTTAAAACTCTTCAATGACTTATGACGTCAACGACTTCGAATATTTGGCATTAAATCCACTTTTTGGCGACTTTGGCAACTTTTTTGGATTTAGCGGTACAGGTCGACGACGTAATACGTGAGTACCAGAAATTACAATCGAATTTTATCAAATATCATTAATTTACTAGAGGTAATGTGATTTTATTATTTTGTAAAGCATTGATATTATTCTGTACACTTTCTAAGCATTCATATTTTATTCTTGTCTTCTCTAAAAAGCATTACTTTTATTCAAAATCTTTACTTTCAATACAAGTTTTACTCCCTTTATTATTAATTTTTTAAGTTGCATAAATTCATGGCACACCCTATATTAAGGATTTTAATATCCTATCTATTAGGTAAAACTAAGCATAAAAACAGAAATTAAACTGTAATATAAAGAGATTACTCGTTAGGAGATCATAAAAAATGTGGAATTGTTTATGGTTTGCATTTGGTAAACCAGTGTTTAGTTTTTTTATTACCTGATATAAGAACGAAAAGAAGGTCAGATTCTGTTAAGGCCGAAACATAACTGGCAATTTTTGTTGCAGCCAATATAGAACTCTCATCTGGAACATTGTTGGCAGCCCCTTCATATACCTTTATACATGAACCTTCTTGATAACAAATACCTCTAAAAATAATTTTGAGAGTTAAAAATACTTAGGTATTTTTCAATAAGAAGAAAAATCTTTTCAATATGTTTTAAATGAGAGTTTCAGTTAAAACTAATGGTGAATCCAGGATACTGCAAGAGATTTATTTAAAAATTAAATTAAGTATTTTGAACTGAAATTTAAAGATGGTTGAAGTTTGATTTTTTCGCAAAAGTCCATTTGCTGACTAATATATTATAGAAGCTAATCCTACATTTGTTTTTTTTAATTTGATTAAAAATTAAAGATAATATTTCCACATAAAAATTTTTCCTATACTTACTGATTTAGTAATGGTGGTTTAATTGTTCCCTTGGGAATGGATAGAATTCCACTCACCACATGCTCTTTTAGTTTGCTTTCTAAAGCTGCAGCCATTCCTAACACTGCCTTTCCAAATCCAATTATGTGAACATTTTTCTTCAAAGTAAAACTGTGCCCTTGAATATTTACACAATTTGACTCCAAAGTTACATTTGTTTCGATTAAATTTTCAGGCTTTACTGCAGTGACTGCTGCTTGAAAAATCCTTTTGGAATCAGAAGTGAAATTTTCAGTTGACATTTTGGATGTTGAAGAGAGAAATAATCTTGTTTTCAAAACTGTTTTTAGCCTCAGATAAAACATCGGAGCTTTCTGCAAATTAATTGTAAAAATTATATTTATATATATAGGATGGTTACAAATAAGTAACCCTGTTCGAACCTACATAGCATTGGTCCAAGGGAATAGATGTTGATGAAATTTGGTTTAGTACATATTTACTACCATGGCAATACAAATACAATAAAATAAAAATCTGCAATAAAACATTATTTTAGAGATTAGATGAGAGGTTAATCAAGTTTTGGGTAGATACATGTTAATCCTTATTAGGTTCCCCTTCATAAAATAGTAAAAAGAAAAAATATATCCTTAACATTAAAAATTGATTCAATTCCATCAGCAGCTCATTATTTCCAAGCTGTTTTGAACGCCATGTATTCAAGTATTGAAAATTTATTATGGTTGTTAATTGTTATTGATATAACTAAACACTTAATGGCCTAACTGAACATTTTAATCTGTTGGAAATTATTTAGCAATATTTCTAAATTTTGGTGTCCAAAAGTGCTTGGTGGTATTTAACAGGAATGTTAATGCAATTGAATCTAAAAAAATTAGAAACTTTTAACCTTTAGGTAACATAACAATTAAAATAACAATTATGATTACATAACTACTATACAAATAATTGAAAACCTTCAGAAAAAATTTGTTAAAATAATTTTACATTCCACTAATCATAGCATCACATTTTTTTCCTATAAAAATCTAGATATTCTTCCCCTTAAACATTTAATCTTTAACAAAAATTGTTATAATTTGTTTCAAAATCCAAATTTATGCTCAATGAAAACTGTTGTTAATCCCAGACGACCTTGTATTATTTATAATATTCCCAAATCCAATAAACAAATTTTTCATAAATGTTTTTTTACCTAGCACCTAAATACTTTAATAGTTTACCCTCAGATATTTAAACAGCACCAAGGGTTACTATTTTTAAAAAAATGTTAAAGCAATTTTTATTTACTTCTGAAAATATACCTGCTCCTTAATATTTCCTTGTGATGTCTTGTACAAATACTCTTTTTTTATATTGTAGATGTCTTATGACTTTCTAGGTTTCTCTTTTTTAATTATTTTGGGTGTTTAATTATGTACAACTGACACCTTTTCCAATCGATAAAACTTATTTTATTTCTTGTATTTTCTTAAATTTTATTTTCCCTATGTATTTTTAAATATTTTTTCACTTTAATGGGATTTTTAATCCCCAAAGTGTAATAGCTTCAATTGTAAATAATGTATGTGTGCAAATAAAAATTGAATTGAATTGAATTGAAAAAATAATAAAAAATTAAAGTTTAAAACAATATCCATTTTTATAGATATTTTATAACATTTTTAGTTGAATACCCCCTCCAAAAAGAGAATCATAGTTAATCCAATGTCAGTAGATTAAGGTTTTCCAAGATTTCATTATCTTAGCAACTCTCATCAATAAATTTTCATCTCACACTACACTGTCATAAAAAATAAAGAATCATCTTTTTTTTCATGAATTTTTTGTTGTTTTACCTATTTTATACATGAATAGCTTGTGTGCAGCTATGGTGAATTGAAGTTAGTTGAAGGCATTGATTGTTTCGTATTTAGAATAAGTTTGATTAAAATGTAGCATTTCCAATGCGATATACATTTTTAGCAAGTTAAAAAAATAAATCCTATAATGAGAAATTTAATTTAGACATACATAAAAATAACTACTCTTTCATCAGGATAAAATAGGAGATAATACTCTTTCATCAGGTAAGAGAGTGAGATGAAAATATGTTTAAAAAAATTATTTAGAACAAATGCATATTGCAAAACCAACTTATATGACTAGAGGCACTTGAAAGTCATGTGAATATTGCATTGGTTTGTTTGTTTACATTACGACCTTTAGCGCCAAGCATGCATTCATCTGGCAAATATAGCAACCACAGATGGTATAATTTCCTATGAAAAATGTAAGTTCTACGTAAGAGCACCGAACACCAATGAAAATACCGGATTAGGTGCTTGTTGGCATCGATAGGAACCACAGGAAATTTCTAGTACGTGGTTGGCTGAAAAATTGGCGATGAATAGCCATCCTCCGACCATGCGCATGTGGAAACCGAAACTTTTCAGACGGAAAAGCTGGTGTTTGTTTATTTCATAAATAAAGGACGGGAGTTTTCGATTTCAAAAATGATAAATAGATAATTATGACGAGATTTTACTTTTGTGCGTGTTTTTTCACTCAAAATATTTACATACAGGATTACCTCTATCATTTTAAATACGTGAATGAAAGTCAATTTAATGAGGATTATCTTCAAGTAAGTTTTTCTGATGATGTACTTCTTCAACTATTGCAGATAAGCTGTGATTACACAATTTTTACTGTTTTCTTAGGTATCAATTTAAATGAATGCGTTCTCTTCTGATACCTTCTGATATTGCTGTTCTTTTTTACTATAATTTATTTTTAATGTAACAGCAAGGAGTGTATCTTTCAGATTCTTCCCCAGTTGGGTTGTGAAACTGATGACCAGAAATCCAGTTTAATTCAGAAGGTATCTTAATGCCTTTTGTACTCTTTATTGTTATCTTGGAAAAATTGTTTAGCTTTGGAAAACCCCTTTAGCTTATGTAGTAGAATTTACTAAAAGTGTTGAGGTACACTAAATAAGAATTATGAGTAAAATACTTTTCTAGAAATTTCCTATTAAATCTATCTATTTATTTACTTATTTATTTCTTTATACATTTTAAGATTCAGGAAGAACTCACTAGAAGGAAAACACTAGAAAAGGAAGCTGTAGAGAGAAAAGCATACATAGCTAAGTTTTACAAGCCATTAAATTCTCATGTTTACACTTTAAAGGTACTATTTCAAATAATTATTTTAAAAAATTTATTTTGAACAGACCGTAAGTAACACTAAAAATATTTCAGGAAAAATTTCTCCATCCGCAGTTTGCAAAACTTTATGATGCCATAGCAAAATCTAATCATGATGAAGTGTTAGGGTTATTAAATATCATATCTAAAGGTAAGGTTGGTCCATTATTTTCCTAAAACTTAAATGCCCTGCTGTTTGTGAGCTTCATTTCAGTAAACCGCACATTTTGTTTATAAATTCTTAACTTCAAAACTGCATGATTTAAGAAAAGATTAAATAAATTGGGGTCAAAAAGATGAATTTAGGAATTACTATTTGACCTATATTTTAGTCTTTTTTAGGAAAAAAGATATATGGATTCCCAATTTTCACCCAAGAATTCTGTAAAGATCTTCTTGAGGAGCTTCAATACTTTGCAGAATCAAATATGCCTAAAGGAAGACCAAATTCAATGAACCATTATGGGGTAAGGTGCTAATTGTATAAATACACCAGTTGGTTTGTATCGTGTTTTTGTTAGTGACTCTGTCTATGCTATCCTTTAATTTACATTCTCTGATGATTTTATTCTATGCAAAATTATAGAGATGGTTTCCAGGGGCGCTCTTAAAAAACTCAAATAGTTCTAGAATATACCGAATTAAATGGATTGTAAGGTTTTTTTTTTATCAGTGACAGTTTTATTCAGAGTCTAAAATTTTAGTGCGAGATAAACCCCTAAAAAGGGTTTTAAATTTTTATCTGGTGAATATCGAGCCCCATCTGAAATAAATTCTTAATTATTGCCTATTTTAATTTAATGAGTACAAACACAAATTAACCGTTAAAAGGATTTTCATACACAAGTTTATGTGAAAATTTTATTCTCATGAAAGATTTGGTTTGTGAAATAAAAAACATGATTTCCCTCTACTCATTCTAGGTGCTGTTGGATGAATTGGGATTTCATGATAATTTTTCTCTAGTTTTGCGAGAAAAGTACATGGATCCTTTAGCCGAGATGTTATTCCCTAATTGGAGAGGAAAAAAATTAGATTCTCATAAAATTTTCACTGTAAGATATGAAATGAATAAGGATACTGAATTATCTACCCACTTTGACAATAGCGAGGTATGTATTGCAGTTGTGATATTAAATTTCTTTTTACTTTTATCAAAAACAATACTAAGCTTTGTAATAATAAATTGAAAATTTTTGATGTAACATACATGCATATCCCTTTCAGAACTAGCCGCCCCAAATTTTCCATTGGATCCAATGGTAATCTCGGGCATCTAAGGATTGAAAGGGTTAACCTAATATTAAATTTTGCCATCTCTCGATGGCTAAACAGCCCAGGGTGGGCCTGACCTGTTTGAGAAGTTTTTTCCAGGCCAGTCTTTTCTTTGCTGGGCATCTTTAGCTTTTTGTTTTCCTGACCAAAAAGGTCTTTCCAAACAGTCCAGCCATCTCAAGCTTGGTCTTCTTTTTCAGGGTATCACTTGGTCTACCATTTTTTAAAGAAGTGGGTTTAACTGTTTTATTACATTTAATTAGGTTTAGGATGTAAGAGAATATCTAGAATACTTTTCAAGATCGTTCTCTTCTAAAGATAGTTGAATTAGTGTCTTTTTTAGGCCAACTCCCTTCCCCCTGAAACAAAGTTTCTAGTTACTAGCCTTAACTCCACATATTAGTCTTACCTACAACATTGTTTTACAATTAACAATTTATATTTAAGGGTAGACTAGGTAATTATCAGGCCATTTCATTAAATTTGAACTTTATAAGTAAATAAACTGAATCTTGATCATATGTTTAATAAAAATAACTATTTTTAGGTCACTTTGAACATCTGCTTAGGCAGAGATTTTGAAGGTGGTGAGCTATACTTCAATGGCCTGAAGTATGAACCTCCCATTGAGAATGATAGTACAATCTTCAACCATAAAGTGGGCTATGGAATTATGCATTGTGGTAGACAGGTGCACGGAGCTTTTCCCATTGAAAGTGGTATTCGAGAAAACATAATTCTGTGGATGAGATCTTCGAGTGTTAGAAACAACCTTTGTCCAATGTGCAACTCAAAACCAGAACAGTTGTATCCTTCTGAAACCTATGGAGAAGGATTCACTCCCTCAGAAGATGTTGAGGTGATAGAGAAATCAATTACTGGTTGCTCAATACATATTTGATACTTTATGAATAAATTTTTATTGTTAGTATTTTAGATTTTTCTCATTTTTCATTTCTTTGGTAAAAAAAAATCTGTAATATAATGAATTAAAATTTTAATTTTTGTTATAGAATATTATATGGAAGACCTATTAATGTTAAATGGGAAAATTTTGTTTCATCAAAAAAACAGTTAGCCTCTTAATATTATCTTCATTATTGTAACTTTTGTTCCTTCCTAGTAAAATGTTAGTTTATGCCAATATTTTTCTTTGAGCATAAAAAGCAAATTTTATTTTATGAATTGTTTCTTAAATTGATAGTGCTTACAAAATTATAAAGTTAAAACATTTAAAAATGTTTCTATTGTCAAACAATTGAATATTAGTTTTTGTGAACTATGTGAATTCTAAAATCTTAGAACATAATAATGTTACAGTGCCCTAGAAAATTTTTCTATTATTCTGACTTGTATTAAAATTGCCTTTTTACATTTGAACTAAATACAGTGCAACTTGAATAAATAATTCAAAATTTTAGATTATTTGAGATTTTGCTTTGTCCATCAAACTGTCCATTAGGTTTTGTTACTTTTTAAATCGAATTTTTAATAGCTCAGACTTTTTTTGTTTCCAATTCAGTTTTAAATTACCAAAAAGTTTGTTCTAAAATAAGTGGAAAGATGTTTTAGTTTTATTATTGCTCATGTTGCATTGGAATTTTTGCTTACTTTCTACCCAGCATGTCAAAACTATATGGTAAATTTGATAAGAAACTTTCATAATTAAATTTAATTACTGTGTAAACCTTTTTTGAAAGCACGAAACATTGGTGTAGTAAAGAAAGGAATGAAATTAAAGACTCAAATCTAAATTTATTAATCACATCAGTCATTAGTTAAAGCAGTCAGATAAAAATAGTCTTTCTGATACAAGCATTTGATTCTCATTGCATATTCACAGACACCAGATTCCACCATAAAAATAAAGTAAAATGACTCAACAAAAATAAAGGCATTCAAATGATAATAATAAATAATGATGATGACAATGAACATATATAAATACATACCTCAAAATTATGTCAATGATTTCAAAATATAAAAAAGCTCTCACTTTACAAAAATAAAACTAAAACTGGGTAAAACCATCAAATACTACAACAAAATATAATTTCTAACATACAAAAGTAAATTTGTTCCTGGAGTCTAAAATTGTATCAAAATTTGCCAAATGTTCTTAGCATTGCTCTTTCATTTGATCAGATCTAAAAAAAAAGTTCAAAAAGATTTTTCAACTTTTCTTAAAATTTTAAAAATATTAGAATAATTAAAATTTTAGTAATATTATTTTGTCATTTTTAGGATTATGACATTCTTTGTAAAATCAAAAATATACTAAATTTCCTATACTGTAAGTTTAAATTAAAATTTAACTTATACATTCATAAGGAGGTAAAATGCCTCCCTGAAGACATGGTTTGTAATTCAAAACTGTACAAAACTTGTCAGCCCATCATGACAACTTTTTTCAGAATGTATCTAAACTATTTTTGAATACGAAAAGAAAAACTTGGCTAAGTCATCATTTTCAGATTTGCAGTTAAATCTAAAAACTATGTGTTACTGATTACTGAGCAATAAATTTAAGCATTTACATTAGAGGAATACCAAAAGTTTTTTTAAGAAAGAAAGGTTTTAAGCAAAACAAAAATTGTCATTAAGAGTATAACTGTATTTAACTCTTGACGAGATTTTCAGCAAAAACTCTAATGTACTGCTTAGATTATCAATAATACTCATTTATAGTATATTTAGAACAATGCAGCAAACATTTTAGCAAATTTAAAATGCATAATACATTAAAAACCCATACTAACTCATCAAGCCCTTTTCATTTATACTTCTAAAAACAGTTGTTCAAATGCTCTAACAATAAAAATAATTCGAGATTCTATTCGTCATTACATGCACAAACTACATTACCAGAAATTGCGAATTCTGTTATTGCTTTCAAATTAAACAAGCACTGATCTTGTTAACCACACAGTTAATCCATACACAATATTGCACTTTAGTTGGATGAAGGAATATAAAAATAGTGTGTTTTTACGCCTCAGCTTTCAAGGTCAAATCTAATCGTTCAGCAATGTGAATCCTTTTACATACTTCCCATACGTATTTGACAAGCTGCTCCCTTTTAGGTTCAACTGACAACACCTGTAATGCAAGATAAAAACATATATACATAAATGAAATACTAATAAAGACATAACTATGTTCTGACTAAGGAGTTATTCACTAATTGACCTTTGCTGAGGAAGAGGAGGGTTAAGTATGCGTGAGACACTATGAGAAGAGGGGAGAAGTTCAAACATTGGTGTCATATCACCTTAAAACTGCTTTTTCTCATCTAACAATTTTAAGAGGCATTTCTCCCATTGCTGGTTTTTAACAGTGAACGAGCAAAGTGTTACTAATTCTAACGAACGATTCAAAGTGTTACTAATTGAACGAGTTACTAATTCTCAAGGAATTGAAATTAAGTTAACTTTTAATCATTTAAAAATTGGGATTAACTTCAGATTCAAAAAAGTAGTAACATCACAATGGGAGAGTTGCTAAATATGACAGCTTGTTACTTGGGGAAGGGGCACATATCCCCTGAACACAAGGTTACATTAGTCCTGTTCATATGGCTTAACTTATCTACCTGGATAAAAGAGGGAGAAGGTGATTTCCGAAGGGTATCTGGATAACTGTTAAAGAGCTTGTTCATATTTATACTTGTTTGACCAGGAGAAAGTCACATGACCAGTGAGCTTGTCGGTCCGTATCGTATTTTATGAGTTGGGATCAATGTGTGTATGAATATTTTTATTTATTACCTAAAATATCCAAAAAAAGGTAATTTTTCATCGTTTTAAAACTCAATAAGTTTAATTTCACCCACATTGCCCTGTATTACAGCAGGGTAAATCCTCCAAGGGACAAACAGGAAAAGTTTTCAATGAATCAAAAATTGGCCATGGTTTTCCTGAAGTGCTACGAGTTAACTTACCCGGGAAATGGAAAACTTCAAAGCAGATATGGTAACGACTATTGGATTAACCTCGAATCGAGTGATTGGTGACACTTTTAAAAGCTTTTCTACACTATAACAAGATTGGATTCTAAAATGCTTTTCAGCACAAGATATTAAGCTTCGATTTGGAGCTGCTGTTCCTCATCTATCATTAGAGTGAACTTATATTCATTACATTTTAGATTTAGAGACCTGCATTCTATTTTCAAGGTCATGTATTTAAAGCGACTTCATTAAAATGATAACAAGCCTAGGAAAGAAAGTATCAGAGTGAAAAGTATTCAGGTGAACAAAAATATAGGGGAAGCAGGGTGATAAAACTTGTTTTTCTCTTTTTATCCAGGTTACATGGCTCCTATGAACGGCACTATTATTTCAAAAGGGACAGCTTTATTAAGTAAAAGTTTACACTGAAAAGTTAAAATTCAATTTAAAATAAATAATATAATAAGAATAACAAATGAAAGTTATTTTATATTTAAACCTAAAATTATATACGTACTTTACAGTTGAAACCTTTAAACGCACATGTAAAATATATTACTACTATATCTCTAAACACAAAAGTCACAACTATTATCAGGTTAAGTGTTTAATTCCAAAGAACAATACCTTAAGTCAATTCTTTCACAGATATGGATTAGAGTTTCCCTTTTAATAATAATTGGCTGGTAATCTAGCTAATTTTTTATTATATTAGTAAAAAATAGTCCTCTTAACAAGATAAGATTATCTCTTAAGATAATCTCATAGTTGTAGATACAAAATTATCTATTGACAATAAAAAGTTAACATTTATTTTAAAATGAGGCACAATGACATTGTTGAAATAGTTTAATAATCATAAATTTCATACTTGTCCATTTCTAGATATTGCTATGATGCCCTCTGTTTCTTTGTGAAAAGCAGTACTGAATATGATGTCAGTACACAAATTGACACTACACAATGTTGTACAGGTTTCCATATCACATAGATGCATAACACCATACTTGGTCACGATATATACGAGGCCAAGTTTCGAACTTGCCTACATTGAAGAAAATATTTTTATTACATAAAATCAAGTTTTACAATGAAAACAAAAAACTGAATGGTGCGATAAAAATACAAATTAGGTTACAGAGATAATGAGAAAGTAAATGAGATAGTGTGGTTTCAGTGTATAATGAAATATTAATATTTAAATGTAAAATCGCTTACTTGAACCGATGAAGGAAAGTCATACCGATACCATTCATCTGAGAACTCAATAGTGCCAGTATGTGAAGTGTAAGCTAAGTTTCCACTTAGATGCGGTCCCAGTTCAACCACATGGAGCTAATAAAAATATTATTTGTTACATAAACATTAGGTACTATTAATAATTCCTAATACCTGGCAATACAAATGTTTTCAATCTAAATTATGTAAAAGTAGAACCTTGATATAGTGACCCCTAATGGCACCAATAATATATGGTCATTGTAATGGAGGGACATTAAAATGAATTTGGAAAAAGTAGAATCAGAACATAAAAAATAAAATATTGAGAAACTGCCTGGAATCAAACATTGTTATACGCCAGGTGGAAAGTGTTAAGGGGACATCCATGAGGTCAAAAAGGGAGGAGGGGGTCCCAGCAAAATCTCCTCATGGGGGAAGGGGATAGTCAATTAAAATCCCACATCAACTTTTAGTTTAAAGAATATACGCTTCCCCCCCATCTTTTTCTGGAAAAATCTGGGCATTAGTCGTTAGCCAGTCAGTTGTCATAGTTATAAGTTACAAGACCATGTTTTTTATTTCAAAAGGATTTGTATCAAAACTTTTGCAGTGTCTATGTCAAGCGTCATGCCAGAAAGACGAAACAAATGAGGCTAGAACATATCGTGGAACTTTATTTCTTTAGAGGTAATCTGTCAGGAGAATTTGAGGGGGGAGAGGCGTCCTGCAAAATCCCACCAGGAGGGGAGGGAGGGGTCTAAAATTTGGAAAAACACCACACTAGATTTATGGATGCCCTCTAAGCCAGTGGTCCCCAACCTTTTTACCACCACGGACCGGTCAACGTTTGACAATTTTACCGCGGCCCACTGGGGGGCGTTGATTGTTTACATTTTAAATTATTTTGATTTATTAATTTTAATTTAATTGTATTTAAACATGGTTTCAAAATAAAATACAGTTACACCAAAAATTTGTGATATATAATTCATTGTATTCAATAATTTTGAGTATAAACCTAGGAACTTAAATTCATTTTCAATGAAATGATCGGCCCGCGGACCGGTACCATTTGATCCACGGACCGGCACCGGTCCGCGGACCGGGGGTTGGGGACCACTGCTCTAAGCAATCAATGGGAAAATTAAGAACTTTATTAATAGAAACAGTTTGGTTTCAGAAATTCTTCCAGTATCCGTTTTTCTCTACTTTAGTCTGATTTTTATGAATTCTGACTGAAATTGGTGGTTGCTATACCAAAAATGGATGTGTTCGTGGGCACTGTAACAAATTAAATAAAAGTAACATTATTCCTACAATAAAATATAATCAGTACTTTAACTACCGGTCATTGTTACACAGGGGTGGTTATAAAGAGGTTCAACTGTATTTTAATAACTTTTAAATTGTCATATAATTTTTATTGAAACTATACTTTTCACTGCTAGGGAAAAAAGTTTAAAAATAGAATCTACCTTTCCATGCATGTCTGACCCTCTTGAAGCTGCAATAAGGACACAAGATGGCTGAACATTTCCCTTAAACTGGTAGGAAGTAAAACAGACACAATGAGCTTCAATATTCTGGCACAGGTTATGGTCAACTGAATAGATTTGAGTAAGCCCAAGTACTTGGTTGTCCTGAAATAAAACATTTAGAGAAATAATTAAATAAGACAAGAAATTGTAGAAATTTTGGTCAAATTAATTAAGCTGATTAACAATGTTCAAGATTCAAGACTTAATTCAATTTAAATTTTATTTAATGATTTTTTTAAAAAAATGTTAAATTTGCATAATAAAACAACATTTGTGCATCAGCATAGAAAGTTTGCAGTTTTAGTTTTTATGATTGATTTATATTATTGGAATGTTGAAAAAATATTGGTCTTACTTCAGCTGAGAGTCCAGTCAGGGCAAACCATTTCATATTAGCATCAGAAACATAATGCACAAGTTGAACATTTTTCATACGAGTATCTCTAGTAAATATTTTCACAGGAATATGATTTCCTATAAATAAATTTGCAATCAGATTTTGAAAATCAAGTTACCAAGTTCAAAAGCAACAGAAAATTTTTATCCTTTATAATTAGCAAAATAATTGGTACATTTTTGACTTATTGTAGAAATAAGATTTGTGTATATAGATTAAAAATTATATGGAAATCAAGTGCTTTGTAATAATACACACAACAAAATAATTTGAAAGGCTAGAAAAAAATCATGGATAAACATGATTAAAGAAACTTTGTAAATTAAAATAATATTGATGAGAATTAAGTATGGAAAGACATACTTTAGAGTACCTACTTTTTTTGTTTTTTTTTTCAATACTTATAAATATGGAAGTTAGTTTTTAATTAAAATGAAGGATTTTAAACTGGCTTAACTCAGACTGGGCCTTTGAAGCTTGATCTCTTTGTTAATCACCGTAGGTGATATCAGCGCCAGCAACGCCAGGTCAACAAAAAAAATTTGGTTCTTACGTATTAATACCATCGACTGTACTGCTTAATCAAAAACGTTATTAAATCCCATTGACTTTTCTATTGATGGGCCGCTGAATTAGACGGCCCCTGAACAGTCAACGGCATAATACGCAAGTACCCAAAATTTTAGATACTAGTTCAATTTTAAAATTATCTCAGCTAAACTTTGTTACTCACCATCTTCAATATTCCAATGATATACAATAATGTCAGATACAATGACAATTGTGGTTGAGTCTACCCATGTCCAAAAGTGAATACAGTGTGTGAAAGAGCACCTGTGTAAACATTTGCGACTTCTGAGATCGTATATTTGAAAAGTGGAGCCAGCTGAAAGGGAAAACATTATTTTAAAACTATAAAATTAATGGAAATAATAAGAATCAATTACTAAAAGATTGATTAGTTGTCCAAAATTTCAGAGAAATATAAATTTTATGAGTTAGAAGCTTTATAATTTCATAGATTTAAACAAAAAAATTCCAAAGAATTCTGAATAAAGGAAACTTTTCATAATTTTTTAATTATTTAAAAAATAGTTGTTCCACCAAAACCATCTTTAATGAATCAAGATCCTAGTTGGTATTGTTTCATTTTGTTGAGAAAGATTGTTGTATAGTCAGCATTGCTAATGTTATCAACTTTGGCAAAGATCACTGATAACAACATTCAATCACAAGCAGCAGTTTTTTAAGCCATTCTGAATACATTAAGATTTTTAAAAAATTTGACTGAAATTATCCATTAAAGCACCAAATATTATCACAGAACAGTGATTATTTTTCATAATTAACAAAGAAAAACAACCTTTAACTGCTATGATTGGTTTTGTAGGGTTCATCTGAGCACAGTCTGCATGTGCCTTCCATGTCTCAGGTAGTGTGTGATGAGGATTGAGAACTGTTATGGCAGTCACACTTTCCAAATTTGATCCCCTGAAACAGAAAACAAAATATGATACACGTGCAAACAATTCAGGTTAATATTTTCTTTTTGTTAAGAGGTTCTACTGTTCAATCCTTTTATAATGCCCTATTTAGATATATAAACTTAAAGAATTATCACAATAGCCTCAAAAGAACTATTCAAAAAGTGCAAATTTTGATTTTATGAGCAGAGCATAAAGCAAATTTAAACAAAAGTTAAAATTTCAAACAAAATCTTTTAAAAAAACTTATTTTGACTTAATTTTAAACTTGAGTAAGAATATAATATTAGATAATAAGAACACCAACTTACAATAAAGAGTGCCTTATACAGATCCACTGATCGGATGTCATTGTCACACGAGGCCATGTTATATGTTCCAAAGGAATACGCAAATGTGTCAACTAGAAAAATAAGGAACATTCAAACCTCAAGGAGAAAAATTTCTTCAGAAATAAAGTTACAAAATAAAAAGCCCAAAAATCAGACAAACCTGAAGTAGTTCTGTAATACGGAGAGGAGGCCTCAACGTATAGTCTCGTCTCAACATCATAAATGCCTAGGAGGCAGTTTAGAGATTACCCTAATGAAAAATACTTTGGTTCAATTAAAGAACACATTCAATGAACTATAGTATTTTATAAAGAAAAAGTATTCACTAATTGCAGTATTTAACACCCAGTTATTCATCAAGTTATTAAAGAAATTATGGATCTAAGACATATGCGCAGCTAGAACTTTTGACAGATATATCTTGAAGGAGGCTTTTCACCTCCTTATAAAATACTAAATTCAATTGTTAAAAATAATGAACACAATATAAAATTGATGTAAAAATGCTAAAATAAAATGCAAAATTTAAAATAAAACTGCTTACTAAAAGAGTAAGATTAGACAATCCATCATGAAACAGATACAGAATGCATCCAAACTTCAAAAACAACTCTTTCTAAACAGACACCTTTTACACACACAACTCTGGCAAGTTGCCCCTACACATTTCTTTAGCCTTGGGTATGGGTATATTTATAGCCACTTTGAAATCTTCCCAGAAAAATGCTTTCTTGTCACCTGATTGGAGTATTTAATGTGTTAAGTAACTAGATGGATCTTGTTTGTGACATATTTTCAAACTATAGACCAAAAGAATTTCCAAGAGTTTTCAAATGTTTGTATACTAGTAATACCTACCTGCTGTGCAAACAAACAGAATCATCATGAATCAGTTCATATAATCGTAAATAAGCTCAGAAGTATTGCACCTGAAGAGTATTTTTTTAATGTTTTATTTCATTTCATACTTATATACTTCTCAGTTCTGAGATTCTGTTATGAAAAAGCAAATAAACTATTATTAATTCAGTACCAAGTTATCCATTACCATGAACAAAACTATTGTTTACAAGGAGATTTATTACATTATTTTGCCCTTCTGTTACATAGTACAGGTTTTTTTTTAATTAATTTTTTTTTAAGTTAGCAAATCCCAAATTTGGCTTTTTTACCTTTATAAACATACTTCTCATAATAAAAATATCCTTTCCCTTAACCAACAGGAATATAAAAATTGAAGATAGTTAAAATATTGACATAGATTGCACAAAAAAATTTTTTTATTAAATCTTCTGTTGTGGTTTATAAGGGCCAAAGGTGATAATTCAATATTCACTTTCTTAAGGACCAGTGGCGGCTCGATGGTAAAATTATAAGGGGTGCTGCTCCGGCGGTACCAAGTTGGCAACATATTTTAAGCGATATAATGCCAAATGATACTTCACAAAAACATGAAAAGATGGGAACAATATAAAATTTGGATTTCACACTTAATAAGCATTCAAAAACTGTCACTTACCTATATTTAGCTGATTATTACGAATATGAAGAATCAAATATGAAGTCTATTTCATTTAGTATCTCAAAAGCAAATGAAACTAAATCAACATTTCCAATTCAATCTGTTCATTATAAAAATAAATAAAAATTTGGCTACAAAAAATTAAACATAAATCTTTGTTGACTTGCAAACATCAGAGAAGAGAGAGATTCTGTTCTCTCTCTGTTGAGAAGAAAAAAAAGCTATAAATAAAAAATTAAAACATCGTTGGAGTTGGAGTAATGAAAGCTAAAAAGCCAATGGGATTTATTAGTAGTAGAAATCGTTTATTTTTATTTCCCCCTCAGTTTGTTTTTTATAGCTCTCTCAAGAGAAAAGGCTATCATTCTTTTGGTCGGGGCTGCTGAAAAGCAGCCCCTTTTCTCCTAACAGATTCGCATGCTAAATTCTTGATATTTTCATTTGATATGATAGAGCTAATCGTCGCTTAAGGCGCAAAATGACATAACTGACATTTTGGCCATTTTGAGTTATGCATCAATCTTTATGCAAATCTCTGCCCCGGATCACCTGGCACCAACGATTTTGCGAAAAAATGACTCAAATCGCTGAAATCGTCAATTTTGTCATTTTAGCATAACTGCATTCGTAAGGCAAAATGACATAATTGCACGCCTTTCACTGATATTGTTAGGGACGCCGCCACAGAATAGCGTTTCACCTCAATCCCCGGTCAAAAAGGCCTAAAATGAAGGTTTAAAACTATAATAATATTATTTTCTTTAATTAATAGCCAAACTGTTTTTTTCATCTCCTGCAAAATAGGGAAAATGCAGTTATGTCATTTTGCGCCTTAAGCGACGTAATGTTTTATATACTATGATTGGTACATCTGCGGGGGCTGACCGACCCGGAAGGAAATCTGTTGTCAAGACAGCGTAGCAAAGAATTATTAATTAAAAAGGGATTATAAAGGACAAAGATTAAAGGGGGAAATAGATAATTTTTAAATATTGTAAAGGAAATAAAAATTGGAATTTCAGGGAATTTTGGTTGGGGGTGCTGCAGCCCCGCAGCCCCTATGGACGAGCCGCCACTGTTAAGGACAAAGAAATAAAAGAAAAACTGTGTTGGGGTAGGAAAAATACTATGAAATTTAGATGCTTAGAGAAAGATTCTTAAAAGTTTCTTTAGGAATTTTAATAACTAATATTGAGTTACTAAATCCAAATGAACTTTGACATTCCACCATAAGTTAGTTTTAAGAAAAGTCCATGTATTTAACAAAAGATTGTTTTTGAAAAAGCAATGGTATTTTGAAAGAGTAATTATACTTACATTAAAATAATTATGATTTTAAATTATTTAGACATCTCATTTTAACTTTATGACACAGTATGAAAGGATCTATACTTAGAAAAAAAGAATACTCTTATATAAATACACATACTAACATTTTTCATAAAATTCATTTTTGACCGACTTCAGAAGCGGACTAATTATGCACAGCGACAGCATGGCACTTGAACAATCATATCATGTCAATTTAGGTACTAAACAAAACGGTGTCAAGAGAAGCAGCCAGCAGAAACAGTTTCGGATTCGCCGACGATGAGGATGAAGCCAGCGCGATGAACCGATGAACTGAAACAACTGAACCGGTTTGTGACCAGTCAAGTTCAAGAGGTAAAGTTCTTATCCTTATTTAGCATCTCTTCTATTTTTATAGAATGGAAATCATTCAAATTTATTTCTTTTGGCAATAATAAATTAATATACGTATCTTTTTAATAAAAGGTTTGAATTAATATAGGATCCCGGGTTTATTGTGCTCGTTTAATCATTCTACCTGTAACCACTGAAAAATCGTCTGCTCCCTGTTTCAATGTAAACAAATGTGGCGCTTAACTTGATTTGAGTTTCTTTCTAGTTCTTTGTATTTTTTTGAATTTCAAAATGACTTCAAGGTTTCGTCGAAATAGCGATCAAGATAGTCAATATGTTTTAGAAGCATCCATAGACAATACGCGAAATTTAGCCCAGCTCCTCAAAGCTGTTCATTTTAGAGATGTACGTGAAATGAAACTGTTTTGGGGTAAAAATCTAGAAGTGGGTTCGGGTTGGCGGCTCTTGGCGAATTTTTAGTCACCAACTTCACTTTGATACACAGGCGCACTTTGGCGCTACTACTTTGCTTGGCGTTTGAACCCACTTCTAGATTTTAGCCCTGTTGGTGTTTAAATATTAAAGTACTCACTTATGGTTATGAAAACAGTAAATATGTGTATTTGTGCATTAACTTTGCTTAATTATCATATGACATCTAAAACCATTCAAACTTACAAAAAATAATTTTTCCACGCTTTTATTTTCTATACCATTTATTAAAACTCCATGAAGGCTTGTTTTTTACTTCATATAGGACCATAAATCTTAATTTATTACTTGAAAAAGTGCTTGGTAAAAATTTCGAGACCAGTGCCACTCTCGCCAACACGTATAAGTACAGCAAACCCACTGGAGTTGCAGGAGAATCGCTCTATTCCATGCAACCCTAAAGTCTTTTGCCTTGGTGAGATTGGATCTAAAGTCTTTTTCGTGTTGGCAAGAGTGGCACCGGTCTCAAAATATTAATATTTTATCAAATTATTCAAAAATTTTATAAAGTAATTTAATCAAATATTATATTTTAATGCAATTTTAGTCTGATTCAATTTAGTGAAGTATTTAAAACTTTTCTTTACATAGATTGCTACTGTGTGTGCAACATCTGATGGGTTAAAGGTCACCGTAGAAGATACAAAATCTGTGCAAGCCAATGCTTACATTCAATCAAATCTGTTTCATGAATATGAAATTAAAGATCAGACGGTTATTTTCAAAGTCAACTTGAATGTGTTATTGGTATTAAGATTTAATTTGTTTTAACATACTGTTAATTCTTATTGGTCTGTTAACTTTCCCGCTAAATATCCCTAAGCTCTTTTGAATTCCATATATATTCAAATATCGACAAATTTTTATTTATAAACTGAATTTTTATTGATAAACTGAACCGTTATGATCTAACTAAGCATTTTAATTTATGAGCATGAAATTATTTAGCAATATTTCTATTTTTTGGTGTCCAAAGATCATAGTGATATTTAGCGGGACTGTTAATGAAATTGAACTGTCTTATAATGTTGTGTTTAACCAATTATTCAAAAGTAAGTCTGGCACAGCTTTTTTATGAGTACTCCATGGTTATAGATTTCTTTAGCAGTCACTGCCGAGTTAGATATTTCGTGGGCGACCTGCAGATTGGCAACTTGTCTGCTGTTGACTTGATTGACAATCTGCTGTACCTACACTGGATGATTGCTATTGAAAGAGTCGCCATCGAGAACCCTTACCAAAGCCATGTGCCATAAATTTTTGTTTGTACCATCATCTGGAATGTTTTAATTGATTGGTTTGGTACATTCTTAATATTTCTAAACTTATTAATTTTAAATAGAATGGATAGTCAAAAATGGCCATATTTTTAGCGTAACAAATTTGTCATTAGTGAAGTCTTTAAAAAAGGACCACTTGAAGCATTGTTTAAAACTGAAATTGGTAATTTTCAATTAGCTAAGAACAAACACCAAATGTTTGTTAGTTGGTTGGAAGGGGTAATACACTGGTGTTTGCTCCTCCACAAACCAAAACAATTAACTATTGAATTAAAAAAGCAATCAAAATATCTTAATTTATCAGAACACTTGGTGCTTGTGCTCAACTAATTGAAAATACCAAAATAATCCCTTTATGTGTAAATGATAAAATTTGTCCTTTCAGTTCTGACCACCACTAATTTTCTATGAGATATAATGGAAATTTCTGGCAGAGTAGATTTGAAAGGGTTAAAAAAACCTTTAGTAGAATATTGATAGATTAACTCCTGGTAACTTTACATAGCTATTTTACCAAAAGGATAGTGTAGCGTACGGAATTATCTCTATGATAAAACACTTAGTACTTTCATTACCAGTCTTTTTAATGCAGGGGTGGTTGTAAAAAAAGGTTCTATTGTATTACAATTGCTATTAACTATCCATGTTAGATAATTTTACATGTTCAAACACCAGGCTGTGACTAGTGAAGTTTATAATGTAAAGGAATAATAATCTAAATTTTTTTTCAGGAGTGCCTTAATATATTTGGTAGCAAGAATAATCCTGGATCGATAACCACTGTGAAAATGTGTTATGCTGGCTATGGATCACCTTTAATTTTGTTGTGAGTGGTTTCCTTCCCTAGATAGTCAAATAAAGTATTACCCCTATTTTTCTTACAATATTTATGTACTAAAATTATTACTTTTTATTTATTAATCTCAGACAAAAAATTATGTATAATTTTTTACTTTTTTAAAAATGAATTTCTCAGATTTCACTATGAAATTGTACTCTTCTAATCAAAATTGACACCGTCAGCTTGCAATGCTTTTGGGATGCATTAGTCCATTCTTGGTTCTTATATCATTCTGTTTCCTTTATATTGGATGTATTTATAGTCAGGGTGCCAAGTTAAAAAGTGTGAAATCGCATATAAGGAACAATTTTTGATGGTTTCAGGTGAAGAAATATTTGCATTAGTTCCCTTAACATACAGTTTTTTAAACCTCTTTCTTCAAAGTTTAAATGAAAATTCAATGAAGTTTTTTTATAACTTCTAACAACACACTTTCCCTTTAAGAATAGGATATACAGGTTTTCAATCTATTAAAAAACAATTGTATTATCCAGTACATAGAGTATCCAATTTTAAACCTAAAATTATGTGCTGTAATTTGTGTTATGAATATAATGTTTCAATCAGTATGTGTTGGAATTATTTTTGCTTTATCATTTTTGATTTAAAAGGTTATTTATCTATTATCAATATAGAATACTATATGACCAGCCTTGCACAGGTGGAATTGTAGTTTTCTTTCTTTAAAATTTTTAATACATTCTGTGCCTTATCCATCCAGTTGTCTTTGTAACCCCAAACATGATCCTCATAAAAAAGTATTATAGAAAAGCATTCTCCTGAAAATTACTTAAAATACTAATTTAATCATATTGATTTAAATAATATTTTTTGGTGAATTTACTATGCATTTTAACTTCTTTTTTAGGTTGGAAGAAAATGGAGTGATTACTGATTGCAAGTTGCAAACAATGGAACCTGATGATATACTAGACTTTGAGTTTACTCCTTCAAAAGTTGTCAATAAAATTATTATGCAGGTATAGAAAACTCATACAAATCTTGTGAGGTTTTGTATAATTTCTCATCTTTATATGTAGGATGTTTCTAACTAAACAAGAGGTTTTGGGCAACATTTTTTGTGTAAACAAATTTTAACCATCTTTTAGCTTAATTCTGTATTCAATTCCTTTGAATCCAAATTAATTCAAAACATTTTAAACCAAAAAACTTAAAAAATTAAAGAATTTATTCTGAAAAGTTTTGATCAAATGGGTTCTAAAATTAGGTCTTTGACATACTTCACTATTTTAATAAGCCATTAGGTTTAAAGAAAACTGTTTCATCTACCTTTAACAATTCCTTATTTATTTAAACCATATTCAAAATCATCGATATAATAAATCAACTTCTGTATCTCCCCTCTTTCAGGTTTTCCATTCATGATAACCCTTTATTATAATTTCAGTCTGAAGTTCTAAAAGAAGTTTGGGGTGATTTGGACATGAATAGTGATGTTTTAGAAATTTTGATGTCTCCAGACGAGCCTTATTTTCAGCTGTCTACCAAAGGAACTCTAGCAAATATTCATGTGAGGTTTTCAAATTTGTATTAGATGATTTGTTAACATTTGACTCTTTTCTTTGGGACCATTCATAAATGATATCACTTTTTTGCCTCAACTTGTTTTTACCCACCCCCTTTCTCCCTTATCGCATACCACCTCCCCCATGTTAGTCACATGTCATGCTCTCCTACCAAGACTACTATGTTTAAAACAAGGTTGGCAAGAATATGGGACCTATTGTTTTTATTTAAAATGAAGTGTACCCCATCTTTAAAGTGAACTCTTTATTTTGCTAGTATAATTTTTAAAATAATGTTGTTTATACCTAAATTACTTTTTCTAGAAAAAAAATCCTTGTTTGTTTGGTGATTTCCAGTGTGTTATGTTATATTTCTTGCAAACCCCCTTGTTATATATCAATTGTACTCTATTCCCCCAGCATGGCATCATTTCTGAATGGCCCCTTTGGTAAACAGTTTACAGTTAGCTATTTATTTAAAAAGTTTGTTTTTAAGTGAAGACATATTTGTAAAATATTTTGCAGTAAAACTAATCTTGAATTAATTTTTGATTTGAATATTCAAATAGAGAGAATAAATTAACAAATACTCACAGTGATGACTTACTATCCAACAATATATATTTACTAAAAACTGTGAATTTTTTAAAAAATTGCTATGATAACTTATTCAGTGAAGTGGAAGCCTAACCGAGATTGGTTTAAGATTAATGTTTGTTGTCAAAAAAGCATAGCTAAACCAATTATAACTGGTTATATTTCATGCAATCAAGAACTTTCCTTTCTTTTTTTAGATAAAATTTTCCAAGGACTCGGATATGATTGAGTCATTTGAATGTACATCACACGCAAAACATAGGTTTGTTTTCCTAATTCATATTTTTAGCTCTTTTTTAATTGCCATTTTTGCATTTTCTCTGTTAGTCATAAAAAAGTAATTTTGCTTAATTTTGAAAGCTGCATATTTTCTGTAAAATTTAAGGGACATCTGGGGTAATCGACAATTTAAATTCTCTTAAGTTCCTACGGTTTAAAACCTGATTCAACAAAAAAATTTTTTCATAATCTGAGGGATCAACCTTAAAACAATAAAATAATGAAGGAATTTTTAAATATGATTTAAAGTAATAGTACTAAAAGTTTAACAATTTATGTTCAAATTAACATATAAATTAAAATTACATTGATGTGAAGAAAAAATAATTGTTACCATTGGATGAATTTAGTCATGTACTTTTTTTTTCTTTCCTAGGTATCAAATATCTCTTATTAAACCATCATTTCGTGCTCTCGTTCAATCTACTAAAGTATCAATGAGATCAGATGATAGGGGATTTCTCTGCATGCAGTACATGATCAAAGTAGAAGGATCTCAATGTTGTTTTGTCGAATATCTGGTGAGTATGGGTTCAGGAATGTATTCAAGTTTTATTTTTGCCATTTAAAAAGGATTCAGTTGCAAACATTGAGCATAGAACCAGAAGCAGCTATTTCACCATTCATTGTTAATTAAGGATTATACTTTTGCCGACGTATTGGCGTAATGGTTAGAGCATCTGACTAAAGCCATACGTCTGGGGTTCGAACCCCCGTTTGGCATGGATGTTAGTTTCTGTCCTTGTGTGTGATGAATGTGGCCCCCCTGTAAAAAGGGGTTGTGCGAGCGAATGCATGTGAGGCGTGGGTAACAGTACTTCACCTCCGTGGCTTCGGTCCACAGGTGCCCACTGGGTAACGCGAAGAAAGTACTAATTACGACATGTCTGTTGGTCAATGAACTCTGTTATCCGTAACTGTTCAATTACCTGCCATTGGAAATTTAAAAAAAAAACTTTTGCCAATGCGTGGATCTGGTCTTTGTAACGAAAATTTCTTTCCCGAAAACAGTTTTTAATTTTTTTACAAATTGTCCAATTTATTTTTTTAAATACGAGGGCAATCCCAAAAGTACCTGACCTGACCTATAGATGGCGTTAATAAAATCAAAAGAATTACTGGGGTCGAAAGTTCAATCCTTATGAAGCCCAAATTCTGAGTCAGTGGGGATAAAGCAGTTTAGTTTAGTTTTTGTGGCTTTGAGGAAACTATATCAGTGAAATTTTGAAGATGGATAAAATTTGTTCATCATTGCTTGATTCAGTTCTTCCATTTGAGGGGCTATACTTCTACCAATATTAAAGCCAAACTGCATTTGAGTCTGCGGGACTCTGCCCTTTCGTTTACAACTGTGAAATACTGGGTGGCAGATAGAAAGAGGAAAGATGAACATCACAGAGGGCAACCAAATGAGGGGGAAACCTCGGGAAATGATTAAAAAATCCACTAAAGGGTATTGGGGGATTTTTGATCGAAAGTACAAAACCTAGAAGACATAGTAGGCATTTGAAAATGAGCTATACAAAATTTTTAACAGAAAATTTTGATTTGAAAAAGTTTTGAGCAAGATGGCTCCCACAATTGAGGAGGATTGACCAAAAGCAGGGTCCTTTGTCGTGAGGGCTAAAATCAATTAAATCAATGTTTAAATTGCTCAAACGTGCTGTATTCCTCAGGTTTTATCCCAACAGGTTATTTCTGGCTTCCAAACTTTAAAAATTGGTTCAATGGGAAAAGATTTGCAAAAATAATCAAGTAAAATATGTTAAGTCATTTTGAGGGCCTTTACGAATCCTTCTAAAAATAGGTCATAGGTCATGGAACTTTGCTGGAAGAGGTGTATGGGCTAAAAGGAGACTATCAGGGGCGTAGCCAGAGGGGGGGATTTGGGGATATATCCCCCCCCGAAACTCAGAAAATTTCCTTTTTGATCATAGAAAACCCACTAAAAATACCCCATATCCCCTCCCGAAATATCAACATCCCCCTCCGAAATTTTTTTCTGGCTACGCCACTGGAGACTATATAGAGAAATATGGATACTTTTTCAAAAAAAGTTTAATTTTTCTTTGTTAGGATGGGTACTGCTGGGAACACCCTCGTATCGACATTTTTTGTGTGTAGTTTAATGCTGATTTTTTTCCTATAGTGTTCACCAAATATCGGAGATGATGACTGAATTGTTAATGACATGCTTCTTATGGAGATCTGTTAATTGTTAGGGTAAAACTCTATTTTTTCTTATGTACATAGTATAGTTTTATAAAAACATATTTTTAAATAAAATTTGAATGTGTTTTTTTATAATTTTAACCCTCTCGCCACCCAGGGTCTCATATGAGGCTCCTACTTATGAGCTCAATTTTTGCATGATATAAACACGCAAATTTATTATCTTTTCATCAGTGACTTCACTGATTAATGTAGATCACATATGAGACTTCTACATAGTTTCTGAATTCGTTCCTAAATGGCAGCAAGATGATTTATACCTCAATGTTTACATTTTAAGCTGTGATGCTTGTGAAGAGAAAATACTAGCTAGATACTAGCTTCTGTAGAACATTTTTTATAGGTTGGTGGATATTTTCTTATTTCGTAACCTTCTAATATTATGATCATGTCTTTTAATAAGTTCTAAACCAAGTATTTTCTGTTAAAATGAAAAGAATATGGCCCCAATGAGGCTCATAAAAATAATTAGGAAGGAGTGCACACAATAAAAAAAGTTTTTTCACTTTTTTGATGTTCTGGAGCCGAGAGGGTTAAGGGATGTCTCAAAATTTTTGCATGATCTTCTTTCTTTTTTTAAAAGTTATCCTCTACTTTTTAACGTGATCTTAGATAAAGGTCCTATAGCATAAAATCCATTCTTGTTTTTATCTATTATAATTTCCAGTTTTAACATCTTGATCAAATTATCTCTTCTCAGCATACTTCAGATCATCTTCTCAGCATACTATTCATTCTGTTTTTGAAGTGTAATTTATATGAGCTGACATTTTAAAATGCAGTAAGCCAGTTTATCCGGTTTTATTAGGTGGTTGCAAGGAGAAAAAATGTTGGGGAAACCAAAGCCTTAGAACTAGCAACATCCACAAACTCTCTAACTATGGGGATTTTGAAATTAATTGCTACCTTTTTCTTTCTGATACCTTTTTTATTTTTTACTGATGGTTTAAGAATGAAGAGTAATTACTTCAGAGCTGTTACCAGACTTGTTTTGTGGATGGGTAGGTTTGACTCAACAATCTTTCTGAGGTACCTCAATAGAACTACTTTTATCTGTTGAAAAAGTTTTAGATCACATAATATTTTAAATTAAGAATTTTGTAAACAAAATGAATCATAATTAAATTTGGGGGGTCTGGGGTCCTCCCTCAGAAAAAGTTTAGGAATAAATTAGTGTTGGATTACACCCAAAGACTGATCAAAGCAGGATTGGAAAAAAAAAAAAAGGGGGGGGGGTTTTTGGTTTAAACCAGGTTTTTTGTTTTTTTTTTTAAAAACCAGTGGAATGAATAGCTTTATAATTATTTTAGAGGAATCCCCAAAAGTTTTTAAGAAGTTGAAACATGGATCTGACTTGCATAAAACATTAAACTCCCTTCACTAAGCTAAGCTCAAATCATAGCATTATACCCCATGGAAATAAGTTAATCGAGGTAGGCGGGGTAAAAACAAATTAGCTAAAATTTAATTAACAGTAAATTTTTTTACTAATAGAAACAGAATAGAACGAGGCACTTTAGGAAAAAGTTCAATAAACAGTTAAGTGGCTTTTATCCAGCTCCCCCCGCAAACGCCGGCGAGTATTATCCAATCCATCAGCACCCGCGGCAAGCGCCGGCGAGCATCCTCTTTTTTCGGTGAAAGCGCGCTTTTCACCCCCGCATAACTACCCCCCAGTAGGTCCCATGGAAGGTTTTTCCGATAGGATCTTGAGGCAATGATGTCCCAAGGATGATGTATAGGTTTTAATTCGATATTGACTGCGTCCAGGCTCGTTAAATTGAAAAGAACCAAAAATGACGATTTTTTCAATATTTTCCCTATTCTTTAACATGGGAAACCTACTTTTGAAGGGCGCGGGGGTCAAAAATCGTCCTAGAGACCTGAAAATTTGCAGGTAATAATGTTTTAGTATTTGTAACAACTTGAGGGGGGGCATCTGGGAAATTCGAAAAAAAAAAATTTCGGAACACCCTACTGTGGGGTTTGGTCATCAACTATTTGTTTGAATAATAAATTACTTGTATGTATCATCATCATCATGTCTTAGTGCCTTGTGGCACAAAAGGCCCTGAGTCTTGTTTTCCACCCTGCCCTGTCCGCTGCAGCCACCCTTGCCTCCTGCCAGCTGGTCCATCCTGCTTCCTCTCTCTCTCTCTCTTTCCATTTGCCTTCTCCATGTTAGTCTTGGGCAACCTCTTCTTCGTCTTCCCTCTGGTGCCCACTCCATAGCAACACTTTGCTAAATGTTCATAGATTTTAATTGTTTTAAATTTTATTTTGAATAAAAATTATGGCTAAGAATTGCTTATTTCAAGGGAAATTTTATTATTGTTTATTCAAATAAAGATGGTTTGCAGTATTTTATTTTTGTTTTGTATATTTATATATAAGATAAGTTTCAAACTCTAAAGAGCAATTATTTTTTAACCCATTAACGTCCAAATTATTATTTTTTTGGGCGAATTTAATAAAAATCATGAATTTGGTGTATTTTGCCTTCAATATGAATATTATGAAAAAATTTTGGGAAAACAGTCATTAGTTTCGTTAAAAAATGCTGATCTAAAAATAGATCACTGGGCGTTCGGAGGATATTTTTTGTCACTGAGCTACGTAATAGCAGAACCTCAAAAAATCATAAAAAAATATATAATAAATAAGCCTATTAGTATTTTTCTTTAAAAATGCGTATTTATTTATAAATATGTGGAAAAATAATTAAATAATTTTAAAATAAAATAATTTACCCAAGATTTATTACATGAATAGCCTATGTTGAAAGTAATAATAGGTGAAAAAGTGGGAATTGAACCAAGAACTTTAAATTTATAAGTATATTATAGAATTAATATTTCATAAAATTGTGTATTTAAGTTAAATAAAATGCATTAGGTTATTTTGTTGTGAATTTTATGAATTAGTTTTATCATAAAATAATGATATTCATGAAATAAAATGTAACTTATTCGGCAACATTCAAAATTGCTGCGTGTTGAAGCTTTTTGCAGGCCTATTTCAATTAACTACTTATCCAATTAATTAACTATCATGCCATAACGGCAATTTTAAGGTTGTAAGAGCAGTTTTAGGGCAAATTTAAAAAAAATATATTACTTCTCAAAAACCTTTAATTGTCTAATAATTTTACCTATAATGTTTTTCAAAACAAAATGCTTGCATTGACTTAAGTTGTATCAACAAATTAATGTGAATAAACTTGAGTACATAATACTATTTGCAGTCCTGTGATTTACTAAGTAATCAATCAAGATTGTCTACCTTACATTCATCTACCAGAAGAAATTATAAATTTAATTAACAATAATATAATCAATTTCTTAAGAAAATCAATATTTGTGTCCATCCTGAACATTACTGAGTATTCTCATATTCATTTTTTACAGTTTATAGTAGAAAAATCTGAATAATCGTATTGTAAGCAACACAGAAAAAATTAATGCCCGAACGCCCAGTGATCTATTTTTAGATCAGCAATATTGGACCGTAATTTTTCACTAAATAAATTAGTTTTTACAAAACTCTGCATTGCCTCCTAATAGCTACATCTATAAAGATAAAATGAAATCTGAAAAGGATTCAATTGGTGGTATACTTTTATAGTTTTCTCGTATAACATGAACCAAGATGAAAAAACTTCGAAATGAAACCCCAAGACAAAGTTTTGCCCATCACTGTAACAAAATAAATGTTGCAAACGAAAAAAACACATGATATTATTCTTAAGGAAGGCTTTCTCTTGCCATATGAGCAGTTTTGTTTTTGTGGGGTAAATTTAAGGTAATTTAAAAGACCATTTCTGACACTGTTTAGCGATCTAAAAATAGATCAATGGGCGTTAATGGGTTAAACTGTAATTGGTTTGATAGTACACTGTGTTATTCAGTAGTCAATAATTAACATTTCTAATTAAGATAATTAAAATTGTTATACATTATCCATTCAAAAAGCATAAGAAATTTTCTTTTTCTTGCATTAAATTGTTTTAAGGGGTAAATATTTTACTTCTATTTTGGGTAATTCCATGGGTGACTGGCTGACATTTGGCTAATAATTGGCTTTAACTGGCTGACATTTTCAAAGAAAAACAACAAATATTTTCTAATTTACTTCCCAAAAATAATTTAAAAAATTATTTTTCTACCAGTTTGCAGCCTTTTTCTTAACTAAATCTAATGACACAATTAAATTTTCAAAAAATGTTTCTTTAAAATTGATTTGTTCCATTAAATTTAGCTAACAAGAAAGCAATAAACTGGGTGGAAAATCTTTTTTTTAAATTTATTTTGGGAAGTAATTTACAAAATACTTATTGTTTTTCTTTGAAAATGTCAGTCAGACCTGTGGAGTTACCCTTTTATGAAAATCATAAAAATTTATTCAATTTTTGCTTATTAATTAAGCCTAATTTGAAAGATATTTATTTAATTTATGTAACTCACTGAAAGTTTTTATATATTTTATTATGTACACTCGAACCTGTTTTTGTGCGGTCCTTTTTTGTGTGATATTTTTTTATTTGTGTGATTTTTTTATTTTCAGTCTTTCTTACAGCGACTTTTATATACCGCACAAAAAAATCTCAGAAAAAAGACCGGAAAATAGAAAAAAAAGCACAATAAAGAACCGCACAAAAACAGGTTTGAGTGTACTAAAAATATAAATTTGTGCAATTTTAAATCAAAATTTCAAGTTATTACCACACTGTAAAAAATATTGGTGTCAATTAATTGTCCAAAATTATGAGCAAATTTTGGTGTTATGAAACCCCAGTTTATGCTGGTGTTTTAATACTCCTAAAGGGGTGGAAACTTTGTTGCCATCTTTTTAGGTGTTAAATGACAATATTTTTACAGTGTACTAGGGGGTCCCTAGTTAATTAAACAGAGAAAAAAGGAGTAAAATGTCCAAAAATTCAAAATTTAGGTCAAAGGGCAATGACCAAAGGTCAGGGCTATCAAAATCAACAGGGAGAAAGAAAGAGAAGGTCAGAAAAGCTATAAATACTGAGAAAAAGTGGATTGACCACTGGTCAATACATTTTGACCACTGGTCTAGACCCAAATGTTACCCATCTCAAGGCGTTTGGTTTGAGACCCAACATGACCTACTTTAGTGCCAAAGCATAGAAGCAGCAAAAAGTTGACCGGACTGACCAATAGTCATCAGGAACCAAAATAACATGTTAAAACAATAGGGAACTTCAACATTTAATTTATAATAATTTTTAGCTATATAGAGTAATATTGACCAGTGGTCAAGCAACATGAAAGCAGCTTTCTAGAGCCAACCCAGACCAAAAATATTAAGCCCCTCCTATTTAATAACTAATAATCTTTATTTTCAAATTCAATTTAAGAAAAAACAAAACAGAAAATATAAAAAATTATATTGGTATCACCAATGTAATAGTAGAATGGAAAATTAGAGGCCAAAATGAGTTGGGCAATCGTACCTGTAGGGCAAACGGTGTCGGGATTTCAAACCAGACCCGTCTTAACACATGATGTCTTATTCAAATCCGTTTAAAAACATTTTTTCCTCACGTCACACGAACAAATACTATACAAATTTAAGCAAGACCTAGTCCCATGCCAATCCAGGAAATTATACAGGGTGTTTCAAAATTGCGTTGCACGGCTTTTATTTGGAACAAACGCCTCCTAGGGTCACGGAAGTAAGGTCTACCCCTAGGTAAGTGAGCCTGGAGAATACATTGAGGTTACAGCGCCCCTAGCGGTGAAATTAAAAAGTTAAAGAGATTAATTTAAAAACTAAAGGAGATAGAGAGCAATAATCTCAGTAAGAGTATTGTTGCCAATGTCATGAAGAACGCACTGAAAAAATGATCAAAATATCTTGAATATTCGCCGAGATTTTAGCATGTGAAAATAGCACTTTTTCAGGGGTAAAAAAAGAAAAAGTTCGCAAATTTGCAAATTTTTCAGTGTTCTTTTGTAGTTTTGTGTTTTTTTAGTTTAAAGAACACAAAATTTAATCAAAGAAAATTTGCAAAAAATGCGAACTTTTTCGACTCCTGAAAAAGTGCTATTTTCACATGCTAATATCTCGGCGAATATTCAAGATAATTTTATAATTTTTTTTTCAGTGAGTACTTCATGACGTTGGCAACAACACTCTTACTTAGGTTTTTGCTCTCTCCCTTTTAGTTTTTAAATTAATTTTTTAAACTTTTTAATTTCGCCGCTAGGGGCGCTGTAAGTCATTTTAGTGCATTCTCCAGGCTCTTTAACCTAGGGGTAGACCTTACTTCCATGACCCTAGGAGGCGTTGGTTCCGAATAAAAGCCGTGCAACGCAATTTTGAAACACCCTGTATAGCTTTTCACGTCTTAAATTCTAAGTACTTTTTGGAAGTTACATCTACAGTTTCTAGTAAAGCAATATGCGAGTTAAGAGACACTCTTGAAAAAAACCATTAAATTAGAGTTACTTTTAAGTATTTGAAAGACTTTTGGGGGATTAACATACTTATTTTTTTAAGCAAAAAAAAATCTTAACAAGCCGAGAGCATGAGAAAAAGAATTAAGCCAATATAGTATACACAAAATATTTATTGAACCTCTATTGGACACACACCATACACAAGTCAACAAAATCTTCTTCGGAAAACTATTTTAATAGTGTCCCTGATGCTGGGCAGTACCTCCTCGTTAGATCTTCCTTTAATTTTCTTCGCAGTGGAGGTGTTGTAGACGGTGACTTTAGACCTAATGGGAAGGATGCTGAGGACTCGGGGCCAGTGCACATCGTGCAGAGAAGGGCTTGGGGTGGCAGGTGGCTCCGAGTGAGGGGTGGTGGTGGTCTTGGTGTGGGGCTTGGGGGTGGATTTGTAGGTAGGTGGGCGAGGCGTAGTGGTGCTCTCGTGGATCCGGTTTATGACTTTGTAGTACAGGGGCGACAGTGAGCAGTTGGTGCTGTACCAGTAGTCGCAGGACAATATTGCTTGGTTGAAGAGGGTTCCGATTGGACAGAGGAAGCTCTCTCTCCTGTGAGGCCAACAGACGTGAAAAGCCATTTTGGAATAAATTCTTTTCAGGATTGATTATAGACATCATACAGAGCTTTATCCTGAAATTTCGAATCCATGGTAAAATCCAAACAAGATAAAATCAGCGAGTTATAAATTAGTGAGCTAAACTTTCTGGTCTATTGTAAAAATTAGTTTATGAATAGGTTTTTAAACAGTACTCCAAAGCATTTTTTTCTTAAATTTGATCTTAGTTTGAATAGAAAATGGGAAAAATGTTCTTTTGGATTTTAATGTACGGTATTACAAATTTTTAAATTAAAGGAATTAAAATTAAACATTAAGTAACTTAAAAATTACATAGAATTTTTTTCATTCACGTGGAAAATATTTCTTTTTCTCTTGGTATTTTTAAGTAACATACACCTCAAATAATGTAGTAGTTTTGCTTTTTAAATACTCGATTATATTTCATGTATAAGTTGCTTATGAGAAACGTTAAAAATAAACTGATGTACAATGATCCAAGAAAACCGGCGGACTTTAACCATTTGCTTTATTGCACAGGAGACAGGGGGAACAAGCATAAAATCATTACTGTACAAAAAACTTCAACTGAAACCCACAAAAAAATGTCTTGAAGCTGGTTTTTAAGAAATAAGAAGGGATATTGTTTCATAATTTCATAAAAGAAAACGTAATTTTCATAAAAGAAAACGTATCCCAAAGAAGGCCAAATGAAGTGTAGAAAATTCCTAGATTTTTTAAAGAAATTTTCCTTAAGCATTTTTTTATCTAGCACCCAAATTTTATTATAATTTTCCCCGAGATCTCCAAAATATTGAACAGTGTTCTACTTTTAAGCGCTAACTTTTTCTTCTTATTATTAATTTAAACGACATAGACTTTTATTTTTAAAATCATTATGAAGCGATAGTATATTTGCAGGAGCCAGACTTTGCCAATAGAAAACAAAAAATAATTTATTTCAATATATTTTGTTTTGTTTATTTATTTTAATTTATTATTATTTGTTGATATTGGAGGAGAGGGGATCTAAATGGACTTTTGGGGATTGGAGTACTATGCTGCCTCCCCACGTAGTCAAATTTCATCTGGTATACCCGCGGACGTTGCATAGGGGAGACTCGGATAAAACCGGGACCCAAATTTTATTTGTTGAATATTCACTTTATGTGTGATCAAAACAGTCAATACTGGTGCTAAAACGATAAACTGGACCCTTATGCAGAAGAAAAATAGCAAATACATCATAACCAATAGCAAATATAGATCATAAAAGCAAACTTTTCAGATGTGTAAAAGGTCCCGGTTTTATCCGATCTATTCGGACAAAACCGGGAACGATGGAGAAAAATCAAAATCAGATAACTTCGAAAAAACATTATTTATTAAGAGAAAAATAGCTGGGAATGGCATTCTAAACTTTGAATCGATATAAAATTTTCATAAAATAATATTAATTTAAAATAAATCCTTAAAGACTTTGCTATTAGCCAAAAGGGACTTAATGACACACCGGTTTTGTCCGAACATGCCATTTTGAAGAAATTTTATTCTAGCAGTGATCAAACAACTCCAAGGTAAGAATAAAAACCATAAAATAACAAGTAAATAATGAGGTCCCTCAGCGAGACGGGTTTGTAAATATACTTTCTTTCCACTTGACGATGTCTGGGCACCTGCCTGGGAAGTAGTTCTAGCCGATTCCGCCAAATATCACCAGTAATCAAGGAATAAAGCTCCATTCCCCGTTTTGTCCAACTACCCGGTTTTGTCCGAGTCTCCCCTACTAGACGTTGCATGCTTTTCCTCAAGACCGGACTTCTTTAGTGAGCATTGGTTCTAGAGAACTGTAAGGCTGGGGTAAAAAATGCAACATAGGGGGTGTAAGAAAAAAGCTTGGGCATTGCGTGCAACATGTGTTTGTTTATTTTTCTCTTTAAACTGTCCGCAGGCCAGACCTGAAGGTAAGAACGGACAACCAGCTGCAAAACCTCAACCGTTCAGTTCTGGTTGGTCAAAGTACCGGTAAATCATACTACAGAGATGCGGCAGTGGAAGGGATGTCGTTTGCAGTACTGTGGATTGCGCGTTTGGTCCGCATAGCTTCGTACATCTTTGTCTGTAAATATGGGACTGACCATAGACCTTTCTGTTTCAAATGGTGCACCAAATAAGGGAATTATCACCTCAATTTTATGAAATTGTGCTTATGAGAGAATCCTGCTTCATTCTGCAGCACCACAATGGTTGGATATGAGTTCGAAGACACATGAAAAGAGCGTGCTCAGCTAGGGATTTTCTAATCATCACACTGAGTAATGATTCAAGGTAACGGAGTGGTGGTGCATTGAATTCCATTTCTGCAACTCCTGAGTATGATTTACCAGTACATTTAACAACCAGACGTTCACCGTTGAGATTTTGTAGTGGTTGTCCGTTCTTATACCTTCAGGTCTGGCCTGCGGACAAGTTTAAAGAGAAAAATAAACAAACACATGTTGCACGCAATGTCCAAGCTTTTTCTTACCCCCTATGTTGCATTTTTACCCCAGCATTCCCGTTCTCTAGAACCAATGCTCACAAAAGAAGTCCGGTCTTGAGGAAAAACATGCAATATCTGGTATGCAACGTCCGCGGGTGCACCAGATGAAATTTGACTACGTGGGAGGCAGCATGGTCCTCCAATCCCCAAAAGTCCATTTCGATCTCCTCTCCCCAATATCATGGCCTGTGACGGCGGTTAAGGACACCTATGGAGTCAACACTTTTTACCGATTTTCTCGGCCCCCTAACATCGAGGAAGGCTGAATTTTTTATTGACTAACCTTCATACTATGGGTAATCATAGAAATAAATTTGGCTTTGATATCTCTATCTTCCTCGTGCGCTATTTTTTATGGCAATGAGTGTATTTTGAGTGGTTAAATATTTTTAAACTCTATTTGAAATATTATGAATCAGAGATTCCGCTATGAGGGCTTTTTTAAAAAAATACAAATTAAAAACCTAAATCTAAAACCCAAAAAAAGTAAATAATAAATTTATATAATAATAGAATGATTAAAGAAATATTTAGTAGTAGATAGTATTGAGTTTGTTATTTGTGTAGATAGTTTCTATTAATTAAATTTTTAAGCTAATAAATTGAGGTAATAAACTATATTATTTTGGGGTGAATTTTTTTTATGCTAGATTTTTATTTTTGCTTAAGAAATATTTTTCTCTAGCTTAAACCCTGAGCTTAGAATTTAACTCCTTTAGGTTTAAATTTGTTTAAGAACTGCTATCATCCAAAAACAATATCAATATTAAATTGCATAACTTAAAACTACTTGGTCAACGCAAGGGACTTTGTTTGACTCTAATCTTTTATTTGCAATAACGTTGTCTTGTGATAAAGAGAAACCCACAAACATAAAACTCCTTGTGAATTTTTTTTTGGGAAAAAATTTTGTAGCTTTTGTTATAAGCTAAACAGTCAAACCTAAGTAAATGTCAAACTCATCAAATATATATCTAAATTTTACAGAGAATAATTTAATCACTTATTTCAGAAATATGTCAAACGCCATTTTTCTTGTTTTTAGATAAACGAGAAATACTGTATAGACGTTCACTACATTTTTATAAAGATGTTTAGTATTTTCTCTTAAGGTAGGCCTCATTTGGATATTTTAGACAAAAAATTTTAAATTTTTTTATTCTTTGCATAAAAAAACATTGAAATTTTTGCATTTGACAGGTTTCTGCAATAAACAGAGTATTCAAGCCTATTTTCAGAGCTCAAATCTAATTTTTTTAAGGATTTTGTAATTCCTAACGATAATAAAGATTCCTAATTAAAATACTAACCCATAAAATTATTATAGAGTTCTAGTTTTTTTCCTCGTTTGGTTAGTAAATATATAAATACTTATGTTTATAGATAATATCAGCTCTAGATTCAAAAATTGTGGTCATTACATTCAAAATGTTAGTATAGAAATCTTCGAAGTCAATTATATAGTTGTTTACATGTAACTTTGTGGACCGTTAAACGATTTTGCTTTAAAAGCCTACAAAATAAGTTAATATGTTCCATAATACGATAAGGTAAGGGGTATATATTTAATTTCCCATTTTTGATAAGGTGATTCATTAGATCCAAAATCTCAATCACATAGATGTAATAAGTAAACACAAGCATGGAAAATTTAAATATAAAGCTACCTAGACGTCTAAACGTCTTAAATTTGAGAGTAAAGACTAAATTTCTAATGCAGTTAAATTTAATCGATTGATTACATTAATTTAAATTTTATTCCAGCAAGATTCTAACAGCTATACGCATTCACAACCATCAGCGTCTTAAATCGACGGCCAAAGAAGTATTCACCAATTAAAATATACAAAAGAATTTCTTTCCTTTAAGATGCCCTGGTTAACACCCACGCTAATATACGCGAGTCTAATTTTATAACTCGAGTTTAAGTGACCATATATAATAATATATGTATATAAGTAACCATAATGAAGTTTTAGAGATCAATATTCATTACAAGAAGAATGAAACTAATATCTTTAAACTATCTCTTAATCATCGATTACTTTAAAGTATTTAAGTATATACAATCCATATTTTGTTCCCAAGTCGAATCTGTGTAAATAGTTATATATTCAGGTTCCACTTCGTAAGATTTCTACCTCATTAAAGACCTATCTGAGCGTTTAAAGATCCAACTGGCAATACCATATTTGAAATCACAACTATCCAACACATATCAAATAGAGCTTCTGGCGACTTCTGAAATTTTAAAATAAATACTACAGGATGAACAATGCAATGCGACTACAAAAAATCCAACTCTGAAAAGTTGAATGAAAAAGTTGAATCTCCAAAAGCTCAATGTTTTTTGCTTATTTCGAAAATATAAACACAACAATAGACTCAATATACACAATGCAAAGACATACAAGTGACGAAAGAAATAATTTATTTTAATAAGACTAAACAGCTACAGTCGGTCCAGCTCTCTCGCCCAGCTCTCAGCTCTCTCGCCCAGCTCTTTCAAACTGTCCACCAGATCCTTCACGATGGCCTGCAGCCTGCTACTCATCTCGGGAAGGGTGGTCTTCGCTTCGCACAGCTCGACAGGATCGACCATGAACTTGGAGTTGATCCGGACTTTCTCCTGGTGAGGATGCGCGGGTCGTTGAGTGGTCACCTCTACAGGATCGACCATGAACTTGGAGTTGATCCGGACTTTCTCCTGGTGAGGATGCGCGGGTCGTTGAGTGGTCACCTCTACAGGATCGACCATGAACTTGGAGTTGATCCGGACTTTCTCCTGGTGAGGATGCGCGGGTCGTTGAGTGGTCACCTCTACAGGATCGACCATGAACTTGGAGTTGATCCGGACTTTCTCCTGGTGAGGATGCGCGGGTCGTTGAGTGGTCACCTCTACAGGATCGACCATGAACTTGGAGTTGATCCGGACTTTCTCCTGGTGAGGATGCGCGGGTCGTTGAGTGGTCACCTCTACAGGATCGACCATGAACTTGGAGTTGATCCGGACTTTCTCCTGGTGAGGATGCGCGGGTCGTTGAGTGGTCACCTCTACAGGATCGACCATGAACTTGGAGTTGATCCGGACTTTCTCCTGGTGAGGATGCGCGGGTCGTTGAGTGGTCACCTCTACAGGATCGAGCATGAACTTGGAGTTGATCCGGACTTTCTCCTGGTGAGGATGCGCGGGTCGTTGAGTGGTCACCTCTACAGGATCGAGCATGAACTTGGAGTTGATCCGGACTTTCTCCTGGTGAGGATGCGCGGGTCGTTGAGTGGTCACCTCTACAGGATCGACCATGAACTTGGAGTTGATCCGGACTTTCTCCTGGTGAGGATGCGCGGGTCGTTGAGTGGTCACCTCTACAGGATCGAGCATGAACTTGGAGTTGATCCGGACTTTCTCCTGGTGAGGATGCGCGGGTCGTTGAGTGGTCACCTCTACAGGATCGACCATGAACTTGGAGTTGATCCGGACTTTCTCCTGGTGAGGATGCGCGGGTCGTTGAGTGGTCACCTCTACAGGATCGACCATGAACTTGGAGTTGATCCGGACTTTCTCCTGGTGAGGATGCGCGGGTCGTTGAGTGGTCACCTCTACAGGATCGACCATGAACTTGGAGTTGATCCGGACTTTCTCCTGGTGAGGATGCGCGGGTCGTTGAGTGGTCACCTCTACAGGATCGACCATGAACTTGGAGTTGATCCGGACTTTCTCCTGGTGAGGATGCGCGGGTCGTTGAGTGGTCACCTCTACAGGATCGACCATGAACTTGGAGTTGATCCGGACTTTCTCCTGGTGAGGATGCGCGGGTCGTTGAGTGGTCACCTCTACAGGATCGACCATGAACTTGGAGTTGATCCGGACTTTCTCCTGGTGAGGATGCGCGGGTCGTTGAGTGGTCACCTCTACAGGATCGGCCATGAACTTGGAGTTGATCCGGACTTTCTCCTGGTGAGGATGCGCGGGTCGTTGAGTGGTCACCTCTACAGGATCGAGCATGAACTTGGAGTTGATCCGGACTTTCTCCTGGTGAGGATGCGCGGGTCGTTGAGTGGTCACCTCTACAGGATCGACCATGAACTTGGAGTTGATCCGGACTTTCTCCTGGTGAGGATGCGCGGGTCGTTGAGTGGTCACCTCTACAGGATCGACCATGAACTTGGAGTTGATCCGGACTTTCTCCTGGTGAGGATGCGCGGGTCGTTGAGTGGTCACCTCTACAGGATCGACCATGAACTTGGAGTTGATCCGGACTTTCTCCTGGTGAGGATGCGCGGGTCGTTGAGTGGTCACCTCTACAGGATCGAGCATGAACTTGGAGTTGATCCGGACTTTCTCCTGGTGAGGATGCGCGGGTCGTTGAGTGGTCACCTCTACAGGATCGACCATGAACTTGGAGTTGATCCGGACTTTCTCCTGGTGAGGATGCGCGGGTCGTTGAGTGGTCACCTCTACAGGATCGACCATGAACTTGGAGTTGATCCGGACTTTCTCCTGGTGAGGATGCGCGGGTCGTTGAGTGGTCACCTCTACAGGATCGACCATGAACTTGGAGTTGATCCGGACTTTCTCCTGGTGAGGATGCGCGGGTCGTTGAGTGGTCACCTCTACAGGATCGACCATGAACTTGGAGTTGATCCGGACTTTCTCCTGGTGAGGATGCGCGGGTCGTTGAGTGGTCACCTCTACAGGATCGACCATGAACTTGGAGTTGATCCGGACTTTCTCCTGGTGAGGATGCGCGGGTCGTTGAGTGGTCACCTCTACAGGATCGAGCATGAACTTGGAGTTGATCCGGACTTTCTCCTGGTGAGGATGCGCGGGTCGTTGAGTGGTCACCTCTACAGGATCGACCATGAACTTGGAGTTGATCCGGACTTTCTCCTGGTGAGGATGCGCGGGTCGTTGAGTGGTCACCTCTACAGGATCGACCATGAACTTGGAGTTGATCCGGACTTTCTCCTGGTGAGGATGCGCGGGTCGTTGAGTGGTCACCTCTACTTCCTCCTCCTTAGTAATTGTAGAGACTAACTCTGGAGACTCTCCTTTGGGGACGCGTCTTCGCCCGACTTCGTTCTTTTTGTCCTCGGGGTACATCTCCGTCTTGGACGCCATGGGGTTGAACTTGGGGGAGCGGGACCAGTCGACGAAACCAACGGGGTCCTGGGTGGAGGGTTCCAGTCCGGTTTCCTCGCGGTAGAACACAGAGTCCGGCACCCGGGCGTTCAGGTCGTAGAGAAGAGGCGCCAGAGAGCAGTTGGTGCTGTACCAGAAGTCGCAGGACAGGATTGCTTGATTGAAGATGGTTCCGATGGGACAGAGGTAGGTTTCTTTCCTGTGGGGCCAGCAGACGTGGAAAGACTGAAACAAAAGTACAATTATGGATTACTCTTACAAAAAGGGAAGTACCGGAAGAAGTAAAAATTAGAATTTAGAACGCTCCAATGCACTATTTCAAAGCCCATGTACCACAAAAACTTCTCAACAAACTCACCTAGAAATTTAGTGAAAAAAAGCAAGGCACCTTAACTTTGTTAGCATCACAATCATACAGATTTAAAATTAAATATAAATTCAAAATTGCGTCGTAGAAAGATCCTCTAGAAGAGACCAGAATGTATCAATACTTATAATTATTTTTAAATCGTATTTGTCCACATTTAACTATAATCCCATTTTTAGATCTCAACACTATATTTTCTTTATACCGGACTAGTAATTCGATTATCAACTGAAGGTTATTAATTTCCCTTTCATTTCACGGAAACCGAAACCTACATTCATTCATTTTTAAAACTGCCATTTTATAGCAAGGATCTTACACCTATCGATAACACTAGCAGCTGTATTCACCATAATCATGAAACCAACTCAAAGTTAACCAGAATATAAACTTCAGATTTGGTAGTTTTAAAGGGGGAAATTATTTTAAGTCAAACAGAGTCGTCGAAACAAAAAGATTCCACGTTAACCCTTGGTCAAATCAGTGATGAATATAGCCATATATCAAGTCTTACCTGGCATCCAGTTTCCAGATCAGCATAAAACCCAGGGATGTAGTCCTTGTCTGTGCAAGAAAAGGAAGTATCCGGAATATCTTCGTAGTTGGGGAAGTCCGCTCCAGGGGTTCCTCTCATTCCGCGGATCGCTAACGTATCTTCTAGGTCCGGGCCTTCCAAAAACACGGTTCTGTGAACCTTGGGGGTCCTTTGATCCTTGTCGAAGGCGATACCCATTCGATCCTGGAGGAGAGACTCCTGGTGGGCGTCTTTCAGGAGATTGGAGATGCTGCTGCTCAAGATTTCCCGCTCAGATTCGTCGTTGGATTCGAAACGGTTCATTGGGGCTTCTTCGTCAGAATCTGGAGTCATCTTGATCCCGTGTTGCGGCATGATGTTCCAAGCATGGTAGAGCAGCGCCATTTTGGCTTCAGACGAGGCGATGTCTTGGAAAGCCTTTTCCACCCACGGCAGCATTTCTAGAGGGTAAGGGTCCCAAACGTAGTCTGACAAGGGAATCTTCACCCTGAGTCTATCCGCCGAGGTACCTAAGAAACCAACAGATTAAATTGTGAATTTGACAAATCTAAAGAATCCGAGCCATAGCGATTGTTTGGAGATTCCTTTTATTTTCGAGGAAACATTCAAACTTCCATACAAGCTGGTTAACAGGGTTAAATACTTTATCCCCCACTTTTGGCATTTCGCCATAATTCTTTGGATTTGACCCGAATTCTCATAAAGTGTTTTATAAATAAAATGCTCCATCGGCTATATATATAAAAAACTTTTTACCAAACGTTTTCTATCAATACTTTTTACGGCGATTTTTACAACTTATATCAAGGGTTTTCATACCTAACTATTTAAAAATTGTAAAATCATAGTTTCAACTAGATATTATTTATAAAGTTATACGTGCAAACGCAGACATTTGCGTCTCTAAACCATAGTTTACAATTCGTTAAGTCAAAGCAGGTTAAAGTTTTAGCTACAATTTCAGGAATTTGTTTTAGATACACAATATACCGATCTTGACCAAGAGTTAATCAGTCTAAAAACAACAAATAAAAAAACAAGTAGGTACTATCACTTACCCAGAACCAAAAGTGAGAGAATTAACAAGGCAGCCTGCATCTAAAACATAAGTATTCAGTTTATTCACAAACACATTCAACTTAATTTAAAATATTCAACTAACCAAGCATACGCCACCATATGAAAGCCATACATTACCTTGCTACTTAGATCCAATTTAATGATTCGTAACCATGGGTGTTCTTTGCAGGTTTTATAGGTTGAACATCTTTCGAAGTCAGTGACATCATAACCTACATTTGCATATTGTTGACATTTATCCATAACATCAATTACTTTCAAGGGTTGGTTGGTTGGTTTAGAGTTGAATGCCACCAAGCCAACATCGCAGTACTTTCAAGGGGTTTGTTATGGCAAGGAATAATTGTCTTCAATTACTTTGTTCAGTCAGTTGATCTTCCATGATCGACACATTCTAATACTTTCCTTTCAGTTAACCATCTGAGATCGCATAAATTCTGATGTAATCATGAAAAGAATTGGCATTTAGGTTTAATTTTGTCGAGGAAGCGATCGAGAAAACGTCCTCGGGCAGAAGAATCGGCTAGTCGGAACTTTCGCCACCTCGTTTTTCGGTTTTCGTCGGTAGTTTCAATACCCCCTAGCCCCTTAGGATGACATCTGGGACCATGGGTTTCTTTGTAATTCTGAATCCTTATGATGTACCCTACCTCCTCTAGAAGTTGGTCCCATTGATAATGATACACCCTTTATATAGGGTCTAGGGTTCAAATCCTTTCACTAATCCAATATTGATAGGCATTATCTTTACAATGTTTAAAATCTACAGGGTGTTTCAGATAAATGTTTCAGAACTTCTAGGGGAGCCAAGGCACTCCTGCACGACTCAGAATCCCTTAGGAATGGGGGGGGGGGTCAGAAATGCACCCTTTACGTCCTAGGCGTTTTTATAAGTAGGTATGCGGGGTTGTGGAATTGCCTGAGGAAATTGACAAGCAATCTTTAAAAATGGGTTTAAAACCAGAAAAACTGTTCGATTCCAACATTTATTGCATAAAATCCAATTTATTAACAAGAATTTTTGTAAATACTTAACAGTACCTATCGTAATTAATAATGATTAAAAACTTGTAGTACGTCATGACTTATTTTAATCTAAGAACTAAGAAATTACGACTAATATTTCAAATCTTTAATTGGTTTTATTTAATAAATGCGTGAATCGAAAAAAATTTCTGGTTTTAATCCTATCTCAAAATGTTACATGTCCATTTCTCTGGGAAATCTACAACCTACCATGCCTACTTTAAAAAACCCCTAATTCGTTAGGGATGCAACCTACCATGTTTGGGTAATGGGTATGTGTATATTATATAGGGTCTAGAGTTCAAATCCTTCCAATGATACAATATTGACCTTTTAACCCTTTATGCCCCAAATAATTTTCCTCATCCTTATCCAAAATATGTCAAGTTTACGTAACTGCGACTATAAGTAAACTAAATTTGGCCTTACATTGACGAAAATTGGACGAATTTGGAACATTGGGAAGTGGGACTTACAAATACCGTCGGGGCATAAAGGGTTAAATCTTTACAATGTTTTAAATCCATATTTATTTGTAAAATTTGGATCCCTATTTTTAGGTACACTTTGATTGAATGCTAATGATTGGAGGGAATCTTCAAATCAAAAGTGAGTGTTTTTTAAGTGTAGTTAGTCCCTTAAGTTAATCCCTTGTTGAGATCCCCTCTGTGGTTGTCCCATGTCCCATGTTGTTTTGTCTATCATCAGTTGCAATGTCATCGTGGTAGCTGTTAAATTTGGTCGTCCAAGAGCAAAATCCCCCAATAATCATGCTGGCTTGTTTTCAAATGACGAAATGCGGTAAGATATTTTTTATTATAATACTAGCTGATACACCCGATGTGTTCGGGGAAAAAAGTATTTTCAAACTGAGTCTTATAATAAATAATAATTGTGAGGCGGAAAGCGAAAAGGGACCACTTGTCGGCGTTCGTCGAAATGGAATTATTATTTTTTTCTCAATCTGTACAGATTTATGAAGATTTTAATACCATCATCATCCTTGTAGCTCAAAAAATGATGATTGCCAGTAATTAAAAGTTTTAATAGAATAAGTGGATTTCGCGAAAAACGACCAAAAACTACAAAACTACCAAAACTTTCAAAATGCTACCCTCTCGTTATTTTCCACAGTTAAGGAATGATTCCAACAGTTAAAATTCGGTTCTTAAGGGTCCAAGGATCGATAAAATCGAGAGAAAAAAAATTCGATAGTTTTGACCTTCTTCCGGTTTTTTGGCTTTTTCTCGAAATCAACTTTGCCGACAAGAGGTCCCTTTTCGCTTTCCGCCTAACAATTATTTTCTTCACTTTATTCCTTTCTTGAGCGTCAGTTAGGGGCAATAGAGTCATGCCATTCCCACTAGGATTCTTCCTCGATGCTATAGCGAAGAGTGATGTACCTAAGGACATTTGAATCGTCAGTTTGAAGAAGGGAATAAGTCCAAAAATCAAGTTTTGAGAAAATCGAAAAAAACTGTATAAGTAATGGAATTTTCATTGTATAACCGCCAAATTTTTACTGGAAGTTCAGAACCCTATTTAGAAAACAGAGCAATCATTAAAACAAATATAAGTGTATTCAAAAATATTTTACAGCCATAATAAGTTGATGGACTTATTCCCTTCTTACACCTTATGAAATTTTTCTGATGAAAAAATCTTTAAAAACCCTTAAAATCATATTTAAATTATATTTCTCCTTAGTTTACACCACAAAAGGGGGAAATAAAAAGAATAAGACAAATGAAATTCAAAATTATAGTGAAACTGGGTTATTAAAGCAGTATCAATGGAGTCAGTGAATATGAATGGAGTCAAACATTCCCTACATAAAAAAAGTTTGAAAAACATTGAAATTAAGAGAAAATTTTATTTTAACTTAGTTTACAGCACAAAAAATATGAGGAGAAAGAAAAATTAACTTTAATTCCAAATTAGCTTAAAAATACAATGAATGGACATCGATTTCACAACTTCAAGGGGTGATATCTCCCTATAGGGGTTAGTTATTGTTCCCCTCATTTCACCCATGTGTAGAGCAAAGCTTAGAGATTGTTTTGAGCACAAAAAGTCAATTTGTCATTTTTTGGACTTATTCCCTTCTTCAAACTGACGATTCATTTGTACCTTCAGCCACCACGTTTTAAAATTCGGGAAAAAAAATGGAAATTAGAATTTGTGGTTGAATTTGAATGCAAACACAGATGCTATCTAGTTGCTAACGTGAAATCAGCTCTTCAAAATAGTAGTATTTAAATTTAATATAATAAATTTGCTTTTTGTGCTCAAAGTTTTTTTTTAAGTGTAAATCACTACATTAATAGTTTTCTTCCCCTTACAATAGTCTATTATTTAAGTAACTGAATTATCTTTCTTCTATTTAAAGAACTCGGGTATAATGAAAGTATAATTCTAATATTTTTATAACTTTCTGTGTTTTTTGTCCATTTATGCATATTTCTTCTTAGGGAATCTATGAATCTAAATTAAATATAAACTATAAAAAGAAAATGTCGTAAGTGAAGATGTCTACTCAAGTTGATAAAATTAAGGAAAAAATATTATACAATAATTTTAAAGAAATGCTGGATATATTAAAAACAAATTGAAAATTGAAAAAAGATAATTCCCTTTTAAAATTATTTCTAATAATACTAAAACAATAAAAAATATATAATAAAAACACTTCACTCAAAAATAAGAAAATAATCTTTTATTAGCTCATAATTTTTCAGATACAGTACATCCTTTCAAACCTTTCCAATCTTAAAATAGCTTAAGAATAAAATTAATTCCCTGAACCCTTTTCATAGAAACCCTGAATAACTAACTACCCAACCCCTCTCAAACCTTATTTAAACATAAAATGGCTTCACAATAAACCTGGGATTCAACTGCACAAGTGGTTTGTACGACCTAACGCGAAGTTCTTCGTAACTGGAATCGTCTTCGGCCTTTTTATAGCCGCCATAGTCTACGTCTTGTCCATGATCGTGTCCCGGAGCGGTTTCGGTGGAGTTCTTTTCGCCACTCAAATGGTCAGAAGGAGGGGGGACGTCCTCACCTCTGGGGTACCTGCACGGGCATCTATTTCCAGTACGGCTGTAGTCCGGACAAGGACACCACCTTGGGTTGACGCTGCAGGGACACCTCCTCATGTGACCGTGCTTGTCGTAACACCGACACCACCTGGTGGTATACTTTGTGCAATAGCACCATGACGGGTTTCCTCTGGAGTCGACGCAGGGACATGATCTGGATGAACCTGGGTAGGATGAGCTTTCGCTGGGGTATGAGGAACCTTCGTTGGGGTATGAGGAGCCTTCGTTGGGGTATGAGGAACCTTTGTTGGGGTATGAGGAACCTTTGTTGGGGTATGAGGAACCTTCGTTGGGGTATGAGGAACCTTCGTTGGGGTATGAGGAACCTTCGTTGGGGTATGAGGAGGAACCTTCGTTGGGGTATGAGGAACCTTCGTTGGGGTATGAGGAGCCTTCATTGGGGTAAGACCCTTCGCTGGGGTGGTAGGACCCATCCCCCCTGGGGAACATATGTCCAACGTGTTCGAGGATTCTTCTGGCGATTTCAAAGGCATCGCCAATGTTTTTGTTCACGGATGGATCGATGCCTCTCTGGTAAGGATCCCGGGTGGGTGGGTAGTATGGTCTTTTAGTGGTGGTGTAAGGTCTTCTCGTAGTGGGTTTATAAGGTCTTCTGGTGGTGGTAGTGTGGGGTCGTCTGGTAGTGGGAGGTCTGTAGGGTTTCTGGGTTGTGGTTGTGCGGGGTTTGTAGGTGGTCGTAGTAGTGTAAGGTTTACGAGTTGTGGTAGTGTGTGGTTTGTAGGTGGTCGTAGTAGTAGTGTAAGGTTTACGAGTTGTGGTAGTGTGTGGTTTGTAGGTGGTGGTAGTGGTGTATGGCTTGTGGGTAGTGGTGGTTGTGTAGGGTTTACGCGTGGTTGTGGTGTACGTTTTCCTGGTAGTGGTGGTCTTGGGGTAATGTCTCTTGGTTGGGGGAGTTCTCCTGGTGGGATAGGGTCTCCTCGTGGGTCGGGGTCGCCTGGGTCTCGTGGGGTGAGGGGTCTTTCCTGGTTGTTGGGTAGGATGCTTGTTCTTGTGGTCGCCGACGGACGCAACGGCGATGATTTTGGTTTCGTTGGTGACGGGAAACACGGTGACTTTCACCTTGACAGGGAAGAATCTGGTGAAGAGTTCGAAGAACTTCTCGGGGGAGATTCTCTTGGAGTGGAGGGGGTGGATTCCTCCGAAATGATAGTACTCTCCTTCTCCCTCTGACGGAAACTCGCTGGGATAACTCTCGGTGGTCGGACCTTGGGTGGACGATCCTTCGGTGCTGACGGTACTCTGGTCAGTTTCGTGAGGGTTATGGGAATCGGGGGTGGTCTCTGCCCCGTCGACCGGATCCCCTATTCCTGCGTTGGAAGAGTAGAAGCTGGGGGTGAAGGAGCAATTGCTGCTGTACCAGTTATCGCATGTCAAAATGGCCTGGTTGAAAATCGTTCCGACAGGACAGAGGAAGCTTTCCCTCCTCTCTTGGTAGCACACATGGAATACCTAGAAAATTAGAATGAAAAGTTCAGCTCATGAGGAAAATTGAAAATAAAAACACACATTGCAATAATATATTGGAACTAGAGTGACATAACCTGAAAAAGAAAAAAATCCATTGGTGATTTTCTAAGTGTCTTAATGAAATAAAAATATTGAACTTTTGGCAGAAAGTGTCGAAAATTTAATTGAGGGATGCATTTTGTTGTTCTTTTAAAGAATATAAACGTCTAAAAATATTTTTTCTAGAAAATGTAATAATTTGCAATAAATTAGCTTATAATGAAGTAAAGTCATAGAGTAGTGCAATTCCATTTATTTGCGGTTCTCTTTTTTTCTCCATTTATATTTCCATACTTTCGACATTTATTTTTTCTCAGTAAACAGAAACAATCAATACCGGGAAGCATTTATCATCGAAGCAAAAATTTTTCACTTGACTAAAAGATGGCAGCACACCCAGTCACACAGTTGTTCAGTAAACTATGCGGTATAGTGTCTATACCCTAAAGGTGGGCACAAATTGGAGCCGAACGGCGAAGCGAACAGCCACGAACAAGCTCTGCGCAAGCGCCGCTCTTAGCGCCTCCGAGTTGCGCGTGCGCAGAGCTTGTTCGTGGCTGTTCGCTTCGCCGTTCGGCTCCAATTTGTGCCCACCTTAAGACCCCATCCAATGAGAGCCGAAAATTTGGTTTGTGCGCATGCTCGTGTTGGCGGCAGAGATTTGGCGAGAATTTGGCTTCTTGGGAGGTATTGAGTTTAAATTATGTAATTTCTACCAGGCTGGTGTGGACCGATGGCTCAGTGGGTAGGATGAACGGTAGCTGATCGGGAGGTCATAGGTTCGAATCCTAGTGTCCGCTTCTTTTGTTTTACCAATTTTATACTTAATTTAATGAATTTAGATTTTATTTAATTAATTATAATTATTTTCATTGGTTTTTTGATTTTGATAAAAGTTTTGTACTTATAATGTGAATATTTTTAATTAATAAATTTGATAACATTATTTAATTTAATCAAAGAATTAAGTTATTCAAATATAGATGGCAGTTAATTAAGTTATTATTCAATTAAATGTTAAATTGTTAGAATTTTTTTTTATTACATTTAAAAATTTTGAGAGTTTTGTGTAGTTATGATGTTAGCAAATAAATTTTGATGGCCTGATGTTTATAATTTTAAATATTTTAATATTAGGGATCGTTTTACTAATAAGCTCCTGTGATTTTTTATTTAAATCCTATGTAATACACGAATTATCTATAAATAGACTCTTGGACTTTGAAAACCTACGACCCAAACCAAAAATATACGGCAATTTGAAATTGGGATAAGAGCTGCGCCAAGTAGCGATTCCTTCGCCAAATATTTGTTGCCAAATTGCAACCCAGCGCATGCTCACAAACGTTTTTTTTCAACTCCCATTGCCTGGGTTCTTAGGGGCTAGAACGCAGTCCGGCTTTAAAAAGATGGATTTGGTAAGGATTCGATAGAGAGAAGGTATTATTAATTACGCTATATTACTCTTTATGGATTCTTCATCACAACTTTCAAAAAATGTCCTTCCACAAAATACCTCTCCCAATATTCATGGGTTTTAAACCCATATCATGTTACATTTGATAGTCCCTCAAAACATAATGTTTTGAAGCTTTAAATTTTAACCAAATTTAAACTTTTAATTTTTTTTTCAATATTTTTTTATTCTTTAAACTACCGTCCAAATATTACGTAAGATCTAAAGGAGGAAAACGGAAACACTTTAGGTTACTCCCCAGAGGAGTTTGTTTTCACGAAAAAAGAGTACACACATTAAAAAAATTATAAAATTTTGAGGGAGGCAGAGGAAGCTCTCTCTCCTGTCAGGCCAACAGACGTGGAAAACCTGTTAAGAATTTCAAAATCCTGAATATTAACTTCAAAATAGCTAGATACGTTGAATTCAAAAATTAATATAGAGCTATATAGTCTTACCTGGCATCCAGTTTCCAGATCAGCATACACCCATTCGTCCTCCTGACAGGAAAATTCCATGTCCGGAATTTCCTCATAGTTCGGGAAATCTTCTCCTGGGATTCCAGTTAGTTGTGTAAGAGGACTAACGACGAACTTGTGTAATATCTTGGGTGGACGATTCAGGGCGGATGATAGAGGTTTTGTTGTAGACGAGCCCTCTTCGACTTCTGCTTCGCCGGAAAAAATAGCCGCCAAGGCCTCTTCTGTCACTCCGTCACTCGAGGATCCTTCCTCCTGCGTGGCGGATTCTTCACTCTCCTGCTCCAGAGACGCCAGATGGTATTCTTCGAGAGATCCAGAGCCGTCCATCAGCGACTTCACCTCTCGGTCCTCGCTTTCTAAGACCTCCGATTCTTCCGCCACCTCTTCTTCGACCTTGCTGGAAGACTTGCTAACGACCTTCTCTTGAGTGTACCTGTCGATCCAATCGTCGAGGATGATTTCGATGAACTCTCCAGAAAGGACGTCGTAGTCGGCCGGGTAGGTGAAGTCCTTGTCGTACTTCTCAAGTAAGGGTTGCAGCACGGCCCAGGCTTTCTCCTTGTTTTCGAAAGACTGCGATTCGTTGTCCATGATTTCCATTTGGGACAAGATCAGCATCAGGTCCAGCTTGAAGCGGGAGTCGTTCGGGCGGTTAAGGATTCTGAAGGTGGTCTTGATTTTCTCCTCCGAGTTCGCCACGTCCTTGAAAGCTTCGGAAAAGTCTTTGATTTCGGCGCGAGGGTCTTTGAGGTGAAGGATGTTTTCTTTCTTAGCACCGGCCATGAAATCCATGGGGCCAGAGCTCAGAGAGGAAGCTCCTAATGAGGAATAGAAAACAGAATTACTTCATTACCCAAACCATTTTGAATCGTAAGCATACACTAAAGATTGAACTTATTTTAATAAATATGGGTGCAAAATATAAAGATAGCACTTGAAATTAATAAAATTTGAAATAACGCAAGTAACTTACTGGCGCACGTGAAGACGAGAAAGACCCCAATAATCCGCAGATTCATCTGCAAAAGAAAAACCATCAGAACTAAAAAAAAATATACTCAAACTACGTCAGTTTATACAAACAATGACTAATATAAAGAGCTTCAAGGAAGTAAAATGAAACTTAAAGCACAAGATAATTGGAATAACCTTACAAAAGTTACGTTAAGATATTATTTCTATTTTAAATAACTAGCCTTAGTCACAATTATAACTTAAAAAAATTTTTTTTTAGTATTAAATATAAAACACTCAATTTTCATACTTACCATAATGAAACTGGAAGGTGAACTAGTGAAGATTTGAAGTGCGGTACCCCTTTTATAGCGATTTCCTTGCTACACGTCACTGAAAAAATTTGCAATTTTCACTTTTGAAACAGTTTCTTCTTCTTAAAATTAGGAATAAACAACGCTTATTAGCTATGTTATGGACTAACCAGTACGGTTCGAAAAATATCTGTCAAAGGAAAGCAATGATCCCAGGCAGTACATACGTTCAAGATTGGTCCAATTTTCGTCAAGTTATGGAAAACTTAATTAGTTTCAGTTACGTAAACTTGACGTATTTGCTATGGGCTAAGCTACTAGGGATAGAAATGCTTGTTGAAGGGTCAGATTCATTTTCAATTTATGATATAAAAAGCAATAGATCCTCTTGGAGTTTCGATAACTTTTTCTGGGGAAAAAGCTCGTAATTAAAATTTAAAAGGGTTGAATTGACACCAAATAAAGTTTTTTTAAATTTTTTTTTACATAATTTTCCCCCTACCTTAACCCGCACTAAAGTCCCCGAAACCAATCAAAATGTTTTCGAATGGCGCAGTGGCGGATCTACGGGGGGGGGGGGCTTTCGGGCTGAAGCCCCCCCCAAAACGTCTAATATTTTACTAAGTTTATCAAAACGCAAAAAATCTATATCCGAAATTCGGATGAGGCGTACCAAAACGAGATGAAAAAGTAGGGTTTTTAACTTAAATTTCCCAAAATTTTCTGGGGGATGACCCCCCAGACCACCCTTTTAGTGGTTCTTAGCCCCCCCCCAAAAAACCAAATCCTGGATCCGCCACTGGAATGGCGGTCACCTTTTAACCGCCATTTTGGACTAAATTTTAGGGGACTTTTCAGGATTGATCATTGACATCCTACAGGAGCTTTATCCTGAAATTTTCAGCGAGTTATAAATTAGTGCGCTAAACACCCCTTTTTTGTCTAAAGTTACTGGTCTATTGTAAAAAATAGTTTATGAACAGGTTTATAAACAGTACTCCAAAGCTTTTTTTTTCTCAAATTTGATCTTAGTTTGAATAGAAAATGGGAAAAATGTACTTAGGGATTTTAAGGTACGGTGTTACAAATTTTTAAATTAAAGGAATTAAAATTAAACATTAAGTAACTTAAAAATTACATAGAATTTTTTTCATTCACGTGGAAAACATTTCTTATTCTCTTGGTATATTTAAATAACATACACCTCAAAGAATGTAGTAGTTTTGCTTTTTAAATACTCAATTATATTTCATGTATAAGTTGCTTATGAGAAACTATAAAAATAAACAGATGTACAATGATCCAAGAAAACCGGCGGACTTTAACCATTTGCTTTATTGCACAGGAGACAGGAGTGAGGAGTTCACTTGGGAATAAGCATAAGGTCATTACTGTACAAAAAACGAAACCCACAAAAAATGTCTTGAAGCTGGTTTTTAAGAAATAAGTAGTGTTCGGCAACTACTGGTCAAAAAGTAGTTAACTACCAACTAGTCTGGGCAAAAGTAGTTGCAACTAACTACTTTTTCTTGGAAGTAGTTGTAACTAGTAGTTGATTATTTCCCAAAGTAGTTAACTAGTCTATTTAATTTCATAAGATATTTTTCCCCAAATTTTCAATTTACTTTTTCTTATAGTCTGTTCATTTAGAATTGGCGCCTGAAACAGGATCAAAACGCTCAATAACGCCTCATAACGCTCGTCACACAACTTCAGTGATCGATTTTTTTACAGTATTTTAACTACTTCTGTTTAGGCTACTTTGACATTGCAGAAGAAATATTTTCCGATGATGATTACAATAGTAATTGCTTTAATACTTTTCGTCTCAGGCGCCAATTCTAAATGAACAGGGTATACCTATAGCAAAAATATCATGGCTTAAGATTCCCTAATTTTTTATAGGTATACAGGTTTTTGGTGTCTTAAACTTTTCTAAGTTGTATTTATATTCATATGTTTATAGCAGCTTTAAATATTAAAGAATTTAAACATATAAAATAATATAATCACAAATACTTCACGATAAGCCAGCGGTTCTTAAACTTTCTATCGTCACGGACCCCTTTATGTAGCAGCCAGACAGCGCGGACCCCCAACATATTAAACACCAAAAGCCGTAACCATACTTTTGTTTTGAGTTTAAGATTAATTAAAATTTGTATATAAATTTAATAAATTTTACAATTACTCCAGAGGCGTATATTGAAATTATCCCTCAGCCAACCATGTATATTTCATAGGTCCAAGTAGCTTTTTAGTACATTTTTAAATTTTAAGTAGAATTTGCGTCTTAGGGAACTTAATTTAAAAAGGTTATGAGTAATTAAGTTCTAGCTACCAAATGGGGGTCTGGGGGTCCTCCCCCCGAAAATTTTTGGAAATTCAACTAGAAAAACAGATTTTTAATTAGTTTTATTGATACCCCTATATAGAATTTTTTGAATATAAGTTTTTATGTAAGATTTGCATTTTGATTAACTTAATATAAAAATAGTTTATAACAATAGAGTTTTAAGAACAAAAAGGTATCTAGGGGGTCATTGTCAGAAGAGTTTTAGATAAATTTGCCCCTAAAAACACACAGGATTTAAACTTGGTTTTGATACACTCTTCGTCCGAATTTCAGACTATATTCTTAGGTAGGATTTCAATTTTGACGAACTTATTTTTAAAAAGTTTTTAATGATAAAGTACCAAGTACTAAAGGGGGTTCGGGGGTCCTCCCCCAGAAAATTTTTGGAGATTTGATCCAAAAAACAGGATTTTAACTTGTTTTGATACACCAAGTCCAAATTTCAGGAGTAATGTAGGTATGAAGGCAGGGCCCCTTCACCCACCATCATATACGCCCCTGAATTACTCCAAGTCTCTGAGGTGAGGGTCTGGAAATTTCAAGGAAAAAATTAAGTATTGAAGTCCGAGGTTGTCATGAAGTTTCGAGGGGGCTGGGGGTTCTCCCCCAGAAAATTTTTGAAATTTGTCACTTAAAACTAGTTTCATCTAATTTTGAAACTCTTTTTAGAATTCTAAAAGTAACTTGAGGAATTCCTCAAGGTATCTCGTGGACCCCCTAGGAAGGTGCCGCGGACCCCCGGGGGTCCGCGGACCACAGTTTAAGAACCGCTGCGATAAGAGTAGGTAAAAAATGCGGTTTCTAAAACAGGGGGGGGGGTGACGTCAGAGGAAAAGGGGGGTAGGGCGGTTTCTAAAACAGGGGGCGTGGCTAAGTGGAGTTGAGGTGTTTTCATGCTGCTTCGAGTGGAGTTGAGTTGTTTTTGTGCTGCTGGAGGTGTGGTTTGGGGCGTGGCTAGATGACGTCATAGAGGGAAGGGGCGTGGTTTAGGACGTGATTGGATGGTGTTATGGACGAAAATAGTGAAAAGGGGCGTGGTTAGGTAGAGTTGAGTTGTTCATTGACTGCTGCTGACGTCATTGCTCCGCCACCTTTGCTCCGCCACCTTGCTCCGCCACCTTTGCTCCGCCACCTTGCTCCGCCACCCTTGCTCCGCCACCTTTGCTCCGCCACTTTGCTCCGCCACCTTTGCTCCGCCACCGTGCTCCGCCACTTTGCTCCGCCACCTTTGCTTCGCCACCCTGCTCCGCCACCTTGCTCCGCCACCCTGCTCCGCCACATTTACTCCGCCACCTTTGCTCCGCCACCTTGCTCCGCCACCTTTGCTCCGCCACCTTGCTCCGCCACCCTTGCTCCGCCACCTTTGCTCCGCCACCTTGCTCCGCCACCCTTGCTCCGCCACCTTTGCTCCGCCACTTTGCTCCGCCACCTTTGCTCCGCCACCGTGCTCCGCCACTTTGCTCCGCCACCTTTGCTTCGCCACCCTGCTCCGCCACCTTTGCTCCGCCACCCTTGCTCCGCCACCTTTGCTCCGCCACTTTGCTCCGCCACCTTTGCTCCGCCACCGTGCTCCGCCACTTTGCTCCGCCACCTTTGCTTCGCCACCCTGCTCCGCCACCTTTGCTCCGCCACCCTGCTCCGCCTCCTTGCTCCGCCACCTTTGCTGCCACCCTGCTCCGCCACCTTTGCTCTGCCACCTTGCTCCGCCACTTTGCTCCGCCACCCTTGCTCCGCCACTTTGCTCCGCCACCCTGCTCCGCCACCTTGCTCCGCCACCCTTGCTCCGCCACCTTTGCTCTGCCACTTTGCTCCGCCACCTTTGCTCCGCCACCGTGCTCCGCCACTTTGCTCCGCCACCTTTGCTTCGCCACCCTGCTCCGCCACCTTTGCTCCGCCACCCTGCTCCGCCTCCTTGCTCCGCCACCTTTGCTGCCACCCTGCTCCGCCACCTTTGCTCCGCCACCTTGCTCCGCCACCCTGCTCCGCCACCCTTGCTCCGCCACTTTGCTCCACCTCCTTGCTCCGCCACCCTGCTCCGCCACCCTGCTCCGCCTCCTTGCTCCGCCACCTTTGCTCCGCCACCCTGCTCCGCCACTTTGCTCAGCAGCCACCCTCAGTGATCAGTGAGGTTTATGATATAAATAATGATTTCATTTTAATTCCAATGCAGTCGTCATGGAGAATAAGTTGAAAGAGCTTTATAAAGATCCATCCCTTCCAGGAAGTTTTGGAGGTATCCAAACTTTACATCGTTCTTTGAAAGGACGCGTAAAAAGACAGAATGTAAAGAAATGGTTGGAAACAAAGGAGTCTTATACTTTACATAAGCCTATTCGGTATAAATTTCAGAAAAATAGAGTCATAGTTGGTGGATTAAATGATCAGTTCCAAGCGGATTTAGTAGATATGCAATCGTTATCGAATCTTAACGATGGTTTTAAGTATTTACTCACTTCCATTGATATCTTATCAAAATATGCATGGGCTATCCCCCTTAAAGATAAAAAATCTGAATCGGTTCTGTCAGCTTTTGAAAAAATATTTTCAGAACGAGTACCACGAATTTTACAAACAGATGCGAGAAGTGTAAAAATGGGTGTTCTGCGACATTGGGAAGGTGGGAAGCGGCTCCGCTGCTCCCTTCCCAATCTACTAGATTGCGATTCCCTTCCCAATCTACCAGTTTGGGGCTCCCTTCCTAATCTACCAAATTGCGATTCTCTTCCCAATCTACTAGTTTGGGGCTCTGTCTGGATCGATACTTTGCGGAGTGTCTGGGCCGATACTTTGCGGCTCTCCGAGTAGAGGGAAGGCTAATTAAGAAGATTAATTAACAATGAACAGAACGTGGGCAAAATTCGAAGGTACTTTGGGGCTCTACCACTACATTGGGCAAAATGCGAAGGTACTTTGATGTTCTACCACTAAGACACAGCAGGAAGTTAAAGTTATTTTACTATTAATAGTTAACTATTTAAGTTATTTACTATTAACAAACTATAATATGGACAAAATTAGCTAATTGCAGCTCCACCACTATATTTACCACTATAACACAGCAGGAAGTTAAAGTTATTTTACTATTTAAGTTACTATTAAAGTTATTTACTAATTACAAACTGTAACCGCTGTTTAACTGTAATATGGACAAATTGCAGCTCTTCCACTATATTGAGGCTCTAGAACACATGCAACAAAAAGAAGCTAAATTGTCACTTTCTAAATTGTTTTAAGATAATATTAATTGATAGTTAAAGTTATTAACAAAGGTTAATTAACAGTTTAAGTTATTTTACATAAAATTATAAGGTTAATGAACAAACTAACCACTGTAATATATCACCTATTGAACGCCCATACCGGAATAAAAGACCAAGACAATCACAAACCCAAAAATGTAGACTGCACTACTCACCTGTCTTTGAGACTCTCCTTAACAATGCATGCCGAACCGCCCCTCTTGCCTTTCACAAAGCAATATGTGTGGCGATAACGGGGTAACCTCCATTAGGATTGATAGCGATTGCATCTTTTCCAGCAATACCAAGGGGAGAGGGTTTTCAAAAGATATATATTTTTTTCATTACAATAATTTCTATTTCGTTAAATTTACAGTTCAATATTCACTTTAGTTACAGTTTGACACAAAATGCTTATCCTATCACAATCCTTAATTTTGAAAATAACAGTATTTTCACCAGAAAGAATACTTTGAAAAATTGAGAATGATCGAACATTATATCAGACCCCCAAACATATAATACGTTATCCTATTGGTGGAATTATTTTTATTTTACTCTAATCAGGAAAGGATACTTTGAAAAATTGAGAATACATTTTCAGACCACTTGACATATAATACGTTATCCTATTGGTGGATTATTTTACAACTTCGATTAAAAATTACTAATTATGTACATATTGGATACGATCTTAAATATTTTGAGCAATTTTTTTAAATAAAATATACTTTTATTACGAATTCTGTTCGAGGAGTTGATTTTTTTTTTCATAGAATGTTAGAATCATTCAAGTTAAAAATGATAAATCCATTAATTTTACTATAGTTCAATTGAAGATATTACTTATTTTATTCGCATAGAAGCTTTTTCTAAATTTAAACGTGAGAATATATGATTAATCACCTAAACAAGCACTATTCCATTACACTTTTTTCTGAAAGCATTGTGTGAATGAGAGAATTTTTATAACAGAATTGTAAAATATATAAAATTTTCCCAACAGTTGAAGAAATTTCAATCATAAACCTTTCATTTTAAGAACGTTAAGAGGCTACCACTACAGAACATACATTCATTTTATTCATAACTTTTACTACATTTATTAAACATGTAATATTTTTTTCTATACTAAAGAGAACTGATTTGATTATTTTTCAATTCATGGAATGGTTACGTTGATCATATTCAACCTTTTTTTGAAAATAATCACTTTTTAACCCATCTGCTATACTTGCTCTACAAGAATTTTACCATCTGCTGTTCATTTATACAAACAATTTATATTATTCACTAAAGCAAACAATATAATACATATAAACTAACTTATGAAAGAAATCCTTTATGGATATAATGTTTTCTCTTACCTAAAGCCTTCTTTCATCTATAATCCATATAGAAAATTAAACTATTCTAATAAAAATTAAAGGGGAAACATGACTCAAAAGGAAACATACATTATAAAAGACAAAAAAATTATAACAGAATCTAAAAGAAAAACTAAAAACTCTGCTAAAAATAAAAACTTAACTGAAAATTTTGTTAAAAATTAAGACATATGCTGAAAAATAACTTAATACTTTGTTAAATATAAAAGCGAACACAGAAAAACTTTACAAGAAATGAAAACTTATACACCGAAAAACTAAAATATTTCTTAAAAATAAAAACTTAACTGAAAATTTTGTTAAAAATTAAGACATATGCTGAAAAATAACTTAATACTTTGTTAAAAATAAAAGCGAACACAGAAAAACTTTCACTGAAAAACTAAAATCTTTGATAAATATAAAAACTCATTCACTTCAAAACTAAAAACTTTGTTTGAAATGAACTAGAAAACGAAAAACTTTACACAAAAAATGAAAACTTATACACTGAAAAACTAAAATCTTTGTTAAAAATAAAAACTTAACTGAAAATTTTGTTAAAAATAAAGACAAATACTGAAAAATAACTCATTACTTCGCTAAAAGTAAAAATGAACACAGAAAAAACTTTACAAGAAATGAAAACTTATACACTGAAAGAGTAAAATCTTTGTTAAAAATAAAAACTTAACTAAAAATTTTTTTAAAAATAAAAACTTAGCTAAAAAATTTGTTAAAAATAAAAGCTTAACTGAAAATTTTGTTCAAAATTAAGACACATGCAGAAAAATAACTTAATACTTCGTTAAAAATAAAAACGAACACAGAAAAAACTTTACGAGAGATGAAAACTTATTCACTTCAAAGCTAAAATTTTGTTAAAAATAAAAACTTAACTAAAAATTTTGTTAAAATAAAAACTTAAGTGAAATTTTTTTTAAAAATTAAGACATATGTAGAAAAATAACTTAATACTCTGTTAAAAATAAAAACGAACACAGAAAAACTTTCACTGAAAAACTAAAATCTTTGTTAAATATAAAAACTTATTCACTTCGAAACTAAAAACTTAACTAAAAATTTTGTTAAAAATAAAAACTTAACAAAAAATTTTGTTAAAAATTAAGATACATGCAGAAAAATAACTTAATACTTTGTTTAAAATAAAAACGAACACAGAAAAAACTTTGACTGAAAAATTAAAATCTTTGTTAAATATAAAAACTTAACTGAAAATTTTGTTAAAAATAAAAACTTAACTGAAAATTTTTATAAAAATTAAGACAAATGCTGAAAAATAACTCATTACTTTGCTAAAAGTAAAAATGAACACAGAAAAAACTTTACAAGAAATGAAAACTTATACACTGAAAAACTAAAGTCTGTTAAATATAAAAACTTGTTCACTACGAAACTGAAAACTTTGTTTGAAATGAACTAGAAAACGAAAAACTTTACACAAGAAATGAAAACTTATACACTAAAAAACTAAAATCTTTGTTAAAAATAATAGCTTAACTGAAAATTTTGTTAAAATTTAAGACAAATGCAGAAAAATAACTTAATACTTTGTTAAATGTATAAACTTAAAAGCTACAAAACTAAAATATCTGTTTAAAATAAATAAAAACTTTCAAGAAATTTTACAAGAAATAAAAGCTTACGCTAAAAACTTTACCAAAAAGAAATTATTACGAAAAACTTTAACAGAAAGAAAAACTTAAAAACTATAAAACTAAAAACGTTGTTAAAAAATAAAGGCAAATGCAGAAATTAACTTAATACTTTGTTAAATATTAAAACTTAGAAACTATGAAATGAAAAACTTTACCATAAATAAAAAATTATACACTACAAAACTAAAATATTTGCTAAAATAAAATAAAAACTTTGTAAAAATTTTACAAAAAATAAAAAGTTACACTAAAAACTTTATCAAAAAGAAATACTTCGTGTTAAAAATAAATAAAAACTTTGAAAAAATTTTACAAGAAATAAAAATTTACACTAAAAACTTTACCAAAAAGAAATTATTACGAAAAACTTTAAAAAAGAAAAACCTAAAAACTATAAAACCAAAAACTTTGTTAAAAATCAAGACAAACGCAGAAAAATAACTTAATACTTTGTTCAATATAAAAACTTAGAACCTATAAAACTAAAAACTTTGCTAAAAATAAAAACTTTAGGAAAACCTTGGTAAAAATAAAGAAATTAATGCGGAAAATTTTAAAAATAAATAAAAACTTCGAAAAAATATTACAAGAAATAAAAAAATAACACCATAAACTTTATCAAAAAGAGATACTCGCAAATTATAAATCTAAAAACTTTGTTAAAAATAAAATAAATTGAAAAGTTACACTAAAAAACTAAAAACTTTATAAAAAAAGAAATACTTCTTGTTAAAAAAATATACTTTGAAAAAATTGTACAAGAAATACACTAAAAACTTTACCAATAACACCCATACTTTGTTAAAATTAGAAGACAGTTAGATCCAAATCCTCCTTTCATTTGGACCCTTTTTTAATTATTATGTAAAACGTGGGCTGAAAAATTTAAAAGTACTATTTTTAAATTTCCTTCATTAAAAAGGAGTTTTCATCCCACCGAGTTTTCATAATAAAAAAAGGGTCTCAACGAAAGGGGATTTGAATCTATCTGTCTTCTAATTTTAACAAAGTATGGGCGTTATTGGTAAAGTTTTAAGTGTATTTCTTGTACAATTTTTTCAAAGTGTATTTTTTTAACAAGAAGTATTTCTTTTTTGATAAAGTTTTTAGTTTTTTAGTGTAACTTTTCAATTTTATTTTATTTTTAACAAAGTTTTTAGATTTATAATTTGTAAGTATCTCTTTTTGATAAAGTTTATGGTGTTATTTTTTTATTTCTTGTAATATTTTTTCGAAGATTTTATTTATTTTTAAAATTTTCAGCATTAATTTCTTTATTTTTACCAAGGTTTTCCTAAAGTTTTTATTTTTAGCAAAGTTTTTAGTTTTATAGGTTCTAAGTTTTTATATTGAACAAAGTATTAAGTTATTTTTCTGCGTTTGTCTTGATTTTTAACAAAGTTTTTGGTTTTATAGTTTTTAGGTTTTTCTTTTTTAAAGTTTTTCGTAATAATTTCTTTTTGGTAAAGTTTTTAGTGTAAATTTTTATTTCTTGTAAAATTTTTTCAAAGTTTTTATTTATTTTTAACACGAAGTATTTCTTTTTGATAAAGTTTTTAGTGTAACTTTTTATTTTTTGTAAAATTTTTACAAAGTTTTTATTTTATTTTAGCAAATATTTTAGTTTTGTAGTGTATAATTTTTTATTTATGGTAAAGTTTTTCATTTCATAGTTTCTAAGTTTTAATATTTAACAAAGTATTAAGTTAATTTCTGCATTTGCCTTTATTTTTTAACAACGTTTTTAGTTTTATAGTTTTTAAGTTTTTCTTTCTGTTAAAGTTTTTCGTAATAATTTCTTTTTGGTAAAGTTTTTAGCGTAAGCTTTTATTTCTTGTAAAATTTCTTGAAAGTTTTTATTTATTTTAAACAGATATTTTAGTTTTGTAGCTTTTAAGTTTATACATTTAACAAAGTATTAAGTTATTTTTCTGCATTTGTCTTAAATTTTAACAAAATTTTCAGTTAAGCTATTATTTTTAACAAAGATTTTAGTTTTTTAGTGTATAAGTTTTCATTTCTTGTGTAAAGTTTTTCGTTTTCTAGTTCATTTCAAACAAAGTTTTCAGTTTCGTAGTGAACAAGTTTTTATATTTAACAGACTTTAGTTTTTCAGTGTATAAGTTTTCATTTCTTGTAAAGTTTTTTCTGTGTTCATTTTTACTTTTAGCAAAGTAATGAGTTATTTTTCAGCATTTGTCTTAATTTTTATAAAAATTTTCAGTTAAGTTTTTATTTTTAACAAAATTTTCAGTTAAGTTTTTATATTTAACAAAGATTTTAATTTTTCAGTCAAAGTTTTTTCTGTGTTCGTTTTTATTTTAAACAAAGTATTAAGTTATTTTTCTGCATGTATCTTAATTTTTAACAAAATTTTTTGTTAAGTTTTTATTTTTAACAAAATTTTTAGTTAAGTTTTTAGTTTCGAAGTGAATAAGTTTTTATATTTAACAAAGATTTTAGTTTTTCAGTGAAAGTTTTTCTGTGTTCGTTTTTATTTTTAACAGAGTATTAAGTTATTTTTCTACATATGTCTTAATTTTTAAAAAAAATTTCACTTAAGTTTTTATTTTAACAAAATTTTTAGTTAAGTTTTTATTTTTAACAAAATTTTAGCTTTGAAGTGAATAAGTTTTCATCTCTCGTAAAGTTTTTTCTGTGTTCGTTTTTATTTTTAACGAAGTATTAAGTTATTTTTCTGCATGTGTCTTAATTTTGAACAAAATTTTCAGTTAAGCTTTTATTTTTAACAAATTTTTTAGCTAAGTTTTTATTTTTAAAAAAATTTTTAGTTAAGTTTTTATTTTTAACAAAGATTTTACTCTTTCAGTGTATAAGTTTTCATTTCTTGTAAAGTTTTTTCTGTGTTCATTTTTACTTTTAGCGAAGTAATGAGTTATTTTTCAGTATTTGTCTTTATTTTTAACAAAATTTTCAGTTAAGTTTTTATTTTTAACAAAGATTTTAGTTTTTCAGTGTATAAGTTTTCATTTTTTGTGTAAAGTTTTTCGTTTTCTAGTTCATTTCAAACAAAGTTTTTAGTTTTGAAGTGAATGAGTTTTTATATTTATCAAAGATTTTAGTTTTTCAGTGAAAGTTTTTCTGTGTTCGCTTTTATTTTTAACAAAGTATTAAGTTATTTTTCAGCATATGTCTTAATTTTTAACAAAATTTTCAGTTAAGTTTTTATTTTTAGCAGAGTTTTTAGTTTTTCTTTTAGATTCTGTTATAATTTTTTTGTCTTTTATAATGTATGTTTCCTTTTGAGTCATGTTTCCCCTTTAATTTTTATTAGAATAGTTTAATTTTCTATATGGATTATAGATGAAAGAAGGCTTTAGGTAAGAGAAAACATTATATCCATAAAGGATTTCTTTCATAAGTTAGTTTATATGTATTATATTGTTTGCTTTAGTGAATAATATAAATTGTTTGTATAAATGAACAGCAGATGGTAAAATTCTTGTAGAGCAAGTATAGCAGATGGGTTAAAAAGTGATTATTTTCAAAAAAAGGTTGAATATGATCAACGTAACCATTCCATGAATTGAAAAATAATCAAATCAGTTCTCTTTAGTATAGAAAAAAATATTACATGTTTAATAAATGTAGTAAAAGTTATGAATAAAATGAATGTATGTTCTGTAGTGGTAGCCTCTTAACGTTCTTAAAATGAAAGGTTTATGATTGAAATTTCTTCAACTGTTGGGAAAATTTTATATATTTTACAATTCTGTTATAAAAATTCTCTCATTCACACAATGCTTTCAGAAAAAAGTGTAATGGAATAGTGCTTGTTTAGGTGATTAATCATATATTCTCACGTTTAAATTTAGAAAAAGCTTCTATGCGAATAAAATAAGTAATATCTTCAATTGAACTATAGTAAAATTAATGGATTTATCATTTTTAACTTGAATGATTCTAACATTCTATGAAAAAAAAATCAACTCCTCGAACAGAATTCGTAATAAAAGTATATTTTATTTAAAAAAATTGCTCAAAATATTTAAGATCGTATCCAATATGTACATAATTAGTAATTTTTAATCGAAGTTGTAAAATAATCCACCAATAGGATAACGTATTATATGTCAAGTGGTCTGAAAATGTATTCTCAATTTTTCAAAGTATCCTTTCCTGATTAGAGTAAAATAAAAATAATTCCACCAATAGGATAACGTATTATATGTTTGGGGGTCTGATATAATGTTCGATCATTCTCAATTTTTCAAAGTATTCTTTCTGGTGAAAATACTGTTATTTTCAAAATTAAGGATTGTGATAGGATAAGCATTTTGTGTCAAACTGTAACTAAAGTGAATATTGAACTGTAAATTTAACGAAATAGAAATTATTGTAATGAAAAAAATATATATCTTTTGAAAACCCTCTCCCCTTGGTATTGCTGGAAAAGATGCAATCGCTATCAATCCTAATGGAGGTTACCCCGTTATCGCCACACATATTGCTTTGTGAAAGGCAAGAGGGGCGGTTCGGCATGCATTGTTAAGGAGAGTCTCAAAGACAGGTGAGTAGTGCAGTCTACATTTTTGGGTTTGTGATTGTCTTGGTCTTTTATTCCGGTATGGGCGTTCAATAGGTGATATATTACAGTGGTTAGTTTGTTCATTAACCTTATAATTTTATGTAAAATAACTTAAACTGTTAATTAACCTTTGTTAATAACTTTAACTATCAATTAATATTATCTTAAAACAATTTAGAAAGTGACAATTTAGCTTCTTTTTGTTGCATGTGTTCTAGAGCCTCAATATAGTGGAAGAGCTGCGATTTGTCCATATTACAGTTAAACAGCGGTTACAGTTTGTAATTAGTAAATAACTTTAATAGTAACTTAAATAGTAAAATAACTTTAACTTCCTGCTGTGTTATAGTGGTAAATATAGTGGTGGAGCTGCAATTAGCTAATTTTGTCCATATTATAGTTTGTTAATAGTAAATAACTTAAATAGTTAACTATTAATAGTAAAATAACTTTAACTTCCTGCTGTGTCTTAGTGGTAGAACCACAAAGTACCTTCGCATTTTGCCCAATGTAGTGGTAGAGCCCCAAAGTACCATCGAATTTTGCCCACGTTCTGTTCATTGTTAATTAATCTTCTTAATTAGCCTTCCCTCTACTCGGAGAGCCGCAAAGTATCGGCCCAGACACTCCGCAAAGTATCGATCCAGACAGAGCCCCAAACTAGTAGATTGGGAAGAGAATCGCAATTTGGTAGATTAGGAAGGGAGCCCCAAACTGGTAGATTGGGAAGGGAATCGCAATCTAGTAGATTGGGAAGGGAGCAGCGGAGCCGCTTCCCACCTTCCCAATGTCGCAGAACACCCATTTTTACACTTCTCGCATCTGTTTGTAAAATTCGTGGTACTCGTTCTGAAAATATTTTTTCAAAAGCTGACAGAACCGATTCAGATTTTTTATCTTTAAGGGGGATAGCCCATGCATATTTTGATAAGATATCAATGGAAGTGAGTAAATACTTAAAACCATCGTTAAGATTCGATAACGATTGCATATCTACTAAATCCGCTTGGAACTGATCATTTAATCCACCAACTATGACTCTATTTTTCTGAAATTTATACCGAATAGGCTTATGTAAAGTATAAGACTCCTTTGTTTCCAACCATTTCTTTACATTCTGTCTTTTTACGCGTCCTTTCAAAGAACGATGTAAAGTTTGGATACCTCCAAAACTTCCTGGAAGGGATGGATCTTTATAAAGCTCTTTCAACTTATTCTCCATGACGACTGCATTGGAATTAAAATGAAATCATTATTTATATCATAAACCTCACTGATCACTGAGGGTGGCTGCTGAGCAAAGTGGCGGAGCAGGGTGGCGGAGCAAAGGTGGCGGAGCAAGGAGGCGGAGCAGGGTGGCGGAGCAAGGAGGTGGAGCAAAGTGGCGGAGCAAGGGTGGCGGAGCAGGGTGGCGGAGCAAGGTGGCGGAGCAAAGGTGGCGGAGCAGGGTGGCAGCAAAGGTGGCGGAGCAAGGAGGCGGAGCAGGGTGGCGGAGCAAAGGTGGCGGAGCAGGGTGGCGAAGCAAAGGTGGCGGAGCAAAGTGGCGGAGCACGGTGGCGGAGCAAAGGTGGCGGAGCAAAGTGGCAGAGCAAAGGTGGCGGAGCAAGGGTGGCGGAGCAAGGTGGCGGAGCAGGGTGGCGGAGCAAAGTGGCGGAGCAAGGGTGGCGGAGCAAGGTGGCAGAGCAAAGGTGGCGGAGCAGGGTGGCAGCAAAGGTGGCGGAGCAAGGAGGCGGAGCAGGGTGGCGGAGCAGGGTGGCGGAGCAAAGGTGGCGAAGCAAAGGTGGCGGAGCAAAGTGGCGGAGCACGGTGGCGGAGCACGGTGGCGGAGCAAAGGTGGCGGAGCAAAGTGGCGGAGCAAAGGTGGCGGAGCAAGGGGGGCGGAGCAAAGGTGGCGGAGCAGGGTGGCGAAGCAAAGGTGGCGGAGCAAAGTGGCGGAGCACGGTGGCGGAGCAAAGGTGGCGGAGCAAAGGTGGCGGAGCAAAGTGGCGGAGCAAAGGTGGCGGAGCAAGGGTGGCGGAGCAAGGTGGCGGAGCAAAGGTGGCGGAGCAAGGGTGGCGGAGCAAGGTGGCGGAGCAAAGGTGGCGGAGCAAGGTGGCGGAGTAAATGTGGCGGAGTAAATGTGGCGGAGCAAGGTGGCGGAGCAGGGTGGCGAAGCAAAGGTGGCGGAGCAAAGTGGCGGAGCACGGTGGCGGAGCAAAGGTGGCGGAGCAAAGTGGCGGAGCAAAGGTGGCGGAGCAAGGGTGGCGGAGCAAGGTGGCGGAGCAAAGGTGGCGGAGTAAATGTGGCGGAGCAAAGTGGCGGAGCAATGACGTCAGCAGCAGTCAATGAACAACTCAACTCTACCTAACCACGCCCCTTTTCACTATTTTCGTCCATAACACCATCCAATCACGTCCTAAACCACGCCCCTTCCCTCTATGACGTCATCTAGCCACGCCCCAAACCACACCTCCAGCAGCACAAAAACAACTCAACTCCACTCGAAGCAGCATGAAAACACCTCAACTCCACTTAGCCACGCCCCCTGTTTTAGAAACCGCCCTACCCCCCTTTTCCTCTGACGTCACCCCCCCCTGTTTTAGAAACCGCATTTTTTACCTACTGATAAGCAATCGAAAAAATTCGTTAACGATCCCCGTATCTTTCAGCAATTTTAATAATTCGAAGATCAAAGAAATAAAAATTACAAATTCACATGAAAGAACTTACCTTAAATAATGGTCATTTATGATTTCACTTTGTCATCTGATACGTACGTGCAATCCAAACACTAGGTCTGAACTAGCAAAATGAAGCTCTTTTTAAACCGTTAATTTCGGCGCTCTTAATGCTTTCCTTTTAAATTTACGCCAAACTGTAAAGTTTACTCAAAATGTTCGCATCTATCCGTTCATATTTATCCTTTTCTTCCGGTCCTACCCACCTAGTCCAGGGGTCGGCAACCTGCGGCTCGCGAGCCGCATGCGGCTCTTTCGATGTAAAGTTGCGGCTCTCCAGTTCCATAGGAAAAAAATTAATAATTTACTAATCAAAACTTTTAAAGAATCAGAAAATATATTTTTAAGTTCTCAAGATTGGTCAAAATCAAAACTCTATTTTTAAGGATAAGAATTCCATACAATTTATGGGGGAGAACTACTCAACACTCCTAAAAGTTTTAGAATATGTGCTGATTTTCCTTGAAAATTCTGTGAATTATAAGGACTGATCCTTATTTGGTTGTTATAGAAGTTCTAAAAACTAATTAAAACACTATTTTTAGGGGCAAATTTCCAAAATTTTTCTGAAGTGGGATCATCCCCCCTTGAAATTTTGCTGTTTATTATAACGAATATTATTTTCCCTTGAAAATTCTGCCACATAATGAGAGGTGATCTTAGGGTGGAACCGAAAAAGGCAAAAATGAGCTAACACGTGATTTTGAAGGGGAAATTTCCAAAACTTTTTCTGGGGGAGGCTCCCAGACTATCTTATTTTTCCAGGAATTAACATCGTTTATACAAAATTTGGATATTAAGTTCACTAAAATTAATTTACAATGTGTACGTAAGTCATCTAAATTTTGATGTAAAAAAGTACCTGAAAGGAAGTACCTCAGAAAAAAATGTTGGGTCAATCTCTCCAACTAAAATCTCCCTCCCGATCTAAAATCAAATATGTAAGCAGTTCAGTTGCGGATCCAGGGGGTGGCACTCTGGAAAGTGCCCCCCTGGAGACCCAAAAAAGTTCTAAAAATGAGTAAAAACCCATCTTTTACAGGTTTAATTTTAAAAAATTTTCTGGGGGAGAACCCCCAAACCCCCCATTAGTAACAAAAGGGGGTATTCAGTGTTTATTTTTAAGAAATCCCCAAAATTTGGACATTTTGGGTCAAAAAGTAAAGGTAATAGTGTTGAAAAGTGCCCCCCCTTAGACTCAAAATGTTTCTAAAAATGAGTTACAACCCTACTTTTACATGCAAATTTAAATTTTTTTCTGGGGGAGGACCCCCATACCCCCAATGGTACCACAAGGGGATCTTGTCTATAAAAGTGCCCCCCCTTGGAGCCGTGCTGGATCCGCGCCTGAAGCAGATATACTATATAAAATTGAAATAAAAAATCTGTGGCTCTTTGAAAACTGGGAAATTCTGTAAGTTGTAACTTTTGGCTCTTCCGTTTCAAAAGGTTGCCGACCCCTGACCTAGTCCACTGAAAATAGAGTTGAACCTCGGACAAATTGCAATAAAAGGTTTCTCAACGGTTTTCACTTAGGAATGACCTCAATAATAACATACTAAAAATCGGCCAAAATCGGTCGGGGGGAAGTTTAATTTTTTTTCAATTTTTTAAAAATGGCCGAAAAAAAATTTAAAAAAAAAAACCCAAAACAATAATATAGACATGTGATACATGTTTATAGGTTACTTTTGAGTTTTGAAACCGAATATTGCCTTTAGTTTTGGAAAAAAATTGAAATTTCAATTTTTAAAATTAATTTGAAAAATGAGCTATATGAAAAAATTAAAACACCCCTAAAAGCCTAACAAAAACATCAAAAGAAATAAATCCAACGGTTTTCATTTAGAAATGACCTAAATATTAACATACTAAAATTTAAAAATTTTACGAGTTAAAGAAGTTAATTTTTTTTTCAAATTTCTATTTTTTTTGCGAAAAATGCATTTTTTTTTCAAATTAGTGCCAAAAACTTTAAAGACTTTTGAAAAGGTCATTTTTCGGTGGATATTGTCCACAGATAGTTATATAATGGAAAACCGGTGGAATTGACCCTCAATGAATTAGTTAATTATTTTAAATTCTGGTGTAAATATGGCAAAGTATTACCTTTTTTTCACTTTTTACTACATTTTACCAACTTCAAAATTTTAAATAAAATAATTAACTAATTCATTGGGGGTCAATTCCACCGGTTTTCCATTATATAACTATCTGTGGACAATATCCACCGAAAAATGACCTTTTCAAAAGTCTTTAAAGTTTTTGGCACGAATTTGAAAAAAAAAATGCATTTTTCGCAAAAAAAAAATAGAAATTTGAAAAAAAAATTTTACTTCTTTAACTCGTAAAATTTTTAAATTTTAGTATCTTAATATTTAGGTCATTTCTAAATGAAAACCGTTGGATTTATTTCTTTTGATGTTTTTGTTAGGTTTTTAGGGGTGTTTTAATTTTTTCATATAGCTCATTTTTCAAATTAATTTTAAAAATTGAAATTTCAATTTTTTTTCAAAACCAAAGGCAATATTCGGTTTCAAAACTCAAAAGTAACCTATAAACATGTATCACATGTCTATATTATTGTTTTGGGTTTTTTTTAAATTTTTTTTTCGGCCATTTTTAAAAAATAAAAAAAAAATTAAACTTCCCCCCGACCGATTTTGGCCGATTTTTAGTATGTTATTATTGAGGTTATTCCTAAGTGAAAACCGTTGAGAAATGAGAAACCTTTTATTGCAATTTTTCCAAGGTTCGGCCCTTTTTTTCGCTATTTTCAGTGGACTAACCCGATATTGCTTTAAGAAAAAACTGCACGCGTTAATTGGAAAAATTTTCCTCTCCTCCCTCCTCCTTCTATGATATATGATGCATTGATGCTATGAGTTACTTAAACAGAGCACAAGATAAAAAAATAAAAAGGAAACCACAACATAAAGGGTTGCATTTAACAAACAAACAAACAACTTTATTACAATTTAAACAAGGAATAAAAGAATACAAAAAGAACACAAAAAGTAAAAAAAAAGATTTTTTAAAAAACGCTTTTATTGAAGTGTTCTAAAAGGTCAAAAATAATTAATTCGGTTTGACAAATAATTTATTGGGAAGTAGAAAATAACTTTTTGGTAAGTAAATAATAACTGATTTTCTAATCACTAAAAATAAAAGCGTGGGCGCTAGTAATTTATATATTTTTTTTAATTTAAATTTTTTTATTATTTTTTTTTAATTTGTACAAATTCACCTGAAGGTATGGAACCGTTTGTGTAATTCAAGTTTAGTAACACTAACATCTATGCCGAACGAGGGTTCGAACCCCAGACGTACGGCTTTGCAGTCAGATGCTCTAAACACTAGGCCATTACGTCGGTATTTATGTATAATTTTACATAGAAAATAGAATAAACAAGTTAGAATAAATAGTGAATAAAGAGTTACTAGCGCCCACGCTTTTATTTTTAGTGATTAGAAAATCAATTATTATTTACTTACCAAAAAGTTATTTTCTACTTCCCAATAAATTATTTGTCAAACCGAATTAATTATTTTTGACCTTTTAGAACACTTCAATAAAAGCGTTTTTTAAAAAAATCTTTTTTTTACTTTTTTTATTTTCTACTTTTTAGTCATGGTATTTTTTTAACAAAAACTCACAAGAAAAAATGTATTTATTTCAACCATATTTTATCTGATGTTAGAATGGAATTTAAGTTTTCCACAATATGATGGTGAAATATAACACTCGCCGATAAAATCCGTCCATATCAAAAATATTCACAAGAAAAAAAAGAAAAAGCATCCCATTCAGGCTTTTCAGTAGTCCATAAATTATAACAGTAGCATATTTTACTTATCTCCCGATTCCTCGGGATGGGCACCAATTTTCGGTGATTTCTCGCTCTTCTGGCGATTTCTTTCTCGCGGTTATTATCTTAAAACGCTAATTATCTTAATTGTTAATTGGAAGGTAAGAAATCACGTTTTGAAGATTAAGTATTGTAGTGATATACCTAATATATTATCTTACAGGTTTTGGGAGCCATTGGCTTCACGGAAGTGTCTCAAATTTGAATTAAAAGGATAACTAAAAACACTCGTTAATTACCTTAATTACGGAGGTTTTGACTAGTTGATTATTGAATATTGCATTGTCATCGAGTTTACACCATGGTGCAAAGTTTCAGAACTTTATATCGTTTGGAAGTGCCTGAAATTTTATGTGCAAGATCTTGTAAAAAAAAGTGATTAATCGTCCATAAAATATTGTAATTACTGGGCAATTCTCGTTTCGACTTTTAAATATGATGAAGTTATGCCTTATACAACATTGTGCACGGTTTAGGGAGAATAGCCCCTTGGGAAAGGTTTCAAAATCTGGTTTTTCTGTTAATTAAAAATACTCGTTAATTAACTTTATCCTTTGGTTGTTTGACTAGAGAATGGTTGGATATTGGAGTGTCATGAGGGTTACACCTATGTGCAAAGTTTCGGGGCCCTAACATATCGGGAAGTGCCCGAAAATTGAGTTTTAAAATTCCTCCCGTAAAACGCCGCCAAAAGCAAGTAGAATAAAAGCGTTTAATAACAATAATAATAAAAGGAAAGACATTTTCTTTTGAGTCACCAAGGAGGTGAGATAACCTCATACAGGTGAAATGATATATCCTACTAAATTGTGAATGTTTGTCTGTATGTTTGTTACTCTTTCACGCAAAAACTACTGAATGGATTTTAATAAAATTTTACAATAATGTAGCTTATACATCAGAATAGGACATGGGCTATAATTTATAAAGAGAAAATCAGTCCTTCATTCTTTTTTTTCCCATTTTTCCTGCTTTTTTCACTTATTTTTCCGTGTTTGAAAACCTGTTTTACCAGTCATGCAAGCCAATAATAGGAATCTTTAGTAGTACCAGTGTTGTAGTTACTAAGCAATTTTATTAATCTCTATACTATAAATAAAAACGTTTGTGGCTGTGTGTGTATGTATGTGTGTTCCGCATCTCCTTTTAGACCACACCGAAGGCGTGGACATTTCCTCCATTTCAAGATTTTTTCCTTTGAAATAAATATATTTAACAATTTACAATTTTTTTTCATGGAAAACGAGTTAAAAATAAAACATTGTTTGAAATGAGACAGATCACTAGACTTTTTATTATAGTTTCAAATTTCTTATTTTATAAAGGCACCAAGATATTTAACATTATCAGGAAAATCGGAATTGTAAAAAGTGACAAAAACACCGGGATTGGAAAATTAGCGGGAACATCGGGATAGGAAAATTAACGGGAACATCGGGATAGGAAAAATTACCGGGTTATAAAAATTACCGAGAACACCGGGATAGGATATTCACCATAAAGACACCGAGAATACCGGAATATAAAAATTACTGGAAACACCGAGATAGGAAAATTACCGGGAACGCCGGGATTAGAAAAATTACCGGGACCACCGGGATAGGAAAAATTACCGAGAACACCGAGATTAGAAAATTACTGGGAACACTGGGATAGGAAAGAGGCGCCTGGGATACCGGGATGATTTGTAATATTGCTAATTTACCAAATTATATATATAAATGTATTTAAGAAAACTTCAAAAAAATAAATTTATACCCCCCACCCGTGCAAGGCCGGGTATAACAGCTAGTATTATATAAAATGAAAAACATAAAAAAACACAATATACAACAAAAAAGTACCATAGAAAATTAAATACAAGAACAACAAAAAATACAAATGAATAGATGAAAAGGATACTGAAAAATATGGCAAGTGAAAATGCTGTTGGGTGAGCTTCAGGGATATAGTGCTAGAGAATATAATCAAAAATGATCCTCGATATTATCTATGGAGTATATAAACAATTTTAATAATTTTTTAAATTTTAATGGAGATATTTCTGTTTTAATATGAATAGGTAGGCTATTGGCTCATTCCACGCCAACTCGACCAATGGCATGTGCTCTTAAGTCATGGATTTTTTTCAAAATTTTTCTATAGACGGTACCCATACGGTACCCGACGATACCCATGGGTACCCATGATAAATACCGCCATAATTTTTTTCAGAATTTTTACTCAAAAAGGGACCCCAGGAAAAATTTATGAAAATTTGACAATTTCCACCGTTTTTTGATTGATGAGTTACAAAAAGTGACGTTTCTCAACTATTTTTCAAGCAAATGAGCTGATTCTGGTGCCAAATTAAAGCTTGCACTCTACACTTTCTAGTAAAGTATAAAAATCCACTATTATTTAATTATATTAATATTTTTTACGAAAAATCGCTATTTTACAAAAAAATTGAATAACTCCGAGTTATCTTAAAACATACACTACAAAATTTTACCCAAGAATCATCTTGACATATACTTTCCATGGTATAAAAATTGGGATGGTGTTTTGGGTTAATGAAATATAAATAATTTTTTTTCTAAAATTCAATGCAGCTTTGAAAAGTCTACAGAAAATTTCCTTATAATACAAAACTTAAACTTAACCACTCATAAATAAATCATAAATACATATTTAATGAACTTCATAATATTGGTATACTTAATTATGTACTTTTGGTACAAATTTAGAGTTTACTTACTCCATCTTTATATAGCTAAAAATATTATCCTCATACACATATAAATCATCACGGCTAAGTCTAAAATGCTAAATATTTATTTTAAAAGTTATTAATAAAAAGGAAGTTACTTTTTTGTAAATGAAAAGTAGAAACTTAAAATTCTTTTATTTTTCAACATCTATAACTTCCCTTTTTTTACTATTCAAAATAAAAACTGAATTGAGGCAACTTACTCTTGTTTTAAATATAAGTTTCAAATTATAAGGGTCTTTTTAACAACGGTCACAAAGATACATAGACCACTTATTGAATGTCGAAAGAAATAATTTTTCAACACCCAAAACACTTTTTTATATTGTTGAAAATTGTGTATTTGGAATTACTCAAAATGTATATCCAAAATTAATCTTAATGTATATCCAAACAAATGTTTAATTTCAACAGTGTAAACAAATAAAACAGTGTATTTGGAAAAGTGATGATCGGGGAAGGAATTTTCAATGATCAAACAGTTTCAATGATCACTGTTACGATCATTGAAAATTCCTTCCCCGATCATCATTTTTCTACATACCATTAAGGGAAATCCATTCTTTGACTAAAAGATTAATATTGCACTTTTGAAACTCACTCCACGGTTTAGAAAATAGTTCAAAGTCTATCGAATTCATGGTGTAGGTAGTAGGGATACTTCCTTACCTCATGATTTTTTCATTTTATTATGTTTTGTTTCGTCACACGGGCCTTCTAAAAACGGCCTTTTGAAACGCGCTCTCACTACATTAGGTCCTAGCTTTTTAACGGTAAGGCTGCGCCCCACCATCCCTATTCGAAATATGCTTGTCTAGGGCCCCTCTACCTCCCTCCCAATTATTGATGATTATTTCCGAATCACCCTGTAGTTCAATTCAAGATAGGGTAGGTGGGGGTAAAAACCCGCACGGGGCAAAACCACGCACCGCGATTTTTAATTGTTAAAGATCGATTCAAAAGTTGAAAACCAGGTGGTTGGTTTGTCTTATTGTGACCTATTGTTCTACGAAAGTTCGTACCCCTAAGTCACTCATGAGTTTAAGAAATGCTGTAAGTTTGTTTTTCATCATTTTGATGTAATTTTTCTGATCTTTTACTTAAAAATTACATAAAATAGGGCTTGAGGAGAAATACAAACAATTAGCCCAATGATAAGATAGCAGTTCAACTTAAGTTTCATTTTGAAAGAATTGCCTAAACACAGTGTTTCCCAAACTTTTTCGGTCCACGCCCCACCAAAGCCTTTCTAAATTATCCATGCCCCCCATGTAAGATTACACGTATTTTTTTAAACTCAAAATGTAATCGATTTAAACACTATAAATTAGTTGATTTTTGTTCAGAAAACTAGTGAGTTAATTTTCAAAACCCAAAATGCAAAACTAAATTTTAAATGCAAAATAATTTTAATGAAATAACTTTTCCCATAACTTAAATCCATAACAAAATTAATGAGACCCTTGCAGAGTTGTAACCAGGCTTTAGTTTCAGTAGGGGATGACTCAAAATTTTGAGGTACAACCTTACGAGTACTTTTGTACATTAAGTTTTAAATGACGTGGGGGGGTCGGGGAGTTCCTCCCCCTGAAAATTTTAGAAATTTCCCTCTTTAAAATAGCGTTCTAGTCAGGGTTGGCAAAAACCCGGGTTTTTTCGGGTTTTTTTCAATAAAACCCTGAAAAAACCCATATAAAACTGGGTTTTTTCGGAAAAAGTGTGGGTTTTTTCAAAATAAAGTGGTTTTCTCCTAGAGAGTAAGTGGGTTTTTTCAAATTTTAGTGAGTTCTTTCTTGTTAAATGTGTTCTGTCAAAAAAATTTCAGTTTTTCCATAGTTAAGTGGGGTTTTTTAAAGTTGAAACTTTTTATACTTCGAAAAAACCAACTGAAATTGTAAAAACTCTCCTTAATTATTGAAACCTGGCTTAACTAAAATTTTTAAAAAATATCCTACAACTTTGAAAAAACCCATTCAAAATTGAAAGAAATCTATTCAACCTTGCCCCTTTGAAAAAACCCACTGAAATTTAAAAAAATCTTTATTTTTTTATATCTAGTATGAACTTTAAACGTCCTAAATTTTGAAAAAACCCTATTCAATAATGAAAAAACCCACTGAATAATGAAAGAACCTATTTAACTTTAAAAAAACTCCCTGAAATTGAAAAAACACCATTTAATTTTTAAAACCAAGTTTAAATTTTGAAAAAACCTATTAAAATTTTAAAAACATCCTAAACTTTGAAAAAAAAACATTAAATTTTGAAGAAACTGCCAAAATCTTGATTTTTCTTGATTGGGTTTTTTTGAAAAAACCCAATTGGGCCCAATCAAGCCAACCCTGGTTTTAGTTCATTTTGAGAGCATTAATATTATACCCAAAGACCCCCGCTTATTTTAAGCGGCATAAATCTCAAGGAAAAACATGAACATAATAACTGTGACAGTAAACGGAGAAAAACATAAACGACTAACTTATAAGGGGGGTCTGGGGGTCATCCCCCAGAAAATTTTTGGAATTTTTCCAATCTGGAGGGGCAATTTGGTTGAAAATTTTCAAATTGCCCCCCTAGAAAGTCAAATTGCCCCCCGGTGGGGCGTGCGCCCCACGTTGGGAAACACTGCCTTAACATGTCTCCAAAAATAATAAGGCTTGTTTTTCTAAATTAAGTAAAACGGGGCAAATCCACGCAGGTGTTTTGGGGCAAATCTACGTAGCTTAAAAAGCTCAGGAATTCGTCCAAAAAGGAAAATGGGACTAGGGGCCGTTCAAATATTACGCAATAAGCACCTAAGGGGGAGGGGGGTTTGATCTTTGCTTATTTTTCCTGACAAGGGGGGAGGGGGGATATGAGTGATGCTTACGTAAGATGCTGCATTTTCGAAAATCTCTTGTTTCTTGCATAAATAATTTCAAAACTCAACCAAAAATAAATGTAACAAAAAATTGAATTAGGAAATCTGACGTACTTTTTTCTGGAGATGGACCACCCAAACATTTTGAAATACCCTAAAAAGTAGTGTTTCGGCTCATTTTTATACCCTTTGGCTTACACCACAAAAAGACCGCTCACTGTATGTCACCTAATTTTTATGGAGAAAAAAACTACCTGCTAAAAGAGATTTCAAAATTTCGGGAGGGGGGGGTCCGGCAGTTTCTTACGTAACTATGGTGGGGGGGGTTGAGGTTTGCTTATCTTTGCTGACAAGGGGGGAGGGGGGGTTAAAAATGACCAAAAAAGTGCTTATGTAATATTTGAACGGCCCCCTACTTGATCTGTAAAGAGGTTAATAAAGGTGTCCGAGATGCCAACCCTCTACCTGAAACCATAATTTCTCCCTTTTGAAAGATATCTGGTCAATCTGAAATTAATTGCTGCAACAGATTGACAATTTTCATTAAAACTGATCATATTTATGTGGGATCGTGATCCCTGGGATATTTACAACTAAACTCTCCCTGTGCGGCGCCACCTGGCGGCCGGCGCAATCCTCTGAACAGATTCGAACGAGATACCAAGGCGAGCGGCCGGTGTCTTCGTTGCTCCTTCAATAAGCGACCTAGGGCCTCGAGCTAGGAGGTGCCTTCTATATATTTGTGCTCTCATCTGATTATTGTTTGTCCTCGTCTCCTCGTTTTGTCTGTGTACCTTGTTGTTTCGCATAGAATATAGATTGATGTCAACAACAACTGTGTTTTTACTGAAGAATGTGGGATCGTGATCCCTGGGATATTTACAACTAAACTCTCCCTGTGCGGCGCCACCTGGCGGCCGGCGCAATCCTCTGAACAGATTCGAACGAGATACCAAGGCGAGCGGCCGGTGTCTTCGTTGCTCCTTCAATAAGCGACCTAGGGCCTCGAGCTAGGAGGTGCCTTCTATATATTTGTGCTCTCATCTGATTATTGTTTGTCCTCGTCTCCTCGTTTTGTCTGTGTACCTTGTTGTTTCGCATAGAATATAGATTGATGTCAACAACAACTGTGTTTTTACTGAAGAATGTGGGATCGTGATCCCTGGGATATTTACAACTAAACTCTCCCTGTGCGGCGCCACCTGGCGGCCGGCGCAATCCTCTGAACAGATTCGAACGAGATACCAAGGCGAGCGGCCGGTGTCTTCGTTGCTCCTTCAATAAGCGACCTAGGGCCTCGAGCTAGGAGGTGCCTTCTATATATTTGTGCTCTCATCTGATTATTGTTTGTCCTCGTCTCCTCGTTTTGTCTGTGTACCTTGTTGTTTCGCATAGAATATAGATTGATGTCAACAACAACTGTGTTTTTACTGAAGAATGTGGGATCGTGATCCCTGGGATATTTACAACTAAACTCTCCCTGTGCGGCGCCACCTGGCGGCCGGCGCAATCCTCTGAACAGATTCGAACGAGATACCAAGGCGAGCGGCCGGTGTCTTCGTTGCTCCTTCAATAAGCGACCTAGGGCCTCGAGCTAGGAGGTGCCTTCTATATATTTGTGCTCTCATCTGATTATTGTTTGTCCTCGTCTCCTCGTTTTGTCTGTGTACCTTGTTGTTTCGCATAGAATATAGATTGATGTCAACAACAACTGTGTTTTTACTGAAGAATGTGGGATCGTGATCCCTGGGATATTTACAACTAAACTCTCCCTGTGCGGCGCCACCTGGCGGCCGGCGCAATCCTCTGAACAGATTCGAACGAGATACCAAGGCGAGCGGCCGGTGTCTTCGTTGCTCCTTCAATAAGCGACCTAGGGCCTCGAGCTAGGAGGTGCCTTCTATATATTTGTGCTCTCATCTGATTATTGTTTGTCCTCGTCTCCTCGTTTTGTCTGTGTACCTTGTTGTTTCGCATAGAATATAGATTGATGTCAACAACAACTGTGTTTTTACTGAAGAATGTGGGATCGTGATCCCTGGGATATTTACAACTAAACTCTCCCTGTGCGGCGCCACCTGGCGGCCGGCGCAATCCTCTGAACAGATTCGAACGAGATACCAAGGCGAGCGGCCGGTGTCTTCGTTGCTCCTTCAATAAGCGACCTAGGGCCTCGAGCTAGGAGGTGCCTTCTATATATTTGTGCTCTCATCTGATTATTGTTTGTCCTCGTCTCCTCGTTTTGTCTGTGTACCTTGTTGTTTCGCATAGAATATAGATTGATGTCAACAACAACTGTGTTTTTACTGAAGAATGTGGGATCGTGATCCCTGGGATATTTACAACTAAACTCTCCCTGTGCGGCGCCACCTGGCGGCCGGCGCAATCCTCTGAACAGATTCGAACGAGATACCAAGGCGAGCGGCCGGTGTCTTCGTTGCTCCTTCAATAAGCGACCTAGGGCCTCGAGCTAGGAGGTGCCTTCTATATATTTGTGCTCTCATCTGATTATTGTTTGTCCTCGTCTCCTCGTTTTGTCTGTGTACCTTGTTGTTTCGCATAGAATATAGATTGATGTCAACAACAACTGTGTTTTTACTGAACCTCGGGATCCCTCTACATCTACATACCCCTAGCATGCCAAACCCCACATTTATATTTAATATTGTTGGTTGGCTTAGAAATATTAAAACAACATTAAGAGCATTATTTTTAGCGTTTTTATAATGAAAAATTCTGTTTATCTATGTTTATTTCACTTGGGCACCAAGATTTGCAAGTGCGGGTCTTTGCCCCATTTTGCGAGGCAAAGCCCCGCGAATTTTTTTTTCTACTAAATTGTAAATTTCTCCTAAAATACCATCGATAAGAGTTTAAACTTGGATTGGTTTTGTAGGTAGGATCTCAATCTAACATCTCCAATTGAAATTTCGGGATTATCTACCCCCTTTCGACGACAATGTTAAAAATACTGAAAATTGCGTGGCTTTGCACCCACCTACCCTATTACTTATTTTATTCGCATAGAAGCTTTTTCTAGATTTAAACGTGATAATATATGATTAATCACCTAAACAAAAACTATTCCATTACTCTTTTTTCTGAAAGCATTGTATGAATGAGATAATTTTTATACAAAAATTGTAAAATATGTACGATTTTCCCAACAGTTGAAGAAATTTCAATCATTAACCTTTTATTTAAAGTACGTTATGAGGCTACCACTACTGAACATACACTACATACATTCATTTTATTCATAACTTTTACTATATTTATTAAACATGTAATATTTTTTTTCTATACTAAAGAGAACTGCTTTGATTATTTTTCAATTCATGGAATGGTTACGTTGATCATTTTCAACCTTTTTTGAAAATAATAACTTTTTAACCCATCGGCTATACTTCAGAGAGTCCATTTCCATAGACGCTAATGGCAACTTTTTTAACATGGGTTTTCCCATAGACGGTGGCGTTTCTATGTGATAACGGTGGAACTAACCAGAGAATATGACGTAACGTTGTTGACTCTCTACAATCGAGCTACAGCCGCATACACTCTCTCAATTAACCCCGCCCACTTTCAAATCGCTAAAGAGGGAAAAAATTATATATTTTCCCGGTTATTAAAACAGTTGCGTGTATCTTTCTTTCGAGCATGCGCTGGGGATAATTTCTTAGACATTACAAGTCTCTCTGATGTCACGATCTCCAGGGACTCACCCAATGTTCTGGCCAGCGTGGCCAGCTGAGATCTCTCGCTGGCTTATACAGGGTGTTTCAAAATTGCGTTGCACGGCTTTTATTCGGAACCAGTGCCTCCCAGGGTCGTGGAAGTAAGGTCTACCCCTAGGTAAGTGACCCTGGAGAACCCATTGAGAGGACTTACAGCGCCCCTAGCGGCGAAATTAAAAAGTTAAAAAAATTAATTTAAAAACTAAAGGAGATAGAGCAAAAACCTCAGTCAGAGTATTGTTGCCAACGTCAAGAAAAACTCATTGAAAAAAATTTTATTAAAATATCTTGAATATTCGCGGAGATATTAGCATGTGAAAAGAGCACTTTTTTAGGGGTCAAAAAGTAAAAAGTTCGCATATTTGCAAATTTTTCAGTGAAATTGTGTAGTTTTGTGTTTGTTTAGTTGAAAGAAACCAAAATTTAATAAAAAAATCAAAAAAATTTGCAAATATGCGAACTTTTTACTTTTTGACCCCTGAAAAAGTGCTATTTTCACATGATAATATCTCCGCGAATATTCAAGATATTTTGATCAAATTTTTTTCAATGAGTTCTTCTTGACGTTGGCAACAGTACTCTCACTGAGGTTTTTGCTCTATCTCCTTTAGTTTTTAAATTAATTATTTTAACTTTTTAATTTCGCCGCTAGGGGCGCTGTAAGTCCTCTCAATGGGTTCTCCAGGGTCACTTACCTAGGGGTAGACCTTACTTCCACGACCCTAGGAGGCACTGGTTCCGAATAAAAGCCGTGCAACGCAATTTTGAAACACCCTGTATATACTTGATCTGCCCGTGACGTCACTATCTCGCATCTTCTTTAAAGTGGCGATGGATCGGGAGCTACTCTGTAATCGAACTCACAACTCCAAGTCCATTTAATACAATTTAAACAAATAACTTCACATTTAATGATAGTTTCTGCGACCACAATCACTATAACGAGATATTAAACGACAGAACAAACGATATCAATGTTTATAGTAGGGAAAGGTTAGTTACTGTCAGGAAAAGTTTCATTGATCAGGGGAAAAATAGCAGAGATTGAGAAATTCAAATGCAGCCTCCATACAAAGTTCTAAGTCCAATGAGAATCACTCGTTTCCTTTAGTCCCCGCCCACACCAATGATTGACAGCTGGAGGGTCGAAACGCCACTATGCGATAACTGTAGAACTATTTTAGTAAAATCGCGTTTTGGACTCTCTGAATAATCTTTAATCTGTGGGCTATACTTGCTCTACAAGAATTTTACCCTCTGCTGTACATTTTTACTAACAATTTATATTATTCACTAAAGCGGACAATATAATACATATAAACTAACTTATGAAAGAAATCCTTTATGGATATAATGTTTTCTCTTTCCTAAAGCCTTCTTTCATCTATAATCCATATAGAAAATTAAACTATTCTAATAAAAATTAAAGGGGAAACATGACTCAAAAGGAAACATACATTATAATAACCCAGAAAATTATTACAGAATCTAAAAGAAAAACTAAAAACTCTGCTAAAAATAAAAACTTAACTGAAAATTTTGTTAAAAATTAAGACAAATGCAGAAAAATAACTTAATACTTTGTTAAAAATAAAAGCGAACACAGAAAAACTTTCACTGAAAAATTAAAATCTTTGTTAAATATAAAAACTTAACTGAAAATTTTGTTTAAAACAAAAACTAACTGAAAATTTTGTTAAAAATTAATATACATGCAGAAAAATAACTTAATACTTTGTTAAAAATAAAAACGAACACGGAAAAACTTTCACTGAAAAACTAAAATCTTTGTTAAATATAAAAACTTATTCACTTCGAAACTAAAAACTTTGTTTGAAATGAACTAGAAAACGAAAAACTTTACACAAGAAATGAAAACTTATACACTGAAAAACTAAAATCTTTGTTAAAAATAAAAACTTAACTGAGAATTTTGTTAAAAATTAAGACAAATGCTGAAAAATAACTTAATACTTTGTTAAAAATAAAAACGAACACAGAAAAACTTTACAAGCAATGAAAACTTATACACTGAAAAACTAAAATCTTTGTTAAAAACAAAAACTAACTGAAAATTTTGTTAAAAATTAAGACACATGCAGAAAAATAACTTAATACTTTGTTAAAAATAAAAACGAACACGGAAAAACTTTCACTGAAAAACTAAAATCTTTGTTAAATATAAAAACTTAACTGAGAATTTTGTTAAAAATTAAGACACATGCTGAAAAATAACTTAATACTTTGTTAAAAATAAAAACGAACACAGAAAAACTTTACAAGCAATGAAAACTTATACACTGAAAAACTAAAATCTTTGTTAAAAACAAAAACTTAACTGAAAATTTTGTTAAAAATTAAGACACATGCAGAAAAATAACTTAATACTTTGTTTAAAATAAAAACGAACCCAGAAAAACTTTCACTAAAAAAACTAAAATCTTTGTTAAATACAAAAACTTATTCACTTCGAAACTAAAAACTTTGTTTGAATTGAACTAGAAAACGAAAAACTTTACACAAGAAATGAAAACTTATACACTGAAAAACTAAAATCTTTGTTAAAAATAAAAACTTAACTGAGAATTTTGTTAAAAATTAAGACAAATGCTGAAAAATAACTTAATACTTTGTTGAAAATAAAAACGAACACAGAAAAACTTTACAAGAAATGAAAACTTATACACTGAAAAACTAAAATCTTTGTTAATAAAATCTTAACTGAAAATTTTGTTAAAAATAAAAACTTAACTGAAAATTTTGTTAAAAATTAAGACACATGCAGAAAAATAACTTAATACTTTGTTAAAAATAAAAACGAACACAGAAAAACTTTCACTGAAAAACTAAAATCTTTGTTAAATATAAAAACTTATTCACTTCGAAACTAAAAACTTTGTTTGAAATGAACTAGAAAATGAAAAACTTTTCACAAGAAATGAAAACTTAAACACTGAAAAACTAAAATATTTGTTAAAAATAAAAACTTAACTGAAAATTTTGTTAAAAATTAAGACAAATGCTGAAAAATAACTCATTACTTTGCTAAAAGTAAAAATGAACACAGAAAAAACTTTACAAGAAATGAAAACTTATACACTGAAAAACTAAAGTCTTTGTTAAATATAAAAACTTATTCACTACGAAACTGAAAACTTTGTTTGAAATGAACTAGAAAACGAAAAACTCTACACAAGAAATGAAAACTTATACACTAAAAAACTAAAATCTTTGTTAAAAATAAAAGCTTAACTGAAAATGTTGTTAAAAATTAAGACAAATGCAGAAAAATAACTTAATACTTTGTTAAATGTAAAAACTTAAAAGCTACAAAACTAAAATATTTGTTTAAAATAAATAAAAACACAAGAAATTTTACAAGAAATAAAAAGTTACGCTAAAAACTTTACCAAAAAGAAATTATTACGAAAAACTTTAACAGAAAGAAAAACTTAAAAACTATAAAACTAAAAACTTGGTACTCACAACTCGAACCGGTGGCTTATCAACTGACAACAGTAAACCAGTAATCAACTGAATCAGTAAAACCTCAGAAGAGAGAGGGACGTAGACCATTTAACAACACTGCTCCCAAAAAGAAAACACGCGGGAATATATTCATATAGCCTCCTTAGACTTCATTGAAAGCTAGCTTCATTACAGCTATGAAAATATTTCTTACAGTAGTTATACTACTCACATTCTTTTCAAAAGAATGTTTTGGTTATGGTAAGTAATACTGTTACGTTTTTATAATGAGATATCGAGTGAGTAATTTTTAAAACCATGCTTACTTTTAATTTGTTCTTCAGAATGTTTAAGTGGTTTCATTTTTATTTATTATTATTGCTTACTTTTTGTACCTTAAGTAATATCGAGAATTTGATAGGTTTAAACTATATCTCATGTTTAAACTTTTTATTTTAAAACAAATTTTAATATTGTTTCAAATTTTAATTTTTGTATTTTAAACTTCTTAGGGCATTTCAGTGGTAAAAGGATAATGTCCTAGTACCCGCCCATTAGAAATAAAAAAAATATTGTTTCGCCTATTTTTATGTTTTTGTATGCGTTAGTAAAACTCTTTCTGGTTTTTAATTAAAGCAATTGGTTATAGAGTTAGATGGTTATTTCTGTAATCATTTCTATGATCTTGGGTTTTAATAACTTGGAAACTCTTTTACATTGTTTAAAATTTAACTTCTTTAAAGTCTATTATTTTTCAATTGCGTCTAAATCAAAAGACAATTTCTTTCAAAAATGAAATATTTGCAATTTTCACAACTAACCAACGTACTTTTTGCAATTTTGAGAAAATGAAACATTGAATCGTACATTTAACGCTTTTCCTCTTTATAGTCAGTGTCTTTATAGAAACAATTATTAATCCAATTTAAAAACATTTCTTTTAATTTTAACACAAGAATTTTTTATTTTAATATTATTTTCTAAAAACTCCAGCGAAACATATTAGCAGAATAGAGTTCTACTATTCCAATACAAAAATATAATTTCTACATATCGTCACTGTGAAATCAAACCGGCATATCTGCAAAATGCAAATTTTCACTAGATCGCTTTAAAGTTTTGGCATGTGATACTTGAAACAATAATAAAATGTAATATTGTTAGATTAATTGATGATTTAATATATAAAATTATAAGGTTAGTAGGGAGAAATTGAGAGTTCTAGAACATGTGGAGGGAGTGAGGTCAGCGTAAAAGCGATAACGAAGCGTTGGTTGATAACGAGTCTCCGTCTTGTTTACTTATATTAAATGTTAGTTCTTATTTTTTTTATTAATTTTATAATTTTTTTGGAAATATTTAATTTTTAATGTATTTTTTACTGATGTCTTAGTGTTTTAATAAGATACACTGAAATTTAAATTCTGACTTTAAAAGTAATAATTTGAAAATAGTTTCCGTTTCACTTTTACACATTCATGAATATATCACTTAACATATTTACATACTTATTTAATATTTTTAACATTTTTAATAAGTTTTTTTACTAATGTTTTAGTGTTTTTATAAGATACACTATAAATTTAATTCCGACGTTATAAAAGGGGTAATAATTTGAAAAATAGTTTTTGTTTGTCAGTCTAAGGCCCCTATTGATTCTTATTTTTATGAATGATTTCTGCCAATTAAATTTAAATTGTGACATCATAACGTTTGCTGATGATACTGTTTTGGTATTCTCGGCTGATAATTTACTAGATTTTTTAAAATTGAAATTTCACTTCAAAAAGCAAACATCAAAGAAAAAATACCCTTCATTCAAACCAGAATGTGATGGTGCATCCTCTACCTGTGATAAAATTAAGCGCGTTGACTCTATTAAATACTTAGGACTGCAATTTGATAGTAATTTAAAATGGAAGACTCATGTGAGTTATTTGTTAAACAATTTACGGTTTATTAATTTGAGATTTAAACGTAAAATGGTTAAACGTATCCGACCATAAATTAACGACCATAAATTAAACGACCATAAATTTTTAACTTCAATATATTTTGCCTGGGTGCGATCTTTAATCAACTATGAAATAACATGTTATGCTTCAGATTACTATAATAATATACTGGACAAGACAACAACTATAAAATAATATAAAACCTCTTAACCACTTGCAGAATAAAATCCTATCCCATATTAAAAATAATTCCCTATCTTGTCTACCCTATTCCCTATCTTGAGAACTCTACATATTTCGCTTACTGCTTTTCATTTTCAATAATAAATTTTTTATATCAATACAAAACTAGTAACTTTTCTCTTAGAAATATATAAGGAAATTATTTTATACCAAAATCTAACAAAGAAATTTTTCACAAATCACACGTGTTTCTTGGTCCCTTTTTTTTAATAAACTAAATGAAACCCTTAAAACCACTAATAATAAATCTGAATATAAATCTGGACTACATAATTTCATAGCAGGACACAATGACATAGAAATATTATTTAAGCTAACTAAATAGAGTCAACGCAGCTTTGTTGCCTAGGGAGAGTTTTCAGTTTTGGGTTTTTGAAATAAAAATATTTTAAAATATAGTTAATTACCAGTTTTAAAATTTTAAATTTCATTTAATTATGTTTTTAGATTAGTGTTATAACTTTTAAATATACTTATATCTAGTTATTCTTTTAAAAACTTGTTATTTTGCATTATGTTTTTTTTGTAACAATGGGGTAAACAGATCTCTTGTGGAGGAGAAATAAAGCTATTTCAGCAAAATGACCATAAAAAGGGTCAAAAGAGGGAGTCAATTAAAGTTTTCGAAACATAGCCTATGTTTTTTCTTGAGTTCTTTTACGTAGGTATACCTAAAGCCCTGGATGAAGCTACGTTACTTTCCTAATAGTTTCCTATAACGTTAACACGTTACTTAAGCTTTGCTATCCAGGGTTTTAGGTATACCAAGTTTGGTGCAGATAGGAAGTAAACTGTGGATTTGTATCAGGGTTGGCTGGATTGGACCCAATTGGGTTGGACCCAATGGTTTTTTTCAAAAAAAACCATGTGAAAAAACCCACATTTTGGACCCATTTTTGGGTTTTTTCAAGAAAAATCAAGATTTTGCCAGTTCCTTCAAAATTTAATGTGTTTTTTTTTTCAAAGTTTAAGATATTTATAAATTTTAATGGGTTTTTTCAAAATTTAAACTAGGTTTTAAAAACTAAATGGTGTTTTTTCAATTTCAGGGAGTTTTTTTAAAGTTAAATAGGTTCTTTCCTTATTCAATGGGTTTTTTTCATTATTGAATGGGTTTTTTTTTCAAAATTTAGGACGTTTAAAGTTCAAACTAGGTATAAAAAATTAAGAAGATTTTTTTAAATTTCAGTGGGTTTTTTCAAAGTATAAACCCACTTAACTGTGGAAAAACTGACATTATTTTTACAGAACACATTTAACATAGAACTCACTAAAATTTGAAAAAAAAAACACTTACTTTCTAGGAGAAAACCACTTAATTTTGAAAAAACCCACACTTTTTCCGAAAAAAACCCAGTTTTATATGGTTTTTTTCAGGGTTTTATTGAAAAAACCCAACCCACTTGGGTTTTTTTAAAAAACACCCGGGTTTTTGCCAACCCTGGCAGGGTTGGCTGGATTGGACCCAATTGGGTTGGACCCCAATGGGTTTTTTCAAAAATACCCATGTGAAAAAACCCACATTTTGGACTTATTTTTGGGTTTTTCTAGAAAAATCAAGATTTTTGCAATTCCTTCAAAACTAGGTTTTAAAAATTAAATAGTGTTTTTTCAATTTCAGGGAGTTTTTTTTAAGTTAAATAGGTTTTTTCAAAATTTAGGACGTTTAAAGTTCAAACTATAGATATAAAAAATGAAGACTTTTTAAAATTTCAGTGGGTTTTTTTTTCAAAGTTAAATAGATGTCTTTCAATATTGATGGGTTTTTTTAAAGTTTAGGATATTTTTTAAATTTTAGTGGGTTTTTTCAAAATTTAAACCAGGTTTCAGTAAATAAGGGGTGTTTTTACAATTTCAGTGGGTTTTTTCAAAGTATAAAACTTTGAATAAACCCACTTAACTGTGGAAAAACTGACATTATTTTGACAGAACCTATTTAACATAGAAAGAACTCACTAATACTTGAAAAACCCCACTTACTTTCTAGGAGAAAACCACTTTGAAAAAACCCACACGTTTTTCGAAAACCCCCAGTTTTTTATGGGCTTTTTCAGGGTTTTATTGAAAAAACCCGAAAAAACCAAACCCAACCCGGGTTTTTGCCAACCCTGCCTCTGTGTCCCCTTGTTTTATCATTTTGAAAAGTTGAATTAAACCCCCTCTAATCCTTCTTTCCTCTAGAGTGAACATATTTAACTTACTTAATCGCTCCTCATAACTTAAACTGGATATACCCTTGACCATTTTGGTCGCTCTATGCTGAAACCTTTCAATTGAATCAATATTTTTTTTCAAGTATGGAGACCAAAATTGAACAGCATATTCTAGATGAGGCCTCACCAATCCCCTATATAATGGCAATAAATATTCCCGGACCTTGAAGAAACAGTTTTTTTAATGGAACCCAATATCCTATTAGCCTTCTTACTAGCAGCTGAACACTGTTGGTTCATTTTAAAGTCTTCATTTACTATCACCCCTAGATCTTTTATCATATTACACACACTCAAAAAACAGTTCTGCTCCCACAATCAGAAATTCGGTTCTCCCAATCGAACCGTCCTGTTGATATAGGACTGAACGAACTCTCCGTTTGCTGTGACCAAACCGGTTCGAATGAGAGAGGTTGGATTGGGAGAACAGGACTGTTTCGTTGCGCCATCGAAACTAATTTCCTCATATTTGTTTGGGGGAATCCGACAGTCGGGTTGGCGCAAACAGCGTTAGTTCGTTTGTCAGAAACGGAAATTTTACGGTTGGCGCAATCCGAATGGGGGTCTACGGATTTTCTTTATATAGGATATTATTTTTAAATTTAAATTACCCGTATGCTTTTATGTTTCTAGAAACATACTTGATACTTTTTTAACCATACTTAAATTAAATTACAAAAATATCCGATAGACGTTTCTGTTTACATGTTTTGTTTACTTTATGTTAAAAACTTAAGAATTTCTTTTCAAAAATTGCAATCAAGTTTAAAAATAGAATTGCTTGTAGGTACTTACCTTGCATTTAAAACTATATTTTGTCTGTACTTACATCTTCAATCCCAATTTAGAAATAGCCAAGAGTATGAATTTTACTAGTTGAAATTGTTATATATGGATCAGTCCCTTCTATCATCTTCAAATTCAACCAATCAATACTAAATTCAGAGCATAAAACTTCAAGATACTTCTCCAGATTTGAGGATACCTACTTAAAGATTAGCCAATGCAAAAGTTTCTTCAATCCAACAACGTTGGCAATGTTTTTATTTACACACATAAAATTATAATAAAAATATTAGAATTTACCAGCAATTCTTACATATTGATACAATTTGCTTTCTTTTTGTTCTGATAACTTATGGTGACTTTCCATAATTCCCGAGTCTAGTTACTCCTTGTTTCGATGGTTAATATTTACAACTTTGGGAAAATCAGTTCAATTAATGAATACTCAAATATTTTGGATGCCACATATTGCCCAATTTTTTGGTCATTGATATAACTATATTTCACTTGATAGGTTAATAGTTTCGGAAACATTTTTGTATTTTAGCATCTGAAACAGCTTGGGGACATTTAACAGGACAGATAAGGGAATTGAACTTAAATGTAGTATTACCTTAATATCAAACTTCAAATTTATTTTACAAAACAAATCAACCAAACAGTTTTCAAAATCAAGTTATTTTATTGTATAATTTCTTATTGAAAAACAAAAAATGCTAATATCTTTTAAAATACAGTCCCACGTTGTGATACATTTAAAGAACACAACTTATCGATTCTGTAATAGATTTAATTCTAGATCAAATTTAACATGATGAAATCAATACTAGTATTAACATTCAACCTCAGTAAATAAGATATCATCACAAGTAATTAAGTTCACTTTACATGCTAAAAACAATCAAATACATGGAGAATATGAAAATAAGAATTTAACCATTAAATTCCATAAAATACTTCTTTAAACTGTAGCAATAAATAAAAACAAATTTAAAACAACAATTACATTTAATAACTTACCTGAGCAAGATACATATTCCTGAATTTGCACTAATAATTCCTGAAGATGACACTAATGTTTTTGTAACACAGACACTAGACTAGACACAGGCATGTTGTAGTCCAAGCCAGTTCTCAGTTTATATGAGTACTCCGAGTCATCCATCATGGATGAATTTCAGTGCATTGGATAAGTCACATGTTATGGATGAGTCATACACTGGGTCAAACGTCCCGTTCGGTCAAAAGTCCAGTCGGCTCGCATTTGCCACATTGGTGACCCGGTATACGAATACGCACCATCACTAACGTCACCAGCTCCAAACCACCCTCTTCGCTATGGTTGGTTTCACACAGCGCTTCATCACAGCTCTCGGCTTCGCATCATCACAAGGGGTCCGCACTCCTGGCTTATCACCTAGCCACGGGAGTGCGTTCACATAACTTACGAATCCAGCCCAGCTGCATTCTGGAGGAGGAGTACTGGGTCAAACTTAGTCACGATAGTAAATACTGACTGAAGCGATTATAACTCCGAAGTATACTTTTGAGTTGTATCATTTGGCGTTCGGGAAAGAGGCACTTCGGTCAAACAAGACACACCCCATTCCACCACATCTTCACTCCAGGAATTTCAACCGCGTTCCACCTGAAACAAAACACAAATGTGTAAATCTACAAGACAAGATATTCTCCAAATACAATTCAAGAAGTACTTGAAAGGGCAAAATTTCTTCCCCAGGGTTGAGCCGATAATAAAAAAAATAATTTCAATCGTATTATTATTGTTTGGAAAATATACTAGAGATTCTGGATGATCTCTTACGTTGAAATTAATACAACAACATTTTAACGATTTAATACAATGGATTTTGAGTGCTTTCAAAACCCAAACAATTCCTAAAACTTTTTATATCAAGACCCCTATACAAAAGGCGCGGATCCAGCACGGCTCTAAGGGGGGGAACTTTTCCAGACAATATCTCCGTGTGGTACCTTTGGGGGTATGGGGGTCCTCCCCCAGAATAAAACTTTAAATTTGACGTGTAAAAGTAGGATTTTAACTCATTTTTGAAAAGTTTTGAGTCTAAGGGGGGCACTTTTCAACACTTTTGTCTTTACTTTTTGACCCAAAATGTCAAAATTTTGGGGATTTTCTAGAAATAAACACTGAATACCCCATTTTGATACTAATGGGGGGTATGAGGATCCTCCCCCTGAAAAAATTCTGAAATTAGACCTGTAAAAGTTGGGTTTTCACTCATTTTGAGAACCTTTTTAGGTCTCCAAGGGGGGCATTCCAGAGTGCCACCCCCCTGGATCTGCCACTGCTATACATATTTTAATCTTTACGACCCAAATTCTTAAAGTACATATGAGGCGGTCCTTGCCAGAAGGGCAAACTCATTCATACGATATGAACATAAGTTCGCCCTTCTGGCACGGAGTTAGGCACAGCTTCAATAAGTCGACCAGCCACCATGTTTACCCACAGCTCAAATTAGATCTATGTGGTTGTGTGTCATCATTTTAACTGTGGGTAAACATAGCGTCAGGTCGACTCTAATCAAAGCTGTTCTTTAAGTTATATACAGTAGGGTGTATCGAAAAAAACTTTTTTTTGATTTTGATGATGCCTTAGTGCGGAAAAGTTGTCTAAAGGTGGCAGATAGTACCTGTGAATTTTTTCAGAATTTTCGGATAATATCTTGAGGTGCCGCCAAGGCCCTAAAGGTCCCCATGTTAATGCAATGGAGCGCGCAAGCCAAAAAGGCCGAAAATTGGTTTTTCGCCCCTCATTTCAACTCTAATCACACGGCAAATGTCTTCACTCGAGTTATGGACCCTATATGATCTAGGCCAGGGGTTCCCAATAAAATTTTGCCGAGGACCCCCTTTACAATTATTTTACTGACGAGGACCCCTTGAACTTAAAGGCTTAAATTTTTTTTAAGTAGCAAAAAACAAAACATGGATTGCATGGTGGTAAACAGAGGCTGCGTCACCTATATTAATCTATTTGTACTAAAGTGACAATTAACTAACAAAACTAACGAATGAACTGCTGAGTAGGATAACGTTTACTTCAAATAAAGGAAAATTAAAAAAACTTAATTTCACGGTCACATTTAACGGACCCCTCAGACACAGCCCGCGGACCCCCAGGGGTCCGCAGACCACCTATTGGGAACCCCTGATCTAGGCTATCCAACAAAACTTGAATAATAGCCTAAATCTCTATATTACGTTTTTTTGTAAGCTTTAATTTCGTCGAAAATCGCGTATTTCTTCGTTCAAATCAGAGCCCACAATCAACATAATATAGAGATTTAGGCTATTATTCAAGTTTTGTCCGATAGCCTAGATCATATAGGGTCCATAACTCGAGTGAAGACATTTGTCGTGTGATTAGGGTAGAAATGATGGGCTAAAAACCAATTTTCGGCCTTCTTGGCTTGCGCGCTCCATTGGATTAACATGGGGACATTCAGGGCCTTGGCGGCACCTCAAGTTATTATCCAAAAATTCTGAAAAAATTCACAGGTACTCTCTGCCACCTTAGACAACTTTTCCGCACTAAGGCATCATCAAAATAAAAAAAAAGTTTTTTTCGATACACCCTAATATACAGTATAGGACCCCGTATCGGGCTCACTCGGGACCGGCATCAGTCCGGTTTACGGGAAAATCCGGTTTGCGGAACAATTCCCGAAAAAAGCTCAGAAAGACCGCGTCTGTGTACTAACGTAACTGCGGATACGCGCAATCTGCAGGGTCGCGCGAGGGAGCAAAATAAACAATCTCGCGCGGCCCCTGGCATCCCACTCCCAAACATTTCCCGTTCTGAAAAGCCGAAGTGAAATTCTTCTTTCAACCAGAATATTCTTAGAACTGCATTACACCCCGACCCCGTAGAAAATACGCATCTAATTGGTCTTTTCCCTTCCACTGATAAGAAACAATCGTCTGTTAGCGTTCTGGTCTCCGCGGATCTCCAACTGGACAGGGGGCGAGAGCGGGTCGCGGAATATGGAGGGGCAGCAGACTGAGGACACTAACATCGGAGTACAACGGTCGGAGCTCACTGGATCCTTTCGGAGCATGGATTTGGAACTTTAATTTTTTTTAAAATTTTTTCCACTTACATGTATTATCCTGATGGTTCAGTATGTTTTTAGAGGGGGGAACCCTAGGTCAAGTAGGATCTGCAGACATCCCCAGTGTTCCCTATAGGGCTTTTACGTCGTCCACTGTTTATGTCTTCTTCTGGTCCACAGTTGTAGGGATCATCAGGTGTCCTCCAATCAGTCTTCGGTTGAACAGATGCTCACATAAGTTGGCGCACATCCTTCCTTGTTGTGGGGCAGCTTGCCAGGATCCTGGAGAGATCTTGCATAACACTGACCTTCAAACAAGTACATATTTTAGTGAATTAATGTCTGAACACAGCTTTAGAAAGAGTCCTCCAACCACCATGTTTACCCTTAGTTAAAATGTTGACTGACAACCATAGAGATCTAATAAATTAATATTACTAGATCCTAAAGTAATAATCTAGTAATTATTTTGACTTTAGGTGTTAATCGCAATAACACTAGTAATTAGATTTCTATGGTTGTCGGTCATGATTTGAGCTGTGGTTAAACATGGCTGCCGGAGGACTCTTTCTGAAGCTGTACCTTTTATTCATATAGGTTAAAACAAAGCAAACTCTTAAATTTTACTTACAAAGCAAGACATTAGAAAAAGCCCACCTTACTTTTATCCACGTTCCCAAATTCCTTCGCCAAAATTTGGCTACCATCTTGGCGACCTCCCCAATTACGGAACAATCCCCCCCTTATAGGAATAGCAACAGAACTTATGGATATTACGGTCTTAAATAAAATATATTGAACATTTTACTTACTTGAAATAATGAGAATGACACAAATTTTCCATTCACGCATTCAAGTGTAACAAGTTGAATTTGGATGACGTCACTTATGTGTTGATTGTTGCCATTTCCAAAAATTAATCCAAATCTTTGTTATATAATACCTGATATAGAACAAAAATAATAGTCGTGTTCTAAAATGATAAAAGTTATCAAACCCTGGTTAGAGTAAGGTTTTCAAAGCGAATTTTGATGAAATTTTATACTAATTAAATTTTTGGAAAGCCAGGAATGACAACATATGCACGATAGAGCCATTCTGTTTGTCAGTACATTTTGTGTCTCCCTGTGTGAGGTTAATTTGTTATTGGCATTTTAGACCTGTTAACGCTTTAAAAAAACATTTCTAAAGCATAAACTTAAAGAGTACCTCAAAATATAATGTATATTTAATTTTTGTGAAATTCAATAAAATATTAGGGTGGTTTTCAGAGTCCGGAAAAAACAGAACTTTGTGTAAAAAACACAAGTTCGAAAAAGCCTAATAATTGGTATTTAAAAATAAGTTTAAATTTTTTTGAATTTTTATTATTGTTGTAAAGTAACATGGTAAGCTTTTTCCAGAAATTCAAATTGATAAGATGATTCTGACGTTATCCAGGAATTTTTAAACACAAAAGAGACCACCTTGTCTTCATAAGAATACAGTAGGTTTTTTGGGTAGTAGAAAAAGGGAAAATGGGGAAGATAAGAGTGGACCCCCAAGTGTTTTATATCACCGTGTTCCATTTGACTAGTAGATTGAGAATATATTAAGTATAAGGGGGCGTGTCCCATATTTCGGGAGTTTTTTCAGTGTAACTGGAAAACTTAATCTGGGGGCCATGCCCACAGCTTTTTCTACTTCCTAAAGTCCCTAGATCTTTTCCTCGGTAAAGTTAATGCTAATCTTATAGGTCTCAAAGAGTTCTTCAAGAATCTGGTAACTTTTAAGCTGTAATCATAATATTTCAGCAGCTATCCAGCTTTAAAGATAGCATGTGTTAGGCTTAACGCGCGACGAGATGTCTGTTCCCGCCAAACACTACGAGCTTTGTCTCTTTGCTTTAAAAGTACATTATAGAGCTTTTTGCAACATAATATTAAGATTGATTAGATTATATGAAACACTTTTTGATTAATAACAATATTTCCAAAAATTTTCGTGCATGTCAATATTCAATTTATTTACATGATAATTACAAAACTCTGTCCATAATCTAAATTTCTAAGAAAAAAAATTTTTTTCGTTGATAAAAAATATATAGGACCCATACATGATATTAAATTATAAGCATAAAATAATTAAAATGTAAAAATAAAAAATTGTTACATCCGGGTTCGAACCGTGGACCTATTGCTCACAAGGCGGACACCATATCAACCATGCCAACGGGTCTGTTAGTAGGAGATGTTAGATGTTACATTCAATATATAAAACGTAATGCTACATTAGTCAGGCCCATGGGATTTGACAACTGTTGAGACATTTTATTAAATCCTGGGGTTGCAATAAGACCCTCGTTTATTTGTACATCATTAAAAAAATTAAAAAGTAATTATTCATAATGTACTTTTAAGGGATTTTAATTCCTAAAATTTTAAATCTGTATTTTTTGTTGGAATAAAACAAATCAATTAATTCTACTCTAATTATTAACTTTCCAGTATGATTTAAGATTAGTAATAAAAATTCTTGAATATTTTATGAGGTATAAAATTTTTAAGTGTTCGTCAAATCATCGACACTGGTAGTATCTCATAGTATCAATTTTTCCGTAATAGTTTCATACCGGTTTTAAAGTTCCCATCATTATTTATTTGATTCAAACTGGTATTGAAATTCCCAGTATGCATTAAAACTGGGATCAAAATTTCCAGTATAGACAGTCGGTATCGGGTATTGTGAAAGCGCATTTACTATACGGCATACGTGTTTCGCATTTGTTTACGGCAAACGAACAAGGTTCGGTTCTCAGGCTCGAACTTTGCAACAAAATGAGTTCTGTTGAACCAAGCGGACCGGTGGGGTTTTGGGAAACGATCGCTTTAGTTTTGGCAACTAAACCACTCTCAACCGAACTGGGTTCGGTTGGTTGAAGACTACCATTTTTTTGAGTGCACCAACTAAGAAAACTCACCCTAACTACGCAGCTCAAAATCAATAACTCCTGAACTAAATCAACACAATTCATCTCTACAATCTCACCTAACACTAACCTCCTCAATCCGACTTGAAAATATCTCAACGGAGATAAACGGAAATAACATAAAAATAGACGAAAAAAAAAAGGAATTTTTTGACACCAAATAACTCAAAACTTCTAGGATCGAAAATTTGAAAAATACCTTTCTAGATATTGTGGCTAGGTACCTTTTTTGAAATTACGAAGATCTGGGGTCAGTTGGGATGGTGTTAGGCTCCAAAACGTAGAAAACACTCCAAGCATTCCTGTGGTCCAGAAAAAAAGAATTTCGAAAAATCCCTTCTAAGTGGGCGTATACACCGTAAGGTCTTCCACCACACACCAAGATTCGAGTCTTTAGCCCCGGTAGATTTTGCTGTGCGTTGATGAGTGAATCGATGAATGAATGAATGGTAAAGCTTCTTTTATTATTGATTGTTTTCATGGAGTAACCACACTTGAATATTTTCCCCTTTTGTTGCTTACATTGAATACGAATACTTTGCATAGGAATAGTTTAAACAGGATAGAAAAGTATGTCTATAGTCCGACCTCCACGAGAAAAACTTGACGTGGTACAGTATTGTTGCTGAAAAAAGGGGTTTTCCACTCAATTTTGAAGATGATGGTAATTTGAAAACGCTGAAAAAAAAAAACGTTTTGCGCCAAATCTGTATGACTATAATTTGAACTTCTGATATCATTTGATCATATTTGCCATTCTTTTTAAAGTTTTGTTTTTCCTAGAAGTTTTGAAGTTGTTCTCGTGGCGGACGGTCAAACTATATGTCTGTAGTATGGGTTAAACTTAGTTTTTATACTAATTTTATTACAGCACTCCCTGATTTGTGGCAACCCAAACTTACCCCAGCTACAGGAATTAGTCAAAATCAAGAAACTACTGTACACCCAGACAATGACAATCCTTTGAAACACTTAAACATATCTACAGACCATTTTACAAATCAACAGATTTCTACCGTTTCAACTTCTACATCTTCTGAAGACTTCTCCAAATGTAAGTAAGATTTTTTAACTGTCCTGTATAAAGACGGACTTTTCAGCCCATATAGTTTTCATAATAATAAAAAAACTAGCTGTTACAACCCGGCAAAGCCGGGTTTTACAGCCAGCCTTCTTTGGCACTGAAGCGAGATTCGTTCGTTACTACCTGTGCGTTTATTCATTCCCTATCCTCCTCAAGTTGTCCTCAAGGTCCTGCTGTCCGCGCCCCAATCACATCCAGAGATAAATTTCAGTATGTTAAGTCTTTTTCTAGCCTTGTTTACTAGCAAGTCAATGTGCTTATTACACGTTATTTCAGGGTCAAGTACAAAGCCAAGATATTTGGGGTTTCTCTCACACTGCAATAAGTGTCCATTAAGGAATATTTTAGGATTATAACTATACAAATGCTTGTTAGTTGTAAAGAAGCCAGTTATAGATTTAAGTGGATTAAAACAAAGTTTGTGTTCCACAGCAAAATTCTGAATATTCAATAGTGATGTATTTATACTGGATTCTAGTTTGTTAATAACAGAACCACTGCACCAAAGCACAATATCATCAGCAAAATAATCCAATCTTACAATCTCTTGTTATTACAGACTCTATATCAGAAATATATAGGCTAAAGAGTGTAGGACTCAATTCAGATCCCTGTGGTATCCCTTGTTTTGAACGGAAGCTAGCAGATATAAGAGTTTCGTTATATTTCACATTGAATACTCTGTTCCTAAGAAAGTCATAGATCCACAAAACTGCTTTTCCATCAATGGAAAATCTCTCAAATAACTTATTGATCAGTTTATTCTTTCATACTTTATCGAAGGCCTTGGTCAAGTCAAGTAGAGCAGCTGCAATAGTATGGTTGGTCGGAAATTTATTCTGAGCATCTCTCACATGTTGAGCAAAATAAAGTATCTGGTCCTGGGTGCTATGACCTTTTCTAAAACCATATTGCACAACCGGTAATAGATTGTTGGTTTCAACATGATAAGTTATTCGACCAGTTTCTCGAGTGTTTTACAGGTAAAATTTTTTAAGGCAACAGGTCTGTAGCTGTCGGGTGATCCAGCAGGTTTATTCACCTTCCGAACAGGTATTACTGTGGCTCTTTTCCAAGCTTTAGGTAGTCTGCCACTGTTCCATGATTTATTAAAAATGTTGATCAATTGTAGTTTACCGTAGGTACCAATATTTACAATCACAAGTCCATGTAGTCCATCAGGGCCAGGAGCACGCCTAGGATCAAGCTGCAACAGGACTGCATCAAGTTCTTCAACACTAAAAGGCTCATTAAATAGTGGATTCTTTGATTTGATATTACTACAACGATGAGCCAGTTTTCTAGCCTTGACTGCCACATTCTTGTCTTCACTTGTAAAATCAAGTTCACTCTCTCGACTGTAATGCTTTCCAATTAAATCAGCTGATTCTTGGTCATTTAAAGGTAAACATGTGTCATCATCAGTAAAAACACAGTTAGATGTCTCGATTTGAGGTTGTTCTCTGTTAAAAGATCTAGCCAATTTCCACAATTTTGTGTCCGGTGTTCTAGCATCAATTCCTTCGCAGATGTCGGGCCATCTTTTTCTTCTTTGGCAAGCATATATGCGGTGCGCTTAATCTCTGCATTCATGGGCGTAGCCAGGGTTCAACTTAGGGGGGGGCAAGCAGGGTCAACTTTTTTTACGTTTGTGTAGAACAATTTTCAAGCCCCGTGAGAAGGGCCCTCAAGTTTCAACGGGGGGTCTGTGGGTCCTCCTTCCAGAAAATTTTTGGAAATTTGACCTAGAGAACATGGTTGTAAACTGTTTTTTGGTACACATAAACCCAAAAATGGAAATACATTTTTAGGTAGAATTTTGATTTTAATGTACTTATTATAACAAAAGTGTGAATAAAAAAGGTTGAAATACTAAAGGGGGGTCTGGGGGTCCTCCCCCATAAAAATTTTGAAAATTTAACCCTAAAATACTGGGTTTTAACTAACTAAAAGTAAAGTAAAAGTTAAATAATCGGAACTTAGGGGGGGCAGCTGCCCCTCCCTGCCCCCCTTGGCTACGCCCATGTCTGCATTAACTTTGTTGAGTTCAGTTCTAACAGATGTATTATTACTTTCAAGTAATTCTCTAGTTAACATGTTTCTTTTTTCTATTAGAGGTCTAACTGTAGGTAAGATTTCAGTGTAATTTGGCTGGTCTTTTTTTCTAGTTTGTGGAATATCCCGTGGTATTGGTACTACAGGAAGATTAGTCGGAGGAAAAAAATCTGAGTTCTTACGCTGGCCATGGATGGTAAGATTAATATTAAATCCTTATTTAATTTTGAAAGGTCTCATTATGAATATGATTAAGGAAAATTTTTTATAGTTCTGTAGAGGTTTGCAGAAGTGTAGGTTGTTTGGAATATATCAGGCGTGCTCGATAAAAATAACAATTTATAAAAACAAACTTAACAAGTAAAGGTTAGTTAAAATGTGAACAGAAGGATGAATCTCAAATTGCATGTTCACGCTTGGCTTTATAGGGGAAGATCGGGCATGCGAGGTTTAACACCGAAGACATCAGCACACAGCGCCACCTCGTCCAAGAAAGATAAGGTTTGAAGTGGAACAAATTGTAAAAGAAAGTTTGATGGGTGATTCTTATAGGAAATGTTTCGTAGAAAACGATGGTGAAACGTATACCAAAATTAACCGTGTCCTTTAGCCAATATGGCGGATTTTCCAAAATGGCGGTCAATCGTTTTTAACTTATTACTTCCTAAAAATTGTTAATAAAATTATAAATTTTGCAGTAAATGATTAAAATTTAGTAGCAAAAACAATGAGGAACTGTTTTTTTTCTCTTTACGATAAGTCATTTATCCAATATGGTGGATTTTCCAAAATGGCGTCCACTAATGTTTATAATACGTAAAATTCTGATGATAAATTCGTAATTTTTTCAGGTTATAGTAAGAATTAAGTCATAATAATATTCATATCAGTTTCCTCTCCTCGATGTATCAAATATGGCGGATTTTTCAAAATGGCGGACAATCGTGTTTTACTTATTTGCTAAAAATCGTTAATAAAATAAAACTTTTGCAGTAAATTATTAGAATTTGGTTGCAAAAATAATGTGGAACTGTTTTTTTTCTCTTACGATAAGTCATTTATCCAATATGGCGGATTTTCCAAAATGGCGTCCACCTAATGTTTAAAATACATAAATTATGATAATAAATTCGTAATTTTTACAGGATATGGTAAGAATTAAGTCATAATAATATTCATATCAGTTTCCTCCCCTCAATGTATCAAATATGGTGGATTTTCCAAAATGGCGGCCACTTATTTAGAGCCTTTTTATTTTTTAATTTATTTTATTAATAATTAGAAATATTAAATGTTATTAGGTAAAATATAAGCAGAATACTTATAATTTACTAAAATTTACGGGTAAATATTGTTGAGAAAGGTAGAAATTCAAAAATTACCATTTACCACTAAGTTTGAAATATGCGGCCGCCTTTTTGAAATTATTTCTATATATCGCAAAATCTTGGTTAATATATCATTTTATAGGTAATTTAAATTATAATTATTTATTTTATGCCAAAGTAAAATTTATTTATATGTAAAAACATTAAAAATAAAAAGGCTTTAAATAAGTGGCCGCCATTTTGGAAAATCCACCATATTTGATACATTGAGGAGAGGAAACTGATATGAATATTATTATGACTTAATTCTTACCATATCCTGAAAAAATTACGAATTTATCATCAGAATTTTACGTATTATAAACATTAGTGGACGCCATTTTGGAAAATCCACCATATTGGATAAGTGACTTATCGTAAAGAGAAAAAAACAGTTCCTCATTGTTTTTGCTACTAAATTTTAATCATTTACTGCAAAATTTATAATTTTATTAACAATTTTTAGGAAGTAATAAGTTAAAAACGATTGGAGGGAATTAAACTCAAAAGAATTTTTCTTGCCTTACTTGTTGTTGTTACTGGAACGGGAAGCCATCTCATCTCCGGAGTGAACTTGTATCTGGAAAATAAGCATAAACAAAAGGAGACGACCACCCTGGTTGGAATCTGAACATGTTCTGGTTTATTGCAGAAAGGGTTACAATGAATGCGCGGTGCGCGCCATCTAGTGGACTGTAGTCGTACTAAACATACCGCCCCCCTTGAAACACTGAGGGGGTTTCAAAATTAAATTGAAGTTAAAACATAGGGGAAAAGTTCAAATAAGCAAGATACAATTCTAAATAAATGAAATTTAACAATTTGAGTTCCAAATGAAAATAGTTCAGTAATGTTCGAAGGAAGCAATTATGCATAATGTTCAAGAGTTTATAGGAAGGGGACACAATTTTGCAATCGGTCTCACAAGTTCACCCGTTTGAGTTTTTAGTTTGACCACACGAACTTTATTGTCCTTACCAGGAAACGTTTCTGTGACCTTCCCTAACTTCCACTGTAGAGGGGGTAAGCCTTCATGCTTGATTAAAACAAGATCTCCTACGGCAATGTTCTTTTGAGAAATACGCCACTTAGATCTTGACTGTAACATCGTCAAGTACTCCGACGACCATCTATCCCAAAAATGTTGGATCATTTTTGTAAGTAATCGCCAACGATCGCAATGGCTAATGTCGTCAGGAACCGTAGGTTGAGGGACAGCTAGTAAGGCCTTTCCAATTAAGAAGTGTCCTGGCGTCAAAATAGAGGGATCATCTGGGCTGCTGGATAAGGCACATAGGGGTCTGGAGTTGAGGCATGCCTCAATTTGGGTGGTTAACGTAGCCAGTTCTTCGAAGGTGAGACTAGTGACTCCCACAACTCTTTTCAAGTGAAACTTGAAGGACTTTACAGTGGCTTCCCAGATGCCTCCGAAATGTGGTGCAGACTAGGGTTTCTGATTTCCCGGTGTTTTTGTCTTCCCGGGAAATTCCGGGAAATCCCGGGAATAACAAGATCATTCCCGGGATTCCCGGGAATTGTTTAAAATTTTAAACTTTTTCATTTAAGTTGTTTTTAAACATCAAAATTATTTGAAGGTCCCTAGGGTGCATAAATATTTCTTTAAAAAGGGATTCAATTTGAATACTATTACTATATTAATTAGTTTTTAGACAAAAATATTTTTTCATGATTCAATGAAGGATAAAAATCTAATAAAACTGAATACAAGTTTTTGACAAGGATAAAAATTGTTGCCAGGCCTGGCAATAACTTCTCTGGTAGATACTAGGGCATTTCCTGGAAATAGTTTTAAATTGAGAATTTTAAAATGTTTTTTTCTGGAAGGCATTTATAATATTTACTATGAATACCATTATCAATAATTTTATACTTGGTCAATATCAAGTCAAAGAATATATACTTTCAATAGGTAATTTTTGAACAAATATTACTATTAGTTAATAAAATTTGTATTAATATAAAATAAGTATTAATATTTTTCTCAGCAAACTTAAATATAAATTTTAAGTTCATAAATTAATAATTCAAGGTAAAAAGATGTAACAAAATAATTGTATTTTCTGGTAATATTACCATACAAAATTAACTTTCTTATTGATTTTTATAAAAAGCTTTCAAAAAACATCAATCCAAGCTTTTGTCACAAATAAGAATTACCAGAAAATGATGTGCTCCGATTTGTATTTTCGAACTTACACAAATTTCTCTCTCTGTTATGGGGTAAACTCTTCTAACGGCCAATTGAGATACGATACATTAAGGCACGGTCCCCCAAATACACAGGATTGGTTCTTCGTAAAATGAACCAATTGCTGATGAAGAGCGCTCAAGATGCGTTATGAAGCGTCGATTTATCTATGACCCCTTTGAGGTGGCAATGGAACTAATTGGACGTCCTATCACAGCACCCCCTTTGAAGACCCCCAGGCCGACCAAAACCTTCCTCTCCGTCTGTTCCATAAATCCTTCCCACATCTCGCCATTCATTAACCAAGTTTAAGGTTGAGAAAATAAATTTTAAATTTAAATTTAAATTTTTTTCATTTCCCGGGAATTCCCGGGAAATAATCTTATTTCCCGGGATTACAAAATGTAGGAAAATTAAGCTATTTCCCGGTATCCCGGTTTCCCGGGAAAGAAACCCTAGTGCAGACGGAGGATTGAAGTGAAAGGTGATGCTGTCTGTAGCCAGGAATTGATGAACAGCGGCTTCCTTCATCAATTGGCGGAACTCTTTGCTGAGTTCTCTGCTAGCTCCGCAGAAATTGGTTCCTCGGTCACAGAAGATCTCTGATGGCTTGCCTCGGCGAGCTACAAATCTTTTCAAACAGGCAATAAATGCCTTTGATGACAAGTCGCTGACCACTTCAAGATGAACCGCCTTCGTTGCTAGACAGACGAAGACGCAGATGTAACTCTTAATATTGCGACTGCCTCTTCCCTTGGAGCTTCGTAATAAGAATGGACCAGCAAAGTCAATACCAGTTCGATGGAATACAGAAGAAGGGCAAACTCTAGACTCTGGAAGGTCTCCCATTATTTGTTCAGCGAGCTTTGGACGATTTCTGAAGCATGGGATACATTTTCTCACTACCCTTCTAACCGCATCTCTAGCTGAGAGAATCCAGAATTTTTCTCTGAGTGATGCTTGAAGAAGTTGCGGACCGCAATGAAGAAGTTTCAGGTGGTTATCGGCGATAATTAAGTCCACAACATGGTCGGTTTTAGGAAGCAAGATGGGGTGCTTCTGCGCTTCGGGAAGCATTGAATTTTTTAACCTACCACCGACACGAATGATTCCGGAATTATCTAAGAATGGAGTCAAGGGAGTAAGCTTGTTGTTAGAAGGAAGCTGTTTGCCTGCTGACAGATAGGCTTGTTCAGCTGGAAAATGATCCTGCTGGATGAATTTTACAATGTATTTCTCGGCCTCGTGCAATTCTGCCGTTGTTAAGAACGACTTATTTCTTTGATCTGCAGGAAGAGAACAGTTCTTCTTGAATCTTATGCAATATGCGAGAACTCTTTTCAATTTGTTCCAAGACGAGAATTTTTGGAAAAACTCAGCCTTGAAATTAGCATCAACCACATTCAGCATAACAAGATTGGATGTTCTTTTTGCTTCCACAGACATTTTCTCTTGCATTTGAAGGTTATCCTCAAACTTTCCATCAGGAAATGTAGAACTCCTTAACCAATTAGGTCCGTTGAACCACAACTCGCAGCCTTCAAGTTTAGTTGGGAGTATCCCTCTTGTTCCACAATCAGCAGGATTCTCTATACCGCTCACAAAGTTCCAGTGAATATTAGGAGTCAGCTCTTGAATTTTTGCCACTCGATTAGCCACGAATGGTTGCCATCTTCTCGGTTCGGACTTCAACCATGCCAGTGTGATCTTGGAATCAGACCACGCAAAGATCTCAGAAATAGGCACAGTTAGGGTTGGCAAGGTAGCTTGGAATAAATTTGCCAGAAGTAAAGCAGCGCAGAGTTCCAGTCGAGGTAGAGACTGTGGTTTTACTGGAGAGACACGTGTTTTGGAAGTTAGTAGTCTAGACGTCACGGCTTGGGTAGCATCTTTGGAACGTAAGTAAATAACTGCACAGTATGCTTTCTCTGAAGCATCACAGAATCCATGAACTTGCACGTCTACCGCCTGAGGAATTAGGATACAGCGTGGGATCTTAATATGGGTAAGTAGGGGAAGCTGTTCTTGAAATAGTCTCCACTGCCTTGCCAGATAATCTGGTAGCTCCTCGTCCCAGCTCAGCTTATGACTCCACAGCTCTTGAAGGAAGATTTTTGAAATGATCACTGTAGGTGCTAACCAGCCCAAGGGGTCAAAGATTTTAGCAACTTCAGAAAGTACCTTGCGTTTAGTCCATACGTCAGACTCATTGACGGTGATGGTAAAGGTGAACTTGTCAACATCTGGAATCCAAGCTATTCCTAGAATCTTGACAGGTTGATCGTTATTGATCTTGTGCTTAGAATCAAGTGCCTTTAATTCTTCAGGAATGCTTGCTAGTGCGGCAGGATCATTCGACACCCATTTGCGTAGAGAAAATCCACCCTTTTTCATCATCTCTTGCAGCTCAACCACCAGCTGAATAGCTTCCTCTCTTGAGGCACTCCCGCTTAGCAAATCATCTACGTAAAAGTGACTAAGAGTCGCTTTAGATGCGGATGGATAATTTTCGTTTTCGTCGATGGCGAGCTGTCGTAAGGTTCTTGTGGAGAGGAATGGTGCTGAGGATGTTCCATACGTAACGGTAGTTAAACGATATTCTTTCATTGGTTCGTCTGGAGAATCCCTCCAAAGAATTCTTTGCCAGTCTACGTCTTCCCTATGAACTTTAATCTGGCGAAACATCTTTTCCACGTCAGCGCAAATGGCTACGCTGAAAATTCGGAACTGAATGAGAATCGGAAACAGTTCTGGCTGTACTCGTGGACCAACCATAAGCAGATCATTGAGGGAGAGTCCAGAGGAAGTCTTACTTGAAGCGTCGAAGACGACACGAAGTTTTGTGGTGTTGCTGGAGTCCCTAACAACTCCGTGGTGAGGTAAGTATAGACTCTTGACGTTATTAAGCTCAGAGTCCGGAACCAGTTCCATATGCTTTAGATCAAGGTACTCCTTCATAAATTCTCGATACAGTTCGTATTTGGCTGGGTTAGAAATGAGATGGCGTTCCACACTGATTAGCCTACGAATTGCATTTTGTTTTGAATTACCTAACCGCGTGGGAGGACTGTGAAATGGTAACCTTACTGTGTATCTGCCATTCTCATCCCTAGAATGTGTCTTAACGAAATGATCCTCACAAGAACTTTCTAAAGAAGTTAAGGGTTTTGCACATGGAACAGAATCTAATTCCCAGAATTTATTAATTAGATGATCCGATACTAACTCAATGTTATTGACATGGAGATAATTTTGACTACCTGAGGTTGCCCTACCACCAATTATCCAACCCAGTTCTGAACGCATGGCAATTGGCTTATCCTTACCTATCGATAATGTTTGACCCCTAAGCAATGGCAAGGTAAGATCAACACCAAGGAGTATGTCAATCGGACCACTCTTGTAGAATGTCGGATCAGCCAGAGAAATATCCCCAAACATTTCGCGCATTGAGGAATCTAGGTTGTGATGTGGGAGCATGCCTACAATTTTGTTCACTACATAGACGGAAGCATGATAGGAATTTTGCGATGGAAAATGAGTGGTGAATTGAATCTCAGCAACCCCATTTGTACGAGTATCGGATGCACCCAAACACGAAATACGCACATTGGCCTTTTTTCTGTGTAAGCCCAACCTTTCAATGCTCTCATTTGTGATAAGCGAAGCCTGGCTTCCACTATCCAGAAGACATCTACAGGTCTGATAGTTACCCCAAACATCTCTAACCCGAATCACAGCAGTGCATAGTAGAATCTGAACATTTGGACCCACCTCAGAAGTACAAGATGTAACACCCACCATCCCAGTATTTTCACTCGATTCATTAGAACTTGGAATAGGGCCAGGCGAGAACACAGGAGCATCAATAGAAAGTCCACTAGAATTTGAGATACTCGCAGCATCCTGTCTAACCTTAGGGAAAACATTTTCGACATGAAGTAAACTGTGGTGGGGTTTCTTACACCTTTTGCATCTAAACTTGCTTCTGCAAGCCTTCACAGAATGAAATTGAGTTAAGCAATTAAAGCAAATATTATTTGTTTTAACGGAATCTGAACGTCCTTGTACTGACAATTTTAAGAACCTGTCACACCTGTACAATGCATGATCTCCATTGCACTGAGGGCAATGTGACTGGGCGCTGGACGCGACCAAAGTCACCTTTCTTTGAACGCTCCTTTTAGTAGTTGAACTGGAAATGGATCTCGCATGTGTTGAAAGAAATTGCAAAAGTTCATCCAACTTAGGAATGACATCAGTTGAAAAGGTTCTCTCAAACCAAGTTCTTGTATTTACATCAAGTTTGAACAATATCATATGCATCAAAAGGGTATCTGTAGTTGGATCAACCTCGTATTTCATGGACTCTAACATTCTTACAAATTCCTTAGTAGAATCTACCAAATTTAAAATTTGTGTGGATGATTCTCCCCATTCAAGGGTGTAACATTAATAAACCTTTTTATTAAAGAGGACACAATTTCCCTTTTGTTAAAGTATCTATCCCTTAACAACTTCCAAGCAATCTCGAAATTATCATTGGTAATGGATAACGAGTTAATTATTTTTAACGCATCTGACCTTAGGCTCCCTTTTAAGTATTGTAACTTCTGCGCTCCCGTCAAATTTGCATTGTTGGAAACGGCAGCCTCAAAAAGATCTGAAAAGGTAAGCCACTCCTCTGTTGCACCAGAAAATGTAGGTAGGGATAACGTTGGGAGTTTCACTTCAGCCGAATGAGGCGAGATTGAAGTTTGGGTTGAACCTTGGTTTTTAACCTCAAGCTCGGAATTAATCGCAGGAGGTTCAATCCGAGTGTCAATGGTTACAAGAACTGCCTCTAAAGAGTCTAAAAGGTCGTCCTTTTCAGTAAAATAAGTTTCCTCGTCCTTTTCCTCGCAAATACTTATAATAGAATCCAGAACATCTTTTACCTCAGTTTTACATTCCATGAATCTCTCTTTCCTAGCCAACAAACCCACATTATTTAAATTCCCAATATCCTCTTCTGTTTTCTTTAGTAGTTTTGTAATCGAAGATTTAACGCTCTTCTTTCTTTTTAAAAGCGCTTCAATATCCATTTGAATATTAGTCTAAGCGGTACACGACGAAAAAGGGCGAAACACTGCACTTTTTGATGATGCTAAGCCACTTGGTACACTGATTCAACATGTAAGGTGACTTTTCTATACAATTTGAGGTCGTAGATTACAAATATGAAGTCGAAAATTTCAAAAAGATGCTATTTGATATGTTTTTTTGAAAAAAACTAAATTTTAAAATTTAAAATATTCAAAAACACTATGTTAAACATAAGTTGGTATCATGAAATTTTTACCAGTTATTAAGCTATTTGTAACTTTAAAAAATCCAAAATTTCAAAGCTTTACCTTTATTATTCACCGAGATATGAGACTTTAAATTTGGAAAATTTTCAAAATGGCGGCCATGCTTGATGCGACTACTCATCGAAAACTTCCCATAACTTGGTAAATTATTGTTCAAAATGAACAGTTAAAACCTTTTTTGGAAGAAAAGCAATACCACTACGCTATTAAGACATTAAAAGAACAATTAAACCACTTCAAGTTGATTTTAAATAAACTCTAAGACAAATTAATACTTTACTATGACAAGCATGTTAAAAGCTTTAAAAACATGCTTTCTTGGTGAAAAATTGTTCTAAATTTTTTATTAAATGTTCACCCTGATATAAATAGGCGACATTAAACCATTTAAAGGAATATTTTGCCTTACAAGGGCCTGGGCGCAAACGCGAAAATACCTAATAAACGCGCGCTTCAAATAAACTTTTTCTGTCAAAGAATCACAAAATCGTGCTTTCTATTATGATTTTCTAACATTATTTTAACTATATCATGCTTTCTATTATGATTTTCTAACAACATTTTTACCACTTCAAGTTTTAAAAAACAAGTAATCCCTTATCTTTTGTATCAGAAAAAAATGCTTAAAATACAATTTTTCCGGTAGGAAATTACCTTTAAAATGAGTATTTTCTAGAAAAACCTTTACTTACTACGTTAAAACATGAAATATCAATGAGATTCATAATGTATTAAAATATGTTATACATTTAAACTTACCGAACACTTTTTAACAATTAGTAATCGTTGTGTATTTGCTGTTTTTATTAATTATTTTTAAAAATTAGAAAGCATAGAAGTTATGCGGAAATAGATTATCCAAGGTGTTCCTGTAAATCTTCAGGAATACCATGTACACTAATGTGCCTGAATTGTACAGGTGAATGCCAAAATTCAGAGGAAGACCTATAACTTAACCTTTTACGTTAAATTCAAAAATTAAATCAATACTTTTGAATTTGTGCCAAAAGAATAAATAAAATAATTTGAAATCCTTAAAAGGCTAGTTAATACCTTTAACTCTTTATATAATTAATGAAATTCTTATCTTAGTGTTGTAATTACCTACTGAAAGGAGTATAGGCAAAGTACATGCTTTATTTTTTTAAATCTAGCTAATATAGAAAATATACCAATTCTCAAGAGAGGCATCTTGAAAAAATCTTGAATCGAGAATTGAGAGAAAAAATCTTGATCTATCATGGTACACATTTAATATGTTTTTTTTTTTCAGGAAAAATATATTGTCTCTACGACTCTCATTTAAGAAAAAGCCTTACTTATTAACTTATCAAATCCAGGGGTGCAGAAAATGTTTCAGGGTGCAAAATTTCCCCAGAACACATTTTTTTCTCCAAAATTTCCCCCAAAATGAGGTTTCATTAAAAATAATGTAGTTTTTTCAATTATTAAACTTCTTTCAGATTCAATAATGTTTTCGTAATCCAAAAATTTAAATTTTAATGTTATTTATACTCTCCTTTTTAGTCTTTCTTGCACACTTATAATCTTATAGCTCAGAAGTGCCTTTTTTTAATATGAAAAACTGTCAATTTTTCTCAAATTTAAGCTAAATGTAAACTTCTCATCAAACTTTTTAGAAAATAACATTGGTGTGATTAAACAAGAATGTAATTATCGTGAAAATTACCCATCCTGCAACAAAACGTTGTTTTTTCTGCATACCAATCGGAAAGCAAGGAAAAGCCAACTTTCGGGTATTCACCTAGAAAACTAAGATTTTTAATGCAGATCCGTAGTTTTCCGATTCAACATCCGTAACTCCGCAGTTTCAACCTGATTTTCGTTGAAATTAGAGGTTATGATGCAGTCACTACCCAAAATATTTGTTTGTCAGCTTATAATGATTGGATTTTTTTAGTTTTTCTTTCTATCTTGGGCAAAAATTTCCCCAGAGCTTCTTGAATTTCCCCCGAACATCGTTCGGGCGTTCGGACATATTCTGCACCCCTGATCAAATCCAAATATTTGTACGATGATTATTAAAGAAAGATTTAGATGCATTTGACTTTCCCGATATTCTTAATTTCTAATAAATGTAAAGATATTGAAACTAATAGTAAAGTTGTAGGTAAGTAAACAAGCACTTGAAAATACTATAAGTTTCAGTTGAAAATACTACTATTATTCATTATAAGGCTGGTATAATTTAAGTAAAGTCCTGGATACTCTACCTTAGGTAGAGTATCCAGGGCTTTAAATTTAAGTAGTCTTGTAGCAAACTAGCAGGACGCATCAATAAATTTCAGGACTCAGGACAGTCTCAATAAATTTTGTATACCGATTAAAAAATAATTGCTTAAAGTTTAAATAGTGTTATGCATTACCATATAGGAAATGATTAGATGTATTACCCTTACTCGATTTTCAAATACACAACGATTACTAATTGTAAAAAGTGTTCGGTAAGTTTAAATGTATATAACATATTTAAATACATTATGAATATCATTGATATTTCATGTATTAACTCAGTCAGTAAAGGTTTGTCTAGAAAATACTCATTTGAAAGGTAATTTCTAACCTGAAAAATTGTATTTTAAGCATTTTTTTTCTCATAAAAAGGGTAAGGGATGCTTGTTTTTTAAACTTGAAGTTAAGTGGCTAAAATGCTGTTAGAAAATCATAATAGAAAGCACGATTTTGTGATTCTTTGACAGAAAAAATTTATTTGAAGCGCGCGTTTATTAGGTATTTTCGCGTTTGCGCCCAGGCCCTTGTAAGGCAAAATTTTCCTTTAAATGGTTTAATGTCGCCTATTTATATCAGGGTGAACATTTAATAAAAAATTTAGAACAATTTTTCACCAAGAAAGCATTTTTTTAAAGCTTTTAACATGCTTGTCATAGTAAAGTATTAATTTGTCTTAGAGTTTATTTAAAACCAACTTGAAGTGGTTTAATTGTTCTTTTAATGTCTTAATAGCGTAGTGGTATTGCTTTTCTTTCAAAAAAGGTTTTAACTGTTCATTTTGAACAATAATTTACTGAGTTATGGGAAGTTTTCGATGAGTAGTCGCATCAAGCATGGCCGCCATTTTGAAAATTTTCCAAATTTAAAGTCTCATATCTCGGTGAATAATAAAGGTAAAGCTTTGAAATTTTGGATTTTTTAAAGTTACAAATAGCTTAATAACTGGTAAAAATTTCATGTTTCCAAGTTATGTTTAACATTGTGTTTTTGAAGATTTTAAATTTTAAAATTTAGTTTTTTTCAAAAAAACATATCAAATAGCATCTTTTTGAAATTTTCGACTACATATTTGTAATCTACGACCTCAAATTGTATAGAAAAGTCACCTTACATGTTGAAAAGTTTGATAGTTAAGGTGTAAAACGCGAATTTAAAAATTTCACAAAAAGTTAAATATTTTAAATTCTAAGGGAAATTTCGGCGGACTCCTGATCGAAAACTCATTCTTATGGTCCATGGAATCAGTGTACCAAGTGGCTTACCATCATCAAAAAGTGCAGTGTTTCAACTTGTACCGCTTAGACTATATAGCAAGTAAAACAATCTATCAAAGAAAAACAACCCGCAAATATGCGGCAGACCTTCTGGTCGAAAAAGTGAATGTATGTTAGACGGCGGCGTGGCGCCGAGAGGGGAAAATACCGTTTGAATAGCTAAGGCATTGGGGAAACGGAACCGAAACTCAAAGACTTTTTCACAAATAATTATCCAACACTACACATAGGCACGGCAATGGCAGATCCACAAGTAATTTATAGCACAACATTCATACAGAAATAACCACTTCAGACAGTTTAACACTTTTGAATATAGCTAACGTTAATTTCGTACGGTTTGAAGCTTAACATATACAACACTGTTTCTCAAATTGAATTATAGCAATATTTTGAACGAAACACATTTGCCGAAAACAAAACAAGCAAGGAATTTTGAATATGAAAGTTTCTCAACTGTTCTCCGGCTCGACGGACCATTAAATGGAGGGAATTAAACTCAAAAGAATTTTTCTTGCCTTACTTGTTGTTGTTACTGGAACGGGAAGCCATCTCATCTCCGGAGTGAACTTGTATCTGGAAAATAAGCATAAACAAAAGGAGACGACCACCCTGGTTGGAATCTGAACATGTTCTGGTTTATGGCAGAAAGGGTTACAATGAATGCGCGGTGCGCGCCATCTAGTGGACTGTATTCGTACTAAACAACGATTGACCGCCATTTGCATTTTCACACATCCCAACGGTTTGGTCCTGACGAGCTTAGTGCGCATGCGTGTAGACTTATTTTAGCTGTTTTTTTTAGAAATTTTAATAAAACAATAAATCGGGGACCGAACCCACAACCTACCGCATGCTAAGCACGCACTCTGCCACTGCACCAGCGGGGATTCATTAATGAAAGCAATTATCCAAAGAAGATCCTTTTTTTCTCCCCGAGCATGCGCACTAAGCTCGTCAGGACCAAACCGTTGGGATGTGCGAATATGCCCGCCATTTTGGAAAATCCGCCATATTGGCTAAAGGACACGGTTAATTTTGGTATACGTTTCACCATCGTTTTCTACGAAGCATTTCCTATAAGAATCACCCATCAAACTTTCTTTTACAATTTGTTCCACTTGAACCCCTTTTTTGAGCTAACTTTCTTGGACTTCCCCTACGAGTCAAAACGAAGTTGAAGACGATAAATGCAAAAAAAATCAGCACAAACACTAATTTGGGTTAGGTGTTCTAAATTTCACTTTACTGCCTGATCGAGTTATGTAATGATCTTCGCTTTTATCAGAAATATCGTCGCTCAGAAAAAAAAACATGGTTTTAGCCTTTCAATGGACACGTTTTCGGATGTATTCCCTACTTGCAAGGTGAAGAACTTATCAGTTCTTTTTAACACTTGGTATGGTCCTTTATGCTCGATAAAAATAACAATTTATTAAAAACAAACTTAACAAGTAAAGGTTAGTTAAAATGTGAACAGAAGGATGAAGCTCAAATTGCATCTTCACGCTTGGCTTTATAGGGGAAGATCGGGCATGCGCGGTTTAACACCGACAACATCAGCACACAGCGCCACCTCACTGTGCCGCATCGTCAGGCGCAGCACTGCCACATAACTCAGCGCCACAGTTCTCTGAGTTTGTTCTTTTGAACTCATATTTTAATTTATGGCAAAGTATTGATTTATTAACCAGAGTTAGTCATTAAGTTTGTTTCAGATATCTTTGCGTGTTCTGATATGGGATGAATCCTATCACATCTGTGGAGCTGCACTACTTGGAAGACTATGGGCAATAACGGCAGCACATTGCGTTTATAGGCACGTATGGAAAGTTATGTTAGTGGTTTTGTGATATGAACCTGAACATTACAACAATACCTTTATTTTCTCACAGGATGCAAACCTCAGAACTGCAGCTAGGCTTCTCTGACTTTGAGCGATCCGTTAAGGAGGTGGTGATCCATCCGGGTTTCGGTGACGTTTGGTTCAAGAGTGATCTTGCCTTGCTTCGGCTGCACGAGCCTCTTCTGCTGGACTCGGACGTCACGCCGGTCTGCCTGCCACCCCCGCAACTGCCGGACATCACCGGACGGATGGCAGTCGTCACCGGTTGGGGAAGGATCTCTGAAAGTATGTATGAACCCCCTTTACCGTTACAGTCCTAGGAATATAAAATATGTTTTCTCTTGTCGAAAATTGTCTAAATTGAATAATAAACATATGCATTTACTTGTTTTCTTTAGAAGGGACATCATCGACATCTTTACGCGAAGTCATGTTACCTATTATTTCCAACGCCGAGTGCCAAGAGGTGTACGCTAAAGCTGGAGTAAAGGTGATTATTACAGATAACTTCCTCTGTGCGGGTCATTCCAGTGGAGGAAAAGACACATGCAAGGTATGGAGTTGGAGCATCATAGTTTTTACTGTAGGCAGTGACAAAGTTATATTTCTGTTATTGACAAAGGGATGATAATTTTTCTTAGGTAACCTTTTTTTCCCCTTTTTAGTTTGCAAATCTCCTTTTATACGTACGTTTTTAGTTGCTTAACTTTAAAGATTTATGCGACCATCATATTTTGTGCGTATAGGAGCATAACTATAAATCAAAGTATTGTAGCTGACTATAATGTTGGAATTTCTTCCAGCGCTATGTGCGAGGATAGTTTAACTTCAATATCGAATCGAAAGAACCCCAAAAAGATCAAGATAGTAAGTTTTCGATTTAAACAGGCCATCCCAAAAATAAAACTTATCCCATAAGAAAACTAAGAAACAAGCGTATATTGCATTCAGTGGTGGTGGCTCGATCGTGGGTAGTTCAAATGCGGGGTTCACAATTAAATTTTGAAAAAAAAACGATTAAAATCTCCCATTTAGAACAGAAAGGGAGTTTATCCTGATAACTTCTGATTTTTGTCTGGAGGGTACAAGGAACACAAAATAACCCCTTTTTTGTGCATGAGGAAGTCATATTTGAAGATGTGGAGTGATGATATATATATAGAGCACCATCTCTATCTATGTAATAAAGACCCCCCACAGCCAAAAAGGGACCGTTTCTGGTGGTTCAGGGTAATAAGGTCAATATCCTTACACATCTGGTTGCATCTCATGAAGAAGAAATCGGTGATAATTTAACTTTCAGGGATGGTAATTGCAGAAAAAATTGTGCTACCTTAGTTAATGATTTTCTTCAGGATGAAGAAATCGCTAGAAAGGGATCGACCAGCACGTTTTCTCGACAGGAATCCAATAGAACAAGTCTAGGACATGCTTGATAAACGAATTTCTTCCCTTCCAATACCTTCCAACAGTTCAGGTGCTGAAAAATGCTCTAAAAGGGGGAAATGGAGAAAATACCCCAGCCCTTCAAAAATAAACAAATTAAACCTGGTGGGAAACAGACCCACAACGTTGTTTTAAGTCAGGAGAAAGCATACCCCAATCGAAATGGGTTTTCAATTAAGTATTGATAGATTTTTCACGTTTTTTGCTTAACTACACAAAATTTGCATTTTCCAATTTTGATAAAAAAAAAAGTAAAAATAAAATTTTTATTTTGATAACTGCATGGATATAGCTTTGAAATGGCCCTAAGTTTATGGAAAATGCTTGAACCATTGCAAATTTTTTATTTGCGTATTTATTTATAACCACCAATATCCTTTAATTGTTTTGAGCAGTGTATATTTTTTTCAATTAGTTTGTTATTGACGTATTTAGACTTGCTTCATTTTCATTGGGGGTTCATAGACGAGCTGCTACAGATTGTATTGGTTATTATCTTGCTTCTTAAAAAGAAAAAATGTAGAGAGTAACCAGAAAAAAAGGTCATTATGTGTACAGAATATAACAAAAAATTATCATGAATATATTTTACTTAATAAAGAGTAATGGGGGTTAACAAAATCTAAGTTATCAAAGTTTTGATTAAAATCTTGACGACAAAGGAATTGAAATTAACAACAAGAGCAGTACTTAATTTCTAGAAAACTTTTATTTTCGATACATCAAAGTTTGATATAACGAGGGTATATATATAACATAGTCTTGTAATTCTTGTTTACAACTTATAACAGATAACAAATAATTCTTATCCTTTTAGGGTGATTCCGGAGGCCCTATGGTGGTTCGAGGAGACGGAGGCGAATGGGTTATTGTTGGTCTCACATCCTGGCGTATAGGGGATTGCGGCGATCCCCTGGCACCAGGAGTTTACACAAGGATTTCGCAATTCACAGATTGGATCAACGGTATCGTTACTTATTAAACGATTTTTAGAAAATCTGGATGACTTATTCTTTCATGTTAGTCTCTTTGTTTTTTATACTATTGGTTCAAATAAAGCGTTTGGTTTACAAACTTTTACTTATTTTCGTGATAGTGAAAAAGTTACTTATGTTTTCATTGATTGAGTTTTTAAAGAGTGCTAAGAAAATTTTATAGCATACATCCTAATTCCTAATCCTAATACTATTATAATTGTGAATGTTTGTCTGTATGTTTGTTACTCTTTCACGCAAAAACTACTGAATGGATTTTAATGAAATTTTACAATAATGTAGCTTATACATCAGAATAACACATGAGCTATAATTTATAAAGAGAAAATCAGTCCTTCATTCTTTTTCCCCATTTTTCCTTCTTTTTTTCACTTATTTTCCGTGTTTGAAAACCTGTTTTACCAGTCATGCAAGCCAATAATAGGAAACTTTAGTACTAGTAGTCTAAGCGGTACAAGTTGAAACACTGCACTTTTTGATGATGGTAAGCCACTTGGTACACTGATTCCATGGACCATAAGAATGAGTTTTCGATCAGGAGTTCGCCGAAATTTCCCTTAGAATTTAAAATATTTAACTTTTTGTGAAATTTTTAAATTCGCGTTTTACACCTTAACTATCAAACTTTTCAACATGTAAGGTGACTTTTCTATACAATTTGAGGTCGTAGATTACAAATATGAAGTCGAAAATTTCAAAAAGATGCTATTTGATATGTTTTTTTAAAAAAAACTAAATTTTAAAATTTAAAATCTTCAAAAACACAATGTTAAACATAAGTTGGTATCATGAAATTTTTACCAGTTATTAAGCTATTTGTAACTTTAAAAAATCCAAAATTTCAAAGCTTTACCTTTATTATTCACCGAGATATGAGACTTTAAATTTGGAAAATTTTCAAAATGGCGGCCATGCTTGATGCGACTACTCATCGAAATCTTTCCATAACTCGGTAAATTATTGTTCAAAATGAACAGTTAAAGCCTTTTTTGAAAGAAAAGCAACACCACTACACTATTAAGACATTAAAAGAACAATTAAACCACTTTAAGTTGGTTTTAAATAAACTCTAAGACAGAATAATACTTTACTATGACAAGCATGTTAAAAGCTTTAAAAAAATGCTTTCTTGGTGAAAAATTGTTCTAAATTTTTTATTAAATGTTCACCCTGATATAAATAGGCGACATTAAACCATTTAAAGAAAAATTTTGCCTTACAAGGGCCTGGGCGCAAACGCGATAATACCTAATAAACGCGCGCTTCAAATAAACTTTTTCTGGCAAAGAATCACAAAATCCGGCCTTCTATTATGAATTTCTAACAACATTTTAGCCACTTCAAGTTTAAAAAACAAGCATCCCTTAACTTTTGTAAAAGAAAAAATGCTTAAAATACAATTTTTCAGGTTAGAAATTACCTTTCAAATGAGTATTTTCTAGACAAACCTTTACTCACTGAGTTAAAACATGAAATATCAATGAGATTCATAATGTATTAAAATATGTTATATACATACATTTAAACTTACCGAACACTTTTTACAATTAGTAATCGTTAACACAGAGAGATTTTTAAATATACTAGGGAGCTACCGCCCTCTGCTCGCTATCGCTCGCCAATCCCCGTTAACTGCTGCCGCAGGGCCTTTCGAATCGCTTCGCAATCCCCACAAAACCCTGCCCACTAAAATTATTTATTTATAAAACGTTCGTTAAAACAGTTAGTAGAAGAAACGTCAACCGAAATTCCAGAAGCACACTCTTTAAAAGTTAGAATATTTATTGGTTGTAAATAATCCTACTACTATTATAATTGTGAATTTCTAAAATTCATGCTTCCGGGCTTGTAGGCCGTGTTCTATAGATAAAAACCAAACGTTTCGTCGGAAACTGTGCCCGACATCATCAGTGGAATAAAAAGCGTTAGTTCACCGATTCACCAGGTAGACGTGGTATATTTTCATCAGATTCATCTGATTGGCCGGTGGGAGGATCAGGCGGAAATGACGTAAGGCCTCGCTGCACACTCCTGAGGGCCGGATGCCAAAACTTCTGGAGTTGGATGCCTTCTTCTTTGCGATTAAAATTTTGTGGATGTTTAAAAATCTCAATTGCCTCTCTGTATACACGGGGGTAAAAATGCGAGGTTGAAGATAAAACTCTGGTGCTGTTAAACAAAATATCGTGATTAATTTTCGAACTATGTTCTGCTACGGCGGATTTCTCATATTGACCAAGGCGGCAATGTCGTTTGTGTTCTGTAAGACGGGTTTTGATGGTGCGTTTTGTCGTGCCGATGTAAACTGAACCACAGGAACAAGGGATCTGGTACACTCCGGCTGTCAATAGTGGGTCTCTTGGGTCTTTAACAGAACGGTATAGGTTACGTAGCTGTCTTGTTGGCTTGAAAATGGGTTTAATTCTGTGATTTTCTAGGATTCTCCCAATTCTATCTGTAACTCCTCGAATGTAGGGCAAGAAAGCCTTTCCAATCGGGGGTTGAACTGGGTTGTTGGATTCAATCGGAGTTTCAAATTTTCTATCGTGTAAAGCTCTTCTTATATCATAGGAAGAAAAACCGTTGGCCTGTAGAGCTCGATCCAGATGTTGTAGCTCTTCCTCTAAATACTGTGGTTCACAGATTCGTTCAGCTCGCTTGGCAAGAGTCTTGATGACTGCCCTTTTCTGTCTAGGATGGTGATTAGAGGACTTATTCAAGTAGCGATCTATATGGGTGGGTTTACGGTAGACCCTGTGTCCAAGGCCTCCATCGTCTTTACGCATTACCGTCTTTACGCATTTCTTCCTATGATATAAGAAGAGCTTTACACGATAGAAAATTTGAAACTCCGATTGAATCCAACAACCCAGTTCAACCCCCGATTGGAAAGGCTTTCTTGCCCTACATTCGAGGAGTTACAGATAGAATTGGGAGAATCCTAGAAAATCACAGAATTAAACCCATTTTCAAGCCAACAAGACAGCTACGTAACCTATACCGTTCTGTTAAAGACCCAAGAGACCCACTATTGACAGCCGGAGTGTACCAGATCCCTTGTTCCTGTGGTTCAGTTTACATCGGCACGACAAAACGCACCATCAAAACCCGTCTTACAGAACACAAACGACATTGCCGCCTTGGGCAATATGAGAAATCCGCCGTAGCAGAACATAGTTCGAAAATTAATCACGATATTTTGTTTAACAGCACCAGAGTTTTATCTTCAACCTCGCATTTTTACCCCCGTGTATACAGAGAGGCAATTGAGATTTTTAAACATCCACAAAATTTTAATCGCAAAGAAGAAGGCATCCAACTCCAGAAGTTTTGGCATCCGGCCCTCAGGAGTGTGCAGCGAGGCCTTACGTCATTTCCGCCTGATCCTCCCACCGGCCAATCAGATGAATCTGATGAAAATATACCACGTCTACCTGGTGAATCGGTGAACTAACGCTTTTTATTCCACTGATGATGTCGGGCACAGTTTCCGACGAAACGTTTGGTTTTTATCTATAGAACACGGCCTACAAGCCCGGAAGCATGAATTTTAGAAATTATGGAACCGGCTGTGAAAGTCTACATGTTTACATAATTGTGAATGTTTGTCCGGATGTTTGTTACTCTTTCACGCAAAAACTACTGAATGGATTTTAATGAAATTTTACCATAATGTAGCTTATACATCAGAATAACATATAGGCTATAATTTATAAAGAGAAAATCAGTCCTTCATTCTTTTTTTCCCGTTTTTCCTGCTTTTTTTCACTTATTTTTCCGTGTTTGAAAACCTGTTTTACCAGTCATACAACGAGTTAAAACTAAAACATTGTTTCAAATGAGACACATATCACTAGACTTTTTCATTTACTAGATCTTTTATTTTAGTTTTAAACACTGGTTTTAAATTTCTTGATTTGTTCACTAGACTTTTTACTACGGTTTCAAATTTGTTATTTTATAAAGGCACCAAGATATTATTAAACATTATCAGAAACATCGGAATTGTAAAAAGTGACAAGAACACCGGGATTGGAAAATTAGCGAGAACATCGGGAAGGAAAAATTACCGAGGGATAGGAAATTTACCATAAAGACACCCAGAATACCGGAATATAAAAATTACCGTAAACACTGAGATAGGAAAATTACCGGGAACGCAGCCGGGATTAGAAAAATTACCATGATCACCGGGCAGCATATAAACTACCTTCACATTGCCAAAAACCATTGGACGAATATAAGTTACGAGGGCATTCAAGAGATGGCGTTACGAGAAATCAATTATTACCATTCGTGGATTGTTTTCTTCACATTTCTTTTTTTATTTGCTTTGAAAAGAGCGACAATATTTTTTTTTACCCATTCACTCCGTTTTTCTTTTCATTTCTTTTTTGTTTGCTTTCAAAATATCGCCGATGTTTTTGTTATATATTCATTAGTAGAAAGTTCTCTTTTCGAAAAAATGGCTTGGTTTTCAGACAAATCGAAATCATATACGCTTCCTCCATCATTTATTAATGAGATTGCGAAGGAATGCCCTCCTCCTGTTATACGAAGCAATATTATAAATGGAGATGATATTAATAAATGGATGAAAGAATTTGGAGCGTCAACCAACACCAAATGGAATACGAGAAAATCTATACCATGTGGAAAAAGAATTAATGAAATGAAGTGTGGAGTGTGTATATAAGAATGTGTTTAAAAGTAATAATAAAAAATTAATTAAAGTATTTTTTGGAATTCCTGTACCATAAGTTTTTGTTTAATTCCTAAACTTACTTTTATATGCTATGATCATTGCAAATCCAGTATGTTAATTTAATTAATATAAAAGTTTTTATTTTCTGGAAATATAAGAAAATGGATAAGGTAAGCAAACATTTCCTTAATTTTAATTAAAAATATAGCAAAATAGAAAGCAAGTATTAAGTGTTTCCAGTGTAGTTTTCATTAATTTTTTAAAAGTCGGTACAAGAAGTTTTAAAAATTATTAAAATATTTTTTTAGTATAAGTGATATTTTAAAAAATTCTATTGAACACTCAATATTACCTAAAAGGTTTTTCAGATGAATTATGTAAAAATAATCATCTTCAGTATTTCAAATCATATAATCATGCGCCAATTCCGACTCGCATGAATTACGTCAAATTTGTCAAAATTAACTGAATATAAAAAAATATTAAGCTAAAAATAATTTCATAGTGCAAATAAATAATGTTTTAATGAAAGAAAATTTATGACATTTGTCATTCTTTTGTATGAGCGCAATATTTTTTTCAGTTTGTAATTTCTTTAAAAATTACCAGTCTTATTACTCGAACTATACTAGTTTTTAAAAAAGAAAAACTAAAAAACGCATATGTGCATAAAAATATAACTAAGAATAAAGAAATCCCTCCTGAAAAGCCCCTTGAACTATCTCTTCCAAACCCAATGGTTTTTGGCAATGTGAAGGTAGTTTATATGCCACCGGGCACCGGGATAAGATTACCGGGAACACTGGGATAGGAAAGAGGCGCCTAGGATACCGGGATGATTTGTAATATTGCTAATTTACAAAATTATAAATGTATTTTAAGAAATATTTTAAAAAATAAATTTATACACCCCACCCGTGCAAGGCCGGGTATAACAGCTAGTCATCAATAATTTAATCAACACGTTTTCCGTAACTATTGTTAGTAACTCGTCAAAATGTCTAGTTTTTTATCATTCAAGTTTTTGTTTTAAAACAGACTTTTTAATGGTATTTGGAAAAATGATGATCGGGGAAGAAATTTTCAATGATTGTAACATTGATCATTGTAACTGTTTGATCATCGAATATTCCTTCCCCTGTCATCATTTTTCTAAATACCATTAAGGGAATTCCATTGTTTGACTAAAAGATTAATAATGCACGTTTTAAAACTCACCCCACGGTTTAGAAAGTGGTCCAATTTCTATCACATTGATGATTTAAGTAGTAAGGATACTCATGCAATAATGTTTTTCATTTTATTATGTTTTGTTTCGTCACACGGGCCTTCTATAAACGGCCTTTTGAAACGCGCGCTCGCACTACATTAGGTCCTAGCTCTTTAAAGGTAAGGCTGCGTCCCACCATCCCTATTCGAAATATGCTTGTCTAGGGCCCCTCTAACACCCCTCCAATTATTGATGATTATTTCTGAATCACCCTGTATATATTCCAAATTTCCAGGGAAAAGGGTTGGGACTCCACCCTCAGAAAAATTTTGGTACTTTTACCCTTATAGTGTCATGACTAGGGCTGTGATTTATATGTAATTAAAAATCCAAAATATGTACATATAATATGTGTTTATTTTAGCAAAATATGTATTAAAAAATGCCAAATATGTAATATAAAAAGGAAATATTCAGTAATTTTTTTAAAGGGGCTCTTCAAATATTACGCAAGCACATAGTAGGGAAGGGTGGTTTTCGCTATTTGCCCACAGCTCATGTTTTTTTGCTGTCTTGTCGCGAGAAAAAAAACGAAAACCATGTGTCTACTTCCCTTCTCGGCGCGTCTGACACATTTTAATCTGACAATCCCGACTTCACAACCTTTTAAAAGTTAAATTCAGCATTAGGTGCACTAATTTTAACTACAATTTGAATGCGTATTTCATTTTATGGGTTACTTTTATTTGAAAATCAGTCAAACATGTGATTATTTTTGAAAAACTTGAAAATGGATAAATATGTAATAAAAATATGTAGATATAGGTTGAATATGTAAAAATATGTAAATAAACCAAAATATGTGAAAATATGTAAAATAAACATGGTCTTAATCGATTCAAAATCTTTTAAAACGTATAGAATTCAAGAGCACACTTTAATATCAGATTCCTGAACAAATATGTAATTACATATAAATCCTAGCCCTAGTCATGACTCATTTTCAGACCCTTTGGGTTACACTCAAAGAGCTCCTTGTAAAATACATAATATTTAAGAAAAGTGTATAAAAATTCATGTCAAATTTTCAAGGGGAAGGGGTTTAACCCCTAAACCCCCTCTTAGATACAGCACTGCTTCAGACACTCTGCTCAGACTGTTGAAGTAATTGTGAATGGTCCTATATTTTCTGATTTCTTATTGTAAATTAGAGGGACCCATATTCTGTAGACTGCGTTAACAGTTAGGGTTTACAAAAATAAATGGTTAACTTCAGTTCCCATTTCTCTATGAAAGAACCAAGTGTTGTCCAGTAGTCCAGTAGATGAAGTTTTCTAATTAACTATTATTTCAAATTTATTACTAAAAATAATTTTATTTACAAATGTATATTGCTAATTAAGAACCTTACTACCTTTTTTAAATCAAAATTTAAAGCAGTTGATCATTTCTTTGAATCATTAATGAATCGTTAACAGGGGCACCCATACGTTAAAACTCAAGGGGGGGCCAAGAAAAATTTTAGGTTTTCAGTCAGGCATTTTTTTTGTTTCGAGGGGAGGAGGGTTTGGTTCAAAGTTATAGAAGTTTGTTTCACTCATGTATTGTGCGTAGTATTTTTTAACACCTTCTAATTATAGGTTTTAATATTTTTACACTTAATGTAGAAATCTACTTGTTCACAATATACCTAGTATATACTAAAAAGAGGGGGGTCTGGGGGTCTTCCCCCTGAAAATTTTTGAAATTTTACTTTTAAGAGTAGAGATTTAACTTATTTAGAACACTTTTGGGCAGCAACCTAATAGAATTGTTACCCATGATTTTCATGATATGAGTAGAATTCAGGATTCCTACATTTTGTTACTGGGGCGGTGGATATGGTGATGTTTCAGTGTATGAAATGTTAGAAACAATTTTCATATTGCTTTTGAATTAGCTTAAAATCATAATAAAGTATTGATATAGCAGAAAATATAAAATAGAATGTTGAATAAAAATTATATATTATGGTTAAATGAAGATTTTATGTAAATTTTTCGGATTCCAGGGGGGGGCCCGGGCCCCCCTCTGCCCTTATGTATGGGCGCCCATGATCGTTAACCTTTCATTACATATATCAGATTAAATGAAATCTGAAAATTGAAACAAATTTTTATATGAGTGTAAAGTAAAGATATGAGTGTTTGTAAAATTAAATTTATATAATTTGTGTAAAATTTGTTTAAATTTTCAGATTTCATTTAATCTGAAATGTAATGAATGGTTAAAGATTCATTTGGCTATGAATGGGACCATGATGTTGGAAATCTTTTAGTAAATAATCACAAATAATAAATAATACAAAATACTAAGTAAGAAAAGCAATCCCCTTTTGTAAAATAATTAGTTTTTATTGAACACTTTATAAAATTTTGTTTCTGAAACCTCCCAAGAACTATAATCACAATTTTAAAATGATTTTACCAAATAAGTTATTTTTTAAGCAATACTGTCTTGTGATAACTTGACTTGATCACTCTTGAGGGGTAATACTGGAGACCTATTTGCTATCGAATGACGATTAACTATCCAGTGACAAATTGAGATCACTCCAGTAGCGAAAAGGGCGAAAAAGATTAGAAAGATGGCATGAAGCATCATGGATTTCCTACAGTTCAAGTTGAACCTCAGGTCAGAGAAATGAACAGTGCCATTAGTCTGATAGTCTGCAAAAATTTTAGTTGTATTTTACTTGGAATCCAATACTTAAGTATTACAGTGTATAGTCTGTTTCACCCTATATTGACACTGGAGAAGCTACCGTGACCGAATCACACGGAACCCGGGTTGAGACACCGGTTCCCAGCCGAAAAACCCGCTTGTTGCCGGTTCTACCATACAGGCTGTGTTCCTTCGCTTCCCGATTTAAGACTTTTACATATGATTAAATTAAGTTATTTGATAAAAATCACAATAAACTATAATGCATGTTACATTTTTACAAATGTCTCTGCATTACAATACAAACTTTTTCAAGCGGATTGGTGCATCCCCTGCCTGCACTGCCAAAGGTAGGGTGGAACAGAGTAGAGGCAAAAATTTCCATTCTTAGCTAAATCAAAGAAAGTTTTTATGCTATACAATTTTCAAAACAAGCAATTATCCTGAACAAATTAATTTTGCCTCTTTTATGAAAATTTTCCAAATGTATCTGTCAAAACAGTTATGTTCTCCTTAGTCTCTTGAAGATGATGAATCTCTTCCATCATCTTCAAATTTTAAGGTAAAATCTGCTTATGGCTTTGCAGGGGCAGAGAATATGCCCGAACAAGGTTTTGGGGGAAATTAAGGCAGCTGTGGGGAAATTTTTGCCTTAAGTTTCTAAGGAAAAACTTTACAAATCCAACTGTAAATAGTAACTACAACAAACTATTTTGGCTAGTGACTACATCACATCCTCTAAATTCTTTGGAATTTCTGTGAAAACTACAGTAATAGATGAAGAGATAATAATTATAGATCAACGCTAAAAATAACCAGCTTTCTTGGTGAATTCCTGAAAGTTTGCCTTTCCTTGCATTTTGATTATATGCTGAGAAAGCAGCATATCCTGTCCTGATCGGCGTGGTTTGAAATTTTCTTTCACTAATAAATCATTTTCTTGTCTAATCACATTAATGTTTTTGATGAATAAAGTTTAATTAAAGAGGGGAGTTTTAATAGTAATTTAAATTTATGAAAAGTAGGCAAGAATTTTGTAAAAATCATATTTTAAAACAAGAGGAGGATCTTTGGATATGACTTTGGCATGTATGAAAGAAAGAATAAGAGGGTAAAATGATAGTTCATTAAAACTAAAATTTAAGCATTGTTTGGAAATGATTTAGTTTTATAGAATAAGTTATTGAAGAATTTGTTTTATAATGAAACTTTTTTTATAATAGAAAGTGTACTTGAATAAAAGAAATAAAAATATTGTGCTGGGAAAATATTTGGCCCTGAAACATTTTCTGCACCCTTGTTTCTTTGTTCAATCAATAAATCCTACTCACCAACTTCTCTGATTGACCACCTTTTCTCCGTGTGATTTTTCTCTAACGCTTGTCTTGCAAGTCCGTCTTGGGAATGCACATTATAAGGGTTATGGTGGTGTGAGGAACCATGATTACTATTCTTCAAGAAAGGGAATGCTAGGAATAGGTTTTTCAAAGAGCTGTCTGCCTTGTGCTCTTTCATTTCTGAATAGTTGGCTGCGTGAGGGTCAATCTCATCTGCCAATATATCTTGTAAATTTACAGTGCTTGTGTTTGATGTTGCTAGTGCTGAAATAATAGTTGTTTGTTAAACTACTCTTAAAATGGGGGGGGAGCAAAAGTATCTTAAGATTCCCATTGGATTTCAGCATTTAGTTGGAACATAATTAAGTTCTGTGTGAATTCAAAAACATCACAAATAAAAAAGAAAGAGGACACCCTGAAATACAGCTAAATGAAATTCAATGAATTCGGTTCTTACGGGGAGACTCCAAGTGGGATGCTCGCTTGGCCCTATATATTTTATTTCCTTCTGAAAAATTAGAAGTGAGGGCTTAAATATCGCCTACTTGTTTCAGGTGCCAACAACAAAAATATCGCAAAAATTTTCAATCCAACTTATTAAAATATACAAACTGATTTATATTACTGATACCTACTGAAAAAATTGGTGGTAATTTCTGTTAGTTGACGCCCAAAACAGTTTGGCAATATTTAACGACGACATAAAACGAAATTAAGAAGAAATTTCAAATAGTTGAAAAACTTTTTACCTTCCATCACCATTAACCAGAGTAAAAGCAAAAACCAGTAAAACCAAATCCATTTATTCATTTCGATGATCTTTCTGAAATATTTATTTTTTATTGTAAACATTTGTTTAGGAAAAAGTATTTTCAATACATTCTGAAAATTTGGATTAACATAAAAACGATTTAAAAAAATTAACACATTTGCTCGATATACCCACAATTTATCTCTTTTTACCTAATTCCTGAAGAGTTAAATCATCTTGCCCAGAATTGTATTTAAGCATGTGGACCTGGGCCGTATCTAAAGGGGGGTTCAACCCCCCTCAAAATTTTGACATTGTGTGCAAATAATTCTAATACTTACTTTTACGTAATCTAAAACTTAAAGTATAAATGTACTCTTTAAGGGGTGCCTTAGAAATAACGATTAGTCAACCCCCTGAAAACCAAAATCTGGTTGTGGTCGTGGGAGGACGAGGACGGGTTTTTTTAGTTCAATTATTTCTATTTTTCAATTTGCTTTTACAGATATTTTTTACCAAATAGATTAGGAATTTACCTAAACATTTAGCTTGTATCCCCGTAGATTATTTTTAACCTGAAATCAGAAAAACCAAGATGAACTATGCCTCCCGCCTAAAAGTCCCAGTCCTGGAAACGTAAATGAAAGGAGCTAATTGTTGCATATGTTGGTCGCAAAATCCTTTAATACGGATGCCTTAACATCTATATTTTTGATAAGTTTTTCTCCGATGTTTTAAAATTTGAATAAATTATTAAGACATGTTAGATATATAATATAAAGTTTAGTTAAATCTCTGTCATTTTCCTCACTAAAAAAATATTTCTTTTGAATTATCTATTATTTTATTAGTCCTACCAGACATAAGAAACAAATCACCTGAAGGATGGTTTGTTTTCCTTTCAGAACGGATAATTCTTTATTTTTTTTTTCTTAAATTTAGGACAGTTATTTATTATAATAACTATAAAAAGCATAATGTTTACTTTTTCAAATGCAATTGTGTCATGTAGGTTTTTGTTTTCGTTATTTCAGATGGCTTTAAGTAATTAATTTTTTTATTAAGTAAAATAAAATGGGAGAACTTAAAAACCTTCAGTATTTTGAAGCCTAATATGTATATTTATAGATAATTAGAGAGAGGAGTTCTTTTATTTATTTTTGTTTAGGCAACCTTCCTGTTTTGTTACTGTTCCTTCAACTTTACAACTATTAATTGAATCCTCAGTTTAAAGAAGGGAATAAGTCCAAAAAATGACAAATTGACTTTTTGTGCTCAAAACAATCTCTAAGCTTTGCTCTACACATGGGTGAAAAGAGGGGAACAATAACTAACCCCTATAGGGAGATATCGCCCCTTGAAGTTGTGAAATCGATGTCCATTCATTGTATTTTTTAAGCTAATTTGGAATTAAAGTTAATTTTTCTTTCTCCTCATATTCTTTGTGCTGTAAACTAAGTTAAAATAAAATTTTCTCTTAATTTCAATGTTTTTCAAACTTTTTTTTATGTAGGGAATGTTTGACTCCATTCATATTCACTTACTCCATTGATACTGCTTTAATAACCCAGTTTCACTATAATTTTGAATTTCATTTGTCTTATTCTTTTTATTTCACCCTTTTGTGGTGTAAACTAAGGAGAAATATAATTTAAATATGATTTTAAGGGTTTTTAAAGATTTTTTCATCAGAAAAATTTCATAAGGTGTAAGAAGGGAATAAGTCCATCAACTTATTTTGGCTGTAAAATATTTTTGAATACAGTTATATTTGTTTTGATGATTGCTCTGTTTTCTAAATAGGGTTCTGAACTTCCAGTAAAAATTTGGCGGTTATACAATGAAAATTCCATTACTTATACAGTTTTTTTCGATTTTCTCAAAACTTGATTTTTGGACTTATTCCCTTCTTCAAACTGACGATTCAATTTTCGTTCCCCCTTTTCATGTTATCAAATAATTATGTAATCAGTTTGAATTATAAAAATACAACGACAAAAATGGAGAAAATGAAATGCAAAACATGTGAAATAAATACTTTTTTATTTTTAAATGATTCATCACTAATAAGAAAAATCATTTTAAAAGGAGAACATACAGGGTGAATTTATTTTTCAAAATTCCCAATCTATAACCCCCTTTATTTATTCTCGAATTATGTGAAAAAATACAAACATCATTGGAACGGTACCTATATAAGCACTGAGCTATATAACAAACTATAGCGTGCCGCCGGCCGAAACCGCATCACACCTTATCGAATATCGAAATGTGATGTGTCCGCCCGGAAAAGATTTCCATCTTCTTTTAGTTTTCCCCCCATCTGTTGGCACAGTTTTATGCACAGCATGAAACACCATTCTATAAATTTTGCTCATAATATTTTAAAGAACTGGCATGGGCGGATTTATAGGGGTTCATGGGAGGGAATGTCCTTCCAACTTTTTTAGAAATTTTCATTTTTATAAGGGAAAATCATGTTTCCAAAGCCTTTAGGGACAGCTTGCCTCCCCCAAGGTTTCCTGTATGCTTCCCCAGTGTTCAACATGCACATGAAAAAAGTAGTTTTCAAGAGAAAGTTCAACCCCCACAATGTTAGGTTTGTTTTATAGCTCGTCTGTTGTATACCCGTCGCTAGAGAGACAAATGAAAACAGCTATGGAATCGTTGCGTTGGTTCTTTAGCAACTGGACTAGTGAATATGGTTTAGATCAGTGGTTCCCAACCTTTTGTGGCCCATCGCCGGTCGCCCCCCTTTCTAGGGGTTGACTTTCTAGGGGTCGCCCCCCTTTTCATTCTAATTTTTTGTCTAATTTTAATTCGAAGTAAAGTGTAAATAATAAAGCAATTTTATGTCCGGGGGTCCTCCCCCAGAAAGTTTTTGTAAATAAGACTAAAAAACAGGTTTTTAACTAGTTATGGTACACCTCTTCCGAATTTCGGCTATATATTTTAAGGTAGGATTGATTAATTATAAAAAAAGTTTTGAAAAATTAAGTTCCAAGTACAATAGGGGGGTTGGGGGTCCTCCCCCAGAAATTTTTTGGAAATTTGACCCTAAGAAACAGGGTTTTTACTTGTTGTGGTACATTAAGTCTAAATACAGTCTATCAGTACAGTACTATTTTATTATCGCCCTTTGAATACTCATCGCCCCCCCCCACTTATTTATCGCCCCCTTGATATCACAAATCGCCCCCAGGTTGGGAACCACTGGTTTAGATGTTTAGAAAATATGATTAGTGAACCAGATATAACTATCACAGAGAAAAATCCTAACAGAGGATCCAAAACACTATTTTTAAATGCTATCGTATGATAGAGCATGATCGTATGCCAACTCAATCACAATCATAAACTGCAAATATGTATGACTGACAGATGGGTATTAGCCCTGTATTAGGCAGTACAATTTGGAGATCACAGCTATGATTGGATGTGACGTGTTCATTCAATTTGTCACTCTCGAAGGAGTGTCAGGATTCGACTATTAGGATTCTGTTAACGATTTTTAGGTGTATGCTCATCGCACGACACTATGAGTTTGAAGCGATTCCAACGCCATTAGGGCCCCTATCACAAAGGGTATACCCTATCCTTTTTCAATTTCCATTACCGCCTGTGGGTATGGACTCTCTATTCTGGTATACTCTATGATAACAATGAAAACTTTTATATTTGTAAAATCACTAGTTTCCGTAGTTATTTCTGATTCACTAGTTATAATATCTCTTAACGATTACCCCCCCAACTCAACAATCAGTTTGGCACGTGTTTTATTTCATCTGTAGTGGGATTTTTGCTTGGCCGGCATAGTTCATATCTTTGAAACCATCAACGTGTGCTTCAGTGGTGACATCCGAACCAGTAGGATGCTGTTGGAAGTGGGTAATTGCCATCTATCGATACGTTCTGGTTGTTGAAACGCCAGTATAAGTCATCTTTGAAGAAGTACGTTTTACCTGAAAATTTATTTTGGGTAATTAATTCGAGGTGCAAGAAAATAATGTAAAGTAAAAGTCAAGAGAAGATGATGAAACCACTCCTTATCACTTATCACGTTAGTTTGACAAAAGGTTCTTTAACTTCTTACAGTTCTTAGAACTTTTTTCAAACCGAAGAAACCACTTGTCAATTTCGTTTCAAAATACCTACTCTACTCTATGGTTATGGTTGACAATAATATTCTAGCATAGTAATTTGAATTTGTTTAAGTCCTGATATATGCTACATCGAGTCCATGTTAAGTTTCTAAGGGGAATTGCCTGATATTCACTCTGTAGGGCGGCACCAGAAAATATAATTAAAGCTTGAGTTCACACTTACTGACTATGACTGACCAAGAGTTGGCAGTATGTTTCAGACGCCATATATAAAGCCTTTTATAACCTTAAGTTACGTGGGTAAGAGGTTACCGCAGAAATCGACTGAAATGGCACTAGATTAGTCCATGTCGCCAAGGATCAACCAGTGGTGCCAATATAGTATACATGCATAACTTTGAACTTGCACAGTTATAAATTGTTACTTGTACAAAGGTGTTTCATCAACTATAGTCCGTTCAAACTCTGCACAGAAAGGTCCCTTGCGTGGAGTAGATAAAATTTGCCCACAGAACTATATTTCTACGCTGACTTTTATTTTTCAAAAGAAGTGACGTCATGGATGAAAAAAACTCACTTATTAAACCGGATGTGACGACCTACCTTCTTTTGACTCGATTTTCTCAAAAAATATATGGAGCGTAGAGGCATTCTTTTAGCATTTTTTACCTACTCCTCGCAAGTAACCTGGCTGCGTGTAGAGTTTGGGTGAACTTGTTGTTGAAACTCCCTGTGTGTGTGTACCACAGGGCCTTTTTAAAAAAGCAGAAACACACCATCCTTCCAGGTGAAAGCGGTGTCCAGTCCGGGTGGCACTTCCCTCCACCTAGTGATCCTCTGGGGGTATCCAGCCTCCATCTTCCCCTTTTCCTCGTCGTAGCGCCAGTACTTGTCTCCTCGGAAGAAGTAGGTCCGTCCGTTCTTGGCCCACACCATGGCCGCGTCCAGCCGGTCGAGGTCGGGGGGCAGACCTAGGGAGGTCAGGCTGCGAGGACTGTCGGGGGTGAAGTGGTTGCCCTCGAATTCCCACAGCACCTTGCCTGAATGGGAGAAAATGACTGTAGAAGTTCGTGGTATTGTGTGTACGGACCACTCCTACATTTACCTTCTATCAGGTCGTTCTAACCTTTCAAAGCCGGGGTAGAGGACCCAAAATTATTCTTACCCCTTCTTATGTATATTTAATAGGATTAGCATCTTTAAGAGCTTGACATTAAAAATATTGCTGATAATAGAGTTCTAAGTATACAAGGTTTTAAGTTTTTTGGAAATTCGACCTTAAAAAAGGGTTGTAACTCGTTTTAGTACCCCAAGTCGGAATTTTAGGGGGCCTTTGCTCCATCTCCATTACTCGCCCTATTCGCATAAAATCCATCTCCATCCCCATTACTCGCCCCTGCGATCTAAGTGTTCCACCATAAGTAGAACATCCCCTTTTGGTATTTTTCTGTTAATTCAACAGTAAACGGGCTGTAGTTACTTAGCTATTCGTTGTTTAGTAGAAGTTAAATTTCAAATATCTCGGTGCAGATGAATACTGTCCCCGCAAATCTAAGAGCCAAGTCACACCTAGCGACCATAAGACGCGACAGCGATCAATCAAAGAGGGGGAAAAGCATGGAGCCGGGACTAGGCTTTCTCCATGCTTTTTTTCATGGAGATTGATTGCAGTAGCGACTATAAGCCGCGCAGTGTGTTTTGCACCTAACGAGAAACGCCTGACACTAATAAAAAAAGAAATCCCTACCTGTAAAAAAAATGATATGATAATCGTTTGGTCTTTGGTACACTGCATCGATAGATTGAATGGTCTTTGGAAGTCGAGAGAAAAACAGGTGGAAGTCCACTGGGTATCCTGGAAACTGCTCATCTCGGTCCTTGAAACGCCACATCAACTGAAAAATAGAAAACAAGAACATTAGTTTTGATCGAGTTCAACAACAAAAGACAAAAGCGTCATTCTTACTAATTTTGCTAGGAATAATGACATTGCTTCGTTTGGGTCCCTGAAAGATTATTGGATTCAACAAATAATGACTTATCCAAAAGCGATATAGATTTCCAGTACTTTATTGGTGTGTAGTTCATTTACAGATTGAATTTATAGTTAAAAATCTTAGAACATAGAAATTATTAACTGACGCCAAAAAAATTAAAAAATCACCAGAAAATATACTTCGATTCTTAACCCTGAAAAATGCATTCCGTGACTCATGAGGTGGACTCAAAGATCAGTCTAGAAAGGGATAAAAATAGACTCAGCTGGTTGAGTGGAAGATTCTCTTGAGGGAATGCGATAATTCCTATGGCCAAAAGCGGTTAAAATTTCCTGGTCATATTATTAGAAGCGCTCAGTCATTTATATGAGGCTTCTCCATAAACATTTTTTTCTCCCGTCTTTAACAGCTCTTCTCCACTTTTGAAAAATAATTTCTTAGTGAGAAATTGTGTTTCTGACGGGTAAAAATAAACACACACACACACAGCGAGTTTTTTTCCTGTTGTGAAGAGTATTAGGGGGAGCGGGTAAGATAAGATCACATGTATCATAAGCTATCTTAAAAGACGGTTTGGTTATTATAATTTTCATTTCTGTGTATTTTATTTGTCGTTAAAATATTGTCCCTTTGAGTTAGCATCTAATATTTTTAAGAAAGAATCTTAATTTATTTAGGAATAAAGAAATAGAATAGTTATTTCCAATGTGTGTCAGGTGCACATACTTCCTTCTGATAGGAAGTATGTATACCTGAAGAAAATACCTTATACTCCCTTAAGGTGGACACAAATTGGAGCCGAGCGGCGAAGGGAACAGCCACGAACACACTCTGCGCAAGCGCCGCTCTTAGCGCCTCCGAGTTGCGCGTGCGCAGAGCGTGTTCGTTAGGGTGGGCCGAAAAAACCTTTTATTTTTTTCGAAGTTTTAATAGCGCGGAAAAGTTGCGAATTATATAGACAAAGAAAAGGAAAAAAATTTTTTCAAAATCGGTTAATATCTTCCGATCGCGCAAACGCCCCAAAGTTTGAAAAAATATGAAAAAACTTGATTTTTGCGATTATTTTTTTTTTTAAAATCAAAGATTAAACTATCAAATATTGTTCATGATTTTTTTATGTGAAACTAATATAGTTATAGACATAATCGTTCAGATTCCATTCTTCTATCACTTTTTTTTCGTTAGATATAATTTTTTTAATGTTCATTCAAATTTTGTAAAAGTTATTTTTCCTGCATTTTTAAACAGCTAATAACTCTAGAACTATACAACTTAAAAACTTGAAATCAGTCCCATTTTGTTCGTAAATTTTTTTTCTTTGATTTGGTGTGCATCATAATCATCATTTTCAAAAAGTTTTTTTTTAAATTTGAAAAAAGTGAAAAAAAATTTAATAAAAAATTGTTTTTAAATTTTTTTTTGAAAAAATATTAATAGCCTTTTAACTCTTAAAATGAACATAACTACCCAATTTCAAGCTGAAAATAAAATTTAATCATGTATAAAAAAATTAAAATAACCGTAATTTAGTCAAATCCCTAAACATTCCCTAAAATTATACACCAAGAGCGATTCACTCATGGAAAATTTATCAAATCACTTGAGGGTGTTCATATGACTTAAAAAATGTAAAAAATGTCACATAAATTTCAGAAAATAAGACAATTAACAGATTCAGTTCAAAATCTTACAGTGCTAGTTCCCAACTTTAAGTTAATTCAATTTGCATGAATTTTACCTGAATATTCCTTAGAAATGTGTTTATATCCAATTTTTTTATGTTCTTAAGTTTTTAATTTACTTTCATTTGACTTGTTAAAAGTAAAAACAATTAGATATAAACATAATTCTTAGAAATTTTCAGGAGAAATGCATGCAAACTTAAATAAATATGAAAAAACTTGATTTTTGCGTTTATTTTTTTTTAATTTGATGTTTTCGTAACGTAATAGTTTGCAACGTCTTCTAATCGTCACGGAAGCCTCAGGAAAAGTTTGCGGAGCTGAATCACGAGAAGGATTTATAAGAACCACTCTGCTCTCTAGATCATACATGCCGAACTTCATCAGCAAATCCAGCTTTAAAGTACCTTAAGCCACCAAATAGATGTTTAACATTCAAAAATATTATGTTTCAAATAAAAATAGTGTAACTATTACGTTAAAAAATATATTAAAGATATAAAAAAAACTTGCAAAAGTGTGAAATTTTCAATATTTTGGCAAATTTTGGGCTTATGCGCGATCGGATCATATTAACTGATCTAAACCAAATTAAAACACAATGTTTTTAGGCTCTATTAGAAGACGTTGCAAACTATTACGTTACGAAAACATCAAATTAAAAAAAATAAACGCAAAAATCAAGTTTTTTCATATTTAGTTAAGTTTGCATGCATTTCTCCTGAAAATTTCTAAGAATTATGTTTATATCTAATTGTTTTTACTTTTAACAAGTCAAATCAAAGTAAATTAAAAACTTAAGAACATAAAAAAATTGGATATAAACACATTTCTAAGGAATATTCAGGTAAAATTCATGCAAATTGAATTAACTTAAAGTTGGGAACTAGCACTGTAAGATTTTGAACCGAATCTGTTAATTGTCTTATTTTCTGAAATTTATGTGACATTTTTTACATGTTTTAAGTCATATGAGCACCCTCAAGTGATTTGATAAATTTTCCATGAGTGAATCGCTCTTGGTGTATAATTTTAGGGAATGTTAAGGGATTTGACTAAATTACGGTTATTTTTATTTTTTTATACATAATTAAATTTTATTTTCAACTTGAAATTGGGTAGTTATGTTAATTTTAAGAGTTAAAAGGCTATTAATATTTTTTCAAAAAAAATTAAAAAAAAATTTTTTTATTAAATTTTTTTTTCACTTTTTTCAAATTCAAAAATTTTTTTTTTGAAAATGATGATCATGATGCACATCAAATCAAAGACAAAAAATTTACGAACAAAATGGGACTGATTTCAAGTTTTTAAGTTGTATAGTTCTAGAGTTATTAGCTGTTTAAAAATGCAGGAAAAACAACTTTACAAAATTTGTATGAACATTAAAAAAATTATATCTAACGAAAAAAAAGTGATAGACGAATGGAATCTGAACGATTATGTCTATAACTATATTAGTTTCACATAAAAAAATCATGAACAATATTTCATAGTTTAATCTTTGATTTTTTTAAAAAAATAATTGAAAAAATCAAGTTTTTTCATATTTTTTCAAACTTTGGGGCCTTTGCGCGATCGGAAGATATTAACCGATTTTGAAAAAATTTTTTCCTTTTCTTTGTCTATATAATTCGCAACTTTTCCGCGCTATTAAAACTTCGAAAAAAAATAAAAGGTTTTTTCGGCCCACCCTAGTGTTCGTGGCTGTTCCCTTCGCCGCTCGGCTCCAATTTGTGTCCACCTTTATAGGTTCGGTGTAGCTTTTGAATATATTTTAGGAAGGATTTGCATTTTGATGAACTTAAAAGGGAAGAGAAAAGAAGTACAAAAAGGATCCCCATTACCTCCTCAATTACCAAATATTGTACCCTATATTGTATATTGTACCCCCTGAACATAGCAAAAGCTCCTGATTACAGTACGCCAATATAATGTGCTTTGCGAGTTCTACTTACTGTCCCTTTGAATACGAACAGCTCATCCCTGAGCAGTTCAGCAGCATCTATGGATCCTTCGCAAATGTCCCCGAATTTCCCTGAAGGAGTTGTTTTAGGGGTACTTTCAGGTTCTTTGGGATTGGAAGGAGCTTCTGTTCCTACGGTAGCAGCTGCTGTGAAATTCATTTAAAAAACATTCATTTTTATATAAAAAAAATCTCAAAAACAAATGATGGAGCAAGACCTCTTTTTGTGACTTTACAAGGTTCTACCTTTTTTGTCGGGTGTAAGATGATAAAAGAAAGTCAACAGCGCCAAACAATTTAAAGAGGGTTAATTCAAATTTATTAACAACAACAAAATCAAATACAAAGTACACAAAAACAGAAAGTATCACTCGGAACAACTAATAAAAGGGTGGAAATGAAATCGCTTTCAATTTCCCAAAGGATCCCAAAGCTCTCCATGGGATCCTAGATTAATTTACAAGATATTGAGAAAAAAAATAATACTAAATGAATATTTAAAAGAAAAAAAGGGAAGGCTGGCAAAAAAGATGTATATTTTTATTTTTAAGTTAAACAAAAAGAATTTCCCTAACTGATTGTAATATTTAACCCCTGGATATGCCCATGGATATAAGTAATGGATATAATTGAATCGTTAGAAAAGATACCACTCGCACTACTTTCATCGTAATCATTTAAAGCAGTGGTTCTTAAACTTTCGATCCCCGCGGCCCCCCTATATGTAACAGCCAGACATCGCGGCCCCCCAACATTTTGAACACCCTACCCGCTCCCAGACTTTTGTCTGGGGGGTTGACTCAACCTTATTTCAAAGGTATCCCCTCACTTATGTGATTTGAGTTTTAGATAACCTAGAAGTAGTATTCACATTATACTAAAATTTTACATTTACTCCAAGGGACCATTCAAATATTACGTAAGCACTTTTTTGTCATTTTTAACCCTCCCTCCCCCCTTGTCAGCAAAGATAAGCAAACCTCAACCCCCCCCACCATAATTACGTAAGAAACTGCTGGACCCCCCCCCCCAAAATTTTGACACCCCTTTTAGTAAGTACTGTTTTTTTCTCCTTGAAAATTAGGTGACCTATATACAAAGAGCTGTCCTTTTTGGGTGTAACCCTAAGGGTTCAAAAACGATTCGAAACACTACTTTTCGGGGTTAAAATTTCAAAATGTTTGGAGGTGCATCCCCAGAAAAAAGTGCTTACGTCAGATTTCCTAATTCAATTTTTGTAAAATTAATTTTGATTGAGTTTTGAAATTATTTATGCAAGAAACGAGATTTTCGAAAATGCAGTATCTTACGTAAGCATCACTCATATCCCCCCTCCCCCCTTGTCAGGAAAAATAAGCAAGGAGCAAATCCCCCCTCCCCCCTTAGGTGCTTATGTAATATTTGAACGGCCCCCAAGTAATAATGGGATGAGTCTTGGGGTGTCCCCCAGAAAAATTTTGGCATCCAATTAATTGTCAAATTTTTACCTTCAGTAGCCGGCACATCAGGATAATCAGTGTAGTCTTCTTCTTCATCCTCTTCAAAACCACCCCCCTCGTCAGAATCATCTCTCCCAACAGGTGGTTGGTTCTTTCCTCCATCCGGAGATACGTCCCCATCCTTTTCTGGGTCATCGTAGTCTCTCCTGACGGGGTCGTCTCTTCTGTCCCCGGTGCTCGAGTCGTCATCGTGGTCCCTCCTGGGATCATCTCTCCGGTCCACTGTGTCGTCGTCGTGGTCCGGGTCGTCCCTTCGGTCCCCTGAGTCGTCATCGTAGTCCCCTGTGTCGTTTCCCGAGTCGTCCTCGTCGCCCGAATCAGTTCCCTTGTCGTCGTCTACAGAAGGGTCGTACGGGTTTTCGTCTTCGTCAGCGTAGGTGGGGGTTGTGCTGGTACTGGACGAGGCCGGCTCTTCCTCGAAGTTGTTGTCCAAGACTGTTTTAGAAAAGTAGCAAATGTTAGGGGACATCCATAAATTACGTGAGGTCAAAAAGGGGGGGAGGGGTTTGGAAAAATCTCACCAAATCTCACCAAGGGGGAGGGGGTCGATGAAAATCTCACGTCAACTTTTTAAGTTAGAAATTATAAGTTTTAGGTGCTGTGAAACACAAACTGCAAGCGAATAGGATAGAAAATTATTTTTGTTGTTGTTTTTAATCTCCCTTTGGTCTGACGGAGTCAGACCAAATCGATGAAACCGTTGACCCTTATGAAATCTGACATTAGCAGTGGACTGTCGAAGATGTCGTTCCAGTCCAATCCCAGACAGCTCAAGATATGCTGAGGTGATGCCTGATCTTTCTGGCATTTAGGGCAGATGGGGAACCTCTTGGTGCTTCCAGAAAAAGTGAGACTTTTCAGATGTCCACTGGCGAGGCGAGACAGAAGGGTGTTAGTCTGCCTGTCACAAGGAAGGGAAAGAGATTGTCCAGGCCTTTTGCCTTTATACCAATTGTGGGACGGAGGTATTAACCATTTTTATTTTTATTTTTAAAGGTTGTAGGTAAATCTCACGTTGGGGGGAGGGGGGGTCCAGCAAAATCGCACTAAATCTCACCAAGGGAGGAGGGGGGTCCAGATTTTGGAGAAAACACCTCACGTAATTTATGGATGTCCCCTTACGACATATCGCTAAGTTATACCTAGGGCTTGGATTGGATTTCCACGTAATTAAAAAATCAAAATATCCGCACATAATGTGTAGTATTTATTTTAAGTAAATATGTGTAATAAAAGAGGTAAAATTTGCTTTTATGGAAAACGTAAAGAAATTTTGTAGTATATTTAATTTTTTTAATAAATTTTGGAAACTAAAAACACCCTCCGAATTTTTAAGGCTCTATTTTTGAGCGAAATTGGGATGCTTAACTTTTTCTCCCTTACAGGAAAAACATTCGTGAAGGTCACGACAAAATTGAAAACACGAAATGCACACGTTCCCAATTCACGATCTTGAATATACAACTTACGAGCATTGAGTTCATTAAATTTCATTAAACTTGGTTACCCAGATGAAGCATATATCAAGGGATCCGCATATGGGTCATACCCCTACCTCTCTATCTCTCTCCATAACTCCCCTCTCAAAAATACCTGAAAAATACTTTTGTTGGCAAGCTAAAATTTGTAATTTTCTCAAGAAGGATCCCCCGAACCGCAGCCAAGGGGGAGATTTAAGGATAGATCTTCCCGAAACTCCGAAAATTTCCTTTGACCAATGAAAATGTCTACAACCACCCTCATCATATCATCCTAAATTGTCCCTCCGGAATTTTTTTCTAGTTATGCATATGGTCCCTTTTTACCTATAAGGATAGAAAATGGGGTAGTTGTACTAGTCGGTTTTTAAAGGTGTAAAGGAAAGTTAATAATTTTTATAGAAGAACTATAAGCAAGCATTTTTTGTTTAAAGCTATGTGAGTTTTTTATTGAAAATAAATTATAAATGTTTAAAATTAGGTTACTACTGAAAGTTTATATTACACAAAAGAACGGTGAAGGGGGTTAGCAGGTGTTTTACGTAATTATAAGCGGGAGTTAACTGTTTGCTTATTTTGTTGACAAAATGTGGGAAGGAAAATAATCACCAAAAATATACTTACGTGATATTTTAAACGGATCCCAAAACGTGCATTCTTGTGAAATGTAAAAAAAAACTTTTGAAACCATTAAACATCCCCATAAAATAATTTTATGCTTACAAGAAAACTGAAATGATGAGAGAACATTTTCAAATAATTTTCCAGAGCGTTTGAATGCTGTCTAGTCTTGTGAGTGGAAATTTATCTTCGAACAAATTTCCAAGGGATTTGAAAAAAAAAAAAAAAAAAAACATTTGGAAGGTGTTTTGGAAAGAATGAGCTGAGGGAAGGCGGAATAAAACCGGTTTAGAACGTTTACCTGGGGGTCGCTGGAACCGAAAAATAACCATTTCTCGGCGCGTGTGAGATTTGAAAGCGAAAAAATTACGTCAAATAAAAGAACAGGCGAAAGGTCTTTCGAGAAGCACGAATCCGGTTTGGGCATTACTGACGAACTTGTGCTGGGTATTATTATCTTCGAAGACGCACAAGGATTTGGCGTGCAGATGAAATCAAATAGTTTTTCTGTATATATATCGATGCTGTAGTAGTGGCGTATAGAGTTAAATTTATTTCGGGAGGGGCCCTAACGGATGTATAAAAAAATTAGCCATTATCTGGTCTTAAGATAGATTTTTGTACCAATAACTTTTTAATATGTTTTTAGGTAGGATTTGCATCTTGATAAACTTACTGCAAAAAAATGTGTATATTAGTTCCAAGTACGAAAGAGGGGGGGTCTGAGAGTCCTCCCCCAGAAAAATGCTTGAAATTCGACTTTAAAAAGCACCATTTTAACTTGTTTTGGTGCACCCAGAAGTACAAATTTCGAGGGAGGGAGACGCCGCCCTTATAATATTTCCAGAGAAGTGAGGTACAGCTTTCCCTCCAAGGTCTTGCCTCTCCCCTGCAGTGGCGGATCTACGGGGGGGCTTTCGGGCTGAAGCCCCCCCAAAAAACGTCTAATATTTTACTAACTAAGTTTGTTAAACGCAAAAAATCTATATCCGAAATTCGGATGAGGCGTACGAAAACGAGTTGAAAAAGTGAGGTTTTTGACTTATATTTCCAAAAATTTTCTGGGGGAGGCCCCCCTTTTAGTGGTTTGAGTAAGATAATTCACAACCATTTCCGTATTACCATTAACAAGAAAATTCAACTGGATTATGAAAATTTTTAGCCCCCCCCCCAAACCAAATCCTGGATCCGCCACTGCTCCCCTGGATCTTACTTTAAAATTATTCGCTCAATCTTCTACTGATTTGGGCTGGCCGAAAGCAAGCTTGTTCGGAAATAAAAAAAAGTAATGCAAAATTAAATATGTGAGGGAATTTTTTCACTCTTTGTCGATTTATATTGAAGTAAAGAAGAATGCAGAGGACTGTATTTTGGCCTTAATATTTACGTACGTTCTGGGAAATAAAAGTTTACCAATTATCTTCAAATTATAAGAAATGTCCGACATGCATACTCACCATACAAAGAGTACATAGCGACGATATCGTCATAATCGAGTCTCATGTAGGGGTCGTATCCTTTGTAGTAAGGAAACATGATGGATCCGGGCACGGTGGAATGGGCCAGGCCTAGGCTGTGGCCCAGTTCGTGAGCTGCCACTGTGTAGAAGTCTACCCCTCCATCTGTCAAAGAGGAAAAACATCAGATATGGTATTGAAAAGGTATCGAATTGGTATGGAAAATGGCAGCAACAGTAGAAAGTTAAAGAGTTGGTAGAGTTTACGTAAGTTTTCTTCTGTGGCCTTTCAGACGGTGCCATCTCCGTTTCATTAGCCATCGGATCTAGGATGACAATGGCTAAGCTTAACTTGTGTCCAGGCCATATGGCTAGCTTAACTTTGGACCCCAGTTGATTTCCCAAGCGAACTTGGTGCTCATTTTATCGACCTCGGAGGTATGAAGGGCTGGGTAGACCCATGACCAGCTACCCCAGCAGAAGCCGCAAGTCATAGAACCTGGGTCAGTATTATAATAGTAGCTAGACGTGCTGACTACTACATCACCATGGCCCCTATTGTCTTTGTTTCTTAGGAACGGGGAAATCCAAGTTGAAGTAGGGGTGTAGGAAATTTAGGTAGCTATTTTGGATACTTAAGCACCCTTTCATCGAAGAAGGGAGGTGGGGGTATTGTCTGTCTTTTCACGCTAGGCGTTTAGTGTAATCCCAAACGAGCGAGGCCATTCACTTGCCTAGGGTTGTGGGTATAGAAAGTTAGCCAAACTGGTTATTTCTCGCCAATAACTAACTACCCCACCTCCCTTCCCTCATCATCGAAGAAGAGGCTAAGTAGCCAAACTAGCTACCCAAATTTCCCGTACCCCTACTCAAACTTGGATTTCCCCGTTCCCAACCTCCTAGATAAGAAAGACAGACAATAGTTATTGGCGCATCTCTGTAGGATGTATACCTCCCCAACCCTAGAGAGTGAATGGCCTCGCTCGTTTGGGGTGAGAAAAGACAGACAATAATACCACATTTAAAAAGGGTTATACTCTTAAAAAAAGTATGAAAAAGACTAACTCACCTCTTTTGTCGGCAGTGGCACCGTCCACCCACGCTTCGTCGTCGTCGAAATGGACGTCCCCGCCGTAGGAGCCGTGCTCGTACGGGAAGTAGGCGTGCGCCAGCACGTTCCCGGGCCCGTCGAAGGGGTAGAGGTCCCCGTGGGGCCCCCTTCCGAACGCCACGATCAAGTCCGCGTCCATGCTCTCTTTGGGCTCGAAGCGGAGGGGGGTCACCGAGGACCACAGCTGGAAGGCCTTGGTGAGCTTCTGGCTGACCACCTCGGAGTCCATCGCTGGGGGCCAGTTGGCCAGGCTGTGGAAGGAATCACCATCAGGGTTTCTTTCTTATAAGCATAGTGGTTCCCGACCGGGGGTTCGGAGCAGACGATAGTTAAAAGCAAGCACAGAGAAAGATACTAACAGAGGATCCAAAACGCTATTTTCAAATGCCATCGTATGATGGAGGGCAGGACTGATGCATGTGTCTATGATTGGCAGATGCGTAGGCAGTACAATTTGGAGATCACAGCTATGATTGGCTGTTACGAGTTTATTCAATCTGTCATCCTCGGAAGGGAATTAGAGGATTCGACGATTGGAATTCTATTTCTCCGCCTCTCGTGACGTAACTCGTAAAGGGTGAGTTTGAAGCGATCCATAGCCATCTTGAACAAGGAGGCCTGGACACTTCGCCTTGATGAGTCATTCTCTCCGTCTTCAAGGTGGCGAACCTCCAATAAGCCCGCGCTTCTCGTGTTTTCCCCCGCTCCTCAACCAATCGTTCGAAAGCTTTTGACGGAAAGAATGACTCATCCTCTTAGCTGTCCAGGCCTTCTAGTTCTAGATGGCTATCAGAGATCCCATTGCCAAAAGGGCCCCTGTGACAATGATAATGATTCAGGGCGAACCGGCCTATTGCCTGTAAGGCGACGCTCGGTAGACGTTGCGAGTCCTGCCCATCTACTGATGGCTTGTTGTTACCTTGGGTACTACATATGCTGTCTTATAGTTACCGTATGCATAGGTGATCTAAGAGATTCCCAATGTACCATGTGTACTGGGTAGGCCCTATGACAAGACATACCTCATGCGTTTTCGATTTCCATTATCATCTATGGCCAATGGACTCTCAGTTCTGGTACTCTGTGGTTTAAAATACACTCGTGTGTGTCCAAAAATTAAGAATAATTTTATTTTTGAAATAATGATACAAATCTTAGTTCCTTATCAATAAAATTAATGTCTCAGGATCTAGAGTGGAAATATATTTGGTCTGGGATCAAATTGTGTATTTATAAGATCCGATTGATTTTGTTTTATATGGTAAAAAGGTTCTACAACTTAAGAAAACCTTTTTAAGAAAAACTACAAAAATCAGATTTACTCACAAATACGTGAGCGATTTCTTCTTCCACCCCTTAGCCCCAAGAACGTATCTCTTTTTCCTCGTGCTGGGTTGCACATCGTCCGACAGAATGTCCGGCACTCCACACCGGGGTGCTCTGGTCAGGTTGAGGGTGGCCGGATCCAGTTCTCCGGTCTGGGGCAGTCCTCCGAACGCTTGCATTTTCCGGATCGCGTTCTGAAATCCGGACACGGTGTACAGGGCGTCTGCGACATCCGGACCGGATTTGATGTAACCGAACTGTTTCATGAAGTTCTCCTGCGAAGAAGAACGATGTGTGATGATGTAGGTTTGTTCGAGAATTGCAAAAGGGTATAAGTCAACCCCCGACTTAATTTACGAAAAAGATGCAAAAGTCGTTATTCCCAAGAGAGATTTAAAGTCTTCGTTCCATTGAAATATTAAACATCTGAAAAAAAATTATAACCTTCTCAAGCCCTTAAAATGTTCTACCTCTTTTAGGTTTAAAAACCTGGACTTGTTAAACAAATACTATAATATTCATTTCGCCACTAAAAAGCTTCCTAAATTATCATGGAAGTTTTACAAAATGCAGATTGTTTTAAGATTTAACAGGACAGGGTGCCTTTAAAATAAGTAACCCATTTAAGCGGCCTCTAGAAGCCAAACCGTTCATCGGAATTGAATGAAATTTCGGTGGAAGACGTTTTGAGGGATGGGGACGAGAATAGTATGGGGGTGGGGTAGTTAAACTTTATCAGTTACGGTTTAAGTGCAATTTTTTTTGAAAATTCCTAATGTAACCCTTCTTTTTTATTCGCGCTATATGTGATCCCAGATGTGAAAAAAAACACAAATAGCTTTGAAACGGCATCTCTAAATTGTAAACTCGCCCCCAGAGAGACTAAATAAAACAGCTATGAAACTGTTATTTCTTTAGAAGCTAGACTAGTGTATGGTTAAGAAAATATACTAGTGTATCAGGAAATAACAACAACACTAGTAAAATCAAAATTTGCAAGTACGTTCACTAGTTTTTATTGTTATTTACTGATTCCACAAGTTATATTTTCTTAACCATTCACTAGTCTAGCTTCTACAGAAATAGCAACAGTTTCATAGCTGTTTTCATTTGCCTCTCTAGGAGCGAGTTTACAATTTAGAGGTACCGTTTCAACGCTATTTGTTTTTTTTTTCACAACTATAATCACATATAGCCCGAGTAAAAAAGGGCGTTACATTGGGAAATTTCGAAAAAAAAAAATTCATTTTAACCGTAACTGATGAAATTTAACTGCCCCACCCCATACCGTTCTCGTCCCCATCCCTCAAAACGTCTTCCACCAAAATTTCATTCAATTCCGATTAACAGTTTTTGGCTTAGAGGCCCCGGGTTACTTATTGTATGGACGCCCTGTATTTACGTCTCCGATACAAACTGACTGAATGGTTGAAATTCGCGTAAAAGTATCAAAGAACTGCGACTCTTGTACCACAAAAAATATGTTATAGAGTTAAATAATTAATTTATTTTAACTATAATAACATTAAGATGTATTCATCCTCCGGTCTGAGTTTTTAAATGAGAAATTAAAATATGAACTCACCATTTCTTTGGAAGGCAGCTTTTTTCTCACAGGAACACATTCTCCTTCGAAAAAATGAGAAAAGGTGGTTAAAACCACTAAGACACCTGGAATAACCGTAATCCTCATGAATGTTTTGTAAGTTGTTGGTCCAGAACTCCACTAAAATCAATCATGGATCTCTGCCTTTCTTTATAGCAGGCTAGTTTTTTTGAGCAACAAATAAACAAAAAAATTAGAAGGCGTCAAACCAAATGTGTCATGCCGATACCCGAAAATACACATTGTCACATCGTGGTATTAGTATTAAAAAACCGTAACCGCAATAGTGCAGTCACCTTTCGAAAACAGGAACTTTTTGGAAGGAACACCTAAATTCCGTGTTATCTTGAGTTGTCTTTTCCGAAGGCTTTCTCATCCGTCACGTGACCTACAATTAATTAATTCGAAGAGCAGACGACTGGGAGCCCCTTAATTCGACAATTCGACACGCTTCCTCATGATGGAAGGGTTGTTGATTATTTATATTTGTTCTTTTTTTATTCTCGTCAGAAGAAAAATATATATAGGGATTATTTATTTAACCTTTGAAAACTACATGTTGTAATTAAAGTCAAAGATTGCCGAGAGAGGGAAATATGTGTTTCGATTGAGCAATGGGTTCCAGTGTCATGTTACAGCTTTAGAAACCGATAAAAATATCAGTGGTAGGGCTGAACCAGCTGAACACCCTACATATGAAGCTTGGTAGTCAGTCAGCCAGGTTCATACTTACAAAGTTCACCACCTAAATCCGCCCACGAGAGAGCAGGGGTCATAGAAGTGCAATGTCCCCCCAAACATTTTTAGAAAATTCTATTTTAATATTGGTTAATAATTATCCCAGAGCCATACAACGACAACTTTTACCCATGGTTTGTAATATATGTCCCTCCCAGGGAGTCCCTCCTAACTCTTATATGTAGGGGGGGTTTGGAAACCCCTTTTTACTGGTAAGATTTGGAATTTTGTGTACTCTAAATGCTAATATTTTGGTGATTACACTGTGTCTGTCTCAAGCAAAGATGCAGCGCAAAGGTGAATGCAACCCTTTTATGTCGGAGGTACTCCCGCCCCCATTATTATTATTTTTTAATTTGACCATTTTCGGTCATTTTGGAACCTGTAAGCTGCACCCAAAGAGGAATGCTCCTTGTGCACTGCAGAATTTTCAAATAAAAACGGTATTTAAATAATCATAAAAATTTCAGGGATGGGTTGACCCCATTAGATACGGCCATGCCACCAGCGAAAGAGTCAGAAAGAATTCCTGATTTATAAGCTGTTACGTGTTTTTTAATACGAAGACACTTCAGTATTAGGGTACCCAAAAGACCCATCCGTATTATTGATAGTAATTACTCAATAACTAATGAATCTATGCAAAAAAAATTATTAAATTTTCCCACCATGCCTTCGACTGCCGATTTTCTGAAGTGTAACAGACACGTGCTCAGGAGAAACAGAGAAAATCACCAGTGCATAATAATGTATACAAACCCTGCATCTTCTTCAAACAAAGCCACGGTCACTAGACAATTGCTTTTCTATAAACAGAGAAAAAGGTGACTGACTCTAGATTAGAAAGTTGCGTTGAATAAAATAAGAGAGTGAGAGGAGACATTTTAACCCTCATTTTAAAATATGCTTCATAAAAATTTAAATTTTCACGTTTGTCTATAGTATAGACTCTATACTATAGTTTAATAAAGCCCGACTGAGTTAAAAAGCTTTCTTCCATTTTTTTACATTGAAATTTGCCCCTTAAAGTAGTGTTTTAGGTCATTCTGACCAAACACTCCAAGGAAAAACTACTTGATAGATTTTAAAATTTTGAGGGGGATTTAAGGGGTCCTACTCCAAAAAAATTTGGGAAATTTTAAAAAGCAAATTTTATTTTGGCTTAGTTCACAGCACAAAAAATAAGAAAAAGACTTATAAACTTAATTCAAAATTAAAGTAAACAAATGCAATTAATGGATTCGCAAATTGAAGGTACTATTATATGCCTATAGGGGGTAGTTATTTCCCCCCTCTTTTCACTCATATGTAGAACAAAGCTTGGAGATAATTTTGAGCACAAAAAGTCAATTTGTCATATTTTGGACTTATTCCCTTCTTAAAACTGGTGATTCAATTTAACATGCTAGTTCGCGCCCATTCGATACGCCTGGTGTACTTTCGAACCAGTTTGCTTCCAAACCCTTGCTAAAACTTTCCTCGAAAAGAAATAGAAACGTGGTGGTTATATCCGATCCCGCACTGAAACGCATGGCTGCTTCGCTTTTAAATTATCCCATATGCTGATTCCATACGATCGCTCAAACAGATCTTCCACTGAACACACACTTTTGAATCAGGATTCAGAAGCAAAGGAGACTACCCTCCGAAATAAATAAAACTCATACCCCCTTCCTTTTATTTATACCACCTTTCATATTGGAGGAATCATCCAAAATGACTAGGGTAAATTGTCTGCGATTCCTTGGTGAGGACCATTCATGAATATAGAATTTATTATTTATTAGAACAAAATTATTTCTGCTGTTTCTCATTACTTATAGATAGGAAATTACTCATAGAATTATTTATTACTCATGGGTGGATTTAGATGGTGAACCCTGGGGGTGCGTACTGGGAAACTTGGGGGTGCAAGCTGTCCCTGATGACTGAAAACATGATTTTCCCCAATAAAAATGGAATTTTCTCAAAAAGTTGGGGGTGCGTTGCACCCCCTTAAATCTGCCCATGATAGAATTTTAATTATTGTGCATTTAGTTTAAAAATTAAGTGAAGAATAAGAATAGTAGGTAAAATTTTTTGGTTTGGGGGTGCATCCCTAGAAAAAATTTTGGGAATTTACTCCTCAAAATAGTGGTTTAGCTCATTTTGAGACCCTTTTGCTCCTTGCAAGACACGTATTTTAAAAGATAAAAAATGTAAAAAGTTCGGCGGGGGGGGGGGTTGAACTCTTAACCCACTTTGGATACAGTTCTGCCATATAAATTGCACATTAAATTTTCTCTAATAAACTGATGACATTTGTAATTTTAGAACGAGAAGGTTCTGATTCAACCTAACCATAAACACTGATGAGTAATTATGCATTTTCATACTCTATCGTCGTGTTTGGTCATTCACACCTTTTTTTTTATCCTGGTTTGTAGTCACTCATTGTTCGAATTTCGCGGAAGGGAAGGTAGCGCGTGCGGAAGTGTTCTCGAATGCAGTGACGTCAGAGTTTGGATGATCTCAGTTGATTAAGTGGAATTCCTTTCATTACTTTGTCGCTAAATGTCCATGTTAATACTTTTCTTGTGACCTAATTTTAGGAGGCTACAGTCAACAAAATACTTGAAAGCCTTGTTTCCTTTCTATGTATAGCTCAAAAATTTTTCATTTAATTTGTTGAGTGCAATTTTATTTTAATACGGATATACGAAAAAACCGTTCAATACAAAAACCGTTCAATAAAATAAAAGCAAATTAATTACATGTGTAAAGCTATAAATTTTTTTGTTTTTTGAACGGTTTTCGTCTGAACGGTTTTTGCATGGAACGGTTTTTTCGCGTCACCTTTAAGGATACACTCGACTCCGCTTAATGTGATCACTTTTGTTCAAGAGTAGAATGATAACATTATCCGATTGATAACAATAAGCGGTTCTATACAAAAAAAAGCGGGAAACACTGGTAACACGAGTGTTAGCATTACTATCATCCATCACACATGTGTTCCTTAATGAGGAAGTAATTTGCATAATTTTTTTAATCGATTCTTCTTGCAAAAATAAGCAACTACCCAAAATTTGAGGCCGATCGAGACATTTTTTGATTGCAAAAAATTAACAAAAATCCACTTTTTAAAAGCGCGCGAAAACGCCAAAAGTTTAGGATCATCGTGTATGTTGACGTCAAACGTCATCATACGATAAACATTGTTGGAAAGCAATGGAGTTGATGGTATGATTGTTGACATCTTTAAACAATAAGCGTTTTCAGTCACGTGTTTTTTTCTCGACTTTTAAATTAAAATATTTAATTAATCTTAAATTAAATATATAATTTTTTTGAAAAATTGACTAGATATTTCATTTCACCATACAAAAATACCATACGCAGAGATGCCAACCATTCCGGATTTTGCGGAATCATTCCGCATTTTGGCCCCGAATTCCGCAATTACGGATAAAGCTAGAAAAACTACGGAAACTACGCTGCTTATATTTTAAAGACAATGTATTAAATTTTTCTTCTTAATTCTCTGTTTTTAGCCTTCAATCCTTATAATGCGTATTTTTTTTTACTTAGAATTGCGAATAAAAACGATAACGCTCAGGGGCGCCGACTTTGGAAAAATATTGGGGGGGCCCAGGGCCGTAGCTTGGGGGTGTATCCCCCTTGAAACTCAAAAAATCCACTTTTGACCAAAAAGGCAACCCAACATCCCTTCTGATTTTTTTTTATCGGCTACGTCTCTGGGAGAGAAGCTAATAAACTACCACCAATTATAAAAAATCGAAATAGAAAACTTAAAAAAATTGGTCCATCATTACTAATTTGGGACTGTCACTAAACCGTCGCTGAACTTGCATGGCACATGTAACATTTTGTAAAAAAAATTTATATTTTTAAAACCCTAATTATTTACTTTAAGAAATTTCGCTCTCCTTAAATCCCATTCTTAAATTTATATTAGATATTTATTTTTTAGTTTTAAATTCCTGAAAATAGATAGTTTTACACTTTTTTCACACACAAGTAAAAACCTCACAAAAAAGTTTCAAACCTTTTTCACACTGTTAATTTTTATAATTGTAGCACAGAATTCTTACCTGCAATCGTCAAGATTACGCGTTTACAGTCCATATCCTTGTCATTTCGTCTGCAGTATAAACCAAAATAAAATCATTTGTTTGAACGGAATCGCTTTCGAAGTAACATTTTCTTTTACCAAACACATTTAAAACAACCCTAAAAGGTAAATAGTTCAACCAAACTATATATAAATTAGTTTCTATGAATCAATCGTATGAATGCTTGTCTAAAGTAGTATTTTGACTGAATTATTAGATAAATTCATTTTTTTCACAAAAAAAGAACAGATGAGCAAAATGAATTTGCTTCTTTGCTCAAACAGAAAATAATAAATCTTTCAATGAAAATAATAAAAAAGGCGTGGGAAATATCCAAATTTTAGGGAGTGGATTTGTTTGAATTTCTGTGAATAAAATGAGATATTGATAATATAATTTAATTATTTTATGAATGGAAGCGGAAATTTTAAGTCCAAATTAAAGAATAGAAAAATGCCAAATATTTTTGAAACTTTAAAATTATTGGGGGGGGCCCAGTCCCTCTTCCTAAAATATTGGGGGGGGGGGGCTCGGGCCCCCCCAAACCCTATGAAGTCGGCGCCTATGATAACGCTAGTCGCTAGTAACTGATGAGATGGCCATTAAGAAGGGGGAATCATTCGGAATATTCTAATCTGCACGGATGATTGATTCATGGGGAGAAAAAAGGGCGCAAGTTCAGAGTTGCGTATGCTTGGCGATTTTTGGCTGTTTAGCGGCACATTTAGAAGCCAAATGATTCTTTTAACATGAGTTAGGGTTACCATATTAGTCATCTTTAATGCTAAAAACTTGGCGCATACGCAAGTCTGAACTTGCGCCGAAAAAAGGCCTTATTTTCTAAAATATTTGCGTTTTTAGGACTTCAAAAACTTATCAAAAGATTGGGGCATTATTCTACATGTAGAAGGCGTGGCATCGGTAGGCAAGCCACGCGTCACACGCCGGATTTTTTTTTTTTTTTGCGGGTGGGGGGGGGGCGATTACGGATGAGCGGAGCGTTGTCTCAGGTTGGCAACCCTGCATACGGAACACTTGTTTGTTTTTGAAAATTTGACACATGCAACTTCCTTATTAAAGTATTCAAAACGATTTTTAGTTTATGTATAATTTTGATAACATTAAACGATATGCTTATCACATAAAACGATATATTTTGCGTTAAGTTAAATTGGAGTGATCGGGATTGTAGAGTTTGATAACTTTAATTACATTAAGCGGAGTCGACTGTACTAATTAGTAACTAAATTGGAGCTTAGGAAAAGAAAAAGCATCATTGGATTAATTTCGAATATAACAAGTGATGAAACAGAGGAAGTGAAAATATATTAATTTGTTTGAATAAAAAATTGGTTTTGGGAGTTATTAGCTCAAAAAAGCTTTGTTTTCTACTGATACTTGTTATTTCGTGTGCCTAAAAATTACAACAGCTCAAGAGGTTTTTCGAGTGTATTTTAATGTAGTGCAAATACTACATACTAATAAGAAACATTTCCCCACCCTCCGAATTTAGCATTCAACACTTTTTGGGGGCAAAGCTCATATTTTCATTTAAAAATTTAAAGAAGAGATTACTAAGAAAGTTAAGTGTGTGAACACAGTCACCAAGAAACGTCGCTCGAAGTCGTTAAGATCTTTATACTGAGGCTCAACTCCCTGCTTTTCCCCTCTCTCGATAAGGATCTTAACGACTTCAAGCGACGATTCTTGGCCAAAGCTTAAAATTAATTGAATTTAAATCTGTAATACATGATTTTGTTTCAGGACAACCAGATGTTGAAACCGTATTCCAAATTGTAAAGAATTAAGTGCAGCTTTTTGCCACTAGGTATTTTATTAGTTTTCTAGGTACCTGGGACGAGCCCTTGGATCTTACGGTCCTTCATATTTAAATTAATATAATATTTAAATTAATTAATATATTCATCTTATTAAATTTATTTTTTATATATTTTTGTATGTACAGGGTGTCCCAAAAAAGACTGACACATTACATTTTAAAAATCAATAACTCAAAAAGATAAAAATAAGCGGTTTTTTGAATTCTACTCTGAAGACCAAATAATTTTATGACACATATTTTCGTAAATCGTAGTTCAAAAATCCCCCTACACGTGGGAGCACTATTTTCCATTATCTCCTATGGGGAGATTGATACTTTTATGCCCTGTCGGGGGATTTGGGAACAATGATTTACGAAAATTTGTGTCATAAAATTCTTAGGTCTTATGAGTAGGATGCAATAAACTGCGTATGTTTATCTTTTTTAGTTTTTTAATTAAAAATTTTTAAAATGTGCCAGTCTTTTTTGGGACACCCTGTATGTGTATACATGTTTTTGTATTATTTTGTTTGTAGGTTTTCTTGTCCATGTCCATTATAAACCCAAATTCTACTAAGTAACGAAAAGAAATACTATACATATTAAAGGGAGTAGCAGTCATATGACTAGGTATCCCCAATTTTCTTGGTTAACTGGAATAAATCAATTTGCTATAGGAAAACCACAATTCTACATCCACAGTAAAACCTCAAGTACAATTTCTTTATCTCAGTTGCAAGCATTAAATGCAACATGAAAACCAAATTATTCGCAGAATTTAAATAACACATTTCTGGTCCAAGAGAAAGTTTCCGAACAGTATTTGATTCCTCTCTTTCTCATTTAAAGGAGGATTTAAGTAGCTCTTCAATGTCTAATTCACAAAGTTTGATATGCATGAAAAAAATTTAGTCTGGATATTAATTTAATTAGAATTTAGTGCAATAAAACTGCTTAAAAGTACTTTGACCCTATCTGAAATTTCAAGTAGCATGATTAGACAATGTGGAAAATAGTAGGATGTCGAGAAAAATGTAAATAGTACGATTAAAATAAGGCTTGGCTTAATTTTATATCAAAATACAGTGAACTTTCTGATAACCTTTTCCTTGGTCCCTAAAGAAAACACATTAAAATGTATCGTTAATAGGGAACTAATTATTTGGTCTCATGATGTTCATTGTAACAAGATTCAGCTGCATTAACTTAATATTGTCTAATATTAAACTTTATATGATATCAGAGGGATTGCCCTTCCTTTTCACATCTTGAACTTAAGAGTGAAAAATATCCCATGCCCTGCAAAAATCTTTGCATTAATGAAACTATTTATGTATTTTCAAACATTTATGTAAAATCTTTTAAAACTACATATTTACCTTTTTTGCTTTTTAGACAAAGACTATGTATCAGGGTTTCCAGTTAACTAACTTTAGTCAAAGATCAAATCACTTGTTCATGTTAAATTTAGCCATAATCCTTAATACACCCTTTGATCTTTAATTTCATAATTATTATTCATAAATTCAAATATGTCATAACCATTTAAGTTTATAGCTCATAACACTGCAAATAAAATTAGAACGGATTTGACATGATTTGTTTTGCTTATACTAGTAGAATTTCAGAGTATTTTTGTCTAATAAATGAATTTACCTACATACTTTAAAATGTACATTTTTTAGTAATCCATTCACAGGAGGAAAACAAACATAGTTTTTCTGTTAATAGTGTTGTCTTGATCTGAAACATGAATTCACTATGTAAGAGAACATGGATAAATCTTCATTAGTTTCATCTTTTAAAAAAGTAATTCAGAAACATGCTTAAACTTAATATTAAATTTAGCTTTGTACCTTACCCATGTGTGAAAAGTTAATAAAAATATATGAAATATTGTGAAAATAAATAAAAGTCTTTATTTGTAACCATACTTTAAAAGAACAATTAGAAAAATTTAGGCAACTAAAGAAACTAAAATTTAAGATTGGTAAAAATAAGAGTAAAATCAATATTTTCTCAAGAACCCCAACACACACTAAAAAGGACAGCAATTAACTATAAAGAGACAAAAATACAACAAATTATATCTGTAACTGAGTACAGAAATTAAAATTTCGTGCATACCAAAATGTAGCCAGAAAGTAATACACTTAGTCTGGAATGAAGCTAAACAAAATATATATAAATTAAACTTTTTTATTTATATATCAGCAGAGCAATGTTTCTGTCATTACTGTACAAAAAAAACTATAATAATTTAAAATGCCCTTTCTCAATACTGATGGTCAAAAATGTAAAAACATTTAATAAAATTATGGGATAAGTGAAAAAGCATTTGAGATAATTTTTTAAATAATACAAATTGGAATTCTATTAAAGATGGATTAAGTGATCAAAAAGAAAAAATATTACTATGAACATGATTTAAAAGGAAAGAACCCCAAGATTAAAATAGAGAAAATAAACCCAGATATTCTTTTAGCTGCAAACAATGGTATTGCACATCGACCATGGTTTATGAACAGTTCCATGAGCAATGAGGCTTCATGAATAAACAGCTGGAACTTGATGAGTTGTGAACCAATGCAAGTACTCTTCACTGCACACAATAATTACTAAATACATTTTTACAAGATAACCTTTTAGGTGCTTTTTGGTAACATATTCTTGGAAACTTTTAGAACAATGCTCAGATACTCATTTGAAAGTATCTCCAATCCGAATAATTCACTGCATTCTTTCAGGAGCGTCACAAATTCTCTCAAAATTTCCGAAACAACTGCATAAAAAGACATTTTGCTCAGCACCCAAAAAACATGGACAACCAAAAAGCATCTTACCTTCAATTTCTTAAATAATTAATTACATGGATTTTTAAGTCACCACAGAGTGACAGCATTAGGAAGTGGTTACTGTTTATGTAACATAGCAGTAAGAATCTTTCTCGACCCTCTTGAGGTACTCTTTCTCAATGAGGATGTCAATGCATTTCTTAATGACAGGGATCTTAGGCTTGAACCGTGAGGAGAGTTGGTTCAGGACTTCTGCAAGTAGGATATGGTGACTGACCAATTTTCTGCTCTTGGCGATGCGGACGATGGCAGCCTGAATCAGCAGCTTGCGGTCTTCCTCCACGTGCCGATGCACAGTCTCTTGTTCCGATTTCATCTCGGACTTGATGGGCATGTTGATGTTCACTTTCAGCTTCTTGTTCTTGTAGAAGAGGCAGAGGGATAGTGAGGAGGCCGAAGTCAGCATGTTGCCCTCGTCCACATTGACAGGGTTCAGGAGACGCAACTTGACCAGGGCCTGGAGAACCTGGAAAAGAATTAAATTTGGATTTGAACGAGCATGGGGTTCATCAAGAGCAAAATTGGGATGGTGTAAGGACTCTTCATAAAATTGTAGCAAAAACAGACCGTTCACTATTAAAGTCCAAAGACTAATAATGGTTTGAAAATTGTTTTTAGAATGTGTTTCTAACCTCTTTGAATGTATATTTTTAAGTTTTTGGGCCATTATAAAAGTTGTGAATGTTGTTTTTGTACTACAATCCCTTCGATTTCACAAATTTTCAGTTGATTTTTCACAAAATTCCTAAAACAGGACCCTGGCAGAAAAACCTGGATGAACCCCTGGTGAGGTAACTAGTAGAGTAACTAGAAATGAGCTAAGACGTTATTCTCAGGGATCCTAATTAGAATGTACAGGGTGTTTCAGATTTAAGTGTTTTGTAACTTCTAGGAGGGGTACGACAGGGGTGTAGGTTTGGGGGAAATTCAAGCAGCTGTGGGGAAATTTTTGCCAAGATAGAAGGAAAAACTACAAAAATCCAATCATCACTAGCTAACAAACTAATATTTTGGGTAATGAGTGCATCATAACCTATAATTTCAATGCAATCTTGGTTTAAGAGCCTGGAGTTTTCACCAGGAAATCGGGTGAAAAATGCAGCTATGAATGTACAATGTACATTGGGAAAACTACAGATCTGAGCTAAAAACAGTTTTCTAGCGCAATACCTGAAAGTTGCCTTTTCCTTGCTTTTTGAAAGGTATGCAGGAAAAACCACTTATCCAGTTATGGGTTATTTCCATAAATATACAAATACAAATTAAGTCGACCAACTACAGGCAAGCGCCCAACAAGGTTGGTCCGGTCCATTTAACTCAAACCACCCGATTCCCAGTATCTGTCAATTTTATTCTTGAATTTGTTTACCCCACTTGAGTTGATAATCGTTTCAGGTAACCCATTCCATCTGTCCACTACCCTGTTAAAAAAATAATAGTACTTCCTACAATCCCGATAAAATTTGCCTTGTTCAATTTAAATCTGTGACCCCTCGTTCTATTACCCGTATTGAAATCTAGTCCCTTTGTGTTTCCTTCTTTTATCATTTTGAAAATTAATTTTTAACCATAATTTGAAAATTTATTTTAAAAAAACGGGTGCATCCAGGATTTTTTGCCAGGGGCCGTTTTTGGGAATTTTGTGAAAAACTGAATTGAATTTTGTGAAAATAATTTTTCATTCTAAAATAAGGTCCTATTTCTGTAAATATATAATTTTTTTAATAAAATTACACTTAGAGAGTGCATATAGCTTTTTGGGAAGCAGAATTTTGTGAAGGGGCTGTTTTTGAGGATCGGAATTTTTGAAGGGGCTGTTTTCAGCCCCAATTTCTTTCTGTGCACCCCTGAAAAATGTCCCATGGGACATTTTTAGAGTAACTTTAATTCCTTTATAAATCTTAAGTTTTGTTTGCTATCACATTGGTTATATTTTTTAAACATGTTTAAATCTTTCAAGATGTTATTTTGAAACATTCACATTTATACAAGAAAAACTAAATAAAAAATGTTCTTGTAAAAAATGTCCCATCCCTCCTCGGTCTCCCTTAATAATTTTTTTGGGTACTAGGGAGCTACCGCTTGCCAACCCCCGTTAACTGCTGACGCAGAACCTTTCATATTGCATCGCAAAACCCAAATCACTTGAACTTCACAACGAACATCGAAGTTGTGGCAGTTTCATAGCAAACACATAAATTTCTAGGCTGCAAACATTTTCGTTTTATATCTTTACTTCTATAACATCTACCCGTGATATTTGATCTTTTGCGCTTAGGCATAATGAAATTTAAAATATTTTATTACCTTAGAATCATACTTTCAAAAGGATTTTTTAAATAAGGTATTATTTAATAATTTCGGAAAGCGTGTTTTTATTGTATTGTAAATATAGAAATGATTGGGTTGCCACAAAGATAAACATTTAAACATTTTAATACATTATTTAAAAATAAAAAGATAAATTAATAATATGAATTGAATCTAATCAAAATCATTTGAATTTCAAAAACATAAAATATTGTTGTTAAAAAAGAATACCAATAGCATTTATTAAATTCGTGTTATAAACAAAAAGATAATTGGTTAACGTATTTGAGTAGTAAAAAACAAGTGAAATGTTTTCAATTGTTTTAAAATTCATAGTTTCTTGCTTACTAATACTTGAAGGAATCTTGAATACTAAAAGGAAATCGATGCTTCTATTTATACAACCACCTACTGAAAAATAAACTACTTTCAAAGCCATTAAAAATGAGACGGTATAAAACAATAATAAGACCTGTTGTAACATATGGAAGTGAGACTTGGACCAAGACCAATAAAGATGTAAATAGTTTACTTATTTTCGAGCGAAAAGTAATGAGAAAGATTATATGGGACCAGTTAAGGTAAATGGAGAATTTGAACAAACCTAGAACTGGAGAAAATCATTAAAGGTAAAAACATAATTAGATTTATAAAATCTCAACGCCTATCATGGCCAGGGGTGCAGAAAATGTTTCAGGGTGCAAAATTTCCCCAGAACACATTTTTTTCTCCAAAATTTCCCTCAAAATGAGGTTTCATTAAAAATAATGTAGTTTTTTTTCCAATTATTAAACTTCTTTCAGATTCAATAACTTTCGCATAATCCATAGATTTAAATTTTAATGTTATTTATACTCTCCTTTTTAGTCTTTCTTAAACACTTATAATCTTATAGCTAAGAAGTGCCTTTTCTTAAAATATGAAAAACTGTCTATTTTTCTCAAATTTAAGCTAAATGTAAACTTCTCCTCAATTAACTTAACTTTTTAGAAAATAACATCAGTGTGATTAAACAAGAATGTAATTATCGTAAAAATTGCCCATCCTGCAACAAAAACGTTATTTCTGCATATCATCTGAAAGCAAGGAAAAACCAACTTTCAGGTATTCACCTAGAAAACTAAGATTTTTAGCGCAGATCCGTAGTTTTCCAACTCAACATCCGTAACTCCGCAGTTTTCACCTGATTTTCGTTGAAATTGGAGGTTATGATGCAGTCACTACCAAAATATTTGTTTGTCAGCTAATGATGATTGGATTTTTTTAGTTTTTCTTTCTATCTTGGACAAAAATTTCCCCAGAGCTGCTTAAATTTCCCCCGAACGTCGTTCGGACATATTCTGCACCCCTGATCATGGCTAGGACACATAGAGAATGGAAGATGATATAGGAATAAAAAGAATGCTAAATTGGACACCCATGGGAACAAGACCAAGAGGTCGCCCAAGAAAAAGATGGAGGGATGATGTCCTGGAAGACATTAAGACACTGAAAGTACAGAACTGGAAAAGAAAGGCAAAATCCCGAGCTGCCTGGAATGGAATTGTGCGACAGGCTAAGGCTCACAAAGGGCTGTAAGGCTAGAAGAAGTTTCTTGCTTTATAACTGCAACCTTATCCGTAACCTAAAGAGCAAATCCGGCTTGCAGAGTTTCAGCACCAAATTTGGTGATAACAAATCAATGCTCAGATACCATTGGTTTTCCACTTGGCGAGAAAAAAAATTGCCAAATTCAGCGTGCAGGCCGGGTTTGTTTTATTTACCTTATTTTCTTAGTCCAGCATTTTTCCAAAAATGTTCACACATTTGAAACAACTTTAGAAAAGGTCTGCTTTTGGAGACCTTGGCACCGGCTGCCATGTACGATTTCACAGCCATGAAATAGCACAATTGGAGGGGATCTTTTCTAAATCTGTACCACACATTTTATCTTTATGAACACAAAAATTTCCTAATTTCCCCTGAACCTCATTCGGGCATATTCTGCACCCGTTTACACAATATAAAAATGGGTCCAATCTGTTGTGTTTTGGAAGGCAATATTAAAATACTACTGCAAAAATTTAACTGTCTTTGATATAGGTTGTTTATTTTTTAATCAGTTGGTTTGTAATTTGCAGCAATAGGTGAATTCCAACGTAACGGATGTTACATTCATACGAAAATTCGATGTTTAAAAAATTTTTAAGGGCATAAAAACGTCTCATAATAATGATTATATATTTTTTCCTAGTAAAACTAGTTCTGAATAAAAGATATATATGTTTGAAAATTTATTTCCCGGGGTGTGAAGCGGGGGGGAAATTATTGTTTTTTGTAACGGATGTTACATCAAATGGAAGCCCTTTTACACTTTAGTGTCATCAGTTTAAAAAGTCTGTGAATCTATAAGGCATTTTAGTTTTAAAAAAATTTAAATAACATTACTAGACATGTACGCAATATATCACAGCATTGACTAAAAAATTCAGTCATTTTTTGTATTTTTTAAAAAATTCTAAACTTTCGTAACGGACGTTACATGGTGTAACAGACGTTACGTCGTACGAAATGCATACCATTTAGGCGTTGAATATTTAAGTCAAAGTTGAAGAGGAGGATCATAACTTCATAAGAACCACTCATGTACTCCAAGATTATCAATTGGGGTTATTACAATATCGGCCAATATCGTAAATACCGATAAATCTCATACATTGTGTAGCACTTTAAATTACTAAAAAACAACGTTAAAAACATTCAAAATAACATTATTTTGAACGAATAATCCTGTTAAAATTAAATTTGATGTAGTTTATTAATTAAACAACGCTGCAATATCGGCCAATATCGCAAAAACCGATAAATATCATAAATTGTCCAGAGCTTTAAATTAGTAAAAAACAAGGTTAAAGACATACAAAGTAATATTACTTTGAATGAATAAACCTGTTAAAATTAAATTTGGTGTAGTTTATTAATTGAAAAACGCTGCGATATCGGCCAATATCGCAAATACCGATAAATATCATACACTGTCCAGAGCTTTGAATTAGAAAAAAACAAGGTTAAAGACAAACAAAGTAATATTATTTTGAATGAATAAACCTGTTAAAATTAAATTTCATGCATTTCATTAATTAAACAATGTTGCGATATCGGCCAATATCTCTAATATAAAAAAATCATACATAGTCAAGAGCTTTAAATTTAGTAAAAAAATGGGTTAAAAACATACAAAAATTATTTTGAATGATTAAACCTGTTAAAATCTACGATATTGGCCAATATCGCAAATACCGATTAATATTAAGCATTGGGTAGCACTTTAAATTACTAAAAAATAAGGTTAAAAGCCCTCAAAATGAATTTATGAATGAACTTATTAAAATTAAAATAATTTATTAATTTACCAATGCTACGATATTAGCCAATACCTGTAAATATCGTGCAATGAGTGGCTTTTCAAATAAAAAAGAACAATTTTTAAAATAATCAAAATAATATTATTTTACCTACCCTTTTAAATTAAGTAAAATGTGTCTGAGAAGCAGTATTGGCCAGCCAAAACAAAAATTAAGCTATATTGACTGATATTTCTAAGTACATTTTAATAATGGCCAACACTGATAATATTATTTTAGTCATGCTGCATGGAAATAAGGGTAATTAATGATGGGTAAAGTAATGATCATTACTTTCACAATAAAACTTTAAGTACCTAGAAATTAAGTTGTAATGATAAATTAAATCTTAACTGCATTGTTAAAAAATTCACAACCATTTTAAAATTGAAAGTGCATTATAATGAAGTTAAAATTGTAATTAAAATTAATTTAACGGTTTTTAATTTATTAGCATCCTAAATACCTGATCTTTTAATTTTTATTCGTGAAATAAAGGCTAAAATAAAATTGCTGAGAAAAATCGTTATACACCTTGGATCTCAAGATGCCTTTACTGAATTTTTTAGTATTTTAATTCTAATTTGCTGAAAAAGTTTTATTTATGTTTAATTTAATTAAATATTGTTTTTGCCATTAAAAGGGGGTTTGCCCCCTCCCCATGATAGTTGACATGGTGCCTTAGATGCCTCTGTTTTGCAAATATAGATTGGAAATTCTTGGTTGACACATAGTAAGATAAAATATAAAATTCATGACATAATTAATTTTTAATTAAAATTTATTACTTTCAATTAATTATATAATTGATAAATTAATTTATTAATAGTATGTTCCTTAATAAGCTTTTATTATGCCAAGTTATATGTGTAACAGACGTTACATTGACATTGTAACGTCCGTTACGACAGGCACATGTAACGTCTGTTACACCTGTATTTACAGGTTATATAATTTTTTTTCACAAATTTTGATGTTATTAGTTCTGTTACCTTAAAATTAAAGTAGAAAGTGGGAATAAAAGTTTAAAAAACCATTTTTCACAATGTGAGACAAACTTTAGTAAAATTTGTAACAGACGTTACATGCTCAACCTGGTACGACAAATAGACCCCCAGCTAGGCAGTTTTTGATTAAATCACTTGTAAACACATATTTATTTTATATTTAGAGATCTAACATCAATAATAAACTTCTGTGGAACAACTTTGATGGCATAATTTACAGATGTAATAAGGTAAAAAGTCGGTAATTTCAGCAGCAACAAAACTTTTACAATACATGCTTTTTGATGACTTCCTCTACAAAATAGAGCTAATATTTGTAAAAACCAATGTTTGTTTCTAATTCTATAGACTTTAAGCTTTCCAATGATGTGTAACACTTGGGGTTTTGATAAAGTTTATTTTTTTCCACCCGGGTGACTAGTTAGCTGGAATTCACCAATAGGTATTTCTTATCTTTGCGTTCATAATAGCTCAGTGATATTAAAGGAAATAGGTAAATAAATACAGATGACTAAAAAGTATTTTTCAAAGAAAAATATTGTACTCACTTGTAATAAGATGTCAGATCGGATACCTGTGCTTTCTAACAGCTGTGCAAATGAGAGAGTATTTGCTGAATTGAACTGAAGAAGAACTGCCATCTGGAAAGTTGAAGCTTGAAATGCATAGGGCTTGTCAAAGCACTTTGAAGCCAGTTCCCCACGTGACATACCATGCAACCAGGTAAGCTTACGTCCATTATACCGGGAACAATAAAACTCAGTGAATTGTTGAACACTCTGCTCCAGCTCCTGAGGCAACGAGAATGTTAATGTTTGATTGAACGGCCATGAAGATGAACTGATTACATTTATGGAAAAATCAACATCAACAGGGCCACGACTATTTCTGAAATTTTCATTCAAGTCTCTGCTCACACAAACATCTTGGAACATACGTTGCAATTTAGCTGTGTACTCGAACCCGCATGCCTCTCTCAATTTGGATATCATGATTGTCTCGAGATCATCGTTCCCTGAAATGCTCATCTGCTGAACGATTCGCTTAGCCAACATTCTACTGTAAAAGCTCTGGAAAATGTCCTTTTCTTCTATGTATTTGAAGATAATCATGGCCTGGTTCAAATTATCAACAACTTCCATTTCTTCGGCATTGCTAGGCTTCTTTTTAAGCAGAAGGTCACAATATTTTGCAAGCAACTCAGCAGACTTGCTTGTTGACCCACTACTCTCTGTTACAGCATTCTTATTAATGAACTTCCCACAAGCCTTGTCAAGAGCTGTAGCAAATCCTGCTTCACTTTCAAAAGCTGTAATTACAATTGAATTGTACCTTTGGTATATTTCCAAAATTGAACTAATGTAACTTTTGGGGTCATTGATGTCTGATTTATTGTACTTTTCTATTGCTTGCAGGCCCTCACTGGTGACATAATCTTCAAACTGCGTTTTCAAGTGGTCCAGGCCTCCAGAAACACGGTTCAGCAGTTGATACATGCGCTTCAGATCATCCGTTTTACTATAAGCAAGAAGGGTTTGGAATTCAGCATGGAATGTTTCCATATACTTTGATATCACTACCTTTTCAAGAATGCTGACAAGTGCCTCCAGTGTAGACTCATGCAAATACAATTGTGCTCTTTTTTGCTCCTCTTGAAACCAAACTTCAATCTTTTTCATGAACTCGGATACAGGATTTTTGCGAATAATGGATGCACTTTCAGTTGCATAGAATAACTCAGTCTCATTTAAAAAGCGTGTCTCAAATGCTTCTTTGTACAAATATAAACTAGGATGCTCAGAGTAAGGGTCAGTACAGTTGATTCCCATTTCGATGTATGAATTCAAAGCAATACTTATCAATCGTGTGTTGACAGTCTCTCCATTTCTTTCTTTTTCAATGAGTTTGAGAACAGCACTCGACATTCTTCTCTTTAATGGCTCCAAAAGGTAATCTTTCCAGGACACCAAAGCAAGGTGATAAACTTCTAGGACATCTACCCGACTTTTTTCTCTCTCCCTACGTACCCAATGTCTATTTAAATAAGCACATACACCACTGAGCACTTTACTGGAGAAGCGGTAATCTTGCCACAGTTGCATGTAATGCATTAAGAGAGGCTCATCTATAAAATCCTCACATTTTTCATACACATTATGTAGGTGGACTTGGAAAAATAAGGTGAGCTTCTTGTGCAGCTGGTTGTTTGAAGGAGTACATCCATAGGTAGCACTAGTGCAAAAATCGTACACTAAGGTATACAAACGAAAGTAATCAGGTTTGGTTATATTGTTCGCATAAATTTGTTCAATACCTGCTTTCAGATCCATCCACATCTCCTCCAAGTTTGCATCGCTCTGAGATAATGACATTTTAAAAATTTAAAACAAAGCTTTATCTACAACAGACCACTAATCGGGTCAAGGAATTTTATAATTAAAATCCAGCATATAACGAGAAAGTCATGGTAAAGAAGGAAGTATTTTAACAGTGTTATTGTATTTTGTCAGAATAAGGGGCTATGTTTCTGAAATTTAAAATAAACGATGATTTTTTCTGGTGATAAACTTTATATCCGTAGTAAATAACTAATAATAATCGAACAAGAAAGGGTACGGTCGTGGTAATGACAAATTGGCGAACAATGCTTTTAATAACATTTCTTCGGGTGGGGAATCAGAAAAGTTTTATTTCTCTTTCACAGCCTTTGTTTTCATAAAAAAGTCATTAATTTGATTTTTTTACTTAAAATCTATCATAACTGGCTTTGTTCATTTTAAAAATGAAGTGATTTAATAATTTGTATGATCAGTATTTATATTGTATTATTTGGCAACATTTATTTATTGTTTGTTTGGAAACTTTTACTTACTGTTCGCAATCGCATATCAAAAAGAAAGTGAAAAAAACTTGGCGAAAGCGCATGTAAATTTGTTATTTTACCTTTATCTGAGACATGAAAATAACTTTGATTTAAATTCTATCTATTTAAGTTCAGTGTAATTCTCCGAGTGATTTTCTTTGCAAAATGTCTTCTGGAGAGAGTGCCGCTAGCAAGAATGAGTATTTCAATCGTCATTTAGAGCAAGAGGGTGAAGATGGTAAACCGGCAATTCTTTATTACCTTTTTAAAGTATCTTCGCAATTCTAACCGTATGAAATGGGATGGTATAATTTTGGACTTGCCGTGTAACAAGGTCCAACCTCCAGTTTAACAACCCTTGGTCAAATCCAAAGAATCCTGGCCTGGGCGATACTTTTGACGAAATTCGGTGTTGCCAATGCCGTTTATTCGTTAGTAAGTAATTAATTGGCGCAGGCGTGGGTTCTTTGGATAAACTAACCCTTGTTTACCCTAATATTAAGGAAACTTTTGGGTTAAAATTTCAAGAATGGTACGGATCTTGCCAAGTTGATAACGCTTAAGTATGGCAAACCCGCCAGAGGAGAAAGAGTAGTTCCCTCCCCTTCCAACTTTAAAGTCTCTTCCGCCCTAGCAAGATCCGTACTAGTCTTGAAGCTTTGTTGCAATCATAATTTTTGGCTTAAATCTAGAAGTGGTTTCAAACGCCAAGCGAAGTAGTAGCGCCAAAGTGCGCCTAAGTATCAAAGTGAAGTTGGAGGCTAAAAATTTGTTAAGAGGCGCCAACCCGAACCCACTTCTAGATTTTTACCACAATTTTATATCCTCTAATCCAGAGTTTCTCAAACTGTGGGTCGCGACCCACTGGTGAGTCGCCAGTCAGTTTTTGGTGGGTCGCAAGAAGATTTTCAATTTTTCTGAATATGTAGGTAGTATCTCTTTTCTAATTTTTACAAACGTGTTATTGATTTTTGAAATTTATCAAATTACCATATAGAATAAAAATAAGAGCAATAAGAGATATTTGAGAAAAACTATCTGACTTGGTGTTGAACGGAAAAGGCAATTAATGTAAATACATACCATGTGTGCCACTTTAATGAGCCAATAATGCAGAACTATTTGGTTATTAAAATAAGATTTGAAAGAAAAAATATCAGTGTTTCTAAACGTAAGACTCTCCATGCACACCGGGGGAGAGAAATGCAAATTTTCTTAGGAAATGATGCAACTACAATTTATCCCATATTTAATTTACTAAAAAAATAAGTTAAAAGCTTGTTTTTAAGAGTCAAATTTCAAAATTTTCTCTGGGGAGGACCCCCAGACCCTCCTTTTATTGTGGAGCTCATTGTTAACCCACAATTAAATTAATGCGATCAAATTTAAATGTTTACTTTTAATTTTATAAAAAGTTTATTTCTCTTTTAATACGTGCATGTAGTAATTTATTGTTGTAACAAAATAATTGGTGAAGACCCCCCCTCCAGTCACGAAGTTAAAATCCTGTTCGGGGCATGAGACAATTAACTGAAGATGAGGTGGGTCGCGTCAGATTTTGTTCCTAAAAAGTGGGTCGCGATGTTCAAAAGTTTGAGAACCTCTGCTCTAATCTATTTAGTCAGTAAATCTTATGACGCCAGGCGTGGTTGACATTTTTAGCGACATTTGGTGTTGCCGATGCTGGTTATTGCCATTTAAGCACAGGGTTCCTACGCTCCTTTGAAAACTATTTTTATTTTCAAGCACCATGGAAACTGCTTGAATTTTGATTTTACTCCTTAAAAACACCTTGATTTTCATTATGAACATTTCTTTTTTAAGTTTATCTCCTCTCTAAAAACAGCTTCAATCCGCAGAATTTAGCCCGTTAAAATGTCGGATAAATCACGATTTTCGCGAAAGTAATTTTTTTGTGGAGTGTTCCATTCTTCCAGCAACTTTTTTGGACGGCTGCAGGCGTCAATTCAAGTTGGCTTCTTCTTGCATTGTTGTTATGATGCAGAAAAAACAACTTTAGTATGGTCAATGGTCATAAGATAAATCCAGTGTTCCCAAAGTCGAAAATTGGGATTTTTCGCTGTAGTTCTGTTTTTCCCACGACTGCTTTTTCTACGGACGTCTGTCTCACGTTCTAGTTGCAATGCAGAAAAACAACTTTACTTCTGTCAGAGCTGCCTGATAAGCCAATTAAGATGATTTTTTTCTCTATTTTAGGGGCCATTATAATGTTACGTAAGCACCTAGGGGTGGACCTGGAAAAAGTGCCCGAACCTACGAACCTGGTTCGGGGGAAGCCCTTTCCAGCTCCATAGGAGTAATACGTAAGGTTTGGGCAAATTTTATTAGGTTCGGGGGAAGGTTAAAACTTTTTCAAAGTCCTCCTGGGGGGGAGGGGGGTTTGCACTTTGCTTATTTTTCCTGACAAAGGGGAGGGGGGTATGATGCTTACGTAAGATAATGAATTTTCGAACATCTTTGTTTTCGATTCCCATAAACGGACTTTTTTCACAAAATTCCAATCCCATGTGGAGTCTTACCCCCTATAGGGGGGGTCGTTGGTCTCCAGTAGAAAAAGCAGGAAGTACGTCTCTTTTGTGGTAACCAGATGTGTCCACTGTCCAGACATGTCTTTCGCAAACGTTGCAATGTTGTTTAAAGGGGTCAGAGAGCCTGGGGCTCAACTGCTTTTCAAATGGGGTGCTTTTGTATTAACAAACACAGTGGCATCAGGTTTCTTCACTGAAGATTTCCAGAAAAACCTCGAGTGATCAGTGGGGGAAAGGCCGTTCAATGGAGTGTGTACAGTGATAACACATAGATCGTGTTCAAGTAAATTTTTTCTCCATTAAATAAGGGCCACCCTAATATACTCGCTACTTATAGTCATTTCAGATTGCATTTCAATTGCATTTCCATGGTGACGAACCACCAAAGGGGGGGTTGGGCAGTTTCTACATAATTAAAATTGGGGGGTTGGGGTTTGCTTATTTTTGCTGACAAGGGGGGAGGGGGGTCAAAAATGACCAAAAAAGTCCTTACGTAATATTTGAACGGCCTCTTAGTAATTTCAACTTATGAGGATTTTTTTAGTTGTAAATGTTTACTGAGAGGTCGTTTTATGGCAACTTCATGATAAAATCTTTTTTTAATCTTGTTTGATTATAACCTTTTATAGGTAGGGGAGACCGGGCAGGGATGGGACATGGGGTGGGATGGGATGGGACACCTTCAATAAAACTTATAATTAAAAATAAAATTAGTTTTTGAGTGTTCCACCAGGTAAAGCCACCATGGCTTCATACTTGTTGCTGTTTACTATAGTAGCAAGCTTCTACAAGTTTCTGAATGAAAAAGATGGTTTCACTATAGCAAAAGTAACCAAGTATTACACTTTTCAAAGTGAATTTTCAATCTGATTCTTGGTTGCTTTCTAAATGGAATAATGTATATGAATAAATAGTTGAGTTACTCGCCCCACCAAAAATTAACCAAATCGGTGATGGACAGTAGGGATCCTCTCCTTTTAAGATTTAAAGCAGCCATATACTGTTAAAATCACAATTTTTATGATACTTGATTATGTTTTTGGTTTAAGTTAATTAATCTAAGCTCTAATATTGTTTTGGAAAATATATGCTTTTTTTGGACCTATTATTAAAAAAAAGAAATTGTTTAGTGGTTCAATAGGTACTTCTTGAATTTTTAAAAAACACTCATTGAAAACTCCTTGATTTTGATTTGTGAAAATCTGTATGAACCCTGTAAGCAATTAAACTTATATAGAATTCGGTTGCCAGATACCACTGTTTTATTGCCATTTTTCGGTTCAGGCCTGGAATGTTTGGATGAACACTATTAAAAACTGGAGTTCCTATATTTTCTCTAAGGTATTATATTTTTCTGTCTTTCAGATTACATTGATCGTTGGAATACTGGTGAATTGCTGTTCTTGACTTCTTGTGTTACAAGAGGTGACAGAAATTGGTAAGGGTGTACTGCTACTCCAACTTATATTTCATATTTCATTCTCTTTCTTCTAATTTATTAATAAGAATTTTCTTTGTTTGGGAGGAGGTATTCTCATTTAAGTTTTGTTCAGTTTTAAATGGGACTATGTCTTTAACTAAATTATATGAATTAGGATAACATTTGAAAAAATGACAGAATAATCTTGTAGATGGATGTCTACAAAATTTCAAAAGGAGCTTAAATTCAAATGTGATTTATAGTATAATCATTAATCATGTGTACAGTAAACTCTGCTTAGTATGATCGGCTCAATTCCAATAACAGTTCTTATTATTGCCAGCCAAACTATTTTAACCCTCCGTCGGTTGCAACTGTACTTTTTCGCACACCTCATACATTTTCGTTCACCTTTCCGTTATTATGGAGGGGTCTCCTATCTTTACCGGATGTATGCCGCCAACCAATTCATTAAATTCGCGAGCTTTGTTTAGTTTGGTTTTCATCATAATTTTACTATTTGACACATTGCGCTCGATCGTTTTTAACGTCTTTAAGGTACGTAATATTTTTTTGTAAACTCTGATGCTTTTTTAAAATTTTATGAGTGCTTACGCACAATATTATAAAATTTTCCTTAGTATGTATGTACTTAATTTTTCAAATTATTTTTGGTTTATTGCGGTTGAACATACACCTACAAAATCGTACCTTTTACACTTACCTCGCCAAAAACAATGTTGTGCAATATGCAAATCTAGGTTTACTACCTGTCAGGGTTGTCAAAAAACCGGGTTTTTTTAAAAAAAACCAAAAAAAACCGGGTTTATTTGGTTTTTTTTGGTTTAAACCAGGTTTTTTTGGTTTAAACCAAGGTTTTTTTAGAATTTTTTTTCAGAATAAGTTATTTTAGCAGTGATGTTTGAAATTGAGTTGTAAATGAGACATTTATTTCAGGGGCTGTTTATAATTGATAAATGATTTGTATATTTCAATTAATTAATTAAAATTAAATTAATTTGTTTTAAAAATAATTTTTGTTTTTAAAATATTCCAATTTGAATATCTAATATTATTGTAGTTAATAAAAATCAGTGTTAATTTATCTTGGATAAATGACTGAAATAATCAAATTATTTATCTTAATTATATATGGATTAATTTATGAACTTAAGAAATTTCTTTAGAAAGAGAAAATTCTATTTTTTAAATAAATAAAAGGGAAATGTAAGCAACTAATGTTAATTGAAATTGGATAAATGATTGAGATAATTAATCCAATTAGGGAAATTAACGGTTTTTTATTAATTTAGTAAAAAACCCAACTGGTTTTTATCTGTTTAAAACAAACCAACTGGTTTTTAGTTTTTATCATTAAAGAAATCAACGGTTTTTATTAATTTAGTAAAAAAAACAACTGGTTTTTATGACTGACAAATAAGACAAATTGGTTTTATCAATTAATTAAAATCCAAGCCATATTTTATCAGTGAAAAACAGATAACTTTTGTGTATCTTTAGTTACTCTTTGAAATAATGCTTCATTTTAAAGGAAATTAATAAATGAACTATCTCTTGCAACATATAATAAGTTTAACTTAAGCATTTAAGGTTAAGATTAGAGAGAATTCAATAATTAAAACCATTAAATTAAAAGATTTCTGATTTTTAATCACCTTAAAATGTCAATTTTTTTGATAAATCTGACCTTTTAATTTTGTGCAAAAGATTATACTTAATAACACTTTCTTTAAAAAATCCTGAAAATATTTTATAACTTCTAAAAAAACGAAAACGAGTTGTTTTTTTGGTAAAAAAACCACCATAAAAAAAACCATGGTTTAAACCGGCCAACCCTGCTACCTGTAAGTTCACAGTTTATTGCTAAAATAATGTATTTTGGAGTTACTTTACAATAGCTACAGGGAACGTCAGCACTCAAGGACCTGCTAGCATTACCTCTAAAATATTTATTTGTGAATGGTTATTATCTGGACATGAGTTTCAAAAACAATAATTTAGAATTAATATCCCTCAGGTTTCACATCATTAAGAATATTTTTTGACTAAGATATTGAGTTATTTATCCCGCTGATGTAAGTTTAATTTTATCCTATTTTTAATTTTTGTTCTTAATTATTTAAAACAAATGTAAAATTTTTTATGTCTGATTATGATTGTGCGTTTTGGCACATTACGACCGAACGTGTCAGTTTAATATTGCGACCAACAGAGGGTTAAATGCCATATATTCAAATATTGACATATTTATGGTTTTATTGTTATAACTGAATTATAACAATGTTATGTATGAGTATGTATGTAATTATTAAAACTACTAGGGGGCTGCCGCCCCCTGTCGCTATCGCTCGCCAACCCCCGCGGGAACTGCTTCGCAGTTCGCGGAGGATCGCTTCATGATCCTGGCTCGCTTCGCTCGCTCGCCATCCGCTGGTACAGCCTAGCTGAGATTCATTACCAACTAAATTTATTGGTGGAAATAAAGTTTTATTAATAGAAATATGCAGCATGGAAACATTAAATACAGTGTGTGAAAAATATGTATACCGTGTTTAAGAGCTGAATAAGAGCATATAATAGCACCAACCAAATAATATGGTATAAATGATTAAATCCTTAAAATCAAAATTTTTCACATGTTGCTAATAGTAAGAAAATTTTTACCCCTTTAAGTGAAGAAAGAGCAAGTAAAACACCATGTCCATGAAAGTTACATAATTTCTTAATATGACTGGATAACTCGACCAAAAACTATCTTACCCTGTTACCTAAACTTACCGTGTTACTCCAACTTGTGCTTTGTCACATATATGTATGGTTTTCTACCCTCCTAATGCTAGTATTCATTAATAATGGTTACCATTTGTACAACACCAAAATTGCGTTCGACTATTCTGTGCAAAAAGTTTTTTACCCAACTGAATCACAGAAAACTTTGTCTATACTCGGTTGCGACTTAACTTGAGCCTGTAGAAATATGCTGAGAGAAACATAAGAAAGTTGTTCCACGTGCGGTGTCGGAATTTCGAGTGAAATTAAGAGATTCAATTTTAAAATATGATTAGTTTTTAAATCCATGTATATTATGCGTCTTTTCATCCCGATTTGCTAAATGTTGAGTATTAATATTTTTTAAAGTGGCGCAGCGCGTAGTAGTACAAATAAAACTTGCCAGCCAATAAGAGCTCACAAAGCCCAGAAAGCTTTCTGTTTACTCAAATTTTCTTCCGCGCGGCCATGACGTCAGGCTCAACTTAAGTTGCAATCGAGTTTAGTAGAATAATTCCAAGTTTTGCAGCTACTGCGAAATTGACTCAACAGACCATCGTGTTGCTGTGAAAATACCACTTACCTTCAGCTGTATGGTTAAATAACTTTCGATTGTTTCTGCAAAGTAATCGTGGGTGTACGCTATTTACCGCACACTCGAAAATTGTGCTTTGCTACTCATGTGTATGGTTCTCTACCTTCATTATTTTTAAGTTTTCCGTAAATAAAGGGCTGCACTTTAGGAAGGAGCACTCACATTTTTATTGCAGTGTCCTGTGTTTTTGGAACAGGTAGTTTTAAGCCACAATGTTAGTGATTCATGCTTGCAAAAGTGGGGAAATTTTTAATTCAGCTCATACTTAACCTTGGCTTATACCTTTAATGCGATACCAATGCGTGTTGCCGACATACCTCAATCGCCATCAAAATTAACATGCTATTTGAACACCTAAAAATATTTCAACCTGACCACTTTTTCAGCTAAAAACATTAAAATGGAAACGTTTATAGCTAATTCTCCACAATGGTGCTCCGTGAACAATGAAATTTCTGGAATGCTGTGTGCCGCACGCTGCAATCGATCAAACTCGGTCCGATTAGTTCTGCGAATACTCGCTTGCTCGGGATTACTTCTCGAGATTCTTCTACGTTTGATATTACGAAAATAGTTTACTGCTCTACATAAATCCATGACATAACTAAAAAGTTGAAAGGCGTCGTGAATCGGAAGACGCGGAAAACATAAACACGAATCCGCAAAGTGTAAACAAACCGATCGTTGCCAGCGGCAGGTAACAAATACAGCCGAATTCGTGAGCCACGTAAGGGAATTATATATATGGATGTATGTTATTAGACGTAACGGAGCCGTTAAACAAACAAGCGCATCACAATTTATAATAAAGGAACTCGATGCAGCTGTTTGTTTAACAAAAATATGTGATTTTGCTTTCTTCCATCATCTCGTTCTTAAAAATGTACTACAATTGTAAACCATACAAATGTGATGATTTTTGCAATTTGTTTTAAAAAAATTTGTATGGGAAGCGGTAAAGAAACAGTTAATGGAATTGAACCCATATTTTTTTTAAAAAATTCAGTGTCGGTTTATTTATGTACTATTTTGAAAAATTCCTTTCTATAATTACAAATTTCATTTTTTTAAAGTTGTGAATAGATATATAAATATGTAAAAATATCAAGTAATTGTACAAAAAAAAGATTTTAACTGCTGTTTTAAATTTACTTATTATTTTTATTATATTTCAGCATCATAATCATCAATAACAAACGTTATATCAACTGGTAAATTTAACTAGATGTTAGAATCCTGGATATAGAAATAGGAAAACTTGCATCCAAACACTTGAGCTGTTCAATGAACAGTTAATTTATCTGATACACCACACTTCTCTCCCTCTAAGTTTGATGCCAAATTTTATTTTCATTATACCTGGTGTTGGTATGAATTTATATGGTAACAAGTTATGTTACAGCAGCATAGAAAACTTTAAAAAATATTAAATTTAAATAATGTTAAGAGATAAAAATCACATGTTGTGCAATTACATTCTACATTGATGAAAGAAATAAATGCTTATTTCTTAAGAGTATATTTGTGCAAAATGATTAAAAAAGTTGCTGTGGATGGCTAGTGTTTTAACCTGGAATTTAATTGTACTCTGTTTTTTTTCAATATTAGAGTAGAGATGCCTTCTATTCTGTATTTTGAAAATCATTTAATGGACTAACTAAAATCTCTTGATAAAAATCCTCACTTCAGAGTAAATTTTCTGGAAATAATACTATTCTTACTATAAATTCATGTATTTGTTAAACTTTTATTTATTAACAACAATATTCTTTATCATTCATTAAATTTTGTAATTACTAGAATTTTCCCACTTCACATTTCTTTCATGATATTCAGAATTGCCTTATGTTTTTTTACATTGAAGAATTTCTCTCAGTTAAATTTCTCTTGTCAGTGTTAAAATGTCTATTTAAAATGTTATATTTCTTGACACAATGGATCAAAACTAAACTATAAATTTATGTATTTATGTTAAACTTTTATTTATTAAACAATATTCTTTATTATTCATTAAATTTTGTAATTAGTAGAATTTTCCCACTTCACATTTCTCTGATGATGTTTAGAATTTCCTTATATATTTTTTTTACATTGAAGAATTTCTCTCATTTAAATTTCTCTTGTCAGTGTTAAAATGTCTATTTAAAATGTAATATTTCTGACAAATAATTGATCAAAACTAAATCCTTGAAACTTTAATAGGGTGTCTGTTGCAAGAGTTATTAAGCCTTATATAGGGGACTACTTAAGACCACCTGACTGGTCTACACCAAAAGTGAGTTTTAATGTTTTTGTTTATATTTCTTCAGATTTCATTTTCAATGTATTTTATAAATTGATGACTCGAGGAAGTTTATAAAAGTTATGGTTCTTGCGTATTATGCCGTCAACCATGCCACCGTCGACAAAGACAGCTAACCGCTTAGGATTATTTTAAACAATTAAAAATTTATCTATATAAAAAAGAGAAGTGTGATATCTCGGGTTTTCCCACAGCTGTGGGAATACCTGGAAAAGTATGAGAAATTAGACCAAAAAAGTCGGGGGAAATTGCTAGTTAGTGCTGCAACCCGGAAATTCTTACAGGACACTTAGAAAATGACCAAATTTAATGTCAGTATCTAATTTTTTGCCTCAGAAAATGAGAAATACTTACTGTTTGTAAAAATACAGTATAACTCCAATTATCCGAACACCGACTATCCGAATCCGCAATTATACGAACCACTTTCAGAATTCAAACCTGCACTTTTAAACTTCCTGTCAGTGCTTTGAAAACGAAGATGGAAGTTTTTCAAGAAAATTAATGAAAGCAGAAACAGATTTAGAAGATGCCGTTTTTAAGTGTTTTTTTGCAGCAAAGTTCTATGGAAAACGCTATTTTCGGTCCGATTCTTTGTATAAAAGCTAAGATCTTAGCTCATATGCTTGATTGTCCATACTTTAAAGCAAGTAATGGCTGGCTAAGAACTCATACTCTTTCTCAGGAAAAATCCAATTATCCGAATGGGGTCTGATCCCAATTGATTCGGATAATTGGAGTTCTACTGTATTGGTTATAAAAAAGCAAGAATAGTCCAAAAAATTGCTGTGGATAGTTTTTAAAAAACCTTCAAAATTTACCTGGAAAAGTCTGGGAGCTTTATTTTCAAAATTGACTGGGACCTCAGTTTATAATATTTTAGTACTATATTTTGTCAAAAACCTCTATTTCTCAAATAAATATTTCCCCCCTAGACATTAGGTTTTCCCCTAATGTTAATTACCATTCTTAAGTCAAAAACTTTTCAATTGAACCTTGTTTTAACAAAAAATTTTTGCATCTTAAAATGAATTTTAGTAGGAAAAAAGTAGCACTATTTGGCCAGGTGATAATTCTGTTGTCAGTAAGAATGGTCAGTTGACATGTGACTTATAAATTAGAAGGGTACAAAAAAATCAAAAATCTATGCTATCAAAAATATTATATGTATATCAAATGCTTCAAAAATCAATGGGTATGCTATAAAAAATTTCTCGGACATCTGTCCTGTTTACAGATGTTTTCTCTAAAATCGGCCAATGAGTTTTCACCTAATGTTCATTGCTTAGTGACACATTTTTTTAAATTTAAATGGCAATCTGAAATTAAAGAAATGTAGAGAATGTGAATGACTTCCTCTTTTTTTGTATCAAAAGTCAGTTTAGAAACAATCTGAAAAAAAATTCTGACTTCTATACTGTGCTGAATTTTTTAAAGAAATTATAAATGCATAGGTTGAATTTTGATTTCGACTCAAAGTTTTGAAAATTTAATTTAAAATAATTTTATTTTGATTAAAATATTATTGTATTAAAAATAAAATTAGAGCTGTGTTTAGAAGTTTTACTGTATAAAGTCTTATGATATTTTATAACCATATTTTGTGGCCTTCCTAGTTATGTCAAAAACTCTTTATCTCAAAATTTTTTGCCTGCCCCTTAACTTTATCATATCGAGATTATATTGTTTCAAATATATGCCATTTGAGTAATTTTCCATTTTTACTATAACAAAAAGAGATTTGAACTGTAATATCTCTTCAACAAGTCCTGAATGCTGGCAATATTGATCTGTGATTATTTAATCACATGTAAATTTTAGTGTTTGTAAAAATTAATTCAGTGGAATGTATTTAAAGCTACCCAAGCTCAAGATATATTTTACAAGAAACATCAGATGGGAGTTTCCAAAAACACTTGTGTTTCAAAATTACTTCTTTTTCAGAACTGTGCTTTTCAATATCAGAGACTGCTGAGTGAACTAGAAGAGGATTCTAAGTAAGATGTGTATCTATCTAACTTTTCATGGACAGTAAATGTTTCATAATTGTTTTGCCAATGATAGTTTCTTTACTTCACAGGAAAAAGACTGTACCTCGTGTTGAGCGTGAAACTTCTGAAGTCACGTTAGTGAGGACTCTTACAGAAAAAAGATCGAATGAGCTTAAATGGTTAACTCAACAGACAAAAGCAACAGCAAAGTAAATTTTTTTTTGAATTTTATAAAAGTTTATGAGTCAGTTTGTTAACTTTTTGTTTTTAAAAAATCATATTAAATTATTTTTACTGATGTTAATTCTATTAAAAGAGCATGTTGAGAACACAATAAGAACTTCCTTTTTCTCTCTTTCTTATTTGTAGTGTTCTCTTAAAGTTTTCCAGCAAATCAAATAGATCTTACTTCGTTTCTTCGTTAGTTAACCCTTTTTAAGTCAAGAATTTATCTTGAAAACTATCTATAAAAGGTTAAAAATAACTTTTAAGAAATATGGTTTTAGTTCTTCATAAATAGTTGTATCCTGCTTAAAGTTGAAAATTCTTTGCACAGATTCTTGAGTGTTATCAGTCTAGAGATATAAACCCATCCTTATGATTTTCTTTAGGATAAAACAGTACAAAAATACTTAACCCACATGAATAGAGTAATTTGAAGTAAATTAATTAATAAAAAATTGTATTCCTCCAATTTTGTCCTGAAAATTTTTTTAATATGCACGGATTTGAAAAATGGAACCTTTATATCAATAACAAAAACAATCAGAAAATTTTAGGAGTTTTTCTAGTTAATGACCTATTATTTTTTTTAGTAAGGGCTAATTTTAATGTTTTAGCAGAATGCAAATAAATGTATTTAAGAGAACACTTTTTACCAACATTTGTACCTTTCAGCATTTTTAACTTTAAATTTCTCTATTTTTAGAAATTAGTGATCATTTTTAAAAGTCATGATTTTTTTTATTTAGTTCATTGAAGACTTACATAGAAATGGTAGAAAGTGGTGATTTTGATGATAATCTTGATGATATTATCAAGCAACTTGAAGAGTAAGTTTAACAGTTATTGACATAAAATAATTATATATATATATGTTCATTAGTACTCTACCCTGTAATTTATTACATTTAATATTATTGACATTTTTGGTACTTATGTATTATCCTGTCGACTGTACCACGGAATCCAAAACACATTACCAAATCTCATAGACTGTGCCACTAAATATGGCAGTTCCTGAAGAGGACCAGAATAATATGCAATAACCTAATTCAGCTATTTTTTATTCAATTTCACCAAACCTGAGTTTTTATTTTTGTGTTATTAAAGGTATATTTTAGATTTTTTAAAAATAAGTTTAGCTCTATTGCTTCAAATGGCTTGTTAGTTTTACTGAATAAATTATTTGTTTCAATGATGGTTTTAATAACCTATGTATACTACTATATTTGATGTTAGATTGCTTAAAAGAACTTATGAAAAAACATATTTACTGTTTCATTTAAGCTAGGTTTATTTTACCTCAAAAAGAAGGGTTTTAGCTCATTTTGACTTGCTCTCAAAGAGAACAGCAATTTTTAAACCACATAATTTTCATGCCTAAAAATTATGAATAGAAGTAAAAATTTCATGGGGTCCTCCCCTAGAAAAATTTTGGAAATTTGTTCCTTTGAACCAGTGTTTTGAAACTCTTTGAGGATCGCTCAAAGGTAACTCATGGACCCCTAGGAAAGTGTTGGGGACCCCTCGCTTCATAAGAACCACTTTTGAAGAACATAATATTCCATATTTTAGCTTTCTGTACAATATTTTGTGTTTCAGACAAGAAAAGCAACAGGAAGATAGCTACAATGAGTACTTGGCAAGGAGAGAGAAATTAATTGACTCCAGGAAGCTGAACATAAGTCGAATTAAAAGAGGAAAGGTCTTTTCTAAAGCGTCTGAAACCAAAAAGAAGCTTTCGCTATCAGATCCTCCAGAGAGTAACCCTCACCATGCGGTTGTTGAAGAAGTAATTAAATCTATTAAGAAAGAGGTCAGATTATTTTTAAGATTTACGCATGGATGCCTTTTGTGGGGCCTTGTGCATGGGTGTTGCTGTCAGAAAAAGTCGAAGGACAGATTGACAATTTAAACAAATTAAAATGCTTTCAAGGAAGTTAAAAAATCTATGAAAGTAATATATTTTGTGTTAAAACATTCCAAAGGGCTGCTTTAATGAATCTAATCCTGCATTAAAATTATGCTTGCCTGTGCTGAAATGGATGTTTTCCCTCTCTTATTTGTTTCCTCACATTTTATTCACAGTTTCAGTGCATTTGCATGTTTTTAAGATGCAGTTAAGTAAAATAACTCTATGCATGTGAGTGACCAAATATGTGTTATCTTCAAATGAATCGAATATGTCACAAAGCTAACGATTTCTGAAATATCAGTTCACAATTATTGCATTTTCATTTCAATAGTAATCATAATGGCTTTAATAACATGATTTCTATTCTTAACTATATCTCATTGGTTTTTTAATTAATTAATTTGTTTAAAATAATCTTCTATAAAAGCTTTTAACTTGTATATTATATCTATCTGAATTATTAAAAAAAACATTAAAACTGATTTGATTTAATACCTACCTAAAGTGTATATACTAGTGATGGGCAGGTATCGATACCAAATACTTAAGTACTCGATACCTATAGGTATCGAGTGTATTCGATACCCACAAAAGTATCGATACTTTATTGACATATTTCATTTTAAATTTTTCAATGAAGTAATCTTTATAATACCTACTGTAGATCAAACGCAGCCTGTTTCCGTTTTCATTTTGCAACGCTCAAACCTAAGTCGTTAATCATCCGCGAGAGAAATTTGACGCGGCTAGGTTTTCCCCCCGCCAAATCCTTCGCCTCTATCCACCTCCAGGCCCGTAGCTATGGGGCTTTTTGATGGATCGCTTTCAGTTTTTTGAATATTAGTCTGATTATGGATAGGCCCTAAAAAAATTGTCCCTTCAGGTTCATTTCCCTACATTGAAAAAAAGTACTCGATACCTAAAAGTACTCGATACCTATAAGTATTCGATACCAAAGTATTCGATACCTATATGTATTCGCTACCAAAGTATTCGATACCTAAAATTATCGATTTTGCCCATCACTAGTATATACTCAACTTTTTTTCATTTTAAAAGAATTTATTTTGATGAATACATTTTCCTTGAAAATTTATCTAGTTTTTGTAAAAAAAATTTAATTTTATGGAATCTTTTGCAATTTTCATCTTTGCCAGAAAAGAAGTCTATGTTAAGATAATTAAAACCTTTAATTCATATGGATACTGACTAGTTAAAATCAATTTAGATGAAATGTAACGAAGAGTTTGCAACTCCGACGAAAATGTCAACTCCTGTCAAGAGCGACATGTCCCCCTTAAAGATGATGATGACCCCTGTCAAGAGTGAACCGTCCCCTATGAAGATGACTTCTCCCATCAAGAGTGAAATGGAAGCTGCGCCCATCACACTAAATGCACTTTTGGACTCTAAGGTGACCATTCCATCTTCAGTGGCTCCTACGTCTCCTCTTCTGACTTCTCTCCTCCGCAGCATAGCTTCCCCATCTCCCGTTTCCCACACTTTGTCTGCTTCCTCGCTGAAAGAGGTAGGATTTGTCCTTTTCAAATATGCATGCAAACAAATAAATGCTGTGTTTCTGTGTATTAGCGAGGAATTTTTATCCTTCTTATTAGCATAGCTAAATAGATTCTTATTGAGCTGGGAGATTTCCATTTTTTAAGGGATTTTCCAATTAGTGACCCAATTAATAAGTCTTAAATTTGACACAACAGAAACAGACAATAATTGAAAGATAAGTATAAAAAAGGTAAAGGATTTGTTAATAACAAACTGAAATCTTCTGGCTAAATTGGAAGAAATGGCTGTTATGCATTTAGCCATAACAACATCTGTTCTTCAGCATAAGTACAACTGGAACAAAGCTGTGTAGACCACTAACTCCTTAAATTGAAGCTGACCGGATATTATCAGTATCCAGCTGGCCTTATTTATCAGCAAATAAATTATTCATCAGCAAAGCCTTATTTCTTATTTCCAGCAGTAATGAAATTATTTTGTTTGAAGTTACTTGTTTTTGAATTCCCATACAGCATTATCTCGATACCTATCATCTCTGTATCTCTTGATAACAGTATTATCTTTGTTCTCAAATATTATAGTAGCAGCTTTTTTGTCCTTGCTTGTAAATACTAATGAATCGTTACAGCATTTGTAAACCTACTAATTGCTTATTTTTTGTAGTTTTATGTGCAATTCAAACTTGTTATAGGATATTTCTAGCTGCAGGGATGTTGCTAAATTCTATGTTTGTACAACTGTCAATGCACTTATTAATGCATCTTGAGAGGTAAAGCTTAAACTTTTAAATAAAATTAACCTCCCAAATCTGAATCTTTTTACATTGTTGTTTGAACATTTTTGTCTGGAAAACACATACCAAGTTGGGATTTTTACATGCCTCAGGCTTGTCAAAAAATGCATACTCTTAATACTTTGAGATTGTTAATTTAAGTCAGATAAAGCATATTTTTAAGTAAAAATTTGTTTTTGCAGTGAAAATCTTTTGTTTTTCTGTAATTTTCTCAAATATGTAGAAAAAAAATTATCAAACCTTGTTGCCTGTAAATTAAAGCTGTGTGCTAACGAATGTATGTGTGAGCTAAGTGTATTTTATATTAAATGTGATTTTTAAAAGATTCAATAGAAATATATGAGGAAAAAATACATTAAATAATGTTTAAAAATTTTTTTAAATTAAAAGTCTTCTATTTTCTTTGTTTTTTTAACCCTTTCCTTTTTTCAAACTATTAAAGGTTTTCATGTTTCTGTTCCTATGAATTTGTTATGGCTCAAAATACTTATTTAATCCATCCATATAGAGGGTGCCCACTTTTAAAGTGAACCAATGGCTAACTTCAAAACTGTTCTTTATAGATCCATACTTCCGACGACAAAAATGTTCAAAATAAATTGAATAATAATTTTTTTCGATGCTTTTTTAATTGTAGAAAATTTTAACAAAAATATTAAATTTAAATTTTAAACGGTCCCTCAATCCTATCAATCATATTGAGTAAAAAAAGATCTTTCTGTAAAATAAAAGAATTCTCTTAAAATTACGTTCTACGTAAAATTAGCTGGCCAATTGGATGTGATTTGTACTGAATTTCAATAAATTTTGGAAAAAATAAGCCTTTTTTTTTACCCAAATACAGCTTTTACCTAAAATTTAAGGCCCTATTTCATATGATATTTTATTGTTTTTTTTGCAATTTAAAGATTTTGCTGGCTAGGAGAAAATTGTTAAAAAGCTAGTTTAAAATTCAGTCTTTCCGTTTTTGAAAAAGTGGCATCCATGCGCAAGCAACATCCCTGCATTTGCTGTCATACTAATGCTTCTCTATGCACCCTTCTCTGTAAACTAACACCTAGCTTTCCTCTCTTCTCTTTCTTTCTCTTTTGCCTGAATGCAGCATCAGGTGAAGTCTGAAATCCAACCTGCTCTTCCCGAGGGCTCTGCCCCCCAAAAACCAGTCACAGAAGGGGTCTTCCTCTCCCCTTCGTCTAAAATTCCCTCAGCCGGCATCTCACCTTTGCTCACGTCGCTTCTTAAATCTGCCGCTCTGCCTAGCACCACTACTACTAGCATGGCTATTGCAACAACTAAGGAGGTACTGTCTGTAGAGACCCTTTTTATATACAGATACTGGACGATGAATGATTCGCCTCTATTTTAGTTACATCTGCACGGATTCCCATAGAGTGCAATGTTAATGCACTGGGAATGGAAGAGAAATAATGTGTGAAATATTAAGAGGAGAAATGGTGTGAAACGAAATTTTATGGAATAGTAGTTATGAAACTAGTTTCAACACCAATTCTAGTTGTGTTACTTTGTTTTCAATTTTTATATCTAAATAAATAGGTGGCTAGCAAATCTTGGTCCTCCAGGGTGGATGACAATTATGCCACCAACAGTTAAACAATAAAATACATCAAGTTTTTTAATATTTATTTCAAAAAATTTATGAAGGGAAGTAAGCTAATAAACCTTAAATATCTTACCTGTGAACATTTTAACTCGTTTTCAGGTATTTTTCAAAACTTTTTAAGGGATCTACATAATTTTTAGCATTTCGTAATATTAAAGTATAGGAAAGTTGTGGGTAACTAAAATGGTATAAAGATCGATTCTCTTGCGTTGTTGTCAAGTCTCTGTATACAAAGGGTCTCTAATTGTCTGGTCTGTTGATTGAGTTAACTTAGTAGATGGAATTATCTAGGTTAGTATTCTTAGTGTTGTCCAAAGTGCCTGGTTTATGTTTGGAAGGAGGTGGTTGTTACATATTTCAATGAAAAAATTATTGTATCATTGAAATTTTGTATGTTTGTGTATGACCTTGGATCCAAATAATTTTTTTTGAAATCCCCTGTTTTACTAGCAATATATTTATTTAAGTAACTCCTATTGCTAAAGTAACAATAATTATGTGGTATTATACCATAATATTTTAGAAATAAGAAATTTTATTTTTGTTTAATAGATTTTTTATTGATAATGAGTTTTTATTTCTAAATTCTATACATTTTGAAACAATTATTGGTTAGCTAATGTATTATGAGGAACTTTGGCAAAGCAATATTTACCTAAAGTAAGACTGTTATCTTAATAAAAAAATAAGTGATTAACCAATTTTAAAGGTATTTCTTATGGGGAAGCTATGAAAATTTTTCCGTTAAAAAAATTATAAAGATATAGTTGTATCCTTGAAGGATTAAGATCCAGCAAGAAAGGAAATGAATTCACTTTAGGAACCTATGGTCCTTTTACCTTTGGACAAGGTTCCGAAAACTTTATTGAGAGCCTGCATACCTGGGTCTTATAATATTTTATTAGGATTAGTATTGTGTAATTAATGTTAATTGTCTAGCCATCATTCATAAAATGCTACTAGGTCATCATTATGCAATTATAATTATTTGCTTTAAAACTAAATTCTTCTAAAGTTTTCTGTCTTAGGTTATTTACATCAGAAGAATTTTTTAGACTACATATTGTGAAAGTATGCTTAACATATACCCGCATGCTCGATTCATGCAACTAGTGTTTTTTCCTGCTTAGTTTTCCGAGAGCCTTTCTGAAGGGCAAGTTACCAAAATGGATGTTGAATCACCTGGGAAGTCCCCTCGCTCTTCTGTGCCCCCATCTCCTCGCCCCACTCCTGCCTCTTCCCCCCTACTCAACTCCCTCCTCAAGAATTCCCCCTCTACCCCTCTTCAGATGTCGCCAGTCAAAGAAGTGAGTTGAAGTCTTTGAGTTTAAACTTACGAGCAGGGATGCAGAATACGTCTGATTCGGTGATCTAAAGTAGAGGGAAATTTTAACCATCTGGGGAAAATAAATGGACTTTGCATATATTATCCTGTCGACTGTCAGTTTCAGCTGGACACGTAATTTGAATTTGGACAGATTTTTGTTTTCAGCAGCAGAGTCAACAGGATGATACAGCATTACCGATTTTTCATACAAATATAAAATTGATTTTGGTAATTCCTGGCGGTACGAAGATACGTGAGGCGACTTTCATCCAATCAAATATCAGAGTGAGGGGAATCGTATATCATTGCCCAACTTTAACAGGGCAATGTAACCATAATATTCAAGCTAGTTGAAGCTTTCCTATACATTGTCACCTTAATATCAGAAACTACTATCTCCGTTCGGCAAACTTCCAGAATCCCGATCGTTTAAGAAGTTCATTTGATTGGTTCGCAAACGCTCTTATCGGTGAGCTCGAAAGATCAAAACCAATCAAATGAGCTTTTCCAACGATCCCAACACCAAAGATCAAGATCCCTGAAGTTTGCCAAACAGATATAGTAGTGTTTGATATTGTGAAATGTCCATATATATAGATTGGAAGAAATATTTGGAGTAAAATATTTTCTGCATCCCTGCTTAAGAGAAATTAAGTTTTAACTATCTTATCTTTTAATGAAGTTAGATTTTATTCATTCCATTTAATAGTTTATAGACTTTTAAAGTTATAAAAAATCTTAATCTTAGTACTAAATTGGCCCATGATGCATGATTATTGGTTATGGAGGTTGCTTTTGCTGTCCAGCAAGGCTTTATAGTGCTTAATTTTAAAATTGCCAGCCTGCTTCATTTTGCACAATTCTGTTAAAATGATTAATTTGCATGTAAATCTAATAATCATAATGGCCTACCTTACGTTTAAAGTTTGGTTCCTTTAATCCCTTTCAATTCTTACATCTTATGTTTTCTATAGGATTAATGGCAATTTCATGCAGTCTAGGACTGAAAAAGCAAAGGACTTATTTGTTCAAAGTCGTGCTCATGGATATAAAATCTAACTTTTAATGATCTCAAATGAGGTGTAAATTTTCTTTAGACAAGTTCAACTGTGTGACGTCACAGCAGTCAGACTCTTCAGTCTATGTGGTTCAAACGAGAAATGTGATTTCCATTTTATGATCCAGTGTTACTTGAAGTGCTCGGTATATGATGGTCAACTTTCAGTTGAACTTGTCTAAAAAACTCTTTAGGAGGAATTAGTTTCAGGTACAAAATCAATTAAAAATATATTGATTTGTTTGTTTAAAAATATGGGACTGACATTGTTACACAAACCCAGTCAAGGGTTTGACCCTTGACCAAAGACCCTAAACCCTTTTTGATAACCTTTTCTGGATCCTCTAGATCTCTCCTAAAGCTGTGTCGTCGCCACAGCCTTTCTTCAACCCCACCAGTGCCTTGGCGACTGCCGCGGCACAGCAGTTGGCGGTTGCCACTTCGACAATTCCCCTCTTCCAACAGCATGAGCTGGCAGACAGCCGGAAGATCTCCCTATCCTCGTCCCCTGTCACTTCTGCTTGTTTGTCTGGTAAGTGATTTAAGTGTTTATAAGTCATGGAAAGGGAATTGCCATAGTCAGGGAAGGTCATGAAAATCATGGATTTGAAAATTTTCGTTTTTGGCAGATACCCTGGTTAATCTTTGCAGGGGTCTGTCCAGACTTTTTATGAACAGTTCGGTGAAAATCTACTCATAATTTTGTGAATTTGAAGCTAGCCTAAATTAGTTTTTTCAGCCAAGAGTCTGTTTTTGTGAAAATAGGGAAAGGGTCCCACATTTTTTTGTAGTACTGTGAAAAGTAGTGTCCGTCTAAAGGCCTAAAATACTTTGTGAAAGCAGGGGTCTGTTCAGAAGAAATTTGGGTCTGTTTTAGGACCCTTCACAAAATGTTTCATTTTGAAAACGGACCTTTCACAACGTATTTTACCCCAAAAAACGAACCCTTCACAAAGTATTTTGCCCTTTAAATGGACATTATTTTTCACAATACTGCAAATTTGTGGGCTTATTTTCACAAAAACAGGCTCCTGGCTGAAAAGAACTGTTTTAACTCTATCTAAAATCCACAAAATTATGAATAGATTTTCACCATTTTTACAAAAACTAGACCCTTCACAAAAAGTCTGGACAGACCCCCTGGAAGGGCCCTTTTTTAAGGTAAAATATTGTAAATTCACTATGAAATATTTTGTGAAGGGTCTGAAAACAGACCCTCCCAAATTTCTTCTAAACACCCCCCTGCTCTGTATTGTATTGTGCTCTTCTATTCCAGCCCCGACTCTTTCCAAGCTTCTGGAAATGCCGCCGAGCACTCCGGGACGGCTCCCGCCCCTCCCAGTCCTGGACCCCCCGTCCACTCCGACCCCCGTCGCCACCCCAGCTCCGGCCACCACCCCGACGACCCCCAGCCCCGCGGCGTCCCCTCACAAACTGCCCAACGTCCTTCTGCTGCCGGAACTGCTCAAGACGCCGCCCCCGGAAGAGGCCAAGAAAGCGGCGGTGCCGGTGGTGTCGTCCAGCCCCGAGGCCGCCCTGCCGGAGGACGTCTTTGCCGAGGTGGTGGCGGCGGAAGTGGCGGGGATCTCGGACGCTGCCCTGGCGAGCGTGTTCGACGAGGCTCAATTGGAGAATATTGATATCTTGGAGGCGGTGTGCGAGAGCATCAATCAGGCTTTTGAGGAGAAGGTGACCAAGAAGGAGGACCCACCTCATGCAGGCAAGCTGAATTTCGCAACCCTCATTAGTTAACTGTTTGTACGAGGGTTGTTTTTTAATTAACTTCCGTTTTGCTCCTGAAAAAAAAGTAGCAAGAATTTCGAAATAATTTTGCTACTGATAAATAGGTACATCCTTGAGGATCAATTTACCTCTTTACTGAAAAAAATCGGACGTTTTTTCTATTATTTATCGAATTTACAGGCGCGCTCCTCGAACTTATTTCCCGCCAACCCATAGAGAAATTCTCTTTTTCGAAATTTTCCCCTTTTCGATTTTTTTAAAGTAAAAAAATAAATAAATGTTTAAAAATAAGGTTTTACGGAAGGATACAAACATCTTTAATTGCTTTTAAACGTAATTACCTTTAAATAGACCTTTTACCTTACTTTTTCACAAGTTTTTCGATCCCGCTTCATGAAAAGTTTGATTTTTCGTTGAGCTTCACATCGGTTCGGACAACCGTTTTCCCCCTCAGCGCACACTTTGCCTGCGAATCTATCGATGTTGCCTTGTTTATTATGGCTGTAACTCCAGAATCCCCAATGCCTGGAACTTGGCAGATGCAAAAAATATGGTTTTGAACATGCACATTAGCATGCTGCAAAAATCACCTGCCTGCCGATTGTCTATTGTTAATGCGAACGAAGTTTAAATGAATAGAAATTCTCTATGGGCCGGCGGGAAATGAGTTCGAGGAGCGCGCTTGTAAATTCGATAAATAATAGAAAAAATGTCCGATTTTTTTCAGTAAAGAGGTAAATTGATTCTTAAGAATGTACCTATCTACCAGTAGCAAAATTATTTTGAAATTCGTACTACTTTTTTTTCAGGAGCAAAACGGAAGTTAATTAAAAAACAACCCTCGTATAAGAGAAGTGGAAGAGAAATATTCTGTTGATACAATTATATCACGGTAAAGTTTACTAGGTGGTTTATAAGTTGCTTTCACAAATGAATGATACAGAGGTGCCGAGTATTACGATTTGTCTGAGTAATTGTTTGGAGAATGTTCTCCTAGAGGAGAATATTCTCCAAAAGGTTATTGCCGAGAATTTTACAACTTACTAAAAATTTGAATTATTTTATAATGTTTAAATTCATTTGAAATGAATGGTGTTATTGAAATTCATTTATGAAAGAAATATTAATGGAAATAGAGTTCAGGGCATAGAGTTAGTACAAATATAGAGACAGCTTACTCTTCGCGGTAAGGCAACCCTGCATGTCGAAAAGAGTCGGACCTGTGTGAGTGGCGGAAGTAAATTTTTAACATGGGAGCTCCCGTAGGCGGGTGGAATTTGAGGTATAAAAACTGCTCTTCTAACCGGAAAAATGACGAAAAAAAGAAACTGACAATTTGAAACTCGAGAAAAAGCAATGACGAATCGTTCAGTGAAGAAAAAATTTCTCTATCTCAATTAGTTTTTTACCTGTAATTTTTTTAAATTCCTCGGATTCGGTAAAAACAATTTTAAACTGTATTTTTATAATGTTGCGGGGGCAATTTATTTAAAAAAAGCTTCACACTATATAATATGAACCCTCCTGATTCGATACGAGTCATTTCCGATTCGTTTAAACAAGTATTTAAAGGAGAAAATTGCTGATTTAGTGGTCGAGGTAGGAACTGGAAGTTGGCAAAGCTTGGCGCTTGGCAGTATGAGCTTGGCGGGCGTTTTTGACGTAGTTTCTTTACGAGTGAAGCCACGCGAAAAACCAAAAATGCCAAAAAAGGGATTTGGTGGCCAAGTTGGTTCAAAAAGTCAAGTGTGAGTGGCAGAGCAAAACTGGGAGACCGGTCACGCTTAGAACAGCGGAGCAGATGTTTAAGCTGTCTCTATATTAGTACTAACTCTATGGTTCTGAGTTTTCTTTCCCAATTACTAATTTTTCCTCTAGGTCTTTACCTTGTAAGACAAAAATTTTTTTGGTAAATTTCAGATTCTAAAGGGGTGGGACAGAATGAATGCCGATACTTGAAAAATCTTCACCATCTAGTAATTTTAGTTTTACTGTTAGAATTAATTATTAAAAGGAAACTACAAATTTATGTCCAGATTCTGGCACTTTTCCTACTTGAGCATCTTTGTGAAAAAATGTGAAGTTTATTATAATTCTAAGAAATGATAGAATTTTATCGTAAATCGTAATAGAATATTGTAAATATAGAATTTTTTTTGTGTCAGACACAGAAAACTTTTTGAAAAATCAGTCTTGTTTTCCTTGAAGTTTTTTTTTATTTTTGGTCCATGAGTCCCTATTTTTTGAAGCTTCAAGCTGGTAAATGCCCTGAGGATGCCATTAAATGATGAAGGTCTTGCTCTTCATTGGGGAACAAAAGCGATTTGACCAGATTTCTTTACAAGTTACATTTATAAAAAGTTTTTAGTTGTGAGATTGTGTTTGTAATTTGTCACTCTTATTGTCCTGTCTAAGAAAGTATTATGTCTTAGAGTGTTTTATTCGTTTTCAGATTTGGAAAAGCAAAAGGAGCAGGACGATGTCATAAAAAACATCTGTCCTCCCAAATCCTCTTTCACAGAAGCATCCCCCGATCCAGTTCCCCTCAGCATAGACGTTGGTGACAAACTGCCCCTCATGTCGCTGACCCCCAAACCCAAAACGTCCCCTTCACCCTTAAAGTCAGATCAACTCCTGGGTGCTACTCCCTTCAGTGTTTCAGATGCTTCGAAGGCTGGGGAGGTCACGGAAGATGACAAAGGGGTAAGAGGAAGTCTCGTTACACTCACAAAAAGTCTCGGTTTTAAAATACAGTTGACCCTCTTTTTTAGTGACTTTTTTACAACCTCATAATGTTGGTGCTAGAGGAGTCGTTTTATCAAGATTCTGCTGTATTTAATTTTTAAAATTAGTGATACAGTTGGAGTGACGGTTGACCATTTCGATCAATAGGGTTCAAAATGAAGTCTCTTTTAATAAGGAAGTTGGATGTGTCAGATTTTCATAAACATTCAAGTGTTTCGTATGGTTTTTTGTATGGTAAAATGAAATGTAGTCAATTTTTCAAAAAAATATACCGCTAATTAAATATTTTAATTGAAAGTCGAGAAAAAAACACGTGACTGAAAACGTTTATTGTTTAAAAAGCAGGGTTGGCAAAAAACCGGTTTTTTTTAAAAAAACCAAAAAAACCGGGTTTATTTGGTTTTTTTGGTTTAAACCAAGTTTTTTTAGAATTTTTTTCAGAATAAGTTATTTTATCAGTGATGTTTGAAATTGAGTTGTAAATGAGACATTTATTTCAGGGGTTGTTTATAACTGATAAATGATTTGTATATTTCAATTAATTAATTAAAATTAAATTAATTTGTTTTAAAAATAATTTTTGTTTTTAAAATATTCCAATTTGAATATCTAATATTATTGTAGTGAATAAAAATCAGTGTTAATTTATCTTGGATAAATGACTGAAATAATCAAATTATTTATCTTAATTATATATGGATTAATTTATGAACTTAAGAAATTTCTTTAGAAAGAGAAAATTTTATTTTTTAAATAAATAAAAGGGAAATGTAAGCAACTAATGTTAATTGAAATTGGATAAATGATTGAGATAATTAATCCCAAACCAACTGGTTTTTAGTTTTTATCATTAAAGAAATCAACGGTTTTTATTAATTTAGTAAAAAAACCAACTGGTTTTTATGACTGACAAATAGGACAAATTAGTTTTATCAATTAATTAAAATCCAAGCCATATTTTATCAGTGAAAAACAGATAACTTTTGTGTATCTTTAGTTACTCTTTGAAATAATGCTTCATTTTAAAGGAAATTAATAAATGAACTATCTCTTGCAAAATATAATAAGTTTAACTTAAGCATTTAAGGTTAAGTTTAGAGAGAATTCAATAATTAAAACCATTAAATTAAAAGATTTCTGATTTTTAATCACCTTAAAATGTCAATTTTTGATAAATCTGACCTTTTAATTTTGTGCAAAAGATTATACTTAATAGCACTTTCTTTAAAAAATCCTGAAAATATTTTATAATTTCTAAAAAAAACCAAAAAAACCAAGTGGTTTTTTTGGTAAAAAAACCACCATAAAAAAACCATGGTTTAAACCAATGGTTTAAACCAAATGGTTTAAACCGGCCAACCCTGTTAAAAAGTAACCATGACGTCAACAACCATACCTCAACTCCATTGCTTTCCAACAAGGGTCATCGTTCGGTGACGTCACATCCCAAAGTCTTATCGTTTTCATGCGCTAAAGGGGATTTTTGTTAATTTTTTTGACAATCAAAAAATTTATCAATCAGCCTCAAATTTTGGGTAGTTGCTTACTTTTGCATGAAGAATCAATTTCAAAAATATAAAAAATCATGAAACTTCCTAATTATTTTCCATTTAATTTTGTTAAAATGTTAGATATTTTGTCTTTTTTAAATTTTATTAGTTCTTTTTGGTGCAGTAGTGAAGATATTGAATAATTGTTTCTTTTTTTCATCTTGATTGAAATCGGTGCTTAAGACAATCTTTAAAAATTCTTTCTTTAAGGGTCCTGGCAAAAGGTTCTACAAAAGTAGGACTGGGGGGAAGAAAGAGGAATCTCCTGAAAAAACTCCTGATGCTTCACCTCTTCTTCAGTCCCCTAAGAAAGCAGTTCAAGCAAAAACTGAATCTAAAAGTCCTGTTGATGCTATAGAAACCCCTGTAGTAATTGAAGAACCTGAAACCAAACAGGTAGCTATTCCATATAATTAAGTTCCGGCTTGTAATGTCAATTTAGTTGCCATGTGTGCTAAATTAAACACCATAATAATTTGTGTATCTTGTTTTAGCTTGAGGCAAAAGCCATCAAGGGAAGTAGTGAAACCAAATCCCCACCTGCTAAAAAACCAAGGCTTTACGAGAATACTCCAACTGAAAAGCCCCAAGAGTTAAGTGAAGACGAAGCAGTTGTCAGGCGCTCCGGTAGAAGAGGTGAGTCTTTTAAAAATAAATTAATTGAACATATTATATCCTCTGTTTATTAGTGGTTTGGAATGAGATTTCCTAATCTCCAATAAATAACAGTTATTTCATTAATGCATCATCAAAACATTTTAAGTTAACATAAGTTTTAAGCATTAATTGTGTTCAAAGAAAAAGCTCATTTCTTCCCAAATTGTCTTCCTGTTTCTCAAGATCTTCCTAAAGTTTTGTTCAAATTAAAAAAAATTATTCAGTGTATTGAAAGAGAAGTAAAATATATTCAGTAATCATAAATTTAAATTCAAGTGTTAGTTCTTTATTGATTAAATCAAACTCTTGGAATGTTTTGCTTAATATTCCACTCTAAGTGTCTCTGTCATGAGTATTGATGCTCGTAGGTAAGAAGGGACGAGGCAGAAGCGCAAAGAGCAATCTCTCGAAGACTGACGAACCCAAAGACCAGTATGAGTTCACCGAGAGCACGGAAGAGAACTCGGTGGGTTACCAGGCCACCAACACCCTGTGCTACATGCCCAGACTCAAAGAAGACTCCCAAGCTGATGACCCCAAGTCTTCAGCTCAGGTATTTATGCTCAATAAATCAAAGGCCTTTGCTGTATTTCTGAATGTTTAAGAAATTGTTTCAGTTGTGAGTTTGAAATTTCATGCTAGGTATCTACAGCACCTGAAAAAGTCAGGGAATTAATAAATTCAGGAAATACCAGGGAATTCTCGGGGATTTTCCTAAAAAATTGGTAAAATTAGGGAAATTGAAATTAGTCTTAAATTTCTATACTTTCTTGAATAATATATAAACTTAATAGGTCTATTTGTTTTGTCAACAGAACTTCCAAAAGATACTAAACACTAAGGATACAACCCTTTTAATTTTTTGTTGATGGTAAATATCAAGTATATGCTGGTTGAAATAAGTGAAAATTTTAAGTTAACTGCGAAAATTTAAAGCACTGATTATAAAATACTTATAGTTTAAGCAGTAAACTTAGTTTTATTGATAAACATAAATACTAAATTTTGTAGAAATTAGGAATTTTTTATGTAGTCTGGAATTTCAGGAAATTTTACTTTGATGGTTTTGTAGCCACTCTGTCCCAGGGCTGTATCCTAGGTGAAATCGGCTGAAATTTTGACATAAATTTTTCCTTGAAAATTATGTGACTTGGGGACAGTGGTCCTCTTTGGGTGTAACTCAAAGGGTCTCAAAATGAGTCAAAGCAGTGCTTTAAAAATTTTCTAATGGAGGACCCCAAATCCCTCTCAAAATTTTAAAACTTATTATGTACTGTTTTTCTTTGAAACTTTTCTGACTTACATGGGATGTTTGGTGATTGATTTTTGAGCATTTCTTATAGGAATCTGAAGAGACTCCCAATGTAGCAGTAGCTGAGAAAAAGCTGGCCATAGCTCTAAGAAACAAACAGGGAAGGCAACCTTCTACTCAACAGGCATCAGGTAAGCATTTTAGTACATGCTTTGAGTTCTTATTATACCTATACACCAGTGTTTCCCAATGTGGGGCGCACGCCCCACCTGGGGTCAATTTTACTTTCTAGAGGGGCAATTGGAAAATTTTTCAACCAAATTGCCCCTCCAGGTGAGAAAAATTTCAAAAAATTTTCTGGGGGAGGAATCCCTCCCAATTTTTCTTGTTTAGCCATTTAAAACTTAACATATAAAAGTATTCGAAAGGATGTTCCACAAAAATTTGCAGTCATAACACCAAAAAACCTTAAGTCTATTTACGGGTCTGCAAGAGGATCTCATTAACATTTTCGTGTTAACTTTGTAATATTTGATAACTAAATCTTGAAATTACACGGAAAGTTATTTCATTAAAATTATTTGGTATTTCTAATTCATTTTTACATTTTGTGTTAGGAAAATTAGCTATCTAGTTATCTGAATATGCCTGTAGTTTTTTTAAAAATTGATTACAAATTGAGTGTAAAAATTCATGTATAATCTTACGGGGGGCATGAGAAATATAGGAAGGCTTTGGTGGGGCCTGGACTGAAAAAGGTTGGGAAACATTGCTGTAGACAAACCAATACCATCATTTGGTGCCATAACTTAGTATTTTATGTTTTCAAATAATAATAAATCTTGTAGCGTTTATACATTGATTTCAAGTGCTTCTAAAAGATGTATTTTCACTACAAAAGTGATATCTTTACTTTCATAATATTAATTATAATAAATACTTTGTTGGAAACTGAAAAAGCTAATATGGATTTTAATACATTTCGCCTAACTGTACTAGTTTTGTGGTTTGGCATGCTTTCCTGTTATTAATTTAAATTTAGAAACATCTGGGAAATGTGCAAAATAAAGCACTTGAATTATCAAAATTTAAATGCATGCACACTATGAAAGAGTTGGATAAATGTGCTCCAATTTATTTAAAACTAAAAACTATGTTTCAAACTGTTGGTTGAGGAGTATCAAACCTGTTGAGTTTTTGGATGTTTAATATTTGTTCTTTCTCATCTAGCTCGAAAGCTGTTCCCATCTGATGAAGATCGAATGTCTGATTCTCTGACTTCGGATGAAGCTTCTAATCACCTTCTCAGTGAAGACAAGCTGAAGAAGTGGGAGGAAACTTGTGAGAAAAAAGGAGATTCGGCCAAGGTAACTTTTTCATTCATTTCCTTTTTTCTCTGTTGATTAAAAACCTATCAAATAGGACAAAAAGGAAGCCTAGTGGTTAAGGTTTCAGGATTGGAGTGTCCTGGGTTTGATTTTCGACATCACTAAAGACCCTCCGAGTATATGCAGAATACGTGCACGTTAAATCTGTGGGTCCGAAATTTTTGTGGTCGGTCATGGCGCAGTTTATGATGAGTCCAGGTTGACTGGAGACTATTTCCCTCCGCTTCAGAGACATGGCAAAATTGCAGAGGTGACAATAGACGGTGGCAGCATTTGATGCTTAAGTTGGACTCCTGCCATTCATGGGCCTCATTTTCTCAAAGCCTATGCCTTAATTTCTGTACACCTTTGCGGATGGAGCTTGGATATTCCAAGTGAAGTGACATTAGATACAAAACCAACCTATTAAAGGATAGATAATAGGGGTCCCATGGATAAAATGTATGAACTATAGAAGCAAAGATGGTATGAGTTATACCATAACTGTTCTTTTAGGGTGCTGGTGAAGGTGTTAAACGTACTTGGAAAGGTATTGAGATATCTAAGAAGAAAATTCCACCTCCCAAAAGAGCATCTGGTGGAAAACCTGGAAGGAAAGGTATTTGAGCAGAATTTTTACCCAAGTTGTCATTCTTGTGTTTGAAATATATTCTTTAAATTGAGCTTTGTATATCAACTTCCAGAGTGTAGAATTTAAATGTGCTTCATTTCCTCTGTTTACAATCTTGTTAAGTTTTCAAAATTGATCGCAATCTTTGTGAATCCTTTCACCCAATACACAAGTTTATTTTCTTTGTTTAAATTAAAACTGGTTATGACTAAAAAAGGGGTTTACTGTCGAATTATGTAGAAGTGTTTTCGATCAAATATATATTTTTCTTTCGCAATATTTATTCAACTTAATCACAAGTTGTTTTGTATTTTTCAGACTCTAAACCCTCTAGTGTTGACATGGAGGATCTGTCTGCTGGTTCCAGAGATTCGGAAGAAGTTTCTGGCACTGATAAAGAAATATCTGATGAAAAGGTTAACTAACAAACTATTGAAAGGAGTATTTCACCAATTATTGCTGGTTAAGCGGACAATAAGTGTAAACTCACAACTCTCAAACGTCACCTCCAACCGTGGACCGGTTTCGTCCTTGTTAGGTCCGTGTTAGGCACGTTAATACCGTGCTGATGAGTCCTAACAAGGACGAAACCGGTCCACGGTTGGAGGTGACGTTTGAGAGTTGTGAGTTTACACTTAACAAACTATTCTTCATTGAAAAAATCCACTCCAACTTGATTTTAGTGCAGTGTTAGAAATTGAAAAGAAAACTCACTGGTCCTACAGTTTAGTTTACCTTTGGATTTTGCTTTAGGATCTCAACGCAGCCACTCCCATGGACTTGGAAGTCGAAACCAACGACAGCCACCCCAGTTCCTCGGTGGCCGCCGAGTCAGACAAACAGATGGAGGACGTGGAAGGGGGAGAGTCCTTCCAAGGGTCGGTCACGATCGACTTCTCACCTCCCCCAGACGTGAAGGAAGCGCCTCACTTTGGGAAGCAGGACTGGATGCACAACAGTCCGAAAAGCTCTGAGCCTGTCTCGCAGAGGTCGGTGGCTGCTTTCCTCTATCTTTGAATGTATTACACTGCATAACTTCCTTGTCATGGGGGCTTAATGTCAGATCAGACTAGTAACCTGATAGCAAATATGATACTACAGTGAAATCCCGTTCCATGAATACCGATACAAAGAAAGTCCCCAACCGTTTTTATTTGAAATTATTAAATACCGTTACAGCGAGATTTTACTGTATAAGTTTAGCTTCAATTTTCAGCATGTTTTTAAGTTATTGCAGCAATAATTGCATCTTCAGGTGTGCGATTCTTCCGATTTTTCTGAGAATTTTCAGATTTTTTCCTCAAACCTCCCACCGCAAATTTTGGGCAAGGTGTTAAAAATAGGCTAAAACCTTGAATTTTAGGATCAAATTTCCAAAAATTTTCTTGGGGAGTAACCCCAAACCCCCATTTTAGTACTTGGAACTGTATTTTTCACTTTTTTTTGTCAAGTTCATTAACATGCCAATTCTACCTAAAAACATAATGGAAGACAATATTGAAAATGTCGTTCACGTAGTTTTTCAGACTTTTTTATCAATCTCATCCCTGAATGTATAGGTTCCAGTTTCAAAATTTAAAAAAAAATTTGTTTTGTTACTTTTTACTTTTTTTAGCTCCAAACTACAGAAATAAGAAAACAATTTGTTCCCGTAGTTATTTCTTGTAGTGGGCATTAGAGGATTAAAATACTCTTGGGACAGGGATATATCCGTTTTTGTGGGATCTTGCATATTTTGTTTCTCAGTAGTCAGTACTAAAGGCGTTTTTTTTAACAGTAGACTTATCTGCTGTCACTTGAGGGACCTATTGCTCTGCCCCAGATTCTAGCATCTTAAATGTTTGCAAGATGTTGATAGCTTACCTCTAAAATACATCTTACCTCTGCCATTTTACAGTACTTCAAATATTTTTTAATTGAATAGACATACCAGACCAAAGGAAAGATAATCGGTTCAATTCCGTTAAATATCACCAAGTTTTTATAAGCGCCATATTCAAATATCGACAAATTTTTCTCCTTTTTATTGATAAACTAAACAGTTTATGATCTATAACTAAAAATTTTAATCTATTAGTTTGAAATTATTTAGCAATATTTCTACTTTTGGGTGACCAAAAGAGCATGGCGGTATATAACGGGACCTTTGACAGAATTGGACCAGATTATCCAGTTGTTTCATTTCACATTGAAAAGTTTTGCTGTACTTTTAACTACATTTCGTGATTTTTCTTTTCAGTTCTGAGGAATCTGAGTATGAGTCTGATAACTGGGACAATCAATCTGTCAGCACCAATAAAAGTGCCTCCCATTCCACTGGAACACAACCTAGGCTAAAGAGGTAGAAACTTATTTGAAATTTTATTAAAATAATTTTTTTCTTTTAGAAACTCAAAGTACACAAGAATACGCCTGACTAGTTTTCTCTGGCATATTTCTAATTTTCAGTGCGTTAAATACGCTTGTAGGGGCATTAAAGAATATCTGTCACTGTTAAACATTGATTTAAGTATGTCCAATAGAGCCAGTCAGATAAACAGGCGTCTTCTGGGGGAGTGGAAATTGTAAACTGTGAAATGGACGAACTTTCATTGCACTCGCCGAAACAACTAGTTGTGTGCATTTAAAATGGGTCAGCAATTTGTATGTGATTGGAGAACTACTGCTCTAGTGCTTTTTTCTGACCGCATGTCACTGACTAGTGTAATTGAACACATTTTTGATTCTAGGAAAGAAAGAGAGACTCCAGAGTACAAAGCATGGAAGAAAGCCATCAGTATTGTTTTGAGGGAAGTTTCTTGTCATAAGTAAGTGCAGTGATATTACTTTAAAATTTCCTAAGAGTTCAGAGAATATTCTCATTGCAGGGAATATGCAAGAATTTTCTTCTAAAAGTGTTTATCAAGCTTGTTTATGCCGTGCCCCACCCCTAAGCCCTTCTAAAATGCTATCTTCTTCCCCTGTGTAATGAGTGGTACTTAAATTTACTGTTTGAAAATAATTTATCTCATGAAATTATTCAGTGGAAGGGCCTTTTGTTCTGTTCTCCCTCAGGGGTGCAGAATATGTCCGAACGCCCGAACGATGTTCGGGGGAAATTCAAGCAGCTCTGGGGAAATATTTGCCCAAGATAGAAAGAAAAACTTAAAAAATCCAACATAATTAGCTGACAAACAGATGTTTTGTGCAGTGGCTGCATCATAACCTCCAATTTCAACGAAAATCAGGTGAAAACAGCGGAGTTACGGATGGAAAAAAACTAACGGATCAGCTCTAAAAATCCAAGTTTTCAAAGATAATACCTGGATGTTGGCTTTTCCACCGGTATGCAGGAAAAACAATCTATCCGTGGTAGGATGGGTAATTTTCACTATAATTAGCGTTCTTGTTCTATCACATCGATGTTCTTAATTAAAATGTTGAGTTCATTAAGGAGAAATTTACAGGTAGCTCGAATTTGAGAAAAGTAGACAATTTTTCATATTTTAAGAAAAGGGGCACTTTTGAGCTATGATTATAAGTGTGAAAGAAAGACTAAAAAGTATCATGATCACATTGAAATTTAAATTTATGTATTATTTGAAAATTTTTGAATCTTAAAGAAGTTTGATAACTGAATTCACTATTTTTTAATGAAATTTTTGGGGAAATTTTGGAGAAAACAAATTGTGTTCTGGGGAAATTTTGGGTCCTGAAACATTTTCTGCACCCCTGTTCTCCCTTTCTGCTGACCTAGCACCACCCCAAATTTTCCATTGGATTCAATAGATATCTTGAGCACTTAGGATTGTAAGGGTTATACATCATCCAGTTCAGTTCTGTTAGCTGTCCTGTTAAAAATCACCAAGCTGAAGCTGCTTTAGATGCCAAATATTCAAATAGCCCTTATTTTTTATGCTTGTCATTAATATAATTGTATATTTTTATCAGTTTGTTTTCAATTTTTGCAATAGTTCTTATTTTTGACATAGAAAACAATAACAGCTTGGGGATATTTAAAGGGATAGGCATGGATGGTATTGAAACCATTATTCAACGATCTTAAATTATATTGATCAAATAAAATTCTTCCATCTTGATTTCCAAAATGATTTCACTTTCACAAGATTCAATGCTATATCTCTTGTCAATATTTTTTTATTTTGTTTAGAAATGCAAACGTGTTTCTTCAAAAAGTCACCAATGATGTTGCTCCTGGCTATTTGAGTATTGTGCACCAGTAAGTATTCTATCACATTTAAATTTTCCATATAGTTTATCATTTTATTCATTAAATGTTTTATTTAGCTATTAATGACTACTGGCTTGATGAATTGATTTTTTCAAATAACTGAATGATTTTTTCACTTGCTCATATATTTTTCATTGCAGTATTTTACAAAATAAGTATGTTTGTCATCAATGATTTATTATTGTAGTAATTTACTAAAAAAGCACATGTACAAGGATACCAATTTAAGCAAAATAGTTTTAACAAATCATTCTTAACAGGCCTATGGATTTATCTTTGATCAAGAAAAACATTGACAATGGTGTAGTGAAGACGACCAGTGAATTCCATCGCGACATGCTCTTAATGTTTCAAAATGCCATCATGTACAACAGTTCTGATCATGATGTGCACCAGATGGCTATGGAAATGCAAAAAGATGTCATTGAGCAGATTGGGGTAATAATATTACTTAAGTTTTTGTAAGAACTTGTGTTATTTTGATAATGCTGATACATTTTCAGGATTAATAATTACTTAATTAACATTTGGGTTACTTTTGCAACTGTTAATGCTTTGTCCTTTCAGGCTTTCTTGATCACTCAACACAATAGCAAAAATGCAGCAAGTGAGCCTATAACCAATTTAAGAGGGGCAAGAACAGCTAAGGCTCAAAAAGGAGTTGGAAAGCACTCTGCATCTAGGTAAATAAAACATGAACTGTATCTAAGTAAATAAAGCATGAACTGCCAGTATTATCTTTAAGGTTTTGGTATTTTTACCATCTTTATATTTTCCATTGAATATACTACTTCTCAATGACTGAATCTGCTTAGGAGGGATCTAAGTATTTTGCTGATTATTGTCTTTTGGTTGTATACTGTCACGCAGGTACACTAGACCCGGTATTGCCAGGGTTTCCATTTATTCCAAATTTTGGTGAAAATGAAGTGCTATCTGCCCTGCTATAGTCAGGGTTTTCCTGTTAAAAATCACCTAGTCTTTCACTTAACTGTGAATGAAACTTCAATATTTATTTAGTATTTAGGGATCATTCACAAATAGAGGATATAGGAGAGGGTTCACCAGTGTCACACTATGTGTTTAGGTGAGAGATCAAATATTTGGGGCTCCACACATACTACAGTTGAATCCGCTTAATGTGATCACGGTTAATGTTATCAATCGGATAATGTTATCGAAATCAACAGGTCCCAATCATTCCTATTTTATTTAATGTAAAATACATCGTTTAATGTGATCAACTATGAATCATCACTTAATATTATCAAAACTTGTCCATATTTCCTTTAAAACGGCTGCTTTTGAGTTCGAGTTTCATTTTGAAGGTCAGTTTTTACAAGTTAACATCTGCCCCATGAGAGCATCTGTCGCTTCTTTTTTCTGAAACTCATGGCGAATTTACACCACTACTGCAAAAGAGAAATAAGCGACATTTTCGTAGTACTACCGACTGGCAAAAGATGGTGCAGCAATAGCCCGCGACAGTCCAGCGACATTTTCGGTTTTCTGGGATCTCCCGGATGTTAGTTGCTCACTTATCCTACAGTCTCTTTCTAAGTGACTTCATGCCTGACAGAATTTTAAAATTTTAATTTGAAAACAAAATGTCAAACCTATATATTCACAAGTAGCCGAAATAATTAACACTAGAACCGCGGAGTGGGTCATTTTGACCCAAATCGAGTTTTAATTTCGTTTTTCTAAAAAAGTTACAAACTTAAGTTTAAAAAAATTGGTGACTTTTCCTAAATCCTTGTTAATAATTAGCTATAGAAAAATTAAGCTCCTAGCTTTTACGGTTTTTTTGTAATAAACTACTATACCTAAAACCGCGGATTGGGTCATACTGACCCAAAGCCTTCTAACGGAATGAATTCGCTGCCTAGCGCTTTCCAGAATTTCAAGACTCATGTTTTATTGCTTTTACCCTCTTTCCTTTCAAAGGTCAAGGTCAAAAGACCAGTTTGAGATAATAAATAACATCTGAAACGGTGAAACAGTGCAATAGTTCCCATGGTTCCCTGCTGTTTTTGGAATGTGAAGATTTCGGTCTTATCAGTTCGGTCCCTCTCCTTTCATTGAAAAGGGGACACACAGTATTCTAAACAAACCAGTTTGTTACAACATAGAACTGACCCCTGTTTTCGAAAATACTATCACTTCAACGCATGCAGTTCATAGATGCAGTCTTACTGTAGTCATACATGTGATTCTTCCGCCAATTGGCGGAAATCCGCCAATTCGATTAGCAAAATTAAAATCTGACAATTCGATTTGCAAAACTGATATTCCACTTTCTTATTTTTCAATAATTTTATATTGAAAACTCTGACCGCTAGTGTGGCGTACTAAATTTTAAGAAAAATCGAAATTATATGAAAATTAGTTAAGATTTAAGCTAAAAAATATGAATCTAGCATATCGAACCAATCTAGATCTTGGGAATTAGAAGCTAATGGACCCCCTCTACTTAAAATGAAGAAAAATTTAGGTGCCATCAAATTTTTTAAAAAATATTTTCCGCCAATTTTTTGTCTGGGTAATCACATGTATGTGTAGTGTTTGAGAAAAATGTCACATAAAAATAATAAGCGTAAGTTGACGATTACTGAAGCTTTGGAATATTTTCAACACAGTTGTCGGAAGATGAATCTGAAAACGAAATTCATGAAGACATTGATTTGAGTGAAGATGAATGTTTGCTGCAAAATGAAGAAGGAACTTCTTCAGATGATAGTAACCTAGTCCCATCCGACGTTGCTGAATCCTCTGAACCAAGCAGTAGTCAAGCAAAGGTTCTTCCTAGAAGAAAATCTGGTAAAAAGAGGAAATTATCTGAATCAAATTTGGAGGATCTGGGTAATAATGGAAATTTTGTTTCAAAAGACGGAACTCATTGGACTACTATCGACTTTGGAAGTTGTTCCAGTGGGAGGATTCCACAGCACAACGTTTATAAGGAAGTGCAAGGTCCGACAGCTTATGCCAAACGTAATATTGTAGATGGGTGTGCATCTAGCTCATGGAGATTGATTATTGATGAGGCTATGCTTCGTTCAATTGCGACACAAATTTATCCAAAACTATATTTGTAGTTATAAACCAGGACCTTTTGTTGCTATTGATGAGTAGTTATTTACGAGTAAAGCCATCAGATGCCGTTTCACGCAATATATGCCAAATAAACCAGATAAATTTGGCATCAAATTCTGGCTGGCTGCTGATGTTGAAAGTAAATATGTATTGAATGGTTTCCCATATTTGGGGAAAGATAAAAAGCGGCCAGAAAATATTTCTCTATCTGAATACGTTTTCTTACGTCTGTTAGAACCATTCGAGAATAAAGGCATAAATTTCACGACGGATAATTTCTTCACCACTCTAAAACTTGCAGAATTGCTGAAAACGAAAAAAAAACAAGCTTGACCGGGACCATAAGAAGATGTCGCAAAGAAGTTCCCGAATCAGTGAAAAAAATGAAGAAGCCATTATAAGACTCAATCTTACTAAAGAACGATAAATCAGCCACCACATTGACAGTTTACCAAGGAAAAAAGAACAAAAACGTTTTATTGTTGAGCTCTCTTCACCCCACAGTGGATGTTGATAACAATCATACAAAGAAGCTACCAGAAACAATATCTTTCTATAATTCGACAAAATTTGGTGTTGATGTTGCCGACCTAATGGCAACCTGGTACGAATAAAAATATTTCAATTTTGATTCTATGAATTCTAAATCTTTCATACATTTTTGCTTATTTTACCAAATTAATTATCATATTTTTGTGTTTAATGTAACATTGACCTCAAAACAGGAGTTGAATAATATGTAAATAACATTCTGTTCTCAAATAATATTTTTTTGCATTACAAAATGAATTTTATGCGCCTGGGTCAATTTGACCCAGCTCGCGGTTTTAGGTATACGAAAATTGCCGCGGTTCTAGTGTTAACTGAGGCTGATAAAAAAAAATTTCGCTGTTGAAGTACTGATGAATTTTGTCATTTTAACTAGATGGCAGCACATATCGCTCACTCCTTTCAAGAACGTCATTTCTCAAAAATCAACGATATTTAGTTATGACTGTTTTCGGAAAGCTCTGAAGGAGTACTATAACCCTGCAAAACCCTCATATTTTTAAACTGAATAGTAAAGAAATTAACCAGATTCTTATTATTTATTTTCAATGCAATTCTAAACTTTCAAATGCCTCTCCTGAAAGTTCAGGTTTTTTGAGATATGACGTTCTTGAAAGGAGTGAGCGATATATGCTAAGTCAAAAGACAGGCATCTAGTGACTAGGATTTCATTACATAGTTTACTCAATTAATCGGAACACTCTGGTTATGCAACAGCCCTGGAATTTCAAGGAAACACAAAATTGATATTAGAAGATAATTTTTACATTTCTACTTGAGAAATTCAGACATCCCAAAACTTAATCATTCCGTACCGCCTCAAAAAAATAGATGCTCAGTGATCGCAGTTATGTCGCTGATGTCGCAGCGATTTTTTCCCAGCGATCGTTTTCGAGGCTTCCTATTGGTTCTTTTGAAAAAATTTTCGTTGCTGTTGCAGCAAACCAAAAATGTCGCTTTTGCAGTAGTGCTGTAAATCCCCCATCAGTATGAGTAAGATAAAGAAAACATTCCCCATATCTTGAAAGAAAACGGTTATGGGGGGGTCCGAATCCATGCTTGAAACCACCAAGATCGACGCTTTGCAGATGTGTGATAAGATATTTGAATTTTACCTTGTGTTTAATAAATAAGAGGTTTATTGGAGTGGAAGGATATAATGGAGTAAAAAAGAGAGTCCTTTCTGTACAAATAAAAATACAAAGTAAGCGATTATTTTACTTTTATTGAACTACTCTTATATTTTCCCCTTAAAATTTTAAAACTCCTGTTATTATGCCAAAGGGAGGCTTACTTCTATTGCTGTTTTTGGCATAAGATATAAAAAAGTTGCCAATTTTCAAGTACATTCCAGATTTAAATTTAATTCCAAATTTAAAACATTTCAGATCATCATCATTTGGGACAGCAAGATGAGACTAGACAAGTCTTCCGGGCTGATTGGATATTGTTCAGGTTATGATGAAAGACTATGTTTCAACCTCAGTAGAATAAATTTCTGTCAAAAAGATGTTAAAGATTAGATGAAAATGAGACTAAAATTTGGTACACATACAAACCAGTTAGCTAACTAAAAGGATTCACTTTACAGAGATGAGATTGACAAAAAAGCAAAAGTCTGCTTGAACGGCATTTTCAATATTGTTTTCCAATATATTTTTAGGTAGAATTTGCATGTCCAAGTACCAAAAGGGGGGTTAGGAGTACCCCCAAGAAAATTTGATCCTAAAATTCAAGGTTTTAGCTTTTTTTAACACTTTATCAGAATTTTTTGCGGTGGGAGGTTTGAGGAAAAAATCTGAAAAATATCAGAGAATCCGACAAAAATCTGAAGTCTCATGCCTGACTTTAGACCTGGGTAACTAATAGGTGGAATATTTAATCAATCTTGCTTTCTATTGAAATTATTTTATAAGGAGAGAAATTTATTCTGCTGACGACCTCTGAAGCAATGGTTGAAACACAGTCCATCATCACCTGAGCTTCGGACAATCAGCCCAAAAGACCTTTAGTTACAAATGCCTGCTTAATCAGTTTATGCCCCTTTACATACTCAACTATCTTTTCAGCTCTAAACTGAAGGATGACGCTGATTAAACTGGAAATAAGTTTCCACTTCAGGATTCCAAAAATGTTGAAATGTGGACTTATGTATCTAGCACTTTTTTGTTGAGTTTATATTTTGTTAAATTCACATTCAAACTTGTTTTACAAACTCAGCTCTTCTTACTCACATACCATTTTAAATTAACATTTTAGTTTCACCTTGATATGTAAGCAGAGCAAATAAATGCTTTCTGTATAGTTTTTTACATGGAACTAGCAAGGTCTTGCCGAATTTTGTATTATAATTTCAAAATAAAGTTTGTTTGAAAAACTTCATGGGCTACCAGTTTGAATTTGTTTTTGGAGCCACTCGGAAATATCTCCAGGATATAACTGGTTATTAACCTTTTTTGTACTTAAGTGGATTTTCAATTACCAGCTAATTAGTTTTCATGTTATTTTTTCACTTGTTCTGAGAGTGATTACTAAATGCATTCTATATTGAAGATAGATTGACATAGGGCTATGTGTAGCTAAGTTTAAACCGGTTCAATTTTAACAAAGGAAAACTTTGCAACAGCATCATAGCCCCACATGATCCACAGCCATACTAAGTGGCAATGCGTCTCCGTGCAACATGTCGGAAGTCCCTCCCTCCCATTGTTGGGTGAAAATCCTGGTCTCTAGTCTAGTTTGTTACAAAAAGTAGCTGCACATATGGGTGAAAAATTTATAAAAAAATAAGAGGTCATAAAACGTTCTAGCAAATTTTATTGCAAAATCAATAATATTTGTTAAAAGTTAACCAATGCACATTATTTACTATGGCAAGATAACATTTTAATAATTATTATGTACATATTAGGAATGTGATCAACATTCTTTTAGAATAAAGTCGGAACACTTTCATGTACAATATTTTTACAAGCAACACAAAGAAACATCACTCATGCATTTATTTTAATATATCTAATATATATGTTTATATAATATGTATTTATATTATGCACAAAAATTACAAACAGGTAATATATTTCAAAGAGGAAAACTAAACAAACTCAATTTTTAAAACTTGCTGCCAACTTTTGAATGAACTGATTAAAAAACCCTTTCTTCTATGCTAATTAAAAAAAAATCCAACGGACTCCGTCATGGCACAAATAAAAATTTTGCACACAGGTGGCAACAACAAAAAGCATAACAGAAGATCTGACATTCAGACTTTGGCAACTCACATTTTGATTTACTAAAAATAACATGACTACTACTTTCTGAAGTACGAAACTCAAATGAATTTGTCTCCTGAATGCATTCAAGATGTTTAGCTTTTATTAAAATATAAATAAAAATATGTACAGTCGATTTTAAATAAAACTTTGCTCTTAAAATTAAAAAAAAGGTTTGCACTCATATAAAGATAATTTACTTCCTCGGAATACGCTAGCACTTTTAATTTAAAACATCGTACAAAGTCAAAAAATTATTTTGTTATCCAGAAATGTTATGTACAAATTGCTCAGTCAATGACTAATATTAATATTCATAGAAATATTTAAAAAATGACTTGAAGAACCAGGAGAGGAGAACTACACAAATGAGCTGCACTTTAAAGTTTCTAAATTCATTAATATCAACATGCCTGAAAAACATCTTAGCAATCTATCACATAAATGTGGTTCTTCGCTTCTGAAAAATCACTGGTTTGGATAACTCATCATTGGAAAGTATACAAGTATAAAGCTTTTAAAAACTAGACCCCCACTAAGACATTTTTTTAGTCAATCACATTTGTATAACCGAATTCCCCCCCATATTAATCATTTAGTATCTTTGATCAATGTAACAAATGTTTGATGATTCTCAAAGTATCAAGAATTAATGTTAAAATGCATTTTTATTCTTTGAAATTATTCAAACCAGACTCCAAAGCGAACAAAACTGAGCCGTTTATGTTTAAGGAATTGCAAGAGTTGACAAACATGTTGCATCAGGAATTGCCCATCTTACAGCAGCAAATGCAAGTAAAAAATATATCACTTAGTGCAACTCATCCTGTGTTTATAAATCATTTTACAAATCTAAACAGCAAATCTGTATCAAAGGGGGCTAAGAAATGGCGTGTAATTCGAATGCCAGCTTGTCTAGTCTACTTTTGGGTACATTGAGCTCCAACAGTGATCACAGAGTCACATTGCTATGTACAAAAGGGTTTAAGTGGTTTTAGGTTACAGCAGGGATGTTGCACTTTTTTGAAAACTCAAGTATATTGAAAATCCATTTTAATATATCTGAATAGAAGTCTATATTTTGATTACGTAAGCAGCTGAATTGAACATATAAGCTAAATAAATGAGGTTTTAAAATAAACAAAAACATATTCAAGTTGGTACAAAAACTGAATGCTACACCAGGACAATATCACCCAAAAATCTGTTCAAGACAAAGTTCTCTCTTTAAATACTATACCTGGAAAGTAGTTGGTTTTGAACCTTTAAAAAGATTCAAAGATTATAATTATTATTAAAAGATTATTGTGAATCCTTCTTCCCCATTTTCATACACACTGAAGTTTATGAAAATTAAACATATTTCAATAAATACAAAACTAAATATGATGCAAGGAGAATAGTACAATACAAGGGAGACCTTATGGCTTTCAAAGCTCCAACTAAATAAACCAGGGGTGCTACGGGCTTCAACTCAAAATCTTGGAAAACTATTGAGAGTATCGGACCTTTAATCAGAAATTCTTCAAAAAGTGAAACATTGACAGATTCAAAAAAATTCTTGTTTTGAAGGTATTATTCCCACAGAATTTAAGGTGTACTGATGAGACAGAGCGGTCGTGATTGAACTTACAGCTGTATTTAAATGAGACTCAATTGTAGCCTTGATGGCGACAAAGTTCTTTCAAAATGATGTACTAAAGCTAAAGCATTTCGATAAAACCCAGAATTCTAAAGCTACTAAGGAAAAGTAGCACCCCTGATAACCTTTTCAAATAGAAAACATCATAGTAAAAGACGAGTGACTTAACCATTCAGTAAAATGAGCAAGTTAAACTATTCACGTGAGAAATTTTAGTTGAGCTTTTGATTTGTGCAGAAGAAAAAGGGGGCAACATCCCAGCTATAGCATACCTGAGAAGTAGCACAATGATAATAAGGGCACTTACACTAGAAAATAATCCAAAATCAATTCATTGCATCGTCAATGGGACGCACCAGATTTTCAAATCTCGGCTAGAAAATGAATTAAGCGAATCATCTTGGCTGTGGCATGTTCAGCTGCTGGCACACACAAGTGCAACACGGAAAATAAAATAAGAGGGAGTAAAAAAATGGTTTTAGGAAGCCATTGTTTCAAAAATGAGATTTAGATTTGAGGCTGGGAATCTAGGTGTTTGGCTGCATCAAGCACCTGAGCCTATTGAGTTGCATGCCAGATCATACAATAGTATCACAGAAAAATTCATATACAATAAATATAGTTAGACAAAGAAGTATTAGCTTGATTTATGACACTATAAATAAGACAAAGGCAAATGGTGATGTGGATACAAAGGCAATTAAAAACACTAAAACTTTTATTTAGAAAAAAGGTTTATGCATCTTGAAACAATTCGGCAAAAATGTAAAAAGTGGGGGAAATCTGAGTAAAGCAATGCCAATTTTTTACCTCACCATAAATTAGACTGAACAGGTATTTCAAACTTTTATGTTAATTGGTTTAAAAATTATCTAGCCATATTAAATGGTATTATAATAAAATTTGGAATCAACCCCTTTTGAAATCTAAGATTATTAGCTAAAAGAATCCTGAAAATTTACTTAAAAAACCCTTCACATTTTCTTAGTTGTCTCTTACAATATTGTAGTAAAATACATATTTAAATTTTCAATGTTGAATAATTTTAAATATCAGTTTTTATGCTCCTAAAATTTAGGCCCTTCAATGCCATTAAAATATCAATATAAAATGTACAAAACCTTTTTAAAAATATAAAGAATAAATAAACTCGGGATGCTGATCAGCACATTTAAACAATGAAGCATTTAAACAGGCACTCTTCTAAATGAAATATCATCATCCGTATGAATAGTAACAGAAACAAGAGATGACAGTACATGCCACAGAAGACTAGTTTTAGCACACAGAACATCACTTGACGAGCAATAGTGGCAAACAGTTCACTTGCTGTTGTGATACATGTTGGAAATTGCTTCTTATATTGACTAGCAGCTTGCAGTAACATCAACAACGGAGAAAATAACAAAGAGTAGAAAGGGAAAATGTAAATATAAAACATAGCCAATGATATATATAATGTTAACAACATATCAAAAAACAGAATTCGCACCTGTATTGAATTTACAAAAAAAAGTAACATTTTTGCTCAGAAAGAGATAAGTCATATAATGCATTCCCGTCAGGAAGGGGTTTGGTCGAAGAAACGAACACCAAAATAAATTTTAAACTGCTTCTTTCAGACTAGAGGTCTTCCAACACCACCAATGTCCGCTAACGTAAGAGGGTTTCAGACCAATCTTGAGAGCTTGCGTGTGTTGTATAAGAATTTGGGAAACAAGAATAAAAGCTCCATATTTACGAAAGACGACACATTTTCCTGAAGTCGGTCTCAAACTCGGCATCAATGTCACTCGTGTCGGGAATCTTTCCCTTGACGTCTGGCATGTACTGGTGGTAGTCCATGCCGTCCCTTTCGTAGAACAGCATGTACGCAGAATCAGTGTCTATTTGATCTTGCTGGACTTCCTGAAAAGGTAAGCAATCGTGTGTTAAGCTAGAGAAATTCACGCAGAATAAAAGCCTAAGTGGAGAAAAAGCTTTAGAGAAATGCTAAATTAACGAATTATTTAGATATGTCAGTTTTTCAGCTGGAAAAATTTAATTGATAAACACTACGCCAAGAATAAAACCAATTCTTAGTATGCAGATGCATGAAAAATACTTGCTTTTAGAATTAATTTGGGATAGAGAAACACAAAAGAATTTGGAAGGCATTAAAATTTGTTTCTTTACATCACTTTGAAGGGATGGGAACAATTATGACACAAGAGAGTAAAAAGTTTATTCTTACCTTGCAGCTGCTGTCATTGTAGCAATACCATTTTCTGTTGGGGTTGCATGCATAGCACACATAGTGACCCCCACCCAAAATGCCTGAATGACACTGAAACCACAAAAAAAATCAGATGAAATTTACAACACACTACATAACATCACTCAAACAGTTTTAAAAGTAAAGACAGAGGTATAAAATTATAGCATGAAAACTCATCTTTATTTTTCATTAGTCTTTGGGTCTTGGACTCAAAAATAAAAAATGGCTATTTCGAAAAAAGCGTTTTTTCGGCCCACCCTAATCTTGCAAGCTTCAAGATGAACTTGCAGCTTGGCTTTTACAACTCGGCAAATACAGACAAATCCACTCACCGCTAGCGCATACAGTTTGTACTTCAAGGCAAAGGGGTCTCCGTCAGACAACCTGTGCTGGTGAAAGTCCTGGAACTGGGTGGTCACTTGGTGGACCCCTCCGTTGCACAGTGGCGGCTGACTAGGAACACTCGTTTGATTGGCTTCCAGGATGGTGTGGCGGGGCACTGGGGCCAGGTACTCCGTGGGGTCAAACTCCTCGAAGGGGAACTTGACAATCTTGTGCGACTTGACCCAGCGTCCATGCAGCAGCTGGAAGCGCTTTAGGTGGACAATCTGAGGGAGAGAAGGGTAACCACTTTCAGCTGTTTTGCACGAAGGCAGAATCTCGATTTTTCTAACCTCCGGGCGGCAGCTTTATTGATCGATTATTACTGTTTCCCTTTCAATTTTAAAGTTGCAGACAGAGTAGTAATGGTTAAAAATATGATGAAAGAATATTTTCTTTGGTATTTTTCCATATGGAAAATTTCGTAACTTACAAGAAGATTTTCTTCTTGGATGCCCAAAGACGAAACACTACTTTTAAGGATAAAAAATTTTGAATGAAATTTTAAAATCTATTGGGCACTGTTTTGCTTGGAAAATACTTATGGTTACAAAGGACAGTCCTTTTCTAGTGAAACCCAGAGGGTCTAAAAACTAATTAAAACACTACCTTCCTGAGATTCATAACATTTACACAATTTTGAAATTCATCAAAATTCATCAAAAAACTTACAAAAAAATCCTAAGTACTACAACTAACCAGTATGGGAGGCAGCCTCCAGATGTTGAGTTTCTTGGATGCCAGTTGATGCTCCTTGCACTTGGAGCAATAGTACTTCTCGGCTTCCCCTAGCTGCTCTTCGTGGGTGAATGCCTCCAAGCAATCGTGCAGGTTGATTGGCTCCGTTTGGAGGCGCCTCGTTGTTTCCACACTCTCATGATCGGCGAAATCCTGAAACAAAAATTCAATTAACCAAAGCTTAGTCACTAAAGCCACGGAAAGCTTTGAATATTGCTTTGATAAAGTGAACTCACCCTTTCGAGAGACGTTTGGTACCTCAGATGGAGAGCGGTGGGATCCCAGTCTATTGCAATCACCGCAGAACCAAAAGCGAAGTCCGCATCACAACACTCTATTTTACAACCTCTACAGAACCTGCAAATGAAAATTTCGAATAAGGCTGAGGGAGAAACGGGGTAGGAATGCTTAAAATAGTTGAGCTGGTCCCAAAATCTATCAATATTGAATTACTACTACGAAGTTATTAAGTTAAAAAATAAAAACCTTGAAACCTCCAAAGTTTAAAAAAATATAGATGAGAATTACCTAACTTTGACAATATGTGCTAGGTTTCATTGAAAATGGAAATTGGTTTTTAGATGTAAGTATAATTTCAATTCAATTAGTAGAGTTTAGAATGGTTCTAATTTATACAAGGCTGTTTCAAAAGTTATAGAAACTCAATTCATATTATAAATGAAATGATAAACCTTAATTACATTCAAACCTAACATTGAACGGAAAAAAACCTAACAACCTACCTGTACCATGGACAATGGGCACATAAGAAACCATTCCTATGGACAGCTTTTAATGTGAAAGGATACTCATAGCCTAAGCTGTCATCACTAGAAAGTAAAATTATTAAGAATTAATGCATATATGTGTGTGAAATTGACAAATAAGAAAAAAATTCCTCCATTTTCTTAACTGATTTCATAAAGAAATTAATGGAATTACAGAAAGAAAATATACAGTAGTACTCTTTATAACAAACCCCAATATTTGGTTACCCCCGATTTTTCCTTGTATCTCGCATTCCCCTCAGGGGGTCACAATATAAGAAAACAAAAATAATTACATAGGAAAATTCAGGAAAATTACTGTATTCATTACTTATTATATTCAAAGTGATGTAATAACATTTCTTAATGATTACATGACTGTTAGGAGTGAAAAAAACCCACTATTTTATAATTTTTAAAATATTTTCTTAACACTATAATTCAAAGGGGGGTTCACAAAATATCCAACCTAAAAGGTTGAGAACTCCTGGTTTAAGGAATACGGAAAAGCTGACCAGTTTCAAAAGAGCTTAAACACCCACCAATAAAGACAGAACAAATGAAAGCAATTTTAAAAGGCAAAAAGCCCCCTACCAATCGAGAGCATGGTTCGAGACGGCAGCTTCGGAAGGCGGAAGAGGTGAGACGAGCCGAGCCACCTGTATCCAGACTGCCTGGTACAGGTCTTGGTTGGTGGTCATCTCGTGGCACGGCAGAACGAGAGGGAGCCCGAACAGGGTGGGCCGGCACTTCTGGCTTGACAGGAAGTACACGTCCTGCCGAATCTACAAGTCAAGAGTTTCAGGGAACGCTTGTCATATTTCTTTGGATTCAGGGTATTTTTGAAATTACTTAAAAGTATTAAGAGTGCACTTTGTAAACTCAAGCATTTTAGAAATATTGCAACATGAAATGAGCGGTCTGAGGAAAGGAATAAAAACAAAGTAGTAAAATAGCGGAAAGACCTTTATTAACCCTTTCAGTCCTAGATTGCAATTGAATCCTATGGAAAATTCGGGGCGGCTAGAACTGGAAAGGTTAATTACCAATTGAAGCTATGAGTTGTGCTCACTGACACCTTGACACTCTGAGTGGGTTTCATGGACCACATCATCAAGAGATGGCGCTCTCACTACGGAGCACTGCTCTTAGTGGGATAGCTACAAGTTGCACTCAGAGGCCGCCACAAGTCTTTAAAAACACTTTAAGTATTGCTTTCTACCTTTCATTCACGATACCTAGTACTTTTTTAGACCTGGGACCACAAAGGAAAAAAATTGCAAAGAATTCATTTTTTAAGATAAAAAATTTTATAAAAGGTTTTGTTTTCACAATAAAAGGTATTGTGAAGAGGTTTGAAAACAGACAAAATTTGTTCAAAACAAATTCCTGGTTTAGTTTTGAATATCCTAGCACACCAAATAGGTAAATATGCATGGAATAATTAACTATCAGAATTGGATTTCAAGAGAATGTTTAAAATTTCGTTTCGAAAATGAAACATAAAAACAAGTATTTATACAGGTACCTCTACAGTTTAAAAAAATACATACCATCTTTCTATGGTAGGCAAGGACGAAATTTTTCTGGGTGAAGTCTGAGCAAAGTTCACTCGTCGAAGAGTTGCTGACCATACTCGAAGTCATACTGGAAGAGTAACTCATGGCTCCCCCGAGGATCCAAGGACCAAGAGGCTGTTGAGCAGGAGGACTGTTCAGCTGCTGTAACAAGTGGGTAAGTGTTACAATTATGTCTAGCAGAAGTATGTTTTACCTTATCCAGTTTGGTCCAACTTACGGGCCTCCGAGAGATTTTCATGCCCCTCAGTGACAAAATTTAAAGCTCCTTTAAACTACATAGGTTATAATGCACATGTCAAATTAATTTCAGAAATGTGTTAAAAATCTTTCAATAATTTTTCCAGGGAAGAACCCTTTAAAGTGTTTCTAGATTTATATACAAAAAGGGCATTGAAAATTGTATCAGTAGAAACTTTGTTTTTTGAAATTTGTAACGATCCTACGAGAAGAAGAGGAGAAGTGCGCCGACGTCATCTGCTTGCGTCATGCCTTCGTGTGTATAAAGCATGTTAGTTCTGTCGTTTCTGGGCCGATCCTTTTTCCCCTCTGCCTTGTGTTTTGGCCACGTTGGATTTTTAGCTGGTCTTAAAATGTTTGTTTTAGGTTTTAATAAATAACGTTTCTTTTAATGGTGTAGGATTGTTTTGGATTTGTTACGTCACAAATTAAGGCAATGTGAGATCTACAAGAATTCAGTTTTTCAAGTTAAAGGGAATAGTTTATACATTTTATTGTTTTTTTATCGTTTATGCAACTTTCAAGCTCTTTTTAAAAAATACACAGGGGCCGTTCAAATATTACGTAAGCACCTAAGGGGGGAGGGGGGTTTGCTCTTTGCTTATTTTTGCTGATAAGGGGGGGAGGGGGATATGAGTGATGCTTACGCAAGATGGTACATTTTCGAAAATCTCTTGTTTCTTGCATAAATAATTTCAAAATTCAACCAAAAATAAATGTAACAAAAAATTTAATTAGGAAATCTGACGTAAGCACTTTTTTCTGGAGATGGACCACCCTAACGTTTTGAAATTGTAACCCACCCTATAAGTACAGCTCCTTGTACGAGTCACCTAATTTTCATGGAAAAAACAGTACTTACTGCAAGGGATGTCAAAATTTTTTTTGGGGGGGAGGGGGGGGGGTCGGGCAGTGTCTTACGTAATTATGGTGGGGGGGGGGGGTTGAGGTATGCTTATCTTTGCTGACAAGGGGGAGGGGGGTTAAAAATGACCAAAAAAGTGCTTACGTAATATTTGAATGGCCCCACAGGTATTAAATCAGTATATGCTAATTAACGTTTATAGATAGAGTAATAAACAGTTCATATAGGTACTAGTGTTTTTTCGGAATTGTTCAATACGAGTAATTAGTTGTCAGTCAATGAACTCAATTTTGAAAATTAAAATTTCCTAACCTATAGAGAAAAGAATCCCTAACCCATTCGATGGATAAGACCTAATTTAGGCCTTCAATGCCCATATTTGTTCTAGTGTCTGATGGCTCTGGGATGCAATGTCTTGCGCATATATCCCAGATAGGTAGTCGGCTTAGGGATTCCCACAGGGGTTGATACTGACTCCCTGGGGACCAATGAGGTTTTTTGGTGATTCAGGCGGCTTAGGCCCAAAAGTGTTAAAGTAATTTGGCCTTAAAATTACTGTTCCTTAAAAATAGAAAGGTCATAAATTTTTATAATTTCCGCCTTAAATGTCCTTAAAAATTTATTATAATATGCAAGATGCAGACCTTGGCTTTCTTTTTTGGCACTTGGGATCTCTTCTTTCGATTGTGTGCATCTTCCTCCTATAAAACCTCCATTTTGAATTCAAATTGACAGAACATTTATTTTAGAATAACACAATAAAATTTGCATTCTACCGCCCAGTTTACCAATGCAATTAATAGTTCCTAATTTGCACATGTGGTTTAACAAATTTCTAGGCTATGATAGGTTTGACATTTTTCAAAAGTGAAACTCTTGGTTGACACTTGAGTTTTCCCTTCTTCTGTATTTCCAATTCATTGGCACACCAAGTATGCTTGGTCCTCAGTTCATCAACCCACTGAAGGGGGAAATGCTAAATCTACCTTGCCCAACTTGGGAATTAAACCTTGGACCTGTGAGATTGCCGAATCATTCACCTAATATACTCATTCATAAAGGTTGAAGTTTAAATAAGGTTTTTATGGCATTTAAAAATTAATTAACATTTTGCATGGATTACATGACACAGTTTGTAATTAGTTATATATTTTTACCTTATATACCAGTACAAGAAGTTATGAAAAAATTAAGTTCTCACCTGGGACCCAATGCTGTCAGTGTCTGAGTCCCCAACTGAAAATATCTTCCCAGGACCATCCCCAGACTCACAATTGAGGTCTGTTGATTTCGAGATGTCTCCATTTACAGCCACTGCTGGGGCTTTCTTCGTAAAAGAGGAGGAAAAAACTTTGTGATTGGATGTTTCTAAAAAGATAAAGTGAAGCGTCATCAAACAAGCATGAATCATTTCAAATCCAGAATTTTTAAAACAGCATTTATATAGACAGGGCAATGTGTAAGAAATTAAAAACTAGGGTTAGTTATCAATGCTTCACTTCTGAAAATATTTTCATCTTATTTAACACAAGTCCCAAGAATAATCCTTTCAGAAACTAATTGAATTTTATTTAACTTCCTTAGAGGAAAAAAGTGCAGACGGTGGGAAAACCTTTTAATCCACAAGGATGCAAGTTACTTCGTTTTTCACAAAGAAAGTCTAATATTTAAAAATTATTATTTTATGACTTAATTGTGAATTTTTAAACTGAATAGGACTGTTCAAAAAATATATTTAGGCCAAATACACGAAGAGCTGGTGTTGATCTTAACATACCATTTAGAGGCATCCTTTGAATTTGAGTTAGAGTGTGAGGTTCCCTGTGCTGCCTTGTCTCATCCTCCATAACAACATCCTGTGGAATGTAAAGTTCGTATGCAAAGAAGCTGTTGCCCGCAACAATTCTTATTCGTTGATCATCCCCAGGAATGCTCTGTAGGAACAAGGTTCTCTTTTAAGTACTGATTTACAATGGTGTTCAGAATTAAGAGAAATTGCACATTTGTTTGATTTTCTTAAGATCTACAGGACAATATTTAATGGAGTTTGGTATGAAGATAGATTGATACATTACCCAAAAAATGTATTTGAGTTCAACAAATTACAATTGTAATGTAGTTAAAACTGAATTGCATTTTTAAAAGAAAAAATAATTTTAAAAATGGGTTACCTTAAAAGTGGCATCAGAGACTTCAGCTACTAAGAGCTGTTGAGCTGACAATCCGCAAAGCTTGCCCAGTTGCTGCTTCAAGGCTATGTACTTATCATCATGGTTCAGCTGGAGACCATACTTCACAGGCTTTGTACCGTCAAGCCGAATCACTACAAGAATAAGAACAAGTATTTTAATATAGAATTATTAGAATACCTTATATCTTTGCTAGCTTGAATTTAAACATTTTTATGCTAACTCTGTATTAATTGAATCGTCAGTTTGAAAAAGGGAATAAGTCCAAAAAATGACAAATTGACTTTTTGTGCTCAAATCAATCTCTAAGCTTTGCTCTACACATGGGTGAAAAGAGGGGAACAATAACTAACCCCTATAGGGAGATATCGCCCCTTGAAGTTGTGAAATTGATGTCCATTCATTGTATTTTTTAAGCTAATTTGGAATTAAAGTTAATTTTTCTTTCTCCTCATATTCTTTGTGCTGTAAACTAAGTTAAAATAAAATTTTCTCTTAATTTTAATCTTTTTCAAACTTTTTTTATGTAGGGAATGTTTGACTCCATTCATATTCACTCACTCCATTGATACTGCTTTAATAACCCAGTTTCACTATAATTTTGAATTTCATTTGTCTTATTCTTTTTATTTCACCCTTTTGCGGTGTAAACTAAGGAGAAATATAATTTAAATGTGATTTTAAGGGTTTTTAAAGATTTTTTCATCAGAAAAATTTCATAAGGTGTAAGAAGGGAATAAGTCCAACAATTTATTTTGGCTGTAAAATATTTTTGAATACATGTATATTTGTTTTGATGATTGCTCTGTTTTCTAAATAGGGTTCTGAACTTCCAGTAAAAATTTGGCGGTTATACAATGAAAATTCCATTACTTATACAGTTTTTTTCGATTTTCTCAAAACTTGATTTTTGGACTTATTCCCTTCTTCAAACTGACGATTCAATTGTACGCCTAAAATTATATGCAAAACATAATTTTATAGTACAATTAAAACACATCAATGTATTTCATGCAGTGCTTTGGTGCGATTTGCTAGCAGTTATTTGACTACTAGCCATAAAAAGATCAAGCATTGACTTACAATCCAATTTTAAGTCACATAAGATGAGTGAGTTAAGAAAGTTTTACAAGGGTAATCATTTAACATTATTACAATTAAATTTTATGCTTTAAGCTAAATGCATAAATCCTTGTTATACTAAAGACAATAATTCAAACAGGTCTTTGATCAGGCACAAATTGTTAGATTCTAAAAATTAAATTACACTTTTCAGTAATAATAGAATGATAAAATACAGGAGTAAAGCAACTTTCCTACACTCAGCCAATATTTAAAAAAAATATATGCCTTCAAAAATAGAGTTATGGAGGGCAGCAACACGCATACAAAAATGCACCCACCAACAATCTCCAAATGAATGCAGCTTTCCATAGGCAGCGGAAGGGACAAGTAGTTGAAAGGATCGAATCGGACACTTGTATGCCCACACACTTTGCACCTAACAGTAGACTGCAGCTGACCATGGAAAAGGTCCACAATGATTGATTGTTCTCTGCGCACATGATTTTCCCAAGCTTCTGAGGCTACTTCCTCATCAGGTCGGCCATCACTGTCTTTAAGTCCAGTGTACGGCTTCTCGTGGACCCTGAAAAGAGAGAAGTTATGAAGTAAATCCCTTATATCAGAGATTCTCTAACAGTGGTCCAAGGACATTTTCAAGTGGTGCATTAAGTATTGGTTTTTTGGTAAACTTGAATAAGAAGGATATACTGTGTTACCTTGGATTATACTGGAATCTGACAATTTCATCAAAATTAGCTAATACAGTTTAAAGGGCATTAGGTATCACAATAGCCATGAAGTCAAAGAATATTGTTTGCAGTGAGAAAGATGAACAAATCATTTAAGAACCTCAAAATTAAGGAAATATTAATGTAAATGAAGTTTAAACGTTCCCCTAGAATTAAAATGTAATGAAAATACTGTTACTAGTGCAGTATTTTTTAAGAGAGCATAGTATAATTTACATCGGCTATTATATGGGTTTTTCATTTTAGGTAAATTTGTGAAAGAAAAAACGTTCCTTGCCTTATTTACAGAAGGGCTTACATTGAAAAATACACAGTATTTATATTATTAGGAAATCTATTTCAGAACATTTACTTATCCTCACCTGTTCAAATCTTCATGCAGTCCATCCATGAGGAAAGCAAGTAATTCTTGTGAATCATGTTGCTGAAAACCATTAAATCGTGGAGCATACTTTCCAATAGTCAACTGTAACAAAAAAGTGAGCAAACTTTAAAAGACACCAAACTATTTTTTAAGTTAAGTGTTCAAATACTTTAATGTCAAAAGGTGTATTGAATAGGGAAATAATTATAACAATTACCCTTAATTTCAAAGGTGCCACAGTTCTGGAAGTTCCACTCCACAAATCTTGTACTAGGTCTCCATATCGCTTGGCAATGTGACCTTTCATGCCATGCTGATTAGTTCTAAAGAAGGAAAGTGTTACTTAATAATGACTGCTAATTAATGTTCAATTAATAACTTTATAATGTTAACTATTCTGAACAATTTTAATAAAGTAAAAGTATTATAAACTCAAAAGTTCTTAAGTTGCTTTATTTATTACAAAGTATTGAAATATTGCTCTACCAATGTATATCTAAACAGATAATCAAATGTATTATTTTAAGATAGTAACTTTTAAAAAATACATCCTGGTAATTTTATTGTTTTATGGACTGACTATTTGAGAGATAGAACTCATTTACCCTCATCTTATCAAACACTTTTCTAATAACTTTTTCACTAAGTTCAAACATTAAAGGCAAAATTGTATGGCACATCAAGAAAACGTCGATAAACCAAACCAAAGAACCAAAAGTTGTGACATACCTATTAAGCTCATAGAGATGACAATTAGAATTAAAATACAGAGTAAGAGGCCTAGTATTGCTAACACATTGAAGAGCTGCATTCATAAAGCAAGTATTTCCCAGATTATTCAAACCAGTAGCACCTTTTTCTGTGGGACCTATAACAAATTGTAATTAGCATATGAACTCTGAAGAAGGTCTTACTCTATAAATTCAAATGAAGCAACAACCCACCTTGACTTTTTTGATCAAACTTCGCATTCATGACATTGGACATTTCTTCTGGCCATGTTTGGTCTTTGTTACGAACTGAAACATAAACAAAATTATTTGTTATAGCAGTTGTAAAAATTGCGATTGCCATGGAATTCATCCCCAAAATGCAATTGCTTAATGGTTTTTGGTATTTTGACTGGTTTTAGAAACGATAGTACAGAAAAATCAGATACGTATCTTTTTTCACTTCAATGAACTATATTTTTATAAACATCCTACGATTTTGCATCTGCTAGAGATTTCAGTTTAAAATTTAAACTAATGAAATAAATGAACTCAAGATGGGATATTAATATTGAAAAAAGCTTGCCTTCTATTAGAATTTGTTCATTATCTTCAATACCTAACTGCAAAAGGGTATAATTTTCATCATCCAAAAGTGTCAGATTGCTCTAAAAAAGAAAATTCATAATCAAAATAATGCCATTATAACAGAAAACTTAAGTATTTACCCAGAAGAAACTTATTTTACAATTGACAGTAACATCTTCATCTCTAACCCCAACTTATATAGCTTATGAAAGGGTTCATTTTCTAAGAGGGTATTTGTGACAATTCAAAATTATTAACAATTTAAATTTACATTAAAAAATTCAATATTTAGCATTTCTGAAAGTGAGTATCTCATGGAAACTGGCATATCAAATTCAATACTCTTGCCTCAAACAAACTTGAAAATGAGGATTTGTTAATAGAATATTGTATGATGCATTTAACAAGACGCTTGGTGACCTTGAAAAAGGCATTTTGTTTTGGACAAGTTTTACATAAATAGTTACACCAAGAAGGTTTAAAATTCTACTTGCAACTTTCAGATCAATGATTCTTAGATTCAATGGAATGAATGAATGCACACAGGGTTCCCACTCAATTTCAGAAATAAAATTCCTTGACTTTTCCAGGTCAATTTTTAAGATTTTTCGGTAAAAGAACTAGCCATTCACGGCACTCTTCGGATACTTCTTGCATTTTTGAACATATAGTTTTAAATAAATTGGCTATTTTTTTCGCACAGCAAAAATCGACAAACATTAAAAATTTTCATTTTTCAAGCTATTTTTAATGATTTTCCAGGCTTTTGGCCAGAATGAGCAATTTTCCCTGACTTTTTAGGTAAAACTTAAATTCCCTGACCCATGGGACATTGAGGAAAATTAACAGCATAAAAAAGTACCCGGGATCCTTACATCATCTTTATAGAGCCATAGCCTGGTTTCTTCTAACCTGAGCCGTAGTCTCATGCAGATGAATTCAAACACCTGTCGAAGAGTGGCCAGGTGACTAAAAGAAGCCAAATAGGCTAGGTAACGCTTGTTCACAGGTGGAATCGAGCTTACGTACATGGAGGGATTATTACCTGAAATAGAACACAATTTTGATACAATTGTTAACATCACTACGAAATGATGTTACAAATTCTACCATTAAAGTTAGGGAAAATTAATTTTCCCAAAAGTACAAGTACAAAAGACTTACTAAAGCCCAAAGTATTTGAATTTGAATTTAGGCATTTGTATTTTGCAAGTGTGATATTTCTTTAAAATGACAACAAACTTAATTGGCTATTACCCTAAACTTTTAACACAAACTAGAGAGACATGAGCTATAATATTTAAATGCATTAATATTAAATCTTTTTGTTTTTAATGTTTATGAACTTTTATGAGTTTCAACTGTAGTTTCCACACAGAAAACCTTTCATCTTATGAAATCAGTTTTCAAACCACACAAAAAATGCAGGTTATCTAATCTTGCAATCATTATCTTACACCTGAGGTGGAAAACCGTCAAACAGTCAAGAAACGCAGCAAATTTAAATTTCTTTTTCTGATAAAATTAGTAAATGCTCTGAGAAACCTTTTTTCAAGGCAATAAAAACCTCTACACAAAAGGGCTTAATACAGTAAAAAAACCTTGATTATACGAGCCCAGATTATTCAAGTTCGATTCTATGGAAGGCAAGGGCCCACCCTGGGCTGTCTGGCCATTGAGGAAGGAAGGAAGGAATAATCCTGTTACCTTTTTTAAAAAAATAGTGAATCATTGCTGTAAAAGTATAAAAATTAAGGAGTTTTAAAAAATAAATGCAACCCTATCCTAACATTACAGGGTTGCCAACCTGAGACAACGCTCATCTGTAATCGCCCCCGCCCGAAAAAAAAATTCCGGCGTGACCCCGTGGCTTGCCGACCGACGCCACGCTTTCTGCACGTAGAAAAATTGCCCAATCTTTTGAAAAGTTTTAGAAAAGTCCTGAAAACGCAAATATTTGAGAAAAGAAGGCCTTTTTTTCTCTCCCATGAATCAATCATCCATGTAGATTAGAATATTCTAAGTTCCGATTGATTCCCCCTTCTTATTTCCCATCTCATCATTTACTAGCGACTAACGTTATTGTTTTTATTCGCAATTCTAAAATAAAAAATATATATATTGTAAGGATTGAAGCTAAAAAGAGAGAATTGAGAAGAAAAATTTAATACATTGTTGTAAAAATATAGTTAGCGTAGTTTCTGTAGTTTTTCTAGCTTTATCCGTAATTGCGGAATTCTGGGCCGAAATGCGTAATGATTCCGCAAAATCTGGAATGGTTGCCATCTCTGACATTATAAACATCTGTATAACTTTGGTATATATGTTAAAATATACATTCATACCTACAGATTGAAATTAATTATGATTTTGGCTTTAACAGGGTTTTCTCTGGTCGTACAAGTTAGGCTTGGTCCACATTAACTTATATAAACGTGACTCTACTATATACGGTATACACTTAATACAGCTTAAAGTCTAAGTGAATAGAATATGTGGTACATGAAAAATGAAGGGATTAACATCATATAAACATGATTTTACTCACCATAAGTTGCATTGACATTTCCAACAGTAGAAGCCCATGGGTTAGCCACCGGGCGTCCAGAATTGGCTTGATGCCTGTACAGCTTTAATGTCACAAGATATAGTTCTAGTTCAGGAATACCATTACGAGGAAGAATAACCTAGGAATTAAGATATTAAATAAACAACCAACTACAGAAATATTACCATGAAAAATCACCATGAATAAAACAATTTTCTATTTTAAAATTAAAATCTAGTCTTGAAACATTAAGTAATTTTTATAAAAAAAATCATAAAAAGTGATATTTTTAAGATGGCTTTTAAGCAATTTTTTATAACAAAAAAAATTTCCCAAGGCAAGATTTTTCCAAACCAATGATAGAAAAATTGTTTTACCAAGTTTAAAAATTATAAAAAATACTCCAATCTATGTTGGTTGACATACTTGTCTTGGCAAAGGTGGGGATCCGCCATACCATTGTGATAGGGCTCTCCAAACGGCTTCTGGCACTAATTCAAAATCTCTTCCTAAGACAAGTGGTGGGTTTTTGCGGAGTCTTCCACCCTCTCCAGTTAAAAATATTACCTGAAACAATATGGCAGGTTAAATCATCTCATTGTAGTGAAACAATCTTTAATCGCACTCAGGTGCGGATCCAGCACAGCTCCAAGGGGAGGCACTTTTCCAGACAAGATCCCCTTGTGGTACCATTTGGGGTATGGGGTCCTCCCCCAGAATAAATTCAAAATTTGAAGTGAAAAAGTAACTCATTTTTAGATACATTTTAGAGTCAAAGGGGGACACTTTTCAATACCATTACCTTCACTTTTTGACCCCAAAAGTCAAAATATTGGGGATTTCCTAAAAATTATCACTTAAGATCCCCTTGTGGTACTAATGGGGGGTCCTTCCCCAGAAATAATTTTGAAATTAGACCTGTAAAAGTAGTGTTTTTACTTATTTTAAAAACCTTTTTGGGTTCCCAAGGGGGGCACTGTCCAGAGTTCCACCCTCCTGGGTCCGCGCCTGATCGCACTACAAAAAGTTTTCCCACATTTTTGAAGGATGAGTTCTTCTATAAATGCTTTCTTTGCATACAAAGTAAGTGTTTACTGTCAGTAGTAATTTGAAAGTATAATTAAACACACATTCTCAATATTTAATTGTAAAAGAATAAAACTCATAAAAACTTAAGATGCTCGAGATTTTTCACAACAAATTCTGTACCAAATTTTTATTTCTTAAGTCATAACTCATCTCTTTACTAATACATTTTCTAATCATGCTGTCACAAAAACATGAATAATATCAAACTATAGTCAAAAGCTAGAAATTTCAATTCCAGTCATGGTCAGTGCTTAGTTTATTTATATAATTAAGCAGATATTTTAGTGATTTATATTTTGTGGTGACATAAAACCTAATCGTAAAAGTGAAATGTCCTCCGAAACTCTTATTAAGAAAAAAATAGTACCTTTAACGTATTTTGCACAATAAGTGAGGAGTTGTCTATAGAGGTTGGACGCTGAGGAACATGGGATAAATTTCTTCTAAGGACATTTGGCGAATGGTTTGGTGTTCTCACTAGTTCAGGAGGCTGAAATACAGATAAAAAAATAAGATATATAATCAGCCAGAAAGAGCCAGACCAGAAAAATAAAACATAACTAATTATTCTTAGACAAAATTAATAGCTATGAATTTAACTTGCAAAAGAAAAATAAATTTATTATTTTGAAGAATCATTTCAAGTAAAAAAGAAATTAAGTGGGGTTTGTTCCTATAATGTTGAATTTAACTTAATGAATAAGTTCCTTGATATTAAATCTCTTCATTTTATGATATTTTCCCCCAGTTTTTTTCATCTTGGATATGTGGAAGGGGTATTATTTAAATATTACTTGTTTTATTAAATTTTAAAAGAAAATAGAGGGATAGCACTATGAATTTTTTAGCACTTACTTCAAAGGGTTTCAGCTGATTACATGCCAAAAATTAGACATTTCGGACCGCAATTTAAATTTCTGCGATTTTTTTTCTGATGTTCGACTTAGACGCGTAAAGTGTCCGTCCCCTGTGGAAATTTTTTTCTACTCACGTGCCGTCCCGTGAGAGCGGCTCAGTGCTAGAGTCGCCTGTCGCGAAAGGGTTAAAGGCTGTTGTGTAATTAAGTAATTATACCTTACCAACTATAAGTATATCACCTCACCTGTATAAATATATACAAGCAAGTAACACCTCACCTATCCAAAGTGTTAACCCTTCTGATTATAACCATGCATTACATGCCTGTTGTTTGTTTACTCTTTTTGATTACTTGATTTGAATATCAGGTTAGGGAAGTTTAGCTTTATGCAAATTAAGTTAAAGAAGAAGACAATATGCAAATCAGTTTTCCCAGTTTCAGGAAAGAAGTAAAGTGAAGTAAGGTCAGGTAAACAGCAGGCATGTGATAGGTTGACTTGGTATATAAATACTAGCTTTGGGTTTTGAATTACTACTTTTCTTCTACTTCTATTGTCATTCAAGCACCTTTGAGTGTTGCTTTACTTTTACCCCACCTCAAGGGTGGTTGTCTTTTAGGTTTGTTTAATGATGCAGGTCATCATGTAACTATAAGCCACCTGCCATGTGAATCTCTATGTTAAAAGTTAAGTATTTACAATTGCTGTTTGCCTTCCATTTGAAATTGTTATTTATAGTTAAAGTGTTCAGATTTTAATAATGTTTAAAATAAATAATTTAGTTTTTAAACTTCTGTCTTTTCAATTGGTGTACTGATCCACGGCTATCATTTTCGTTTTGAATTTGATAACAAAGGCCTTAAAACCAGAAAAATGTTGAATTTATTTTTGAAACTGGGCAGATTTTTAAGGTTTTCCAGTTCTGCACACAGCCACTCTGTAAAACCATAAGGCTCCCTCACCTGCAGGCTGTTGCTCTTTTTGACTCCATTCCCGTCGAGGCTTCGCGGAGACAAGACCACAGAGCTCCCGTCGCTGCTCAACGAGCTGAGGATACTGCTGATGCTCTCGGAGAGGGACGCGCCCGAGGCCACGGAGGCTTCGTCCGAAACGGACGTCACGCTCGACAGCACCACGTTGGAGGTACCGTCGTCCGTTTGGGCAACGCTGCCCTCCACTCGTCGCTGCATTTTGCTGTTGCGCTTGAGGCTGCCAGAGGGGTATGTAGGGGTGCAACAACCGCTTGCCAGTGGACCCTGGAAATCAAAACATGTGAAAAGGGTTGTGAGTTGAAAATTAGGGAGGCGTTTTTTCGCCAGTTTTAAAAAGTACACGGGAGCTCAGGATTTTAAGGAGAATGAAATCATACATGTGATAACAGACAAAAAATTGGCGGAAAATATTTTTAAAAAAATTCGATGGCACCTAAATTTTTCTTCATTTTAAGTAGAGGGGGTCCATCGGCTTCTACTTCCCGAGATCTAGGTGGTTGGGCTTTTATGGCACATGACCCAAGACAGGGTATAGTCCTAGATCTAGGATTCAATATGCTAGATTCATATTCTTTAGCTTAAATCTTAACTAATTTTCATATTACTTCGATATTGTTTTAATTTTTCTTTTTATTTTGTACTAGGATCCACTAGCCGTCAGAGTTTTTGGTAAAACGATTGGAAAAAAGAGAAAGTGTAATTTCAGTTTTGCAAATCGAATTGTCAGATTTTAATTTTTCTAAGCAAATTGGCGGATTTCTGCCAATTGGCGGAAGAATCACATGTATGATGAAATACTTCAAACTTGAATAGACCACCCATAAAACTTTTTTAAATTTAATAGAACCATGAGAAGTATATATTAGATGACTCATTTGATTTCGATTGGACTACTTCAGGAAAGTAAGGACATTAAGGAGTAATTAATGTACTTTAGGTCCCTTTTGTAAGGAATAGGGATAAATAAGGATTATTAAAGATTGTGTGAACCCTGTTACTGATACACCAGGGCTCCTAACTATTACAGAAAAGGTTACTTTTCCGGCACCTTTATTTCTAGAAATTGAGCCCTGCTTAAACATAATTACATTTTTTCTGCATGTTTTACCTTCAACTTGAAATAAAACACTTTATAGGTATTTCAAAAGAAAAGTTTTGAAAAATGTGAGAAAGGTATAAAAATAAAGAGTTTTTACAGCATTAAATATGACAAAAGGAATTCTTGAAAAGTGCATGAACCCTGGTTCTAACAGAGGATATTAGCGAAAGTAAGACATACAAGTATTAAGTGGAAGTGCATTAAGCAAACAATAGTGGAAATAAGTGTAACTTTTCTTTGCTTTGGACTGGAAAATCCAATACAGCTCATGGCACAGCGTTGAATAAAGTTTATGAAACAAGCCACACACAGGAAATTGTGTACAGCAAGTTTGTTAACATACTTAATGACAATTACTTTTGATTACCAAAACAAATCAATACCTGGAAATCTACATATTCATTCCATGACATCCACCAGTCGCTGGCTATCAAATACCAAAACTGTCCAACTTGCATTCCCCTTTTTTCTTCCCTGTCTATCCACAACCTGCAAAAAGTTAAAACACTAAGTATTGTTTCAATGGTAGGCAATATTTAAAGGAGCACAAAATATTATTTTTAACACTTTCAGTCTTGTATCCCAAATTTTCTACAAGATCTATCTAGGTGGCGCTAGCATCTCCCACCCAGCAATATTTCCTACACGTCATATGTTTGTTATACTAGAACTGATTTTTTTCCAACTTCCATTGTGCTCCCGAAAAAAAAAAGTATTACGAATTTCGAAATAGTTTAACTACTGGTAGATAGGCAAGTGCTTAAATCGGAAGTCTTGCTGGGTGGATCTGGTTTTTGTTTACAGACTGAGACAGAATTCCTCCCATGAGATTCAATAGTAATTTTTGACGGTAAAAGTGAAAATGTTTTAATGAAATGTTTAGAATATAACGGTTAGAGAAAACAAAAATACCACTTACTAAATTCCTTAAAATCAAGTGATTTTTTATCATCTGAATCAATCCAACTGTAATACTAAAAATTATTTACCTGATTATTTCCCCTTCATCTTCTTTGGTATATGGCCTTAGACCAAATATAACATGGCACACCTGTAAGAAAGCTTAGTTAGATGTCATAAATTAAATTTTGCAAAAATTAAGCATGCCTATGATTTACTTACTTGAAATAAAGTGCTCAGAAATTCTACAGGTAAATTACTGCCAACTGTCCAGAAAAGATATTCATCCAAAGTCAAAGCACCAGCCTATTTATACCAAGTGTAAGAGATTTTAAAAAACAGCAAAAGCGGTTTAAAAAATTAAGACAGAGAAGAGTCAGAATTAGTCAAGACATTATTGCTCCTCAAAACTGAGTTAGATCAGAGTAAGTAGGTTTTCTTTTGTCCCTTCAGTAATCCAATTACTTGATTCTTATCTTTGTTTTAAAACTAAATTCTTGCTAGATTGAGCTAACAGTTAGTGAGTTTGGCTGTTATTTATTTAAAAACAATTAAATTTCTGAACCTTGACATTAATTCAACAGAAATTTCAATTGAAAGAAAAATCTAATAAAAATACTAAAACATAATTTTAAATTCAATAGAATGAGGATTGGACATTCTATTCTTGAGACATACCTGCTTTGGATCATGATTGGCCATAATTTCATTAGCTATTTCAGTGACCTCAGAATTTGATAATGGTGCCTAAAATGATTTATTTCATTCAAAAACAAACTTCAATATAACATATGTTTATATTTCAATAAGGAAAACTTAAAACATTTACTATTATATCATTTAGTTTAAAAACTGTATGAAAATGAAACTAGAACAAATTTCAATGATCAGTATCAATGATATAATTGTACAATTTTTCCAGTTTGGATAACAGAACTATAATGATTACATGAAAATAAAAAATTAGAAAAATCATTATTTAAAGTTTGGTGACTGTAATTAAAGTATGAGAAAGGCTAATTTAAAGGCTTCTTACTCAATTAAAAGTATCTACTTAACTTTTTGGGAACTCAAACATGCAGAAAGAAACTTCATTTAAGAGATAAAACTAAATGACTTACTACTGTTTCATTCTTTGTTAGGTTTCTGCTCTCATTTTTCACAAATAAAAGGACATTGACCATATGTTTGACTTCAACCTCAGATAAAATGCCATCACGGTCCTGGTCAAATATTTTGAAACAGACTGAAAAAAAAACAATAGGTAAAAGATTAAAGTTCACCCAGACCAATAAATTATTAAAAATAATTTTCTTTCTTCAATACTAAAAATTCATTCAGACACTATTTTTTCACTTTTAAACAGCACAAGTAAAATTATGCTTATTAGCACACATCTAGCAATAAGCTATTTTTACATGCATAAAATTTATTCACTTTATTGATAAAGATAGGAAGAATTTTCTACATTTTTTAATTTTAAATTAATTTAACCATTATTATGTCCCATTCAATTCGAGTATACTTTATGTTTCGTTAAATGCATTTTGAATCTATAACCAGTTAGAATATTGAGCAAACCATAATCTTAAACAATAAGACCTGGACTTACACTTCTGTCGTTCAGTGAGAGGTCCTCGACAGCAGGCAGATATGCCACATGCCATTTCTTTAAAGTCAATATGTCCATCCTGGTTCTCATCAAAAGCATTAAAAATGCCTAAAGTTAAAGAAAGCTATTAGATTATTTTACTCTTTAGAATCACACATTTATGTTCGAATACTATAACCAAGATTATCAAGACCACAGAATGGCTTAATATTACATCTGTCAGATATTGTCCCCATTAATTTAAAAGAACCTTCAGTTTGCCTAGTATATTTTTAGAGGCACTAATATATGCATTCTCTTTTGTCATTGAAACTGGAGAATGCAAACTGTTGTTAGGCCTTAAAAAACACCTAAAATCATCAAAATTGTATCTTTTAGTGATCTTGTGGCAATAACTTATTGTTATTAAAATTAAATGTCATTTTATCCTCATCTTTATAGCTTTAATCCAATGCTCAAATCAAACTTTTTTTAAAAAAAAGGTAAAGGTAGAAACATTTAGAGAAAACCTTTAGATATGACAGGATAAGTGAGGATATTCAGTAAAAAAGGAATTCAGTGTACCTTCACATAGAACTAAAGGAATAGGAGGACATATCAAAGGTCTTAAAGTTTCTAAATCCAATCTCCCACTTCTAGATTGAGTTTTCAAGATCCAGTATCTTTTTTCTAGGTCTATAATATCTGTTTCTTGTACTGAAATTATAAAAGTACAAATGAGGTTAGACAGTTTGGATTATTAAAAAAAACAGGCAAAAACTACTAGACTACAATGTTTCATGACAATTAAAAAGTAAGCTAAGAGCATACAAAGTAGTTCTTAGTGCAATTTTTTAATTTTGAATGAAATTGGGCACTTAACTTTAGAAATGCGATTAGTTTGTAAAATCCATGCATTTATATTCACATTTTGAGCCATATAATTTTCATAAAATGTTATATATTGTTGGTTTTATGGTGTATAACATTCATTCAGAACTGAATGAGCTAGCCAATAAGAACTCAGACTATGTTTGTCTTGACAACATTGTCAAGAAAGGTTGTAAGCTAGTAGTTTTTTTTAATTTTAATGCATTATGTTTACTCTAATGTGTTTTTTCTTACCAAAAACTAATTTGGGAAGAAAACAGTTTTAGACAGCAAGATTTATCAGTTATTATACATAAAAATTTTATGATTATTTTACAAAAAATAATCTTATAATGGTTATTTGGCTTTACTTTCAAAAGTATTAAGTCGAATAAATGTAAAAATACAAAAAACGGGCAAGGTTACCTTTTGTTTAGAAAGCAATGTAGTTCTTATAGATAAAAGGAAGTGGTGCAAATTTATTTACCATATATAAAAGATCCTCATTAGTTAAGATCATCCCATTGAATTTAAGAAAATGCAAATATCAGCCAAAAATTTAAGTTCATAAGCTAATTTCTCAAATAAAGTTTGAAAAATTAATCACTCACACAAATTTCAACAATGGGTAATTGTGGCGATTGGCTTATCGTTAAATAGAGGTCAACAAGTATTATTAGATTATTCATTCTCATACTTACAATGAGTGACTCCAGCTAATGTTTGGTAGAATGTTGGGGTCTCTAGCTCATTGGACAGAGTGACAGTGCTTTTCTCTAGCAAAAGCCACCTAGTCAGGGAGGTGGCTTCCCGCCGATGTAAAAGCCAATCCTTGAACTCATCGAAAGTAACTCTTTCACTCTATAACGATTAACATGAATGGTAATTACAGTTTACTTAATTTTAGAGACAAGTTAATATTTTAAGGTTCAATTCCGTTATTTGTCCTGATAAAATAGTCAAGCTGTTTTATTGTCAAAATAGAAAGAAACATTGTCAATTTTTATTCTTGTTATCAACTAACACAATATTCAAATAAGTTGATTTGCAATTTTTGTTGATATATATTATTTGGAACTTATAAAAGTTCCAAATAACAGAGTCAATTTTCCAGGCAATTTTTATCAGGACAGATAACAGAATTAAACAATATTTTTTAGCCTTTAAAGATAGTTTGGTTTTTGTGCATGATGTTCAAAACAAATTTTTATTCTATATTCATACAATAAATATAGAAAGCATACTAATATGTAAAAAAAGTAAAGAAACCTAGCCATTTAAGGGACCATTAAGGTCATTTAAGGGATCATTTTGAAATGTTATAAGAAAATTTAAAAGCAGATTTTTTAGCATTAGATTTATTGAAAATATTTTTGACCAATGAACATTAAATGTATGAAATTATCAAGTGCAAGAAACGATAAATCTGTAGGTTTCACAGTAATAATGGCTACCATTTTTATTGAATACACTTTAAATTCAAATAGATAATGATAATTTTTTTAAAAATATACTATTAGTGAGATTTAGGGCCTTACATCAGAGAAACAATCGGCAATGGCTTCAGGAACATATCCATTATCACAGGCTTGGACAAGTCGAACTAGATCATCTTTATACACATGAGTGCCACTTTCGTTGCAGCACAGGCAGAAGATAACTAAATTAAAAACATTTTTAAATGTTAGCAAAATAACTAAATCTCAGGCTTTATAAAACTTTTAAAAGTATTGTCAAGAACACATCCATGATTTAGTCTTTTATTCTAAGTGGGCAGATTGAGTTGTTTTTTAAAAATCAAAATGTTTTAGAGTATTTTCAAGTGGTATTTACTCACTATAGTTAAAAAAAAGAATTTAAATTTATATTTTACCAATTGAATATTTTTATTCATTGCCCAATATTATTTTGTGAGAGATTTGCATTATGATTTGATCATGCTGTTTTTAAATGAAATTTTAGCCAGTTAAATAACCCACCCAGGTTATGTTTGAACTCTCAGTATCAACTACATGAAATAACTCTGTAAAACAAACACACAAGGACTTCTATTTAACCCCAGTTGTTGATGAAATGTGCATTGGGGGATGAAAAATTTCTGGAATAACACCTAACTATTTGCAAATGGGAGATAACAGTCCAACTCGGCAACTGATAAGAAAGGAATGTGTTTATTGGTTATTTTTTTAGGAATCATCAGTTATGATCCTTCGAGTCTTGCTAGGTATATATTTTTCATCATTTGACATTTTCATTAATCAGAGAAAACTACATTTTTTAAAAGAAATGCCACAACTTGAAAATATCTTCCTTTTGAGTACTGTCATTGCTTGAAATTCTTTTTCACCAAATGAAAGTTGTGGACTGTCATTAAAAATCATTACTCAGCACCTAGTATCTTGTCTTGATGCATTTTTTCCCATGACTAGGTAGATTTTTCATAATACCTACCTATCGACACTTTCGGCAGATTAAAACTAATGAAGATAGTTGTAATAATGTAATTTAATCAAATTCATGGGTGGACAAATGTTCATACTTGAAGGTAAATATACATTGACCCAAATATTTTTATCAATGTTTGGCATTAAATTACATAATTTTCCTTTGTAAAAAGCACAGGCATATGAAAGGTTATCAATACCTCTCCAAGATCTATAATTTATCTCTAACTTGTGGGAGAATTTAAATAATATAAGTTGAAACTCACATTTTACTTTTTCTGATTCTTCTCCTCTAGTTAAGAGAACCAAGCCAGACAAAAGGTCTTTGAATGATATCCCTTTACTTGTCCCTCCACAGGCTTGAAATATATACTGAAAATCAAAACAGTATAATAAATATATAGAGCTTGATCATTTCTAGGATTAACAATCATATCTCCTGCCATTTATGGGCCTCACTTTCTCAGGAGCCGCACCCCCTTTGCCTTGAATCCTTGTGGAACTTGGGTATTCCAAGTGGCACACGACAACAACAACAATTATATCATAAGTGCTAACATGAGTTTTGTAGGTTAAAATCACCCAGCAACAAAATTGGCAAGTTGGGATTGGATATTTTACCATCCCTTTTACAACCTATAGCCTTTGAGAAAATCTCATTTTAAAATCTGGCCACCTTGGCTTTCCAATATATTTTTCGACTCATTCATTAAGACAGCAATTTTCTTCCGTAAGTACCAATTTAAACAAAATAAAAATGGTTTAAATCAAGCTGTAGAAAGATTCATACTTAGAATGAAACATTTTTGCTGAAAATGTTCCCATAACAACCTTACTTATAAATAAAGTTAATGGTTTTTTCTTCCAAACATTCAGTACTTAAAATTATTCCAAGTAAAAATGAGATTGAATGGAAAATTTTTTCATCACAGTACCTGTTTTAAAAATACATCTCTATAATTTATCTAAACTTGTGACAGTTAAAAGTAATACAATCCATTAAAACTTGTCAAGACGTATGCAAAACACATTTACAAGAAAGTTAATAAACAAATATCAATTTAATTTCATAACAATAATATGTACCTCAGCAAGTTTTAAGGGGACGAATTCCCCAAGGACATCTTTGATGAAGCCAGGTTTTGTTATTACACAATTCAAGTTCGCTGACCGCTTGAAAGCATCTCTCAGCCTTCGAAGCTCTGCATCAGTCACTAAAAGAAATAAAAATTGAAAATAAAGAGTTATGAAGCAATGTTGGTATAGTAAAGGAAAAAATTAGGCTCTTCCATAGCATAAAATGTCAAAATATATAACAAATACCAGTGCTGTGTTGGAAAAACATATTTGGGGTCTCCTATCTTCTCCTTTTTTTTGTGCTTTAGCCCCATATTTCAAAGAGACATCCGAAATATTTTCGGGATAGCTTCCTCCACCACGCTCCTGCTCAATATGTTAATTTGTAATAGAGTTTGACATAACTACCCTCTAAGCTGTATCACAGAGAATGGTAGTATTTTTAAATGTAAATATTATTAAAAATGTAAATGTTATTTCCTTCACTTTTATTTAGAGATCTGAAGTTGTAAACTTTTGTTTATTGTCATGCCAAATGCATGGTTCTAGAATTTTAAAGGACATTTACTAAGAGGAAACATTACTTACAGATATCGCATTTTCTTTTGAAATCTTTTACACTTAGGTACCTATTACAATACAATTCCTTAATCGGTCCTGCCCCATTAAAAAATGACACAGCTGTTTTGAGCAAATTTTTAATTATATACCTACTATTTAAAATATGCTGTTACATTAAATCTCTTAAATCTTACAAAAGTCTGAAAAATCTCATCCCTGAATTTTCTTAGAATTACTTGATGAATACCAAATATTATCAAAAAATTACTGTCAAAATGCCATCTATTTAATATTTAAATCTACTGGTTTGCTTTAAAAAGGCTTTGTACTAATTAGCTATAATATAAAGATTGCATAAAATTATTATCCCTATAAGTTTAAACAATTGTCGCCAAATCTTACATAGTACTGCAAAGGAGATAAAATGTGGTTGGTAGCAGGGGTGCAGAAAATGTTTCAGGGTGCAAAATTTCCCCAGAACACATTTTTTTCTCCAAAATTTCCCCCAAAATGAGGTTTCATTAAAAATAATGTAGTTTTTTCAATTATTAAACTTCTTTCAGATTCAATAATTTTCGCATTATCCATAGATTTAAATTTTAATGTTATTTATACTCTCCTTTTTAGTCTTTCTTAAACACTTATAATCTTATAGCTAAGAAGTGCCTTTTCTTAAAATATGAAAAACTGTCTATTTTTCTCAAATTTAAGCTAAATGTAAACTTCTCCTCAATTAACTTTTTAGAAAAAAACATCGGTGGGACAAGAATGTAATTATCGTGAAAATTACCCATTCTGCAACAAAAACGTTGTTTTTTCTGCATATCAACCGAAAAGCAAGGAAAAGCCAAATTTCAGGTATTCACCTAGAAAACTAAGATTTATAGCGCAGATCGGTAGCTTTCCGACTCAACATCCGTAACTCCGCAGTTTTCACCCGATTTTGTTGAAATTGGAGGTTATGATGCAGTCCCCAAAATATTTGTTTGTCAGCTAATGATGATTGGATTTTTTTAGTTTTTCTTTCTATCTTGGACAAAAATTTCCCCAGAGCTGCTTAAATTTCCCCCGAACCTCGTTCGGGCGTTCGGACATATTCTGCACCCCTGGTTGGTAGAACATATGTCAATGTATAGTTTGGGTTTTGTTTCTTTTTTGCAACTTTACTTGATTTGGGGAAATTTTGCCAACTTGGCATGACTTCATTCAATGAACCCAACTTATTAACCCCTTAACTGCCGTCAACGTAAATATACGGTTGGGAAATCCGGAGTGTTAAGTGCCAATGGCGTATATATACGCTTTGTAAAAGTACGATTTGTTGCACTAGCCAAAGGCTGTGTTTTTACCAAAAATAATACCAGGAATAACCTTGAGAGTGTTTCCAAAGGAATTTCTTATTTCTGTGAAGTAGGGGGGATGAATTTGAACTGCGTTTTTTTCTTTAGCCATAAAAATAAAAAGCAGTTAAGCTATGGCCTGTGTTTCTTTTATTCATTTTTATGGTATATTTTGTGTCTAACACTTCCGTTTTAGTTCCCTTTGAATAGAAAATGGATTTTTATTTATTTTTTAATTTGTTTGTCTGCAAGGAATAAATAAAAATGCTTTTAACAGATTGATTTTATTTACTTCTTATTTATAATTTTTTCTTTATTAGCTCATGTTTCTGGTTTTAACTGGTACTCCATACATTGAGAGAGTGCAATTTCTTTATAATGAACAAAATAAACAGTCTTTTGAGTAGTTAATGAATTGAAAAAGAAACGCGAGCTCTGCAAAATTGTAAGTACGCGCGCACGGGAGAAAAACGCTGGCACTGGAGATCCACTTGCTGCTGATTTTCGTGGCAGTTAAGGGGTTAAGAATTCCCCAAAGTTTTTTAAAGATATATAGTAGTATTCTTAATTAAGTGTTCCACTATAAAAACTAATGACATAAATGGAAACAAACTGCTTAAAATTATGATAAAAGTAGAAACAAATTGAAAATGTTTATTGTTCTCTAAATTCTGTTTTTAAGTTTTTTCATTCTCAAAGAATTGACAATTAAAAAGAATTATGTAGGTGTTAGGTTAATATTAATTAACATTTTTCTATTACCTCCCTATTATACAACATTTTAAAATAAGACAGACTATTTGGGAACTATTGCAAACAGATTAAATTCTGAACCATTTATAAAATATCACTTAAAGGCATTCTATGACCGTAAATACAAGAAAACTTCCTAAGAAAATGATTTATAACATGGAAATTCCGAAACATGTCATTAGGGGAAAAACTATTGATTTTTCAGTAGGAATAACACTTCTCAGTTTCGATTGAATATATCTCAATCAAAATGCTTGAAAATAAGAAAACATACCCGATCATTGCGCTATTTAAGCACTAAGATGATGAAAGTTTACTTCAGTCGGAAAATTCTCATTAATCATTATCTAAGAAAACAGGAAATAACCCGATGATCCAACTACACGAAGAAAGAGCATTGGCTTAACAGTAATGGTAACGATGAGATAATCGTACATCGGTAATTAATATTTATCGAAAAGTTAGGTAAACAAACATTTATAACCTTCAAAAAGGAAACCTTCCGAATGAAGTATTTATAATCGATACATAACACTTCATCCCTACACATCGGAAGTAAATGTTGTCGAAAGACGTGAAGAATTTATTGAGAAATTTCACAAAATTTTCCTTATTTATTATCACATGTATTCACACAATTCGAAAATCGTGATCTTAAGCCTAGTAGGCTAGTGGGTTATTGGGTGATAAGGTATTCATTTTAACCACCCAAATTCATCGAAATGTCACCCACCTCTTTTAACAGCGTCTTCATACGATATACAACAAGGTTTAGAGTCCTTAGCTCCCATTTTAAACAACGAAAATTCGTCATTTAAATGAGATTAAAACTTTCACGCTGTACATTCCTTAGAATTCCGTCTGCACTTGGTTTGCTTACTGTAAAACACAATCACGAAATAAACAACATATTACAGACATGCCAGGTTTATCACATGACAAAAATAACAGGAAATTAAGTGCGCTCTTCCTGTAGCATAATGTTATTTGTTTTAAATTGATAAAACGTTTCTTTTAGTCTATTTATATGTTGAAAAATTATGTATTAAAAGTAAATTTGAACCGATAATTACATCTAATATATTCAAAATCATCCAAGATTTGATAAACTTATTTGAGATTATTTCAGTTTTTGCAATTTCTTTATCAATTCAATCAAAAGCAATCAAATAGCGAAAAACTTCAAACAATCCGGAAAAAATGAGCTATTTTCCTTTTATTTTCCATGTATATTCATATTATTAGAGAAACAGAACATGAGTTTTTAATACAGATCAAATTCTCGTAAGGTTGGTATTGGTCCATTTACGAGCAGAGTAGTTTACGAGAATCTTTAGTCCTCGTCAAGCCAATGCTAATTTCTCTTCTCATTGGTCGAGCAAAATTTTTGATAATGCTTTTTTTCTAACTTTATCCAATCAACGGTCATCACGGTAGGTAAGAGGAACAGCTCAGGACTGCACAAACTTTTAGCTCAAGTAGAGATGTAAAGGCGGAAAAAAACGGGTTTAATCCCAGGAATAAACCCGTTTTTTGGGGTTTATTCCTGAGTTTAAACCCAAAAAACCGAAACAACCGGGTTTATAACGGGAATAAACCCGAAAAACTGGGTTTATTCCGGGGATTAAACCCGGTTTTTCCGGCCTTTACATCTCTGAGCTCAAGTTCAAATAAGCAGTGTTGTACTAAGTTGGCAAAGTTTTTTTTATCCAATGACTAAGTAATAAAACTTTAATCGACATTTTTAGGACCTTAAACTGAAATATCTGAAATATTTCTTGTAAACAAATCACGATACTTTAAGTACAATACATTTTTCATAGTTGTTTAACAGTTTAGCTATGAAAAAAAAGTATATATTTCAGGGTTTCCGAATCAATGGGATTGATTGTGGTCAGGGGCAGGGGACAACATTGCACAAAAGGTGTCCCCTTTCCCCTCTAGTCCGGAGATGATGTCCCTTGGACAGTGTTCCTAACAATGTTCTTCTGACCAAAAGCGGTCATTGAGGGCTTCGAAAGTGGTTGGTGAATAAGGGTAGGTGCACACGAGCAACTTTTGTCTCTGTGACGGTTTTGTCAGTACCGTTCTAGCTATGAGCGAAAGGTAAGGACCGCACATGGTGCGACGCGACACATTCATGACAATTCTGTCCGTGGCTAACAAGATAGGGTAGGCGCACACGTGCAACTTTTGTCTCCGTGACAATTATCAACCTTGTCACGTCGCCGTTACGTAAAAAAATTGAGTGCGCAAACGGAACGTGACATTTCCCAAATTATTGCACCAGTCGGCAGTTAGTTGTGGAAGAGAAAGCATCAAAATAATCTTTCAGCTTAATTTTAAACAATATGGCTCAGGAACTGGAAAGCACACGTGAGGACTGTTTATTAGGGTGTATCGAAAAAAACTTTTTTTTGATTTTGATGATGCCTTAGTGCGGAAAAGTTGTCTAAGATGGCAAAGAGTACCTGTGAATTTTTTCAGAATTTTCGGATAATATCTTGAGGTGCCGCCAAGGCCCTGAAGGTCCCCATGTTAATCCAATGGAGCGCGCAAGCCAAGAAGGCCAAAAATTGGTTTTTCGCCCCTCATTTCTACCCTAATCACACGACGAATGTCTTCACTCGAGTTATGGACCCTATATGATCTAGGCTATCCGACAAAACTTGAATGATAGTCTAAATCTCTATATTATGTTGATTGTGGGCTCTGATTTGAACGAGAAAATACGCGATTTTCGACGAAATTGGAGCACTCAAAAAAACGTAATATAGAGATTTAGGCTGTTATTCAAGTTTTGTCGGATAGCCTAGATCATGTTAAGTCCATAACTCGAGAAAAGACATTCCTCGTGTGATTAGGGCAGAAATGAGGGGCGAAAAACCAATTTTCGGCCTTCTTGGCTTGCGCGCTCTATTGGATTAACATGGGGACCTTCAGGGCCTTGGCGGCACCTCAAGATATTATCCGAAAAATCTGAAAAAATTCACAGGTACTCTCTGCCAACTTAGACAACTTTTCCGCACTAAGGCATCATCAAAATAAAAAAAAAGTTTTTTTCGATACACCCTACTGTTTATATCAACAAAATCACGAAAATTTAGTTGTTCGATGACTTTTTGTCACTCGTGTGCGCAGTGCCATAGAATCTAATAGTCAGAGAAACTGTTTCGTCATGGGCCTGTCTCTAGAGCTACGGACAAAATTGTCACACATGTATCACGTCGTACCGTGTGCGGTCCTTACCTTTCGCTCATAGCTAGAACGGTACTGACAAAACAGTCACAGAGACAAAAGTTGCTCGTGTGCGCCTACCCATAGGGCCTAGGCGAAAGGATTTATCTGCCTTATAGATTCTATGGCCATGCGCACAATGCTGTAATTTTGGAAAATGTCACGTTCTCGTTTGCCCACTCACTTTTTCTCGGTGACAGCAACGTGACAATGATGCCTACTGTCAGGGTGACAAAAGTTGTTCGTGTGCGCCTACCCTTACTATTGTAAAGATATTGCCCGAATATGTAGGAACAACATTCAGCTCCCCTTTTTTCAAACCTATGTGTATTAACCACCGAAGATCAACTTTGAAGTGTCAAAATATTCTCTAGAAGTATTCTAAGTTAATATTCTGCCATGGCAACTCTGGGAGATAAGTGGCCAAGGCCCTTCGAGAGCACCTTATGCTAGTTAAATAAAACCTTTTGTGCATCCTAATATGTAAAATTTAACCCCCTCTAAAGCCATACCCCTCTTTATCCATAAGAGTCAAAAGGGGATCTGGAGGCATCTCCTATCTCCCCTTGGAAAATTTTGAAAACTAGAAGCAAAAAGGCGTTTTTTAGGCCCAATTGAGAAAGCAAAAATTTTAGGGAAAAGGTTTTTCATTTAAAATGTCAATATACACCAAATGAAATGATATTGGTCTGATCAAGTATTGATTGAAACAAATTTTGGTGCAGCTATCAGTTTACATTTTAGGCTTTGGGGCAAACTTTCATCACTGCGGGGGCAAAATAGACCACTGCGGGGACATTTGGCCCCGAACTTCCTACTTAAAAAATGGCCTGTCACAAACGGTCTCTTTTAATGAATTCCTGGTAAAGTACAGATATGAAATTCTTATCCAACGACCCAACCACCCAGATGTGTCTACGCCGGGCATATTTCTGTTCCCTCGGTTAAAATTCAGCCTGAAGTATTAGTGGTTTTAATTAGTCGGAAACTTTGCAGAGAGAAAAATTCAACGCGCATTCTGAAGTCTGACCATAATTTGTGTGTGTCGAAGAATTTTAGAAAAGAATAAATGGGTGGCATCTGCCGTTAAAACTGCAGAAGAAGGCTAATTTAAAAAGTATCAAGTGTCTTTACAATTTTCTTCAAATAAGTTAGTGTTTTATATTTTTTCTATATTTTTTCAAACTTTATAAGAGTTCTACATAGTAATGACTAACGGCTAGTGGGCCGAAACTTAATATTGTTTCTATTAGCAGTATTAGCACGTAAAAATGGAAAGAGCATTTTCTTGGGATATAGGTTTTAAAAGTATATATTTTTTAAATATTGTAGCTGTTTGGGTAGCCTGAATTAAGACTTTTTAAAGTCTTATACAGGGTGTATCTGAAATGGTGCAACAAACTTTCAGGGATGATAGTACTCATCAAGACGAACAAGAATCGGTATAGAAAGGGGGTCCCAGACCAAATCCCAGGGAGTTAAAAATGGAGCGACACCCCAAAAAAATCATTGAAAATTTCAATTTGTAGAAGAACAACTATTGGTAAAAACTTAATTATGGTCTCAAAAAATGTGGTTTAATATGATCTTTAAAATTACCACAAAAGTCTTCACTTTAAAATTTTTTTATTATGAAAAAAGTTAAAAAACACAAAAAAATGTGAAAACTCTGCCAAAACCTTATTTTTTATTTCGAAATCCTTTCTTTTGATTTGATAATCTGAAAGATCACAGTTGAAAACCCTTAAGTCCAAAGTTTCACTTAAATACAATCAATATTAAACGCTTGAGATCCTGTTAAAGTTTGTTTTTTGAGTGCGCAAACAGCTGTTCTAGAAACAGCTCTAGAAAACTCCTTGCGCACCCAAAAAACAAACTTTAACAGGATCTGAAGCGTTTAATATTGATTGTATTTACGTGAAACTTTGGACTTTCAACTATGTTTAGGTTTTCAACTATGATCTTTTAGATAATCAAATCAAAAGAAAGGATTTCGAATTACAAAATAAGGTTTTGGCAGAGTTTTCACATTTTTTTGTGTATTTTAACTTTTTTCAAAATAAAAAAAAATTAAGTGAAGACTTTTGAGGTAATTTTAAAGATCATATTAAACCACGATTTTTGAGACCATAATTAAGTTTTTACCAATAGTAGTTCTTCTACAAACTGAATTTTTCAATGATTTTTTTGGGGTGTCGGTCGCTCCATTTTTAACTCCCTGGGATTTGGTCTGGGACCCCCCTTTCTATACCGATTCTTGTTCGTCTTGATGAGTACTATCATCCCTGAAAGTTTGTTGCACCATTTCAGATACACCCTGTATATGTTCGTGTGAAGATTTCATGTGGATTTTAATGAATGATAGGACTATTTATTTATTTATTGAATGCAGCTTTATTTACAAATACATAATTGAATTATGACTAAATACACAGTTAAAAGTAATATAATAAAAACAAGAAACAAAATGTTCTTTCAACAATATAAACTTTTTCACAAAATGCAGTTGAATTAAATAAAAACAAAAATAAAGACTAAGAAACTCTTCACTATTCTTCTGCAAATCTTGTAAGTACTGGCTCCTTTGGTTTGTTTCTTCTAGTGCTCTAAAATAATTTTTTTAGTTAAGACATGAATATTACATTATATGGTTATAAGTCCTACGTAATCAGACCCTTTTACTATAAGGCAGTTATAGTTGGAGAAATGATAGAAATAAAAATACGGGGTAAATTTTCATCTGTAAATATCCATGTTTCATGCTTTAATAATTATGCCCTTTAAAATGTTATTTTCTGATCCTTCATAATGCATATAATGCCATGCAGACATTTCTAATAGGTGGAAGATGATGCATTACAAGGGATGGTAAAAATAATATAGATACTAGTGTGCTTTAATATAGATGGCGGTTATTTACATGGCTTGTAAATAATATGAAAAACAAACCCCAATGTGGGGTATGGGAGTACCCCTAGGTCATCAGAACAGTATAAGGGGGTCTAGGACCCAAAAATCGTGAGATTTTCAAAAAAGTTTTTTTGCTTTCAAAAAGGAACCATGTTTTTTCTGCTTAAACTCATGTTTGAATTATGTTTCTATGATAAATATAACCGGAGATACAATCATTTGTTTCCGGCTGCTTTGGTAATCAAGCATTATATTTTCAACATTCAAATCCGGTTTTCTCTATGATGTGTTCTTTCAATGTTTCTCATCTTTAAATTGATATAAGTCAAGAACCGTTAAAGGTAAGGGGGCATCCATAAATTACGTGAGGTCAAAAAGGGGGGGAGGGGTTTGGAAAAATCTCACCAAATCTCATCAAGGGGGGAGGGGGGGTCGGTGAAAAACTCACGTCAACTTTTTAAGTTCGAAATTAAACGATTTTTTTTTAAGTTTGAGAAGCTAATAATACCCACAGATAAGATACTGTTTTGATTTTTAGGCGGAATAATGTTCTTTTCCTCAAAATGCAAACGAATTGGATAGAAAATTATTTTTAAAGGTTGTAGGTAAATCTCACTTGGGGGGGAGGGGGGGTCCAGCAAAATCTCACTAAATCTCACCAAGGGGGGAGGGGGGGGGGGGTCCAGATTTTGGAATAAACACCTCACGTAATTTATGGATGAGGGACCGTTCAAATATTACGTAAGCACTTTTTTGGTCACTTTTAACCCCCATCCCCCCTTGTCAGCAAAGATAAGCAAACCTCAACCCCCCACTATAATTACGTAAGAAACTGCCGGACCCCCCCCCCGAAATTTTGAGAACCCTTTTAATAAGTACTGGTTTTTTCATCTTGACAATTAGGTGACTTATACGAAGAGCTGTCCTCTTTGGGTGTAACCCTATGGGTTCAAAGAGAGTCGAAACACTACTTTTCGGGGTTAAAATTTCAAAATGTTTGGGGGGTAGATCCCCAGAAAAAAGTGCTTACGTCAGATTTCCTATTCAATTTTTTGTTAAATTTATTTTTGGTTGACTATTGAAAATATTTATGCAAGAAACTAGAGATTTTCAAGAATGCAGTATCTTACGTAAGCATCACTCATATCCCCCCTCCCCCCCTTGTCAGCAAAAATAAGGAAAGAGCAAACCCCCTCCCCCCCCTTAGGTGCTTACGTAATATTTGAACGGCCCCTGACCCCTAAAGAGTTGAAATTTGAAATACATACTTTTTAAACATTTTACTTTAATTTGGTCAGGGGAAATTAAAAAATTTTATTTACTTTTTAAAATAGGATTTTTTAAAAGAAGTTGCATAAAAATTTCAAGAATTGTTTACTTAATTGTTCATATTTTTACAAAAAAATTAATATTTTTTAAAATGCCTTGACTAAAATAAAGATAATATGTTTCTGTTTGATTTAGTGAAAAAATTTTGAAAATTTATCAATAATATTTTCAGTTATATCAATTTTAAATGACCCCATTTTTTTAATGAATTTCAATTTTTAATTTTTTAAATAATGAAATAAATTTTAAATAATCTTTTTGAATACTTTTCTGATGTGATTTTGCTTAGTTGTTAAAAGGTTGATCAGTATAAAAAATTTCAAAATTCTAAGTTAATTAGTAAAGTTTTTACAAAATTGTGTCCCGGACCCCCATAAATAACATTCACTAGGCGAGGGCATGAGCAGAGCTGTTAGAGAACGCTGACTGAAAGCCACAGTCTGCTGAGGCAAAGCCCTTTGTATCCTCAAGTTAACTTAGTCCTCATTTTATCGACTCCGTAGGGATGAAAGACTGAGTCTTCCTTGCTGAGGTGGAGTGGCAGCTAGTAGATGCCTGGGATTCTAAATTCAATATAAAATTTTCAAACAAAGTCAGTGAATGAACCTCCAACCCTATCTTTTTTTTAAACTGAGTTTTATGCAAAAAGGGTATTAGGGGTCCTTCTACAGAACATATTTCGAAAATTTCCTAAAAGATAGTGTTCCAAAGTAGGTAGTGCTACAAACGGAATGGGACGTTTGGGCGCGGCCGTTTGGGCGCTGGCTGTTTCGGCGCGGGCCGTTTGGGCGCCGGCCCGTTTCGGCGCGAAACAAAATTTTTTTTCTTCTAATTTTTGGAAGGATTATGAAAGAGTTCTATTTACGTTCATTTTATTTTTGGCGCCGAAACGGCCAGCGCCGAATCGGCCCGCGCCGAAACGGCCAGCGCCGAAACGGCCGCGCCGAATAGTAGTAGACCGTGCTACAAAGGAGATTGAATGACCTACCTTCCGCTGGACATTTGGCGTCTTTTTCGTAATCACAGACCTTCTTTCGGAGGTTGAAGTGCAGCTTAGCAGGACAGATAAATTCGTAGGACAGTCCATTGGAACACAGATAATAGACGGAGCAGTTGGTGGGGTGGCCGTAGAAAATGGGGATTCGTCCACTCACCGATGGGCAGAAAGGACTGGGCTGGCCTTTCGAAAGCATTAGGTACACTAAGAGAAAAATAGCAATTAGAAATGTAAGACAAAAAGTTATTCATTAATATTAACATGGTAAAGACTTTGTTTGACAGATCTATAGAATGTAGTGAATTCTTCCAGTGAAATTCATTTTAGAATATCTCTTCAATCAGTGGCGGCTTGTCTATTAGGAGTTCATGAACCTCCTGGTTTTTTCAAACGGGTGTCGAGTGTTGAGAAAATCGCTCTTTGTAACATCCTCGTATACTTATATAGTACAAGGACGTTACAAAAAGCGTTTACAAAAGGCTAGGATATGTAGTATCCTTTCAATGGTGTATCTATGCCCCTTATACCAATTCGATATGTAAGTCCCCTCTAACTAACCAACCTTTTTTTACAGTGAGTTCTGAAACACACTGTTATAAGTTTTCAAAATCTCACCGTCTTCGCACTGTGCGTTTTGGGGATAGTCGCACATCCTGGAATTGCGATTGAAGTGCAGTCCAGCCGGGCAGGTTTTGAGGTGTGGCACACCGCGATGGCACATGTAAAACTGGGAGCATTCTCGGGGGTGCGGGACCAGCACTGTTTCGTCTGAACGCACAGTGGGACAGGTACCGCCAAAGTCGTCGCGGGATTCTCGGCCGTCTGGGACGTCGTTTTCATCCTTCCGTTCGAAATCTGTGAAAACAATCGAAAAACTTGGAAAAAGAGAAAGAGAGCTTAAAAAAATGGGAAAGTTTTTAACTTGATTGATAAGCTCACTACCATACAAAATGCAAAATACAAACTTTTAACCCTAATGTTCTGTGGGGACATAGTTTAATACTTGAAAAGTTTACATGTTAAGCCTCTCTAAGGTATCAATCATCCTACTGTAAAAATTTCATCCTTGATATTCACTTTCAAGTCAACCTTAAAAAGGTGAAGAAAATGAAAGTCCAATAAATGTAACAATGAGGTATTATTATTTATCATTGCTGAATTAAAATGTGTTCTCAACTAAGCATTTTTACGGTCCTCTAAGTTGACTTGGAAGTATCAAGGATGAAATTATTATGGGAGGATGATACCTTAACTACTCAGGTTTAACCTTTAACCAGTAAAATTTTCAGATTCTACAACTTTGTTCATACAGAGATATGCTAGAGAGTTTAGGAGGAGGATATTTTAGTGAGGCCTCACCTGTAAAAATTTCAGATTTAAAAGCTTTGTTCCAACAGAGACAGTCCATTAAGTCAAAAGATAAAGATAAATTAAGATAAAGATAAATATTTATAAGTCAAAAGATAAAGAGATAATAAGTCAATCCTTGAAACAAAAGTCTGAAACGTCCGAAAAAAAACTTGTTATGGCCCTGTAGCTGGCCATACTTTGGAGACTCCGGTCTTATACCAAAGTTAAGCAAATATGTAGATAGTGTTCACTCTTTGCCTAAGGTTTAGGCATCTAAATGAAGTGAATCTCAGCCCAACTTGTCAAAAAAAACTTGAAAAATCCACTCACCGGGGTCGCATCTCGCACTCTCCGGGTAATCGCAAGCGTCGATGCTGGGGTTGAAGTGGAGTCCTTGCTGGCACTGTTTGAGGTAAGGCTTCCCGTTGTCACACAGGTAGAAGCTGGAGCAGTCGGTTGGGTGCTTCAGTAGGACAGGGGTCGCGCCGTTGTGGGCGGGGCAGTCCTGGGACTTCTCAACGTCCACTCCCACTCCTTCGTCTTGCGGTTCTTCGGTGATGGTATCTGTAAAGAAGTGTTCCGTAAATATGTTAGTCTCTAGGTATGGTAATTTTTCGAGAAACTGTTTTTTTCTAGACTTTTCTAATTGATATTCTCTGGACTATGGGAATTTTGTTGTACAATTCCGTTAATTTCCAAGCAATTTTAATCGTCAAATAAACACCAGTCAATTTTTATCGTTTTCATCAATGTTTCATTTTATGTAGGGGAGAGGGTGACACATTTGAACAATAAGTACATTTTTGACTATTTCACCATATTAATAAGAGATTGAATTATGGATATGTTTACTGCATTCGTTAAATTTTGGTACTCTACATTTATCGAAAATCCCCCCTTGAATTAAGAGATTCTGTTGAGCTGAACGCGCTTGAAACACATTTGAACAGGTGTGTAAATATTACAAAATCCATTTTTAGAAACTACCAAATTCATAGAAAATTAAGTTTGCAAACATCAATGAAGATGGATATTTAGCACTTTTTCATCTTTTTTTTCTCAAATTTCAGAGTTTTTTGTACTTTTAAAAAAACTTTTTACAGCTGCTTAACCGATCGATAAGGAGCGTAAGGAGCACAAGTCAATCAATCAAAATAAATGAAAATGTTACAAAAATCTATTCCAATTTTTACCTTATGTATTGAGCTTCCATCCTCTCTTCTATTTAAAGTGTAAAAAAGATAAAACTATTACAAAATTTTGGAGAGCTCTCGATGTTCTCCGACTTTTTCGCCTCTGACCGCACGTGCGACGGAGAAACAGGTGATCATTTTTTCACGCGTTATCAATATAGTACTCATGGTTATTTTTCTTAAAATTTCACAGTTTTGTATGTTTTTAAGTACTTGTAAAAGTAAAGTAATTTTATAAAGATTTCGTTTTATTACCGTTGGAAAAAATTATAATTTGAGTCGAAATACAATTTGAAAATTAAGTGGAATGTAACCCGTTTCAAAAACAATCATCCTAATATTGTACGCCTTCAAAAGTTTTTGTCCTAGCGGCCAGATTATACACTTGTGAATGAGATTAAACTGACAAATCATTTTTTTGTCTTTAAGTTAGAAAATTTAAATGCAACTCCCGTTGAACGAAAACCTCACAACCGTGAAATTTATTTTCGTTACCATTAATTTAAATAATTATGATTGAGATCCAATTATGAGATTGTGAACCCCCATTTAAACAACCCATAAGCCGCGGTTGTCTTCAAGTGCAATCCTAGAATAGCACCATGAAAACGCAAAACGAACAACACATTCGCTTCTTTGTTGAAGCGATATAAGCACCTACTGTGTTCGTTTACTCATAGAATCGAAGAGTTTCAGAGCCCGTGCTTTTTTTGTTTCTTGTCCAAAGTTCCAATCGGTGGATTGAGTTACTAGTTCAGGGTTCAACGATTTTCCCCTACGTGTTCAATATTCATGAATGCTCTTGTGAAATTCAATTGAAATGGCAATTCTCGAAAAAGCCTGAAATACGCTCACATTTATTTTCGAAATTATAAACGAGCAAGTTATTGAGGTGATGATCTAGTCTAGACTGAATGGGGTTTGAGACGATCATCAAATATTTCGAATAATATTTATTTTTTCCTTAAATCGCGATTATAAGATTTATTTTTATCAAACTTTATACAGTAAAGCACCGTTTATACGTCTTTCAAGGGACCGACGTAAAGCGGCGTATAAATGAAAAGACGTATAATTGAAAACAATTTTGATTATTTGAACTAATTGGGACTTGGCGAAAACGACGTATAAATGTAAAAGACGTATAAATGAGACACGTATAAATGGTGCTTCACTGTATAACTAGGTATGTATAAAATCCTTTTTCATATTTTTCTTCTATCTGTATCCGTTCGGATCATATTCTACATAATCAATAATGTTATTAAAGTGGATGATATTTAAAGTCAGGCTCCTTGAAAAAATTTTTATTCCTATTTATACCGCTCATTGTAAGCGACAGAATCTTAAAGGAAAAACAATACCATAGGTTTTGAAATTTCGCGGAAGGTTTAGGGGTATTGTTTTTGAAGGAAAAAAACGCCTCAAGAATTGACGATCACCAAAGAATTGATGATGGAGGGGGGTTAACCCCAAAACCCCCCCCCCGTTGGACACGACTCTGTTTAAACATTTATACATTCCACAAATCAGATAACATGTTTAAGGCGTGTGACTCATTTTCCTATTTCATTTCTTTCCAATAGTTAAAATCCAAAATCAATCTTGTAACAGATATTTCATATATTAATTAGTTTTCTCCTCTCTCGCCTGAGGGCACTGCGTGTCTATGGTTTAAAAAAAGACACTTTATGTAAAAGGTGTTGTAAAAGGCCTTGTTAGTTTAGATAGTTATATGCTTAGTAAAATTCTCTCAAAAGAAGAATAGTTCTTGGTGAAGAACATCTTTGAGGACTTCTGAGCTTTTGCAAAAACCTTTTCTGCTCTGATAATAATAAATTTAAGCCTTACGACCAAGAAAATAACTTGGCCCTTAATAGCAAAGAGGGGGGGCTCTGACAACGGGGAACTCGAATTTCGACTGGGGATGCACACAGAAAAGAGGAAGAAGAAGAAAACCTCCCTTACTTTTGTCGCATCCGGCATTGGCTGGGTAGTCGCAGGCCCTGGCGCTGGGGTTGAAGTGTAGACCGCCCTGGCACTCCCTTCGGAAGGGCTGTCCGTTGACGCAGGTGAAGTAAGAGGAGCAATCGGTGGGATCTGGCAGCAGGACCACGTCTCGGCCCTCCTCAGAGGGGCACTGGACGATGGGAGTATCGGCTAGAGCTGAGAAAGAAGGGTGTTCAGAGTTTTTCTGAGTTAACTGCATTGAACGCGAAAGTTGAAAGCAGCAGGGTAAGGGGATAATAAAGGGTAAACAGATGCTCAAGAGCATAGGGAGGGCGGAAGGTAGATATTCTCAATAAATTAAAAACAGTAGGGTGAAGGGATAATAAAGGGTAAAATATGCTCAATAGCAAAGGCATGTGGAGAGTAGTGATTTTTATGCAACTAAAAACAGTAGGCATAGGGTTAATGATGCTCAAGAGCAAAGATATGTTAGAGAGTAGAGTTTCTTAATAAATCAAAAACAGTAGGGTAAATTGGTAAAAAAGGGTAAATAACTTTAACTAAAGTGTAAAAGGATGCTCAATAGCAAAGGTATGCTGGAAAGCCACGATTATCAAGATATTAAAAACAGTAGAGCAAATGGATGATATAAGGCATAAGGGTGCTCAAGAGTAAAGAGAAGCTTGGAGAGAAGAGATTCTTAATAAATTAAAAACAGTAGGGTAAAGGGATGACGAGAGTACATGATGCTTAAGAGCAAAGGGAGTTGGAGAGTAGAGATTCTTAAGAGTAAAGGGGTGTCAGACAGACAGAACAGACGAGAATATACAGAGGTTCAAAAGTATAGGAATGCTAAAGAGCACTGCTCGGATGCTGAAAAATCTTTTGTGCCATACATGGTCAAAATGTTATAACAGTACGAATAATTGAACTGTAAATATTTTTTGAGATGAAAAAAAAATAAGCAAAACAAAAGTATGATGACATATTTGGCAAATTGAAAACAAAATTCGACACAATTCATTATATTGCGAATAAAGTTTGAATTTTAATATCCTCAATATACCTTGTGAAGTCCGTCTACATTAGTACATTAGTTCTGGGTATGAAAAAAAAATCAACTTTTACTACATAAAAACTAGTTTGAATCACGTCTCTAAATAAATCCCCACCTTTTTCGCATCCTGCCTTGTTAGGGAAGTCACAGGTCCTCCTCTTAGGGTTGAAGTGCAAATCTTGAGGACATTTGAGAATTACGGCTTTGCCTTTAAGGCAAGTGTAGTAGAGAGAACAATCAGTTTCGTGCGACAGGAATACAGGCCTATATGTTTTGGGACACCTATCGTCCACGCCTAGCTGTTTCATGGAACCTATTAAATAGTATAAGTGATGTTTTTTCGTGTAATATACTTTTTGATATAATGCGGTTTGTTAAAATTAAGATTGTATATGGTCTTCTAATTGGACGGTTGATCAGTAGAGGTTAGTTTAGAGAAGCGTTATTTTCTTTATAATATTTATAGAAATGAATATAGATTTCTAATGAACCCTACGTAGAAAAGGGATAATAAATTGATGATTTATTGATTACAATAATTCATAGAAGTTATATTGTTATATATGGTAATTTTGCATATTCTTAATCGAATTATTAGAATGATTATATATCGTATTCTCAAAACGATCTTTAATTAATAAAAATTTAGTGCATCTTACTTAATTTGTATCTTAACCTTCTACTTATCTACATGCTATAAACGGATGTATTCTTTACAATATTTGTTAATTAAACAAACGGAATGTATTCACTTATATCGCATTCAGTTCCCTATATTTTAAGCTAAAAAAGTTTAACATTAACGTAGATTGATATTTTAATAAACCTGAATATTTAGACTACCGTAAATGCTAAATAAAATAGAAGATGTTTACCTGCTCCATATGAAAAGGCTATTACACCAGAGAAGACGACCAAAACAAGAACCGTTGGTGTCGCCATCTAGAGAATAACAAAGGCGTTAGGACGTGACCCGACTTAATTCGGTTTGGAAAATCTGAACGCATATTTTTTTATCTTGAGATGGTCGCTCTCATTTCTTTTCAAAATACGCAGAAAATATCAAAGATTGGCAATATTTTATACTATAAAAATCACTTTCTCTTCTAAAAATATTCTTCTATCACAGAAAAAAATTAATAGGCAAAAAATTGGATTCTCAATACAATGTATTTTCAAAATATCATTGTAAATTTTACTTAATCAAAGTCTTGCAAAGACTAACTCCAGAAAATTCTTGATGCATTGTTTTCCTTTCCAGTGTTTTTCCGCTTTTCCTTAAAAAATTATATCATTTACCCCCACGGCAATACGATTATTAATTGCACACATTCTTTCCCAAACAACATACTGGCTTAAAAATAAATTGCAATATTTTGAAGGATCATTGAAATTACTGGGGTATAATTTCAACTTATTAGGTGAGATTTAAGGCTCAATGAAAGAACACTATCAAAAAAAATTACTAGTAATGTTAATAGCGTTTAAAACGAAAGAGCTTACCTTTCCTCTTTGTTTTTCGTGCGTATGATAAAAACCTATACGAACCTTATTTGGTTCAAAGGAGAAATGATTTATTCACAAGGATTCTCACAAATATAAAAGCTCCCCCAGAGTATAGCAAGAAAGGAGATAAGAGTGAGATGAGATAAACTCGACAGTTGTGACAAACGTTCTGTCAATAGAAAATCAATCGCATAGTAAACAATGAGATGAATAGGAATAAAATAGAGCTTACACTCAATGCCTCCCGTAAAGAAAATAATGGGTGTGCAAAAGAGCTTTTGCTTTCGTATTCAAATTCTTGAATCACGGGATCCGTTTTATTGTTTAGAAACCGGATTGATAAATCGCGGTAATTTCTCTCGAAGCTTATCGCATGAGATTAAATTAAATTAAGAGCTCATTCATAATTTATGTCGCACAATTTTCAGGGATTTTACATCCCTCCCTTTATGTGACTTGCTGGTCAAAAGTTCTCATCGGGGTCCCTGAAAAAAAAATTCACGTCGGCCCCCCCTTCAAAAATTTTATTAAACTAGGGGGCTCTGCCCCCTGCTCGCTATCGCTCACCAACCCCCGGAACTGCTTCGCAGTTCTTTGAAGATCGCTTCGCGATCTTAACGAGCAGAGCTCGCTTGTTTCATCTTAACTATCCGGTAAAACCTGGAACTTGGCTGCTTAGTTAATCATCATTTAATATCGAAACTTTTTATCTCTCTAACTTATCAATAACTTAATTCGGACCATTGCTACAAAAATATCAAAATAAAACTGCAACTGAAATATCCTTGATAATAATCCTTGTTTAACTTGTCAATAATTTAATCGAAATGTTTTTAAAAAATATCCAGCAAGTCTACTAATTATCATCAACCATCTTAGAGAAAAAAAGCATGCCATTAAAATCACAGAGTAGAGAGCTTAACAGAGATACCAAACCGCCGTTTTACTCCTAAGATCTTTAATTTATTCAGCACGCATATTATAATTCAGTTCACTAGTAGCCAATCAGTGAACGCGAAATGTATTTGATTTGAATTTAACACTGATTATAGGCGATTTGGATTTGAGTGACAGCTTCAATGGGCGAATGACAGAATTAGCAGGAATAGCGTGGAGGCGGGACTTGAGGCCAGAGATTTTTCAATGGGAAAAACCATGTTAAAAAAGTTGCCATTAGCGTCTACGGAGATGAACACTCTGTTAAGCTCTATACTCTGTGATTAAAATATTTTAAATTTATAAAATGCACGTGTATCTAGTGAATCGTCGGAAGTAAAAGAAATCAAGAAATCAGACTCATAAAAATCGGCTGTTTCTCTAGTGAACGACCAGAAAGAGATGAAAAAAATTGAAACTTTGAATCTTAATAATTCTAAAAATAATTCGAATTTTTTAAAAAACAAAACTCCAATCTTTTTTTAAAAAATAATTGTATGTGCGTTTAAAATATCATAGTTTTACTGTGATTAGTTTTTCTGTTATAACGAAAAAACAGAAAAAGGGTAAAAAATTTCGAAACTTTAGAATTTAATTACTCCAAAAATAATTCGAAATTTGAAAAAAGGGCGACGAGGTGCAAAACTTCATACCTAAGAGTATGTGTCTGCAAAAAATCATGTTTCTGCTGTAAATAGATTTTGCTGGGGGTGAACTCGCAGCCGAAAAAAATAATTTTCGACTTTGACATTAAATAACGCCAGAACTAATTATCTAATTAATTAGGTTTGGAAACTGAAATGACCCTCATAAATTTGTCTACCAATGGTCAAAATTTCATAATATTCCTTCGAATGGTTTTTGCATAGTGATAGTTCAAATTGTTCAAAAATAAAATTTTCAAAATCAGCGGCGGTGACTGCGGTCACTGTTACTTTTTTTTAATATAGAGAGAAAAAACTTCCGCTGTTACAAATAACCTTGCTTAACCAAAGATACTAAAAGGGTCACGTGATTTTGACATTCTCGGAGGGGAGAAAGGAAGAAGCTGAGGGGCAGTTGACCGAAAGAGGAAGATACATTTACTCTCTCTAACCTTAGTTATACCCTCTATATACATAAAAAATCAGTATATTTTAAATAAAATAAAAAATACTGAAGCAAAAAATCACGTGACCCGTATAGTATTGTTGGTTCAACTAGGTTTACAAGATACTTTTTTTACAATAGATAAAATTAATGCTCCCTCTTAATGCTAAAAATAAAGTTTAAGAAAAGATGTATACTAAGTCCTTTAATTTTATTCACATTTTTACAGAATTACATTATTTTACAGGTTTATTTTATAATGAAACCTGAAACAAATTTTTCTACTCTTTAAAAATGTACTTTAGAGTACTTTCTGAATTAAATATCATTAAATTACCGATTAATTAATAGCATAACCTGAATTAATAGCATTAAGTTACCGAATTTTTGAAGCAAGTTTTACGTAATTTTTCTAAATTTTTATTTGTATATTGTTAAAGTTAACTAAAATCAAGACCCGTGTTTCAGGAATTTTTCTATAAAGAATATTTTTAAGCCAGAAAAATATCAATACTGTTTTAATTGTATCATCATATTTTTTTTCGGTCCTAGTGATTTTTTTCACATTTAAGGGTAAAAATATTATGCTGTTCAAATTTACAAAGTGCGACAATCTATCGAAAACTAATCGTTTTGAGAAAAGTATTTCACCATTTAACTCAGTTTATTTGCAACATGGCTGACAGTAATTTTCTGATATTTGTTCTTGTAAAATGATATCTTTTCTTATCGATTGCAGAGACTTACTTTCAATTGCCACTAAAGTATTCTTATATTCCACGTCAATCACTTGTCAAAGATGACTCTTACCTGTGAGATTAGAAAGAATAAAATAGGATGTTGTTCCTATCATGAAAGATGTCAATCCTTTCGACACATTTTATAAGCACGGCAAGCAAACTACTATAATGTTTGTAAACTTCGGTGCCAATTTGTTTAGCTTCTTTTTCTATTCGTTTCTTTAAAAAATCATTTTAACTTAATGCAATTCTTATAAAATTCAACTGCTATAGGACTATCTTTTCATTAAATTTTCTAGATCTAGGTAGTATTTCAAAATAAATATGATATACGAAATTGATTTTAAACCACGCGAGAAAACAGTATCGCCCCTTTTTGGCGCAACCTTTTACATAAATAAATTTTTGGCCAGTTTCGAGTAAGTAGAGTGTCAATCTTTATTCGAAATATGAAGCTATCCCTATTTTTGTTTTCTCTCTATTTAGTGTGGTCAAATCTTTCCCCCAACGTTACCACAAGGGATCTTGCGGAAATACTTTTTTAGAAAATCCTCAACATTTTGACACTTTGTGTGAAAAAGAAAAGGTAATGGTCTGGAAAAGTATCCTCCTTGGACCCTTAAAGGTTCTCAAAATGAGTTAAAACCCTACTTTTACCGGTCAAATTTCAAAATTTTTTTAGGGGAGGACCGCCCCATACCCCCCAACGGTACTACAATGGATCTTGCGTGATACTTTTTTTTCTCAACATTTTGTGTCAAAAGGTAAAAGGTGATTGTCTGGAAAAGTGCCCCCCTTGGACCTGGATCCGCGCCTGGACTGGGGGGCCCGCTTCTCAGCTTTGTCCCCGGGATCCGGCTTGGCTCTTGGCGGCCCTGATCTTTGGTGACCCGTGTACCAAACAAACTTTAATTTCAGAAAGTGAGGGGCGCAGTCAGTAAATAAGAAACATATTATTAATTACTATAATATTATAATACAGACGAGTCAAGCTTATATCAATAGGTAAAATACGCTTTTTTGAACATTCACCATGGAAATCTATTACATACCATGCGATCCGCAAGGTAGATAGAAAAAATATGTGCATTGACGTTTAAAATTTGGATTTAAAAATTTACTGAAATATTTTTACCAGAAAGTTTCCATAAAACATAATTAATAAAAATAAAAATTAAAGAATTTTACTGCCTTAAATTTCTAAATTTTCACAGAAGATAATATTTTAGGATATATTTTCCCTAGAAAATTTTTTTACTACGATGATAAGGAGAAATGATATTTAAAAACTTTTTTAAAAATATGGAATAAGAGTTTTACATAAAATATTCACTAGATGTCGTTACGACGTTTATAAATGTTAATTAAAAAACTAATTGAATTACGAATTGAAAAGTATTTTTCCAAGGAGTTGGAGAGCAATTATGAAGATTTCACTTCTGTCTTTCTGAGTATATGAAGTTCTTTCAATTTACAGTTATATATTTTTAAGCGCTTTTGATTTAAAATGAAAAAGTCATGTTAAAAATTTTACACACATAGGTACTGTGAAATGTTAAACCTTAACATAATTTAAAATTTAAGCATTCATTTATGCTTTTTTCATTAAATTTCTGTGCAGTGTACTACTTTACCTTTGCTTTCATAGACTATAAAAAACGTAATTACAAAAACTAGTAATTTAATCTTTGTACAATTTAATTCCTTTGAAGGAATCAAATATCTTGGAAAATATGAAAATATCTTGGCCCTAAAATGTGGATCAAACTAAGTGAATTCTAATGACCATTGGCCAATCATACTTTGTACAGAATGTTACAAAAAGGACCGACACATATTAAAAATCAATAATTAATAACTCAAAAAATAAAAAAGATAAAAATACGCGGTTTGTTGCATCCTAACCCAAGACTCCCAGAAGTGTAGGATGTAATAAACCGCGTATTTTTATATTTTTTGAGTTATTAGTTATTGATTTTTAAAAATGTGTCATTATTTTTAGGACACCTTGTATCTGTCGCTGGTAAAGTTTGAAACGCCTTCAAACTGTGATACATAAAAAATATATCATAACATACCAATTAGATATTTTCTAATAATGCTGAAATAGGTTTCAAATCACCAAATAGGTTTCAAATGACCATGATTTAAGATGAATTGAATAACATCCAAATAAATTTGCATACTTTCTTGTAGTCATAGATTGCACCTGTACTCTGAAATCCAAGGGAACATCTGATTCCATCCATAAATATTTTTTTTTTCAAAATTGCTGTGTCAAAACATGTTATCCATCATCGGACTCTATCAAGCAGGGCTTTTAGAATTTACCTTTAATCAATTTGCTGCGCCTTAGAATGCCACGGTTGGATTTCCCTCTGAGAGATCACCAGTCAAAACACGTGTAAATGGATACCTTAAATTGGGATTGATATAAAAGTTCATCAGTTTCATCAATGAGGTTTTATAAAGTGTCAGAGTAAAGAATATGTAAACGTGCTCATTTACTTGTGAATCACGTTTGGTGTATTTGTTTTTCAATAATAGGATTTTATAAATAATTTGAATTAATTTCAAATATTGATGAAAACCAGGAGAAGCTATCCATTTTGTTTTTGAAAGAACTGGTTTCTTATTCAATTCTGGACCTTCTTTAGTCAATGCTTCTCAGCGAACAGCATAAGAAGCACCACCTAAGAGTGGTGTTTTTAAAAATCAATAATCTTAGCATCGCCCTGCCCTATAGATGGTGTTTCAGACTAAATCTAAAAAGAATTGACAGGCTCGTTATATTGGACCAGACGACAGGGGCGGATCCAGGATTTTCTTTTGGGGGGGGCACCACTGAAATTTTAGTCCTACCTGGGACACGGCATGTAACAAGAATTTTTCTTCGGGGGGGGGGGTTGACTCAACGTTAATTCTAAGGTACCTCAACCGAGTACACATATACGTTAACTTTTTTTAATCACTTAAAAGTAACACTGGTTCGGGATCACCCCGGAAATTTTTTAAAAAATTTTCTCTAAAAGTAGTGTTTCAGCTCAATATTTTGAGAACCTTTGGGTTACATCGAAAGAGAACAGCTCCTTTTAATCCACAAAATTTTGAAGGATATAAATTATAAATAGATGTCGAAATTGCTAAGATGGTTGGGGGTCTTCCCTAAGAATTTTTAAAAAAAAAATTTATATTTGAAAATCTTTGGAAAACACCCGAAGAGGACCGCTTCTAGAAAGTGGAAGATTTTTCAAAGGAAAAACAATGTTAAAAGACGTCAAGGTTTTGGAGGAGGGTTTGGAGGTTCTCTCCCGAGAAAATTTTTGAAATTTGACTCTAAAAAGTGCTGTCTTTACTCATTTTGAGACTCTTCAGGTCCCACCCGAAAAGGTCTTCTTGTAAGTTGTAGAATTCTTAAGAGATAAAACAATCTGATCTCAAAATTACGGACTTGGGGATTGAACTCCTAAAAACTTTCGGATACGGTCCTGACTTATAGAAAGCTGATTGATACCCTCAAAAACTGTTATGTATTCTTATTTTTCACAGTAAATGTTTTAAATTTTACTTTGAAAAATGATATTTACTAATAATAAATATACAACATTATTTTCACAGTATTTAAAAGACTCTGGTAGAAACAAGAAAATTGGTTAATATTTTTGCACGGGACATTTTGGTAGGATTTTGAATAACTTAAAATAAGGTAAAAAAACATTTAAAAATACAGTATTTTGATGAAATAAACCTGAAAAGTTTAACTTATGTGTCGATTTTTGAATTTAAAACAATTTTATTTCTTATATATAAAAATATTTTTTTCTGTTTTAAAACAATGAGGTAATGGCCATATACTGACAGACCTATGATGCAGATATAGAGAAAGTGTTGTGCTACGTGTAGAGAAAACTTACCTTAAAAAACTTAAAAGAATCGCATTAAGTCGTGATAAAAAATGACTAATTTAGTATATTCCTAACATGAAACAACTTATGATTAAATAGCCTTTCAAGTGCTTATAACTTTTCAGTAAACGTATCATGAAAAAGTGTCATTTAGTACTTGGCGGCCTTCATTTTCAGAGTTAGTTTAACTGTGAGCATTAAATTTTAACTAGTAATTTAAGACAGAAGAAACTCTAAATCTGTGGTTCTCAAACTTTTTAAAGCTACCGCCCCCTTATTGTGCGTAAAACTTTCCAACGCCCTTCCCCAATAAAAAAATTATAGAATTTAGGGTATAGGGTAGGGCGATTAGTTAATATTAAAAGTAATTTTAAGTAGAGTAAACCCGATATGTAAAAGTAGCTAAAGTTATAGCTAGTCCCTCAACTCCTTTTCAATAGACTTATGCAGCCCACTTACGGAGCTCTAAGGGATCACCTGCGGTTTGAATATGACTATCAGTTGAGAAATCTTTTGAAAGGGGGGGTCTGGGGGTCACCCCCAGAAAATTTTTGATTTTAAGCCCGAAAAAAGTGCCAAATATGTCTTTTTATGCAGTGTATTTTTTAGTCCTCTGGGGGGGGCACGTGCCCCCGTGCCCCCCCCTGGATCCGCTACTGCCAGACGAGGATATTTTGAATAGGAATAGGGGGACATAGGAGGGCGTTACGAAAAGAGATTTTCCCAAGGTCCATTAAACTAAGTAAAACATTCATTGAATAAGGTACAGCATATTACTACTTTCACTTCAAGTTTTATAAAAATTGGAATACTTGTAAACCGTGTAAGGAGTTCTCACAGTCACTTCCACCTGTATTTGCACCTAAAGCTATCCTGTATGCTATATTTGCTATCCTATTTGGTCATTAGATAAATAACATTGGATCAGACAAATAATTGTAATGTGCTATTTTTAAGCAGAGTTACAATATGATATAACTACTTATGAAATACTTTATGAAAGTATTTTGTTAAGTTTAACAAAATGAATCGTTATGGTACACCTTACTGATAGTTAAACCTATCTGCCTCCACAAAAGCCGAAACGCTCACCAGTAGGTAAGCTGTGTGTGTTAAGACCAGGTTTATATAATCCATATTTATAGGACTTGCATCTAAATGAAGAATTATCCTTTATTGTATCTAGAAATGGCTTTTAATACCTGGGTATCAATCAAACCCGAATGGAATTTTGACACCTCACCCACGGACATTTCGCTCCTGTATCACCCTTTGCTGGCGGACACTCAATTCAAACACCTGTCAGCGGTTGATTAATGGCCCATTCAGAAATCACGCCCTAAGAACTGACACTTGTCAAGAAGAACCATCACGGTCGTCGAAATCCATGCCAAATCGGACAAATCAACAGTTTTTTCTACTACATAAAAAGGAACCATTACTTTGTCTGAGAGAACCAGACGTCTGGCTAAGGGCACAGTTTTTATTACAAACACCACTTATCTTTCACTACGTGGGGGCTGTTGTACAGTTTGTGAAAAACAAATAATGTAACAAGATTTCTCAAACTAAATATCAGGACTTATTACTCTGACAAGGATTTTCTTTAGAGGTTCTGAACTCCCGATAAAAAAAGAAGCTGGGGAAAAGTTTTATCTTACAACTAAATTCTTATCCGATTTTATGTAAGGGGGGGATGAAAGGAACACGAAAATTACGATAAGGGAGTGCAGCAGTTCAGCAAACCAAAATTTCATATTTTAATTTTCGTTAATGCAATTAATATTAATAATTAAATTTCATTTGCAATTAAATTTCGTTAATATTTGCAATTTAATGTAATGAATAATGTTAAGTTTTAACTTGTTTTAAGAACTCTCTACTCATAACAAGGGTTCTCTAAAATTTTGCACTTAAAATCAAAGACAAGAAATCGTTTGACACTTGAAAACGACATCCTCCTATGTGTTACTGACATTAATCCGGACATACAAAGACTTATTAATTCCAAACATGCTCAAATTTCTCATTAATTTAATTGTGAAGATCTGTAAGTTTTGAAAATTGTTGTGTTTGTATAAAAAATAACTCTGTAAATATGACTGTTTTTAGTTTTTGTCTCGAGACCCCCTAGGCATGCCCCGCGACCCCCAGGGGGTTGCGACCCACCGGTTGAGAACCCCTGCTCTATAGAAACTAGACAGGTATACCGTTAAAAATACTATGAATTACTTGAAACTAAGTTAGGTTACCGTTTATGGCGCATATAGAAATTTATGTAGATTTTAAAATAAAGTTTAAAAAGGATTCTCACATGGATGAACGTAATAGCCCCAAAAAGGTGTGAACAAGACTCAAGCACTAAAGGGGGGCTCCCCCATAAATTGTTTTAAAAATTATATTCTAATTAACAGATTTTTAGCTCATTTTGCTACACTTAGTCTGAATTTTGGGGGACCCTTAACTTAACTAAAAACTTTAACTTTTGACCTAAAAAATCTCGCGGGCCGCAATATTATCCCGCGGGTACCGGGTTGGTCACTCCTGGCTTAGACTTTCAGAATATTACTGTCACACAAAGTAAAAAATAAGGGTATTTGTATAAGAACTGATCACAAAATTTCTTCCTTTCAGTTAACTGTTGTTTTTTTAAATAAATTTTTCTCGGTTCCAGTGTTCAAAAATTCAAACGGAAAACTATATAAACCGGTCAAAACTACGGTTGTTGACCAGTTAGATTGGAAGCAAATTATAACATTTCAAAAAGAAGTAAAATGTAAAAATTTATTTACATAATTTTAAATTTGTGGGATATTTATTTTTGTAATTTGCTTAATGGTTTGGTTACGTCACTGAAAAGACAGAGATATTTTGGTTTTAATGACAACATCTGAATTTTTCGTGTACACTAACAAGTAAAAGGAGTCAATGAACGTCACAAGTAATTTTTTCATTATGATACTCCATTTATAAATATTATTGTATGCAAATTAAATAAAAATTTAGGGAAAATTACCACAATCAGTAATTTATTTCAGAAGAAATTATTTTTCTTTCATAGTTCATTAAATTTTGTAACAATGTGTTGTAATTTGACAATGACTGTTTGATTTCATTGTTTAGTTTAAAAATGAAACACCAAACACTACTCATTGCAACAATTGAAACCATCGTTGAGGATTTATACATAAATTATTGAAACAAAGCAGTTTTTCCCAGGCAAAAAAATTTCGTTTTAAGAAACTGTCTGATGATCATTTCACAAAAAACTGGCTAAAATAATCATCTTATTTTATTTATTTTCTTCAAAGTATTACTGCATATTCTTACCAATACTGCAATCAACATCTTTCATTTCAGGTGAGTGTCGGCCACATTATTGCCGTTGTACTAATGAAAATTAGTAGTTTTTTTGGTAGATCTGATCCGAGCTCTCCAATTCTCACAGAATTGATACGGGGTCCTGTGATTGACGGCGGAGACCTTCGTCTGAGCGAAGAGAGAGAGGACACGCGGGAGGCGTAATTCTAATTCCCACATGGACAAGGAACAAGTGCCTTTACGCGAGCGGAGGAGCCGGGGAAAAAAGAAGAACCGCTTGCTTTTTTCGATTTTCGCCACCTCTGAGAAATGCTCGAATGCAATGTACGGTAAAGATTTTAATTATGTGATTGTTGGCCTCCAACGGATAGTGAATAATTTGATAACTCCAGATGATTAAGTTTCTTCACGATCGTTCGCACACATCTAGAACGGAAGGAAACATTCGCACTCATTTCAATCTACTAAGGTGGTGTTAAAAAATAATTATCAAAGTATATTCAATGGATATAACATTTTCATTCATTGGATCTATTAATAATTTGTATCGTGATTATTTTTTAATAAGGTCTGATCAATAATTTGCTTCAGAAAAAGGAAAATTAACAGGATCTTAATGATCACTGAAGGAATTTAATAATACAGTTAGAACATTCCACGCGATAATTTGAACAGTATAAATACATGTAACTCCAAATTCAAAGCAAATATTTATTTCTTTTCAAATAAAATATGAAAATACCACAAAGTTCTAATAAAATACCACAAAATTAAAAAAAATAATGATAAAAAAACAAAATTAACACTTTAAATTGTTTGAGTTTCTAATGGTTCTTAGGGGGCATTCAAAAATTACGTGAGGTCAAAAAAGGGGGGGGGAGGGGTTTGGAAAAATCTCACCAAGGGGGGAGGGGGGGTCGGTGAAAAACTCACGTCAACTTTTTAAGTTCGAAATTAAACGATTTTTTTAAGTTTGAGAAAGGAATAATACCCACAGATAAGATACTGTGGTGATTTTTTCGCGGAATAATGTTCTTTTCCTCAAAATGCAAACGAATTGGATAGAAAATTATTTTTAAAGGTTGTAGGTAAATCTCACTTGGGGGGGAGGGGGGGTCCAGATTTTGGAAAAAACACCTCACGTAATTTATGGATGACCCCTTAGCATTTGGTAAATTGTTGTGTACAGCTAATGTGATTATTGGTGTTCCAACGAAGTTCTACCGAGAAATTGTTATTTCTTACGGCTTCATGAGTTATTTTTATAACTGCGTCACTAATATTTTGTCCGAATTCAAATTTATCCGCCATAATTTCATCATGTGAGTAAAAATGACGACAGAGATAGCAGACGAAATCAACAAAAAAGTTACTTTCCTTTTCAGAAATAATGTGGGAATGGCGGAGTGAGGGTGAAACATGACCAAAAAAACCCCGTGCTGAGGAGAAAAACGCGATCAGAGCGGAAGATTGCCAATGGCTGTTCCTCGTCCATGTGGGAATTGGAATTACGCTCCCGGGAGCAAATGACCAAATTCCAACGTCCTCCGGTAGAAGCCAATCGCCCCATCATCAAGTACAGGGTTTCAGTGATGAAAAAATCTATAGAAGTACCGATCAAATTCGTCTCATTAAAAACAAACGTGTTTCAATGCCTTTGATAGTAACGAAAGGAAATTTTCAACGCATTTAAAATCTTTTTTACTGTACGTTTATTGTTAATGTAACACATGATTACCAACTTTCTGTTATCTTTTAAATTTGTATACCGATTTCAGGAAAAGCAATAAATAACCGAAACAAAAAAACATGTTATATTATTTCAAATATTTTTATGAGTGAACATTCCCATGTTGAATCGTACACAAAACATCTCCAGGTAAGGCGAAAAGCAATGATACCTGGGAATCCTTTTTTCGGTAAAAGAATCTATGCAGGGAATTTCCTCTCACTGCTATGTTTTGGTTTATAAATATAGACTTTAAATCTATAATGGCTACCTGTGTTGAAGCAAACTCCCCTCTCCCTCCTTTTTCCCCCCAATAACCTACCATCGCACCCTTGCTTAGCCAATAGTTGGCGTTTGGTGGTATGGGAGGGATTGTTGCGCCTCACCTTCCAATAGTGTTGGTTTAACGACCTTTATCGACCTCCCTGAATCAGGAATGGGATCCTTTTACTAATACCGTATAATGAGTGGCAGTCAGGGATCCCACCTTCTTATCTTTACCTCATAAATGTATTGCCCTTAAAAACTTTCAGTTTTTAATGACTTTATCGGGGAGCGATAGAGCAATGATCATTATTCTACGGCTCAGAAAGATAGGTCCTTTTTTGAATGCAGTCATAGTGGTCCCAAAGGAGTTAAAACAGTAAAGAGTAAAATTTCGAAAATTTTAAATGGGGATGATTCCCCAATTTGGCCCTAAACTTGGTATTGTACACTAATTTTTTTGAGTTTAGCATAGATTCAAGATTAATTTTTTAAAGTGTACAAATATTTAAATTGGTTCTATTATCCGAAAGAGTTAAAAACACCACACTCAATCTATTATGTCAAACTTTTTGAGCAATTTAGAAATAATTTTTACCACCCCCTCTAGGAAAAATATCTAGTTACAGGCTTCACTAATTTACATGAAAACATTTTCCTGCCCCCTTTCTGAAATCAAACACATGGGTGCCCATTGGGCGGCATTTCTAGAACTTGCATCATATTGATTAAATAAACTCGCACGGCAGTGTATATATTGAACCGGAATTTACTGTTCAACAACATCAACAAACAACAAAACAAACCAACCCATCCGGGCACGGCTCTGTTTTCACTGCCGAATTTTATGGCGTGCTGTGTTACTAATCCATGCATTCAAATGCTCACTCCACTTCGATTTCTTTCTCTATGGTTATGCCCGGTCCCATAGGAATCCATCTTCTCAACCGCACTCAACTTGTTTACAACAGCTCTCCTTTCGGCACAATTAAAAGGAAAACGGACAAGTGCCCTCAGGTGTTAATACGAGAGCCGACTCTCCATCAAAAGTAATATCAACACAACTCACAACTCCACTTGCGTCCGCCGAAGCCTCACTTCAATCGTTATTATGGAGGGATGAAAGCAATCGTACAGAGAAGGAGAAAGAGTATTTGTATTTAATTAACTCTTTCGGACCGAGTCAAGGTTAATGGGACCATTATTGGGCACTTTAGGCGAGAAAACTGGAGGATTTAAGGCAACAAAGGGGCCTCTTGTTTATTTCTAGTTTTGTGACTAGTTGCTGTAGGTCAACGACTGTTGATGGTTGTTTGTGAAAGTTGATGCTTACCTATTTTGGATGGGAGATTTTATTTAGTGTTTTTTTTAGAGAAAATGAAGCGTGACTTTTGAAATTTTGATTTGAGTTACAATGTTGACTTTTGAGTTATATTTTCCAAAAAAGTTTTGAACAGAATAGTCGTTTCCCGATTTCATAATGAATTAAAGAAAAGTTACTTGGAGGATAATTTTATAACAATTTTTCAGTTTTAGCTATAAAATCAAGTTTAGTATTTCAGATGTTCACGAAATTCCTAAAAAAAAAACAGACAAACCATTTCACCTGGTCATTCAACTTCCTGAATGTCTGTTTCTCGGCTTCTCCCATTCATTTCTCCATCTTAAGGTGACGTCTTGCCTCACTGACAAATTTTATTTCAAAACATCATAAATTTACAACGAAATTTAAGACAAAACACATTATAAATTTTTTTATTAAATAATTAAAGTTATCAGAAAATTCAAATTACCAATTCGAAATATTATTTACTTTTATTTAAGATTTTAAATGAGATGTGTCAACTAGTAATTGGAGAGCAGACATTCCGGAAGTTGATTGATTCATGAATACGTTTAAAAATAATAAAATGCAAAATGCTTGTGGAACCTAAATGTTTTTTAAATGTGTTCAGTTCTTGGGAATTCAAATTATCATTTATTTTGAGATTTTTAAGTTACACCCAGAAACATTTTCATTGAAAAAGAAGGTATAAAAATTTCGGGATAGGGTTAAACCCCTAACCTTCCCTCTTGGATACGGCCCTGCTAGTTACGGGCTGTACCTTTCAATAAGGGATTTTCCCAACGCATCATCATCGTAAAAGTCCTATTGATTCGGGTAGGAGAGGCAGCCAGCCAGCCAATGGAAAGGCGGTATTTTCGGCGCTGCTTTCCAGTCGCAGAGACACGCTGGCTGGTCGGTCCAGTCAGTCGGTGGCAGACTGTCAACAATGCCGGTCTTGTGGGGAATTCTCGCGTGCACGGCTCTTCTCGGGATCGCACAGGTAAGAACCCGCTCTCTTTCATTGGGGCATTCGCAATTCATAAGGTGGTATATGATGCTTAAACCCTTTATCTACTGACGGTACTTACAAGTCCCACCAACTTTAAAATTACATAGTATATAGCCATCCTTACGAATATATTGACGATACTTTTTCAATTCAATTCAATTTTTTTTTCAATTCAAAATTCTTTATTTGTTACGTACACAACGTGAACATTTGACAGTTGGAACGAACACATACACAAAAAAAACAGGAAGACATATGAGTTGCCCAGGAGTCAGAAACCCATAAGGGCAACCTAAAGGAGTTAAAAAATAAATAATTGCAGAAACACTCTTTCAGTTTTCCTCTTCCAGGATAAAAAAGCAGCAAAAAGGTTCTATGATTAGTATTTTAGCGGGAAATGCGAATAGATTTAACTGAAGTTCAGCTGCTATTTCGATCGGATTCCCATGATTGTGATTGTTTTTTCTGATCTCGAAGATGTTTTACGCTCCTATGGTAGATCTCATGGCTGCTTTTATGAGAAAATACATGATTGTTTTTTATCAGTGTAAAGCTAATTACATTCCGTGTAAAAATTTGTTTGATTCATACTGTACAAATTTTGGTTTCATGTGTGTGTGGGACATGATCTGTAACCGATAAAACCTCTTAAAATTGTGAAATATTTATTGGGCCTCTATTTATATACATTCATTTTCAGAAGGTAGTTCACAGAATATTTTCCCAAAATTTTCTAAAACACAAATAGTGGAATCTCTTTATCGACTGGTAGTTAAATTACCGATTATTTCATCATAAGAATAATGCTATTTTTTATTCGTTTCAGCTACCCAAAACAGGATTTTTGCGCTATAGCGTCCTAAAATTTCAGTCAGAATTCGCAAATATCGACTTTTTAAGTAGTTAGAAAGAAGCCGAGAAGGAATATCGGGAAAATTTTACTTATGGCCACAAATTACTCCAAATGATCCATGTCCTCATGTTTTCGGAATTTTCCATTATTTTATTATTAATATCCAATTAATTTACACCTGTTGAGAATGTGTTATTGGAGGTATTAATATCCATGTTTTATTTCTTTTTTCTAATTGTTTTTCCCCCGAATTCGTTGTATAACGTCCCTTCGTTAAAACGACCCTATTTGTTAGATCCTTAAGTGGTCGCTATACAGGGTGGTCCCGAATTCGTGGTACAAACTGGGTACTGTAGGTAGCAGTGGCAGATCTAGGTAGCAGTGGCTTTCGGGCTGAAGCCCCCCCCCCCCAAAAAAAAACGTCTAATTTTTTACAAAGTTTTTCAAAACGCAAAAAATCTATATCCGAAATTCGGATGGGGCTTCTTAATAAAACGAGTTTAAAAAAGTGGGGTTTTTGACTTAAATTTCAAAACATTTTCTGGGGGAAAACCCCCAGACCCCCCTTTTAGTGGTTTGAGTAGGATAATTCACTACCTTTTCCATATTACTTGTAACAAGAAGATTCAATTGAATTATGAAAATTCTTAGCCCCCCAAAAGAACCAAATCCTGGATCAGCCACTGGTAGGTAGAGTACATCAAGACGACACAAGAATTGGTATGATTAGGGGGTCGCAAGTGGATTTTAAGGGGTAAAAATCAAGAGTGACGATTTTATCGTCGGGAGACTTTCTATTGCAGTCTATCTACCTATAACGCATGCCTGTTTCCATTTATTGGTCTGTTTTTGATTAGAATAAACACTCTAATTTCAGTTTTCCATGAAAAATTTGAATTGGTTGAATGTAATAAATGCCGGAATCGAACAATTGTTGCTCTTTCTGCCCAGATATGCATATGCGAGGTTTTTCAATCTTGATTTTTACCCCTTAAAATCCACTTGCGACCCAATCATACCAATTCTTGTTCGTCTTGATGTACTCTACCTATGCTACCCAGTTTGTACCACAAATTCGGGACCACCCTGTATGGAGGTTCTACTATCAGATATATAAAACTTCTCTTGATCCCTAATGTTAAATAAAAATCGTTATGAAATCGCTGACCGCATGAAGGTTGCTGGTCAGGCACTCCGGGATTTAAGAGTTCAGTGTTCGATTGAGAGCCCGCCTTGAATTGCGATTGTAATCTTAATTAATGAGGTGTATAGCGTGAGTGTAAAGGAAAGCTCATTTCATTTGATGAGATTACATGATCTAAATCAGGATATCAGAGTTTTGTTTTTCTGATCTCGAATCTTCTGGTTTTCATGCTCCAGAACAAAGAGAAAAAGAGCGAATGGGATCTAACATAAAAATCATAGATTAAAGATCAGTTGTAATTTTTGTATTTAGAAATTTGAAAACCTTTCCTTTGCCCCGGTATATGTTCTATCTCTGAGGTAAGAATAACTTAATCGGGTTGTAAACTGTTAACAAATTTGTTAACTTTTTATTTGCAAATTGTGACCTTAAGATTTTATATGAAGTTTTCATGGGTTTCCTTCTTTTGAGGGCGGCTTCTTTTAGCGGTCCTGAATCATAAGAACCTTTAAAATTTTTGTTTCAACTGGGGGACTTCGAAATAAAAATTGTTAAGTGGATTGGGATCCAAGCTCTTAAGTTACATATTTTTTTATTTCCAAATCCACACAGGTAAATCCACACAGGTCCTTTTGATCTCTATCAATCCTGAAATATAAGAACGCTCAAGCTTTAGGTTCCACCTGTGATGTGGAAGCATCGAAATTAATTTTTTTTTGTCCACCAGGTTATAATACGATCTTCTACGTTCAATATATAGAAAAAAATTAGGAGGTTCTTAAAATTCATTTTTACTCACAAATCCACACCCATCTTTAAAACCACACAAAGTAAAACCATGGAGTACTAAATGAAAGAGCTAAGATCGAGTTTGGTTCCGTTCGTATCAGATACTTCGGACTCCACCCTCACTATTATCACCCCCTCCGCCCCCCTTTGGAATCAAAACAAAAGAATGGAGGGAAGAGGATCCGCGGCAAAATCTTCGCACTTTCAAGGTCGTTCACCCGACAACAGCGAGATTCGCCCAAAACCGTTTAACACCGGCCGGTAATAATAACTCTGGTTTGTTAGGGATGCTTACTGAGTGAAATTGCAGGTTTTAAAAATGCGTGGTGGTGTTTTAGCTTTGTTTGAAACGTGTCATTATGGCGACGTGCTGGGATGTTCAATTCCATCCAGCAATTGAATGAGTTAACCTGGATGTTCCTACAGGATAGGAGTTTATCTTGGAGGAGTGCTGACAGGAGTTTATCTTGCAGACGGGCTACATATGAAAAAATGTTGACATTTTCAGGGGCCCCCTTGTTACCCCTTGTTGCCCCCCTTGTTACATGGGAAGCCGGGCCCATTGCTTCTGCCCCTCTCTCGGCGGCCCTCCCACCTTTTGAATTTATTTTTGAAATATCCAAAGTTTGATTTAGGCCTCCTTTTTCATAAGGTCTTGGTGGCGATCGCCCCCAGGGCCTGCCCGGCCCTGTGTCTGGCCTATCTTCAAAATTATCCTTGGATCATATGCGAATTTAAAGAAAAGAAGAAGTTTCTTTTAAGTCTTTGCATGTAAATACACTAGTGTGCAAAAATAAATGATAGTTTGCAATTTTAAGAAATATGAATTTTCCGAAACTGTATGGAACTCTTCTATTTGGAAGGCCTTTCCACCTTAAACTATTGTTAGGGCAATATTCATACTCCTGCAAGATTCTATGACAAGAATGTCATTGATGAGGAACTGACATTTGAGTCATTTCTTACAATTGCAAACTGTCCTTAATTTTTGGACAAGAGTGTATCTCCCATCAAATACACCAGAGGAAAAAAAATACTCAATTGTCGTGAAAATTCGTAAAACGCGATTAAAGCCGTTCCGCGTTGTATAAAATCGCATAATTAGCTCTATTCTAATAATACCCAATCAATCCCCCAAATAAACTCAACTGAATCAGCCTGTTATTCCCCACTAGAGAAGCTATTGGTTTTATAGAGTCTTAAATCGCACTCTGAAGAGCGTTTACGGAAAAGCTCCCAACAATCGATTCCACTCAATCGCTCTTATGCACAATGGCTCAATAAAATTACATTGTTATATGGGGAGCCGGAGTTTCAAAAATCCTTTCACTTATGAGAACATAATACGTTTTTTTTATTCTTAAGCATGTTAAGTGGAAGGCCCCTTCGCAAACAATCTGAGCTTGTTGTGGCCCAGCAGGCAAACCTTGGGAAGAGATCCTAGTATCGTGTTTCAATGCGGGGATTAAACCCTTGTTTTCCTGTGCGTAATATACGAAGAACATCACAACTCTCAAATATAGGTTTGTCAACTATTTGGACCTTTAAAGATTTTTCCTGTGCAGTTTTATAAAGCGCAGTTTCCCCACGGGGTCTACCCGACCACTTTACAGTAATTCTGTTATCATTGAAAATTGGTGTTGAGAATTTCGTCAGTGAGCCTAAAATGGCAACAAAATGTTGTTGAACATTGGTTATACATATAGAGTACTAAAACAGTGTTGTGATGTTCGAGTTTAGTTTATATAGACGATATTGAGACTAGAGTTTTTCTTGGGACTATGATATACAGTATTAAATATATTTCACATTGATTACTGAACTATCTTACTTAAAATGTTTGAAAAATAGTTATTTAAAGAACCTTGACTAATTGGGAATTCAAAGAACTATATAACAGTGAGATATCCCTCTACATTAGAGATACATACGTGACATTCATTGTATTTTTTATTCAATTTGAAATTCAGGTTCATTGTCTTTTTTATTCTTTGAGCTGCACACGAAAACAGTTTTTTTATTTAAGTGTTTTTTTATCTTATGAATCTTGGACTTTATATTCAGCAAACCGCTTTAATGACTCAGTTTTCATATTACTATTGAATTTTATTTGCTTTCTAATTCTCAATTTTCTGCTGTGAACCAAGCAAATATATAATAATTTAATGTCAATTCAAGAGATTTTAAGATTTTTTCATCTGAAAATTTAAAAATTTAAAAAAGGGAATAAGTCAATCAACTTACAATACAATATTTTTGTGTGTGATTATACTTATATTTTTCCTATGATTGCTCTGTTATTTTAAATTGGGTCATAAATTTGCAGTAAAAGTTTTTTGCTATTGAATGAAAAAATTCCAATACTAAATACCGTTTTTTTTAATTTATCAAATTTTTTTATAACTGATTCAATTTCTCACCGACATCCTTAACCATGACCCTCGCTTATATACTCTAGAAGATAACCGGAAATGAGGTATAACAGACTCTTAAACTATAGAGAAGAATACTGGTTGTTTCAGATAAGTGTTTCTTAACTTCTAGGTGGGATAGGGCACACCTAAATGACTCAAAATCACATAGGAATGGGGGGTCAGAAACGCACCCCTAACGAACTAAGGGTTTTATAAGCGGGCATGGGAAGTTGTAAAATTCCCTGCGGAAATGGACACGTAACCTTTTAAGATGAAATTAAAACATCGATTATTCCATAAAACCAATTAAAGAGCTGAAATTTCAGCTGCTAACTTTTTAATCTAATCTTAAAAGGTTACGTGTCTATTTCCACTGTGGATTATACATCCTCCCATAACGGCTTATAAAAACACCTAGGTCCCTAGGGGTGCATTTCCGACCCCACGTACTTAGGTGATTCTGAGTCGTCTATACTCTGTTCATTTTGAATTGGCGCTTGAAAATATTTCCTTTCCCCACCACCGATCGGTAACCATAGCAACTATCCACGTCAAAGTGACAAAGAAAGCTTACCATTGGCTGCTCGAAGAGCGTAACTATGGTTACGCTTCTAGCGTGGGGGAAAGCAGTATTTCTCAAGCGCCAATTCTAAATGAATAGAGTATAGGTGTACCTAACCATCTTAGAAGTTTTGAAACACTTATCTGAAACACCCTGTATATCTATGGTGACTCTCTTAAATGTATTAATTAATGTATGGAGCGTTTGCACACGATGTACTTATTTCCTAAAACGTAGCTACTTTTTTAAAATTCAGAGTTGTACCCCATTCTCTAATCAAGAAGAACACATACGCACAACCCTTTTTTACCCTAACATTTGTTCCAGACGACGTTGAGTACAAATAGGTCATGAACTCCTCCTCCCCAAACCCAAACATCGGTGACATTCACGTACACAGACGCAACACCATTAGCCCGATTTAATTTGAAGGGGTCCCGGGGACCCCCGTCCCTGGCCCTAATGAATCCTGGATTGATCTCGTGTCCCAGAAAGACCCGGAATGACCCACTTGCGCAACACGAAAGCCAACCATTAGAATGAATAAGACTAGTGATTAGACGTTTTTCCTGAAAACTCGCCAAATCAATGAAAATGTCTATTTACCCTGAAAGGTGCCCAAAAGATGAATGGATGTTGTAATTGAGTCTGTTAACATGTTCCAAGAGTCTTGTTTGCCACAGGGGGGGGGGCTGGCTGGCCACTGATATGAACTACTGGAATTTGGCTGGATATCATGTAGTTTGATTGTAAAGACTAATTTTAGTTGAATAAGTTAAAGTTAATATTAATTTGATGGGTAACCATCAGTTAGTGATGATTACTATACAATATAGCTATTAGTACATTTTCCCTGTTAAAGATTAAATCATTATGTGTAACACTGGTATACTATAATCTACTACAGTAAAGTAACCTGCATTTGACAAATTTAGGTCTTGTATTATATCATGAGTATAAGTAATTTATATTTTTTCCTGTGTTTTCTAAGACACAAATCGGAAAAGTGTTCCTCATATATTCGGAAAATATACCTATACCTTTTCTTCATGCATCTCTTTTTTGCTTTTTCTTCATCCCTTTCTTCATCCTACAACTCTTCTATTAATAACTTAGGGCACATTCATAAATTACGTGAGGCGTTTTTTCCAAAATCTGGACCCCCCTCCCCCCTTGGTGAGATTTTGCTGGACCCCCCCTCCCCCAAGTGAGATTTACCTACAACTTTTTAAAAATAATTCGCAGTGTCTTATCTGTGTGTATTCCTTTCTCATACTTAAAAAAAAGAAAATTGTATAATTTCTAACTTAAAAAGTTGACGTGAGATTTTAATCGACCCCCCCTCCCCCCTTGGTGAGATTTGGTGAGACTTTTCCAAACCCCTCCCCCTTTTTGACCTCACGTAATTTATGGATGTCCCCTTAGGTGTCTATTTTGCATCTTCTCTCGTGTAAGTTTCAATCTTTTAGTTGCTATTCCTCCTTTGTAAAAAAATAACGCACACAGGAAAAGGGAATGCTTGAAATTTGTAACGGGAATCAATTAATATTTTTTTATATTATTTCCTATTAAAATCCATCATCCTTGTAACATTTTTGATATTAAAAATATAAATGTAAAATTTAACTATAGTGTAAGGACATTTATTGGGAGAAAATGTTTTTCAATCCAATATGAAAAAAACTACCAAAGAACCTGTCAAAATATTCTTTAAAAAGTAGGACATTTATGATCATCTTGAATAATGATATTTTTATGGAGGAAAAAAAATAACGCAAATTGTTTTGAGACTCCCTTCATAAGAATCACCAGAAGCTGTTAAGAAATATAGCCCCATAAGTGATTACAATGCGTAACAGTGTCCAATCTAACCACGTAATCGTTTTTTTCTTGCTTCATTTATATTTTATTTCTCCAAAAGAAATGGCAACCCATCGTTCATAAATTCTTACCTTTCGGCTCTTGGCCTTGGAAAAAGATTAAAAAATTGAGCCGTTTGCTCAGCATGTAACAACCACAGCAAAAACTCTGAAAATTGATTTTATCGGAGAGCTATTTTTTTAAAGCTTCAGAATAAAGAATGATTTATTTTGGCTCGGATGCCACGTGACAGAACTGACCAATGGGAAGACCGTGTGCAGCGAGCCGCGGTTGACAGCCGCGAAATGGAAGAGTTGGTAAAGTTGAGATTTTTTTATTCCAAAAATAGTGGAACCAGTGGAACGGAGTTTTCTTCTTTCGGGTGAGAATTATGGAGAACGTGTTTTCTATTATCTGATATGTATAGAATTTGAAAGGAACTCGTGTACCGTTTGATGTATGGCGTCGTTAAGAAATCAAAAGTTTTCGCTTTTAAGTGCAGTTTGGAATATCTTAATTTGGGAGGCTTATTTTTTTTATTATAATTTTACTCGAAGAGAAAAAGTGAGGGAGATTTTGTCGTAAATGAAATGAAAATCACGACTGCGTTTTTTTCTGTAATCCTTTTTCGCTCGAAATTATGAAAGATTGAAGGAGGAGGAATCAGAATTCCACAGGCAGGCAAGTTTTAATTTTATATTACTGAGACTTTTTCTAATAGAAATTATGTGACCAAGTGATTTCGGGAGTAAATGGCCTTGTGGAAGTTATTTAATGAAAAAGGAATTGACATAAATGCTTTAATATGTAATAGCTTTCGAAAAACCTTTTAAATGAATCTAATAAATAAATCTTCTCTTAACTACTTTAAAAGTAAAGAGTATTAACCAGCGTTAAAAATTAAAAAAAAAACACGGGTTCTGCTGACCACTACCTTGCCAAATTTACTGATCCACAACCAAAATGACTGGTCCGGCAAATTTAAAAAGGACAGGTTTCGATTTATTAAAGTAAAATTGCACATTAAGTGAATAGCAATAACTAATTTAAAAAAAGCTTTATAAACTAAACCAACTAAATGAGCAAATAAGCTTGAAAATATCTTATTTGTTAATATAAGTATTTTTTAATTAAATATCAATGTTGCACTAATTGATATAAAACCTATAGTTAGTTTCGCAGCAATAAAAATCTCGGCTAAACTAGAGGGGATATATTTTCGACACACCTTTCTTTTCCTTCCTCTACTGCTTGTCAGTTTCTCTTAGTTTCGTATAATTAGCATCCCTTTCCTCTTGAGCCTCTCTCGGCTCTTGGGATTTTTCTTGTTTTCAACATCTTTTTTTTTGCCTTGAAGCTTTTTTTGTTTAACCTTATATAAACCAAGGTGTGGGGGGGTTAGAGGTCCCCCTGAAAAGCTTTAGTTTTCCCTTGAAAATTATGGGACTTACAAGGAAAGTCCTCTTCGGGTGTAACCCAAGTGGTCTCAAAATGTGTCTTTACACGACTTTTAGGGGCAATTTTTCAAAAATTTTCTTCACTATGTACTTCAATCCCCCTTGAAAATTTTCCATTTATTATAAATACATGCTTACAATGAACTTTGATCTATCTTTGGGTGTAATCTAAAATGGTCTCAAAATATGCTAAAACACTATATTGAAAGGTAAATTTCCAAACATTAAAAAAATTTAAAGACTCCTCTGATTTCAAGTATAGAGGATTCATATTGTTTATTAAATTTTAAAATTTAGTGCTCCAAAATTAAATCCTATACTTAAGGATTCCATATATGAGGCGTTTGCTATCAAAACCAGCTTATTCCATTTTAGAAAATTTTACAGGAGAGACAAAAATCTTCTCATGTCCACAGTTTTAAAGGTAAATTTCTTTTTAAAATTTTTAATTGTAGGTATAACCGCCTAGAATTTGATTAGTGTTTCATTTTCATTCCAGGTGCATCTTGGGCGTAATAACACTAATTAGTTTGGAATGAGCTGATTTTGGTGTAAAAACACGATTTTTCAGTTTTTTTTGTTCAATTTAAGTTGTGTAAAATTGTTTTTTTCCAGTTTACCAGTTAATATTTGTGTCTTTACGAGTTTTAAATGAATGACATTCACTTAACTTTTTCAAATGGTCTGAAATTTCACAGTTGAGATCACAGTTTTCACCTTTTTTTCTAATTTCGGGTTGGAATGAGCTGGATTTGAGCTATATCTCTTCGTCAGGTTATGAAGAACCCTCTAAACCAGGTATGGGCAACCTTTTCGAATCCGCGGGCCGGATTCAATGATTATAATGACGTGGTGGGCCATAGATTAGATAACCTAATATTTTTTAAGTAAAAAATTAGTAGTTTTATTGCATATATTTACGAAGTTTGATACTAAAGTTAAAATTTAATCTGGAATTATACAATATATTGATTACATATAATAATTATAATGAAGTTACATTAATCTGGACTATAATAACATTATATACAATAACTACAAAGTTAGTTACATTAATCTGGACTAAAATAATACAGTCGAGTCCGCTTAATATGATCGCAACTGTCCAAGACTAAACTGATAACATTATCCGATCGATAACAATAAGCGATCTCATATAAAAAAACAGCAAGCTGTGTAACTAGATTGTTTGCTTTAAAATCAAAATTATGTAATCGCAATAAATGTATTCAAAACTCTATTTTTACACAAGGTAAAATTTTAAGGGGAAAATATAAGAGTAGTTCAGTTAATAAAATTTAAATAATCACTTACATTGTATTTTTAAAGAAAGGTCTCTCCTTTTTCCGCCCCATTATATCCTTCCACTCCAATAAACCACTTATTTATTACATTATCTGAATTCCAGTAAACGAGGGAAAATCAAACTCTCTTATCAGAAACATCTGCAAAGCCTGGATCTTGGTGCTTATTTAACCAATCACAAGTATGGATTCGGACCTCCCCCAAATAACCGCTTTCTTTCAGTATAACAGGCGGAATGTTTTATTTTTCTTACTCATATTGAGTTTGCGAAAAAAAGAAGCGCCAGATGTTATCATGGAGCAGACGTTTACTTGTAAAAATTGACCTTCAACATGAAATTAGAACTCAAAAGTGGTCGTTTTAAAGGGGATATGGACAAATTTTGATAACATTAAGCGGAGTGATGATGCAAAGTTGATCACATTAAACGATGTATTTTACATTAAATTATATAGGAATGATCGGGACCTGTCGATTTCGATAACATTATCCGATTGATAACATTAACCGTGATCACATTAAGCGGACTCGACTGTATCTTGATTACATACAATAATTATAATATTTAGGTTACATTAATATGAGTTAAAATAATATTCAGAGCTCATAGTAATAAAAAAATATTTCAGGATACAATTTTAACAATTGTTATTGCATGATACAAGAAAATTAATGGAGGAGGAATTAATGTTCAGGAGGACAGATTAACTTTAGCAGCATTGAGAATGACTACCAAGTTACTCTCTACTGCCAAGTTAGGGTGAAACAGGAAGGGAATATCAACCGTCGGCGATCGGCCGTCGTGAAGTAACAACTCTCCCACACTTATAGACGCATCCCAAGAACGAAATATAGTTGTACAGCACGTTTTAACTGCTAAAATTAAGTTATTTTCGGGGGGAAGTTCTGTATCCCCTCTTTTGCTCTTGTTGACGAAAACCAGAGTGATTTTTAGTACAATTTTTAAAATGTTCCACGGGCCGGATCAAATAACGAGGCGGGCCGGATCCGGCCCGCGGGCCGTAGGTTGCCCATCGTTGCTCTAAACTTTCAAAATATGCAAAAAAGTGGATTTCAGAAAAATATGGAATGTGCTGGTTTTGATAGCAAACGCCTCATATTTATTGTTCCATCCTAAAACGGAACGAATAAAAGTACTCATAAAGAGTTATACATCAGAAATAATGTCAAGTCAATCCCTACTCCCGTAAGAAAAGTCAGGTTACGGCGTTGATATAGACCCATATGATACCCATAGATATATAACCCTGCCTCGCACGAATATCATCATTTCTATAGGTGACCAAAGCACCTCACATTTTTGCGGACAACTATAACGGACCACCGCTATAAATCCGACTTATGTCCAACCCTTTCCTTACCAGAGAGCACATGCAAAAATAGCGTGAAACGATCCCAAAACCCCCGTGACTCAGCGTCATTTCGGTTAATGGTGGCAAAGTGTTGTCGGCTCTCTTTGGATCCGCTTATCCGCGTCACCTATTCTTGTGACATCTTCCCTAATCGTGTGTCATACCCCTCGTTGCATCTCTTGTCGGCTAGCGAGGTATATTTTTAACATGGCTCTCTCTCTCTATAATTTTATCTTTGGGAAAGGAAACTAAAAAAAATCTGTGTGAGAAATCTCTTATTTACTTTTTCAATGTGAAGAAAATATGTTATGAGAGTCTTGGAGCTTTCATGTTTGCATTACTATGCTTGACCAAATGATCTTGAATTTTCTTTGAAAAGGCATTGATTGCCCTCAATGAAAATCATACCTCGAGGTTATCTTTCTAGCGTATTTTTTATTAATTAATATTAAATATCTGTAATTGAAAATATATAGTGCCCTGGAAGTATTTTTGATTTTTGTTTATCATCTTATTCAAAAAATATTGAATTACGTGGCACATTAAATTATTTTCTCAGCCACTTAAAATTGTCTAGTGTGACCTGTGCATTAAGAATGGTGGTATTGCAATGCAAGGATTAAATGTTAATAAAGTTTGCGCATACAGATGATGCATTGATGCATTTCATATGCATATTCATTTCTTGATTGTTCATTAAGTCTTCATTAACACTAAACCTAAAAACAGGTAGGTGCTAATTTTTTTAACGGGATTGTTGTTTAAAAACACTTAAAATAACCGAATAAATACACCTGTAAATATAAATTAAATATAAACCTGAAGTCTCTTGAAATTTGGCTTATTTTTTTGTGCTTTAAGGGCTTATAACATCTGAGGTAAGTGATCTGCCTAAGGGGCCATCCATAAATTACGTGAGGCATTTTTTCCAAAATCTGGACCCCCCCTCCCCCCTTGGTGAGATTTAGTGAGATTTTGCTGGACCCCCCCTCCCCCTGAAGTGAGATTTACCTAAAACTTTTTCAAAATAATTCGCAGTATCTTATCTGTGTATATTCCTTTCTCATACTTAAAAAAAAGAAAATTGTATAATTTCTAACTTAAAAAGTTGACGTGAGATTTTAATCGACCCCCCTCCCCCCTGGTGAGATTTGGTGAGATTTTTCCAAACCCCTCCCCCCCTTTTTTACCTCACGTAATTTATGGATGACCCCCTAAGATATACCTTATATATCTTCCACATTTTCTGGAATATCCCAAATTATTGAACACATACATTTTAACTCGTACATTTTCAAATATTCGTCGGATGACAGGACCATTTCCTTCACGATGATTTCAAGCTTATCTGGTGCTCGCGAAGATGTATGACCTACATAAAAGGAATTTTATATCTTGAATATTTGATGACAGCATTGGCATCAATACCTAGAAACCAATCTCGTTATACGAATAGCTAATAAAGACGAGTATATTTACTGCTGAGGTTTATTAACGTTAAGCAAAAACCTTGACTGACAAGTTATTTTAATCTTATGTTATGAGACTTGCTTTATTTTTGTTAATTAGGTCCCACCCTAACTAAACCTAGATAAAGAGATGGGTACATTCGTATTTAGGTTAATTCAATAATGATCTGTTATAGAAATTTTATGTTGTTTTCTTTGGAAAATTAAGAAAAAATATTTTTTAATTCTTATGCTAAGGTTTACTCTTAACCTCATTCAAAGAAATTTTTTTTCCATACTAAAAGTCTATGTAAATAAAATTGTTGTTAGTTTTGGATTGTGTGTTTTGTGAAATTGTATAAGAGGAGTAAATGGGGAGGAGTAGATGGGGTAAACAAAGAAGACTATACTAGACAGCAACGTTAGTTGACCCTTTATGACGTATATAGTCCATGACCCATGTATTTGTATATGGTGTCTTTTTATCACGATTTGCGTACCGAAACTCCTTCTAGCAACCCAATGGGCTTTATGTTTACCCACTTTCTCCTTCCGCGTAGTGACGTACTGGGTTCAGGAAATGTTGCTGTTGAGTATATAGTAATGGTCAAAACCCCTATTATTTAAACCTTTTCTTCTTATCTTTGTTAGTATAACTGTAGTAAAAAAAGACAAAGTTAAAAAATCATTAAACAAAACAGAACAAAAAACATGTAAAGTTGAGTTGAAGAAAATTGATGTATTTATTTTCTTTTTACACTTACAATCTACAGGGTAAAAATGCTAAAAGAATTTAAAATTAAAAATCCATTTTTGTTATTTAAATGTACAAACATAAAAAATAAAAAGCTAAAAATAAAAGAATCAAGTTAAATTATAAAATAGAAAGAAATTGACTCATTAATTTAGTTAAATAGAGTTAATTATCTACTGGATATGAAATATATTTAATGATTTGTAGAAGGTGAAAAATAGGAAGCCAGAGATAGTTTTGTGAAAGAAAAAAGGGTTGAAACTGAGTCCCCATTTCTGTTTATTGAGTGGAATGTCAAAGTCGACTATTCATAGATTAAACATTTTGCTAAAATAAGTTTTATGTTCAGTAAATTTAAAGCAATGTGAAAAATAAAACGATTGAAACAAATTCATTTAAAAATTTAAATAAAACTGAGTCAAAGTTACTTTAATCAAGTGAACTAAATCACAAATTTACTGGATAAGTGCAAAAATTGGTATTATGCGGATTACCTAGGTAGTGTATGAAATATTTTGTACTTTACCTTAAGTAATTCACATTTTACCTTAGTTCGCATAATCAGTGGTAGAAATGGGTGACTAAAAGTGGGGAAGGGATGGCCTATTACACTCTCATTAAGATTTTTTTTTCTGCTATAATTGCGTTATATTTATATATATTTTGAAACCCTAAATAATACTATTTATATTTTATTTCCCCCAAACTTTAAACGAATACAATGCTGCCTAAATTTCACCTATGGTGTTGTTAGGGGACATCCATAAATTACGTGAGGATTTTTTTCCAAAATCTGGAACCCCCTCCCCCCTTGGTGAGATTTTGCTGGACCCCCCTTCCCCCCAAGTGAGATTTACCCACAACTTTTAAAAAATAATTTGCAGTATCTTATCTGTGTGTATCCCTTTCTCATACTAAAAAAAAAGAAAATCGTATAATTTCTAACTTAAAAAGATGACGTGAGATTTTAGTCGACCCCCCCCCCCCTCCCCCCTTGGTGAGATTTGGTGAGATTTTTCCAAACCCCTCCCCCCTTTTTGACCTCACGTAATTTATGGATGACTGTGGTGATGTTTCACACCACCCCATATTTTTGTGTACTTTTTACATTTTAATTTCAAAATTTCCACTGGATTATTTTAGGCCTAAACCCTTCTTTCTTATTTTCCCATGGTAACCGTCGGTTTTATGCATCACTCGCATCTCATAAATTATTATCAATCGAAATTACACCGTTTCTTCTGCCGTTAGTTAATTATTCTATCAACACTCCCATGCTTTCCTCCTCTCTGTCGCCGGCCGAGACATAACTTTTCCATCCCAACGTAATCTTACTATCGCCAATATTCAAAATTAATTCTGGAGATAATTTCACCATTCGGTAACCTCTCCTGCCTTTTCTTTAATTAACCTTTGGCTAATTGTGGTTTTTATGGCGCTCGCCATCATAGGTTTATAATAGTAGTACTTAACCCGATGCACACGATTTTCCACACCCCTCTCCGCTCTCTTCAATTTCTCTCGAACCTATGCTGCTCCGGTCCCCATAATGTAGCTGCAAGCAGATATTTCTCGGAGACCCAGGCGGGTCTGCCGAGGCGTCCTATGTGAGGTGCTCGTGCGGTCCAGTCCGCGGCCTCAGTCATCATACTATGCTAGAATCATCATTCATCATATCGCTAATTCATTCTCGGAACCAAACTTCCCGATTTTGAGACCCTCACCGAAATATGACAAACTGATGTGTACCAATGTTTCCTGTTATGGTTTAAACAGCGACCGAAAGTGTTTCAAAAATGTGCCAGTCCGCAACCTTGTGTGACTATTGTGAAAAACTTGCATCCACAAAAATGTGTCCAATTTATCTTGAATTATTTGAAAAGTTTCAATACGTTAGTGATGAAAAATAAATGAATGATTAGTTACGTGAACTTGGTTTGTTTTTATCATCTTGCCAAGACACTATTTATGGAAGCCTTCAAAGACTGCACTTTTAACATCATAAAAAGGTATGACCGTTTCTCTACCTTTCTCCAGTCTAACTCTCTTTACCCACAATCAGAAGAGTATTCATCGAACCTGGGTTACCAAAAAACTGAACTTTAGAAACTTCTCATCGATACCCATTCATCCATCCATCCATACAACTACAATTATTAAATTTTCACCATATTTATGGTGCTCCATGACCAGTTCTTCTGATTGTGCTCATCGACATCATCGCTTTTATTCAAGTATTTATGAACATATTTTAATCTTTCCTTCAGTGTAAATATTTTCTATAGTGTATTATAGCATATTATAGTATTTTGATATTGAATTATTATTCTTAGTTAAATTTTTAAATATGCTCTCAAGTGCGTTTTGATTTTATGCCCTTAGTTGTCCATTAAATTTTTGTTTCGTGTTGGCAAAGTGACAAATATTTAATTTTTTTGGATGAAAAGTGACCTAAGGGAAATTTTATGAATAAGTGACGTAGTTTTTTCATAAGTGATGTTTACAAGGTACCAAATATAGTTTACGGCTGGTCTTTTAGCTTCTCTTCGTGTAGTTGTTTGACTCACAAGCCCTTGATGGTGCAACTTCTATGAACACATCCACACGATTAAGTGGAAGATCTGGGTGTAGAATCCCAGTCAAGGGTGTCATCACTACCGTTGAGTCTATTAGACTGCAATAAAATAGTAAATGCATATAAAAAAAAATTTGAGAAATGAGATTTTGATTATTACTCCAGAGATATGTGCACATTTTGTTGATTTTTGAGATAATGTTGAATAATAAGAGATTATAGGGTCACTTTATTTTTTTATGTATTGTGTCAATGAAGTTATAAGGAGTCACTGTTGTTTTAAGTCACTTTAATTATAGGTTTATAGGTCTCTTGTGTTTTTTTTCTCGATAGACGTATCGATGGTTCTTGTATTTTTGTGTTTAATGTTTCGTGTTGTTATGGGCAATACTTATAGCACTCTAGTATGTTATGGTTTTTTTTCAGAGCACTGAGCACTAAAGCACATTTTATGTTTTTTATCATAGAGTTTCTCTTATTAACCACACTCACATTTTGCTTGATTTGTTTTTCTTGGAAGTTCACCTAATTTTTTTGTGTTGAACAGTTGGAAAACCTACTAAATATCCTTTTTTTCAAATGTGCCAAATAGAACAATATTTTTCATTACTGCAGTTTGTATATGAACTTTGTTTTTTATTTCATCAATGGTACCATTCTTCAAATAGAATTATTTTTTGTTGTTATTCAATAGTACATGCATGTAATTTTTTCATACTGTCACTCTAAATTTGACATCTTAAATGTATCTCATTATTTTTGGCTATCCCTGTAACATTCTTCTAGTTACCATTAAGATGGAAAAATTTAAACGTTCTATTTTTGGGTATTCGCGAGTTTTAGAGATTCATATTTAGGACCGATCACCCTTTTTGTATGTGTCTCACCAGGAATAGAATTGTTTTGGTATCTTATAATTATGAATTTTTTTTTCACTAACCATTTTGTTATGAATATTATTCAATCAAGTGTTTTTACTTTACAATAGGCGGGTTAACCTTCCCATAAAAAAGGGCATAAATTCATTTTTGGGGTTATAGGGTCAGCCTCCCAAATAAAATCGCAAAACCTGAGAAAAATCTCCAAACGAACCACCCTCGATTTTACAATTGTTCCTGATTTTGATTTTAGCACATTTTTTTATCAATTGCACTTTTTTACTTCCAAGACGTTTTTTTATATGGCACTTGTATATATCAATAGTTACTTCATCTAGCAGCATATTATGAGAAGTGAAACAGTTTTTTTATTTGTATTTGATATATTATCTTCTGGTATATTCAAATTTTTAGTTAGATTTCATGTGCATATGTTTTTACTTTTTCAATTGGTTAAAGAGTTAGATTTTGAACTTCTCAAATACCGACTTCGTTTTTTTCTTGTTAAATCAAAAGGGCTGTACTAAATGTTTTAAGCACATCAAGAAAACTTTGAACTATGGAACTCTCAAACAGAGAAAAGTGAACCTTGATTTTTGAATGCCGTCAATGATTAAATGAATATTAATCGAGAAAGAACTTTCATGAAAGTATGTACGATATTGAATGCTAATTGTGCAACTCCAGTGATACGGTTTCTTCAGTGATAGGAATGATTTAATGAGCCATATTCCAAAACCACGCTTTTCATTCATGTATATATTATCATAAGAACTTGTTCTAATATTGTATTTAATTATTCTCGTTTAATGTCTTTTTATCTACTTATTTTTTTCGAAGGGTCTACATCAAATGGCATAAATTGTATTGCTAGCATTTATTTTTCATTGTTGTTAATTTAAGAATTGAACTATAACTGATCTAAAAAAAAACATAAAAATATATGTGGTACAGACTTGCCCATTTGTTACATTCTAGAGGTTTTGGTGAAAAATTTTAAGCTGGTCTTGATTGTTTCACCCTGATGGGTTCGTTTGTACTTGAAAGGTGTATAAAATTGGAAACCATTATTGCCATAATCTGAGGTTAAAATTTATCAATATCTATGTGTGACCCACATTTAAATGCTGTATATAATTTGTCTTTTTATGTTTGTTGTGAACACATTCTGCCCTGCTTACTCGTTTAACTATTTTGATCTCTTTTCAAAATTTGAAGCCTTTTTGGACTACAACTGAATTTTTTTTTGCTGTGTCTTCGGGGAGAATATGTGGTGATGTTTCACACCACCCCATATTTTTGTGTACTTTTTACATTTTAATTTCAAAATTTCCACTGGATTATTTTAGGCCTAAACCCTTCTTTCTTATTTTCCCATGGTAACCGTCGGTTTTATGCATCACTCGCATCTCATAAATTATTATCAATCGAAATTACACCGTTTCTTCTGCCGTTAGTTAATTATTCTATCAACACTCCCATGCTTTCCTCCTCTCTGTCGCCGGCCGAGACATAACTTTTCCATCCCAACGTAATCTTACTATCGCCAATATTCAAAATTAATTCTGGAGATAATTTCACCATTCGGTAACCTCTCCTGCCTTTTCTTTAATTAACCTTTGGCTAATTGTGGTTTTTATGGCGCTCGCCATCATAGGTTTATAATAGTAGTACTTAACCCGATGCACACGATTTTCCACACCCCTCTCCGCTCTCTTCAATTTCTCTCGAACCTATGCTGCTCCGGTCCCCATAATGTAGCTGCAAGCAGATATTTCTCGGAGACCCAGGCGGGTCTGCCGAGGCGTCCTATGTGAGGTGCTCGTGCGGTCCAGTCCGCGGCCTCAGTCATCATACTATGCTAGAATCATCATTCATCATATCGCTAATTCATTCTCGGAACCAAACTTCCCGATTTTGAGACCCTCACCGAAATATGACAAACTGATGTGTACCAATGTTTCCTGTTATGGTTTAAACAGCGACCGAAAGTGTTTCAAAAATGTGCCAGTCCGCAACCTTGTGTGACTATTGTGAAAAACTTGCATCCACAAAAATGTGTCCAATTTATCTTGAATTATTTGAAAAGTTTCAATACGTTAGTGATGAAAAATAAATGAATGATTAGTTACGTGAACTTGGTTTGTTTTTATCATCTTGCCAAGACACTATTTATGGAAGCCTTCAAAGACTGCACTTTTAACATCATAAAAAGGTATGACCGTTTCTCTACCTTTCTCCAGTCTAACTTACTATTTCACTCACAATCAGAAGAGTCTTCGTCGAACCTGGGTTATCAACAACTGAACTTTAGAAACTTCTCTTTGATACCATTCTAGGCTCTCTACTTTATCCATACCACAAACCATATATACAATTTCATTTTCACCATAATGACCCCTTACCTCTTTCTAAAAATTTTTTCTATTAAAATATTCGTTTGTAAACCAAACCTTTATTGAATTTTACTCCTCCCTCTTAAACACAAATCATTTCAAAAGCTCCCTCCAAGTGAATAAAGAGTATGCATATGCTATCATTATTATACATATAAATTATAATTCATCAATAAAACTAAGCAATTTTTGTAATGTTAGTAAAATGCCACGCGCGGAAGAAGGAACTAAGGAAAAAGCTCCACGCGGGAACGCATAAAGCGGAGAAGAGCTTGGCACGTTTCCATAGTTACGCAGTTTTGAATGTCATTGCCGTTTGGCGCTCTTTTTTTGCTCTCTCCATCTTTAAAAGGGAGACGACTCTCTTGATGCTCGACTTTCTAAGCTTTCTCGTGTTTATCATTAGATCTTGTCGGTTGAGGGAGTGTGTTGAAAGTTTGTTAAAGGAAATTTTTTTTTGATGACTGAACTAGTACAGTTGTGTAAAATTTGAATGAACCATATCTTGTTACTAAAATCAAAAAGTACATAGTCTTCTTCAAAATAATTTCCTCAAATGTTTTATATAATTTAATCTAGTCTCCTTAATCTTCCTTATGCTCCCCACCAACCTCAAGTCCTTTATCCTCCTCACCTGCTCTCTTTCATCTTCTTCATCCTCATGATCTTCATTTTCTTTTCCCCATCTTCTGTATATCCTCTTTCATCTTCTCTCATATATTAATATACGCTTTAGCCTTCATCAGGATTTAATATCCTTCCTCTCAAACTCCTTATTTTATTCCCACTTAAACTGATCCCCTTGCTATTGTGACCCGATTTTTCAATCTAAAACGCTTGATAAATTATTTCTAGAACAACATAAAGAGAAAGATATATGTTGAAATAATAATGTCATTGTGTGACTCAATTTCATAGTTGTTGCTGACAAGCTGTTTCAGACGCTACTTATTAGAAATGTTTCCAAAAATAGCAAATCTACCTATTAAAATTTACATTCGTATACATGGGCAAATTTGAAAATTCAAATATTTTTTTACCTTTTTAGCCAGATGAATATAACGGAATAGTACTGTAATTGATATAGTTTTCAAGTATTTGGACTGATTTTTTTGAAACCTACTTAAATTTCTAGAGCAGTGGTTCCCAACCTGGGGGCGATCCCCCCCAGGTTGTCGATTTGTGTTATCAAGGGGAGGATAAATAAAGTAGGGGCGATTGGGGGGCGATGAGTATTAAAGAAGGAAAATAAAAAAGTACTGTACAGACAGACTGTATTCACACTTAATGTATCAAAACAAGCTAAAACCCTGAAAGGATAATTTCACCATTTATTGCTGGTTCAGCGGACAACAAGTGTAAACTCAGTTTCTTAGGGTAAAATTTCCAAAAACTTTCTGGGGGAGGAAGGACCCCAAAATCCCCCTTTTTGTACTTAGAACTTAATGTTTCAAAACTTTTTTTTATAATTAGTTCACCAAAATCCAAATCTTCCTAAAAAATATAAGTCCGAATTTCAGAATTAGTGTACCATAGCTAGTTAAAAACCTGTTTTTTTGGAGTCTTATTTCCAAAACTTTTCTGGGGGGCAAACCCCGGACATAAAATTGCTTTATTATTTACACTTTACTTCAAATTAAAATTAGACATACAATGAGAATGAAAAGGGGGCGATAGGTGTTAGTCAACCTCTAGAAAGGGGGCGATGGGCCACAAAAGGTTGGGAACCACTGTTCTAGAGTAATATTGTAAGTATTACAATTTTTAAATTGACATTTTGGAAGTGCTATAAAATAGTTTGCCTCTCTAAATTTGAGAAGTTTTTTAAAGAGAAGAATCCAAGATGATTTCATTTGAATCATAAACTCGCGTATAATTATTTTCCCCAAACTTAAAGGAGAAGGATTATCTTTTATTTTACCAGTATTTCCCGAAAGTTTCTCTACAACGAACGGCAACGGACATTAACCGCCTTTTTCCTCCACAAAAAAAATAATTATTACATGCCAAGTGTTAAAGTGATATCCAATATCTCCCTAACAGCTGCTGTTCCTTTTCTGCTCAGAATTGTTCCATCCGCCCAGCTGCATGTTTCTTTTTCGAAATCGGACAACAGCCATTCAATTTCGAAAACGAGGTAAAAGAAAAATTTTTTGCCACATTAACCTTCGTAACAAGCGACCACATTTCGTTCTGTAGTTTCAACAATTGTCGGTAATCCGGTGTTTCTGGAAGAATAGGAAGCAATAAATTCCACGGAATCCTCATATGGGCATTTTGGTAGACGCCCTAAATGGTATAGGAACATAGTAGTTGGGGTTTTAGGGGGCAAGTTTTACAAGCTTTTATAAGAGAATAAATTACGTGGTTGTCACATAAGTTCTATTTCAGGATGTCGAAACAATGTCTTTTGTTCGATTCTTTCTTGGATTTGTATAGTTTCAAACTTTTTAAAAGTAGATTCACATAAAAAAGAAGTTTCCATTTGTTTTCAGGATGGGACATTTTTTTAAATGCAGTTAAGGGAGAAAGAGGCACATTTGAACAAAAAGTACATTTTTGACCATATCTCCATACTTTGATCTTTGATTAAGCAAAAACATTAAAATGAATTAATGAAAAATTTTTATGGTCCCCATAATGAGGGGGACATTTGAACGCCTGAATAAATAGCGCAAAATTTATTTTTACAAGCTACCAAAATAATTTTAAATTAAAGTTTACAATAAAAGCAATCAATTAAGCTAAAAATTTGGCGTTTTACGGTTTTATTGTCAAATTTTAGAGTTTTTTTTACATTTTAGCAAAGTTTTAACGAATTTTTATTGAAGATCAAAATTTTTGATGAGGAAAAGTTATTATAAAGAAAAATAATGATGAATATATTAATCATGAGGGAAAAAACCGAGAAAAACCTTAAAAGTTAAAACCATTACCATTTTATCCAGGAAATGTCCACTTAACATTTTAATACAATATCCATTTAATACCTACAATGTCCAATTAAATTTTTTTTATTTTTTAAGACTCGAGATTTCTCACTCTATTTTTTACACGTTTCTGAAACTACATTTAATTGGCATATTTTTTTCAGGATAATTTAAATACAATCTTCTTTAAATCGTGCTGAATGTCTCTTTAAAAACCTTTTCATTCTAAGCCGTCCGAGGTTATTATTGATTCCTATGGAAAATTTGGGGCAGCTAGGACTGAAAGGCTTGAATTACATGCGAAATATTATAAAACAAAAATTTTAATTTAAAATTTCATGCAAGAAAGAAGATATTAAATTGTTTGATTTCAAATGATTAACATTAACATATTACTATACATTCTATTCTAACACTCCATCAATAGATCATGCATTGAATTAGGACGAGAAGAGTAGACTTTTTCCAGGCAGCCGCACGCCTTTAATTAAAAATTCTCGCTCTGCAGGTGGTTGAACACAACTTGTCAAAATTTGGCCGACCCGACAGCCTCTTCAGGACCCAGCCTAGCGTCCTTAAGGTGTCGGGTATAACAGGACAGCCGGACAGACAAGAATGCAATTACCGAACGTTCGAAAAGGGTTGACAGCCCCTCGTTAAGTGTCATTACGCGACCAGATTGATCGGAGGGCGATGATTAATCAGGAGCCAATCGGGTGATAGTTTGAGTGTGTTTTGCAAGTATAATAATAATGATGGTGATGATAATGATAATATTGAGCAAATATTGTTTTGGTTTTGCCTGTGGGATTTTTTTTAACGAGGTTGTGTTTTTAAGTTTGAGTGATGGGTTGGACAGCTTTTTAATGGAATAAGGTTTCGGTTTATGACTTCTTTGTGTTGATGTTCAATCATTCGAATCAAGTTTGAGAAAACCAGTTTAATTCCTTTGGTTGACTAAAAAAACCGCGAAAATATTTTTCTGGAAAACTATAGTTTGACCTCCACTATACTCTGTTCATTTTGAACTGGCGCTTGAAAATATTTCCTTCCCCCACCACCGATCGGTAACCATAGCAACTGTCCTCGTCAAAGTGACGAAAAAGGCTTACTATTGGCTGCTCGAAGAGCGTAACTATGGTTACGCTTCTAGCGTGGGGGAAAGCACTATTTCTCAAGCGCCAATTCTAAATGAATAGAGCAGTGGTCGGCAACTGGCGGACCGCGGTCCGCATCCGGACCGCGTGATGCTATTTCCTGGACCGCCATAACATTTTGAAAATAATTAATATGCATTTTTACGCCTCAAAAAGAGTTAAATTTCGAAAAATTTCCTGGGGAGAAACCCCCAGACCCCCATTTTGAATGTAAAAACTTCTAATAATAATTTTAACAATTTAAATAAGGTACTCAAATTACATCTTTGTAAAAATATGTGTGTATCTAAAGATAAAATTTAAAGTAAAAATTGTAACCTATTTTTTCTCAAGACCTCGATGAAAATTTTCAAAAGTATTTGGACCCCAAGTAAAATTACTTGCCGACCCCTGGAATAGAGTATAGAAAACTTTTGACCTCGTTGTTTATTTGTGGCGGTTGTTATGGCTACGGATTTTCCCTCTCAATTTCGGGGGTTAACTCCTTTAAGTAAATACTAACTTGTATTTAATTAAAGGGGTACTTTATTGATTTAATAGAAAGTAAGATAAACCAGGATCTAAGTTTAATTCACAATTGGTTTCTAAGTAACGAATTAAAAATAAATGTCAGGAAAACTAACTATATTGTCTTTTTAGTTTGATGAATAATTTTGAATCAAATTTGGAATTGTACTTTTGTGACTGCAAAATTTAATTATGTGATCATCTTATTAAGCGTGCATCCTCTTTGAATATTTGGGTATTTTATTCAACCAGAACTGGAAATTTAAAGACCACATAAATTTAGTTTGCCGTAATCTCAGGTTTATTTTATATAAATTTTATCTCCTAAAAAAATATATAAATCTTGAATTGCTCTTAAAACTCTATTTTGCTTGGGTTAAATCACGTATTGAATATGGAATAATAATTTAAGGTGGGGATTATTTGAGCAATGTAAAACCCTTAATTAATCTACAAAAAATTTTTACGATTTTTTCCTGACAAAGTTCTTTTAAATGTAAGTCAGTTGTTTATATTAAATACCCTGGTCTTCATAAAGAAGTTTCCGCCTCGAGACACAGTCAGCTCTACTGATTCATATGATTTCCGAAAGCATAAGTTTTACTGTGTACCTGCCCCTCATAAAGAAATATTTAAAAAAACATTTCAAATACCTCCCTGCAATCTTATTCAATAAACTACCAAATGAAATCCAATCGGAATCTAATATCCGTTATTTTCAAAAACTCTGCATTTCCTTTATTATTTGTAATATCAATACAGAGGAAACATTTTAAATCAGTCAGGTTAATATCAAACTCGAACTAATATATACTTTTACTAAATAAACTCCTTAGCCAGCCAAGTCCCCTTTTTTCTTCTCTTTTTGTTTTTTGACAACTCAGTATAATTGGAAATCTTTGAACTCATGGACGAGCTGTGGCTCCTTTGAGATGTATTTGCAATTTTGTTTCTTTTTTTTCTTTTCTTTTAATTCTGTGTATATAAACTTTTGTGAATCTGTTTCAAATTTTGTAAATTTTTGTTAATAAATTGATTGATTGATATACTTCAAGATTGATTTTACTTCAAGGGAAAAATATTTTTTTTCTCAATATTTAAAGGTTTTTGAGATATTTAAGTTTGAGGTAACAAGGGCATACTATATTTCAAACTTTTTCAATGCTCCCTTCAAGCTTCAAGTAATCTAAAACGCTTTGAAATTATAGAATTTTTTTTATGAATTCCTGGAGTGAGTTAAGTACATGGGGACAAAACTCAAAGCAACTGTAAAGATGACATTAATGGAAGAGGGAGTATTTCCCTTCCAAAAGACCCGAAGCTGCTACTTTGTTTAAACCGTGATGTAAATCTAGTCCCGAGGAGCTATTCGTCTTCCTATCTTTCACAAGTCTGAACCGCGGCCAAAAACTTTTCATCGCTGCACGAAATATTTTTAGAGGTATTTATAAGTTATGCATGAAAGTAAAGACCTCTGAGACGCGCGGTGAGACTTTTCAGCAATATCCGAGGAGAGGCATGATTTGCTGTGCATAGCTTTTCAATGCTGGGAGGATGAAAGCCAAAAGTTTGCCAACTGCTTTTCACAAGTTGAAAGATTCAAGTCGGATACGTGTAGAATATGAAATAACTAGACTAGACTAGAGGAGAGGAGGGTATTACGGAATAGTCGGGTAATATGGAATACGGAAGTTTAAGTCCTCTCCCGAGCTGCCATCACTTGGGAATACCATGAAAAACTTAAGAAAGACTCCAATGATGCAGGATGCAGTGCACAAAGATTTAACAACTTTGTTGTTGTCGTTACAGTCGCTGCAAAACAAAGTGTGTTTTGTGATTTTCAAAAGTTTTTGAGTAATTTATGTGAGATTTAAATTTTGTTAAGCATAATGTTGACTATAAGAATAATATTTTTTTTATGCTGTAGTCGTTTTTTAGACATCAGTGTTTTATCCGACAGTAAAAGGGTTCATAATCCGAGATGGCGTGTCGGGTATTATGAAATACTAGGTCCCCTTTGTATCATCTGAAATTGATTTCATGCCATCAACTAACCAACCGTAAAACAAAATGATGAATGCATCTTTTGTAACGGAAAATTCTCCAAAGATCAACGAGGAGAAATTTGGATTCAATGCATTAGCTGTTCTCTAAAGGCTCATCTTGACTGTACTAGAGCAGAGAAATCAGATTATATTCGTGACTTATGTAAATAGGACTCAACAAAAAACTATTTGAACGTAATTTTATAAATATTGTTTTTATAGTTAAAAAATAACTATGTTTTCCGAAGTCTTATCAGTTTTTCATTAGTTGTAAACAACTATTCCATTTTTTGAGGTTTTTATTTTAAAACCAGTAGGGCTACTCATGAAGAAATAAATGGTATTCCATAATACCCTCCTCTCCTCTATTTTAGGGAGCAAAAGGGTCAAAAATCAAAAACAACTTATATGCATTCTTAAAAAATTCCGGTGTTTTCAAAATAATTTTTAGCTGTACAAACTGTATAAAAAATTTGTAAATTTTATAAACACCTGCACAATACCAATTTAAATGACATGCTTATAGTCTACACTATAAATAAACCTGTTGTTTTAACAGATATTCAACAATACTAATAGTCCGAGCGCTGGCTACATGAGAGTTTAACCGGAAAAACATTTTTCTGAAAATTTTATAATAGATTGGGCACTTCTTAATAAACAAAATTCGCTCGGTCAGCCTGCGCAAAGCGGTTGCTTTCGAGGGATCAGCTCGGGTCAAAATAGCCAAAAATTGCATCGAGTTTAACCGGAAGAACGTATACATGATTTTTACGTCATTCGAAAGGCTTCGACCCCCTGAACACAAATATGCTGGTCAGCCGGCCGAAAGTGGTTGCTTTCGAGGGGTCAGCTCTGGTCAAAATAGCCAAAAATTGCATCGAATTTAACCGGAAAAACGTATACATGATTTTTACGTCATTCGAAAGCTTACGACCCCCTGAACACAAATATACTGGTCAGCCGGCCGAAAGCGGTTGCTTTCGAGGGGTCAGCTCGGTTTAAAGTTGCAAAAACCCTATTCAAACCTATGTAATCATTTTTGCGGAAATTTCATTGTTGTGTAAAGCACTATCATTATGCTTGAATTGAGAGTCCAAGATGACGGTGGTGTTTTGAAAGTGGTGGATTTTCCCCTGAAGGGATTTTTTAGGAATTTTGGAATATCGATCAGGACACTATCTTCTACGTTTCCACCAATTTTCAGCTTGTTATTTTTAGTTTCTACCAACATTTCAACCCAGCAAATAATTTATTCAATAAATATTAATAATAATTAAATTAAGTTTTTCATTTCGAACTTTTTCACGTTGTCGCTTAAAATTCACATTATTAAGCAATTCAGGACAAAAACGAACTCAATCGGGTTCTTGGTTCAGTCGTTATGCTTGAAAACTCAATCCAAGATGGCGGTGGTTTTTCCAAAATGGCGGATTTTCTCCTACACAGAATTTTTGGAAATTTCAGGACATCAATAAGGACATTATCCTCTACATTTCCACCAATTTTCAGCCTGTTATATTGAATATCCGGGTCAATATGGACTAAGTGGATTGTTTAAATATGGCGTGGTGAAAAGTATCATCGTTTTGCACTGCGCGCACAATATCTCTATAACTATTCAATCAAATTGTCCAAAACTTTTACAGTATCTTCCTTGCATATGTATCTTCAAATTAATGTACGGGTTTGAAATATTGATCAATGCATTCCAATTTGCAAACAATTAAAATCAGGGGTTTTTTTCTCAAAATTTGAAAATTTAAGTTTGAAAATTTTAATATTGGTGAAATAATTTAAATAAGTTTTTCGTTCTTCGTTAATTCAAAGATAAGTGTCTTTTGAATGTTCAGAAAAAGAAACAGCGGAAAAATATAATTTACTTTTCTTAAAAAGCTGCGCGCAGTAAAAAAATGTCCTAAAAACTACCAAGTACTTAAAGCGATTTTTCAAATACAAATTACTATTAAAAAATGTTTTGTTGGATATGTTATGAATAAAAAAGTATTTTCGAAATAATTTCTCCAAAAATCTCATTGAAAGAAACATTTGCTAAAGAATTACATCATCTTAAAAATTCTTGTAGACTATCTCCATTTCAGTCATCCCAATGGGAAAACCCATACTAACGATTTGAAAACTAAGATATTTTTAGAAAGTTGGTTGCTGCAAGTATTTCTTTTATAAAAAACAATAAACAGGATTATATAGGTTTGAATAGGGTTTTTGCAACTTTAAACCGAGCTGACCCCTCGAAAGCAACCGCTTTCGGCCGGCTGACCAGTATATTTGTGTTCAGGGGGTCGTAAGCTTTCGAATGACGTAAAAATCATGTATACGTTTTTCCGGTTAAATTCGATGCAATTTTTGGCTATTTTGACCAGAGCTGACCCCTCGAAAGCAACCACTTTCGGCCGGCTGACCAGCATATTTGTGTTCAGGGGGTCGAAGCCTTTCGAATGACGTAAAAATCATGTATACGTTCTTCCGGTTAAACTCGATGCAATTTTTGGCTATTTTGACCCGAGCTGATCCCTCGAAAGCAACCGCTTTGCGCAGGCTGACCGAGCGAATTTTGTTTATTAAGAAGTGCCCAATCTATTATAAAATTTTCAGAAATATGTTTTTCCGGTTAAACTCTCATGTAGCCAGCTCTCGGACTATAACAGCAAATTCATTACTTAACATGACATTACATTTTAGCTCTAACTTAAAGCTTTAATGGATTATATTTCCCATTAAATTTAGTTAGTTTAAGGCAGTTAAGTTTCCCAGGGAGTATATGGGATGGTGCTTTTAAATGTATATTATATAAAAAGTAGCTTAATTAAAAGTAACGCTATTTAATAAAGTGATTTGAAAATGATTATAATTATTTTCAAATATCGTTCCGTGATATATCGATAATTATCGATATTTTACGGTATTAAAAATAACGGTATTACCCCCATCACTAGCATACATCCATTTTTATGTAAAACCAGAATTTCATCTGTAGTAGGTAGTACAGCGCCACTATGAAAAAATTATGTTCTTTTAACAGATATTATACAACAGAAATAACAGTCCTGTAACAGAAAATCTCCATTTTACGTGCAATACAAATTTTCTCATAACTCAGCTGAAATATCTCCAGTGATATATAATAAGAGTATTCCGAACAAGATTAAAAAAAACAGGATTTCCCTGCACAAATTCTGGCAGAAAATTTGACAGGTTTATGTCAAAAATGGGCGGGTTTTTTAGAGTTTACTTCGTAAAGTACGAACAATAGTTTTCTTTTGACTTTTTCCTGTTAGGGGGTTTTCTAACTTCATTTCGTGTGCTTTTTCGTGAATATGCTTAGTGAAAATAGCCATTTTGTTCCTTAGAATCTGTAGTTTACGAATCGTGATGGTAGACACTTTGAGTCTGCGACAGGGGATGGTGAGAGGCGCAGAAATGGAAAATCGACCAGTTTCGATTTTGCGTTATTTGTAGTCAAAATTATTCCTTTTATTTTTTAATTCGGTTAAACGCCCCATAACACAAGAGAGGTGAAAGAGGAGTATAAGGTCCTAGAGTTTGGAAAGAATCCATTTTACCGGCCGGAACGGTAGAAGGATAAAGTCGAATGCAAATATTTTCTCACCTATTTTCTCTGAGGTTCGTGTTAATAGTCGGAAATAAACGTAAAGAAAGGTGTCATTCATTTCCTTTCTTTCAGGCGAGAAATAATTGCTGTGGTAGAAATATGGCAAAGCTCAGGATGGGGAGAGGAGCAGGAAAAAAACGCGAAATACGCTATATCTCATAAAAAATTTTTTTGGCACCAAAAAAGGTTAAATGTCTTGTAAATTGGTACCAAAATTGGAGTAAATGCAAAAATTCGATTTTCGAACGGCATCTCTACAAAAATTAGGGGCTGAAGGGTGAGAACGAAAAGAAAACGAAATTCCTAATGTTTAAGTCGTTTAAAAACTTATTTTTCTGTATGAAGAAGTACACATTTCAGGCTAATTTTTCCCTTTATACACTTAAGAATACGAAATACCATTGTAGATATCTGGGACCTGCGATTAGGGAGGTGGAGAGAGGCAGAAAAAAATATTCCGGTTTTTATACTCTTCGTTGGAGTAAAATTCAAAATTTTCTACTTTTAGTAGAGTCATAAGTGGTGCAAATAAAGGAGACAGATGCTTGACATGTCGAACACCCCGTTAGAAAAGCGTTCCGCCCATTGGAAGGTGAAATGGAAGGGTTAAGTGGTTATTTGGGATGTTTTATGGCAAAATTGTGTCTATTTTAGTGAAACAATGTAGAAATCTATTTGAACATGTTCGATGTACTCTGTAGAACTGGAAATGCGACAATAAGTAACTTTCATTCTCGACCAGGGATAATGATTGGGACAGAAAAAAAGCTAAAATTATACTTTACTGAGAAAAAGAGTAATCACATCCTGTTTAAAAGGTTTTAAGGACTGAAATTTTTTGATTGGGGTCACTCAAGGTGGCCTATTTTGAGAAGCATAACTCATCTTTGGGGGTTGAAAGGATGAAATAGAATACAAATTCGATTTTTTGACAAATGGCGTGAAATTTCTTGAAAGAGAGTGATAATAAACAATGCAATTTCTCTCTCCAACTCTCTAGAATGGGTTACCCGACAGTGGAAATTGGGAACTAAGACAAGGGTACGTGGTCGGCCCAGAACAATTTTATACATTCCATTTTAGTTTGTATAATTGTCTAAATAAGATTAAATATCCCTAAAATGAGAAAATTAATAGCAGACATGAAGAAGACCTATGTTAAAAATTGTTTCTTGGAGGGTAGGAGAATAAAATAGAATATTAAGGGGTTTTACATTTTACTATTTCACTAAAAAGTGAGAATTTCTCGCAAAAAATGCATTAAAAGGATTCTATTTTCCAATTTTACTTCATGGAATATGATACTTATAGGAGTAGTCTGTAATATGAGGTAGGGGAAGGTTTGTTGATAAAAAACCTATATATTATTCTAATTACATATCTATTTATATATCTAATTATAACCATTTTCGCGTTTTTTTCCTGCTCCTCTCCCTATCCTTAGTGAGCTTTGCCAGATTTCTACCACAGCAATTATTTCTCGCCTGAAAGAAAAGAAAAGAATATCTTTCTTTACGTTTATTTGTGACTATTAACACGAACCTCAGAGAATATAGGTAAGAAAATATTTACATTCGACTTTATCCTTCTACCGTCCCGGCCGGGGTAAATGAATTCTTTCCAAACTCTAGGATCTTATACTCCTCTTTCACCTCTCTTGTGTTATGGGGCGTTTAACCGAATTAAAAAAATAAACGGAACCATTTTGACTACAAATAACGCAAAATCGAAACTGGTTGATTTTCCACTTCTGCGTCTCTCACCATCCCCTGTCGCAGACCCGAAGTGTCCACCATCACGATTCGTAAACTACAGATTCTAAATCAAATCAAATTCAAATCAAATCAAATTTATTACAATAAACAAAATACAAAACACTATGACAAGAAAGTATACAAAAAAGAAAAAAGAGAAAAAGGGAAAAAATACATTGATCCATACATTTTTTACCCCAAAGGAGCAACTTGCATAAAGGAACTTGCTTCTGGAACAAAATGGCTATTTTCACTATATATTCACGAAAAAGCACACGAAGCCCATTTTTGTGAAGTTAGAAAACTGACTATGTTGTCAAGCTCTTGAATTGTTTCAATAAGTGATGGGCATGATCTCTTGCTGTCGGGTTTACTGACCGTTAGTGGTCCGAGCCGTTTTTCAGTGGTCTCGGACCAGCGGACCATCGAGACCGCCTCGATAATAGCCAATTCATTTTTTGCTTGATTCCAACATTTACTATGATTTAAACTATTTCAAGTACTGAAATGATTCTTAAACATTTTATTTTAGATAATTCTTTTCTTTAACCCTTTACTACCGGCTGGGACATGCTGTCCCATGGTGGAAAAATTTTGAAATTACGACTGAGGCAACATTATGTCCCAGTTGCTGAAAAACTTCAAGGAACAGAATAAAATGCTCCTTTGTGCCTCCAAACACATCATGATCTAATGCAGTGTTTCCCAACGTGGGGCGCACGCCCCACCAGGGGGCAATATCATTTTCTAGGGGGGCAATTTGAAAATTTTCAACCAAATTGCCCCCCTAGGTGGGACCAATCAAGGGGGAAAATTAAAAAAAACTTTTTAAAAAGAAGTTTATAAAATCTGATCCTATTATCCTATCTGAGAATGAATGTCTGAAATCTGGACCAGTATGTATCAAAACCAAGTTGAAACCCTGTTTTTAGAGTAATTTCTAAACCTTTTCTGGGGGATGACCCAAGATATCTTTGTTTTTAGAACGCTTATATTTGAAACTTTTTTACATTAGGTTCATCAAAATGCAAATCTTACCTAAAAATTTATATCCAAAATTTCCCCCAACTAGGGGTACCAAACTAGTTAAAAACCTGCTTCCTAGAGTCAAATTTCCGAAAATTTGCTGGGGGAGGACCCCCAGACCCCCCTTGGTACTTAGAACTTAACTACTCATAACTTGCTTTAGTCCTTTAGCATGCAAATTCTACCTAAAACTGTTCTGAAAAGCTTCATTAGACTTATTAAATACACATAGGAGGGAGGGGCTAAGATATAATTTTGGCTCCCTTTCAAAATATATTTCTATAATTGCCACTGAGATCGGGGGGCATGAAAAATTTAGAAAGGCTTTGGTGGGGCATGGACCTAAAAAGGTTGGGAAACACTGATCTAATGGATATCTTATCGCAGTTGCCCCCCAGGAGCTCAAACAAGTGCAAAAATTGCACTTTTCTGATTGAAAGGGTATTGAAATGGTTAAAGAAAATCTACAGCCTTTTTTAATGATTTAACCACTTATCAGGTTTTGTGATACAATAGAAAAACCTTCACTCAAGTTCTTTTTCTTATTTTAGGGGAATAATAATAGAGAATTCTTTGGTCAAGGTTTTGCTGAAGTTAAAAACAATGGATTCGAAAAGTTTGGTATGTTTCTTTGAACGTATTATCTTTTTTAGAATAATGTATGACACAGATTATAAGTTAATATCAAACACTACTGTCGGCAAACTTCGGGAACGCCGATGCTTGCCGACTTACAAGCATACGCCAATCGTAACAATTTTTAATAGAATCAAATCATACAATCTGCTTCGGATCGTTGGAGAAGCTTATTTGATTGATTTTGATCTTTCCAGCTCGTAATATTAGTATTCCTTACAATAACATGAAACTTTTGGTTAAATACCTATCACACGGACGTTTCTGTCACCGTTCCTTATGTGCATAGAACTCCATTATCAATGGAGGACCTCTTTACCCAATGCTACTTTTAGAGTAAATTATATTTTTTGTAATATTATTCCTATACTCATTAAGCATTTGGTATGAATGTCATGGAGGAAAAAAATTAAACTACATATTATATCAAAAAAGAGTTTAGTCCATAATTATAACACACCAGTGTAAATTGCTGCATTGATGATGATGTAGTGTAATGAAATTGCAAAAGTGTGATGGATATTCTTAAGCTTAAAACGAAATTCTCATTTTGCAAAAATAATTTCCAAAAAAGTACAAGACATCTATGGACTAGCACGAAATGTAAGCTTAATACAAATTCATCCATCATGAAGAATAATTGTAGCGTTTCAGAAGATGAATAGGATCTCAAACTCTTATTTGAAATTGTTTATGGTCACGAAACTACCAAATAAAGGGGCATATGATGTTGGTGCATCCCATTTAGGATGTTCAACTAGATGGATATAAATTTTACCTTCATAAAAGACAAATTGGAGTTCATGCGTGATTTCGGGCAATTCATAGCAATCTCTCAAGGAAGAGTATGAAAAAATGCATACACGATTTACTTATAGCAATGATGTGTTTTAAAGTTAAATTCACTTAAAAACGATGGATAGATAATCCTCATGAGTGGATGTTAGTGACCTTTCCCCCCTGTCCCCATCAAATATTCAAAACGCTTCATAACATTAAATTATAATTTAATGTTATAAAGAATTTTGAATATTTGATAGGCTAATTCCATGCGTGAGGCCCACTACAAATGTCAGCTAAATTTGAATCTGAAAATCACAACTGAAGAACTGAAGGATTATTAGTCGATTAAATTAAATCCACCTTTGGTTTTCCTTTTGTTGATGGTTTGTTTATACATACAAGCTACTAAATTTCATTTATTTTATGATAGATTTTCTGTACTTTGTAAAATCTAAGTTGTGACTAGTGATGGGCAGGTATCGATACCAAATACTTAAGTATTCGATACCTATAGGTATCGAGTGTATTCGATACCCACAAAAGTATCGATACTTTATTGACATATTTCGTTTTAAATTTTTCAATGAAGTAATCTTTATAATACCTACTGTAGATCAAACGCAGCCTGTTTCCGTTTTCATTTTGCAACGCTCAAACCCAAGTCGTTATCATCCGCGAGAGAAATTTGACGCGGCTAGGTTTTTCCCCCGCCAAATCCTTCGCCTCTATCCACCTCCAGGCCCGTAGCTACGGGGCTTTTTGATGGATCGCTTTCAGTTTTTTGAATATTAGTCTGATTATGGATAGGCCCTAAAAAAATTGTCCCTTCAGGTTCATTTCCCGACATTGAAAAAAAGTACTCGATACCTAAAATTACTCGATACCTATAAGTATTCGATACCAAAGTATTCGATACCTATGAGTATTCGATACCAAAGTATTCGATACCTAAAATTATCGATTTTGCCCATCACTAGTTGTGACTCACACTACCATTTCCTGTAATGAGTCACAACTCAAATTTTGCCAAAAACAAAAAAATAATCATAAAATAAATGAAATTTAGCTGCTAAACCAACGATAGTAAAAGGGTCACGTGTTTTGGACAATGCTGGAAATAGTATTTCGGAGGGGAGACAGGTGGAAGTTGAGGGGCAGTTGATCGAAAGAGGAAGAGACATTTGCTTGTATATAGAAGCAAGACCCCAACTATCACCGGTTACCCAACTATTGGCCTTGCAAAGTCTGTAAAAATCACGTGACCCTTTTACTATCGTTGGATGAGCAGTAGCTTGTATGTTATTTAAACCAATCATCAACAAAAAAAATTAAGGTAGATTTAAATTTAATCGAATAATAATTCTTCAGTTGGGATTTTAAGGTTCAAATTTAGCTCACATTTGTTGTGGGCCTCACGCATGGAATTACCCTTACATAGCCTGATAGCCTCCCAGTATTCTAACATTAAACAATTTAATAGTCTACCCTTTAAAAATTCCCTTATAATTATATCTTTTATTAACAGAACTCTTAAACAGTGTATGTATTGTCCATCAGTGGTTTAATTTTTTTCCTAGACGAAGTTCATGTCACGCCAATAGAAGTAGACAAGCACGGGGAACCACTCTCCCACCCCATTCGAACCAAAAGGGACATAACTGACATCAAAAAGAGGAAGCACTTCGCTTTCAACGGCTTCGGAGAGAATTTCCATTTGGAGGTGGAGAAGGAGGACCAGCTGCTGTCTCCCGGGTTCAAGGTGTACCGCCTGGGAAAGGGCGGGGAGACGGTGAGCGAGAGGGCGGATCTGGAGGCGTGCCTTTTCAGGGGGCGGTTGAAGGACCGCCCCCATTCAGCCGTGGCTCTCAATTTGTGTGGAGGAATGGTGAGATTATACTTTGATTTTTAAAAAAAGATGGAATAGTCCCAGATAAGCATGTAACTTTCCATTATCTTTCCATGGTATTAGCTATGGATAGCATCATCATTTTCTATGTCCATTGTCATAAGGTTTTCCATAAAAAACTTTGCCGGAAAACCTTTTTGCAATACTATATTGAGATTGCATGGCAAGGTTGCAAGAAAAAATTATAGAAAACCTTTTCAAAACCCATCACCTGAGTTTATAATCTTGTTTTAGTGTTTTTTTTTCGTAAGTTTACCGCTAACTTTACATGCTTCAAACTAGTGCAGGCTGTTTTTACTATGACTACATAAACCTTTAATGGGTTACGCCAAAATGTTACTTCAAGGTTTATAAAAGGGTTCTTAGACATGGTCTCACTTAGTTAGACTATCGGAGATAAGTAACAAAAACAGCATAGGTTTAAAAAAACCTTACATTGCTATCTGGGGTTTATGTATAAGAATCCTTGATTATGTGGAAAAGAGAAAAAGTTTTAGTATATCTTTGTTAGGTTTTAATGCTCACATTGGTTTTGGGTCTATGCTGGTAAAAAAATTAATTGTAGTTAGGGGATTAAGATGACGAGTACACTCCCCCGGTCAAGTGGTCAGATAATTCAACTAGGACATAAATGTTCTGTGCTAAATCTGTGTGACTATCATTTAGATAGGAATTGGACTGTTCAAAGTTTTGTTTTTCTGTCTAAGTTCTTCTTGTGGGGGTCGGACTGAATTCGTTTCACATTACAACTGAGTTTTTGTGGAGTGACAGTAAAGACAAATTTACGAACGCTGTTAGTCATTACGCTCTAAAAAAGTTTTTGTATTCCCGCCAACTCTATTCGAGAACGAGCATTATTAAGACTTCACATTTTTTTCCCAACGCCGCTTGAATAGACATGATAGATTGTACTGTTCCTGATGCCAACTATACAAAATCATACAATGACAAAAAACTCTTACCGAATACCACTACTTAAATATTTGTCTTATTTTTTCTCAACGAGAATCCCCCCTTCATAGCTGCTGTAATCAAAATCATGACGCTAATAGATCTGCTAATTATACAACTGGATCAAGTTTGGTCTTAGGAATTTTTCAAATAAATACTAATAGTCCGACAATCTTAGTGCTAAACTAGGCTTTCGAAACTTTACTATGATATGGGCAAAATAAGGATAGCAATAACTTGCTATGGGACCAAAATATCAATCTTCACTAGTTATGGGGGCTAATTCGTGAATTGATTAAAATCATTCAGTCTTTTAACTTTTTTTGGTAATCATTTCGGAGTAATCATTCTAAGTTTAACCGTAACTGGTGTTACTCTTTACACCTTCACTTTTCTATGCAAACTATTGATTCAAACGAGTGCAATAAAGTGATTCCCACGATCGTCGGGGATCACTTGGATGAACGTGGACAGTGAAACAGTTTAAATGATCTATTTGATCTAAATGATCTATGGATCCATTTCTTCCGATTAAAAATGTAAATATTTGACTATAAACTGGGATTAATCATAACAGGCATACACAGAACATAATGCAAGTTTTTCAATTAAAATTTTAATAAATCTTCAAAACTTTTAATTGACATGTGTTTTTATAGCGCTATTGATGAGCTCTTTTTCTTTTGTGTCCATTTTTAAATTAGTGGAATAATCAGATTGCCATTTTTATTCTAAAGACTGCAAATCTTTAAAGATTTGCAAAACATTAATTTTTAAACTAAATATCCTCAATTATTTTAATTATTCAAGACTTATCACGTCACAAATTAGAACAATGAAACCGCATGTTTTGAGGATCTGTGCTAAACGGATAACTTCACTCCTCTTTAAAAAATCACCACAATGAATTCGCATCAAGTCACCGCTAGTCAGAACAACTTCTCCGTCTTGATGAATCTTGACTGAGTCCATTTCAACAAAAAAAAAGTCAAAAGTACATCTGTCAGTCCAATATAGCAGGTTTTAGCCTCACCGATGTTTTGCTTGCTTGCCAAATAGCTCTTAAATTAGCCGCACAGAGACGTTGAACCGCTTTGGCGGGCCCGAGAGGGAAAATGTTAAAAAGTTCTTTTTGGCACCTCCGGAAAGAAAAGCGTGTTATTTCACACTCTTTACTGGCTCGTTGGTAGTGTGTCAGGACTTGTCAACCTTCCGCGCAGGGGAAGACGGAGCTCAGAAGTCGAGACGGAATAGTTATAGAGACGTCTGTGGTTTGGAAATGCGTATCCTGGTTACGCTCCTGTTTCTTTTTTGGGGGCTGTTAAACTAACTTGCGATATGATGTCTTTCGGCTTCTTTTTTGGCGTGTCTCACGGAACTCCGGAGTTTGAAGAGTTAACAGTTAACCTCCATGATGTTTATTAACTGTCAACTACAAGATGCTACCTCTTATGTTTTATTATTAAAACTGACTCAACTCACTCTAAATGGCAGGGGAATTTATGAGGAGGATCCTGGGGGCAATAAGTTATAGAGACTTGAGGGGGACATTTACTGCCATTTAAAATGTAATATTCTGAAATAATTAAGAAGGGGGCATTGATCCCCCATTCCACGTAACCCAAAGCTTTAAAGGAAGTCCAAATTAATTTTGGCAGCTAAATGGGATTTCAAACTATCATTCTCACTCAACCTATATATTTCAAAACCGTGGGGTGTATGCCTTGTATCCTTGGAAATTTTTTTTCAAGAAAACGAATATTGCATCGTAGGCCTTGGCTCATATGAGCTGTTGCGTCAATTTATTTTTTTTGCTTAACCAAACCACTTCTCTACTCTATAAATCTGTTCTCTTCAGACAGGGTTGCTGAAAACAGACTCGTCAGACTACCTGATTGAGCCAGTAAACAAAAACATTACCGATCCAATGGCTCTGCAGAAATCTCATCGTCTTACCAAAAGATCTCTGAAAGAAGAAAAGGAAAGCAGTAAAAAAGGGGAAGAGAAAGATCAAACACATTTTTGCGGGAAAAGAAAACGCTGTAAGTGTATTTTAATCAACAATTAGTTACCCAATCAAAATTTAAAGATTCTTGGTAGGTTCTACGCATATTTTGCTCCTGAATCTTCTTAGAACTACAGTAATACTTACTGACTATTTTAGTTTCTTTTTTAGTTGTTTGCCTCAAAGCCTTATCTAATACAGGGTGTTCTGACAAGTCTTCCCGAACTCTTCACAATCCTCGCGAAATGTTCATAAAAAGCCATATACAGTAGAGCCCCGATTATCCGCGCAATTGGGTGGCAAGGGTACCGCGGATAGCGAAAATCGCGGATAACCCGAAAAAAGACTAAAAATGAGGTTAAACACGAAAAAAATATTTCAGCATAAAAACTATGTTTCATTGTACAGAAAACATGATACGTAAAGCTTTTAAAATATGTAAAGTACAGCAGAAACCTTTGCTCTACATTTAAAATGTCTCTAATCTCATCTAAAATTTGCTCTCGTCTTTAAAAAATTTGTTTCGGGGCACTCGCGGATAATCGGGGTTCTACTGTACGTACCTAATTAACACCTATGGTTTTTGAAAATATGTCATATCAGTTTTACGCACAAAAAAGCGATTATTGAAAAACAAGAACAAAGAAATTTGTGTGTCTTTGGGTACTAAGATGTTAAAAAAATATCCACTGCACATGCATGCGCTCTCCGTGATTGAAATTATCGAATACAGCTTTTCACATCACGTGATTTGGCCCTAGCAACAGCCCAAACAACCACCTAGCAATAGGTTTGCGCATGCTCAGTGCATGCACATGGTATTGTTCTGCCCTCAACGGTCGTGAAAATAACTGGTCGTGACGTCATCGCGAAAAGCTCTATATAACGTAACGGTGCATTTTATCTGCCAAAAAATTGCGTTGTAGATTCCCCGCAAGGAATGTGGCTGTGCAGAAGTTTGGGCGGACTTGCTGAAACACTAGGTATAATAATCCATTGATTTCATTCCTATCATTTTCAGACATGCCTCATCTGCCTCGGCGCAAAGACTACTGGCTACCAGATGAGTTCGTCTCCAATTATAAAGACAACGAGACAAAACTCACGACTCCCCAAACCAACTCCGATGGGCAACCCCTGAATCGGGTGAAGCGGCGCACTGGGGATGCTCGACACCAGCGCCGCCACCGGAGGAGCGTGGAAACTTTGGTCGTCGCCGATAGGGAAATGGTGCTCAAACATGGCACGGAAAACGTCACGGGGTACCTGCTGACGGTGTTTAACATGGTAAGAGATTGTTACACTGTTGTAACAAGTCGCAATTTTATTCAGTATAAAAGACGAGGTATAAAAGACTGTTGGGATATCGACTAATAAATTTTCTTTGTTCTATGCGATTTCTGCGAAGTAATTCGGGTGTTTTTGGAGTTTTAGAAACAATAAAAGAATATTTAAGGCGATATAGTACCCAAATATATTTTTTTTAGTTTTTAATATTATGATTTTGATTTTAATTGCATATTTAGTGGGGTAATATGGTATACCCATTCCGTTAAAAAAAAAGTTGGATTTTAATAATCAGAATTTAAAAAATTTAAATTTTTCACTATCTTTGACCATTTTTTAAATCCCTAAGGCTTTTTTAATTATGCATATTTTTAATTTTTTTTTTCATTTATTGGTTCATTATATTATACTTCATAAAAATGTGCATGGGTTTCTTTCTATCAATATTACTTTATTTTCTAGAATTTTTTGTAGTAAAAACTCCCCAAAAAAACGAAAAAATTCATCATTTTTGACTTTAATATTTTTTTTTTAAAATCTAACCTTATTAGAGCTAAACCCATGCACAGTTCTATAATACATATATTTCAGAATATATATAAAAATTTTCAGACTTATATTTAATGTACATAAAAAGCCTTAGGCTTTCAAAATATTGTAAATACACAAAAATTGAACGTGGAGAAAAACCAACTTAAAATTTCGTTTCTTCATAGAAAACCCTCATCATCGCATCAGAAAAATGTAAATAACTTCATAAATTATTAAGATAGAGCTCTGAAATTTTGAAGACACATTTAGAAAGATCCACGGTATGGATTAAGCCAATAAAATGTTTTTTGATATTTTGATGATTTTTTGGGTACTATATCGCCTTAAAAAACCCATTAAATGTAACTAACTTTATGAACACTTGAGATTCATGATTAAGATTTTTGTGATGGATATGTAATTGGAGAGAACCACTCTTCCGAGGTCAAAAATCTACAAGTGCTTATTGTCTCTCATACCATTTTTAAAGGATAGAGTTAAATTCGTTCGAAACCTAAATTAAATATGTTTTCAATAAACTGCACATGGGATGCGATGTGATTGTACGCTGCATCTTCAACAGGTAGCCATGCTGTACCAAGACTCCACCATTGGGAGTAATGTCAGTGTCATCTTAGTAGGTGTCGTACTTCTAGAAGGGGATGAGGTAATGTTTATTACTTTCTTATGCACATTTCCCATAATTTTCAAATTTGTCGATGGCTAAGTATTTAGTCCTGTTGTGTTGCTTCAGCACGAATTGAAAACAATTATTGTCATTAATGATTCTCAATTCTTTAAAGCCAGGATTGACCCTATCTCACAACGCAGAGAACTCACTGAGCAGCTTCTGTCAATGGCAGTCCACCATTCACACCAGCAAAGGGGGTCAGCACGACCACGCTGTCCTGGTCACTGGGCTGGACATCTGTTCTTGGAAAGACGAACCGTGTGACACATTGGGTACGTATGTGGATTACCCTTATTTGGTGTCTATTTGCCTTAGCATCCCTTTAGCTCATCCGCTTTAATTTTCAGCATCCTTTTACTCATGAGCCTCTGCTCCCTAGCATTCCTTTCTTCTTCAGTAGTCTTTTGCTACTGAGACTCACTTTCATCTTGGAGCTCTGTGACCTTTCATCATCCCTTTGCTCTTGATCATCATTCATTCACTCTCAGCAGATTTTTTGCTGTTGAGCATTCTTCTCTTCTCTTCAGTATCCCTTTGTTCTTGGAGCTCTGTGACTCTTCACTAATGTGACCATTTATTTTTTGACTCAAAACGGGACATTGGTTTATTTAGGTTAATTAACAGATAGTCAATAAAAAATTTTTTAAAAGTTATTTATTCAGAAAAAGTCAGTTGGGCTTAAAAGTTACGAATTAAAAAATATATATACCCGAAACGTTTAGTTATATTTATATTTATCAGAGGAACAAATTTGCTTTAATATAGCTGGTGATTATTTTAAGTAATAATGAAACTCTTGGCACATTTTTTTTGCTTAAATTTCACCTAAAAGTCAGGGAAATATGGTAATTTTGGCCTAAAACCTGGAAAATCATGAAAAATACCTGGAAAAAGAAAATGTTTTATGTTTGCGTGTCAATTTTGGCTCTGGTTAGTGAAAAAATAGTCAATATTTTTTTAATTATGTGTTCAAAAATACAAGAAGTATCCGAAAAATGCCTTGATTTTCTAGTTTTTTTACCGAATAATGTTAAAAATTGACCCGGAAAAGTCAGGGAATTTTATTTCTAAAATTGAGTGAAAACCCTGATATTCACCTTAATTATATCAACATCGCCTTTAGAACTGAAATTTGTAACTGGGTCTTCCCAGATGGCCACAATTTGTTCATCATAGAAAATACTCTTTCTACTAGAGCATTTGTAGCAGGCAAACATAAAATATATTTAATTAAAATAGAAAAGTTTTCATGCTGAAGATTGTTGCCTTGAAAGTGTTTGAATACTTCCACCCAACGAGTTTTCGTGGAAACATTTAGATTATTCCATTCGGGTTACTTTCTGCGATGTAATGCAGTTACAAATTAACGAAAATTCGTCAAAAACTTCTGTATCTTTATTAAGTCAATTATATTCCTTTACAATTAAGCAGGAATTTTCAGAAAACGGGACAGTTTTGCGTCCCTGAGTTCATTTCGGGGACACCGGGACTCGTAACTCTAAAAAGGGACAGTCCCGTTCAAAACGGGACGTCTGGTCACGTCACTCCTTATCCCTTTGCTCTTGATCATCTGCTCTCCAGAATCCATTCACTCTCAGTAGATTTTTTGCTGTTGAGAATTCTTCTGTTCTATTCAGTATCCCTTTATCTTCCCAGCATTCATTTACTTTTCAGTAGCTTTTTGCTCTTGAGTATCTTTTTCTTTCTTCAGTATCACTTCGCTCTTAAGCATTCTTTTACTATTTCACATACCTTTGTTCTTCAGAATATTTTTTAACCTCGATATCTTTGATTCACTTTAATATACAGCCATGGTAAAGCACGGGTAACTGATTGCTCTAAAGATGAACTCTATATATTAGTTTTTATTTACTGATTTTATATATTTTTTTATTGAAATACAATGTATTTCTGCCCCTTTCGAAATCATCCTATTTACGTAATTTGAATGGCATAACCAAACTAAACCTACAAAAAACCCCCTTCTTACCCACATAATACGTGACCTCGCTCTTGAACTTTTCAAAGAAATTCTCCTAATTCTTTCCAGACGCTCTTTCGGAATTTTCACTCGATGTATCTGATAAACGACATTTCTCATGATAAAAAAAACATCAACGTTTAAACTCATTTGCGTTAAAAAAGATGCCCAACGACCTTTCCACAACTCCCAAGTAGTTTGCCACTCGACTCAATGTAACCGAACCGCCACTTAGAACATCATTACACCGTCCATCTCCCAGCGGTGGAGTGGAGCCTCTGCTGATAACAGACGGTGGCTTAAGTTAAACAGAAGGGTTTTCTTAAAATGACCTTCTGCGTTGACAACTCCTTGTCTGGACAGGTGAGATCGAGAGTGTCTATTTTCTCTCTCTCTTGGGTTGTTGACGTTCTGGGAATGATGGGTTCTCTCTTTTAGGAGAAATGTTTTTTTTTGATTAAATTGACGGCAGGCTGACATGAGATGTGAATAGTGAAAAAATTGAGATGAACGGTTCTTCGATATTGAGAGTATTTTAAGTTCCTAAAATATGTGCTGACTTGAAAGATGGAAGTTTTGGTTGCAGCGAAATTTGGCATGATTGCATCCAGCGATACCCGTTTAACCTGGATTTTTTTTCTTAAATAATCATCTTATAAAAAGTTAGTTATACTCTGTTTATTTTTAATAGGCTCCTGAGAAATAGTGCTTTCCCCCTCGGTAAAAGCGTAACCATGGTTACGCTCTTTGCTCAGCCAATAGTAATCCTTCTTCGCCACTTTGACGTTGATAGTTGCCATGGTTATCGATTCATTGATGGGGAAGGAAATGTACTCAGGCGCCATTTCAAAATGAATAGGGTATAAATTAATGTCACTTATCTTTGATATTTTTAATTGAGCACAGATATATAGTATAAAAAAAGTATGATCTCTTTTTTTTCTCCAACTCGTTTTTGGAGACTTTCCTTGTTGGTTTTAATTTAGTATTGAAGTTTTTGGCGTTCAGGTAAGAACTTTCATTTTAAAGATTCGACAGTCATAAAATCCGCAATTTTTAATCGTATTTATCCTTAAGATTTCTATCCGACACCTTATCTAAATTTATCGTTTTCAAGGTTATGCTCCTATTAGTGGAATGTGCAGCAAATATCGCAGTTGCACTGTGAACGAAGATTCTGGACTTGCACTGGCCTTCACCGTGGCTCATGAAATTGGACACAAGTAAGAGATCAATTGCCATAAAATGCCTTATTAAAGCATTTATTTTAAGTGTGGGATGATCACATGACTTTGTGAAGGGTTTATTTTAATTAAAATGAGGATAGATGCGTTTTTTACTATGTCTACCAACTTAAGAGAATGCTGCAACATAGTGTTGTTTGCATCCTATTCCATCTAAATACCATTTTTTTTGCAGCTTCGGGATGGTGCACGACGGTCAAGGATCTTCTCCGTGCCGCCGGAAGCGGGGCACCATCATGTCGGCGTCGCTGTCGGGCCTGGACAGTAGCCTCCTCTGGTCAGAGTGCAGCAAGAGGGACCTGCGCACCTTCCTGCAGTAGGGCAGCATGCAAAACAACTCCACTTCCCTTTGCTATAGTGAGAGCCGCTGACCACACCAAACACACGCTCGCGCCGCTCTAATCTAGAGATGGCAGAAATATAGATTGCAGAATATAGATATTTCACTATCGATACTCAAACCGATATGTAGTATATCGATGTTTTTAGAAATATGTCTATACACATCCATACAAATTTTTTAATAAATTATAGAAAAGGCTGGAATCCATGGACCACAATTTTAAATAGGATGCAATTATCCAGAATTTTTTTGCACCCCTTTTCCTGTATTCAAAAAAAATTGTGCTAAATTAAAGATATACAATGAGGTATTCTCACGTTTTGAGATTAAATTTTATTAAAATAGTAGATAAAAAACCGTGAAGAATGACGTTTACATCAAGTATTTTCGTAGCCTAGTTTCTGAGTTATAAATTTTTGAAATTTCGTTTTTTGTTTGGGCGCGAAAACACTCTCGAATCACAAATCATGCGCTGTGATGTCACATCCAATAGAAGCCCGTTTTCTGATAACGGGAATTTTCTGACGTTTTGGCAAAAATAAAATTGAATTTTAAATTATTTAAAACAAATTTTTGAACTTAAAAATCAGAAATTCAGGAGTTTTAAACCATATTGTATCAAAAAAGTATAAAATCTAGCAAATCCCTCACTCATGCAAATACCTCATTATATAAATAAATGAAACTATTGGATTAGTTAATTAAACTCATTTTTTATACTTGACAGTTGTTCTATAAATCCAACTGTCTAATAACCTATTTATATCACGTAATAATAGGATATTTCAAATTATGTAAATTATATAAGGATTATGTGGAGTTAATGCTCTACTTTAAATTTCTAAATACTAACTAATGAATATAGCTTTTCTTGTGATTAATTATAATGTTAGAAACACTTCTTTCCTTTCAGGGGATATTGAGTCTAATATTTTCGGAAAGGCATCTCTCTATATTAAAAAAAAGTTACTGTCACCGCCGCTGCCGCCGCTGCCGCTGCCGCCGCCGCTGTTTCAGAAAATTCAATTTTTCAACTCCTTGAACTCTCATATCGCAAAAACTACTCGATAGAAATTTATGAAATATGAAACGTTTGTAGAGGAATATTTGGGGCACATTCTCGAACAAAAAGCTAACTGATGTGATAATTGGTAATGGGGTATTTTTAAGGTCAAAGTTGAAGTTTTTCTTTTTTCGCCGCGTAATCCAGTTCAGCAAAATCTATTAGCAGCAGAACTATGATTTTTTGCAGCCTAATACTCTGAAGTATGAAGATGTGCACTACGTCGCCCTTTTTTCGAATTTCGAATTTGGTTTAGAGTAATTAATTTTTTAATTTTCGAAATTTTTGACACTTTTTCGTTTTTTTCTATCTAAAATGAAAACTAATCACGGTATCAATATGATTTTTTAAACACTCATATTCTCTTTTTTTAGAAAGAGATTGGAATTTAATTCTTTAAAAAATTCTAATTAGTTTTGGAATTATTAAGCATCAAAGTTTTATTTTTTTCATAGTTTTAGTAGGTCTTTATCAGACGTGTTTAATGTTTTAAAATTTTATATTTGTCTGTTTACTAGATTGTCGCGAGCACGGATATTTAAATTTAAAAGTTTTGTATGTGCACGTTTTTTCTCTAAGTTTGCTAGCGATAGTAGTAGACTTGGTTAATAATCTTTTAAATACATCCCAATATTTTTTGAACTACTTGAGAAATAAATAATTTAGCTTTTTTGAGTGTTATTTGTGTCAATGAAAGGAAGAGGATTTTCGGGAAGTTTGTTTTACTCATCTAAAGATTAAATAAAGAAATCAGTGATAAGAATTGGAGAAATTAGTGATAAGAGAAGAAAATATAATAAGGTTTTAGAAAAGTGTTTTTTATGCGGCTGAGGGTTGTCATTATAGCTGGTAAAATGTAACTAGCGAGCTTTGTTCGCTCAGATCGCGAAGCGATCTGTAAAGAGATACGTATCAGTTACGGGGGGTTGAGAGCGATAGGGAGCAGGGGGCGGTAGCCCCCACCGATTCAATTATTGATTATTGATGATCAAAGTTTAAGTTTTTCTTTTTTAGCCGCGTAATCCAGTTCAGCGAAATCTATTAGTAGCAGAACTATGTTTTTTGGCAGCCTAATACTCTGGAGTGGTATCAATATAATTTTTTAAACACTTGTACTCTTACGTTTTAGAAAAAGATTGGCGTTTATTTATTTAACAAATTCGAATTGGTTTTGGAATTATTAAGCATCAAAGTTTAAGTTTTTCAAAGTTTTACTAGAGACTTTCATCGGACCTGTAAGATTTTTATTTAAATGTCTCCCTCTTATTTTTAATGGTTAATTAGGTAGTCGCGAGCAAGGAATTAAAAGTTCCTCTCCAAGTTTGCTGACGATTGCTATTAGTAGACTTGCTTGATATTTTATTGTATTTTTTTGCGAAAGATTAGCTGTTAAGTTCATTATTTTTAATAAATAGGTGAAATGAAAACAATTAAATTTCGGGTTTTAGAAAAGCATTCTATACGGATGAGGGGTGTCATCGGAGTTGATTGATTGTAAAAACCAAAAATCTTAATAAGTGAATTAAAATATTCTTAATTTATCGAGAGTTTTACTTTGTTCGTCTCTGTATATTTATCTTTTTTAATTGAATTAATTAAGCAAACAAGAAGCGTTCATACCAACTTTTATAAATAATCACTTCCGAACAATGAAAAATTAATTATGAGAAGAATAAAGAAAAAATATTTAAACCTCTCAGACGTTTTTAATAGAAATCGTTTGTATTAATTGGTTTTTTTCGTTTGCGTTAATTTTAAGTAGAAATCGTTTCAGTAAAATTTATATCATAACTAGCTAGATTTGATTCTACTGTATAAGTCAAGTTCCAGTGATGGTTGTTTTTTAAGAAAAAATCAAGTTTTTAAAAACGGTTAGTTACTAATTTTCTACTATTATATTTCTTTCTTAATTATTTTCTACTATATTATGTTTATTTCTACTGAATTACTTAAATTGTTCTCATAGAATAGTGTACTGTTTCAGCGAGGTTTATTTTATGGATATAGTTCGTGTTTGGAAAAAGTGAGTTTCAAATTTTCTACTATGTTTCTTTTTACAACGTTTATGAATTAACTTATTTTTTAGAAATATTATGTTCATTGTAACTTAATACAAGAATAAAAGACGAAATAAAACATTTAATTTTATATTTTAAACTATAAATAAAAAATATGTTAATAATGTTCTGGTTCAACTGCGCGTGAATGCGAATTTTATTTTGTTTATCAATGTTAAAGTTATATTGTAATAAGTTAGCTTTAAACTTTTGGCGATATTTCTGTTAGTTTAAATCACTTGGATTTTGGTATTATAATGCTAACCATTGAGAATTTCTTCACATAAAACGCAAATTTATTGATAATTGATAAATTACATAATGTGTTCTGAATTAAAAGCTACCATTAGCCAAAAAAAAACAGCGGACTTGAATGTAGTACTGCTTACGCACATAGTTTGTTGTTATTCTGGTTCGGATTCTTGCAAATATGTGTGGAGGCTGCAGAAAATTTCTATTGAGACATAAAATTTAAGCAATTTATAAGAATAAAGGAGTTTGTATTCTGAGTTCAAACTTTTGTTTAAAATCAAAATTAAGAACAGCAGATCGGTCATTTTGCATTTGACGAACTGAATGATTCTAAAAGGAATAGTAAAGTGTATGATAATATTTAGATAAAGTTGGCAATAATCGCAACATAGAAAATTTAATTTATTAATAAAAAATACACGTTTGCTTTAACATATTCTTATGCTTGTTTGATTATTTAGGTAGGAATATTTCTACCTTGAAAATAAATTATATATTCATGCATAATTATTAAATTATCAAATCCAAAAAAATTATTTTGGTGCAAATAAAAGATTAGAAATTTACAAAATTCTGTAAAACGGGGGGAATCGGATCACTTTTGAACTTTGAACTGCTACCAAAAGTTTACTAATAAATGTTATTAACTTGAACGGTTGATTTTATACATATAATTTTAAGTATCGTGATCCGATGTGGTTTATCCTCAATGCGGGGTTGATAAGATACCAGATTAACTACCAGTTTTTGTCGGAAAAAAGGCAATTTTGATGTCTTTAAGTGGTATAAGATCCAAAAATAAGGCATGCACGATCCAAATTAAATAGTCTAATAAAGTAAAATGGATAAAATGTTTAAATAAAATTCGTGCATCATAAGAATGATGTTTCTCCTATGTAAATTACGAAATTAATTGGGAAAAGATATTAATTTAAAAAATCGTAATTATCATTTATTTAAAATTTGATTGCAAGGAAATCTGGTTGAATTAAGAGCACCCCCGAGATGTACCAAGAATTGATGTAATAAAGTAATTTTTTTTGATGAAATTAGCAAAGTTTTGACAGTTTGATTTTTGTGACCTTTTTTGCATTCAACTACGAAGACATGGCGGACCCGAGATATGATCGTAAAATATTTTTTGATTGCTTACACAACTTTTAAACAATGTGTACAGGGGTAGAAGTCGTCCTATATTTCCTATAAATCCTATATTTAAAAAAAAACATGAAAAAAGCATCCTAAAAATCCTATATTTCAAAAAATAATCCTATATTCCATCATACGACCCTACTTTCAAGTTCCAGTATTCAAAATTTAAATTTCATGTCTTGAATATCCTTGAAAAATATTTAAATATTTATTTAATGCCTAAAATTAAAAAAAAATTAGATGGCTTTATAATTATTACAGAATGTTTACTGATCATAACAGCAGTCCCAAAATCATGTAACAATGTGGAATTCTTCTGAAAGTTAACCAGTTTTCAATTATTCTTTGGGCACTTGACTATAAAGTTGGTTTTTCAGATTCGATGAGGGGAGAAAGAGCAACTTTATTGGCTCACATGATCGTGATTTTAGTGTTTCATGCGGTTTCATGTCGATATTCTTGACTTTAAAACTTGGTTTTGAAAGAAATGTTTACATGTGTCTCAAATATGGACTGTTTTAGCAGGCCTATTAAAAGGTCTACCAAGAAGTTTATATTATAAAGTATTATTCAATAGTTTTTTTTAATCAGAGAAGCAATTTTAAAACATACTATCTGAGTATTTTTTTAATTTAAAAATTACTGGAATTTGTTTTTTGAACAAATGTTAGTTTTATATTTTCCATTCATACGTTTTTACTTTTTGCTTTATAGGTAAAATTAACCACGGTTTTACTATAATATTTTTTAAAATTAAGTGCCTCAATTTTGTTTTAAAGGTTCATTTGTTAGAAAATTAATAAAAATATTTAATTGCAATATAGCTCCAGAAAGTTTTTTTTTGCATTTGCACATGCTTTTTTCACATTGCAGTATTAGGTTTTGTTCTTGTTTACCCCTTGTAAAGTTACATAGTATAATTGTGTGCTTGTTAATAGTTTGGTACATTTTTTATACTACTAAACTAAAGAATAGTAAGCCTAAATACCTAACACTATTTATTGAAAGTTGATTTTTGTCCCACATATTGTTTTTGAAAAATCCTATGTATTTTTATTTGGTCACTTCTACCCCTGTGTGTAGAATCGGTCAGAGTTTATCCTGATTCTATAACTCCAATGCAAAGAAGGTTATGGTAGAAATATATGCCTGTTAGCTTGTTAATTTTCAATATTGATTATAGATACTACAAAAAGAAAATACAGGATGTTTTAAATAAGTGTTTCAGATAAGTACATAAGTTTGTTCCATATACATAGCTTTTAAGGTGTAAATCATTTTTCAGAGGTTTGGGGTTCGATCTTTGTGCCGGGCAAGATCAATGGGCAATACTAGCCCTTTTTTAAAACAGAAAAAATGCATTATTTTTTCAGTAAAAGACAAGAGATCTAAATTTAAAAATTGACAAGAAAAGTTTTAAAAAATTAATTAATTCAATATTTTTTTTTTAAGATAAATTTCGACAATCTTTTTTGCACTTGTTTCGTGCAAGAAATTAAAGGACGTCAGATCTTCGGGATTGCTTTAAAGTGAAAACAAATAGTAATCACTTTGCATTGTTAAAGTTTAAAACAATTGAACCATTGTACAAAACCAATGTTTTGGATTAAATCGTAACGTATCTCTCGTGACGACATTTGGAAAGCGAGAATTTGACCCAATCTCAGGGCAAAAAGGGGTTCTATCACAAGACATTCCTAATGCGTTTTCGATTTCCCTTATCGCCTATGGCCATAGACTCTCTGTCCTGGTACTCTGTGAGTGTTTCAAAGCGATTCGAATCTTGTTGATTCGGATAACTGAAGTAATAATTTCCATGTATGTATAGTGCACATAGTGTAATTTGTATTTTTGTTTACCACTGAACTTGTTTCAGGTTGCATTTAATATATTTTAACTTTATCTATCTCTGTTACCTTTTTAATAACACAGGCAAGTGCAGTATGCCACTTCCAAAAAGGAAGCAATCTGCTAGAAGAAAGAAGGAAAATGCTAAAGAACTTAGAGAAGATAGCAAGGAAAGAAATGAGGAAGAGAAGATTGAACATAAAAGATCAGCGAATAGATCTTTAAATATGTCCAAGGCCAGGTTACAGAAGAAACGCGAGTCGGATCTACCTTCAAAGATGCGTGTAGAAAGGTTACAGAAGAAGCACGAGTCGGACCTCCCTTCAAAGATGCCTGTAGAAAGGTTACAGAAGAAGCACGAGTCGGACCTCCTTTCAAAGATGCCTGTAGAAAGGATGAAGAAGAAGCTCGAGTCAAATCGCCCTTCAAAGATGCCAGAACAACGGTTACAGAAGAAACGCGAGTCGGACCTCCTTTCAAAGATGCGTGTAGAAAGGTTGAAGAAGAAGCTGGAGTCGAATCGCCCTTCAAAGATGCCAGAACAACGGTTACAGAAGAAACGCGAGTCGGACCTCCTTTCAAAGATGCCTGTAGAAAGGTTGAAGAAGAAGCTGGAGTCGAATCGCCCTTCAAAGATGCCAGAACAACGGTTACAGAAGAAACGCGAGTCGGACCTCCCTTCAAAGATGCGTGTAGAAAGGTTACAGAAGAAGCACGAGTCGGACCTCCTTTCAAAGATGCCTGTAGAAAGGTTGAAGAAGAAGCTTGAGTTGAATCGCCCTTCAAAGATGCCAGAACAACGGTTACAGAAGAAACGCGAGTCGGACCTCCCTTCAAAGATGCGTGTAGAAAGGTTACAGAAGAAGCACGAGTCGGACCTCCCTTCAATGATGCCTGTAGAAAGGATACTTAAAAAACGTTTATCACAGTTGGTTGAAAACGTGCCTGAAAGAAGAATAAAGACTAAACGTGTGGCTAATAGAAGTAATTTACACAACGAAGATAGACCAACGGAGGATGCGATAGCTCGCCTGGCAGCAAGAAGAGAAAAGGCAAGAATCGCCAATAAACTTTATCAGCTGAAGTTGCAAGGAGATACTTTAAAGGATGACCAAGAAGTGTTTGTTGAATATAAGTATGATTATCAAAGTCCAACGACTTCCACTGGTATTTCAGCAATAAGGTCAAGAGAAAAAACTGTAAACATTCCTCGAAATCCTTTGCAAGATGAGGATATGGATTTGTTAACTACAAAGGGGGAAATGCCCGAAGAACCAACCACATTAAAAGAGTGTGAGCCATCAGAAGCTGTAGAAAAGAAGAAAAGGAAATCCAGAAAGGATTTTGAATTGGCCGGAGATATATCTATGGGTGCTTATTTCACCGTTGAAAAGTACACGATGGGAGAAATGAATGTGGAGTGTGCACATTGTGGAGCCGTTCGTTTCCCTGAACAGAAGGGAAGAAGTGTTAATTCGTGTTGCCACAACGGACAAGTGAGGATTCCACCTCTGAATGAGTATCCCCCCCTCTTACAGTCATTGCTTACATCAGAAGATGAAGAGTCTAAACGGTTCAGGGAACGTATCCGAGCCTACAATGCATCGTTTGCTTTCGCAACTTTTGGAGCCCGCTTCCAAGACTTTCATGGGAGAGGTCCACCACTGATCAAGATCCAAGGGCTGGTGTATCATCACGCTACCACTTCTTTGGACAACGTGGAAGGAAATGTACCGAGAAACGGCCAAATCTACATATACGACAATGTGGAAGAAGCAGCGAAGATGAGGGTGGATTTAGAAAACCCTGCATTGAATATCCGACTTGAAAACTTGCTGCGCGAAATCAACCCGTACGCACAGAAGTACAGAATGCTGCACGAGATGACAGTTTCGGGAGAGGAATTTCAGCTGTGTTTCGTGAAATATGCCTTTGATGACAAGCGTAGATACAACAAACCGACAACTTCAGAAGTGGCCATGATAATCGAGTCCAAAGATGGATGTGTCCCTTGTGCAGATTTGAAAGTTTATCCAAAGCAGGAAGATGGACGCGAGACAACTATCATGCAGCAGACATCTCAGCATGCTGATCCGATGACGTTCCCTCTTTTATTCCCTCACGGTGATTTTGGATGGACCTACAACATGAGCACTGAGAAAGGAAAGAAAATAACCCCTGTGCAGTATTATGGACATCGACTGGCTTTACGCCCCGGTGGAGCTTTCAATCCCTTGCTGAAGGCTGGAAGATTGACGCAGCAGTATGTCATCAACTGCTACGTGATGGTGGAACGGCAACGCTTGGACTTCATCCGACATAACCAACAATCTCTGCGCATGGAATGCTACCAAGGGTTAGTCGACCACGTAGAAAACAACGATTTGAACACGGCCACTGAAGTGCGTCTCGGCACAGCTGTAATTTTGCCTGCTACGTACATTGGATCTCCAAGGTGTTTACAGCAACTATACCAGGATGCCATGGCGATTTGCCGTAAAGTCGGAAGACCGGATTTCTTCATCACGATGACCTGCAATCCCAAGTGGCCTGAAATAACGAAGACCTTGGATCAGCACTTCACTAAAGGGACGACTGCCAACGACATTCCGACGATCGTGACGAACATCTTCCAGAGCAAGGTGAATGAACTCATTCAAGATTTAGTTGAGCGACAAGTATTAGGACCGATAGTAGCATACGTCTACACCATCGAGTTCCAGAAACGTGGACTACCCCATGCGCACATCCTGGCTGCTCTGAGAACGGACTGCAAATTAGTGACACCAGAAGAAATAGATAGGTTCATCACTGCAGAACTGTCCGACGAAGACCCCTCTCTTCGTTACTACCAACTTCGCCATATGATGCATGGACCCCATACAGACGGTCTTCTTTGCTGGGATTCTGAAAAGAAAACTTGTTCGAAGAATTTCCCTAAACAGTTTTGTGAAGAAACCGACATGACCGGAGAGGGATTTCCAAAGTACAGAAGAAGAGATAACTCAGGCAAGATGTATGCGTACCATGGAAAGGTGAAAGGGAGAGTCCGCTACGTCGACAATCGGATGGTCGTGCCACACAACCCATACTTATTGAAGAAATTTGATTGTCATCTAAACATCGAATACTGTGCATCGGCAATGGCAGCGAAGTACATACACAAGTATATTCACAAAGGACACGATCGAGCAAGGATGGAGATGAAGCACCTGGAATCCAACGAAGTGGAAAAGTACATCGACAGCCGATACGTGGGACCGATGGAAGCAGCGTGGAGATTGAACATGATACCCTTACACAATCGAAGTCACACTGTAGTAAGACTCCCTGTTCATCTGGACGGACAGCAGTATGTAACATTCGAAGAGGGACAAGAAGAGAATGCCGTCGAAAAGAATTGCACCACCATGTTGATGGGATGGTTTGAGTTGAACCAGCAAGACTCCGATGCGAAGAACATACTCTACGGTAACTTGCCAGAGAGTTACTCTTGGAAAGCCTCAGAAAAGAAGTGGATTCCCCGCAAGAAAGCCTGTAAAGTTGTCGGACGGATTGTCAACGTGTCGCCTAGAGATGCCGAGAGATTTCATCTGAAGCTCTTGCTAAACCGAGTACCCGGTGCTACCTGCTACTCGGACCTTCGAACCCACGAAGAGGTCATCCATGCCACGTACAGAGAAGCTGCGATCGCCATGGGAATCACCGAAGACAGCGACGAAGCTACAGCTGTTCTGCAAGAAGCTGCAACCACCCTGATGCCAAAACAGTTCAGACGCTTCTTCGTGTACTACCTGGTCGGGGACGAACCATCGGACGGTCTGACACTGTGGGAAAATTTCAAGGATCAGATGACCGAACGAGACAGCACCATCTACGACGTCCTATGTGAAATTGAAGCGCAACTGAATTCCGAGAACAGATCCTGCTCAGATTTCGGACTCCCACAGCCCAGCGACTTCAATCTGCCAACTGAAGACATAGACATTGAACATCACGAGACAACATGCAAGGAATTGGAAGAAAAACTGAATCCCGACCAGAAGGCTGTTTACCACAGGATAATCGACTCCCTTACCAACAACTGCGAGGATCCTTCACGATGTTTTTTCATCGATGGACCAGGTGGAACCGGCAAGACATTCCTCTACAACGTGATTTACCACAAGCTTTTGAGCCTCAAGAAGAAGACAGCGTGCGTTGCCTGGACAGGAATAGCTTCGATACTACTGCCTGGTGGAACAACATCCCATCGTTTCTTCAACCTACCCATCGAGTTGAGCGAGGAAGGCATCTGCCTCTTGAAGAACCGCGACAAACTCCGACTTCAGGACATCGAAGTCGTTATATGGGATGAAGCAAGCATGATACCAAGGAAAGCCCTCGAGATAATCGATCGCACTCTCCGTGACGTGATGGGCAACGAGATTCCTTTCGGCGGAAAGAATTTCATCTTAGGAGGAGATTTCCGTCAAGTCCTTCCCGTCGTGAAGAAAGCATCACGAAGACAAATCATCGACGAGTGTCTCAAGTCATCTCACCTCTGGCCTCTTTTCGAAGTTCACCATCTCTACGTCAACATGCGGGCAGGCGAAGGAGAAGAAGAATTTGCCCACTGGCTTCTTCAGTACGGAAACGGAGATTTGGATTCCCTTGTCATCGATGAATCTTCTGCTATGGTCTGCGCGGATTTGGTGGACTGGTTTTTCGAAGACGTAACAGATGTCACAAAGGATCTCGTGACTAGGATCATTCTATCACCGCAGAACGACGAGGTCAACAGAATGAACGAGAAGATACTTTCCAGAATACCAGGAGACGAAGTTACGTGCCACAGCATCGACAAGGCAACCCTCAGTGGAATAGATAGAAGCGACGCCAGAGAAGAAGAGGCAACTTTGAGGTATGCGGACGAGTATCTCAACTCGCTCACCCCGTCAGGAATGCCACCCCACAAGCTCAAGTTAAAAGTCGGATGCATCGTGATGCTGATAAGAGATGTTTCAATAGCCGACGGACTCTGCAACGGTACCCGCATCTTGGTGAGAAGAATAGGTTGCAGAGTGTTGACAGGACAGATCATCACAGGAGAAAGAAAGGGCACTGTAGTGGATATACCGCGAATCCAGCTCAACACCTCGAGTGGACATTCCCAGTTGCCCTTCGTGCTGTATAGAAGACAGTTTCCAGTTCGACTGGCCTATGCGTTGACCATCAATAAAAGCCAAGGACAAACATTCGAACGAGTTGGTCTTTTCATCGAGCGACCCATCTTTGCTCACGGTCAACTGTACGTCGCTCTGTCAAGGTGCGTATCCGGAACACAGATCAAGATTTCCGTCAAGAAAGGTGACTCTGTCAACAACATCGTATATCCCGAGGTACTTGCATGAAAGGTAACGTGCAAGATTCTTTCAGTTTATTTCTTTTCAGTTTAAATATGTTTCTCCATCCACACGAGTCGTGTGGTGGTGTGTCTCAAGAGGTTGTCCAAATAGGGTGTATCGAAAAAACCTTTTTATTTTTTATTTTGATGATGCATTAGTGCGGGAAAGTTGTCTAAGGTGACAGAAAGTACACGTGATTTTTTCAGAATTTTCGGGTAATATCTTGAGGTGCCACATAGGCCTTGAAGGTTCCCCATGTTATCCTATGGAGCGCGCAAGCCCAAAAGGCCGAAAATTGGTTTTTCGCCCCTCATTCCTACTCTAATCACACGACGAATGTATTCACTCGAATTATGGACCCTGTATGATGCATACTACCCGATAAAAACTGAATAAAAGCCTAAATATCTATATTATGTTGATTGTGGGCTCAAATTTGAACTAGAAAAGACTCGATTTTCGACGAAATTTGAGTCTGCAAAAAAACTGTAATATAGAGATTTAGGCTGTTATTCAAGTTTTGTTGGGTAGAATGTAACATATAGGACCCAAAACTTGAGTGAAGACATTCGTTGTGTGATTAGAGTAGGAATGAGGGTCGAAAAACCAATTTTCGGCCTTTTTGGCTTGCGTGCTCTATAGGATAACATGGGAAACCCTCAGGGCCAATGTGGCACCTCAAGATATTATCCGAAAATTCTGAAAGAAATAACAGGTACTCTCTGTCACCTTAGACAACTTTCCGCACTAATGCATCATCAAAATAATAAAAATAGTTCTTTTTCGATACACCCTATTGTCCAAGGTGCCGCGAGTATTTTAGACGAGTAATTCATACTTTATTAGTGTTTTTTAACTTTGAAATAATGTCAACGTCAATTATTACCCTAGAAAAGCTATTTAAAAATTAGTGTCTTCCCATGATTTCATTTTGTGATTTTTTTTCGAAACTTCAGCAAGTATTGATTCAGATTAGATTAATGCTTTTCAATTTCAGTATACTACCTTACTTAATAGGAAATTTTTTTTTCCAAAATATTAGATAGCTTTTTATTAAAATTCTATATTTCTAAATAAGTTTACGTTCAAATTCACCCGTTTAATGTATTCATTACTAATAACAACCCTAAAAGCGATAGCACTTAAAAATATTTTAATGAATGGGAATTTTTCCTGGTAATTTTGATCTAATTTTAATACAATTTGTTTATGAAAACAGGTTTAAATATCTCATCATGACTAAAGGTTGTGAATAATAATTTGTTTAATCATACAAATTTTTGGATTTTTTCCCTTTATGGTTCGCCTCCAATTTTTCCAGATATTTAAAGTACTATTAGGGTGTTGCAAAAGTCTATGGGAAAATTTTTTTTTCAAATTTTCCAGATGCCCCCTCTCAAGTTCTTACAAATACTAAAATATTATTGCCTGCAAATTTTCAGGTCTCAGGATGATTTTTGACCCCCGCGCCCTTCAAAAGTAGGTTTCTCATGTTGAAGTATAGGGAAAATATCGTCATTTTTTGTTCTTTTCAATTTTATGAGCCTGAACGCATTCAATATCGAATTAAAACTTATACATCATCTTTTGGATATCATTGTCTCAAGATCTTATCAGAAAAACATTCAATGCACCTTACTGGGGGAAATTCCACGGGGGTTAAAAGCGCACCTTCACCGAAAAAAGAGGACGCTCACCGGAGCTTGCGGCTGGAGCTGGATGAAGGCCTCACATGGGGGTTTTATTGAATTTTTTTCCTATTTTACTTCAGCTGGAATTATCTGATAGCCTTGTATCTCAGCTTTGGGAATGAGAGGCCTACATCCAGCTCCCGCCGCAAGAGCTGGCAAGCATCCTCTTTTCTCTGTGAAAGCGCGCTTTTAACCCCCGTGGAATTTCCCCCAGTAAGGTGTCACTGAATATTTCTCTGATAGGATCTTGAGACAATGATATCCCAAAGATGATGTATAGGTTTTAATTCGATATTGACTGCGTTCAGGCTCATAAAATTGAAAAGAACAAAAAAAGACGATATTTTCAATATTTTCCCTATACTTTAACATGAGAAACCTACTTTTGAAGGGCGCGGGGTCAAAAGTAGTCCTAGAGACTTGAAAATTTGCAGGTTTCAATGTTTTAGTATTTGAAACAACTTGAGAGGGGGGCATCTGGGAAATTCGAAAAAAAAATTGCAACACTCTAATGTACTATATTTAAAAGCTTTATCAAATAGTCCACTTAAATCAGCGGAACTCATGACAACCTTTTTTTGCAAGCTTTGTGTTAATAAAATAATTCGTCACTCGAGAGACATTCACCATGAGTTTGCTTCTCTGATGGCACTTCTGATGCTGTCATTAGTTAACTTGTTATGGATCATCACGCAGTCAAGATATTCCCCATTCTCAGAATGAAAAGACAAGATATCTTCAAGATTTTCATGCTTCAATTTTAAACTCTCCTCCTTGCCGATCGTGTCAACAGACTTCCTTTTGCGTGTCTTTTGGTTTCGGTGAAGCTACGTACCTAGGGAGATTTATTCTCGCCCCTTTAGGAAGCCTCTCCCGGCCAAAAGCTATCCACCTGACTTGTTTGAGCCCCCCCCCCTCTCTGCAAAGACAAGACTGGAAATGATTAGGGAAGATTTCGATTGAATTATCAGCAATGCCCCGATTTTCAATGTTCCATCTGATGGTTGCCGTCAATGATTCACGCTTACAGTTTAGAGAAGGGGCTGATACCTGGGTAAAAAACTAAGCCTCTAAACAATTGTAAGTGATGATGAGACTCCAGGTATCAGGCGGTTGCAGTGGACAATTGCCGGCAAAAGCCCATTACTCCACTTATAAGGTAGAAAATAGTTATGATTTTGAAAACTTTCTTTTACACTTGTATCCTGCTCAAAGTTGCTCTTCTTCATTTATTTTTTTGAATAACCCTGTACTACACCATAACGTTAGAAGCACATGAGTGTCTCGGTGGTTGGAGAGAAGGAATGAACAAAAGTAAACCGAACTGAACGGGTTATAAAAGCAGTTGTGGGGGTTGGCGAGCGAGAGCGAGCAGGGGGCCCAGCCCCCTAGTTATTTAAAATAATGTTTTTGTTCAGTTACCTACAGGGACAGGCACTGCATCTACCAGGATTTGTTTCTAATGAAAATTATATCAGTAATAAAGAGTTATCGATAGTCCTTTTGATACTATCGATTGAGGGAATATCGATAGTATCTAAAAAAATTTGCCATCTCTATCCATGACATACAGAAAGGGGTCGTTTCCACTTATCCGGATACGTGGCGCCACTGGAATCCGGTGTGACCAATGGATGAATCACGGAGGCAGAAGTGACGTCATTCTAGGTTGTCGTTGTTGCTGCTTACTTCTAATGCCACTTTGGTGGAATACCCAAGCTCCATCCGCAAAGGCGTAGAGGAATTAAGGCAAATGGAAGGTACTCCTGAGAAACTGAGGCCTATAAATGGCCTGAGTCAGACTTAAACCTCGAATGATAAATGCCGCCACCATCTATTGCCACCTCCCCGATTTTGTCATGTCTCTGAAGGGGAGGGTGATGCATCCTATTGAACTCACCATACCACAATAGTGGAAACGTTCCCAAAGGCGGCTTTACCACACATGAGGCGTTCGGGGAAAACATTGCAAATTTTCGTAAAACATTTTAACAAGGTTAATGAACTATCGCTTTTTAATTTTATCACTACCAACGGTTCTAAGCTTAGCACGGTATGGGTGGTCAGTGGGTAATGATTTTAGGCAAAATAGTCCGCTAGCTTTTTCCAATTTTGGAACCACTGGTCTAGGTTTTCTTTCAAATAACTCTTTAAGATATATTTGTATCGATCTTTGAAAACAATTGGTAGATTGATGCACGCATTTCTACTTGTGGTTGAAATCTTCGGGGCTAGGACATACTCGACATTAGGACAAAACAACTTTTTATCCATTCGAATCTAGACCTTTTAGATTTTCTACAAGTAGTACTTTTTGGTACTTCAGGATTAACCGGGCTCAAATATCTTCATTCGATCTATATTGTGAAAGTATTATTATTAACAATCGAAAATGTGACAAAAATTAAAAGAAACACTGCTAGTTGAGATATTTTAATGATGTTATACTTAAGGATTGCTTATATAGCAATCGCTATTACCAAATATAACTCATATATAGTCCAGAATGACAGTGTGACGTCACGGGTATACATATTATGCTTCGTTTTAACTAAACGACCACGAAACATTTCAACTGGCACTTATTTGTTTTTAAATTTTATTCTCTTCGTGAAAATAATATCAAATTTAAATTCTTTTGTTAAAGAGAATTCATGAAAAAACCCCACCTTTTCTAGACATACGGAAAATTTTTGTCAAGATGCAACGGAAAATTTTTGGTTAAAAAGATGAAATTTTTTATACGATATTTAATTTTTTTTACCTTGGTTGAATATCTGTCATTTACCGCACTAAAGCATACAAAAAAAGTATATTTCATTTTCCATTAGTAGTTTTTATTCAAGGATTTAATCTAAATGTCTTTCACGGCAGGTCTCCTCGCTCGTTGTGCCTCCAGAACGTTCCGGATTTCCCGGACGAGCTCCAGTTCCCTGACACTCTTCCCGGACAGTTGTACGATGCGGACATGCAGTGCAGGTTGCAGTTCGGGACCAAATCCAAACTTTGCCAACACTACCCTCGAAAAGTAAGTGAAAATGACTTTCAAGAGAAAGATTATCTAGATTTAAATAATTACTACTTTAAGAACGACTATGGGGTGTGAAATACAGTAGATTTAAAGCCTAAAAGTAAATTACTCCATATTAATTATTAAAGAAAAATTTTCCTCCAATTTTCTGTTGCAGAGCGAGGTATGTCGGGCTTTGTGGTGTCAAAGGAATGGAAGGGAGTGCGAGACGAAGTTCCTTCCTGCAGCTGAAGGGACTCCGTGTGGCAAAAACAAAGTAAGTATCTATACTCGATTGCAACTTAAGTTGAGCCTCTGACGTCACGGCCGCGCGGAAGAAAATCTGAGTAAACAGAAAGCTCGCTGGGATCTGTAAGCTCTTATTGGCTGGCGAGTTTTATTTGAACAAATGTACTACTACGCGCTGGGCCACTTGAAAAAATAATAATACTCAACATTTTGCAGATCGGGATGAAAAGATGCTTAATATACGTGGATTTAAAAAACTAATCATGCTTTAAAATTGAATAGTATCTTAATTTCACTCAAAATTCCTACACCGCGCGGGGAACTATTTTCTTTGGCGGCTCTCGGCATATTTCTACAGGCTCAAGTTAAGTTGCAACTGAGAAGTTTATTTTTTTATTAATAGTATTTTATAGTTTCATACTGGAGTTTGCTCACCACAAATTAAAACTATAGATTCTACCAAAAAATATAAAGAATAAAGATACCACAATCCAAACAAAAAATATAGATTTTATTGATCAACTACCTACCTAAAAGGAAAGGGGGGTTATCAATTTATTCTCTGTGTTGAATTTTGTATTTTAAACAAATTTACAGGTTTAGTTTACGTTCTCACAAATGAAGGGTTATTAAGTTCCATCTTGAGCTGAAAGAGACTGAATGAATAAACAAAAAATTTTCCATAATTTTGCAATTTGAAAATAGTGCTTTAAAAATATTAGGTTAAGCTAGCTTAATCCATAAAATATTAAGAGTTCTTTTGATTACTTAAATATTTTATAATTGTAACTGATAATTAAATGAAATAAACATTTTGAAATAATATCTGCGGTCAGTATTTCCATCGTTAATTAAGCTATGTTAAATTTAGTTTGAATGAGAGGTAACTGAATGCATAAAATATCTTATTAAGATGATCTCGAAAGAGACATTTCTGGTATTAAAATAAAAAAATATCCTACATAATTTTATTTTAAGTTTTATTAAAATTTCATTAAAATTATTTAAACGAATGGTTTGGAAAAACTTTTAAGCATGTTTATGTTTAGTTTATGCACTTGTCTTTATTAGTAAAAAACGTGTGTGTTCTAGTGGTGTCGCAAAGGCTCTTGCGCTGACAAAGTGATAGAGGCACTACAGAAAACAGACGGGGGGTGGAGTCCTTTCTCCTCTTGGTCTAACTGCTCCAGACCATGTGGGGGCGGATTGATGACGAGGGAGAGATTCTGCAATTCCCCTCCGTAAGTTCAGTTTTTCGAATAAGAAATTTGTGTTTTGATGCCGAAATTTTGAGTTGAATGGGCCTGTAAGTGTGTTTCACTGCAATACAATCTTCACCTGTAAAAGCTGCTTTGCCACTATTGCTGTTAGTATACAGAGAAACAAACAAAAAATGATCAAAGGATTCGTTACATTTACGTTACAAAATTGTATTGATATAAAGTTAGAATAAAATGGGGTGTATTTAAATTAGCTTGATTTATATGGATATAATAAATCTCTATCCAAACCCTCCAAATGTAGCAAAGAAAAAGTTATTGGAAATTTTGGTTCTATCCATGGAGACTTATAGTAATTATTATCTTATAAAAAGAATATAAAATTTTGAACAATAATTAAAATAACTAAAAAATTTCTTGAATGCATCGACGAAAAATTACTCTTACTACAGTAGCGGAAAAGCAACTTTTACAGAAATATCTATGGAGAGTATGCGCTGCTGTGAAACACATTTACAATGAAATCTGTTGAAGGATGCGAAATTGATATTCTTTAAATTGGTTAAATAAATAACCCAGATTTTTAAGGTAGTACTATTTGTTAAAGCCATTACATTTGATTGTGATTTTAAGTTGTTCTACTGTATCTCTCTATTCTAAAAAAAAGTTTTTGGTGAACGGTTTCCAGAGAAAGGCTTTTTAATTACTGATCCGTATAACACATATTTGGTATCAAACTGTCCGGATTCTTTTGAGGATGTGCAAAGTGCCTTTAGAATTTCTAAAAAAAATCTCAATTTTAAAATATTTCCATTTTTTTAGATTTCGGATAAGGTCGCAGTTACAAAGCAAGAAACTATGAATTTTAAAACAATTGAAAACATATTTCACTGGTTTTTAATATTCGAATAGATTAAATAATCATCTTTCTATTTATAACACGAATTTAAAAATATATTTTGTGTTATTTTTAACAATATTTATATTTTTGTTGTTCTCAAAGGGTTTAATTGTTGTTCAAACGGTTTTCATTATATTTTAAACTTATATATAATTAATTTATTTTTTATTTTTTAAATAACAAATTAATATTTTTATATTTATCTTTGTAGTTGTGGCAACCTAATCATTACTATATTTACAATAAAATATACACTCGCTTTCGGAAATTTTGAATTTTGCATTTATTTTTTATATCCTTTTGCAAGTATGTTTTTTAAGGTAGTAAAATGTAACTCTTTATTTCATAATGACAAAACGCAAACAACTAAATAACACGGGTGAATGTTTTAGAAATAAGGATGAAAATGTTGGAAGTCTTGACATTCGGTGTCGTTGCTATGAAAATGACACAACTTCGAAGTTTGTTTCTCATGAAGATAAAATTCTAAATTTTCGCGATGTTTAAGATAATTACTACATTTTTAACAGTCAATCATTACAAATTTTAAGAAAGTTAAATTTATTCCTGATATATTTCAATGCTTCCCTTAATGTATCTGTGAAAAAACATTACCTTAGGGAAATGGGTAAAAGAATGTTTACATTGCTTTGTTGTTAATTTTCTTGGGGTTCAATTCCGTTATAGTTCCCGCTAAATATCGCCAATCTCTTTCGAACCCTCAATATTCAAATGTAAACCAATTTTTCTAATTTTTAATGATAAACTGAATAGTTATAGATCTAATTAAACACTTTAATCTATGAATTTGAAACAATTTAGCAATATTTATACTTTATAGTGTCCAAAAGAGATTAGTGATATTTAGCGGGAACTATAACGGAATTCAACCCCAAGAAAATTAACAACAGAGCAATGCAAACATTTTTTTACCCATTTCCCTAAGGTAATGTGTTTTTCACAGATACATTAAGGGAAGCACTGAAACATTAAGGGAAGGTTCATATTTAGCCGGAACTATATATGAACCTTTCTTGGAATTATAAAGCGATCCGCCAATTCATGTTACCATAAAGGAAATGATAAAATTCCACCACTGAATAAATATTCGCCATTTTTGAAAGAATACCACGGAGAAGTACTACCCCTGTGTTAAGAATGTTTTATAAAGTGAGGAAGTGCAGTGAGCTGGGTTTTGTGGGGAATTGTGAAGCGGTCCAAAAGTTACTGCGTCAGCAGTTAACGGGGGTTGGCGAGCAATAGCGAGCAGGGGGCGGTAGCCCCCTAGTAATGAATAAATTTTCGGTTTCTTACGTATTAGCTTGTCGATCGTGCTGCTGAATACGAAAACGTTATCAAATCCTTTAACTGAATCTGACAGTCGCTAAACGGTCGTCGGGCTAATATGTGTACCAAATTTTCTTTGCGCTTGATTTTTCTTAATCGAATTAATGTTGTTGTTACTTTTCCTCCACGTGTCTGACGAAGTCAGACCAGTATCTAATTAATATTTATTTCAGACCGAGCAATGGGGGAAGTTTTTGTAAAGGAGAGCAGTATGAATACACAATATGCGGAGCTCAGGTAATCAAATTATTAATTACAATTGGTAATCAGTGTATGTAACAGAAATTAAGCTTTAAAAGCACATTAAATGTTTAAATTTGTGCATTCATGAAACTACCTTAATAAATTATCGTAAATATAAAACAAACGCTAAAATAATTATTATAGATTTTGCTTCAAACGATAATTTTCAGGGCGATATTAATTTCTCCTTGAACGACTAAAATTCCGTAAACGAAGTAGCAATACTACAAATAAATTCATTTTGTATTTTTAGGAATGCAAATCGGATATGGAGTATCAAAACGATCAATGTGAAACTTTTAATAAAAGGACCGTAAAGGGGAAGTACTACAGATGGAAACCTTACGGAAAAGATTTAGGAGGTAAAAATTACTCCTAGTTTAAATTGTTTATTCTAAAATAAAATTTACGTTCTTGAGGTAATTTACTTGTATTATAAAAACTTGTCGTTATTACAACGATGCAACTTTAGCAGAAACTATCTATGAGCTTCAGATTGAGTATACACAGTGTTTCAACAAGTCTGCGCAAGCTCTGCCCAGAAAGATTTCAAGCGTGGAGTACAAAAAAAATGTATGGAAAAAACTGTACCTCAACATTTTTTAAAAATGTGACGTCGTATCCGTTAAAAACCGCTTCCATGCCTCGCGCATGCATGTGTGCGCAATGAATATTTTTAACACCTTAGTGTGCAATCATACAAAAAAAATTCACGTTGTCCATGAACCCGTTTTAGAGTAAACCAGATATGAAGACTCAAGCCTTTTTCTGTTGGAGTTTTCTCAAAAACTATGAGTCATATAAGTATAGTGCTAGGTCCATATATTATCTGCTCCACTCAGGCTATGCAGAGATTGGGTGGACTTTTAGCTTTTATAAGGTACTTAACTATACTTCACAGCAACGTTTCCTGATCCCAGTACGTCACTACACGGAAGGAGAAAGTGAGTAAACACAAAGCCTGTTGGGTTGCTAGGAGTATTTTCGGTACACAAACCGTGTTAAAAATACACTATATATACATGGGTTTAACGAAATGATCGTATTTTAAAATTAACGTTCTTCGTTTCACTCGAAATTCAGGCACCGCGATGGGAACTACTTTGTTAGTGACGTAGTAGGGTCAACTAACGTTGTTGTCTAGTATAGATAACATTTATTTTTTGTTTTTACATTTTGCATCCGTTTTATTTACAAATTTTTGTTACTATTACTTATTTAGCTTTGTCCCGTTGCCGTATATACTGTGTGCCAGATAAAGAAGATTTATATTTGGTGCTTTCTACTAAACTTCAAGATGGAGCATCTTGCAGTGGAAACTACTCGGGAGTATGCGTTGATGGAGAATGTAGGGTAAAGCTCTTTTATTCACACTTTCCTTTATTCAAGTTCTTTTTCCACACTTCGAAAGTGTTGTTTGGTTATTTATCAACCTTTTGGGTTCTAGCGGTCCCCAAATTTTCTATAGAATTCAAAGGCAGTATAGGATAGGGTTAAACATTAAGTTTTGAATAAGAAGTATTAGGGACACTGAAGGACGAAAAAATGGATACTTATAAGGTTTATTATTAATTAGTTTATTCCTATAAAATGTTTGTTTCCTTCCTCTGTATTTTTGAACGTAATTTTGATTTGTTACATCGGTTTGTGCTCTTTAAGTGACCTCGTTACATTCTATAAACGAAGAAAATACTCTTAAGAGCTTCATCATTTGTTTTTAAGAGCTTTTTTTTTCAAACTTATGCTTTTTTAGGCAGTTGGTTGTGATGGAAAAATAGATTCAACGGTTACACCTGATCTGTGTGGTGTTTGCAACGGGGATAACTCTACTTGCAAGACGGTCAAAGGAAGTTTCAATGCAACTAATCTCACCACAGGTAAACTCAATATATTTTAAAGTTTTTATTCCAACTTTAAAAATTTATTTTTGCTTAATACAATGATATGATTCGGACTAAATTTTTTTCTCCAATGCTTCAAATAAATAATCCCTAAAGAGAAAAAAAATCACTATCCGCTCCCTGATACTCAGTATACTAGGTAGTGTGTTGTTTATTATACTGACCAGGGTACTAATACATTTCAGCAGTTCTAGATTCTATATACCAGATTTGGGAATCCCATTATTCTCAAATGCTAAATTATTTCTAAATAAAACATTTCTTAACCATAAATGAACAAGGGAACAACTAATTTATACTAGTTAGAAATCTATTACATTGTTGGAATATGAGTGGGCTTAATATTTTAGTTTTGAGTAGCTGTATCCCATGTTAGGCTAAGCGCGCACTAGAGACTTCTGTCGCCGGCGACTGTAACACTAGGTCACTCCAGAGCTATGTATTTCTATGGTAAGATTCTTGGCAATGGGCCAAGTGTCTCGTCGCCTATGCGCGCGCTCTAGCTTCTTGCAATAGCCAGGGTGATAATTTTGTCTCTGTCGCCGTGACAAAAGTATCTCGTGCACGCTCAGCCTTATCGTTAAAAAAGTGTCACTGTCATTTTTGGACTTGGGAACTGGAATATTGTCAAGGGTCCCAAAACGGACCCAATTTCTCTCTAGATGAACGGCTGATGAGGCATTAATCTTTAGAGAGTTCTAGACTTTAAAAAACTTCACTAAATATCAATAGCTGCTCTCGTTAACCAATCAGTATTCTAGGTTATCACGAAGTTGTTAGATTACCAGCCAATTCAAGACACATCACTATTTCCGAGAGGAAAGAACATTCCACATTTCTGGCACTACGCGATACCCGAGGCCGTTACTTTTTGAACGAAAACTGGGTCTTGGATTGGCCAGGAAGATACAACGCTGCGGGAACCACTTTCAGTTACAGAAGATGGCCAGGAAACCCAGAGAGTTTAGTTGCTAAGGGTCCAACATCAGAAGAAATAATTGTTGAGGTCAGTTTTTACATTTTCAAAAATCACTGTAATAACCATATTTTTATAATTGGGTGGGGAATTGAATCGTAAGTTTAAAAGAGAAAACCTCAGTATAAATTGTAGAATTTTCAATTTATAGCAAACCCCCAAATTTTTACACTGGACCTTAAGAAATTTATATGCTTGAAAGTATTTACACATGCGCCTATCCAAAAATATTATTGAGACTGAAAAAATTGTTTTATTTGCTCCTTTAAATTTAGGAAATTTTAATGGGGTAAAATATTTTTTAAATGAACATTAAATTTATAAAAAAGTTATATTTTGAGTGAGTTGGAATGTTAATTTAAAATATTTTTTTTCAATCTGATATATAAAATAATAATAATTCATTTCATAATAATCAATTTCTTCAGTAATTTTACTTACTTTTAATTGTTTTCCCACATTTTAGGTACTTGTTCAAGAAAGGACAAAATCTTTTATAGATTATCAGTTTGTCATTTCTTTAATGCAAACTCGCTGGAAGATGCACAACTCAAGCTGTTCTATAACTTCTGAAAATGGTAAGCTTTTAATTTTACAATTCTTTGAAAAAATGGGTTCCTTTTAGAGATAAAAATTTTCGAAATGCAAAAAATAATAATACATCACTTCAGCTGGAATTCTCCAGTTATCAATAAAGCACAAAGTTCCACTAGTAGGAAATATACTTTTAAGCCCTTCAAATTTTAATAACGTAAACAAATATTTTTAGGAACTCTTCTATCAAGTCCAATTTGCGTCCTTTCAACATACGAAATAGTGAATGATCTCTTCTGTGATTCTCTTACAAAGCCGAAATCAGTGTTCTATTCATGTCAAAACTTGTACCTTCCAAGGTATGTTCACGTTTTTTCACACCTGGGATAATTTTAGTTTTGTTGAAGTTGAAAATGAATATATTCAAAATCTAACATAAACTTGTCAAGTTTTGCATACATTTTTATCTATCTTCATCCTTTAACACAACAATTTTTCTTAAGTTCTCAATACAAATTATGAAATAAAAGTTACACACATACTCAGACCATATTAAAATACCTTTAAGATATTTTTTCACCCCTTTCTATAAAGGAGATTTTCCCGACGTTAATTAAAACAGGTGAAGTATGCGTATGAGTTGGTAAAAAAAGAGGTTTTTAAAATTTAGTTACTAAATGGGAATTATCTGTGGGGCTAAGTAAAGAACCAGTATATGATTTGTAGAAACGATGTCGATTATAATTCTATTTCCAGGTGGTCTGCGGGAGAATGGGGTCCATGTAACAATGACACCTGTGAACAAACAAGAGACGTCTCATGCGAAGTCAATCACATGAATGTCCTCGAAAGTAACTGCAGTTGGGAGGAGAGACCACCTGAAGTGCGACACTGTTCTCAAAACAAGTGTGCATATATGTGGTACACTGGGCCCTGGTCGAAAGTGAGTTGAAATAGACTTCATATGTCAAGTAAAGTAGTACTATGAATTTTTGATGGTTTAACAAGAGGGTCAGCAACTGGCAGTAGACCACTATCTACATCTGGACTGCTTCAGGTTTTTCCTGTTCTATCTAAAAAATTTGAAGATCATTAATCAATGTGTTCTTAGACACCAAAAACTGGTTTGACCTTTTAAAGGGTTGGATTTCCTAAACCCCCTTTCAAATTTAGCTATATAAATTATTGTAAATTTTTTTAAATATCTTTCAAGACTAAAGTTAAATCAGGGGTTTCAAATTTTATATTTTAGGAGAAAGTTACTTAGGGGATGCTGAAATGTAAAAAAAATATTTATATTTCTTTGTAGTTAAAAAATCAAGGTTTTACAAATCCTTCTGGGAAAAAACCCTAATTCCTTGGTCTTCTCCCATCTGTTTGAGCAACAGTCTTATAAAACACCTATTTAATACAATAAATACGTATTGATAAAATTTAACAAAAAAAAAGTGTTGCTATGTTTTGAAATGGTTTTAATGACATTTAAATATAGACACTTAATTAAGAAGATAGCATACTAAATTTATGTGTATAAAGAGTATTTGTATCTGAAGATAGGTCATTAAAAGTAATAAGTATCTTAATGTTTTTAAAAAATTCCCAAGAGAATTGTTTTTTGTTATAGTGTGGAGGTTCCTGCAAGAACGAGTTCCAGACTCGCTCAGTTACCTGTCGCAGCCGCAATTCCAACAGCACAACGACGGAGAGCTTCTCCAACTGTGAAACAAGCACCCAGCCTACACCCCAGCGCAAGTGTAGGTCTGCCAACTGTCTCCTCCTGGGTCCCACAGACTTCCCATCTGTGTGGGTCACAAGCATTTGGAGTCGGGTAAGATGCACATGGCGATGTTGCTAAGCCTCCTCTTACATAAATACCGGCTTAAGAATTTTTTGAATGGAGGGATGGGGTACAAAGCACAACTCAACAGGGGTAAAAAATTGACTATCAAAATTAGACTCTCTAGTAGAGCAATGGGCATTATTGCCTAAGCTCTTTTCCCTCTACCCCGAGGAAGAGGGAGACGCCACCCCCAAGTTCAAGTTACTAGACTATCTAGTTACGTTAAGATAATCTAAAGGAGGAGGTGTGAAATAAGGGTAAAATACAGAGATAAAATCTCAAAGAAAAAACCCAGCAGAATAACACTAACGAAAACTTCTGAGCTAACTTTTAAAATCGGAAACATTTATTTTGATCTATGCTGCGATTCCAATAAAATTTTTAAAGAAAAAAAACTAGTTGAATATTGCTCTTCAAAATCGTAACCTTTCCAATGTGTTCTGGGGTGTCAGGTACAAATATAAAGTCACTGAAGATGTACCTTACCATTGATTATTCAATTTGCTTTTTATTTTCCGATTATCATTACTTGTCAATTATTTCAAATCAATAATTAAACTTTAATAATGGTTTGTCCTGGCTTTGTCAGTCAGATGATGCTAATTATAACTTGATTATAATTACAGTGTAGTTCTGAGTGTGGAAAAGGTGAAGAGACACGAAATGTCACCTGCATCAAAAAATCAAAGGATATTGTTTACCCAAGTACAGAATGCAGCCAACAGACAAAACCACACTCAAGACAGGCGTGTACAGGAATGAATTGCAGGAGCTTGTTAAATACAGGTGAGATTTTCTACAGATATTAGACTAGAAAATTAAGGTAGATTTTTAAATAGATGAATGGGTTACATGATCAAATAAAGAGTTACGAGTCATTAAAAAGCATAAAGTTTATTAGCAATAATCTTGTTTCAGTGTGCGAAGATCTCTACAAATGGTGTCCCACATCAACTGATCAAAAACTTTGCAAATTAAAGTTCTATTATGAGAACTGTTGCATTTCATGTAGAAGAAAAACATGAGATGTTATTCATGGAAATCAATTGTATGATTATCATTACTTTTTATTTAATGAATCTAGAAGGGAGCAGTATTATTTTTTCACTCGACATTGTAATTAAATTACATCTGTTACCATGAATAAATTGTTTGTATAAAAGCTTATCAAAGATTTTATCCTATTAGTAGTACTATTTATTGTTGATCTTAGGTAAACTTCATCTGATAGTTTTTGATATATAAAAAAGTATCAGGCTTTGAAATTTTTTATTCAACTTAACATTGAAAACAATTACATAAATTTCTTAAAGCTGTGCTGATATAATTAAATGCAAGTTTCACTCATTAAAATGACTTAAGAATAGTTCAACTAGTTCAGGGATGGCACATGATTCAATCTGGCTATAAACTAAAACAATTCAAATTCCACAACCAAAGAAATTGAACTCTTGATTAACATAATTTGTGCATTAAAACATTTTCAAAATATTGAAATGTAGACTAGAGCTATTTAGAAAAATACAAGTATTTTGACATATCACATTCAGACATCAGTACAAACAGCCATTCCCTAACTTAAGTAGAAAGTATCTGATAATTTTAATTGACAAGCAATCTGATTAAGAATATTTAATTTAGAATTAAAACAAGCTAGAAAGAGTTCAAACTATTATTTCATTAAGTTATTTCTTTAAAATGTAGCCTTGTCTTATGAAAAGAAAATATTATACATAAAAGCATGTTATTAATTCTAAGGTAGAAACTTTTTTATAACCTAAATAAATCGAAACAGTTGTATGTAATTGCCTTAGCACTAAAGAACATTGTATTTATATGTACCAGAAATTTAACCAAAATGAAACCTAAACAAAATAAATGACTAGCAATGCCAAAAGAGCTTTTAAAACCAAGAATTTCACATAAAAGTTTGGTTTATAAACTAAAAAAAAATCAGATCAACCAAGCAATAACAATCATGAGAAATATTAAAAAAAATTTGTCATGACCTTAAAATAATTAAATTTTAAGTTCAAAGAGTAAAATTCACCGAGATTCAATACATATAAAGCTCACAAAAATACAATGGACATTGAAATAAATGAATTGAAAATACTGTGCAAGAGAAATTTAAAATATGAAAGTTCTATACAAGAACTTCAAGTGCAAGTGAGATTCAGAAAACTAATAACTTAAATAAGAGCCTTTTTAACAGGTTTACAAACAATACTATCATCATCTAAAAAAATAACTGCTATACTTTTAACATTTAAAGCAAATAAAAATAATTTCTTTACTAACTATAAGAGAAAGTATCAAAAAAAAATTTGAGAACCACAAATAAGAAAAGCTATTGCTAAAACTAACTAAAGAGTCTTGGGTTTTTTAAAGAATTCAATCAGCTTAAATGTAAAAAGCATTAAAGGATAAAATTTGAATCCTTTAATAAGATATGGAGGTGTGCAAAAATATACATTTTTTGAATTGTTTTCATTGAAATATAACACAATGACTCTAAAAAGTAGTTTTTGACCACAAATAATTATTTTTGGCAAGTAGGTACAAGTCATGGGAGCAGATATTAACCAACCAAAAAGAGTAACAAGCACACAACAAAAAAATATAGATTTTTCCTATTAATGTGCAACAAAGGGTAAAAAAAGTATAAATTTTACTTATGCACAAAAAATTGCATCCATAAAATCCCACAGTGTAGCTTTTCCATCATTCTGGATTCAGGATTTCTGCTGAAAGTTTTAGGAACCAATTTTAGTACTAATTATTAATTAAATTCATCAGTTGGAAGCAGATTGATTCACAATTTGATAGCAAGGAAGAGAGCTAATGTTAATGCATTAGAAGCATCAGGGTGAAATAAAGAAAAAATCAAGAGGAATTGAATGATGGAAGAAGTAGATCAATACACAAAGAAAAAAATCAAACAAAACATGATTATGCAAGAAGATTACTATATAAGAATTGAAGGACTCGGTGGATGAAGGGGCTAAGTTACAAGGCCTGTCGCGAAAGTAACGAGACTGAATTCCCCAATTCTGACTGGAATCCAGTCTCGTTACTTTCAGGACAGGCCTTGTAGTTGTAACATGACCCCTTCATCCACCAAGCCCTTCAATTGACAAATGAAAACATGGATAAAAGATGTTCTAATCAAGAAAAGCAAAAGTCTAAGTAAAGGAGATGGATAGTTCAGAAAAAAGAAACAAATTCATAATTTGGTACAAAAATTAAATATACCAATCACATATGTGCTTCATTTACATATACATAACTGTTTTCAACAAAATGAGGTACTTGCGACAATAACAAGCAACCTCCAATGTAAAGCTGTTGGAGTTAACATGTTATTGCTGCAAGCACCTACAAAAATGTATAGTTGAATTGGCAGATCCCAGAATAAATATCAGATTTATTATAAAAATATTTATGATTTATATAGCACCTAGAGGCAAGAATAAATAAAGATAATCACTTTCCTACAACATGCCATGAAAAAAACTTTAACCAATTGGTGTTAATCAAACAGGGTAAGCTTAAAGAAAAATTGAAAAACTTCAAAGCTTTAACTTTAAAAAAAATGAAACTTGCCAAAAAGTAGTAATGTTACACATAGAAGTTTGCAACCACCTTAAATAATATGTTATCTGACTATCAAAGTCACTTGGTTAAATCTTTGTAATGGGGACTAATTCAAAGCATGGTTTTAACAACTCTTAATATTTCCATGAATAAATTACAGTTTGAGGAAAAGCATCAAAGATCTTTATACTGAAAACTTAAAATTTTCATGCAGCTAATCGACAGCCACGTTGCAAAAGCCTGTAAGAACATTTTTTGTCGAAAATACGGTTTTGAGTTGTACTTGTTAAAGATGGCCTAGCGCACATCACAGTGCCACCAAAATCGGCCAAAGACGCTTCATAACTTCTCCATGACGATTTGTAATAACCTGTAAGTTGGGAACCTCCCAATCACCAAGCAAAACTCTGTAAGATGCAGTGACGCTGAGGGGAAGCCGTGTCATCTCAGAAAAACATGAGTATATAGCGTTATTTTAAAATGATTATAATCAAACCCATTGTTAATGTGTTGGGAAATAGACTGATCAACTTATGCAGTTTTTTCGTCTCCTGAAAACTTTGAGGTTTTGCACTTACAGGCTTTTGCAACGTGGCTGTCGAAATACTGTCTTTAATGCAATAAAGTTACTGGATTAAAAGCAGAAGACTTGGAAAGAGAAACATTGCAGTCGTTTTCTTTAAGCATTAGAAAAATTATCACTACTTGTGTAAAGCTCTATCAAAAAACTCCCCCAAGGTAAGGAAATTTCACAAACAATTCAGTTAACTACCCTTCAGCAGAACAGGAAAGAAAAAAAACAGTGAACAGTTCTAATTGATCCAAAAAAGGCTCGAACATTGCGACTGCTCAGCAAAGCATTAGTACAACAAGCTATAATTGAAATGAATCCAACAACCAAAGCTGTACTAAAATTACACCACTCTATCAGATTACAAGAAATCTAATACAACAAAACATTTCTGACACTAGATTTTTTAAAAGTCTTTTCATAATTAATCAGTTCAATAAATTAAAAATTATTTTGCTAGAAAGTTTTGTTAATCTCTTACTTCACTGGCGTAAAAAATCTCATTGGTCTGCTGTGTAACGCGGATGAAAGTAGTTCGCCTAGAAAGCTCTTTCAGCTTGGAAGCCCCGGTGTAAGTGCACGCAGAACGCAATCCTCCTAAAACGTCCAAGACAGTTTTCTCAATGTCTCCCCGATAAGGGACTTCCACAGTCTTCCCTTCTGATGCCCTATAAAGGGAAGATAAAAGGGTTAACTATAATGTTAAGAATGCCTACTACAAACTAGGCATTTTTACTAACCTGTATTCAGCCACTCCACCATGGTATCTCTGCATAGCTGTAGCAGAGCTCATACCATAAAATAGCTTGACCTTTTTGCCATTCCTCTCTATAATTTCACCTCCTGATTGGTCGTGGCCAGCAAACATTCCCCCAATCATCACAAAATCAGCTCCTGCACCAAAGGCTTTTGCCACATCCCCTGGATTAGTGCAGCCACCATCCTGTTAATGTGAGAAAATCAGGCTAATTTAACATTTTCTTGTAAGATTTGCTACTTTATGCGTAATAGCCAACTTTTCAAGTTAAAAAAATCAGTGTATTTCTTATGGAAATCAGGAGATTTTTTTAAAGTCAAATGCCCTAGACCAAGGGTCTCCAAACTGTGCCCCGCGATGCCCTTTCATCTGGCCCGTGGATACCTTTCTATCACAAAATATATTACTAATTTGTTGTATACTCAAAAGATCCAAGATCCTCCCTCCTTGAAATTCGGACTAGGGTTACCAAAATGAGTTAAAACCCTGTTTTTTAAGGTCTAATTTCAAAATATTTTCTGAGGGAGAGGGCCCCCAGAAACCCTTTTTGAACTCTTAACTCAATTAATCACATAATTTTTAATATTAAGTTCATGAGAATAAGATTCCAACCTAAAAATCAATTGAAAAGGTATATTAAACCTATGACTGCGTATGAGGGGCTTGGGGATAATTTTTGGTCTCCTCTACGGTAAAAAATCTAGTTTGGAGGATGATAATTACTTGGAGGATATTTGGGCCCCTTCCGAAATAAATTTCTTACTACACTGAGATCCAAGATGTTTAAAAAACTAGTTACTGAGTACTGTTTAAAGCTGTTTTATTTTTAGATTCACTAAATACACGTGTGCGTGCTTATTTTAAATTTAAAAATTTCTTAAATGCATGTTTTCTCTTTTGAAAATAATAATTGTGATTTAATTATAAGGGTGTTACTTAAATGTTCATTCTTCAAAACATTATTCTGAACCCCCATTTGAACTACCCACATGCGGACTAGGAAAAAGTGCCTGAACCTACGAACCTGGTTCGGGGGAAGCCCCTGCCAGCTCCATAGGAGCAATACATAAGGTTTGGGCAAATCTTATTAGATTCGGGGGAAGGTTACAACTTTTTCCAGGTCTGCCCACAAGCCACCACTGGTTTTGATTCTTTTAAATTTTTACCTTGAGTTAGTAGTTGGCCCCAGAACTGCTGTTTAATGGTTAATGGGGCTCTCGCGCTGAAAAGTTTGGAGACCCCTGCCCAGACACATAGAAAATACTTGATATTTTTCTTAACCAACAAAATATATTTTAAAAGATATTTAATATATTATCTCTATTCGACAGTAACCTTTTCTAAGTATTCCAATTTGGTCCCAAGAGTTGTAGACTGGTAGCTAAGCAAAACGCTCAAGAAATTTAATATTCAGTCTAAAATCTGATATCCATGAAAAAAATCAGGGATAAATCCTAGAAATTAGGAGTCTTGCAACAGGACTGGACATAAATGGATCTAAGATTTGCAAATAGACACACAAAAAGTATTATAAATAATATTTTGCTATATTAAGTGACAGTCCATTAACAACACGGTAATTTAATAAGTGAATGGTTTATCAATCTACGTGACCAAGAGTAGGTTATAAAATTTGGGACCCACTGCATATCAACATATTTTTTTCAAAAGTAAGCAGAGGGTAAACAGTCAAAGTTTCTAATAAACCATACATTTTACAATAAAATCATTATTCGAGAATTTTTTCGCATATAATAACAGGGTTGACAACCTGAGACAACGCTCATCCTTAATCGCCCCCCGCGCAAAAAAAATATCCGGCGTGACGCGTGGCATTGCCAACCGATGCCACGTTTTCTGCACGTAAAAAAATGGCCCAATATTTTGATAAGTTTTAGAAAAGTCCTGAAAACCCAAATATTTGAGAAAAGAAGGCCTTTTTTTGAATCAATCATCCATGCAGATTAGAATATTCCGAATTCCGATTGATTTCCCCTTCTTATTCCCATGTCATCAGTTACTAGCAACTAGCATTATTGTTTTTATTCGCAATTCTAAGTAAAAAAAATATGTATTGTGTAATGGAGGATTTACACCACTGCTGTAAAAGAGACATCAGCGACATTTTCAGCATATTTTAGTACCCGCTACTCACAAAAGATGGCGCTCGTCTATTGTTATTCCAATAAACCAATTGACGAGCGCCATCTTTTGTGAGTAGCGGGTACTAAAATATGCCGAAAATGTCGCTGATGTCTCTTTTACAGCAGTGGTGTAAATCCCCCATAAGGATTGAAGCATAAAACAGAGAATTGAGAAGAAAATTTAATGCATTATCGTTAAAATATAATTAATGCGTAGTTTCCGTAGTTTTTCTAGCTTTATCCCTAATTGCGGAATTCGGGGCCGAAATGCGGAATGATTCCGCAAAATCCGGAACGGTTGGCATCTCTGTAATAATGTAAATAGAGGTTGGTTAGTTGGGGTTTAGTGGCGGGAGGTCCAAAAAATCGGACAAAAAGCACCAGAACATTGTATATGATTTTAAGCAGGCATTAAGGGCCATTGTCAGGTGTACTCTATACAAATGTAAATAAGGAAAGTATATTTTTTAATCTTAAGTAAACACAAAGGTTTTCTTCTGAGTCATTCGTTATATCAATCTTTTTATTGGCTAGTGAAAGGTATGTTTTCAAACAGATTTGGAGTCTACAAGAAGTTATTAGCTGGATTCTTGTTTATTTAGTATAAAATGTGACTTTTCTGATCTAAAACCAGAACAATCAAGAAGGCTTATTTCTGATAAAGCAATTATTTTTAGTTTTAGAAAGAAAGTAATGGCCGGCAAAAACCCTTAATGCGGTTCAAATGGGGGGCATGATAAAGTGTGCCATCAAATTCCCATAGACAGCCTCTAATAATAGCAGTCTCAACTCACTGAAATGATGTGTCCACCAAGGCCATGAGCAGCATCTGCACATTCCAGAACAGCACTGAGCTGGGGATATCCAACCCCTGTCTTCTTGCGGGTGGTGCAAACCGATCCTGGGCCGATGCCCACTTTGATGACGTCTGCGCCAGAGAGGATAAGCTCTTCCACCATCTCGCCCGTCACCACATTACCTGCCTGCCGGGAAAGAATAGGTTTAACTGCAAAGTCAACTTTTAACACATTTTCCTCAGGTTAGTGTTAAGACTTTTGCCCTCCAGCTATTTTTGCCTGATTTACAAGTATTAAACATTTGATAATTTGCTTACTGATCTCCCGTTTTCACTACACAACAGTGGCGGATCTACGGGGGGGGGCTTTCGGGCTGAAGCCCCCCCCAAAACGTCTGATATTTTACTAAGTTTGTCAAAACACAAAAATTAATATCCGAAATTCGGATGAGGCGTACCAAAACGAGTTGAAAAAGTGGGGTTTTGGGGTTTTTGACTTAAATTTCCAAAAATTTTCTGGGGGAGGACCCCCAGACACCCCCTTTTAGTGGTTTGAATAAGATAATTCACTACCTTTTCCGTATTACCATTAACAAGAAGACTCAATTGGATTATGAAAATTATTAGCCCCCCCAAAAACCAAATCCTGGATCCGCCACTGCTACACAACACCACTTTCCCAAAATTTCCACCTAATAAAATGTAATGAATTGGTATCAAATTATGTTTTTAACTCCCTTCACTAAAAGAAATGCGATTTAAACAATTTGATGCTTAGCTTACAGATTGCAAATTTTTCCTGCAATACAAGAACAAATAGCTGCATTACAGACCACTGATAAGGGCCCAGAACATCTGCTATCCAAATTTCAAAGGTTTTTTAATCGAATTACAGTGTAGAGCAAAGGAAGAAACAAGGGCAAAAACTTTCAATGGATACCCAAAGACAGTTTTAAGACTTATAATCAGACCTGGAAAAAGTTGTAGCCTTCCCCCAAACCTTATGTATTGCTCCTATGGAGCTGGCAGGGGCTTCCCCCGAACCAGGTTCGTAGGTTCGGGCACTTTTTCCAGGTCCGCTTATAATTATATGGATTAATGTACCCTGCACATTACGGATTAATGTACATTCTTTGCCTTAAGTATTCGATAGAGAATGAGCTAGAAAATTGTAGAGACAACTACAACAACAAAATAAATCACAGTGCATTAAGTTTTCATTTCAGCCCACCACATGAGGTACAACCGGACCTGGAAAAAGTGCCCTAACCTTTGAACCTGGTTTGGGGAAATCCCCTGCCAGCTCCATAGGAGCAATACATAAGGTTTGGGGGAAGGTTAAAACTTTTTCCAGGTCTGGGTACAACCATTACGAAAATGGGCCAGTTGGCGTTGGACGTATGACATGAGTTGTGTAACATACAAACTGTAAGTAAGCTAACATTTTTCTAAGTATAGACTTGGTAGGAATTAAAATCTGAGAGTAACGATATTACCATAATGGTGTGAGATGGGTAGGCTGCTCTGACTTGCTTCACAAGGGCGACAAAGTGCTCTGAATAGCCATTGGCCACATCCAGGCAAATGTACTCGATTTCAGGAATAGCTTTGATGATGGCACACAGAGATTCAAAATCTCCCTGAGCAGTTCCAATGCTCACAGCTACATTCTGCAAATTAATATTAGATAACATATGAAAATAGGCATTTGTTAAGTTGTTACATTAAATTAAAAATGTTGGTACTACTTCTGTATTACCTTATCGAGAGTGCTACAGAAAATTAAAATGCACAGCCAAAACCCAATAATTACCCAGGTAAAATTGATGGTCAATGAGAAAATACACAAGATTCAAAATGTTTTATACATTCAGTTATTATCTTCTTTAAAATACTTTTTTATATGATTTTTCAGATAGAATTTTCACAGTATGTTTGGTTTATAAATTTAATTTGGTGATTTATCAGTTTTTAATGTAACAATGACCTCATCCTTTTTTAGTTATTCATTTGCCCCTTAAATTCTTAACCCAACTATAAATAGCTGTTGTATTTTTTTTGTTAACATTATTATTCCATTTTTTGGTAAAGAGGAGTTTGAGTCTGAAGGTTTTAAGGAAAAGTTATCTGTTAAAGTTTCTTAATATGGATTAAACTAGTTGTGAAATACAGCCTTACAATATTAGGCTTTAAACTAAGAGGGGAAAGTTAAAATTCCCCCATAGTTTTTGGTTTTTTAGAACTACCTTGCCAGTGTCAATCTTCTGTTCTTTTAAAGAACTTAAAGAAAAGCAACTTTTTGTGTGAACATTAAAAATATAAACACACTAAAGAGAAATAAAAATTTTACTTTTAGTGCAGTAGGATTTTCAGCTGCAAATGCTTTCCATTCATCTAAAGAATAGTGCTTGTGAATACAAGTAAACATTCCATGCTGAAAAATTTGATAACATTAGAGTGACATATATGTAATGTAGTTATGAATATGATCATAGGTGTAACGAGGGGGGTTATCAGGGGTCTATCCAGACTTTTTGTGAAGGGTCCGGTTTTTGTAAAAATTGTAAAAATCTACTTCTATCTATCGAGTGGTCCTCTTCCACTTGCTGTACCCCCCCAATAGGAATAAGCTCTAACAGTGAGAAAGAGGGAACTCGGGGTGGGAAAAAAGGGGAAAGTGACTCCAAAAACAAGTTAAAATCCTGTTTTTAGGAACAAATTTCCAGAAATTTTCTGGGGGAGGACCCCCAAACCCACCTTTGGAGCTCTATTATTTACAACTTTTTGGTAAAAAATTCGTCAAATGCAAAAATCCAACCAAATGGGTATTAAATTCTTGAAAATACATATCCAATATCCAGATTAGATGTACCAAAACAAATTGAAAATCTGCTTTTTAGACTTATATTTCAAAACATTTTAAACCAAATGGTAAAACCGGTTTAAACCAAATGGTTTAAACCGGCCAACTCTGTCAATAATTGATTGATTTAATTTAAAGCTACATGATAATTGTGAAATATGTTGAGTGCGTGGTTAACTGGTGTAAACCCCCCATGAGTCAACTCTAGTTACACCACTGAATATGATACCAGAGGTAGACTCAGGTTTCATATTTTGGGACCCTTTCATGGGTCGATCCAGGCGAAAATTGGAGCCGTTTTGCGGCCCATTCACAAAAATTAGCTTCGATAAAACGGCCCCTTCACAAAAATAAACTTCAGAAGAACGGCCCCTTCACAAAAATAAACTTCGTAAAATCGGCCCTTTCACAAAATTTCTAGTGACAAAAAATTACCACTTTCAAATTTCAAACGAAGCCCATCAAATATTCTACGAAACGAACGCGATTCTTTGATTGAGAAAGAACCATACAATCCATAGATCGACGAAAACAGCAGTTTGCGTTTTCAATCCGGCAACCCTATGCTCTGCAATGAATTACGGAAAAATATATTTTTCACAAAAAAAACACAATTTTCACAAAAATAACTTTATTTTCACAAAAATAATTTCATTTTCACAAAAAATAATTTCATTTTCACAAAAAATAATTTCATTTTCACAAAAAATAATTTCATTTTCACAAAAATTATGAAAACAGGCCCCAAAAATTAAAACCTGGATCGACCCCTGCCTTTTCATTATTATTTGTGAAAAAGGAACTCTTTTTTTTGTGAAAAAGAAATTGTTTTTGTGAAAAATTGAAGCAGTGATAGTTAGCAGATCAGCGTGTAAAAGTAATATTAACTTACAAACCAAGAAAATCATGAAAATTTCAAATATTTTGTGAATGTTTTCTTGCAAATTATCACTAAAGCTAATTTGAATTTCATGAAAGGGGCGTTTTAATGAATTTTATTTTTGTGAAAGGGCAGCAAAAGGGCCCCAATTTTGTCGGGATCAACCCCAGAATACTTATTATTGATAAGTCGGGGACTAATGTAGGCCAATTTTGGTACCGTTTATTGGCACCTGCACAAAAATTAGTCTTTAAATTGCTATAAAACTGTAGAAATAAGTAATGTAATGCTGTTTTCAATAGTTTTATAGTACCCATTTAAAATATTTATAAAAAATTTCACACATATTAAAAAGATCTTACAACTTTTCACAAAAATTAAAATGGTGTATCAGTTTTTCACAAAAATGGGGGTTGTTTAAAAATTCTAGATTAGTCCCTGAAAGTTGAAATAAAGGGTAAATGTTTAGCTTTTGGCAGTGGTTTTCAAATCCAATTTGTAAGGAAATGAGTTATTATACACTGTTAAGTCTTAATGTGAACATAATAAATTGATGCATTTAATTCAGATCAATTTGAGTAATTTAATGCAGTACAGGCATAGTTAAACAACTTCTTATCATCAGCATAAGGTATGCTAGTAATTAAGTGTCAAAGCATCTTTCATTAAATTTCATATTTAATAGGTAAACAAGAAAATATTGAAATCCCATTTTAAGATTTTAAAGCACAAATTGAAAATAATGCTATGTATGGGAGAACATGTTAAATCTTGGAAAATCTCTAAATCACATAGAAATTTTTAGCAACTTGGTCAAAACACTTTATAGTTTTCTATAGTGTTGTGACTAAGAACTTCAACTACTATTTCAATTCAGATAAGTTTTATATAGGAAATAAATATACCTTGGCTAACACTCTAGCAATTTCAAAAGTTCCTGTCGTGTCCATATTAGATGAAATGATAGGGATGCCATTGTACTGTTTTCCAGAATTCCGAAATTTAAATGTTCGATACAGATCAACCTGAAAGTTAATAAAAAATATAACTATTACATGGAAGATAGAAAATATAATTGAATTGTTTCAACAAACTTTGATAAAATTAAAAAGTAACTACAATTCCATTCAATTCAATTCTACAATGTTTAATGTGTATTCTTACACAAAAAATATTAAGCTAAACTAAAACAGAATATATACATTAAACAGTAGACTTTTGGGTAACAGATCTTTAGACATTAATTATAGAATCCATTTTTAAGAATTGGAATTTCGTGAAGGGTCCTTGAACGGACCCATTTTCCTTTTACTACATGAGCCCCTGAATCAACAGCAATTATGAATTCTCATCCGTTTCTTATTCATATTCTTTGTCTTTTAATACAGCAGAACCTTGAGAGCAAGCAACTCTGACTAATTACTAAATTAATGTTAAATGTAGGGTACAGATTTGAAACAAGTCATCAATGGCAAAGAGGGCGATGAGTTGCTAAGAATGGAAGACCTGTCAATTAGCTGCTGCACATGACAGCAATTTCTTCAAATTTCGTGAACACAAAATATTTTTTCAATATGGTCATCCCATTTTGAAATTTGAAACGCATACAGTTGGATCCAGTGCAATCGGTGAGTAAAGGAAACATGCATCCTGCATTATAATATAAAGAAATGTACTTATTTCGTTCTCTGTTCAAAATTAATACCATATGTTCATCTGGCGATGTCTTCTTTTTAAGGAACTTGTGCCAATGTTTGATAATAACAGATTATACAAATAAGAATCCTTGAAAAGTCATTAACTCGCAGAAACAATTCCAACTCACATCATTCCTGCTCTTTAGAGTACTTCGCTTAGGTCGAAGAAGTACATCCTTGAAATCTAATTTGACTTCATTCTCAATGTGCGGCATGATTACTTAGAAACTGGCAAATGCAAGAAACCTATAAAACTGAAACTAATTTTTAATACAGGGACAGAAAACAAATAGATTATCAAATTCCGATCAGGTGTCCAATATCTTATTATCAAATCAATGAAAAACGGAACGGTAACATGCAGTTCAGTTGCAGACGGGACGGTGTAAAAGCTATTGCCATGAATGAGTGCATAAAAATATCGCCTCAAAATTCACAGATAAGTAGTTCTGCGTTCTGACCTCAGTGCCTGACTTTTATAATTTCGGAATTCAGTTGATTATTGGAATTTATATTAACAGTTGAGATAAATATAAAAGTTTTATTTGATTGAATAATTCCTAAATGCAAATATTCTTGCTTTTTATCCCATATTTTCAGTACTTTTTTTGTTGAAACAAAGGCGCCAAAACAAAAATCCTTATTACGGAATATTTGTGCTGGTGGCAACTGTGGAAACATCTAGGGGGGGTAAAAATGGCTTCAACTCCTGAACAAGTGGTGTGCACCCCAACCTTTGTTTTCCCCGCAGCTTTTCCAGGTTTGTTTATTTTTCTATCCTTTAAAAATGCAAACTTAACGGCTGCTCTGATCGAAGATCTTCCTTCATCGGTATGAAAATTCACCCGGAAAAGCAGTAGAGTGATCATTCTTATCAGGCTTAGATCACGATTTTCCTCAAATTGCCATCTTCTGTTTAGATTTAATCACACACCTCATGTTTTTGTTGTCTGCTCCTGCAAATCAAGACCATCTCTGAAATGCATTTCTTTGAAAATATTATGGGTAACTATGAACTATTTCAAATATAATTTAGAACTGTATGCTGGACAAAGACTAATTGACTTTTTTATTGCGGTTTCTTATGCTAATTAGACTCGTTTTTTTGCGCGGTTTTTTTTTGCCATGATCTACTACCAGATCGATGGTTCATTAATGTTGGTTAAAATTAATTCTAGTTTAAATAGTTAGAGTAGTAATTCTCATTGTAATTTTTTCAAGTGTGTTTATTTGCTTGTTTAACTAAATGAGAATTTTAAATATTTTATTCCTGTCCGTTTGATACTGTGTAATTGGAATTCTTCATATATTAGTTCTCTCTTTTTGCTTTTTTAGATTTTTTTAAACTGCAAATAACTCAATTTAAGTTATTTTTTAAAAATAGGCTAAATTTTCTGTGGAAACAAGGTTGATGTCTTGTATTAATGATGGTGCATCATAGATATGTTTAATAGTGTTTTTTGTTATTCATCTAGAAGTGTCAGATTTTTTCTTAAGAGTACCAGGGGTGAAATTTCCTATTCTTTTTTAGCAAGCTTATAAAGTTGTGGAAATACAGCTCTTTATTGAATCGGTTCCATTAATTTTTTCTAGTTGTATTTTTCCCTGTTTACCCACATGTTCCTTAACTGTATAAGTAAGCCTGTCTAGTTGTTGAAGAGGTTTTAAGTAGGGTCAAATTACCGAGACAAAAGCTGTAAATTGTTTTTTCTAATAGTAGTTTTAATATATTGCTGTGAATATTTTTACTATGCAATGAAGTTTGTTAAAGTGTAACAGTTGACAATTGAATATCTTGCAGAATTCCTGTAAGCACAGCTTTAACTAGAAATGAACTAAAAATGTTTATTATGATTTTTTAGTGTGTTTTATTTTATAAATATCAATTTAATCCTTAATTCTTTGATATTAACAATTTTGTGAATATTTTCTATAATGTAATTAGATACATAAAATCTAATAGTACCTACTCTCTAATTGCAGAAGTAGAAATTGTCCTATAATTCCTATAAATCATATATCAACGAATATTTTCAGAAATTCAAGTTCAAAAAGCATGTTTCTCAACTTGTTTTGGTGCACCTAATCCAAATTTCCAATATCTTCAAGAATTAAATATATTTTATAATAGTATTTTGACAAAATTATTGTAAAAAATGTTGCAAATAATCAGGGTTGTTATGTTTAAAACACTTTGTTTTGAACACTTGTTTTAAACATGTTTAAAACAAAGAAAAAAAACATTGTTTAAAACACGTTGTTTTTAGCAAGTTGCTCCCTTTATTTGGGCTAAAAATCGCCATTTTCATGTATGGATCACCCAGATCCTAAAAAGATGGTGCCAAGTATAAGGCTTGGGTACAAACCACCAAATTGCCATGACATAGGCAGTACATTGCTTGATAAAGAGCATGATGCTGTGAAGAAAACTTACAAAAATCATTTAAAAGAACGAACTGTTTGTGGTGTATTTAAAAGTATAGCTTTATTAATATAATTTAGATTTGAAAAGTCAAATTTAAATTTTTAAAAATCATGGATTTTTTTTAACATTCCTATGTGGAGGGTAAAAAAACAAATAAAGCGTTTTAAACCAAAAAAACACGTTTTAAACAAATAAAACATGTTTTTGTTTGTTATTAAAAAACATGTTTTTTTTCCAACCCTGCAAATAATAGAGTTCCAAGTAAGAAAGAGGAGTCTGAGGGTCCTCCCTCAGACAATTTTTGGAAATTTAAGTCCAAAAAGTAGGTTTTTAACTTGTTTTGGTACAGCAAAATCCGTATTTCGGACATACATTTACAAGAATGTAATAGATTTTTTGGTGGGGTTTTTGAGTTTTGACAAATTAATTGTTGACAGAGTTGTAAGCAATAGTTCCAAGTAACAGAGGGAGGTCTGGGGGTTCTCCCCAGAAAATTAAAAAAAATTTAAAAAAGCAGGTTTTTCAACCCGCCCACAAATCAAAATAAAAACCTGGGTTGGTTTTTTTTCAATAAAACCTACTTAAAAACCCAATAAAACCCAGCCCTGAGTAAGTGTGTTTTTCGGGATTTTTAAAAAGTTGGATAAAATTTCTGTAAAAACAGCAGGATCAAGTCATTTAATGATGCAAATTTCTGAAACTATAATATTAGAGGAGAAATATGTTTAAAAAAATCTATTATTATTGCAAAATAATATTGGGCAAGTTAATGAAGGGCAAAAACTCACATCCAAGTGTTGTTTTTATAATATAAAATTTTTGTTACAACTACTTTAAATCCTTTGCTATTTCTTATAAATATGAATCTAACTTACCTTACCTGTATAAAAAACTGTACAAAAAACTAATAATACCTGAAAAACCCAATAAAACCTAAAAAAACAACTCCCTTGTTGTATTATTTGTCTACGGTCGCTTGGCAGAGAAAAACCGGTTTCTGAGCATTGTGGAAGGCAGAGAAAACCGGTTTTCTTCCGCCTTCCAACGGTAGACAAATAATAACTTGTTTGGTACAATTTGTTGCCATCCCCCTCATATGCTCCTGAGTTCCAACCTCCTCTTTTCTCACTGTTAGTTCTTGTACCTTTAAAAATCCTAAATTATTTTTAATTGGGTCACTTCTTCCCCTGCTATTGTGATAAAAAAACCTTACACACATATGTAAATGAGTGCAATTAGAATAATTTGATCCTAAATTGAAACCACTGCTGAACTTGAAATCATCCAAACACTTAAAAATAACTGAATTCTTTTTTTCTTACCTGTAATTCCAGATTCAGATTGAAAATATTATTTTCTATCTCTCAACTTATCAGCAACCCTGAAGTTGAGAAATTTTTGTGTTGAACGAGTGGTTTACAAAAAGACGTGGTGAATGTTCACTCTGAAATTTTCTTGAGGAAGTCAAGATGTTCCTTTTGTGATCATCTTCAAATTAATCACCTTTTGTCTGAACACTTATTTACGACTTTTTAAGGCAGTAGAGACACTCAACTGAGAGAAAATTTTGAACTATTCAAAACAGGGTTTTTAACCTGCCCACAAACCCAAAAAACCTAAGTTGGTTTTTCTAATAAAACCTACTTAAAAAACCAAATAAAACCCAACCCAAAGTGGGTGTTTTTTTTTTAAATTGGGTAAAATTTCATTAAAAACAGCATGATCAAGTCTTTTAATGATGCAAATTTCTCAAACTATAATATTTGAGGAGAAATATATTACAAAAAACTCGTATTACTGCAAAATTATATTGGGCAAGTTAAATGAAGGGCAATAAAACTCACGCCCAAGTTCTGTAGTGTTGTTTTTTTATTTTTATAATATCAAATTTTTGTTACAAATACTTTAAATCTTTTGCTATATCTTATATGAATCTAATACCTATCTTCACCTATACCTTATCCTATTTTCACAAAATTCCATTTGATTTTTCACAAAATTTCTAAAACAGGACCCTGGCTGGCAGAAAAACCTGAATAAACCCCTGAATATAAGTTACACTATATTAAGCTCTTTCAGTTCTTCAGCTAAATATATTTTATCCTTTGAATATTCAATTTTTAAATTCAATTCAATTTTTAAGATTTCAAGTAAAAAGTTGTGAAGTAAAAAATTAAAATTTTCTAACATGACTGTATACTTACAGGATTTGATCCCCGGGCACATCTCGCCAATTTCCATGCTGTGGGTCCCGGCCCTACACCGACCCAGATCCAGTTTGCAGAAGAAACAGGAAAGCACAAAAACCTCTCTCGTGTTTCAGGTATAAAAGTTGAGGCCGCCCTCGCACCAGAGCTTGCAGCATGCAGAAACCTCCTTGTGGCAGCTGCTTCGACGTCAGCAGCCTTCCCAGGAATAGACCCAAACAAGCTTCCTCCTCCCCCCAACAACATCCATTCCGAGAAGGGGGATGAGAAGGAAAGGCTGTGGCCGTGCCCTTCCTGCAAGTTGCCGTTCAAGGCTGCCTCGGAGCTGCAGGTGCACCTGAGTGCCCACACAAAGACCGAAAAGACTGTCCCGTGTGACATGTGCGGAAAGTTGTTCGCAACGAACGAGCGCGTTCGGATCCACGTTCGCTCGGCCCACGGGGAGAAGTCTTGTGCTTGTGATATCTGTGGCAGCGGGTTCAGTTACCGGTGCAAGCTTCTGGACCACATGCGGACACACACAGGAGACAAGCCTTTCCAGTGCGATGTGTGCGGGCGCAGCTTCTCGCAGAAGAACCACTTGACGCGACACTCCATGATCCACACAGGGGAACGGCCCTACCCATGTGACTTCTGTGGCCGCGGGTTCTACCGCAAGGACAAGCTCACCAGGCACAGAAGGATCCACACTGGGGAAAAGCCCTATGCCTGTCTGGCGTGCGGCAAGGCGTTCTACCGCAGGGACAAGCTGACCAGACACATCAAGATGCACAGCGGGGAAAAGCCGTTTGCCTGTCCTGTGTGTGGCAAGCGCTTCGTGGAAGACAGGGACCTGAAGCGGCACAAGTGCTCCTCCCGGCACGCGGCGGCGCAGAACGCCAACAGCGTGGCCAAGCTGCAGGTGCAGACCAGCACAAACCTCCTCCAGCTGCAGCAGCTGCACTACCAGTTGCAGCAACACCACCTCCAAACTCATTCCATCCCCCCTCCCCACCAGCAGCCCACGCTGCAACAGGCGCACACTCAGACGTCTCACCACACGCAGACCCCCCACCAACAGGCGGCGCACACGCAGACACCCCAGCACCACGCACAATCGCACCAGCAACACACCCAGACCCCCCATCCCCAGCAGCAGCAGCAAAACCATTCCCAGCCTCCTGAGCACCAAAATCAACAGCAGCAATCCCAGCAGCAGCCGCCGCCCCAGCAACTCGTTCAGCAGCATGTCCAGCAGCAGCAACCTCCCCAACAGTCCCAACAGCAACAGCACGTGCAACAACCCGCCCCCCACATACAACAACAATCTCAGAACTCCCAGCAACAACTGCCGACCCCCCAGCAGCATGTGCAACCCTCCCCCCACATACAGCAACAGCAGCAGCAATCTCAAAACTCCCAGCAGCAGCAACCGCCGACCCCCCAGCAAATGCAGCAGCAACAAAACCAACAGTCCCAGCAGCAGCAATCTTCCCAACAGACTCAGCCGCTGCATCACCCGCATCCCCACCAACTTCAACAGCCGCCGCCCCAGCAGCAGCAGCCGAACAGGCACGTGCCCCACCAGCAGTCCCCGTCCCCTCCGCAAATCGCCCACCAGCACCATCCCCAACAGCACCCCCACCACGGACCCCCCTCCATCGTGCAGCACAACTCCTTCCAGGCGCTGAACCTGCAGACCTGACTGGCGGAGTGCACCATCTGGGGTGCACTCAAGAAGCTCTCCACAACAGCCCAGCACTGACGGCTGCTGCTCTAACACAGAATGACCTGTCGGTGGCCTGCGAGGGTTGGAGATTGTTTTCGAAATTCCCGGCTTGTTATGAAGTTTTAACGTCTGCTTCCATGAAAATAATTTTTTAGCTTCCATTAGCAGAAAGTTCTTAGGTACCCTTCATTGATTTCTGAGTTTCTCGTCCTCATGAAACTCGATCCAAAACAGGTGTTCCACATGGTACAGCTTTCCAATACAAGAGATGGAGACGGTGAATTATCCTTCTAGACTAGAGAGTCTAGTAAACAGTCTCCCTTTAACTCTCAATCCCTTCTCTTGAATTGGGATGGCTCTGAGGGCAAAGCGTGAGGGACACCTGTTTTGGATCGAGTTTCACGAGGATGAGGAACTGAAATCAAAGAAGTAACCCTTAAATATGCCATATAAATGTTTGCAGTCTATTGAGGTCATTTAAAATGTTACCATGAGGTCTTCTTTTGTTGTGCAACCTGTTTTTGAAGAAGTTTCATCACTGCCTATTTTTTAGACTTAGCATTTAAAGATAAGGGGATGTTTTCTTGCCTTCCTTCATTAGCTGTTTTTCTTGTTAAAATATTTTTTAAAGGACATCTCTCAGGTTTTACTGGGCATTATCCATAATTTTTGTTATTGATATATTTTAAAAATTTGGTCATTTTACCTGCTAAAAACAATGGTGTGATTTTTAAAAAATCTTGACAAGGTATGAGAATGTGTACCATTGTTTTTAAATTATATATATAATCGTGTATTGGTTTTGTCAAAGTACTTTAATTTTTGATTGTATTAGTTTTGACAAGAAGAAAGAGTTAACAGTATATACGGACAGTATTAAATTAGTTGCCATTATATAATTTTTGTGTAAATACACTTAGTAGGTGGTAATGACAATTCAGCTGATCAAGATTTAAATTTTTCGAATTGAACATGGTGTTTTTTTGTTTCTTACTTCTAAGTAAAATATAAGTTAGGCCATTTTTTCATTCAAGCTGTGATTTGCTATGAAGGATGAAGGTATCATATAATTATGATTTAATACTTTATCTCCATCTTACCACTTGTTTTCTGCACAAACATCACAACTCTGAAATTATGAATCTTTAGAATATCCTGAACCGTGGCAATTTTTTTATTGTATGAAAACATTCTTCAGTTACAGATAGAAACAATCTTGTTATTATGTTGTTTTTCCCATGTTGCATTTGTGAAAATGAGATGAGACTCTTGGAAATTTAAACTTATGAATAAACTTGATTGATTACCACTTTTTAAGTAAGAGTAAAGTTCTATTATCATTTCGGATGTTCATTCAGGAAATTAGTGTTTTTACAAATGCTAAGGCAATAACTTCTATATTTTAATACAGTCAATCCTGGATAAAGTGGAATCGCATAAGACTGGCGGTTTTGTTCCACTTCTTTTACTTTAGAAATCTTACTTTTGTCTTATGATGTTTTTGCAGAAAATGAAAACTGTCAATATTTTACAGTCAAAGCTTTAATGACTGTATTCACCACTAAGTTTACCTATGGTTAACCTGGAATCAAGCTTTTTGGACTACTCTGATTGGCTTAAAATGTGTTTCCTCTTTTCAACTACCGATTAAAAGTTTTATTCTTTGTTAACCTAGGTTCAGTTAGATAGAAATAAACCTTATATCAGGCTTTGACCATTACAGATAATGTTTTGAGATTCTTGTTGAATTACTTCAACTGAAGTACCACAAATCACACCTTTGTCACTCAACAATAGTGTCTTTGCAGTAGTTAATTATTTCTTTAATCTGTAATCTGCTGAATTTTTTTAAAGCTTGTAGTACAGTATAACCTCAATATCTCAAAGCTGAAAGGGATCCAAAAAAATTTTTAGGATAACCAAGAAAAATAAAGAATACTTAATTTCAAGGAGGGAAATATATTTTCGAGATACAAAGTTTTTCAAGATAACGAGGATATACTGTATCAAAATGAAGAACAAATTTTAAAATCAATTTTTTAAAGGAATCTACATGATGAGATTATTTTACTGTGGTTTATATAATTAATTAGTTATTGAATTTGTTCATTGTGTTTCATCAGTTAGAAGTACCTTTGCAGAATAGGAGCTATATTATTGGGCAAAAAATCAAATGTAGTTGTGTAAAATATGCCTCGAAGTTTTAGATTTTCACATTTCATCTTTTTATCAGAACATCGAGTTCATTCATTGTTTAAAAATTGTCAGCGAAGGTATTGGTTTTTATACACAATTTGTGAGATTCGACCTAGGGTAATTTTTGTCTCTTCTATTGTTAATTATTGTTACACAGATATTAAAGTTTAAGCTTTTAGCGATTTTTATAGTGTAATAGGAAGTGAATTAAAAAATAAATTATGAACCAAAAGAGTAATAACCTTCCAAGCACTTTACCCAAATTCTACAGCAACTAGTTGATAAAAAATTGGGAATTCTACATTTGCTATTGGTGTAGACCAGTGATTCTCAACGGGGGCGCTGAACCTGTTTTGGGCTGTAGGGGGCGGTGGGCCTGTTTTGGGCGGTAAGTGGGTGATGAGCATGGATCAGTGGGAGACTAAGAATTAGCTTATATTCACTTTTTTGTGCTAAAAACTAAAAAAAAATTTCTGGGGAGAACCCTCAGACCCCCTTGCTATGCTAGCAAAACTAAAACACACACCACAACTTCAAACCATAGGTGTTTTCTAAGAGCTTTGAAATTGGTTTGCAATTTAAAAAAGTTGTCTAAAAGACAATGTTCACCAACTCGTTTTTACCACTAACTTTCGCTACTTTAAGTAACCCATTATCAGTTTTGAGTAGTAAAGAACGAGAGCACAAAGAAGAATAAATACACATATATTCTGTAGACACATATACTGTGTAAAAAGGGTATCACAGCGGTGTTGGCAAGTTCCGATTTCAACAAATTTAGTTCCTATGTTTATTAATAATACTATACTTAAAATTACTTTTAAATATAACCTTTTTCCTAACCTAAATTTCAAAGTTTTTTTAGTGGGGGTGTTGAAAAATTTCCACATCTTTAGGGGGCAGTAGCTTTGAAAAGGTTGAGAACCACTGGTCCACAAAATTTTCCCTGTATAAAAGACAATATTTTTTATGATCATAAAAAAGGGTAGTTTAAGTTGGGATCATGACCTATGATTAATTCATTAAGATTTCATTAGTTCCCTTACCTGGCAAAAATTAGTATTTTATGTAAGTTAATAATAGGAAGGAAAATTTTATTAATTTTCATGCCTTGAAAATAATTTTCCAATATTTTTTAAATTTGAGAAGGTAATTTAAAAAACTAATTATGTACATTTTAATCCAACTAATTCAAATAAAAATATTGGGAAATACGTTGCCATAATAATAAGGATCCATTGATCTTGAGAATTATGTAAGACATTTTAATAAAGCTGCTCTCCACCATAAATGAGGAATGCTGTTGATTCTTTCAGTTTTAGACCATTTTTGTACCTATTTCTGGAGGTTTAAGTATTAAGAAAAAAAAGGATTATATCAGTGGTGTCCCTAGATTGGGAAATCCTAAATATAAAGGATGATCCCCAAGTCGAAAATATGAAAAACAAAAGCAGTACTGGTTAATAGGAAATTGAATTTGAAAATAGTTAAAAACTTCTTATGAACATAGTATTTCTATTCTTTGCTTTCAGCCCATCTCGTTTTACTGTGATACCAATTTTTAAGTGCATTTCTACTTGTGTACTGCCAATTTAGAACTGGATATTAGAAAATCTCTTCTCTTTGTAGGTGCATTTAGCTCTCAAAAATTGTCTTTTTGAATTTTCTGTGATCAATGTGGCAAGCTATTTTATTATCCAAGCTTTGTATGGAACAAAATCCATATATTTCCTTTTTGTCATAATTTTACGCAGTGTGAATTTTGTTGACAAACAAATCAAGTGTCAATAACACATTGTAAAAATCATATGCCCTTTACAATATTCAATTTTTAGTGTTAAAATTTCTGGAGAAATTAAGTGCTATCACTAAACCTATGCAGCTTTACTTGACCCCACAAAAATCATTAGCTAGAGGGAACCTTTTTTCTAAAAAAAAGACAGGCTTCTCTCAAAAAAAATTTTTATGAATTAATTTTTATTGTTTAAAAATTCAGCTATTCTTGTTAGAAGTAAAAATCATGTTTAATTAAAAAGGTTTTGATCATGTTTCTTTCTTGGACTCGTAAAGATTCTGATTATCCTATATAGCACTAATATTGAGTTTAAAATTATTGAGATATTAAAAATAATTAATTCTGCATAATGTTCTGAAGGAGTTATTAGATTATGACCTTTATTTTTAAATCGCAACAAAGCATTCACGGTTAGGTTTTATCTACTTAAGTTATTAAACTTCTTAATTAGTGCTTCACGCCGATGATTGGTACCTAGTACAATTTTTAGTTTTTGATGTACAGTCAATTGTTAGTTGTTTTAGTTATACTGTAGTGTTTTGACTGAATTGTGATTTTTAAGAGTTTATTGTATTGGTTTCAGCTTTTTTGTTAAGAACCTATTCTTTATTAACTTCAAACTTGTTGGAACTGGAAAGATTTTTTGAGAGTTGTTCTATAGAATGGACTTCATGCAAGGTATTAAGTTAGGTGCAATGTGCACTTTGTTTTATTTGCTGCTTTCAAGTGTTTGTACATAGAATGGGGTATGGGTTTTTTGAGACTTGTTTGTGTTAAATTTAGTGATTTTTTTGTTTTGAGTTTGTGCCATTCCTTTCTTTTATTTTGTACCTTAGTAATCAGGTGATGGAATCCCATACTATTCCCTTTGTTGTTCTTTTCAGATTCTGTATAGTGTATAATTTGTTTTTGTAGCTATATACATTTTAATTTTGTGTCTTGACTTATATGTTAACAATTTTTCACAGAGTTTGTATCTGTCACTTGCCCATTTACAATGAGGGATATTGTACAAACTCTATGAGGAATTTGGTTTGTAAAAATACCTCATTGATTTCCAAAGTAATACTGTTTTAATAAATTATCATGATTGCTTAGCACTACAAATTGATTGCAAATAATGCCATTTAAAGTAATTTAATGTGCAATTTTCAAGCTTGTAGCTGATATAAAACAAATTATCTAAAAGTTTTCTTATAACCGTTAAAATTGTTCCATTAAATATCAGCCTTAAAGTTGACAGTTTCTAGCTGATTATTTACTGAATTAAATCTTAAGAATATTAAAAGAAATTAGTTGCAATATTTAAGTAGTTTAAAATTTTTCAGAGCTATTAATGTGTGAACTCCACTAGTTTATTTTTAAAAGCACAAAAATTTGATAGTTAAATTTTGCTTAGATTTATTTAGTGGTTTCATCTAGCTATAGTTCATCTTACTATTTCTAGAACTGATTTTGATTTATACTTCCTCACTGTTAAAGTTTTGTTAAACATGAATTCCAATAAGTTATTCTTGTTATTCTTTATTTGGTTGTCTCTAGTATATGTGTTTGTGTAATTTTATTTCAGTTTGCTCAATTATTTTGTTTTTATTATGTAATTAGTGAACACTGGTCAGTTTCACCTTGTTATAAAACATTACTGATGTGTAAATATTCAAACACTTTTTATCCTTACTGAATGCAAAGGATTTAGATCAGTTGTAGTATAATATCAGGAACTACTGGAAATTAAATTTTGTAATCCTTATAGCTTAGAACTTTTAAAAGGAAAACCCAAAGTTTATATTACCGTTTTAAATCAAATTATATAGAAGTTTAATTAAAAAGCCAAACACAAGAGTTGTTAATTTGTTCCACCATATTTTAATTTTGATAAAAACCTCCAACTTATGCCTATAGAACTTTCAATATATTAATAGAAAAGTTGCTTTGATACTTAGCAATTATCAATTCAATTAAAAATTTATTTGCTGTTTTAAAAGCCATAATACATATTTCCAACTTACACATTAAAATATTGATGACAGCATCAAAAATCTAGTTCTAAAATATGTTTGTGATTTTTAACAAGATAATGAAATATAACTAATGTTTCTTTATTTTATAAAGAAAAATCAAAAATAGAGTACTAACCCAATTTCCTTTCAAGTGGAAAAAAGCAGAAGATTAATTATAGATATATTGTTAAGGAATTTAACACTCTTAAATTTGAGCCAAATTTCAAGAGGGCTATTCACAATAGAATAGTGTTGATAACCTCCTCTTCAAGTTAAATAATCTGCAACAATTCACTAATCAATTAATATAAAGAGAAAAATTATGCTACTAATAAATTTAACATAGCTTCTATGAGAATGAGAGTTGCTACAAAATATCAAAAGCAAACTTTTTAACAAAACCTGTTTACTTCTTGAAAATGACAACCAATCACAATCATCTGGAAATCCTGTATTCCCTGGCCTTTTATGCAAAAGTCAAAATGGGTGAACGTTTTTAGAAGTGAGTTTTATCAATCTACTAAACTTGGTTTATACTACATCTGCATCTAAAAGGTTGCTTAGGATTGTAAGCTTCCTGTTTACTACTGTTATGCTTGATTCAGCTTTTGGTAGTCCCAGCCAAATATTTTCATACTCATCAACCTTTCACTTAGCTCTCTAGTTTTTTATAGCCAACTATTGTTTAACATGCATCATTCATACATGTGATTCCTCCGCCAATTGACGGAAATCCGCCAATTCGTTAAGCAAAATTAAAATCCGACAATTCGATTTGCAAAACTATAATTCCACTTTCTTATTTTCCCCCAATCGTTTTTTACTGAAAACTCTGGCCGCGAGTGTTGCCTCCTAATAAATTTTAAGTAAAATCGAGAAAAATATCGAAGTAATATGAAAACTAGTTAATATTTAAGCTGAAAAATATGACTATCATATCGAATCGTAGATCTCGGGAAGTAGAAGCCAATGGACCCCCACTAAAAATATTTTCCGCCAATTTATTGTCAGAGTAATCACATGTATGATCATTGCAAAATGAAAAGAAATTGTTTTTTTGTGCCATAAGTTTTTCTTTAATTTTTGCGTCTTTTATAACATAACTTTAGGCAGCATTCGTTTTCTTCTAAAAGTGTCCATTTTATTTGTGTTTTTTCTAATCAGTTTTAGTTTGATTTCATTTTGTGCATTTTTATTGTTGTTATTTTTTGTTGATGCAAAGTATTTACCACTTTCCAGTCCTTTTAGTTGTTCCTAAGAGCAGTCGTTTTACATTATGTTCCAAGTTAACATGATAAAGGCATTGTTTTACTTCTTTTAAGTTTTTGAATGCATTGCAAGATGCAGCTAAGTAATGTCATTGGCCTTTTTAACTTTTACACACAAGGTCTTATTTTTCATAACCTTTCGTCAAATATCGTTCCACTTAATAAGTTAAAAAAATCACTTCAGTAGTTGAATGCATTGCAGTTGGTAGCCTTTTTTATATGCCTCAAAAACCCAGATCAAAGGAGGGTTGAAACTAGCATTTCGACTATGCTTCCTCCATGAAGGGAAACAAGGCAGGGTCAATTTCAATCCTAGTAGATTGGCTTGTGAGTGGAAATCAACACCCTTTTCCCATGATTCCTTGGGAAAATCCCTTTCACCCTCTATAACCTGGGTCGTTTGGTTTGTGTTTATAAAAGTGGCTAATACGTACAAGAAATTTGTTATTTTTTTTTCCAATTTTTTGTTTTGTATAAAACATTAGCTGACTTAAACAGCTTGAAATGATTACAAAAATTATACAATTACATGGAGGATTTCTATCTTTTCTTTATTTTTACATGGATATGGTAGATAAACGATACTTTATTAGATAATTATTAGTTGACAAGCTAACATTTTATTACCTGGTGTGAACCCACTTAGTTTTGGCATGAGTTTTTTATAGCTACTAAAAGGTTTTGAACTAACAACTTTGCCAACATTTTAAAAGGTAGGCTGCATATTTGTTGGAATGGATTGTGTGAAGAATGGTTACGTTAATGTTTCAAAATTGGGGAAATACCCCTTGTATGTTATGGATTGTTACCCACTTTAATGAAGTAAGTTGAACCAGTTTTTAATCAAACAATCCCAACCAAAAGTGATTGGCCCTGACCTGGCAAACTGTAAATATTGTATACCATGTCTTGTCATGGCCTTGGTGATAAACAAGTATTTTGTACTACTGTGTATTGTTCTCAGTTGCCCTTTCATTTATAATTATACATACCTTGTTACAACCTAGTAAGGCTAACCCACAGGCAATGTTTCTGTGTGTATCAATTTCGTTGCAGTGCATTGCAGAGTTTATAATACTGTTTGTTATCTTGTGTAAGTACTAACTGCAATCTCTGTTGAAACTGTACTATATATGGAATTTTAAAAAAAGAGCTACCTCGATTCTTAACCTGCCAGATGCATCTAAACAAAAGTGAGAAACACCTGTACAGCTTCCTTGTAATATCTCTGTGGTTCTCTTTATATTTTACCAAGTTGAATGTTGTGCTGTTCTTTGAATAACGACGATGAAAAAAAATATTACAAACGGTGATGGGGCTTTGCAAATATAAAAACTGTGCTTGTAAATTGTATGAAGGAAATGTATGGGTGCTTTTTTGGGTGCCACCCATCTTTTTATTACGAGATAGTGTTGTATATTATTAAATGGATGGCTATATTAGAGCGATGTAATTTGTTATCATAAGAATAACATTTAAATGCTTGCAATTATAAAGGAAGTGTTTTAGCCTGAAAGTAGTATATTATTAAAAAGAGTGAAAAGGATTTCTAAGATAATGTTTGCTTTGTGCCATTGCTGAGTTTTATTCTGTAATACTCGTTCATTTGTGACTTTATTAAAAAGTTTCCCTTTCTTTTGTGTGTTTTACTTTAAAATTTTAAGTTACACACTAAAGGAGAACACTCTATTTCCTGAAGAAAAAAAACCCCAGTATCAGTTTCAATTAAATAAATTTTTTCGACTTCCTTCTAATCTGTGTCTTCTCAATATCCGCCCTCTTAATTTCACTCACTTTTTTTGATGTCTCATTTCTAAATCACTCGTCACCTATATTTTATTCATCTTCGTGGATGTAGCCAACGGGAGGGATTTAAAAAGATATAATCCCCTTCAAAATAAAAAAAATTATTTTCATCCATCGAAAACTACTAAAATTGCCATCTATCTCATTGATTTTCAGCCTTTTCATACCCAAGGACCACTCCCCTTCCCAAATCGGGGCATTGTGTCAGATTTATATCCCCTCTCCCTCTTGTTCAAGTGTGACATTTTATGGACAGTCCCCTTGCCTTTTTAAGATAACCGATTCTTCCCCGCTAAGACAGATGGCGCTGTGTAAGGACGAAAAAATCAGAAGGCATTTTAGTTCATGAAGATCCTTACAGATGGCGTTCTAAGAAATCAAATTCTAGTAGAAATTTTATTCACTCGGGATTCTAATCCGAAGGGGCCTCAATAACATTTTGAGAAAATTCCCCAACTTCCATTAACTTTGTTGCATTCCTAACTTTAATTTCAGGTCTACCGAAGGTTTTTTCTCTATAAGTTATCTTTTAAATATGAGAATTACACAGTCGAAAGTCACCGGGATGTCAGTTAAACTCGTCTCTATAGTCGCAAAAAATTACAGAAACAAATATTTATTGAGATAAAAAACAATGTAATATAATAATCTTAATTTTTAGAAGTGGGTACTTTAGGATTAGCTGGGCGCATGAGAGTCAAGTTCCTTGCTAAATCGCCAAACATAATCAATCATACATCAAAATAAAACACCATTAAAATATCTCATTTAGCCGTGTTTATTTTATATTTTGTGTGTAAATAATAAAAATTTGCCGATATCACTATTGGAGAGATTTGCGCCCTTCTAATCATGAAGAACCTAGAAAAGCCACATTATCTAATTAAATGTATTATGCCAGTTATTTCTCTCATGGTTATAATTACTATCTACTTAAAATTCCTGAAATACAAAACCAACCCTTTTTATTGGGATCTTAAATCTTAAACATCAGCATTCCATAATTCTACTTATGTTAACAGTTCTACTAGCGTTTCCTCTCCGAATACGCATTTCAAAAATATTTCGAAACAATGAAATACACTGTTTTTAAAGTTCCACTAACATCCGCTTATGAAATGAAGTTAATAACGTAATTTCTGCATTAAAACAAAAATTCCCAGCTATAAAATAAAAAAAACCTTACACAATCCTAAAACTGAATTTAAGTAGAGAAATAATATCTTCGAGAAATAAACTCTTTATGTGTGTGTCCCCCCTTTTGTTTTGAATAAAGTAATTAAGATAAAAGCTTTTTGAGTTGAAGTTTTAATTCTCGTAATTGAACATTACATTGACTCGGCTCTGTGCAGCAACGTGGAATGTTTCTTGCCCCTTCCCTAAAAGCGTCATATTAAAATGCACTTAGTGTCATGGCGCCTCTTGAGAGTTCTATCATCATCATCATCATTATAACGATAATGATAACAATAATAATAATGATGATAATATTACCTTCGTCGGGTTTTTTAGCCGTATCGAATCTCTTTATAGTAGAGTGGAATTAATGTACTGAAGTATTTCTTTATGAATTTTTGCAATAAAGTGGATGAGGTTGTAAAAGCTTTTCCTTTAAATCAATGAAAATTGACTTATTTATTTATTATTGTTTTTTATTTTCCCGTGTTTCCATTTTCGATAACCTATGGTCTAATTAATCTGGCATGTAATTTAGTTATATTGAAAATGCACTCTTCAGAAAATGGAAATGTTTTAATAAGAAACATTGAGTCATCGAAAGATTAACTTAGGACATGTTTTGTTTTTAATGAAAGGATAAATTAGATTTTGCTTTATTTTAATTCGTCGATGTTTTGACATTTTTAAATGTCAAAACATCGATTATGTTATAATGTCGATAAATATGGAAGATTTGCTATGCTACTCCATTAGCAAATCTTCCATATTTATTAGAAATTTCGATGATGATGAAATGAATCAGCTTATGAATTTTTTATGGCATCCAAGTCAGTTCTAAATTAAATACAGTGAAATCCCGTTACAACGAACAGGGTTGCTTGATTTAAATCAACCTAATTTAAATCACTTGATTTTTTTTAAAAAAATCATTGATTTAAATAAAAAATGTTAAATTTCCACAATTTAAATAAAAAATTAGCTGTAAATGCTTTAAAATGGTTTGCAAGATTATTTGCATTTTACAATTTTTTTAAAATTCTGCTAGATATGTAACTGGGAGATAGGTTTAGGTTACTCAACATAAAATTGCCTGCAACTTCAAGAAAAAATTTTACTACCAATAACAAAAATATTTATGACAAAAAGGGGTAGGTAGCAGGGTTTGGAATCAATAATTGTGATAAACTAAACAAGAGTTAAAGTATTTTAACTTTTTTACCTGGTACATCAACTTTTTAAAATACAAGCTTGTGAATGATTTTTATCGTAAGCTTGCTTTTATAGTTAGTCGTTTTCCAAACTATTGTTTTCTTTTACATAACTACAGCGAATAAAGCTATTCTCTATGTACATGACTGTCAATAAGTTGTTTATTTTATTTTTATTACTAATTATATTTTAAAGAAATAAGTAGGGGAGAGTGTTGTACCTACGGACGATTGTACCTTCAGCCACCTCATTTTAAAATTCGGTAAAAAATTTAAATTTGAATTTGTGGTTGATTTTGAATGTAAACAGATGCTATCTAGTTGCTAACGTGAAACCAGCTGTTTAAAATATTATTTATTTTCTATAATAAAAATACTGTTTTTAGGTGCTCAAAGTTTTTTTTAGTGCATCACTACATTAATTATTTTCTTCCTCTATGATTATGATATGATAAAATGGGATATATGGGGGAATCCCCGAGATTTTGACTTTTTAGTTTTGATATTACAAATAGTCAGATCTCAATTCTTTTATCTTTTATAGAACTTTGAATGCAAAAACACCTGATGCTGTACCTTCGGACACCATAAGTGTTGTACCTACGGACACGTTCTTGTGGGTGTCTGTAGCTAATCAGCGTTTTAGAATCAGGTTTCATTTAACTGAATACATTTTAATAAATGTTAAATTAATTCTAAATGTTAATCTATTTGTCAGCGATTATTTTCAAGTGAATTTTAGATGAAAAATCAAATATTTTGTGATCTAAATTACTTTTTTAAATTTATGATTCTACTTGGAATTTAATGTAAAATATGGTGTAAAACCCTAAGCACCCTATCACATTTAAGTATGATGATTAAAAAAACTTAAACTTTCCACTGAAGAAGATTTATCACCAAATTATTACTGTTATTACCACCAAATGCTTGCACAACTAAGTTTCGATCGAATTGGGTTTTTTTTGGATCAGTGAAGTTGTCAGATCAATCAGCATGATTGATGAAAGTATTACCTTAATTTCTGATCTGAAAATACCATGTGATTTTTGTGTGTTTGGTAAAAAATCAAGACTTTTATCATTCAACTTCGTTTTAATGATCATTTACGATCTAAAACTACATTATTTTAAAAAATATATTTTCAATTTTAAAAAGGCTTGAAATAGGTTATTAAAAGGTAATTCATCAATAAAAATGTTCATTTTTAGCTTTTTTCAACTAAAACTTCCCTTTTTAAGGGTGTCCACAGGTACAACTGGGTCTGTCCATAGGTACAACAGGTTGTTGTACCTTTGGACACAAATTTTTCCAAGTTATTATAAATGATTAAAAATCCAATTTTCAAGATTTTGGCTAATAAAAAATATCTCTCTACTCACAAAGGTTAGAACTATAGGTTGGGCACTTTAAATGGTCAAAATGTGATTTTACCTGTCTTAGAAAAATCCAAACGTGATTTTTGTCCATAGGTACAACACTCTCCCCTATACATAATACAGTCGAGTCTGCTTAATGTGATCGCAATTGTCCGAGACTAAACTGATAACATTATCCGATCGATAACAATAAGCGATCTCATATCAAAAGCAGCAAACAGTGTAACTGGATTGTTTACTTTAAAATCAAAATCATGTAATCGTAATAAATGTATTCAAAACACTATTTTTATACTAGGTAAAATTTTAAGGGGGAAATGCAAGTGTAGTTCAATTAATAAAAGTAAAATAAGCGCTTACTTTGTATTTTTATTTCTATAGAAAGATTTCTCTTTTTTCCACTCCAATAAAGCACTTATTTATTATTTATTAAGTGAAATTTATTCCAGTAAACAAGGCTAAATTCAAATATCTTATCAGACACATCTGCAAAGCTTCGATCTTGGTGGTTTCTTTTATCAATCACAAATATTGATTCGAACCTCCTCATAACCGTTTTCTTCGTTTCTTTCAATACTTATGCAGAATGTTTTCTTTTTCTTACTGATACTGAGTTTCAGAAAAAAGAAGCACCAGATGATCTCATGGGGCAGATGTTTACTAGTACAAATTGACCTTCAAAATGAAACACGAACTCAAAAGTCGTCGTTTTAAAGGAGATATGGACAAATTTTGATAATATTAAGCGGAGTAATGATACATAGTTGATCACATTAAACGATGTAATTTATATTAAATTAAATAGGAATGATCGGGACCTGTTGATTTCGATAACATTAACCGATTGATAACATAAAGCTATTATTGATTTCACAATTGGGCAAAAATAGTTATAGAAAGGATAAAAATTTTAGTAACTAATAGTATAAGGCTGAGCGCGCACTAGAAACTTTTGTCTCGGAGACAAAGACAAAATTGCTTCCCTGGCTATTGCAAGAAGCTAGAGTGCGCGCACATTTTTTTTTTGATATTAATATTTTTTATTTATTTAAAATACAAAGCACCTGGGCCCATAGGGCCCTTATCTTTGATTAACAATTAAAAAACAACTTAAAAATACAATTGAGAAGGTATGTGAAATACAATTCAAAGGACAACTTAAAATACAATTGGACATAAGTAAAAACAATTGAAGCAACTTAAAATTGAATATAAGGTATGTCTAAAAGCACAATTAAAACAGCAGAAATACAATTTAAAAATCTTTTAAAATCAAGGCAAGAGAAAATATATATATATATATATATATATACAGGGTGTTTCAAAAAACCTGTAACGATAGGCTATTTCCTAAAATATTTCCCCTAGACCCATACTTCCAATGAAAGATTTTCTTCAAATGAGGTGAAGAATTATATGACACCAGTTTCAACTCCATGGGGGGTCTATTTTAGAAGATGCAGAAAATAAATTTTTATACGGCCCCCGTAGATTGAAACCCCCAATGAGAAAACTTTTCTCCATTCATTTCTTAATCAGATACAAAAAATTTCATCTCGATATCTTCAAAATTCACCAAGATATTAAAAGCTAAAATTCATGACTTACACCACTTTATCATACCTATGAGTGACATAATTTTACTGCAAAATAGGGGCCATCAACAAACTACAGTTGAACATTTTAGAAACCAAACTACGGTAAAACTTTGATTTTTTGAGGTGACAAGGACTACGTGAAAAACTCCTCTCTGCCATGGTGTTGAGCTCGTTCAACTAGGCTAATCCAGATACCTGTCATTGCTACTAATATCAGCGATGCCCAGAGGGGGCCCATCAGCTCTCATTTTGCGTTCAGATTTGTGACGTCATTGGTTTGAAAGTAACCCTCCTACCAATCAATACTTATACCTAAATCAGTACTTATTTATAAATTACCTTGAGTTATCGAAAAGATTATAAAAAATATTTCTTGGAGCCCCAAAAACAGGTACTCCTTCATGCCTATTAGCTACGTAAAAAATAATCGTAGAACGAGTGTGTGACTCCCAGAAACACTTGATACTCAGGGATCAATACCTATAAGTTCCGATTTAGCCAAACACTGCTTTAATTTTTAATAGAATGACGCGCTTTTTAACTTGCGGACGGTCCCTTAAAAATATAAACCCGCATATCTCAGTGAATTTTGAAGATATCGAGACAGAACTTTTTCTATCTTATTGAGAAGTGAATGGAAAAATTTTTTTCCATTGGAAGTTTCAGTCTACAGGGGCCGTATAAAAAGTTATTTTCTGCATCTTCTAAAATAAACCCCCCATGGAGTTGAAACTGGTCTTATATAATTCTTCACTTCATTTGAAGAAAATTCGCCATTGGAAGTATGGGTCTAGGGGAAATATTTTAGGAAATAGCCTATCGTTACAGGTTTTTTGAAACACCCTGTATATATATATATATATGTATATACATATATCTATTTAAAATCAACTCTTTAATTAAATTTAAAAATCTCACACCTGGCTCAAAACGTCTGTGCATAAGAGACCTCGTTCAATATAGCCCGAGGTCTCCTCCAGTTTTTAGGTATGGTTGCATCGTACCGGGCCATGCCTTGAACACAGGGGTTATTGCTGTTATCTATTTTTTGAAAGAATTTTATAGCTATTTTAATAAAATGATCCTTGATAGGTGTTAATTTAAGGCTTCTAAGTATTATATGGTTTCTGTAATAAAAGGGACTATTTGTCATTAGTCTCGCTATTTTAGTTTGAAGTATCTCTAATTTTTTAAAGTGGGTTTTGACGGCACAGCCCCATACGACGCAGGCGTAGCTGATTATTGGTCTGAGTAGTGATTTGTAAATGAGCAACTTATTATTTAGGGATAAAACTGAGTCCCTGGCAATTAGGGGATACAATAAATTTTGAGACACCAGGAACTTTCGCCTAATGGTAGAGATATGCGCGGAGAACGACAGTTTGGAATCCAGTGCGCGCACATGGCGACGAGACCAAGATCACTAGCCCAAGAATTTCCTCATAGAAATGCATTGCTCTCGAGTGACTAGTGTTTTAAGTCGCCGAGACAAAAGTCTCCAGTGCGCGCTTAGCCTAATTGTTCATTCACCATTTTAGGATGGGCTTGGGCATTTCACCATGAAATGGCAACGAACCGCTCCCCTTAATTAATTCAATTAATTATTGCATAAAATATATCAAAATTGGGATATTAAATAATCCTAAATTATTATATCACATTGAAATTACTATATCCGTATATTATTAACCAGTTTCAGGAAGTTCAGAGCTAGTTATTCATTTAAATCAAATAAATCTAATTTAAATAAAAAAATCCGATTTAAATCAAATAAATCCGATTTTTTTTATTTTTAAAAAATATCAGCATCCCTGACAACGAATACCGATACAACGAAAAATCCCGTTATTACGAAATTCCAGAAAGTCCCCAACCTTTTTATTTGAATTAGTGATAGTACGGTTACAACGAAGAAATTTTCCGGTCCCGGGGAGTTCGTTATAACGGGATTTTACTGTATACCCATTACGGGTAGGATTTTTTTAAAGGGTGGCGAAATTAAGTTCTTTCGAAGTGTTTTTAAGTAACATATTTCATCTTGAAAAAAACTATAATCAAGTTTTCGTGTAGAAATAGAAAATTATAAGAGCGATTTACTGCTATCTATTGATTTGTCTGCTTTGATGCTTTTCCTGCTGAACAGCCCAGACTGGATAACACCTGTAAATGTCATTTTACCGCAAACGCACTCTTATCGCAGAAAAGCTGATTAACATGATTCCGATGGTAAATTGTACAGGATTCTACTAAAAGTATGTTATGTGCGTTAAAAACGTCTATTTCGACTAAAACTAGTAATTTATGGTTTTGATTCTATATTTTAGTACAGCTTTTTAGTTTTCTAAAACCATCTTACTTTTGATTCTATAGCCACTAGAAAAAGTTATAGCTATAGTCTGTTCATTTAGAATTGGCGCCTGGAACAGGATCAAAAACGCTCAATAACGCCTAATAACGCTCATCACACAACTTCAGTGACCGATTTTTTTACAATATTTTAACTACTTCTGTTTCGGCTGCCTTGTCAGTGCGCAAGAAAAATTTTCCGATGATAATTACAGTAGTAACTGCTTCTAATACATTTCGTCTCAGGCGCCAATTCTAAATGAACAGATTATAGTTAAAGAAAGAATGCAACATGCCAGTCATATGCAGAATGTCACTTCAAATTCGTTTTTCTCAGAACAGTTTTTAAAAAATAAATTTAGTTACCGTGAGCATGATTTCCCAAAATCCATTGCTTATATTTTTATGAAATTTGGTATTGTTATGAAATTTGGTATGAATATATTTTTAATAGTGTATTCTAGTGAATGACCATTTAGATGATTGCAAGTTAATCTAGTAGCTTATCCATGTGTAAAAATAGAAAAAAACGTTGTAAAAACATGAAGTCTTAAGAAAAAATCTATAATTTCTATGTAAATTAACTTAAAATTTCTAGATTATTTCCTTGCATTTAAATTCCATTACAAGTTAGAAAATTACTCAAAATTAGATTTTTAATTCTAAGGTTTGTCGTACTGCTTAATTTTTATTTATTTTTTGAAATACTAATTTTATAGAAATAAATTTTTTGGTTTAAAAAGGCTTAATTAATTGGTTTCTAACATAAATACACACAAAGATATCAAAATATCGTATATTTTCATGTTTTTGAAAAAAATCTCCAACGTAGGCACATACAACACAACTATGGTGTTTATTTATTTTAGGACGAAAAAGGTTATTATGTGTTTATTTTTGTGTGGAGCATTTTCAGTATAGATGTTTATAAATTTATAGTTCCTGAATGGTGCAATGACATTGTTAAAAAATATTTGGAACACAAAGTAGGAAACACGCTAATCCTAAAAATTTTCTTTATGAAAACAATCATGTTAATATTTTAACAGTTATATTGCAATCATATTTCTCCAGATACTACACTAACCATTTTCGTGATAAAGGCGTAATTAGAAAGGGAATTTACGTTTGATATTTAATGAATGTTATTATCTTTCCTTGAAAATACTTATAACTATGATTAGTTTATTGGTTGTCTGGTAGAAAGTCCTTGTTAAGGTAATGCGAATGAATCTGGCAACAAGCATGGTTGACATTCTTGAAGATTTGCCATTATGCATTGATTACTTGAAAATTAAATGCATATTAATGGACTCGTTTTCTCATTTGCCCCCTTATTGCATTATTCAGAATAATCAGTTTGCTTCTGAAAGGCACGCATGGAATCTCCACATAGTGACGAATATGAACCGGGGTAATAATTTATTGACAACCACCTCTTCGAGTTTGGCATTTTGTTGAGGAAATATATTTGAAGGTATTGAATGGAGAATATTTTCATAAGGGGAAGAATCCCACAATTGTATTATGATTTCATTTTATCCGCAATAGTTTGAAAGGTTTAATGTACTACATATTGAACTAATTATCCCTCTGATAAAAGTCAAAGAGGATAATACAATATTGAAGGTATCGGCAAAAAGTAAAACCAGTTTAACCGATTATAGGGACTAAATTGTAAATAAAAATTCTAAATTGTAATTGGGAATTTTTAGGTAGGGGAAAAGGGGGCACATTTCATACAGGACACATTAGAACAAGCCACTTATCTCTTATGTTAAATTCAATTTAAAAATATGAAAAATACCAATAGACTAATCTCTTATAGTCTGTTCACTTAGAATAGGCGCCTGAGGCGTAATGCATTAAAAGGAGTTAATATTGTAATTATCATCGAAAATTTTTTATTGTGCAATGTCAAGGCAGCCTAAACAGAAGTAGAAAAATAATGCAAAAGAATCGGTCACTGAAGTTGCGGGATGAGCGTTATTACGCACTATTGAGTGTTTTTTTATCCTGTTTCAGGCGCCTATACAAAATGAACGGGCTGTGAGCCGATTCTAATCCTTAGTGTTTGAAAATTGCCTGATTTGGAAGGAGCAAAGTAAATTTTCTTCTCCTTTTATTCGTGTGAATATTCAATCAAGAAAACTTTTGAAGTAGAAATTTCGGTTTAAAGCAGAAATGGGTGATTGTGTGGTCTCAAGTTCTTGTTAACTTTGTGCTCGAAATATTGTTGTTAGAGGCGTTACAGACAAAGGGAAGTGGGAGCAGGCCCGTGCTGGGTACCTTCAGAGGGCGGTGGACAAAGGGTGTAAGGGCGCAACCATACAATGATTATTAAACCTAAAAACTTTTTTAAAGATAGGCGGGATTTTAAAAATTACAAAGCAATACTGCTACTCGTGTTTTTTGTATTGTTTTTATTTCAACATTTGATATTTGTTTAAAAAATGGTATGTATTTTAGCTCATTTTGAGCCCCTTCTGTGTGGATGATTACACCAAAATAGGATCACTCCTTGTAAGTCAAAATATTCAAGAGAAACAGTGCATGAATAATAAGAAATTTAAAAGGGGGTCTGGGGGTCCTCCCCCAGAAAAATTTTAGAATTTTTACTCTTAAAAGTAGTGAAAAGTAATTTTGAGACCCTTTGAGTTACACCAGGAGGAAAAAATTGGAAAGAAAATACACCATAAAAAATATGTCAGAATTTCAGGAATTGGGAATTGCTATAAAAATCTCCCTGAATTTTTATTTTCGAAGGTAATTATTATTTTGACTAAGGGCAGCCCTTAGTCAAGAAGCCCTTGGTGTGTGGCCAGTCGTCAAAATTTGAGCGAAAATTTTAAAATAGCTGGCTTGCATGAAAAAGGGCACCCTGCAAACACCTCGTCTTCCCCTAATTTTTTCATTTAGTGTGCCCAAGGGGAAAACTAATGCTTATTGAAGAAAGATGGTCTCCATTTGACAGTTTAAATGAGAGCGCCCTATCAATTTCAACGTGCCTTGAATATTAACCACCTTACCTTGTTATTTCATAGTTAATCTTTAAATAAAGGCTCCCTAAAAATAAAAACTCATAACGAAATTTGATGGTAAGGTGAAAATGGGGAGGTTAAAAAGACTTTTAGATGCCTTCGCGCATCAGACTTGATGAACCAAGAATGAATTGTAAAACCAATAGTATAGTGACTAGACCAATAGTGGTTCAAGTTTGGTGGAAAAGGAGCCCATAAAAACATTGAGAAATCCACGAGTAAATTACAAATTGTAGAAAAGTCTCTTTAAAAGGGCGCCTGAGCAAAGGGCGCAGGGGGACACGTCCCCCTGTCCCCCCTGGCCAGCACGGGCCTGAGTGGGAGTATGTGAAAGTGCAACACTTTGTAACATAGGGGAGGGAGGTCAAAAATGTGAAGAAAAGTGTGTTATGGATGATCCCTTTTTTGTGAAAACTTAAAAAAAAACATTGTTTTTTTTACCTTAAATCCATTTAATTCCACTTGTATAACTATGATAAAAATATTTTTGCTGAATTTCAAAATTTGACGTTTCTGCAATGAAAGGAAGAAATTAAGACAATGCTACAATTGAAATACCTAAATGGGATCTCTTGCGGAAATCTTTCACTTTAGACCAAAATGCTTAAGGAGGAATTGTCCGATTTAAAATCCCCTCTTAATGAACCAAAGAATGGACGACAGACGACGAATGCATTCTTCGATCCTATATACAAATTAATGGCCGCGAGTGTCCAGACAGCGAAACGCAATCTATTCCCTGCCAAAACGGAGGAGGGGGGAGAAGTTTCGAATTCCGCTCACCTTCCTCTATATTCCATATAATGAAGGAAGCGCACCAAAAATTATTCCTTTCTAATTCGGGAAAAGGAGAAAACGTCACTTGCCAGCGACACGTTCGTCTAATGAAATCTCCCGCTTAAAATCGCATTGTTCCCGAAACGAAATTACGAAAGCCAGGGTGAAAATCAGAAACTAAATCATTAATTGCTGGTGGAAAGATTGCTTTTATGTATGTATTATCCGAAAGCAATGGTAAAAGTTTTCCCGATCCGGTAATGAATTAGTCCCCTCAGACCTTTCATATCAGCCGGAGCGAGCGAAATGTAATTAATGATACTTTGGACATTACCTGATTGCAGCCAAGAATTTGCATAACAAAGTTCTGCTTATTAACCGGATGAGTTATTAATAACGTTTCGGCCAGAATGATTGCATTCCCTAATGCACGTAAACATAATTAAATGAAGGAAGTCTCTCTCTCTCTGTTGCCCGAAATTACTTAAACGATCGCGGGAGCAAAATGGCGGAATCATCGAATGGAAAATGATAATATTGTTCCTAACAGGACAGGACACCGCGAAAATTACGTCATGATAGTAGGCAGTTTCGTTCTTTTTTTCCTCCCATCTTTTTGATTGGTCTTCTCTAATCCTCCTCTACGATATTAGTTTTCCTCTTTTCAGTTGTTCCCTTTTGTTCTTCTATAGGTCATAATATCAATTATAACAGGCAAACCACACGACCCACCAGCCTTCTATCTGTAGCCATTGTCAGTTTTAAAAAGTTAATAAGTCCCAAAAAATGCACAGTGACTTTTTATACTAAAAAATATCCAAGCTTGACTCTAAACATGAGTTGGAAGAAGAAAAAAATCCTACATCCTATGAGGTGTCGCGAAAAAACCGTTCAAAACAAAAACCATTCAGACGAAAACCGTTCAAAAAACAAAAAAATTCGTAGCTTTACACATGCAATAAATTTGATTGTTTTTTATTGAACGGTTTTTGCATTGAACGGTTTTTTCGTATATCCTCCTATGAGCAGATCAAATGGTGTCGCGAAAAAACCGTTCAGTGCAAAAACCGTTCAGACAAAACCGTTCAAAAAACAAAAAAACTCATAGCTATTTTACACATGTAATAAATTTATTTGTTTTTTATTGAACGGTTTTTCGTATATCCGATCGAATCCCCTTGAATTTTTTTTAAAAATCGATGTCCGTTAAATGTATTTTTTTTTAATTTGAAGTGTAAGAAAATTCGTATTTCTTTCCTTCCTCTTTGGAGTAAATTAACCCCAAACATAATTTAATTTTAAACTTCAAAATTAACTTTTACATTTTTAAAGAACCATTCGATATTTACCATTCATGATTCTGTCCAAGAGATTTGAAAACTGTAGTATTACCTTTTTTCATAATTGTTCACCTGGTTACCCTTTAAAAACCTAATAAAACCTTAAAAGGAAATTTGGTTCATATAGTTTCTAGAAAGATGTACTGTGGCTGTATTTCGAGAGGCAATATATTGAATGAATGAATTTAACTTAAGGATCCTAAGACCTGCATTCAATCTAGTTCATAACTCATTGGCGCAACAGCCCTAGTGGGCCAAGGCCTACGATACCCATCTTCGTTTTCGTGACCGTGGGGCCCTGGGGTGCAAGGTGTTAGGCATGTGTCCCGGTTAGGTGGTCATTCTAGTAGCGAGACCCCCAGTGTTTAGTTCCCAAGCACGCTTGGTCCTCATTTTATCGACCCACTGAAGGGATGAAAGGCTGAGTGGACCTTGCCCAGCCCGGGAATTGAACCCCGGGCCAGTGGTGTGGAAGCGCGAAGCACTATACCACTGAGCCACTGGGGCTTCCAATCTAGTTCATACGAGACCTAAAAATATGATTATCAGTTCTTATTCTACCCACCAGGAGCGATCCAGGATCCAGGACCCGACTAAAGAGAAGATTGATCCAGCATCTCTTACTTGCTCCCTAAAAATTTCATTCAAAGCCAGAACACACTCTATAAATCATGCAATAAGTTCTGTTATGATCATATCATAGCTACACAAAATGTTTCATTAAAGTTAGTATAGACGTTTGTATGTATGGAGTGTATCATATGTATGGAGTGTGGACGTGTTTATATAGAACTCTTTTATCAGTGGAATGTCTCTGTCGGTACCCCTTAATTTTTGTTAGGGTAAATTTAAAGACATGTCAAATATTTACCACTATTATGAATCTTATGCTATGATTCTTGTCCACAATACTAATTTTTGTTAGATGTTGTTAAGTCAGAACCATTTTATTCTTAATTTTTACTCAGAAGTGGGGATGCAGGGACAATGGGGGGAATAGAATTCTTACTGGTTACTTCCGGAAATTTTAATGCAACATTTTTGATGCTATACACAGAAGAAAATTTCAACCTTTACACTTTAATTAACTCGAATATCTATCAAGTCTATATGAAAAATGAAACATTTAGTTCAAAAATAAATTACGTGTCACAGAAAAAAACTGAGGATCATGAAAAAAAAAACAACTTGCATATTTAAATTCAGAGTAAAAACTTCTATTAGGATCACCCCTTTTTGCTCTTGTGCCAGAAAAAAGTTCAACTTTGTTGACGAGTGTAATGCAAAAGGATTAACAATACGTTATATCATTCACTTTTATCTCCGGAGAAACAAACCAATAAAAACAATTTAAAATCACTCAGCACAACAATGCTTTTATACGCAATTAAAAGATTTTTTATTATATGAAAGGTCTATCTATAAAAAGGCCTCACCCCTTCCCCATCACTGTGTCCCCATGAAATCAATTTCTTTTCACGCGCTTAAAACCCCATCATGCCTTCCATTGTGTTTTCAAAATTAAAAACGAAAATAAAACCTCCACCTCCTCTAAGGATAATTTCATTGTATTGTATATGTATAATCTACAGAATATAATAACTCCTTCATCTTCCAACAATTCCCCGAGAGCGTCCCAAAGTACATAAACGTCTTAATTTCGATGAATTGATCGAATCTGAAAATTAGAATATCGTTATTCTTTCCCATTAACTCCACCTCTATTCTCATTGGTGCTTGAGTAATTACTCTCGTGTGTAATTAATTAATTTCGAAACAACTCTCCTCTTTTCCTCTCACCATCCCCCTTTTAAAAACGCTTTCTTTTGCCGGTAGAACAAAGTAATCGCTTTTTGAATTATGTATATATGAATGGAGTGTGATTCATAATTAATTACTAGCTGTTACAACCCGGCAAAGCCGGGTCTTACAGCTAGCCTTCTTTGGCGCTGAAGCAAGATTCGCTCGTTACTTACCTGTTCGTATTTATTTACACATTCCCCCACATTCCCTATCATTACATGCACAGCTTTATTTCTTTATCTTCGAAAGGCGTTTTCCCTCTGATTTCACATTGAACTATAACAAATTTATAACATTCAAATAATTGTCATTTAATTTCAACTTACTACACCTATTGAACCCATTTTAAGTGGCAGTCTCCCAAAACCTTCCATTTTTTAATTTTTATTTGATTTTAATTTGCCTCATTTGTTTGAAGTTAAATGTTTATCTTTTTTGTTGTAACACCCCTTCTACTGATGAAGAAATACTTCAATGAAACCTGTACCAGTAGCTTTTTATAAATTCAATGTGCCTAGTATTCCGTTAGGATAAATCTAGTGAACCATGAAACCTTTGAACTTTAACTTCAAAGTATGTTTACTTCACGCTCTTTAAAAGACGTTTTGCCAGTGTTGGTAAAAATATTGACTAAAACAATGGGGCAAATTGAAATCAATTTGTAATTAAAAAATGGAATGCTTTGGAGGAATGAGACCTAAAACTGGCTCATCTAGGGGTGGAAAGCTTTCTTTCAAGACCGAGTTCGTCCAAATCGGTTCAGGGGTTCGGGCTGGCGGCCGGCGGAACGGAACGTCTCCATAGAGTTAACATTAGAGCAAAACGAAAAGAACGCATAATTTTAAAATGGAAGGTTTTGGAGGAACGTGACCTAAAACTGGCTCATCTAGGGGTGGAAAGCTTTCGTTGAAGGCCGAGTTGGTCCAAATCGGTTCAGGGGTTCGGCCTGGCGGCCGGCCGAAAGGAACCTCTCCATAGAGTTAACATTACAGCAAAACGAAAAGAAAGCATAATTTTAAAATGGAAGGTTTTGGAGGAATTACACCTAAATATGGCTCATCTAGAGGGGGAAACCTTTCGTTTTAGACCGAGTTTGTCCAAATCGGTTCGTTGGTTAGGGCTGGGGACCGGCGGAACGGAACGTCTCCATAGAGTTAACATTAGAGCAAAACGAAAAGAACGCATAATTTTAAAATGGAAGGTTTTGGTGGAACGTGACCTAAAACTGGCTCATATAGGGGTGGAAAGCTTTCGTTGAAGGCCGAGTTGGTCCAAATCGGTTCAGGGGTTCGGCCTGGCGGCCGGCCGAAAGGAACCTCTCCATAGAGTTAACATTACAGCAAAACGAAAAGAAAGCATAATTTTAAAATGGAAGGCTTTGGAGGAATTACACCTAAATATGGCTCATCTAGAGGGGGAAACCTTTCGTTTTAGACCGAGTTTGTCCAAATCGGTTCGTTGGTTAGGGCTGGGGACCGGCGGAACGGAACGTCTCCATAGAGTTAACATTAGAGCAAAACGAAAAGAACGCATAATTTTAAAATGGAAGGTTTTGGTGGAACGTGACCTAAAACTGGCTCATCTAGGGGTGGAAAGCTTTCGTTGAAGGCCGAGTTGGTCCAAATCGGTTCAGGGGTTCGGCCTGGCGGCCGGCCGAAAGGAACCTCTCCATAGAGTTAACATTACAGCAAAACGAAAAGAAAGCATAATTTTAAAATGGAAGGTTTTGGAGGAATTACACCTAAATATGGCTCATCTAGAGGGGGAAACCTTTCGTTTTAGACCGAGTTTGTCCAAATCGGTTCGTTGGTTAGGGCTGGGGACCGGCGGAACGGAACGTCTCCATAGAGTTAACATTAGAGCAAAACGAAAAGAACGCATAATTTTAAAATGGAAGGTTTTGGTGGAACGTGACCTAAAACTGGCTCATATAGGGGTGGAAAGCTTTCGTTGAAGGCCGAGTTGGTCCAAATCGGTTGGGGGGTTCGGCCTGGCGTTCTAGGGGTGTTAGAGTACACCTAGACGATCAAGAATTGGTATAGGAAGGGGGTCGCAGTTACACCGTTAAAGAGCTAGGTCCTAATGTAGTGCGAGAGCGTTTCAAAAGGCCGTTTTTAGAAGGCCCGTGTGACGAAACAAAACATAATAAAATGAAAAAATTTATTGCATGAGGTACAGGAGTATCCGTACTACTTAAATCCTCAATGTGATAGAAATTGAACCATTTTCTAAACCGCGGAGTTAGTTTCAAAAGTGCAATATTAATCTTTTAGTCAAAGAATCACATTCCTTAATGGTATTTAGAAAAATGATGATCGGGGAAGGAATTTTCAATGGTCGTAACATGGATCATTGAAACTGTTTGATCATTGAAAATTCCTTCCCCGATCATCATTTTTCTAAATACCATTAATGGAACTCCATTGTTTGACTAAGAGCACGTTTTAAAACTCACCCCACGGTTTAGAAAGTGGTCCAATTTCTATCACATTGAGGATTTAAGTAGTACGGATACTCCTGTACCTCATGCAATAATGTTTTTCATTTTATTATGTTTTGTTTCGTCACACGGGCCTTCTAAAAACGGCCTTTTGAAACGCGCTCGCACTACATTAGGACCTAGCTCTTTAACGGTGTAACTGCGACCCCCCTTCCTATACCAATTCTTGATCGTCTAGGTGTACTCTAACACCCCTAGAAGTTTGTACCATGAATTAAGGACCACCCTGTATAAGATATCTCCTTTTCATTTATAAGTCCGATACATTTTGCGAATTTGCATCCTTCATTGCTATTATTCACCTTTACATTGATATTTTAAAACAACCAGGTCCGTTCCTTTATTTTTAATGTACCCTTTAAAATACTATTTCAGATCCAATCTCGTTTAGGCTTACTTTTAAGACTATTTAATTTAACAAATCTTTATGAATAATTTAGGTTTTTTTATGAAGGTTTATTTAAACAATGTATGGGGCTTATTTAACGAAATGCCAAATTTAAAAAGTAGATAAATCATAAATCAATATATACTAGCCTCTGAATAGTATGCAATATTTTGTTAATTAAGTAGGTATAAAGGTTTTATACAAGCTTTAATGTGTTCTTATAAGAAACATTATAAATCATAGTTTTAATTTTTTCAATAATAACTGAACACTATATTTTCTATCATTCGAACCCAAATTTAACAAAAATAAATTCACACTCCATCATGTAAGAATTTAATTAATATTCATTGCAAAAAACTTAAATTTCTCGCTTAAATATACCTTACATAGACGTTTCTGTCACAGCTCCAAATGTGAAATGGAACTCCATTATCAATGGAGGGCTCATTTACCCCTTAAAATATTGATAGGGAAAATTTGTTCTCGGGCCCTGTATTTTCACCCATTTAATATCTTTTGGTATGATTTTCATGGATGAACAATAATTCTACTAGGTGTTATGTTAAAAAATCAGTTCCGTCCTTAATTTTTGCGCAGCAGTTTATTATGAAAGAAAACCTTTTTTTATCGATATTAAAGTCTATGAAAAACATTTTATGTTACACCTACACTTTTTTGCTACCTCTAATTTTAGCCAATTTCAATTGAAAGAAAATTTTTCAGTTCTAATTTTAAAATTGGATAGCCCCTCTCCATGTTCTTCATTAAAAAGCTCCTCTTGAACACCTCATGGCTTTCATACACAATTATAGGATTGTTAACTTAACTTGTTCGAAAAGAAATATTCTCACTCGAAATGTTCTTCCCGATTTTTTGTCAACCCCTTACCACTAACGGCCATAGTCACCGGTAACTTGACCGACGACGGTTAACCGGGAGTCAAAACTCTGATTCTTGGAAAACTAATTCTTCTTCACCTGCCAATCAGAAGCTTGACTACCGATCAGCCGCCAGTCAAGGTACCGGTGACTACGGCCGTTTAGTAATATTTAGTACTAAGCTCACGTCAACAAACCCTGGAAGTAAATTCGCAGACACGAATTTCAATATTGCAGATCGTCTCCAGTAGTCCTAGGGATTCCTCCTCAATATATGTTATCAGCTTATCTGCTTGCTTCGTCTAATGGTCCTCCTCCTCAGGATAATCAGTTGATTCAAATCGGCTCTAATAACCTCTGAGCTGATTGATCAAACTGCGGTTACCTAATGTTGCCTATTATATTATAGTGGATACATTAATTCACATTGTGATTGGGCCGATATTCGTACGCTTACAATCGAGGAAGACAATAGCGCTAATTAGTTTTGTAAAATTTTTAAATGGTATGATCTTGTTCAACAGAATTTATGTTTTACCCTTACAGTTAATGTTCGGGTTTTCAAAACGCATCAAAATTAGTTTGGGTTTGCGATTTGAACGGCGTGACCGAGTGTGCCCTACCTTTAATGGCCCGAGGGACAAACGAACTTCTGTAGAAAATAGTGAAGGACAGAGTATAGAAAAGGAAGGAAAATTACATATAATTTACTATTTTAGGCCAATATATATAAAATTGTTTATTTAAACAGCGAGAATTAATAACTTCCGTATATTACTGTGTATAAAGCCGAGACTTTTTGGAAAAAATTCCGATTTAAAAGGGGGGGTGTCGACTCCTACGTTGTCGTTAAGCGTTTGACTTAAGTGACGTATTGACTTAAGCGTTTGACTTAAGTGACGTATTGACTTAAGCGTTTGACAATAATTGTTAACAGAATTCCTTTTTAACTGGCCTAAATACTGAATGCTGAGGGGTGAATAGGGCCTTTAGTGTTGAGGCTCTGAGGTAAAACAACTTAAAAATATCACCCAGTTGTATAATGAGCTTAATGCTGTGTTTTCGTGACAACGGGTTGGAGAATTTTGTATAGATAACTCCTATTTGGACGTTTTAGAACGTTAAAAACCCCACAGGTTAGTAAATGCGAAGGTGTTAAATTTTCACTCCTCTTAAACCCGGTAATATATACGGTAATTCAGCCATGCACATTCAGGTAGGCTCATTACTGTTACGCGAATATTTCCTTAAAATTTATGTTTCGGCACCTGGACAACGTTTAGAAAATTAGTGCGAAAACTCGCCAAATAAGCTGTTTTGGCCCGTTTGGTATTTCGCCTAACATTCTACATCAATTATAAGAAATTTTCCACGTTTTCATCTCCTCGACGCGACGTCCTAGTCGCGTCATTCTAATAGCTGCGTGTAAACCCACCCTAATGATGAAACTATCTCCTAAGTCCATTGTGAATAAAATATAAAGCCTTCCTAAAAGTACCTGGACGTATCCATCCGCATTTTTAAAACTTTTGGTACACCTTTTAAATCAGGTGTATTCGTGAAACTCTACACTGGTTTTAACTCCTCTTTCAAAGTTTTAAAACCTTTCCAAAAGCCATAAATCTTTTTAGACTTCTACAAAGCTTTGGCAACAGTGATTCCCAACTCTCCCTCCCTGTTTGTGTGTTCGGAATTCTATTTTTTTTATCCCCAAAAGAGGTTCCAAAACACCTTAAGAAACAAGATAAACGAAAACAATCTTTACTTTTATAAAGAAAGAAAGCGGGATGAGAAAAAAATTAGAGAACCCCACCAACAAATCGCTTTTCTTTCAGATATTGATGCAGTCTTAATCCTCCCAAAGTAGAAACTAAAAGTAAATATTATTTGTGCCTTTTTTTAAGAAAGTGGGCTGAGTCAGTATTTGAAAAAATGAGGGAGAATTAATTTTTCCCATTAATTTTAAAAACTGAAAATCCATCTAAAAACAGTAAATTAAGATATTTTAACTCTTTCTTTTAAAATAATCTGATAAAACATTTTGATGCAGGGGAAATTATGAGAAATTTATTGATACCATTAAACGTGGTGAATCGAGACACTTTTTAAATTTTAACTTAAAAATAAAAAAAATCATAAGAATATTTCGGGTGAATCAGAACAACATTAAAATTAATAAAAAAAGGAATATTTTTTTTCGCTCAGAAATCTAAAGTCCAAATAGTCTACCCCGCAATAAGGGATGAATTCACTATAACTTAAAAAAGTTATTTTCATAAAAGTATAGAGATTAAAATTAAAACAGTGAAAGAATTTTCATAAACTCTGGAAATTTAATTACTCAATTCTTCGTGGTTTTTTAAATTGATAGGGGGGCGGCACCCCTATAGACCACCTCTCAGATTTCACCCTTGACATGTGCATACTATCATACAGATAATAGGTTTTCTTTAACAAATACTAAATAGGACATTGCATTGCAGCTTTATTCTTTTTTTCAATTAACTTTGAATTTAACAATGAACTTAACTTTCTTCTTTTGTAAATTAACTTGTGCTTAAAATATCGATACTTTATTCAAACACGTGTAACGTGTATGTACACGATGTGTACATACACGTTAGTTTATATGTTTATAATATAGTAAAATCTCGTTATAACGAACTTCACGGGACTGTAAAATTTCTTCGTTGTAACGGAAATTTCGTTGTAACCGTACTATCGCTAATTCAAATAAAAACGATTGGGGACTTTCTGGACTTTCGTAATAACGGGATTTTTCGTTGTATCGGTATTCGTTGTTACGGGATTTCACTATATTTTCTCGACGTTTAGTTTCTATTGTATTTCACAATTTATCAAGAGAAGGAGAAAACTCGGACTTTTAATCCTTTTAGCTGCCATTCGTTAACTGCTTTTCACCTACCGAGAAAAATTTTTACTTCCTTAGCTTAGGTGTTTAAAAATAAAATGATTTTCAGAACTATAAAAAAACTGAGAACTAACTATAGAACTGATTATAGTAGTTACGTCTTTTCAGTTGAATTTTCATTTAGCCAACCATCGGACTCTCATCATTGTTGACTATTGACTTGATTCATTTTCAACCCTACACGAAAACACATCACAGGGAACTGAATAGGGTTTTTAAAGATATCAAAAGAATAGTTCTCTTAAAGCCAATCTTTTCTCCTTCATTGTTTTGCACTTAATGGCGGCTTTAGGTTCCGCACTCTTAGGAATACTGAGTTACGGTTACGGAAGAGACCTTTCGCAAGTTTCCTTTTATTATATCTCGAAGAGAATTTGATAAGCTGTTACAGCGATATCAAATTATCGATTTATCGATACAGTGTGGTGCTCTAGTACCGATTAGATTAGAGAGCCTGTATACGAGAGAGAGGCGACAACTCTCTTAAAAGCGTCTCTGCGCATCCAGAGTTCTGTCCAAAATTCTGTCCAAACTGTATCATGCCGCTTGTCTCGCATCCCATGCTAATCCTATGGAGGGAACAGCCTGTGGCTAACGGAAAACCTGTTTACCGATCTGCGCGCGCTATACTGAGTTGTCGCCTCTCTCGTGTCACAGTCGACACAAAAACGTAGTTTATTTGAGTTTTCCGTAAAATAACTATTTATTTGTTTACAAAGAAAATAAAACGAAATTGTAAAAAGAGTAGGGGAGAACGGGGATGAATGGGACAGGGGATGAACGGATATAGATTAAATTATTTTTTAATAAATAATTATAGAAGTGAAACGATAAAAGTTACTTTTGGTATGGGAAAACACATTTAGTAGTCCTATTTATACAAAAATGGAAGCTGATGTCAATGAACACAATTTTTTGAATAGGCTAGGTACTACTATCTTATGGCTGAAAAAACAAAAATTTAAAGTGAAGATTGTTAATAAGCATAATTATTAAATTTTGTGTTCTTTAAACTAAAAAACACAAAACTACACAATAACACTGAAAAATTCGCAAATATGCAAACTTTTTCTTTTTTGACCCCTGAAAAAGTTCTATTTTCACATGCTAAATATCTCCGCGAATATTCAAGATATTTTGATCTAATTTTTTTCAGTGAGTTCTTCATGACGTTGGCAACAATACTCTCCCTGACGTTTTTAATCTATCTCTTTTAGTTTTTAAATTAATTTTTTTAACTTTTTAATTTCGCCACTAGGGGCGCTGTAAGTCCTCTCAATGGATTCTCCAGACTCACTTACTTAGGGTTAGACCTTACTTCCATGACCCTAGGAGGCGTTGGTTCCGAATAAAAGCCGTGCAACGCAATTTTGAAACACCCTGTATGTAGGCTGTTTTTTTGCCCTTTAAATGCCTTTTCAATTTTTTTCTTTGGAAAATAGAAGTGTGATGTTCCTTTAAAAAGCTAAAACGTTGTCCAATATTTAAAATAACTTTGTTATTTTGTAAATTTTTGAACTTTTTTTAACTGTCCCATTCATCCCCACTGTCCCATCCATCCTCACCACGGGGATGAATGGGACAAAATACATGCGTTCATAAAAACTTTTCTTGGAGTTTAAATAATGGGTAATTAATTGAATACACGCATTTATAATGTAACCAAGAGTTCAATTATTGGTTTTTAACTTGTTACAGAATAGAAAAATGTATATTTTTTTCAATTTTAGCAAAAATGTGAAATTTGTCCCATTCATCCCCGCTCTCCCCTATATACATTTAATGATTGAAAATACTGTTTCCAAATCAATTACTGATTGATTGCTGGATAAAATGCAATATCATTGGTCAGTTAAAGTGTTTCAGTTTAACCAAAAATAATCAACTAAAAAGTTTTTTCCCGAGCCAAATACCAAATAAAATTATTAAAAATGCCGAAGAAAATATTGATTCTCTTTATTCACTTATTTCGAACTATACTAGACTGCAATGTTTCTTGACCCTATGAAGTCACTACGTGGAAGGAAAAAACTGAGTAAACAGAAAGCCGGTGGGGTTGCTAGGAGGTGACTCGGTACGCAAATCGTGATAAAAAGACGCTACATAACCACGGGTTTAACAAACTAACCATATTACTAAATTGAAGTTCTTATAATTTCACTCAAAACTCAGACACTGCGTCGGGAACAACTTTTTGCTCTCAGCCAGGGTCAAGTAACGTTTCAGTCACAGAGAAATATCCTAACAGAGGGATAGCACCTGTGATTGGCTGTGACGTATCTGCTAATTTTCGAAGGAGAGGAAAATAAGTTTTTCTCGCCCAATAAGGCTTTTTCCCCGCCTCCCGTGACGTAGATGTGATCCCAGCGCCAAAAAAGCCCCACATCCATCCAATTTTCCGATTTCTATTAGCGCCTATAGCCACGGACTCTCTGTTCTAGTACTCTATGCTTCAGTCTAGTAGACTGTTATTTAAAACTATGAGATATAGTATTTATAGCCTACTAAAATATAGACCCATTTTGACTTGGAGGTATGCAGAGTTAATTGATTTACGGAACACCGAGGAATTTTTTCTTCTCAATTTTAAAAAGAAAAACTTTCATTACTTTAAAATGTGTAGGATAAAAGAGAATTGAGCGTTTTGAAAATAAAACTGAGTAATTTCATAAATACATGCTGGAATATTTATCGGAAAAACCCATATTTTTATGTGTTCAAGAATATAAAAGATTGAAAACCGGAGTTTGAGAGAGGAAAAAAATGAAAGCAAATTGAAAAGAAAGAGAAAACTCCCTCCATGCATTTCGTTATTTTTATCGAGTGAAATGGAACAACATCAATCTCCACGAAGAATATAAAAAAGTAGTAAAATATTTCTTTAAAAAATTGCTAACTCCCGTTTTCCAAGCTTTCTATTCCAACATCCATTTTGAAATACGTCATACGAATGTATTAAATATTCATCAGACGCCATTCCTTATCGTCTGAATATGCGCATTGCTAAAAAAAATAAATAAATGCATAACAAAAATCATTTCAATACCTAAAAACTATGTGTTTGCAACAATAATACATTACCGTAACTTGGATATTTGCGTTTTAGGAAAGAATGGGAAATGGAATCCATTTAATCTTTATGTATCTAAAATGTAATGAACCTTATTGTACAATGTTTTTAAAGTTGCCAAGAAAAAAATCTAAACAAAAAATATTAATTCAATTTCCAACCATCAATTTAGTTTAGTAGAAAATTTATTTCTTCAATGTATTCAATTGCAAGAGAGAAAACTAGAACCAACAAAATCTCGAAAAAGCAATTCTTTAATATTTTTCCGAGTTTTTTTTCTTCTGCAGAATTCAAAGGCTTTAAATTAAATTTCTTCTGCTGTTATTATGATGGGGGTTGAAAAAATGAGGAGTTTTTCCTCATATATTAAACATTCGGCCGTCGTAATTTGTTTTAAATTAGGATAGAAGGTAATTTTTTATGCTTACCCCTTTTAGTAAATGAATGCTTAGTTTTGATAAATGTGATTAACGGTTATGGACCGCAGTAAAAAAATTTATTTTAAAAATGTTTTACAAATACGCGTAAAAGGCAAAATATTCAAATGCCGAATGATAAATCATTCTCTATTTTGTGTGAAGGTTTTATTGTTTAGCATTCTTTAAAAATATGTTTAATTTTAACATATTCTAAGCATATTATTCTTTAGATAAAAGTCCAATCCATACTGTGCAAAATACTAATAGTAAAAAAGGACAACGTATAGATTTTTATGCACATAATTAAAGTTTATTAAAAACATACCACCGTTTCGGGGATGCATGGAGCCCCTTCGTCAGTGTGATATGTAAAAACGGATGGTTATGGTCATGTTAAAAAAACTGTGGAAAACCCGTTGAAGTTTCTATATGATAAAAGTTCAATCCACACTGTGCAAAACACCAATAGTAAAAAAGGACAACTTACATTTATATGCACACAATTAAAAGTTTATTAAAAACATACGACCGTAACGGAAGGCCATGACGGAACGACCATGACGAAGGGGATCCATGCATCCCCGAAACGGTTGTACGTTTTTTAATAAACTTTTAATTATACAAATACAAATTAAGTCGACCAACTACAGGCGTTATCCCAGCAAAGGTTGGTCCAGTCTTTTTAACCCAAACTACCGGAATCCCAGTATCTGTCAATTTTCCTCTTGAACTCGTTTACCCCACTTGAATTTACAATTGTTTCAGGCAACGCATTCCATCTATCCACTACCCTATTAAAAATAATGTGCATATAAATGTCGTCCTCTTTTTTACTATTAATATTATTCTTAAACTAGCTCGATTTTTATTCCATTCCTATACTATCAGTAAGAAATGAACAGTAGTCTACAAGAACTTGTACTGTTTTCATTATCACCTATTAAATTCAGTTATTGTGTCTATAATTAAAATAATGTTTAAATAAAACATGAAAACAACCAATATAAAAATTTTGTGAGGTTTTCAAACGTATAATAAACACCTTCGCGTGTAAGGGATGATGGAATATAAAAAGCTTAATTTCTTTATCTATATATATAAAATCAATATTTGTCGTATGTCCTTTATAGTTTTAAACTTTTCGAACCTACATTAACTATTAAACTATACCACGTTGATAACTAGCTCCAGGGAAGGTTTCTGAATAAAAATAATTTAATATCGAAGCGTTCCATTAATTTTTTTGGTCAATTTTATGCTTAAAAACCCATATTTTATGCCTAACTTTAGGGCAAAACCACATTGTTGTAAATACAACAAGAGAAGATGTAACATTAATTGTTGTAAGCATAACATCGATTGTTGTAGATTGAAATCGATTGTTGTAGTTTAAAATCCATTGTTGTAGCATAAACATAAAAGTGGATCCTTTATTTATTTCCCCTTTTGGACTGGCGAAGCCCATCTGTAACACACCAGGATAATTTTTTTAAAATGGACTGGCGAAGCTCATCTGTAACACACCAAGAGATATTTATTTTAAAAAAAAACTGAAACCCGGGTGAAGCCCAGGTCTAGCGGGTCAGCGCTAGTAGGTAATAAATCAGGGATTTGTAAAGATTTCAGGGGAAATTTGTAAATATATATCGAACTGAAAAGTTCTCTTGCTGAAGATGCTCTTTCGTTTGTTTGAACGATAGCCTCTTCCAAATCCATACCTTAAATTTAACTTTGTAATTATTTAAGTCATATAATTTTTAGTTAATTTTGGCTGTTACGCCTACCTACAAGGAAATACCTATGCAATTTGGCGCCAGACCCTGAAACAGACGTATTTATTACATCGTATAGAAGGAGAATCGATTTTTCATCTGGCAACAACCATCTAGAAACGTATAGTAACCGCTATTGGATTCGTGTCAGGACTTGATGGATCGAAGAGAATTGCTCCTCTACCGTTTTCTACGTCTTCATTTAAGTCCATTTCGGACTTATATTATTACTTTGTAAACCTTTCTTTAGCGAATAAAAGGAAATTAATTGTTTTCCGCTTTTTTAGGATTTTCTTTTACCGTACAAAGTGCGGCAAGATGTTTTTTGTACTACATTGTTTTATTTTTTTATAAGCGGTAATTTCTTTTTTTTATTTAAAAATTTTTTTATCGCAAGTCGTATTTTTAGGGAATTTAGTTATTATTATTCCCCAAAACTCTGACATTGTTTCTAAACTTTTCTTTCATTCAGTTTATTCCACCTTTATTGCTTGTTTTATCATCTTTATTTTTTACTTTTAACATTTTCACGAGAAACCCATACTTTCCGTTGTACAAGCAAAAAACCAAAAAATGGGGTGAAATTTTAGCGTTTTTTCAAATTTTCACCAAAATGCCATTCGAAATTTTGTATGCAAAGTTCAGATTTGGATTCAGCACCCTCGAAAACATATAAAATCGTTGAGAAAAAAATTCTGTACGTTTTCTTCAACAAGCGACTTACTTATCATTACACTATTGTCTTCTATTGAAACTGCGTTCTTAAGGAAAACTGCTGAGGAAAATGCATTTAAATACTAATTAATAGACTAAATAGATGGTTTATTTCATGTGAAACAAAAAAACTAGTTTTTAAAGTACCTTATTTTAAAAAACACTTTATTTTTTAGATGTAAGTTCGATTTTCTGGATTTTTACCCGCAGGCGCAAATTTTGCCCTATTTTCAACGCGCTCTAGCGGCCGAACTATTAGACTGACGAAAAATTTGTAATTGACAATTTTGTAGCTTGTTTTATCATATTTATTTTTTGCATTTACCATTTTCATGAGAAACCCATACTTTCCGTTCTACAAACAAAAAAACAAAAAATGAGGTGAAATTTCAGGGTTTTTTCGAATTTTCACCAAAATGCCATTCGAAATTTTGTATGCAAAGTTCAGATTCGGATTCAGCACCCTCGAAAACATATAAAACAGTTGAGAAAAAAACTTCTGTATTTTTTTCCTGAAACACCCTATTTTTGACACCAAGTTACTGGACTAATACAAAATATATCCAGTTCCCCATAAACACTGTTATAAATTTTATAAAATTTATACAGAAAAAACTTAAAATATAGTTAGTACCGTATACTCTATAAGTACCGTAAAAGCAAATTAAAAAAGCTAAGCCTTCCCCAGGTGAGGATCGAACTCACAACCTCGGCATAGCCACAAGCACTGCGCTAACCAATTGCGCCACTGGGGACCGACACTGCAGCTTGGAATCATTATTTAACCGTAAAAGCAAACGCGTTTGATTAAAAAAAGGGAAGCCTTCCCCAGGTGAGGATCGAACTCACAACCTCGGCATAGCCACAAGCACTGCTCTATAAGTACCGCGCGCTAACCAATTGCGCCACTGGGGACCGACACTGCAGTTTGGAATCATTATTTAACTCGGGAGCAGTCGCACCTATCAAACGAACGCGGGTAGTCGCGGGTGGGTATATTATACCCAGGAATGGATTCTCGCGTTTCAACACTCAACCTGCTTGGTATTAGTAATAATATTACTCAAAATCAGACATAAAACAATAATCAAGCATCAGTGTACTTTAAATGAAAATAATTTCCTCTCATTTATTTGTACAATCCTTACAAATTGGAGTTATGTGTTCCATTTACAAATATATATGGCACAGTTCAGAACAGTGTTGTATTTTCCGGTCCTTTTTTGCTACCGCAAACCTCACATGTTTTTGAATCCCGTTTTTATTCCTTTTGACTATGTTTTCTTCTTATCAGGTAGTTTTTGATGATGTATCAAAGGCATTTTTGAATGCATCTTTGTAGGGGCTCGAGAATCATTTGTATTTTTAGGGAATTTAGTTATTATAATTCCCCAAAACTCTGACATTGTTTCTAAACTTTTCTTTCATTCATTTTATTCCACCTTTATTGCTTGTTTTATCATCTTTATATTTTACTTTTAACATTTTCACGAGAAACCCATACTTTCCGTTCTACAAGCAAAAAACCAAAAAATGGGGTGAAATTTTAGCGTTTTTTCAAATTTTCACCAAAATGCCATTCGAAATTTTGTATGCAAAGTTCAGATTCGGATTCAGCACCCTCGAAAACATATAAAGGTGGACACAAATTGGAGCCGAGCGGGGAAGGCGAACAGCCAAGAACACGCTCTGCGCACGCGCAACTCGGAGGCTCTAAGAGCGGCGCTTACGCAGAGCGTGTTCGTGGCTGTTCGCTACGCCGCTCGGCTCCAATTTGTGTCCACCTTAAAACAGTTGAGAAAAAAACTTCTGTATTTTTTTCCTGAAACACCCTATTTTTGACACCAAGTTACTGGACTAATACAAAATATATCCAGTTCCCTATAAACACTGTTATAAATTTTATGAAATTTATACAGAAAAAAGTTAAAATATAGTTAGTACCGTAAAAGCCAACGCGTTTGATTAAAAAAAGGGGAGCCTTCCCCAGGTGAGGATCGCACTCACAACCACGGCATAGCCACAAGCACTGTTCTATAAGTACCGCGGGCTAACCAATTGCGCCACTGAGAACCGACACAGCAGCTTGGAATCATTATTTTACCGTAAAAGCAAACGCGTTTGATTAAAATAAGGGAAGCCTTCCCCAGGTGAGGATCGAACTCACAACCTCGGCATAGCCACAAGAACTGCTCTATAAGTACCGCGCGCTAACCAATTGCGCCACTGGGGACCGACACAGCAGCTTGGAATCATTATTTAACCGTAAAAGCAAACGCGTTTGATTAAAAAAAGGGAAGCCTTCCCCAGGTGAGGATCGAACTCACAACCTCGGCATAGCCACAAGCACTGTTCTATAAGTACCGCGCGCTAACCAATTGCGCCACTGGGGACCGACACGGCAGCTTAAAATCATTATTTTACCGTAAAAGCAAACGCGTTTGATTATAAAAAGGGAAGCCTTCCCCAGGTGAGGATCGAACTCACAACCTCGGCATAGCCACAAGCACTGCTCTAAAAGTACCGCGCGCTAACCAATTGCGCTACTGGGGACCGACACTGCAGCTTGGAATCATTATTTTACCGTAAAAGCAAACGCGTTTGATTAAAAAAAGGGAAGCCTTCCCCAGGTGAGGATCGAACTCACAACCTCGGCATAGCCACAAGCACTGCTCTATAAGTACCGCGCGCTAACCAATTGCGCCACTGGGGACCGACACTGCAGCTTGGAATCATTATTTTACCGTAAAAGCCAACGCGTTTGATTAAAAAAGGGAAGCCTTCCCCAGGTGAGGATCGAACTCACAACCTCGGCATAGCCACAAGCACTGCTCTATAAGTACCACGCGCTAACCAATTGCGCCACTGGGGACCGACACTGCAGCTTGGAATCATTATTTTACCGTAAAAGCAAACGCGTTTGATTAAAAAAAGGGAAGCCTTCCCCAGGTGAGGATCGAACTCACAACCTCGGCATAGCCACAAGCACTGCTCTATAAGTACCGCGCGCTAACCAATTGCGCCACTGGGGACCGACACTGCAGCTTGGAATCATTATTTTACCGTAAAAGCCAACGCGTTTGATTAAAAAAGGGAAGCCTTCCCCAGGTGAGGATCGATCTCACAACCTCGGCATAGCCACAAGCACTGCTCTATAAGTACCGCGCGCTAACCAATTGCGCCACTGGGGACCGACACTGCAGCTTGGAATCATTATTTTACCGTAAAAGCAAACGCGTTTGATTAAAAAAACGGAAGCCTTCCCCAGATGAGGATCGAACTCACAACCTCGGCATAGCCACAAGCACTGCTCTATAAGTACCGCGCGCTAACCAATTGCGCCACTGGGGACCGACACTGCAGCTTGGAATCATTATTTTACCGTAAAAGCCAACGCGTTTGATTAAAAAAAGGGAAGCCTTCCCCAGGTGAGGATCGAACTCACAACCTCGGTATAGCCAGAAGCACTGCTCTATAAGTACCGCGCGCTAACCAATTGCGCCACTGGGGACCGACACTGCAGCTTGGAATCATTATTTTACCGTAAAAGCAAACGCGTTTGATTAAAAAAAGGGAAGCCTTCCCCAGGTGAGGATCGAACTCACAACCTCGGCATAGCCACAAGCACTGCTCTATAAGTACCGCGCGCTAACCAATTGCGCCACTGGGGACCGACACTGCAGCTTGGAATCATTATTTTACCGTAAAAGCCAACGCGTTTGATTAAAAAAGGGAAGCCTTCCCCAGGTGAGGATCGAACTCACAACCTCGGCATAGCCACAAGCACTGCTCTATAAGTACCGCGCGCTAACCAATTGCGCCACTGGGGACCGACACTGCAGCTTGAAATCATTATTTTACCGTAAAAGCAAACGCGTTTGATTAAAAAAACGGAAGCCTTCCCCAGATGAGGATCGAACTCACAACCTCGGCATAGCCACAAGCACTACTCTATAAGTACCGCGCGCTAACCAATTGCGCCACTGGGGACCGACACTGCAGCTTGGAATCATTATTTTACCGTAAAAGCCAACGCGTTTGATTAAAAAAAGGGAAGCCTTCCCCAGGTGAGGATCGAACTCACAACCTCGGTATAGCCAGAAGCACTGCTCTATAAGTACCGCGCGCTAACCAATTGCGCCACTGGGGACCGACACTGCAGCTTGGAATCATTATTTTACCGTAAAAGCCAACGCGTTTGATTAAAAAGGGAAGCCTTCCCCAGGTGAGGATCGAACTCACAACCTCGGCATAGCCACAAGCACTGCTCTATAAGTACCGCGCGCTAACCAATTGCGCCACTGGGGACCGACACTGCAGCTTGGAATCATTATTTTACCGTAAAAGCCAACGCGTTTGATTAAAAAAGGGAAGCCTTCCCCAGGTGAGGATCGAACTCACAACCTCGGCATAGCCACAAGCACTGCTCTATAAGTACCACGCGCTAACCAATTGCGCCACTGGGGACCGACACTGCAGCTTGGAATCATTATTTTACCGTAAAAGAAAACGCGTTTGATTAAAAAAAGGGAAGCCTTCCCCAGGTGAGGATCGAACTCACAACCTCGGCATAGCCACAAGCACTGCTCTATAAGTACCGCGCGCTAACCAATTGCGCTACTGGGGACCGACACTGCAGCTTGGAATCATTATTTTACCGTAAAAGCAAACGCGTTTGATTAAAAATAGGGAAGCCTTCCCCAGGTGAGGATCGAACTCACAACCTCGGCATAGCCACAAGCACTGCTCTATAAGTACCGCGCGCTAACCAATTGCGCTACTGGGGACCGACACTGCAGCTTGGAATCATTATTTTACCGTAAAAGCAAACGCGTTTGATTAAAAAAAGGGAAGCCTTCCCCAGGTGAGGATCGAACTCACAACCTCGGCATAGCCACAAGCACTGCTCTATAAGTACCGCGCGCTAACCAATTGCGCCACTGGGGACCGACACTGCAGCTTGGAATCATTATTTTACCGTAAAAGCCAACGCATTTGATTAAAAAAGGGCAGCCTTCCCCAGGTGAGGATCGAACTCACAACCTCGGCATAGCCACAAGCACTGCTCTATAAGTACCGCGCGCTAACCAATTGCGCCACTGGGGACCGACACTGCAGCTTGGAATCATTATTTTACCGTAAAAGCCAACGCGTTTGATTAAAAAAGGGCAGCCTTCCCCAGGTGAGGATCGAACTCACAACCTCGGCATAGCCACAAGCACTGCTCTATAAGTACCGCGCGCTAACCAATTGCGCCACTGGGGACCGACACTGCAGCTTGGAATCATTATTTTACCGTAAAAGCCAACGCGTTTGATTAAAAAGGGAAGCCTTCCCCAGGTGAGGATCGAACTCACAACCTCGGCATAGCCACAAGCAATGCTCTATAAGTACCGCGCGCTAACCAATTGCGCCACTGGGGACCGACACTGCAGCTTGGAATCATTATTTTACCGTAAAAGCAAACGCGTTTGATTAAAAAAAGGGAAGCCTTCCCCAGGTGAGGATCGAACTCACAACCTCGGCATAGCCACAAGCACTGCTCTATAAGTACCGCGCGCTAACCAATTGCGCCACTGGGGACCGACACTGCAGCTTGGAATCATTATTTTACCGTAAAAGCCAACGCGTTTGATTAAAAAAGGGAAGCCTTCCCCAGGTGAGGAACGAACTCACAACCTCGGCATAGCCACAAGCACTGCTCTATAAGTACCGCGCGCTAACCAATTGCGCCACTGGGGACCGGCACTGCAGCTTTGAATCATTATTTTACCGTAAAAGCAAACGCGTTTGATTAAACAAAGGGAAGCCTTCCCCAGGTGAGGATCGAACTCACAACCTCGGCATAGCCACAAGCACTGCTCTATAAGTACCGCGCGCTAACCAATTGCGCCACTGGGGACCGACACTGCAGCTTGGAATCATTATTTTACCGTAAAAGAAAACGCGTTTGATTAAAAAAAGAGACGCCTTCCCCAGGTGAGGATCGAACTCACAACCTCGGCATAGCCACAAGCACTGCTCTATAAGTACCGCGCGCTAACCAATTGCGCCACTGGGGACCGACACTGCAGCTTGGAATCATTATTTTACCGTAAAAGCCAACGCGTTTGATTAAAAAAGGGAAGCCTTCCCCAGGTGAGGATCGAACTCACAACCTCGGCATAGCCACAAGCACTGCTCTATAAGTACCGCGCGCTAACCAATTGCGCCACTGGGGCCCGACACTGCAGCTTGGAATCATTATTTTACCGTAAAAGCAAACGCGTTTGATTAAAAAAAGGGAAGCCTTCCCCAGGTGAGGATCGAACTCACACCCTCGGCATAGCCACAAGCACTGCTCTATAAGTACCGCGCGCTAACCAATTGCGCCACTGGGGACCGACACTGCAGCTTGAAATCATTATTTTACCGTAAAAGCCAACGCGTTTGATTAAAAAGGGAAGCCTTCCCCAGGTGAGGATCGAACTCACAACCTCGGCATAGCCACAAGCACTGCTCTATAAGTACCGCGCGCTAACCAATTGCGCCACTGGGGACCGACACTGCAGCTTGGAATCATTATTTTACCGTAAAAGCAAACGCGTTTGATTAAAAAAAGGGAAGCCTTCCCCAGGTGAGGATCGAACTCACAACCTCGGCATAGCCACAAGCACTGCTCTATAAGTACCGCGCGCTAACAAATTGCGCCACTGGGGACCGACACTGCAGCTTGGAATCATTATTTTACCGTAAAAGCAAACGCGTTTGATTAAAAAAAGGGAAGCCTTCCCCAGGTGAGGATCGAACTCACAACCTCGGCATAGCCACAAGCACTGCTCTATAAGTACCGCGCGCTAACCAATTGCGCCACTGGGGACCGACACTGCGGCTTGGAATCATTATTTTACCGTAAAAGCCAACGCGTTTGATTAAAAAAGGGAAGCCTTCCCCAGGTGAGGATAGAACTCACAACCTCGGCATAGCCACAAGCACTGCTCTATAAGTACCGCGCGCTAACCAATTGCGCCACTGGGGACCGACACTGCAGCTTGAAATCATTATTTTCCCGTAAAAGCAAACGCGTTTGATTAAAAAAAGGGAAGCCTTCCCCAGGTGAGGATCGAACTCACAACCTCGGCATAGCCACAAGCACTGCTCTATAAGTACCGCGCGCTAACCAATTGCGCCACTGGGGACCGACACTACAGCTTGGAATCATTATTTTACCGTAAAAGCCAACGCGTTTGATTAAAAAAGGGAAGCCTTCCCCAGGTGAGGATCGAACTCACAACCTCCGCATAGCCACAAGCACTGCTCTATAAGTACCGCGCGCTAACCAATTGCGCTACTGGGGACCGACACTGCAGCTTGGAATCATTATTTTACCGTAAAAGCAAACGCGTTTGATTAAAAATAGGGAAGCCTTCCCCAGGTGAGGATCGAACTCACAACCTCGGCATAGCCACAAGCACTGCTCTATAAGTACCGCGCGCTAACCAATTGCGCCACTGGGGACCGACACTGCAGCTTGGAATCATTATTTTACCGTAAAAGAAAACGCGTTTGATTAAAAAAAGGGACGCCTTCCCCAGGTGAGGATCGAACTCACAACCTCGGCATAGCCACAAGCACTGCTCTATAAGTACCGCGCGCTAACCAATTGCGCCACTGGGGACCGACACTGCAGCTTGGAATCATTATTTTACCGTAAAAGCCAACGCGTTTGATTAAAAAAGGGAAGCCTTCCCCAGGTGAGGATCGAACTCACAACCTCGGCATAGCCACAAGCACTGCTCTATAAGTACCGCGCGCTAACCAATTGCGCCACTGGGGACCGACACTGCAGCTTGGAATCATTATTTTACCGTAAAAGCAAACGCGTTTGATTAAAAAAAGGGAAGCCTTCCCCAGGTGAGGATCGAACTCACAACCTCGGCATAGCCACAAGCACTGCTCTATAAGTACCGCGCGCTAACCAATTGCGCCCCTGGGGACCGACACTGCAGCTTGGAATCATTATTTTACCGTAAAAGCCAACGCGTTTGATTAAAAAAGGGAAGCCTTCCCCAGACGAGGATAGAACTCACAACCTCGGCATAGCCACAAGCACTGCTCTATAAGTACCGCACGCTAACCAATTGCGCCACTGGGGACCGACACTGCAGCTTGAAATCATTATTTTCCCGTAAAAGCAAACGCGTTTGATTAAAAAAAGGGAAGCCTTCCCCAGGTGAGGATCGAACTCACAACCTCGGCATAGCCACAAGCACTGCTCTATAAGTACCGCGCGCTAACCAATTGCGCCACTGGGGACCGACACTACAGCTTGGAATCATTATTTTACCGTAAAAGCCAACGCGTTTGATTAAAAAAGGGAAGCCTTCCCCAGGTGAGGATCGAACTCACAACCTCGGCATAGCCACAAGCACTGCTCTATAAGTACCGCGCGCTAACCAATTGCGCCACTGGGGACCGACACTTCAGCTTGGAATCATTATTTTACCGTAAAAGCCAACGCGTTTGATTAAAAAAGGGAAGCCTTCCCCAGGTGAGGATCGAACTCACAACCTCGGCATAGCCACAAGCACTGCTCTATAAGTACCGCGCGCTAACCAATTGCGCCACTGGGGACCGACACTGCAGCTTGGAATCATTATTTTACCGTAAAAGCAAACGCGTTTGATTAAAAAAAGGGAAGCCTTCCCCAGGTGAGGATCGAACTCACAACCTCGGCATAGCCACAAGCACTGCTCTATAAGCACCGCGCGCTAACCAATTGCGCCACTGGGGACCGACACTGCAGCTTGGAATCATTATTTTACCGTAAAAGAAAACGCGTTTGATTAAAAAAAGGGACGCCTTCCCCAGGTGAGGATCGAACTCACAACCTCGGCATAGCCACAAGCACTGCTCTATAAGTACCGCGCGCTAACCAATTGCGCCACTGGGGACCGACACTGCAGCTTGGAATCATTATTTTACCGTAAAAGCCAACGCGTTTGATTAAAAAGGGAAGCCTTCCCCAGGTGAGGATCGAACTCACAACCTCGGCATAGCCACAAGCACTGCTCTATAAGTACCGCGCGCTAACCAATTGCGCCACTGGGGACCGACACTGCAGCTTGGAATCATTATTTTACCGTAAAAGCCAACGCGTTTGACTAAAAAAGGGAAGCCTTCCCCAGGTGAGGATCGAACTCACAACCTCGGCATAGCCACAAGCACTGCTCTATAAGTACCGCGCGCTAACCAATTGCGCCACTGGGGACCGACACTGCAGCTTGGAATCATTATTTTACCGTAAAAGCAAACGCGTTTGATTAAAAAAAGGGAAGCCTTCCCCAGGTGAGGATCGAACTCACAACCTCGGCATAGCCAGAAGCACTGCTCTATAAGTACCGCGCGCTAACCAATTGCGCCACTGGGGACCGACACTGCAGCTTGGAATCATTATTTTACCGTAAAAGCCAACGCGTTTGATTAAAAAAAGGGAAGCCTTCCCCAGGTGAGGATCGAACTCACAACCTCGGTATAGCCACAAGCACTGCTCTATAAGTACCGCGCGCTAACCAATTGCGCCACTGGGGACCGACACTGCAGCTTGGAATCATTATTTTACCGTAAAAGCCAACGCGTTTGATTAAAAAGGGAAGCCTTCCCCAGGTGAGGATCGAACTCACAACCTCGGCATAGCCACAAGCAATGCTCTATAAGTACCGCGCGCTAACCAATTGCGCCACTGGGGACCGACACTGCAGCTTGGAATCATTATTTTACCGTAAAAGCAAACGCGTTTGATTAAAAAAGGGAAGCCTTCCCCAGGTGAGGATCGAACTCACAACCTCGGCATAGCCACAAGCACTGCTCTATAAGTACCGCGCGCTAACCAATTGCGCCACTGGGGACCGACACTGCAGCTTGGAATCATTATTTTACCGTAAAAGCCAACGCGTTTGATTAAAAAAGGGAAGCCTTCCCCAGGTGAGGAACGAACTCACAACCTCGGCATAGCCACAAGCACTGCTCTATAAGTACCGCGCGCTAACCAATTGCGCCACTGGGGACCGGCACTGCAGCTTGGAATCATTATTTTACCGTAAAAGCAAACGCGTTTGATTAAACAAAGGGAAGCCTTCCCCAGGTGAGGATCGAACTCACAACCTCGGCATAGCCACAAGCACTGCTCTATAAGTACCGCGCGCTAACCAATTGCGCCACTGGGGACCGACACTGCAGCTTGGAATCATTATTTTACCGTAAAAGCCAACGCGTTTGATTAAAAAAAGGGAAGCCTTCCCCAGGTGAGGATCGAACTCACAACCTCGGTATAGCCACAAGCACTGCTCTATAAGTACCGCGCGCTAACCAATTGCGCCACTGGGGACCGACACTGCAGCTTGGAATCATTATTTTACCGTAAAAGCCAACGCGTTTGATTAAAAAGGGAAGCCTTCCCCAGGTGAGGATCGAACTCACAACCTCGGCATAGCCACAAGCAATGCTCTATAAGTACCGCGCGCTAACCAATTGCGCCACTGGGGACCGACACTGCAGCTTGGAATCATTATTTTACCGTAAAAGCAAACGCGTTTGATTAAAAAAGGGGAGCCTTCCCCAGGTGAGGATCGAACTCACAACCTCGGCATAGCCACAAGCACTGCTCTATAAGTACCGCGCGCTAACCAATTGCGCCACTGGGGACCGACACTGCAGCTTGGAATCATTATTTTACCGTAAAAGCCAACGCGTTTGATTAAAAAAGGGAAGCCTTCCCCAGGTGAGGAACGAACTCACAACCTCGGCATAGCCACAAGCACTGCTCTATAAGTACCGCGCGCTAACCAATTGCGCCACTGGGGACCGGCACTGCAGCTTGGAATCATTATTTTACCGTAAAAGCAAACGCGTTTGATTAAACAAAGGGAAGCCTTCCCCAGGTGAGGATCGAACTCACAACCTCGGCATAGCCACAAGCACTGCTCTATAAGTACCGCGCGCTAACCAATTGCGCCACTGGGGACCGACACTGCAGCTTGGAATCATTATTTTACCGTAAAAGCCAACGCGTTTGATTAAAAAGGGAAGCCTTCCCCAGGTGAGGATCGAACTCACAACCTCGGCATAGCCACAAGCACTGCTCTATAAGTACCGCGCGCTAACCAATTGCGCCACTGGGGACCGGCACTGCAGCTTGGAATCATTATTTTACCGTAAAAGCAAACGCGTTTGATTAAAAAAAGGGACGCCTTCCCCAGGTGAGGATCGAACTCACAACCTCGGCATAGCCACAAGCACTGCTCTATAAGTACCGCGCGCTAACCAATTGCGCCACTGGGGACCGACACTGCAGCTTGGAATCATTATTTTACCGTAAAAGCCAACGCGTTTGATTAAAAAAGGGAAGCCTTCCCCAGGTGAGGATCGAACTCACAACCTCGGCATAGCCACAAGCACTGCTCTATAAGTACCGCGCGCTAACCAATTGCGCCACTGGGGACCGACACTGCAGCTTGGAATCATTATTTTACCGTAAAAGCAAACGCGTTTGATTAAGAAAAGGGAAGCCTTCCCCAGGTGAGGATCGAACTCACAACCTCGGCATAGCCACAAGCACTGCTCTATAAGTACTGCGCGCTAACCAATTGCGCCACTGGGGACCGACACTGCAGCTTGGAATCATTATTTTACCGTAAAAGCCAACGCGTTTGATTAAAAAGGGAAGCCTTCCCCAGGTGAGGATCGAACTCACAACCTCGGCATAGCCACAAGCACTGCTCTATAAGTACCGCGCGCTAACCAATTGCGCCACTGGGGACCGACACTGCAGCTTGGAATCATTATTTTACCGTAAAAGCAAACGCGTTTGATTAAAAAAAGGGAAGCCTTCCCCAGGTGAGGATCGAACTCACAACCTCGGCATAGCCACAAGCACTGCTCTATAATTACCGATTGCTAACCAATTGCGCTACTGGGGACCGACACTGCAGCTTGGAATCATTATTTTACCGTAAAAGCAAACGCGTTTGATTAAAAATAGGGAAGCCTTCCCCAGGTGAGGATCGAACTCACAACCTCGGCATAGCCACAAGCACTGCTCTATAAGTACCGCGCGCTAACCAATTGCGCCACTGGGGACCGACACTGCAGCTTGGAATCATTATTTTACCGTAAAAGAAAACGCGTTTGATTAAAAAAAGGGACGCCTTCCCCAGGTGAGGATCGAACTCACAACCTCGGCATAGCCACAAGCACTGCTCTATAAGTACCGCGCGCTAACCAATTGCGCCACTGGGGACCGACACTGCAGCTTGGAATCATTATTTTACCGTAAAAGAAAACGCGTTTGATTAAAAAAAGGGACGCCTTCCCCAGGTGAGGATCGAACTCACAACCTCGGCATAGCCACAAGCACTGCTCTATAAGTACCGCGCGCTAACCAATTGCGCCACTGGGGACCGACACTGCAGCTTGGAATCATTATTTTACCGTAAAAGCCAACGCGTTTGATTAAAAAAGGGAAGCCTTCCCCAGGTGAGGATCGAACTCACAACCTCGGCATAGCCACAAGCACTGCTCTATAAGTACCGCGCGCTAACCAATTGCGCCACTGGGGACCGACACTGCAGCTTGGAATCATTATTTTACCGTAAAAGCCAACGCGTTTGATTAAAAAAGGGAAGCCTTCCCCAGGTGAGGATCGAACTCACAACCTCGGCATAGCCACAAGCACTGCTCTATAAGTACCGCGCGCTAACCAATTGCGCCACTGGGGACCGACACTGCAGCTTGGAATCATTATTTTACCGTAAAAGCCAACGCGTTTGATTAAAAAAGGGACGCCTTCCCCAGGTGAGGATAGAACTCACAACCTCGGCATAGCCACAAGCACTGCTCTATAAGTACCGCGCGCTAACCAATTGCGCCACTGGGGACCGACACTGCAGCTTGGAATCATTATTTTACCGTAAAAGCCAACGCGTTTGATTAAAAAAGGGAAGCCTTCCCCAGGTGAGGATCGAACTCACAACCTCGGCATAGCCACAAGCACTGCTCTATAAGTACCGCGCGTTAACCAATTGCGCCACTGGGGACCGACACTGCAGCTTGGAATCATTATTTTACCGTAAAAGCAAACGCGTTTGATTAAAAAAAGGGAAGCCTTCCCCAGGTGAGGATCGAACTCACAACCTCGGCATAGCCACAAGCACTGCTCTATAAGTACCGCGCGCTAACCAATTGCGCCACTGGGGACCGACACTGCAGCTTGGAATCATTATTTTACCGTAAAAGCCAACGCGTTTGATTAAAAAAGGGAAGCCTTCCCCAGACGAGGATAGAACTCACAACCTCGGCATAGCCACAAGCACTGCTCTATAAGTACCGCGCGCTAACCAATTGCGCCACTGGGGACCGACACTGCAGCTTGAAATCATTATTTTCCCGTAAAAGCAAACGCGTTTGATTAAAAAAAGGGAAGCCTTCCCCAGGTGAGGATCGAACTCACAACCTCGGCATAGCCACAAGCACTGCTCTATAAGTACCGCGCGCTAACCAATTGCGCCACTGGGGACCGACACTACAGCTTGGAATCATTATTTTACCGTAAAAGCCAACGCGTTTGATTAAAAAAGGGAAGCCTTCCCCAGGTGAGGATCGAACTCACAACCTCGGCATAGCCACAAGCACTGCTCTATAAGTACCGCGCGCTAACCAATTGCGCCACTGGGGACCGACACTGCAGCTTGGAATCATTATTTTACCGTAAAAGCCAACGCGTTTGATTAAAAAAGGGAAGCCTTCCCCAGGTGAGGATCGAACTCACAACCTCGGCATAGCCACAAGCACTGGTCTATAAGTACCGCGCGCTAACCAATTGCGCCACTGGGGACCGACACTGCAGCTTGGAATCATTATTTTACCGTAAAAGCAAACGCGTTTGATTAAAAAAAGGGAAGCCTTCCCCAGGTGAGGATCGAACTCACAACCTCGGCATAGCCACAAGCACTGCTCTATAAGTACCGCGCGCTAACCAATTGCGCCACTGGGGACCGACACTGCAGCTTGGTATCATTATTTTACCGTAAAAGCAAACGCGTTTGATTAAAAAAAGGGAAGCCTTCCCCAGGTGAGGATCGAACTCACAACCTCGGCATAGCCACAAGCACTGCTCTATAAGTACCGCGCGCTAACCAATTGCGCCACTGGGGACCGACACTGCAGCTTGGTATCATTATTTTACCGTAAAAGCAAACGCGTTTGATTAAAAATAGGGAAGCCTTCCCCAGGTGAGGATCGAACTCACAACCTCGGCATAGCCACAAGCACTGCTCTATAAGTACCGCGCGCTAACCAATTGCGCCACTGGGGACCGACACTGCAGCTTGGAATCATTATTTTACCGTAAAAGCAAACGCGTTTGATTAAAAAAAGGGAAGCCTTCCCCAGGTGAGGATCGAACTCACAACCTCGGCATAGCCACAAGCACTGCTCTATAAGTACCGCGCGCTAACCAATTGCGCCACTGGGGACCGACACTGCAGCTTGGTATCATTATTTTACCGTAAAAGCAAACGCGTTTGATTAAAAAAAGGGAAGCCTTCCCCAGGTGAGGATCGAACTCACAACCTCGGCATAGCCACAAGCACTGCTCTATAAGTACCGCGCGCTAACCAATTGCGCCACTGGGGACCGACACTGCAGCTTGGAATCATTATTTTACCGTAAAAGAAAACGCGTTTGATTAAAAAAAGGGAAGCCTTCCCCAGGTGAGGATCGAACTCACAACCTCGGCATAGCCACAAGCACTGCTCTATAAGTACCGCGCTAACCAATTGCGCTACTGGGGACCGACACTGCAGCTTGGAATCATTATTTTACCGTAAAAGCCAACGCGTTTGATTAAAAAAGGGAAGCCTTCCCCAGGTGAGGATCGAACTCACAACTTCGGCATAGCCACAAGCACTGCTCTATAAGTACCGCGCGCTAACCAATTGCGCTACTGGGGACCGACACTGCAGCTTGGAATCATTATTTTACCGTAAAAGCTAACGCGTTTGATTAAAAAAAGGGAAGCCTTCCACAGGTGAGGATCGAACTCACAACCTCGGCATAGCCACAAGCACTGCTCTATAAATACCGCGCGCTAACCAATTGCGCCACTGGGGACCGACACTGTAGCTTGGAATCATTATTTTACCGTAAAAGCCAACGCGTTTGATTAAAAAATTGAAGCCTTCCCCAGGTGAGGATCGAACTCACAACCTCGGCATAGCCACAAGCACTGCTCTATAAGTACCGCGCGCTAACCAATTGCGCCACTGGGGACCGACACTGCAGCTTGGAATCATTATTTTACCGTAAAAGCAAACGCGTTTGATTAAAAAAAGGGAAGCCTTCCCCAGGTGAGGATCGAACTCACAACCTCGGCATAGCCACAAGCACTGCTCTATAAGTACCGCGCGCTAACCAATTGCGCCACTGGGGACCGACACTGCAGCTTGGAATCATTATTTTACCGTAAAAGCCAACATGTTTGATTAAAAATAGGGAAGCCTTCCCCAGGTGAGGATCGAACTCACAACCTCGGCATAGCCACAAGCACTGCTCTATAAGTACCGCGCGCTAACCAATTGCGCTACTGGGGACCGACACTGCAGCTTGGAATCATTATTTTACCGTAAAAGCTAACGCGTTTGATTAAAAAAAGGGAAGCCTTCCCCAGGTGAGGATCGAACTCACAACCTCGGCAAAGCCACAAGCACTGCTCTATAAATACCGCGCGCTAACCAATTGCGCCACTGGGGACCGACACTGCAGCTTGGAATCATTATTTTACCGTAAAAGCCAACGCGTTTGATTAAAAAATTGAAGCCTTCCCCAGGTGAGGATCGAACTCACAACCTCGGCATAGCCACAAGCACTGCTCTATAAGTACCGCGCGCTAACCAATTGCGCCACTGGGGACCGACACTGCAGCTTGGAATCATTATTTTACCGTAAAAGCAAACGCGTTTGATTAAAAAAAGGGAAGCCTTCCCCAGGTGAGGATCGAACTCACAACCTCGGGATAGCCACAAGCACTGCTCTATAAGTACCGCGCGCTAACCAATTGCGCTACTGGGGACCGACACTGCAGCTTGGAATCATTATTTTACCGTAAAAGAAAACGCGTTTGATTAAAAAAAGGGAAGCCTTCCCCAGGTGAGGATCGAACTCACAACCTCGGCATAGCCACAAGCACTGCTCTATAAGTACCGCGCGCTAACCAATTGCGCTACTGGGGACCGACACTGCAGCTTGGAATCATTATTTTACCGTAAAAGCAAACGCGTTTGATTAAACAAAGGGAAGCCTTCCCCAGGTGAGGATCGAACTCACAACCTCGGCATAGCCACAAGCACTGCTCTATAAGTACCGCGCGCTAACCAATTGCGCCACTGGGGACCGACACTGCAGCTTGGAATCATTATTTTACCGTAAAAGAAAACGCGTTTGATTAAAAAAAGGGAAGCCTTCCCCAGGTGAGGATCGAACTCACAACCTCGGCATAGCCACAAGCACTGCTCTATAAGTACCGCGCGCTAACCAATTGCGCTACTGGGGACCGACACTGCAGCTTGGAATCATTATTTTACCGTAAAAGCAAACGCGTTTGATTAAAAATAGGGAAGCCTTCCCCAGGTGAGGATCGAACTCACAACCTCGGCATAGCCACACGCACTGCTCTATAAGTACCGCGCGCTAACCAATTGCGCTACTGGGGACCGACACTGCAGCTTGGAATCATTATTTTACCGTAAAAGCTAACGCGTTTGATTAAAAAAAGGGAAGCCTTCCCCAGGTGAGGATCGAACTCACAACCTCGGCATAGCCACAAGCACTGCTCTATAAGTACCGCGCGCTAACCAATTGCGCTACTGGGGACCGACACTGCAGCTTGGAATCATTATTTTACCGTAAAAGAAAACGCGTTTGATTAAAAAAAGGGAAGCCTTCCCCAGGTGAGGATCGAACTCACAACCTCGGCATAGCCACAAGCACTGCTCTATAAGTACCGCGCGCTAACCAATTGCGCTACTGGGGACCGACACTGCAGCTTGGAATCATTATTTTACCGTAAAAGCAAACGCGTTTGATTAAAAATAGGGAAGCCTTCCCCAGGTGAGGATCGAACTCACAACCTCGGCATAGCCACAAGCACTGCTCTATAAGTACCGCGCGCTAACCAATTGCGCTGCTGGGGACCGACACTGCAGCTTGGAATCATTATTTTACCGTAAAAGAAAACGCGTTTGATTAAAAAAAGGGAAGCCTTCCCCAGGTGAGGATCGAACTCACAACCTCGGCATAGCCACAAGCACTGCTCTATAAGTACCGCGCGCTAACCAATTGCGCTACTGGGGACCGACACTGCAGCTTGGAATCATTATTTTACCGTAAAAGCAAACGCGTTTGATTAAACAAAGGGAAGCCTTCCCCAGGTGAGGATCGAACTCACAACCTCGGCATAGCCACAAGCACTGCTCTATAAGTACCGCGCGCTAACCAATTGCGCCACTGGGGACCGACACTGCAGCTTGGAATCATTATTTTACCGTAAAAGAAAACGCGTTTGATTAAAAAAAGGGAAGCCTTCCCCAGGTGAGGATCGAACTCACAACCTCGGCATAGCCACAAGCACTGCTCTATAAGTACCGCGCGCTAACCAATTGCGCTACTGGGGACCGACACTGCAGCTTGGAATCATTATTTTACCGTAAAAGCAAACGCGTTTGATTAAAAATAGGGAAGCCTTCCCCAGGTGAGGATCGAACTCACAACCTCGGCATAGCCACAAGCACTGCTCTATAAGTACCGCGCGCTAACCAATTGCGCTACTGGGGACCGACACTGCAGCTTGGAATCATTATTTTACCGTAAAAGAAAACGCGTTTGATTAAAAAAAGGGAAGCCTTCCCCAGGTGAGGATCGAACTCACAACCTCGGCATAGCCACAAGCACTGCTCTATAAGTATAGCGCGCTAACCAATTGCGCTACTGGGGACCGACACTGCAGCTTGGAATCATTATTTTACCGTAAAAGCAAACGCGTTTGATTAAAAATAGGGAAGCCTTCCCCAGGTGAGGATCGAACTCACAACCTCGGCATAGCCACAAGCACTGCTCTATAAGTACCGCGCGCTAACCAATTGCGCTGCTGGGGACCGACACTGCAGCTTGGAATCATTATTTTACCGTAAAAGAAAACGCGTTTGATTAAAAAAAGGGAAGCCTTCCCCAGGTGAGGATCGAACTCACAACCTCGGCATAGCCACAAGCACTGCTCTATAAGTACCGCGCGCTAACCAATTGCGCTACTGGGGACCGACACTGCAGCTTGGAATCATTATTTTACCGTAAAAGCAAACGCGTTTGATTAAACAAAGGGAAGCCTTCCCCAGGTGAGGATCGAACTCACAACCTCGGCATAGCCACAAGCACTGCTCTATAAGCACCGCGCGCTAACCAATTGCGCCACTGGGGACCGACACTGCAGCTTGGAATCATTATTTTACCGTAAAAGAAAACGCGTTTGATTAAAAAAAGGGAAGCCTTCCCCAGGTGAGGATCGAACTCACAACCTCGGCATAGCCACAAGCACTGCTCTATAAGTACCGCGCGCTAACCAATTGCGCTACTGGGGACCGACACTGCAGCTTGGAATCATTATTTTACCGTAAAAGCAAACGCGTTTGATTAAAAATAGGGAAGCCTTCCCCAGGTGAGGATCGAACTCACAACCTCGGCATAGCCACACGCACTGCTCTATAAGTACCGCGCGCTAACCAATTGCGCTACTGGGGACCGACACTGCAGCTTGGAATCATTATTTTACCGTAAAAGCTAACGCGTTTGATTAAAAAAAGGGAAGCCTTCCCCAGGTGAGGATCGAACTCACAACCTCGGCATAGCCACAAGCACTGCTCTATAAATACCGCGCGCTAACCAATTGCGCCACTGGGGACCGACACTGCAGCTTGGAATCATTATTTTACCGTAAAAGCCAACGCGTTTGATTAAAAAAATTAAGCCTTCCCCAGGTGAGGATCGAACTCACAACCTCGGCATAGCCACAAGCACTGCTCTATAAGTACCGCGCGCTAACCAATTGCGCCACTGGGGACCGACACTGCAGCTTGGAATCATTATTTTACCGTAAAAGCAAACGCGTTTGATTAAAAATAGGGAAGCCTTCCCCAGGTGAGGATCGAACTCACAACCTCGGCATAGCCACAAGCACTGCTCTATAAGTACCGCGCGCTAACCAATTGCGCTACTGGGGACCGACACTGCAGCTTGGAATCATTATTTTACCGTAAAAGCTAACGCGTTTGATTAAAAAAAGGGAAGCCTTCCCCAGGTGAGGATCGAACTCACAACTTCGGCATAGCCACAAGCACTGCTCTATAAATACCGCGCGCTAACCAATTGCGCCACTGGGGACCGACACTGCAGCTTGGAATCATTATTTTACCGTAAAAGCCAACGCGTTTGATTAAAAAATTGAAGCCTTCCCCAGGTGAGGATCGAACTCACAACCTCGGCATAGCCACAAGCACTGCTCTATAAGTACCGCGCGCTAACCAATTGCGCCACTGGGGACCGACACTGCAGCTTGGAATCATTATTTTACCGTAAAAGCAAACGCGTTTGATTAAAAATAGGGAAGCCTTCCCCAGGTGAGGATCGAACTCACAACCTCGGCATAGCCACAAGCACTGCTCTATAAGTACCGCGCGCTAACCAATTGCGCTACTGGGGACCGACACTGCAGCTTGGAATCATTATTTTACCGTAAAAGCAAACGCGTTTGATTAAAAATAGGGAAGCCTTCCCCAGGTGAGGATCGAACTCACAACCTCGGCATAGCCACAAGCACTGCTCTATAAGTACCGCGCGCTAACCAATTGCGCTACTGGGGACCGACACTGCAGCTTGGAATCATTATTTTACCGTAAAAGCTAACGCGTTTGATTAAAAAAAGGGAAGCCTTCCCCAGGTGAGGATCGAACTCACAACCTCGGCATAGCCACAAGCACTGCTCTATAAATACCGCGCGCTAACCAATTGCGCCACTGGGGACCGACACTGCAGCTTGGAATCATTATTTTACCGTAAAAGCCAACGCGTTTGATTAAAAAATTGAAGCCTTCCCCAGGTGAGGATCGAACTCACAACCTCGGCATAGCCACAAGCACTGCTCTATAAGTACCGCGCGCTAACCAATTGCGCCACTGGGGACCGACACTGCAGCTTGGAATCATTATTTTACCGTAAAAGAAAACGCGTTTGATTAAAAAAAGGGAAGCCTTCCCCAGGTGAGGATCGAACTCACAACCTCGGCATAGCCACAAGCACTGCTCTATAAGTACCGCGCGCTAACCAATTGCGCTACTGGGGACCGACACTGCAGCTTGGAATCATTATTTTACAGTAAAAGCAAACGCGTTTGATTAAAAATAGGGAAGCCTTCCCCAGGTGAGGATCGAACTCACAACCTCGGCATAGCCACACGCACTGCTCTATAAGTACCGCGCGCTAACCAATTGCGCTACTGGGGACCGACACTGCAGCTTGGAATCATTATTTTACCGTAAAAGCTAACGCGTTTGATTAAAAAAAGGGAAGCCTTCCCCAGGTGAGGATCGAACTCACAACCTCGGCATAGCCACAAGCACTGCTCTATAAATACCGCGCGCTAACCAATTGCGCCACTGGGGACCGACACTGCAGCTTGGAATCATTATTTTACCGTAAAAGCCAACGCGTTTGATTAAAAAAATTAAGCCTTCCCCAGGTGAGGATCGAACTCACAACCTCGGCATAGCCACAAGCACTGCTCTATAAGTACCGCGCGCTAACCAATTGCGCCACTGGGGACCGACACTGCAGCTTGGAATCATTATTTTACCGTAAAAGAAAACGCGTTTGATTAAAAAAAGGGAAGCCTTCCCCAGGTGAGGATCGAACTCACAACCTCGGCATAGCCACAAGCACTGCTCTATAAGTACCGCGCGCTAACCAATTGCGCTACTGGGGACCGACACTGCAGCTTGGAATCATTATTTTACCGTAAAAGCAAACGCGTTTGATTAAAAATAGGGAAGCCTTCCCCAGGTGAGGATCGAACTCACAACCTCGGCATAGCCACACGCACTGCTCTATAAGTACCGCGCGCTAACCAATTGCGCTACTGGGGACCGACACTGCAGCTTGGAATCATTATTTTACCGTAAAAGCTAACGCGTTTGATTAAAAAAAGGGAAGCCTTCCCCAGGTGAGGATCGAACTCACAACCTCGGCATAGCCACAAGCACTGCTCTATAAATACCGCGCGCTAACCAATTGCGCCACTGGGGACCGACACTGCAGCTTGGAATCATTATTTTACCGTAAAAGCCAACGCGTTTGATTAAAAAAATTAAGCCTTCCCCAGGTGAGGATCGAACTCACAACCTCGGCATAGCCACAAGCACTGCTCTATAAGTACCGCACGCTAACCAATTGCGCCACTGGGGACCGACACTGCAGCTTGGAATCATTATTTTACCGTAAAAGCAAACGCGTTTGATTAAAAAAAGGGAAGCCTTCCCCAGGTGAGGATCGAACTCACAACCTCGGCATAGCCACAAGCACTGCTCTATAAGTACCGCGCGCTAACCAATTGCGCCACTGGGGACCGACACTGCAGCTTGGAATCATTATTTTACCGTAAAAGCCAACGCGTTTGATTAAAAATAGGGAAGCCTTCCCCAGGTGAGGATCGAACTCACAACCTCGGCATAGCCACAAGCACTGCTCTATAAGTACCGCGCGCTAACCAATTGCGCTATTGGGGACCGACACTGCAGCTTGGAATCATTATTTTACCGTAAAAGCTAACGCGTTTGATTAAAAAAAGGGAAGCCTTCCCCAGGTGAGGATCGAACTCACAACCTCGGCATAGCCACAAGCACTGCTCTATAAGTACCGCGCGCTAACCAATTGCGCCACTGGGGACCGACACTGCAGCTTGGAATCATTATTTTACCGTAAAAGCAAACGCGTTTGATTAAAAAAAGGGAAGCCTTCCCCAGGTGAGGATCGAACTCACAACCTCGGCATAGCCACAAGCACTGCTCTATAAGTACCGCGCGCTAACCAATTGCGCCACTGGGGACCGACACTGCAGCTTGGAATCATTATTTTACCGTAAAAGCCAACGCGTTTGATTAAAAAGGGAAGCCTTCCCCAGGTGAGGATCGAACTCACAACCTCGGCATAGCCACAAGCACTGCTCTATAAGTACCGCGCGCTAACCAATTGCGCCACTGGGGACCGACACTGCAGCTTGGAATCATTATTTTACCGTAAAAGAAAACGCGTTTGATTAAAAAAAGGGAAGCCTTCCCCAGGTGAGGATCGAACTCACAACCTCGGAATAGCCACAAGCACTGCTCTATAAGTACCGCGCGCTAACCAATTGCGCTACTGGGGACCGACACTGCAGCTTGGAATCATTATTTTACCGTAAAAGCAAACGCGTTTGATTAAAAATAGGGAAGCCTTCCCCAGGTGAGGATCGAACTCACAACCTCGGCATAGCCACAAGCACTGCTCTATAAGTACCGCGCGCTAACCAATTGCGCTACTGGGGACCGACACTGCAGCTTGGAATCATTATTTTACCGTAAAAGCTAACGCGTTTGATTAAAAAAAGGGAAGCCTTCCCCAGGTGAGGATCGAACTCACAACTTCGGCATAGCCACAAGCACTGCTCTATAAATACCGCGCGCTAACCAATTGCGCCACTGGGGACCGACACTGCAGCTTGGAATCATTATTTTACCGTAAAAGCCAACGCGTTTGATTAAAAAATTGAAGCCTTCCCCAGGTGAGGATCGAACTCACAACCTCGGCATAGCCACAAGCACTGCTCTATAAGTACCGCGCGCTAACCAATTGCGCCACTGGGGACCGACACTGCAGCTTGGAATCATTATTTTACCGTAAAAGCAAACGCGTTTGATTAAAAAAAGGGAAGCCTTCCCCAGGTGAGGATCGAACTCACAACCTCGGCATAGCCACAAGCACTGCTCTATAAGTACCGCTCGCTAACCAATTGCGCCACTGGGGACCGACACTGCAGCTTGGAATCATTATTTTACCGTAAAAGAAAACGCGTTTGATTAAAAAAAGGGAAGCCTTCCCCAGGTGAGGATCGAACTCACAACCTCGGCATAGCCACAAGCACTGCTCTATAAGTACCGCGCGCTAACCAATTGCGCTACTGGGGACCGACACTGCAGCTTGGAATCATTATTTTACCGTAAAAGCAAACGCGTTTGATTAAAAATAGGGAAGCCTTCCCCAGGTGAGGATCGAACTCACAACCTCGGCATAGCCACAAGCACTGCTCTATAAGTACCGCGCGCTAACCAATTGCGCTACTGGGGACCGACACTGCAGCTTGGAAACATTATTTTACCGTAAAAGCTAACGCGTTTGATTAAAAAAAGGGAATCCTTCCCCAGGTGAGGATCGAACTCACAACCTCGGCATAGCCACAAGCACTGCTCTATAAATACCGCGCGCTAACCAATTGCGCCACTGGGGACCGACACTGCAGCTTGGAATCATTATTTTACCGTAAAAGCCAACGCGTTTGATTAAAAAATTGAAGCCTTCCCCAGGTGAGGATCGAACTCACAACCTCGGCATAGCCACAAGCACTGCTCTATAAGTACCGCGCGCTAACCAATTGCGCCACTGGGGACCGACACTGCAGCTTGGAATCATTATTTTACCGTAAAAGCAAACGCGTTTGATTAAAAAAAGGGAAGCCTTCCCCAGGTGAGGATCGAACTCAAAACCTCGGCATAGCCACAAGCACTGCTCTATAAGTACCGCGCGCTAACCAATTGCGCCACTGGGGACCGACACTGCAGCTTGGAATCATTATTTTACCGTAAAAGCCAACGCGTTTGATTAAAAAGGGAAGCCTTCCCCAGGTGAGGATCGAACTCACAACCTCGGCATAGCCACAAGCACTGCTCTATAAGTACCGCGCGCTAACCAATTGCGCCACTGGGGACCGACACTGCAGCTTGGAATCATTATTTTACCGTAAAAGCCAACGCGTTTGATTAAAAAGGGAAGCCTTCCCCAGGTGAGGATCGAACTCACAACCTCGGCATAGCCACAAGCACTGCTCTATAAGTACCGCGCGCTAACCAATTGCGCCACTGGGGACCGACACTGCAGCTTGGAATCATTATTTTACCGTAAAAGAAAACGCGTTTGATTAAAAATAGGGAAGCCTTCCCCAGGTGAGGATCGAACTCACAACCTCGGCATAGCCACAAGCACTGCTCTATAAGTACTTCGCGCTAACCAATTGCGCTACTGGGGACCGACACTGCAGCTTGGAATCATTATTTTACCGTAAAAGCAAACGCGTTTGATTTAAAATAGGGAAGCCTTCCCCAGGTGAGGATCGAACTCACAACCTCGGCATAGCCACAAGCACTGCTCTATAAGTACCGCGCGCTAACCAATTGCGCTACTGGGGACCGACACTGCAGCTTGGAATCATTATTTTACCGTAAAAGCAAACGCGTTTGATTAAAAAAAGGGAAGCCTTCCCCAGGTGAGGATCGAACTCACAACCTCGGCATAGCCACAAGCACTGCTCTATAAGTACCGCGCGCTAACCAATTGCGCTACTGGGGACCGACACTGCAGCTTGGAATCATTATTTTACAGTAAAAGCAAACGCGTTTGATTAAAAATAGGGAAGCCTTCCCCAGGTGAGGATCGAACTCACAACCTCGGCATAGCCACACGCACTGCTCTATAAGTACCGCGCGCTAACCAATTGCGCTACTGGGGACCGACACTGCAGCTTGGAATCATTATTTTACCGTAAAAGCTAACGCGTTTGATTAAAAAAAGGGAAGCCTTCCCCAGGTGAGGATCGAACTCACAACCTCGGCATAGCCACAAGCACTGCTCTATAAATACCGCGCGCTAACCAATTGCGCCACTGGGGACCGACACTGCAGCTTGGAATCATTATTTTACCGTAAAAGCCAACGCGTTTGATTAAAAAAATTAAGCCTTCCCCAGGTGAGGATCGAACTCACAACCTCGGCATAGCCACAAGCACTGCTCTATAAGTACCGCGCGCTAACCAATTGCGCCACTGGGGACCGACACTGCAGCTTGGAATCATTATTTTACCGTAAAAGAAAACGCGTTTGATTAAAAAAAGGGAAGCCTTCCCCAGGTGAGGATCGAACTCACAACCTCGGCATAGCCACAAGCACTGCTCTATAAGTACCGCGCGCTAACCAATTGCGCTACTGGGGACCGACACTGCAGCTTGGAATCATTATTTTACCGTAAAAGCAAACGCGTTTGATTAAAAATAGGGAAGCCTTCCCCAGGTGAGGATCGAACTCACAACCTCGGCATAGCCACACGCACTGCTCTATAAGTACCGCGCGCTAACCAATTGCGCTACTGGGGACCGACACTGCAGCTTGGAATCATTATTTTACCGTAAAAGCTAACGCGTTTGATTAAAAAAAGGGAAGCCTTCCCCAGGTGAGGATCGAACTCACAACCTCGGCATAGCCACAAGCACTGCTCTATAAATACCGCGCGCTAACCAATTGCGCCACTGGGGACCGACACTGCAGCTTGGAATCATTATTTTACCGTAAAAGCCAACGCGTTTGATTAAAAAAATTAAGCCTTCCCCAGGTGAGGATCGAACTCACAACCTCGGCATAGCCACAAGCACTGCTCTATAAGTACCGCGCGCTAACCAATTGCGCCACTGGGGACCGACACTGCAGCTTGGAATCATTATTTTACCGTAAAAGCAAACGCGTTTGATTAAAAAAAGGGAAGCCTTCCCCAGGTGAGGATCGAACTCACAACCTCGGCATAGCCACAAGCACTGCTCTATAAGTACCGCGCGCTAACCAATTGCGCCACTGGGGACCGACACTGCAGCTTGGAATCATTATTTTACCGTAAAAGCCAACGCGTTTGATTAAAAATAGGGAAGCCTTCCCCAGGTGAGGATCGAACTCACAACCTCGGCATAGCCACAAGCACTGCTCTATAAGTACCGCGCGCTAACCAATTGCGCTACTGGGGACCGACACTGCAGCTTGGAATCATTATTTTACCGTAAAAGCTAACGCGTTTGATTAAAAAAAGGGAAGCCTTCCCCAGGTGAGGATCGAACTCACAACCTCGGCATAGCCACAAGCACTGCTCTATAAGTACCGCGCGCTAACCAATTGCGCCACTGGGGACCGACACTGCAGCTTGGAATCATTATTTTACCGTAAAAGCAAACGCGTTTGATTAAAAAAAGGGAAGCCTTCCCCAGGTGAGGATCGAACTCACAACCTCGGCATAGCCACAAGCACTGCTCTATAAGTACCGCGCGCTAACCAATTGCGCCACTGGGGACCGACACTGCAGCTTGGAATCATTATTTTACCGTAAAAGCCAACGCGTTTGATTAAAAAGGGAAGCCTTCCCCAGGTGAGGATCGAACTCACAACCTCGGCATAGCCACAAGCACTGCTCTATAAGTACCGCGCGCTAACCAATTGCGTGACTGGGGACCGACACTGCAGCTTGGAATCATTATTTTACCGTAAAAGAAAACGCGTTTGATTAAAAAAAGGGAAGCCTTCCCCAGGTGAGGATCGAACTCACAACCTCGGAATAGCCACAAGCACTGCTCTATAAGTACCGCGCGCTAACCAATTGCGCTACTGGGGACCGACACTGCAGCTTGGAATCATTATTTTACCGTAAAAGCAAACGCGTTTGATTAAAAATAGGGAAGCCTTCCCCAGGTGAGGATCGAACTCACAACCTCGGCATAGCCACAAGCACTGCTCTATAAGTACCGCGCGCTAACCAATTGCGCTACTGGGGACCGACACTGCAGCTTGGAATCATTATTTTACCGTAAAAGCTAACGCGTTTGATTAAAAAAAGGGAAGCCTTCCCCAGGTGAGGATCGAACTCACAACTTCGGCATAGCCACAAGCACTGCTCTATAAATACTGCGCGCTAACCAATTGCGCCACTGGGGACCGACACTGCAGCTTGGAATCATTATTTTACCGTAAAAGCCAACGCGTTTGATTAAAAAATTGAAGCCTTCCCCAGGTGAGGATCGAACTCACAACCTCGGCATAGCCACAAGCACTGCTCTATAAGTACCGCGCGCTAACCAATTGCGCCACTGGGGACCGACACTGCAGCTTGGAATCATTATTTTACCGTAAAAGCAAACGCGTTTGATTAAAAAAAGGGAAGCCTTCCCCAGGTGAGGATCGAACTCACAACCTCGGCATAGCCACAAGCACTGCTCTATAAGTACCGCTCGCTAACCAATTGCGCCACTGGGGACCGACACTGCAGCTTGGAATCATTATTTTACCGTAAAAGAAAACGCGTTTGATTAAAAAAAGGGAAGCCTTCCCCAGGTGAGGATCGAACTCACAACCTCGGCATAGCCACAAGCACTGCTCTATAAGTACCGCGCGCTAACCAATTGCGCTACTGGGGACCGACACTGCAGCTTGGAATCATTATTTTACCGTAAAAGCAAACGCGTTTGATTAAAAAGGGAAGCCTTCCCCAGGTGAGGATCGAACTCACAACCTCGGCATAGCCACAAGCACTGCTCTATAAGTACCGCGCGCTAACCAATTGCGCCACTGGGGACCGACACTGCAGCTTGGAATCATTATTTTACCGTAAAAGAAAACGCGTTTGATTAAAAAAAGGGAAGCCTTCCCCAGGTGAGGATCGAACTCACAACCTCGGAATAGCCACAAGCACTGCTCTATAAGTACCGCGCGCTAACCAATTGCGCTACTGGGGACCGACACTGCAGCTTGGAATCATTATTTTACCGTAAAAGCAAACGCGTTTGATTAAAAATAGGGAAGCCTTCCCCAGGTGAGGATCGAACTCACAACCTCGGCATAGCCACAAGCACTGCTCTATAAGTACCGCGCGCTAACCAATTGCGCTACTGGGGACCGACACTGCAGCTTGGAATCATTATTTTACCGTAAAAGCTAACGCGTTTGATTAAAAAAAGGGAAGCCTTCCCCAGGTGAGGATCGAACTCACAACTTCGGCATAGCCACAAGCACTGCTCTATAAATACCGCGCGCTAACCAATTGCGCCACTGGGGACCGACACTGCAGCTTGGAATCATTATTTTACCGTAAAAGCCAACGCGTTTGATTAAAAAATTGAAGCCTTCCCCAGGTGAGGATCGAACTCACAACCTCGGCATAGCCACAAGCACTGCTCTATAAGTACCGCGCGCTAACCAATTGCGCCACTGGGGACCGACACTGCAGCTTGGAATCATTATTTTACCGTAAAAGCAAACGCGTTTGATTAAAAAAAGGGAAGCCTTCCCCAGGTGAGGATCGAACTCACAACCTCGGCATAGCCACAAGCACTGCTCTATAAGTACCGCTCGCTAACCAATTGCGCCACTGGGGACCGACACTGCAGCTTGGAATCATTATTTTACCGTAAAAGAAAACGCGTTTGATTAAAAAAAGGGAAGCCTTCCCCAGGTGAGGATCGAACTCACAACCTCGGCATAGCCACAAGCACTGCTCTATAAGTACCGCGCGCTAACCAATTGCGCCACTGGGGACCGACACTGCAGCTTGGAATCATTATTTTACCGTAAAAGCCAACGCGTTTGATTAAAAAGGGAAGCCTTCCCCAGGTGAGGATCGAACTCACAACCTCGGCATAGCCACAAGCACTGCTCTATAAGTACCGCGCGCTAACCAATTGCGCCACTGGGGACCGACACTGCAGCTTGGAATCATTATTTTACCGTAAAAGAAAACGCGTTTGATTAAAAAAAGGGAAGCCTTCCCCAGGTGAGGATCGAACTCACAACCTCGGAATAGCCACAAGCACTGCTCTATAAGTACCGCGCGCTAACCAATTGCGCTACTGGGGACCGACACTGCAGCTTGGAATCATTATTTTACCGTAAAAGCAAACGCGTTTGATTAAAAATAGGGAAGCCTTCCCCAGGTGAGGATCGAACTCACAACCTCGGCATAGCCACAAGCACTGCTCTATAAGTACCGCGCGCTAACCAATTGCGCTACTGGGGACCGACACTGCAGCTTGGAATCATTATTTTACCGTAAAAGCTAACGCGTTTGATTAAAAAAAGGGAAGCCTTCCCCAGGTGAGGATCGAACTCACAACTTCGGCATAGCCACAAGCACTGCTCTATAAATACCGCGCGCTAACCAATTGCGCCACTGGGGACCGACACTGCAGCTTGGAATAATTATTTTACCGTAAAAGCCAACGCGTTTGATTAAAAAATTGAAGCCTTCCCCAGGTGAGGATCGAACTCACAACCTCGGCATAGCCACAAGCACTGCTCTATAAGTACCGCGCGCTAACCAATTGCGCCACTGGGGACCGACACTGCAGCTTGGAATCATTATTTTACCGTAAAAGCAAACGCGTTTGATTAAAAAAAGGGAAGCCTTCCCCAGGTGAGGATCGAACTCACAACCTCGGCATAGCCACAAGCACTGCTCTATAAGTACCGCTCGCTAACCAATTGCGCCACTGGGGACCGACACTGCAGCTTGGAATCATTATTTTACCGTAAAAGAAAACGCGTTTGATTAAAAAAAGGGAAGCCTTCCCCAGGTGAGGATCGAACTCACAACCTCGGCATAGCCACAAGCACTGCTCTATAAGTACCGCGCGCTAACCAATTGCGCTACTGGGGACCGACACTGCAGCTTGGAATCATTATTTTACCGTAAAAGCAAACGCGTTTGATTAAAAATAGGGAAGCCTTCCCCAGGTGAGGATCGAACTCACAACCTCGGCATAGCCACAAGCACTGCTCTATAAGTACCGCGCGCTAACCAATTGCGCTACTGGGGACCGACACTGCAGCTTGGAAACATTATTTTACCGTAAAAGCTAACGCGTTTGATTAAAAAAAGGGAATCCTTCCCCAGGTGAGGATCGAACTCACAACCTCGGCATAGCCACAAGCACTGCTCTATAAATACCGCGCGCTAACCAATTGCGCCACTGGGGACCGACACTGCAGCTTGGAATCATTATTTTACCGTAAAAGCCAACGCGTTTGATTAAAAAATTGAAGCCTTCCCCAGGTGAGGATCGAACTCACAACCTCGGCATAGCCACAAGCACTGCTCTATAAGTACCGCGCGCTAACCAATTGCGCCACTGGGGACCGACACTGCAGCTTGGAATCATTATTTTACCGTAAAAGCAAACGCGTTTGATTAAAAAAAGGGAAGCCTTCCCCAGGTGAGGATCGAACTCAAAACCTCGGCATAGCCACAAGCACTGCTCTATAAGTACCGCGCGCTAACCAATTGCGCCACTGGGGACCGACACTGCAGCTTGGAATCATTATTTTACCGTAAAAGCCAACGCGTTTGATTAAAAAGGGAAGCCTTCCCCAGGTGAGGATCGAACTCACAACCTCGGCATAGCCACAAGCACTGCTCTATAAGTACCGCGCGCTAACCAATTGCGCCACTGGGGACCGACACTGCAGCTTGGAATCATTATTTTACCGTAAAAGCCAACGCGTTTGATTAAAAAGGGAAGCCTTCCCCAGGTGAGGATCGAACTCACAACCTCGGCATAGCCACAAGCACTGCTCTATAAGTACCGCGCGCTAACCAATTGCGCCACTGGGGACCGACACTGCAGCTTGGAATCATTATTTTACCGTAAAAGAAAACGCGTTTGATTAAAAATAGGGAAGCCTTCCCCAGGTGAGGATCGAACTCACAACCTCGGCATAGCCACAAGCACTGCTCTATAAGTACTTCGCGCTAACCAATTGCGCTACTGGGGACCGACACTGCAGCTTGGAATCATTATTTTACCGTAAAAGCAAACGCGTTTGATTTAAAATAGGGAAGCCTTCCCCAGGTGAGGATCGAACTCACAACCTCGGCATAGCCACAAGCACTGCTCTATAAGTACCGCGCGCTAACCAATTGCGCTACTGGGGACCGACACTGCAGCTTGGAATCATTATTTTACCGTAAAAGCAAACGCGTTTGATTAAAAAAAGGGAAGCCTTCCCCAGGTGAGGATCGAACTCACAACCTCGGCATAGCCACAAGCACTGCTCTATAAGTACCGCGCGCTAACCAATTGCGCTACTGGGGACCGACACTGCAGCTTGGAATCATTATTTTACAGTAAAAGCAAACGCGTTTGATTAAAAATAGGGAAGCCTTCCCCAGGTGAGGATCGAACTCACAACCTCGGCATAGCCACACGCACTGCTCTATAAGTACCGCGCGCTAACCAATTGCGCTACTGGGGACCGACACTGCAGCTTGGAATCATTATTTTACCGTAAAAGCTAACGCGTTTGATTAAAAAAAGGGAAGCCTTCCCCAGGTGAGGATCGAACTCACAACCTCGGCATAGCCACAAGCACTGCTCTATAAATACCGCGCGCTAACCAATTGCGCCACTGGGGACCGACACTGCAGCTTGGAATCATTATTTTACCGTAAAAGCCAACGCGTTTGATTAAAAAAATTAAGCCTTCCCCAGGTGAGGATCGAACTCACAACCTCGGCATAGCCACAAGCACTGCTCTATAAGTACCGCGCGCTAACCAATTGCGCCACTGGGGACCGACACTGCAGCTTGGAATCATTATTTTACCGTAAAAGAAAACGCGTTTGATTAAAAAAAGGGAAGCCTTCCCCAGGTGAGGATCGAACTCACAACCTCGGCATAGCCACAAGCACTGCTCTATAAGTACCGCGCGCTAACCAATTGCGCTACTGGGGACCGACACTGCAGCTTGGAATCATTATTTTACCGTAAAAGCAAACGCGTTTGATTAAAAATAGGGAAGCCTTCCCCAGGTGAGGATCGAACTCACAACCTCGGCATAGCCACACGCACTGCTCTATAAGTACCGCGCGCTAACCAATTGCGCTACTGGGGACCGACACTGCAGCTTGGAATCATTATTTTACCGTAAAAGCTAACGCGTTTGATTAAAAAAAGGGAAGCCTTCCCCAGGTGAGGATCGAACTCACAACCTCGGCATAGCCACAAGCACTGCTCTATAAATACCGCGCGCTAACCAATTGCGCCACTGGGGACCGACACTGCAGCTTGGAATCATTATTTTACCGTAAAAGCCAACGCGTTTGATTAAAAAAATTAAGCCTTCCCCAGGTGAGGATCGAACTCACAACCTCGGCATAGCCACAAGCACTGCTCTATAAGTACCGCGCGCTAACCAATTGCGCCACTGGGGACCGACACTGCAGCTTGGAATCATTATTTTACCGTAAAAGCAAACGCGTTTGATTAAAAAAAGGGAAGCCTTCCCCAGGTGAGGATCGAACTCACAACCTCGGCATAGCCACAAGCACTGCTCTATAAGTACCGCGCGCTAACCAATTGCGCCACTGGGGACCGACACTGCAGCTTGGAATCATTATTTTACCGTAAAAGCCAACGCGTTTGATTAAAAATAGGGAAGCCTTCCCCAGGTGAGGATCGAACTCACAACCTCGGCATAGCCACAAGCACTGCTCTATAAGTACCGCGCGCTAACCAATTGCGCTACTGGGGACCGACACTGCAGCTTGGAATCATTATTTTACCGTAAAAGCTAACGCGTTTGATTAAAAAAAGGGAAGCCTTCCCCAGGTGAGGATCGAACTCACAACCTCGGCATAGCCACAAGCACTGCTCTATAAGTACCGCGCGCTAACCAATTGCGCCACTGGGGACCGACACTGCAGCTTGGAATCATTATTTTACCGTAAAAGCAAACGCGTTTGATTAAAAAAAGGGAAGCCTTCCCCAGGTGAGGATCGAACTCACAACCTCGGCATAGCCACAAGCACTGCTCTATAAGTACCGCGCGCTAACCAATTGCGCCACTGGGGACCGACACTGCAGCTTGGAATCATTATTTTACCGTAAAAGCCAACGCGTTTGATTAAAAAGGGAAGCCTTCCCCAGGTGAGGATCGAACTCACAACCTCGGCATAGCCACAAGCACTGCTCTATAAGTACCGCGCGCTAACCAATTGCGTGACTGGGGACCGACACTGCAGCTTGGAATCATTATTTTACCGTAAAAGAAAACGCGTTTGATTAAAAAAAGGGAAGCCTTCCCCAGGTGAGGATCGAACTCACAACCTCGGAATAGCCACAAGCACTGCTCTATAAGTACCGCGCGCTAACCAATTGCGCTACTGGGGACCGACACTGCAGCTTGGAATCATTATTTTACCGTAAAAGCAAACGCGTTTGATTAAAAATAGGGAAGCCTTCCCCAGGTGAGGATCGAACTCACAACCTCGGCATAGCCACAAGCACTGCTCTATAAGTACCGCGCGCTAACCAATTGCGCTACTGGGGACCGACACTGCAGCTTGGAATCATTATTTTACCGTAAAAGCTAACGCGTTTGATTAAAAAAAGGGAAGCCTTCCCCAGGTGAGGATCGAACTCACAACTTCGGCATAGCCACAAGCACTGCTCTATAAATACTGCGCGCTAACCAATTGCGCCACTGGGGACCGACACTGCAGCTTGGAATCATTATTTTACCGTAAAAGCCAACGCGTTTGATTAAAAAATTGAAGCCTTCCCCAGGTGAGGATCGAACTCACAACCTCGGCATAGCCACAAGCACTGCTCTATAAGTACCGCGCGCTAACCAATTGCGCCACTGGGGACCGACACTGCAGCTTGGAATCATTATTTTACCGTAAAAGCAAACGCGTTTGATTAAAAAAAGGGAAGCCTTCCCCAGGTGAGGATCGAACTCACAACCTCGGCATAGCCACAAGCACTGCTCTATAAGTACCGCTCGCTAACCAATTGCGCCACTGGGGACCGACACTGCAGCTTGGAATCATTATTTTACCGTAAAAGAAAACGCGTTTGATTAAAAAAAGGGAAGCCTTCCCCAGGTGAGGATCGAACTCACAACCTCGGCATAGCCACAAGCACTGCTCTATAAGTACCGCGCGCTAACCAATTGCGCTACTGGGGACCGACACTGCAGCTTGGAATCATTATTTTACCGTAAAAGCAAACGCGTTTGATTAAAAATTGGGAAGCCTTCCCCAGGTGAGGATCGAACTCACAACCTCGGCATAGCCACAAGCACTGCTCTATAAGTACCGCGCGCTAACCAATTGCGCTACTGGGGACCGACACTGCAGCTTGGAAACATTATTTTACCGTAAAAGCTAACGCGTTTGATTAAAAAAAGGGAAGCCTTCCCCAGGTGAGGATCGAACTCACAACCTCGGCATAGCCACAAGCACTGCTCTATAAATACCGCGCGCTAACCAATTGCGCCACTGGGGACCGACACTGCAGCTTGGAATCATTATTTTACCGTAAAAGCCAACGCGTTTGATTAAAAAATTGAAGCCTTCCCCAGGTGAGGATCGAACTCACAACCTCGGCATAGCCACAAGCACTGCTCTATAAGTACCGCGCGCTAACCAATTGCGCCACTGGGGACCGACACTGCAGCTTGGAATCATTATTTTACCGTAAAAGCAAACGCGTTTGATTAAAAAGGGAAGCCTTCCCCAGGTGAGGATCGAACTCACAACCTCGGCATAGCCACAAGCACTGCTCTATAAGTACCGCGCGCTAACCAATTGCGCCACTGGGGACCGACACTGCAGCTTGGAATCATTATTTTACCGTAAAAGCCAACGCGTTTGATTAAAAAGGGAAGCCTTCCCCAGGTGAGGATCGAACTCACAACCTCGGCATAGCCACAAGCACTGCTCTATAAGTACCGCGCGCTAACCAATTGCGCCACTGGGGACCGACACTGCAGCTTGGAATCATTATTTTACCGTAAAAGAAAACGCGTTTGATTAAAAATAGGGAAGCCTTCCCCAGGTGAGGATCGAACTCACAACCTCGGCATAGCCACAAGCACTGCTCTATAAGTACTTCGCGCTAACCAATTGCGCTACTGGGGACCGACACTGCAGCTTGGAATCATTATTTTACCGTAAAAGCAAACGCGTTTGATTTAAAATAGGGAAGCCTTCCCCAGGTGAGGATCGAACTCACAACCTCGGCATAGCCACAAGCACTGCTCTATAAGTACCGCGCGCTAACCAATTGCGCTACTGGGGACCGACACTGCAGCTTGGAATCATTATTTTACCGTAAAAGCAAACGCGTTTGATTAAAAAAAGGGAAGCCTTCCCCAGGTGAGGATCGAACTCACAACCTCGGCATAGCCACAAGCACTGCTCTATAAGTACCGCGCGCTAACCAATTGCGCCACTGGGGACCGACACTGCAGCTTGGAATCATTATTTTACCGTAAAAGCAAACGCGTTTGATTAAAAATAGGGAAGCCTTCCCCAGGTGAGGATCGAACTCACAACCTCGGCATAGCCACAAGCACTGCTCTATAAGTACCGCGCGCTAACCAATTGCGCTACTGGGGACCGACACTGCAGCTTGGAATCATTATTTTACCGTAAAAGAAAACGCGTTTGATTAAAAATAGGGAAGCCTTCCCCAGGTGAGGATCGAACTCACAACCTCGGCATAGCCACAAGCACTGCTCTATAAGTACTTCGCGCTAACCAATTGCGCTACTGGGGACCGACACTGCAGCTTGGAATCATTATTTTACCGTAAAAGCAAACGCGTTTGATTAAAAAAAGGGAAGCCTTCCCCAGGTGAGGATCGGACTCACAACCTCGGCATAGCCACAAGCACTGCTCTATAAGTACCGCGCGCTAACCAATTGCGCCACTGGGGACCGACACTGCAGCTTGGAATCATTATTTTACCGTAAAAGCAAACGCGTTTGATTAAAAATAGGGAAGCCTTCCCCAGGTGAGGATCGAACTCACAACCTCGGCATAGCCACAAGCACTGCTCTATAAGTACCGCGCGCTAACCAATTGCGCTACTGGGGACCGACACTGCAGCTTGGAATCATTATTTTACCGTAAAAGAAAACGCGTTTGATTAAAAAAAGGGAAGCCTTCCCCAGGTGAGGATCGAACTCACAACCTCGGCATAGCCACAAGCACTGCTCTATAAGTACCGCGCGCTAACCAATTGCGCTACTGGGGACCGACACTGCAGCTTGGAATCATTATTTTACCGTAAAAGCAAACGCGTTTGATTAAAAATAGGGAAGCCTTCCCCAGGTGAGGATCGAACTCACAACCTCGGCATAGCCACAAGCACTGCTCTATAAGTACCGCGCGCTAACCAATTGCGCTGCTGGGGACCGACACTGCAGCTTGGAATCATTATTTTACCGTAAAAGAAAACGCGTTTGATTAAAAAAGGGAAGCCTTCCCCAGGTGAGGATCGAACTCACAACCTCGGCATAGCCACAAGCACTGCTCTATAAGTACCGCGCGCTAACCAATTGCGCTACTGGGGACCGACACTGCAGCTTGGAATCATTATTTTACCGTAAAAGCAAACGCGTTTGATTAAACAAAGGGAAGCCTTCCCCATTTGAGGATCGAACTCACAACCTCGGCATAGCCACAAGCACTGCTCAATAAGCACCGCGCGCTAACCAATTGCGCCACTGGGGACCGACACTGCAGCTTGGAATCATTATTTTACCGTAAAAGAAAACGCGTTTGATTAAAAAAAGGGAAGCCTTCCCCAGGTGAGGATCGAACTCACAACCTCGGCATAGCCACAAGCACTGCTCTATAAGTACCGCGCGCTAACCAATTGCGCTACTGGGGACCGACACTGCAGCTTGGAATCATTATTTTACCGTAAAAGCAAACGCGTTTGATTAAAAATAGGGAAGCCTTCCCCAGGTGAGGATCGAACTCACAACCTCGGCATAGCCACACGCACTGCTCTATAAGTACCGCGCGCTAACCAATTGCGCTACTGGGGACCGACACTGCAGCTTGGAATCATTATTTTACCGTAAAAGCTAACGCGTTTGATTAAAAAAAGGGAAGCCTTTCCCAGGTGAGGATCGAACTCACAACCTCGGCATAGCCACAAGCACTGCTCTATAAATACCGCGCGCTAACCAATTGCGCCACTGGGGACCGACACTGCAGCTTGGAATCATTATTTTACCGTAAAAGCCAACGCGTTTGATTAAAAAAATTAAGCCTTCCCCAGGTGAGGATCGAACTCACAACCTCGGCATAGCCACAAGCACTGCTCTATAAGTACCGCGCGCTAACCAATTGCGCCACTGGGGACCGACACTGCAGCTTGGAATCATTATTTTACCGTAAAAGCAAACGCGTTTGATTAAAAATAGGGAAGCCTTCCCCAGGTGAGGATCGAACTCACAACCTCGGCATAGCCACAAGCACTGCTCTATAAGTACCGCGCGCTAACCAATTGCGCTACTGGGGACCGACACAGCAGCTTGGAATCATTATTTTACCGTAAAAGCTAACGCGTTTGATTAAAAAAAGGGAAGCCTTCCCCAGGTGAGGATCGAACTCACAACTTCGGCATAGCCACAAGCACTGCTCTATAAGTACCGCGCGCTAACCAATTGCGCCACTGGGGACCGACACAGCAGCTTGGAATCATTATTTTACCGTAAAAGCCAACGCGTTTGATTAAAAAATTGAAGCCTTCCCCAGGTGAGGATCGAACTCACAACCTCGGCATAGCCACAAGCACTGCTCTATAAGTACCGCGCGCTAACCAATTGCGCCACTGGGGACCGACACTGCAGCTTGGAATCATTATTTTACCGTAAAAGCAAACGCGTTTGATTAAAAATAGGGAAGCCTTCCCCAGGTGAGGATCGAACTCACAACCTCGGCATAGCCACAAGCACTGCTCTATAAGTACCGCGCGCTAACCAATTGCGCTACTGGGGACCGACACTGCAGCTTGGAATCATTATTTTACCGTAAAAGCAAACGCGTTTGATTAAAAATAGGGAAGCCTTCCCCAGGTGAGGATCGAACTCACAACCTCGGCATAGCCACAAGCACTGCTCTATAAGTACCGCGCGCTAACCAATTGCGCTACTGGGGACCGACACTGCAGCTTGGAATCATTATTTTACCGTAAAAGCTAACGCGTTTGATTAAAAAAAGGGAAGCCTTCCCCAGGTGAGGATCGAACTCACAACCTCGGCATAGCCACAACCACTGCTCTATAAATACCGCGCGCTAACCAATTGCGCCACTGGGGACCGACACTGCAGCTTGGAATCATTATTTTACCGTAAAAGCCAACGCGTTTGATTAAAAAATTGAAGCCTTCCCCAGGTGAGGATCGAACTCACAACCTCGGCATAGCCACAAGCACTGCTCTATAAGTACCGCGCGCTAACCAATTGCGCCACTGGGGACCGACACTGCAGCTTGGAATCATTATTTTACCGTAAAAGAAAACGCGTTTGATTAAAAAAAGGGAAGCCTTCCCCAGGTGAGGATCGAACTCACAACCTCGGCATAGCCACAAGCACTGCTCTATAAGTACCGCGCGCTAACCAATTGCGCTACTGGGGACCGACACTGCAGCTTGGAATCATTATTTTACCGTAAAAGCAAACGCGTTTGATTAAAAATAGGGAAGCCTTCCCCAGGTGAGGATCGAACTCACAACCTCGGCATAGCCACACGCACTGCTCTATAAGTACCGCGCGCTAACCAATTGCGCTACTGGGGACCGACACTGCAGCTTGGAATCATTATTTTACCGTAAAAGCTAACGCGTTTGATTAAAAAAAGGGAAGCCTTCCCCAGGTGAGGATCGAACTCACAACCTCGGCATAGCCACAAGCACTGCTCTATAAATACCGCGCGCTAACCAATTGCGCCACTGGGGACCGACACTGCAGCTTGGAATCATTATTTTACCGTAAAAGCCAACGCGTTTGATTAAAAAAATTAAGCCTTCCCCAGGTGAGGATCGAACTCACAACCTCGGCATAGCCACAAGCACTGCTCTATAAGTACCGCGCGCTAACCAATTGCGCCACTGGGGACCGACACTGCAGCTTGGAATCATTATTTTACCGTAAAAGAAAACGCGTTTGATTAAAAAAAGGGAAGCCTTCCCCAGGTGAGGATCGAACTCACAACCTCGGCATAGCCACAAGCACTGCTCTATAAGTACCGCGCGCTAACCAATTGCGCTACTGGGGACCGACACTGCAGCTTGGAATCATTATTTTACCGTAAAAGCAAACGCGTTTGATTAAAAATAGGGAAGCCTTCCCCAGGTGAGGATCGAACTCACAACCTCGGCATAGCCACACGCACTGCTCTATAAGTACCGCGCGCTAACCAATTGCGCTACTGGGGACCGACACTGCAGCTTGGAATCATTATTTTACCGTAAAAGCTAACGCGTTTGATTAAAAAAAGGGAAGCCTTCCCCAGGTGAGGATCGAACTCACAACCTCGGCATAGCCACAAGCACTGCTCTATAAATACCGCGCGCTAACCAATTGCGCCACTGGGGACCGACACTGCAGCTTGGAATCATTATTTTACCGTAAAAGCCAACGCGTTTGATTAAAAAAATTAAGCCTTCCCCAGGTGAGGATCGAACTCACAACCTCGGCATAGCCACAAGCACTGCTCTATAAGTACCGCGCGCTAACCAATTGCGCCACTGGGGACCGACACTGCAGCTTGGAATCATTATTTTACCGTAAAAGCAAACGCGTTTGATTAAAAAAAGGGAAGCCTTCCCCAGGTGAGGATCGAACTCACAACCTCGGCATAGCCACAAGCACTGCTCTATAAGTACCGCGCGCTAACCAATTGCGCCACTGGGGACCGACACTGCAGCTTGGAATCATTATTTTACCGTAAAAGCCAACGCGTTTGATTAAAAATAGGGAAGCCTTCCCCTGGTGAGGATCGAACTCACAACCTCGGCATAGCCACAAGCACTGCTCTATAAGTACCGCGCGCTAACCAATTGCGCTACTGGGGACCGACACTGCAGCTTGGAATCATTATTTTACCGTAAAAGCTAACGCGTTTGATTAAAAAAAGGGAAGCCTTCCCCAGGTGAGGATCGAACTCACAACCTCGGCATAGCCACAAGCACTGCTCTATAAGTACCGCGCGCTAACCAATTGCGCCACTGGGGACCGACACTGCAGCTTGGAATCATTATTTTACCGTAAAAGCAAACGCGTTTGATTAAAAAAAGGGAAGCCTTCCCCAGGTGAGGATCGAACTCACAACCTCGGCATAGCCACAAGCACTGCTCTATAAGTACCGCGCGCTAACCAATTGCGCCACTGGGGACCGACACTGCAGCTTGGAATCATTATTTTACCGTAAAAGCCAACGCGTTTGATTAAAAAGGGAAGCCTTCCCCAGGTGAGGATCGAACTCACAACCTCGGCATAGCCACAAGCACTGCTCTATAAGTACCGCGCGCTAACCATTTGCGCCACTAGGGACCGACACTGCAGCTTGGAATCATTATTTTACCGTAAAAGAAAACGCGTTTGATTAAAAAAAGGGAAGCCTTCCCCAGGTGAGGATCGAACTCACAACCTCGGAATAGCCACAAGCACTGCTCTATAAGTACCGCGCGCTAACCAATTGCGCTACTGGGGACCGACACTGCAGCTTGGAATCATTATTTTACCGTAAAAGCAAACGCGTTTGATTAAAAATAGGGAAGCCTTCCCCAGGTGAGGATCGAACTCACAACCTCGGCATAGCCACAAGCACTGCTCTATAAGTACCGCGCGCTAACCAATTGCGCTACTGGGAACCGACACTGCAGCTTGGAATCATTATTTTACCGTAAAAGCTAACGCGTTTGATTAAAAAAAGGGAAGCCTTCCCCAGGTGAGGATCGAACTCACAACCTCGGCATAGCCACAAGCACTGCTCTATAAATACCGCGCGCTAACCAATTGCGCCACTGGGGACCGACACTGCAGCTTGGAATCATTATTTTACCGTAAAAGCCAACGCGTTTGATTAAAAAATTGAAGCCTTCCCCAGGTGAGGATCGAACTCACAACCTCGGCATAGCCACAAGCACTGCTCTATAAGTACCGCGCGCTAACCAATTGCGCCACTGGGGACCGACACTGCAGCTTGGAATCATTATTTTACCGTAAAAGCAAACGCGTTTGATTAAAAAAAGGGAAGCCTTCCCCAGGTGAGGATCGAACTCAAAACCTCGGCATAGCCACAAGCACTGCTCTATAAGTACCGCGCGCTAACCAATTGCGCCACTGGGGACCGACACTGCAGCTTGGAATCATTATTTTACCGTAAAAGCCAACGCGTTTGATTAAAAAGGGAAGCCTTCCCCAGGTGAGGATCGAACTCACAACCTCGGCATAGCCACAAGCACTGCTCTATAAGTACCGCGCGCTAACCAATTGCGCCACTGGGGACCGACACTGCAGCTTGGAATCATTATTTTACCGTAAAAGCCAACGCGTTTGATTAAAAAGGGAAGCCTTCCCCAGGTGAGGATCGAACTCACAACCTCGGCATAGCCACAAGCACTGCTCTATAAGTACCGCGCGCTAACCAATTGCGCCACTGGGGACCGACACTGCAGCTTGGAATCATTATTTTACCGTAAAAGAAAACGCGTTTGATTAAAAATAGGGAAGCCTTCCCCAGGTGAGGATCGAACTCACAACCTCGGCATAGCCACAAGCACTGCTCTATAAGTACTTCGCGCTAACCAATTGCACTACTGGGGACCGACACTGCAGCTTGGAATCATTATTTTACCGTAAAAGCAAACGCGTTTGATTTAAAATAGGGAAGCCTTCCCCAGGTGAGGATCGAACTCACAACCTCGGCATAGCCACAAGCACTGCTCTATAAGTACCGCGCGCTAACCAATTGCGCTACTGGGGACCGACACTGCAGCTTGGAATCATTATTTTACCGTAAAAGCAAACGCGTTTGATTAAAAAAAGGGAAGCCTTCCCCAGGTGAGGATCGAACTCACAACCTCGGCATAGCCACAAGCACTGCTCTATAAGTACCGCGCGCTAACCAATTGCGCCACTGGGGACCGACACTGCAGCTTGGAATCATTATTTTACCGTAAAAGCAAACGCGTTTGATTAAAAATAGGGAAGCCTTCCCCAGGTGAGGATCGAACTCACAACCTCGGCATAGCCACAAGCACTGCTCTATAAGTACCGCGCGCTAACCAATATCGCTACTGGGGACCGACACTGCAGCTTGGAATCATTATTTTACCGTAAAAGCTAACGCGTTTGATTAAAAAAAGGGAAGCCTTCCCCAGGTGAGGATCGAACTCACAACTTCGGCATAGCCACAAGCACTGCTCTATAAATACCGCGCGCTAACCATTTGCGCCACTGGGGACCGACACTGCAGCTTGGAATCATTATTTTACCGTAAAAGCCAACGCGTTTGATTAAAAAATTGAAGCCTTCCCCAGGTGAGGATCGAACTCACAACCTCGGCATAGCCACAAGCACTGCTCTATAAGTACCGCGCGCTAACCAATTGCGCCACTGGGGACCGACACTGCAGCTTGGAATCATTATTTTACCGTAAAAGCAAACGCGTTTGATTAAAAAAAGGGAAGCCTTCCCCAGGTGAGGATCGAACTCACAACCTCGGCATAGCCACAAGCACTGCTCTATAAGTACCGCTCGCTAACCAATTGCGCCACTGGGGACCGACACTGCAGCTTGGAATCATTATTTTACCGTAAAAGAAAACGCGTTTGATTAAAAAAAGGGAAGCCTTCCCCAGGTGAGGATCGAACTCACAACCTCGGCATAGCCACAAGCACTGCTCTATAAGTACCGCGCGCTAACCAATTGCGCTACTGGGGACCGACACTGCAGCTTGGAATCATTATTTTACCGTAAAAGCAAACGCGTTTGATTAAAAATAGGGAAGCCTTCCCCAGGTGAGGATCGAACTCACAACCTCGGCATAGCCACAAGCACTGCTCTATAAGTACCGCGCGCTAACCAATTGCGCTACTGGGGACCGACACTGCAGCTTGGAATCATTATTTTACCGTAAAAGCTAACGCGTTTGATTAAAAAAAGGGAAGCCTTCCCCAGGTGAGGATCGAACTCACAACCTCGGCATAGCCACAAGCACTGCTCTATAAATACCGCGCGCTAACCAATTGCGCCACTGGGGACCGACACTGCAGCTTGGAATCATTATTTTACCGTAAAAGCCAACGCGTTTGATTAAAAAATTGAAGCCTTCCCCAGATGAGGATCGAACTCACAACCTCGGCATAGCCACAAGCACTGCTCTATAAGTACCGCGCGCTAACCAATTGCGCCACTGGGGACCGACACTGCAGCTTGGAATCATTATTTTACCGTAAAAGCAAACGCGTTTGATTAAAAAAAGGGAAGCCTTCCCCAGGTGAGGATCGAACTCAAAACCTCGGCATAGCCACAAGCACTGCTCTATAAGTACCGCGCGCTAACCAATTGCGCCACTGGGGACCGACACTGCAGCTTGGAATCATTATTTTACCGTAAAAGCCAACGCGTTTGATTAAAAAGGGAAGCCTTCCCCAGGTGAGGATCGAACTCACAACCTCGGAATAGCCACAAGCACTGCTCTATAAGTACCGCGCGCTAACCAATTGCGCCACTGGGGACCGACACTGCAGCTTGGAATCATTATTTTACCGTAAAAGCCAACGCGTTTGATTAAAAAGGGAAGCCTTCCCCTGGTGAGGATCGAACTCACAACCTCGGCATAGCCACAAGCACTGCTCTATAAGTACCGCGCGCTAACCAATTGCGCCACTGGGGACCGACACTGCAGCTTGGAATCATTATTTTACCGTAAAAGAAAACGCGTTTGATTAAAAATAGGGAAGCCTTCCCCAGGTGAGGATCGAACTCACAACCTCGGCATAGCCACAAGCACTGCTCTATAAGTACTTCGCGCTAACCAATTGCGCTACTGGGGACAAACACTGCAGCTTGGAATCATTATTTTACCGTAAAAGCAAACGCGTTTGATTTAAAATAGGGAAGCCTTCCCCAGGTGAGGATCGAACTCACAACCTCGGCATAGCCACAAGCACTGCTCTATAAGTACCGCGCGCTAACCAATTGCGCTACTGGGGACCGACACTGCAGCTTGGAATCATTATTTTACCGTAAAAGCAAACGCGTTTGATTAAAAAAAGGGAAGCCTTCCCCAGGTGAGGATCGAACTCACAACCTCGGCATAGCCACAAGCACTGCTCTATAAGTACCGCGCGCTAACCAATTGCGCCACTGGGGACCGACACTGCAGCTTGGAATCATTATTTTACCGTAAAAGCCAACGCGTTTGATTAAAAAAGGGAAGCCTTCCCCAGGTGAGGATCGAACTCACAACCTCGGCATAGCCACAAGCACTGCTCTATAAGTACCGCGCGCTAACCAATTGCGCCACTGGGGACCGACACTGCAGCTTGGAATCATTATTTTACCGTAAAAGCCAACGCGTTTGATTAAAAAGGGAAGCCTTCCCCAGGTGAGGATCGAACTCACAACCTCGGCATAGCCACAAGCACTGCTCTATAAGTACCGCGCGCTAACCAATTGCGCCACTGGGGACCGACACTGCAGCTTGGAATCATTATTTTACCGTAAAAGCAAACGCGTTTGATTAAAAATTGGGAAGCCTTCCCCAGGTGAGGATCGAACTCACAACCTCGGCATAGCCACAAGCACTGCTCTATAAGTACCGCGCGCTAACCAATATCGCTACTGGGGACCGACACTGCAGCTTGGAATCATTATTTTACCGTAAAAGCTAACGCGTTTGATTAAAAAAAGGGAAGCCTTCCCCAGGTGAGGATCGAACTCACAACTTCGGCATAGCCACAAGCACTGCTCTATAAATACCGCGCGCTAACCAATTGCGCCACTGGGGACCGACACTGCAGCTTGGAATCATTATTTTACCGTAAAAGCCAACGCGTTTGATTAAAAAATTTAAGCCTTCCCCAGGTGAGGATCGAACTCACAACCTCGGCATAGCCACAAGCACTGCTCTATAAGTACCGCGCGCTAACCAATTGCGCCACTGGGGACCGACACTGCAGCTTGGAATCATTATTTTACCGTAAAAGCAAACGCGTTTGATTAAAAAAAGGGAAGCCTTCCCCAGGTGAGGATCGAACTCACAACCTCGGCATAGCCACAAGCACTGGTCTATAAGTACCGCTCGCTAACCAATTGCGCCACTGGGGACCGACACTGCAGCTTGGAATCATTATTTTACCGTAAAAGAAAACGCGTTTGATTAAAAAAAGGGAAGCCTTCCCCAGGTGAGGATCGAACTCACAACCTCGGCATAGCCACAAGCACTGCTCTATAAGTACCGCGCGCTAACCAATTGCGCTACTGGGGACCGACACTGCAGCTTGGAATCATTATTTTACCGTAAAAGCAAACGCGTTTGATTAAAAATAGGGAAGCCTTCCCCAGCTGAGGATCGAACTCACAACCTCGGCATAGCCACAAGCACTGCTCTATAAGTACCGCGCGCTAACCAATTGCGCTACTGGGGACCGACACTGCAGCTTGGAATCATTATTTTACCGTAAAAGCTAACGCGTTTGATTAAAAAAAGGGAAGCCTTCCCCAGGTGAGGATCGAACTCACAACCTCGGCATAGCCACAAGCACTGCTCTATAAATACCGCGCGCTAACCAATTGCGCCACTGGGGACCGACACTGCAGCTTGGAATCATTATTTTACCGTAAAAGCCAACGCGTTTGATTAAAAAATTGAAGCCTTCCCCAGATGAGGATCGAACTCACAACCTCGGCATAGCCACAAGCACTGCTCTATAAGTACCGCGCGCTAACCAATTGCGCCACTGGGGACCGACACTGCAGCTTGGAATCATTATTTTACCGTAAAAGCAAACGCGTTTGATTAAAAAAAGGGAAGCCTTCCCCAGGTGAGGATCGAACTCAAAACCTCGGCATAGCCACAAGCACTGCTCTATAAGTACCGCGCGCTAACCAATTGCGCCACTGGGGACCGACACTGCAGCTTGGAATCATTATTTTACCGTAAAAGCCAACGCGTTTGATTAAAAAGGGAAGCCTTCCCCAGGTGAGGATCGAACTCACAACCTCGGCATAGCCACAAGCACTGCTCTATAAGTACCGCGCGCTAACCAATTGCGCCACTGGGGACCGACACTGCAGCTTGGAATCATTATTTTACCGTAAAAGCCAACGCGTTTGATTAAAAAGGGAAGCCTTCCCCTGGTGAGGATCGAACTCACAACCTCGGCATAGCCACAAGCACTGCTCTATAAGTACCGCGCGCTAACCAATTGCGCCACTGGGGACCGACACTGCAGCTTGGAATCATTATTTTACCGTAAAAGAAAACGCGTTTGATTAAAAATAGGGAAGCCTTCCCCAGGTGAGGATCGAACTCACAACCTCGGCATAGCCACAAGCACTGCTCTATAAGTACTTCGCGCTAACCAATTGCGCTACTGGGGACCGACACTGCAGCTTGGAATCATTATTTTACCGTAAAAGCAAACGCGTTTGATTTAAAATAGGGAAGCCTTCCCCAGGTGAGGATCGAACTCACAACCTCGGCATAGCCACAAGCACTGCTCTATAAGTACCGCGCGCTAACCAATTGCGCTACTGGGGACCGACACTGCAGCTTGGAATCATTATTTTACCGTAAAAGCAAACGCGTTTGATTAAAAAAAGGGAAGCCTTCCCCAGGTGAGGATCGAACTCACAACCTCGGCATAGCCACAAGCACTGCTCTATAAGTACCGCGCGCTAACCAATTGCGCCACTGGGGACCGACACTGCAGCTTGGAATCATTATTTTACCGTAAAAGCCAACGCGTTTGATTAAAAAAGGGAAGCCTTCCCCAGGTGAGGATCGAACTCACAACCTCGGCATAGCCACAAGCACTGCTCTATAAGTACCGCGCGCTAACCAATTGCGCCACTGGGGACCGACACTGCAGCTTGGAATCATTATTTTACCGTAAAAGCCAACGCGTTTGATTAAAAAGGGAAGCCTTCCCCAGGTGAGGATCGAACTCACAACCTCGGCATAGCCACAAGCACTGCTCTATAAGTACCGCGCGCTAACCAATTGCGCCACTGGGGACCGACACTGCAGCTTGGAATCATTATTTTACCGTAAAAGCAAACGCGTTTGATTAAAAAAAGGGAAGCCTTCCCCAGGTGAGGATCGAACTCACAACCTCGGCATAGCCACAAGCACTGCTCTATAAGTACCGAGCGCTAACCAATTGCGACACTGGGGACCCACACTGCAGCTTGGAATCATTATTTTACCGTAAAAGCCAACGAATTTGATTAAAAAAGGGAAGCCTTCCCCAGGTGAGGATCGAACTCACAACCTCGGCATAGCCACAAGCACTGCTCTATAAGTACCGCGCGCTAACCAATTGCGCCACTGGGGACCGGCACTGCAGCTTGGAATCATTATTTTACCGTAAAAGCAAACGCGTTTGATTAAACAAAGGGAAGCCTTCCCCAGGTGAGGATCGAACTCACAACCTCGGCATAGCCACAAGCACTGCTCTATAAGTACCGCGCGCTAACCAATTGCGCCACTGGGGACCGACACTGCAGCTTGGAATCATTATTTTACCGTAAAAGCCAACGCGTTTGATTAAAAAGGGAAGCCTTCCCCAGGTGAGGATCGAACTCACAACCTCGGCATAGCCACAAGCACTGCTCTATAAGTACCGCGCGCTAACCAATTGCGCCACTGGGGACCGAAACTGCAGCTTGGAATCATTATTTTACCGTAAAAGCAAACGCGTTTGTTTAAAAAAAGGGAAGCCTTCCCCAGGTGAGGATCGAACTCACAACCTCGGCATAGCCACAAGCACTGCTCTATAAGTACCGCGCGCTAACCAATTGCGCCACTGGGGACCGACACTGCAGCTTGGAATCATTATTTTACCGTAAAAGCCAACGCGTTTGATTAAAAAGGGAAGCCTTCCCCAGGTGAGGATCGAACTCACAACCTCGGCATAGCCACAAGCACTGCTCTATAAGTACCGCGCGCTAACCAATTGCGCTACTGGGGACCGACACTGCAGCTTGGAATCATTATTTTACCGTAAAAGCAAACGCGTTTGATTAAAAATAGGGAAGCCTTCCCCAGGTGAGGATCGAACTCACAACCTCGGCATAGCCACAAGTACTGCTCTATAAGTACCGCGCGCTAACCAATTGCGCTACTGCGGACCGACACTGCAGCTTGGAATCATTATTTTACCGTAAAAGCTAACGCGTTTGATTAAAAAAAGGGAAGCCTTCCCCAGGTGAGGATCGAACTCACAACCTCGGCATAGCCACAAGCACTGCTCTATAAATACCGCGCGCTAACCAATTGCGCCACTGGGGACCGACACTGCAGCTTGGAATCATTATTTTACCGTAAAAGCCAACGCGTTTGATTAAAAAATTGAAGCCTTCCCCAGGTGAGGATCGAACTCACAACCTCGGCATAGCCACAAGCACTGCTCTATAAGTACCGCGCGCTAACCAATTGCGCCACTGGGGACCGACACTGCAGCTTGGAATCATTATTTTACCGTAAAAGAAAACGCGTTTGATTAAAAAAAGGGAAGCCTTCCCCAGGTGAGGATCGAACTCACAACCTCGGCATAGCCACAAGCACTGCTCTATAAGTACCGCGCGCTAACCAATTGCGCTACTGGGGACCGACACTGCAGCTTGGAATCATTATTTTACCGTAAAAGCAAACGCGTTTGATTAAAAATAGGGAAGCCTTCCCCAGGTGAGGATCGAACTCACAACCTCGGCATAGCCACACGCACTGCTCTATAAGTACCGCGCGCTAACCAATTGCGCTACTGGGGACCGACACTGCAGCTTGGAATCATTATTTTACCGTAAAAGCTAACGCGTTTGATTAAAAAAAGGGAAGCCTTCCCCAGGTGAGGATCGAACTCACAACCTCGGCATAGCCACAAGCACTGCTCTATAGATACCGCGCGCTAACCAATTGCGCCACTGGGGACCGACACTGCAGCTTGGAATCATTATTTTACCGTAAAAGCCAACGCGTTTGATTAAAAAAATTAAGCCTTCCTCAGGTGAGGATCGAACTCACAACCTCGGCATAGCCACAAGCACTGCTCTATAAGTACCGCGCGCTAACCAATTGCGCCACTGGGGACCGACACTGCAGCTTGGAATCATTATTTTACCGTAAAAGCAAACGCGTTTGATTAAAAAAAGGGAAGCCTTCCCCAGGTGAGGATCGAACTCACAACCTCGGCATAGCCACAAGCACTGCTCTATAAGTACCGCGCGCTAACCAATTGCGCCACTGGGGACCGACACTGCAGCTTGGAATCATTATTTTGCCGTAAAAGCCAACGCGTTTGATTAAAAATAGGGAAGCCTTCCCCAGGTGAGGATCGAACTCACAACCTCGGCATAGCCACAAGCACTGCTCTATAAGTACCGCGCGCTAACCAATTGCGCTACTGGGGACCGACACTGCAGCTTGGAATCATTATTTTACCGTAAAAGCTAACGCGTTTGATTAAAAAAAGGGAAGCCTTCCCCAGGTGAGGATCGAACTCACAACCTCGGCATAGCCACAAGCACTGCTCTATAAGTACCGCGCGCTAACCAATTGCGCCACTGGGGACCGACACTGCAGCTTGGAATCATTATTTTACCGTAAAAGCAAACGCGTTTGATTAAAAAAAGGGAAGCCTTCCCCAGGTGAGGATCGAACTCACAACCTCGGCATAGCCACAAGCACTGCTCTATAAGTACCGCGCGCTAACCAATTGCGCCACTGGGGACCGACACTGCAGCTTGGAATCATTATTTTACCGTAAAAGCCAACGCGTTTGATTAAAAAGGGAAGCCTTCCCCAGGTGAGGATCGAACTCACAACCTCGGCATAGCCACAAGCACTGCTCTATAAGTATCGCGCGCTAACCAATTGCGCCACTGGGGACCGACACTGCAGCTTGGAATCATTATTTTACCGTAAAAGAAAACGCGTTTGATTAAAAAAAGGGAAGCCTTCCCCAGGTGAGGATCGAACTCACAACCTCGGAATAGCCACAAGCACTGCTCTATAAGTACCGCGCGCTAACCAATTGCGCTACTGGGGACCGACACTGCAGCTTGGAATCATTATTTTACTGTAAAAGCAAACGCGTTTGATTAAAAATAGGGAAGCCTTCCCCAGGTGAGGATCGAACTCACAACCTCGGCATAGCCACAAGCACTGCTCTATAAGTACCGCGCGCTAACCAATTGCACTACTGGGGACCGACACTGCAGCTTGGAATCATTATTTTACCGTAAAAGCCAACGCGTTTGATTAAAAAATTGAAGCCTTCCCCAGGTGAGGATCGAACTCACAACCTCGGCATAGCCACAAGCACTGCTCTATAAGTACCGCGCGCTAACCAATTGCGCCACTGGGGACCGACACTGCAGCTTGGAGTCATTATTTTACCGTAAAAGCCAACGCGTTTGATTAAAAAATTGAAGCCTTCCCCAGGTGAGGATCGAACTCACAACCTCGGCATAGCCACAAGCACTGCTCTATAAGTACCGCGCGCTAACCAATTGCGCCACTGGGGACCGACACTGCAGCTTGGAATCATTATTTTACCGTAAAAGCAAACGCGTTTGATTAAAAAAAGGGAAGCCTTACCCAGGTGAGGATCGAACTCACAACTTCGGCATAGCCACAAGCACCGCTCTATAAATACCGCGCGCTAACCAATTGCGCCACTGGGGACCGACACTGCAGCTTGGAATCATTATTTTACCGTAAAAGCCAACGCGTTTGATTAAAAAAAGGGAAGCCTTCCCCAGGTGAGGATCGAACTCACAACCTCGGCATAGCCACAAGCACTGCTCTATAAGTACCGCTCGCTAACCAATTGCGCCACTGGGGACCGACACTGCAGCTTGGAATCATTATTTTACCGTAAAAGATAACGCGTTTGATTAAAAAAAGGGAAGCCTTCCCCAGGTGAGGATCGAACTCACAACCTCGGCATAGCCACAAGCACTGCTCTATAAGTACTGCGCGCTAACCAATTGCGCTACTGGGGACCGACACTGCAGCTTGGAATCATTATTTTACCGTAAAAGCAAACGCGTTTGATTAAAAATAGGGAAGCCTTCCCCAGGTGAGGATCGAACTCACAACCTCGGCATAGCCACAAGCACTGCTCTATAAGTACCGCGCGCTAACCAATTGCGCTACTGGGGACCGACACTGCAGCTTGGAATCATTATTTTACCGTAAAAGCTAACGCGTTTGATTAAAAAAAGGGAAGCCTTCCCCAGGTGAGGATCGAACTCACAACCTCGGCATAGCCACAAGCACTGCTCTATAGATACCGCGCGCTAACCAATTGCGCCACTGGGGACCGACACTGCAGCTTGGAATCATTATTTTACCGTAAAAGCCAACGCGTTTGATTAAAAAAATTAAGCCTTCCTCAGGTGAGGATCGAACTCACAACCTCGGCATAGCCACAAGCACTGCTCTATAAATACCGCGCGCTAACCAATTGCGCCACTGGGGACCGACACTGCAGCTTGGAATCATTATTTTACCGTAAAAGCAAACGCGTTTGATTAAAAAAAGGGAAGCCTTCCCCAGGTGAGGATCGAACTCACAACCTCGGCATAGCCACAAGCACTGCTCTATAAGTACCGCGCGCTAACCAATTGCGCCACTGGGGACCGACACTGCAGCTTGGAATCATTATTTTGCCGTAAAAGCCAACGCGTTTGATTAAAAATAGGGAAGCCTTCCCCAGGTGAGGATCGAACTCACAACCTCGGCATAGCCACAAGCACTGCTCTATAAGTACCGCGCGCTAACCAATTGCGCTACTGGGGACCGACACTGCAGCTTGGAATCATTATTTTACCGTAAAAGCTAACGCGTTTGATTAAAAAAAGGGAAGCCTTCCCCAGGTGAGGATCGAACTCACAACCTCGGCATAGCCACAAGCACTGCTCTATAAGTACCGCGCGCTAACCAATTGCGCCACTGGGGACCGACACTGCAGCTTGGAATCATTATTTTACCGTAAAAGCAAACGCGTTTGATTAAAAAAAGGGAAGCCTTCCCCAGGTGAGGATCGAACTCACAACCTCGGCATAGCCACAAGCACTGCTCTATAAGTACCGCGCGCTAACCAATTGCGCCACTGGGGACCGACACTGCAGCTTGGAATCATTATTTTACCGTAAAAGCCAACGCGTTTGATTAAAAAGGGAAGCCTTCCCCAGGTGAGGATCGAACTCACAACCTCGGCATAGCCACAAGCACTGCTCTATAAGTATCGCGCGCTAACCAATTGCGCCACTGGGGACCGACACTGCAGCTTGGAATCATTATTTTACCGTAAAAGAAAACGCGTTTGATTAAAAAAAGGGAAGCCTTCCCCAGGTGAGGATCGAACTCACAACCTCGGAATAGCCACAAGCACTGCTCTATAAGTACCGCGCGCTAACCAATTGCGCTACTGGGGACCGACACTGCAGCTTGGAATCATTATTTTACTGTAAAAGCAAACGCGTTTGATTAAAAATAGGGAAGCCTTCCCCAGGTGAGGATCGAACTCACAACCTCGGCATAGCCACAAGCACTGCTCTATAAGTACCGCGCGCTAACCAATTGCACTACTGGGGACCGACACTGCAGCTTGGAATCATTATTTTACCGTAAAAGCAAACGCGTTTGATTAAAAAAAGGGAAGCCTTCCCCAGGTGAGGATCGAACTCACAACCTCGGCATAGCCACAAGCACTGCTCTATAAGTACCGCGCGCTAACCAATTGCGCCACTGGGGACCGACACTGCAGCTTGGAATCATTATTTTGCCGTAAAAGCCAACGCGTTTGATTAAAAATAGGGAAGCCTTCCCCAGGTGAGGATCGAACTCACAACCTCGGCATAGCCACAAGCACTGCTCTATAAGTACCGCGCGCTAACCAATTGCGCTACTGGGGACCGACACTGCAGCTTGGAATCATTATTTTACCGTAAAAGCTAACGCGTTTGATTAAAAAAAGGGAAGCCTTCCCCAGGTGAGGATCGAACTCACAACCTCGGCATAGCCACAAGCACTGCTCTATAAGTACCGCGCGCTAACCAATTGCGCCACTGGGGACCGACACTGCAGCTTGGAATCATTATTTTACCGTAAAAGCAAACGCGTTTGATTAAAAAAAGGGAAGCCTTCCCCAGGTGAGGATCGAACTCACAACCTCGGCATAGCCACAAGCACTGCTCTATAAGTACCGCGCGCTAACCAATTGCGCCACTGGGGACCGACACTGCAGCTTGGAATCATTATTTTACCGTAAAAGCCAACGCGTTTGATTAAAAAGGGAAGCCTTCCCCAGGTGAGGATCGAACTCACAACCTCGGCATAGCCACAAGCACTGCTCTATAAGTATCGCGCGCTAACCAATTGCGCCACTGGGGACCGACACTGCAGCTTGGAATCATTATTTTACCGTAAAAGAAAACGCGTTTGATTAAAAAAAGGGAAGCCTTCCCCAGGTGAGGATCGAACTCACAACCTCGGAATAGCCACAAGCACTGCTCTATAAGTACCGCGCGCTAACCAATTGCGCTACTGGGGACCGACACTGCAGCTTGGAATCATTATTTTACTGTAAAAGCAAACGCGTTTGATTAAAAATAGGGAAGCCTTCCCCAGGTGAGGATCGAACTCACAACCTCGGCATAGCCACAAGCACTGCTCTATAAGTACCGCGCGCTAACCAATTGCACTACTGGGGACCGACACTGCAGCTTGGAATCATTATTTTACCGTAAAAGCTAACGCGTTTGATTAAAAAAAGGGAAGCCTTCCCCAGGTGAGGATCGAACTCACAACTTCGGCATAGCCACAAGCACTGCTCTATAAATACCGCGCGCTAACCAATTGCGCCACTTGGGACCGACACTGCAGCTTGGAATCATTATTTTACCGTAAAAGCCAACGCGTTTGATTAAAAAATTGAAGCCTTCCCCAGGTGAGGATCGAACTCACAACCTCGGCATAGCCACAAGCACTGCTCTATAAGTACCGCGCGCTAACCAATTGCGCCACTGGGGACCGACACTGCAGCTTGGAATCATTATTTTACCGTAAAAGCCAACGCGTTTGATTAAAAAATTGAAGCCTTCCCCAGGTGAGGATCGAACTCACAACCTCGGCATAGCCACAAGCACTGCTCTATAAGTACCGCGCGCTAACCAATTGCGCCACTGGGGACCGACACTGCAGCTTGGAATCATTATTTTACCGTAAAAGCAAACGCGTTTGATTAAAAAAAGGGAAGCCTTACCCAGGTGAGGATCGAACTCACAACTTCGGCATAGCCACAAGCACCGCTCTATAAATACCGCGCGCTAACCATTTGCGCCACTGGGGACCGACACTGCAGCTTGGAATCATTATTTTACCGTAAAAGCCAACGCGTTTGATTAAAAAATTGAAGCCTTCCCCAGGTGAGGATCGAACTCACAACCTCGGCATAGCCACAAGCACTGCTCTATAAGTACCGCGCGCTAACCAATTGCGCCACTGGGGACCGACACTGCAGCTTGGAATCATTATTTTACCGTAAAAGCAAACGCGTTTGATTAAAAAAAGGGAAGCCTTCCCCAGGTGAGGATCGAACTCACAACCTCGGCATAGCCACAAGCACTGCTCTATAAGTACCGCTCGCTAACCAATTGCGCCACTGGGGACCGACACTGCAGCTTGGAATCATTATTTTACCGTAAAAGAAAACGCGTTTGATTAAAAAAAGGGAAGCCTTCCCCAGGTGAGGATCGAACTCACAACCTCGGCATAGCCACAAGCACTGCTCTATAAGTACTGCGCGCTAACCAATTGCGCTACTGGGGACCGACACTGCAGCTTGGAATCATTATTTTACCGTAAAAGCAAACGCGTTTGATTAAAAATAGGGAAGCCTTCCCCAGGTGAGGATCGAACTCACAACCTCGGCATAGCCACAAGCACTGCTCTATAAGTACCGCGCGCTAACCAATTGCGCTACTGGGGACCGACACTGCAGCTTGGAATCATTATTTTACCGTAAAAGCTAACGCGTTTGATTAAAAAAAGGGAAGCCTTCCCCAGGTGAGGATCGAACTCACAACCTCGGCATAGCCACAAGCACTGCTCTATAAATACCGCGCGCTAACCAATTGCGCCACTGGGGACCGACACTGCAGCTTGGAATCATTATTTTACCGTAAAAGCCAACGCGTTTGATTAAAAAGGGAAGCCTTCCCCAGGTGAGGATCGAACTCACAACCTCGGCATAGCCACAAGCACTGCTCTATAAGTACCGCGCGCTAACCAATTGCGCCACTGGGGACCGACACTGCAGCTTGGAATCATTATTTTACCGTAAAAGCCAACGCGTTTGATTAAAAAGGGAAGCCTTCCCCAGGTGAGGATCGAACTCACAACCTCGGCATAGCCACAAGCACTGCTCTATAAGTACCGCGCGCTAACCAATTGCGCCACTGGGGACCGACACTGCAGCTTGGAATCATTATTTTACCGTAAAAGAAAACGCGTTTGATTAAAAATAGGGAAGCCTTCCCCAGGTGAGGATCGAACTCACAACCTCGGCATAGCCACAAGCACTGCTCTATAAGTACTTCGCGCTAACCAATTGCGCTACTGGGGACCGACACTGCAGCTTGGAATCATTATTTTACCGTAAAAGCAAACGCGTTTGATTAAAAATAGGGAAGCCTTCCCCAGGTGAGGATCGAACTCACAAGCTCGGCATAGCCACAAGCACTGCTCTATAAGTACCGCGCGCTAACCAATTGCGCTACTGGGGACCGACACTGCAGCTTGGAATCATTATTTTACCGTAAAAGCAAACGCGTTTGATTAAAAAAAGGGAAGCCTTCCCCAGGTGAGGATCGAACTCACAACCTCGGCATAGCCACAAGCACTGCTCTATAAGTACCGCGCGCTAACCAATTGCGCCACTGGGGACCGACACTGCAGCTTGGAATCATTATTTTACCGTAAAAGCCAACGCGTTTGATTAAAAAAGGGAAGCCTTCCCCAGGTGAGGATCGAACTCACAACCTCGGCATAGCCACAAGCACTGCTCTATAAGTACCGCGCGCTAACCAATTGCGCCACTGGGGACCGACACTGCAGCTTGGAATCATTATTTTGCCGTAAAAGCCAACGCGTTTGATTAAAAATAGGGAAGCCTTCCCCAGGTGAGGATCGAACTCACAACCTCGGCATAGCCACAAGCACTGCTCTATAAGTACCGCGCGCTAACCAATTGCGCTACTGGGGACCGACACTGCAGCTTGGAATCATTATTTTACCGTAAAAGCTAACGCGTTTGATTAAAAAAAGGGAAGCCTTCCCCAGGTGAGGATCGAACTCACAACCTCGGCATAGCCACAAGCACTGCTCTATAAGTACCGCGCGCTAACCAATTGCGCCACTGGGGACCGACACTGCAGCTTGGAATCATTATTTTACCGTAAAAGCAAACGCGTTTGATTAAAAAAAGGGAAGCCTTCCCCAGGTGAGGATCGAACTCACAACCTCGGCATAGCCACAAGCACTGCTCTATAAGTACCGCGCGCTAACCAATTGCGCCACTGGGGACCGACACTGCAGCTTGGAATCATTATTTTACCGTAAAAGCCAACGCGTTTGATTAAAAAGGGAAGCCTTCCCCAGGTGAGGATCGAACTCACAACCTCGGCATAGCCACAAGCACTGCTCTATAAGTATCGCGCGCTAACCAATTGCGCCACTGGGGACCGACACTGCAGCTTGGAATCATTATTTTACCGTAAAAGAAAACGCGTTTGATTAAAAAAAGGGAAGCCTTCCCCAGGTGAGGATCGAACTCACAACCTCGGAATAGCCACAAGCACTGCTCTATAAGTACCGCGCGCTAACCAATTGCGCTACTGGGGACCGACACTGCAGCTTGGAATCATTATTTTACCGTAAAAGCAAACGCGTTTGATTAAAAATAGGGAAGCCTTCCCCAGGTGAGGATCGAACTCACAACCTCGGCATAGCCACAAGCACTGCTCTATAAGTACCGCAAGCTAACCAATTGCGCTACTGGGGACCGACACTGCAGCTTGGAATCATTATTTTACCGTAAAAGCTAACGCGTTTGATTAAAAAAAGGGAAGCCTTCCCCAGGTGAGGATCGAACTCACAACTTCGGCATAGCCACAAGCACTGCTCTATAAATACCGCGCGCTAACCAATTGCGCCACTGGGGACCGACACTGCAGCTTGGAATCATTATTTTACCGTAAAAGCCAACGCGTTTGATTAAAAAATTGAAGCCTTCCCCAGGTGAGGATCGAACTCACAACCTCGGCATAGCCACAAGCACTGCTCTATAAGTACCGCGCGCTAACCAATTGCGCCACTGGGGACCGACACTGCAGCTTGGAATCATTATTTTACCGTAAAAGCCAACGCGTTTGATTAAAAAATTGAAGCCTTCCCCAGGTGAGGATCGAACTCACAACCTCGGCATAGCCACAAGCACTGCTCTATAAGTACCGCGCGCTAACCAATTGCGCCACTGGGGACCGACACTGCAGCTTGGAATCATTATTTTACCGTAAAAGAAAACGCGTTTGATTAAAAAAAGGGAAGCCTTCCCCAGGTGAGGATCGAACTCACAACCTCGGCATAGCCACAAGCACTGCTCTATAAGTACTGCGCGCTAACCAATTGCGCTACTGGGGACCGACACTGCAGCTTGGAATCATTATTTTACCGTAAAAGCAAACGCGTTTGATTAAAAATAGGGAAGCCTTCCCCAGGTGAGGATCGAACTCACAACCTCGGCATAGCCACAAGCACTGCTCTATAAGTACCGCGCGCTAACCAATTGCGCTACTGGGGACCGACACTGCAGCTTGGAATCATTATTTTACCGTAAAAGCTAACGCGTTTGATTAAAAAAAGGGAAGCCTTCCCCAGGTGAGGATCGAACTCACAACCTCGGCATAGCCACAAGCACTGCTCTATAAATACCGCGCGCTAACCAATTGCGCCACTGGGGACCGACACTGCAGCTTGGAATCATTATTTTACCGTAAAAGCCAACGCGTTTGATTAAAAAGGGAAGCCTTCCCCAGGTGAGGATCGAACTCACAACCTCGGCATAGCCACAAGCACTGCTCTATAAGTACCGCGCGCTAACCAATTGCGCCACTGGGGACCGACACTGCAGCTTGGAATCATTATTTTACCGTAAAAGAAAACGCGTTTGATTAAAAATAGGGAAGCCTTCCCCAGGTGAGGATCGAACTCACAACCTCGGCATAGCCACAAGCACTGCTCTATAAGTACTTCGCGCTAACCAATTGCGCTACTGGGGACCGACACTGCAGCTTGGAATCATTATTTTACCGTAAAAGCAAACGCGTTTGATTAAAAATAGGGAAGCCTTCCCCAGGTGAGGATCGAACTCACAACCTCGGCATAGCCACAAGCACTGCTCTATAAGTACCGCGCGCTAACCAATTGCGCTACTGGGGACCGACACTGCAGCTTGGAATCATTATTTTACCGTAAAAGCAAACGCGTTTGATTAAAAAAAGGGAAGCCTTCCCCAGGTGAGGATCGAACTCACAACCTCGGCATAGCCACAAGCACTGCTCTATAAGTACCGCGCGCTAACCAATTGCGCCACTGGGGACCGACACTGCAGCTTGGAATCATTATTTTACCGTAAAAGCCAACGCGTTTGATTAAAAAAGGGAAGCCTTCCCCAGGTGAGGATCGAACTCACAACCTCGGCATAGCCACAAGCACTGCTCTATAAGTACCGCGCGCTAACCAATTGCGCCACTGGGGACCGACACTGCAGCTTGGAATCATTATTTTACCGTAAAAGCAAACGCGTTTGATTAAAAAAAGGGAAGCCTTCCCCAGGTGAGGATCGAACTCACAACCTCGGCATAGCCACAAGCACTGCTCTATAAGTACCGCGCGCTAACCAATTGCGCCACTGGGGACCGACACTGCAGCTTGGAATCATTATTTTACCGTAAAAGCAAACGCGTTTGATTAAAAAAAGGGAAGCCTTCCCCAGGTGAGGATCGAACTCACAACCTCGGCATAGCCACAAGCACTGCTCTATAAGTACCGCGCGCTAACCAATTGCGACACTGGGGACCGACACTGCAGCTTGGAATCATTATTTTACCGTAAAAGCCAACGCGTTTGATTAAAAAAGGGAAGCCTTCCCCAGGTGAGGATCGAACTCACAACCTCGGCATAGCCACAAGCACTGCTCTATAAGTACCGCGCGCTAACCAATTGCGCCACTGGGGACCGGCACTGCAGCTGGGAATCATTATTTTACCGTAAAAGCAAACGCGTTTGATTAAACAAAGGGAAGCCTTCCCCAGGTGAGGATCGAACTCACAACCTCGGCATAGCCACAAGCACTGCTCTATAAGTACCGCGCGCTAACCAATTGCGCCACTGGGGACCGACACTGCAGCTTGGAATCATTATTTTACCGTAAAAGCCAACGCGTTTGATTAAAAAGGGAAGCCTTCCCCAGGTGAGGATCGAACTCACAACCTCGGCATAGCCACAAGCACTGCTCTATAAGTACCGCGCGCTAACCAATTGCGCCACTGGGGACCGACACTGCAGCTTGGAATCATTATTTTACCGTAAAAGAAAACGCGTTTGATTAAAAAAAGGGAAGCCTTCCCCAGGTGAGGATCGAACTCACAACCTCGGAATAGCCACAAGCACTGCTCTATAAGTACCGCGCGCTAACCAATTGCGCTACTGGGGACCGACACTGCAGCTTGGAATCATTATTTTACCGTAAAAGCAAACGCGTTTGATTAAAAATAGGGAAGCCTTCCCCAGGTGAGGATCGAACTCACAACCTCGGCATAGCCACAAGCACTGCTCTATAAGTACCGCGCGCTAACCAATTGCGCTACTGGGGACCGACACTGCAGCTTGGAATCATTATTTTACCGTAAAAGCTAACGCGTTTGATTAAAAAAAGGGAAGCCTTCCCCAGGTGAGGATCGAACTCACAACTTCGGCATAGCCACAAGCACTGCTCTATAAATACCGCGCGCTAACCAATTGCGCCACTGGGGACCGACACTGCAGCTTGGAATCTTTATTTTACCGTAAAAGCCAACGCGTTTGATTAAAAAATTGAAGCCTTCCCCAGGTGAGGATCGAACTCACAACCTAGGCATAGCCACAAGCACTGCTCTATAAGTACCGCGCGCTAACCAATTGCGCCACTGGGGACCGACACTGCAGCTTGGAATCATTATTTTACCGTAAAAGAAAACGCGTTTGATTAAAAAAAGGGAAGCCTTCCCCAGGTGAGGATCGAACTCACAACCTCGGCATAGCCACAAGCACTGCTCTATAAGTACCGCGCGCTAACCAATTGCGCTACTGGGGACCGACACTGCAGCTTGGAATCATTATTTTACCGTAAAAGCAAACGCGTTTGATTAAAAATAGGGAAGCCTTCCCCAGGTGAGGATCGAACTCACAACCTCGGCATAGCCACAAGCACTGCTCTATAAGTACCGCGCGCTAACCAATTGCGCCACTGGGGACCGACACTGCAGCTTGGAATCATTATTTTACCGTAAAAGCAAACGCGTTTGATTAAAAAAAGGGAAGCCTTCCCCAGGTGAGGATCGAACTCACAACCTCGGCATAGCCACAAGCACTGCTCTATAAGTACCGCGCGCTAACCAATTGCGCTACTGGGGACCGACACTGCAGCTTGGAATCATTATTTTACCGTAAAAGCAAACGCGTTTGATTAAAAATAGGGAAGCCTTCCCCAGGTGAGGATCGAACTCACAACCTCGGCATAGCCACAAGCACTGCTCTATAAGTACCGCGCGCTAACCAATTGCGCCACTGGGGACCGACACTGCAGCTTGGAATCATTATTTTACCGTAAAAGCCAACGCGTTTGATTAAAAAGGGAAGCCTTCCCCAGGTGAGGATCGAACTCACAACCTCGGCATAGCCACAAGCACTGCTCTATAAGTACCGCGCGCTAACCAATTGCGCCACTGGGGACCGAAACTGCAGCTTGGAATCATTATTTTACCGTAAAAGCAAACGCGTTTGATTAAAAAAAGGAAAGCCTTCCCCAGGTGAGGATCGAACTCACAACCTCGGCATAGCCACAAGCACTGCTCTATAAGTACCGCGCGCTAACCAATTGCGCCACTGGGGACCGACACTGCAGCTTGGAATCATTATTTTACCGTAAAAGCCAACGCGTTTGATTAAAAAGGGAAGCCTTCCCCAGGTGAGGATCGAACTCACAACCTCGGCATAGCCACAAGCACTGCTCTATAAGTACCGCGCGCTAACCAATTGCGCCACTGGGGACCGACACTGCAGCTTGGAATCATTATTTTACCGTAAAAGAAAACGCGTTTGATTAAAAATAGGGAAGCCTTCCCCAGGTGAGGATCGAACTCACAACCTCGGCATAGCCACAAGCACTGCTCTATAAGTACTTCGCGCTAACCAATTGCGCTACTGGGGACCGACACTGCAGCTTGGAATCATTATTTTACCGTAAAAGCAAACGCGTTTGATTAAAAATAGGGAAGCCTTCCCCAGGTGAGGATCGAACTCACAACCTCGGCATAGCCACAAGCACTGCTCTATAAGTACCGCGCGCTAACCAATTGCGCTACTGGGGACCGACACTGCAGCTTGGAATCATTATTTTACCGTAAAAGCAAACATGTTTGATTAAAAAAAGGGAAGCCTTCCCCAGGTGAGGATCGAACTCACAACCTCGGCATAGCCACAAGCACTGCTCTATAAGTACCGCGCGCTAACCAATTGCGCCACTGGGGACCGACACTGCAGCTTGGAATCATTATTTTACCGTAAAAGCCAACGCGTTTGATTAAAAAGGGAAGCCTTCCCCAGGTGAGGATCGAACTCACAACCTCGGCATAGCCACAAGCACTGCTCTATAAGTACCACGCGCTAACCAATTGCGCCACTGGGGACCGACACTGCAGCTTGGAATCATTATTTTACCGTAAAAGCAAACGCGTTTGATTAAAAAAAAAGAAGCCTTCCCCAAGTGAGGATCGAACTCACAACCTCGGCATAGCCACAAGCACTGCTCTATAAGTACCGCTCGCTAACCAATTGCGCCACTGGGGACCGACACTGCAGCTTGGAATCATTATTTTACCGTAAAAGAAAACGCGTTTGATTAAAAAAAGGGAAGCCTTCCCCAGGTGAGGATCGAACTCACAACCTCGGCATAGCCACAAGCACTGCTCTATAAGTACCGCGAGCTAACCAATTGCGCTACTGGGGACCGACACTGCAGCTTGGAATCATTATTTTACCGTAAAAGCAAACGCGTTTGATTAAAAATAGGGAAGCCTTCCCCAGGTGAGGATCGAACTCACAACCTCGGCATAGCCACAAGCACTGCTCTATAAGTACCGCGCGCTAACCAATTGCGCTACTGGGGACCGACACTGCAGCTTGGAATCATTATTTTACCGTAAAAGCTAACGCGTTTGATTAAAAAAAGGGAAGCCTTCCCCAGGTGAGGATCGAACTCACAACCTCGGCATAGCCACAAGCACTGCTCTATAAATACCGCGCGCTAACCAATTGCGCCACTGGGGACCGACACTGCAGCTTGGAATCATTATTTTACCGTAAAAGCCAACGCGTTTGATTAAAAAATTGAAGCCTTCCCCAGGTGAGGATCGAACTCACAACCTCGGCATAGCCACAAGCACTGCTCTATAAGTACCGCGCGCTAACCAATTGCGCCACTGGGGACCGACACTGCAGCTTGGAATCATTATTTTACCGTAAAAGCAAACGCGTTTGATTAAAAAAAGGGAAGCCTTCCCCAGGTGAGGATCGAACTCACAACCTCGGCATAGCCACAAGCACTGCTCTATAAGTACCGCGCGCTAACCAATTGCGCCACTGGGGACCGACACTGCAGCTTGGAATCATTATTTTACCGTAAAAGCCAACGCGTTTGATTAAAAAGGGAAGCCTTCCCCAGGTGAGGATCGAACTCACAACCTCGGCATAGCCACAAGCACTGCTCTATAAGTACCGCGCGCTAACCAATTGCGCCACTGGGGACCGACACTGCAGCTTGGAATCATTATTTTACCGTAAAAGCCAACGCGTTTGATTAAAAAGGGAAGCCTTCCCCAGGTGAGGATCGAACTCACAACCTCGGCATAGCCACAAGCACTGCTCTATAAGTACCGCGCGCTAACCAATTGCGCCACTGGGGACCGACACTGCAGCTTGGAATCATTATTTTACCGTAAAAGAAAACGCGTTTGATTAAAAATAGGGAAGCCTTCCCCATGTGAGGATCGAACTCACAACCTCGGCATAGCCACAAGCACTGCTCTATAAGTACTTCGCGCTAACCAATTGCGCTACTGGGGACCGACACTGCAGCTTGGAATCATTATTTTACCGTAAAAGCAAACGCGTTTGATTAAAAATAGGGAAGCCTTCCCCAGGTGAGGATCGAACTCACAACCTCGGCATAGCCACAAGCACTGCTCTATAAGTACCGCGCGCTAACCAATTGCGCTACTGGGGACCGACACTGCAGCTTGGAATCATTATTTTACCGTAAAAGCAAACGCGTTTGATTAAAAAAAGGGAAGCCTTCCCCAGGTGAGGATCGAACTCACAACCTCGGCATAGCCACAAGCACTGCTCTATAAGTACCGCGCGCTAACCAATTGCGCCACTGGGGACCGACACTGCAGCTTGGAATCATTATTTTACCGTAAAAGCCAACGCGTTTGATTAAAAAAGGGAAGCCTTCCCCAGGTGAGGATCGAACTCACAACCTCGGCATAGCCACAAGCACTGCTCTATAAGTACCGCGCGCTAACCAATTGCGCCACTGGGGACCGACACTGCAGCTTGGAATCATTATTTTACCGTAAAAGCCAACGCGTTTGATTAAAAAGGGAAGCCTTCCCCAGGTGAGGATCGAACTCACAACCTCGGCATAGCCACAAGCACTGCTCTATAAGTACCGCGCGCTAACCAATTGCGCCACTGGGGACCGACACTGCAGCTTGGAATCATTATTTTACCGTAAAAGCAAACGCGTTTGATTAAAAAAAGGGAAGCCTTCCCCAGGTGAGGATCGAACTCACAACCTCGGCATAGCCACAAGCACTGCTCTATAAGTACCGCGCGCTAACCAATTGCGACACTGGGGACCGACACTGCAGCTTGGAATCATTATTTTACCGTAAAAGCCAACGCGTTTGATTAAAAAAGGGAAGCCTTCCCCAGGTGAGGATCGAACTCACAACCTCGGCATAGCCACAAGCACTGCTCTATAAGTACCGCGCGCTAACCAATTGCGCCACTGGGGACCGGCACTGCAGCTTGGAATCATTATTTTACCGTAAAAGCAAACGCGTTTGATTAAACAAAGGGAAGCCTTCCCCAGGTGAGGATCGAACTCACAACCTCGGCATAGCCACAAGCACTGCTCTATAAGTACCGCGCGCTAACCAATTGCGCCACTGGGGACCGACACTGCAGCTTGGAATCATTATTTTACCGTAAAAGCCAACGCGTTTGATTAAAAAGGGAAGCCTTCCCCAGGTGAGGATCGAACTCACAACCTCGGCATAGCCACAAGCACTGCTCTATAAGTACCGCGCGCTAACCAATTGCGCCACTGGGGACCGAAACTGCAGCTTGGAATCATTATTTTACCGTAAAAGCAAACGCGTTTGATTAAAAAAAGGGAAGCCTTCCCCAGGTGAGGATCGAACTCACAACCTCGGCATAGCCACAAGCACTGCTCTATAAGTACCGCGCGCTAACCAATTGCGCCACTGGGGACCGGCACTGCAGCTTGGAATCATTATTTTACCGTAAAAGCAAACGCGTTTGATTAAACAAAGGGAAGCCTTCCTCAGGTGAGGATCGAACTCACAACCTCGGCATAGCCACAAACACTGCTCTATAAGCACCGCGCGCTAACCAATTGCGCCACTGGGGACCGACACTGCAGCTTGGAATCATTATTTTACCGTAAAAGAAAACGCGTTTGATTAAAAAAAGGGAAGCCTTCCCCAGGTGAGGATCGAACTCACAACCTCGGCATAGCCACAAGCACTGCTCTATAAGTACCGCGCGCTAACCAATTGCGCTACTTCGGACCGACACTGCAGCTTGGAATCATTATTTTACCGTAAAAGCTAACGCGTTTGATTAAAAAAAGGGAAGCCTTCCCCAGGTGAGGATCGAACTCACAACCTCGGCATAGCCACAAGCACTGCTCTATAATTACCGCGCGCTAACCAATTGCGCCACTGGGGACCGACACTGCAGCTTGGAATCATTTTTTTACCGTAAAAGGAAACGCGTTTGATTAAAAAAAGGGAAGCCTTCAACAGGTGAGGATCGAACTCACAACCTCGGCATAGCCACAAGCACTGCTCTATAAATACCGCGCGCTAACCAATTGCGCCACTGGGGACCGACACTGCAGCTTGGAATCATTATTTTACCGTAAAAGCCAACGCGTTTGATTAAAAAATTGAAGCCTTCCCCAGGTGAGGATCGAACTCACAACCTCGGCATAGCCACAAGCACTGCTCTATAAGTACCGCGCGCTAACCAATTGCGCCACTGGGGACCGACACTGCAGCTTGGAATCATTATTTTACCGTAAAAGCAAACGCGTTTGATTAAAAAAAGGGAAGCCTTCCCCAGGTGAGGATCGAACTCACAACCTCGGCATAGCCACAAGCACTGCTCTATAAGTACCGCGCGCTAACCAATTGCGCCACTGGGGACCGACACTGCAGCTTGGAATCATTATTTTACCGTAAAAGCCAACGCGTTTGATTAAAAAAGGGAAGCCTTCCCCAGGTGAGGATCGAACTCACAACCTCGGCATAGGCACAAGCACTGCTCTATAAGTACCGCGCGCTAACCAATTGCGCCACTGGGGACCGACACTGCAGCTTGGAATCATTATTTTACCGTAAAAGAAAACGCGTTTGATTAAAAAAAGGGAAGCCTTCCCCAGGTGAGGATCGAACTCACAACCTCGGCATAGCCACAAGCACTGCTCTATAAATACCGCGCGCTAACCAATTGCGCCACTGGGGACCGACACTGTAGCTTGGAATCATTATTTTACCGTAAAAGCCAACGCGTTTGATTAAAAAATTGAAGCCTTCCCCAGGTGAGGATCGAACTCACAACCTCGGCATAGCCACAAGCACTGCTCTATAAGTACCGCGCGCTAACCAATTGCGCCACTGGGGACCGGCACTGCAGCTTGGAATCATTATTTTACCGTAAAAGCAAACGCGTTTGATTAAACAAAGGGAAGCCTTCCCCAGGTGAGGATCGAACTCACAACCTCGGCATAGCCACAAACACTGCTCTATAAGTACCGCGCGCTAACCAATTGCGCCACTGGGGACCGACACTGCAGCTTGGAATCATTATTTTACCGTAAAAGCCAACGCGTTTGATTAAAAAAGGGAAGCCTTCCCCAGGTGAGGATCGAACTCCCAACCTCGGCATAGCCACAAGCACTGCTCTAAAAGTACCGCGCGCTAACCAATTGCGCTACTGGGGACCGACACTGCAGCTTGGAATCATTATTTTACCGTAAAAGCAAACGCGTTTGATTAAAAATAGGGAAGCCTTCCCCAGGTGAGGATCGAACTCACAACCTCGGCATAGCCACAAGCACTGCTCTATAAGTACCGCGCGCTAACCAATTGCGCTACTGGGGACCGACACTGCAGCTTGGAATCATTATTTTACCGTAAAAGGAAACGCGTTTGATTAAAAAAAGGGAAGCCTTCAACAGGTGAGGATCGAACTCACAACCTCGGCATAGCCACAAGCACTGCTCTATAAGTACCGCGCGCTAACCAATTGCGCCACTGGGGACCGACACTGCAGCTTGGAATCATTATTTTACCGTAAAAGCCAACGCGTTTGATTAAAAAAGGGAAGCCTTCCCCAGGTGAGGATCGAACTCACAACCTCGGCATAGCCACAAGCACTGCTCTATAAGTACCGCGCGCTAACCAATTGCGCCACTGGGGACCGGCACTGCAGCTTGGAATCATTATTTTACCGTAAAAGCAAACGCGTTTGATTAAACAAAGGGAAGCCTTCCCCAGGTGAGGATCGAACTCACAACCTCGGCATAGCCACAAGCACTGCTCTATAAGTACCGCGCGCTAACCAATTGCGCCACTGGGGACCGACACTGCAGCTTGGAATCATTATTTTACCGTAAAAGAAAACGCGTTTGATTAAAAAAAGGGAAGCCTTCCCCAGGTGAGGATCGAACTCACAACCTCGGCATAGCCACAAGCACTGCTCTATAAGTACCGCGCGCTAACCAATTGCGCTACTTCGGACCGACACTGCAGCTTGGAATCATTATTTTACCGTAAAAGCTAACGCGTTTGATTAAAAAAAGGGAAGCCTTCCCCAGGTGAGGATCGAACTCACAACCTCGGCATAGCCACAAGCACTGCTCTATAAATACCGCGCGCTAACCAATTGCGCCACTGGGGACCGACACTGCAGCTTGGAATCATTATTTTACCGTAAAAGCCAACGCGTTTGATTAAAAAATTGAAGCCTTCCTAAGGTGAGGATCGAACTCACAACCTCGGCATAGCCACAAGCACTGCTCTATAAGTACCGCGCGCTAACCAATTGCGCCACTGGGGACCGACACTGCAGCTTGGAATCATTATTTTACCGTAAAAGCAAACGCGTTTGATTAAAAAAAGGGAAGCCTTCCCCAGGTGAGGATCGAACTCACAACCTCGGCATAGCCACAAGCACTGCTCTATAAGTACCGCGCGCTAACCAATTGCGCCACTGGGGACCGACACTGCAGCTTGGAATCATTATTTTACCGTAAAAGAAAACGCGTTTGATTAAAAAAAGGGAAGCCTTCCCCAGGTGAGGATCGAACTCACAACCTCGGCATAGCCACAAGCACTGCTCTATAAGTACCGCGCGCTAACCAATTGCGCTACTGGGGACCGACACTGCAGCTTGGAATCATTATTTTACCGTAAAAGCAAACGCGTTTGATTAAAAAATTGAAGCCTTCCCCAGGTGAGGATCGAACTCACAACCTCGGCATAGCCACAAGCACTGCTCTATAAGTACCGCGCGCTAACCAATTGCGCCACTGGGGACCGGCACTGCAGCTTGGAATCATTATTTTACCGTAAAAGCAAACGCGTTTGATTAAACAAAGGGAAGCCTTCCCCAGGTGAGGATCGAACTCACAACCTCGGCATAGCCACAAACACTGCTCTATAAGTACCGCGCGCTAACCAATTGCGCCACTGGGGACCGACACTGCAGCTTGGAATCATTATTTTACCGTAAAAGCCAACGCGTTTGATTAAAAAAGGGAAGCCTTCCCCAGGTGAGGATCGAACTCCCAACCTCGGCATAGCCACAAGCACTGCTCTAAAAGTACCGCGCGCTAACCAATTGCGCTACTGGGGACCGACACTGCAGCTTGGAATCATTATTTTACCGTAAAAGCAAACGCGTTTGATTAAAAATAGGGAAGCCTTCCCCAGGTGAGGATCGAACTCACAACCTCGGCATAGCCACAAGCACTGCTCTATAAGTACCGCGCGCTAACCAATTGCGCTACTGGGGACCGACACTGCAGCTTGGAATCATTATTTTACCGTAAAAGGAAACGCGTTTGATTAAAAAAAGGGAAGCCTTCAACAGGTGAGGATCGAACTCACAACCTCGGCATAGCCACAAGCACTGCTCTATAAGTACCGCGCGCTAACCAATTGCGCCACTGGGGACCGACACTGCAGCTTGGAATCATTATTTTACCGTAAAAGCCAACGCGTTTGATTAAAAAAGGGAAGCCTTCCCCAGGTGAGGATCGAACTCACAACCTCGGCATAGCCACAAGCACTGCTCTATAAGTACCGCGCGCTAACCAATTGCGCCACTGGGGACCGGCACTGCAGCTTGGAATCATTATTTTACCGTAAAAGCAAACGCGTTTGATTAAACAAAGGGAAGCCTTCCCCAGGTGAGGATCGAACTCACAACCTCGGCATAGCCACAAGCACTGCTCTATAAGTACCGCGCGCTAACCAATTGCGCCACTGGGGACCGACACTGCAGCTTGGAATCATTATTTTACCGTAAAAGGAAACGCGTTTGATTAAAAAAAGGGAAGCCTTCCCCAGGTGAGGATCGAACTCACAACCTCGGCATAGCCACAAGCACTGCTCTATAAGTACCGCGCGCTAACCAATTGCGCTACTTCGGACCGACACTGCAGCTTGGAATCATTATTTTACCGTAAAAGCTAACGCGTTTGATTAAAAAAAGGGAAGCCTTCCCCAGGTGAGGATCGAACTCACAACCTCGGCATAGCCACAAGCACTGCTCTATAAATACCGCGCGCTAACCAATTGCGCCACTGGGGACCGACACTGCAGTTTGGAATCATTATTTTACCGTAAAAGCCAACGCGTTTGATTAAAAAATTGAAGCCTTCCTAAGGTGAGGATCGAACTCACAACCTCGGCATAGCCACAAGCACTGCTCTATAAGTACCGCGCGCTAACCAATTGCGCCACTGGGGACCGACACTGCAGCTTGGAATCATTATTTTACCGTAAAAGCAAACGCGTTTGATTAAAAAAAGGGAAGCCTTCCCCAGGTGAGGATCGAACTCACAACCTCGGCATAGCCACAAGCACTGCTCTATAAGTACCGCGCGCTAACCAATTGCGCCACTGGGGACCGACACTGCAGCTTGGAATCATTATTTTACCGTAAAAGAAAACGCGTTTGATTAAAAAAAGGGAAGCCTTCCCCAGGTGAGGATCGAACTCACAACCTCGGCATAGCCACAAGCACTGCTCTATAAGTACCGCGCGCTAACCAATTGAGCTACTGGGGACCGACACTGCAGCTTGGAATCATTATTTTACCGTAAAAGCAAACGCGTTTGATTAAAAAATTGAAGCCTTCCCCAGGTGAGGATCGAACTCACAACCTCGGCATAGCCACAAGCACTGCTCTATAAGTACCGCGCGCTAACCAATTGCGCCACTGGGGACCGGCACTGCAGCTTGGAATCATTATTTTACCGTAAAAGCAAACGCGTTTGATTAAACAAAGGGAAGCCTTCCCCAGGTGAGGATCGAACTCACAACCTCGGCATAGCCACAAACACTGCTCTATAAGTACCGCGCGCTAACCAATTGCGCCACTGGGGACCGACACTGCAGCTTGGAATCATTATTTTACCGTAAAAGCCAACGCGTTTGATTAAAAAAGGGAAGCCTTCCCCAGGTGAGGATCGAACTCCCAACCTCGGCATAGCCACAAGCACTGCTCTAAAAGTACCGCGCGCTAACCAATTGCGCTACTGGGGACCGACACTGCAGCTTGGAATCATTATTTTACCGTAAAAGCAAACGCGTTTGATTAAAAATAGGGAAGCCTTCCCCAGGTGAGGATCGAACTCACAACCTCGGCATAGCCACAAGCACTGCTCTATAAGTACCGCGCGCTAACCAATTGCGCTACTGGGGACCGACACTGCAGCTTGGAATCATTATTTTACCGTAAAAGGAAACGCGTTTGATTAAAAAAAGGGAAGCCTTCAACAGGTGAGGATCGAACTCACAACCTCGGCATAGCCACAAGCACTGCTCTATAAGTACCGCGCGCTAACCAATTGCGCCACTGGGGACCGACACTGCAGCTTGGAATCATTATTTTACCGTAAAAGCCAACGCGTTTGATTAAAAAAGGGAAGCCTTCCCCAGGTGAGGATCGAACTCACAACCTCGGCATAGCCACAAGCACTGCTCTATAAGTACCGCGCGCTAACCAATTGCGCCACTGGGGACCGGCACTGCAGCTTGGAATCATTATTTTACCGTAAAAGCAAACGCGTTTGATTAAACAAAGGGAAGCCTTCCCCAGGTGAGGATCGAACTCACAACCTCGGCATAGCCACAAGCACTGCTCTATAAGTACCGCGCGCTAACCAATTGCGCCACTGGGGACCGACACTGCAGCTTGGAATCATTATTTTACCGTAAAAGAAAACGCGTTTGATTAAAAAAAGGGAAGCCTTCCCCAGGTGAGGATCGAACTCACAACCTCGGCATAGCCACAAGCACTGCTCTATAAGTACCGCGCGCTAACCAATTGCGCTACTTCGGACCGACACTGCAGCTTGGAATCATTATTTTACCGTAAAAGCTAACGCGTTTGATTAAAAAAAGGGAAGCCTTCCCCAGGTGAGGATCGAACTCACAACCTCGGCATAGCCACAAGCACTGCTCTATAAATACCGCGCGCTAACCAATTGCGCCACTGGGGACCGACACTGCAGTTTGGAATCATTATTTTACCGTAAAAGCCAACGCGTTTGATTAAAAAATTGAAGCCTTCCTAAGGTGAGGATCGAACTCACAACCTCGGCATAGCCACAAGCACTGCTCTATAAGTACCGCGCGCTAACCAATTGCGCCACTGGGGACCGACACTGCAGCTTGGAATCATTATTTTACCGTAAAAGCAAACGCGTTTGATTAAAAAAAGGGAAGCCTTCCCCAGGTGAGGATCGAACTCACAACCTCGGCATAGCCACAAGCACTGCTCTATAAGTACCGCGCGCTAACCAATTGCGCCACTGGGGACCGACACTGCAGCTTGGAATCATTATTTTACCGTAAAAGAAAACGCGTTTGATTAAAAAAAGGGAAGCCTTCCCCAGGTGAGGATCGAACTCACAACCTCGGCATAGCCACAAGCACTGCTCTATAAGTACCGCGCGCTAACCAATTGCGCTACTGGGGACCGACACTGCAGCTTGGAATCATTATTTTACCGTAAAAGCAAACGCGTTTGATTAAAAAATTGAAGCCTTCCAGAGGTGAGGATCGAACTCACAACCTCGGCATAGCCACAAGCACTGCTCTATAAGTACCGCGTGCTAACCAATTGCGCCACTGGGGACCGACACTGTAGCTTGGAATCATTATTTTACCGTAAAAGCAAACGCGTTTGATTAAAAAAAGGGAAGCCTTCCCCAGGTGAGGATCGAACTCACAACCTCGGCATAGCCACAAGCACTGCTCTATAAGTACCGCGCGCTAACCAATTGCGCCACTGGGGACCGACACTGCAGCTTGGAATCATTATTTTACCGTAAAAGCCAACGCGTTTGATTAAAAATAGGGAAGCCTTCCCCAGGTGAGGATCGAACTCACAACCTCGGCATAGCCACAAGCACTGCTCTATAAGTACCGCGCGCTAACCAATTGCGCTACTGGGGAGCGACACTGCAGCTTGGAATCATTATTTTACCGTAAAAGCTAACGCGTTTGATTAAAAAAAGGGAAGCCTTCTCCAGGTGAGGATCGAACTCACAACCTCGGCATAGCCACAAGCACTGCTCTATAAATACCGCGCGCTAACCAATTGCGCCACTGGGGACCGATACTGCAGCTTGGAATCATTATTTTACCGTAAAAGCCAACGCGTTTGATTAAAAAATTGAAGCCTTCCCCAGGTGAGGATCGAACTCACAACCTCGGCATAGCCACAAGCACTGCTCTATAAGTACCGCGCGCTAACCAATTGCGCCACTGGGGACCGACACTGCAGCTTGGAATCATTATTTTACCGTAAAAGCCAACGCGTTTGATTAAAAAGGGAAGCCTTCCCCAGGTGAGGATCGAACTCACAACCTCGGCATAGCCACAAGCACTGCTCTATAAGTACCGCGCGCTAACCAATTGCGCCACTGGGGACCGACACTGCAGCTTGGAATCATTATTTTACCGTAAAAGAAAACGCGTTTGATTAAAAAAAGGGAAGCCTTCCCCAGGTGAGGATCGAACTCACAACCTCGGCATAGCCACAAGCACTGCTCTATAAGTACCGCGCGCTAACCAATTGCGCTACTGGGGACCGACACTGCAGCTTGGAATCATTATTTTACCGTAAAAGCAAACGCGTTTGATTAAAAATAGGGAAGCCTTCCCCAGGTGAGGATCGAACTCACAACCTCGGCATAGCCACAAGCACTGCTCTATAAGTACCGCGCGCTAACCAATTGCGCTACTGGGGACCGACACTGCAGCTTGGAATCATTATTTTACCGTAAAAACTAACGCGTTTGATTAAAAAAAGGGAAGCCTTCCCCAGGTGAGGATCGAACTCACAACCTCGGCATAGCCACAAGCACTGCTCTATAAATACCGCGCGCTAACCAATTGCGCAACTGGGGACCGACACTGCAGCTTGGAATCATTATTTTACCGTAAAAGCCAACGCGTTTGATTAAAAAATTGAAGCCTTCCCCAGGTGAGGATCGAACTCACAACCTCGGCATAGCCACAAGCACTGCTCTATAAGTACCGCGCGCTAACCAATTGCGCCACTGGGGACCGACACTGCAGCTTGGAATCATTATTTTACCGTAAAAGCAAACGCGTTTGATTAAAAAAAGGGAAGCCTTCCCCAGGTGAGGATCGAACTCACAACCTCGGCATAGCCACAAGCACTGCTCTATAAGTACCGCGCGCTAACCAATTGCGCCACTGGGGACCGACACTGCAGCTTGGAATCATTATTTTACCGTAAAAGAAAACGCGTTTGATTAAAAAAAGGGAAGCCTTCCCCAGGTGAGGATCGAACTCACAACCTCGGCATAGCCACAAGCACTGCTCTATAAGTACCGCGCGCTAACCAATTGCGCTACTGGGGACCGACACTGCAGCTTGGAATCATTATTTTACCGTAAAAGCAAACGCGTTTGATTAAAAAATTGAAGCCTTCCCCAGGTGAGGATCGAACTCACAACCTCGGCATAGCCACAAGCACTGCTCTATAAGTACCGCGTGCTAACCAATTGCGCCACTGGGGACCGACACTGTAGCTTGGAATCATTATTTTACCGTAAAAGCAAACGCGTTTGATTAAAAAAAGGGAAGCCTTCCCCAGGTGAGGATCGAACTCACAACCTCGGCATAGCCACAAGCACTGCTCTATAAGTACCGCGCGCTAACCAATTGCGCCACTGGGGACCGACACTGCAGCTTGGAATCATTATTTTACCGTAAAAGAAAACGCGTTTGATTAAAAAAAGGGAAGCCTTCCCCAGGTGAGGATCGAACTCACAACCTCGGCATAGCCACAAGCACTGCTCTATAAGTACCGCGCGCTAACCAATTGCGCTACTTCGGACCGACACTGCAGCTTGGAATCATTATTTTACCGTAAAAGCTAACGCGTTTGATTAAAAAAAGGGAAGCCTTCCCCAGGTGAGGATCGAACTCACAACCTCGGCATAGCCACAAGCACTGCTCTATAAATACCGCGCGCTAACCAATTGCGCCACTGGGGACCGACACTGCAGTTTGGAATCATTATTTTACCGTAAAAGCCAACGCGTTTGATTAAAAAATTGAAGCCTTCCTAAGGTGAGGATCGAACTCACAACCTCGGCATAGCCACAAGCACTGCTCTATAAGTACCGCGCGCTAACCAATTGCGCCACTGGGGACCGACACTGCAGCTTGGAATCATTATTTTACCGTAAAAGCAAACGCGTTTGATTAAAAAAAGGGAAGCCTTCCCCAGGTGAGGATCGAACTCACAACCTCGGCATAGCCACAAGCACTGCTCTATAAGTACCGCGCGCTAACCAATTGCGCCACTGGGGACCGACACTGCAGCTTGGAATCATTATTTTACCGTAAAAGAAAACGCGTTTGATTAAAAAAAGGGAAGCCTTCCCCAGGTGAGGATCGAACTCACAACCTCGGCATAGCCACAAGCACTGCTCTATAAGTACCGCGCGCTAACCAATTGCGCTACTGGGGACCGACACTGCAGCTTGGAATCATTATTTTACCGTAAAAGCAAACGCGTTTGATTAAAAAATTGAAGCCTTCCAGAGGTGAGGATCGAACTCACAACCTCGGCATAGCCACAAGCACTGCTCTATAAGTACCGCGCGCTAACCAATTGCGCCACTGGGGACCGACACTGCAGCTTGGAATCATTATTTTACCGTAAAAGCCAACGCGTTTGATTAAAAATAGGGAAGCCTTCCCCAGGTGAGGATCGAACTCACAACCTCGGCATAGCCACAAGCACTGCTCTATAAGTACCGCGCGCTAACCAATTGCGCTACTGGGGAGCGACACTGCAGCTTGGAATCATTATTTTACCGTAAAAGCTAACGCGTTTGATTAAAAAAAGGGAAGCCTTCTCCAGGTGAGGATCGAACTCACAACCTCGGCATAGCCACAAGCACTGCTCTATAAATACCGCGCGCTAACCAATTGCGCCACTGGGGACCGACACTGCAGCTTGGAATCATTATTTTACCGTAAAAGCCAACGCGTTTGATTAAAAAGGGAAGCCTTCCCCAGGTGAGGATCGAACTCACAACCTCGGCATAGCCACAAGCACTGCTCTATAAGTACCGCGCGCTAACCAATTGCGCCACTGGGGACCGACACTGCAGCTTGGAATCATTATTTTACCGTAAAAGAAAACGCGTTTGATTAAAAAAAGGGAAGCCTTCCCCAGGTGAGGATCGAACTCACAACCTCGGCATAGCCACAAGCACTGCTCTATAAGTACCGCGCGCTAACCAATTGCGCTACTGGGGACCGACACTGCAGCTTGGAATCATTATTTTACCGTAAAAGCAAACGCGTTTGATTAAAAATAGGGAAGCCTTCCCCAGGTGAGGATCGAACTCACAACCTCGGCATAGCCACAAGCACTGCTCTATAAGTACCGCGCGCTAACCAATTGCGCTACTGGGGACCGACACTGCAGCTTGGAATCATTATTTTACCGTAAAAACTAACGCGTTTGATTAAAAAAAGGGAAGCCTTCCCCAGGTGAGGATCGAACTCACAACCTCGGCATAGCCACAAGCACTGCTCTATAAATACCGCGCGCTAACCAATTGCGCCACTGGGGACCGACACTGCAGCTTGGAATCATTATTTTACCGTAAAAGCCAACGCGTTTGATTAAAAAATTGAAGCCTTCCCCAGGTGAGGATCGAACTCACAATCTCGGCATAGCCACAAGCACTGCTCTATAAGTACCGCGCGCTAACCAATTGCGCCACTGGGGACCGACACTGCAGCTTGGAATCATTATTTTACCGTAAAAGCAAACGCGTTTGATTAAAAAAAGGGAAGCCTTCCCCAGGTGAGGATCGAACTCACAACCTCGGCATAGCCACAAGCACTGCTCTATAAGTACCGCGCGCTAACCAATTGCGCCACTGGGGACCGACACTGCAGCTTGGAATCATTATTTTACCGTAAAAGAAAACGCGTTTGATTAAAAAAAGGGAAGCCTTCCCCAGGTGAGGATCGAACTCACAACCTCGGCATAGCCACAAGCACTGCTCTATAAGTACCGCGCGCTAACCAATTGCGCTACTGGGGACCGACACTGCAGCTTGGAATCATTATTTTACCGTAAAAGCAAACGCGTTTGATTAAAAAATTGAAGCCTTCCCCAGGTGAGGATCGAACTCACAACCTCGGCATAGCCACAAGCACTGCTCTATAAGTACCGCGTGCTAACCAATTGCGCCACTGGGGACCGACACTGTAGCTTGGAATCATTATTTTACCGTAAAAGCAAACGCGTTTGATTAAAAAAAGGGAAGCCTTCCCCAGGTGAGGATCGAACTCACAACCTCGGCATAGCCACAAGCACTGCTCTATAAGTACCGCGCGCTAACCAATTGCGCCACTGGGGACCGACACTGCAGCTTGGAATCATTATTTTACCGTAAAAGCCAACGCGTTTGATTAAAAATAGGGAAGCCTTCCCCAGGTGAGGATCGAACTCACAACCTCGGCATAGCCACAAGCACTGCTCTATAAGTACCGCGCGCTAACCAATTGCGCTACTGGGGAGCGACACTGCAGCTTGGAATCATTATTTTACCGTAAAAGCTAACGCGTTTGATTAAAAAAAGGGAAGCCTTCTCCAGGTGAGGATCGAACTCACAACCTCGGCATAGCCACAAGCACTGCTCTATAAATACCGCGCGCTAACCAATTGCGCCACTGGGGACCGACACTGCAGCTTGGAATCATTATTTTACCGTAAAAGCCAACGCGTTTGATTAAAAAGGGAAGCCTTCCCCAGGTGAGGATCGAACTCACAACCTCGGCATAGCCACAAGCACTGCTCTATAAGTACCGCGCGCTAACCAATTGCGCCACTGGGGACCGACACTGCAGCTTGGAATCATTATTTTACCGTAAAAGCAAACGCGTTTGATTAAAAAAAGGGAAGCCTTCCCCAGGTGAGGATCGAACTCACAACCTCGGCATAGCCACAAACACTGCTCTATAAGTACCGCGCGCTAACCAATTGCGCCACTGGGGACCGACACTGCAGCTTGGAATCATTATTTTACCGTAAAAGCCAACGCGTTTGATTAAAAAGGGAAGCCTTCCCCAGGTGAGGATCGAACTCACAACCTCGGCATAGCCACAAGCACTGCTCTATAAGTACCGCGCGCTAACCAATTGCGCCACTGGGGACCGACACTGCAGCTTGGAATCATTATTTTACCGTAAAAGAAAACGCGTTTGATTAAAAAAAGGGAAGCCTTCCCCAGGTGAGGATCGAACTCACAACCTCGGCATAGCCACAAGCACTGCTCTATAAGTACCGCGCGCTAACCAATTGCGCTACTGGGGACCGACACTGCAGCTTGGAATCATTATTTTACCGTAAAAGCAAACGCGTTTGATTAAAAATAGGGAAGCCTTCCCCAGGTGAGGATCGAACTCACAACCTCGGCATAGCCAAAAGCACTGCTCTATAAGTACCGCGCGCTAACCAATTGCGCTACTGGGGACCGACACTGCAGCTTGGAATCATTATTTTACCGTAAAAACTAACGCGTTTGATTAAAAAAAAGGGAAGCCTTCCCCAGGTGAGGATCGAACTCACAACCTCGGCATAGCCACAAGCACTGCTCTATAAATACCGCGCGCTAACCAATTGCGCCACTGGGGACCGACACTGCAGCTTGGAATCATTATTTTACCGTAAAAGCCAACGCGTTTGATTAAAAAATTGAAGCCTTCCCCAGGTGAGGATCGAACTCACAACCTCGGCATAGCCACAAGCACTGCTCTATAAGTACCGCGCGCTAACCAATTGCGCCACTGGGGACCGACACTGCAGCTTGGAATCATTATTTTACCGTAAAAGCAAACGCGTTTGATTAAAAAAAGGGAAGCCTTCCCCAGGTGAGGATCGAACTCACAACCTCGGCATAGCCACAAGCACTGCTCTATAAGTACCGCGCGCTAACCAATTGCGCCACTGGGGACCGACACTGCAGCTTGGAATCATTATTTTACCGTAAAAGCAAACGCGTTTGATTAAAAAAAGGGAAGCCTTCCCCAGGTGAGGATCGAACTCACAACCTCGGCATAGCCACAAGCACTGCTCTATAAGTACCGCGCGCTAACCAATTGCGCCACTGGGGACCGACACTGCAGCTTGGAATCATTATTTTACCGTAAAAGCCAACGCGTTTGATTAAAAAGGGAAGTCTTCCCCAGGTGAGGATCGAACTCACAACCTCGGCATAGCCACAAGCACTGCTCTATAAGTACCGCGCGCTAACCAATTGCGCCACTGGGGACCGAAACTGCAGCTTGGAATCATTATTTTACCGTAAAAGCAAACGCGTTTGATTAAATAAAGGGAAGCCTTCCCCAGGTGAGGATCGAACTCACAACCTCGGCATAGCCACAAGCACTGCTCTATAAGTACCGCGCGCTAACCAATTGCGCCACTGGGGACCGACACTGCAGCTCGGAATCATTATTTTACCGTAAAAGCCAACGCGTTTGATTAAAAAAGGGAAGCCTTCCCCAGGTGAGGATCGAACTCACAACCTCGGCATAGCCACAAGCACTGCTCTATAAGTACCGCGCGCTAACCAATTGCGCCACTGGGGACCGGCACTGCAGCTTGGAATCATTATTTTACCGTAAAAGCAAACGCGTTTGATTAAACAAAGGGAAGCCTTCCCCAGGTGAGGATCGAACTCACAACCTCGGCATAGCCACAAGCACTGCTCTATAAGTACCGCGCGCTAACCAATTGCGCCACTGGGGACCGACACTGCAGCTTGGAATCATTATTTTACCGTAAAAGCAAACGCGTTTGATTAAAAAAAGGGAAGCCTTCCCCAGGTGAGGATCGAACTCACAACCTCGGCATAGCCACAAGCACTGCTCTATAAGTACCGCGCGCTAACCAATTGCGCCACTGGGGACCGACACTGCAGCTTGGAATCATTATTTTACCGTAAAAGCAAACGCGTTTGATTAAAAAAAGGGAAGCCTTCCCCAGGTGAGGATCGAACTCACAACCTCGGCATAGCCACAAGCACTGCTCTATAAGTACCGCGCGCTAACCAATTGCGCCACTGGGGACCGACACTGCAGCTTGGAATCATTATTTTACCGTAAAAGCCAACGCGTTTGATTAAAAAGGGAAGTCTTCCCCAGGTGAGGATCGAACTCACAACCTCGGCATAGCCACAAGCACTGCTCTATAAGTACCGCGCGCTAACCAATTGCGCCACTGGGGACCGAAACTGCAGCTTGGAATCATTATTTTACCGTAAAAGCAAACGCGTTTGATTAAATAAAGGGAAGCCTTCCCCAGGTGAGGATCGAACTCACAACCTCGGCATAGCCACAAGCACTGCTCTATAAGTACCGCGCGCTAACCAATTGCGCCACTGGGGACCGACACTGCAGCTCGGAATCATTATTTTACCGTAAAAGCCAACGCGTTTGATTAAAAAAGGGAAGCCTTCCCCAGGTGAGGATCGAACTCACAACCTCGGCATAGCCACAAGCACTGCTCTATAAGTACCGCGCGCTAACCAATTGCGCCACTGGGGACCGGCACTGCAGCTTGGAATCATTATTTTACCGTAAAAGCAAACGCGTTTGATTAAACAAAGGGAAGCCTTCCCCAGGTGAGGATCGAACTCAAAACCTCGGCATAGCCACAAGCACTGCTCTATAAATACCGCGCGCTAACCAATTGCGCTACTGGGGACCGACACTGCAGCTTGGAATCATTATTTTACCGTAAAAGCAAACGCGTTTGATTAAACATAGGGAAGCCTTCCCCAGGTGAGGATCGAACTCACAACCTCGGCATAGCCACAAGCACTGCTCTATAAATACCGCGCGCTAACCAATTGCGCTACTGGGGACCGACACTGCAGCTTGGAATCATTATTTTACCGTAAAAGCAAACGCGTTTGATTAAAAATAGGGAAGCCTTCCCCAGGTGAGGATCGAACTCACAACCTCGGCATAGCCACAAGCACTGCTCTATAAGTACCGCGCGCTAACCAATTGCGCTACTGGGGACCGACACTGCAGCTTGGAATCATTATTTTACCGTAAAAACTAACGCGTTTGATTAAAAAAAGGGAAGCCTTCCCCAGGTGAGGATCGAACTCACAACCTCGGGATAGCCACAAGCACTGCTCTATAAATACCGCGCGCTAACCAATTGCGCCACTGGGGACCGACACTGCAGCTTGGAATCATTATTTTACCGTAAAAGCCAACGCGTTTGATTAAAAAATTGAAGCCTTCCCCAGGTGAGGATCGAACTTACAACCTCGGCATAGCCACAAGCACTGCTCTATAAGTACCGCGCGCTAACCAATTGCGCCACTGGGGACCGACACTGCAGCTTGGAATCATTATTTTACCGTAAAAGCAAACGCGTTTGATTAAAAAAAGGGAAGCCTTCCCCAGGTGAGGATCGAACTCACAACCTCGGCATAGCCACAAGCACTGCTCTATAAGTACAACGCGCTAACCAATTGCGCCACTGGGGACCGACACTGCAGCTTGGAATCATTATTTTACCGTAAAAGCCAACGCGTTTGATTAAAAAGGGAAGCCTTCCCCAGGTGAGGATCGAACTCACAACCTCGGCATAGCCACAAGCACTGCTCCATAAGTACCGCGCGCTAACCAATTGCGCCACTGGGGACCGACACTGCAGCTTGGAATCATTATTTTACCGTAAAAGCAAACGCGTTTGATTAAATAAAGGGAAGCCTTCCCCAGGTGAGGATCGAACTCACAACCTCGGCATAGCCACAAGCACTGCTCTATAAGTACCGCGCGCTAACCAATTGCGCCACTGGGGACCGACACTGCAGCTTGGAATCATTATTTTACCGTAAAAGCAAACGCGTTTGATTAAATAAAGGGAAGCCTTCCCCAGGTGAGGATCGAACTCACAACCTCGGCATAGCCACAAGCACTGCTCTATAAGTACCGCGCGCTAACCAATTGCGCCACTGGGGACCGACACTGCAGCTTGGAATCATTATTTTACCGTAAAAGCCAACGCGTTTGATTAAAAAAGGGAAGCCTTCCCCAGGTGAGGATCGAACTCACAACCTCGGCATAGCCACAAGCACTGCTCTATAAGTACCGCGCGCTAACCAATTGCGCCACTGGGGACCGGCACTGCAGCTTGGAATCATTATTTTACCGTAAAAGCAAACGCGTTTGATTAAACAAAGGGAAGCCTTCCCCAGGTGAGGATCGAACTCACAACCTCGGCATAGCCACAAGCACTGCTCTATAAATACCGCGCGCTAACCAATTGCGCTACTGGGGACCGACACTGCAGCTTGGAATCATTATTTTACCGTAAAAGCAAACGCGTTTGATTAAAAATAGGGAAGCCTTCCCCAGGTGAGGATCGAACTCACAACCTCGGCATAGCCACAAGCACTGCTCTATAAATACCGCGCGCTAACCAATTGCGCTACTGGGGACCGACACTGCAGCTTGGAATCATTATTTTACCGTAAAAGCAAACGCGTTTGATTAAACAAAGGGAAGCCTTCCCCAGGTGAGGATCGAACTCACAACCTCGGCATAGCCACAAGCACTGCTCTATAAATACCGCGCGCTAACCAATTGCGCTACTGGGGACCGACACTGCAGCTTGGAATCATTATTTTACCGTAAAAGCAAACGCGTTTGATTAAAAATAGGGAAGCCTTCCCCAGGTGAGGATCGAACTCACAACCTCGGCATAGCCACAAGCACTGCTCTATAAGTACCGCGCGCTAACCAATTGCGCTACTGGGGACCGACACTGCAGCTTGGAATCATTATTTTACCGTAAAAACTAACGCGTTTGATTAAAAAAAGGGAAGCCTTCCCCAGGTGAGGATCGAACTCACAACCTCGGGATAGCCGCAAGCACTGCTCTATAAATACCGCGCGCTAACCAATTGCGCCACTGGGGACCGACACTGCAGCTTGGAATCATTATTTTACCGTAAAAGCCAACGCGTTTGATTAAAAAATTGAAGCCTTCCCCAGGTGAGGATCGAACTCACAACCTCGGCATAGCCACAAGCACTGCTCTATAAGTACCGCGCGCTAACCAATTGCGCCACTGGGGACCGACACTGCAGCTTGGAATCATTATTTTACCGTAAAAGCAAACGCGTTTGATTAAAAAAAGGGAAGCCTTCCCCAGGTGAGGATCGAACTCACAACCTCGGCATAGCCACAAGCGTTGCTCTATAAGTACAACGCGCTAACCAATTGCGCCACTGGGGACCGACACTGCAGCTTGGAATCATTATTTTACCGTAAAAGCCAACGCGTTTGATTAAAAAGGGAAGCCTTCCCCAGGTGAGGATCGAACTCACAACCTCGGCATAGCCACAAGCACTGCTCCATAAGTACCGCGCGCTAACCAATTGCGCCACTGGGGACCGACACTGCAGCTTGGAATCATTATTTTACCGTAAAAGCAAACGCGTTTGATTAAATAAAGGGAAGCCTTCCCCAGGTGAGGATCGAACTCACAACCTCGGCATAGCCACAAGCACTGCTCTATAAGTACCGCGCGCTAACCAATTGCGCCACTGGGGACCGACACTGCAGCTTGGAATCATTATTTTACCGTAAAAGCCAACGCGTTTGATTAAAAAATTGAAGCCTTCCCCAGGTGAGGATCGAACTCACAACCTCGGCATAGCCACAAGCACTGCTCTATAAGTACCGCGCGCTAACCAATTGCGCCACTGGGGACCGACACTGCAGCTTGGAATCATTATTTTACCGTAAAAGCAAACGCGTTTGATTAAAAAAAGGGAAGCCTTCCCCAGGTGAGGATCGAACTCACAACCTCGGCATAGCCACAAGCACTGCTCTATAAGTACAACGCGCTAACCAATTGCGCCACTGGGGACCGACACTGCAGCTTGGAATCATTATTTTACCGTAAAAGCCAACGCGTTTGATTAAAAAGGGAAGCCTTCCCCAGGTGAGGATCGAACTCACAACCTCGGCATAGCCACAAGCACTGCTCCATAAGTACCGCGCGCTAACCAATTGCGCCACTGGGGACCGACACTGCAGCTTGGAATCATTATTTTACCGTAAAAGCAAACGCGTTTGATTTAAAATAGGGAAGCCTTCCCCAGGTGAGGATCGAACTCACAACCTCGGCATAGCCACAAGCACTGCTCTATAAGTACCGCGCGCTAACCAATTGCGCTACTGGGGACCGACACTGCAGCTTGGAATCATTATTTTACCGTAAAAGCAAACGCGTTTGATTAAAAAAAGGGAAGCCTTCCCCAGGTGAGGATCGAACTCACAACCTCGGCATAGCCACAAGCACTGCTCTATAAGTACCGCGAGCTAACCAATTGCGCCACTGGGGACCGACACTGCAGCTTGGAATCATTATTTTACCGTAAAAGCCAACGCGTTTGATTAAAAAATTGAAGCCTTCCCCAGGTGAGGATCGAACTCACAACCTCGGCATAGCCACAAGCACTGCTCTATAAATACCGCGCGCTAACCAATTGCGCCACTGGGGACCGACACTGCAGCTTGGAATCATTATTTTACCGTAAAAGCAAACGCGTTTGATTAAAAAAAGGGAAGCCTTCCCCAGGTGAGGATCGAACTCACAACCTCGGCATAGCCACAAGCACTGCTCTATAAGTACCGCGCGCTAACCAATTGCGCCACTGGGGACCGACACTGCAGCTTGGAATCATTATTTTACCGTAAAAGAAAACGCGTTTGATTAAAAAAAGGGAAGCCTTCCCCAGGTGAGGATCGAACTCACAACCTCGGCATAGCCACAAGCGTTGCTCTATAAGTACAACGCGCTAACCAATTGCGCCACTGGGGACCGACACTGCAGCTTGGAATCATTATTTTACCGTAAAAGCCAACGCGTTTGATTAAAAAGGGAAGCCTTCCCCAGGTGAGGATCGAACTCACAACCTCGGCATAGCCACAAGCACTGCTCCATAAGTACCGCGCGCTAACCAATTGCGCCACTGGGGACCGACACTGCAGCTTGGAATCATTATTTTACCGTAAAAGCAAACGCGTTTGATTAAATAAAGGGAAGCCTTCCCCAGGTGAGGATCGAACTCACAACCTCGGCATAGCCACAAGCACTGCTCTATAAGTACCGCGCGCTAACCAATTGCGCCACTGGGGACCGACACTGCAGCTTGGAATCATTATTTTACCGTAAAAGCCAACGCGTTTGATTAAAAAATTGAAGCCTTCCCCAGGTGAGGATCGAACTCACAACCTCGGCATAGCCACAAGCACTGCTCTATAAGTACCGCGCGCTAACCAATTGCGCCACTGGGGACCGACACTGCAGCTTGGAATCATTATTTTACCGTAAAAGCAAACGCGTTTGATTAAAAAAAGGGAAGCCTTCCCCAGGTGAGGATCGAACTCACAACCTCGGCATAGCCACAAGCACTGCTCTATAAGTACAACGCGCTAACCAATTGCGCCACTGGGGACCGACACTGCAGCTTGGAATCATTATTTTACCGTAAAAGCCAACGCGTTTGATTAAAAAGGGAAGCCTTCCCCAGGTGAGGATCGAACTCACAACCTCGGCATAGCCACAAGCACTGCTCCATAAGTACCGCGCGCTAACCAATTGCGCCACTGGGGACCGACACTGCAGCTTGGAATCATTATTTTACCGTAAAAGCAAACGCGTTTGATTTAAAATAGGGAAGCCTTCCCCAGGTGAGGATCGAACTCACAACCTCGGCATAGCCACAAGCACTGCTCTATAAGTACCGCGCGCTAACCAATTGCGCTACTGGGGACCGACACTGCAGCTTGGAATCATTATTTTACCGTAAAAGCAAACGCGTTTGATTAAAAAAAGGGAAGCCTTCCCCAGGTGAGGATCGAACTCACAACCTCGGCATAGCCACAAGCACTGCTCTATAAGTACCGCGAGCTAACCAATTGCGCCACTGGGGACCGACACTGCAGCTTGGAATCATTATTTTACCGTAAAAGCCAACGCGTTTGATTAAAAAATTGAAGCCTTCCCCAGGTGAGGATCGAACTCACAACCTCGGCATAGCCACAAGCACTGCTCTATAAATACCGCGCGCTAACCAATTGCGCCACTGGGGACCGACACTGCAGCTTGGAATCATTATTTTACCGTAAAAGCAAACGCGTTTGATTAAAAAAAGGGAAGCCTTCCCCAGGTGAGGATCGAACTCACAACCTCGGCATAGCCACAAGCACTGCTCTATAAGTACCGCGCGCTAACCAATTGCGCCACTGGGGACCGACACTGCAGCTTGGAATCATTATTTTACCGTAAAAGAAAACGCGTTTGATTAAAAAAAGGGAAGCCTTCCCCAGGTGAGGATCGAACTCACAACCTCGGCATAGCCACAAGCACTGCTCTATAAGTACCGCGCGCTAACCAATTGCGCCACTGGGGACCGACACTGCAGCTTGGAATCATTATTTTACCGTAAAAGCCAACGCGTTTGATTAAAAAGGGAAGTCTTCCCCTGGTGAGGATCGAACTCACAACCTCGGCATAGCCACAAGCACTGCTCTATAAGTACCGCGCGCTAACCAATTGCTCCACTGGGGACCGAAACTGCAGCTTGGAATCATTATTTTACCGTAAAAGCAAACGCGTTTGATTAAATAAAGGGAAGCCTTCCCCAGGTGAGGATCGAACTCACAACCTCGGCATAGCCACAAGCACTGCTCTATAAGTACCGCGCGCTAACCAATTGCGCTACTGGGGACCGACACTGCAGCTTGGAATCATTATTTTACCGTAAAAGCAAACGCGTTTGATTTAAAATAGGGAAGCCTTCCCCAGGTGAGGATCGAACTCACAACCTCGGCATAGCCACAAGCACTGCTCTATAAGTACCGCGCGCTAACCAATTGCGCTACTGGGGACCGACACTGCAGCTTGGAATCATTATTTTACCGTAAAAGCAAACGCGTTTGATTAAAAAAAGGGAAGCCTTCCCCAGGTGAGGATCGAACTCACAACCTCGGCATAGCCACAAGCACTGCTCTATAAGTACCGCGCGCAAACCAATTGCGCCACTGGGGACCGACACTGCAGCTTGGAATCATTATTTTACCGTAAAAGCCAACGCGTTTGATTAAAAAATTGAAGCCTTCCCCAGGTGAGGATCGAACTCACAACCTCGGCATAGCCACAAGCACTGCTCTATAAATACCGCGCGCTAACCAATTGCGCCACTGGGGACCGACACTGCAGCTTGGAATCATTATTTTACCGTAAAAGCAAACGCGTTTGATTAAAAAAAGGGAAGCCTTCCCCAGGTGAGGATCGAACTCACAACCTCGGCATAGCCACAAGCACTGCTCTATAAGTACCGCGCGCTAACCAATTGCGCCACTGGGGACCGACACTGCAGCTTGGAATCATTATTTTACCGTAAAAGAAAACGCGTTTGATTAAAAAAAGGGAAGCCTTCCCCAGGTGAGGATCGAACTCACAACCTCGGCATAGCCACAAGCACTGCTCTATAAGTACCGCGCGCTAACCAATTGCGCCACTGGGGACCGACACTGCAGCTTGGAATCATTATTTTACCGTAAAAGCCAACGCGTTTGATTAAAAAGGGAAGTCTTCCCCAGGTGAGGATCGAACTCACAACCTCGGCATAGCCACAAGCACTGCTCTATAAGTACCGCGCGCTAACCAATTGCGCCACTGGGGACCGAAACTGCAGCTTGGAATCATTATTTTACCGTAAAAGCAAACGCGTTTGATTAAATAAAGGGAAGCCTTCCCCAGGTGAGGATCGAACTCACAACCTCGGCATAGCCACAAGCACTGCTCTATAAGTACCGCGCGCTAACCAATTGCGCCACTGGGGACCGACACTGCAGCTTGGAATCATTATTTTACCGTAAAAGAAAACGCGTTTGATTAAAAAAAGGGAAGCCTTCCCCAGGTGAGGATCGAACTCACAACCTCGGCATAGCCACAAGCACTGCTCTATAAGTACCGCGCGCTAACCAATTGCGCTACTTCGGACCGACACTGCAGCTTGGAATCATTAATTTACCGTAAAAGCTAACGCGTTTGATTAAAAAAAGGGAAGCCTTCCCCAGGTGAGGATCGAACTCACAACCTCGGCATAGCCACAAGCACTGCTCTATAAATACCGCGCGCTAACCAATTGCGCCACTGGGGACCGACACTGCAGCTTGGAATCATTATTTTACCGTAAAAGCCAACGGTTTGATTAAAAAATTGAAGCCTTCCCCAGGTGAGGATCGAACTCACAACCTCGGCATATCCACAAGCACTGCTCTATAAGTACCGCGCGCTAACCAATTGCGCCACTGGGGACCGACACTGCAGCTTGGAATCATTATTTTACCGTAAAAGCAAACGCGTTTGATTAAAAAAAGGGAAGCCTTCCCCAGGTGAGGATCGAACTCACAACCTCGGCATAGCCACAAGCACTGCTCTATAAGTACCGAGCGCTAACCAATTGCGCCACTGGGGACCGACACTGCAGCTTGGAATCATTATTTTACCGTAAAAGCCAACGCGTTTGATTAAAAAAGGGAAGCCTTCCCCAGGTGAGGATCGAACTCACAACCTCGGCATAGCCACAAGCACTGCTCTATAAATACCGCGCGCTAACCAATTGCGCCACTGGGGACCGACACTGCAGCTTGGAATCATTATTTTACCGTAAAAGAAAACGCGTTTGATTAAAAAAAGGGAAGCCTTCCCCAGGTGAGGATCGAACTCACAACCTCGGCATAGCCACAAGCACTGCTCTATAAGTACCGCGCGCTAACCAATTGCGCTACTGGGGACCGACACTGCAGCTTTGAATCATTATTTTACCGTAAAAGCAAACGCGTTTGATTAAAAATAGGGAAGCCTTCCCCAGGTGAGGATCGAACTCACAACCTCGGCATAGCCACAAGCACTGCTCTATAAGTACCGCGCGCTAACCAATTGCGCTACTGGGGACCGACACTGCAGCTTGGAATCATTATTTTACCGTAAAAGGAAACGCGTTTGATTAAAAAAAGGGAAGCCTTCCCCAGGTGAGGATCGAACTCACAACCTCGGCATAGCCACAAGCACTGCTCTATAAGTACCGCGCGCTAACCAATTGCGCCACTGGGGACCGACACTGCAGCTTGGAATCATTATTTTACCGTAAAAGCCAACGCGTTTGATTAAAAAAGGGAAGCCTTCCCCAGGTGAGGATCGAACTCACAACCTCGGCATAGCCACAAGCACTGCTCTATAAGTACCGCGCGCTAACCAATTGCGCCACTGGGGACCGACACTGCAGCTTGGAATCATTATTTTACCGTAAAAGCCAACGCGTTTGATTAAAAAATTGAAGCCTTCCCCAGGTGAGGATCGAACTCACAACCTCGGCATAGCCACAAGCACTGCTCTATAAGTACCGCGCGCTAACCAATTGCGCCACTGGGGACCGACACTGCAGCTTGGAATCATTATTTTACCGTAAAAGCAAACGCGTTTGATTAAAAAAAGGGAAGCCTTCCCCAGGTGAGGATCGAACTCACAACCTCGGCATAGCCACAAGCACTGCTCTATAAGTACCGCGCGCTAACCAATTGCGCCACTGGGGACCGACACTGCAGCTTGGAATCATTATTTTACCGTAAAAGCCAACGCGTTTGATTAAAAAGGGAAGCCTTCCCCAGGTGAGGATCGAACTCACAACCTCGGCATAGCTACGAGCACTGCTCTATAAGTACCGCGCGCTAACCAATTGCGCCACTGGGGACCGACACTGCAGCTTGGAATCATTATTTTACCGTAAAAGAAAACGCGTTTGATTAAAAAAAGGGAAGCCTTCCCCAGGTGAGGATCGAACTCACAACCTCGGCATAGCCACAAACACTGCTCTATAAATACCGCGTGCTAACCAATTGCGCCACTGGGGACCGACACTGCAGCTTGGAATCATTATTTTACCGTAAAAGCCAACGCGTTTGATTAAAAAGTTGAAGCCTTCCCCAGGTGAGGATCGAACTCACAACCTCGGCATAGCCACAAGCACTGCTCTATAAGTACCGCGCGCTAACCAATTGCGCCACTGGGGACCGACACTGCAGCTTGGAATCATTATTTTACTGTAAAAGCAAACGAGTTTGATTAAAAAAAGGGAAGCCTTCCGCAGGTGAGGATCGAACTCACAACCACGGCATAGCCACAAGCACTGCTCTATAAGTACCGCGTGCCAACAAATTGCGCCACTGGGGACCGACACTGCAGCTTGGAATCATTATTTTACCGTAAAAGCCAACGCGTTTGATTTAAAAAGGGAAGCCTTCCCAAGGTCAGGATCGAACTCACAACCTCGGCATAGCCACAAGCACTGCTCTATAAGTACCGCGCGCTAACCAATTGCGCCACTGGGGACCGACACTGCAGCTTGGAATCATTATTTTACCGTAAAAGCCAACGCGTTTGATTTAAAAAGGGAAGCTTTCCGCAGGTGAGGATCGAACTCACAACCGCGGCATAGCCACAAGATCGCTCTATAAATACCGCGCGCCAACAAATTGCGCCACTGGGGACCGACACTGCAGCTTGGAATCATTATTTTACCGTAAAAGCCAACGCGTTTGATTTAAAAAGGGAAGCCTTCCCCAGGTCAGGATCGAACTCACAACCTCGGCATAGCCACAAGCACTGCTCTATAAGTACCACGCGCTAACCAATTGCGCCACTGGGGACCGACAGTGCAGCTTGGAATCATTATTTTACCGTAAAAGCAAACGCGTTTGATTAAAAAAAGGGAAGCCTTCCCCAGGTGAGGATCGAACTCACAACCTCGGCATAGCCACAAGCACTGCTCTATAAGTACCGCGCGCTAACCAATTGCGCCACTGGGGACCGACACTGCAGCTTGGAATCATTATTTTACCGTAAAAGCCAACGCGTTTGATTAAAAAAGGGAAGCCTTCCCCAGGTGAGGATCGAACTCACAACCTCGGCATAGCCACAAGCACTGCTCTATAAGTACCGCGCGCTAACCAATTGCGCCACTGGGGACCGACACTGCAGCTTGGAATCATTATTTTACCGTAAAAGCAAACGCGTTTGATTAAAAAAAGGGAAGCCTTCCCGAGGTGAGGATCGAACTCACAACCTCGGCATAGCCACAAGCACTGCTCTATAAGTACCGCGCGCTAACCAATTGCGCCACTGGGGACCGACACGGCAGCTTAAAATCATTATTTTACCGTAAAAGCAAACGCGTTTGATTAAAAAAAGGGAAGCCTTCCCCAGGTGAGGATCGAACTCACAACCTCGGCATAGCCACAAGCACTGCTCTATAAGTACCGCGCGCTAACCAATTGCGCCACTGGGGACCGACACTGCAGCTTGGAATCATTATTTTACTGTAAAAGCAAACGCGTTTGATTAAAAAAAGGGAAGCCTTCCGCAGGTGAGGATCGAACTCACAACCACGGCATAGCCACAAGCACTGCTCTATAAGTACCGCGTGCCAACAAATTGCGCCACTGGGGACCGACACTGCAGCTTGGAATCATTATTTTACCGTAAAAGCCAACGCGTTTGATTTAAAAAGGGAAGCCTTCCCAAGGTCAGGATCGAACTCACAACCTCGGCATAGCCACAAGCACTGCTCTATAAGTGCCGCGCGCTAACCAATTGCGCCACTGGGGACCGACACGGCAGCTTAAAATCATTATTTTACCGTAAAAGCAAACGCGTTTGATTAAAAAAAGGGAAGCCTTCCCCAGGTGAGGATCGAACTCACAACCTCGGCATAGCCACAAGCACTGCTCTATAAGTACCGCGCGCTAACCAATTGCGCCACTGGGGACCGACACTGCAGCTTGGAATCATTATTTTACTGTAAAAGCAAACGCGTTTGATTAAAAAAAGGGAAGCCTTCCGCAGGTGAGGATCGAACTCACAACCACGGCATAGCCACAAGCACTGCTCTATAAGTACCGCGTGCCAACAAATTGCGCCACTGGGGACCGACACTGCAGCTTGGAATCATTATTTTACCGTAAAAGCCAACGCGTTTGATTTAAAAAGGGAAGCCTTCCCAAGGTCAGGATCGAACTCACAACCTCGGCATAGCCACAAGCACTGCTCTATAAGTACCGCGCGCTAACCAATTGCGCAACTGGGGACCGACACGGCAGCTTAAAATCATTATTTTACCGTAAAAGCAAACGCGTTTGATTAAAAAAAGGGAAGCCTTCCCCAGGTGAGGATCGAACTCACAAGCTCGGCATAGCCACAAGCACTGCTCTATAAGTACCGCGCGCTAACCAATTGCTCCACTGGGGACCGACACGGCAGCTTAAAATCATTATTTTACCATAAAAGCAAACGCGTTTGATTAAAAAAAGGGAAGCCTTCCCCAGGTGAGGATCGAACTCACAACCTCGGCATAGCTACAAGCACTGTTCTATAAGTACCGCGGGCTAACCAATTGCGCCCCTGGGGACCGACACTGCAGCTTGGAATCATTATTTTACCGTAAAAGCAAACGCGTTTGATTAAAAAAAGGGAAGCCTTCCCCAGGTGAGGATCGAACTCACAACCTCGGCATAGCTACAAGCACTGCTCTATAAGTACCGTGCGCTAACCAATTGCGCCACTGGGGACCGACACTGCAGCTTGGAATCATTATTTTACCGTAAAAGCAAACGCGTTTGATTAAAAAAAGGGAAGCCTTCCCCAGGTGAGGATCGAACTCACAACCTCGGCATAGCCACAAGCACTGCTCTATAAGTAGCGTGCGCTAACCAATTGCGCCACTGGGGACCAACACTGCAGCTTGGAATCATTATTTTACCGTAAAAGCAAACGCGTTTGATTAAAAAAAGGGAAGCCTTCCCCAGGTGAGGATCGAACTCACAACCTCGGCATAGCTACAAGCACTGTTCTATAAGTACCGCGGGCTAACCAATAGCGCCACTGGGGACCGACACGGCAGCTTAAAATCATTATTTTACCGTAAAAGCAAACGCGTTTGATTAAAAAAAGGGAAGCCTTCCCCAGGTTAGGATCGAACTCACAACCTCGGCATAGCCGCAAGCACTGCTCTATAAAAAGCGTGCGCTAACCAATTGCGGCACTGGGGACCGACATTGCAGATTGGAATCATTATTTTACCGTAAAAGCAAACGCGTTTGATTATAAAAAGGGAAGCCTTCCCCAGGTGAGGATCGAACTCACAACCTCGGCATAGCCAGAAGCACTGCTCTATTAGTATCGCGCGCTAACCAATTGCGCCACTGGGGACCGACACTGCAGCTTGGAATCATTATTTTACCGTAAAAGAAAACGCGTTTGATTAAAAAAAGGGAAGCCTTCCCCAGGTGAGGATCGAACTCACAACCTCGGCATAGCCACAAGCACTGCTCTATAAGTACCGCGCGCTAACCAATTGCGCCACTGGGGACCGACACTGCAGCTTGGAATCATTATTTTACCGTAAAAGCCAACGCGTTTGATTAAAAAGGGAAGTCTTCCCCTGGTGAGGATCGAACTCACAACCTCGGCATAGCCACAAGCACTGCTCTATAAGTACCGCGCGCTAACCAATTGCGCCACTGGGGACCGAAACTGCAGCTTGGAATCATTATTTTACCGTAAAAGCAAACGCGTTTGATTAAATAAAGGGAAGCCTTCCCCAGGTGAGGATCGAACTCACAACCTCGGCATAGCCACAAGCACTGCTCTATAAGTACCGCGCGCTAACCAATTGCGCTACTGGGGACCGACACTGCAGCTTGGAATCATTATTTTACCGTAAAAGCAAACGCGTTTGATTTAAAATAGGGAAGCCTTCCCCAGGTGAGGATCGAACTCACAACCTCGGCATAGCCACAAGCACTGCTCTATAAGTACCGCGCGCTAACCAATTGCGCTACTGGGGACCGACACTGCAGCTTGGAATCATTATTTTACCGTAAAAGCAAACGCGTTTGATTAAAAAAAGGGAAGCCTTCCCCAGGTGAGGATCGAACTCACAACCTCGGCATAGCCACAAGCACTGCTCTATAAGTACCGCGCGCAAACCAATTGCGCCACTGGGGACCGACACTGCAGCTTGGAATCATTATTTTACCGTAAAAGCCAACGCGTTTGATTAAAAAATTGAAGCCTTCCCCAGGTGAGGATCGAACTCACAACCTCGGCATAGCCACAAGCACTGCTCTATAAATACCGCGCGCTAACCAATTGCGCCACTGGGGACCGACACTGCAGCTTGGAATCATTATTTTACCGTAAAAGCAAACGCGTTTGATTAAAAAAAGGGAAGCCTTCCCCAGGTGAGGATCGAACTCACAACCTCGGCATAGCCACAAGCACTGCTCTATAAGTACCGCGCGCTAACCAATTGCGCCACTGGGGACCGACACTGCAGCTTGGAATCATTATTTTACCGTAAAAGAAAACGCGTTTGATTAAAAAAAGGGAAGCCTTCCCCAGGTGAGGATCGAACTCACAACCTCGGCATAGCCACAAGCACTGCTCTATAAGTACCGCGCGCTAACCAATTGCGCCACTGGGGACCGACACTGCAGCTTGGAATCATTATTTTACCGTAAAAGCCAACGCGTTTGATTAAAAAGGGAAGTCTTCCCCAGGTGAGGATCGAACTCACAACCTCGGCATAGCCACAAGCACTGCTCTATAAGTACCGCGCGCTAACCAATTGCGCCACTGGGGACCGAAACTGCAGCTTGGAATCATTATTTTACAGTAAAAGCAAACGCGTTTGATTAAATAAAGGGAAGCCTTCCCCAGGTGAGGATCGAACTCACAACCTCGGCATAGCCACAAGCACTGCTCTATAAGTACCGCGCGCTAACCAATTGCGCCACTGGGGACCGACACTGCAGCTTGGAATCATTATTTTACCGTAAAAGAAAACGCGTTTGATTAAAAAAAGGGAAGCCTTCCCCAGGTGAGGATCGAACTCACAACCTCGGCATAGCCACAAACACTGCTCTATAAATACCGCGTGCTAACCAATTGCGCCACTGGGGACCGACACTGCAGCTTGGAATCATTATTTTACCGTAAAAGCCAACGCGTTTGATTAAAAAATTGAAGCCTTCCCCAGGTGAGGATCGAACTCACAACCTCGGCATAGCCACAAGCACTGCTCTATAAGTACCGCGCGCTAACCAATTGCGCCACTGGGGACCGACACTGCAGCTTGGAATCATTATTTTACTGTAAAAGCAAACGAGTTTGATTAAAAAAAGGGAAGCCTTCCGCAGGTGAGGATCGAACTCACAACCACGGCATAGCCACAAGCACTGCTCTATAAGTACCGCGTGCCAACAAATTGCGCCACTGGGGACCGACACTGCAGCTTGGAATCATTATTTTACCGTAAAAGCCAACGCGTTTGATTTAAAAAGGGAAGCCTTCCCAAGGTCAGGATCGAACTCACAACCTCGGCATAGCCACAAGCACTGCTCTATAAGTACCGCGCGCTAACCAATTGCGCTACTGGGGACCGACACTGCAGCTTTGAATCATTATTTTACCGTAAAAGCAAACGCGTTTGATTAAAAATAGGGAAGCCTTCCCCAGGTGAGGATCGAACTCACAACCTCGGCATAGCCACAAGCACTGCTCTATAAGTACCGCGCGCTAACCAATTGCGCTACTGGGGACCGACACTGCAGCTTGGAATCATTATTTTACCGTAAAAGGAAACGCGTTTGATTAAAAAAAGGGAAGCCTTCCCCAGGTGAGGATCGAACTCACAACCTCGGCATAGCCACAAGCACTGCTCTATAAGTACCGCGCGCTAACCAATTGCGCCACTGGGGACCGACACTGCAGCTTGGAATCATTATTTTACCGTAAAAGCCAACGCGTTTGATTAAAAAAGGGAAGCCTTCCCCAGGTGAGGATCGAACTCACAACCTCGGCATAGCCACAAGCACTGCTCTATAAGTACCGCGCGCTAACCAATTGCGCCACTGGGGACCGAAACTGCAGCTTGGAATCATTATTTTACAGTAAAAGCAAACGCGTTTGATTAAATAAAGGGAAGCCTTCCCCAGGTGAGGATCGAACTCACAACCTCGGCATAGCCACAAGCACTGCTCTATAAGTACCGCGCGCTAACCAATTGCGCCACTGGGGACCGACACTGCAGCTTGGAATCATTATTTTACCGTAAAAGAAAACGCGTTTGATTAAAAAAAGGGAAGCCTTCCCCAGGTGAGGATCGAACTCACAACCTCGGCATAGCCACAAACACTGCTCTATAAATACCGCGTGCTAACCAATTGCGCCACTGGGGACCGACACTGCAGCTTGGAATCATTATTTTACCGTAAAAGCCAACGCGTTTGATTAAAAAATTGAAGCCTTCCCCAGGTGAGGATCGAACTCACAACCTCGGCATAGCCACAAGCACTGCTCTATAAGTACCGCGCGCTAACCAATTGCGCCACTGGGGACCGACACTGCAGCTTGGAATCATTATTTTACTGTAAAAGCAAACGAGTTTGATTAAAAAAAGGGAAGCCTTCCGCAGGTGAGGATCGAACTCACAACCACGGGATAGCCACAAGCACTGCTCTATAAGTACCGCGTGCCAACAAATTGCGCCACTGGGGACCGACACTGCAGCTTGGAATCATTATTTTACCGTAAAAGCCAACGCGTTTGATTTAAAAAGGGAAGCCTTCCCAAGGTCAGGATCGAACTCACAACCTCGGCATAGCCACAAGCACTGCTCTATAAGTACCGCGCGCTAACCAATTGCGCTACTGGGGACCGACACTGCAGCTTTGAATCATTATTTTACCGTAAAAGCAAACGCGTTTGATTAAAAATAGGGAAGCCTTCCCCAGGTGAGGATCGAACTCACAACCTCGGCATAGCCACAAGCACTGCTCTATAAGTACCGCGCGCTAACCAATTGCGCTACTGGGGACCGACACTGCAGCTTGGAATCATTATTTTACCGTAAAAGGAAACGCGTTTGATTAAAAAAAGGGAAGCCTTCCCCAGGTGAGGATCGAACTCACAACCTCGGCATAGCCACAAGCACTGCTCTATAAGTACCGCGCGCTAACCAATTGCGCCACTGGGGACCGACACTGCAGCTTGGAATCATTATTTTACCGTAAAAGCCAACGCGTTTGATTAAAAAAGGGAAGCCTTCCCCAGGTGAGGATCGAACTCACAACCTCGGCATAGCCACAAGCACTGCTCTATAAGTACCGCGCGCTAACCAATTGCGCCACTGGGGACCGACACTGCAGCTTGGAATCATTATTTTACCGTAAAAGCCAACGCGTTTGATTAAAAAATTGAAGCCTTCCCCAGGTGAGGATCGAACTCACAACCTCGGCATAGCCACAAGCACTGCTCTATAAGTACCGCGCGCTAACCAATTGCGCCACTGGGGACCGACACTGCAGCTTGGAATCATTATTTTACCGTAAAAGCAAACGCGTTTGATTAAAAAAAGGGAAGCCTTCCCCAGGTGAGGATCGAACTCACAACCTCGGCATAGCCACAAGCACTGCTCTATAAGTACCGCGCGCTAACCAATTGCGCCACTGGGGACCGACACTGCAGCTTGGAATCATTATTTTACCGTAAAAGCCAACGCGTTTGATTAAAAAGGGAAGCCTTCCCCAGGTGAGGATCGAACTCACAACCTCGGCATAGCTACAAGCACTGCTCTATAAGTACCGCGCGCTAACCAATTGCGCCACTGGGGACCGACACTGCAGCTAGGAATCATTATTTTACCGTAAAAGAAAACGCGTTTGATTAAAAAAAGGGAAGCCTTCCCCAGGTGAGGATCGAACTCACAACCTCGGCATAGCCACAAACACTGCTCTATAAATACCGCGTGCTAACCAATTGCGCCACTGGGGACCGACACTGCAGCTTGGAATCATTATTTTACCGTAAAAGCCAACGCGTTTGATTAAAAAATTGAAGCCTTCCCCAGGTGAGGATCGAACTCACAACCTCGGCATAGCCACAAGCACTGCTCTATAAGTACCGCGCGCTAACCAATTGCGCCACTGGGGACCGACACTGCAGCTTGGAATCATTATTTTACTGTAAAAGCAAACGAGTTTGATTAAAAAAAGGGAAGCCTTCCGCAGGTGAGGATCGAACTCACAACCACGGCATAGCCACAAGCACTGCTCTATAAGTACCGCGTGCCAACAAATTGCGCCACTGGGGACCGACACTGCAGCTTGGAATCATTATTTTACCGTAAAAGCCAACGCGTTTGATTTAAAAAGGGAAGCCTTCCCAAGGTCAGGATCGAACTCACAACCTCGGCATACCCACAAGCACTGCTCTATAAGTACCGCGCGCTAACCAATTGCGCCACTGGGGACCGACACTGCAGCTTGGAATCATTATTTTACCGTAAAAGCCAACGCGTTTGATTTAAAAAGGGAAGCTTTCCGCAGGTGAGGATCGAACTCACAACCGCGGCATAGCCACAAGATCGCTCTATAAATACCGCGCGCCAACAAATTGCGCCACTGGGGACCGACACTGCAGCTTGGAATCATTATTTTACCGTAAAAGCCAACGCGTTTGATTTAAAAAGGGAAGCCTTCCCCAGGTCAGGATCGAACTCACAACCTCGGCATAGCCACAAGCACTGCTCTATAAGTACCACGCGCTAACCAATTGCGCCACTGGGGACCGACAGTGCAGCTTGGAATCATTATTTTACCGTAAAAGCAAACGCGTTTGATTAAAAAAAGGGAAGCCTTCCCCAGGTGAGGATCGAACTCACAACCTCGGCATAGCCACAAGCACTGCTCTATAAGTACCGCGCGCTAACCAATTGCGCCACTGGGGACCGACACTGCAGCTTGGAATCATTATTTTACCGTAAAAGCCAACGCGTTTGATTAAAAAAGGGAAGCCTTCCCCAGGTGAGGATCGAACTCACAACCTCGGCATAGCCACAAGCACTGCTCTATAAGTACCGCGCGCTAACCAATTGCGCCACTGGGGACCGACACTGCAGCTTGGAATCATTATTTTACCGTAAAAGCAAACGCGTTTGATTAAAAAAAGGGAAGCCTTCCCGAGGTGAGGATCGAACTCACAACCTCGGCATAGCCACAAGCACTGCTCTATAAGTACCGCGCGCTAACCAATTGCGCCACTGGGGACCGACACGGCAGCTTAAAATCATTATTTTACCGTAAAAGCAAACGCGTTTGATTAAAAAAAGGGAAGCCTTCCCCAGGTGAGGATCGAACTCACAACCTCGGCATAGCCACAAGCACTGCTCTATAGGTACCGCGCGCTAACCAATTGCGCCACTGGGGACCGACACTGCAGCTTGGAATCATTATTTTACTGTAAAAGCAAACGCGTTTGATTAAAAAAAGGGAAGCCTTCCGCAGGTGAGGATCGAACTCACAACCACGGCATAGCCACAAGCACTGCTCTATAAGTACCGCGTGCCAACAAATTGCGCCACTGGGGACCGACACTGCAGCTTGGAATCATTATTTTACCGTAAAAGCCAACGCGTTTGATTTAAAAAGGGAAGCCTTCCCAAGGTCAGGATCGAACTCACAACCTCGGCATAGCCACAAGCACTGCTCTATAAGTACCGCGCGCTAACCAATTGCGCAACTGGGGACCGACACGGCAGCTTAAAATCATTATTTTACCGTAAAAGCAAACGCGTTTGATTAAAAAAAGGGAAGCCTTCCCCAGGTGAGGATCGAACTCACAAGCTCGGCATAGCCACAAGCACTGCTCTATAAGTACCGCGCGCTAACCAATTGCTCCACTGGGGACCGACACGGCAGCTTAAAATCATTATTTTACCATAAAAGCAAACGCGTTTGATTAAAAAAAGGGAAGCCTTCCCCAGGTGAGGATCGAACTCACAACCTCGGCATAGCTACAAGCACTGTTCTATAAGTACCGCGGGCTAACCAATTGCGCCCCTGGGGACCGACACTGCAGCTTGGAATCATTATTTTACCGTAAAAGCAAACGCGTTTGATTAAAAAAAGGGAAGCCTTCCCCAGGTGAGGATCGAACTCACAACCTCGGCATAGCTACAAGCACTGCTCTATAAGTACCGTGCGCTAACCAATTGCGCCACTGGGGACCGACACTGCAGCTTGGAATCATTATTTTACCGTAAAAGCAAACGCGTTTGATTAAAAAAAGGGAAGCCTTCCCCAGGTGAGGATCGAACTCACAACCTCGGCATAGCCACAAGCACTGCTCTATAAGTAGCGTGCGCTAACCAATTGCGCCACTGGGGACCAACACTGCAGCTTGGAATCATTATTTTACCGTAAAAGCAAACGCGTTTGATTAAAAAAAGGGAAGCCTTCCCCAGGTGAGGATCGAACTCACAACCTCGGCATAGCTACAAGCACTGTTCTATAAGTACCGCGGGCTAACCAATAGCGCCACTGGGGACGACACGGCAGCTTAAAATCATTATTTTACCGTAAAAGCAAACGCGTTTGATTAAAAAAAGGGAAGCCTTCCCCAGGTTAGGATCGAACTCACAACCTCGGCATAGCCGCAAGCACTGCTCTATAAAAAGCGTGCGCTAACCAATTGCGGCACTGGGGACCGACATTGCAGATTGGAATCATTATTTTACCGTAAAAGCAAACGCGTTTGATTATAAAAAGGGAAGCCTTCCCTAGGTGAGGATCGAACTCGCAACCTCGGCATAGCCAGAAGCACTGCTCTATTAGTATCGCGCGCTAACCAATTGCGCCACTGGGGACCGACACTGCAGTTTGGAATCATTATTTCACCGTAAAAGCAAACGCGTTTGATTAAAAAAGGGAAGCCTTCCCCATGAGAGGATCGAACTCACAACCTCGGCATAGCCACAAGCACTGCTCTATAAGTACCGCACGCTAACCGATTGCGCCACTGGGGACCGACACTGCAGATTGGAATCATTATTTTACCGTAAAAGCAAACGCGTTTGATTAAAAAAAAGGGAAGCCTTCCCCAGGTGAGGATCGAACTCACAACCTCGCCATAGCCACAACCACTGCTCTATAAGTACCGCGCGCTAACCAATTGCGCAACTGGGGACCGACAAGGCAGCTTAAAATCATTATTTTACCGTAAAAGCAAACGCGTTTGATTAAAAAAAGGGAAGCCTTCCCCAGGTGAGGATCGAACTCACAAGCTCGGCATATCCACAAGCACTGCTCTATAAAAAGCGTGCGCTAACCAATTGCGCCACTGGGGACCGACACTGCAGATTGGAATCATTATTTTACCGTAAAAGCAAACGCGTTTGATTAAAAAAAGGGAAGCCTTCCCCAGGTGAGGATCGAACTCACAACCTCGGCATAGCCACAAGCACTGCTCTATAAGTACCGTGCGCTAACCAATTGCGCCACTGGGGACCGACACTGCAGCTTGGAATCATTATTTTACCGTAAAAGCAAACGCGTTTGATTAAAAAAAGGGAAGCCTTCCCCAGGTGAGGATCGAACTCACAACCTCGGCATAGCCACAAGCACTGCTCTATAAGTACCGCGCGCTAACCAATTGCGCCACTGGGGACCGACACTGCAGCTTGGAATCATTATTTTACTGTAAAAGCAAACGCGTTTGATTAAAAAAAGGGAAGCCTTCCGCAGGTGAGGATCGAACTCACAACCACGGCATAGCCACAAGCACTGCTCTATAAGTACCGCGTGCCAACAAATTGCGCCACTGGGGACCGACACTGCAGCTTGGAATCATTATTTTACCGTAAAAGCCAACGCGTTTGATTTAAAAAGGGAAGCCTTCCCAAGGTCAGGATCGAACTCACAACCTCGGCATAGCCACAAGCACTGCTCTATAAGTACCGCGCGCTAACCAATTGCGCAACTGGGGACCGACACGGCAGCTTAAAATCATTATTTTACCGTAAAAGCAAACGCGTTTGATTAAAAAAAGGGAAGCCTTCCCCAGGTGAGGATCGAACTCACAAGCTCGGCATAGCCACAAGCACTGCTCTATAAGTACCGCGCGCTAACCAATTGCTCCACTGGGGACCGACACGGCAGCTTAAAATCATTATTTTACCATAAAAGCAAACGCGTTTGATTAAAAAAAGGGAAGCCTTCCCCAGGTGAGGATCGAACTCACAACCTCGGCATAGCTACAAGCACTGTTCTATAAGTACCGCGGGCTAACCAATTGCGCCCCTGGGGACCGACACTGCAGCTTGGAATCATTATTTTACCGTAAAAGCAAACGCGTTTGATTAAAAAAAGGGAAGCCTTCCCCAGGTGAGGATCGAACTCACAACCTCGGCATAGCTACAAGCACTGCTCTATAAGTACCGTGCGCTAACCAATTGCGCCACTGGGGACCGACACTGCAGCTTGGAATCATTATTTTACCGTAAAAGCAAACGCGTTTGATTAAAAAAAGGGAAGCCTTCCCCAGGTGAGGATCGAACTCACAACCTCGGCATAGCCACAAGCACTGCTCTATAAGTAGCGTGCGCTAACCAATTGCGCCACTGGGGACCAACACTGCAGCTTGGAATCATTATTTTACCGTAAAAGCAAACGCGTTTGATTAAAAAAAGGGAAGCCTTCCCCAGGTGAGGATCGAACTCACAACCTCGGCATAGCTACAAGCACTGTTCTATAAGTACCGCGGGCTAACCAATAGCGCCACTGGGGACCGACACGGCAGCTTAAAATCATTATTTTACCGTAAAAGCAAACGCGTTTGATTAAAAAAAGGGAAGCCTTCCCCAGGTTAGGATCGAACTCACAACCTCGGCATAGCCGCAAGCACTGCTCTATAAAAAGCGTGCGCTAACCAATTGCGGCACTGGGGACCGACATTGCAGATTGGAATCATTATTTTACCGTAAAAGCAAACGCGTTTGATTATAAAAAGGGAAGCCTTCCCTAGGTGAGGATCGAACTCACAACCTCGGCATAGCCAGAAGCACTGCTCTATTAGTATCGCGCGCTAACCAATTGCGCCACTGGGGACCGACACTGCAGTTTGGAATCATTATTTCACCGTAAAAGCAAACGCGTTTGATTAAAAAAGGGAAGCCTTCCCCATGAGAGGATCGAACTCACAACCTCGGCATAGCCACAAGCACTGCTCTATAAGTACCGCACGCTAACCGATTGCGCAACTGGGGACCGACAAGGCAGCTTAAAATCATTATTTTACCGTAAAAGCAAACGCGTTTGATTAAAAAAAGGGAAGCCTTCCCCAGGTGAGGATCGAACTCACAAGCTCGGCATATCCACAAGCACTGCTCTATAAAAAGCGTGCGCTAACCAATTGCGCCACTGGGGACCGACACTGCAGATTGGAATCATTATTTTACCGTAAAAGCAAACGCGTTTGATTAAAAAAAGGGAAGCCTTCCCCAGGTGAGGATCGAACTCACAACCTCGGCATAGCCACAAGCACTGCTCTATAAGTACCGTGCGCTAACCAATTGCGCCACTGGGGACCGACACTGCAGCTTGGAATCATTATTTTACCGTAAAAGCAAACGCGTTTGATTAAAAAAAGGGAAGCCTTCCCCAGGTGAGGATCGAACTCACAACCTCGGCATAGCCACAAGCACTGCTCTATAAGTAGCGTGCGCTAACCAATTGCGCCACTGGGGACCACCACTGCAGCTTGGAATCATTATTTTACCGTAAAAGCCAACGCGTTTGATTTAAAAAGGGAAGCCTTCCCAAGGTCAGGATCGAACTCACAACCTCGGCATAGCCACAAGCACTGCTCTATAAGTACCGCGCGCTAACCAATTGCGCAACTGGGGACCGACACGGCAGCTTAAAATCATTATTTTACCGTAAAAGCAAACGCGTTTGATTAAAAAAAGGGAAGCCTTCCCCAGGTGAGGATCGAACTCACAAGCTCGGCATAGCCACAAGCACTGCTCTATAAGTACCGCGCGCTAACCAATTGCTCCACTGGGGACCGACACGGCAGCTTAAAATCATTATTTTACCGTAAAAGCAAACGCGTTTGATTAAAAAAAGGGAAGCCTTCCCCAGGTGAGGATCGAACTCACAAGCTCGGCATATCCACAAGCACTGCTCTATAAAAAGCGTGCGCTAACCAATTGCGCCACTGGGGACCGACACTGCAGATTGGAATCATTATTTTACCGTAAAAGCAAACGCGTTTGATTAAAAAAAGGGAAGCCTCCCCAGGTGAGGATCGAACTCACAACCTCGGCATAGCTACAAGCACTGTTCTATAAGTACCGCGGGCTAACCAATTGCGCCACTGGGGACCGACACGGCAGCTTAAAATCATTATTTTACCGTAAAAGCAAACGCGTTTGATTAAAAAAAGGGAAGCCTTCCCCAGGTTTGGATCGAACTCACAACCTCGGCATAGCCACAAGCACATTTCTATAAGTACCGCGCGCTAACCAATTGCGCAACTGGGGACCGACACGGCAGCTTAAAATCATTATTTTACCGTAAAAGCAAACGCGTTTGATTAAAAAAAGGGAAGCCTTCCCCAGGTGAGGATCGAACTCACAACCTCGCCATAGCCACAACCACTGCTCTATAAGTACCGAGCGCTAACCAATTGCGCCACTGGGGACCGACACTGCAGCTTGGAATCATTATTTTACCGTAAAAGCAAACGCGTTTGATTAAAAAAAGGGAAGCCTTCCCCAGGTGAGGATCGAACTCACAACCTCGGGATAGCTACAAGCACTGTTCTATAAGTACCGCGGGCTAACCAATTGCGCCACTGGGGACCGACACTGCAGATTGGAATCGTTATTTTACCGTAAAAGCAAACGCGTTTGATTATAAAAAGGGAAGCCTTCCCCAGGTTAGGATCGAACTCACAACCTCGGCATAGCCGCAAGCACTGCTCTATAAAAAGCGTGCGCTAACCAATTGCGCCACTGGGGACCGACACTGCAGATTGGAATCGTTATTTTACCGTAAAAGCAAACGCGTTTGATTATAAAAAGGGAAGCCTTCCCCAGGTGAGGATCGAACTCACAACCTCGGCATAGCCGCAAGCACTGCTCTATAAAAAGCGTGCGCTAACCAATTGCGCCACTGGGGACCGACACTGCAGATTGGAATCGTTATTTTACCGTAAAAGCAAACGCGTTTGATTAAAAAAAGGGAAGCCTTCCCCAGGTTAGGATCGAACTCACAACCTCGGCATAGCCGCAAGCACTGCTCTATAAAAAGCGTGCGCTAACCAATTGCGCCACTGGGGACCGACACTGCAGATTGGAATCGTTATTTTACCGTAAAAGCAAACGCGTTTGATTATAAAAAGGGAAGCCTTCCCCAGGTGAGGATCGAACTCACAACCTCGGCATAGCCACAAGCACTGCTCTATTAGTATCGCGCGCTAACCAATTGCGCCACTGGGGACCGACACTGCAGTTTGGAATCATTATTTCACCGTAAAAGCAAACGCGTTTGATTAAAAAAGGGAAGCCTTCCCCATGAGAGGATCGAACTCACACCCTCGGCATAGCCACAAGCACTGCTCTATAAGTACCGCGCGCTAACTGATTGCGCCACTGGGGACCGACACTGCAGCTTGGAATCATTATTTTACCGTAAAAGCAAACGCGTTTGATTAAAAAAAGTGAAGCCCTCCCCAGGTGAGGATCGAACTCACAACCTCGGCATAGCCACAAGCACTGCTCTATAAGTACCGCGCGCTAACCAATTGCGCCACTGGGGACCGACAAGGCAGCTTAAAATCATTATTCTACCGTAAAAGCAAACGCGTTTGATTAAAAAAAGGGAAGCCTTCCCCAGGTGAGCATCGAACTCACAACCTCGGCATAGCAACAAGCACTGCTCTATAAATACCGCGCGCTAACCAATTGCGCCACTGGGGACCGACACAGCAGCTTGGAATCATTATTTTACCGTAAAAGCAAACGCGTTTGATTAAAAAAAGGGAAGCCTTCCCCAGGTGAGGATCGAACTCACAACCTCGTCATAGCCACAAGCACTGCTCTATAAGCAGAGCCCTGCACGAGCTCGATTTAGCGCGTCTAGCTCGTCTCTGAAAACCAGCGCGCCGAGGCACCACGACGAGCTCGATTAAATTCGGCGATCCGGAAAAAACTCGCCGGGCTTTTAAAAGCCCGCCGGGTTTTTCCAAGCTCGCCGCTCTCCACGTAACTCGTCGATCTGAAGCTTGCGCGCTTCCCTTAAGTAGGAATCGCAGTATATCAAGTCATAATGCATTTACGTCTTAATGAAATGAGAAAATATTTTATCTTACTATAACATTTTGATAAAAATTATCACTGATGTATAGATTAGTTCACATCAAGATTTTTTCTTCTTGTTAAGTCATCAGATTGAGAAGTTACTAGGATAAAACTTTGAATAACGGTTAATTAATATAGGTTTCGAAGTAAACTGCTTCCTTTAAATTAAATTTAAATCCTGTTTCCAGTACTTCTTGAAGATAAATGAAATTATAATGAACAAAACCATGAGTATTTCTATTTACTGAAAACCCACAAAGCGCGCATCTAATCTAACTGCTCGGAAACCGTTTAACAGCCGGAGACGATTCGGGGAAAAGTCGCCGGGCTTCTAAAAACCCGGCGTGTTTTTCCAGGCCCGCCGCTTTTTCCCCGGCCCGCCGCACTCGTACAAACAAAATGTTACTTACGGGCTTATTTTTTAAATCGCGAGTTAGACGCGCTATAGCGAGCTCGTGCAGGGATCTGTCTATAAGTACCGCGCGCTAACCAATTGCGCAACTGGGGACCGACACTGCAGCTTGGAATCATTATTTTACCGTAAGAGCCAACGCGTTTGATTAAAAAAGGGAAGCCTTCCCCAGGTGAGGATCGAACTCAAAACCTCGGCATAGCCACAAGCACTGCTCTATAAGTACCGCGCGCTTACCAATTGCGCCACTGGGGACCGCGCGCTAACCAAGTGCGTCACTGGGAACCTTTGTGCGGGAGAATTTCTGAAAATTTTTTTTAACTTCTAGTTTTCAAAGAAGAAGATAAAAATAGTGTTTTCTATTTTTCTCTTAAAATGGATCACCCTATAAAAAACTACAGAATTTCAATTCTACAATTGTGGAAAAATTAGTTTACAAAAAATAAATTCATTCCATTAAGCAACACACTTGGTGAAAAGAAAAACATACTTACGGGGATAATTTTAATCGAATTAATCTAAACTCTAGAGCTAAAAGCTCACAGTCACTCAAAAAGTAACTTTAAGTTTCGGAAAACTCTTCCTCAGTAATGAAACTAGGATTCTCTTTCCTCATTTAAATGCATAGTGATGAAAATTACTCTGAAGTGGAGGAATTTGTCATATTAAATTTTGATAAATTACTCTCTCTCACCTAAAATTTCTCCATAGAGGAGAAAACCCACTTTGCTCTCTGTGTGCATATTTATATATATATGCCCATATTAATAACAACAATAATATTAAAAAAGGGGCTCCATTTTAAATAATGCTCGTTCAAGTCTCGAACAGATTAAATGTATAAAAAGTATCTTTCTTACGTCAGCTGGATGATTTATGGGATAGTCCCCCTTTTTTTCTTTCTTTCTGGATCGTTTCCCCCTCCTTACCTTTTCGTTTCGCGTCCTGTCAAAAGAGAGGGAAACAACTTTTGGTGAGGAATTGCTTTAATTTGAAATGTAGGCTAAGCGCGCACTAGAGACTTGAGTCACGGCGACAGAGACAATTGGCCCATTGCGAAGAATCTCACCATAGAAATACATAGCTCTCGAGTGACCTAGTGTTACAGTCGCCGGTGACAGACAGTGGTGACAGAAGTCTCTAGTGCGCGCTTAGCCTTATGATGAATACAAAAAGACCGTCGGTTATGTAGGCTGTTACCACTTCGTATTATCGGTGTGGATATATGCATATAGATCCTGCGGTGTCCTGTGGTGTACAGGAAAAATTATACTTAGGGAGGGGCCTAAATGTTAAATTTATTCATTAATAGGCCAAGGGCTGAAAACAGACTTTTTTTGGGGGGGGGTGGAGTGATTTAATGCTATTTCCGACGTAAAAGTACTCTTATGCGATTTAATTAAGTTTTTCATGAACATATATAGTATAATTTTGGCGCACTTATAAAACATCGTGTTTATAAGTGCATATCGTATAAGCGTGCGCATAAGTGCGTATCGCATAAGTGCTATCGTATCATAGTTTGATTAGCTCAACAAGTTCCGGGGTTTTCAAATCAATTCAAAATTTTTTTGAAACTTTCCTATCAAGTTCATTCTGAGACCATATAGATTTCATCCAAAACACACTAATCATTATAAGCGACAGAATTTTCTGGGAAAAACAGTATTATATAATAAGTGGTTAATTTCGTGGATGTTAAAGGGTCCTACCCCGAAAAGCTTTGTAATTTTTGCCTTTAAAGTATTGTTTTAACTCGTTTTAAGGCCCTTAGGTATACACTCAAAGGAGACTGCTTCTTGTAAATCACATGATTTTCAAGGAAGTAGACGATATAAAAATTTATTTCAAAATTCTGGTCGTGGGTTTGAAATAAACCAAAACTAGAATTTTTCACCCATCTCGATAAATGGAGTCCGTAAGACGGTAAACAAATATCGGTGTATGTCTAACATTCACTGAATAAACAATTTTAAATTAAAAACAAATTTTGTTTTGGCTAAGTTTACAGCACAGCGAATAAGAAAATAATGACTAATTACCCTAAAATTCAAATTCGTCCAAAAAATACAATTAATGGACATAGATTTCGCCAAAATCAAGGGCTAAATCTGGCTATAGGGTAGATACTTTTCCCTTTTCTACTCATGTGAATAGGAACGCTTAAGACCACTCGTGACGTTTCCAGATTCCACATCGTAAAAGAGAGTGAGAGCTCCGATTGGTTCTTATGTCAAAACAAATTTTACTAAGTAAGTGGAAATAGGTTTATACTAAAGCAAGACAGCCTTAACAAATTCACGTAGATTGATACACAGGATCCCCGTTTCTGTATTACCTACTTGACAAAAGCACTGCCGAGCTTTACTCACGATTTTGCCATGTTTCCTTTTAACCCATGCTTTTAAGGTTATCGATGTATCTTAGTAGGGAAAATGAGCATTTCTTATAATAACGTCAAGCTAGGTAATTATAAAATATTGTTTGAGTAGTTTACTTTTCAAATTGGGATGATCGATGATGATAATCGTTTTAGAAAATTTCTGTAGAGAAATGTCTTTTAGTGGGGGAAAAACCTATTTATTATAAGCGAGGGAGCAAAAGAATTTTAATAGAAGAACAATTTCATCCTAGATAATAAAAGTCAATGTATTGTGTTTGTTTGCGGGTAAGAGTGTTTGTCTTTCATACAAATCCACAGTTTTCTTCGGATCGGAAAAAAATCCAAGGAAGAAAAATAGGCCACAATTCGAAAATTTTCAATAAACCCTTAAAACCCCTATTTATGCTCACTTTATATATACTTATATACTTATATATATAACTTATATATATACTTATATATACTCACTTAAATATACTTATATATAAGTATATTTAAGTCATATTAATAATATAAAAATCATTTTAATAGAAATTTAAACATTTTTTAACTGCTAAGTACAATTTGAAATACTTTTACTTGACAGTTCATCTAATTTTAAAATAAAAATTTTCATGGTACAACATTGTTGTTAAAATAAATTCGAGGAAAGAGTCTAAACGAGGATGTAAAATCAAACGATGATCATTGATCATAGCATAGCTTTCAAAATTATAATGCTTGACAACTGGATGGATTTTAAAACCTGTCACCCAATAAATTAAGTATAGAATGTATTAAGAAATTTAAAAAAGAAGGCCGGGCATATCAGCTGGTTAGTGGTTTTATAAATGTTTGTACTATTGTACTGGTTTAAAGTATTCATAATAAAAGCAGTCCTTTATGTTTAAGACGGAAAATAATAGGGTACTTATTCAACAATACAATACGAAACACACGAAATAACCAAATACATTTTTTGAAGGAGACATTTGCAAACTAAAAATCAGCGTGTGTCCACTGTTTTAAATAACTAAATACTACCTGAAAATTCATAAGAGAAAATTTACTCCCCCATTCCTTTTTACGGTTTATATAATTCAGATCGGAGCGAATTCTCTCTCGGTCAACAGATGGCGCTGCCAGCATAAAGAGAAACTTCTCTACCTGAATGACTCCCCCCATCAGAGCACCTTCGAAAAAGCAAGTGCAATTACACGAACAATTTACACCAAACGAACAAGAAAATAAAAACTGCAGCTAAAAAGTTAAAACGAATTCCAAGTATGCAATCAAAGCCAAAAGAGACGAGAGAAAAGAAAAGTTACATAATTTTCCCTTCAGGGATTTTCTCATTCCCGTTCCACACAATTCTTTTCAAAGAATTCGATTCGACTAATAAATTCCCCTCGACGCATGCGCGGCAATTAATGCACGAGAGCGGAGATATGTTTGCTCTTCATCTCTGATTTTCCTCGTGGTGCACAGGGAGTCTCTCTCCTTGTTTGAAATTTCAATTTAAAGACTAAATTATATTGATGGGCTTTCAGAAGAGTGGAGACATAATTTTGATTTTTTAAAGTGTTGTGTAGATGAAGGAGTTTCTAACGTAGTGGAGAGAAGTTTACTTTTTTTGGCAATCGCATGGTGCTGGATCTAACATGAACAATCCTTGTGTACTATGAAAGTATACTTAGATGTTCTTTACTAATTTTATTGTCATCTTGACTAAGTTCAGGTTTAGGAAGAATCTATTATGCTCCATCCATTTCCAATTTTAAAATTGGTGAACTTTTAAGTCGGAAATGAACCAAAAATCAAATAAACATTTTCTTCATTGTATTTATTTTTATCCTTATTGAAAGAATGTTTTATTTATATTTGCAATAAATTCAAAATTTAAAAATTATCCTCATGTAAAGAGTTTAAAAACCAGATTCTTGCAAACTAGTATCTCATACAGGTATAGTTAGGAACATCATTTTTTAATTTTTTTAATCGCTTTGTTTCTGCTCTTAAAGCATGTAACCTTACGATGATCTGTTCTCTCCCTTGTCATATTGGGTTTTCCAAAACAAGGTTCGCAAAAAAACCTTTCCGCATCCGTCATCAAAATCCTTCATCTAACTTTAAAACACCTTGTTTTAAGGTTATTCTGTAAGGTTACCGTTAACCTAATAGGGGTCAACTAACGCTTGTTTTTTTAATCTTTTGTCTCAATGTTGTCAATCCCAACCTTATAAAAACTTAAAACGGGTTACACCTTTAGGGAACGTACCCATACTACATGACCCATTCTGGGGAGGGAGGGGGTCTTCAAAATACCACGCTCGGTCACAGGGGGTAGGGGGGGCTTAGGGTTTCATCAGGTAGGCAATTTCTTCTAGTCAATACGACAAAATTAAGCCAAATTAATTATTGAAATTTGCCAAATTAAGACTAATTAAGCCAAATTAATTATTAAATTAAGCAAAATTAATTTTTTTAAACTTTCTGTTTGCAAAAAATGATGGCAAATGAATTACTACGTGAAAACCAGAGGGGGAGGGGGGGTCTTGGCATATACTACAGATGGTCACCAAGGGGGGGGAGGGGGGGCAAAAATGGTAAAAAATGGGTCACGTAGTATGGGTATGTTCCCTTAGGTTACAACACGGTTTGTGAAACCTCACATTGGGGGTATAAATAAAGAACAAGAATAGCGAAAGTCAAGAGCTAATTTGTGTCACCTCTCCAAAGAGTGAGAGAAGACCCCCATTAAACAGCGATAAATCGGGATAACATCCATTCCAAAATACGCACAATAAGTCTCCGTTTCACACCGAATGTTCACCAAAAGGGGTTAATTCCTTACTCCTCTTCGGATCACCATCTGATTAAAAACAGTTCCCATCAGAAAAGACACGGATATGTGCATGTGGGACTTCGTGATTCGTCCCGGGTATTAAAGAGGGACTTTAATTGACATCATAATACACTTATCAGGGGCCGGTGACGTAGGATTAATAATTACTCATAATGGCTTTGGGGAGCGTTTGAATCCAAGATGGAGATTACTTAAGGGGCGTCTTTAAGGGGTTGTTCGCAAAGTGCAGTGTTGGGACTTGCACATGAAGGGTCGTCTTAAAATGAAGTAATAAATTAGATGCATGGGCTTAGTAAGTTAATTTATTACTTGAAGTAATAAATTAGATGTAAACGCGCGCCGGGCCTCTACAGTTTCACCCTTTAAAAGATCGAGTGCATTAAATGTAAATTTTTTTATGAAAGCCAATAAATAACTTAAAATTGATCATTTATACATTCTTTAAAAAGCAGTATTAATCGGCAATTTGTAAAAGTAATAAATATTATACTTGAACAGCGTAATATTAGTGAACAGCGTAAATATATTAAGCTGGTTTTTTTTTTCGAGAATCACTAAAAATCGTCGGAAAACTATAATTAACCCGGGAGCAGTCGCACCTATGAAACGAACGCGGGAACTCGCGGGTGGGTATTGTGATACCCAGGGATGGATTCTCGCGTTTTAGCACTCAACCTGCTTGGTTTTACAAATGATATTACTTTAAATAAGACACAAACAATAAACTATCATTTGTGTATCTTAAATGAATATAATTTACTCACATTTATTCGTGCAATCCTTACATAATTGGAGTTCTGTGTTCCACACAAATATATTTCTGGAACCTTTCACATTAGCGTTTTATTTTCAAGTCCCTTTTGCTAAAGTAATCCCTACATCTTTTATATCCCGTTTTTCTACAATTTGGCATTGTATCCTTCTTCTGAGGTAGTTTCTGATGATATATCAAAAGCATTTTTTGATTGCGTCTTAGTAGGCGCTCGATAATCACTTTTATTTTCAGGAATTTTATTTATAATATTATTCAACGCCACTTTGACGTTGGTTCTAAACTTCCATTTTATCCATTTTGTTCCACTTTTACCGAGGTAATATTCTCCATTTTCCGGAGAATCGAGACTTTATGAACTTTCTTCATCAATTTCATCACACATTCTTCAGCCACTTCAATTGTTTACTCATCACAATGAACATCATAAACTCCAATATCTTCTTAATTTTCACTAAAAAATCAAAATCATCGGTAGAAACTGTCTCAAGCAAAGAAAAAAGCTGCTATACCGACCAATCGAACGGAATCCACAGCCAAAACTGACACCTCTACCGGCACGCGCGCGGGTATCTCATACCCAAAAGCCTCGATTCCCGGAAACCGCGTATTCCTGAATTCTTATCTAACCTTGAAACTTGAAGAATGTGACCTTGAACTCAGCTACACGAGACCCCACACGTTTTGAAAAAAAGGGGGGAACGCTATGAGACTAAGAATGCGCGCCTGGGTATGACATACCCAGTGCGAGTGCTCCCGGGTTAAACATTTTGAGTTAATTTTACAATAGTTTACCTTTAAATCTAACCTCCATTAATAAATATTCAGAGTTCAAAAGAAATTTATTTGAGTTAATAATTAATATCGACGACCTGGATTTATATTTTTCACTTCAATGAAGCATATTTTTGTTAATGGTTTACCAGCTTGCTGCCATCTTTATTTAGCTATTTTTTCACAGTTTTATGTTTGTGTTGTAATTTGTAATGTGTCATTTGTCCATATAATTTCTTTTTCGCCTGTACGGGAAGTTTCTTCCCCTTGGCAAATCACATTGTCTTTCTTTTCTGTGTTTGTATAATGAATGTCTAATGAACATCATAAACTCCAATATCTTCTTAATTTTCACTAAAAAATCAAAATCATCGGTAGAAACTGTCTCAAGCAAAGAAAAAAGCTGCTATACCGACCAATCGAACGGAATCCACAGCCAAAACTGACACCTCTACCGGCACGCGCGCGGGTATCTCATACCCAAAAGCCTCGATTCCCGGAAACCGCGTATTCCTGAATTCTTATCTAACCTTGAAACTTGAAGAATGTGACCTTGAACTCAGCTACACGAGACCCCACACGTTTTGAAAAAAAGGGGGGAACGCTATGAGACTAAGAATGCGCGCCTGGGTATGACATACCCAGTGCGAGTGCTCCCGGGTTAAACATTTTGAGTTAATTTTACAATAGTTTACCTTTAAATCTAACCTCCATTAATAAATATTCAGAGTTCAAAAGAAATTTATTTGAGTTAATAATTAATATCGACGACCTGGATTTATATTTTTCACTTCAATGAAGCATATTTTTGTTAATGGTTTACCAGCTTGCTGCCATCTTTATTTAGCTATTTTTTCACAGTTTTATGTTTGTGTTGTAATTTGTAATGTGTCATTTGTCCATATAATTTCTTTTTCGCCTGTACGGGAAGTTTCTTCCCCTTGGCAAATCACATTGTCTTTCTTTTCTGTGTTTGTATAATGAATGTCTAATAAAGTTATTATTATTATTATTTTGACTTTTGTGTAACAGTATAAATATTTATATGTAAAAACTAAATTCTTATGGCTAAAAAGGTCAATAAGGGTCCAAACGGTTTCATGCCCTGAGTTTTCAAAAAGTTAAAATTCAGAAGCAAAATCACTTATCTTTGAAAATAAGATGCCCACATTCTTTAAATTTTTGGTGATTTTTAAGTGATACCTTAAGAGAAGCTACTCGTGGTATCAACCGTTTATTTTGAAAAGGGGCATCTCTGTGAAAGTTTACATAAGCGACCGAGCTTCCCAGGCCTGGCGTGCTTCCTCGCGGGTTTTTTCTTTGGGTCTAATATAGGGCATATTTTCGAAATTACATTAAAAGTTAAATATTATACTAAACTTTATTTATTCGTTATATCTGGTTTAAAAAATGGTTTGTTTGGAGATACTTGTTTGGAAAGAAAAGATATAAGGAATGAATTACTTCTACACATAGAGAGGAAGAATAGATATCTTCCCAAAAATTTGTAAATGAAAATCATAAAAAGAAAGTTAAACCTTTGCGCAGACCAAATTTTCCCTATTCGCTGAAGAAAGGTTCTATTAAATAGAGCACCGTAATGACCTTAAGATAAATTTTAAAAGAATGTTTTGAAACATGTTGGTTTTAAATTTTGTAACCCATGTATGGATTTGGAAATTTAGGTACAAAAAAAGTAACTAATAATCAAATTTAAAGAACATTTCCGCATACTTAAAGGAATCCTCACAGCAACCCCTTATAGCATGCTTGTCAAAAGTGCGGACCACGGACCGCATGTAACCCAAAAGCCTATAAAATGCGGCCCAAACGCAAATTATGAAAATATTTAAATTTGCACATTTTTATTTTTAAAAATAAATGTTAGCAATATTTTTCATATAAATCGATTCGAAGTTAATATGAAACAAAAGGGACCCCTGGTGACTGTGTGAAAGGTATCAACCCCTGTGACTGAATTTAAAGACGAAGATTGGGTTTTATATTTAGCTTTTTTAGTAGACTTAACAACATTTGAATGGTTTAAATTTGAGACTTAAAGAGGAAAAAATCTATTTATTAATGATGTGTTCCAGAATCGAGACAGTAACATCGTTTGAAAGAAAGTTGACATTTTGGCACAATCAAATAAAAGTAAAATATTTGACACATTTCAGTACTTTGGCTGCACATAAGCCTGTAAATTGCACAAAATATATGCTGCATTAATTTGTGATTTAATTCAAGAGTTTTACAGTAGATTTCAAGATTTTCGAAAAAAAAGATCATTCCAATATATTTTTACCACATTTTCTTTAGAAGATAAATTATCTTCAATAGGATGCATTGAACTGCAAAGCGACATTCAACTGAAAGAAAAATTTGCGAATGTTTCTTTACTGGAGTTTTATAAAGATTACCTACCCCGCAATAAATATCTTAATTTTCACCATCATGCTTGATTAAAGTCTTCAGCTTTGTCAGTATAGTACCTATATTTGTGAACAAACATCTTGAAAATGCATTAAGAATTGCAACCTAGTCTATGGAACCCTATATCAATTTGCTTGTTCAACAAAAGCAAATTTATTCATCTCATTAATTTGAATTAGAAGAAGAAGAAGAAGAACATTTATTTTTTGAAAACAACAATTGATACAAAATTAGACACATAAAAAACAAGAAATTAATGACAATAAATAAATACAGAAAATTTGATGTATGAGTTGCCCAGGAGTCAGAGACCCATATGGGCAGCCTATAGAAAATTATTATGTGATTACAAATAAAATAATAAAAAAAACATACATGTAAATTAAAATAAAGAATTGAAAGTGATCGCAGGGCAAGCTTCAGATTAAATAAAGAAACAGATGAGCGTTTGATTACATTTTAAAAAAGTCTTCGATATTTTCCATTGTAAAAATGTAGATCTTTAATAATTTTTTAAACTTAGAAGGGGACTTCTCGGATTTTAGATTTTCGGGTAAAGTGTTAAAGAATTTAGGTGATAAATATACATAGTTTTTATGGAAAATTTCTTTTTTTGCTTTAGGTACTAGATATAAATGTTTTGAACGTAAATTATAATTTAAATTACGTAAATCAGAGCTATTATCTTGTTTAAAAAATAAATAACTGCTTTGAAGAAAAAAAGGTGCCGAAGAGGTAATATATTTAGTTTTTTGTAGAGATCAAATAAAGGGAACTGCCTACGACTGCTTAAAAATTTAATGATCTTGATTATTTCTATCTTTATGGCATCCAAACTAAATGAAACGAAACTTTTACAAATTTAAATTAAATATGACCCTATACAAATAGATCTAATTAAAATTTATTTTAATAAAACTACACAGAGTAAAGTTTTATTTCAATTTGTTGAAAAAATATTGTATGTGCGGCCCAGCAAATTTTTTTTTCGTTGCAATGTGGCACTAAAACGGTCATAGTTAAGACACCTATGCCTTAAATTTTTCTTAGAGTAACTTTTGATCCCGAGGCATATACGTTCTCACTCCTAGAAGATTTCAGGACAAGAATGTCATTTGATGGAACTGAGATTATCGTCATTACTCATATAATTACAAACTATTCATAACTTTTGGAAACGAATGTAAAATAATACTGTATATGCGAAGCTGAAAGAAACCTCAACCTTCACTTTTCTAAGCACCCCTTTATAAATCCAATTGCTTTCCTAGTAAAGCTCTCTCCCTGTGGTACTTTACATCCGGCCCCTTAAGCAACCACTTATGCAGAGCGCCAATGACGTGTGTTTCTACTGACAACCTTTGACAATGTAGCCATGGCAACGGTGTCGGAAAAGATGACTTATTTCGTCTCTCTCTCTCTCTTCCCCCTTCAGCTTATAGCTTCTTTAAAGAATCAAAATAGAATATAAATATTGAAGTAGCAGCAGCAGTCGTACAACTCACCCCCCTTCCTGCAAAAGGGCGGGAAAAGAAGGGGGTTGAGAGAAAGATGAAAGTGCTCGGCATTCTCTCTCTCTTTACAACTCAACTCTCTACCATGTCTTATATTCGAACGTGAAGTGAAGTGGTGGAAACGCTAACCTATAAATGCGAGGGCGGTCATTCTTAAAAATAGCTTTGTGAGATTGTAGCGAGAGAGATTTTAGGCATACAATGTGTGGCTAATGGCTATTAAAAAACGAGACTGGTGCTCCCCAAGAACTAAGCGCGTGACGAAATTGAACATTGCTGACAGTTGCTTATAATTTTCTGTTTTACCGAATGAAAAAAATAAGGGAATTGGTGTGAGAAGGAGAAGGATGATTGAAAGAAAGTAAAGATAATTGAGGAGGATGTAAGAAAGCGAAAGAGAAGAAATATAAAGACAAATGGACACAGAGGATTAAAATTTGACAGATACCTTCCCCTCAGCTCTTACGGCTGTATATTCATCGGTAACTTGACCGACGGTTAACCGAGAGTCAAACCTCAGATTGGTGGAAAAATAGTTTTCCTTAGCTTTCCGTTAATAGTTAAGATTTTCGAGTTTTGACGTTTTTGCATGAAACCAGAAATGCCAAAAAGAGGAATCGGGTAATTCCCGAATTCTATTATTTAACTAGAAATTAAGAATAAGACTATCCGAAGTAGATGTGCGATTAACACTAAATCAAGCCTAAACATTGTTTAAACAACTCTCTCAAGAATACCTCCTCTTTCATTTAATACCACACGTATAATTAAAACTCCACTTCTGGAAGACATTTATTTGAGTTTTCAGACCGAAACGCAAAAATGCATCTTCTGCAAACCTTCCTTTCTCACTCAAAACGCAATTAATTTTTCACTGCACCGAGAGACATCATCATTAACCCTTCGAATCAATGCACGAGTTTTTATCGCGGGTGTTTTAACCGGGGCAGAGAGACCCCTCGCAAAAATCCCCTTGTATCCGTTTGCGCTGAAGAATTGTTAATGAATTTATAATTACCATCCAGTTGAATAAGTTCTCTTTCAAGTTTGCCCGAGCCAATGCATACAGGGTGGGAGGGTTGATTAATTGCCGTGCAATTAGAACAAGGAACATCTCCTCGAAAGCAATCATCCCCTCCTTTTCGAACGGTTTTAAAAGATTTTCCCGAAAGGGCAGAAAAATCCCTGAAAGACCCGCTTGTTTTAAAACGATTCTTGAGTAATTAACTGGAGGAAAGAGAGACAACAGAGTCCCCCATCCGTTTTCTCTCCGAGTGTCTATGGGGTGGTAATGCAGAGAACGAGAAGAAAAAAAGGTGTGTTGTGCACCCCTGTATCGTTTGCGTTTTAATTGCGAGTATCGTTTGCTCTGGGGGTGGAAGGACGGATTATGCCAATTAATTATAACCATAAATACCCATTTTTAAAATGATTTTTCTCTCACAGAGTGTCTCGAGCGTAATTGGAAATGACAATTTGACGACTTCATTTCAAAGGGGTGGGTTTTTTTTTCGCGTGACGCGTCGAGGGGTAATTCGATATTTGAAGAGGACCAACTGATGTGTAACAAAAGAGGAATGTGTGTTTGTTTATAGGAGATCGCTTCGGTCTCGGACGTTTGCCAACTCGAGTACTTTTCTTTATGGGATTGTGTGTATTGAGTAAAGCATCTTAACGCGGAGAAATCGGTTTTAAATTATTGAGAGTGATGAGCACAGGCGGTTGAAAAAAAATAAAACGCGTAATTTTCAAGGTGTTCTGTTCATGCTTTGAAGTCGATGAGTCTGAATATCAATTAGAAATTAATCAGATGAATTTTTAGCAAGAGTAGAACTGTTAATTAATTAAAGCAAGTGTCTAGAAAATTAAAGAGCTTATAATGAGAGGAGGGAATAATTTCAATTCCTTTAAGAAGTTAGAAGATGTTTGTTTTAACTATTGAGTGCATATTAAAAATTGAGCAAAATTATTTTTATTGATTATTTAGTGTCTCTATTTGCATTGATTTCATTTATGGTCACCTCACTGAACATTAAATTTAAAAAAACCTATTAGACTATATATACTGCTTACACATGTGCAACAACAGCTAATTGTATAGGAGTAGCTGAACTTTTCTCTTTATCCTCATATGTGTTTTTTATTTCCCCCTACTCCAAAAAAAGGCTTTAGTTATGTAGAGAAATACTTCTATTTCTCCCTTGCCTTTTTATTAGGGAGTGAAAATCAGATTATATTCTTTATAATAACAATAGAAAGAGCAACAACTAAAAAAGAGATTTAAAGGGGGAATGTTTTACAATTAAATCCATTTAAAAAAACAAGCAAAAATTTTTTGGCCAGCAAGATTATGAGAGAGGAGTTATGCTGAATATCAGAAAGGGAGACTGAAGATCAAAAGGATGAGGAAAAGTAAAGGGACACCAAGAGGAGAGATGCTGCAGGACAATGAAACATGAAAGAGAAAGAGATTAAAAGGATGAGGAAGAGTGAAGAGACGCTAAGAGGAATGAGGCTCAAGAGCAAATATGATCAAGAAAGGGGTGACCAGAGAGATAGGCTCAAGAACAAAGGGATCAAAAATGGAATAATATAGAGGCTCAAGAGCGGAACGATGCTATAAATGAGAGGCTCAAGAGCATTAAGGATGTTAAGTATAAGAGAGAAAAGATATGCTGAATATATCAGTAAGAGGCTCAGAGCAAAAGGATGAGGAATAGTGAAAGGACGCTAAGAGAAAGAGACTCAAGAGCATATAGTTGCTACGTGGCAGGGAGTGAGTAAAGGTCAAAGAGAGGCTGAAGATCCAACGGATGAAGGGTAAGGGTGTTCCATGAATGATGGTACTTTAGGGGAGGCTAAAGTGGTCCACAAATTTCTTAGAGTTAGGAACCACTGGTTTTGATGTATAAGGGAAGGTTGAGTGTATAATGGGGGAACTAGTGATTATAGTAGAAGTAGAATTTTAAGCCCCCTCTCTATAAGACTGTAGTTCTCACATAGTCGGACATAAAGAAGTCATACCATTATATGTAAATCTTCCTCACTTATGGTGTAAAACTAATAAAATGCTGACACATTTAACATTTTTTCAATATCATCTGCTTTTAGGCACCTTTCATGTCTAGAGTAATATTTTCCGAACTTTAAGAATTAGGATTAAAAGTCAAGATGATGAAAGTCCGTGCATGATTTAATTCCATTCGAAATGTTCCACAGGGTTCATCTTTCCATCATTCTTCTAAAATTCCACAAACGAAAAGAGACCCCTTCCATCATTTGAAATTCCAATCGCGCTCTATGGTATAACCTTCGCTCCCCGAGTTCGAAAAGGATTCCTTAATTCTCCCCCACACTGGAAAATTTTTCGGTCCCTTCAAACCTCAAGGAAGAGAGAATCCCCCTTTCACATACATAGGGGGTGTATCTCTCTTTCGTAATTATACCGAAGAATAATCTCGCAAATGGCGCTGAATAGGCAGGGAGGGGGTGGGAAGGAAGGGAGAGAAAAGCAATATTACTGCGACAAACTTGGAGGCCACAAATCTGGGGGTGGCTTCTTCCAGGGGGGGGAAGGGGAGCACATTTCATTTAATGCTTCGTTGATCTAATCAAATTGTTGCTTACGTTCGAGTGGATGTAACTCTGGATGTGCGTTTATGCGCTGCAGAGATACAAATCTCTCTTCCCAGGGTGTGGATGGAGATTGGGAAAAGATGATTAACGCTTTCCATTTTAAAATAAGAATGTTTTAAATAGGTTGAAAAAATTTGGATCCTTTTTCGGAGTTTTTTTTGTTTTTGTTTGTTTTTGATAGTGAGTAGTATATTTTAACGAAATGGGAGGTAACTCTGGCTAGATTTACAAGCCCAAAACAATATGGTTAAGGTAATCTTCGGTTTTTAATTGCAGAAAATTTGCTACTCTTGTTGTTCTTTGAAACGCGCTACTCTTTATTTGTAGAAAGTTTTAAATGTTTTTGAAGAAGTGGATCGTCGATATTTTAATGGTATAAAACACTATTCTTGGAAATATGTGGATTGGGGGGATTTACACATCGATCTCACACAACTATAAGCAATCAGCCTAGAGAGCAAGATTTCATTTAATTTGTTGAAAAATGGAAATTGATAAATTTTAATTATCATAAAATTATTTTACCTCACGTGTTTTCGTTTTCATTCATTTCGAAAATTCGTCATTTTATTAATAATTTTCAGAGACTATATTTTAACATCCCCCAAGTTACGCAATGTTTGTAATCAATATTTCATGCTATCAAATATTTTTTATCAAAAGTCAAATGGTTTTCAAAGAACTAAAAAACTAGCAAACGTATTGTGCAGAAAAATGGCTTTGTACTAACATAAAAGTTTTGTTGTTTTACCAGTGAAATTTAAACCTCGATGTTTATGCATAGTTCTAAAGGCAAAACATTCTATATGCACAAAAACCTTGCACAAAAACGTTGTTTAAAATTATCACACGGCTTCTAATGAAGTTTTTGACATAAAATTGCGTTGAGTATAGAATCCATCTTTCTCGAAAAACTTATCAACAAACAATTTGAGTGACATAAGTTTTGAGCACTCGAGATCTCTCCAATACGAATCCGTTCTGATCTACAGAAAAGTCGAACAGAGTGTTTAAATGTCGTAAAAAAGGACGAGATAGAGAGAGCGACAAATTAACGACGTTCCGCAGCCGGTGTTCGTGTTAAAAGAACCCCGTTTAAATATAAACTCGGTAATGGGCGTGGCTAGAGGCAATGACACACCGTTTGAGTGACATTAATTTGCATAGCCCCCTCAGATCAATAAGTGTTGTTGTCCATAAATATCTTTTACAGCCCTTGTGCGCAGGAACCCTTTTGTTAGAAGCTTGACTGTTTAAATTACGCTCCTAAATCTTTCTTAGGAACCCAATAAAGTTTAATATCTGCAAACATCGCATCTTCGTTCTTGCAGATTTCTGGAACGAGAAAAATAAATTCGTAAAGAAAAACTATGTAAAATAAAACAAGGAATTTTTGTTCGTTTGGTGTTTCTCGGTCGTTTTCAGAGAGGGTCGTTTCCTCTATGGTCGTTTCTCCTTTTGTTTTGTTGTAGTTTTAAAAAAATAAAGTAAGAAAATGTTTTATTTTCGACTTTTATCGCGTTTACTCGGTCTGTCCCTTTTTTTCTCAGTCTTCACTCTTTTGTTCTTACTTATTTAAACTGACATAGAATTTCCGAAACCCTTTTTTCTCTTTGTTACTGCTTCTCATTTTCGGCTGCTGGCATATTTATGTTTCGAATTTAATTTTTTTCTTTTTATTTTATAGGGAAGAGTGGTATCGTTCTTGGTATGGCAGCAACCTGAACTTTGACTGTGGAATTCGTGTTGCTAACTTCGAAATCTGTAAAATAGCAATATAAAATGAGCTGGTTGGAAAATTTCTGAAAGCTTTATGTACTACTCAGACTGTTTTACGTTTTTAAGCAGTAAATTCATAACTGCGTATTATGAATTTACTAGTGTCATTCCTATTAGATGACAGATATGACCGCTTTACAAAGAATTTTAATCGATTTCAATACGTATTTTTATTTGCATTTCTATTTCTATAATTTTTTCTAGCATCTTTCTTCTTTGAGATATCAAAACAATTCTAGGATTTATTGTAATTCTGAATTAAAGTCCATTAATTTAGTTTTTTTTTCTAAAAAAAGGATGGAAACCCAAAAGTTCGTCATTTATTAAACGAGAAAAAGTAACGATGGAAGGTCATGAAATTGAACCTTTTATTCCCCAGACAAAATCAGCTTCCTGGTAATTTCTATTATTTTCAAAAGATTTTTTCTAATGTCTTCTGACTTTTTTCCTTTGCTGGTATACATTTTTTCAACCAAATCAAGGCAGGGGGTTGTGTAAATGCATCTTAAATTTACTTATCTGTCTGTGGCACCGATTTTGTGTTGTAAAATTCCGAGTTAATTTTTTTTAAACTGAGAATGGTCCTACGGTACTTTATTATGCTTAGAATCGATTAGATAAATTTAATAAAAAAGGTTGAATACATTTTCCTTCTAATTCCAGTTGCTACATAAATAATAATCATAACACAATATGTGTACGTCAAAACAAATAAACCATGTCATCGTTAAAAACCTTTTGCTAGTTGTGTTATTTAAGTTATTTTCGCCACAACCATTCTGCTCATTTGAGCTTCTTTGCCAGATTTTTTATTCCGCGATAGTGTTGTTCTTTTGTTTCGATATCACTTTTTTCCCTTCTTCTTCATCGTCATTAATATTTCCCCCTTTTCATATGCACTCAACAAAGAAACGATGTTTAGCACATAAATTATTAACTGGCGAAAAATAAAAGCTTCCTTTAATGGAAACGTTAACACGTCTTGTTTCACGGAACGTCTACAGTGAAGATTAATTCTTCCCTCGGTGACATGTTTTCTACCATTTATTATTTCCACACAGAAGAGCTTATTACTCCCGTTCTGGCGGCCATTTTTTTAACTCGCTGAGAGTGCTTTTTTATTATTCTTAATTCTTTTACGAATAATTCTTCTTCTTTTTTATCATTACCCATTCTCTTTTAATCGGGAAATTAATTACGATAGTCGCAGAGAAAAAATGGCGGATTTTCCGAAATTGTAATAAAATGGTTGACTTTGACAGGAAATTAATTAGTCAATTCGGTAATTATTATTATTTTCGAAATCTCCTTCGCTGTTTTGTGATGTTTTGCTTTTCTTTTCCCGCGTTTTGATCTTCGGACGGAGAATTTTTTTTTTCGAAGTCGACGACGTTCTTCCTAATTTATTTTCATGCGTGTGTATTACATTGTCTTCTTTGTTCTTAAAGATGAATATCAATGAATTAAACAAAGGCTTTTCGGGGCTTTTTTATGCGCTTCCTAAAGAAAGAGATGAAGGATTACGCTTTGTGAGCCCGATTTTATTACCTTTTTTTATTGGAGTTCGTAAATGAAACTCTCTTGAGCGTATTCATTTCTTATACGCTTTTTCTTCAAATATTAATTACATATTTATTGATTTTAATTTTTCATCAATATTATGATACAAAACATTTTTCATATTTTTTTTAAAGAGAAGTTTCTTTTGAAAATAATTGATTTCAAAACTAAAGAGGAAATGAAAATTGGAGCATTTTTTTGTTGTTGTCATTTAGTTTTAAAAACAATAAGGATTACTATTTTTAAGAAAAAACAATAATTTGTCCCATACGAGATTAATATAAAATATTTTAAATATGTATAAAAAAAGATGAATAATTGCTTTTGAACATAATCTTCGAAACTAACATGGAATAGTTAATTTTTTATAATAGCTTTCAAAAAATAGTAAGGGGTTTCTTTTTACGAAAATAAATAATTCAAATATCTCTACACTGTATATTTTTAACCTTCATCAAACAAATTCTTCTCTTTCTGTTTTTTTGAAACTTCTTTTAAGTATTATTCTCTGGCATCGTAAATCATCTTAATGGCATTTCTCACAACAACTATTAGATGTGTCATTTATCACCAGTATACTTCGAAGTCATCAATAAAGATAACATCCCAACCATTTTGTGCAGCAAAACATGGTGCAAATAATCCCAAAGGCGTTTACAACTCCACACAACCAATACCACACGTGACCTTTTGTACATCAAAGCTGACACTTTAAGAGGCACATTACACAATTAAGTTTATGCAGTGTGATAGTGGTACCTGATAAATAAGAACCAAAACCCCTAGTCAAATATAGCATTTATCTGCATAAGGCATCGCCAGTTTTGCATGGCAGATGGTAAAATTACCAGGTTCGAATTTTCCTCATGCAGAATTGCCAGGTGTGGCCAGGCAACAGGTTTTATGCAGAAAAACCGAATGGGGAAATATGATATCAGATTTAGAAATCTTGTTACTTTTTTCGTCTCATCCCAGTGAGTTCAATGTATTTTAGTGTGTTCTTTTATATGTTACTAGCGCGTTAGAGCTAGTAACATATAAAAGACCCGGCTAGACCCGGACATATAAAGACAAGCTAGACCCGGGCTTCGCCCGGGTTTCACTTTTTTAATAAATATCATCTGGTGCTTTACAGATGGGCTTTGCCAGTCAAAATGTGGAAATAGTTAAATAAGGAGACACTTTCATGTTTATGCTACAACAATGGATTTAAACTGCAACAATGGAGAATATGCCTACAACAATTAATGTTACATCTTCTCTTGTTATGTTTACAACAATGTGGTTTTGCCCTGAAGTTAGGTATAAAATATGGGTTTTTAAGCATAAAATTGACCAAAAAAGTTGTTGGAAAGCTTCGATTTTAAAGTATTTTTATTCAGAAACCTTCCCTGGAGCTAGTAGATCAATAGGTATAGTTTAATATTTAATGTAGGTTCGAAAAGTTTAAAACTATAAAGGACATACATACATACATACACTCATTTTTATATATATAGATAGATTTTTACGAGCAATCCCCATAGCACAACTATAAAATAGCTTTAATTTATTTTAAGCTACAATTAGCTTTATTTTGGGATTATTAGAAAATATTTTTTAAATATTCAAGAATGTTTCCAGAAATACAGATCTTTTGTAATAGGAGAAGTCGTGTATCTCGAACTTATTTTTACATTTTACCCTTTAATTTGTTTATTTACTGAAAATTAACTAACAAGAAACATTTTTCATTGACAATTAATTCAGCCTTTCATACACAACATTTATTTTTTTGGACTTTAAAATGAAATGTTTCAGTAGCAGTTTAAATTAATTTCAACAAGTTTTTGAATATAATACCTCTAAAAGTTTGACTTCAAGTTATTTAAAATTTTCTGAATTTTTCAAATAAATCTGAAAAAGGTAAATTGTGATCTCTAACTTAATTGCTTTTCAAGAAATTAATTCAGTAGTTCATAATTCAAAATGCATTTCGATTTTTTTGTCACCAATCACCTGTTTATATTTTCCATCAAACACAAAAATAACCCCATTATTTACAAACTAATTAATTTATAAATAACATAAATAGAAAATATTAAGCTATGGGATATTTTTGTCAGCATTCTACGAGTTCAAATATAATAGAGAAGAACTCAAAATTCAATCATTCAGTTATAATTTGATTTTCAAAAAGACCGCCGTAAAAACTATATCTAAAATTAATTACTAGAGTACAAAGGAACAGAAAAAAACTTAACAAAGACTTACAGTAAGCACGACATCAAAATTATCTTTTATGCTCCAATGCACTATTTACTTGGATAAAACTTTTAAGAGAACAGAAATTAAAAACTTCCCGCTGTATTCCGTTAAGTGGTTTTGTATTTTGTAGGAAAACATTTTAAAACGCACGAAAAATCTTTCAAAACTGCAGTCAATTACAACGGGGAAAATGTTTAAAAAGAATACCGCACCTGAGTAAAAATTACCACGAACGCTCTAAACATCGCGAATGAATTCCAAGAGATAAAACTCACCGGCTTTTTTTACTCTTCTTTTCATCATTCTCTTTCAAAAATGCAACTTTCATATAAACCGCTTTATATTTAAGTAAATTCTCATACTCGTCTTTCGGTCAAACAAGAAAAATAAAACTATGATAATAACGATATATATGCACAGGAAAGAATTTTAACGAATCAAAAAATAATAAAAGCTCTTTTGCAAACGAGCGAAGAGTTTAGTTGTTTCAGAATTCATTTTAATCAAGTTTTTAATAATGAAGCAAAAGAGGCACTTTTGAATTAAAGACTCATTTCAAAAGAGCTTGTTTGTGTGTGAAAGGAACTCATAATATAAAACTCAGGCCTAGCGGAAAATTAAAACCTGTTACTATTCTAAAGAACGAAACCGGGGAAATAAAGGAGGGGAGTTAAATCGCTAATTAGCAGTCCGCGAGAGAGCCTTTGGAAGGCGAGATATGCAAATAGCAAAATTAAATATTCCTCTTTGATTAACTTAACATATCTTCTCGTTCGAAAAACGATTTAGTAATTCTGCCGTTGTTTTAAGGTAATCAGTGCTCTGTGTTGGTGGAGTAATTAGTAACATAATTGCGAAATTAGTCTTAATCAAGAGTTAATCAGAAAAATTCGGGATCTGACGAGAATGCCTGTTAACCACATGACTGTGTGACGTCATCCGTGTTGTTGTTGTTGTTTTCCCTTCCCGCCCAGAACTAATTTTTTTCAAATCGTTTGTTATTGCAAAGGTATTTATTTGAATTAAGTGCTTGGAATTGTTGGAGTTGCATATGATTTCATCTACTATCTAATTGTGTTGATTGACTCCATGGTTCATTGTGGAAGATTTCCTATTATTGAATGACGATCTAGATAGTAAGTGAGGAGAATGATAAAATCAGAATGGTCGACGGGGATCATCCACGAACATATACAATTAAGTATTAAAAAGACTCTCCTTCTTCAATAATCATCTCTTTATTTGCACTATACATAAAGTTAAACCACATAGAGTTATCCTTCTATAGGTAATATACAGTCCCACCTTTGACCACCATCTGTTCTATTGACGGATGAAATCTGCTCTAAAACTTACTTCTTAAACTACTCACTTCCAATACTTTTTTGGTCAAAGAAAGTTTGTCATTTGGTTTTAAGGAAGCTATTTTAATTGTGAATTTAATTCAATCCAATATTGTTTCGCAATGCTATATAAAAAGTAGAATGATAAGTGGATGACGAAACAAATTCATGACATATAATTAATAACACCTTTAAATCTTTTCAATAAAAATGTGTTTACAGATAGTATGAACATTGCAAAAAACTAATTTATCTCTTAAATATTAATTTCTCATATAAAATGTCTCTTAGCTGAATTCTGTCTCGTAGCAAATAGTAACCTGAATTTAAGCTAATATAGTGTAAGAATTGTAGGCTTGAACTCTTGTATATCTGTAGGATATTACAATATAAAATACCGCCTGGTTTGGTAATTGTTTTATAGCTCAAGAAAAATTAAATCAATATTGCTCTATCCTTTTTATAGCTATCATAGACTGCTTTCTTTTCTCTATTTACTTGTTACAATTGGAAAAAATCGGTCGGAGGTCAAATAAAAAAAAGAAAGCATTTTTGTCAACATATTCAAAAGAACACTCTGTTTCAAAAACCTCCCCCCTCACTTCCCACGTTCTTACTCATTTCTCATATCTTGAATATAAATCACGTAATCATGTTTCATGCTCTTCAAAGTCGTAATGGCTTTCGTCCGATTAGGACGATTATTTTAGGATAATTCTGCCGTGAGACCAGTGTGGAAAAGCCATTAGCCTCGACCTTCTCCCTGATAACGGTTTAATGCAGATGCGTTTGTTTTGCATAACTGCGGAAATTTTACTTGACAAGGGGTTAAAAAATATTATACTGTTGATATAGCACAGCATCCTTTGATGACTTTTCTGATACAGTCTAAAAATTTAAATTCCTAACCTCCTTAGCATAGTAATTATGAAAACAAGTTTCTGAAAAATTTCTGGAGTTTCCGTGTAGTGTAAAATTTCGTCTCGGAGTCTCAATGCTTTCTAAACAAGAAATATACCATTGCAGTGAAACAATATTTACAGGAATTTCTTTTATTCCAGTTTTATAAGACAAATTTAATCCTACAAATGTTTAAATAACATTTAAAAGAAATAGGAGAGAGTGAGCAAAAAATAACTATAGATTAACATACAAGGTGTAGCAGTTAAATAACGAGACTGATGCTCTCACAGAAAAACTAAGCACGTGACAAGTTTGAACATTGATTAGTTTGTTAAACTCGAATGCAACTTAAGTTGCGCCTTTGACGTCATGGCCACACGGAAGAAAATCTGAGTAAACAGAAAACCTGCTGGGTTGCTAGAAGCTCTTTTTGGCTGGCGAGTTAGAGAGCGAGTTGTACTACTACGCGCTGCGCCACTTTAAAAAATAATACTAACATTTTATGCATATCGCTATGAAAAGATGCTTAATATACGTGGATTTAAAAAACTAATCATTATTCAAAATTAAAGCTCTAAATTTCACTCAAAATTCATACACCGCGCGGGGAACTTCTTTCTTTGGTTGCTCACAGCATATTTCTACAGGCTCAAGTTAAGTTGCAACTGAGTATGTATTGAACCTTCTGTTTTAAATGCAGCAACTCTCGTGTTTGTAAACAAATCAGTCTGTCCGTAGTGTATGTTTATAACAAAAAAGCGTATTGTTAAATTTTGCCGGGATTGTAAATAGAACGACAAATTGTTGTTAAATTTCACACGAAACGAAGAAAAAACGACAACAAAAACTCATTATTTACAAAAAGACTTGCAGGGCAATAAATATTTTTCATCTATACAAGTTTTTGAGGGGTTTAGGTAATTCCAAAGATGGCAGCAAAGGTATAGAAAAGTATTTACAATGCTAGAAGTCTTTTATCCTAAAAAAATAGTTTTAATTATTGAAAAATTGTTAAGAGGACTCCTCCAAATTGGTCAAAATATCAAGTTAAGGATTTTGCTCTCAAATCGATGCTTATACTCATAAATTGATTCAGAAAATTTCATAGTGATGCGCGAATTCTAAGCATAACAAATTTCCAATGTTTATTGAGCATAGTAACCACCTATTTTTTAATAAATGTTTCTCAAAACTACTTTTTTAGCACTTAAACCCTAAGGCTTTTTTTTCTACTGAACCAAATGTAATGAAACTTGGTATTTATATTCAATAGGGTAATTTTATCAAATGTATGTTCCAAAATTCAATGATTTTGGTCCAGAATTTTTTTATCATGCAAAATAGGGTAAAAATTATAGAATGTTCACGTTTTTAAATGGGAATCACCGAAAAGTTTCTTTTCTCAAAAACTATTATGATTATCCAAAATCCCCCACATAGAATTATACTACAGAACATATTTAACATAAAAATGAAAAAAGCTAGTAAAAAAGAAAAAAATGAAGGAGAAGTAGCGTTTCGAAATTTAGTGAAATTTTAGAATTTTTTTTAATAATAAAAATAATAATTTTTTAAAAAAACTTTTTGTGTTTAATATTCCATTACATGATGGTAACAGATAATTTGGCAGTTCAATTCAATTTAACAGTTCTTTATGTTTTCGTGTGAATACTGAAACAGTTTGAACTGAAAATAATGTGCAAGACAAATTTTGCATAGAAATTCTAACTCGCAAATCATGGAATCTCCATGAAGACTTCGCACCGGCTCTATCAGGTATGTCTTTCAAGACGTTTCTTGCCAAATGCCACATCCCAGAGTACCATCCACATTTTCATCTGAACTAACACCATGGGACTTTTATCTACCTCTAAAGGTCAAATCTGAATTTCAAAAACATGATCTCATTGTGTTAAAGCTTTTAAAGGAAATCCGGCAAATGTCAGAAAGGAGCTCCCAGACGAAGACATCCAGATTATTTTCTAACAACAGAAATTTCACAAAAAGTAGTCTTGGGAAAGATGAGGAATGCATATTAAAAATGGGAGGAATTAATTATAAATAAATTAAAAATAATATGATTTACACAATTTACAGTATTAGTCTCGTTATTTAATAGCCACACGTTGTATTTTTTAAAGCGTGAGCTGCTTATTTGAGCTGCTTCTTTGCTTGCTATTATCTCTCTATTCTAAACAAAAGTTTTTGGTGAACGGTTTCCAGAGAAAGGCTTTTTAATTACTGATCCGTATAACAAATATTTGGGATCAAACTGTCCGGATTCTTTTGAGGATGTGCAATAAGCCCATATAATTTCTAAACAAAATCTCAATTTTAAAATATTTCCATTTTTTTTGGATTGCGGATAAGGTTGCAGTTATATAAAGCAAGAAACTTTGAATTTTAAAACAATTGAAAACATATTTCACTGGTTTTTAATTAGTTGGGTGGCTTATTACAAAAAAACTGCAAAATGTGATACTTTCATGAAACTTTCAGGGATGTTAGATAATCATATAAGAACTAAAAAATCGATGGGAGCCCAAAATTTTAGGGCGTGGTTTGACCGTTATGACGTCATAACAAGATGGCGACCAAGGGCCTATATTCGGTTCTTTTAATGACAGAAAGACATTTTTGGGGTCAAATATTATGTTTTAAGGGTCAAAAAACATGATTCTGATGACAAAACGTGCAATTTGTTTCAAAAAGTAACTAAAATTCAATAAATGCTCGAAATAATAATACAGGCTATCGCCAGTTGCGTCAAAAAAAATTTGTAGAAAAATTATTTTTTTCGACGGTTTCATATGTTTTTTGGGGTGCTGATTCCGAATATCTAGTTCATTTTCACGTGGAAGGTCGGCTTTCTATCAAAAAACGCAAAAATATGCGAAAAAATCGCAAAATTTTTACTCTTTCTTTGGATTTTCGCTTATATTTTAAAAAATATTAGTTTCTCGAAAATTATTTAAATTACAAAGTTGGAGAAAATAAAATTGCCTACAAAATGCACTATTTAATTTTTGTTTTCCGAAGAATAGTTTTGACTTTATAGCACACTGAAAAACAGATAATTTTAACACATCGCATAATTTAAACAGAGGATGTTTGTTTCTCTGTTTTTCAGTGTGCTATAAAGTCAAAACTATTGTTCGGAAAACAAAAATTAAATTGTGCATTTTGTAGGCAATTTTATTTTCTCCAACTTTGTAATTTAAATAATTTTCGAGAAACTAACATTTTTTAAAATATAAGCGAAAATCCAAAGAAAGAGTAAAAATTTTGCGATTTTTTCGCATATTTTTGCGTTTTTTGATATGAAGCCGACCTTGCACGTGAAAATGAACTAGATATTCGGAATCAGCATCCCAAAAAACATATAAAACCGTCGAAAAAAATAATTTTTCTACAAATTTTTTTTGACGCAACTGGCGGTAGCCTGTATTATTATTTCGAGCATTTATTGAATTTTAGTTACTTTTTGAAACAAATTGCACGTTTTGTCATCAGAATCATGTTTTTTGACCCTTAAAACATAATATTTGACCCCAAAAATGTCTTTCTGTCATTAAAAGAACCGAATATAGGCCCTTGGTCGCCATCTTGTTATGACGTCATAACGGTCAAACCACGCCCTAAAATTTTGGGCTCCCATCGATTTTTTAGTTCTTATATGATTATCTAACATCCCTGAAAGTTTCATGAAAGTATCACATTTTGCAGTTTCAGGGCATTTTTATGCAATAAGCCACCCAACTATAATATTCAAATAGATTAAATAATCATCTTTCTATTTATAACACGAATTTAAAGAAATATATTTTGAGTTATTTTTTGAATTTAACATTTAATATTTATATTTTTGTTGTTTAAACTGTTTTAATTATATTTAAAACTTATGTATAATTAATTTTTCTTTTACTTTTTAAATAACAAATTAATATTTTTATATTTATCTTTGTCGTTGTGTCAACCTAATTATTACTATATTTACAACATAATATAAACTCGCTTTCGGAAATTTTGAACTTTGCATTTATTTTTTACAATAAGGAAGTTGCATGTGTCATATTTTCAAAAACAAACAAGTGTTCCGTATGGTTTTTTGTATGGTAAAATGAAATATCTAGTCAGTTTTTCAAAAAAATGTATAGGTAATTTAATATTTTAATTTAAAAGTCGAGAAAAAACACGTGACTGAAAACGTTTATTGTTTAAACTATAAGATGACGTCAACAATAATAACATCAACTCCATTGCTTTACAACAATGTTTAGTATAAGATGACGTCACATCCAAACTCTTGGCGTTTTCGCGCGCTTTTAAAAAGGGGATTTTTGTTAATTTTTTTGACAATCAAAAAATTTCTAGATCGGCCTCAAATTTTGTGTAGTTGCTTATTTTTGCAAGAGGAATCGATTAAAAAAAATATAAAAAAATCATGCAACTTCCTCATTATTATTTTATATCCTTTTGCAAGTATATTTTTTAAGGTAGTAAAATGTGACACTTTATTTCATAATGCCAAAACGCAAACAACTAGATAACAAGGGGGACTGTTTTAGAAATAAAGATAAAAATCGAAAATGTTGGAAGTCTAAACATCCGTGTCATTGCTATGAAACTGACACAACTTCGACGCTTGTTTGTTCTCATTAAGATAAAATTCTAAATTACTAAGTTTACGGTAATTACTATATTTTTCACTGCCGATCGATGAAAATCAATAAAAATTTTAAAAAAGTTGTATTATTCCTGAGATGTTTCAGTGCTTCTTAATGGATTTGTGAAAAAACATTACCTTTGGGAAATGGTAAAGGAATGTTTACATTGCTCTGTTGTTATCATTCTTGGAATTATAAGGCGATCCGCCAATTCATATTACCATAAAGGAACTGTTAAAATTCCGCCACAGAATAAATATCCACCATTTTCGAAAGAATACCCCGGAGAAGTACTACCCCTGCTTTAAGAATGTTTTATAAAATGAGTAAGTGCAGTGAGCTGGGTTTTGTGACGAATTGCGAAGCGGTCCAAAAGTGTCTGCGTCAACAGTTAACGGGGGTTGGCGAAAGATAGCGAGCAGGGGGCGGTAGCTCCCTAGTTGCATAAATAATAAAAAGGATGAAACAACGCAAATCAGTCACTTGGACCCCATACCTGTAGAAAGAAATAATACTTTAATACCACTTTTTTTTAAAGTTTTATGGTCATCATTGAACTTTTGTAAGAAAAATATTTTTAGAGGATTGTGTATTTTCACTATTTTTAAACCTCCTCTATTTTATTGTTAAAACATGCTCTCAAGTTTAACCCTAATGTAACAAAATGTAAACACTGTAGAAAATAACTTGTAATGGGATACTCTTAAAAGTGTCAAAGATCGGCAATATTCTATTTATAGATAAATTAATTTACAAGGAGAAACCTGTGCATTCCTTTTTAAGAAAAAAATTTAAGTAAATGTATTTTTTTAAAGTAGAGGTATAACTGTAATCATGTAATGGGAAAATTTCCATTATACTTACATTTTAGTACAGTAAATATAGTTGGTAGGTGGTATATGAAGTGAGTAATTTTAAAATATAGAAACACACACTACTATACCTTCAAACAGCCATCTTAAAAAACGACTTAAATTATTAGTCTTAAAAAGACAACAAATGTAAAAAAAATAATTTAAAATTCATAGTATATGGGTCTTCAAATCTTAAAATCTATATTTAAGCTTAGGTTATATACTGACTGTAAGGCTGAATATTATTATGTAGAAAAACAGTTTAAGGATCAACCCCCTTTTACTAGATGCATTTTATTTTTGATAGAATCCTTGAAAAATAAACCAGGCACATTCACTGGTTACAATCGAGGCTCGAATGACAGGGAGAATAAAATCTAGTTACTCTAATAGTTGAATGTACTCATTTGGGAGGGGATATAAACTCTTCTTAACCCTCTCTTTCCTAATAGATCTGCTTTTGAAGGGTAATCCCACAGAAACCTTTTTGGACATTAAAACTGAACTTAAAACGCAGTCCAAGAAGAAAGATGGACTAAAATCGCATTGCATATAAAATTCAGCTCCTAAAAAGTAGAGGATTCAGAAACTCCATGGCCCATCAATGGATCTGTGCAAATATACAGTACAAGCGGCATAAATATGTAAAAGAACCATCTATAAAACCCTTGCTTTCCCTGACGGATCTTTCCCAACTTTTTAGTGTTTTAATATTTCATGCCGAGTTCTTGAGGCGTAATGGCGGACGATGCTCCTAGAAAAGAGATACGCGCTTCCCTCGATGAAACACATATTCCCTCTCTTCTCCCCCCTCTCTCTCTCTCTCTCAAAAAGAAAGAGATTGGGAGCCATACTTTTTAATACTTGCCCCCTCGAGTTGTGACTTTTTTCCTCCTTTTTTTGGGAGAAATAAGCAAATATTAAAATTTAAAACGCTCTCTGCTGTCCCGGTACACGCAATGTAAATAAATAATATATAAATAAAGGGTATAAACAACGAAGAGAAATACCCAATACGTAACGTTGGGGAGGGAGTTATAATCTCGAAGAAGGAATGCTTGACTGTGGAGTGGGAAAACCATGAAAAATATTTTCGTTTCTTGTCTATCTTTAAGTTTTTGAATAACGGCGCAACATCAAGTTCAACCCCCCCTCCTGAAATCTACTTTCCCTCCCCCTGCACATTTTCTTCAAAATACTGAATAATTTATAACTCAATGTAAAAATCCTTCGTAATGTTTCTCCAGGCTCCGGCTATATAGGGCCGGAGAGCATTTATTCTTTCTGCCGTTTCCCTTGCTCTCTGGTTTTTTTCCCTTCGTATTTGTTTTATTTTGCGAAAATCCCTTATTTTTGCTTTTTAAGTCTATTTTTCGATGTGGGGGATGTGTATGCAAAGATTCGAGATGCATAAGTAATTTTATCAACCAATAAGAATAAACATGTTTTGTCGTATCAAAGTTTCCCATTCCAGGATGTATTTATTCCCCTCGACTGGCGGAAAAATACGCGGAGGAGACGTTGTTTTAAATTTATGGGCATCCCTCCCCTACACACCCCTTAGAAAAATATTCCATGTTCTGATACCCCCTTCTAACTAATTTAATAATATCCCGGTTCTCAGAGCGAAAGAGAGAGGGAGACCAAAAGTAACTTTTTATGTTCCAAATTCTATTAGAGAATTTCAATATTCTTAATGGAAAACTCTAAAACTCGGGAACACCGAAATGTCAAACGATGAAAGGGAGAGAGAGAGTGTGTGGGGGAAGGGTTTAGAACAGCTTTGATTAATAATTTCCTGGAACGGAGCATATTTCGTATGAATTCAAAATGGAAGTTATAAAGTGCTCGGGTATCGAGAGTTGTTCTGTGGTTTGTGGGAAATGGTCATGCCTTTTTGACAGGAGACGTCTTGTCGAACCTTTCGGAGGAATCCCATTTGTCAAAAACTTCTGGAGGGCTGGAATTGCCATTTGTGTTTTGGCTAACTTCGTTTTCATGTGCTGCCGAAACTGATTCAACGTCAGTCAGATAGTCGAACTTCTTTTTTTCCTTTCTACCACCAGTAATTTTTTAAAGTTAAATATCTCGTGCTTTGAAACTATTTGCATTGCTAACTACATAATTTATTGTTAACAACGTAACTACATAATTTATTGTTAACATTGCCTAATTCTCCTCACTTTCAATGAAAACTACAACGGACTCATTTAAAAGTAATAATATTTTAATTCAGTAAAATGTCGAACCAAATATTTAAAATACCAAATACCCCTTTAACCCTTTTATTCCTAGACGCCCCGAATTTTCCACAGGATTCATTGGAAATTTCTGGCGGCTTAGGATTTAAAGGAGGGAGTCAATTCATATTTCCTTATCATTCCTTCTTCAAATAAGAAGAAGAAATGACACACAAGGATTTTATTACTTCTAAAATGTCACTATCTTAATATCTCAGAAGATAGTTTTAATATTTCAGAGACAGACACACACTGGATTGAAGAAGGTTACAAGTTACGAATCATTATGAGACTTTTGCTGACTATAGTATGTTAGTCGCTTCGTCTTCTTCTTCCTGTTTGTGATATTTTCCTGTTTTACAGATTTGCGATTTGCTACTGAGAAGACTGAAGAAGGGTAATAACAACTGTACAAAATGCAATATGAAGATTCTTCATATTACCCTTCTGAAACCCATTTTACTCACCCTTTTTGCATTTTGATACCCAAGAGGTTCTTCATGACTAGCGGATAAAAATGATGAAAACTACTGTGTAGAATACTGTCAATGGGCCATCAGGAAACCTTCCACAGTATAATAGAAATTTCATAACTTCTTTGACAGGAAGACGTCAAGGGAGCCAAAATGTTTCCAGTGGGGTCAAGTTCCAAAACACATTGCCCCTCGTCCATCCAAACAACCCCTTCCCCGATATCTCATTTTCCCCGGGAAAACCTGGAGAACTTTCCAATCCATCTCATTCTTTTCACTCTGTGGAGAGCGGGATGGAAATTGGATTTTGATACAATGCAATTCCCATAAGAAAGCGAGCTCGCTTTGAGTGCAGGCGATATAGACGTGCAACATCTTCTCCAAGAAAGAAATGAGCGCTGTGCCGCTTTGTTTATTTTATGGATTCCCTTCTATATCTATCTCTTTCGCGCACGGCGTGTAATGTTATTTGACAGCGACCCGTTAAAGAATTCCATTTGATGCTGTATATATTGAGGCTTCAAAGTATGGCGGGAAGCTCTCGTGTATCAGATTTCAGGACTAGACCGGGCTGTGAAGGCGGAAACACGATGAATCCTGTGGCAGCAGTCCGACGACGTCGTACTGTGTATGGTGAGCGATTGTCCGGTTCGGGAAGACAGTGTTATTAACGACCGGGATCTTTCCAAAATCCGCAAATCGTCACCTTAATATCAAACACTAATACTATCTCCGTTTGGCAAACATTGAGAATCCCGATTCTCGGCAATTGGATCGTTGGAGTAGCTCATCTGATTGGTTCGTAAGCTGGAATTATTAAAACCAATCAAATGAGCTTCTCCATCAATCCAGACGCAAGGATCTGGATAAGTGTTTGATATTAAGGTGAAAAAATGGACGTTCTGAAAACGCCTCTCCCTTTAGCCGTATATGGTCCATTCAAGGCCGGCTTACACAACAGTATTGATCTTATCAGAAAATTTGACTGCCAACTTCCACAGTCGCGCATAGTGTGATTCCGCCTTTTAAAGTTCTGTATTTTTAGGCTTTGTGGTCAATTTCTCAAACTCTTATCACGTTTGTATATACAATTTAATGTACATGTTTTCATAATAGAGACTGATTCGAAGTCTATATAGATTGTTTGGAACTCATCTCAACTGTTTTTACGTTTTTGCTATGCATTTTGATTTTGTAAACTTTTTTTATTCCAGCACATTTTCAGTAATGGTAGCAATTAAGTAAACAATAGGGTGAAAAGTCTAGAAATTAAATCTTCAAAAGAGAGATATTTTCACTATGAGTTTTTATTGCTGATACGTTACCTAACCCCAAAGTAATTTATAAGTAAAAATAACTACAAAAAGCAAGCAAAACGTTTAAACTCAATTATTTCATTTTAATCTAAATATTTTTGTACATTCCAATTGAATAACAAATCTTTCGCAAATCGAAGGGTATCAGAAATTTAAGGAGGGGGACCCCCTGCATATCATAATATCTCAAACAAATTCTACAAAACGGATGATTGAATGTCAGATTAAAATTCAGATGAAAATCTTCCATAAATCCGAAACTCGAATGTTGCAAATCCAGCAGTAGTCGGAAGAAAAGTCGTAGTTGTTGCTGTAGTTGAGACATCCCGAGCAGAACAGGTGGCCGCACGCGGAGCTCATGATGCTTTCCCCGCTCTCCGTCACAGTGGCGTAATTCTTTCTGCAAACGATGCAACGGATTTCTCCTCCCGTGTTCGGCCTCCAGAAATATTCGTGCAGGAGTTTAGTTGCTGGAAGTAAACAGTCGTTTAAAGCAGTGGTTCCCAACCTTTTTTGGTCCACTCCCCACTAAATCCTTTCTTAATTTTCCATGCCCCCATGTAAGATTACGCATTAAATTTTACCACTCAAAATGTTATATTCAATTTAAAATATTAATGATTTTTGTTTAGAGAAAACTTGTGAGTTAATTTTCAAAACACAAAATGGATAACTAAATTTGATATACAAAATAATTTTAATAAAATAACTTGTCATATAATTTAAAGACACAAATATTAATAAGATCCTTGTAAAGCCATAAACAGACTTAAATTCAGGGAGGGTTGACTCAAAATTTTTTAAGGTACGACTTACCTTACGAGCACTTTTATACATTAGGTTTTGAAAAACTTAACAAGCAAAATTAGGGGGTCAGGGGGTTCCTCCTCCGGAAAATTTTAGAAATTTCCCCTTTTAAAATAGTGTTTTGGTTCATTTTTAGACAATTAGCCAAGGAGGTTCACAATTTTCAAGGAAAAACCGCATAAAGTAAATAAACGTCAAAGTTATGAGAGGGGTTAGGGGGTCCTCCCCTAGAAAACTTTCGGAATTTTTCCAATCTGTAAGGGCAATTTGGTTGAAAATTTTCAAATTGCAACCGGTAAAAACTGCTTTAAAGGCAACCCTTAATTGCAAACTTCTGTTGTCAATCCAGATTGAGGACTGTTGACAACTGAATCGTAAACATAACTTAAAATTATCAGTTTTATACCCTTTTTTTAAGTTCGGATTAAGTTTTTGATGAGGAAAAAATCATAATGAATAATATAATGCTTTTCCTTTCTCCCCTCCAAAAAATCACATTTTCTTTGAAAAGCACACGTGCCTCTTTTACTATCCTTGGATCTGAAATCTTATTTTATTGCTCTCCTAATTTGTTAAAGTAAGATCATTAAACTGTACAAAAACTGCGGTAAGTAGACAAAATAGAAAAAAAAACTTACCAATTTATGTAAATTCATGTTTCAATATTTTTTCGTTATGAACACACCAAAATAGACATGGACGTTTGAAATTTTGAAAAAATTTTTTGTTGCCGACTTATATAATTTGCAATGTTACGAGTAGAGAGACTTTATTTAGGCATGTTGTGTACTTCATTAAGTGATTGGGGGGAAATATTTAAGGTCCGAAATATCTTATTGAGTGCCCCTTATATCAGCATGAGTAAAAATGATGATTATTTTTTTTCAACCTGCATACCTTCGGAACCATCTTCCCACCAAAAAGGGGGATCTTGGCTTGAATTTTCTGAACTCCGGCTCCGATTACCTGAAGACGCGCGGGCGTTATTTACAGACATATTGGTGTTTTCATACGCATTATTGATGCTCCGCCAGTTATTTTGGTTGTTTGGAGGATAATACTGATTCCTTGGGTAAACCAACGGGAATTGGTCCAGAGCTTGATGAGAAATCTCCCATGCAGCCTCCGGTGGGTGATACGAGAACCTCGAGTTATCAAATTGGTATTGACCATTGAAAGTCTCCCTTGATACATCTTCTGAGTAATATTGAAACCTTGGGTTATCATAATAGTATTGGTCATTAGATCCCGTTGTAGCTTCTGAAGGGTAATACTGCTGCCTTGAATAACTGTAAGCATTCTAAACATAGAAATAAAGTTATTGAAAAGTGTCTAAAAACATAGAGTAACAAGTTTTTTTGTATAGAAAGAAACACCAAAATAAAACAACTTTAGAGGAATCCCTTCAAAAAGCGGGATTCACGAAAGGAAATCGTGCCAGGTTGGTGAAATTTTTCCGTAGACCCCACGAAGGGTTGACAAATATAAACCAATTTTTATGACAATTTGGCGCAATTTCATTTTGTGGACCCAACCTGTGAGGCCCTTGCGTCTTTGTTTCTTAAATCATCCATTTAAGCAGGAACAGATTTGAAACAGGTCCTCCATTGCGACCCGCAACTAGTTGGCGACCGCTCAATAGCAGCAGTCCCATCAGCCAGTCTCACACTCTTGGCGTTGCATCGCCCTTTTCACCATGGAGGACCTGTTTCAAATCTATTCCTTTTTGCTGTTGTTGTCGTGTCCAAAAGAAAAGTTGAAAACTAAATAGAGCCAAAAGCGTCAAAAACGAGGGTCTCCAGTTCTGGAGCCCGGAGGCTATGAAGGATGTCCTGTGGCGGCTCGCCAAGCAATCTATTCCTTAAGTGGCATTTTAGGCATAGAGACTATATTTGGTGATTCCTTTTGATACCAAAAACTACTTATGTTTGGATACCAGATACCATATAGGTAATTATACCACAGAGTTCCGTATTCCTTACCTTATCACGAAAAAAGTGTCTACCTGATAATTATGTTGATTCAATTGGTCTCTGCTGTAAGTGTTGTAAGAATGCTGATTCCGATGGCTGTTACCGTTATTCCTTGTTCTCCGAAAACTGTTTTGATGTCTCCTTGAAGCATTGATTGAAGTCCGATTTGTCCAACTAGCTCCATTATTATTCCTTCTCTGGCGTCTGTTTCGATCCTCAAAGTAGCGACCTCTGCTAGAACGATTGTGGCTATTAGTTTGCATCTTAAAAAAGCAATATTGCTATATTTTATTTATTATTGTATTTATAATCAGCTAATTAAAAAAATAACTTAAAAAACAAAGAAAATATTAACGATCTTATTGATTAGAAACGATTCCCAAAGGTAAATAATGATTTGTATTGCTTTTTGTTTGTTTTAATTTTTTATCTGCATGCTCTAAGCAATGCATCTTTTCCTTAACAGTATTGCTTCGCTTATTGCTTATTTTTAAAAGTTGTAAGAAAGTTTAATAAACAAGATTAATTTACAAGCAGCGACCACTGAGCTATAAAACAAAAAGATAATGAGCTATAAAACAGTTTGTTTTATAGCTCAGTGGCAGCGACTGACTAGGAGCTAGTATTTTAAGTGCTCAAAGTCAATCACGTAATACAAATCGTGTTGCTAGTTGAAAAGCTATGAGAAAGTGTATATACTCGATTTTAAAACTAAAATGCCATACAAATTTTGACTACTTTTAAGTTCCTTAATACTAAATATTGGTTCCTTATCTTACTTCTTATCATTATTCTGGGTGCAGAAAAAGAATGTACTTTTTTAATTTTTTATCATCCTCCAATTAAGTAGAGTTTACTCCAGGAGAAGTTAAGTTGAGTTGAGCATTCCTATTGAATCGACTTCGAAAAAGAGTAACCGACATTAGCAGGGTTTCTGGCTACAAGTTATCGCGTTACTGCTTGCTTGGCAATTTCAAGAGATGCCTTAAAGCAGGTATGGGCAACCTTTTTGAATCTGCGGGCCGAGCTCAAAGACTACAATGACGTGGAGGGCCGTAGAGTTGATAATTGGAAATTGTGAAAAATGATTTGTTTTATTATCTACTTTTTATAAAATTCAATTATTATTTCATTCAAAAGTAATGCCTCCACCCTAATTCTGATTAAATAGACCCCCCTTTTAGTGATACCAGGGCTTTGATATTTCCAAGGAAAATTAGTACCTCTACCTGAAAATTTCCTCTTTTCATCTTAACTAAAAAACTAATTGAATAAAATTACTTTTCTAATCGGATATCATTTTAAAAAGTAATAAACTACTTATTCCTAAAAGTTTAGATTATTCAAAACGGATTATTTTAGTTCAAAATTAAAGATTTTTTTGTCAAGTGTGTACTTATACACCTCCATACTTGACAAAAAAATCTTTAAAAATCATTTAAAATATTTATACCTCCATCCATAGATAAAAGGGGGGTCCGGGGTCCCCACGAAATTTTTTTTAGTTTTAGCATGGTAAAAATTGATTATATGCTACTTTTATTGGGTTTTGGAACATTTTTAATGAGAAAAAACAACTATAAACAATAGTTTAAAATTAGACAAAGCCCCCTTTCATTCTAATAACTCCCCCAGGTTTTCTATCAAATCCCCACCACCCCCTAAAACTCTTCAACGCCGCCTGAGGGGCGGTACCACCCACTTTGGGAACCACTGCTGTAAAGCCAATAATTCTTCGAAGTGACGAGCAGAATAAATACAGCACAACATAGATTTGCAACAAGTTTAACTTCAAAAATTAAGTTCTTTTAGGGGGGAAAGTTCCGTATCCGCTCTCTCGCTTATAATTAATGAAAACTAGAGTGATTTTTTGAGTACAATTTTTAAAATGTTCCTCGGGCCGGAACAAATGGCGAGGCGGGCCGGATCTGGCCCGCGGACCGTAGGTTGCCCATGCCCATATGTGCCTTAAAGCTTGGCCCGCGCTATACAGGGTGTTTCAAAATTGCGTTGCACGGCTTTTATTCGGAACCAGCGCCTCCTAGGGTCATGGAAGTAAGGTCTACCCCTAGGTAAGTGACCCTGGAAAATCCATTGAGAGGCTTTACAGCGCCCCTAGCTGCGAAATTAAAAAGTTAAAAAAATTAATTTAAAAACTTAAGGAGATAGAGCAAAAACCTCAAAGAAAGTATTGTTGCCAACGTCAAGAAGAACTCATTGAAAAAAATTTGATCAAAATATCTTGAATATTCGCGGAGATATTAGCATGTGAAAATAGCACTTTTTCAGGGGTCAAAAAGTAAAAAGTTCGCATATTTGCAAATTTTTCAGTGAAATTGTGTAGTTTTGTGTTTTGTTAGTTGAAAGAACACAAAATTTAATCAAAAATATTTGTAAATATGCGTTTTTTTTACTTTTTGACCCCTGAAAAAGTGCTATTTTCACATGCTAATATCTCCGCGAATATTCAAGATATTTTGATCAAATTTTTTTCAATGAGTTCTTCTTGACGTTGGCAACAATACTTTCACTGAGGTTTTTGCTCTATCTCCTTTAGTTTTTAAATTAATTTTTTTAACTTTTTAATTTCGCAGCTAGGGGCGCTGTAAAGCCTCTCAATGGATTCTCCAGGGTCACTTACCTAGGGGTAGACCTTACTTCCATGACCCTAGGAGGGGCTGGTTCCGAATAAAAGCCGTGCAACGCAATTTTGAAACACCCTGTATAACACTGCACAGCATAAAAGTTCGACGGTCAAAACGATTTCTTGTAAGGCCGCTGTCATGTGACTGCGGTCATAACGTGTTTGCTTAGAAATGTTTCTGAAAACTATCTTAGTCTCTCTTCAGGGTTACCCTTGCATTAGCATTATCTCAAAAAATAAGAAGCGCCTATGAAAAAGCACTGCTTTATTTCTGCTGAAGAAAATCAGAAATATCCACCAAACTATTCTTAAAATTGATAAAAGAAACTAATTATCCGGTAGATATAAAAATAAATTTGCAAAAATTTGAAAAATTTAAAAAATAAGCGATGAAAAAAAATGAGGAGCATAAATTTCGCAGAAAAATTTAGTTTCATAATTTCTATATATTTATTTTTTAAAAAAAAAGTGGAAATATAATATACCTTAAAATAGCAAGATTTATAAATCCCGCTATGTTACGCATTGAAACTGAACAAGAAAAGTTGTTTGTGATTTTTCCTACAAAACTTCAAAACCAGATTTAAAAGTATGTTTGATTATAAATCACCTTTAAACTTCGCCCACCAACAGTATTTAGATTACCGTAACACATTCTTACTCTTTAGCTCTTATGTTAACTAGACATTCCTCGCTTTGTTAAATGTTAGTGCGGGTTTACATGCAGTGATTCAAACGATGCGACCGGGACATCATGGGGAAAACGGTCGAAATTTCCTATCGCTTTCTTCATTGATTTACAATCTAGTCCTGCCATCGGTTCTTAGCCATCTGCGTCATCATTTATAGGTAGTAGATAGAAAAGTTTCGCAGACGGTCGCGTCGTTCGGATTGCTGCATGTAAACGCGCTCTTAAGTGTGAGTTCATCCCAGCGAAGCGACTCGAATTACCCAAAGCACCAAGGGCAATTATAGGGACGCACAAGCGTCAAGTTCCTTAGACGAAATAAGCAATTAAGCGTTTAAATGTAATGAGCATTTAATTCTTTCGGTGAATTCGGGTGTAGGGGAGATATTTTTATTAAAAGCGCTTCTCTATTTCAGTTAATTTCCAAACTGAGTGCGTCTTGTACAGTAAATTAAAGTTTGATTTTTTTGGAATCGGGTAATTTGGGGAGCTAATCAGGTTGGGAAGGGAAGTAACCGTTAAGTTCCTTTCTTGGTTTTGAAAAGAGGTGGAAGTTTAGTTTGAAACTTATTAGGTCATGTTTTTGCCTTCTAATTTTGCTAATGTCCATTAAACTTTGTCGCTTGGTTTACATGAGTGTTACTGGGCTAAAGTCTACTTCAAACACTAATGAAACGATCAAATTTTTTATACTAAGGTTATTTCGAAAACTACACATTATATACGTATGATTATGATATAGGTATTAAATTATTCAATGCCTCTATATAAAGAAAGCTACTCTTTTATATTTTTAATATCTGTTTGGAAAACATTAAAAAGCGTTTAAAAAAATTAAAATTGAAACAAATAATTTCATCAAAATATTTTTAAAATTTAAAGATTAATAGTGTAGTTAGTATTTATTAAAAATAGCTTGTTTTGATTTCATATTGAATTTTGTAAGATTTTATTGTAGCAAAACACAGTTAAAAAAGAAAGTGTGATTTTGATATTTATAACCTTGGTACAGAAAGCGCCAAGTTGAGATGATGGTATTTAACACCAAGAACCAAGAATTGTCTTTTCAGACAATTTTATTCTCGTTAATTTTAAGATAGCCTGGCAGATCAGCAAGTGAAAACTTAATGGCAGTACCCCTTATAACTTAAGCTGAGAGAACAAGCACTGATTTTCCACAATGTAAAAGGACATGGTCAACGTCTTGATTTTCACTTACGTTGCAATCAAAATGAAAACTTAAATGGAATCTTTTTATTTAACTTTTGAAATTTCCGAGTCCAGTAAGAAACTGGAATACTTTATAGTTAGTTTATGGCAGAACAATATGATTGCTATGGATGGAAAGAGTTTCTTGGTTACAATTCGATTCAATTTATGCATAGGTTATTTAACTAGAGTTTGCTGCATTAGCACTTCTGCTATACATTCTTATAACACACCCAAACCATTCTTGTAAATAAATTCAAGTTGTAACTCGACTTTGATTTTTTTAAAAAGACCATCTTTTCCAAAAACACATCATTCACACTATTCACATTCCCATCAATGCGACGAATTTCTCCTCAATTCTTAAAACTATTCCCAAAACATATTCTAATGAGAAAAACATCTGGGCCCTGGTTAAAACGCGAAAAAAAAAGAAAAACAGAATCTTCTTCCATCAGGTACCTTGGACCATTATTTTTAATAAGGTCCATCATAAAATTTTTTTATCCCTGTTGTAATAATAGCAAATGCCGGAACAAGTTTTTAGCAAAACTCTCGATTCCTCAAGCTGCATCCTCATTAATTCCTTATACAGTTTTCTGTATTCAAGAACCGTATAATAATCAGGAACTACTATATTCTTGTTTTGTGTATACCCTCGTTTGGTGAAAATTCTGCGAATAATAACACAGGTGTGTTCTCCACACTGCTCCTTAATTAAGAGAAGGTGACAAATATAAGAAATTTGAGAAGAAATGTGGATGGAGGAGAGAAAATTTCGTCCTTTGTTTTGTAAATGACCAATTAGAGTACTGTGAATGTAAGGTAAAAATTTTACATTTGGATTACAATTTGATAAGGGAAACATCGGAAAAATAAAGAAGTTGCTATTTTGAGATAACAAGTCCTTGTTACCTATATTTTTATGAACGCATTATGTTTGAAAAACTATAGATCAGCAAAAATAAACTTTTTATGGATCGCATTTTAATTAATGGGCAAATGTTCAAATCTTACCTTAATTATTAATTACCTATACAAGTTGAAATGCAGTTTAATTCAGAAGACTTTTATATTCTTATCCTGTGCATACATCTTATAGATTTTAAATTGCATTTCGAAAATTTTATTGAAACCAAGCTATAAATCTCCGTAAAAGATAATTACTTGTTGAATTTTTAACTTGGTTAATTTTAAAAAGAATTTCGGGCAAATCAAAATTTTACTTCCACAAAATGTTTAGGATAAAATATAAAAAATACTAAGCAATATTTGGATTAGTTGTTTGGAACTGTGTAGTAGAGAATATGTGAAAAAGATGTCCAAACAATAAGGTTGAATTAAAAAAAACGATATATCTTACATTTATGTTATGTGACTCTATGTCTTTACAGCTATTTCTTCCTTTTATTTTGCTTACAATACTTATAGCACGCGATTCGGCTATTAAGCCAAGCTTGTTTGTTTGGTATTTTTAAAGTGAAGGTTTCATAGTCGATCGCAAAATTAGGGGTCAGAATTGTTTAAATGTGTATTTATCAGATCGGTGATGCTAATTTATTTTTGTTCTTTTGAATTAGCTAGGAGCAAGTGCAAAATGTTCTGATACATCGCCAAAACAAAGACAAATATCGAAATAAATACTACTACTAATTGAATGGGCAGATTGAAAAAGGGAATAAGTCCAAAAAAGGAAAAATTGATTTTTTATGCTCCAAACAATCTCCAAGCTTTGCCCTACACGAGTGGAAAGAGGGGAAATAATTAAAGTTAAATTGTCTATCGGTTCTTATTCTTTGTGATGTAAACTAGGCCAAAATAAAATTTGCTTAAGTGTTTTTAACTTTTTTTTATCCAGGGAATGTTTGACTCCATTCATATTCACTTACTCCATTGATTTACTGCTTTATAATGACCCAGTTTTTATTATAATTATTAAATTGTATTTGTCTTAATCATTCTATTTCTCACTTACTTTTGTGTTGTGAACAATTTATAAATATAATTTAAACGTCGAATAAAGTTTTTTTAGAGATTTTTCTGCACTTGAAATTTCATAAGGTTGAAAAAGTCTGCCATCAACTTTTTTTAACTGTAAAATACTTTTGACTTTTGAATAGTTATATTTGTTTCGATGATTTCCATTTTTTTCAAAATAGGGTCCTGAATTTCCAAAAAAATTTGGTGGTAGTACAACCAAAAATCCTATTATTTATATACAGTTTTTTTTTATTTTCTCAAAACTTGATTTTCTCTTTTTCAAACTGACGATTCAATTATAATCGGGATCGGGGGAATGGTAGGGCAGAATTTTATCTGCAAGGGGACAAAGTTAAAGAAGGTAATATGATCAGAGATTTAGGGGTGATAGTTAATGAGGACTTTAAATGGGTTCATCCGTGTTCAGCTGCTAGTAAAAAGGGTAATAGGATATTGGGATACATTAAAAAACTGTTTCTTCAAGGTCCGAGGATATTATTTTGCCACTATACAGAGGCTTGGTGAGACCTCATCTAGAGTATGCTAATCAGTTTTGGTCTCCATACTTAAAAAAAGATATTGATTCAATTGAAAGGGTTCAGCATAGGGCTACTAAAATGGTCAAGGGTATATCCAGTTTAAGTTATGAGGGAAGATTAAAGCTAGATAAGTTCACTCTAGAGAAAAGAAGGATTAGAGGGGATTTGATTCAACTTTTTAAAATGGTAAAGCAAGGGGACACAGAGGGACTAGATTTCAATACGGGTAATAGAACAAGAGGTTCAAGAGGAAAATTCAGTTCAAGAGGAAAATTGACAGATACTGTGATTCCGGTAGTTTGGGTTAAAAAGACTGGACCAACCTTGCTGGGCTTACGCCTGTAGTTGGTCGACTTGATTTGTATTTTGTATTTGTATAATACTTACTTTGCAGTGTTAGTTTTATTACTTTTTATGTGTGGGGTTTGTAAAACACCTTAAATTACGTAATTTTATAATAAACAAAGTATGAAGGGATGTAAACATACAATTAAAAAAAATTTACGGAAATGTTTTCAGGGTCCAATATTTTCAAAAAACACATTTTTTTCGGTTTGAAATTTCCCAAAATTAAACTAAATTTAAAAGCAAGAACATCGATTTGAATAAACAAAAACTCGAAGTTTAGAGATAGTCACCGATCCTGTCGCCGATACGCTGCTTTCCTGCATATCAATTAAAACGCAAAGAAAAGTCAACTTTCAGGTATTCACAAAGGAACAATTGGATTTTTCGAGTTTTTCCTTAAAAAATTGGTCAAAAACTTCTCCACAACTGCCTGAATTTCCCCCGAACTTCAGTTGGGTGTTCGGACTTATTTTGCACCCCTGGCAAACTCTAAATCTGAACGCTTCATTCCGTATGATGCAAGATTTTTTACCTTTCTATTAAAACTTTCTTTATCTCATTATTTTCTTACTTTAAAATATTCTGAGTATCTACTATGCCTTTTAAAAACTAACTTGAGGTATAGAAGGAAACTTTCTTTCTTTTCTCATTGAGTGAAAATAATATTTACTAAAAAAAGAGGTCGTATTGTACCGTCGACCGTGCCGCTGAATCCGAAAGCGTTTAAAATCCCATCGACTGTTCTATAGCTGTAGCGTTGATTTTAACGGCTGCTGAACGGTCGACGGTATAATACGTAAGTACCAAAAATAATATAATTCTTATTTATTTTCAACATGCAGTTTGAAAACCTTTTGGTTCTTACGTATTAGCCCGTCTACCGTGCCACTGAATTCGAAAAAGTTATCAAAACTCCTTGACTGTTCTATAGCTGTGCCGCTAAATTAGACAGCTGCTGAACGGTCGACGGGATAACGAGCAACGGCGGGTATATGAACTAGTCATTGAATAAAGTGAACATATATGCTCAGTTTTGTATTCCTCTTCTCTTCAATACCAACCCATTAGACTCAACCACCCTAGAGCAACCACCCAACTCAAGGGAGTAAAGCTAAAAGCGCTGTTGATATGCAACGTTAATTAAAACCATCCCAGAACACAATCCCCAATCAAACCCGTCTAATTGCACTCTATCCCAAATCCAAATCACGAATAATTAAACGAAGCACAATCCTCTCAAGAAAAGAGCTCCCTCTCATTTTTCACCCCTCCCTGCCTCACCCCTTTGATTTCCCCCCTCCGATTTTAATTCGATTAATTGCGCGCATCTAAATACTTAATTTCGTCCGTTTTGCGAATCCGATGCCTTGAAAAATGGCCCGGCTCTTGCCTCTCTTATTGTTGAGATCGTTATTTATTATCGTTATTATTTCCCTGGTCGTTATTTTATATGAACGGTCGAGCATCAATTCGTTATGTATGAAGCTGCTAATGCTGATTCCCTGGCTTTGCCGTTTCATTAGTGATTTTCCACGTGTACTTAATAGATTGTGAAATGATGTTAATTTTATATGGGGTTAATTAACATTTAAAGTAGCTTTTCGAATGGACGCTCGATTGGAGGGTCTGATAGTATTAGACGGGGGGGTCGGGATTTTCTGAGATGAGTCCGTTTAGGAAGGATCAGGTGTCTTTTGATTTGGTTGATTCTTTGGAGGAGTTTTGAGATTCTTGGTTGAATTATATTTATGGAATCTTCAGTTTGAAAAAGGGAATAAGACATAACAAAAATGGAAAGTTCACTTTTTGTACTCAAAAAATCTCAAAGCTTAGCTCTACTCATCGGTTGGGAGAGGGGAAAATAATTACTCCTTGCAGGCAGATATAGCCCTTGAATTTTGCGAAATCGCAATGTCCATTCATTATATTTTTTGTATAATTTGCCTTTCTTTTTTTATTCATTGTGCCGTAATCTAAGGAAACAAAATTTTATTTCAATATGAAAGATTTTTTACCATTTTCCTTCAGTAAATGTTGGACTCATCAACTATAATATTTATTAAACTTCCTTAATGACTCCATTTCATACCACTTTTGAACATTAGTTTTCGTATTTTCCTTACTTTTGTACTTTGAACTGAGCAGAAATATAATTTAATTGGGAATTTAAGTGAATTTTAAGGGTTTTTTTCAGCTGATATTTCACAAATTTGAAAATGGGATCAGTCTATTAATTTTATTTTAATTGTAAGATATTTTAGTAAAAATAATTTACATTCCAATAAAAATCTTGTGGTTATACAAAGAAAATTCCATTACTTATAGCAACCCTAACAACACAAAAGTCACAATCACGTCACGGATGGTCACACTGGTCACTAGTGACTGACATGCGTCTACACAAAGTGGTCACATTGTGACCACAATCTAACAAAACTTATGTGAATACTCTGCAACGCCATTGTGACTCCTCGAAGTGACCCGTCACCCCTAAGTCACCCCGCATGACGTCTCGGTGATTTCCCCGTGTGACCGATTAGTGACGACAGGTTTTAGTAGGATTATATTGAGGTACATCTAAAAAAATCACTTAAAAAAGCCAGGAAGATGATTTTTATATTTCAAAATTGAAGAAATTGTTATTTTATTTGTTTTCTAATTTTCTCTTAAGTTTTTGTGAACGGTTTCCAGAGAATGGATTTTTATTACTCATCTGTATAATACATTTTTGGTATCTCTAAATGTTCAGATTCTTTTGAGGATGTGCCATTAGTAGAATTTCTAAAAAAAATTATCAATTTTAAAATATTTCAATTTTTTTGGATTACGGATAAGGTCGCAGTTACAAAGAGGGAACCTTATTAGGCATCCAATCACAATGAGCAATTGACGCCATATTTTATGATGAAGCAAATTTTTTCCCGATTTAAAAATGTACTTTAGAGTACTTTCCAAATTAAATATCATTCAAAGATTGCTAAAGGTATTCTAAAAACTTACATATATGATATTTCATGCTAAATTTTAACACATTTTGTCTAAATTTTTAATCTGATTATCGAAATTAATACGAAACATTGAGTGCCATGCCATGTAGGTTTTGTCATCTATTTATTATCAAAGGAGATGACTTCGTGGTGACTTTACGGTCACGCCCGTGACTCCAAAGTGACAGTCACCAAAGAGTCACAATCGGTCACTTGGTTATTAGGGATTAAGCCGACAATCTCAGTAAGTGGTTATATTTTCAAAAGTTAACTCAATTTTTTAATGCACTCTGCCAGTAAATAATAAAATACAACTTGGACGAAAAAATGTTTTTTTTTCTTTTAAAAACATGAAAGCTTGAATTATGAGGAACAAAGATGTATATATTAGTTACTAAAATTGTTGAAAACATTTGTATGATAAATCAAACTGAAATCATTCTTTTTAAAAAAAAGCAATAAATTTATTTGAAGGAAACGAATTTATTTGAAGATCTCTTTAAATAAAAGTTTTAATAAAATGAAACAAGATAAACGAAACTTTTCGGATTGATCCAAACATTTTGTAATCATTAGGGTGGGCCGAAAACACACTTTATTTTTTAATTATGTTCCACTTGGGTCCAATAAGGACGGTGCAAAATATTTTTTCGATTGAATAATATCTTAGGCTCCCGCATCGCACTTAAAATTTGAAAAAATGGATGACTTTTTTACAAAACAACAAAAAAACCAAAGATTAAACTCTCAAATATTGTTCATGATTTTTTTATGAGGAACTAATATAGTTATAGACATAATGTTTCAGGTTCCATTATTTTATCACTCTTGCTTCATAAGATATAATTTTTTAATGTTCAAAGAAATCTTGTAAAGTTGTTTTTCCTGCATTTTTAAACAGCTAATAACTCTAGAACAGCGGTTCCCAAAGTGGTCCATATGGACCCCCAGGGGTCCACAGCAACTTCCAGGGGGTCCACGGGCATGAAAATGAAAATTGGGGGTCCACAAAAACTTTTAGGGGGTTCACAGTGACTTTCTGATATCCACGGGGAAAGTTTCATTAAAATGAAAATTTTTGATAAGTTTCAAAAAATTTGCCTTTTTATAATAAAATTTTAGTATAATATGAAAAGTTGGTTATCACTGAGTCCACGAAACACAAGCAGGGGTGATGGAATCTTTTCTTTCTTATCGCGGTGGAGAGCCCCCGACCATCCCCGCGAGTTCTATGATAAATTGTCACAAATTAAATGCTATATTAATAAAAAATTAAAACATTATCATTTGATTTCTGTTACATTTAGCCTTAGTCATTGGTGGTTATTTTTCATGTGTAAATTGTTAAAAGTCAATAATAAAGGCGTGTTTTTAAGATATGAACCCAGCTAATCCTAAAGTACCTAATTTTTAAAATTTAAATATCAGTTTGTTTATATTTTAATTTTAAAAATAGCTTTTTACAATTTAATATTTTCATTATGGTTTTCCTTTGGTGAAACTTAACTATAAGTATTTTTTTCTGCTATGGAAAACTCATGAAGTTATTTTCTAAATTTATAAATGCTGTTCAACATCATATATGTAAATGCACATAATTTTTAATGTATGTATAAAAAACAACACATATTTTTTATTACAAAAACATATTTTTTTCAATTTCATAAATTAAAACTCAATTTCTATAGTGTATAATTTTATTTCTTTTCATAGTTGAACTGAACTTAATTACATTGTTTTTTAACATGCCATATATTAATTGTAATTATTTCTGAAATTTTATGATTTGGTAATTGAATAATTCACTCATAAGCCATTAACTTTTACAAGTTTGTGATCAAAACTTTTATTGTTAAAGCAAAAAGTTTTTGTGCCTTGAAATGTAATGATACTAAAAGTTAGATTTTTTTTAGTTTCAAACCTTTTAAATTTTTTTTCATTCAAAAATGTTGTGTAACCCTATCAATGGCAATTTGATTTCTTTTCATAGTTGAACTTAATTAAATATGGCCACATATTAATTTAAACCTTATATTAATTAACAGTATATTAATGGTAATATATTAACCATATATTAATTTAATGTGAAGAATAGTTCTTCACTTTAATGAAGTGTGAAATCAAATGCTTATGAATTCACGAAAAAACACTTAAAAAAATTACAACATTTCTGTGTGGTTTAAAAAATATCATTAACATAAGATTTTTAGCTACTTTTTGAACGGTCCCTAAGACAGGGGGTCCACGGGGTACGAAAAATGTCGTCAGGGGGTCCACGGGCCAAAAAAGTTTGGGAACCCCTGCTCTAGAACCATACAACTTAAAAAACTGAAATTAGTCCCATTCGATTCGTAAATTTTTTGTCCTTGATTTGATGTGCATCATAACCATCATTTCAAAAAAAAAATTTTTGAAAATTAAAAAAAAAAGATAAAAAAAATTTATAAAAACATTTTTTTTCGAATTTTTTTTTTTAAATTTAAAAGCCTTTTGACTCATAAAAAGAACAGTACAACCAAATTTCAAGTTGAAAATAAAATATAATTATGTATAAAAAAATAAAAATTTCAAAATTTAGGCAAATCCCTAAACAATCCCCAAAATTATAAAGCAAGAGCAATTCACTCATGGAAAATTCATAAACTCGCTTGAGGGTGTTCATATGACTTATAACCTGTAAAAAATGCCACATAAATTTCTGAAAATACCACAATTAACTGATTCCGTACAAAACCTTACAGAGATAATTTTTAACTTTAAGTTAATTCAATTTGCATGCATTACTCCTGAAAATTCCTAAGAATTATGTTTATATCTAATTGTTTTTACTTTTAAAAAGTCAAATCAAAGTTAATTAAAAGTTTGAGAGCATAAAAAATTGGATATAAACCAGGGTTGGCAAAAACCCGGGTTTTTTTTAAAAAACCCAAGTGAGTTGGGTTTTTTAGGGTTTTTTCAATAAAACCCTGAAAAAACCCATAAAAAACTGGGTTTTTTCGGAAAAAGTGTGGGTTTTTTCAAAATTAAGGGGTTTTCTACTAAATAGTAAGTGGGTTTTTTCAAATTTTAGTGAGTTCTTTCTATGTTAAATGCGTTCTGTCAAAATAATGTCAGTTTTTCTATAGTTAAATGGGTTTTTTCAAAGTTGAAACTTTTTATACTTTGAAAAAAAACCACTGAAATGGTAAAAACACCTCTTAGTTACTGAAACCTGGTTTAAACTTTGAAAATACCCCACTAAAATGTAAAAAATAATCCTAAACTTTGAAGAAAAAAAACATTCAATATTGAAAGAAATCTATTTAACTTTGAAAAAACCCACTGAAATTTAAAAAGATCCTCCTTAATTTTTTAAATCTTGTTTGAACTTTAAACGACTTAAATTTTGAAAAAAAATTCCATTCAATAATGAAAAAAAGCCACGGAGTAATGAAACAACCTATTTAACTGTTTAAAAAATCCCTGAAATCTAAAAAATCCTCCTTAGTTTTAATTTTAATTCCTTAAACGTCTTAAATTTTGAAAAAACCCACTCAACTGCAGTCCTCTGTATGTTATTTCGTCGTGTTCTTATTAAAACTGCCAAAATCTTGATTTTTTTTAAAAAAACCCAAAAATGGGTCCAAAATGTGGGTTTTTTCACATGGGTTTTATTGAAAAAACCCATTGGGTCCAACCCAATTGGGTCCAATCCAGCCAACCCTGATATAAACACATTTCTTAGGAATATTCAGGTAAAATTCATGCAAATTGAATTAACTTAAAGTTAAAAATTAGCTCTGTAAGGTTTTGTACGGAATCTGTTAATTGTCGTATTTTCAGAAATTTATGTGACATTTTTTACATGTTATAAGTCATATGAACACCCTCAAGCGAGTTTATGAATTTTCCATGAGTGAATTGCTCTTGCTTTATAATTTTGGGGATTGTTTAGGGATTTGCCTAAATTTCGAAATTTTTATTTTTTTATACATAATTATATTTTATTTTCAACTTGAAATTTGGTAGTATTGTTCATTTAATGAGTTAAAAGGCTTTTAAATTTTTTTCAAAAAAATTTTCCAAAACAACTTTTTTATAAAATTTTTTTTCACTTTTTTTAAATTTTAAATTTTTTTTTTGAAAATGATGGTTATAATACACATCAAATCAAAAAAAAAATTGCAAACCGAATGGGACTAATTTCAGGTTTTTAAGTTGTATAGTTCTAGAGTTATTAGCTGTTTAAAAATTCAAGAAAAACAACTTTGCAAGATTTCTTTGAACATTAAAAAATTATATCTAACGAAGCAAGAGTGATAAAATAATGGAACCTGAAACATTATGTCTATAACTATATTAGTTCCTCATAAAAAATCATGAACAATATTTGAGAGTTTAATCTTTGTTTTTTTTGTTGTTTTGTAAAAAAGTCATCCATTTTTTAGAACTTTAAGTGCGATGCGGGAGCCTAAGATATTATCCAATCGAAAAAATATTTTACACCGTCCTTATTGGACCCAAGTGGCACCCTTTCCGCGCTATTAGAACATGAATAAAAAATAAAGTGTGTTTTCGGCCCACCCTTGTTATCATGAAGCAGCATCACAACTACCAACCCTTTTTCTTATTTAAATACCTACCAGTCTATCAAATAATTTAAAACTTTGCTGCAAACGAGAAAACCCACTATAAACGGAATCTATTCTTTTAAGGGAGAAAAAACTGATAAGGGTTTTTGTAACCCTGAGTATCATTTTAATCTTTTTTATACTCAATCTTTGAAAAATAGCAACATGGACAGGGACATAAAAAAGCATTTTTGAAGGTTCATAAATTGCCTTATACCTATCATACGAGTGAGAATTTGAAGTTTTTATTGCAGAGCCGTTAATAAAACTTAAAAAAATCAGATTTGCACATGAAGACGTGTTACATTTAATGCAAGTTGTAGAAGTTATAAAAACTCTTTAATGTATACATTTTAGTGAAGTTTTTCAATGTCGTCCTAGTGGTGTAGAATGTTTTTTTAATGATTTAAATCAGATGTTTTGGAACCGTGGGTCGGCCTGTCATTTTTTGGTGTGTCGCGAGGAGATTTAAATTTGTCTGAATATTATATTTGAATATTTTTCCCCAATTTCATATTTTTATAAAATGTATTTTTTTGGGGAGGGGTATAGGAAGCTTTAGTTTAACAGTTTATACGTTATTAAAGTATTTCTCTTCTGATTAAGTTTGAAATTAATTTTGGCATTCTATGGAAAGTATTTAATGACATAAATTTGAAGGACACCCTAAACATATACAAAAATCAATATATAAGGTTCCTTTCTTGTTTTCGTATAGATGTTACTTTGTTATTTTTATTGAATTATCATTTTTATTTTCAAAAAAGTTAAACAAAATATTTTATAAAAAAAGGTCCCACATATCGTGTAATGCCCACTGCTCTTTATTTTTACGTATGACGCAATCCCATTTTTAATCAAGAAATAAACCGGATGACAGCTACTGTACAAAGTCGGTCTGCGAATTTAAGACACAAATTAAATGCGCAATTTACTCATAATTGAATGGAAACGCAATCAATGGAGCAAAACAAATCGCGCAACTTTGTTTGGCAACATAAAAGCAAAAGAGCGGGAAAATCTTTTAATTCTGCGTTTTTATCTCCAGAAAGATTCAAAAGCTTCTTCTCTTTAAAAATTCCCATCCTCCCTTTTAAGGGGATATTCATTAAGACCTTTCATATTCATGAGTTGGAAAATGTTTCCCCATGATCCTGCGCGGAAATGAAAAGAATATTAGACTAATTAGGGGCCATTTTAAATAGAAATAAACCAATTTAAGAACAAAACGGCAGAATCTCTTTCAATACAAAAATTCCGAAAAAGAATGACGAAAAAGGCCCGTTCTTAAGAGTTTCCACTGATTCCGATTCAAAGGGATGCTAATTAGGAAGTCCCCCCCATGAAAGGGGGGAAGGAATTTGCATAGTATTCATAGCACTCATCGCTTGTTCTGTTGTTTTTTCTGCCTGTGTTTGTTACTTTTCGAAAACTTAACTTGTTTCTGAGTTTTCGAATAAAAGCTACATAATGTCGTGTACGCATTGATTAGTGCTGTATATAGCTAACGAAGTGGGTGGTGGCAGGGGTGGGATATTAAAACTAAAGTATTTTTGTTTTCCTCGATCGTTTTATCTTGTGCTAATGAATGGGAGAGATAGTTTGTAGGGAGTGGGAAAAATCACTATGAATGTTGTTCTGTGAAGAAAAGAATTTAAGTAAGCATTATATGTTCAGTGTAGTTGGATAACCATTTCTTCTGTTGAGCACATAGACATAGACCAACAGTAGATTTTGTTTTTCATAAATTTTACATAAAATTATTAATGAATTATTTCATTTTTATGTCACATTTAACACAAGGAGATATTACGCGTATTTAAACTAATCGAATCCAATGAAAAATTTGAACTTTTTTAAATCAAATTTGGGTACTACTCTCTATATCATCTAATTAAGTTCAATGTAGGTCTTTCATTTTTCATATTTTAAAAACTAACTTTTGATGAAGTTTTGAGAAATGAATGTGAAAAATGTATATAAAACTGTTGTTTCTCTTGAGTTGGTTTAATAAATCGAATAATTCTTAATATACCTAAACATTAAACATAATACACTTTATACAATACCTTAACCTTATGTAAATTTTTAAAAATTTACTTATAAAATTAGTTAAAAAGGCATACAATATGCCTTAAGTGAATAACTACAATTCTTTATTTTAAATTTTGTGGTTTAAGGAACATTCGGTGTCACAAATATTTAAGTGTCAAGTTATTTCTGAGGTGAAAAAGTTTAATACCATGAAATATCAAATCAATAATATATTTTAGATATATTTTATGTTGTTATACTATGAGTGATATAAAGTTTGTTTGCGTTTGAAAAAAACCCCAGATTTCTATACAGATCCAAAAACAGTATTTCCACTTGCACCAGGTCACATGAATTTTCAAAATGATTAATATCATAGGAAGTCCTGGAGGTTGTATTCATGATAAACATCTACCGCAAAAAAAGGAAATTTAGTGCATGTTCTCTTTTCTACGAAAGTAATAAGAAACTGGCAGATAATATATTCATGCGTTTTCGAAGGAACAAGTTTCATAATGATGAGTGATTTTATGTTCAAGTTACGCATAAATATTTTATTTCCCTCTCTTCTAATATTACGTTTCTGCGTTATAAGCGTAGAAATTCGTTTTTACATATTTTCAATTTATTTGAGACATTTTACAAAATATTTCTTTTCTCGTACATTAATGAACAGAGTTTTTATGTACGCTATCCTCCGAAATGCATTATACGCTTTTGAAAAGGGAATTTTTCTCCGGCCTCTTTTTCGAAAAAAATACCTTAGAATAGCTTTCGCGAAAGAGAATAAAAGCCTAAAAAAAAACGAAAAAGAGGGAAAACAGTTACGAAAAGACGTTATAAATCACATTTTATGCTCGAAAATAAATTGCGCAGCAAAAATTCCCGAGTCCTCTTTTAACCATGTAAAGGAACTCAAATAATATAAAAATATTCTCCTTTCCTCTTATTTAAAATCCAACAGAAGACGAAAAATAACAATTGCCATTTTGGCACAGAGAAAGGGGAAAAAAGAAGGGAAAACAATGGCTCTAGCAAACGATAAAAACCTTGTATCAAAAGGGAAAAACCTATCTCGGGCCTAACGTAATTATGTTTGGTTATTTCTTAACGCAATTATTCCGTTTTGAGCCCACCCCTTCTCCCCAAAACTATCAAATTAGTTCATTATTGCGTAATCACATACTTAGACGCTTGAGAACAATTAACGCAATTAACGGGAGTTCCCCGCGAAATCTCGTTAAAAACGGTATCTCCCGTATTTGCGGCGGCCATGTTTATTTTTTTAAAAAGAGATGGCGAGCAGTAAAAGTGTTTTATGTGCGAACTGGAGGGGTTGTTTTCAATTTAAGAAAGGGACAAACGTGTACAAAGGGGGGCAAAATAATGAGAGCTGTTTTCTCTATTTTTAAACAAAAGGGGGGGAGTTTTTATTTTACGTCAGGGGGGAGAGAAATAAAAACGATCCCTTCTCTTTTGTTTCGGTTCAGCTTTTATGGGTTAATATGCTTTTGCTCTTCATCTATGATATTGGATTTTCGCGAAATATGACGCTGATATAAATGTCAGAGGGGGCAGTTTATTTCAAAACGGGAAAAATATGCAGCATTAAGATTGTTTTGCCACATTCCTCAGAATGAAAATGATATAAAAGTGTACCCGGGATAAAAAAGGATTTTAACAATGCACTCTGGGTATTTCATTGATGCCTCTTTCAGTTATATGGGAGTTACCTCGGATATATTAACGGAAATATTTATATACTTGCGTTCCTCAAAATTTTAAATTATCAGCTTTTCATGAGAGCATTGCATTGAGTATGCATTGAGAGAAGAATTTCAAGAATAATATTATTATTCTTGTTTTAAAACTTTATTAAATGTGTTATTTTAAATATTATTTTTTACTTTCCCTTTTTCCATATATCTATATGGCAATTCTGCGCTTTTGCAAGTTTTCGTTTATTGAATTTCAAGAAATATTACCCTTACTTTTTCTATTATTTCACGAACATTAGGAAATTTAAAAACAATAATATTTACACTTTCGTTGGTTCAGAGGATAACAAAATACCGTATTAGAAATAAAATGTAAGGGTAAAGTGTGTTTTATAGAGGGCGTAGTTCCTAGATATTATAGATGGGTTATTTTCCCAAACTGAAGTGAATATCATGCTTTAACTTATTGATAAAAACTGTGTGTGTGAATTTTTTTACAAAATGATCATCTTCAAAATGTGACAAAAATAACTTTTTCAAAGCATCATTTTCATTGCCGTATTTTAAAGACGACCTCGTAAGAAAAATATGATCTTCTTAGTTGTATAAACAAGTTAAAACATGACAATGGGGACAGGAATTTTATTGTTCAGCCTTTTCTTCACAACTCCTTATTATTGCTCTTGAGAACTTTTTCCCTCCCTCTAACATACCGAGTGGATTTACGACTCCACCTTCCAATGTGATTCTGAGTTGTCTTGTCTACCCCCTAAAAGTTTGTTAAAACATACCAAATACACTCTAGTGAAAAGGAAGAAAACTAAAGTATCTTTGGTACTTACGTATTATACCGTTGACCGTTCAACAGTTGTTAAATTCAGTGGTACAGCTATAGAACAGTCAATGGGATTTTAAAGGTTTTCGGATTCAGCGGCACGGTCAACGGCATACGTAAGAACCGTACCTTCTTTTAAACATTATTTTTGTAAACTGTTAAAGCTATTGTAATTGTTGTTCAAATAAGATATGCGGCTAGTAAAAAAATAAAACTTAACTCTGATTTACTCTCAATCATCTATAATTAAGTAAAAAGCTATTGTTTGGACGGATTAGATGCTAAGTTTACCCACACGAACAAAAATAATCTAAAATTTTACTAACGATACTTTTCTAGCTATGACGGAAAAATGCAAAAGAGTATTTGCATAATGATACGTTTATTTGACCTTATATTTTCCATCAGATATTTTGGGACACGATATGTATTTATATAATTTTAAAAGACAAAGATACGCATTTCATTTGATTCCTCTAAGAATTACAACATTATGAGAAAAAAAGACTCAAATATAGGAAAAAGAAAATAGTTTATAACGAATCAGACGTTTAACAAAACATTGAAAATTGCTATTGGAGAGTAAAGTGACATTCTTGAATCATTCACTTACTGGAGTGCCAAAAGAACCATTTGAAGGAATTAACTTTGAAATAGTTTCAAGATGAAGTCAGCATCAAATACAACCAAACATTTCTTCAATCAAAAGAAGCATTCTCCATTTTGAAAGAATCTCCCGCTCTTTCCCTAATAGGATTACTCGATGCTCTTAAGTAAATTTACAGTTTAGCTGTTTCGCATTAATGCTATAGGGCTATCTATCTCCAATCCTGAACAAACAACCCTTAAGAGTGGATATTTTTATAAAATGAGGTGTTTTAGGAAAATAAGCACTTTAAAAGACGCACGGGGGCGCAAATGCTATTAGTCGGATGAAAGAAAGAATTTCGAGATTTGCAGTCATTCCATTGAAAACAACAACAACAATAATATTTATAGCCCAAGTGATCACTAGAACTTTAAAGCAAAAAAAAACTTATGCCCCTTCAATAGCCTTTTCGTATAAGTCATTTGTATGCTATTATTAGGAAATGAAATGAATATAATAATAATAATGCCTTATCCCCCCTTTCTAATAAGTTGGTTCTCTTTTGATGTACTGAAATCCCTTTCTCTTCAGAGTAAGTAGATTAGGAATGCAGCATTGTTGATGGAGGCTTATTTATTAATAAGTTTATTCGGAGCAGTGAAACGAACGTTTTCTTTTCGTGTGTGCGATGTTTTCATTTGGGATCCGATTTGTTCGTGTTCAGGTAATTGAGCAATCATTGTGCTGCGTTTCGCGAGGAAATCAACTTATGGCAATATAGAAACGATGGAGTTATCATTATGATAGGAGGGAAATTAAGTGCCCTTTTTTTGCAGCGAAATTTTCTGGGGACGTTGTTTATGTGTTGTAATTGGCTTTTATGAGATGTAAAAAGCGAAGAATTATTCCCATTGCGTGTTTAATTTAAAGTGCTAAGATCATTTTACTCCATTTATTAGAACCATACTTATTTTAAATAATTTAATGTATGTTTTTATTCAACTGAGCATCGATTCATGTGTTAACGATTTCCTAATCTAAGACGTCTCTGAAGTTTTTGGAAAAAAATTAATAACATTTCATTTAAATCGCTCAAATTTATACAAATTATACAAAATTTATAAATAGATGTTATCCCAAAAGAATAGTGCGTAAATTGTAAAGTCAGTTTAAACAGGGAATACGTCCAAAATAATGGCAAATTTACTCTTCGTGCTCAAAAAATCGCAATATAGGTATTTGCTTTATAGTAATTTATGAGTGCAAAGAGAGGAAAAAATAACTACTACCTATGGGCAGATATAGCTCCTTGAATATAGAGACATCGATATCCCTTCATTGAAATTTTATTTTATTTGAAATTTAAGTTAATTTGTCTTCTTTTTTACTCTTTATGCAGAAAAAATATGCCAACACTAAATTTGTTTTCATTTAAAAGTGTTTTTGCCTTTTCTAGTGAATTTTGGAGACTCCTCACACACACATATCCATTCTCCCTCTGGATATATTATCAAATTATGATTCACGATAATCTAATTAAGGTACTATCCTACCCCTAAAATCGTCATTTTGGGTCAAAATAACGATCTTTCAAATCTGGTGTTAAATGAAAGATTAAAGTATGTTTTCTTAGCTTTCTGAAACCATATTATTAAATAGCCTATTAACCATTATTATCATTTGGATTTATGGGTAAGATTGCATTTTTTATTTTTTTTTTTTGCTTTTTTCTCAAAACACATTTTTAACATTTTACTCTACCGCAGATTCTCATAACTAACAAAATGATGGTTCAAATGACTTGAAATTTTGTACCAATATTCAAATAGGTTTAATATAGGAGGTGGACCACTTCTGTGTATGAGAAGTAATTAGATTTTTTATAATGATGATTAAATTAGGAAGTTGTTAAAAAATTTGGTGATTTTAATTTGTTGTTAGTTTAAAACAGTGCTCTAATATTATAAATTCAGTGACACTTTTGAGAGTGGTGTCCAACTCCTAAAAAAGGTTTTAATCTATGTAATAAAATTTACAGATTGAGGATATCTTCATTCAAAGTGGTAATTTGATGTTTTGCGTAATAGCCTATTTTGGCTAATTTTATGCACAAATGGGTTAAAAAATAATATATAGAAATTTAATTTTGGCTAAAATTTTACATTTATCCTAGTTTCTAGATGTATTTAATCATATAATGCTACTTTTAAAACATTTTTTTAAATATTTAAAAAAAAGCCTCCAGGGGTAGGATAGCACCTTTAATCTTAACCAAATTAGACTGCACCATTTTATTCACAAATAAGCTTTAAGGAAGTTATTGAAATAAATAATAATTATTAAAAGGATGAATATAGAAAAATTATAGGAAAATAATGTAATGCAGAAGAAAGTTTGACCCACAGAGAAAAATCCTAACAGAGGGTCCAAAAGGATATATTCAAAAGTTGGATGGGTTGGAGGGCGCCACGATCAACTAAATGATTGACAGAGTGATCAAACCTGTGATTGGCTGTCACTCAATCTTCTATTTTCGAAGGAGAAGGAAAAAGTTTTTCTCAACCAATCAGGCTTTTCCGTCCCGCCTCTCGTGACGTTGTTGCGATCGCAGCGCCAAAATAGCCCCAAACTCATCCAACTTTTCGATTTCCAATAGCGCCTATGGCGACGGACTCTCTGTTCTAGTACTCTGTGGTTTGACCCAAGTTAAAAATATCAAACATACACAACAATTATTAAATAAAAATAATTCCTCCATTCATGTTTAAAATTTCACCACTAACCATTAACCCAAAGTGGCTTTCTATAACCTTAAGTAACCCTATCAAAATTTGGCCTATTCCGTTAGCCGGGCGCAAGCGAAAAAGCACCAAATAATGTGGAATTCCGCCAAATTTTTCCGTTAGTCATTCGTTTCGCTTGGCGACATGGCTCACAATTGGCGAGATTGGCACCCTGCTAACGGAAAAGTACCTAAAATGGTTCCAATGTTTGTCGAGTGTCTTGCTGATAAGGCGAAACAATGTGGATAGAAAACATCGAAGAAAATATTTATTTAAAAGTGATAGAGAGAATATTATGGTGATAATTAAAAGAGTATAAGGGGTCAAACAAAATCTCCCCACGGGAACGAAAAGAGGAGATGTCCCCTGACCACTGAAAATCTGCCAGGTTTAAAGAAGGTGTTGAAAGAGCAAGCGATTAGAAGGAAAAACTTCGACGTAACACATAAGCTAGAAGAGCCGCATCGCTGTAAAAAGAAACCAAAAGAGTGCGAATAAAAACCCAATGTGGGGTGGGGGAGTCGTGTTGGGGGGTGGGAAATCCTCAATTTCCACATCACCCCCAAGCAAAGCATGCATAGGAACCGAAATTTGAAATAAGGAAAGCCAAGATGGCGGAGAATAAACGGATGTCTCAAAAAAAAATCTCCACCCAAAATGGAATTGAATATAAGGAGACGGGAATGAGAAAGGATAGAAAAAAGGAGAAATGTAGGGTCGGGATGAAGGAAAAATTTTTTTAAAAAATCCCCACCCCACGTTCGAGAAAAAAAATAATAATTCGAGAAATGAAAAACCTAGTAAAAGCAGAGCTTAAGTTCGTTCGAAATAAGATTAAAAGGTAGCAGCATCTAAGAAAAAAAAACAAATAAGAGAGCAAGCAAATTATAATTCCTTTTTTATCTATTTTGTAAGCGCAAGAAAAAAAAACTGGAGTTCTTTCTGAAAAAATAAGCGACTGAGATCTTTTTCAAAAGCATTATACAAAAATTTCCAATTTTTCGGTTCAGTGATCAGTAAAATGCAAATGCTCCCTGCGTTAAAAACGACTTAGATAAACTCCACACACATATAAAGGTTTTAAATTTCGCTCCTTATAATATAAAACGCATTTTTTACACAAACCGTCGGTTTATCAAGAAGCGGGGGCGGGTTTTTTGTCTCCAAATGGTTCGGTTGTGTTTTAATTGGGGCGGCTTCAGAACATGTTTTGCTTTTGGACTGTGGATAATTACGGGGCTTAATGAATTCGCTAATTGAGGATATTAATTGCGAGCGTATTATGGAGTCCAGAATTTTAATACTCGCAAAATAGGATCGTTTACAATGTTTGAGCACTTTTCTTTTTTGTGTGGACAGTCTATTAAAGACTGTTAATTCGCATTACTTTTTCATTTTACATATATCAATGTGCTACTGTAATTAGTTCTAGTTAATATAAGCCCGAAAAATGCTTCATTTCTTAGATATTTAAAAGAAATATCTTTTATAAAACTAAATGTAGTGTTTATTACTTACTCATTTTGAGATTCTTTAGTGAACTACTCTTGTAAGTAACAAATTTTCAGCAGCACATAATGAATTTCAAAATTTCAGGGGGTTTTGGAGGTTCTTTCCCAAAAAAATGTTTTAAATTTTCTCTCTTAAAAGTAGTGTTTTGACTCATTTTGAAAGCCTTAGGATTGCACTTGAAGGCGATGGCTTCTTGATTGTCACATAGTTTTTCAAGAAAAAAAACAGTAAAGAAAATTTGGTACTCTTCCATTAGCCGGGCACAAATGTCAAATATTGTGAACCAAACGCGAGTAAAGTCGACAAGAGAAGCGAATGACATAGTAAGAAATTGGCGGAATTCTACATTATTTGGTGATTTTTGGAAAATTACCGAAAATTGATGTCCAAATTTCAGGGGGGGATGAACCCTAACCCCTCTTTAGATAGGGACCCTCGTTAGAAGATAGAAAAGAATAAAAACTCTAGATACTTATCATATCCAAGTACCCCAACTTTATTCCTAACATGTTTTGAACCGTGTCTGTACAAGAAATATTTCCAACTCGTCATAAAAAAGGGAGAATAAAAAGTTTTATTTGACACTTTAATTGTAAAACCAGAAAAAAATGGTAATTAAAAAATTACAAATTATTTTCTCAAAAGTACTTTCAATCGTCGAAAAAAATCGTAAATCGAAACAATTCCTCCCTTATCAGAAGTATATTTTCCACAGGTTGGCTATTTTGCTCTTGCATTGGATGCAGCTGTTGAGGGTCTGTAGGCATTGCTTGCAGAAGAGGTGGCCGCAGCGAGCGTGGAACAGGTCGTTGCCGGAGTTGGTGGCTAGCTCGTAGTCGGCTTGGCAGACGGAACAGCAGGTGGGATAAGAAGATGGCGACCGCTTGCGCTTCCTGCTTAAAATTGGAGCGGCGGGGACGGGGTTTCCTCCGACAGCTGAAAGGGCGATGTATATATTATCTAAATTAACACAGGGTAATTATAATTACAGTCATACCCGTTTGCCACGTCTCAATCATTTTCCATACTTAACTGCCAATCAGAGGCTTAACTTGAGCCTGTAGAAATATGCTGAGAGCATCCAAAAGAAAGTAGTTCCCCGCTTTGTGTCTGAATTTTGAGTGAAATTTAGAGCTCCAATTTTGAATAATGATTAGTTTTTTAAATCCACGTATATTAAGCATCTTTTTATCCCGATATGCATAAAATGTTCAGTATTATTATTTTTTAAAGTGGCGTAACACGTAGTAGTACAACTCGCTCTCTAACTCGCCAGCAAATAAGAGCTTCTAGCAACCCAGCAGGCTTTCTGTTTACTCAGATTTTCTTCTGAGTGGCCATGACGTCAGGCTCAACTTAAGTTGCATTCGAGTATAGTTGCACTTGCGTAAACTTGACACATTTGGTAGGAGCTGTGCTGATAGGGTTTTGGGTAGAAATTGTTGTTAACCTCACAGGTGTATTCATATCCTACTACTATTATAATTGTGAATGTTTGTCTGGATGTTTGTTACACTTTCACGCAAAAACTACTGAAGGGATATTAATGAAATTCTACCATAATGTAGCTTATACATCAGAATAGGACATGGGCTATAATTTATAAAGAGAAAATCGGTCCTTCATTCTTTTTTTCCCGTTTTTCCTGCTTTTTTCACTTATTTTTCTGTGTTTGAAAACCTGTTTTACCAGTCATACAACGAGTTAAAAATAAAACATTGTTTCAAATGAAACAGATTACTAGACTTTTTCATTTACTAGATCTTTTATTTAAGTTTTAAACACTGGTCTTAAATTTGTTAATTTGTTCACTAGACTTACTAATTTACTAGACTTTTTACTATGGTTTCAAATTTGTTATTTTATAAAGGCACCAAGATATTAAACATTATCAGGAACATCGGGATTGTAAAAAGTGAAAAGAACACCGGGATTGGAAAATTAGCGAGAACATCGGGATGGAAAAATTACCGAGTTATAAAAATTACCGAGAACACTGGGATAGGAAATTTACCATAAAGACACCCAGAATACCGGAATATAAAAATTACCGTAAACACTGAGATAGGAAAATTACCGTGCACGTCGGCATTAGAAAAATTACTGTGACCACCGGGATAAGATTACCGGGAACACTGGGATAGGAAAGAGGCGCCTGGGATACCGGGATGATTTGTAACATTGCTAATTTACAAAATTATAAATGTATTTTAAGAAAACTTTAAAAAATAAATTTATGCACCCCACCCGTGCAAGGCCGGGTATAACAGCTAGTGATAGATATTTATAATCTTTAAAAAGTATTTTTTCTGCAAGGATCTCTTCGTAATAAAAATGATATACAAAACTACTTGAACAATTTGTCTCTTGATGAAATTATTTCAGAAGTTGTGTCCGTCTATCCCTCCTAGAGAATCTATATGTAGAATTTAGAATCCTTTACTATATTACTAAAACCGTTTACGCCGTTTTCTTACCTATACTTATACCTGCTTTGCAAGTCACAGAAATTTCTCTATTCCTCAAATCTTTCAGAACGGCAGTTGTCTTTGAGTCGATCTCTATTGGAAAATCTTGACCAGATGCAATGAACTTTCGAGCACCTTCTTTCTGCTCCTAGAAGAAAAAGTTAATTTCAAACATATGATTATAGATGTGAGTCCAGTATTTAAGCTTTGAAAATTATCATCAAAAATATTCCCCCCCCCACAAAAAATGACCTCACCAGTTGGAAACTAAAGGATTATTTGGAATTTTCCCTTCCGGTCTTCATTTTGGAAGAATAGATGGATGATTGGGTTTGTATGGCGCATGACCCAAAGACAGGGTATAGTGTCATTTTGGAAGAACCATTCAAAATAGTCTCATTCACAGTGCTTCACTTTCAATGTACATCCTGAGTGATTTACTCATATTAATCGCTAGTATAAAAAAGTGAAGGAATAAAGAGGGAAACACCAATTCACTTTTCATATTGGATTCACACTTTTCATATTGGATTCAAATGTGTGGTTCCTCTGTGAGGATCACTCATTAGAAAAAATTTTGCATAGCTGTGAATTCACGAGTGCTACTGACTTCCACTCAAAATCCCGGAAAACTATTCGAGCCTCGAACCATGAATTCTCCAATTCCGTTACTGCTCCAAAACCGGGAGCGTTTACAGATTTAAAAAATGAAGGCATTTTTTCCCCACAAAACAAACGGTGTTTTGAACTGAAATAGTTTTCGAAGCCTCCTATTGGTTCTTTTAAAAAAAAATATCGTTGCTAATGGCGCAAACCGCTTTCGCCTCTTTTGACGCGCTGCTGTGTAAATCCACCATTAAGATCTCTCTCACCTACTGCAGCTTAGACAACGATAGTTAAAGGGTCACGTGATTTTTACAGACTTTGCACGGCCGATAGTTGGGTAACCGGTGATAGTTGGTGTCTTGCTTCTACTATATACACAAGCAAATGTCACTTCCTCTTTCGATCAACTGCCCCTCAACTCCCACCTGTCTCCCCTCCGAAATACTAGTTCCAGCGTTGTCAAAATCACGTGACCCTTTTACTATCGTTGGTATAGCAGTATGTAGTCCACCACTGAGAGTCTTACCTCCGTTCCGTCTTCCGCCAGGTCCACCATTTCCACCAGACTCCGCTTGCTGACGCTGTACAGGTACATCACGTCCTCATCCTCATCTTTGATGGGATGGGTGATGGAGCACTCTGGTGGAGGAGGGGGAACTTTCAGCTCCTGATGGTTCGGCGGTGGCACCTGATGTTGATTCTGGGGGTTGAGCACTCGGATCGTGAGGATCTGGCCCGATGCCTCCACTTCCCTCGCTGGCTCTAGGACGTTGGGCAGCACGGCGATGTTCAGGTTGGATCGTCCGCGGCGCCTTTTTCTTCTCGGCATCCTGGGTTCGGTCATGAAAGAAAAAGGGTGCTTAAGTTCGGATTAGACTTTAATGGCCCTCAAGTCAAAACTAGTGATGGGCAGGTATCGATACCAAATACTTAAGTACTCGATACCTATAGGTATCGAGTGTATTCGATACCCACAAAAGTATCGATACTTTATTCACATATTTCGTTTTAAATTTTTCAATGAAGTAATCTTTATAATACCTACTGTAGATCAAACGCAGCCTGTTTCCGTTTTCATTTTGCAACGCTCAAACCCAAGTCGTTATCATCCGCGAGAGAAATTTGACGCGGCTAGGTTTTTCCCCCGCCAAATCCTTCGCCTCTATCCACCTCCAGGCCCGTAGCTACGGGGATTTTTGATGGATCGCTTTCAGTTTTTTGAATATTAGTCTGATTATGGATAGGCCCTAAAAAAATTGTCCCTTCAGGTTCATTTCCCGACATTGAAAAAAAGTACTCGATACCTATAAGTATTCGATACCAAAGTATTCGATACCTATAAGTATTCGATACCTAAAATTATCGATTTTGCCCATCACTAGTCAAAACGGTAGGTAGCAAAACACAAAGGAAATAGTGGGGGATCTCTTTGTTAGTTTGGGGTTTCTTTCCAGCACCCCCGTGCCAGGATGGCCTTTATTTTGCGTCTAATTGACCACTAAGGGCCCTCGAGCAGTCTTTAGCGCCATAAAACCCGGGATTGTAAAACTTTTAGTGCAGTGTCAAGTCAGGCTAAGCGCGCACTAGAGACTTTTGTCACGGCGACAGAGACAAAATTATCACCCTGGCTATTGCAAGAAGCTAGAGAGCGCGCACAGGCGACGAGACTCTTGGCAGATTGCCAAGAGTCATCTCCTTAGAAATACATTGCTCTCGAGTGACCTAGTGTTTATAGTCACCGCGACAGGAGTCTCTCTCGTGCGTGCTTAGCCTTAGGGCTCTTTTATAGTGCATCTGGATTTCAGCTGAAACTGGAAAACTATAAATCACTGAACCCGACACGCTTCCCTCTCCTGCATTCCCAATAGAAGATAGCGGGGTTGTTTACTCGAGTGACAGGCTGTGAAACATGATACTTAACTATCTCATCCCCTCTTTCTTGCATTGGAGAGGCTAGGAGGGGGAACGCGTGCCGAGCAGGTGCGGGGTCAAGTGATTGATAGCCTGTCAGATCAGCCAAAATTCAGATCCACTATAAAGGAGCCCTTAGACTGCGTACTGGTATTTCATCAGGTGGTCCTCATCCACGACAACCCTCCTTCGGACAGTACGGGGAGATAAGATCTCACTTTTATCTCCCCATCTCTTTTTGTGGTTATGGGTTTCCCCTAGCATCTCCTTTAGAGAAGGGGAACTCTTGTTTGCTTAGGCCCAAGTCAGACCTAGCAACCATAAGGGTGCATCTAGAGATTTCCCCAACGTCGATTGTCAAAAGCGAAATATTTATGAGGAGGGGAGCATCTTTTGTCCGCTAATTGACCTCAGCTAACCACACAAAACGACCAGGCTCCTTCGGGCATTCAGGGGAGATTAGGAGCATTATTGATAATATCCCCTTCCTTTTGTGTGGTTAGCTGAGGTCAATAAGCTGACAAAAGATGCTCCCCTCCTCATAAATATTTCACTTTTGACAATCGACGGGGAAAAATCTCTAGATGCACCCTAAGACGTTACTGCAATTAATCAAAGAGGGGAAAAAGCATGGAGTTCAGCCTGAGACTCCCCCTATCTTGACAGGAATCTTCATTCCTGTCAAGATAGGGGACTAGGCTTTCTCCATGCTTTTTTTTTAAGGAGATTGATTGCAGTAGCTTTTATAAGACGTGCAGTGTGTTTTGCACCTTATTGACCAAACCAAGTTTGCGGGACCATACAACAGACCATCATAAAAGTGTAGACGTGCCCTAAATTGACCCTAGTGGTGTCGAGTTCGGCTCCAGGGATCGCCAGTTATAGCTTGAAAGGGTGTCTCGATCCATCTAGGAGTCATTTAAAGAGATCGTTTGCGGTTTCGTATTTGCCTGATATGATAACCGGTGATCGCCTGATCAGATATCAGTACTCTTTCCGCATCAATGTTATAATTTTATGATGCAACAGATCTCACAACTGGCATCTAAACATATTACTATACTTCACAGCAACGTTTCCGGGGAACCCAGTACGTCACTACGCAGAAGGAGAAAGTGAGTAAACACAAACCCTGTTGGGTTGATAGGAGTAATTTCGGTACGCGAATTGTGATAGAAAGCGAATATATACATGGATATATGCGAATATATACATGGGTTTAGCGGAATAATCGTATTTTAAAATTGACGTTCTTTGTTTGAATCGAAATTCAGACACCGCGATGTGAACTACTTCGTTTATTAGTAACGTAGTAGGTTCAACTTAAGTTGATGTCTAGTATACCTTTATGGTACTTGCGTATTATACCGTCGACCGTTCATCAGCCGTTAAATTCAGCGGTACAGCTATAAGAAGATGAATGGGATTTGGGATGGGATCATTTTCGGATTCAGCGGCATGGTCGACGGCATAATACGTAAGAACCAAATGCAGTTTTGGAATACTTTCTCAAAAAACTTGTACCAATATATGGTTCTTGCGTATTATGCCGTCGACCGTGCCGCTGAATTCAAAAAGGTATCAAATCCTATTGACAATTCTATAGCTGTACCGCTGAATTTAACGGCTGCTGAACGGTCGACGGTATAATACGTAAGTGCCAAATAATTTTACATCCCCGATTTATAAGACATACAATAACTTTACTCATTGTGTTTTCGAACTACTTACTAGTGATTAATAGTTAATACAAAATTAAGAAATTGCAAACTTAAAATTTAAAAAATTGCAAATATATTTCAGTTCTTATTGACCGATTGGACTCACTTGTTTACGTAATCCATGATAATGTATAATCCCAATCCCCTACGTATATTATCAAGCTTGTCATCAAAATCCGAACTCAAATTACACTTAGTATTTATTTTAATAATATTAACTATTTATAAAATAAAGTTTATTGACTAAAAAGAAAAAAAAATAAGTATTTTAATTCTGAAAAATAAATATAAACAAAGCATTTTGTTTCTGTAACAGCTTGCTCTTACTAGACAGGTTGTGAAAGAGAAATAGTAAGAACTAGAAGAGAATAGTAAGAAATAGTAGAAAGTAAGAACTGTTTGGTGGTTGCAACACATTGCTTTGAAACGAAGTTTCTACATTTCAAAAGTTATTTGGATTTGAATAAAAAAATTTCATTGATTGTAAGAAAAGAACTCGAAATTATTTCCCTGATGTTACTTCATATTCGATTGGGATTTTAATCTTTGAATTCAATGTTAAATAATCAAATAAATACGGATGTTCATTTAACAAACACTTAAAAAGAACTTACAAAATTTCTAGAAAGCTTTGTATTCAAATTATCTTCACAATTCTTAGATCTTCACAGAAGGAAAACAGAATGTTTATAAAATCCGTTGATTCTTTTTTCTTTTTTGTAAACAAATCATGAGGGAAATAGTGGGAATAAAACATTTGGCACCTTTACGAAAATAAATCTTAAAGTCATAATCGCGGAAGGATACATCCACAGAGTAAAGATAATTCAGATAGTCCAAAACGCGATTTTATTAAAATAGTTCTACAGAGTTATCCCATAGTGGCGTTGCGGTACCTCTAGCTGTCAATCAACAGGGTGGGCGGGAACGAAAGGAAACGAGTGATTCTCATTGGACTTGGAACTTTGTATGGAGGCTGCATTTTATTTTCTCAATCGTTGCTATTTTTCCCCCAGATCAAGGAAACGTTTCCCTTATGGTTGCAAACTTTCCCTGACAGTAGCTAAAATTTCCCTATTATAAACATTGATATCGTTTGTTCTGTCGTTTAATATTTCGTCAGTGATTGTGATCGCAGAAATTAGCATTAAATGTTAAGTTATATGTTTAAATTGTATTAAATGAGGAGTTAGAGTTGTGAGTTCGATTCCAGAGGAGCTCACAATCCATCGTCACTTCAAAGAAGATGCGAGATAAAGTGACGTCACGGGCAGATCATTATAAAGCCGGTGAGAGATCTTGCTGGGCAGAACATTGGGTGAGTCCCTGGAGCGTGACATCAGAGAGACCTGTAATGTCTAGACCTGTAACGACTAGACCTGTAGGGGCCTGTAACGACTGAACAAACTACATGAATGTTTATAATAGGGGAAATAAACACACGCACACGCGCGCACACACACACACTGGGCGAATCTTGAACATTAGTGCTGCTTGAGATGCAAGCGTAGTGGGCAGCTCGTAAAACCACTAAGTCTCCCCGTGCCCTTACTTTTTATAATATAAAATATCTCTAAAAATACAAATAATAATCCATTCCCAGCGCTTGAAGGTAAGTAATGAGATGATTTGCTTCAGATAGTTAACACCGTTAACCAAATAAGCTGAGTAATCTTTCGATTTATTATTAGTTTTTTTTAAATTTGAGGTAAATTGTAAAAAAATGAAAAATAAATACAAACATATACCTTAGCTGAGATGCGGATATAATTACCTAGATAATTATATACCTTTATAATTACCTTTTAAGTGAGGAAATGTGTAACATAAACACGAATGAAACCATAGAAATGGATATTCAAGTTCAACAAAATTTCTCTTTGGAGGACTTCAGTCAACACTGAAGTAGAAAGTTGAATTTTTAAAAATAATTATATTCTGATTAATTGCTTAGAAAGGTAAGAACACAAATACAGTCAAACCTGTTTTTGTGCGAGGAATAGGGACCGCCCAAAAAAATCGCATAAAAAAATTCGAACCAAACTTCCCGAGTAGCTATAAAAATAGTTTTCGCAGCACATTTAAAAAATTCTTTTTTATGCGGTAAATAGGGACCGCATAAAAAAGTCTCATGTAGGACCGTAACGACAATCCCTCAGCATAGCTGAATTGAAAAACTCTTTATGTTCGGACCGTAACGCAATCCCCACTCTACAGCTGAATTGAGAAACCGTTTCTATACCTACCGTATACTTTTTTTCAGGTACCATGTAGTCGTCGTCGAATGTTGTTTCATGAGACCCATGTATGCCTCGGTAGCCAGATATACAAGATTTTTGTTCTAATTTGAAATATTCATACACCGCACAACAAAAAAATCTAATGGAAAAATCGCACAAAAACAGGTTTGAGTGTACCAGCAGAGTTTTCGTCTTCTTACGTGCATCTTTAATTATTTATGAAAATTCAGCGTTTTGTTTAGCTGTCCTCTCTTTAATAACATTACAACCAAGCATCTCGGGCTGCGGGGAGCCTAGTGGTTAAGGCATCGGCTTCGGGTTCGGAGGGTCCCGGGTTCAATTCCCGACACCGCTAAAGACCCACCGAGTATATGCGGAGTACGTGCGGGTTAAATCTGTGGGTCCGAAAGTCCTGTGGTCCGTCATGGCGCAGTTTACCATGGGTCCAGGTGTCTGGAGACTATTTCCCTCCCCTTCAGATACATGGCAAAATTGTGGAGGTGGCGATAGATGTGGCAGCATCTATCATCTCATGAGGCAGAAGTCGGACTCCTGCCATTTATGGGCCTCACTTTCTCAGGAGCCGCACCCCCTTTGCCTTGAATCCTTGTGGAGCTTGGGTAGTACCAAGTGGCACACGACAACAACAACAACAACCAAGCATCTCCAGTCTAGCTAAATAACGTTTTTGAAAGTCCACAATTTCAGGTAAATATAGGTTAAAAACTGATTTCACCAATCAAAAGTGAATTTTCTAAATTTGGTTTCTAAAGTTATACTAGATAGAAAAATACAGGTAATGTTTTGCAATGAATTTCATATTATTATTCTGTACATATTCTGTATATTATTTGACCGTAGGTTAGGGTATAGTTAGTTATGGGTAGCGACGGTAGCGTAGGTGCTAATAACATTACTGCTACGTTTAGAAATAATGTTTATCAGTTGCCATTAACTACATAAAGCATAAAGTATTGCTTTACTCAGTTTTAGGCAAAAAACGTACATAAACATGTCTAATGGAAACACCTAAACACTATACTAAGGCTAAGCGCGCTCTAGAAACTTTTGTCACGGCGTCAGAGACAAAATTATCACCCTGGCTCAATAAGCTAGAGAGTGCGCACAGGCGACGAGACTCTTGGCAGATTGCCGAGAGTCATCTCCATAGAAATACATTGCTCTCGAGTGACCTAGTGTTTATAATCACCGCGACAGAAGTCTCTAGTGCGCGCTTAGCCTAATTGTTTACCTTCATAAGTGTTAATACTATGAAGTACTACAATATAGTTATAGCTTTTATGGGGATTGTGTTCTATTTTGAGTAACACTTTCAATCAATTTTATCACAGCATAAATTTAAAATAAAAACTATTACTGAGGCAAAAAACACTAATTTTAATCTTCCAGGCTGGAATTGAAGTAATTTCTTTGAACTTCTAATGGAAACGAAGCGCACTCTTTATGTTGTAAAAATGTTAATCAACAAATAAAAGTATTAAAATTAGTAAAAGCCCGCATAAAAAGTCTCAAACAAATGCAAATAAATTCTACAAATAGCAAAACGCAACAAAGCTTTAACACACATTTGCCATCAGAGGAAGATAATTGTTTTTGCATTTTATGTAATTGAACAATCTAATTCCTCTTTTAGATTTCGGTTTTTATGTTTCCTCCAGGCTTTGTATTAATATTTTCAGAGGGAAAATTTCATTTCTTTCTTCTTTAGCTATTGTGTACTTAATAAAGATAATAACAAGAAAATGTAAAATGAGTTTACAGACGGGAAAAAATAGATTTGGCTATATTTTTTTACTCCCTAAGGAAAACTGTTTTTTATTCCTTTTGAAGATGAGGGGATTATTTTTTATACGACATTTCTCCCTTAGGTTTTTTTTCCCGTCAAGAATTTTTGTGGGATATTTTACCCCAGCGTCCCTTTACGCAGAGCATAAAAAATTAATAAGAAACAACATCTGATTCGAAATAATTAAGATGCAAGTATTTTTTTCATTGTTATCCCGCTACTTCCTTCATTTTTTTCCTTCATCATTCCCAGTTTTCGTTATTTTCATTAGTTGATGATGAAATAAAATTCGGAGCTTGTTAAGCGTGCGAGTTAATAACTACGCGGATATAAAAGCAACGGTTGGGGAAGGCCAAATAAAACTTGATAAGACTTTCATAATGAGGTTGTGCAAATTAATTATGTGAATTGGACGAAAAGAAACAGAATTGGGTTGATTTATTATTTTAATTGAGGAAATTAATTTAGAAGAGATAAAAAAAACATGGAACCCCCCGATGTTTCAGTAGATATTTTTTAGATAGATCTACAAATATCTTCTTTTAGTTGTTTGTACTACTTAAAAAAATAAAAGTGTAACAGGACCTTTACAATCTACTTTTAATTAATTATTGGATATGTTTATTAGAAGTTTCATTCGCTAAAGGTTTCAATTAATCCCTTCATAATAGATTAGGTTCCCTATTTTAACTAAAGAACAAAATAAAAATAAACTGATAATTAAATTTTTCCGCTCATAAATTTATTTTATTCAGAAAATGGGAGAACTTGATAAAAAAGGTAAACAATTTGGTTTGCATGCAAATAATTAATTATTATAATTATCTTAACAGTAACCTTATACATTTTTTTGAATGCATTCAAATTTTGTTTTTGACAGTTGAACTCAAATTGTAATTACCATTTTTGATTGAAAGGTTTCTTGGCATAAACGTACAAATTTTGATAACAACAGTATTTGAATTTTAACTAACTGTGCTGTGATACCTCTCCTTGACCTTAAAAAAAGAATTGGTAAACTAATATTAGATACTTTTCTTTCCGAAATTTTAAAATTAATAGGTAAATCAAATAAATGTACCCAGTCATAAAGTATAAAATGTATTTACAGGTGGAAAATGTGATCATTAAACTTTATATGAAATATAATTTATGTAAGCTGATTAATGATTATCACTTCTAAAATATTGTACTAATATAGTTTTTATTCAATTAAAATGAAATGCAAAAATTTAAATCTAGGTCACTATAAACAATAGGTTGTTATAACCCAATCCTGGTTTCAATGCATAGGTAATTCCCAAAACTTTCAAATTTTGTAGGTAAAGGTTATATCCCCCCATTTTAGTGGCATAATTCAATGTTTCTCATCTATGAAATAATATATTTAATAAAAAAACAGACATTTATCTTAGTAGTATTACATTTATCTCTAGACATAAAGTAGTACTATAACCTTTAACTAAAAACATTCTAAATGCTAGCATGATCTTGCAAAATAACTTCTCTAGAAAATGTTTTTGTGAAATACCTAATTCCTAGAATGTTGATATTTCCTGGATATAATATGCTAAATTTAGCTCAAGACTGTTTGATAAAATGACATTCTAAATTTAGTTCCGCTTTCACTGTCGAATAGCAATTCGTATTAAAATTATGTGCTCTTACATAGATTCCATTAAATGTACAGAATTATGTTTCTTGTTTTTTTTTCATCTTCGTTGGTAATGGAAGGAAATGCTCCTTAACCTTTATACTATTTATCCTCCATTATATGAGGAATTTATTGCCTCTACAGAGTTTTTTGTAAAGTATTCAACACTGTAGAGCAGGGGTCGACAAGTAATTTTACTTGGGGTCCAAATAATTTAGAAAATTTTAATCGAGGTCCGTAGAAAAAAATAGGTTACTATTACTACTTTAATTTATTTTCTTCAAATACACATATATTTTTACAAAGATGTAATTTGAGTACGCATTTGTTTTATTATGTTGTAATATTTAATATTATTAGAAGTTTTTACATGAAAAATGGGGGTCTGGGGGTTTCCCCCAGGAAATTTTTGGAAATTTGACCCTTAAAAGCGGGTTGAACCAATTTTTGTAGTGTAAAAATACATACTTATGATTTTCAAAACGCTTTGGCGGTCCGGGAAATAACCTCACGCGGTCCGGATGCGGACCGCCGTCCGCCAGTTGCCGACCCCTGCTGTAGAGTCTACAGTGTTGAATACTTTACAAAAAACTAATGTTTTTTTTTACAAAAAAATATAATTCTGGGTTTGATAAAAAAGTAGTTTATTGTGGTCTTTCAGATTTGTAAGTAATGGTAGTAATGGAATAGATCTCATTATGCAGATACATTTTACATAGACAGTTAAAGGTTGGTACATTTTATGCAAAATAAGAAATTGAATAGCTTATAGCATAAAAATTTAAATAAAAGTATTTATGCATTGGCACTGAAACATAAAGATAATTAATCTTTACTTTTAAATTATTAAGCGTTACCATTAATAAAATGGTAAGTATTTTACATTTTCATAAAATACCTTACTAGGTTTTTCAAATACGGTTGCGGTTATAGAATATTCATTATTTTATACACTTCAGAATTAAAAGTTTGGTTATGTAAACTGAAGGCATTACTAACTTACATAATACTGATAGGACCTTTATTTGTAAATTTCAATTCATGACTCTATTTAAAGTTAAGGCAGTTTAACGTTTAATCCAACTTAAAGTTTATTGCATTTAGAAAACTGAATTTTAGTACACGTAGGAAGATTTTTAAAATTTTAAAAATGAATTTTCTATATACAATTTTTAGTTAATTTTGACTCAAATTGAAAGGGGAGTAAATATTGTAATCCTTTAAAATAAAGAAATAAGGAGTTAAACATGTATGTACTTCTTTTTTTCCTTATGTGTCAGACAAGCAATTTTAATTCTTTATTTTTAAGTACCCATAAAAATTATAGAACTGCATTTAATAGGAATGATCTTCCGGTTTAAATTTCACATAGGATTACTTGGGGTAAGTGGGTCACCCCCCTAAAACTAAAATATGTACAGGAAATTTCACACTTAACTCGCATTGATTATTTACAGCTTGTCACACCGATGAGTTTTGCATGTATTTGAGATTTGTTTAATTTATTTTTAAGATTATAGAACTAATTTAAAATAGATTCCCAGAATGGATTTTTTGGAGTTCAAGTCGTATTTTTCAAAGAAGTATTTCCATGTAAATTTTCATTACATTTTAATGTTTATTGAACTGTTTTGCAGAGTTTGACCCAAAATACATATTGCAATTTGAAATTTTTCAAAATTTTAAATTTTGAAGTGTTTAACAGGGGGGTCCCACTTACCCCATAGTTTTAGCATGGTTGGGGTAAGTGGGACCCCTCAGTGGGGGGTAAGTGGTACCCCTCTTCATTTAGTAAGTGAGACCCCTTATTATGATATAAGTGGTTCTAAAGGGTTCCTATATGATATAGGAACTATTACTGAAGACATGAGCGGATTTCAAGGGGGCTATAGGGACAATTTCCCCCAATATTTTCAGAAAATTTCGATTTATAGTAGCAAGACCTTATATTCACCACTTCAAAATTCATTAAAATTTATAAATAGTTTGATCTACATTTTATATCAAATTTGCGTTTTAATTTAAGTTATGGTGAGTAAAGTGAAATATCTCATCAATAGTGTTCATTCTCATTTAGTGTGTCCGATTACTTTTTTATCCTACAATGTATTAAAGTGCCAAAATAAATCTTAATCAACCTTATTATGTTTTTTCACCACTAAAGTAAAACATATACCTTTGGCCTTTCAAAATATTCTTTAAAATACTTATTTTGCTTTTCATTCTATTCTTACTTGTCATATTGATTTTGATGTGAGTATATTTCTCACTCATAGATACAGTTACAATCAAATATTTTATATTGAAATTTACTTTACTTTATCAAGTAAGACCAACTTACTTCCTTTTAAGTTTTGCTTGCTTTAAATATAAATAAAGAGGGGGTGACCCACTTACCCCATCTCTTGGGGTAATCTCATTTTTGATAAAAAGACCAGTTAAGAAAAATGTAAAGCTTTATTTTAGAAACTACTGATAAATTTTTGTTTATCGATAAACTCTTTAACGAAATTAGTCAACAAGTACAAAATAAACCCTTTCGAATTTTTTCTATAAAGCTCCAAAAATGTACTAGGCCAAAATGGGGTCCCACTTACCCCAAGTGACCCTAACATTAATATCTAAAAAAGTTTTATATTTCATTTCCCCAATTTACCAACACCGTATCTATACTCCTGTTCATAAAAAATGCAACACCATGAAGGACTTATTAGAAATTGATGCAATTTACACCGCAAGTGATCTTTGTGAATGCAAATAAATGATATAATTTTCAGAACAAAGGAATAAAATTAAATATCTAAAATCGGTGTTTAATGTCTTCCATACGCGCTACAATGAGAGCCTCTATATGACAGGTCATCGAATCAAACATATTTTGACTGAGGAGGTTATTCATCAAAGATTCATCCCAAAGTTTGCCAATATTGGCAACATAACAAGCATTTTACGTATGAAGACAAACCAAAGAAAACCACAGGTGACATTTTGGATGAAGAAGTTTGTCGAGAAAGAAACTGTTTTTATTGGATGAAATGGAAGTTTGGAACATTCCAAAAAACATTTGTACGGGATTTGTTCTGATGAATAACAGCTTCAGGATCGCTTCAAAGGTAGGGTATAACTTTTGGCTCCAAACATTTTTAGAAATTTTTTTAAGAAATGAGATTGCCCTCATCTTTAATCTAATGAAGTTTCCCATGGTACCCAATAGTGCTCCGCGTCAAAACACTTCCCTTTTTCACCACAGACTCAAGATAAAACACTCCAAAAATGGCGATTTTCGGCATAGCGTCCAAACCCAATTTAGGTGTCCTGTTAACCAAAATTTGAGGGGGATTTGTTTAAAAGTACCAATTGTTTTCAGTAATCATGCGAAACTCTTTTTTCTGGATCCCATGGTAGCTACGCACCGATATTTATGCACCGATGGAAATCCATCAATGGAGCGCTGTAAAAGAACGATACTTGGTGAATTATGGTGCAATGAAGACCGATAAACTGATGGAGTAGACAATTATAGACCTTTAGCAGTATTCTAACAATTTTAAACATGTCGAAAAGTCGCTCAGTTAACCGTCACTGCAATGCGAATGAAGTCTCTTTCATCCCATGCTGACGTAACTATGAGGGATCCAGACCCCCAATTTTCAACTTCCCTTGCAATCTTTGGACCTCTGCTTTCAAACCCGTATCACAATTTTCCTGTTTCCCTTCGTCGGAGCAGCAGTAAAACAGTGTAAAAAACACCCTTCCTGCAGGCCCGTAGCCAGGAATTTCCCTTTGGAGGGGCGCCCACTTTTTCAGGGGGGGCAAGGGAGTTTTCAGTTTTCAAGAGGTTCATATAGGCATAGGTTTAACTATTTGACTAGGGGACAAAACCCATAAGACCCTCAGGCCTAAGGAGCTATTACAAGACTTTTGTTTCGGGAGGAAGTTAGGTTCTAAATTTTTCTAGTTTTACCTTTTCTGTTTTTTTAAGTTTTCCTTTTTTAAATTTTAGAAATTTGCAGCTTAAAGTAGTTTTAGCCCATTTTTAGATCCTTTGGGTTGAGTTAAATAAGTTAAAGTGTAGAAGAACTACTCCATGTAAGCTCTAGAATTGAAAAGAAAAACTGGAAAAATCGAGTTTGATCACTCCTTGTTAATCTTTAAATAGACATAATTTTATAAAAAGGGTGTCAATCTAACCTCCCTTTTCAGTCAGTGCTTGGGTATATGGAAGATAATTTCGGTAGGGGCCTAAAAATGTTAATCAGCCCCTCCCATGCATATTTAATAGATTTAATGTAGTTTGTTATACATTTTTGGGTTGAATTTTCGTCTAAAAGAACTTCATTAATTCATGTGATCTGTTCTTGTATTAATATAAGAGCAGTTTTTTTTGTAATAATGGGGGTACAAGTATCAAAGGGGGGTCTGGGGAAACTTGAAAACTTGACCCTAAAAACAGGGTTTTAAGCTGCTTTTGATACTTGTAGACCAAAATTCGGACATATATTTTTAAGTAGAATTTTGATTTTGATCATTGTTATTTTTAAGAAATTGTGAATAGTAAAGATTTAAATACAAATGGGGGGCATGGGGGCCCTCCCCTAGAAAAATTTTGAAAATTTGACCCTAAAAAACTGAGTTTTAACTTAGCTAGAAGGAAATAAAGAAGAAGGGGCATCTGCCCCTCCTTGCCCCCATGGCTGTGCTTGTGGATAGAATTAGTGAAAATTTTCTAGGGGGGGCAAATGAAGATGCCAGGGGGGGCTCAGCCCCCCCTGGCCCCCCCGTAGCTACGGGCCTGCCTTCCTGGAGGCCTAACATTAATCATTTTTAAACTCGGTTAAATGTTCATATGACATCCTTTAAGGTCTACTAAGGGGTATAATAACATATAATTTCAAAAGACAAAACAATCAACGGCAGACAATCTTCTTACAACTCCTTAACGTCCCGTTACATTCCCCCATATATACGACTAAATCAGTGATTGAGAAGACACTGCTCTTCTCGCGCATGCGCTGTAGCTCTGAATTTGATATAATTGATAAGCAAACCATACCATAAGGAATATACCCTGAAAATTTCAAGTTGATCGGACAGTTTCTTCTTGGTGTTGCATTTTTTATGAACAGGAAAATACGTTCGCATTTTCTAAATCATGTAAAAACATTTCCTTGCTTTCAAAGTTTCCCATCCTGCTTTTCAGTAGTAAAAATAGTTCGTATTTACCCAGCAATTACTTTTTATCATGGGGTTGTTGCTGATAAGACCAAAATAAGACGAATTATATCCTTCAAAAGCATATCCTCCGTATAATCTCGGTATCCAATCCCTTTTTTGAACTGACCGTGAAACAACATACACTTCCCGTATGGGGTAAATTCAAGTCGACCCGCCCGATCCCCCTCCACTGTATCACACATGGTTTCGAGATTACGCGGCAGAAGAAACCCTCACAATCAGACGCTTCCATCTGATGCATCGCGAACAAAAGAGTTTTGAGGAGAAAAAAGCCATAACGTCGCGAAAAAGGAAGCAAACAAACAGAATAATCGTTTGGTTGATTGTGCGGGGGAAAAAAGAAACGGAACAAAAAAAACGGAATGAAAAGGTTACTCACAGGACTTTAAACTGCAAAACCCCCTCACAGATTAGGCGAAATGATATCCTTTTTAAAGAAAAGACCGGGGAAAAAAGAATGGCGTTTTGCCCGACAACAGCAAAAAGAGAGTTTTACACGGATGTATTTGTGGTGAAGTGGGAATGGAAGATAGTGTCCATTTGCGTCCGAGATAATGTTTTTGAGCGACTATTGTTAGGGGAAAAGAAGAATATTAAACTCGTGATGGCTGTAATGGAAGAGGATTAGAATTAAGGGGAAGGAAGATTCGGATCTTGGAACTTCTTGGCAGGTGGTATGTTGTTTTTTTTTTGGGGATGGAATATGAGATGGAATGAAATCTTAGATTGTAAGGTTTTCGAAGCAAGATTTGAGTAACCTTTTGATGTGCATCTGTTGCATTAGGTTGATCTTTAAGGAAGGGTTGGAAATTTGTATCCGCTTTGGAATACCTTTCGAATAGGTATTAAATGTTCCTTATGCAAAGCTTATTTTTTTAAGAAAGCCACTTTAATATGTTGGGTTTTTATTTCTAATTCTGTGATAATTTAGATTCATCTTTTTTTAATAGATCTAGTAATGTCAATGTCATTTTAAACAATGCTTAACCATCATTTTTTTATAAATTTAGAGCATCGTTTATCTTAAAATATTTTACTTAACCATGCACTTTTTTGTTTGAAATCCTTGTTTCGAAAAAGTATAATCGAATAGCCTCGATAATTTAATGTGAAAAATGGGGATCCAACTAAAAAAAACTAGGTTCTTACGTATTATAACGTCGACCGTACCGCTTAATTAAAAACGTTATCAAATCCCATTGACTTTTCTATTGATGTGCCGCTGAATTGACGGCCACTGAACTGTCGACGGGATAATACGTACTACCAAATAATCGATATCCCATAATTTCATAAAAAAACTGAAGAAAAGCAATTTTAAAAATTTCAGGGAATGAATATATAACAAGGGGCTTTATTTCCGGCTCACTATCGTTCTAATCACTAACCTAATAATACCCTTGTTAGGCCCTTTTCTAAATAATTATATTTTTAAAATTTTCATTTAGTATGCACATATATTTATATACAAAATACTGTTAACTCTTTCGTAAATCCACACTTTTTGAGGTTTAGAACATAATATATCAACTTTAAAATAGATACCAATAAAAATTTGTTGAAAAGAAATAGTATCTGCATATTTTTAATGAGAAATATTCATTCAGATATATTCATCAACTTTAAAATAGGTACCAATAAAAATTCGTTGAAAGTAAATAGTATATGCATATTTTTAATGAAAGATATTCATGCAAATACAATTTTAATTATAAGAAAATTCTCTGAAAAGAAGTAAGAAGTAGCTTTCCTACCTTAGTTTTTCTATAAATTAAAAAAATGAAGCTTTTCTCTTGAAAAATAAATAATTCTCCGACGTGGAAAAAAATCAACACATCATTAAAAACACCAGCGACAATTTTCGATAGATTAATTTAAAAATATCTCGACGTTGTTAGTTCGAAATCACTAAGAAACAGCTGAAAAAAATCGAAAAACAACTGATAAAAAATTCAAAACGTGAAAATAACTCAAATGAAGGCTTCAAAATATCAAAATAAGATCCACATCATTAAATTTCGATAAATTAACTTTGACTTTATGTCGTGGAGTATTCTGGCAAGCAATTTAATTATCGTCTGGCACAAACGATAAAGAAAAAAAATAACGAATAAAAAGGTGGAGTGGGGGAAAATTCCAAACCGTTTTACTTTTATGTTACGTTCTCAGTTTTTAGAAACATACAACCATTGAGTTGATTTTAGGCAAAGATATTTGAAATTTCCAGACGCTAGAGAATCTTCGATGGTGTTTTTATCCGACTCCATTTTAAGAGCGTTGCCTTATTGCTCGAAATCGCTTAGAAAATGTGTTGACTAAATCATTTTTTGACAATTGTGTTATAAGAAAACCTTTTAGTTGAAAAGTACTATTTCTTTTACATTACAACCTTGTTTAATAACATTCATTAATGGAATTTTCGTAACATAAAAATAGCACATTAAACTGAAATGAAAAACACTTTTTTTACAGATACAATCTATTGCCTTTCATCAGTTAAATGATTATATGTTTATGGTAGAAGAAAGTAAACCGTTTAGGTACTTTTCACTTATATTTGGAATAGTAAGTACTTATACTTTATTAATTTTTTTAAATTTTAAAACGTAACAACTTAAAAAATGAACTTATCATTTGAATTGGTATAAGGTGTTGAGTAATAGATTAATCTATGTAAAAAGTGCTTCAATAATAATATCCTTTACACTTTGTTACATCACAATTTACATCGTATGGATTAGGAAGGATGCATTCGTTAAGAAATCAACATAAAGTTTTCTAACTAGAACTACACTAAATTAACTATGTGACGTCACAAAGCCCTAAATCATCTTCCGTTTATACAGTTAACACGGGAAATATGATGTACATACAATTATGCAATGTTATGGAATAGTACAGCTCCCGTAAAAAAAAACGTTACAGTGGAGTTTGCGGGCGAACCAATTGGGTTAGGAAGACAAAAGAGGTGTCATTTTTCATTGTTTAGAGTATTCTTTAACCTAAAAATTTTTCGAGTCCTTAGGGGGTCGTCTTCATATTAAACGAAACACTAACTTTTTTTTTTCAATAGGGACCCCCAATTATTATGAGATTTTCTGAAAGGTCATCCCTCAAAACCCTTAAATACCCAGTTTCATCCAGATTGATTCACAATTAAAAAATTTTTGAAAAAATAAAAAAAAATTAAATTTTTAAAATCATGAAATATTTTTATGGAAATCGATTCAGGTAGTAATTTTATGAAGAAAGCCAAAATTTCAATCAATTTCACCGAATAGTTTTTGATAAAAACGAACTTTAATCTTAAGGGGCCGTATAGCGTTGCCGAATGCATACCGCGAATGTTCCTTCTCGTTCGTTTTTATCAAAAACTATTCAGTGAAATCGATTGAAATTTTGGCTTTCTTCATAAAATTACTACCTGAATCGATTTCCATAAAAATATTTCATGATTTTAAAAATTTAATTTTTTTTTATTTTTTCAAAAATTTTTTAATTGTGAATCAATCTGGATGAAACTGGGTATTTAAGGGTTTTGAGGGATGACCTTTCAGAAAATCTCATAATAATTGGGGGTCCCCATTGAAAAAAAAAAGTTAGTGTTTCGTTTAATATGAAGATGACCCCCTAAGGACTCGAAAATTTTTTAGGTTAAAGAATACTCTAAACAATGAAAAATGACACCTCTTTTCCCTTCCTAACCCAAGTGGTTCGCCCGCAAACCCCACTGTAACGTTTTTTTTTTACGGGAGCTGTACAACGGAATTGCTATTCCTGTTAAAAGTGACATGTTATTCCAGTTGAACTCTTCCGTAAATATTTATACAGTTAAATATAGTTACGTATTTCTTAAATTATTAGGAATTGCATCATTCTAATCGTAATTTTTAACGAACAGTCATGTACGGTAGATGAGAAAATTGAATATTAAAGGAACAAAAACAGATATACTAATACAGAAAATTCAGGATTTGTTTCATCAAAACCTCTTCCAATATTTTACATACCTCCCCTTTGAATTAAAATAAGCTCGTCCGGAACAGTTAAAACGATAAATTATTCATAACGCTCTCTCGGAGTGACTTTTAGAACGAATAGGGGGTGGGGATGATGAGCGAGAAATCGCGTTTGTTCACGAAAATGAGATTTTCGGTTTGCTTAATGGCAACTCCCTCCAAATCGAAACCGAGTGTTCTAGAATTCCTTTTGAGGGAAAAATAATGAAAAATTCAGAAAGCTTGCAGAAGGCCAGAAAAAAATGCAACAGCATGTTCTGCTCTCAAATAAAAATTCTGCTTGCTTTTGAGTGTAAACATTTGTTGAAACCTGACACAATTTATTACCATGAATAACTCTTTTGAGGGAGTAATTTTATTTATGAATTTGGTTATATGCTGTTATACTGAATTTCGGGTCTGGCTATTTTAGTGTGTAGATTTTTGTTACGTTTCCGTATGTTCTTACAAAGAACATAGTCATAATATGAGACAGATTTTGAGAAATGACCGATTGTTTAAAATCCCAAAAGAGATAATAGCCTTATATGTAACTAATATAACCAATCTTTTATTTCCTTTTTTTAATGGTTTGCATTCACGCGCGTTTTTTAGTTTATCAATATATGTATGATATCTCCTTTTTTTATTTAAGGATCTTAAAATAGTAGTATCTTAAGGCTAAAAGGAACTTCAAAAGGCTTAAAAGGAACACTCGAAAAATTTAAGCTTTCTTCTTTTTTTATATTAAATCTAAGTTTAATGAAATAAAATCAAAATAAATCGTATATTTTTTAAAAAAGCATTTTACATTCAAATAAACATTCATAAAGTAAAAGGAAAAACATTCGATACCTCTGTAAGTAGTAGGTATACACGCTTCAATGATGGCGAAAAACTAATGTCATGTGCTTCCAAATTAAAATTTATAACACTATCATTTTTGCGGAAGATGACCTGCTAGGCAGGTGGTACGTAGTAGTGTGGTAATAGAACTCCCTTTTATTTACAGCTGCTAGGATAAGCAATCAACCTCAATCAACCAACAACCAATGCTAAATGAGCTCTGATTAAACAATAGGGTGGGCCGAAAAAACTCATTTTTTTCAAATCAAAGATTAAATAATCAAATATTGTTCATGATTTTTTATGTGGAACTAATATAGTTATAGACATAATCTTTCAGGTTCCATTCTTCTATCGCTCTTGTTTCGTTAGATATAATTTTTTAATGTTCATACAAATTTTGTAAAGTTGTTTTTCCTGCATTTTAAAACAGCTAATAACTCTAGAACTATTCAACTTAAAAACTTGAAATCAGTCCCATTTTGTTCGTAAATTTTTTGTCGTTGTGCATCATGATCATCATTTTCAAAAAGATTTTTTAAAAACTTGAAAAAGTGAAAACAAATTTAATAAAAAATTTTTACAAGTTTTCTTTTGAAAAAATATTAATAGCCTTTTATTTCTTAAAATGAACATAACTACCCAATTTCAAGTTGAAAATAAAATTTAATCATGTATAAAAAAATAAAAATAACCGTAATTTAGTCAACCCTAAACATTCCCTAAAATTATACACCAAGAGCGATTCACTCATCGAAAATTTATCAAATCACTTGAGAGTGTTCATATGACTTAAAACATGTAAAAAATGTCACAAATTTCAGAAAATAAGACAATTAACAGATTCGATTCAAAATTTTACAGTGCTAGTTCCCAACTCTAAGTTAATTCAATTTGCATGAATTTTACCTGAATATGCCTTAGAAATGTGTTTATATCCAATTTTTTATGTTCTAAAACTTTTAATTTACTTTGATTTGACAAGTTAAAAGTAAAAACAATTAGATATAAACATAATTCTTAGAATTTTTCTGGAGAAATGCATGCAAATTGAATTAATTTAACTAGCACTGTAAGATTTTGTACCGAATCAATTAATTGTCGTATTTTCTGAAATTAATGTGATATTTTTTACATGTTAAGTCATATGAACACCCTGAAGCGAGTTTAGGAATTTTCTGTGAGTGAATCGCTCTTGCTGTATAATTTTAGGGATAGTTTAGGGACTTGCCTAAATTTCGATTATTTTTTTACATGATTAAATACATGTTTAAATTAATGAAAAATTAATTTAATACATGTTTAAATTAATTTACATGATTAAATTTTAAAAGAACATTAAAAAAACATTTTTTTCATTAAATTTTTGTTCACTTTTTCAAATTAAAAAAAAACTTTTTGAAAATGATGATCATGACGCACACCAAATCAACAACAAAAACTTTACGAACAAAATGGGACTGATATCAGGTTTTTAAGTTGTATAGTTCTAGAGTTATGAGCTGTTTAAAAATGCAGGAAAAACAACTTTACAAAATTTGTATGAACATTAAAAAAATTATATCTAACGAAACAAGAGTGATAGAAGAATGGAACCTGAAAGATTATGTCTATAACTATATTAGTTCCACATAAAAAAATCATGAACAATATTTGATTGTTTAATCTTTGATTTGGTTAAAAAAATAATCGCAAAAATGAAGTTTTTTCATATTTTGTCAAACTTTGGGGCCTATGCGCGATCGGAAGATATTAACCGATTTTGAAAAATATTTTTTCTTTTTCTTTGTCTATATAATCCGCAACTTTTCCGCGCTATTACAACTTCGAAATAAAAAAACGAGTTTTTTCGGCCCATCCTATTAAACAATTAAAAACGACTGTTACTTTTAACTCAACCTGTACTGTATTAATGTATTTAATTTCACAAAAACTCCTTTACTATTTATTTAAGGAATTATATTTTTTTTCAGCAAAACCAAAACATTGTGGGAATTTTAATTAGTTGTAGGATTATGAGTCTGGAAGCTACACTGCTCAAAACATGTGTAGTGTAGTTAAGAAAAAATAGCGAAAATATCTACGAATGCTTAATTGAAAACCAATATCTCTTGTGGTATGGTTTCTCCTGACTTAAAACAACGTTGGGGATCTGTTTATCACTAGGTTTGTTCAACTCTGCTTTTAGAGCATTTTCCGACACTTGAACTGTTTGAAAGGTATTGGAAGGGCAACAATTCATTTCTGAAGCATGTCTCAGACATGTTCCAGACAGGATTCTTGTCGAGAGAACGTGCTGGTCGATCCCATTCTTGCGATTTTTTCATCTTGAAGGAAATCATTCACTAAGGTAGCACAAAGTTTTCTGCAATTAGCATCCCTTAAAGTTAAATTATGACCGATCTCTCCTGCATGAGGGACGACCACAGTGATATGTGTAAGGATATTAACCTTATTACCCTGAACCACCAGAAACAGTTCCTTAGGATGTTGGGGTCTTTATTCCATACATAGAGATGTTGTTCTATACCATCACTCTACTATTCAATCCACATGGTGCTAATCGATTCAAAATTTTTTATAACGTAAAAACCTTTTAAAACGTAGAATTCAAAAGCACACTTAAATATCAGATTCCTGTAATTTCATATAAATCCTAACCCTAGTTATGAAGAACTCACGTTTAAAAAAATCCTGAATATATCGTGATTATTAGCAGAGATTTAAGCATGTGAAAATAGCCCCTTTTCTGGCCTCAAAAAGAAAACGTTCTTAAATTTGCAAGGTTTTTTTTCGAATATGTAATAATAACTGAAATATAACTAATTTCAACTGTAACCAATTTTAAAAAAAACTGTAAAAAACATTTATCTTTTCTCAGGTGAACAAGTGAATACGTAAAATATGCAACAATAGTTCTTCTTTCAAAAAAGCCTCTCTATTTTTGTTATGGAACTTATATGGAAAACTTTATCCTGAGAATTGCTGCAATATTGAGATATTTATTGCACTAAGGGAATGGGACTAGAATACAAAAAATAGTAGTTTTAAAACTTATTTCCTTTAAAAGATGGCAACGGTGTTGACAACAGATATATTTGATAAGAGGTTTGGTTTTGGCTTTGGTCTGATCCTGTGAGTTTGGCACTTTTTCAATTTTTATTAAATTTTTTCTCTTGGTGTTCCTATTTGTATTTCATTCCTTTTAAGAGGCTTTCGGGTAACTGCAGTTTTTTTACTTGCGTCCGGTTGCATCAGAAAAGGCCGAATTCATTCTTACTTCTCGTAAAAATAACTGAATTTTTCCCCATAGAAATTAAAAAGTTAAATGTTGCCCCTGGGAAAACATCGTCCTCTAGTGGACACAGTTTACATTTACGAACATGAGTTCCTGTTCGTCATGGCGTGACAGAATTGCATGCTAAGTTTGGAAAATATGTTTTGAGACACCCTGTATGCGCCCCTGGAAGGGTTAATGGATATTAGTGTCAATATTGTGATTTTTAACTTAACTCTTATAATTTAACACTAAACACACACTTGTGAACTTATAAGAAAAAAACTAATCTGTGAAAAAGCACGTTGTTCCGGAAAATACTACTTTCCTTAACTACTTCATAGCTTTCAAAGCTTATTTTCAGCAGAGCTTTAGCGGAGATGCTACTTGGGTTCAAAATATTTATGAAGGAATCGATTCCGGAATCGAATTGGAGTCGATACCAAAGAATCGAACCCTTGAAGGAATCTAATCTATTGAATCGTACTTAATTTTCTAAGTAATACAGATAATTATTGACAATTTTGTTCACTAATTAATTAGTATTTTGATAATTAATATTTTGCTGATAATTAATTAAATTAGTAATAACTTCTAATTATCCTTGATTTGTGATTGAAATAGATGAGTTCGATTCTACCTTTTCGATACTGGCCCTAAGGAATCAAGTATCGAATCCTATAGAAACGAAGGAATCGATTCCGGAATCGAATCGAAATATTTTTTACATCCCTCAATGCTACACGATGCCAATACAAGCCATTTCCTTCCTGCTGCCACTCACCCATTCCATCGATCTCCCCAAGCAACGAAAAATCCCCCTTGATCCCCCAGCCTCAATTTTTACCTCGTCCCCAGACGCCCATCGCCGGCGCTCTCCGCATCCATCGACTTCTCCCGATCCCATCCCAACCTTCCCTCCCTCTACGAGACTTGGACTCTCCCGCCATCGCCACGGGCAACGACCAATGGCAGCCGTTGCCTGGGCGTGCCTCGGGCTCATTGGATGATCCTTTCCGGAGTAGAGAGTATTGCTCCGAGTACAGAGAGATGGAGAGAAAAGAGCTTGTCTTAATAATTCTCCAAAACCATATTTGGCAACTTATTTCTCTTTGATGAGTGACAACTTGGCGACAGATCGCAGACCGTTTAAGGAGGCATTAGGGGCGTTTGTTGAGGTTCTCCGGTCAAGCTGTGCGTTGACGTTTTTTTTGGGATCGCTGTTTTTTTTCCGTTGGGGTAAGGGTGATGGGGATAAATTCGGGAAAATCCGTCCAATGAATGGCTGCATTGAAGGAATGTATTTTGTTTATTCTACTAAAAATTTTCAATAAGGTGAATGGATGGTTTGAGTTAAAGTTTATACGGGGCTTAATTTAAAAAACAAAACAAAAAAATCAACGTAAAAATTTAAAAAGGTTGTAAAATAGTGTTTAAAAATTAAACTGCTAAGGCAACAATGTGCTAAATTCTATCATGAAAAATTGCTGCGAAAATATACTATTCTTTTATAAAATAAAATGGTTGAATTTTTATATGTACACTGGTGTTCAAAATTAAGAGAAATTGCACATTTGTTCGATTTTCTTCAGATCTACTGGATAGATTTTGATGAAATTTGGTATGAACATAGGCTGATATAATACCAGGGTTGGCTAGATTGGAGCGAATTGTGTTGGACCCAATGAGTTTTTAAAAAAATATTTGAAAAAACCCTTATTTCGGACCCATTTTTGGGGGTTTTTTTCAAGAAAAATCAAGATTTTGGAAGTTTTAATATGGAAGATAAACATTTAACGAAATAACATACCAAAAACTGCAGTTGAGTGGGTTTTTTTTTCAAAATTTTAACCAGGTTTCAATAGTTAAGGTGTTTTTTTCATTATTGAATGTTTTTTTCAAAATTTAGGAAGCTTAAAGTTCAAAGTTTCAACTTTATAAAAAAAATTGAGGAGGATTTTTTTAAATTTCAGTGGGTTTTTTCAAAATTAAAATAGTGTTTTTTCAATTTCAGCGTGTGATTTTTTTTAAATAGGTTCTTTCATAATTCAGTGGGTTTTTTTCCTTATTACAAATACAAATTAAGTCGACCAACTACAGGCAAGCGCCTAACAAGGTTGGTCCGGTCCATTGTACAATTGTACTCAAACCACCCGATTCCCAGTATCTGTCAATTTTATTCTTGAATTCCCCACTTGAGTTGAATGGGTTCTTCAAAATTTAGGATGTTTAAAGTTCAAACTAGATATAAAAAATTAAGGAGGATTTCTTAAATTTCAGTGTGTAGTTTCAAAATTATAGATTTTTTTCAATATTGAATGGGTTTTTCAAAGTTAAACATTTAAAAAAATTGAATGAGTTTTTTTTCAAAGTTTAAACTAGATTTCAAAAATTAAAAGGCGTTTTTTCAATTATAGTGAGGTTTTTCAAAGTTAAATAGTTAATTTAGTGGGTTTTTTCATTATTGAATGGTTTTTTTCAAAGTTTAGGATATTTTTTAAATTTTAGGGAGTTTTTCAAAATTTAAACCAGGTTTTAATAATTAAGGGGTGTTTTCACAATTTCAGTGGGGTTTTTTCAGAGTAAATAGGTTCTTTCATAATTCAGTGGGTTTTTAAGAAAACTGACAAACTTTGAAAAAACCCACTAATCCATGGAAAAACTGACATTATTTTGACAGAACACATTTAACTTAGAAAGAACTCACTAAAATTTGAAAAAAAAAACCACTTACCATATAGGAGAAAACCACTTAATTTTGAAAAAAAAAACAGTTTTATTCTGGTTTTTTCAGGGTTTTACTGATAAACCCCAAAAAACCCTACCCACTTGGGTTTAAAAAAACCGGGTTTTTGCCAACCCTGTAAAATACCGAATAAATAATCATTAAAAAATTGTAATACACACGCATGCGCAGAAGTAATAACCGACAGAGCTGAAAGATATGAAATAGCTGGTCCAGAATAGAGCAAAATAGTGGGTTTAATAGGGTTATGACATCCTCCCACTATCATGCATGCCTCCTTGAGCAATTTTATAGCGTGAATGAGGCAGATAATAAAATTTCCTGTTCATTAGGCCTACATTCTCCACAGGGCCGGACTGGCTAGTACTAGTTGGCCCCGGCGGGAAAACTTCATGCTGGCCCCCTCTTTTTCTCTCAACATTTCTTCTTATACGGATTTTTGTGTCTAAAGGCAGTGGCGGATGGAGGATTAGTGTTTTTTTTTGAGGGGGCTAAGAATGTTCCAAATCAAACTGAATGTTCTGAATGATCCTAATATAAAAAAGGTTATTGAAGTCGTACTCGAAATACTTAAAGGGGGGTCTGGGGGTCCTCCCCCAGAAAATTTTTAGAAATTTAGATCTACAACGCAGGTTTTAAACTCATTTTGGTTCACCAAATCAGAATTTCGAGCATCATACCTTTCTTACGAATTTATTTGGTAGGAGGAATTATTGCATTTTGGCGAACGTATTATAAAAAACTTGTAAATATTACAGGCCCAAAGTACCAAAGGGTGGTCTGCGGGTCCTTCCCTAGAAAATTTCTGGAAATTGGACGACAGTAGTTTATTTTATCACAGGAGGTCGCTAAGCCGTCTTCTTCGGACCTTTGGGCAGAGGACACCAGCATGAATGCATGATAAGATGGCCATTTCAGGCTGGAGAATGAATAAAGTGGACCCATGCATATCGGGGTACGCAATGTTAGCTCTGTTTGGAGGACTTTTTTTGAGGATTTGGAAAAAGGGGCCGTTCAAATATTACGTAAGCACCTATAGGGGGGGAGGGGGTTTGCTCTTTGCTTATTTTTCCTGACAAGGGGGGGAGGGGGATATGAGTGATGCTTACGTAAGATACTGCATTTTCGAAAATATCTTTTTTCTTGCATAAATAATTTCAAAACTCACCAAATATAAATTTATGAAGAAATTGAATTAGGAATTCTGACGTAAGCACTTTTTTGGGGATGAACCCCCAAAATATTTTGAAATTTTAACCCCGAAAGGTAGTGTTTCGACTCATTTTTGAACCCTTAGGGTTACTTACTAAAAGGGATGTCAAAATTTCGGGAGGGGGTCCGGCAGTTTCTTACGTAATCATGGTGGGGGGTTGATGTTTGCTAATCTTTGCTGACAAGGGGGGAAGGGGGGTTAAAAATGACCAAAAAAGTGCTTACGTAATATTTGAACGGCCCCAAAGCTAGGTTCTTGGGATTGCTCATTTTGGATTTGCTGAAGATCTAATTTTTCTGAACTAATCTTAAAAATAAGATGAAGTTAATGGTTTGGCCCCTGTCTGCCTGGCTTTCCCCAGGTAGCCATCCGGGCCAGTTCGGGCCTGATTCTCAGAAACCCCATTTTGGGGCTCTGACGGGTATAAGGAGTGGGGTAGCCAGATGCAATTCCCTTTTATAGAGTCCCTCATACCTCCTCTAAAGGGGCGAAGTCTTTGAATCTGATAGCTGATGCCTATTCCATATAGAGAATATCTTCCGTTTTAATGAAAATTGCTAACCTGATGAGCTTCATTAAGTGCAGGATTTCTACCTATTGAAAAGAAATTAAGACCGACAGAACCCCCCCTAAAAGGTGAATAAAGGTATACCGGATAAACTAATATACCGGATAAACTAATTATAATATTCTGATAAAAGTAAGTTTATTTTAACCCATTAGGGACGGAATTATTTTTTATCTTCAGAATTTTTACCCCTTTCTAAGTTATCTTCATTGATGTTAATAGAGTGCAAAAAAAATGTTTTTTTATTTTTTATATTTATAATTTAGGAAATATGGCATGTGACCATATGGTAACGCTAGTCCTTTATGTGAGCAAAATATGAAAAATGACTATATTTTATTTGCCCAATTTTATTTTATTTATAGCTTATAAACTAATTAAACAGATACAAAAATACAAATTTCAACCTCCATGGACATACATAAAAATTATTTAGTATGATATTCAATAAAATATCCCACACAGAGTCCTACACCGCACTTTTTACATTGTGTACAGATTTGCATTGTTGTCCGGCACATCTTCTCTTGTTATCTGGTACATTTTAAATAAAATGATCTATTCGATCATATCTAATATCCACAATCACAAACCACCAGTTTTAGAAGTTGAGGGACACCCTCTTCCCTTAGGAGCATTACGATAGCGAGCAAGGTATGTCTGTGCAATCTCCCGCCGAAAGTCAAGCTGGTATATGTCTGATACCATTTCTTTTATAATTATCCATGAATTGTTGATACATACATCAATTAACCATGTAAATATATTCCACCACCATTTCTTACCTCTGATCCCAATTCTATAAACACCAATATTTGCATCCATTTGATCAGTGCCTCTCATAGATTTGTTGTATTCGGCTATAGCATTCGGTCAAGGAATTGTCACTCTCTTCTTGACAACTTGTGAATAATGATCAGCTGTAGTGAGAGGAGAAATTCCATGTATATTTGAAGCAACTGTTACGACTGAGTTGTCCTTCCATCTCATAATTATGATGTTTTCATCCTGGCTGTATGCAAATTCATAAGATCCTCTATCTTTCTTTTTCATGGTATCTGGATTACTTAGAGGACAGTCCTTTGGAACTCTATTTTTACGTTTGGTTCCAATACCTTTATAGCCTCGTTTCTCGAGATCGATCAGAAGATTCAAGCCAGTAAATAAATTATCAAAGTAAAACCTGTACGGAAGTTTCCTCTTGTCATCTGGTAACTGATCAACCATTTGCAACATTGGAGCAACCGCTTTACCGTACTTCTCCCCATAGTCAAGATTGACATTGGTCAAGATCATCATCTTCAAGAAGATCTAATATTTCTTTCATAGATAAGCTAAAAAATCAGAATTAGACATAAATAATTCAAAAAATAACAATCAATTCATTTTTCAAAATAATTGGATAAAAGAGACTACTTAGGAGACTAGCGTAACCATATGGTAACGCAATATTACAACCTAATTTTAACATATAATTTTTACACATATTTTTTTAAAAGCAATATATTTCCGTTCCTTAATCTCTTAACAATATAAAAATGCTAAATAATTGGTTTCAAAGTGAGTTATGATAAGAACAGGAAGACTTACCTCTTATTCCTCGGCATTTTCGAAGCCCCGAAACGTAACACTGTTTACTCGGATCTACCACGAACCAACATGAAACGCTATATTAGGGTTGCCATTTTTTATTGATAAATTGAACTGTTGCCAAGTCAGAAACTATAAAACATTTATCGATTAAATATTATTTTGGTGTAGAAAAAAATAAATGTAAAGCATTGTTTGGTGTGACCATATGGTAACGCTAGTACCTAATGGGTTAAAAGGGTAAAATTAAAAAAATCTGAAACATAATAAACAAACCCATATAGCAGATATAAATTCCCATTATTAATCTACAATTTCTAAAATATGATACTCATTTGTGTTACCTTCTCTTGTATTTTTCTACCTACTACGAATGAAAAATTTACTGTATAGAAATAAACCGACAGCATAAACAACAAATTCCAAGATCTAAAGACCCCGTAAAAATTCTACCGTTTATTTGAGATAAAAAAAATGGCAATATTAAAAGATTTCCCGATTGAAGAGTGCAACAAAAGGGGGTATCAGATGTGCTTCGACTAAACGTTCGAGCGAAGAAATGAACTGTATCGAACGAACCTTCGAACAAAAGCGACAGTGGAACTAATCCCCGGTGCTCGGAGTTATTATATCGTGATGAACCGGAACGCGAGAGCTGCCTGAGGTAGGCTATCAGTGATGATACCAGGCGAACAATTAGGTTTGTTGATTGAAGAAATAAGGGGGCTACTTGTCAAGTTGCATTGATAAAGGTTATGTGTCATTTTCAGCTTGCATTTCAGAATTAATTTTTTAAACGTCATTATTTCTAAATGAAATGATTATAGATGTTTTTGAATATGCATAAAAGGGGTTATCAATTTGTCGTAGGGAAGAGGGGGGCACATTCGCACAAAAAGTATATTTCGGCATATTTATCTGGATCTAGACAAGATATTGAAACAAACTTGGATTCAAATTAAAGTTAAGACCTTTCCCGATGTTTTAGAACGATAATATTGGTCACATTTATCTAGAATATTTCTAACCTATATCATCAATCTAAAAAACGAGAAATTTCGTGCTAATGTGGGGGCAGTTTCGCACACGTGTGGGGCACATTCGTGCACATACAAAAATTATACAATAATTATTTTTACAAACTAAAAGGTTTATTGCACTTTAAAGTAAGGATAATTAAACGAAATATTTGGCACTTTAACATATTTTTCCTCTAAATTGAAGATTTTTTTACAAAAAAAACGGCTTCAGAAATATTGAACATCTACGTTTTTGATGAGAAAAACAATTGTAGTAAGGAAGAGTATATTACACATTGACATACTTCACATAATATAATTAGTTAGAAAAAGTTCAACCAATATTTTAAGTGTCAGGTTTTATTCCAAAGGAAAGTGAACCAACAGCTCGTTTATTAACACCTGAAACTGACGGTTGGGGAACTTTTAATACGATATTATATTTTTGTATGAACGTTGAATCATTACTTACTGGGAAAATAAAAGTTTCGTCATTAATTTTAAATAAGCATCATTGAATTCCAAATTTTCTTTTTAGTAGCAAATTCTACTAGAAAAAAATCACTTAAGTCCAAGTCATTTGGTATTAAACAATTTTCAGGGACATTTATTTCTTCAATGTTTAAATCCGGGTCTAAATTCCTTAAAATTGAAGCTTTCTTTAAGATGTTATTTTCTATTATCACCTAATTTGAAACAATTACAATAAAAACCAATTAAACGTCAAGTTATTAAATATACTGCACTTATACACATATAAATCACTTTCATAATCAAAAATGGGAAAGATGAGGCACATTCACGCTGTCCGAATCTGCCCCATCTTTAGGTGTACGAATGTGCCCCCATATACCAGTTCAAACTTACCACGTCTCAACAAGATATTGATAATTAAAGCAGGGAAATAAAACCTTTCTAGAAACTTACTTTAGTAGTGCCTGTGTCTCTACTGAATAAAATACTGAATGTCTAATGTCAACTTGAGAGTTATTTTTGATTGATATTTTACTCTAACAAAATGACAAGACAATTTACTTTGCTGCTTCTAACGCTAGCAAATTTCTAGTACGCATACAACAAAATGTCTCAGGGCTTTGAAAATTCTTGCAGGAAGTAGTAGTCATGCTTCCATATACTGGTATTTTTTTCAGATTTTTAAATTAATAATTACTAGGGGAAATGCCATCTGTCCGAATGTGCCCCACTCTCCCCTACAAGTTTTCTTAATATGATAAGTAAAATTCTTGTTCATTACAAATATAACTCAAGTTTCAACCAACAACGGTTTGAAACATAATAAATTTTATGTAATTATTTGTTTTAAAAATAAGTAGTTCGTTTCCAAGACTCACAGTCAATGAAAACTTATACAAATAATGACATTTATAAAGGTAATAGGTTATTTTCAGCTTGCATTTCAGAATTAATTTTCCTGATTCATAAATGTTGTAATGTTTTTTTTATACTTTTTAATTGAAAATTAATAAGTCGTACACTTTATCTACGACTTATCACTTTATCTAAATTAAGTCTACTCCATTCCAAAGTAACTCAAGAAGTATCAAGAAGTCTTGAACAGTTAGTTTTCCATTGTAAATGTTTTTTTTAAATATAATAATTCAAATTCTAAGACATATCAATCAAGTGAAAATACAACTGATTTTGAAAAAGAAATGATTGCGTAGAATTATGTTCTAAATTTCCAAATATTAAGCAAGGACGGAAGAAAAACCCAAATTTGTGTAGCTATCACAATTTTCATTTGCATTTCATAAATTTACCTACAGGCCTAAAAAAACACCACACATTATTTCATCAGAGGTAAAGAAAAATCTTACTTCAATGTACTGAATTAGTTATCCACTGGCATTTTTTCCTGAAAGAACAGTTTTTTCATCTCTTTCATTTTCAAACATAAAAAGTATCTGATTGTTAGGGTGGCCCAAAAAACTTATTTTTTCAGATAGAGTTCTGGGCACCCTTTACTTTTTTTCAGATAGGTAATAGAATCTCACTGCACCAAAATTTCAACTCTGTATTCGGATTAAAAGTCGATGGCCAAAAGGAGTGAAAAAGTTCAAATTCAATGTAATAGTTTAAAATAAAATTATATTTTTTGAAAATATTAGAGAAAAATATATTATTTGTCCCAGTAGTACGGGAAATATAATTGTTGGACTGAATTTCAAAATAATTTGTACTTATAACACCATTATTCATAGTGGTTCATCGTATAATATGGGATTTTATAACCTTATATTCTGAAATAAAACATGGTGTTATTATAATTTAATGATGGATAACTGGTGATTTCTAATTAAATAATGATTGGTGTTTAAGAAAAAAAAGAAAAAACTTGTGGTGGAAAAAGCTACCGACTCACATTCCAAGCTTGAAAACACTAATTGACTATTTTTCTCTCAGAGGCCGCTTCATACTAGTTCAAAATAAAGTGCAATTTTTTTCATGGTGACCCCCAATTTTATTCATTATTCTTAAAGATTGTACCCTTTTCCCTTATACCCCTAAAAATAAAGTTTCATTTAATTTGGTCATTAAATAAAGCCATGGCTAAAAGTGAGCCAGCATCCGACCGCAAAGGATTACTGATACGATACTGGTAGCAACCCTCACACCTCATTCTTTCTTTTTCGACCACAACAGAAAGGATTTGAATGGTTTCGAGTTGAATTAAAAAGATATGAAGCCTTTTTTCTATCCAAATTTTGCTGATTTTAAAGAGCAGGACATATTTACTTTTGGTATATTTAAATTTTTCTTTTTTTGTTAATAAGTAAAATTTGATTTTTGATTTATACATTTTCTATTTTTGAATTTCAATAAAATAAAGGATCGGTGAATTTTCTTAAGGTATAATACCAAGAAAAAAGTGCTTTATAATAAGTCATGAATCCAATTTCCCCTTTAGAATCGTAAGGGTTTTCATGTGAAGTAGATATTGAAGGATTGAACATTAGGGTGGGCCGAAAACACACTTTATTTTTTATTTATGTTCTAATAGCGCGGAAAGGGTGCCACTTGGGTCCAATAAGGACGATGTAAAATATCGTTTCGATTGGATAATATCTTCAGCTTCCGCATCGCACTTAAAGTTTGAAAAAATGGATGACTTTTTTACACAACAACTAAAAAACCAAAGATTAAACTCTCAAATATTGTTCATGATTTTTTTATGAGGAACTAATATAGTTATAGACATAATGTCACAGGTTCCATTATTCTATCACCCTTCTTTCGTTAGATATAATTTTTTAATGTTCAAAGAAATTTGGTAAAGTTGGTTTTCCTGCATTTTTAAACAGCTAATAACTCTAGAACTAAACAACTTAAAAACCTGAAATCAGTCCCATTTTGTTCGTAATTTTTTTGTCTTTAATTTGATGTGCATCATTACCATCATTTTCAAAAAAAAATTTCAAAATTAAAAAAAAATGACAAAAAAAATTTAATAAAAAATGTTTTTGTTTTTAATTTTTTGAAAAAATATTAAAAGCCTTTTAACTCTTAAAATGAACATTACTAATAAATTTCAAGTAGAAAATTAAATTTAATCATGTTTAAAAAAATTAAAATATTCGAAATTTAGGCAAGTCCCCTAAACTATCCCTAAAATTATATAGTCACTCATGGAAAATTCATAACCTCGCTTGAGGGTGTTCATATGACTTAATACATGCAAAAAATGTCAAATTAATTTCAGAAAATACGACAATTAATAGATTCCGCAAAAAATCTTACAGTGCTAATTCCCAACTTTAAGTTAATTCAATTTGCATGTCTTTTACCTGAATATTCATTAGAAATGTGTTTATATCCAAATTTTTTATGTTCTAAAACTTTTATTTACTTTGATTTGACTTGTTAAAAGTAAAAACAGTTAGATATAAGCATAAATTTTAGGAATTTTTAGGAGAAATGCATGCAAATTGAATTAACTTAAAGTTGGGAATTAGCACTGTAAGATTTTGTACGGAATCTATTAATTGTCATATTTTCTGAAATTAATTTGAAATTTTTTGCATGTATTAAGTCATATGAAAACCCTCAAGCGAGTTTATGAATTTTCCATGAGTGACTGTATAACTTTAGGGATAGTTTAGGGGACTTGCCTAAATTTCGAATATTTATATTTTTTCAAACATGATTAAATTTAATTTTCTCCTTGAAATTTAGTAGTAATGTTCATTTTGAGAGTTAAAAGGCTTTTAATATTTTTTCAAAAAAATTTTCAAAAAATTTTTTTTATAAAATTTTTTTTTGTCATTTTTTTAAATTTTTAAATTTTCTTTTGAAAATGATGGTCATGATGCACATCAAATTGAAGACAAAAAAATTACGAACAAAATGGGACTGATTTCAGGTTTTTAAGTTGTTTAGTTTTAGAGTTATTAGCTGTTTAAAAATGCAAGAAAAACAACTTTACCAAATTTCTTTGAACATTAAAAAATTATATCTAACGAAAGAAGGGTGATAGAATAATGGAACCTGTGACATTATGTCTATAACTATATTAGTTCCTCATAAAAAAATCACGAACAATATTTGAGAGTTTAATCTTTGGTTTTTTAGTTATTTTGTAAAAAAGTCATCAATTTTTTCAAACTTTAAGTGCGATGCGGGAGCTGAAGATATTATCCAATCGAAACAATATTTTACATCGTCCTTATTGGACCCAAGTGGCACCCTTTCCGCGCTATTAGAACATAAATAAAAAATAAAGTGTATTTTCGGCCCACCCTATTGAACATATGAACATAAACTTTTTTAACAAAATTAATAATTAATTTATCCTCGTTTGGTAATATTCAGTCGCGCGTTATTTGTTTAAAATAATCTCGTCTCTCTTAATTAATATTTTTATTCTTTAATGAGGGGGGTCTTGTAAACCATTGATCGACATATACATATTTTTCTTCCCCACCTTTTTCGGTCCATGCCCTACCAAAGCTTTCTAAATTTGCCATGTCCCCCATAACTTTCTTTTTCGAAAATCATTCCTAGAAAGTAAAAAAACCTGGTGTTCCATGTCCCACCTGGGGGGCAATTTATAATAATAATAAGTTTTATCAATAGTTAACTTGAGACTATTATTTAAGAACCAGGATCTGATAGTGATTAGATCATCATTAATTAGTTGGTTATAATTCTGTTTTTTTAAAACTATATAGTAAAGTTGTATCGTCGGCGAAAGTCAAAATTTGTCCATTAAGTTTCAAGTTGAAAAGGTCATTAATAAAAATTAGAAATAATAGTGGTCCAAGAACTCATCCTTGAAAAACTCCACAGTTAATGGGTAGTATATTACTAAAGCTATTATTGATCCTGACAGTTTGTTTACGGTTAGACAAATAGGATTTGAAAAAATTATAATAAGTTCCACGAATACCGATTGTATACAGTTTATGTAACAAGATTTTATAATTTACACTGTCAATAGCCTTACGTATATCCAAGAAGATAGCGATTGTTATTTTACTATTATCAACACTACGATAAATAAAGTCAGTAAATTTCAACAAAACCAATTGAGTACTTTTATTTGGTAAAAAACCATATTGGTTTTGTGAGAAAAAATCAATATGGTTAAGGTAACTAAGAAGTCGATCTTTGATAATTCCTTCAAATATTTTAGATAAAAGGGGTGAGATTGATATTGGTCTAATTTCCAAGATCCTCAGGACCACCTTTTTTGAAAATAGGAGTAACAATAGAAACCTTCAAGGATTTGGGGAAGGTGCCTGAACTTAAAAGATCATTAAAGAGGGAAGCAATATAACGAGAATGGTACATGGATACAGTTTTTAAAATATTTACATTGATGTTGTCAAAACCAGGACTAACCTTTGGGTTGAGTTTTTTTACGTAACGTTGTACTATATCCTCAGGGGTAATGTCAAGACATGAAAAGGAGTTGGATTGAGAAGGGATACAGGATTTATAATTTGCAAAACTAGAATCATCACAACTTAAGTAAGAGACGAAATATTTATTAAATTCATTTGCCGAATTTAAGTCGTCTTTAGTTGATGGTAGAGTACGGTTTTTATTTTGTACACACCTAGAATGTCATTAACAAAACGCCATTGATCTTTGGAATTTTTGAGGTTATTGAATTTATTAATAAGAAACGTACTTTTAGCCTCCTTAATTTTGCTTTTTAGGACTCTTAAAAGTTATCACCTGGATATCGAACATGTTTCTTATATAATTTTTCCTTGATTTTTACTATACAAAGGATTTCATCGTTTAGCTAATCTTTTTTTGCAACCTTTCTACATATAGATTTAATATTAGTAAAAGAAAAATTATTTTTTATCGCGATAATTTTACTGTGAAAATCACTGAATTGATAACAAGGATCTGATCTTACATACTTAGTACTAAATTTATAAGTTATGATATAATTAGCAAACGAAACGATATCAGTAGACCGAAAAAATTCTAGTTTCTGGCTGGGGTACGACATAAGTAGCATTAAGATAGATCTTACAAAATACAGGGAGATGGTCAGTTAGACTATTTATGAAAAGTGCAGTAAAGACATCGCTACACTTAGATCTTAGATTTTATATCTCTGTGCCAAATGTGGTCAATACAAGTGTCGGAAATTTGTTTGGAAACACTTGAAAACACACACCCAAAACCAAATTCATGCAACAGATTTATGTATTCGGCAGTGCTGTTTGTTTCAGATAAAATATCAGTATTCAAATCGCCTTTAAGTAGAATATTGTTGTAGTTTTTTTTCTGAAGTATACCTTCCAGGTCGTAGTTAAATTCAAGTACATGAAAAGAATGCGAGCGATAGACTGAAAAGATAGCTAAATTGAGGGTAGAACTATAAATTAAAATACACTCAGAGGTAGTCATAGAAATGTTAATGTTAAGAAAATCATAAGAAATTTTAACATAAACGAGAATGCCACCAGAACGATTATAGTCACGACATAAATGAAACACATTATAATTAGGTAATCTATAAAAATCAACTTCAGAATCACAAATCCAGGTTTCGGTCAAATTTGATTAAAAATTTTCGAATTGCCCCCCTAGAAAATCCTATTTCCCCCCAGTAGGGAGTGCGCCCCACATTGGGAAACACTGTTCTACAATCTCCCAAATTTTGGGTTGACTAGCTTTATTAACATGTAGTATAACAAATTACAACTTGATGGACATTTCAATTTGCCACCGTTTTGGCAAATCGTCATGCGATCAATCAATCAACTCATATCATTCACCATGCGATGTCATATGTATCACTTGGTCACGTCACAGACTGGTCTAACTGTGGCTCAGTAGCGATGCCAAAATTTATCACTTTTGTTTATCAAAAATATCGGACATATCTATCATAGCTACCAGTGAAAAAGCGATCACATCCGACTCCTATGTGATTGTCACAAAATCATCACAAGTCTGTCACGTGGTTGTCAATGTAGTAATTTTAAAATCAATAAATTATTTTACTTAAACTTTTAAAATGAAACTAATCCGTGTTCTTATTTATTTTTTTCTTTAAAATAATGAAATACAGCTTTAAGTTGTTAGCAACTAACCGAACAGTGCAAGTTAGTCGGAAGTGGTTCGTAACTTACCGGAAGTGATCCACGAGTTATATCGGGCGTTGTTCACAGCTTACCTGAAATGAATCGTCAGTTGGAAGAAGGGAATAAGTCCAAAAACCAAGTTTTGAGAAAATAGAAAAAAAAACTGTAGGTATTAGTAATGGAACTTTTATTGTATAACCACCAAAATTTTACTGGAAGTTCAGAACCCTATATTTAGAAAACAGAGCAAACATCAAAACAAATATAAGAATATTCAAAAATATTTTACAATCAAAATAAGTTGAAGGACTTATTCCCTTCTTCCACCTTATGAAATTTTTCTGGTGAAAAAATCTTTAAAAAACCATTAAATTCACATTTAAATTATATTTCTCTTTAGTTTACACCACAAAAGGGTGAAATAAAAAGAATAAGACAAATAAAATTCAAAATTATAGTGAAACTGAGTTATTAAAGCAGTATCAATGGAGGAGTGAATATGAATGGAGTCGAACATTCCCTGCATACAAAAGTTAGAAAAAAAATTGAAATTAGAAATTTAGTTTGCACAAAGAATATAAAAATAAAGACAAATTAACTTTAATTTCAAAAAAAAAATTTCCCTTTTTATTCGTTTTCTGCCCATAGAACAAAACCTTGGCGATTCTGAGTAAAACAGTCTGTATAAAAATAAAGAAGAAAAAACAAGCTACAAAAAGTAAATTACAACTTTTCTCTCAGATGAAGGGTTCGGACGCTAAGAGAACGCTGAATATTGGGACGTTTTCGTTCGATTAACGGAAAAACAAAAAACGTCACTCCTATCACCGAAAACGGTGTCTGTTTTGGAACAGGATACTAAAGAACTTTTTTAGTTATACACTCATTGCCATAAAAAATAGCGCACCAAGAAGAAAAAGGGATACCAAAGCCAAATTTATTTCTATGATTACCCATTGCATGAAGGTCAGTTGATAAAAAATTCAGCCTTCCTCGATGTTAGGGGGCCGAGAAAGTCAGTAAACAGTGTTGACTCCATAGGTGTCCATAACAACCGTCACAGGCCACGATATTGGGTGAGAGGGGCTCTAAAGGGGATTTTGGGGAGTGGAGGACCGTGCTGCCTCTCCACGTAGTTATGTAGTTTAAATTCATCTGGTGAACCAGCGGACGTTGCATACCGGGCCTTGCATGCTTTTCCTCACGACAGGACTTGTTTTGTGAGCATTAGTTCTAGAGAACGGGAAGGCTGGGGTAAAAATGTGACATAGGGGGTAAGAAGAAAACTTGGATATTGCGTGTAACATGTGTTTGTGTATTTTTCTCTTGAAACTTGTGAGCAGGTCAGGCCTGAAGGTAAAGACGAACAACCAGCTGCAAAACCTCAACCGCTCATCCCTGGTTGGTCAATGTACCAGTACATCATACTGAGGAGATGCGGCAGTGGAATGGATGTCGTTTTCAGTACAGTGGATTATGCGTTTGGTCCGCATAGCTTTGTACATCTTTATCTATAAACATGGGACCGACCATGGGCCTTTCTGTTTCCAATAGTGCACCAAATAGGAAATGATTATCTCAATTTCATGAAATTGTGTTTATGAGAGAAACCTGCTTCGTTCTGCAGCACCACAATGGTTGGGTATGAGTTCGAAGACGTTATTGAGAGAGCGTGCTCAGCTATGGATTTTCTAATCATCACACGGAGTGGTGATTCAAGGTAACGGTGTGGTGGAGCATTGGGTTCCATTTTTGCAACTCCTGAGTATGATTTACCAGTACATTTACCAACCAGACCTGCACCATTAAGATTTTTAAGCTGTTGTCCGTCCTTACCTTCAAGCCTGGCCTGCGCGGACAAGTTAAAAGAGAAAAACACACAAACACAAGTTTCACGCAATGTCCAAGCTTTCTTCTTAACCCCCTATGTCACATTTTTACCCCAGCCTTCCCGTTCTCTAGAATAATGCTCACAAAACAAGTCCGGTCTTGAGGAAAAGCATGCAAGGTACGGTATGCAAGGTATGCAACGTCCGCTGGTGCACCAGATGAAATTTGACTACGTGGGGAGGCAACATGGTCCTCTTATACCCAAAAGCCCATTTAGATCCCCTCTCACCCAATATGGACACCTATGAAGTCAACACTTTTTACTGATTTTCCTGGCCCCCTAACATCGAAGAAGGCTGAATTTTTTATCAACTGACCTTCGTACTATGGGTAATCATTTAAATATATTTGGCTTTGATATCCCTTTTTCTTCTTGGTGAGCTATTTTCTATGGCAATGAGTGTATGCTAAGTGCATGAAATCAAACTTCTGCATAAGTAAATTACATAAAATTAAATTTTATGTACTTATTTTTATTATTCATGTGTACATATTATTGATGACCATATGCTATAACAACGGCGTGTTGAAAAAATTTCCGAATTTCGTTATTGCTCGTACTTTATTGTTAATCTTAATTAATTAACATTTAAGTATACAGAAGTTTCATTTCATGTATCTAACATATAAGTAAAGCAGTTCTTATAGTATCCTGTTTCAAAACAGACCATGTTTCGGTGATCACTATGAACAGATGCTTCCTATTTTTTTACTTTGTAGTTTGCCCTTTAAATATAAAATAAACATTTTTTCCATAAATTTTGTGTATCCAGTTAATTTTACAGCTTATTTTCATTTATTTAATTTTTTAATCCAAAAGAATGCTTAAATTTATCAAAACCTTAGTAAAATATTCACAAGTTTTTCTTTTAATTTAAGAAACTTCTTTAATAAAAAGTAACGTTAATAATTAAGTACAAAAAATATTTTTTATTGCTAAAACTAACTTATCCTATATGATTTTCACTCTTGTAAATTTGTCTATCCTTCTCCTGATGCTTTTATTATATGTTAATTAGAAATTATACAAAATTCTTACATGAGAATCAATAGTTAACATGTTCTTTAACCTTGTTAGTTTCATAACAACTCCCCTTTACTAACTTTTTAATCCATTTTCGAATTGTGTAACAAACTCTTATTAAATAAAAGTATTCAGGGCGTAGTGTCTGATTAGCAGTTTATTTAAAACTATTTGAAAATCAGCATAACATTGTTAGTCGTCAACTCCAACTTAATTAAATAACTTTCAGACGCAAATAAGTGCAATCAGTTTGTTCCTAAACTTATTCAAAGGAAACTTTCGATTCGAACGTAACAATGGAAGGCATTTTGTATATTCCGAAGGGTCCTGAAACTTTCGTTACTCACTTTTCAAATGAATTACTTCAATTAAAGCTAATGAGCTTTATAAATTTAAATCATACTCTGAATGAGAAATGCTGTAATTATGTGAAGTGGATTTCGAGGGCAGTGGCGATCAATATAAAAAAGTCTTTGAATGAACTGTTTTCAAGTAATTAAGTTCAGTCTTTCGATATATTTCTGGCAGAGTTTGTGGAGCGTTATTTAAATTAATATCCATGAAGTTATTGGGTTTGTGTTAGCATGGGGAAAGAGTGATGCTGTTTTCGTGGAATTAGAAAATATTTTTCTTTAGCTTTTTATTATTTACTGTTAAAAGTTTTGCTTTAATTAAATGATGTAGTTTGCATCTACTAAAAGGATATTATGGCAAGTATCATTGAATGCATTTAAACTTAAGGATACATGTTTGAAGGTGGAATTCGCATTATTTTCATGGCCATATTACTGTTGATTCCTAGGCTAAACAAATAATAATTTGTTCACCTTTACAAAACGTGACTATTTACATTAAAAAACAATATTTTATCTGATAAACAAAGTACATAATTGAATTCATAAAATCAAACATTTCCGGGATATAAGGCCGTGTTCTATTTTTATTCGTATCAAACGTTTCGTCCCTCTCTGTGGAGGACATCATCAGTGAAAACATTATAAAAATTTTTGAAAACACAATAACAATAATGCAGCGTAGCAAAGCATGATTTACGACGGCTACTAGAAAGATAAAAGTTGAAGTAGAAGTGGAAATAAAAATACTATAGTGACCAATTAATTTTCATCTGGGCAAAATGATTTCGGCGAAATTTTCGAAGGGCCTTTCCTTCCCTTCGAAAATTTCGCCGTAATCATATGATCTCCCTTACATCCCCTTTAGTCCGAGAGTTTAACCGGAAAAACATAGTTTCGAAAATCATATAATTAGATTGGGCACTTCTTCATAAACAAAATTCGCAAAATTCGGCGCAAAGCGGTTGCCTTTATTAAATGGGGGGTAATCGAAATAGCCAAAAATTTCATCAAATTTAACCGGAAAAATGTAGTCATGGTTTTTACGTCATTCGAAAGCTTGCGACCCCCTGAATACAAATGTGCTGGTCAGCCGACCGAAAGCGGTTGCTTTCGAGAGGTCAGATCGGGTCAAAATAATCAAAAATTGTATCGAATTTAACCGGAAAAATGTAGTCATGGTTTTACGTCATTCGAAAGCTTGTGACCCCCTGAATACAAATATGCTGGTCAGCCGGCCGAAAGCGGTTACTTTCGAGTGGTCGGATCGGGTCAAAGTTGCAATTACCCTTTTCAAACCTATGTTAATCCCTTTTGGGGAAATTTCATTGTTGTCACTATGCTTTAATCAAGAGTCCAAGATGACGCTGATATTTTCTAAGTGGGTGATTTTCCCTTGGAGGGATTTTTCGGGAATTTTGGACACTATCTTCTACGTTTTCACCAATTTTCAGCGTGCTATTTTGAATTTCTACCAACATTTCCACCCAGCAAATAATTTATTCAATAAATATATAATTAAATTAAGCTTTTTATTTCAAATTTTTTGACGTTGTCGCTTAAAATTCACATTATTAACCAATTCGGGACAAAAACGAACTCAATCGGGCTCTTGGTTCAGTCGCTATACTTGAAAACGCAATCCAAGATGGCGGTGGTTTTTCCAAAATGGCGGATTTTCCCCAATACAGAATTTCTGGGAATTAAGGATATCAATAAGGACACTATCCTCTACATTTCCACCAATTTTCAGCCTGTTATATTGAATGTCCAGGTCAATATTACTGAGCGGATTGTTTAAATGTGGCGTGGTGAAAAGTATCATCTTTTCGCACTGCGCGCACAATATCTCTATAACTATTCAATCAAATTGTCCAAAACTTTTACAATATCTTTCATGCATATGTATCTTCAAATTAATGTACGGGTTTGAAATTTGGATCAATGCATTCTAATTTACAAGCAATTAAAATCAGTTTTTTTCTCAAAATTTGAAAATTTAACTTTGTAAATTTTTAGAACGGTGAAATAATTTAAATAAGTTTTTCGTTCTTCGTTAATTTAAAGATAAACGTCTTTTGAATGTTCATAAAAAATCGGAGGGGGAATATCATTTACTTTTTTTAAAAAGCTGCACGCAGTAAAAAAATGCCCTAAAAACACCAAGTACCTTAACCGATTTTTCAAAAACAAATTATTTCATAAAAATGTTTTATTGGATATTTTTTTAATAAAAATGTATTTGAGAAAAAATATCTCCAAGAAAATCTTTGAAATAAACATTTGCTAAAGAATTACATCATCCTTAAAAAACTAAGATATTTTTAGAAAGTTGGTCCCTGCAAGCATTTCTTTTATAAAAAAACAACTAGCTGTTATACCCGGCCTTGCACGGGTGGGGTGTATAAATTTATTTTTTAAAATATTTCTTAAAATACATTTATAATTTTGTAAATTAGCAATATTACAAATCATCCCGGTATCCCAGGCGCCTCTTTCCTATCCCAGTGTTCCCGGTAATCTTATCCCGTTGCCCGGTGATCATGGTAATTTTTCTAATCCCGGCTGCGTTCCCGGTAATTTTCCTATCTCAGTGTTTACGGTAATTTTTATATTCCGGTATTCTGGGTGTCTTTATGGTAAATTTCCTATCCCAGTGTTCTCGGTAATTTTTCCTTCCCGATGTTCTCGCTAATTTTCCAATCCCGGTGTTCTTGTCACTTTTTACAATTCCGATGTTTCTGATAATGTTTAATAATATCTTGGTGCCTTTATAAAATAACAAATTTGAAACCGTAGTAAAAAGTCTAGTGAACAAATTAAGAAATTTAAAACCAGTGTTTAAAACTAAAATAAAAGATCTAGTAAATGAAAAAGTCTAGTGATCTGTGTCTCATTTGAAACAATGTTTTATTTTTAACTCGTTGTATGACTGGTAAAACAGGTTTTCAAACACGGAAAAATAAGTGAAAAAAAGCAGGAAAAACGGGAAAAAAAGAATGAAGGACTGATTTTCTCTTTATAAATTATAGCCTATGTGTTATTCTGATGCATAAGCTACATTATGGTAAAATTTCATTAAAATCCATTCAGTAGTTTTTGCGTGAAAGAGTAACAAACATCCGGACAAACATTCACAATTATAATAGTAAGTAGGATGAACCGGATAACATAGGTTTGAATAGGGTTTTTGCAACTTTTACCAGATCTGAACACTCGAAAGTAACCGATTTAGGCCGGCTGACCAGCATATTTTTATTCAGGAGGTCACAAGCTTTCGAATGACGTAAAAACCATGACTACGTTTTTCCGGTTAAATTCGATGCAATTTTTGGCTATGATTACCCCCCATTTAATAAAGGCAACCGCTTTGCGCCGGCTGACCGAGCGAAATTTGTTTATTAAGAAGTGTCTAATCTAATTATGTGATCTTCGAAACTACAATGCAAAAAATTTCACAGTAATTTTACAGCAAAAATTGCTGGTAATATGGGTGCCAGCCATTTTTGCAGTGATTTTACAGCAATTTTGTAATTTTTGACTTTAACAGCAATTTTGAAAATTTAACAGCAATTCTTGTTTTTTACAGCAATTTTGTAATCTTACTGATTTTTGTGTTAACATTACAGAGATACTGTAATTATTCCGCAGAAAAACTAGAAAGCTATATGTTTCTCAGATATGTCTTGTTCTTTCATGTTTCTACAAGTATTCAAAATGTGGCATATTATGAACCACGGGAGGTACCGATCTACGAAGGTTATACATCCTTGTTTTAGAATAATCTGCCGGTTCTTACACCTCATCTAAATAATTTGACTCTTTTAGTGGTGAGCGTGAAAACAAAACAAAACATTGGTTGCCTGTTCGCAAGGATTCAAAAACTTTCAGAAATGAAAACCAGAATTTTCCAGGAAAGTGTTAAACTTAAACTGCTGTAAAAACTCATAAAAAGCATAAACGTTACTGGAATTTATGTGGAACTATACATAATTTGGGCTGTTATTTTATAACTATTTGTTTACATGTATTAAGCAACATTTTCGTTGATAGTTAGACATTTCTTAAAAAAAATAGCTGTTATATCTCCTGCTTTTTGTTCCATAATGTAAAAATTACTCCAAATGTTGCTATAGAGGTGCTGAATGATTTATTTAAGATTGGTATTTTTGAGGAATTTGAATTCATTTAATTTTAGTGATGATATAAAATTCTTACCAAATTAATAACTTTAGACATAAGTTAATGTTATACAGATTATAGTACTATTATCCTGAAAAAGGTAATGTCACATTTAAAAGCATTCAATAAACAAGAATTTCATTTTCTTTTAATATTTATTTTGATGACCAATTAAAGAATTACGGATATTGCAAGGAAAATTAATATGTATATTTAATTTAAACTATAGCAGGTGGCGCTTCAAATTTACAGCTAAAAAGGCAGTTTTTTGAGATTACAGCAAATGCGTAAAATATTAACAGCAGTTTTTGCTGTTAAATTTTTAGTTTTGTTTTGCAGTGTATGTTTTTCCGGTTAAACTCTCATGTAGCTAGGTGTCGGACTACTTGCACTGTTGCCAACAGGGTAAAAAACACAACGTACTTTTACTCGACTGCGCACTACCCTACTTTCCCCTATTACCACCTACTATTTTTATAACCGATAAACGAATAAAATTAATAATAACAGATTTTTCTACTTTTGCAACCTTTAATAATGAAATATACTTTTTGTGCTTTTCATCGTATCGTATAAACACTTCTAGTTTTTATAAACAAAATGGTATGAGGAAGCCTAAAATAAACTTATTGATATTAGTCTTGTGTCATAACGCACTTAATTTTGACAAAACTATTGTTAGACTTTTGGCAATAACTTCTCACTGAAAATACCCATTTAACGTATCGTATTGATTTACAAAACAGGCTTAGGCCTTACGTTCCATTAAGTAATTCAATTCTTGTATTTTATCCACTGCCTAATAGTTTTCATATGTTACCATAACAACCGTATGCATTATTTTATGATCGTTTCTGCTTCGAATTTTTTCCCCGCTTAATGGAAAATTTATTTATGGATAGTAAATGTCTAATGTTTTATCTTGGAAAATATATTTCAGTTTTGTTATAAAGTGCTTTGAGAAATAATCTTAATGGAGCTTTTTGCTTTTACTCGAGTTTTCTATAATAGTTACTAGAAAGGAATAACTTTTGGAAGCGTCTTTTACGATGTTGCAAGCAATATTAGATAAGACTTAATGACTTCTTTTTCTTTCTATTTTGTTGCTGTAACGTTCATTTCTTGTTTTAAGTTTAAACCGGATGTATGCATTAGTTAATTAACTTTAAAAATAAAAATGATTAGCTTCCACTTTAGTTAAAACGTTATATATAGTAAATCGTATTAAAATAGTCACGATGAATATTATAGAAAAAAATGTTCCAACAAGTAAAACAATCGCCTATTTCAAGACAAATATGGATGTTTGTCGTTATTTATTCGATTTAAAATAGTATTTAAATTTTAAATTGTTTTGTATATGTGCATTAAGGTGGCCCATTTTTCTATGGGAAAAAACAAAGTGTTATGAAATTGCCACGGCACCCCCTCAATTTTTTAGACCTACAGAGAAAACTATTTTGGCAAAGTTTGGGCTCTGTACCTTAATTAGAAAGCGATGCCAAAGAGGAGTGAAAAAGTCCAAATTCGAAGATTTTTATACAAAACAACTAAAAAACCAAAGATAAAACCCTCTCATTTTGTTCATGAGTTTTTATAAGAAACTACTAACGTTATAGATATAATGTTTTGTTTTGTATCACCTTTATTTTGGTTGTAGTAATTTTCTAATGTCCAAAGAACTCTTGTAAAGTTGTTTTTGCTGCATTTTTAAATAGCTAATAACTCTAGAACTATACAACTTAAAAAATGAAACCAGGCTCATTTTTTAGTAATTTCATTTATCTTTCATTCGGTGTGCATCATAACCACTTTTTACAAAAATTAAAAAAATGAGAAAAAAATTTAAAAAAATATTTTTTTGAAAAATTTTTATTAAGAAATTTTAAAGCTTTTAACTCCTAAAATAAGCCTTTCTATCAAATTTCAAGTTGAAAATAAAAACATTCATTGAGAAAAAAAATAAAAACCCTAAACACCCTCAAATAATACAACAAGAGCTATTAATTAACATGGAAAATTCCCCTCCTCTTTGGCATAGACCTCTAATTAGAATACAGAGTTGAAATTTTGGCTATGAGCTTCTATTTGCTGTTTAAAAAAGTAGAGGGTGCCCAGAACTCTACCTGAAAAAAGTTTTTTGGGACACCCTAATGTGCATGTAAATGTATTTTATTTCTACTAAAGAAAAATGCAAATTATTTGGATTGAAAAGATGTAGTCCTACTTCAATGATCACAAAGTACATACTTACTAGGTTATAAAAGATCATTTTTTTACCCAAACAGAATGATTAGGTGGGTCATTTTCCTATGTCGAAAAAAAATTTTACAAATTCTATCGGGCACAGCAAGAAAAAGGTGCCATATGGTCTCAAACTAACATGTGTGAAATATTATTCCATTATAATAACTCTTTTTGCCTCCGGATTGGCCTCAAATGGAACAAAAATATGTAATTTTTCATATTTTTAAAAAATTTTATAAATTAAATTTTTTGTTGATAATTATATAAAGCTCACAAATAAGGGTATTTAAAAGCAATTTTAATCATATTAGTCACATTTGCATTTTTAATACAAAAAACAACTTCCAAAGTGGCAATATAATGTATTACCATTAGGGTGTCCCGAAAAAACCGAAATTTTTCTGATTGCTTAGCGGTAGTGCGAAAAAGTTGTGAAATACCATCACTAAAAAGGGTGTGAAATATTAAAACTGTGGGTTGATATCTTCTGTTGCCTCACGAGGCCTAAAGTTCTGAAAATCGGACTAAAAATGACTAAATTTCAAAAAATCATAAAAAATTACGAATTTTAGCCATAGTTTTGGGGTTGCGTTTAAAAGGTACTATTATTAACCAACTTTAACTGCAAATAATTTCAAATTTTTAGGTTAATACCTTCTGTTGCCTCATCGGCTTTAAAATTTTGAAAATTAAGGCAAAATTTCGAAAAAACACAAAAAACACCAGGGTGTCCCAAAAAAACCATTTTGTTCAAAACCCTTGCTCCCCAGGGATTTTACCATTCCTTTTGGTCCCAAAAGACGCCTTGTGAAGTTTTATCTCCCCAGGTAAACTGTAGGGTTTGCCGGTAGGGCTCCTAAGTATCAAAAAAGTGAGAAAAATGACCATTTTTCAGAATTTTTGAAAATAAATTTTAAGTTTTATAATCTGATAAAACAGGTTCATGTGAGTTATTTAGGACGTATTTAGATGGATTTTATTTATTAACGTTTATTAACTGTACCCTTTAGAGCCTATATTGATGAGCACAGCGTCACTAAAAGTAGTACTTTTTACTCAAAAACTGTAGGGCTATAGGGTGCAGTTAATAAACGTAAGTAAATAAAATCCATCTAAATACGTCCTAAATAACTCACATGAACCCAGTTTTATCACATTATAAAACTTAAAATTTATTTTCAAAAATTCTGAAAAATGGTCATTTTTTTCTCACTTTTTTGAAACTTAGGGGTCCTACCGGCAAACCCTACAGTTTACCTGAGGAACTAAAACTTCACACGCGGTCCTTTGGGACCAAAACGAATGGGAAAATCCCTGGGGAGCAAGGTTTTTGAACAAAAGGTTTTTTTTGGGACACCCTGGTGTTTTCTGAGTTTTTTCGAAATGTTGCCTTAATTTTCCAAATTTTAAAGCCGATGAGGCTAAAGAAGGTATTAACCTAAAGTTTTGAAATTTTTTGCAGTTGAAGTTGGTTAATAACAGTACCTTTTAAATGCAACCCCAAAACTATGGCTAAAATTTGTAATTTTTTATGAATTTTTGAAATTTAGTCATTTTTAGTCCGATTTTCAGAACTTGAGGCCTCGTGAGGCAACAGAAGATATCAACCCACAGTTTTAATATTTCACACCCTTCTTAGTGATGGTAGTTCACATCTTTTCCGCACTACCGCTAAGTGATCAGAAAAATTTCGCTTTTTTCGGGACACCCTAATTACCATATTAACAAAACAGGCGTAGAATAGGAGGATCTTTTTACCAACAAACAGTGGATTGTCAGTGGCAGATTTTTAATTTTGGTGGATCAGATACATTTTCCCTCAATTATGACCAGTGTAAACCGATATTTTTAAATTTTAAAAGTAGAAATAGATGTATCATAAATGTAGCGCTTTCAAAATTCGGCGGACTGTTATTTCATTGGCTGGTCTTGGGAACAAAATGTGATCACATAAAATATGTTAAATAAATGTCTACTAATGGATAGTTTGTTTATAGGCAATAACAATATCATGATGAGATTCGCCTCTTTAATTATTTACCTAATTTTTTCTATAGCAATAGACTAATACCCAGGCCCATAAATTACACTTCTTTAGAGGGAAGATTGACTCCAAATAGCTTCTTAGCCATTCCCTTATGCGTTCATAAAAGTTTAAATATAGCAAATTTAACTGTCTAAAATAAATACAAGTAAGTTCTAAAAATTAATGTAGCTAATTTAAAAATTTTGAGGATAATACTGAGCTTTGAGCTGAAAACGCTGATCTACCGCTCTTCTTAAGAAAATATTTCAAAATTTGACTCTCAAAATATGTTTTTAACATTAAGGACTCCTATGAGGACATATCCCTAATATGTCACTGAAATTTCAAAGAAATCTTCAACCTTTAAATATTATCCAAATATCCTCCGAGGGTTGAAATTTTATGACCCACAAAAGGTACCCACCTTCTGACATATCCATTTTTATTAAATTTAATGTTTTTACCATCCTACTCAACCGGGAATAAGGATTTCGCACATTTTTATGATCCCTGAAAGAAATATTTGATTGTCAGTTCTAATCATTGAGATACTTCAAAATATGTTGTATTACAACTCAAGTATTTCAACTAATTATTTTATAGTCTTCAAGGAGGATTTTTAAACCATTTTACACGTTTACATTCATGACAGATTCGTCCAATCAAGGTAAAAGCCCGATTTTTTGCCCATTTTTACATGAAATTACTATATTAATCGAAACTTTGACGTCAATCCGGAGGCAAAAAGAATTATCGTAATGGAATAATATTTCACTCATTTTAGTTTGAGACCATTTGCACCTTTTTGTCGCTGTGTCCCTGGGAAAATGCAAAAAAAAATACTTTTGACCCACCCTAATGATTATCCTTTTATTTAACGTAAAAAATATATTCTTTTTAAGATAAAATCATCCTTCATGTATATAACTTTTTATATTTTGTGGAAACGGCCTTGGAGTAGTGGTAACTTTAGCACGTTTAGCAAGTTTATATTTAAAAGATAGATTTACTAAATACAAAATTAATAGAGAGGATAGAATCGCAGTCAAAAGTAATTCCAGTCAGCAACGGATTAAGGTAAAAGACTGGGTTGGGAGGCCTTTTTTTAAATATTAACTAAATAATTATTTAATTCCTATTTTCTGAGAGCTATGTTCTAAAACAAGGAAAATCATTCCAAAAAGAATTTTAAAAAAATTATTTTTTAAAATATTTAGAAATTTCAATGAAAATAAGGCTAAAATTTCAACTTGCGCCAACAACTCCTGAGAATGTCCTTTGATAGGTACAAATAAAATATTTGCAGGATTTTGAGCCTAAGACACTAATCTGTGTCACTATCTACAAAAAATCTGAAATTTTCAAAATAGAAAAGAAATACAGGAACTTGAAATCGAAAAAAGTAAAAATTCATGAAAAAAACTACTTAAATCAAGTTTACACACTTTAAAAAATACCTTAATTCAAATATTTTTCTTAGATTGTAGAAGATAACATGCGTTATAATATAAAGAGTGAAATAAAACAAAAAGCATGCGAATATTTTAAGTAGTTTAAGAGTAATCACTGTTACCGTGATCCAAAGTATTCAAAAATGTCATTCTTCAGAAAAAGGCTTTAAAGCTTAAAATTGTATGTTAATCCTCGTATTACCCGGTACTAAAACAGCTGTAACTTGTGTTCTAGATTACTCAGAGTTTAAAGTAAGGTAGTTTTAGAAAGCTTATTAAACAGGCTATAAAATAAAACAATAAAACGAAATTCGATATTTTTGGCGAAAATGACGATTTCAACCCAGTGCCCTCCCCAATTTTGTGGGAGGGGCGGATACAGGGCCGGATTACCAAATAGGCAATGTAGGCAACTGCCTAGGGGCCCATTATCAGCTAGGGCCCCCAAGCCTAGATAATATTTTGAAACGTAATGAGTTAAAATTTAATCTGAAGATTTTTATGTGGGTCCGGTTCTAAAAAGGGACAGGGATCCATGAAGAGATCTAAATAGTTCAGAGAAGCACCTCTAAAAATGAGTTAAAATACTTCTTTTACTGGTAAAATTTCAAAAAACTTTCTGGGGAAGTTCCCTCAACCCCCTCCTTCAAAATTTTGGGATTTTTCTAAATCCTGTTTTACTCTTGAAAATTCTGAAAGAAAGATCCTCTTCGGGTGTATTCCAATAGACTTCTAAATGAATTAAAACACTGCCCCTTTAAAGGTTAAATTTCAAAAATAATTCTGAGAACATTTTGGAGTCAAGAATACTTGCATTGAGGCCAAATAGGTCTCCTATACTCTATTCTTAAAAAAACTATGGCCATAACACTAGAAAAAATTCGTCATGAATATTTTTTCGAGCAGAATCGCTCCCCTCCTTAAAAGTTGCACTAATCCGTGCCTGAGTAAAAGTGCAATTATGAATAAAATTGCGGTACAGTGGGAAAAACATTCTAGGAGGGAAAAGGTAAGAAAAAGGCCCCGAGACTTGCAGTGCCTAGGGGCCCCGACATTGTTAATCCGACCCTGGGCGGATAGATAGAATATTCCATTTGCAGTAAGGCCTCCCTGGGAGATAAAATATTTTCAAATGATATCTTTAAAACTAGCACTGGTAAATAATAAATAAATACAAATAAAATTTATAATAAACTTTACAATAAATTTACAAACAAAGTAAACAAATGAAAAACAAATTACAAATTAGTCCAGGCAACGAATGCTCGAAAAAAGAAATAGAGAGAAATTCTAGGGTCAGAATTTTTGACTTCGTAACTTTGTTTGGACTAGTTAGGAGGTGAACATATCAAAAGTCCCCGCCCGTAGCCCATAAGCCGGAGGGAGGAAGGATGTTCGAGAATCTCATTTTTCAGTTTTTGGCTTATTACTTTTACAAAATGCATCCCCACGAAAAAGTTTCATATATCTCTTTTAAAGTAGATAAAATTTGCAACAATTTAAGACCATTTCCAGATTTATACGTCCAATTGATCCTGAGTTATGTCTCCTCAAAAATGGGGAAAATTCGAACATTTGAGTTAAAGTCGTCTTTAAAGCAATTTATTGGCGATATTACCCATCTAAGAGGAAAGTAAAGTCTATTAACTTATATAATGCAGTTATTTAGCTTTCATTTATGCCCTGAACCAAGTCCGTGAGATCAATAGTTCTCACGCTATCTTAAAAAACAAAAATTGGGAAAATGAGATTTTCAAAGTATAGTCCAGTCAAATTGTATTTATTTTGGGCAATATTTGGGGTAGGAGATATTTTTCGCTTTCTGTAAGTTTTTCGGGGTGCTGAATCCGAATCTGAGGTTTCCGAACAAAATTTCGTGACGGAACAGGGTGAAAATTCGAAAAAATAATAAAATTCACACTTTTTATTCGTTTTCTGCCCGTAGAACATAACCTTTGCGATTCTGAGTAAAACAGTCAGCATAAAAATGAAGAAGAAAAAACAAGCTACAAAAAAGTCAAATACAACTTTGCTCTCAGATGAAGGGTTCAGACGCTATAGAAAGCTGAATTTTGTGATGTTTCCGTTCGAATAGCGGAAAAACCAAAAAACGACATTCCTATCACCGAAAAGCGGTCTCTTTTGGAACAGGATACTATGAGACCTTATTTAATTATACGCTAAGTACATGAAATCAAACTTCTGCATACTTAAATTACATAAAATTAAATTTTATGCACCTATTTTTATTATTCATGTATACATACGTATTATTAATGAGCTATGCTATAACAATGGCATATTGCAAAAATATCCAAATTTCGTTATTGCTCGTATTTCATTGTTAAGCTTAATTAATTATTTAATTAACATTAAAGTATGCAGAAGTTTCATTTCATATACCTAACATATAAGCAAAGCAGTTCTTATAGTATCCTGTTCCGAAACAGACCGCTTTTCGGTGATAGGAGTGACGTTTTTTGGTTTTTCCGCTATTCGAAAAAGAACGTACCAATATTCAGCGTTCTCTACACTGTAAAAAAATCCTGTAAAAAACAGAAAATTTCTGGCAGCAAAAGTTACCAGAAAAGTTTTGTAAGCAGAAAAATATTGTAAACAGAAAAAAAGCTGTAACCTACAGGTAAATGTTGTAAACAAAAACTTTCTGAGCTGTTTCTTTTATTTTAATAAAATAATAACTGGGGATAGAACCCACGACCTACCGCATGCTAAGCATGCACGCTACCACTGCTCCAACGAGGATTCAGTAAAAGTAGAAATTATCCGAAGATCTTTCTTTCTCCACGAACTGAAACTTGTATTTGGCTCCAAAGTGTGTTGGGTGTTGCCAATAGCTGTATTCGTTTTTGCATCAGAAAGTTTCTGTTTAAGTCACTGAGCTATAAAACAAACTGGAGTGACAACCTCCGATATTATAACAAGCGACCAAACGTGCCGGCGCGGAAGGTTAAATTGCCCCGATTGCTCGCAGCAATCGGGGCATTTGGGGCTAGAAGCAATCGGGGCAATCCCCGCATGACCATCTTTTATTCCGCCCATGCCTGTTTTTTAAAACATTATGAGCAAAATTTAGAATGGTCGTTTCATTTCGTGTATACAACTGTGCTAACAGATGGAGAAATTTAAAAGAAGATGGAAATCCTTTCCGTGGTGTGATACGGTTTCAGCATGCTCACTAGTCACTCCAGTTTGTTTTATAGCTCAGTGGTTTAAGTACAGATAAGCTAAAAAACTAGAAAAAAGCTGTTTTTTTACATAAATAAATAGAAGTGCGGTGGGAATGTTACATGACAGAATATCCCTGTAAACATAAAGTCATTTTTATTGAAACTTTCTGTTTTTCTACAGTTATTTTACAGTTACAGTTACAGTTATTACAGTTACAGTGTAGCGTCTGAACCCTTCATCTGAGAGAAAAGTTGTACTTGACTTTATTGTAGCTTGTTTTTTCTTCTTTATTTTTATACTGACTGTTTTACTCAGCATCGCAAAGGTTATGTTTTTGTCATTTTTTCGAATTTTTACCATGTTCCGTCACGAAATTTTGTTCGGAAACCTCAGATTCGGATTCAGCACCCCAAAAAACATACAGAAAGCGAAAAATATCTTCTACCCCAGATTTTGCCCAGAATAAATACAATTTGTCTGGACTATACTGGGGAAAATCTCATATTTTCAAATTTTTGTTTTTTTAAGATAGCGTGAGAACTATTGATCTCACAGACTTGGTTCAGGGCATAAATGAAAGCTAAATAAGTGCAGTATAAGTCTACAGACTTTACTGCACTATATATTATAGACTATATTTACTATTATTTATTATAGACTATAATATATAGATATAAATTGATGAAAACTTCCACGACCTGAAGATACATTTATCACTGAGGATGCTCTCCGAAGCTGAGAGCGAAACGTTTGGAAATTCCATTCAAACACGGCCATCTATCCCGGAAAATCAAATAAATATAATATATAGACTTTACTTTCCTCTTAGATGGGTAATATAGCCAATAAATTGCTTTAAAGACGAATTTAACTCAAATGTTCGAATTTTCCCCATTTTTGAGGAGATGTAACTCAGGATCAATTGGACGTATACAACTGAAATTAGTCTTAAATTTTTGCAAATTTTATCTTCTTTAAAAGAGGTAATTGAAACGTTTTCGTGGGGATGCCTTTTTGTAAGAGTAATAAGCCAAAAACTAAAAAATTAGACTTTCGAACACCCCTCCTCCCTCCGGCTTAAGGGCTACGGGCAGGGACTTTTGATATGTTCACCTCCTAACTAGTCCAAACAAAGTTACGAAGTCAAAATTTGTGACCCTATAATTTCCCTCTATATCTTTTCGTTGCCTGGGCTAATAAGCAACCAAGGAGTCATAGACCCATTCAGGTGGCCAGTTAAGATTGATTTAAAATTTAAATACAGAAAATAAGAAAAATAATAAGAAAACACACACAATAAATAAATTAAAAATATACATAATACATTAATTAATAAGCAGGAATTAACATATGATACTATTTTACGGATATTGAAGGTGGGATGCTGTAGGGAGAGCTTCACATATTTACATAATGAGCATATTAATTATAATTATTGTTCAATGTTAACTAATAAATATTTTTAATAGTTTTTTTTCAAAAATTAAGTGGATCTTTAAATGATTTGGCAAGCAGTTAAATAATTTTGGTGATAAATAAACATAACTTTTTCGTGGTTAAATGGTGGTGTGCCCCAGGGATCCATCTTAGGACCCTTATTATTTTTAATTTTTATTAATGATTTTTGTCAGTTAAATTTAGGTTGTGATATTATTACTTTTGCGGATGATACCGTTCTTTTGTTTGCAGCTGATAACTATCTTGATTTGTTTAAAAAAATGGAAATAGCACTTCATAAAGCAAATACTTGGTTTGGTAAAAATCTTCTTAAGTTAAATGTATCTAAAACTAAGTTTATTGTATTTAATTTATTTTCAAATGAATCTACTGTTGATAGTTTAAAATTACATGAAGCTACATGTAATATGTTTTGTAATGACTTACCTTGCAATAGCATTGAGCGGGTTGACTCTATAAAGTATTTAGGGCTTCATTTCAATAGTAATTTAAAATGGAAGACTCACACTAACTATTTATTAAATAAATTACGATTTATTAATTTCAAATTATTTAAACTTAAGCATATCATCGACCATAGGTTTTTATGCACTTTATATTTTTCTTGGGTCCAATCTATAATTAGCTGTGGTATAACTTGTTATGCTTCTGACTACTTAAGTAATATTAGACCTTTAATCCAAATACAAACTAAAATTTTATCTCATATAAATTGTAATTATTTAACTAGGCCCATTTTGAACGTACGTGAACTCTTCGTATTCCGCTTACTTCTTTTTATTTTTAATAACAAATCTTTTTATCAAATTAAAACCAGTAACTTTGAAATAAGGAATACAAAAGGAAATTATTTTATACCTAAAACTAACAAAGAAATATTACATAAATCTCATGTATTTTTAGGACCTTATCTATTTAATAAATTAAAAGAAAATCTTAAAACAACTAACAATAAACTTGAATTTAAATGCGGCATATATAAATTTTTAGGCGAGCAAATAAATACAGAAGCATTATTTCATATTTTACAATAGAGTCAGTCCAGCTTTTGTTGCAATTTTTTTTTATTAATTTCTATAGGTATCAAGGACGAGCCTTAGGCTCATGTGATACCACATATTTATTTTCTCTCTTTGTTGTTTCGTTGTGTGTTTATTACTTTTATATATTTTAATGCTCTTTGTATGTTTTGTTTTTCTGTCTTTGTCGTTTTTCTGTCCTTGTCTTTGTCCAATAAATTTGAATTTGAATTTAGAATTTAGAAAAATTTCTTTTCTTGCTTTGGGGATTTTGTAGGTATTTGTAGAGCATAGATTATAATTTGGATTTCTGATTTCAATCAAGTTATTATGGGAATAAAAATAAATTACTGTTTTATAGAAAAATGAGTGCCTTTTAGGTAGAATATTTAGATTTTGATATGAATTTAAAGTGGAAGTGTGGTTGCTGCTTAGAAATTTTACTATTTTATTTTGGATTTTTATTACAGGATTAATATTACTTGAATAGTCTCCTGCTCAGATTACAATACCACAGCAAATTATTGAGTTTACCCATGAATTATATGACTGCAACAGGAAACTCTTGCGGATAACTTTTTTAAGTGGTAAAGTTTATATGGTAATATTTATTCGTCAAGTAGTTTACGTGAGTTTTCCATTTTAGATTAGAGTCAACATTTAAACCTAGATACTTAAATAGTTGATGTTTGTTGAAGAGGAAGACAATTGCAAGTTGAATCATTGCATTCATTTAAGGGAAGATGAAGTGAGAGTGGATAGGATTGACCTTTAATGCAGAAGTTAATATACTTGGTCTTTATTAATTGATAATTTACTTGCAATAAACCATCATTTAATTATTAAAAGGTCATCATTATTTTGTTTAGTTAAAACATTATTATTTGTACAGGAGTATAGTAGAATCACTGTGTCATCGGCATATGTAATTATTTTTCCATTCAATTTTAAATTACAAACACCATTAATAAAGATAAAAGAGTCCAAGGATGGGACTCTGAAGAACTCCAGGTATTGTTTTTATTTATTTATTGATTCATACACCATACAGATTAAAAAATCCCTTTAAATGGTAGGTCAATATAAAACACACTCAGTGAAATATAAAATAATACAAGTACAATATAAAATACACACAATACAAACACACAAATTAAAGATAAATATAAATTGAAAGAAAATATTTTTAAAGTTGAACAAAATTATCATAGAAAATATCGCTGCGATAGGGTAAGCTATTTCCTATTTTAATAAACAAAATGTGTTGAGAATTTTACTTTTTCTGTTGTTTAAGCTGACAAATAGTTTTCTATTTTTTTAAATGAGAAATGAACCAATCAAGAGCTATTCCACGAATGCCAATTGAATACATCAGTTTACAATTTCAGTCATAACAGTAACATGATCTTTGGATACTATTTTAAGAATTTTGGATGTTATAAAATCAAAACCAGAAGATTTTTTATCATTAAGCCTTGAGAATACATTTTTAATTTCCAAAATACTAGTTTGATTCCATGAGATAGAAAGAGTTTCTTTGACTAGTTAAGTATATTTTATAGTCGCAAATACAAGTGGAAACATGGGTGCCCATACCAATGAAGAGGTCATTTATTTTATCAATAATCTGATTATTATTATCAAGTAAAGGTTTTTTTACTTTGTTTGTTGATATTAGTGATATTGATGACAACCCCCTATTTTGACATTTTGACACTTTAAAAATTCAGATAAGTAGTAATTACGTTTAGAAATTTTGATTTTTACTTTTAGGTCTTTTTGAAAATCTTTATTGGTTCGCTCACGAATAGGATCGAAAGGATACTTGTAATGCTTTTTATAAAGCTTTTCTTTAATTTCGATTGATTTAACTAAAATATAAAATATGTTTAAAAATACCAGTGGCGTATTTAGAAAAGTATTTCGTAAGGGGCCCAAAAATATTTGTCAGTCCCTTCCATACGCATTTAATATGTTTAATGTAGTATTTCAATTAATTTTTAGGTAGAATTTGCGTCCGAGACAACTTAGTATTAGAGAAGTGGTTGCTAATAAAGGTCAAGTATCAAAGGGGGGTCTGGGTAGGCGGTAGGGGGATCTCCCCCAGAAAATTTTTTGAAATTTGACCCACACTTAAAACGGAGTTTGAACTGTTTTTTTGATTTTTTGATGAAGTTTCAGTTTTTTTTATAAATATCATCTGGTGCGTTACAGATGGGCTTCGCCAGTCCATTTTTAAAGAAGATTATTCTGGTGTGTTACAGATGGGCTTCGCCAGTCCCATTTATAAAAAAAAATTCTTCTGGTGTGTTACAGATGGGCTTCGCCCGTCTAAATGTGGAAATAGTTTAATAAAGGAGCCACTTTTATGTTTATGCTACAACAATGGATTTTACAACAATTACTGCAACAATTGAGAATATGCCTACAACAATTAATGTTACATCTTCTCTTGTTATATTTATAGGCTTACCATACGTCCGGGATTACCCCGGACAGTCCGGGGTTCTTAGAGCTGTCCGGAGAAATGTCCTGGGACGCTAAATGTCCGGGGTTTCATACATTTAAGATTTCCCAGACATTTTTATGAAAAAATCCTAATCAAACTATTTAAAATTGCGTTTTTTTACGTTTTCTAACGTCTGTATTTACTTCAGAAAACATACTTTCAGTGAATTGTCTGATAAAAATTAAGTCAATCAAACAATTTTTGAAAAAGTAATGTTAAATGAAAAAATAAAATTTTTTATTTTTGTTTAATGTATATTAGTTTGAAAAGTTTTTAATTTTTGGGGATTTGATATGGCACTTATAAAAAATTTCAAAAATATGTCCTGGGTTGGACCCGAGAAAATATGGTAAGCCTATATATTTACAACAATGTGGTTTTCCCTGAAGTTAGGCATGAAATATGGGTTTTTAAGCATAAAATTGACCAAAAAAGTTGTTGGAACGCTTCGATTTTAAATTATTTTTATTCAGAAACCTTCCTTGGAGCGAGTAGATCAACGTGGTATAGTTTAATAGTTAATGTAGGTTCGAAAAGTTTAAAACTATAAAGGACATACATACAGACAGACAGACAGACATTCATTTTTGTATATATAGATTTCCAACATCAAAATAACTGTAAAAAGCTTATGGTAGTTGGGGACCAAACTTCCCCCTGCCCTAACTTTAACCCAGCTCGTTTTGGGTGTAATCAGTAAGTGACGATTCAGAAATAAAGGGGGCTTGGTACACTTTAACGTCACGCAAAACACGCAAATAACACAAAAAGAGAAGTAAAATAGCCAACAAGAATACAAATAGCATAACCCATAACTTATCGATTCGATCTCGATTTTCAATTTCGATTTTTTATCAATGTCCGCTTAGAACACGATTTTTAGATGTATGCTCACAACACGACAGCTGAAACATAATATTGTAACAGATCAATGGGATGCGTACTTATTATTCAATAGTTTGTTTACTTACCTTGCATCCTATCAATTAAAAGTATCATCTCACGCAACCAATAATCATGTGCTGGACTAATGATTCGAGTTACTACTATAACATCTTCCGTTTGACCAGTTATTGCACATATGCATTTATGAGTTCCTTATCCATATATTATATATGTTACGGGTTACGGGAAATGTGTGAAATCGGGTATTATTAATAATGCCCGAAAGTGGAAGAGGGCAATATGATAAAGTCAATGGCATTTATCAATGAAATTTATCACTTTGCCCGCCTCCACCTCTGGGTATTATTAATAATGCCCAATTAATAACTTTGCCCGTAACATATATATCTATATACACACAATACACATATAAGTATCAATAAACATTAAAAAGAAAACAACTTTAATCAGGTTTAGTTTATAAATATAACAAACGGAAATGTAAAACGTATTATTAAATGTTATTACTGATTAAAAATCCTTCGTTTCATCTTGTTTAATTAGAGCTTAGAATTTTGTTATTAATGTGATTTCTTTATAATGTGGAGCATTTATTAATTATATTCCATCCAAAGTATTTTGATTTTCATAATTTAATTTCAAAATTATTTAATTAAAAAGAGACTATTCATTTATGATTTCATGAAAGATGAAATCAAAGTTTTCAATTTGTCATAAGTAATTAATATTTGTCTCTTCCTTAAAATTTAATTTCAATTCTTCTCCTCATTAATTTGTAAGGAATTAAAGTGTAAGGGATTTACTTATGATTTGAGAAATATGATATTGTATTTTAAAAACAATTTATTAAAATTTCTATAAATTAAGGAGGATAAAAATAATACAATTTACACATGCCTGACCTTTGAATGTTTAAAAATTTAATTTAAAATATGAATATTTTATCTGTACAACGAATATAACATTGTATCCGTTTTTTAATGAACTAAATAGAAATTTTAGTTTAATTAATTTGATATGAATTATTACAAGCGTATAATGAATTAGTTTTACTTATTTTGATGTGATTAAAATTTTTAATTATGTTCTTATTGAATGAGGGTATTAATTTTTATTTGATTTAAATTTTAAAACATATTTTGGTGTAGTTTTAATGGCAAATAATTCTGCACGCATGACAAATAAACTTCCTACTATTACCACATGGTATCATACTACAGGAAAAACATTGTTTTTAGATATTGGATCTATTCAAAATGGATAAAAATGTGAGAAAAAAACCATTTCAATTATGAATTAAAAAAAACTTCTTCTTCAAAAATTTAATCAAAGTAAAATATTGAATATTTTTTTAGTGATTTAAAGGACTGAATTGTAATTTAATATAATTTAGTATTACCTCATTCTATTTCTTTCAAATGTTTATAATTTACTTCGTAATATATCATTGTTTAATAATATTGATTATAATACTTATACATTGAATTTTATTTAGATTCTTCATTATTGTTCTAGATAGGATTTTGATATGTTTACAAACTTTATAAAAAATATTTTATTTTAAAGAAATACTCTTTGATTAAGAAAATTAAATAAGCAGAAATCTAATAATCCAGAATAATCCAGAAAACAACTAAAATTGGTTTACAATAACTTTTCCAAAAACGAAATTTAGAAAAATATTTTGAACTAGGGTCACTTGGGGTAAGTGGGACCCCTTTTTGGCCTAGTACATTTTTGGAGGTTCATAGAAAAAATTTGAAAGGGTTTATTTTGTACTTGTTGACAAATTTCGTTAGAGTCTATCGATAAACAAAAATTTATCAGTAGTTTCTAAATTAAAGCTTTATATTTTTCTTAACTGGTCTTTTTATCAAAAATGAGATGGGTGACCCACTTACCCCAAGAGATGGGGTAAGTGGGTCACCCCCTCTTTATTTATATTTAAAGCAAGCAAAACTTAAGAGGAAGTAAGTGGGTATTACTTAAAAAAGTACAGTAAATTTCAATATAAAATTTTTTATTCTAACTGTGTCCATGAGTGAGAAATATACTCACATCAAAATCAATATGACAAGGCAAGAATAGAATGAAAAGCAAAATAAGTATTTTAAAGAATGTTTTGAAAGGCCAAAGGGATATGTTTTACTTTAGCATATAAAATAGTGTTTAAAGAACATAATAAGGTTGTTTAAGATTTATTTTGGCACTGTAATACACATTGTAAGATAAAAAAGAAATCATACACACTAAATGAGAATGAATACTATTGATGAGATATTTCACTTTACTCACCATAACTTAAATTAAAACCGAAATCTGATATAAAATGTCGATCAAATTATTTATAAATTTTAATGAATTTTGAAGTGGTGAGTAAAAGGTCTTCTACTTGCTACTATAAATCGAAATTTTCTGAAAATATTGGGGGAAATTGTCCCTATAATCCCCCCAAAATCCGCCCATGTCTTCAGTTGTAGTTCCTTTATCATATGGGACCCTCTAAAACCACTTATATCATAATAAAGGGTCCCACTTACCCCACACTGAGGGGTCCCACTTACCCCAACCATGCTAAAACTATGGGGTAAGTGGGACCCCCCTGTTAAACACTTCAAAATTAAAAATTTTGACAAATTTCAAATTGCCGTATGTAATTTAGATCAAACTCTGCAAAACAGTTCAATAAACATTAAAATGTAATGAAAACTTACCTGGAAATACTTCTTTGAAAAATACGTCTTGAACTCTCCAAAAAATCCATTCTGGGAATGTATTTTAAATTAGTTCTATAATCTTAAAAATAAATTAAACAAATCTCAAATATATGCAATACTCATCGGTGTGACAAGCTGCAACATAATCAATGCGAGTAAGTGTGAAATTTCCTGTAATATTATAGTTTTAGGGGGGTGACCCACTTACCCCAGTGACCCACTTACCCCAAGTAACCCTATATTCCTTTTCTTATATAAAACAAAACATAATTTACTTTCTTAAAATTAACTTTATATTAGCCTTCAAAACTCGTTGCAAGGATTTCAGCAGTATACCAAATACTTAGATCGAATCATAATGGATTAAATTATATTCTGTACCTCAGTACCAAAAGGTTCTATCGCTTAGTTTCTCCAGTAGAGGAGTAAAACCTAATAAAATATTATAGATCTTAGTTTGAATTTTCCTTATTTGCTTAATTTTTATGTATAAATTTTGGATAAACTAAGCGATAGTACCTTTTGGTACTGAGATACAGAATATAATTTAATTCAGAGCGAAGTTGAGCTGTTCTCAAAGAGCAATCAAAAGTGACGTCAGGACTACTATCACACGTCAAAAGTTAGAACTTCTCTGGCATTATGAGTCGAGGTGGCCATGCCATCACCAGGTTGGCCTCATAACTCGGGTGTGTGACGTCAAACGTAGAGCGAAATCAGTGCATTTGCAATGTTAAGTGTAGGGAGTATGAAAACTTACTTTAAAGGGAAATTCGAATCCATACTTCGAATCCAAAGGGAATCGAAATATCTTTTGTATCTTTAAGGGATTTACACCATATCTCATCAGGAAATCGGCAATTATCCTCCCATCCAATAATGAAGAAAATGGAAACGACTCCCCCTTAAGGGCAGATATACTCCCTAAATGAGCTAGTTTTCATTTGGGGGGCATTTTATGGGGTTGTTTATTGTTTTTTCTCTGCCCGATTCCGGGTAACTGGTGATTTCCTGATGAGATACAGATGTAAATCCGTAGCTGACGTTAACCTAACTTAAGCCTTGAAGAGTTACGAAAAGCGAGGAGTTAAAAAAGTAAGTTTTTATGCTCCACACACTTAGTATTGCAAATTCACGGATTTCTCTAGACACTTGACGCCACACGCCCAAGTTGAAAAGCCATTTTTTTATAAGGCTCTTGCGGTGTCAGTCATCAACGAACTTGAGTTGTCTGTATTCTCCTCAACGCAAGTCCTGGCCGTGAAAGGGAGGCGGATACTCCATCCAACCTCCCTCCTCTAACCCCGATCTCCGCATCCCGAACCTCCCGATCCCGTTTGGCGAACTCCGTTGGCGGGAGACTCCTCCGGGCCGCCAAGGAGCGATCCTCGGGAAAAATCCCGGCAACCCTCGGCATCGACAATCCCCTCTGCCCGGAAAACAATCCCCCATTCAGTGGAAAGCCAAGCAAACCGATCATTAGAGATCTGTCACACGTTTAAAACCCTGATTAGCGCGGCTAATTCGACGGTCCGCCATTTTTTCCCGCGCTTTTGTCTCTCTCTCTATCTCTCTCTCTTGCGGCTATTTACTACCACTTCCACTCACTCGCGCGACCAACCTTCGGCAAAAGAAGAAGAGGCGAGTTGAGTATTACCGGCGGGAATAGTGTTTCAACCTGTTGGCTGCGGATGCTTTGTTGTTTGTTCCGGCCGCCGGCTGCAGACGAGATTTTTTTGGCGGGAAAAAGGAGAGGGGATTCCGGAGAACGTTTTTTTCCTCTCTCTCTCTCTCTGGATAAGGATATTTTACAGGGTGGATTTTTCGGAAATCGCCGGAAGAATTTCTTAGATCTGTATATTCTTATCCGGAAAGTGATCGTCCTTTTTCCGAGTGTTTTTTTCTGTCGGCGCTTTTGCGGCTAGTGGGAGAAGTTTAGAATGTTTCCCATCACCTGTCGCTTGATGATAAATTGTTACCAAGGAAACTGCCGATTCGCTAGATTGTTTTTTCTACGGACATAAAAAACTGCCATTCGCGTCAATTAAAATTACAGATTGTGCAGATTGCATTTATTTTTTAATTTTTATTTTATTAGATTTTAATTCCATTTGAAATACTATTAATTTTGAAACTGAAACTTCATTGGAATAACATTGAACACTCATGCTTGATTGAGGAAGATAGTGAAAAAAGCATTCGATTAAATTTGAATCGAATACAAGATTGTGAACTGATTTAATTTTTTTAAATTGTGCTTGCTACTTAGAAAACATCCTCGTTGACAGTACTTTATTGACATTTTTGATGACGGTCATTATTTGACTGATAATTAACTCGGAAAAACTGTGAAACCAGGAAATTACTTTTAACAGATTTCAAGGAACAGTACTTCTCCCAGCGTACATAAATTCTTCAACTATGGCGCATATGTACGATTCCTACATGTATAAGGTAAGTTTTTTTTTCTATTATTGTGGGTAATTAACTATTTACAGTAAAGTTTTTTTTTAAATATCAGATTAAAATATATGAAACACGAAATGTTTTTTTCTTTAGTTTTTTTTTATATATAACCACGTTTTGAACTTATACATTTGTGACAACAATTAAATTTTATGTGCTTAATGAATTTTTTTTTATTTTTTCACGTTTTCGAAAATGAAACCCCTTTGACACTAATATTCCAACTAAGAGAATTCTACACGTTTTAATGAATTCATGTTGTACATTGGAAAGCATTATTTAATGCAATCTTAAAACTGAATGTTTTTCATATCGAATCCTTCTTGATTGTTCTGTTCTTAATTAATGCAGTTTTCATTGCTAAGTTTGTTGAATTTTTGAAATACTTACTTGTTTGTATTACCTTGTACACCACAGTGTATACTCAAGTGTTTTGCGATAAACTAATGTTTGGCCTTTTAAAATAATGATGTGGATAATAGTTCATCAAATAAGGTGTAGAATACTTAACTTCTTCTTTTTATAAATCGAACGATATCTTTAACACCTTTATGTTTGATTGACTAGTGAACTGAAATACTAGTGTAGAAGCGACTTTGTAATTTGTTGTAGAATATCACTCGCCTTCTTTTTTACTCTCGTCATGTGGAGTTTAAACTTGTTCCTTCCGTTTTAAAAGCGTAATTTTTTTCATCGAAGGAACTGAACTATAATTTTAACTTTTCATAACATACGATTTCGGTTTCTTACAGTCACACAACAGCGTGTGTTATGATGATGTATTAACACGGGAAAGAAAACAAGCTGCGTAAACTCTTCCCCCATCTTTTCTCCCCTGGAAGCGTTTTTAAACTCTCTCACAAAAGAGCACAGTGGTATCTTTCCGAATCAATACACTCACACGCGGAGGCTTTTAAGTTAGTTATTTTCTCCTCCATTGTTATTATTTCGCTGTTTTAAATTGCAAAAGCATCTCTGCAACATATGCTTTTCCTTCCTACTTCTACAACTCTGTAGGGCTTGTGTTCTCCCCCTTTCTCTGGATACATATATTGTAGCAAATCGATAGAGGAGAAGAAGAGAGAGAGAGAATGCATAGCTCTCTCTGGCAGTGTGTGTTATTGAAAGGCTCTTACGTTTATACAATTCGTTCGCTGCCTTTTATTTCTTTTCTTTTGGAGGGGGCGTCCGCATAGTGCGGAGGGAAGGTTGGAGGGAGGGTTTTTGAGGGAGGGGGTAGGTGTTTTAGGTTGAGGGGTGTTGCAGTGTTTGCATTTGTTGTAGGCGTTACGGGGATAAGGTGTATGGTATTTATATGCACTTAAAAAGAGTGTTACAGGGGATGATTAAGATATAGATGATTTAAAGAAATTTAATTCATCTTTACAGGGTGTCCCAAAAAAGACTGAGACATTTTAAAAATCAATAACTCACAACTGGAAAACTGAAAAAGATAAAAATTCGCGGTTTGTTCGTTTGTTGCTTCTTTCACCCAAGACTCCCACGAGTAGAATGCAACATACCGGTTTTTTTTATCTTTTTTTAATTTTTGAGTTATTAGCTATTGATTTTTAAAAAGTATCAGTCATTTTTGAGACACCCTGTGTTTTAAAAAATTGAAATATCTTTAATGGGTATTTTTTCATAACGAATATTTTTCTTTACCTTCCCTACATATATAGGGTTGGGTTAAATGGTTATTGGGGGGTAAAATGGATATAGTGATTTTAGCTCTTTCGATACGGCAAAAAAATAAGTTTAGTGCTCCTCATTACCGAGAACAGTGATTTTTCTCCAATTAATTGTTACGATGAAATAACTTAGCTGGTTGAAGGTCTAAAGGTCCATTCACACTGTTTCAATTTCACTGTTCATTATCGAGGAAACACCCAAAATGAAAGGGTGTGAATGTCGTTTTCATCAGAAGTGAAAATGGAAAATGTGTAAACTAGTCTTTCACTGGAAGGAATCACTGCGATGAACAGTGAAAGTGAAACAGTGTGAATGAGCCTTAAATACTCATTTCTGAAAATGTGCATACTCAAAAATGAAACATCATGAGCTCACTATTGAGTTGAAGCTGAAGATGTTTCATTTTTGATGCATATTTTTAGATGAAATGAGTATATTCATGTTTTCAAATTGGAGTACATTTGGATCGGAGCCAGTTTGAGAACTTTTTTACTCAGCTTTGAGACTGTCGTTTTAAGAGTGTATATTCTGCTAAACAGTGGAATTCCGCTCTCCTCACCAATTAATTAGGATAAAACAAAAATAAACTAGGAAAACATCAAACACAATCAAAATATAACACGATACATGTTCATCATCTCAAACTTACACGCCCCTTTCTTTTTCACTTCAAAAAAAATCGAAGTATAGCCGACCATCTCGACAATCTTCTCCAACAGATTGCTTCGAAACAAGCGCTCCCCAATAACTGTCAGATCCCCTCACTCCCACGGATCGATCCAAGAAAACATCGATGCGAAAATGCATTTCGCGATACTCTCCCGAATCGAATTCTCTTCCCTGGATACTAAGGGAATATAAAGAAGAAAAAAAACCCTCTACAAGGAAACAGACCGTGAATCTCTCCACTGGAAAAGGGATGGAGTTTTAAAAACACTAAAGCGAAAATATTTACTCATAGGCGTAAAGGAGGTCACAGCGAAATCGAACGACGGAATCTTTTCGGACTCGAGAAGGTTTTAGGAGGGAGTTGTTTTGGAGGATTTTTCTCTCCGGTAGGAAGGGAGAACAATGCACGGCTTGGAGGGTGTCTAAGCCGGGTTTATCCCGTAAGTGGGAGGATGCTTTGAAATGGTTGTCGCTCGTTCTTTTATTTTGAACGCTTGGACATTGTTACGAGGAGGGTTTCTGACTCAAGTTTAGGTGTTGGAGATGCTTTTCTTAAAGGGGGCTACTATGGCACGATTGAGATGTGGGCATCTTCAATACATATCGATAGTATCGATAGGGGAGGCTGTTGTACCTTCGGACAAAAATCACGTTTGGATTTTTCTAAGGCAGGTGAAATCCCATTTCGACCATTTACGGTCATATTCACCACTAACGTAACCTAAGGTTAACCTGGAATCAGAACTTCTAATTGGTAGTTGAAAAAGGGAAACAAGTTCTAAGCCAATCAGAGTTGTCGAAAAAGCTTGATTCCAGGTTAACCGTAGGTTATGTTAATGGTGAATACGGCCGTTAAAGTGCCCAATCTATAGTCCTAATAGGGTAATATTTTTTTATTAGCTCAATTCTTCAAAATTGGATTTTTAATTAATTTTAATAATTTGACGAAATTTGTGTACATAGGTACAACAACCTGCTCTCTCTATGAACAGACCCAGTTGTACCTGTGGACAACCATAAAAAGGGAAGTTTTAGTTGAGAAAAAGCTAAAAATGAGCATTTTCATTGATGCATTCCCTTTTAATAACCTATTTCAAGCATGTTTTAAAGTTGAAAAGAGATTTTTTTAGAGTAAAGTAGTTTTAGATTGTAAATGACCATTTAACGAAGTTGATTGATGAAAGTCTTGATTTCTAAAAAAATGCATAAATCACATGGGATATTTAGATCAAAATTTGAGGTTATTGTTTCATCAATCATGCTGATTGATCTGATCACTTCACTGATAAAAAAAAATTCGATCGACACTTAGTTTATCCGTCATTTTATGGTAGTAACTTTTGCAAATCTTCGGTAGAAGTTTCAAGCTTTCGTTATCATCATACCTGAATTTAATAGTGGTGCTAAAAATTTAACACCATATTTTACATTAAATTCAAAAAATTAAAAAGAAGTAGTTCAAGATCACAATATCTTTGATTTTTCATCTAAAAACTACTTGAAAATAATCGCCGACAAATATACTATATAACCATTTAGAATTAATTTAACATGAACTTTAATGAGCCCCGGTTCAAAAACGACGATTACCTTCAGACATCAATAAGAACGTGTCCATAGGTACAACACTTATGGTATCCGATGGTACAACATCTGGTGTTTTGCATTCAAAATTCTATAAAAATAAAAAATTGAGATCTGACAACTTTTAATATGAAAACTAAAAAATCAAAATCTCGGAGATTCACCCCTTGTATCCCATTTTATCAAATCATAATTGAAGAGGAAGAAAAATATTAATGTAGTGAGGCCCTAAAAAACTTTGAACATCTAAAAACAGTAAATAAATTATATTTACTTTAAATTTCAATTCAAAGAGTTGAATTCACGTTATCCACTAGATAGCATCTGTTTACATTCAATATATCAACCACCAATTCAAGTTTCCATTTTTTCTCCCGAATTTTAAAACGTGCTCTCCGAAGGTACAGCTGTCCTTAGGTACAACAGTCTCCCCTAGCATTTAATGCTCTACCACGTAATTTTTAAATTTGCATCACGGAACAATTCCGTGGTCATACAAACAAGAAAATTTCAAATAACTTATACCCAGTCTTGTCCCTGTAACACCTGATTATGCACACTGCAACGCTTCCAACTTCAAAAATTAGTAAGCCGTGAGGTATTGCCGTTTGTATTGATAGGTGTTACAAGGAAATACTTTTCAATACAAAGGACAAACACCATCCATAAGTGCGAAAAATATAAAACACCTACACACGTAACACTTATTAATGCAAGCTGTAATATCCTTTAAACATAAGTACCTACTATAAAATCATCTTCTTATTTTTTAATTATCTTTTTGGGACTATATACATCAAAATCAACCAAAATTTTCTATGGTACTGTATGCATTAGAATATAACATGCATACAGCTTTCATTTAATTTTTGAGATAGTTGAAAATAGAAATTTTAATCCTTTCAGTCCTAGACGCCCCAAACTTCCCATAGGATTCAATGGTAATCTCGGGCGGCTTAGGATTAGAAGGTTTAAATTAGCACTTCTATCCTGCCCTTACTCTTTAAACATTAAATCCTTTTTGGCACTACCCACTAATACACGTTATTTCCAAATGAAAGCCGTGAAACGCCCTTTTGAAATTGTATACTATTGTATACATACATTGTATACTATATTCTCTACAGCACGCAAATCCTTTCATGAACTTCCTTCTCTATCCTCAAATTATTCCCCTCACACTCCCGTTGTCTTCTCCATCAATAAATCGCAGATCGTCAATGTAATGCTTCTCCCGGCTATCGTCCAAGAACACAAACATTCTGCGTCGGAGTCAATAACTACCACGCGTCGCTGAATGCACCCCTCTCGACGTTCGATTCCTCCCCCCCTGTGGCGTGGAGAGAAGAAGAGTATTCTTCAGGAGAGAGCAATGATTCTTTGATCGAAAGTGAGAGGTGGTATATTATGAGCTCTTAAAGCTTGATTTGGTTGCATTGCAAATAGTATGTATTTACTTGTAAAGCTATTTAAAACAGTTTTTCCCTAGAAGTAAAACAACTAAAGCTTGACAGCGCTTTTTAAATTTTTACGCCCATTGCATCTCATTACTTGAGGAGAAAAATTATGCATAGTTAGAGAAGTATTGCTAATTTATCATTCCTATACTAACAATAATAAGGAAGTTGCATGTGTCAGATTTTCAAAAACAAACAAGTGTTCCGTATGGTTTTTTGTATGGTAAAATGAAATATCTAGTCAGTTTTTCAAAAAAAATGTACAGGTAATAAAATATTTTAATTTAAAAGTCGAGAAAAAAACACGTGCCTGAAAACGTTTATTGTTTAAACTATAAGATGACGTCAACAATAATACCATCAACTCCCATCAACTCCATTGCTTTTCAACAATGCCTATTATAAGATGACGTCACATCCAAACTCTTGGCGTTTTCGCGCGCTTTTAAAAAGGGGATTTTTGTTAATTTTTTTGGCAATCAAAAAATTTCTCGATCGGCCTCAAATTTTATGTAGTTGCTTATTTTTGCAAGAAGAATCGATTAAAAAAATATAAAAAAATCATGCAACTTCCTCATATGTCTTGAAGTTTTTGGCTTAAGTGAAAAGGTTTTACTTGTAAAACTTAAGCTTTATTATTTTCAGTATTTTCACTATTTAGACTATAGGGATATAAACTGATGTTTATTAAGATTAAAAACGTGTGAAATATTGGGACAGTACAGAAATATACACATTTAAAAGCATTCATAATTTACATTTCATTGACGGCTTCTTTTGGGTTTACTTAAGTTTAAGAAAAAAATTCAAAACGAAAAAGTAACGAACTAATTTAATTTATCATTGACAACAAAATTTAATTTATTCTGAGTTGACGTTGAATGCTTAAGTTTGTTTACAATTTATTCGATTGACAACCTGATATTATTTAAAACAAGTTGTTTAATTCGACAAAATATATTCTTACGTATAAGATATATTTCCATTCATCTAAATATAAACATCCAATTTGAAACTTTAATTGCGAAGATATTTTGTAACAAAATTCAACAATTATTACTTGAAAATTTTAGTTAAAGCTTGCAGAATTGATACATGCAGCAGATATAATACCGAGAGTATTTAAGTATTTAAACGATATTCCTTGAACCGTGTTTCTCGCATATGTTTCTCCGTTTGTGTCATATTTCCAAATAAAAAATATCCTGTTTCATTCTTCGATAAATTTTATTTAGCTTTTACATTCCTCAGATACTAAAAAATCATAACCTTTCATACGAAGAAAGTAACAAAAACGTAAAGAAAAAACGTTTGTTCAAAACCCCTCGAAGAAAAAAACTTTTATGGATGCAATTTTTTGTGCCAAAGAAGTTATCTATGAAAAAGCAGTGAGTGAGATTTAATTCAACTAAACGTAACACACCGTTCCAGTTCTCAACGCTCTTTAACGGGGGATGAAAATCCCTAATATTCCCCAGCGGTGGGGAAATACTCTGAAGGGAGGGGGATTTATTGTTTTCTATCGCTCGGCGAAGAAATCTTGACAGTGGAAATAGACGCCGAGGGGTACAGAGGAGGGATCTCGTTCCATTTTTATTCCAAGGGTTCTTCTGGGGGGAGAAAAGAGGTGGTTAAGATTCGAAAACGGGGAGGCTTTTGCAAAAGAACGGAGTACAAAAATTCGACGGTGCATAAAAGAAGTAATAAGAACCCAAATAAATAAGAATTCGAAAAAAAAGGAGGAGGGGAATTTTTTTGTCAATTCCGGGATATTTTTGCGGTGCGTTATGTTCCCGGTTTCCCCGGGATCAGGAATTGTAAGTGGGTTTTCATCTTCTGCCGGCGAAAAACTTTCAGATTGGAAGTATTTATTTGTTATTTGTCCGATATCTGTGGGGTTATATTCAAACAGATATGGTCGCTGTATGTATCGGTGAGGGTATTTTTTGGTGATAATTTGTTCTAAAGGGAGGTATTCGGCGACGTCGTTTGCGTAAGGGTGAGAAAGGGGGAAAAACAGGCCTGAATGAGATTCTAACTTTAAGGGGGTGGGAGGAATATGGAACGAGATATAGTCCAATTGGGTGGGTTTTTCCGAAATTTTCAATTTATATGTTTATTGTGATGGTACAATATTGTAATATGGAGGATTATTCTAGACGTGGTTCAATTTTCCTTCTTTATACTGTTACTAGGAAAACATCCTGTTTTCTGTTGTCATGAAGTTTCCTAGTTTTTGAACTGACAATACGTTGTTGGATTCAATAGGGATTCTTTCTACAGTAGTTTTTTTGTGTGTTTCTAAACATGAGGGCGATATATCAAATAAGTTTATTGCTTTATTTTCAAACTAATGAAATGATTGATTGTTATTAAACTTTTAAAGCATTTTTAAGACAAAAACACATTAAACGTCACAGTGCGAGAAATACAATATTTAAGGTTTTTCTAATTTGATACGAAAATAAAACCTATACAAAAATATTGAAATTTAACAATTTTATGTGTTTCTTAAGACATGAAATAAACGGAGTTGGTACAAGTTGTTGTGAATGTTTGTTTAAATATTGGAACCTTCACTATAATGCTGAAAGAACTTTTATACACACTGTGCACTTTAAATTTAAATAATTTATATACATAAGTTTTTTTATCATACGTGAAGTCTCTTTTTTAATTTACATTTAATTTTTTTTTTTTAAATTTTAGTTAAAAAGAGTTTTCTTTCCTCATTTCTTGGAAATTTTTAAAATCATATCACGTTTTATTTTTCCTAATACACATTTAGAAACAGGGTGCCTTTACAATAATAAATTTCAAAAAATGTGAAATCAAGAATTTAACAATGTTAAAATTTCATTATATTTCAAGTGGTGTGTTGAATACTTGGTGGTGTATTGAATAAGTGGTATTTGAAGTGGTGTATTCATTCTATTCAACATTGAGGCCCAGTTTTTGTTTATCATGTCAAAATAGTTAACGAATAAATTCGTTTTTCAGAATTGTTGATAACTATAACGAAATTCCATTTTTCTCTGACTAATTCAATTCCACAGTTTTATTTCCTCTTTAATCGTTTTCCAACGTTACCATGACAACCCAATGCTTTATTTTACGATCATTATAGGTTTTTACAACAATTCTTTTTTTTTTCGTTCCGTGCACTTAATGGACATGTTCTTTATGGCCAGTAAAATGGATGTTTTATCTGACTCTCTCGGCCCAATATATTAATCATAATGCTAATAAAAGGCCTTTTTATGGATTATCCTAATGGAATTGATTGTTTCCACTCTATGTTAGTTATTTCAGGGAGCTTGTTTTCCTCGTTGCAGCAGCGAAAACGTAACTGTTTTAAGTCAAACGGGGATTGAGTTAGCGATGCATAAATTAGGAATATTCGCTGGTTTTTTCCTTTCCTTAAAACAGCGGCTGAAATATCATAGGTTAAAGATGGAATGAATTATTTCTCTTTTATAATGTTGTTACCTAGTTTAATTAGAATAATTTATTAATGTTTTTTCATACACTCCTTACACAGCAAATTCTGCACATAAATAAAACTTGGTTGTTCCCACATCAACACATTAGTTGTGTTGCTAAGTTAACCAATTAAATGTGTTGTGATGGATATGCTTGAAAAAGTGCTAGAAATGGTGTTCTAAAAATAGTGTTGTAAAATCTGTTTAGAATCTAAAAGAGCTTTTGGACGTGGATCATATTACAATAAGATCACATTTTCTGTTTCTATTAAGCAACATTTTAACAACACTAACGTTTTCTCACTCACAACACAAGCACAACGCGTTTGATAAGAAGTTTTCTTTGTTGTGTTTACTTAGCGTGGTAAAAGTGTTTCACACGCATTTTTGCAGTGTAAATTCTTGTTGCTAAAAAAGTAAATCAGGGTCAGAGTTTTATACTTGAAAATACGTTGCTTTGAATCTGAATGGACGTAAAAGTAAATATTATTATTGGTGAATTGAATTTTTCTATCACTTTTAGAATAAGCGCGCACTGGAGACTTTTGTCACTGCGATTGAGACAAAATTATCACCCTGTCTATTGCAAGAAGCTAGAGCACGCGCACTAGGCGACGAGAATCTTGGCCGATTGCCAAGAATCTCGCCATAGAAATACATTGCTCTCGAGTGACCTAGTGTTATAAGTCGCCGTGACAGAAGTCTCTAGTGCGCGCTTAGCCTTAGTCTAACAGTGTGCTTATTTTATTGAAAGGTCATTTGATCTACTAGGAAGTTTTCAAAGAACCATCTCACTTTACACTACCTAAAAAAACCTTTGATCCCTCGTGTCTGTGGAATCAAATGGGTTGATGTAGTTCCACCGCACCATAATAGACCCTTTCCCCTGTCGGATTCCCTCCTGGAGGGGAAAAGACGACAAAAAATCCCTTTTTGCTACAAATCCCGCTGAAATTCGTTGCCAATACTACTTCTACTTCTACTCCTACCACCATTTTTATAAATGGCGTTTCAAAAATGACGAAATAAAAAAAGTATCTCCCTCTCAGTAATCATAAAAAGAGAGAAGAGAAGCAAATTCGAACAAAAAAAAGAATATTCTGAAATGGGGGAGGGGGAGATTGTCAAACGACTTTGCAGTCGCGAGCTATCAGTCATTGCTCTGTCATCTTTCTCACAGACGATTTTTTGGATTTATTTCATTTCACTTCTCCCCTTCACTCGATGCAGAGGGGAGGGTAGTCCTCCCTCCCCAAATGGAATCTTTTTATTTTTTATTCCGTTCTCTGGGGAGAGGGGGAGGACGTTAAGAAGAACGATTTTTATGAGGTATTTTATGGTCTTTTACGTGCGTTTTTTTGAATTCGATGTATACAGTGTTCGGTTGTAGGGAAGAGAAAATCGAATGCGGTCGTGCAATTTTCGAATGAGATGGAGTCGGTGAGTGTGAAAGGATTGTGTTTGATTTTAAATCGGTTCAACAAGTCCTATATCTGAACCATGACTTAATGGAAAAAATCCTTCTCATAATAATACTCGATGTTACAAACTTTTCACTCTCTCATTTAGGCTAAGCGTGCACTAGAGATTTTTGTCACGGCGACTGAGACAAAATTATTACTCTGGCTATTGCAAGAAGCTAGAGCACGCGCATTAGGCGACGAGACTCTTGGCCGATTGCCAAGAATCTCGCCATAGAAATGCATTGCTCTCGAGTGACAGTGTTATGTTCTAGTTGCTGCGACAGAAGTCTCTAGTGCGTGCTTAGCCTTACTGTAGTATTTCCCCTTTACTGTAGTATTTCCCTTGCTGTAGTATTTCCCACTTCTCTACTTCCCACTCTCTTCATAAACATTGTCCGCTAAGTACTCACGTTAAATATCTCTTCAAGGCTTATTATACAGGGTGTATCTGAAATGGTGCAACAAACTTTCAGAGATGATAGTACTCATCAAGACGAACAAGAATCGGTATAGAAAGGGGGTCCCAGACCAAATCCCAGGGAGTTAAAAATGGAGCGACACCCCAAAAAATCATTGAAAAATTCAATTTGTAGAAGAACTACTATTGGTAAAAACTTAATTATGGTCTCAAAAATTGTGGTTTAATATGATCTTTAAAATAACCTCAAAAGTCTTAACTTTAAAATTTGTTTTATTATGAAAAAAGTTAAAAACACAAAAAATGTGAAAACTCTGCCAAAACCTTATTTTGCATTTCGAAATCCTTTCTTTTGATTTGATTATATGAAAGACCATAGTTGAAAACCCTTAAGTCCAAAGTTTCACGTAAATACAATCAATATTAAACGCTTGAGATCCTTTTAAAGTTTGTTTTTTTGGGTGCGCAAGCAGTTTTTTAGAGCTGTTTCCAGAACAGCTGTTAGCGCACGCATAAAACAAACTTTAACAGGATCTCAAGCGTTTAATATTGATTGTATTTACGTGAAACTTTGGACTTAAGTGTTTTCAACTATGATCTTTCAGATTATCAAATCAAAAGAAATGATTTCGAAATACAAAATAAGGTTTTGGCTGAGTTTTCACATTTTTTGTGTTTTTTAACTTTTTTCATAACAAAACAAATTTTAAAGTGAAGACTTTTGAGGTAATTTTAAAGATCATATTAAACCACAATTTTTGAGACCATAATTAAGCTTTTACCAATAGTAGTTCTTCTACAAATTGAATTTTTCAATGATTTTTAAGGGGTGTCGCTCCATTTTTAACTCCCTGGGATTTGGTCTGGGACCCACCTTTCTATACCGATTCTTGTTCATCTTGATGAGTACTATCATCCCTGAAAGTTTGTTGCACCATTTCAGATACTCCCTGTATAAAACCACGGAAGTAGGATTGAATGGACTGCCTTTAAGGGTCGGAATACACTAAGCGACTCGAATCGCGCGACTTAAAAAAAATATAATATCATTATCAAGATGAGGAGACTGAGGCTCAATTTCATGCTTTCTCCCCTGTTTTGATAAGGATCTTAACGACTTTTTTTATGGGTCGCGCGATTCTAGTCACTCAGTGTGTTCCAACCCTAATAAGTAAACATTATAGACATGACTGTGAAAAGGGATAGGTACATCTATCCAAAACAACCGCCTATTTATATTTAAAACGTCCTTGTTTGTAGCTTAAAAGTGTCACGCCACGGTATGTAAAAGCAGACAAATTATGAGTGGTCCCGTTATATTTCCGCTACACATATTCTTCAGATAGGCCCAAGAAGGCCCGTGGAAACGCATATTTCCCAATCCCACTTAAGAGGTTGTGAACGAGAGCTTTGATTGGTTTGCCACATAACTGAATGGGTGGCTGGAAAAACGTTGCATGTCGTTTTTTTTTCACAAAGTCGGTTTTTGATGGACAAACTATCTGTGTCACTTGCTTGATCGAATCCAACCTTGAAGTAGTTAGTTTTCAAACAGCTATATATAGCCTATAATGCGCTAGAAAGGTGGGAATCATGCTTGGGTTTGGAACTACATGCAAAGTTTTTCCAGCCAGGTATTCAACTGTCATTCCAACAGGGGCTTGAAAGCCACTCTGCAAACCATCTGATATGTCCTTAAATGGAAATGGAAATGTTACGTAGTTGTATTGGGAATGACCCCATTGAAAAGGCATCAATCTAACTAAACGAACTTAACTCAACTAACTTAAATTCCTACTTGGATGAATGAACCTAAATTTATATTTCTCAATAAAAAGTGATATAATATTATAAATAAATTTTTCATCTTTATAAAATTGAATTTATAAAATATGCTTTTATTTAAATTCGTTGAAAATTAGAAAAAAAACTCTTGCGTCGGCCGGGAGTCGAACCCGGGTCAACTGCTTGGAAGGCAGCTATGCTAACCGTTATACCACCGACGCTACGTGAAGCAGAGCATCTTTTCAGTAATTGAGTATCAAAAGTAGGCCATTCCATTCGAGGAAGCGTGACGAGAAACAATCGGATGCGCGAGGTGGACTCACCTGCTGCGTAGATCACGTCACGGAATCAATTAAACCGAGCGGACGAACCGAACGGAACCGAATTGAAACGAACCGACTTCAAGATCATGGAATATGGTCAACATAACCAATGAAGTCTTAATAAGTGGGTGCTCGTAACTGTTGTCATGCTTGGAGGGGGTTAATAAATGTGTGACACTTTGTGATAAGGGGGCTTTAAGAATTGTGACATCATACATTAGAAATAAAAAACAACAACAATGAAAAATGAATTTTTTTACATCGCTATGGACAACATTTATACTCTGTTCATTTTGAATAGGCTCCTGAGAAATAGTGCTTTCCCCCTCGGTAAAGCGTATCCATGGTTACGCTCTTTGCTCAGCCAATAGTAAGCCTTCTTCGCCACTTTGACGTTGATAGTTGCCATGGTTACCGATTCAGTGGTGGGGGAAGGAAATGTACTCAGGTGCCAATTCAAAATGAATAGAGTATAACATCAATATTATACAATGAGGTATTCTCACGTTTTGAGATTAAATTTTATTAAAATAGTAGATAATAAACCATAAAGAATGACGTTTAAATCAAGTATTTTCGTAGCCTAGTTTCTGAGATATAAATTTTTGAAATTTCGTTTATTGTGTGGGCGCGAAAACACTTTCAAATCACAAATCATGCGCTGTGAGGTCACATCCAATAGAAGCTCGTTTTCTGATCACGTGAAAACAGAAAACACAATGGTAGATTATAGATAGACAATACGTAGATTGTTTTTTGATAACGCGACTTTTCTGACGTTTGGGCAAAAATGAAATTGAATTTTAAATGATTTAAAACACATTTTTGAACTTAAAAATCAGAAATTTGGGAGTTTTAGACCATAATGTATCGAAAAAGTATAAAATCAAGCAAATCCCTCACTCATGCAAATACCTCATTAGAGTTCACTTTGATAATATGGCGGGGTACGCTTTTCAACTTGTATAAAAATATTGGGTGCTAGATTCATGCCGACCTTTTCTAACATAGTATGTTTGGTAGAAATATGGCAAGAGATATTAAAGAAAGACACTATGTGACATTGGGGTGGTAGGGGTCAAATATCTTGGGAAAATGGGACTTCATTTATGGATGACCTCTAGCAGAATCAGGGAATAATAGAGAATATATCTTCCCGTCAAATTTTAAAGTTCGTAGATGTTTTCAATAAAACTCAATAGCCAGTCTAAATTAGTAAGGGATATTTGGCTTTTTTATAAAGGATATAAGAGAAATATAGAACATCTACTATACTAATCAATTTAATAAATTATTATCTCCAATAATTTTTTATTTAATAAAGGGGTAGGACGAGCACTTTATTGTTCAATGTTCAAGGTAGCATTTTGGACACTACGAATGAGGGAAACGCTTTTGAAATTCTAAAACAAAAGAGGAAAAGATGGTGTTGTAAAAAGAGTTGTTGAAAAAGTTCAGAGTCAGAAAAGGCGTTCTTATAGTGTTTCGATCCAAGTATATGAAAATTGTCAGATTTTTAACACATGTACAACACTATTTTGGAACAAATATATGGATGGAACACATTTCTAACACTTTTCAGACGTATTCAAAACACTTTCACTACACAATAAATTGTTAAAGTGTTTTAACTGACAATACAACAAAAGTGTTGTTAATTTGAGAGGAATAAGTGTTACTAAATGTGTTAATTTTTGTGGAGAACGTTTACATTACAGTGTAATATAAAAAAGAAATTTATTAAATTCTTAATTATTACCTATAAATTACTTATACAGTCGAGTCCGCTTAATGTGATCGCAATTGTCCAAGACTAAACTGATAACATTATCCGATCGATAACAATAAGCGATCTCATATCAAAAATCAGCAAACAGTGTAACTAGATTGTTTGCTTTAAAATCAAAATTATGTAATCGTAATAAATGTATTCAAAACTATTTTTACACTAGGTAAAATTTTAAGGGGAAAATATAAGAGTAGTTCAGTTAATAAAATTTGAATAACCACTTACTTTTGTATTTTTAAAGAAAGGTCTCTCTTTTTTCCGCCTCATTATATCCTTCCACTCCAATAAACCACTTATTTATTACATAATCTGAATTCCAGTAAACGAGGGAAAATCAAAATCTCTTATCAGAAACATCTGCAAAGCCTGGATCTTGGTGTTTCTTTAACCAATCACAAGTATGGATTCGGACCCCCCTCCTATAACCGCTTTTTTCAATATAACAGGCGGAATGTTTTATTTTTCTTACTCATATTGAGTTTCAGAAAAAAAGAAGCTCCAGATGTTATCATGGAGCAGATGTTTACTTGTAAAAATTGACCTTCAACATGAAATTAGAACTCAAAAGTGGTAGTTTTAAAGGGGACATGGACAAATTTTGATAACATTAAGCGGAGTGATGATGCAAATTTGATCACATTAAACGATGTATTTTACATTAAATTATATAGGAATGATCGGGACCTGTCGATTTCGATAACATTATCCGATTGATAACATTAACCGTGATCACATTAAGCGGACTCGACTGTATATATAAATATTATTACTATCTATAGGTAATTGTAAATAATTAGGTCATATACGTACCAATTAGGTTCCATACATTCGATTCCAAGAAATGGCTTCACCTCCTCATTTTCTCTAAATCTCAGCAATACTCACAATACCTCACTTATCAATTAGTGTCGGGCTAAAGCAACGTTACCATTGTAAAAAGTTTCATCAATTTTTCACCAATTCTTCTGCGCGGGTTCTCTCAAAACAAGTCGTGTTACATCAGACGAAATGCAATTAAACTAAGATCATAGGTGGGAAATTACACATCAAAGGAGGAAGTTGTCCCAACACTTCGAAACTTTTTTTTTCAACCATCCTTGTTCTCGAATTCTATTTCATGGCAAAAAAAAGTAGCACAGATGGCAGAAAAAAATTCTAGGTTGCCCGAACCTATCTAAAAAATCTCTCATGAGAAAGAATTTATCAAAATTTTATTTACGAGCTTAAGTAGGTTATACTCCAGTTTGAAGTGTTTGCTTCCTATTGCCTACCTAGGTTGTGATGCAACCTAGACCTCCAAGGTCGTTTCGTTTGTTATAATTTTTTTAGCCCTTTGGCTATTTAAACTCCAGTTTCACAGGACAAAATAGGGGTGGTATACAGTTCTAAACTAAACATGATTGTTGGTTGATTTATGGGTTCGTATGTTAGTGTCGTCAATTGCTTAAGTTACGAGTTAAAATCATAATTAAACTTGACTAATAGTCCGAGAGCTGGCTACATGAGAGTTTAACCGGAAAAACATGTTTCTGAAAATTTTATAATAGATTGGGCACTTCTTAATAAACAAAATTCGCTCGGTCAGCCGGCGCAAAGCGGTTGCTTTCGAGGGATCAGCTCGGGTCAAAATAGCCAAAAATTGCATCGAGTTTAACCGGAAGAACGTATACATGATTTTTACGTCATTCGAAAGGCTTCGACCCCCTGAACACAAATATGCTGGTCAGCCGGCCGAAAGCGGTTGCTTTCGAGGGGTCAGCTCGGGTCAAAATAGCCAAAAATTGCATCGAATTTAACCGGAAAAACGTATACATGATTTTTACGTCATTCGAAAGCTTACGACCCCCTGAACACAAATATACTGGTCAGCCGGCCGAAAGCGGTTGCTTTCGAGGGGTCAGCTCGGTTTAAAGTTGCAAAAACCCTATTCAAACCTATGTAATCCTGTTTATTGTTTTTTATAAAAGAAATACTTGCAGCGACCAACTTTCTAAAAATATCTTAGTTTTCAAATCGTTAGTATGGGTTTTCCCATTGGGATGTCTGAAATGGAGATAGTCTACAAGAATTTTTAAGATGATGTAATTCTTTAGCAAATGTTTCTTTCAATGAGATTTTTGGAGAAATTATTTCGAAAATACTTTTTTATTCAAAACATATCCAACAAAACATTTTTTAAAAGTAATTTGCGTTTGAAAAATCGCTTTAAGTACTTGGTAGTTTTTAGGCCATTTTTTTTACTGCGCGCAGCTTTTTAAGAAAAGTAAATTATATTTTTCCGCTGTTTCTTTTTCTGAACATTCAAAAGACACTTATCTTTAAATTAACGAAGAACGAAAAACTTATTTAAATTATTTCACCAATATTAAAATTTTCAAAGTTAAATTTTCAAATTTTGAGAAAAAAAACCCTGATTTTAATTGTTTGCAAATTGGAATGCATTGATCAATATTTCAAACCCGTACATTAATTTGAAGATACATATGCAAGGAAGATACTGTAAAAGTTTTGGACAATTTGATTGAATAGTTATAGAGATATTGTGCGCGCAGTGCAAAAAGATGATACTTTTCACCACGCCACATTTAAACAATCCACTTAGTCCATATTGACCCGGATATTCAATATAACAGGCTGAAAATTGGTGAAAATGTAGAGGATAATGTCCTTATTGATGTCCTGAAATTTCCAAAAATTCTGTGTAGGAGAAAATCCGCCATTTTGGAAAAACCACCGCCATCTTGGATTGAGTTTTCAAGCATAACGACTGAACCAAGAACCCGATTGAGTTCGTTTTTGTCCTGAATTGCTTAATAATGTAAATTTTAAGCGACAACGTGAAAAAGTTCGAAATGAAAAACTTAATTTAATTATTATTAATATTTATTGAATAAATTATTTGCTGGGTTGAAATGTTGGTAGAAACTAAAAATAACAAGCTGAAAATTGGTGGAAACGTAGAAGATAGTGTCTTGATTGATATTCCAAAATTCCTAAATAATCCCTTCAGGGGAAAATCCACCACTTTCAAAACACCACCGTCATCTTGGACTCTCAATTTAAGCATAATGATAGTGCTTTACACAACAATGAAATTTCCGCAAAAATGATTACATAGGTTTGAATAGGGTTTTTGCAACTTTAAACCGAGCTGACCCCTCGAAAGCAACCGCTTTCGGCCGGCTGACCAGTATATTTGTGTTCAGGGGGTCGTAAGCTTTCGAATGACGTAAAAATCATGTATACGTTTTTCCGGTTAAATTCGATGCAATTTTTGGCTATTTTGACCCGAGCTGACCCCTCGAAAGCAACCGCTTTCGGCCGGCTGACCAGCATGTTTGTGTTCAGGGGGTCGAAGCCTTTCGAATGACGTAAAAATCATGTATACGTTCTTCCGGTTAAACTCGATGCAATTTTTGGCTATTTTGACCCGAGCTGATCCCTCGAAAGCAACCGCTTTGCGCAGGCTGACCGAGCGAATTTTGTTTATTAAGAAGTGCCCAATCTATTATAAAATTTTCAGAAACATGTTTTTCCGGTTAAACTCTCATGTAGCCAGCTCTCGGACTATAAAGTTAGATAGGTATTTGGATGTTTCAAATCAGCAACAATGAAAAAACTTACTTCAGGTTATTGGCCTATTATGATACCCACTTAGGTTAAGCGCGCACTAAGAGACTTCTGTCTCGGCGACTTAAAACACTAGTCACTCGAGAGCAATGCATTTCTATGAGGAAATTCTTGGCCTAGTGATCTTGGTCTCGTCGCCATGTGCGCGCACTCTAGCTTCTTGCAATAGCCAGGGAAGCAATTTTGTCTTTGTCTCCGAGAGCAATTTTGTCTTTGTCTCCTAGTGCGCGCTTAGCCTTAAAGTAAAATTTCGGTCCCAAATCTTTTTTACCAATTATTCAAAAACTTAGTTTTTCATTTAGTTCCGTAGATAGACTGGTTTTTGTTTTATTTTGTTATTATTCATTCGTGTCATTTGAAAAGTTATTTGAATGAAAATTTTTTATTTAGTTTATGTATGTATGATTTGATTCCAGTGATTAGATTAGCTTAAGGATTTTTTTATTGTGGTGATTCAATAGAAAAATATTAAAAAAATATAGTTAATAGTTCCAAAATAAAGGTATTGTTAAAATTTATCTAAATTTATAATCAGTTTTCGATGATTTTTCCATAAAGTTAGTTTGGCTTGGTTTTGGTGAATTTTAAAAAAACATACTTATTATCTCTTTAGAGCAATTTTTACGAAAACACTTCTGAAACTTACATTCGAAGTGAAAATATACAGATAAAAATTATGCTATTTAGAAAAATTAACTATTTTATAAAAATTAATTAACCACTTTATGTTTAGCTCTCAACTACCTTTTTAGGATATTATTGTTGAACAGAAAAAGTCAAAACTATATCACTCGATTTCTACGAGCACACTATTTCCTTTAAAAATATTATCTCTACCTGCTCCAATATTTCCAAGTCTATCTCCTCAAAATTTTTACATGAAACTTACAAAAAATAACACACTATTATATTTAGACTAAAGACAGCATTTTCAAACTGGACGACACCGTTCATAGGGTTAAACAAATTGAAAGCTCTCTTCAAACAGAGACAGAATATGAAATCCAATTTTAGTCCACATTACGTCTTTTCAACCACTCTTTTCGCCCGAGATGGAAGACTGCCTCCAAAAATTGCACAAACATTTCCATTTAGCCGAGACCTATTCTCTCTTCGATTCCTAAACTCATGCAAATTACTGGATTACCGAATGTGCTTTCAACTCGACCAAAGGCACAGACCACAAAAGTTCACAAAGTTAAGGCAACAAAAACGCCCTTCACAAAAAACACCCTCTTGTTTTCTGTTTTTTTTTGTGTGTATTTATCCGAAAACTCCCCCTCCTCATTCCATCAGATAAAGGAGAGCTAACGTTATAAATTGGCGAAATCAGGGGAGGGGGATTTCCGCGTTCGGGCAAGCAATTTTCGGTGCTTTGATGGAACGTTCTTTTTCAAAACTTTTTCGTGCATTTGCATCACCTCTCGAGGACTGCTTAGGAAAGGATTAGAGGGGGTCGGGAGAATCCACCATTTTTTTCCTTTTGAGTTGTCTATCACGAGTTTGTTGTTCCCTTGTCGATTTTCGGCTACTCGTAATGGCACTGTTCTTTCTTTGAGGTGGTGTGACCTTACCGAAGGAGCGTATTCTTGTCTGAAGATATTTGGGGTGTTTCTCGGTCAAGAGTTTCGTTCTGGATAGAGTTCGTGGTTGAGGGAATGGTTAAAGACGGTAGCTGTAATGTATTTTAAGTATTTAAGTCTCCATAATATTTTGTAGCGAAAGATCAAAGGTTTTTAGAATAGTGTTTTGCATGGGCTTTACTTTCTTTTACTTAATTAATTGTCAATCTCCAACATGTAAAAATAAAGGTGTAAAATTGCCAATTGGAAAAACTAGTTGTAAAGTTTGAAATTTATTTCTCAAACTTAATTGTCATATTTAAAAGGTATAAAGCATCAGAATTAAAAAATATTTTATAAAATGTATTGCAGTGTAGGGATAATGTTTCTTTATTAATAGCAAATGCTCCTAATACCTAAAATAAAATTGGAGTTCCTGGTACAAGACATGGTGTCAAATTTATAATCGGTATCCATTATAATTAAATGGAAATATTTCTACTTTCTGTATTGAAATACTAGCTGATATGCCCAGCCTTGCACGGGTAAGTTATAGATCCCTTTTTTAAAATTTTTAATACATGTTATACCTTATTTAATTGAGTGAAAGGTATTAAAATTCATGCAGTTCTCAAACAATATAATATTTGAGAGATTTCCACATTTATTTAAATGAAAAAATATTCAAAAAATTATTTAAAACTGTTCACTTAGATCCCTTCGTTAATCATATCTTCAGGAATTAAGGTTTTCAGTGAAATTATTCAATAATTTAAGCATATTCCATTTTGCAATTAAAAAAATCAATATTTTCTAGTTTAAAGATTAGTTTTCGGTTTGTTAACCAACTTATTTAAAAACTAAAATATTATCACCTTTTGATTTTATATCCTCGTTTCCACTTAGACTATATTAACAAGAATGATGTTCCATGAAGCTTTTAATAAACAATTATATAAGCTTTCAAATAAAAATATGTTAAACTATACTTAAAACTTTTAAATTCCATTGAAATAGATTTTTAAATTATGAATATAATTTTGAAATAGACTATCTAGTCTAGTGTTTCTTTTAAAAACTAGTTGTTTAGCATTAAGTTTTCTTTGTAGCAATCGAGTGAGAAGATCTCTTCTTTAGGAGAAATAAAGCTATTTTAGAAATATTACCATAAAAAGGGTCAAAAGATGGTCAATGGGTCATTTAAAGTTTTCAAAACATAGCTTATGTTTTTCCTTAGGCTTTTTACGTAGCCTTGCGTAGGTATACCAAGATTGGTGCAGATAGAAAACTGGGGATTTGTATAAAAGACAAACACACACATGCATACATTAACTTTAATAATTATTAGATGTTTTGGCACTTTCATAGTGTAAATATGATTAAAAAAACATTTGTGTGAAAACTACTTAATTTTTTTACTTATTTCGCAGAGCTTATAAAATAAAGTTAGCTAATAAACCTTTAATAACCTTACTGTTTACAATTTAGCTTTTCTTTAGGTATATTTTCGAAACTTTTAACAGCAATCTGCAGAAGCTTTAATATCTCTCACTGGTAAAGTATAGAAATTTGTAACTGAAATGTCAAAAAGATAGATTCCTACGAAACATTAAAGGTCTCTAGAACAACCACAACTTTAGTTCTGATCAATGGAATCATATCATAGTAAATCCTTTAAAGTAGTGAAATCCTGTTAAAATCCCCTAAAATTCAACAGGGCTAAACTGAAAATCAACCAACAGAAAGTCCAATACCAATAATAAACAGATCTTGCTTGCTGAGCTCCACACACTCAAGAATGTGATCTGGGCCCAATGCTGCTGTAAAATAAATAATCTAATTAAAAAATCAAAACGGAATGAAAATGAAACCAATTTATTAACTGCTTTGCTAAAACTGGCTGGAGAAGGGATTTAATCGATTTACAAAAGCGCCGTCGTGATCAATATGGAATACCGCGGGTTCACAACTTCTTGTGGAGGTCTCCGAGACGGCACCTGTCGATGAGTTCCTTCATCTCTTCGTCGCTCTGGATCGCCTCCAGGACGTCGTTCAGATTCAGCTTCAGAGTTCCCTTCTTCTCCATCTGATGACGGCTCCTGGCGACGTTTGCGGCTCGCTCCAACATCTCCACGGCGAGGTACTCCAAGATGGCGGTGAGGTAGACGGCCGCCTCTGGCTTCACTTGGCCGGTCGGAAACTTTATCTGCAGAAGTTCATGGATTTTCCGGATAGGGAATCTCTTGAGCTGGTCGCCTTTCTTGTCGAGCTTGGTTTTTTTCGCAGATGCTCCTTTTTTATCTGATGAAGAGGAACGCTTCGCGGCTGCCATATCGAGAACCTAATTTTGCCGGAAAGGTTTTTCTCATTAAATTCTTCCAGGTTCAAATCCGTTATAGGTCCCGCTAACGGTCGTATTCATCGGTAACTTGACCAGTGGTTAAACGACAGTCAAGCTTCTGATTGGCCATTGAAGAAGGATAACTAGTTTTCCACCAATCAGAGGTTTGACTCAAGTTACCGGTGAATACGGCCGTAAGTATCGCCAAGCTGTTCTGGTCACCAGCTATTCAAATATTGCGGCTGGTTATAGCTGGCTTCATCGGTTGGTTTGCAATTGTTGGCGAAATTTCTAATATTTGATAACTAAAATATCTTGATGATATTTAGCTGTAAAAATTGCAAACTAACCGATACAAATATCGCATATAGTTATAACTGCATATAAAAATCGAAATGCAAGTAAACAAAAATCATGCAAATAAATATCGCTAACTGCATATAGTTATAAAAATAACAACCATAAAAATTAAGCGATATTGGAATATTTGATATCCAAAGCAGCTTCGCAAGTTTTAATGGGCCAGCTAACGGAATTGTAACGTTTGGGTTAGATAAATGTTGGATTAATAGGATTAAGTCGTACAAAGTTGGGAAAGGGTTAGAAAAATAAGAAAAAAAAACATGTAAGCATCAACATTTAATCATTTATCTCGCCTTAGACAGATTAAGATAAATCCTGCTGCAAACGTTTGGCAGCTTTCAAAATATCAATATTTACCTTTACCTGTAGTTTTCATTTGAAAAATACAGTTAACAGTATTTAACATTTAAGGGGGGCTTATTGAATAAAATCTTATTTCCTACTTTGCTGTACATGAATAGCAGGTACCCAATAAACTCTATTATCTCATAAAAATAAAGTTTTGTATTTTATTTAAAAATGAATAGTTTTTCAGTTATAATTTTATGTTTCTTAAAGCATCATTTCTTGAAAATTAAAAAATAAACGAAGAACTATTTTCCCTCATCGATTGGTAACATTTAGTGAGAAAACCACAAATCTAAAACCAAAAATTTTACAGTTAAAAAAATTTAAACTTTCAAAAAATAAAACTAAAAAATTTAAACGAAACAATCTAAATTAGTTTAGAATTGAAATATCACTTACCAATCAACGCAGGAGTAATTTTGAATTATAAAATAAAAATAACGGATGACGAATTTTAGACAAATGCTGTAATGAATTTTTTTGTTTCAAATTTCAAACTTTTCAACATATTATTATAGTTTATTTTTACCAGTATTGCATCTTAAAAAACATTTTCTAATTTTTTTTCAAAAAAATTTAAATAAGAGCATCGCGTTGGGGAATTTTATATTATTTTAATGAATAGAGTGGACATACAACCTTCTTAACACACATTATATTTTTTTATATTTTATAAGACATTTTTAAAAATTTTAAACAATTTTTAGTAATTTTAGTTTTAAAAGTTGTCCTAGTTATCAGTCAAAATTGAATTTGATTATGAACACAGTGGCACGCGACTTACTAAATAGGGTACGTATATTACTAGACTCATATGTAAAAACTACTGACTCCACTAGAAAACCTAGCAACTAGTGGACACTTTTAGTATATTTAGCAATCTAGAGAATCCTTTTCTGTTTAATAAATTGATTATATCTGCTTGTGGCTTAAACTTTTGTTTAAAGTATATTTTAAAATTTTTTTAAGTCCCTCTAACTTCCATAATCTTCTTGATGAATCTTTCCCAATGTATTGCTTCTCTCAACCTGAGATAATGAGGAGAAAATAAACGTCTCAGCCCATTCCCAGGTGATGATAAGACGCGAGGGAAAGAAATATTGTGATACGATAGTTAAAAAACCGCTAGAATGCAGACACCGGCATGGGAGCAGATCCAACAAGTTTTAAAAAATACTGTAAAAATTCCATTTTATGCATTAATTTTTGCGTAATGAAAATAAATAAACGAATGCATTTATGTATTTTTATGATTTTTGAATAAAAATAAGTAAGACATTTATAAATATATAGATCAAGATACTTACCCTTAGTTTATGGTAATAGTTGATTAAGTCGTTAATTCAGTACTAAAACAAGTTATACCTGCTACTAACATTTTACGAAGAACTCTAAATAAAAGAGAAAATATGCGTATTTCTTTATTTTAATTTTGGATCCTGATGTAACTAAACTGCTCAAAACAATTAAAGGATATTGGTGGTTTTGGTACATTTTGGCAAGCAAATAAAAAATTTGAAGTGGTTCAAGCATGTTATCAAAATAAAAATTTTATTTTTACTTTTTTTATCAAAATTTGAAAATGCACATTTTGTGTACTTAAGCAAAAAAACTGAAAAATCTATCAATACTTAATTGAAACCCCATTTCGCTTGGGATATGCTTTCTCCTGACTTAAAACAACGTTGTGGGACTGTTTGCCACCAGGTTTGTTTGTTTATTTTTGAGGGGCTGGGGTGTTTTCTCCATTTTCCCCTTTTAGAGCATTTTTCAGCACCTGAGCTGTTTGGGAGGTATTGGATTGGCATAAATTGGTTTCTTAAGCATGTGCTAAACTTGTTCTATTGGATTCCTGTCGAGAAAATGTGTTGGTCTATACCTTTCTAGCGATTTCTTCATCCTGAAGAAAATCATTAACTAAGGTAGCACAATGTTTTCTAAAATTATCATCCCTGAAAGTTAAATTATCATCAATTTCTCCTGCATGAGGGGCAACCAGATGTGTAAGGATATTGACCTTATTATCCTGAACCCCCAGAAACGGCCCCTTTGGCTGTGGGGGGTCTTTATTCCATAGATAGAGATGGTGCTCTATTTCATCACTCCACATCTTCAAATCTGACTCTCAGTTCATCCTGATACCTTCTGATTTTTGTCTGGTGGGTACAAGGAACACAAAATAACCCCTTTTTTGTGGATGAAGAAGTCAAATATTTTTATGGTAATCGATTCTGGTCGTAATTTTATGTAGGAAACCAAAATTTCAATCGATTTTATCCAATAGTTTTTGATAAAAACAAATTAATATCTTAAGGGGCCGTATACCGTTGCCGAATGCATACCGCAAATGCTCTTTCTCGTTCGTTTTATCAAAAACTATTAGATAAAATCGATTGAAATTATGGTTTCCTACATAAAATTACTACCGAATCGATTACCATAAAAAAATTTCACGATTTAAAATTTTTTTTTAAGTTTATTTTTCAAAAATAAATTGTTTGATGAAACTGGGTATTAAAGGTTTGGGGGGAGGGGATGGCCTTTCAGAAAAACTAATAATAATTGGGGGTCCCCATTGGAAAAAAAAGTTAGTGTTTCGTTTAATATGAAGACGACCCCCTAACGACTCGAAATTTTTTTGGTAAAAGAATACCTTAATTAATGAAAAACGACCCCTATTTTGTCTTCCTAAACCCAAGTGGTTCGCCAGATATCACAACTGAGTCATTTTTTTCCTCAACTGTACTAGGGAGCTACTGTCCCCAGCTCACTATCGCTCACCCCGTTAGGCTGCTTACTTAGGCCCTTTTGGAACGCTTCGCAATCCTCATAAAACCTAGTTCACTGAACTTAATCAATTTATAAAACATTCGTAAAAACAATTAATAGAAGAAACGTCATACAACTTTCCAAAAATACGTCACATGTATCATCTCCATAAATAACATTCTCTTAAAAGTTAGAATATTTATTGGAATATTTTTTGAACTTATCAATAATTTAATCCAAATGTTTTCCTTTAAAATATACAACAAATTTACAAATAGCTCTTTCTCATCAAGATTCTAAGAAAAAAATTATTTATATTTTTGTTTTCACCCAGACTTGTGTGTGAGTTGAACAATATTCATTTAAGGCATTTGAAAATAATAGGAGACGAAACCTACATGTCACTCAATGTTTACTATTGATTTCGATTATCAGACTAAGAATTATAAATTTTTAGACAAAATGTGTTAAAATTTTAGCATAAACTATCAAACTTTTGAATAACTATCTATCTTTGAATGATATTTAATTCGGAAAGTACTTTAAATTACATTTTAAAACAAACATGAAACAATTTTTTTCATAATAAAATATGGCGTTAATTGGTCATTGTGATTGAATGGATAATAAGTTGCTTGACAGTACTTCCTTTGTAACTGCGACCTCAACCGTAATAAAAAAATGGATTTTTTTTTTAAATTGAGAACTTTTTTAATAAAGTCTAATGGCATTTTGCACATCCTCAAAAGAATCTTAACAGTTTGATACCAAAAATGTGTTCTATGGATCAGTAATTAAAAAGCCTTTATCTGGTAACCGTTCACCAAAACATTTTTGTAGAATAGAGAGATTAAACACTTAATAGATACAACTCAAAGAGAAAGTATATTTCAACGGAGATCCTATTGTATCTCGCTATAATATTTTGTATCTAATATTCAAATAGATAACTATGTTAATAAAAGTACTATTTCTCAATTTATTCGGGATTCTGAATTACCCTCGTAATGATGAATTCACCAGTTTTACAAACATTTTTCACAAGTTTCCTTATTATTCATCCATCACATAAAATCAATCTCTTAATTTATGGATCATCTCTGGTAGTGGTTGATACATACGGAAGATTTTATCTTCATCATCTGATCCCTTACAAATAAATGAGCGTAAGACGTTAACTGCTATTCTCCATTATTGATTGTGTAAGGTCCGTTTCAGCAACTAGGAAGTTTATTTAGTTTGAGAGATGTGTTTTTCTCTTTCCTGTTCCTTCCATCATTAAGTTGTAATCAACGTCCTCTGACCCCTGAAGTTTGCTTTTTTTTCATTATAAGGAGTGTTGTTTCATTTAAACCTGGAGAGATTGTACTACTCATATGTTTGAAAAAAACCTATTGAAAATATTTCAACATGTTTTTTTATAGTATGTTTCCACACAAATATGTTAAAATTATACATCGCGCAAGAATTCATACACCTTGGATTTAAATAATTAAGTTTTCATAACATATGACGTCACATTTTTCCGAAAAATAAATGTCGCTGTAGATATATAATTTTGGTTCCACTCAAACAATAATTAAATTAGGGTGGACTTTTAAAACACCCAAATGAAAAGGATCATATATGATTAGATTTATAATGAATTATTTAGTTATTTATTAATAATTAGGAATACCCATCTAAAAGATATAAGTAATAAACTTCAAACTAAACTAATGTATTTTAATAGCTCATCAATAAATGATTTGAACTTCCTCCGCATACCAAAATTTAAAACAACAATAAAATCATTCTTTTGACATTTCCTTTTACAAACAAGAGACATAATTACACCACGAAATTATAAACTGCAATCATCCTTTTAAACACCTTTTTTTGAGTTACTCGGCAAGTTAAAATCAAGAGGGATATTAAATTATCAGCTAATTACGAAAAAGATCAATATTTGCTTAATAATTTGTTTATCACCCAAAGAAAAAGCAGGTATAGCGCTTTGTAGGAACCTCAACATTCGTTGAAAATTAGTCCCTTCGTCAAACACTGCGACCGCAATAATGTAAACAGTAGTTTCATTAGTTTTAATTAGCTAACAAATTCATTCAACGGGGGCTAAACTGATTAACTTTGTTGCGAAATTTAATTAATTAGGTTTTCTGTAAAGATGCTGGTGATTCCTCTGAACCTTTTCCTTGGTTTGAACCCAAGCATGCAAGACTTTCGATGGGTTTCTCGAGACTTTGGGGAACGAAATTTCTATTCTTACTGTGAGTGTGCTTTCTAGCACTGATCTATCTGGTGGTGGTATTGGGTTTGTGTGTTACTCATGTTGAACGTGGACAGTTCTTTGCATATCTTCAAAAAATGCTAGGAGAGTTAGTTATACAGAGGGCCCATAGTGAACCGATAGTTAACATTTAAACCGTTCTTAATAGAAGTAGGTGCATACTTATAATTACAAAAATGATCGAAACGAAATAAACCATAATGTTTGATGGTTTCTTCGGTCCAAACAATTTTACATAAAAAACATTATCAAAAATTTATTTTTACTCATTTATAAAAATACGGCGGTAAATTGTCCTTGTTATTGGATGGATAATAAGTGGTTTGACAATTCCTTGCTTCGTAACTGCAACCTTATCCGTAATTTAAAAAAATGAAAACATTTAAAAATTGAGAATAATTTTTAGAAATTATAAAAGCTTATTATCCGAATACTATGATAGCAAAAAATGTGTTATGCGGACCAATAAAATTTAAAAAGGTTTTCTCTGGAAACTAATTCACCATTTTTTAATAGAGGGATTAATGTGGTTCAATTAAGAAGGTTCCTTTAAGTATTATCATAGATAAAAATGGTTCACGACCAATTTAACGAAGAACTTAAATGTATATCCTTAACACAAAGTGTTTTGAAAATTTCCCCTTCCAGAATGAACTAGATTTTCGCATTTCGTTTCGGATGCCTTTAAATAAACGTCCTAGTACTAAAATCAACTCCTTATCATTAAATCATTACGCAATAGCTGCTAAATCTCACAAAAGATTTTAGAGGAGAATCACAAAGGACTTTTAGATCTACAAAACAGGCAACGATCTTAAAAATAACTTATCGCTAACCCACTTCACTGGAAGATCTTTACTTCGGTAAAAAGTCAATGAATCGCTGCTAAAAGGACGCTTTAAAGTAGCCGATGCATCTTCATTAAGTCTCGACGATGAGTAAAAAAAATTCTGGGACCTTATAGCCTTAATTAAGTGCAATTCGACCGAATAAAACGGGGCCTCAGAATTCATGACGAATTTCTGTTCCTTCTTTCTTTCTTGAGTTATCCTATTTTTTTCGGAAGAAAAGAATGAAAAATTTCCTCTCTAATACCAGGCTCTTTTTCTTTGAAGATATAAGGGGGGATGAGAACGATTTTTGTGTGGAAGAAAAACTGAACGGTCTATATGGAAATGGCGACGATGAAAAAAAAATGTGTACCTTGCTAGATGGAAGGTAAGAGGGAGTAAAAAGTTTTGAATAAAAAATATATAAAAAGACAAATTGTAAAAAACGACGAATATAATGAAAATGAAATTAAAAGAAAAAAAAAATTTTCCTCCTTTCCAAAGCCCCGTCGTTCGTTTTAGAACCTAAGTGAAGTAAGAGACGTAGAATAATGAGGTTTAACCCCCTTTTATACTTCGAACTGCCCCCTCCCCTCTTTCCCCTGGCATGTTAATCCCATTTTAATGACCAAAAGTGGTATTGATTTTTTTATACTTTCTTAAATGGAAAAAAGTTATATGCATGTATATATAAATTTTTACCTTTTTCCTCCTCTTCCTCCTTTTTTTCCTCGAGAACGAATAATAAAAAAAAGATAAAAATCGCGGCAATATGATAAAAAAAGATATCTCGAAGAACTCGTTACAGGCCATCGTATTTAATGAGAAAAAATACCAAACTGAAGTGAAGAGAGAGAGAGAGAAGAAAAAGCAATTATGCAATCTGCTCTCGCAGGAAAGAGATCGATCCATTGATATCGATCTCCGCGGAGGGATCGATTAATTCTCTCCTTTTTAAAAGCGTATTTGAGTCATAAACTAAACGGTTTTGAAGGACGTGTATTATCAGTGCGAGTCATAAAAACTCGTACGTTTGAGGGAAAATTCTCCTTCACCAAAAATCCCCCTTCCTTCCTTTCTGGGGGGTGTTTTATTGGTTCTTAGTCCTTACTTCCTTCCAGAACGAGAGAGGGAAAAATCATTTAATCACGTTAAAGTTGAGTAAATGAGGATTTTCGCTTCCAATACTAAAGCAATTTGTTCTGTGTATGCATTGGAAGGGAAAGGAGGAGAAAAAAATGAAAGGTTTTGAAAATTAACGCCCCATGAGGGATGGAGCGATAAAAAATGTATTCGAAAATGGAATGTTTTTATGGGGCGGCACGATTTTCACTGTCTGGGAATGATTAAATTCCAGAATTAAAAGATCGGGAACGTTTTTTTTTCGTGTCGTAATAAATTGTTTGAAGGGTGATGACGTTGTGTGTTCGTCGATAATTAAACTGTCGTTTTGGGAAGGAGCACGTTTTTAAATGGATTAAGAGAGAGGTTTGTTATGTTCGTGTTTGAGTGAGATTTCCTTTTGTCTCTCTTCAGTGCAAGGGAGGTTAAGGGGGTGCATTATTATGCACGTGCACATTCAAACGTTTGTAAGTTATATTTATGTGATTGGAGGTTATATCACAGACAAACTTCAAAATAAGTTCATTCTCGTCTCGGAATTGCAAGTATGAGTCAAAACCTACCTTCCGAATAATAATTATTAAGGAATTATTCTTCTCAATTAATCGTATATTTTTTATTGTAGCTTATTGTAGTTAAGAGGGGGATATGACGTCAACATAAGCAACCAGAGTTAAAATAACTTGCTGTTATTAAAAATTTAATTCCTTGTCTCTCTATCATTAGATTGTGACGTCTGATGTTAAAACTGTTGATATATTACATATTCAAAGTTTTCTGCATTAATAAATCATAATTTAGAAAGTATTATGTGTGAGCTTGTTTTTTGGAAGCTATTTAGTCAGTACCACCCCAACGTTTACAACTCCAGATGCATAACACAAAACAAACACTTATGTAATAAAAGGTAGAAGAAGTTGAAGTTCAAAATATTTAGAAGAACATATAAACCTGGTGATAATATTAGAAAGGCGGCAAAGTGCTACTACATTTTCAACAAATATTGACTTTTTACTTTTTTTACATACTTTTTTTAAAAATATGGCCCATCGGGTTTCTATACAGAATAAATTTTCTGATCGGTTCAAATAAACCTTGACTTCTATAGAACTAACGAATCTTTTAGCTTTATACTGTAAACTGTTAATTCTTATTCTCGTGCTGAGATTAAACAATTAAAAAATTATTGTTCTTGGACCCCCAGGAATTTCAAATACTGGGGATAGGTATACATTTTGTAGTGCTTAGAGAAAAACAGTAGCCCCCTTTAAAACAGCGAAATTATTCTCAACATGCCTTGGTGAATAATTCGTAAAATTTAGTATAATAACTATTGAAATACGTTGGAATTTAAATAGTTCTTTATTACACATCTAATGTTGTTTCCAAATATATTCTCATGATGTTAATCAATTTATTTGGATGTTCTCGTCTCTCCCTCTTCATCAATTACTTTTTCTTTAAGGACTGATCACATGCATTAAAACGCTTCATCTTAGCTGTGACTCTTCATCCATTAGTAGCGTTTCGCGAACCTCTAAAGTCCAACACAATAATATTAATGCTGTGGCTGATAAAGACCGTCAGTCAGCAGCGGTGATTTCCCATCGACCAGCGGCCCTGATCTCCGACCCCAGTACAGGTGCCAACCTGTTACTACAACAGGGAGGGGGCATTCCGTTTCTCTTTTGTTCTCTTCTTATTGCCTCCCCCTCTCTTCCCTTTTTGTTTAATAACAGAGGGAGGTTTAAAGAACAAATACCTCGGGAGTGTTTGGAATATGGATTAGGAGGAGGGGCGTGGGGAGAAGTATGTTCGAAGTATGTCTGGCATGTTTCTGAGGGGGGGTTGTTCTTAAGGAGAAGGGTGAGTGATGCGTCTGATGTAATCGATTGGATGATTAGAAGGCCGAATTTGCATGGATGAGCTAATTGGAGAATAAAGAAGGTTGAAGTTGGATTGGAATGCGTGTTTTTTCTCCTTTTGCTGGATATTCGCATTGGTTTTAATTTGTTGGATTTGTTGTTTACGGTGGATGGAGGCTGTTTCGGTTTGAAAAGAAAGTAAATTAACTTAGGCTAAGCGCGCACTAGAGACTTCTGTCGCCGGCGACTGTAACACTAGTCACTCGAGGGCAATACATTTCTATGGAGATATTCTTGGCAATCGGCCAAGTGTCTCGTCGCCTGTGCGCGCGCTCTAGCTTCTTGCAATAGCCAGGGTAACAATTTTGTCTCTGTCGCCGAGACAAAAGTCTCTAGTGCGCGCTTAGCCTTAAGAGATAACACAACTCGATTCATTCGATAGTTATATCTAGTATTTGAAAAGAAAAACAAGAGAGAAGAGAACAAAGCCCATTGCCAGCAATTGTCCCTCACTCTCATCTCAACTTAAGAGATCATTTAGAAAAAATAAAACATAGGTGTAAATGTTTTTGTGGTTTTTAACCCCCTCATCTTTCACTTTTTCAGTAAAAATAAGCAAGTATTTATCCCCCCTTGGCATTAATTAATAAATCGCCCATAACCCCCCCCCCCAATTTTTAATACAAAACGCTTAATCTAACGTAATAATCTAATTTAAAAAAAATTAGAACTCAATGAAAAACTAACTGGGCTCGAAACAAAAACAAAATGCATGCTTAATTTGTAATTGGATAAGTTACAACTTAATTTTAAAATTGAACTTTTTAAAATAAATATATTTTCGAACGTTGCAGGAAATAGTTGAATGCACCGTTTTTTCTAATGTTTTATGTATGCCTACCCATCCCTTTGTAAGCAACTTAATAAGCATAGTAAACTATCTGTCCCATTAGGTGCTGTTCCTTAGATAATTTAAGATACACAAGAAGGGATAAAAAATTATCTTATATGGATTCATTACAGGTTTGACCAACTTCCAACACAAAATCTTAAATCGATTTCGAAAATGGAATTTCCAAACTTTCAAAATAATGACGCTAAAGCAAACTTTCCCTAACTCGTGCGTATTTGAGAAAACGACTCAAAAAAACACAGCCCCCTAAAAAACCTTACCTGTTAAAATCATAGTTAAAACGGTACGTACTTCCACCCTATATTTGTTTTATGAGGTCATTTACACATCGAAAAATACACTTGAACGCAACAGTTCAAACAAACAATAATAACAGGAGCAATCAAGAACTCAAATGTCTCTCTTTGTGTGCAGTATGTTAACTTTAAACAGCAGCACGCTTCCGTGTGCAAACACGTTCGTTCGGCCATAACAATGCATGATGAAAATCAAAAGTAAACTTCGGTATTTTTGGCCTCTTGAGTTGGCTGTTTCTGTCTGAGCTGTTAATATATTTGTTTCCAGCTGTTGTTTGATGGAGAGAAAGTAGTATAGTGTGCAAGTGGTTTGTGTTTATAGTTGATTAGGGTATAGCATGTTACTTCTCTGAAAGGTTTACTGAAAGCTGTCACAAGAGAGTGTTGAAAGCAGGAATAGGAAGCTGGTGTTTTCCTTATATTAGGAATCAAGATATGAGTTCCGGAAAACTAACGCATATAACTTCCATTGTAGTGTCACGTCCATAGTGTATTGTGCGATCTGTGTGTTAAAGGATCTTGGCGACGTTGCACAGAATTTCTACATTTGTTATTGATATTTTAATGTCAATTATATGAAGAAATAGTATTAAACATATATAAATGTTTTGTTTCATATTATTGGTTCTTTGATGTAGAGTTAATATTAAATTTATCAAAGTACGATTGGTTTAAAATTTAAAAAAATAGTTATGAGTATAAAATAACTAGTTAAATAGTGAACCTCTATGCACTGAGCTATAAAACAAACTGGAGTGACTAGTGAGCGTGCTTAAACCGCATCACACCGCGGAAAGGATTTCCATCTTCTTTATAATTTCTTCATCCTTTAGCACTGTTGTATGCACAGAATGAAAAGACCATTTTAAATTTTGCTCATAATATTTTGAATGACAGGCAAGGGTGGATTAAAGGGGGAAATGTTCTTCCAACTTTGCTTCAAGCTTGCCCCGATTGCTTAAGCAATCGGGGCAATTTAACCTTCCGCGATGGCACGATCAATCGCTTGTTATAGTATCGGAGGTTGTCACTCCAGTTTGTTTTATAGCTCAGTGATACACTGATCTATAAAAAAAACTTTAGTGACTAGTGAGCGTGCTGAAACCGCATCACACCGCGGAAATGATTTCCATCTTCTTTTAATTTTCCCCATCTGTTAGCCCAGTTGTATTCACAGAATGAAACGACCATTCTAAATTTTGCTCATAATATTTAAAAAAAACAGGCATGGGCGGATTAAAAGATGGTCATGCGGGGATTGCCCCGATTGCTTTTAGCCCCGAATGCCCCGATTGCTGCGAGCAATCGGGGCAATTTAACCTTCCGCGTCGGCACGTTTGATCGCTTGTTATAGTATCGGAGGTTGTCACTACAGTTTTATAGCTCAGTGCCTCTATATAGCGCTATTTTCAGAAAACGTTAATGGCAGCACGTTGATGTTCTTTCTTTAATTTTTATATGAAGTTTGTTTTCTGATAGATGCGAGCAGCTTAATACCAGTCAACCAACCAACAATCCAATCCCAAGTTTGTTTTTAAAAAATTGTTAATTTTATTTGACACAATGGAATAATGACACAAATCGTAATTACTGTAATGCTATTTTCAGGGTCCCCAGACATAAGCACCTAGACAATAAATGCAATAGCTTTAAAAAATATGCCTAACACCCTCCCATAAAAACCTAAGAGCTAAAATGCACCAAAAACAAAGATTGAGGTTTCACTTAATATTGCCTTACAAAAAGTATTCCATGCACTTAAAATCATGTATGGGCTTGAGAAACATCACGCCCTTTACAAATATTAGGGAATTTTTTAGTAAATGAGAAATGAGTCTGACATGAACGTTCCTTCTACCGTTCAGAATGTGTACTAGGGTGGGTCAAAAATATTTTTTTACATTTTCCCAGGGGCACAGCGACAAAAAGGTGCCAAATGGTCTCAAACTGACATGTGTGAAATATTATTCCAGTACGATAACTCTTTTTGCCTCCGGATTGACGAAGTTTCGATTAATATAGTAATTTGATGTAAAAATGGACAAACAAAAATCGGGCTTTTACCTCGATTGGACGAATCTGTCATGAATGTAAACGTGCAAAATGGTATAAAAATCCTCATTGAAGACTATAAAATAATTAAAAAAGAAACCGGAGTTGAAATACTTGAGTTGTAATACAACATGTTTTGAAGTATCTCAATGACTAGAACTGGCAATCAAAGATTTCTTTCTGGAATCATAAAAATGTGCAAAACCTTTATTGCCGGTTGAGTAGTATGGTAAAAACATTAAATTTAATAAAAATGGATATGTCCAGAAGGTGGGTACCTTTTGTGGGTTATAAGATTTCAACCCACGGAGGATATTTGGATAATATTTAAATGTTGAGGTTTTCTTTGAAATTTCAGGCATATTAGGGATAGTCCATCTCAAGTGTCCCCATAGGAGTCCCTAATGTTAAAAAATAAATTAAAAACATATTTTAAGAGTCAAATTTTGAAATATTTTCTTAAGGGAAGCGGTAGAAAAGGGTTTTCAACTCAAAGCTCAGTATTATCCTCACAATTTTTAAATCAGTTACATTAATTTTTAGAACTTGTGTTTATTTTAGACAGTTAAATATGCTATATTTAAACTTTTATGAACGCATAAGTGAATGCTAAGAAGCTATTTTAAGTCAATCCTCCCTCTAAAGAAGTATTAATTTATGGTCCTGGGTTCTAGTCAATTGCTATAGAAAATTTGGTAAATCATTACTGAATCTCATCATGATATTGCTATTTCCTATAAACAAACTATCCATTAGACACTTGTTTCAACATAATTTATGTGATCACATTTGGTTCCCAAGACCAGCCAATGAAATAACTGTACGCTGAATTTTGAAAGTGCGTCATTTATGAAAAATACAACTATTTCTACTTTTAAAATTTAAAAATATTGTTTTACCTGGCCATAATTGAGAGAGAATGTATCTGGTCTACCAATATTTAAAATCTGTCACTGACAATACACTGTTTGTTGGCAAAAAAGATCCTCCTATTCTACGCATGTTTTGTTAATATGGTAATATATTATATTGCCACTTTTGAAGTTGTTTTTTTGTATTAATATACGTAAATGTGACTAATATGATTAAAATTGCTTTTAAATACCCTTATTTGTGAGCTTTAAATAATTATCGTCAAACAAATTAATTTATAAAATTTTTTTTTAAATATGAAAAATTACATATTTTTGTTCCATTTAAGGCCAATCCGGTGGCAAAAAGAGTTATTATAATGGAAAATATTTCACACATGTTAGTTTGAGACCATTTGGCACCTTTTTCTTGCTGTGCCCGATAGAATTTGTAAAATTTTTTTTCGCCATAGGAAAATGACCCACCCTAATGTGTACAGAACTCCATTATGAATGGGGTATGTACCCCCTAAAACCAGAGATATTTTTATCGCATCTGAGAGCGTATTTCACGCATTGAAAATCGGAAATACGCTTTTAAAAACTAGCTAGGCGTGTTTTCACAGTTTGAATTTTTAACAAAGGCTTTCCTTAAAGAAATTCATGGCGCCCCACTGAAATCGAATAATAATTTCTCAACTGAAATTTGTTATATTAAATAAATATTTCATTTAGAATGTTTAAAGAAAAATAAATTGTTTTATATTAATAATATTTGATATTTTCTACTAATTTTTAACAGATGCCATATTTTAAAATCCAAAATAGCGTCCTCATTTTCACTATTTACTTTTGCCCATTAAAAAAATCTGAAAATTTTTTTATAAAAAATTTGTTTCCTATTGTCTTCTATTTTCGTATTTCACTCCCCATAAATGAATTTCACGCCTCCTAAAAAAGTCAAGGAGTATTTTTACTCCTCCAAAAAAGTCCTAAAAATAACACTGCCTAAAACTATTGTTAGCGTAATTTGAACCCTGGCGACATATTTACAATCTTAGAAGATAATATTTTACTACATTGATGAGAAACTAAGATATGTCACTCTCTCTAAAGTAAAGTTATCCTTAATTTTTGGGCATGAGTGTAAAATAAGTATTTCGCTTAATTTAATGCTCCTATATATGAGGAGGTTTATTGGAAGATGATATTGATAAGTAATAAAACTAAATAAGAGAAATGAACACATTGAATATGAAACGTTCGAAGAATGGTAGAAGAAAAGTTCAACTGCCCAAAAAAGTCGTCTAACAACGTGACTTACAAACATAATGACTATAAAGCAATAAAGTTTTAATGCTTGAAAAGTATAGCTTGATAGTATAGCTTTACCTCTTAAAAAGAATTTTCTAAAAAAATATCTTGACTTGAACACCAACCTATTTTCACATCATAACACCATCACGAACGTTTGTGACTAATTAAATTTTGACCCCCGAGAAACCAATTAAATGTGTAACTAAAAGTCCATATACCCGATGTTCGATGGCCCGTGAATCCTCTTGTTAATTGTATTAGTTGATAGCGGTTGAATGCTGAAGATTTTGGGTAAGTAAGTATAGTTGATACTATAATTTACATGTGACTGATGGGGGATTGCAGAGCAAAGCGGTATTTGTCTGTCAGTTGTTTATTCATTCTAAAACCTCAGTGATTTTGTGTTCTTTAATTTAATTTTTATACTAGAATAAATTTTTAAAAAGATAAATTTAAAGTGTAAGAAATGGGTAGTTCAACAGCATTTTTTAAGAATATCTGTTGTAAAGATGTCTGTTACAGATCTGTACAGATATGATAATAACAGATATACAGGGTGTAAAGGAAAGTCCCTTTACCCTGTAATATAATAAGTTGCTAACGGAGCAAGCTAAAGCTATGCAGTTAAGGTATCGGTATAGTAAAGTGACTATGCGCAACCGAATGCGAGCAACCGAAGCACCCTCTGGCGGATATTTTAGGAGTTATAAATTTTATTTTAAAAACTATTAGGAATTTTCGAAAATAGTCAATTACTAAGTTGTAGAGCAGCATCGATTTAGTAGGAAAAGACACCTTAAGCAAAAAAATATCTTGAATAGAACCCCTAAAACGCACGCTCAATTTGGTTGAATTTACGTCTTAAAACGTTTCTCACGAAGCGAAAGCGAGAAATTTTCAATTTAATGAGTTAAGAATACTTTTATTCATTTATTTAAGTCATTAAATTGAAAATTTCTCGCTTTCGCTTCGTGAGAAGCGTTTTAAGACGTAAAATCTACGTAAATTCAACCAAATTGAGCATGCGTTTTAGGGGTTCTATTCAAGATATTTTTTTGCTTAAGGTGTCTTTTCCTACTAAATCGATGCTGCTCTACAACTTTGTATTTGACTATTTTCGAAAATTCCTAATAGTTTTTAAAATAAAATTTATAACTCCTAAAAATTCCGCTAGAGGGCGCTACGTTTGCTCGCATTCGGTTGCGCATAGTCACTTTACTATACCATTACCTTAACTACATAGATTTAGCTTGCTCCGTTTGCAATTTATTACAGGGTAAAGGGACTTTTCTTTACACCCTGTATAAGATCTGTTATAAAATTCATCATATAAAGAATTAAATTTAAAAAAAACTATTATTTGTTTTTCTTACTTTTTAAAAACAGTTGATGAAAGTTATTAAGTCATAGTGCATTTCGTAGAAGAAACTTATTATGAAACGTTTGGAAAGTACTGAATAAATTTCAAAAATAATTTATGAAGTAAAGGAAACTTTTTACAAAACACGTTTTTAAAATGGACTAATATAGGTATTTTTAAAAGATAGACAAATTTGACCAAAGAGTAAATAAAAGAGATTCCAGAATTTTCAGTCCCAGAATTTTTTTCATTTATATATTTTGAATCGTAGATAACGATAAAAACCTTACACAATATGCTTAAAATATTAACCCATAAGGGACGGTTGGTACAAAAAGCTGCAAAGAGACATTTTATTTTTACTGACCCTAATATAAGACATAAAAAGTTTAAATGAAGGATAACTGTTTCTAAGAAAGACTCTTAAAGTATCTCTAAGTTCTCTCCTAAAGTCTCAACACCTTAAAAAAATCCCAGTTTACCGAGCTCTACCCAACTAAAGCTACCGTAATTCCATTCTGCCCACACCTCGCAAAACACCCTATAATTTCCGAAATGCTAAGACGACCAACACACAATCCTTTATTTTAAGGTATAATTAACGAATTATAAATAGACTCTCGATCTCGAGGGAAAATTTCACAACCTTAAAAGCTAACAATCTAAATCCACTTAAAACCGACCTATAACCTCATCCCTACACCATCTTCTGAAGCTTTTTGGCCATTAAAAGCCTACAATATCTCCCAATTACTATCAACACGAAAAACTCTCTAGTCTTGACCCGGTAGATGTTCTTTTCGAAGCATCAATTTGGTATGCGATCAAGCTTTACAACTCGCGTGGCTACATTCACTACCTCGGGCGATCGTTAAAAGACCTGGTCGAGGATATTATTTAAGGTTAAAATAAGCCTGCGGATATGAGGGTCGTTGGGGTCGAGTTTGCATTGTTTTAGCAGGTACTTTTTAACGAATGGTGAAAGCTCTCAGGCTAGAATTACTCTGAGTGATTAATAATGTTACAAATAGTTATTCTAAGCGGCTGGACCAATATAAGTTTATATTTTATTATTTCTAAAGACACATACTTATAAGTAGAAAATTATATCAAAAGTTGGAAAAACTCAATGATGTTAATTGAAAATATACAGGGGCCAGTTTGAGAAAAATGTAGAAACAGAACAAAGTATGTAACCCTTTTTTTTCAAATTACCAATATTTATTATGCGATCTTTAAAAGTATTTATTTATTTCCACTTTTTAGGCATGTTAAATCTTTATTCCATCTTAATTTTAAAATAAATTAAATACTTCGTCATAATTAAAAAAATTAGAACATTGGTAACTAAAGTATCACAAAAAATCATAAAATTCTTGTTTTAAATTCATAATACGTATTAGCGTTTAAAGACAACAATTAAAAGTAAGTATGCCATAAACATTTTTTCATCAATTATATCAGGATCATTTCATTTAAAATCACCTAAAATAAACAATTCTTGTTGCCCCCATGTCACGGATTTTCCTGAAAATTTCATTTAGGAGAGAACATGATGAAAAAAGGCTACAATATTTTTTTTCATACTTTTTTGATCAATAAACCTGTCGTTATGGGGCCATTTTAAAATTTGACTGATATCCTCAAATAATGGCGACCCTAGACAAAGTTATATGCGTGTTTGTACCTTCAATAACTTTCTTATTTATCATCTAATATGGATAAGTTTGTTGTCATTTTAAAGATAAATATGCCAACTAAACGATAAATATAACTAAATGATAGTGGATAAACCAACTAAATGATAGTGGATAAACCTTTAGAAAAATCCATCAAAATAATTTTTAAAGGATTTTTTTAGAAATAAATGATCCATCAATGATTTTTGAAAATATTTTTTCTTTACAAAATATTTCCATGGTTTTTTATTGTAAACTATCACTTTTTACTCTAGTGTCATGCGTCATTCACTACTTTTCTATTTCGAGAAAAATATCGCTGTTATTTGAGTGCCGCGGTTAACTCAAAAGATGATAACTATCTACAGGTGCTTAATTGCTTCAATTTCGATGGTTGTTATTAGTTATTTTTACTGCTGCTTCAACTCTAAACAACGCACTTCTACAGAAACAGAATCCTTTAAGATCTTTCCGGAGGCCTCAGAGCAACCATAAAGAAGTATTATTCAACGTCGCATAATGCATTTTGAAAGTACAATTTTTCCACTGCGTTTTTGTGCTTCCTGCGTTTCTTCTCCTTTGAAAAGGGAGAAAACGCAGCAAAGATAAAAGCACTAAAAAGAGTGCATTTAATGTTTCGCAAAAGAAAAGAACCCCAAAAAGAAAAACGAGAAAAGTAACAGAGGAGAAGGAGGAACCAAACAACTAAAAATGACGAAAGCATGATGGAAAATAAATATATACCGAGAAAAAGTATTTCTCCCAGATATTACATTTTGTGTTTAAGAATTGCTTTTTGGAAAAGATATTTTGTTGCTCTACCCCCTTTCGAACAGAATAAAGAAGGAAGGAATGAAAACTCTTGGAATATATAGAGGTAGTAGACAGTAAGAGAGAAAAGAATTTTTATTATTATACTCTCCGAATGTGGGAGCATGTATTTTGTCTTCATTTCCCTTGTTGCTATGGTTACGAGCTCGAAGAGTGCATATCCAATCAGAATTCGTTTTAAACGAGGGGACGGTCATGGAGTTCCTCAAAATCGGGTTTTAGTTTGATTTTTGAACGTGATTCTTTGATCACCCCTCAAGAACTATACCTTGAGTCAACTGGTGGCTATTGGTTTTTTACTCATTCCAATTTGTCGTTTCAAAGAAAAATTATGTGACATTCAGGTAAAAGTTGAAAGAAAAAGACAAATTTATACTTTTTCCAACAGACGAATGGGATTAAGAATCGGTATACCTACCCTGATAAGGACATACTTATGAAAGAAGTTATAATTTGTGTCTTGGTATTTGTTTAATGTTTAGGTTATAAATAACTTTGTTCAGAAAACTGGGAATTCATATTAAACCTGTTCACTGGGATTATGTTGCAAGATTCCCAGTGCTGAGATGCATCTCGGTACCAAAATCATTAACACAAAATATTAACAAACTATCTAGATGTAAAGGAAGGAAAAAGTAGAAATATATAAAAGAATAAGCGAACTACCCTACCACACGCCAGTTTAAACCAACCAACATTGCCGAGTTGATTATACCTGTAACATTTTTAATTCAACCTATACTTCTTCCCCGTATATATCCCCTAATTTCTCCTTACAAAAAATACACAAATACATATCTGAAAATATAATAGAGTTTGAGAATTAATTAGAGTTTTTTTAATTTTACTTTACAGTTCTACCGAGTTCTACGTTTACGTACAATCCTTATTAACATAAACCATATTGATTCAGTCATTCAATTGTCGCTCTATAGATTGAAAAGGGTTTTATCGGGATCTTAAGCTAACAAAATGTTATTTAAAATCCTTAAAACGTCATCACGGAAAAAAACTGTAACCTCGCACGTTTGGTAGTGCTTCCGAAGCGTGAAAAAAGGCTTAAATCAAAATTAATGAAGCATCATTAGAGAGTTCTCCCGTAAAGCTCTTTTCTCGGTTAACGAAGCTGATAAAAGTCGCCATTGTAGGCGCATTATAATTGTTTTTTGTCGCCAACAGAGCGTTTCCACGTCGTTTTTTTTCGTTGTAATTATGATCGATTTTTGTCACTTCGTTTTTGTCTCGCTCATATCTCTCTTTTAAAAACAATGTTGTAACAGCTTTGGAGTGTCGTGTTCGATAGTAGACACATATGCTCCTTTTTTTATCTGTTTGCTTTTTGGTTGTCATTTGTCATTTCGGATTTGATCTTTTGTAGTACATAGGGATGTCCTTACATGTTGAGGCAATACAGATATTAATGATTTGGAGTGAAGTGAAAATTAGTCTGATTTTAGGGCCATATTCAGATCTTCGCCATCAGTGAATCCGCCGGCGGCGTTTCCATCCAGCGTGAATCTCATTCACCGTATTCAGATCGCCTTCCGAAAGAGGCGAAGATCTCGGAGAGTCAGTTCATTGGTTAGTTGTGTTTTTGACGTGGCGTGACGTTGAAACGCTCAACGACCAATAAAATCCGTCTATTAAAAGGCGGGAAAATGTCACTGATGCATTCACATGCTTCCAAAAATGTAAACAAACTCAATCTGCACTGCAAGTCGCTTGTTTTTGTTGTTTGAGTGAACTAGAAACCAAGCTGAAGCTTTTAACTAAGCGAACTTATTAAAGAGTTAATAAAAACAATAAAAGAAAAAGAAAATATTTTATCTTTTTTATTTCTAAAAGCTTTGCACCTATATCATATAACCAAGTAATTATTGTAACTCATAACAATAATGCTTCATTTCCCAAATTTAATTACAAGTATGTTTTGGAAATTCATTCTTGCATGATTTTGGAAAAATGGTTATAAAAAAGGGAGATAATAGCAAAGGGTAGAAAAAAAATATTCAATAGAAAAAAATTAGTTATTTTGTAAGGTATGATTACATGGAAATATCTTTTCATCAAAGGAATTACTCATTAAATTCAATTTAATGCAAGATGTTAGGAAGTAGGAACTATGTTTCATAATTCTGGTTGAAAGACTCTCACTACTCACCTTATTGTGCAGTAAACTAATCCTTAATTACCATTTCCCAATATTAGCAGCATTTTTAAAATCTATAAAACTGAAACTTTGCAAGCTTATATAAAACAAAATAAATAATACTTACACTATTTTCATATCTTCAAAATATTTGGAAGTTCCATTTTTTATTCTTACAATAGATTCAATAAAGTTTAGGAATTTTGTAAATAAATATTCTATATTCTTCAACTTATTCTATTTTTAACTGCATATTTAATTTGTTGGAGAATTTTCCACTCAATTAGCAAAAAGTATGTTTCAACAGTTAAATGTGTAAACTATTGCAGTTACTCTTTATTGAATTGAAATTTATTAGTACAACATGTAGGAAAGAGTGAGGCAGATTTTAGAAAAAAATTTTTAGTACTCCAGTTAGACAAAAGTGTAACTTATAAAAATTTCAAAGTATATTGTATGAACTAAAACCTAAAAACCTAAAAACTCTTCTAATCACAAAAAAGAATATTTATTATCAACAAAAAAAAGTAAGCACTACACCAATTTGTTCAAACATTTTTACAACTATTTTCTAAATAATGACATTTATTAGTAGATTTCGTTTGACTTATTTAAGTATGGATTGTCACTGTTTGATGGTCACAGTTCATAGGAGCAAGTTTGTTTCATAAATTATATCAAATACAATAACTGTTTTACCTCAAAACAATTTAAATGAATAATTGATGAATTTCCATTACCATTTATCAAATGGTTAATTTTTTAAAAAGATAACTCTCAGTTTAAATAGAAGTGTCATCCTTTTAAACTTTCATAATTTGCCCTTTTCAATAATTCTTTCCTGGATTCACAAAGAACAGCATTTTAGTTGAGCTGAAAAAAATTATACTAGCATGTAAACAAAATCAAAATATTAATTACATACAAGAAAAAATTATTCAACAGTATAATTGATTACTATTCAATTATATATTGAAATGTTTATATATACATTCAATGATTTTTATGTTGTATGTGTGTGGTGTAAACTGTAAACTTCATAATTCAATTAATACTATCCTAAATTTAAAAAAATCTTTTTACGGAAGGAAGTTAGTTTAATAGAAAGCGATAGAATAAGAATTCTTTAAATATGTGATATTCCAACGCAAACAAATGCTATGTCAGCTGCACATAAAAACAATCAAGAATTATAAGTAATAATTCATATCTTGAATTGGACTTCCTCTAGTCTATTCAGAATTCTTAATCTTAAAATATAACAATTCAAAAAGAAATTTGCCACGTCGATTATTGTAACATTAAAAATATTATAAATTATTCAATTTTATACAAAATGAACATTTTTATCACATTAAGATTAGTAATTTTTGAAGCGATTTTTCTAATATTTGATACCAAAACAAACTTGGTGATATTTAACGGAACATCTAACCGAATTGATCCGAAATATTGAATACTAAAACATTTACCAATTCTGAAATGTTCCATAAACGAGAAAATTAAATAAAAATACAATTTACATACCTCAATACATTTTTTTTTGCTATCGGGCGTGATCCGAAGCAGGGCAAGGAGTGTTGGTTTGACATGGCGACTCTTTATCCCAGCTGTTCCATTTTCTTCTGTGCTCTCTCATTTTTGTTAAAGTTATCAATTATTTTAATATATTAATCCATACCAACATCCTACTAATCAAAGCATGCACATTTCACGCAAGATGGACGCCAAATTTTTGTTACGAAGTACAACCGAATGAAGAATGTAAACAAACTGTTTCCAAGGTTTCAGTGCGGTTTCAGCCAATGAGAGAAGAGAAAGTCGTCGGCGGTTTCGTATCCGCCGGCGAGAGAGCCAGTGAATCCGCCTTCGGCGTTTCAGACAAAGTGAGTCGGGAAAAAGTTAATTTGAATACCATTTCGGCTGATACGCGCGGCGGATTCACTGATGGCGAACATCTGAATATGGCCCTTAATAGAGGAAAAGCCAGTGGATTACTCTGGTCTACAAAAAAACCTTTTTTTCTGATGCCGGAAATATTAAAGCTGTTTTTGTATATATTTGACCTCCTGATTCCGAATATAGCATCCGTTTTTGCTTATCAGCCCTAGTTTTTAATATACTCGAACATTAAGTTTTTTTTACTTTTGACCTACCTTTTGTACAATATGGTGCTATAAAAATGACTTGAAAATAAAAAACCTAACTACCCAAATCTTTTCCTATTCCTATTTCCTATTCCTATTCCAATAGACAGTGTATAAATTTTCATCCCCCTAAGTTAATTTTAAGGGGTACCTATAGGGCCTTAAAGTTGAAAAAAGTTGAAAAATTGGTCTTTTTTTCAGAATTTTTAAAGAAATATTTTTGAGTTTTCTAATTTGATAAAACTGGCTAATATATGTTTTTTAGAACTTATTTAGACCGCTAAAAATATTTTTACTTTAAAACTGCACCTCTTTAGAGCGATTTTTTAGTTTTAAGGCGAGAATTAGGGTCATTTCGCTCAAAAACGCTTGGTACCAATAATAGTGGTTGAAACGAATAAATTTCGAATTTTTCAGAAGTAGTTCATCAAAAAAGATGGTCCTTTGATGTAAAAGTGAATTTTACATGATAAAGATCAGTAAAAAAGTAGAAGCTCCTCTCGAGCTTTCAAGCCCTAAAATTTGAAAAAATTGGAAAAAATGCCTTTTTTCACAGATCGGTATCATATGAAATTTCAGTTTTACATCAAAGAACATCTTTTTTTATGACTTACTTCTGAAAAATTCGAAATTTATTCGTTTCAACCACCATTATTGGTACCAAGCGTTTTTGAGCGAAATGACCCTTATTCTCGCCTTAAAACTAAAAAATCGCTCTAAATAGGTGCAGTTTTAAAGTAAAAATATTTTTAGTGGTCTAAATAAGTTCTAAAAAACATATATTAGCCAGTTTTATCAAATTAGAAAACTCAAAAATATTTTTTTAAAAATTCTGAAAAAAAGACCAATTTTTCGACTTTTTTTCAACTTTAGGGCCCTATAGGTACCCCTTAAAATTAACTTAGGGAGATGAAACTTTATACACTATCTATTGGTACCCTAAGAAATAGGAAAAGCCTTGGGTAGTTAGGTTTTTTATTTTTAAGTCATTTTTAGAGCACCATATTGTATAAAAGGTAGGTCAAAAGTCAAAAAAACTTAATTTTCGAATATCTTAAAAACTAGAGCTGATGAGCAAAAACGGATACCATATTCGGAATCAGGAGGTGAAATATATACAAAAACAGCTGTTACATTCCCGGCATCAAAATTAGTGCTGACCTGTGTTGTCAAAGACATTTTATTTTCATCGCGCAAGGGTCAATATAAAGTGTGTCTGGTAATGTCATGAGTATGAACTTAGTAAAGGTATAACTTGTATATTTGCATGGTAATGTCAAAAACTTCTAAGATGAACGTTTTATGTACTCGGTAGCGATTAAGCATATAAGATTAGAGAAAGTATGCATCCTACCTCTGGGTAATGTATCGACCTATTTTTTTATTGCTCAGGATGCTTCTGTGTGTAATTGATGATTGACGGCTGTATCCTGTGCTACTTGATCAGCGGTTAACCACCAATCAAAGAAGGAATCCTCGGCTCTTATTTGTGTTATCCTTTATTGATTGCTGTTTAACCACTGGTAAAAAACCACTTTTAGAAAGCACAGAATACGACCTTGAATAAGTCAAAATTTAATCATTAAAGTATCGAGATTGGTTGTTGCTGTTTCTAATGCCAGAGGAGTTTCTAATGGAGAGTGAGGCCCAATAATGGGCAGGAGTCCAATTTAAGCCTCAGATGATAGATGCTGCCACCATCTATCACCACCTCCACAATTTAGCCATGGCTCTAAAGGGGAGGGAAATAGTCTTCGGACGACCTGGACCCGCGGTTAACTGCGCCATGACCGAACACAGGGCTTTTGGACCCACAGATTTAACCAGCACGTATTCCGCATATACTCGGTCAAGATTGGTTGCAACTAAAATTAGATTTATTTAATTAGCTTAAATTTAAGAATATAATGTAAAACAGAGGGAGATAATTTAAGGACATGTTTTCTTGACTAATTTTTACATCGGAAAAAAAAGAAGAAATAGTTCATGGTTAAGAGGTTCTGAGGTTGGATTTATCGCTCAAGGGAAAGTTGTTGATGGAGACAGTTCATATCCAAAATGAGAAACACCTTTGGACACCATAAAGTAGAAATATTTCTAAATAATTTCAAACGCATAGATTAAAGTGTGTAGTTAGATCAATAACTGTTCAGTTTCTCAATAACAATCCGAAAAAAATGTCGATATATGAGTATATGGCGTTCAAAAGAGATGATTGATATTTAGTGGGAATGTTAACAGAATTGAACCAACACTTCTTATTTCATAATAGATTTTACTATTTACTTATCTTCTTCGTACTAAATATCTCTCCCGATTCTCTCCAAATCTAATATAATAAAGTTAAGTGTGTATATATATACAGGGTGTCCCATAAATAGTGGGTCACACTTCTAGGGGGGATAGTAGACACCTAGACCAGTCAGAATCACATAGGAATCGGGGGTCCCAGACCAAATCCCAGGGAGTTAAAAATGGAGCGACACCCCAGAAAAATTATTGAAAAATTCAATTTGTAGAAGAACTGCTATTGGTAAAAATTTAATTATGGTCTCAAAAATTGTGATTTAATATGATCTTCAATATTATCTCAAAAGTCTTCACCTTAAAATTTTGTTATTATGAAAAAAGTTAAAAAACCACAAAAAAATGTGAAAATTCTGTCCAAACCTCATTTTGTATTTCGAAATCCTTTCTTTTGATTTTATAATCTGAAAGATCATAGTTGTAAACCCTTAAGTCCAAAGTGTCACGCAAAAACCATCAGTATTCAATGCTTGAGATCCTATTAAAGCACGGTATAAGTCCGTTTTTTTCGTCCGCAGACTGTCGTTTTGGAAACGGCTATAGGAAACCAGTTTTTGCACGCAAAAAACGAACTTTAACAGGATCTCAAGCGTTTAATATTGATGATTTTTACGTGAAACTTTGGACTTAAGGGTTTACAACTATGATCTTTCAGATTATAAAATCAAATAAGATGATTTCGAAATACAAAATGAGGTTTGGGCAGAATTTTCACATTTTTTTGTGGTTTTTTAACTTTTTTAATAATAAAAATAATTTTAAGGTGAAGACTTTTGAGATAATTTTAAAGATCATATTAAACCACAATTTTTGAGACCATAATTAAATTTCTACCAATAGCAGTTCTTCTACAAATTGAATTTTTCAATAATTTTTTTGGGGTGTCGCTCCATTTTTAACTCCCTGGGATTTGGTCTGGGACCCCCGAATCCTATGTGATTCTGACTCGTCTAGGTGTCTTCTATCCCCCCTAGAAGTGTGACCCATTATTTATGGGACACCCTGTATATATATATATATATATATATATATATATATATATATATATATATATATATATATATATATATATATATATATATATATATATATATATATATATATATATATATATATATATATATATATATATATATATGTTTGTCTTTTATACAAATCCACAGTTTATACAAATACAAATACAAATACAAATACAAATACAAATTTTGTCGACCAGCTACAGGCTCGAAGCCCAACAAGGCTGGTCCATTTTTTATTAATTCCCCCATTCCCACTAACTGTCTAGTTTTAGCTTAAACTCATATACACCCTTCGAATTTACTATATGTTCTGGCAATGCGTTCCATATATCTATTACCCTATTGAAGAAGTAGTATTTTCTTAAATCCCGATTGAAATGATTGAAATTACTTCCGATCTGCACCAAACTTGGTATACCTACGTAAAAAAACTCGAAAAAAAAACATAGGCTATGTTTCGAAAACTTTTAATGACCCCTTGACCCCTTTTTTGTTCTTATTATTATTATTATTATTATTATTATTATTATTATTATTATTATTATTATTATTATTATTATTATTATTATTATTATTATTATTATTATTATTATTATTATTATTATTATTATTATTATTATTATTATTATTATTATTATTATTATTATTATTATTATTATTATTATTATTATTATTATTATTATTATTATTATTATTATTATTATTATTATTATTATTATTATTATTATTATTATTATTATTATTATTATTATTATTATTATTATTATTATTATTATTATTATTATTATTATTATTATTATTATCAGGGCTCGACCGATGGCACTTTTTTGGCCGATGGGCCGATGCCGATTGTTTCAAAATTTCCATCGGCAAGCCGATGGCCGATGGGTCTTTACGAGGCCGATTGCCGATGCCGATGGCCGATGCTATAGGCCGATGGTAAAAATTGCATTAAACTAATTTAGTCCAGTAAATCTAACGAAAGAAAAAGGAAAAAGGGGTAAAACCAGTAAAAATTTCAACATTTAGTTTTTAACGGTTTTCACTTGAGAATGATGTTTATTGACTATTTTTCACTGCTGCTGATACGAATATTCTATTTAAATTCTTTAAGATTGAAATATCAAATCAAATTTATTTCAAAAAATTTGATAACCATCGGCCAAACATCGGCATTTAGATGTTTTTTTAGGCCGATGGGCCGATTTTTTCAAATTTTAGCATCGGCCGCCGATGTCAATGCCGATGGCTATTTTTTCAAACAATCGGCACCGATACATCGGCCAAGCCGATGCATCGGTCGAGCCCTAATTATTATTATTATTATTATTATTATTATTATTATTATTATTATTATTATTATTATTATTATTATTATTATTATTATTATTATTATTATTATTATTATTATTATTATTATTATTATTATTATTATTATTATTATTATTATTATTATTATTATTATTATTATTATTATTATTATTATTATTATTATTATTATTTGCTGCCCAAGAATGGTCGCTTTGTCCTCTTCTTCCTTGTCTTCTTCTTCCATAAGTTTATTTTAGATATAGTCACAGATATTAGTTGGTTATTGAGTAGGTTAAGCAGGTGTTTTGAAAGAGTTCAGGAATAAAGCTGACGCCTTCTTTATATATTTCATTTCTTGAATAAATTTTTTGGAGACGGACACAACTACTCGAACTTACGTCTCTTTCCTTCCGAATGGTAAAGTTTTTTAAATGGATATTCAATTGATTTATGATTTTCCTTTGAAAAAAATATCTTAATGTTTATTCTATTTTTTTCTTTGTTAATATCGAGATCATTGACACTTTTAATTTTGATCCTCTGTTTCACTTTCAGAGTCGTTTTCACTTTCAGAGTCGTTAGATGCTGTTACTGCGCGTCTTAAGAAATTTTCCAATTTAATTTGAAAATTTGTAAAGGTTTGTTCTATATTTTTGCTGAAATCTTCTTGGAATGAGTCATATTCTCCGCTAAAGATCTCTGGGTCTTTCTTTCTTTCTTTTTTGTTCTTTTTATGGTCATTTTGCTGAAATAGCTTTATTTCTCCACAAGAAGAGATCTGCTTACTCCATTGTTACAAATAAAACTTAATGCTTAACAACAAGTTTTTAATAGAAACACTAGGTACAAGTCTATTTAAAAATTTTATTAATAAATTATAAATCTATTTCAGTGAAATTTAAAAGTTCTAAGTATAGTTTAACATATTTTAATTTGAGAGTTTATCTATTTTTTATATTTTAAAAGCTTTATGGAATATCATTGTTGTTAAAATAGTCTCCATGGAAACGAGAATGTAAAATCAAAAGGTGATAATATTTTAGCTTTTAAGAAAGTTGGTTAACAAACAAAAAACTATTAAAACTCCCTTTCAACTAGAAAATTTTTTTTTCTTAAATTGCAAAATGGAATAAGCTTTAATTATTGAATAATTTCACTGAAAACGTTAATTCCTGAAGATATGATTAATCAAGGGATCTAAGCAGTTTTAAATAATTTTTAGAATACTTTTTCCATGTAAATGTTGAAAAATGTGTGAGGGATGATTGGTAAATGCTGATTATACAAAATTAGAAATGTATTTGGGAAAACTAAAAAATGAGGCGTTTGCTATCAAAACCAGCTTATTCCATTTTTGTAAATTTTACAGGAGAGACAAAAAACTTCTCACGTCCACAGTTCTGGAGCTAAATTTGTTTTTTAAATTTTAATTGTAGGTAAAACCACCTAGAATTTGATTAGTTTTTCATTTTCATTCCAGTTGGGCGTCCATTTTCATTACTTTGGGTGTAATTACATTAATTAGGTTGGCATGAGCTGATTTTGATGCAAAAACACGATTTTGCATGCTTTTTTCAGTTTTTTTGTTCAATTAAGTTGTGTGAAATTGGTTTTTTCCAGTTTACCAGTTAATATTTGTGTCTTTACGAGTTTTAAATAAATGACATTCACTTAACTTTTTCAAATTATCTGAAATTTCACAGTTGAGATCACAGTTTACACCCTTTAATCTAATTTTCGGTTGGAATGAGCTGGATTTGAGCTATATCCCTTCGCCAGGTTATGAAGGACCCTCTAATCTAAACTTTCAAAATATGCAAAAAAGTGGATTTCAGAAAAATATGGAATAAGCTGGTTTTGATAGAGCAAACGCCTCAAATAATAAATTTATAATCTTCACCCGTGCAAGGCCGGGCTTATCAGCTAGTCTAATATAATAAAACTAAGTGTGGGTATATATGTGGGTGTGTTTGTCTTTTATACAAATCCACAGTTTTCTTTCGATCTGCACCAAACTTGGTATACCTACGTAAAAAAACTCCAGGAAAAACATAGGCTATGTTTCGAAAACTTTTAATGACCCCTTGACCCTCTTTTGACCCTTTTTATGGTCATTTTGCTGAAATAGCATTATTTCTCCTCAAGAAGAGATCTGTTTACTCCATTGTTACAAATAAAACTTAATGCTTAACAACAAGTTTTTAATAGAAACACTAGGTACAAGTCTATTTAAAAATTTTATTAATAAATTATAAATTTATTTCAGTGAAATTTAAAAGTTTTAAGTATAGTTTAACATATTTTAATTTGAGAGTTTATCTATTTTTTATATTTTAAAAGCTTTATGGAATATCATTGTTGTTAAAATAGTCCCCATGGAAACGAGGATGTAAAATCAAAAGGTGATAATATTTTAGCTTTTAAGAAAGTTGGTTAACAAACAAAAAACTATTAAAACTGCCTTTCAACTAGAAAATATTTTTTTTCTTAAATTGCAAAATGGAATAAGCTTTAATTATTGAATAATTTCACTGAAAACGTTAATTCCTGAAGATATGATTAATCAAGGGATCTAAGCAGTTTTAAATAATTTTTAGAATACTTTTTCCATGTAAATGTTGAAAAATGTGTGCGGGATGATTGGTAAATGCTGATTATACAAAATTAGAAATGTATTTGGGAAAACTTAAAAATGAGGCGTTTGCTATCAAAACCAGCTTATTCCATTTTTGGAAATTTTACAGGAGACAAAAAACTTCTCACGTCCACAGTTCTGAAGCTAAATTTGTTTTTTAAATTTTAATTGTAGGTAAAACCACCTAGAATTTGATTAGTTTTTCATTTTCATTCCAGTTGGGCGTCCATTTCCATTTCCTTGGGTGTAATTACATTAATTAGGTTGGCATGAGCTGATTTTGATGCAAAAACACGATTTTCCATGCTTTTTTCAGTTTTTTTGTTCAATTAAGTTGTGTGAAATTGGTTTTTCCAGTTTACCAGTTAATATTTGTGTCTTTACGAGTTTTAAATAAATGACATTCACTTAACTTTTTCAAATGATCTGAAATTTCACAGTTGAGATCACAGTTTTCACCCTTTAATCTAATTTTCGGTTGGAATGAGCTGAATTTGAGCTATATCCCTTCGCCAGGTTATGAAGGACCCTCTAATCTAAACTTTCAAAATATGCAAAAAAGTGGATTTCAGAAAAATATGGAATGAGCTGGTTTTGATAGAGCAAACGCCTCAAATAATAAATTTATACACTTCACCCGTGCAAGGCCGGGCATATCAGCTAGTCTAATGTAATAAAACTAAGTGTGGGTATATATGTGGGTGTGTTTGTCTTTTATACAAATCCACAGTTTTCTTTCGATCTGCACCAAACTTGGTATACCTACGTAAAAAAACTCCAGAAAAAACATAGGCTATGTTTCAAAAACTTTTAATGACCCCTTGACCCTTTTTTAACCCTTTTTATGGTCATTTTGCTGAAAAAGCTTTATTTCTCCTCAAGAAGAGATCTGTTTACTCCATTGTTACAAATAAAACTTAATGCTAAACAACAAGTTTTTAATAGAAACACTAGGTACAAGTCTATTTAAAAATTATATTGCTAATTTATAAATCTATTTCCACGAAATTTAAAAGTTAAATATAGTTAACCATATTTTTATTTGAGATTTTATCTAATTTTTATATTTTAAAAGCTTTATGGAATACCATTGTTGTTAAAATAGTCTCCATGGAAACGAGGATGTAAAATTAAAAGGTGATAATATTTTAGCTTTTAAGAAAGTTGGTTAACAAATAAAAAACTATTAAAACTCCCTTTCAACTAGAAAAGATTGATTTTTTTTCTTAATTTGCAAAATGGAATAAGCTTTAGTTATTGAATAATTTTACCGAAAACGTTAATTCCTGAAGATATGATTAATCAAGGGATCTAAGCAATTTTAAATACTTTTTAGATTAATTTTTTCCATGTAAATGTGGGAATCATTCAAAAATTATATTGCTTGAGAACTGAAGGAATTTTAATCCATCTGGGAACACTGGGATAAGAAAAATTACTAAGAACACCGGGATAGGAAAAGTTACCGAGAAGACTGGAGTATGAAAAAGACGCCTAGGATACCGGGATGATTGGTAAATGCTGATTATCTAAAATTAGTAATGTATTTGGGAAAACTTGAAAATGAGGCGTTTGCTATCAAAACCAGCTTATTCCATTTTTGGAAATTTTACAGGAGAGACAAAAAACTTCTCACGTCCACAGTTCTAAAGCTAAATATGTTTTTTAAATTATTAACTGTTTTTAACTGTAGGTAGAATTCGATTAGTTTTTCATTTTCCTTTCAGTTGCATTACCTTGGGCGTAATTACGCTAATTAGGTTAGAATGAGCTGACTTTGATGCAAAAACACGATTTTTCATACTTTTTTCAGTTTTTTTTGTTCAATTAAGTTGCGAAGTAGTTTTTTCCAGTTTATTGGGTTGGAATGAGCTGGGTTTGAGCTATATCCCTTCGCCAGGTTATGAAGGACCCTCTAAACTTTCAAAATATTCAAAAAAGTGGATTTCAGAAAAATATGGAATGAGCTGGTTTTGATAGCAAACTCCTCAAACAGTAAATTTATACTCTTCACCCGTGCAAGGCCGGGCATATCAGCTAGTCTAATATAATAAAATTAAGTGTGGGTATATATGTGTGTTTGTCTTCTATACAAATCCACAGTTTTCTTCCGATCTGCACCAAACTTGGTATATATAAGTAAAAAAACTCCAGAAAAAACATAGGCTATGTTTCGAAAACTTTAATTGACCCCTTGACCCTCTTTTGACCCTTTTTATGGTCATTTTGCTGAAATAGCCTTTGAATAGCCCCTTCGCCGGCGAACATTGTCAGCTCACAGTTTTCATGGGTTCCTTTGAAAATCTTGTTTGCCAGGGCATAACAGATCTGCATGTTAAGTTCGGCACCAACCTTTTGTGACACCCTGTATACAGAAGATCTTGACAAAAACCCCAAAAAATATCAAAGCAACAGAGCAATATGTTTTACAGCACCCCGCTTCTCCCACGAACAGAATGGAGCTTCCCCCTCTACTAAAACAATAGCCCCTGATGCAACTCATATCCATCCAACGCATATTACCACTCGGCAATTAGGGCACAGATAGCGCCGCGATTAGAGCACCCTAGATTAACTCCAACGCAGATAAGTTGTAATTACTTAGAGCTGCTTAATTAGTCCATCGTTCCATCTGCCGGTTAAGGGGAAGTGCGGTTAATCGAACGCGTAATTGCGAAGGTTTGGTGACGCCGGGTTGAGTTGTATATGGGCTACTAATAACGTTTGAGATAGTCGTTTTCTGAGCCATTTCAAGGGAGTGTGTGTGCTGAGAGTTTTAGAGCATGTGTGTTGTGAAGTTCATTTGTGGGGGGATGGTCATGTAAGAATGATTGGGGTTTTGAGGCTTTTAAAGGTTCTGGAATGGCTTTCAGGTGTTCTCGTCGGGATTCGAATTGTGAGCGATGATTCTGGTGTCGGATTGTTCGGTTTGAGCCATAAATAGATCCATAAATAGCCCTATTCATAGCCATCAGCTTTGGTGTTAATCAGTGGCTTGGCCTCATTTAAGATGGGGTATGGGGCAGTACCCCCCCCCCAACTGTTTGAGAAAGTCCCGTTTTTAATACGGAAAATAATGTTTCCAAATCCCTCAATGACAGCTTGCCCCCCAAGGTTTCCAAAGTACCCCCCAGGGTCTACCACCTAAATCCGCCCTTGAGCTAAAGATAGAAAATTAGCTTTTCGTTGACTCTGATAGGTGGAATCCTTTAACTATTCAACATCGACGCTAAAGGCTATGAATATGGCTGTGTTTCTTGACAGTCAATGATGGATTTAATGTAGTGTTAATATTAATTTATTATGATCTTTATTTTTTTCTGGAAAAAAAATGATTATTTTTTCGATACATATCCCGTTAAAAATCCTAAGATATTTTATAATCCAAATATCGCAGTTGAAGTCACTTTCAGTCGAGGCCGTTATTGATTAACATGGAAAACTCTCATTACTGATATTTTGGACCCCTTTCTTCAAGGAAGGCTGTGCACAATCAATTAATCTCGATACTCAGTGTAATCGTGGATATGAACTTTCATAGTATCATTTTAGATGGCTAGTAGTACATTTAGATATTTCATTTCCAAATTTAAATTCCTTGCAATAAATAAACTGAATATAATGTGTATAATCTATGGTGTGAACAGGTCAGCTAGGTGTTTTTTACAAGATAGATAATGAAAAAGTAACTCGTCAAAGAGTGTTTTTAATTTACCTATTTTTAAAATAAATTTTCTATTTCATCATCGTCATATAATCTAATATCCTTTTCTTTTAACTCATTATCGTTTGATAATTTTCCCGGATCCTCTTCAAATATATTTTTGGAAATAAAAAAACATTCTCAGTTTAAAAAGCATATTTTTTTTTACATTCAACGATTAATTACCACGAAAAATTATGATTATAAACTCCAGATTTTAACTTATTAGAAAAACCATACGCACACACAAACACGTAAAAAATTTGAGTAAAGAAAAATTTGGTTTAAAAAAAGAGTTATCTAAAGATAATGGCCTTTGTAAATCAAAAACAATTTTGAAAATGAAGTATTCGGCTAAGCTGGTAAAAAACGGACGTATTTCCCCATTTTTACGGCATTAAATAATAATTAATGTTTGACTTGTGCAGAGAATTTAGAAATTAATCTCAAGTGTTTTTATCTTTGGAGAATTATAAAATTCTTTGGTTTTTCTTTTTGATCATTATATGCATCAATTTTTAACAAAGAGGAAAAAATCCTTAATAGCTCCACATTTTCTCCCATTAATTCATCTTTTTTTCTCTTCTCAAACATACCACCAACTTTATTACAGTACTTCATTTAAATTATTGTCATTACCTAAGAGCATCCATTTTGTTCATAAAATATTTCCCTTCTTCTCAAACGAAAAAGGACAATTTTTAGGGAAAAAAAGGAAAGTTGTAAAAAGTTCCGAATGAAGGTGTAATCATCATTTCTTTAGAATGCAGCAGTTAGTTAATTTATTTTTAAATCTCTATTTTCTCCATTTATTTTACCACAAATCTCTTCAAAAATCACACTTAAAATCTTTTTTTTTAAAACTCCTGTCTCCATTTCCTCGCAACATACGAAGACACCTTTTTCTTACCTAGTTGCTATAAAACGATTTTTCTCCGAGTTCGAAGAAAGAATAAAAGACGAGGGAAAACCGGGGGATAAAAAAATCAGTCGCAGAGGGAAAAATATCTCAGAAGGGAAAAAGCGGCAATTATCTTAATTTAGTCATTCGGATTAATTAGTGAACAATTAAAATTTATCGCGTTACAGTGCTAAATTAATGAGGAAAATAAATTGTTAAATAAAAGGAGGCCAATTCCAGAATCTTTTTCAATTCAAGAGAACACTTTTTTCTTGGAAAGCGAGTGTCGTATCAGATATCGTTTTCTTGTTTTTAAGAGAGTCAAAAGAACATTCCTTTTTTCTATTCGTTCTCCGCAAAAAAAAAGGAAGGGTTTTAGAATAATGTAATTAACGCAGTCTCAGAAAATTAACTCCCAAATAGATTATTCCTTTTTGTTCTCATTGTCTCCGCTAAGTAGTTATAAAAATGTATTTGACTTTGTAATGAGAAGATTAAAATTAGGATCTCCATGTTTAGTTGTATGCACATACCAGTGTTAATGATTAATCTTGGAGGGGTTTTTTGCCATGTTTCAAAGAGAGTACGGAATTTAAATGTTCTAAAACATCGTCAATTTCCATTAAAATTAGAATAGCTTTTAGAAATAATTAATAGAATAACAAAAAAGCATCTATTTAATGCCTTCTTTCATAGTAGAGTCGGGAATAAATTCAGAAAATAATTAGTTAATGTTATGTAAATGAGAAGGAAGTCATTTATGCATTTTTCGTTATGTATTTTGGCTTGGATAATTGCACACTTGTTTTGAAATTTTGTTTGTTTTCTTCTTTTTTATAAATCGTATTGAATAGGTAATATTGTTTTCGGGAGTTTTTTTTTTCAAAATTTTTTGTATTGTATGCAGTGAGTTGATGTTTTTGTTTTTAAACTGGAGGTCTGATGGAATTCAAATTAACTTATTTGCAACAATTTTAAGCCAGTCTTTTTCTAAGTTGCATTAAAAAATATTTTAAATGTCGATAGCCAATGGAGGAGTTGAAAATATTATAATTAAATATTGACTCGTTCAAGGAATATTTAGTAAGTTAAGGGAGTAAGAAAAATTTTGTTCATTTCCTTGCAATCATTTTAGTTTATCTTTTTCATTTGAAATCATCACCTCATCCTCATCACTACTTACTCACTTCACTACACTATCAAAATTACTGTAAAAATCCTTATTTATGTAAAAAATTCATTTTTAAACCATGTTTTCAAATGTAACATTAGATTCTATACGCAAATTGAAAGGAGTTCTTAATAGTTCCTGAATGAAAATGTTTGTACGGCGTGTGTCAACTCGTACCGAATAAAATAAGACTTTTGACGAGCATTTTCTTGATTCCATGAGTTATAGCTCCATTGCATGCTAATGTAAAACAGAGGGGGTTAGAAATGTTTCTACCCATTGTTTTCCATTTTATTCTATTTGCCAAGAACAATGTCTAATTATGCGTAAGGACCTGGTTACAAGCTTTACTCGCTGCAATAAAGCGGGATTACTGAAGCGGTAGGGTCAGGTGATGCATATTTTTTTCTCTAAAGAAAATCTATTTTCAGGGTTTTCTTGACAATTCACTGTGATGTATTCCAGAAGGGAAATAAAAACTGTGATTTCTGTGTGGTGTGTGAAGGATTTTTTTACTTTGTGAAGTTGATACACTTTCAATTCATCAAAAAGTAGCAAGGTTATTTACATATTGAATGATTATATATTGAATTTATTACATGAAGTCCATTAAGCCCTGCGCTAGCTTTTTAAATTTTAATAAGGGAAACTAAAATTTGCTTTCGTCAAAAATTCCCCAAAATATACCTTTAAGTAAAATAAATGATCAATATTTCTGACACTAATCTACTTTGAATTCAGATATCAGTTAATTCCCAGAGCTAGTTCATTCTTGCTACCAATAGGTTGGTTACATGCCTAAATTTGGAATAACCTGTGCCTATTTTAAAAATGAAGTGTTCGTTCAAAAAAACAACAACAGAAGAAACAAATTTAAAGCACTTTCTAATTCCCGTACAATCAGTCTATTACCTAAAACAATGAGGTAGAATTATATTTTCTTAAATAAACTCCTAGCTCAAAGTGAAATTTCGAGCCACAGTATTTACAACACAATCGCTTCGTGATGCCATGAAATTACCTATTATCAAGAGCACCTCCTTACAAACCGCTCTAAACACCCCTCAAAGAAAGAAAATCCAAAGCATATCCGGACCTTGAGTGGCGAAGTGTGAAAAGGTGATAATTATTTTCCAATCGACAATAAAGAGAGTAATAAAAACATCGCCAGAGACGATTATTGTAACAAACATGGCGGTGCTGGCACGAATTACCCGGCGTTTACACAAGCTTTATGATGAAAAGGAGCCTGAATGCGTGCGTTACGTAACCCTTCATTTTTACGTGATAATGAGAGAGAAGGGCTTTTGGAAAAGTGTTACTTCTTGGTTTTGGAGGAGCTTATACAATTGATGGTGATGATGGTTTCGTTTTCTTTGTATGTGAATATCGTGGTTTGGTCATTTAATTAAAAAAAGATGGAGTGGAAACAGTAAACTATTTTGCGAATTTTTAGTTAGTGGACAGATAAATAGATTGATATTCATGCTGAGTTTTTAGTCGAGAGCTGGGTTGCCTTGCTTTTACTTAAGCTTCCATAAACTGCGTATTTAATGTTTATGTCATAATTGTTAGTAAATTTATAATTTTCAATAATAATGATTACAAAATACAGACTTCGATTCTGGTTGGATAGAATATACTTCATCCCCTGGATGAGCAAATATCCTGATTAATGCAAAACATTAATGCAAATTGGAATGGAAAATATAACATTAAAGTATATAACATTATTATGCAGCAGAAAATTGATAATACAATTATAGAAAAGAGCGAGAAGAATGAGTACACATTTTATATTGATTCGATTAATAAATAATTAGAATTACCTACAATACGAATTAATATATTGGTTTGTTGGATTTGTGAGTGAGGCACAATGACCAGATCAGGTCAACAATTAATAAAGCCGTAGCCTACTCTAGATGTCTTCTGTTTTCTAAAGAAAGGAATTATTAAAATATATCATTTTGTTTTTCATTTTCTTTTAGACTCATTTTAGCTACGCAAATTTCTCATATTTGTTTTCAGAATTAGTGCTTTTATCATTTTACTGTCGTTTTTTTTGGGGGGGGGCACCCGAATAGTTCGGAACCAGTTAATCGAGACTATTGAATCGGTTACTTTTTCCTTTTGAATACTATGAAAAATAAAATACAATTTTAAAGTCTCGAATTATGAAAACATATTTCCACATGTTTTAATAATTCTCTAGTATTTCAAGTATGTGGTTAAAACTATAAATTTTTTTTCCTTTCTGCCTCATACTTTTGTATGCACTTATTTTATGTATACCTTGCAAAAGGTATTTTACCATTCAAATATGAGGTCCTTTCTAAGGGGCATTCGATTACTAAACATTCGATCATTTCCAATTCTAGTGAGACGAATGCTTTATGTTTTCCGTACCCTTTGTGAACAAAACCCTAAATCTTTCAAATGGAAAATTCCAGGCCAAATCTAAAGCGACATTTACTTGCAATTCTCCTCTGTTCTAAAAAAGGGAAAAAGAACTGGAGAAATAATGTAAATGCTGCGTTGCTTTTTAATGTCCAAGGCTCTGTGAGGATAAAATTTTTCCAAGGGAGGGAAAATAATACATAAAAAAATCTCGAAGAAATAAACGTGAGTTATTTGTTATTTGCATTGTCTCCACAGAGCTGCAAAAGCCCTGTTTTGCATTTTTACAATTTCAGAAAAAAAGAAAGATGTTTATTATTGCTGTATTGTTCCAAATGGGAAACGCGAATAAAATAAACTCGTGATTTTTTTTCTACCGTTGCCAAAGCCGGGGTGCAGAATTTTCGTTTATAGTTTCTTAAATTCGAACCTACATTGAAAATAAAATGGGTGAAATAAAGTGAAGAAATGCGTTCACGCATTTTTATTATTTCCCGCTCTTTTTTCTTTAGTAAACTTGTAAAAGAGAATGCGTTTATGTATATTTTCATTTTTGAAGTTCACGTTTATTTGTTTGTTGTTGTTATATCATTATTATTTATGGTTATTGTGTTTCTTTCTTTCACCCATGCTCTCATGTTTCATTGTTTGCGCCCTTCTTTCTCAAAATGGACTCGCCTTACATTGAAAGCAGTTCATTATGTTATGTCAAAGCAGAGAATTACCTTTTAGAATAAAATATTAAATTTCTTTCGATATTTTTCAATTCTTTGAATTCAATTATGATGGGATTTTTCCGAAAGACGTGAAAAATAGCTTTGTCTGTATGTTTTTAACAGTTCATTCATACACCTTTTGGGATTTTAAACCTTTTATTCTAATATCTTTGTCTATACTTTTACCTTTACACCAAAAATTAATCTTGGTTATTCTTATCACTAATGCTAATAATCCAATGGAGAAAAATCTTACGTTCATAGAAATTAAAAGAAACGTAAAAATTGTCTGCCATCGGGGAATGTTATCTTTTACCTTCTCTGCGGATCTTTTACTAAACATTATTTAAAAAAACATTAATTTCAAACCGTGATCCTCAAATATTAGATCTTCGGAAATGAAAACAAATTTTCAAAGTGATGATTGTTTCGACAAAATGCTTACTTTTAATATTTAATCTTTATTTTTGTTAAAGAACTTTTAACCTTGGTAACCTTTAACCTTTATTATTTGCTACCGAAAAGACAAAGAAGAAGTCTATCTAATCTACATTTCCCTTTTTACTTAATTTTTACCCCATTAAACCTCACGATTAACTTTATTAAGCCTGATTGGCTAGTGGAAGAATATACGGTTTGGGCTAAATCATATATTTAATATTTTTATTAATTTTTGTTGGTGACAATAATAATAGTAATAGTAATAGTAATAGTAATAATAACAATAACAACAACAACAATAATAATAATAATAATAATAATAACAATAATAATAGTAATAAATATGATATCAATAGCATTTAATAATATTTTTCACTTTTAATAACTTCAAAAATTAGTTTCATCTATAACTTTATTTGCCTTAATTGAATATATAATTATAGTGTTGGGTAGTCTTTAACTATTTGGCATATTAAGTTTTAAAGGGATACTTACAACTGCTTGGCAAGTTAATTGTCATATTCATGAAATTCAACTTTCCAAATTGTTAGAAATGTGATTAAAAAATTAAATAGATTTTAAGGAAAGAAATAAAAGGTGTATTTGTCTTGAAGGATAAAAACTGGGTTTCTAGTTGTTTACATTAAATGTTTTTATTTTTAAAACACTGCTATCTGTTAGAAGTTACAGAAGATTTAAATCAATAAATGTTGTTGAGTAAGTTTTATCTTAGTTAACCATGAAAAATTTACATGTAACTGTAATTAAACTGAATAATAACAGTATTCTGCCCTCAACAACACAAAACATGTTTTTTCCCTTTACAACCCCTTTTCATACTTTGTTTATTTCAAAAGTATTGCTAAATTCAGCAACATTTCTTACATATCAAAGGAAAAATATTTCCTTTTCCTTTCTGCTTCTATATTTTCCCGAAACTATGTCGTAATCAAAACGCAGTAGTTAAAAAACTGAAAAGAGCTTAAAACTTGTGAAATATTTCGTGTTTTTCTGCTTTGAAAAAAAGAGCTCATTCAATTTAAAAACTTTTAATAATATCTTCAAACAGTCTGCAAGATTTTTTTAAGCCAGAGTATCGGAAATCTTTACTAAAGCAATACTTCGGAAGTTTTGAAACGAAAACCGCACACGCAGGCTAGAAATAAAGACATAAAAAAGTGTTCCGTCTGATTTTCACGGCCACCTTTTTACTAAGCCTTTTTTGGCAACACTCTTATGTGTCCCGGAAAACTGTTCAAGAAAAACAACTAACTCGATGAATAAAAAAAGAGAGAAACTTACACTAGACGGCGCTGCGATTTGGAAAACAAAGTAAATTGCAAAGAAAAATCCGAAAGGAAAACGAAGACAAAAAGTATTGTTTTATAGCTAACACACCCTACTTTCCAAAAGTTTATAATCCGCTTATGTTAGGGCAACTTTCCCATTCTTTTTCTGAAACAAAACTGCGTTAGAAACACCTAGTTTTAACAACTAGCGACATTGCTCTGTCTCCATTGATGCCAGCTTGTTAAAAAGCACTAATGATTGAGCCATCTGCAGACACCCCCGTCTCTAAATAACGAAAGAAAAATCACTGTTACTGCAGATATTGGGAGATTGAAAATTACACCAAGTGGATCTGAAATCCTACAGGGGACTTCCAGTCTGTTTCACTGTTATTTGGAACCAACGTCTCTAAAAGAAACCCTATCTCTCTGTGTAAGAAGATACTTATTAAATAAGGTGTACCTAAATTAAGTGTGCTAGTAAATTAGTGTAATTTGTATATCAATGTATTGCTGACGTCAGTTTTAATATTATTAGATACATAAATGCGTTGAATACAATAGTAGAGTAGCTTGGTAATATACCTCAATACCTCAGTTCCATGCATAGATACTCGATACCTTAAACTATCGGTTTTGCAATCAATCTGAGATAAATCCCTCGTGCATTAATCGATTCGGAGTTCATGAGTCATGACGTTCAAGTAATTAATCGATTCGATTTCGGATGATTTACACGCAACTCGTGGTTGGAATTCCAGCGAGGAGTTACCTGTTGCATTTGCAGTGTTGTTATTTTGAATTTTAACTGAGTGTCGAACTGGCTTTTCATATTACTGGGTGTCGTAGCTCGTATGTCGACATGAAAAATCAGTCACAACTCACAACGCTTTACCACATTATTTAAATCAGTACATGTTTTGTCTACATTGTATTTTACAAAAATGTACGACAAGGTATTTTTACGTAATGATCTTTGTTTCAATGATGTAGTTATGGAATGTATTGTATTTGATCAAAGTAACAATAATATATTGATTTTATTGATAAGGGACGGGAAGGGTAAAAGTACGCTCAAAAATGGAGTAACGCAAGTTTATTGACTTACAAGTAAAGACACAAAAATGATATTTTTTGTAACCTAAAATTCCTTACGTACTAACACTGTTTATGAATTTTAAGCATCAACATCACAAAACATTGTTGGAGAAAAAATTCATGTCAGAGATTTATTTAATCATCCACAAAAACTAAACACTAAAATGCTAATCTGCTATTTTTCTGAACTATCACACCACAACTCTTGTACACAGTAAGGGAATGACTGCCCCATCTACCGTGAATTGAACACAAATCCCAAAACTCCCTTTGAAGTGGCGTAAATCGATTAGTCTTGTGACGTTTCTCTCCAGAGCTAGGGTCTTCTCTGACGACTCAAAAATTACTTACTATTCATTCCACCAGATGGCGCTAAATAATCCAATATCGAGAAATGGCTTGCTCGTAAGGGTTTTGAACAAGTCTCAAAGATATTTCCATTTCCCTGTCTGTGCTTTAATGAGGGATATGAGGGCAGGGGTTTTAAAATTTTTTAAAAAATATTTTTAAAAACGAATTTCATGAATTGGCAATATCATAACATTAAGATTAATATGAAATTTATCAATGAAGAGTCATTTTCACGATGAAAATTCGCTCATAGCTCAGGAGAAAATTAGTTCAGCCAGCTGGCAACGCCCTTGGGTTTAATAATTTTAATCCAATGTGGATCTCGAGAATTTATGGATTAGTTTAAGTCCTTTTAAGGCCCATGGAGACCACCGGTGCTGAAGTTTCAGTTGAATTCATCTCCTCCTTTCTATAAAGATTTCTTTAAAATATTTTCATGTATTACTTTTAAGAAAACCATCCTAATAGTAGAAAGTATTTTCTAAATGTTGAATCTGTCAATCCGTTTGTATACAGAACAAACTTGTCGTCGATCCATCTTGCAATCACTTCTAAAAAAGGACATAGGAGACAACATTTCTACTATAACAAAAATAAAAAAAATAGCTTCCCTTATTTTTTCCTATTCTTGATTATGTATTTTTAGTGCATGACGTTTGAGAAAAATCATCCTGTCTTTTCACCAATTGACTTGTAACTGCTATGTTTTTTGAACATATATTCTCAAAACAATTTCATATGCAGTTCTTTGACTGTTCCAAATTATGATTGCTTCACTCCAAATTAGTATAGGCAAGTATTGGGAGTTGCCGCCACTACCACTACTAAATTACGACAGAAAACACTGTATTAAAACTAAACTTCTATATGACCTAATGAACAATCCTTCCCTCAACAACCACAAAAGTGTCAGAGACAGCCATTGTTACACCTGGCACCTCAATACACTGGCAGCGTTCTTCTCAAGTCTCCATCTTCGTGTATTTTTCCGTATATTGATCGCTCGGGAAGTGAGTCGAAACGTATCCTGCGATGAGCCCTCCTCGTGCAAATATGTTGTAGGAGGATAGAGAGAGAGCTATTGATTTTGTCCATTCGAATTACAGCAGAGAGGGGGTTGCTTGAGGGGTGGAGCACCTGTTGCGATTGGATAAGGGGAGGTCGCTGATCGAGGGGTTGGATTTCCGCCCCCCTGATGGGTGTATTCACAAAAGAAGTAGAGATATTCTGGCATAGGAATTGGTTTCATTCCAGCATTGAAAGAACTGAATTGTTTGTGATATTTGTAACAAGAAAGTTTTCCTAATACTGATTTTAAATAATCTTCATAAAGGAGATTTTGTGCATGATTTGTTTCGATGATTCATAAATTCACTGAAAAGGGTTGAAACACTTTTGAAACGCTATTGGTAAACTCAATAAGGAACACTTTTAATCAAAGGCGTTTTGATTGGGTTGCGAATGTGCTGTGTTTCGTTCTTATAGTCTTCTTCTAGAACTTCTTATAGTGTTTCGATCCAATTTTAAAACAATTTCAGATTGTAAATTTATTTTATAACACTAATTTTAAATCACATTCCTGGACAGAAACATGTTTCGTATACTTTTCAGGCATATTCAGAACATCTTAACACAAATGAGGCGTTCTACCTATTTTTTTTAATTTGAGTTAGAAAAATTGTTAATTAATGTGCATATATTATTGTGTGGAGCATTTGAAGTGTATGATTTTGAACTCTCTGAGTTAAAGGCCTTGAGATAAAAATAATTAGGGTTCTATTTCCATATAATAATAATAATAATAATAATAATAATAATAATAATAATAATAATAATAATAATAATAATAATAATAATAATAATAATAATAATAATAATAATAATAATAATAATAATAATAATAATAATAATAATAATAATAATAATAATAATAATAATAATAATAATAATAATAATAATAATAATAATAATAATAATAATAATAATAATAATAATAATAATAATAATAATAATAATAATAATAATAATAATAATAATAATAATAACAACCAAATGCATAATATGTTACTATTTGCATTTTGTATAGTCATTGGAGTATGAAGTGGTCCCTTTGAGTGAGAATCCAAAATCGGTTTAAAAAATGTATAAAAACAAAACAAAAAATGCTTTTTAAAATAAAAATACAATTATATTTATATGATTCTTAAAAAAATAAAAATTTGGAAATAAAACTAAAAGTTAGAAATAAAACAAAATTTAGACCTAAAAATACATAATTAGAAAAATTACGAAATGTTAACTTACTTAAATATAATCACATATTAAATATACCACTCACATTTTTAGTAAAAGCAAATTTTTATTAGTTCTGTACATTAACATCTAACGCAAATAACTTTATGTGATTTAAGTACTATTTAACACCCCCCACTATTTTTATTACATTTAGTAGTGTATTTAATGTTTAATATTTGTTGATTTTTTGCTGTGAATAAAAATTGGACATTTTCGTTAAGGTAAGGAAGATGTTAATTCTTTTCTTTGACGAATCTAAACAATACAAAATAGTAATTAATCCATTTTCCGGGATGGATGGCAAAACGTTTCTCTATCCAAACGTTTCACTCTCTGCTTCGGAGAGCATCCTCAGTGGCAAAAAATCAACTGATAAAAATTGAAAACAAATACAAATACCAAACAAAAAACAATTAAATTTCAACAAACACGGCCATCCCTACCGGAAAATGGAATAAATTACTCTTCAGGTCATGGAAGTTTTCATCAATTTATAATGCAAAATTGGTTTGTAAATTTCCGTCATTTTTATTGAATGATATTGAACTTTCTAACTCCGATTGAAATAAGTTAATTTTATCAAAATATATTAATGACTACTTGATCCCTTTAAGCGTTGGATTTATTCATTACTTACATTTAACTGATGTTTATAAATTACAGTCATTTTTTTTCTAAAATGAGCTATACTCGGTTGCAACTTAACTTGAGCCTGTAGAAGTATGCTGAGAGCACACAACCAAAGAAAGTAGTTCCCCGAGCGGTGTCGGAATTTTGAGTGAATAGAAGAGATTCAATTTTAAAATATGAATAGTTTTTTAAATCCACGTATATGCGTCTTTTCATCCCGATCTGCAAAATGTTGAGTATTATTATTTTTTCAAGTGGCGCAGCGCCTAGTAGTACATTTGTTCGAATAAAACTAGCCAGCCAGTAAGAGCTCACAAAGCCCAGCAAGCTTTCTGTTTATACTCCAGTTTACTCAGATTTTCCTCCGCACGGCCATGACGTCAAGCTCAACTTAAGTTGAAATCGAGTATAGGATGATAAGGAAATATTAAGCACTATAACCATGCATACATAAAAAAAAACTGAAAGTAACAGTTACATTTTTTAACATTAGAAGGAGTAGGTATACATTTATTGTACATTCAAGTTGGAATATTTATACAATTACTCCTTTCCCCCCAACGCATTTTTAACACTTTTCTCGTTGGTCTTCCTTTATTTTTTCTTTGACATTCTACAATGGAAAAAGGCCATAAAAATAAATTAGATTTGTACACAAGAGAAGACTTTTTTAGATTATTATTTAAGTTTTTTACTCAATAAAACTAAAAAGCGATCGGAATACTAGTAAGTATCACAGAAACGAACACCAGAGAAAGGAAAGAATGGTTTTATGTGTGATAAATCGCCTCTATAAATTTCGCCCTGCACATCCCCTAAAATGGGCCTTGATTCCTTTTTCATTGATGAAAAATGTTGCATGAAAGATCGTTTTAAAATGACACCGAGTTCAGTGATCTTTCTTCCGAACTCAAATGACAAAAGTTGGGTACTGCGAAATAATGGAATAAATCTGCAAATGTTTGGCATTGCTTGACAAAACGGCTCTATAGAAGCTATTTTCAGTGAAAGTTTCGAAAGAAAATTAACTGCGTTTGAGTTATGATGTATTCTTTTGCTGATGGTGCAGTATATGAATTAAATATATTAAGATTTTATTCATAGGGCTTCTTCAATTTATGAATGAGATAGTTGTGGTAAAATATATATACTTGTCATTTAGTGTGATTAAATGTTAACAAACTAGAAAAAAAACTTAAGTATTTCTGAATTGCTACAAGACTTCATCTTCAAGCTTTTATTTAAATTATATTTGAAATTCATGTATTTAACATGCGAATTGCAAAACTTGCATACATCTGCATCTATAATATGATTGAGATATATGAGAACCGAATATTGTTGCATAAAAATGAAAGTAAAATATTGGAAAGTTCAAAATATTTACAGTTCAGTATTTTTGTCGAATTTGTTTACTTAATAAAAATTAAGTTTGATGAAAAAAATTAAAATGTAGTATCTTTTTGTGATGAAACAGATCCTAATAACTTTTAAAAAAATTTGATTTATATGCTTACTTGTATTATCGTGCTGATTGTAAAATTTTCAATTGTATTTCAGAATAATGGAATTACAAAATTCCATAGAATAATTTTTTAACCTAGACCTATTCCTTTACTTCATCCATAAAAAATGCACATGCAACAAAAAAAAACTACTTAAATTTTAATAAGGTATAACCCCTACCCCCTTAAAATAAACTTAATAACCTAAGTAATAATAATAAAACCAATATATTCACGAAATTCCTAAATAAACAAACAACCAACGGAAGTGACGTCACCAGGTAACTCAATCTTCCGGTTTGTCTGATATTTACATTGAACAACATTACACTACGGCGCGTTTGTTTTTTTATAATTTTTCTTTTCTTATTTTAAAGCGTAATTTAAAGGAGAAACTCAAAATATGAGTTCTCCATACTTCCGATCATTATCTGAAAATTGTAAAAAGAGATATCTTGATAAGTTATCTGTGAATGGGACGATTGATTTACCACACATTTCCTATTCCTATTCACAGCATCGAAAATGCTTATTTTTGGTGATTTTTATTAAAATAAGAGCCAAAGAAACTTTTAAAACATTTTATACTGGACACAATTACGAACATGTTCATAGGTTATCAAGTGTTTTGAATTAGAAAAATAATTTTAACTCAATAATAACCGATCAAAAATATGAACCTTGAGGTCTACAACGATGTGCTTCAATCTCTCCTCTTATTGATTTTAATTACTAACTTGTTTAAATGTAATTAAAACATCTGCTGATACAAAGAAAACAAAATATTGAGCAAATATTCCATCATGAAAACTTTTCAGAACATTCTTGTTGTGATAAAATTAATATCGCTGTTCTGCTATGTCAAACTTGAATATCCATTGTATCAAAGCAGTTTATTTATTTAGAAACTGAATTTTTATCGTCTTAAAAATATAAAGTACATAAAAATATGGAAAACAACGGGCTAAAATCTAAGAACTTATTAATTTAATTTAATTATAGATTTATTCAAAATTTTAGTGCATTTACCTTTAATGATCCTACTACATTCCAGTCGGCTTGTTTATTTTTATTTGAGATTCAGAAATAGTATTCTTAAAATCGTCTGTCACTTTAATTATCTTTTTAAATATTTTTATGCGTATTTTTTTAAATAAGTGGGTGATTGTATTCATAAGTTTTAAAACAAACTAAATAAGGAATTTCAATAATATCGGACCCAATTAATCCTGATGTATCTACGATCTGTTGCAATGGCGTCGTTGATTGTATTAGCTGAGATTTTCGTTCAATGGATCGGGTAAATCAATCGTCCCATTCACAGATAACTTATCAAGATATCTCTTTTTACAATTTTCAGATAATGATCGGAAGTATGGAGAACTCATATTTTGAGTTTCTCCTTTAAATTACGCTTTAAAATAAGAAAAGAAAAATTATAAAAAACCAAACGCGCCGTAGTGTAATGTTGTTCAATGTAAATATCAGAGAAACCGGAAGATTGAGTTACCTGGTGACGTCACTTCCGTTGGTTGTTTGTTTATTTAGGAATTTCGTGAATACTATGATGATAAATGAAATGACAATGATGCTTCTGAATGACGGTTTGATATAAATGTAATAAATGCGATACTAACTTATAACATTTGGATAGTTTTTTAAACTAAAATTTATGCTTTATAATAGTTGGTAGCAAAAAGATTGTAGTATGCGATTCACATATCATGAACGCATCCTCTTAATCTCCCAAAGCAGATATTTGAATATTAATTATGATTTATTTTGTCTTTTGATTATTAATTGAAGATATAAAATATTTTGTTTATTAAAATATAATTGGTTGAGGAATATTTTTCTTCAAATAAAAGTATTAACTTAAATTTAAAATCCTGCAATGACAATCATTTTCCAATGAGCTTATTTATTTAAAGTCCTAGATAGCAAAGCTAGGTAGGAATAAGTAACGTAGCTTCATCCAGGGCTTTATAATTATTTGTTCATCTCAAGATAGTTATTTTTCTCGCATATTTTTTGCAAGAAAAGAACTATACCAGACAACTACTTATGTAAAAAGTTTTGAAATATCTCATAAGCTAGATCCATAAAAACAAAAGTCAAAGTGATAAGTTACAATTTTTTTAACTCACTATTCGCTTTACTTTTTTTAACACATTCTTGAGAATATAACTACAGTACATTCAATAAGTTATAGTACTGCTATCGAACAAATCGAATAGTTTGGAAGTAATTGAAACCTTTAAGAAATTACAAGACTTTGGAAACAAGGTTTCTTCTGGTAATTATATAGCGACCACTCTTGTATTCGGAGAAAGTCAAGGCGAATCTGTTGCATTCGGGACAAAGCTTAAGAAGGGAGAGTATCAATCGCCCTTTTACCTAACCATCTGTGACTTGTCATCATTTTGTGAAGATAATACCGTATGGGAAAGCAACTACGAGGAGCACCCGCCTATGACGACTTACTGAGAACCTCATCCGAAACCAATGAATCTAGCTGCCATTTCTGACCACACTGTACATGTTTTGATGGGTGAGATATGAGTGAGAATATTTCGTTATTGTCGTATAAGTAGCTATCTAATAGGTTTTAAGGACGTTTGAAAATAATCGAGGTTTTGGAAAGGATGAAATAATAATAAATACTAATATCTGAAAGCTAGTTATCCTTTCTTCTTATTGATTGGTGTTCTCCTTATTTGTTCGAAAATATTTTGCGTCTGTATTTTCTAAATGAATCACAAATATATAAAAAAAGTTATGTTGATGAAACATTAATCAATATATTTATCCGATATTGAACAAATTGAACTGGAGAGCTCGGTCCTACATTGCAAGTGTCAATCCAATCCAATAAAATAAAGATAATATTTCGTTCTAATGCTTATATTAACTTCAAGTTTTCTTTAAAAGGAAATATTTGATACTAAATACACCAAATCGTTGTAAGTACCAAATAAGAACCAATATTGGGAAAGAATACATAAAATTTAATTTAAAAGTTTTATTATAAGATAAATATTAACTAATCTGTGAAAAAAAATTATTTACTCTATTACTTAAAACTACTAATCTTCTCCATTTCTGACCACCACAAAAAAGGAGATCAAACATGGCGCACTCCACTGTAACCTTGATTTCCCATCCGAGGTACTCTAACGGAATTCGAATTTCCCAACCACCCCCTCCTCCCTCCCACTCTAATTTATTTCCTATAGTTTCCCATTTTCAAAAAAAAGTTATGCATGCCGTAGGAAAAGGATATTTCTACTTATGCTCTTTTTTACTACAATATTCCCGTTCCCTCCCCCTGGCGATGTCAATGACACTGGGTCTTCTTCATTTCACTTCGCTTCAGACACGCGAGCGGTGGTTTCGGAAGCGATCGTTTGGCAGTCCATGGTGGTTTCCGTCCGTCACTGAGGTGGTTTTTGTGACCCACATTCCGTGTGTTGGGTCGTCGTAGTAGGTTTCATTGAGGGAGTCGGGTGGATTTAATGAATGAAGGTGTTTGGGATCGCTTTTACGAGGGGTTTCTCTTTGGCTGAGGAAGAAATAATAGATGATAGTGGGGGTTGAGAGATAAAACATGTGGTGTAAGGGAAAGGTGAGTAAGAGAACGCGCAAAAATGTGTTGGGGATACAAAATTGAAAGTTTCAAAGGAAGAGCTTTAAAAATTTGAAGAACGTAAATTTATCGTTTTCATGTGAAGCCACATAAAAAGGAAATTTTTAACTTTAACAAAAATATGCTAAAAATCTAATATTGAAAAAGAGAAGATAATAAGAGAAATAATAGAATATATATAAGAGAAAATTGAAAAAGGTACGAGTAGAAGGTATGCAGGGTGCAAAAGTTAGTCTCGAAACAGCAATAAATTGTTATGCCACCTTCATGGGTGGAAGATTTCTCTCTCATGTCATCACCCCTTATCTATATCATTCTTTTTGAAAAAAAAAACATTAAAAATGTATAAAAACAACATTTTTAGCCCAAATAAAAATTTTTAACTTTCAAAGTATATTTCATGCTTTATTTACATTTAAAACCGTATTTAATAAGTCTCTGGTATTTTACCATTCTTTTATACGTACCTGTTTTTGTTGGTTTTGAATCAGAAAAATCCTTATCCCATAACTTCATGAGTGACATCGCATAGCTCACACTAAAGAGAAATGCTTTACCTTATGCGGAAATTCTTGAGTAATTACTTTACCTGAAGGAAATCAAATCTTATCTGAATCCAAAACAACTCAAATATGAATCTGACAACCCACCCCAGATAACATTATCATTCACCTAAATTTACACTGCGGTCCCTTTTAGGTCGTAAAAGCACCTTTCCAAAAATAAAACTTCATGACCCCATCTATTTTTTAGCATTCAACTGATCTCTAACAGTATCTCAAGCTGGAAGGACCCCAAATTCGAATCCCCCCTCTACTACGCCCCTTTCATATAACTCTACGGTTATTTATCATTCTCCCGTCCGATGTCAATCTCAAAATAGGATGCATTGCATTTCTCTTTTACTAAATTATCCCTTTTACTACTTCCCATACAACCATCCAATGCAATAGAGTGTTATAAATTATGCTATATGGATTATTTGTAATAGTTTTGTATTGGATTCCTAGAAATTTCCGTAGGAAAAACTGTGTATGAATAGTTATCGAATATAGTCTTGTAAAGCTGTTGGGCCGTTTACCAAATTAACCTTAACAATATTGGAAAATTGTATTCAAACGTTATTTTAAACTACATCTGCTGTAATATGTACTGCTGCACTAACAAAATCTTAACAAAATTAACGACCATTCATTTGATAGCTTTTTAAAATAAAAGTTAAGATTTACATAGATACGGTCAAACTGCTTAAAAATGTATTTTAGGATTTCAAATTGCGTGTATTTTCGAGAAACATGCGTTTCTTTTAACAAACTAGAAAATTCCTTAACTAAAGCGTTTACTTGTAAGGGTACTTAGACTTTAATGCAATAATTTAAACTTATCATTTAAACCAAAAAAGAGGATATTAGGTTGTTAACTTTTCGCAAGCTGGCTATGAAGATTTCATAACTCCAGCTGTGTTAAAAAAGGAATATTTGTCACCACTTGCGAACGAAACAGCGAAAAGGGGATACTATACTTGCAGGATAGGTTGATACAATGTACCACAATGTGCCTCATCCTCAACTAGATACTATATTTTCTAACCCTCGAAAAAAAAGATTCCATTTATAATTGATGCTTACAAAACATCCCTCTATTTTTATACTATTCCAAATAACTTTCAATCGCAAATGAAGGCTTCCAAACTTTAAAAACTCGTACTCCTTTTACCCACTCCCACGTATCAAAACAAAATGAGTTATCGAGGTCTCCCCACCATTGTTAACACACGAATAATCTCCACAAACAATCGCATCGAATCCTGACTCACGACAAAGATTAATTCCCTCTCCAACACCCCTCCCCGCCGACCCAACAATTAAAACCTTCTTCGAGATTACGACCCCGTAATTAATTGCTTTTCGTCAGAGAACCTTATCCAAAACAAACCGAGGGTATAAAAAATTAGTGTGGGGAAAAAGTGTATGAAGAATTTTTTTCATCCAATAGTTTTTTCTTGGTTGCTTGGTTTTAAGTGTGTGCTTACCTGTCATCGGGTGGTTACTATAAGCCAAAGATGGTGAAGCCGGTTTTTCTAAATGTTTTTTACGATTCATGCTCTAGCAAATAACTTGTTTTGAACTAATTTTAAGAGGGAGTAAAACTGGTGTTAGTTTTTATGATCGCTGGCTAGCAACTTCTGTAGCAGTCAAATGTGGTGGTATTAATTATATAAACTGACTCTTTTTTTCACTAAGCCTACCCATGGGAGATAATAATCAATATTAGAAACAATGCGCTACACTTTTTATTGAAACTATATTCATTAACTTAGTAAGCGCACTTTAGTGAAGTAGTATTGATAAACAGCTGGTGTTTACAGTTAATACACATGTTTATGTTAAGCATTTCTAATAAGTAATCGTTTCTGCGGTTACAAAGTTTGTCCATCACACAAAGTTTCTATTTGTATTGTTAGTCTTGATGCTTATCGAGGAGAGACTAAATATCTTTACCACTATCTATTTAGAGTTGTTGCTGTGGAATTAATAAATACACATTTCTCCTTTTTCCACACTAAGGCTGATTAAAAGTATAGTTGGCGAAGGGTATATAAATTAGTGTTAAAAAAGTTATGAAGAAAAACATTTTTTGTTAATGTTTCTGGTTTTTTTACTTAAGGAGAGAAAAATTAATCGTTATTTAGAGTAAACGTAATTTTATTAACTCTCCTGTTACAAAATTGAACATAAAAACTTCATGGGTAAAATATTTCGACACAAATTTTGCTGTTATTAGTACTATTTTAATCTCATAATCATCACGTTTCTCAAACAATAGTACTATTGCACACCAATGGCATAAAAATAACAAAACTGCATACAAATTTAATAAGTAATTTAAATGACGATTTACATCCAATGCTAATCAAAAGAGGCATTTGTCCAGACATCCCTTCCACTGCACTAATTTTTATTGGTAAAAACATGTCATACTAAACATCTAAGAACAATGAATTTCAAGTCAGTAAATCTCCACTTTACTTGACAACTCCAGTAACTCGCCTCGCCAGTTCTCTCCTCACAACTCGGGGGAGAACTTCTTCCCAGCAGCGCCCCCTGGTGTCGCGGATCGGACACAGGGACGAAGTGGCTGTTGCTTTTTTCTCCCCCATTCCCTAGCATACACCGCGCGGAGCAAGCAAGGACTGCACGCGCCGGAGTGGACTTAACTCTCTGGCGGTACTTCCAAACCACATGGTCTCATCAGGACAACACAGTGCCATGGGTGTGAAGTAGAGACAGTCTGTTTTTGTTTGGAAAATTGTGTTCTTACGGGATTGTGCGCGAGTTTTTTTGGAAGGATTTTCTTCGTGGAGAAGGATTTATTTGGTGTTGTAATAGTTTCGCTTTCTCTTGGAAGACCCTTTTTGGAAACTGTTTGTGAAAAGATGGGTGATTTGGAGATAATGTCGCCGATCACGCAGTCTATTTTGATGTGGGATAAGTCCTGCACGGATGAGGTAAGTTGATCTTTGAAACTCCACTCAACTCATGTTTTGCTTCATCAGTTTGGGTCTTTGCAATTCATCAAAGTCATCTTTTAATGATGGTAATCCTAAGAGGATAAGCTAGAATTTTTGCCAAGTGCATCATTTATAAATTTTTAAAATTGTATTTTAGGGAATTAAGTTTCACTAGTTTCAGTTTTTTAAAAATTTAAAAGTTTTAAATTTTATCAGTTTAAAGATTAGTCTCCGAAAAGTTAACTAAGTTTTAGTTTGAGTTCCAACTATGTGGAAGGACATTTTAAAAACGCATTATTATTTTGAAGAAACCTTTAAAAGGTAATCATAAATAATATTCACATGTTCCTTAAAATTTACATTAAAATAAGAAAGGAAAGATTAAAAGTTTTTATTCGAAAGCGGCCTTTTCTACTAACCGGTTGCATTTGGATAAGGTTTTATAAGGTGTGGTTCAACTTCAATTTCCGAAGAACTTATGTTTTGGCTTTAACTTTTAAAATGTTTTAAATTATTGTGAATTTAATTTTTTTCAAATATAAAGGAGTAGAAAGAAAACTTTCGGAGTTTCTGTAAGACGGGTCTCTTAATTTCTCTTTTTATTATTAATTAGAACATGTAACTATTAGCCTAAATAAATTTTATTATTTAACTGCAAATGCCCCTCTCAAAATAAACGCATTCAAGGACATTTTGTTGATCAGAAAATTATTATCATTTCGGTTGTGTTATCACCTACCTTATTAAAAGTGTTGTAAATATGTTCTATGTAGAAATGTGTTGTAAAATACGTTTAGAATCTAAAAGTGTTCTTAAATTTGAATTGAAACGCTTTATGGTACATAAATAAATTACGTGAGGTTGAAAAGGGAGGAGGGGTCTAGTAAAATCTTATTAGAGGGGGAGGGGGGTTAATTCAAATCTCAGGTAAACTTTTAGTTTAGAAAATTTGCGTTTTCTTTTATCTCTTTTAGCAGAAATTTAGGAAAAATTAGCTATTATTCAAAACATTTAATCATGAGCCAGTTAGTCATGATAATTGCAAGTCGAGAGACTATGCTTTGGATATAACATGACTTTGTATCAAAGCTTTTTGTATGTTGAAGTGTGATGCTGATAAGATTAAACAAATGTAGCTGGAACATATCTAAGAAATTTATATACTAAAAAAGTTAGAGAGACATATCACCAAAATTTGAAGGAGGAAGAGAGTGGTCCAGCAAAATCTCCCTAAATCTCACCAAAAAGGAGGGAGGAGTCCAAATTTTTGAAACAAAAACATCACGTATTTTATGGACGTCCCCTAAGAACACATTTTCTACCTCAAGCAACACTTTTACAACACTTTCCTCACAAAACACAATCGAAACTATTTTTATTAGAAGTGTTCATTACTGCGTTTACTTAACGTTGCAAAAGTGTTCCACGCAATTGCAGTGCAGCTATTAAAAAAATTCACCTCTATCTATTTAGAGAACTGAAAAATCGTCCACTTTACATAAAAATAAGCCATTAAACTGCGCTCTTGTTGGAAAGAACCAATATGAAGTAATCCATAAAGAAAACACGACTGTACTTACTTCCAATTTAGCAATGAACCCCCGAAGTAATCAATGGTGACTTGGCTCATAACCCTTGGAAATTCTATCCTGTCCACCCTATAATTAGCATTGACGGTAGGGGATCTTCACTTACATGTTCTTTGCTCATTCGATTTATACCAGACGGTGCTGAACATGGTTTTTGTCTCTTTATTTCTTGGGTGCTTCTAAATTGCACTTGATTGTTAGATATGTTCTAGTTTTAATACTTCCATAAATTTTAATTTTGGGGATGGTGTAATGTATCAATTAAAAAAAATAGAACTGCAGCATTTGGTATATTAACTTCACTAATCATTCCCAGAACTAGATAATACTATTTAACGTTTCTAATTATTGTCCTTTGGAATACGAAATCTGTAAATACATTTTTGGAATAGTTGTAGTGCTTTATTTTCAGTGAAGGACTTATATTTATGAAGGGTAAGGTTGACTCTCCAAATATTTTGACTGGCCCTCTGACTTTTTCCCCTCAACTTTCAGAAACAAAATATTTTTAAATTTTTTTATTTATTATTCAAATAAGTTAAAAACATTTTCAGTTTTTTGCGCATGTTGAAAAGAATTGAATAATAAATTTATTTAATGAACTATCTTTTTAAACTTTTACAGTCTTTCTAGTGAATTTTATAGTTCGATATTTTTTTTAGAAAAAATTAACTCTCTTTTAATATAGGGTCTTACTTATTGACTGTGACTATTATAAAACCAAAATTTTTCATTCAATTTGTAAATGGTTAGAATATTATTAAAAATGGAAAGTAAACGCGCTGATTCATGTTTAAACCATATAAAATATATAAGTTTTTTTAAGATTATTCTGAGGTTACTACTGAGATACAAAATGCACTTTCCATTACATTTTTTGAAAAATTTCTTTCTTTCTACAGTTCTTTCAATTTGCTTTGTAGAGTTATCAAATCCAATTGATCTGATTTCGCCCACCGCAGAGAAATTAAGTCGTAGGTTTTCCTTATTGGATTTGAGCGATTTCTTATCAGGATTCGATTTCTTTCTCAGATTTTTTTTGGATCACGTAATATCTGGAGCAAAGTGAAACTTTCTCATATCGTTGGAGGCGGATATCTGCCTCTCTCGTCGTGGGATTACATGTTTCGGTTATTCAATGCTGTTACTAAAAATGAAATATTTTTTATACATAAAGATGACGCAAGTCTTTTGAAAAAACGTTTCGGTGGATATTGTGGGCGAATAGGTAGTTGGGATTAGAAATATAGGTACTTAATAAGCAACTTTCATGATATAAGGTATTCCCGAAAATTTAAGCTGACAATGGGATACTTTCACCCGGAGAAGAAGACGAACTATCGTAGGAGATTTATTATAAGAGAGCGTTGATTGGTTTCTCGATAGGACCTATTTCTAATTTGGGATATCCGGTCGCTCTGCAAACGTTCTGATAGGTCCATGCAATGGTTTTTACCCTTCAACATGTGACCCTTGACGTCAGATGAAAAGTATCCCATTTTTCACTAAGAGGTCATTTTCATACGTTTCGCTACACAGCATGTGTATTTTCCTCAGGCAACCCTCAATTTTTTATTCCGAATGAGCTCATATAAAACACTAAGTGACATTTTCATATTACATCCAACAAAATTATGAGCCATAGAAATTCTGAACCTTCAAATAAAAAAAATTATTAAAAATCCAGAAATTAGACAAAGTATTTCACTTTTTGTATTAAATTTTGCAATTTCTACCGTTACATCACAAAAAGTTACGAATCGTAAGGTAATAGTACAAGTATCGGTAAAGGAATATTTTCAGCATTTAACTTGTTCTCTCTCTCTGTCTCTCTCCCTCTCTCTCTGTTTCTTTGAGTAGTTTCAACCTAAATTTTTCTTGTTAAATAATGAATAACCTAAAAAATTCGTTATTTTAGCATTTTGCTCAAGCTTTATTCTACATTTTAGGTTTTCTTTCCTAAATTAATTTTTTCACAGCTTAAACCCTGTTCCGTTCCAATTAAACCCATAATAAATTCCAACATCCCCGAATACGCCCCTTATTTCCAACTGATCTAGTGTTGGCGATTCCCCCTTGACCACCGCCCTCCAATGCCACAGGTGTCCGTTCACCCTGCGCCCTTGACTCGCCGCCCCTTCCCTGATGCCGCCCGTATCAGTCGTAATTGCGGTGAGCGGACGCAACGTGGGGAAACAAACTGCAACGGCCGATGCTTGCGGCCCTGAGACGAAGGTTGCGGGTTCGATACCGGGGTGATTGGACGGAAGTTCGTTAGAGTTTGCCCTTTTGTGGGTATTAAGTTTATTTTTAATTTTTAGTTTTGACCAAATAGTTCTTAATTTTTGGATCAATTAGAATTAAAGTAAGCACATGTCATACAAAAATATATCAGCATTAGGTAACTGCTACTAGAAGTAAACAAAATTTGGACATACTAGACAAAACTTGGACGAATATTGAACGTTTGTGTTGATTGGATAGAAAGGATTGCCCCATTGGTATGAATCTACCCATTGAAAGTACAAATATAAGACTCCTCATGGATACAGTATCATCATTAAGAAATCAAGGAGATTCCTTGATTTCAATATTTTTCAACTTGTAGTTTTAAAGAGAAAACCCAGTTGAAAGGATATCTCAATTAAATATGAAATTATAAAAGTTATGTGGTTATATTTTTGAAGTATGAACATTTTTTTACAAATCTTTCTCAATTTTTCAAACTCTGGACAATTTTTGCAATGTGTTTCAAAGCGTATGTGTAATGTATATCTGATGCTCATCAAATAATAGTTTTGATATTTTTGAGTAGGGTAACTTTGCAAATAGGCTTATATTTTAATAGAAATGAATTTGAAATGCCTGTCTGTAACCTCACTATCCCTTACTCCGAGTTGAGATGGACGCAAATATCTCGCCACAAATTCATTTCTAAAAGAACACGGTTTTTCATAGTGGAACACGCAACTAAGTCACATCTCAAGTTTATACCGAATATGTTAATGCCCCATCTTAACTCACTTGAGAAAAGACTGTGTCACCACATCTAACTCATTATGATGTAACAACATCCAAAATCATAGAAAAACACACAACAGAAGACCTTCCATCAGGTATTTTTCTCCTACACCTCTACCACGTAAAAAGCCAACAAGTTATAGAGGAGCTAACAGATGCTTGAAAGAGTATTGTTTCTTCCACGGCCTCGCATTTTATTTACATTATTTTTTCACGCCGTAATGCCACGTATATATTATAATTCCCTCTATCGCGGGTGTTGAAATATTCATGCATTTTTCTCTTCTCCTCGAAAGACACTCTTTTTAGATATTCCATCCGTTATTTATTCCGCTTTTGTGTTTTGATAGCCAGGTTTTCCATGCGCCATCAATATTAGAGTATAGGTACTGCTTTTTCATGTCTTTAAATATTTCGAGAGGAACTCTTTTTTCATCTTCTGTGTTATCGCTTTTTTTCGTTGGAGTTGTTTTTTTAAAAGGGTCTTTTTTGTTGTTTTTTTTAATTATTTTTTTATTTGAAGGAGATAGTATATCCCTTTTTGAAATTTTCGAGGGGGTTGTTTGTTTGGGAGAGCCTCGAGGGTTGTATCTGTCAAATGAAGAGCCGTTTTGCCTTTTTTTAATGTTTATGGGGGCTCCGTAACGCATGGGTAGTTAAGTATTGTCACTCTTTCACGCATAGGTATATTATTCTATTAATGGAACTGAAGTTTAAAAAAAGTTTATAAAGCTGATCGGGGCCATCAAAAGCAGTAAAATAAACAAGATAAATTAATGACTGTTTAATAAAGAGAAGTCAAACGTTATTTCACAGTTTGATAAATGCACCTAAGGAACCCTAAATAATTTGAAAATTTAAACAAAAAAAACAGGTTTTAATCTTTTTATCATATTTTAATTAAAAATTGTTCCTTGCCGCTTTCAGTTTCTTTCAATTCCTTCAAAACTTTGTACGCTTGTTTCTACAGTACTTAGAAGTAACACTTAATTTCTTTACGAAGCTTGTTAAAGCTTGAAGTTTAAAAAAATGTAATATTTTTATCATGTGTTTAGAACCTAAAAGTTGTCGGAAGTTTCAATACTTAGTTTTCTTGAACGTCATTCGTTTACGTGAAAGGAGTATTTCTCCAATATCGCTGGTTTAGAGGACAATAAGTGTAAACTCAACTCTCAAGCATCACCACTCATCAATCAATGGTCACCACTTTTTCAGTTATAGTCGGCTAGACTAGTACTTGCCCTCCACTCTCTTGCGTTGCCTTTCTATACCGTGCTGATGGGTCCTAACAAGGACGAAACCGGTCCTGGTTGGAGGCGACGCTTGAGAGTTGTGAGTTTACACTTATTTGTTAACGTTCAAAATTTTGGTTTGATTATTCTCATTAGGAAGGCTAAAGGAGCATTTTAAACTAAAATATTTAGTTTTTTTTTAATTTAAAAATCACTCTCTCAAAATTACTCTGTAAGGTAAGGAACAAACAAGAAAAAATTGAATGTCCCTTTTTTCCTTAAAGTTTGTCAGTGAAATATAATTTTTGAAATTATAAAGCCTTCAATTTCGTCTTATCTCGCAAGTGCAATGTTTCATATTTGAGATTGCATCAAGTACGGGGAATAGGTGACATTTACTTTCCATCATAATTGTTAAAAAAAGATAAGTAATAGATTGTGAAATAACTAACATTTGTTTTTTCATTATATTGGCATTTCAAAAACTGACATTGCGTGTCTAGTTTTCAATAGTACGAAAGTTCTGGAATAATTGTATTCGTAATTTGCACATTTTACAGTTCACAGAGAAATAGTTTTAATGACACAAACACATTCAAATATTCCTATCATGGAATTTAATTGAAGTGAAACTTTTTTTTGTATATTTTAGAACCGTTCGGGTAATAATTAAAAATATTTTTAAAGTAAAGATTCCGTATAAAAAATGGTTTTATATAACTTTCTCAATCTAACACGCACAAAAAATAAATGTAAAAACGGTAAAACAATTATCGTAATCTACAGTGCATTTATTTTCTGTTCCATTCAAAGAACAATCACAAACTTCATATAATTGAACATTTCCATTTACTGAATAATTTCCAAAACATCTATAATTCCTTCAGTCCCAATAAATACTTTCCAAACATTTACAATCAAATGACCATATTTTTGATAACTTCTTTCTCCGAGCGCTACATTGTTGCAGAAATCCGAAACATGGAGCTTTAGTGCTCTCGGCTGGAGAAAGCGCTTTCTCGCAGAGAAATCGGTCAAACAGCCTATCAATTATGGCGGTCGCTGATTTACGGACCCATTGTTCGCAAAGAAAGTATGTAACAGTAGTAGTCGGATTTCAAAGTCTCTTTCGATTAAGATGGAGGGAATTTGTATCTACCGCTGGATGTAGGACGACGTGTAGTTTAGAAAACGTTTAGGGAAGTGTGTTTTCCTGATGAGTACATATGGGGACCATTCTCAAATTGAGTCAATTTTTTGGGAAAAACACTAAAAAAATGGGGTTTGAAAACGGAAATTGTCTGGCAGCGTTTTTGCAGAATTATTTGTATAATTTAAGGAAACGTCCGTCTTTGCTTTTTTTTTTCTTTTTTTCCGTCAAACAATTTCAAAGCGCTAAAAAATTAAAAATTAAATACTTATTGCTGTTGGTTGGACTCGATCGCTCAACCTTTATTATTTGATTTTGCACATCTTGAATACCAGACTTATTTGATATCTGTATGTTCAGAATATTTTACACAAAATCTTAGTCGAGTAAAAGGAAAAGTAGAGCTATTAGTTTGAATTACTTTTTTGGTTTTAAGATTATATGAAACTGTTTAGTCCTTATTATAGATTTCCAAAACATTTAAAAAATACTTTTTAATGATCATAATTAATTAAATAGTTTTTTTTCTATCTCGGTGGACAAGCACGTTAGAAGAAAGCTGTTCTGTGGTGTTTAATGGCTGTGATTCAGGACCATTTAAAATGTTTAATCACTTTTAAAACGATTGAAAACTTTTTATCTCAAGTAATCAAACTTCAACCCAGAAAAAACACTTACTATAGTCTCAATATGAAAAGTTTACTTTATTGCTTTAAGACCATAGTAAAATTACGTTTTTTAGCGAACGGAATTAATCTGTAAAAAAATCACCGAAATGAAAATGTAATAAGACGATTTCTTTTACAGTGTATCAAATATCTTCCTCTTTCAGAAAAACTCACTTTTTATGGTTTTTATGGTAAAAATGTTTCGATTAAAAAGGGACATAAAAATAAATAATAATTTCAAAAGTAGTGAAAGAACTGCTCAAAATCACCCTCAAGAATAAACAAATTATTCAAAATGCCTTTTAAATATTCCCACATTTTAATAGTTATTCTTTCTTTCATACTTTAAGTAACTAACTGCGACAGATCCATACACCTGTCCCCTTGTCAGTCAATCAAACAGAACATGTTTCCGAATTCTTCCTGCTCTTTATTATTTCGCATGCCCTGTTGGCAGCAGCTCGGTGGGTCGTAACGTAGCCGTGTCGTCACGCAAAAACACACCACGTGGCTCGGCAGTTCGCGTGCGATGAGATCGTTTCTGTCCTTAACGATAGCCGTAACTGATTCTTTTGGCTTCCGTGACATTTCTTACATTGAAGACCTGTTATTTATTAATTTATAACGGCTTTTTTGTCGACGTTGTTTATTTTTTAGGAACAGCTTTTGAATGTTGAATATGTCATTTCATAATTCCTCTGTAATTAAATGACGAACAAGTGTCTTTCTAACCTACATTTTCTGGATTCTTGGATGGTTGTTCTTAATTATGGTCCATGTTTAATACAAAATTATTCTGTACCTACAAAATTCGTATAATTCTACTCGGTACTACCTACTTATTTATCCACTTATCTTTCAGAAATAATAGTTTGAAACACAGAAAGAAGGCACGCAATTTTCACTTAAGACTTTTTTGTGAATTTAAAGAAAAACACTCTTTTCTGAGGATTTTATTACATGGCCGTTGTGGGAATGGCATATCCACTCACTCATGCTTCCCTCTTGATTATGGTAACCCTATCCCTGCGCAGGCAGACGTTCGCTGTGAACGGAGAAGAGATGACGCCTTTAATTTCTTCTTAATTGTACTTTGTGTTTGTCCCTTTTTGTTAATAAATGTACTTGTAATTGTACATTGTGTCTGGTCGTAGCCTTTTCCCCTACATATATACGAAGTGTTGGAAATATTTTTTAGTTTATTAGTTATCTTATGCATTGCACATATGCTTTAATAACCTTATATAAAAATGGAATCTGAAAAGTTAATAATTTATTATTTTAATCTCCGGATATAGAAAAACATTTCCTTTTTATTTACAGTAGCAATTTCAGTTGTGTAACCGAAAAATTTACATAAATGAAACAGCAAAATGTCTCTTGGATATTAAAGGCCCTATATGTATAATTGGTTGTGTCTATTTTTATAAATTCTTTTAAAATTATCGAATTTTAGAATACTTTTAATAATGTCTGCTTTTGATAATGTCTACTTTTATTAATGTTTGCTTAATGTCTGCTTTTGAACCCAAAAACTATTGATATTTGGATCTTTTCGTTACTATGTTACTAAATATGCAACAAACTAATAATTTTATGCAAAATAGCTAAAGCTTTGAAACTTGTTTATAATTTGCAATTCCACTTGTATAACTGAAGCTATTCGTTTTCAGTCAATTAAAAGCATTTATAGGTGTTTCTAATAAAGTCTTATGAAAAATGAAAGGGCAGTTTTAAATAATCAAGCAACCCACAAGTGTTAAGATTTGAATATAATCAGTTTTCTTTTTATAATTTTACAAATACAATATAAAGTTTAATACCGGTCATAAAATTCATAAATCTGAAAGTTTCTTAATGAGATAAATAACTTATCTTTATACATTTACTTACAAAAAGGAGAAAACGCTCTTTGAAAATAATATTTATTTCCAAACAATACTAATTCCATGTTAACTATATATATTAAACCTAATCCTGTTACGCCTAATTAACTAAAAAATTATATGTGTTTCGTTTTATCTTTAAACTTTTGTCTTTAAAATGTGACCAGCATAATAGTTTTCTTATAACTATGTAAAATTTTAGTTTTACATAGTTCTATTGTGATACAAAATTTTTTAGAAGGAATTTACGAATCATTAAAAAGAAATGATTAATTTAATATGATTTTTCTGAATTAGTATATTTAAAAAAATGAAAAAAAAATTATAAACATTAATTACAGAAATATTTATCCTTTTCCTACCTCTAATACTTTCATACAGTAGTTTTATTTTTAAAAAAGTGTTTTTTAAGTCATGGAAGTCTGTTTTATGACGTAAATAATTTAATAATTACAATTAAGTTTTAAGTTATTACGATTCATGTAACAGAGAAACTATTTTTTAAATGTATTTATATTTATTTTAGGTGTTTTATTTTTAATATTTGTTGCATAGTTATTTCTAGATATTTCACTTTAAATATATGCTTAAAAGTATGATTAATCTTATCTTATCTCTTAGTCCATTTTGTATATTGCCCTCACTCTTATAAAATTTTATTTTAATTCAATATTAATTCTCGACATAAAAAATATTTTGATTCTCTAAGTTATTAACTCATAAAATATGAACCAGTTTAAACTAAAAGAGAGTGAAAAAAATGTCCTTGCGAAACCAGTTTGTTCCAACACTATGTATTTGATTACGCATGTTTAGAAATGAAATTGTTTCCTTGAAATTCAAATGATGAAAATCGCCTTTCGGAATTCGAGTAATTGGGAACGGTTGAAGTTGCCATCTCGTGTTTCGGAATAAGGAAAAAATGTATCATAAAATATATTGATATCATTTCGACAGAAATGCGTTTGAAACAACTTCATAAAGCCTAGTTTTTATTGATATGACCTCAACAGAATTATTTCTGATTACAACGAAACTAAAACAGAAGAAATTAATAAAAGTATGTATTTGTTTGATTTTAATTTTCGTCAGAGATATTTTGTTAATATTTAAGCATTAATTCTTTTACTACTTTATATTATATTATTTTTTTTGTACCCATGTATGGATGAAGATATAATTTTTATGTTCCTTTTGAATTTTAAATTGAAGAAATTAATAAAAGTATGTATTTGTTTGACTTTAATTTTCGTCAGAGATACTTTGTTAATATTTATGCATAAATTCTTTTACTAATTTAGATTATTTTTTTGTACCCATGTATGGATAAAAATATACTTTTTATGTTCCTTTTGAATGTGAACAATGTTTGGATTTAAACGGTTTAGATTGATTTTCAAATTCATTGTTTGAAGTTTTTTTTTATCTTTTAAGGAATTAAATTATGGATAAAAAAATCTTCAAAGTTGATTGAAGCCATTGTTTAACATTTTTAGTATCTTTTCGTTTAACATTACTTCTTTGTGACATTGTTTGAAGTCATTTGTCTTTATCACTAATAAAATAAAATTGTTTGAATTGAAATGATATGAAGAATACAAAACTCACTTAACTTAATAATAAATAATTCTAAATTCTTAAAATGGCATTGAGTGTGTAAAGGAAGATAATTGTTTTTTTTTTCTGCACACATATTTGATCATTTCGAAATTTTAAAATTGCAATTTTTAAGTGCTTCATCATTACAGTTGGCAATGCGTCAATTAAATTTGTTAAAACATTTTTTTGTTCATATTAGTAATTTTCATATCAATAATATTTTGATATTATTACATAGTGAAATAATGGACATAGTGTATCCATTATTTCACTATGTTTGTGAGGTGTAATATAATAGTGTTGATCATATCTGAACTTACTTTTTTAATATTTATATTTTAGTTATCTGTTTTTATAAAAATAATCTTAGCTATCAATAGGAAATCTTTAACGCATCATGGTGATTCAATCACACTAAATAATTTACATTTTATTGAATAATGTGGGTACAAAACTATTTTTCTCGTGTTTTTTCAAATTTTAGAAAAATTATTTGATGTTAACAAACTTTGAAACATAGTTCGCTCAATTTTCCATGTTAGGAAATCATAATTAAGTAAGTAAGAAATTAAGGAAGTGTTGCTTCACAGACCATTCAAAAGAAGACATGAACCGTTTAGATAAGTTGGCGGCTTGATGCCTCTCTCATATAATGCCCTTGCGCCGCTGCCAAACCACGGAAGTGAAGCTTCGGCCATAATTAAAGCGCAATTCCCGGCATTTTTCATCATTAACCGCGTCTGAATTCTTCCTGCCATAAAGCATCTTTTTATTAGCATTATGTGGAGCTGCTCTCTTGTGTATCTTTTCCATGTTGAGCAAATGAAGTGTATCTGGAGTTCTGCTGCTGCTGCCAGATTTAACACTTCCGCAATTTTTTTCTTTATTGAGTTTTACCAGTTACCACTTTTGTTTTTCTCCGATGCCTTTCTTGTCGGGGGAGTTGAGTAGTTTTTCTCCTGTGTGCGAAAGATCGCTGAATCGTAACTGGGAGAGTGTTGTAGCTGGTTTGGAACGATAGTTTTTTTTGTTTTGTTTATTTATTTATTGTTTAAGTTTTATTTTATATTTGTGTTTTGCACACCAATAGAAAAGCCTCGTTTTCCTATGAAACTAGCTGAGGTAATTTATTAAAAGCTTGGGATCTGTTCAATTTTTTTGTTCTTTTCAGAAAAATGATCTCGTACATTTTTGAAATCGTTCGAAAGATTTACGGTTCCTTGAAAAGAAACTGAGTTTTTAAAGTTTTGACGTCTTTTTTTAAGGAAACAAGTATCTTTTTAAAGTAGTTGGTTGTAAATGTTTTTAAGCATGAACTATAAATACGCTTTTTTAATCGAATTCATTTAAACCACGCTTGAAGTTAAGTACCGTAAACTCCGTTTTAAAAACAACTGAGAACGAGAGAAGAAAATGTTTCTAAATGGAGAAGAGTTGTTCTAGAGAATGGTGTTTATTTTTATTCTTCTGTATTTATGCTGTTTTTCCACTTACTACAACATGCTCTTAAGTGCAGTTAAGTTGGAACTCAAGTCTATTTAGTTTTCAACTAGCTGTTTTTTAGTATATTTATTCCTGAGAGCTTTAGTAACATTTGGGGGCAATCGTAAAGTTTTCTGAAAAACATCATAATCTATGATATTGCCCCATTGGTACTTTGTAGCATTGTGCTCAATCAATATATAAGGTTCATTTATTTGATCTTTTAAAGGAGTGAGGACAGCCTGAATTGGTGTTAATTCTGTTCCCTTTCTGATTTCTGATCAATAACCTCTAAATTAGTTTAGGCTAAGTTGAACACTTTACTTAATAATAAGAATATTTATTTCCTGATTCAATACTCTTTATTATGTTTTATTCTATTGGGAAAAATTATTACATTACAAGCAACTTTTTTATATTTTAGTATGTTTTAATACATTATCCTAAAGTATTTCAATGAAACTAAAATTCTATTAGAGGAATACATAGGATCTACAATAAAATATTTCCTTTTTAAATTATTTAAAAAGAGAAAACAAATTAATTGGAAGTTTTTTCCTCCATTAACAATTTTTAAAAATAACTTCGTTATAGACAAATAAGTAAATCCGATTTTTAATAATAAATATAAACGCATCATAGAGAAAATGCATTTGAATGTAGATAATAAAGCATTAGATTGTTTACCAAAGCAGTCGGAAATAAAGGATTACATCTCTGGTTATATTCATAATAGAAACCCATTCCAAACATCATTGTAAGCAGCACAACTTTTCAAAAACAGTAAAGTGTTTAAATAAGGTGTTAATTTTCGTTTGGAGCGTTTGGCAGTCTGTTTAACAACAAAACTTCATCAATACACTCCTCCAAAGCAATCACTACTTATTTCTCACCATAGATTTGCGAACTTTCGTTTTAATTAGTTCCCAACACTCCACCCATTCCGTCCGTCAAAAGAGACGATTTCAAACGAACTCAGAAACCACCGTTCACGGCCAACCCAAAAAAGAAAGGCTCGAATCGGGGTCAGTGGAGGAACACAATCGGGACAAATCTCCCCGGACACTTCCAGACGATAGCGAAAGCGGTGACCGTCCGTCAACCCTCCTCGCCTTGAAGGGTCAGTGGGTGGTCAAGGTCGGGCGACATCGAACGTTCGATCAAGAAAGTCATCTCCTCTTCTCTTCCTTTTCGTTCCTCAATCGAATCGTTTGCTGGCTTTTGATTGGAGGTGTAGACGGGCACGTGTTTCGATCGCCCCGAGGGGGTCTGGTGGAAGGTCCTTGAGGAGAACAAAGGAGGGTGTAAATGAACTCGCTCCATGGTTATTTTTGGGGTATGGAAAGTATTTCGATTTGCGTAAGGATTAATTGATTGGTTTGATCGCCGTTTAAGTTCATCGGATGAATTGATTGATGGGTTGTGTGTATAGTATTTGAGGAAAAATTAGGAAAGTGTTAGTTGTATTCTGAGAAAGGTTTGGGGGGATGAAAATGTTAAATTTGTGATGAAATCTGTTGATAAAAAAATTTTTCGGTTAGTTATTGGTATGTTTAAGTAATTAATAATCAATGAAACATATTTTGTGTGTGATAGATCAAGGCTAAAAGTGGACAGGTAAAAAAGGAGATTCGGGGAATTTCAACGTTCTTTATCAGTGCTAATGTTAAAACTTTGATGTATACCATTCACGTTAAAGGAAATTACTTTTACTTACTTTTTAAAATTAGCCTTGAATCTCTCCGCTGTTTATATTATTATTGTTTGAGTTTTATACTCTTACTTACTTTTACCTTTATTACTCTTAGCGAGACGCCGCCATAAAACCAATATAAATTTATAGACGTTTCATAAACCCAGCTTTACCAACGCTCTCCAACCGTTTTGCACTTGCGAATTGTTAAAGACACTGTTCAAGTTATAATAAACATCACAGTTCATTTTACATTTTTACATTTTAAAGTATTTTTTAAAATTAATACTAAAAACAGAAAAAATGTCTTATGTTATTTTCTTATTTCAAAACTAATGCAATTACATTACAACGACCCCATTGGTCACAAAGACCTGTAAAATGTTTATCATAGTGCTAGTTTTATTCATTATAATGTTCTTCCGTTAAAACAACTGTATATTGTGTGTACCTTGAGGATCTGATAAGGTTCAATTGTATTTGCCATTGGTATAATAGTTTAAAATTTAATTTAAAATATCGACTTTTTCACTTGCATCACTTTATTTCGTTAATGTTTATGTTAATGTTTATAGCTCCGTAAAATTAAAGTAATAAGTTCTGATATTTATGATAGACATCCTGATATTTTGTACTTTTAGTTATTAACTCAAAGCATAGGTACTTTTTCCTTTTCCTTTTGTGAGATGGTTAAAAATGCCATGGGAAAACCAGTTAGGGAAATGCTACCTTTTTAATGCTTTAGGAATCCTTTTAGTAAGAATAAGTACTATATTTTAAAGAACATCACTTAAAATAAAATTTTTCAAACATTCGCAACATTTTATCGAATCCTTCTTCAAACGCCTCTACGGTAGCGTTAAGTTGTGATTACAACAACCCTACCGTTTCTAATGCCTTTTAAAGTGTTCTGGCCCCTCCTTTAAAAACACTCGCAAAAAGAAGTCCACCGGAAAGAAAAAAAATCACCTCCCCGAATCTGGCTAAGTCTAAATTGCAGACGATAAATAAACACACAAACGGTCAGAATAATCAATCGGAATCGAAGGAAATTTGAAGACCGTTAAGGGGTTGAGACAAATAAAAGAACGCCGCCCTCTGAAGGATAGGAACAAAATCAAAGCGATGCGTTTTTCCTTTTCAATCAAGAGTCCGTCACTTAGAACGTGCAGCGGAGCATCATCCCCCAATCGAATGAATGGCAACAAAGGGGAGAAAGAGAACAGGAAAAAAATAAAGAATGCTCTCTCGGGTATGGAGAGAAAGGTTTCCAAAGCCGCGGGGGGGGATGATTAGAGAAGAATTAAAAGGGTTAAAACGGTTTTCACTTCTTCTAGGTCGGTCCAGAGGTTCTCGAACTACCGGAGGAGAGAAAGAAAAAAGAAGAAAAGTGAGGAACGCTTGTTGGAACGTGCGCGATTCATTCGATTTCTCTTTCGGGGTTGGTGAGGTGGACAGCAGACGGTTTTGGGGGGAAGAGTCTTGTCACGTGCGTCGGAGTTCGCGGCTTTTGACACGAGGACGATGTTTTTATTGTGGTCGTTGGATCTGTGATGATTTCGGTTGTTATCTTCGAAATGAACGCTTTATACAAATACAAATCAAGTCGACGATCTACAGGTGTAAGCCCAGCAAGGTTGGTCCAGTCTTTTTAACCCAAACTACCGGAATCCCAGTATCTGTCAATTTTCCTCTTGAACTCGTTTACCCCACTTGAATTTACGATCAGATTTCTTTCATTATTTGATTGATTGTTGATTGAATGTTTTTTTTTCTGGGGAAAAGCAACTGTATAGTTGAAAAAAAATTAATTATATAAGACATATAAACTCTAATATTTATTTTAGATATGTATGAGGTTATATTTTAGGGTTTTCATATAAAAATCTAGGTTGATAATTGGTATTTCCAATGTAAAAACTCTACACTAAATAGTTAAAAGAACAAAAAATGCTTCTATTTATAAATGCTCACTTTTTGATTGTAAAAATAATATTGAAAGAACATTTCTTATGACTTCTTGCAATATAATGAAAAAAATATGAATAAATTTACAGCAAATTTATAAAAATATTTAATTGGTTTTAAATTCTTAAATTGATAGGCATCGTTTTTATTTGTCAGATGATATAGAAAAACGTAATGTAAATTTCTATTTTATCACGTTTTTTGTTTTACTTGCTTTCTTGATTTTTTACAAATAATCAAGTAAACGAAAGGAATTTTTCTTAAAATAATAATGCATATTTTTGTGCACAAAATACAAAATTATCAATTTTTCAGCTTAACTTACTTGAGTCCTTGTTTTCAGTGAAAAATTTTAATAGGTAAATACGAGGTCTTGTCTTTCTCAAATATACAAGACATTATAAGTGTACTCAAATTTTCAGATAAACATTTAATAGCTTTTGTAATAGAGATATCCTTGTCTTTAAATTAATGATATGACATTTAGATGATTTAGGAAGATGTTTAAAATGAGTAAAATCCTTACACTTTAAAATCATACATTTCTTTACATTAGTACATTCACTGAGACACCTTCAATAAACTGACTGCTATTTCTGGTCAGAGAGTTTACATACTTTCTCTTCCTGCAACCAAACAGTTAGGATCTCTATGTTAATATTTACCACAAACACATCACTCAAAAAACATAAAAAAATGATCCCCCGAGTCAATAAGAAATCCATCATTCTTGAGTGCCCCAAAAATAATAACAATAATTAAAAAAAACAAGAAGCAAGACGCGTTCCAAACAAGGTTGAATGACATTGAAAGCGTTCCTTCCACCTCTGGGGTAATTAAGCCAAAAAACAAACAAGGAGTAGAAAGCTGAAGAAGAAGAGGCCGACCTAATTTTGAGCTGGAATAATTTCATCTCTCTACTTGCAACAGGTCATCGCTTCTGGAGGCGTGAACTTGACTTCCAACAGAATTGCGAATCTGGAACGGAAGAACCTTAACGAACGCTTTTTTCCTTGTTCGTTAGGAATTTCACACTTATAGAAGGTTCGTTAGACTTAGTGGAGGTGTTAATTGTGTTCATATAGAATACAAACGAGCGTTAAAAAACCGCTACGTCCGTTTTTATCAATCAGAATGTGAGTCTAATACAGATTACTGTGTATAAAATTTCCTAGATTTCATGTGCAATTAATAAAAAAATCACTTTTATTTTTAAATTTTCATTGTAGATGAATGTTTCAAGTTAAGATAATTCTTTCTGCCTTCAATGTGAAATATAATGTATCGTAGAAAATCGCCATGTACTCTAGTGAAGACTAATGTTTGGTAAATTTATAACATTGTTGTGCGAAAGCTAATAATAGTGTTAAGAAACTCAAACACATTTAGGTTTTGGTGATTCTAAAATTATGTTTTCTTTCTCTCTAACTCAAAAGTCCCGTGCTTATAATATAGAAACATGCTATAGAATTGAAAAAAATATGTTAACTTGTATTTAGAGTCACCGTTAGGTACAAGGAAACGATGTGGCTCTTGGGTACAAAGAAAGCAATTTTATACAAAATGCCTTAATTTGATAAAACCATATGGATGTGGGAACTTCTTTAAGGTCTCATTTAGTTCCTGACCTAAGACCTATGACACTAAAATATAAAGAAAAACATTCAACTGATTTGTGTAAGAGAATTAAAGACCTAACTTGAAGATGTAACTTTTTAGACCGAATATAAACTATTCTAACCAATAACTAATCACATCATTCTTCTGACAGGTTTGAAAATTGTTGCTAACATGTATTTTGATGTTGCCTCTTACCCAGACTTGTATAAAACCAAAAAATTTCAAAAGTGTTCTTTAAATATTTTTTTGCAAATTAATTAAGCATTCCAAGTCCTTTGAATTTTGACTTAGAAACATTTTGACAGTCACACTGTTTACCTTATATTGTGATAATGCTTTTTGAGAAACTACAGAAGGAAGAAATCAATTTAATTATCAAAAATATAAATTATTTTCAGAAGATTTTCTGCAAATTCCTAATTTTCCATTCACGGGGTGTGCTTACATTATCTAAGTATATACCATCTCCCTGTCAAATAGCAAAACTCGGAACTAATATTATTCAAATAAAGTAGGGTGACCTTAGGCAGTTATTGTAAAGTTATTAGTAATTACTAAACATCATAATTAATTAGTAATTTTAAATTTATATCAAATTAATTTACTTTATATTTCTATAAAAATGAAACGGCAACACAGTTCATTGCCAAATTTCGAAATCAGATCGCAACCATCATTCTCTAGAAAACTGGAGTACTTCCTGCTTCCTTCAATTTGTAATTTACGATCGAATTTAATTCGAAGGAATATGTTTCAGTTTTTTATCATTCGCTTAATTATTCATTGCCTAAAGGTACATGCACCGTCTGGAATGGTGATTTATAGCTCCTTGTTGAATAAGTGTGTCACATTGTGCTAGTTTAGTTTTCTTCTGAAGGGCACTGCATATCCTGAAAATCGTGGAATTGCCTTAAATTAGAGGAGCAATGGGAAATTGATGATTTATTTGACATTAATGTTTCTTTGATTGAATCTCATTACAAAACTATCAGGAGAAAATATTTCTTGGGATGGTTTCTTGGTTCTAAAATTATTTATCGAAATTTACATTACAATTTCGTTGCTAAATAATACTATTTTTTCTTCACCTTACCTCTTTAGAAAATTGTTTAACGATGTAAAGCATGTAACTTATGCTTATAAAACCATGAAAAAGTGAAAAAATTTAAAATTGAAAGATGATATGGAAATCTATAATGGTTCTGTGTATACCTTTATTTTTTTAAATTTATAGTTTTATAAATATTTGAGAAAAATTGAAAAAAAAATACTACTGTGGAAAGATTTTAGAGGTGTTTGAATTAAAATGCAGATCATGGTAATTATGGTAAAATTAACCACTAAGTAGCCTATTATGTAAAAATATCATAAATTTATAATATTTTGAAGAAGTCGGATTATCGAATCCTCTTAAAAGTTCTCTATTTTATTACTTAAGTTCAAAATCTGTAACATCTCTACATTTCATAGTTTAAATTCGTTGCAATTCTAACAAAATATTTTCTTTTTTAGGTAAGATATTCTCAGTTTCTTTTGCTTTATATTTCTCAAGGGTTGGAGATCTTCCAAGGTTAGTTATGATGATGTTTTCACTTTGTATGTAAAGATCCATAAAACTACCGTTGATCGTTCTTTACAATTTATTCAAATAAAAAAGCAAAATAAAAAAAACACGCGTGAAATTTAAGTGAAATAATATTATTATGTTAAAATTCATAGCCAAAAAACGCAACAAGATGGATTTTTAAAATTGCGTAATTTTTTTGGTATTTTATTGATTTTTTTCTTAACCCTACAGTGCATACTGTAGCCATTTGGCATCACGACATTTTTCCCCATTTCCTACTCGAATTTCCATTTCCAAACGACAACACCATTCAATAAGTACAATAGATATAACATTTCATTGTATTAGCACTTTAGACTGCCAGTAGATCACAGCAGGGGTACTATTTTGAGACATTTGTTAGTAGCTAGTTAGACGAAAGTCAAGACACAGAAAACTCCAAAATAAAAGGACCATATAAATTAAAATAAAACATTTTTTCAGCTTGAACAAAAAATGTTCTGGAAAGATAAGTTGTTTTTTTATATTTTTAGAGCATTTGGTTTTATTTCACTTCACAATTTATTTCACAAGAGACACAAATTAATTTCACAAGGACAACGTTTTTTGCCAATAAAAAGTAGAAAAAAATTAAATTAATTTTTTTTAGTATTTTTTTACAAATTTACACCATAATAGAAGTCACATATTTGATTTTCAAGTGAATTTAAAAAATCATGCATTGTAGGGCTAATTGTTTTGAAATATATCGTTGAAAAGAAATATTCTGTCAAAACAGTAGCTGAAAAAGAAATATCATTCTCTCAAACAGTAGTTAAAAAATAATTTTTCATTCCCTTTTAAAAACTTCACACTCATTATATTTTGAACTCATAAGCCCGGTTATAATAAAAAATACGTTGAATGAAAGTATTGTTAAAAGATCTTAAGGCATTGTTTGAAAACAATAACTAGGCAACAACAGCAGAAACAAAATTTCAATTATAATGGAGATAATGGAAAGGTGTTTTCATAAAAACTCATTATTTGATTGATAAATACTCCTCTTAACTGAAGTACATTTGCAAATAATACTTATTTACCATTCTCTTGTTTTCCTTTATTTCAAAACCATTTCGGTCATATTTGCTCTTTCCTCTATTGCGTGATCGGGGGGCTGTTGGATAGGGATTGCAACCAAACAGGGTGGGGAGGGAATTCGAAAATAGAATATACTACCTCACTCAAACGTGTGTTACCAACTGAAATCTGGCAACAACAAATATTTGCCCTCGTACACGCTCCACTACGTTCGGTCAGACTGCTTTTATCGTCTGCAGAACTTTTGTGGGATAATAAAACATGATTTTTTTTTCGAAAAAAAAAATCTTTTAGGAACAGGCCAGACAAACAAGAAAGGGTGCGAAATTTAGAGAATTCGATTCAATGTCGTTCTGAACTGTATGAAAAAGCGTGTCCTTGATGATGTTAAATTTAAATCGGCTGATCTTTTATAAAAATCTAGTTGCTTCGAACACTGCCAAAAAGTTGAAGTCATTAACCCCGGAAAAATTCGTTTTAGTTCTTTTGGATCAGGTTGTTTGATTTACAAGACGTGCGGTAGCATTAGCATGTCAAATACGCTGTTAGGTACACTGCAAACGCGGTCCACACAAATATAAACACTTTAGAAACACATTTAATGTAACACTTTTTTATCCTCACATTAATAACACTTTATATAGTGTTCTGAATGTGTTTGAAGAGTGTTCTGTCCAAAAATGTGTTTTTAAAATAGTTTCTCGCTCTTCACAATCGCTACCTAATCACAAGCCATAAAACACCAACTAACCAACCCAAACCATTGAGATTAGAAGTGTTCAATAATGCGTTTAAAGTTACAGAAAAATGTCTCTCGCATTTGCTGTGTACAGATACATAAGTTTGGATTCTTGAAAACGTCCATTACATATATCTGGCTTCAGGTAATAATGTCAAAATTAAAAATTTTACATTTGTACTACATGTATGGTGACTTCACTATTCTTCTAGTATATAGGATTACAGGTGTACTCGAATAGTTTTATTATATAAGATAGAGATAACATTACAGTAAAAAAACCGTCAAGAGATAATCAGATAAGAGATATGGGGACAAAATGAATTGAAAAGGAACAAATATCTACAATTCAAAGATATTAATGCATTATCGATGAATCAAATAAAAAAATTTCAGATCATCTGAATTTTTTAATATATACATGTTACAATTAGTTATGCACAGACTAACTAAGGTAAAATGCAAATTACCTAAGGTAAAGTACCAAATATTACATAATTTACCAAGGTATTCAGCGCATTAATTGAAACCATATAAGTAGAATACGCACTTTTATTTCTTACAAAAATGTAGAAGGTATTAATTTAGAAGTAATTTATATATTTCTATGATCGTGGAAAAGGACTCTGGTCATAACAATAAAAAACCTGTAATTAATTAATAAGATATTATATCTTTTAATTTAAGATATATACAACGGTATTAATTATAATTCTGAATTTTAATTATTTAAAAAATAATATACATACAAAATATTAAATATACCTAGTCGCATACTTCAAATAATGTTCTGTAAAAGGTTTATCAAAAGATAAAAACGTTAAAAGCACATTTATTTCAAAACTTTTTCGATATCATGAAATATTTTGTCTCGACATAATGAAACAAAGTTTAAATATTTGCAATCGGCGGAAAGTCTTTTAACATTGATAAAAAGGAAAAAAACAGCAAAATTTCCAAAGCGTCAGTTTGTCACTGGAGAGATCAGTATTTAAATAAAGCCATTTCAAAAGTTGTGACAAAACACTTTGCGGCATTGTTAGGCTGCCTTTCCCAAATTGCTTCGATTTTCTTGTTACTTCATTTCACTTCGTTATGGAACCCCTAGGGCAGGGAATTAGAGACAGAGTTTTCGAGTAGAAACAATTCGACGTTGAATGGTTTATCTATATTTTTATTCTCTTCCTCTTCTTTTTTGCTTTATCGGCCATTTTTGTTTGCTTTATTTTCCCTTCTAGATTTATAAGCATTAGGTGTTAGCACTAACTTGATAAAAGCTTCTGACATCAAATCGTTCATTTCTTCATTTCATTTCGATTTCCTTTTCCCGATTCTTTTATTTGCTGTAGTTGTTTCTCTTTGAAGATTCTACTATTATCGTTCGCTTGGTTTTTGAGGCGGATTTGGCGACTTAGCTTTCCAGTGTTTTCGCCAAGAACGTACAAGTTAGTTGAAGATAAGTAATAAGTTATAACACGTAATAAGAAAATCCATATATCTAATAGAACAAGGAAACAAAATTCCTTGTAAATAGAATAGGCGGCTCGTCACCATGGCAACGCAATAGAAATGCAATGGGAAAGGATTGGTAGTGAGCCGCCGATTCAAATTACACAGACTATAATTATTTAATGAGGTATTTGCATGCGTGAGGGATTTGTTTGATTTTATACTTTTGCGATACATTATGGTCTAAAACTCCCAAATTTCTGATTTTTAAGTTCGAAAATGTGTTTTAAATAATTTAAAATGCAATTTATTTTTCTCAAAACGTCAGAAAAGTCACGTTATCAGAAAACGGGCTTCTATTGGATGTGACGTCACAGCGCATGAAAACCATTGTGTTTTCTGTTTTCACGTGATCAGAAAACGGGCTTCTATTGGATGTGACCTCACAGCGCATGATTTGTGATTTGAAAGTGTTTTCGCGCCCAAACAAAAAACGAAATTTCAAAAATTTATACCTCAGAAACCAGGCTACGAAAATACTTGATGTAAACGTCATTCTTCATGGTGTTTTATCTACTATTTTAATAACATTTAATCACAAAACGTGAGAATACTTCATTATTTTACCACCTAAAGAACAAAATAAGTATACAATTCCTTTCATTAAACAATTTTTCATTTTAATCTTCGTATGTAACATCTTTCATAATTTCTACAAACGATTCATACAGTAATTTTTCTTTATTTTATAAGAGTATTTTTACTATTGTAACTATGCGTTAAAGATACAAGTTGTCCAATACTTTAGTTAAAAATGTAAGTAAAAGGTAACATTACCCTTATGTAGGAATCAAAAAACACTTCCATCAGATATATTTAAAGAACAGTCATCAACAACCAACTTTTACTCCAATCTAACAATATCCTTTTAAGATTGATCTCCTTATCTCATCATCAAGCAATTTTAAACTTACTTGTTAAATCAAAGCTCTTTATTCCGAAAAATCCAAAGTGGAACAGTGTTGCCAAATTGTTTCATTCTGCATCCACTACCAAGGGATCCATTTTTCTTTCTTCTTTTCCCCGTCATATATTTTTCGAGTGTTTATAAGTCTGTCTCGGAGAAACCATATATAATGGAGGACATGGGGATCAAAATAGAGGAATACGTCGAACGAAATTGAGGTAATACGTCCCTATACATACACACGTCCCCATCGCATATTCGAATTCCCCCCCCCCCAGATAAAAAGAATTCCTAGTAGGAGGGTGTCTTTCGAACACGACAGAAAAGCGAAATAAAAGATAGAAAATGTGACACTTTAATTCGTCTGATGTGAAAATCGTTGTCAGATTGTATAAAGCTTCCATTTCTTCCAAACCTTCTTTCTCCCCCTTTTTTTCGGAAAAAAGAGGAGAAATGTTCCCCTTTTTTTCAACATCCCTATTCACTTTCGAATTTATTTTTTTATTCGTGTTTGTGTTTTACTTAACGGGGTTGTACTATTTATTTCTTAGAATTTTTTCATTCCGGAATTCTTTTAGAAATCGGTTGATCAGTAGAATAAGAGATTGAGGGTTCTGGCAGTAATACCTTTATAACTCTTTGATGTCAAAATACGACCCGCGTGTATGTTAGAACTCCCAGAGAAATAAAGGAGGGTGGGGATAAACAACGATGGAATACTTTTTTCCCCAGTTTTGTTATTTAAATGAACTCCAGCTCGAAGACTCTCTGCAGCGTGAAAAAAAAAGAATCGATTTCATTTCGTAATTTATGGGAGAATTACCGAAAGTCGAACTTAACTCTGTTTCTGGATCGGGAAAAATAAATTTACCTCTGGTTGGATCCGAAGAGGAAGTTTTACTCACTGCTTTAAAAATAGAGTCAAGTATCATTTTCGAATTGCTATTCTTTCTCCGAAATTGACTCGAGATAAGGTTTAGGAATACCGTTTGAACGATAGCTTCGAGAGACATGGTTCTGAACTCAAGGAAATTGCGTATTTCGTTAAACGAAACGATCTATTTTTATGAACCGGATTGAAGTGTACACGAATTCTACCTCCCTTGAGTATTTTTTGGGGGTGTATGAGATAGGTGACAAAGTTTAAAGTAATGTCAAATGGGTAATGGATGAAACTATTATAAAGTAAAGTGTTTGTTTTTTCATCGTAGTTTTTTTTTAGTTTTTATATAGTATTTTTCAATTAAATGTAGATATAAGTCTTGTTAGAAAAACTTAAACAAAATGGATTTTTAATGGAAAGGTATTCATAAACTTTTCTATATTTGTATTGAATTTCTTTTGTCTGCTATATTAAAAGCGATAAAAGAAACATGAATTATTGTTGTTGTCGTGTGCCACTTGGAATACCAAAACTCCATAGGGATTCATGGCAAAGGGGATGCGGCTCCTGAGAAAGTGAGGCCCATACATAGCAGGAGTCCGACTTTTGCCTAAAATCATGAATTAACAATCAAAAGTCTCTCTATTCTAAAAAAAAGTTTTTGGTGAACGATTTCCAGAGAAAGGCTTTTTAATTACTGAACCAAATGACACATATATGGTATCAAAATGTCCGAATTCTTTCCGGATTTCCGAGTAAGCCCTCCGATTTTTCAAAAAAATTCTTAATTTTAAAATATTTCCATTTTTTAGATTTCGGATAAGGTCGCAGTTACAAAGCAAGAAACTATGAATTTTAAAACAATTGAAAATATATTTCACTGGTTTTTTAACATTCAAATACATTAAATAATCATCTTTCTATTTATAACACTAATTTAAAAAATATATATTGGATTCTTTTTAACAATATTTATATTTTTGCTGTTCAAACGATTTTAATTATATTTAAAACTAATGTATAATTAATTTATTTTTTATTTTTAAATAATTAATTCATATTTATATATTTATCTTTGTCGTTGTGGCAACCTAATCATTACTATATTTACAATAAAATATAAACTCGCTTTCAGAAATTTTGAACTTTTGCATTTATTTATTACAATAATAATTATTTTTATATCCTTTTGCAAGTTATATTATTTAAGGTAGTAGTAAAAGGTAACTTTTTTTTATAATTCCAAAACCCAAAACTAGATATGGCGGGGGAATGTTTTAGAAATAAAGATAAAAATCGAAAGTCAGAACATTCGTGTTATTGCTATGAAACTGACACAATTTCGATGTTTATTTGTTCTCATGAAGCAAAATTCTAAATTTTCGTGATGTTTACGATAATTACTACATTTTTCACAGACAATCAATGAAAATCATTACAAATTTTAAGAAAGTTAAATTTATTCCGGAGATGTTTCAGTGCTTCTGAATGGATCTGTGTGATGAAAACATTACCTTGGGGAAATGGTAAAAGAAAGTTTACACTGCTTTGTTACTAATTTTCTTGGAATTAAATGGCGATCCGCCAATTCATATTGCCATAAAGGAACTGTTAAAATTTCGCCGCTGAATGAATATTCCCCTTTTTTGAAAGAATACCCCAGAGAAGTAGTTCCCCTGTTTTAAGAATGTTTTATAAAATGAGTAAGTGCTGTGATCTGTGTTTTGTGAGGATGGCAAAGAGATCCTTAAGTATCAGCGTCAGCAGTTAACGGGGGTTGGCGAGTGATAGCGAGCAGGGGGCGGTAGCTCCCTAGTGTAATAAATGAAAATATTTGTGTTTTACTTTCACTGTTTTTATTCCAATTGTAATTGATAACTGTTTTCTTTATTCAATAAACCTCTTTCCATCTCATTCATTCTCAATGAGGATTAAACTACATATTGACTATCGCCAAGAGATGGGGGAAGCAAATAAGCTAAATATATAAAGAAAAAAAATTCTTTAAAAAAGCACTTAACTAAATTAAAGGACTTCCCTAAGGTGAGAAAATAATTTTCTCTGAGTATCGTTAAACCATATTGGCATGAACTACACAAACTTCAAAATGGTTCGTTCGATCCCAGAGTAACTCAGAATATTCCTGCACGGTCCCTCATTCTAACCCCCCTCTGGGGGATTCAGAAAAAAAAACGAAAAAGATTCGACTCCGGGAGGAATGGGAAAAATGATGTAGTACTACCACCACAGCCAACACACAGTTCCAGAACGAAAAATATTCCAAAATACAGCATCACAAGGGGGAGGAGCCCAGAAAAAGAACTTATGAATACAAAATGAGTAGTTTCGCCGCAAAGCGCAATTTCAATTCCATTACTTTTTTTTTCAATAAATGCCTTGATTCGGAATGCCGGGTTTGTGCGTTCTGTCGACCCCCCCCCCAGTGTTTGTTTGTAGGAGGGGGCTGCGCAGGTAGGGATATACGAGTTCGACGTTTTTAATAACAATTCGAATTGCGTTCTGAGGAAGATTCGAATCTTCTCGTTCCTTCTTGCGAGGAGAATGAGGTTTCGTGAGGTTGTTGGTAGGGATTTTTTTGGGGGGTGATGAAAAATCCGTTGGGTAGTGTGAAAGGGTTGCATTCAATATGTTGACACTAAGTACGGACGGCATAGTAGGTGTTCTAAAGGTTTCTCTCTCTCTCTACCGGTTATATTCATGCAAATTTTATGCTTAAAATGAGTGATTTTAAATTTTTGGTACTTTTCGCCAAGTGAAGCGAATGACGGTTGTAAGAAATTTGGCAGAATTCTACACTATTTTTCGATTTTTCGCTTGCGCCACGCTAACGGAAGAGTACATATTTTGTCACAAATCGGGATTGTCACAAATCGAGAAAATGTGTGACTTATAGAGATACTTTTATTAAAAGTAAAGGTTTCACAAAAACACATGTTTGCAGCGATTAGCTATTAGTTAGAAATTATCACAAAACTGCTTATATTCCTAATGATAACGACTTCTTTTCTTTTTTATTATTAAATATGTATTCCTTAAATACATCCGACGTTATCCCTTCCGACGTTACCCCTTCTTAAAGCCGACCGTTAGCCGACGTTAGCCGACGTTACCCCTTCCGACGTTACCCCTTCTTAATATCGGTGAGACTTTTCCAGACATGTCCCCACATCAAACCCGTTATGAACCGAATGTTTAAAATGCCAATAGATTCAAAAAAAATTCTTTTAGAGAAATATCCTATAAAAATATAATAATTACTCCACAGAGAAACTATTATCAAAATATCGTATACATTACATATTCTTAGAATATATTTTATAGAATTATAATAGTTTCAGGAAAATGCTTACTGATATAACTAAACTGATATCTCTCTATATTAAAAAAAGTTACCGTCACCGCGGCCGCCGCCGCCGCTGTTTCAGAAAATTTTATTTTTCAACTCTTTGAACTCTCATAACGCAAAAACTACTCGATAGAAATTTATCAAATTTGAAACGTTTGTAGATGAATATTTGGGGCACATTCTCGAACAAAAAAATAACTGATGTGATAATTAATTCTGGGGGTATTTTTAAGGTCAAAGTTGAAGTTTTTCTTTTTTCGCCACGTAATCCAGTTCAGCGAAATCTATTAGCAGCAGCACTATGATTTTTTGCAGCCTAATACACTTAAGTATGAAGATGCGCACTACGTCGCCCTTTTTTCGAATTTCGAATTTGGTTTAGAGTAATTAATTTTTTAGTTTTCGAAATTTTTGACACTTTTTCGGTTTTTTCTATCTAAAATGAAAACTAATCACGGTATCAATATGATTTTTAAACACTTATACTCTTATTTTTTAGAAAGATATTGGCGTTTAATTCTTTAAAAAATTCGAATTAGTTTTGGAATTATTAAACATCAAAGTTTAATTTTTTTCATAGTTTTAGTGGGTCTTTATCAGACGTGTTTAATGTTTATTGAATGTTTTTAAATTTTATATTTGCCTGTTCACTAGATTGTCGCGAGCACGAATATTTAAATTAAAAAGTTTTGTATGTTAAGGTTTTTTCTCTAAGTTTGCTAGCGATTAATAATCTTTGAAAGATACTCCGATGTTTTTGAACTACTAGAGAAATAAATAATTTAGCTTTTTTTAGTGTTATTAGGATTTTTAGGAAGTTGAATTTACTCTGCCAAAGATTAACTGCTTAGGTTATTTTTAGAGATAGTTTTTAGGTTCCTTTGGTTTATTATGTGTTTTAAAATGGTAAGTTGGATGTATTATGAGGTTTTCAAGATTTGTTAGAATTTGTTAGACAGTTTATTTTTAAAATTTCTAAAATAAATTATTGATTAGATAAAAAGTATATAATAAGGTTTTAGTAAAGCGTTTTCCATGCGGATGATGGTTGTCATCATAGCTGGTAAAATGTAAAGAGCTGCGTAGCAGTTTCGGGGGTTGGTCAGCGTATGCGAGCAGGGGGCGGTAGCCCCCTATCCATTAAATTATTAATAAGTTAAAAAGGAATATTTCAGTAACAGTTTTATTTTGATATTTTCGTGGTAATGATACGAATTAAATTATTGAAAAGTTTGAGAGATAAAAAGTTTCGATATTAAATGATCAATAACTAAGCAGACAAGTTCCGGGTTGTACTGGATAGTTGAGATGGAACAAGCGAGCTCTGCTCGCTAAGATCGCGAAGCGATTTTCAAAGAACTGCGAAGCAGTTCCGGGGGTTGGTGAGCAATAGCGAGCAGGGGGCAGAGCCCCCTAGTATAATATATAATTCCACATAAATAATTTAGTTTTTGGTTTTTTGTAAATTTAACACAATTAAGTCAACAATTGGCGTTTGGATATTAAATTCATATTTAAACGTAACAGTACCTACTGATGTCTTCTCTTTTGAAATATTTTATACGATGGTATATAATAAATTAATATCCAGGGATTTATTTTAGAAACAAATTATGTAATACCTACTATGTTATAAATTTTGTTTGACATTATTAGACATTATGAATAAAATCATTTTCAATCTTAAAAAAAATTTTTCTATCAGTTACAAAATAATGAGATACCTTTTATAAATTTCTATAGATAAAAACAAGCATTTTCATAAAAAAAATTGATTAAAATGTCTTTTCATAATGAGAGATAATAAAAGAAGAAATTTAATAGACAAGAAATGTTCTTAAGTGAACATTTTAATAAAACATCAACGTGTAAAATAATGTTATTTGTAACGAGTGCAGTTAAAAATAAACTTTTGTGAGTACGATTCAAAATATTTTATTGCATTGAACTGTAAAAACAAATACTAAACAAAAATGTATTTTAATATAAAATTTTTGAAATTGTAAAATCTGTTCTTCCATTGAATACGAAATTTTTGACGTTTTTTGGAATTGCTCTGGTTTTCATAACTCCTATTCATTTTATTATGGAAGGCACGTTCCCTTGCGAGTTTTCGCATTCTTTTACTTATTTGTCTTCCTTTCTCGATCTTACCGAAGCCCGAGAAATTTGCATTTTAAAAACCCCTCTGGTGTAAAAAAATATTTCGATTTCAATTTCCTGTTGCATTGAGAAAGCTTTCTGTTTTCCTTCACTGTCTCTTTCACCTTTTCTTTCATTCGCGGGAAAAGTAGCAGTGCTTTCTTTTTGTCCGGGATTCGTTTATTTTTTGAACATGCTTCTTGTTTATTTTGCATCAGGAAAATATTCCGTATATTTAAATAATACAGAAAGAAAATAATGGGAATGACTGTATATTGAAATGGTTGTTTCCTTACTTTTCCTATGTGGGTAATCGATTATGACTAGCAAATTTTGTAAAAAACTTAGTCGGAGATAGCTCATAACAATGCAGTCTTATCTTTAGATGTGTTACTATTTTTCATTTTTCTGTGTATAAAAAATAAGGCGATTTAATCATATTGAAAATTTAGAAAAGTTAAATGTAGAAAACAGTAAAAGTGAAGCTATCAAATTTAATTTTTACCTAAGAGGCAATCCTATTGAATTAATTTTTACTTATAAGTATGTACTTTTTGAAAATTTAACTTTAGAGTGTTTAAAATATATTTTAATATAATAGAATATTTTTAATTAAACTAATCTAGAAAAACAAGAAAAAGTTAAATAAATCTCTCACAATGATGATTAACTTATAATCTAAATATTTTTAAATAAGAAAATAGGTAAAAATAAGCTCTCAAAGAGTAACGTAATGTGAAATTGGTATATTTTTGGTATAATAAGATAAATATAAAGAGATAAATGTATTTTATAAGTATACTTCAAATTAATTTATACAAAATATAAATCAAAAAACAAAAAATTGTCCAATAAGAGTTTTTTCCTTTTAAAAACTTTTTGTTGTAATTTTAATAAAATTGAATTGGTTAAATGGTTAAAATATTTTTTCTTATCCCTATAAAATTTCACTATTTTTTATGTTTAAGTTAATTTAGCAGTAAGTCACCGTAACATATCCATCGACATGATAAAAACAATTCTAAGTAAGCCTAAAAGCAATGTGACAACTTAAAATAAAATGTTTAAAACCTTTTGAAACATTTCATAAAAACAGACCATAGAAAACTCTTACTTTCTAACTTTCATTCTCATTAAAGGGTTTCTCATAATTAAACGAAGACTTAAAGAATAAAAAATTCCAATGAGCAATTAACGGATTTGTGTAGCTAGTTCATCTTTAATAGATGCTAAAGTAATCTTCATTAAAAATAACAGGGAGGAAAAAATCGCTCTGGAGGGGAATCTAGCCCATTAACAGATTCTGTAAACCTAAAATTAAAAGCAAACGGCAACTAAACAGGCTAGAAATAGTTATAAAAAATCTGCTTGTTGCCATTGAAGACATTTTTTTTTCCAAAAAAAGATCTCTTAAAATTCCGCAAACTATATCGAAAATGATTTCATTTTAATTCTTTATGAGGTGAAATTTCTCCTTTATTTTTTTAATCCTCTTTTGAGTTAATTTTTTTGCTCGGTCAATTAAAACAGTGTTAATTTTTGACGTTTTAGCATTAAATCCCTTCAAACGTTCATAATACTAAATCTCTTTTAGGTTTTTGTTTCATTAAAGGCTTAGCTGGTAATTACGTAGCCATGATTACCCTCTTATACAACTTAAGTTCATTTTCCGCTGCAAGGAGATTTTTTTCTAATTTTTCCCTCTCCCCTATCTTGTCACTATTAGGTTCCAAACATGATTTATGCATGTTTGCAGAACTTTTTTTGCGAATCTCATTTTGTTATTAGTATTATTATTACCATGAAGCTCGGCGCATTATTTATGTGTTTTAGATCTTATTCCAAAAGAGTTAATTAAAGTTCGGCTTGTGTGCTACTTTCGTTATTTGGTTCATTAATTATTACTGTATGGGCTGAATACGACAAACTTTTGATGTGATATTCCCTTTTTTTCCTCCCTTCTGTCGGCGCATTTTGTTTGCTGTGAATTTTAACCGAAAACTAGGCGAGCTCCCTCGAAGATTACACGGGGTTTTGAAATTTAATTAAAAACAAACCTCCGTGCTGCCAATTTTTGGAAACAAGTCTATTATGCTCAAATATAAAGCGCAGAAATAGACGGATTTTCAAAAAGCCTGGTTATTCTTTTTCTCATTTTTTTTATCAAACACATACATCTCCCGGTTTATTATTATTTGACTTTTCCTGGTATTATGTTGGGCTTAATACCTTTGAAAACACTTTATATGCGTATTCTCGAGTATTAAAGATCCTGTCTTAGTTTAATTTGATATAGAGCAGTAGGGGGAAAAAGTATAATTTTCATTAGGAATATTCTGTTAAGGACGAAAACTGCATAATAAATAGGCTTTAATGAAAGGATTTCGTTTCGAAAATTTATTCTTATTAAAAGATTTTTATTAAAAGTTTTCTATTTCGCATATTACGTATTCAGGTGTGGGGGGAAACAGCGGGGGTTCCATTTTAATTTAAAAACACACTGTTTATTTGACTTAATGTATAAATCCTTTGAAATTTTAACAAGTTGATTTTTTTCCTAATTTAATGTTCGTTCTCAGGGATATTAGAATGCGAATTTACAGGTTTTGATTCGTTACCGTTCGTCGTCGCTTGTTTAATTTGAGATTGCTTCGTTTCAGCGTTTTCTTTTTCTCTCGAACGAAATTCTTTAGTTCGTTTGTGTAATTTAATCAGCTTTTTCTTAGTTTCGCGTGTTTTAGCTTGTTAATGAGAAATCGGAATAAAAGATATTTGAGTTTATCATGATAAACGGCGAAATTTGTTGCAGCTCAAATAAGAAATTTTCGCACTAAATTAATTATTCTTCTTACAGCTTGTGTGTATGTACTTAAAACTAAAAACTATTTTACTTACGTGTCCTTATGCAATAAGCCATTACTAATCTTATGTTGGTAGGAGTTTTGATTAGAAGGATATCACTTTTTCTGTGAATGAAGATGTGTTTTAAATAACTGTTTGAATGTATATTTAACTGAAGTATAACTGATTATATTATAAAATTTTATGAAAACACAGTTTTTAATCCCTCGCAAAATCTAATAATATTCATTCTAAACTTAGTCCTTTTCAGATTTTAGTTCTCTCGCGTAATATGTGCTCATCATTCTTTCGAAATTTGCATGGTTAAAATGCTTTTTGTTACAGCTAGATCCAAAAAAAATTTATTGATTTAAACAAACAGGGGAAAACTAATGCACACAATAAATAATTGTCGATTTAATGAAATACAAAAATTTTCGAAAACTGTTTTACTGGGTTCTTCAAAAGTTTCATGGCTTTTATTTAGAACCACCGTCTCTTAAGATCATGGAAGTAAGGTGTATCCCTAGGTAAGTGACAAATCTGAATCTTTTGAGGTGGGTTACGGCTAATACCGACGAAATAAAAAAGTTTAAAAAAATTTGTTAAAAAACTTGAGGGGCGAGAACTAAAACGTCAATACAAAATTGTAACAAAAATGCCATGAAAGACGAGTAGAACAATTTTTATGGAAATATATTACAAGATAGTATTAATATGTAAAAATAACACTTTTTCAGGCCTAAGAAAAAGTGTTTTTGTTTAACTAAAAAAAGCAAAACTACATGATATCACTGAAAAAATTTTCAAATCAAATGTGATCCTTCATTTATATATTTTATGATGAATTAATATTTCTTTCCTGACAGCAAAAAATATCGAAACAGCCACCCCTCCACTTTTAGGTTCTTACCTAATATTTACCTATTTTCTTCCTAAAGAAATAATTACACGTTTCAACTGATCGAAAGGAAATCAGTTCTCATGAAACATGTATTACGCAGTAGAAATTTGAATCAAGCTCAAATTTCAATATGAAATATGGCGTTCTGTTCCAAAAGGACGAATAACCACCGCCGTATTTATTGCTCTACGTCAAATGGGCTTTCCTTTGTATTAGTGAAATTGGGCAATGTTCCTCTCGCAACCGGAATGCAAATACGCCATTTTGCCAAATGGAATGTTTTCCCGTGATCGTTGTGAGGCAAAATGGTTGAGAATCTTGATTGACGTTTGAAAAGCTCGTTACCCCCAGAGGAAGTCATTTTAAGCTAATGCACGGTATTCAAAACGATGTCGGGATTTCTAGCGATTCCGGTGTAAGAATCTACCAAGAGAATCTACTAGTTGAAATTATCCATGGTTTAAAATCTAGTTGCATGAGATAATAAGGAAGTTGCATGTGTCAGATTTTCATAAACATTCAAGCGTTCCGTATGGTTTTTTGTATGGTAAAATGAAATACTTAGTCAATTTTTCAAAAAAAATGTACAAGTAATTAAATATTTTAATTTAAAAGTCGAGAAAAAAACATGTGACTTAAAACGCTTAAGTGAAAACATCGTACGATGACGTCAATAATCATACCATCAACTCCGCTGCTTTCCAACAATGGTCACCGTACGATGACGCCACATATCAAACTCTTAGCCTTTTCGCACGCTTTGAAAAAGGGTATTTTTGTTAATTTTTTTTGCTGTCAAAAAAATTCTCGATCGGCCTCAAATTTTGGGGAGTTGCTTATTTTTGCATGAAGAATCGATTAAAAAAATTTAAAAACCATGCAACTTCCTCATTGTTCGGTACAATATGAGAGTCACTTTGATATTTAAGTACTATTGTTACTACAACGCCAAAAACGCCATTCTGCTTTTTCCTAAGTTTCGAGAAAAACGCATTCAAAATTTTTCAAATAAGGCGGTTCTTCAGATATATCAAAACTGGTGGCTTTAGTTTTTCACAAATCTATTGGGAATTGCGATCGTCCGTTCTAGCATTTTGTGCAAGCATCACTCAGCCACTCCAAAAATGTGCACAGGTAAACATCACCAAAAGAATGAATTGGTATTTTTGGCGTTACATACATACTGTCGAACCAACGATAGTAAAAGGGTCACGTGATTTTGACATACTCGGAGGGGAGAAAGGAAGAAGCTGAAGGGCAGTTGATCGAAAGAGGAAGATACATTTACTCCCTCTAACCTTAGTTATACCCTCAATATACATAAAAAATCAGTATATTTTAAATAAAATAAAAAATACTGAAGCAAAAAATCACGTGACCCTTTTACTATCGTTGGTTCAACAGTAATACTGGTAGTCATAGTATAGTCTATAGTGAAAGTATAGTCTATAATAGTCATAGTATAGTCTATAGTGATAAGATAGAAAAACACAAAATGTGTTTCATAAATAGTGATATATTAGTGTGTGATTAAGGTATTGGCATAAAGTTATATATGACAGTAACACCCATAGCGTTAATTTATGAAAAATTGCCTTTAGAAGGTGATTTTTAACTTTTGAAAACGGTGTACTATGGGCAACAAAGTCTATTTATGGGTTTCACCTACTAACTTTGAAGAACACTAGATTTTTACAAACTAAACTCCCATGTTAAACAACTTTAGGAGAAATCCACGGCTAAATACCCCGACATAAAAAAATCCACCCATCGACGGAGTTAATTTAAAATTTACTACCACGAAACACGCGAATTCAAAAGCACACAGATTCCTCCTCCACTGGCCAGGTGGCGCTTCTTTACAAATCTCCTTTAGTGGGGAGGGGAGAGAGAGAGCAAAAGATAATTTGGTGAAATGGAAAATGATGAATCACGTGTCAGCCAATAGGAGGGAAGCATTTGCTCTATCAAATGACGTTTTTAAAAGGTCCATTAATCAAACAAATATGATGTTTATAGAAAATATGAGCGCCGTGTAGATGTAGCTTAATTCTTGTGGACCGTTGCCAAAGTGAGGAATGTGTTAACCCTTTTTCGGTTTTTTCTCTCTCTGGTTCGGACTCTGGAAATGAAATTTTATGATGTTTTTGTGTTTTGATTGATGGAAGCAGAAACCGTGTATCTGTTTCATTTCCTTTCCTTCTCGCGCAAAAGATACATTTTTGAAAACTCGCTTTAAACGTTTTTTTTTTTGAAAGATGAAAGTTGGAGTTTTTAGTTGAATGGAGAATAGCAGCATCTCTTAAAATTCTAAATATTCCATTTTAAATTATTAAAAGTTCTCTCCTGATTCCAAAAATACGCTTGTATTTTCCAACAAAATTTTTAAGGGTAACTATGACATATTTTAATGCAGAAAGCTCCTAACAATGTGACGTCACATGTGCTAGTGGAAATGTGGGAAACACCGTTTTCATCGAAACACTAGGCTGTAAAAAAACTAGAGCTCAGTCTTTCCAGTCTTTCAAAGCGGGATGATAACAACAAGCGGGAGCAAGGCACATTTAACATCACAAGCTGTTTCAGCTCAGACAGAAAATAAGCTATTTTTAATTGAAAATAACTTAAAATTTAGGGCTTTGAAAGGTAAACTAAAATTTTTTTGGAGATTTTAAGCCATTCTGAACACATTAAGATTTAAAAAAATTTAACTGCATTTATCCATTTTTATTATTCTGGCTCAGTTCATGTTTTCTTTCCTTATGTCTTACTGAGAGCTGTTTGAAATCATTATAGGATAGCTAAAATTCAGTTTACAGGATGAAGGTCTGTTGATAATTTGCTGGAGTCTTTCAAATTTTAAAATTCTTGAATTTTCTGTATCTTGTCATTTGAATAAACGAATTTAATTTTAATAACTTCTTGAAAAACCATAACTTCTCCAAAACCCATCTTCTTCGTAGGGATTCCGGAGTGGATCCAGAGAACCTGCACATTAAACATGTTATAGCGTGTTATAGCGTTTTATATTGTGCATAAACCTCGTTTTTTCAGACTGAAACCAAAGGCAATCCGGAAAATCGAAAATCCGGCTACAATTTGAATGCGGATAAATCGGAGATCCACTTAAACGAAGACCGGATATATGAGATTTTATTATAATTTAAATAGTCAATCAAACATTCTTAAGGATTACTCTTAAATTTCCGCATGAATTCCTTGAAACAGAGTTTATTTGCATTAGTTGATTCTTCCTACAAAATCCAAAGATTTTCGCCGCGATCTTCTTCAGAAATCTTGGCATTTCCCAATCTCGTTTTAATTACACTTTATCCTTTCCGTGTCAACCGAGCACAATATGTATTCATTTCGAATAGTTTTCCTCCTCTTCAAAGGAAAGAGAAATATATTAATTATCCGCATTCCGTTTAGATTCTGGAATTCCTATTCCAATTAATGCAGTCGGCAAACTGAGGAATCGGAATGATAGAACGGTGGATGAATTTATTTAACTCTTCTGCTACTCACAAGAATAGGGCAAGTTAGTATTAACGTGGGTTATATATACGCTATAGTTCTGCTGGGTTATGTTTAACGTAGATTGCAGTTGTAACGGAGCTTTAGGCGAATTTGTGGTTAGATATGTTTGAGGAGCTTTACGCATGTGGGGTAAAGGGGTTTCAATGCGCTTTCGTTCGACAAATATTATAACATTTAAAAATAGTTTTACTTCTTCGCAGGGTTTAATAAATGGGGTAGGGCATATATATTCAAAGACAATAAGTTTGTAATATAGGATTATGTTCAATGTACGTTGATATTTTTTAACGTAATTATTTACCCATTACTGCCTGACGTCCCTTTTTAGGGATGTTTTTTAAAAATCCTCTTATTTCTACAAAAATTGTTCCTTTGAATCAAAATTTGGACTGATGTATCTCTGATCTTCATAGAACATAAAGAACACAATAAGAAAGCAGAATTTAAAAAAAATTTACTTTTTTTAAAGTTGGAAGACAGAATTTTTCAGAAAAGGGATTTTTTTAAAATTTTAAAAGAAAAAGCTTAAAAATCCTAGTTGTTATTTTAAAAAATTTTCAATGGCGATATATATTACTGTTTATATATATTACGAGATCCCAGGTGATATGATTTTTTCTTTACATCTTTGTATTTTTTTTGCATGTGTATTAGAAAATTTGAATTTGAACTTGTTTCTATCCGTTTGTCGCGATATTTCAAGCAATTTTCCTCTCTGAAACTTCCATTCTGTCTCCTTTAATTTTTTAATTACTTTTTGACTTTCTTTTTACGCTACAAGGGGAGCTGCAAGCTATATCAATAGATTAAGCATGGCCATTTACTTAGGGTACACCTTATTTCCAAGCAGGCGCAGATACAGAACGGCTCCAAGGGGGGGCACTTTTCCAGACAAGATTCCCTTGTGGTACCATTGGGGGTATGGGGGTCCTTCCTCAGAAAAAAATTAAATTTGACGTGTAAAAGTAGGGTTTTAACTCATTTTTAGAAACGTTTTGAGTCTAAGGGGGGCACTTTTCAACACTATTACCTTTACTTTGTGACCCAAAATGTCAAAATTTTGGGGATTTCCTAAAAATAAACACTGAATAACCCATTTTGATACTAATGGGGGTATGGGGGTCCTCTCCCTGAAAACATTTTGAAATTAGAGCTGTAAAAGTTGGGTTTTTACTCATTTTGAGAACCTTTTTTGGGTCTCGAAGGGGGAGGACTTTCCAGAGTGCTACTTCTGGATCCGCCACTGCTTCCAAGACAATAAGAGACGGCGGTTCCAAATGAAAACCGTTAAAATGATTTTTTAAACAACCTGTGTGTACTGAAATACGTGTCTGAAACCTAGCCATATAAAAATTCTCTATTTTGTGAGCCATGCAAATGAGCATTTCAGTCGTGAGTGTTTTAGCGCAATAATGTGTTTTTTCAGTAGTCTGCTAGCAACTTCCAAGCCGCTGCACAAGCATCTTATCGCGTGGTTCGACGGTGAGTCCAAATTGACTCAGCGATTGACGTTCTGTTTGTTCTTTATGACTCGCACCCTCTTCATATTATAATGTGCTGCTTTGAACTCCCTTTTGTAGTGTTATCTGCCTTTGCAAGTATGTTTCCTAATGGGCACCGAGTGTTGCACCTATATGAATTATCCTTATTTCCCCTAACAAAAAATATCTTCGTTGAGGTTAAATACTTGTACTACCAGCAGAAAGTTATTTGAAATCTAATGTTTCAAAATGAGACATGAGATGAGACAATGAGTATGATTGCCTAAAACGAAGAAGTTAAGAGATATGAGGAAAAATTATGGCCTTTTTTTGGAATGCGAAGTATAATATTATTCACTGATTAATACTATTTTGAAACTCATAATGGTTTATTTTGACTAAATCGTCTTATAATAGCAACTTAAAAGTACGCATGAAATTTCCTAGCCAAAAAATTCTAAAATTTCAAATTAATTAAAAAAGCTGAATAGGCTTGGATTTCCCCAAATTTAGGGGGTTATATCTGACAATAGGACGTTGTTATTTTTCACTATTTTCACTCATGTGTATAGAGAAAAGCTTGGGAATTTTTAGCACAAAAGTCAATTTGTCATTGGACTCCTTTTTTTAACTGATGATTCAATTAGACTTAATTTGTCGGTATAGATGTAAAATGTCTGTAGTATGTTTAGAATTTAACTAAAACAACTAATATTACCATTAACTCTATGAAGACTTGAGGATTAAATTGCTTTTGAAAGTCAAAAATATAATCTGCGTAACAATTTAAAGGATATCGTTGAGTATACAGGATAACAACAGTAACGATCTATCCACTCTCCCATACGATTAATCGTGAGATTGTAATTGTTTCCGTTAAATCGATCCAGCACCTGTTAGTGCCACATTTGTATCGAAACAGGTATCTGTCACATTAACACACGTAGATATATAATCGGCTTGTCTAATCGATATATGAGTGCCTTGGCGTTATTTAGGAGGCTAACTGGAAAGAGAAACCCCCTTAGGAGGCAAATTAATAAACTGTAAGGTGCATAAAATACGTTTCGTGTTATATGAATCTAGTAATGTGTGATCTTTATTGTTGTTATTTCGGAAAGAATTGCTCTTATGTATGTGATTGTGTTGTAAGATTTTCACACAGATCTCTACGCACACTGTAAAAAATTTCGTCTTTTTACTAATTTTTTCCGTAATTTTTCTGTAGGTTAATTTTGTACGCTAGAAAATGGAAAACGTTTCAAGAACTCATTCAGTGTATTCTTATGCCCAGCAAAAACGAACTTGACTCGTATTGAGGCAACAAAAGTGTTTTTCATGTTAAAAGTGTGATAACTAATAATAATAATAAAAATAAGTTAAACAATCATTTAAAAGTGATAAACATCTAATATAATAAAAGTCAATGTTTGTTTGTGTGTTTGTCTTTTATACAAATCCACAGTTTACTTCCGATCTGCACCAAACTTGGTATACCTACGTAAAAAAACTCGGGAAAAAACATAGGCTATGTTTCGAAAACTTTTATTGACCCCTTGACCCTTTTTTTGTTCTTTTTATGGTCATTTTGCTGAAATAGCTTTATTTCTCCTCCAAAAGAGATCTGTTCACCCCATTGTTACAAAGAAAATTTAATGCTAAACAACAATTTTTTAATAGAAACACTAGGTACAAATCTATTTAAAAATTATATTAATATTTTAAAAATCTATTTCAATGAAATTTAAAAGTTATGTATAGTTAAACATATTTTTATTTGACAGATTATCTAATTTTTATATTTTAAAAGCTTTATGGAATATCATTGTTGTTAAAATAGTGTCCATGGAAACGAGGATGTAAAATCAAAAAGTGATAATATTTTAACTTTTAAGAAAGTTGGTTATCAAACCAAAAACCATTAAAACTCCCTTTCAACTAGAATATATTGATTTTTTTCTTAAATTTCAAAATGGAATAAGCTTTAGTTATTGAATTATTTTACCGAAAACTTTAATTCCTGAAGATATGATTAATCAAGGGATCTAAGCAATTTTAAATACTTTTTAGATTAATTTTTCCAATGTAAATGTGGAAATCATTCAAAAATTATATTGCTTGAGAACTGAAGGAATTTTAATCCATCTGGGAACACTGGGATAAGAAAAATTACTAAGAACACCGGGATAGGAAAAGTTACCGGGAAGACTGGAGTATGAAGGCCTAGGATACCGGAATGATTGGTAAATGCTGATTATCTAAAATTAGTGTATTTGGGAAAACTAAAAAATGAGGCGTTTGCTATCAAAACCAGCTTATTCCATTTTTGGAAATTTTACAGGAGAGACAAAAAAACTTCTTACGTCCACAGTTCTAAAGCTAAATATGTTTTTTAAATTTTTAACTCTAGGTAGAATTCGATTAGTTTTTCATTTTCCTTTCAGTTGCATTACCTTGGGCGTAATTACTCTAATTAGGTTAGAATGAGCTGACTTTGATGCAAAAACACGATTTTTCATACTTTTTTCAGTTTTTTTGTTCAATTAAGTGGTGAAGTAGTTTTTTCCAGTTTATTGGGTTGGAATGAGCTGGGTTTGAGCTATATCCCTTCGCCAGGTTATGAAGGATCCTCTAAACTTTCAAAATATGCAAAAAAGTGGATTTCAGAAAAATATGGAATGAGCTGGTTTTGATAGCAAACTCCTCAAATAATAAATTTATACTCTTCACCCGTGCAAGGCCGGGCATATCAGCTAGTCTAATATAATAAAAGTCAATGTGTGTATATATGTTTGTCTTTTATACAAATCCACAGTTTACTTCCGATCTGCACCAAACTTGGTATACCTACGTAAAAAAACTCAGAAAAAAACATAGGCTATGTTTCAAAGTTCTAGAACGACCCCTTGACCCTCTTTTAACCGAATTTATAGCCGAAAACGCTTATTTCTCCATTTCTCTACCAGAGCAGATCTGCTCGACTCACTATTGTTAACGAGATGAAAACCTTCAAAAATAAAATATTTTAACGGGAAAAACTCGATAATTGTCCATTTAAAAACTATATCAGATGTAAAAACACCAAATTAAATTCAAATAATTAATTTTGAAACGTTAGTTTCCCCTATTTTAAGATATTTTCCTTTAAAATTTAAATATTTATGGAAAAGTGTAAATTTTTTTTCATGGAAAACGACTTAAAAATAAAACATTGTTTCAAATGAAGCGGTTCACTAGACTTTTCAATTTACTAGATCTTTTATTATTGTTTCAAATTTGTTATTTTAGTTCACTAGACTCATTAATTTACTAGGAAACATTGCCGAGAACACCGTGAAAAGAAAAATTACCTGGAACATCGGGATAGGAAAAAATACCGGGATTACCGGAACATAAAAATAACCTCCAACATCGGGATAGGAAAATTATCGGGAACATCGGGATAGGAAAATTACCCGGAAAACCGGGAAAAAGGAAAATTACCGGGAACACTGGGAAAGTGGAAAAATTACCGGAAACACCGGGATAGAGAAAAATTACCGGGAACACCGGGATAGAAAAGATTTCCGGGAACCCCAGGATAGGAAAAATGACCGGGAACATCGGGATAGGATTAATTACCGGGAAAACCGGGATTTGAAAACTACTGGGAACACCGGGATAGGAAAGAGGTGCCTGGGATACCAGGTTGATATGTAATATATTGCTTCTTTACAAATTTATAAATGTATTTTAAGAAAACTTGAAAAAATAAACTTATACACTCCATCCGTGCAAGGCCGGGCATATCCGTTAGTTTTTAAATAAAAAATTTCATGGAACACAAAGCATTGTTGTTAAAATAATCTCCATGGAAACGAGGATGAAAAATCAGATGATGATCATATTGTAGCTTTTAAGAAAGTTGGTTAACAGACCAAAAACTAGAGTTAATATTAAAAACCAGAGAAAATATCGTATTTTTGCAGGAATATGTTTTATTTATTAAATTTTATACCAAAGATATATTAAAATCATGAAAATACGATTAATTAAGAGCTCTGATTGAGCATTTTAAGTGATTTTGGAAAGTTTTTTTTTTATTTTGATTGTTTTTTATGGCACATGATCCACGTCAGGATATGATTTTGGGAAGAATATTTTTCTACTATTTTATTGTTTTTTATGGGAATCATGTGGTAAATGCAGAAATCGTTCAGAATTTAAAATGCTTGATTCGACACCTTTCACTCATCAAAATATAGGCACAGATCCAGCACGCCTCCAAGAGGGGGGCACTTTTCCAGACAAGATTCCCATTGGGGTATAGGGGTCCTCCCCCAGAAAAAATTAAAAATTCGACGTGTAAAAGTAGGGTTTAAACTCGCGTTTTTAGAAACGTTTGGAGTCTAAGGGAGTCACTTTTCAACAGTATTATCTTTACTTTTTCACCCAAAATGTTAAAATATTGAGGATTTCCTAAAAATTATCACTGAAGATCCTCTGGTGGTACTAATGGGAGGTATGGGGGTCCTCCACCGGAAAAAAAATTGGAAAATTAGACCAGTAAAAGTAGGGTTTTACTCATTTTGACAACTTTTTTGGGTACCCAAGGGGGGGGTGCTGTCCAGAGCGCTGTGGAACGTAGAAATAAATGATTGATTTAAAAATTTTAAAGAAAAAATCTCCATCTTCACCCGTGCAAGGCCGGGCATATCAGCTAGTTTTAAATATTTATCAATCAAAGTAATTAAAATACACACAGCAGCTATTTTACAACGTGCACGTACACCGAAATAGAAAATTATTTTATAATTAAGATCATTAAAATATATTTCCCAAAAGGAAAAAGTATTTCCAAAATGTTTTGGACATCTATAATAAAAACTAAGTAAACAGTTTCTGATAATCTTAAAACCATAAAAGTAATCTAAACTCTTAGTTAGATTACTTAGTTAGATTACTTTTCCTTCATATATTATACAAAGTTTTTATGTAAAATATTTTGTACAAACGGTTTTCAAGTAATCTAGCTGATTAGCTAAGACGCTGAAAATTGTGATATAAAATTTAAGAGGATCTGCATTTTTATGCAGGATTATAAAAGGATCGCTTCACGCAACCAAAAAAATTTCTTCTCTTAAAGTTACTAAGATCTTCAACGTTTTGAGCAGAAATAATACTTTTTTTACTTAACCTATGACTTAGTTTCGTTATTTAAACAGGTTTAATTGGACTACCAGATAAATACGTGGAATGCGCATCAGTTTTCTTAACATTTAAGAACTTTAATGTAACTGCAGAAGAATTTTCTAACTAGGATTTAAGTGAGTTAATTATTATAATGCATACATTTACATTCTCATTAATTAACAAAGAAAATTATTTTAAAAAATCCAAAGGGTTAAAAAATGTCTAAATTTGTTTAATATTATTGTTGAGTTGAGTTGTCCTTGTGCCCTTTGCTTCAGGTAAATTCCACTATTACGTCTGTGCCTAGTGTATTTACTGATAAATTGCAAGGGTTCACATATACATCTATACTCGAATGCAACTTAAGTTGAGCCTGATGTCATAGCCACGCGGAAGAAAATCTAAGTAAACAGAAATCCTGCTGGTTTGCTAGAAGCTCTTATTGGCTGGCGAGTTTGAGAGCGAGTTGTACTACTACGCTTTACGCCACTTTAAAAAATAATAATACTGAACATTTTATGCATATCGGGATGAAAAGATGCATATACGTGGATTTTAAAAACTAATCATGATTCAAAATTGAAGCTCTAAAATTCACTCAAAATTCAGACACCTCTCGGGGAACTACTTACTTTGATATTTACAGCATATACAGCATATTTCTACAGGCTCAAGTTTAGTTGCAACTGAGTATAAAAATACCTCATCTTCTCTCATCCCTCCATCTATTAAGACCTATAGTCCCATAAAACCCTAGAAGCTGGAAACAATTCATCCCTACTTAAGTATCACATGACGCTTCTGACCACGAAACAAAACTATCGCTTGCAACCCTCAATAAAACCGGTAGTCAGCTCCCCCCAACATCCCTCCACAAACCTCTTCCCCCTTATTAATACATAATTGACAAATGACATCACTATTCCCCCTCTCCCTAAAAAGAAAAAAACACTCCTCCCTACTCTCAGACGATACTTGTCAGGTCGGGATATTCCATAGATGAATGGTGATTAGAAACTGTAAAAATAGAATATCCCTCCCCCTTCCCCTGCATTAAATACCAGGGGGAGGTTGTGACTCACGCTCAGGGGGTGTATTTACACCCCTATGAGGAGGATTTCGTTAGTTTTATAAAACATTAGCTGTCCACCGCTTTTTACGGGGTTGATTTATTGCCGGGATTTGTTTGCGCTCAGACGTTTTTTTTGCGTTTGATTTTGTTTTATTCCGTGATCGGAACCCCCCCTGAAGTAAGTTTTCAATGTGCGGTAAACAATGAGGGGGTATTTGGAATGTTTGTTGGGGCGGAACGGTGCTTGGGAGTGATGGGAGGGATATTGAAGGCACTTTTTTATTGTTTAGGTTTTTGATACAACGTACTTATGAATGAAGTTAAAAATTATTATGTTGATAGTGCAGGTATGCATTAACTTCAAAGAGCTCTTAATAAATTGTAGGGAAATTATTTTTTATTTTGTTATTAAGGGTATTATTTTATTATTATTTAAACGATATTTATATGATCAAAGATATAAAATTTAATTTTATATATTTTTTTAGCTGTTTTTGCCATCGTGTTTTTGAAAATTGGATTAGAGTTCATTGAAAGTGCGTTTATTCTAACCGAATATTTTAAAAAGTTTTTCAACTTGTTTCATACACAATTTAGCCTTTATTTACAACAGTATTTTGGTTATAATATAAGACTTCCAGTGGCATAGACGTAATAACAATATCGATTACCAAAATCACGCTTAGCATATTAAAAAACAGTTTCTTGTCCAAAACTTTTCTAAATTCAATTTACGATTTAGTTGGATAATTTTATAAAAAAATTATATTTTAACTTATTTCTTGATATAGCAATAAGTAATGTAAAAAGTAATTCAAATTCTTTTTTTGTTTAGCACTTTATAATTGCTATATTTACTTTTTAAACAACCTTTGGGAAAAAAATATCTTTTTATTATGTTTCGTCAATAAGTAAATGTAAATAAATAAAAATAAATTTTCTTTTTCAATAGTCTAAAACGTATATTTTAAGCAATTTACTCTCTCAAATATATTTATGTGTTATTCCGAGCGAAAGTTGTACATGTACAAAAAATCCCTTTATTTGTCTTACTAATAGCGTTTCCTTTTTATATCATACATGCTCAATTTATTTTAAAAGAACTTATCTCCGAATCTAAGTGGTCTCATTTGTTTTGCACTTGTTTCGTCTGTTTCTGTCACGGTTGGTGAATATATGAAGTTGTTTTCCTGGGCTGTACGATTTATTTTCCATGCAGTATTAACAATGTTGGTATGATTAGGAATATAAGGGAATTAGAAATGAGTTAGAATTGATACATTTTAAAAAATTGAGATTAAATTACATTAGCAAAAAAACTAAAAAATACCCTATTGTTGATTTCTTTGATTCTCTGTCAAATTGTGTTTTATTCTATATAAAGGTTGACGGAATACTCTCTATCAAATCTAGATGTTTGGTATTAAAAATAGGCTAATTATTTATTTTATTTATAATAATAAAGAAATTGAGTCATCTTATTTTAGTCGTAACTTGTTAAGCATTGCTAAGAAATTTTGGGTATGTATGAGGTAAAGTAACTAATTTTTTTTCAATGGATATTTTCTTTCTGGATAAGTAGAGTTGTTAAATTAACTCGCGAAGTATATAATTAAAAATTAAGCAATTGAAACAAAATATGGAGATTCAACTAAGTGCCATCAATTTTTCTGTCAGGCAAAAAGTGCATACTAATGCTAACACAAGCAAAAAATAAAGAATTAATGCGTTTATCAAAATATTTAAAAGCGCTCATATTATTTTATTTGCTGTTCCCATTTCATTTTACGTAATCACATTGAACTTTCTTCTCAACCTGTCAGAATTTATCTTCCGAGAAAAAGAGTTTTCTTTCGAATCTTTATTTAAAAGTTTTCAAAACGAATGAAGGGGAATAACTGCATAAAAGGAACAGTGTCATTCGCTTATTAGAGCGATTTAACATTCTTAATCGTTATTTCTCTCCTTTTAACGATGTTCAGAGTGTTTATGCAGCAAAGATGGAAAGAAGAAAAATACTCTACATTGATAAAAAAAAAAGTGGAACAGAAAGGTTTTTAATTCCGGCACGATTTTCGCAGATGCATTTAGGTCACTTCAGAAAGCAAAATGAAAAAAGATAAAGCAGCATAAAATTATGAGGCCTCATTGACATTTTATCTTGAAATGACGTGTTTTTATTGGGTCATAAAATGTACATCTTCATTATAAAATGTGGGTAAATATTTTTGCACCGATAAAGACATGCAGGAAATAAGAGTGAAGCTCTCTGTGGGCGGTCGGCCATATTTGCTTCAAATGTTGTTGCCAGGTTTGTTGTATTAGGAGGCACGGTCGTCGTTCCAGGGGAGGACGGGGGGGAGCATTCCTTCCAATAATTAGGAACATTGTTTAGAAAAACTTTATTTTTAACTTTTGAGGAAAGACGGAGAATTTTCTAAATATGTTTTTCAAACCTTTAATCATAAAGGCTGGCACCAATTTACCAATGGCACCTAACATAAGAAGCGCATATAAGAAGGGGACGGATTCCCCATGATTTAGAACACTTTTTCTTTTAGAATAGGTTGAAACCAGTGCTGATTTTGGAGGACATTATTTCAAAAAAAAAAAAGTACTTAATTATAGAAGAACCCTTCTCCGAGAAAAAGAAATCCAGCTGCAACACTGATTGAGCATAGAAATTTGATTTTGAAATTGTCTCATCATATAATGAGTACCCCCTCCCCAATTTTCAGGAGCCGGCGACGCCATTGGTAGGAGGTGTTATAACCATTGAAATTCCATTGAGTTTACAGAGAAGTTATTTACATGAGTCAATGTTTTAGTGACTGATATTGTTGGAAATTTAAAATTTATAATAGGTTGTAATAAAAGATACTTTATATATGCTTTTGATAACTTAAAAATTATGTGTCTTCATTTTTAAAATATTAAGTTTTTTAGGTGTGAAAAATAATTTTTATTTTAATTTGCTGGCCATTTAATTTACTAAAAATTTAAAATTTTAAATGAACTGAAAATTTAATTTTTAAGTTTAAATTAAAATTCCTTTAAAATGGGTCCCTCAATACAAGTTCCTAATTTTAAAACTCATTTTAAACAATAGTTTTTAAGAAAATCTATAAAATAATAATTATATGGTTTTTAATTTTGAAATATTTTTCCATAAACATTGTCCGCAAAGTACTCACGTTAAATATCTCTTCAAGACTTATATAAACGTTCGAGATATCAAAAGTATTTTATTGCCCATAATAATTTAACACTCCAATTTAAAGTAAGTTTTTATCCTTTATAATTTTAATTGCAAAATCACCAGATTCTTCCTACGTTCGGCGTCACGTGATCGAGTTCTGAGGTCATATAGTATGTAGACGGTCTTTTTCTAGAAACTTGAAATTTTTTTTTCTATTCTTAAGTATATAACTATCTTTTCACACTCTTGCCGTACGATTCACTATAGTCCAGCCTGACCCATGTTTTTTTCATAATGGATAATTGCAGTCCAATTTTTTTTATTCTTAATGTGTTCAGAATGGCTTAAAATCTCCAAAAAAACATTTCAATTTACCTTTCAAAGCCCTAAATTTTAAGTTATTTTCAATTAAAAATAGCTTATTTTCTTTCGGAGCTGAAACAGCTTGTGACGTAAAATGTGCCTTGCTCCCGCTTGTTGTTATCATCCCGCTTTGAAAGACTGGAAAGACTGAGCTCTAGTTTTTTTTTACAGCCTAGTGTTTCGATGAAAACGGTGTTTCCCACATTTCCAAGAGACACATGTGATTCCAGAGTAACATTGTTATGAGCTTTCTGTATTAAAATATGTCATAATTACATGAAAAAAGTTTGTAGGAAAAGACAAGCTTATATTTTTGGATTCGGGAAAGAATTTTTAATCAATTAAAAGTTGAATATTTAGAATTTCAAGAGATGCTGCTATTCTCCATTATAGGCGTCATTATTTGAAAATCTGATAAAAATGTTCACATCCACAGTACAGAAACATACATAAACATACTTTTATGTGTTTGTTTCAAAAGCTGATAGCGGAGTAACATAGCGTTTCTTGAATACTGAACGTATTGTTACGCTCTACTCTTTGTAACAACCGCCCTCGGAACCCGGCCATTATTATACGCGCAGTGAGTGTGCTCCATGCTCTATTTGTGTGCAATTATTCGCTGTCGCATTCCAGTTTTCGTTCGGATTGGATGTTCCTGATACTTTTCGCATTCTTCGCCTAATCTCTCTGTTTTCCTTTTCCTGCCCATCGGAGGATGAAATAAAAGTGTCGCAAACGGGAGATATGTTCTGTACACATATACAGTCCGAATATCATCCTAACGCGCTTACCTTAAATTCAAAACCAGTAAAATATATGACGGAATTTCAGTTCAAGGAAAACATGTCCACGGAAAGCATGAACATTATTATTTGAAAATGTTTGGGCACAGTAGGATATTTTTAAAAAAAAATATGTTTTACATGCATGCGCGCACCGTGTAATACAGTAGTAAAATCTTATAGGAAATGACTAAATTTTTCAAAAAAAATGTGACGTCATTTCCAGTATAGTTCTTGGGCAAGTATTGAAATTTTAAATATTTTTGATATGATGGTAGGAAAAAGGTTTAACGTCTTTTTTGTTCTTACTTTTTTACCCATAGGACTATTTTTTGTGTCTTAAATCTACTATATCTCGACTTAAAATGATTGATACTGTGATTTTAATAACGTTTTGTGCAACTTCCATTTCGATCGGCTTACTTTTCATTAAATGTAGACGTGTCCTCTCATGTAAATTACAACCTAAAGCATCTTATCGCTTTAGATATAGAACACTTATAAAATAGTATCGCCGTAAAGTATTTGTTTAATCTTAACGAAAAATGAATGAAAACTCCATGGATTTCTTTCCTTTCAGTTACACAGATATCACATTTCAATGGAAACTTTTATGAAGTTTCTCGGTTTACTACACTTGAAGTTCAAGAGTTATCAAAATTTACGCAAATAACTTCCCTTGAATAATTTTTATGTTCATCATGTGTCATTTTGATATAATTGGTGACAAGTTGTCGTGGCCATAATTTAAAACTTGATACCTCTCATGCCTTGTTAGTTTATTACGTTTTTAACATTAGTGTCAAGCGAAATTCCTAGACAGAAATATAAAGGAATAAATTAATTTGATGTGGTTTTTCCTATCATTAATCGCTTATTTTTTCAACCTTCAACTCCAATTAACTTATTTTTATTATTTAAACCTCATTTTTTTAAATAAGTTAAATTTTGTTTTTAAATTTTTGAAAAGATTTTTCAGGGCTGTTACGTTTAAATCACTTTGCTTTAAACAGCTGGTTTAAACATTCGATTTGTGAATACTTAATTTTGAATAATCTCGCTTTTCAAAGTAAATATATTTCTTTAATGTTTATTTCTAAATAGCTTAAAGTATTATTTGATGTCTGGGTTAATGGTAATTATTAAGTAGTTGATACTGGGGATATTTGATCTCTTAGCAAAAACTATACCAAAATCCTATAAAAGAGCATTGATTAGCACAATTTAAAAGAGCACAATTTTAAAGTTATTCTTTTACACAGAAACTAGCAACACACTTGGTCTTTTTCAGTCTTGTTGTTTTAGTTTCGGAATTTATTGTAGGAATGTGTGTGCCAAGGAAAACTTTTCAAAAGGCAAATATGTTAATGTTTGTTGTAACTGTTCTATATAACTAAGAAAATTAAATTTAGTGTAATTTTAAAGTATAAACACTGTTTTTAATAATTGAATAATTTGTTCAGTGAACAACCTTCTATTTATTATTATTAAAATGAATGATTTGTATGAATATCATATTAGGAATACTTTACTCCTTTTTTCGTAGGATACATGATCCCAGGTATCAAGTTTTCCATTGCATGATTATTGATTAGTTTTGTTTTTCTATTAATCAATAGATATAAACTGCAATGACTCTGACAAATAAGTACAATATTGGGTAATTGCAATGTTCGCATTTAACTCTTTCGGATTGGAACTTTTGCTAGGCTTTATTTTCTTTTTTCCAAGTATTCTGGTCAACACACGCCTTCACTTTTATTTTCAATAAATAAAGTTATTACAGATCTTAATTAATTTTGTTATTGCATATTAAGAAGTAAATAAGTTTGTTTTTCTAATTTTGATTGGAATTTTTGCATTATTTGTTTTAATTTTAGTTTCCTCAAGATGATCACTAATTTAAAAAAGTAATTTAGTTTAATTACTAAAAAGTTAATTTTATTTATAAAATGTATTGTGTGTGCACAACTGTATCAGAGAGTAAAAGACAGGTCAAAACCTTCATAACATGTTAGTAAAACTAACATAATTTTTTTAGACATTGCAAAGTTGTTTTAGAACAAAAATGCCATTTACATTTTGATATGTTAATATTGTTATAATACCCAAGAAAAAAATCTGAATTATTATTTCTATTTAGTAAACTATAGGTACATAGCTTAAATAATGAATATCTTATGTAATTTCTGAGTGGGATCAAGTATCCCTCTGAGTGGGATCAAGTATAAAAGAATACATGATCCCTTTGTAAAACATTCAAAAATATTTTTCTAAAATTATTTTATTAATTTCAAATAAGAAATATTTATTTTTGAGAGGAATAGCATACCCTTCATTGTTCATGTCAAAAATTTCTGAAATCTGATAAGTGATTTGCTGCAGAGAAAAACAAATAAAAACTAAATTGGGGATCAAGTGTCCCATGTCTCCCCAAGTGTTTAACAATTATTATAGTACTTTGTTATAATTTTTGGAGTACTTTTTATGTAATTACTAGTTTTATACCCTTAATTATTGAAAATTTAATATGAATGTGGGGGCAAACGTTAAAACAAAAATATACGTTTTTTTAAGTTAAAAAGTTGTTTTTTTAAAGCTTTCCAACGTAAGTTTGTAATGAACATAATAGCATGTTTTTCTTTGTCATGGTTACTTTGTTTTGTATTATAAAATAAACATCCGACACAAATTATTTTCATTCTGTCAGTACCAAATCATATTTTTAAAGTATTTAATTTCTTTAATTTTTAAATGATTTTTACAATGAAAAGTTAGGTAAAAATTATTATGTTTTAGCACACTTTATTTTTCTTATAAAATTGCCTTTGTACTAATGTATTTTTTCTCTATTTCAGGTAAGAGAAAATTCCTTCTATTCTGGATAAATTAAAAGTATGTTAATGTTTCAACTTTTCAGACATTATCAAAGACAATGTGTGAACAATTTGAAGTGAACAGATTATTTTATTATAGATCTAATGATAAAATAGTGTTTGGTAAAAAATCATATTTTTGTTTGCCTTTAATTAATTTCTGACCTGTTAGTAGATTATGTTAATTTTAGGAAAGTTTCTTGAATCATAAAATTATTCATTCACGTTTTAAGAAAAGTATTGGAAGTGTGTTTCAATCATTCGAAGAATGCGTTAATGTATTTTAACTTGCATAAACCAACAATAAAGCAATATTGTAGGTCACAATGTCATTGTTGGTATTTTACTGAATAACTATAAAAACTAGTTAAGTAATAAGTTACTAATTTATATAACACTTTATTCTTGGTTTCACTCTCTTTAAAATTAAATGTTCCACCCGTATTGAGACATATATTTTTATACATTTAAAATAATTTTTTGTTATTAATAGGGTACTTAAATGTTATTTATACTGGCTAAATCAAACGGAAAAATATCAATTACTTTAAAAAGCAATGCATACGTTTATTACGAACTTTAATTAATTATATTTTGAAGTCATAAAGTGTTTATTTTAATAATACATATATTACGGGAAAAGTGATTAATTGGGGAATATTAATAATGCCCAGAGTGGAGGCGAGCAAAGTGATAAATTTCATTGATAAATGCCATTGAATTTATCACATTTCCCTTCTCTACCTTCGGGCATTATTAATAAAGCTCGATTTATCACATTGCCCGTAACTACACAAAATGTTATTTCATTTGTAGTGAAAATAATAGTCATTTTCAGTTGAAAAATTTATGTTATCTTATTCAACAGTTTTTAACCAATACTTTTTAACCTAAACATTTCGCCCAATCATATTTCTGATTTTTTTTACCATGAAAATATACTAACAATACTTTGTACGTTTCTATTAAATAGAATGGCTAAAACTAGTTGAAATTCAGGGTTTTCGTAATCCATTTCACGTCCGTTAGCGCTCAGATTGGCGAGCTATCCTTCCATTAATGAAATACTGTATTCTTTTGTAGTACTTTTTTTCTTTCTGGAGTTCACAGCGCATTAATTAGTAGTATACATGCCATAGGGGGAAGCACACTAGTTGCGCCTATCATTTATTTAGAGCTTGTGTGTGCAGGAGACATTAAGTAAAACTCCGAGGGGGGGACGCGTCTTGAAAAGGAGCCCTAGATAACGCTTTGTTAATGGCAATGTTGACAACGCATAAAACCAATATGGCCGTCATTAAGTGCCAGAGGTTAATGGTGCCGTTGTCATGACAACGCGGGACTTCTCCATTCCTTGAAGAACAGGGGATGTTTTATGATGGGTCGTAAAAATTATTGCTCTGGTTTTGAAGGAGGCTGGTCTATCGGTGGTAATGATTTTTTATAGTAGTATCTTGTTTGAGTTAGGCTTAAATTTAGATAGAAATTGGCGAAATTAATGAAAAAGTCGTAAATTTAGCAATTAAAATTGTTTGTTCAGGAGTTTAGAGAATCCTTAAAAACTTTAACTGTGACTCAGGGCAAATTTTGCCGTCGTTAACTTAACATTAATTTTGCCGCGGGCCAAAAAAATTGATGTGGAAAGATCTTCGTGGGTCTGAAGATGAATCTAAACTTTTTATTGCTTGTTCATAGTATATGTGAGGCGGAAAGTGAAAAGGAAAGATTTTAAGACCATCATCATCCTTGTAGCTCAAAAAATGACGAATCGCCAGTAATTAAAAGTTTTAATAGAATAAGTGGATTTCGCGAAAAACGACCTTAAACTTTCAAAATGCTACCCTCTCGTTATTTTTCACAGTTAAGGAATGATTCCAACAGCTAAAATTCGATTCTACAGGGTCCAAGGATCGATAAAATCGAGAGAAAAAAAATTCTATAGTTTTGACCTTCTTCCGGATTTTTTGGCTTTTTCTCGAAATCAACTTTGCCGACAAGAGGTCCCTTTTCGCTTTCCGCCTCACATATTGAGGAATTTCACTCAGTGAAATGGGAAATGGAAATCACATTTACGTATAATAGGTGTTCAAAACATACTTCAAGTTTTTAAATAGTATTTTCAATGAAGTATCTATATTGTTGAGAATTACAGGTTTTTATTTTAACTTTTCAAAGTTGTCTCTTCATATGCAAATTGGCAAAAATTTAAAAATCCATTTAGCTACACCAAAAAGTACTCTCAAAATGTCTCTTGATCCAAACAAGAATTGGAAGTTAACTTACCTAACTGTTCCAGTTCATTCGAAACCCCCCGCTCCTCCCTCCTCCCAAGAAATACAATCAGGGGATCACGATGCCAAAGCCATTCCAGGGGATCTTTGATAGACCCTAAATTGCCCCCCATATGACATTCACGATCCCCCAACTGGGGGTTGTTTTCCGGGAAAATTAGATTCCTATTTCTTTTTCCGAATTTGTCCCTATTGTTATTGTGATCATCCGGTTTATTTAGCAGTTTCCAGAATCCCTGTCCAGGCTTTCATTATCGCTGTTTGGGTGACTGTTAGATACTCTCGTTTTGTTGGCGTATTTTGTGAGAGTATGGTGGCATCGCTACAAGAAATCGTTTGCTAGGTTGGATTTTTATTTTGTTCCGCATTGATTGGATGATATTGGTTCGTAAGCTAGATACGTTGTTATATAAGTACGTTATGTTTTTTCTTCTGGTTATTTCATAATAAATGTAAATATTAAATTGAATTTCCCCAATCCAATCTTCTTTTATAATTATATTTTAATTGCCTAACACAAAAAACTTTTTCTTAGAATTATCAAATAAAAGTATAATGTTAGAATTGTAGGATAACTTTTAATTTCGATTTTAAAAATTTTTAAATGTATTAATAATTACTATGAGTTCATGTACTGTGGCACTATTTAATATACTACTTTAATTAAATTGCTTAAATTCAATAATTTCAAAAAGGGGATGAGTTTTGCCTATTAGGCATAAGCATATTGGACAGGCGTCAAAGTATGCATACATCATTATTACACCTAAATTTTACATAAATACGAATGTTTTTCTGTTAATTTTTTTCTATTTTGTATTTTTAACTTGGATGATATTTTAAATGATATGTTTTTTATATCTAAATTATTTTGGGTTAAATAATTATAATTTTAAACTAGAACGATTCTGTTGCAAACCTTAAAACCATCAAATGAGAATCTAATGCAAATGTGATTTTGGAAAGGAGAGTAATCATTCGTGTAATAGATGGTAGACGGAATGCAATTTGTTTATGCTAATGTTCTAAAAACTAATGGAATGTAAACTATTTATAATTATGCCCCGGACTAATCTCTGCACAAAAACAACTCAACTCTCAAAAAAACCGGCACGACCTTCCCGATCTCTTTACTTCGCAAAGAAAAAAATCTAAATTTCTAAAATAACAATATTATTTTTGCGACAGGGCCGTAAAGAAATCGAAACCACGATACAACCATTTGCCAGTCCCATCAATATTATTTCAAGGACGATTTCAGACAGAATGGCCCATTGTTAGAACATAATAAGAAAGAACGAAAAATGATTTAAAGAAAGAAAAAGCAAAAAGAATTGAATAAGTAAATAAGACACAAACACTAGAAACCAACGTCACAATTATTATTATGCTGCATTTATTGTGTCCGCCATCTTTTATAAGATGCATAGAGCTATTTTTCTGCGAGGGATATAGAATTCTCATTGTGTGGTCGTTTTTGCTTTATTATCGTCCTTTTTTTTATATCATTGCATGTTTTCGTCCCGAGCTCTGTTGTTTTTGTTCTGCGTTTATCCAATTCAAACGTTTCGAGCAAATATCTATCATAATGAGAAGGGAATTTGCATTTTATGAGGGTTGCGTTTTTTTACTACCAGAGTTAACTGTCGAACAACAATAAGAACCGGACGATAAAAACGGATTACGGATTTTCATAAAAGGTTGTGGGAGGTATATGAGTCTTTGGAATGATGGAATTTTATGGATTAGAAGTGATAAAAGGTGCTTTTTTCACACTAGGCATCGTTAAGCAAAGATGTGGGGAAAGTACTTTTGAAATTTCTCAGCATTATGAATAGACGATTAAACATTATAGTTTTACCTTTGGATTATAGTGTAATTTATAGATGTTCATTTTAAAATCAGGATATACTTACATAAAATGGTAAAGATGACATAAAGTAAAATACTTTTTTAAATTTTTCCTTGAATTCTCTTATCTTTCGTATCACTTGGAATTCTTATGAGTTCGAATGCCATAAATTTTAATATATATCTCTTTACTTTAAAGAGAAGATTTTAAATTTTTTAGAAACATTTTTCAAAGCTAAATAAAATACCTAAAGAATTACACAGATGTTTGATTTAGTTTAACTATTTAATTATTTTTCTAAGATCATAAAACATTAGGATCCCAAAAATATGTATAATTATCGCATTAAACTGATTACAAATTAGTAGCATATTTTTTCTAGATCCCACTTATATTTTATTACCATTTATTTTTTTAAGAAATCAATCATAATTATATTCAGTATTAAAATCGAGATTCTTCATTCGCAATTTTGTAAAAGGGTAATTTTTATTGTTTTTTAAGTATCAAAATATACAAGTTTTTAGACTTCCCTAAATGATAGTTTATCTGTCATTTTTGGCATTTTGAAAAAGTTTTAGTATTAATTGTTCAAAAAATTTTTAACTATTTCTTTAAATGTAATATAATCAATACTTAACGGGGGGAAATAAAATAAGTTTTTAGATTATTTAAATTAGATTTTCTATAAAACATGGGATGTTTCTTTGTCAATGTGTATTTTTATGATACTAGAAATTAAAATGTTCTACAAAGCTATATACTAGACAGCAACGTTAGTTGACCCTACGACGTCACTAACAAACAAAGTAATAGTTCCCATCGTGGTGTCTGAATTTTGAGTGAAACGAAAAAAAAAAGTCAATTTTAAAATACGTTTATTTCGTTAAACCTATGTATATATCGTTACCACCACGCCAGAAACACGAATCTGCATTCGAAAATTGGCTCCAACCTAGAGATAGTTACCAGTCGCCAAGTGAGCAGTAATCAGTCCAATGAGCAGCAATCGGCAACCCAATTGACATGGTTGGCGGCCAATTACATCTTGATGCCACCGCGCGTATGATAAGAGTTGCGCGTTTACGATATCAAAAAAAAATCGAAATCATAAAATACTGGTGGTTCAATCCAGAGATTGTCTCATTTACTCATCTTCAATTTGATTGGTGTAAAAAATCACGTCGGCTTTCCAAGAAGAGTTTAATATTTGGTTTGAAGGGTTTGGTTTCGAATCCTTTAGGGAATGATCGCCTTGCTTCAAGTATACTCGTATTTCTATGAATTTTCAACTTTGTATTTTGTTTGCATTAAGTGATGGATCGAAAATTTAAGAGTAAGGCGGTATTAACTTTAAAGACCACGACTTTGAATTGTTGGAATCGAGAAATTAACTCTATTCATGGACTAGTCGAAAATACATCAGAAACACCGGCAAGATGAAAATACACCAAAAGGTAAAATTTTTTTGGCGGGAAAGCAGTGTAGCCAAACAGCGCCAACCCAACCAACTTCTAGGCTTTCGCCTGCATTTCAAAAAAGATTCGTGTTTCTGGCGTGGTGGTAGCGATATAGTATCTTTATCACTATTTGCGTACCGAAACTCCTCCTAGGAACCTAACAGGCTTTGTGTTTACCGACTTTCTCCTTCCGCGTTTTGACGTTCTGGGTTCAGGAAACGTTGCTGTCAAGTATAGTATAAAATTGTAAAATTGAACAACGAACCCCGGAACTACTTCGAGTAATCCAAGCTCTAAACTTAATAATATAATTTCTATTGGATTACTATACAGTGTAAAACTTTTTTTACATCTTCGGCATTATTTTGTCCACCAAAAGATAAAACATTTTCCCTTATTTCAATATTTATTTACATCACTGACATTGTCTCCGTGAAAATTTATAAGAACGGGGGAAATGCTTAGCGGGCGTTTTTTAATAAAGCACTACTATCCGTTTCTGTTTATCGAACCCCCAGCAAACGATTACGATCCTTTTGGACAATTTCTGTTTTTGACGTGACGCCATTTTTTACTGCGTTCTCCACTTCGCTCTGACAGAAGAGAATTCATTTCCTTCGGTAACGCGTGATACGAATTAGTTGTAGTTCTTTTTCTTTTCATTTTTGCAGACGACTGTAATTTGAACTCCAGGCTCCATTTATTTTATTGGAAGATTCTTCATGCGGCAATAATAACTACGTTTAAAGATTTATGGTCTTTTAGAAGACTTTTTTTTATTCTCATTATTATCCTGTTCTTTCACTCTTTTATTTCTCTTGTTATCAGACGCGGTTATTGGAAGGTGGATTATAAAATACTCTCTTCGAGATCGATTTTTTCCCCGAGTTCTAAAAAAGAGAAAATGTTTCAAGTGCTGTTTGTTTTTTGTAAGGTTTTTGATACAAGTAGGGCAGTTTGTTTTTAACTCTGCGAGTGGTACTTGAAGATAAACAATGATATCAGAAAAAGTTTTAGATACTTCAGTTTTCCCCTCTTGAATACGCCATTACTTAAAATGATTGCCTTTCTCCGCGGAGTTTTGATACTGATTGCAGGTTCTAGAAAATTCAGAACGAAGGAAATCATTTGAAACCCATTACATTCGCTTACATAATAATTCTTAGTCGTAAAAGGACGAAATAAAAGGAATGAAACGCAAGAATGTAAATATAATTTTTTTACTACTCCACAAGGTCATTTTTATTAAGATTTCTTTTTATGCATATAAGACTACTTATTTTTTAACATTTTCCGCTAATTTTTCTTCCTGTTGCCCTTAAAATTATATCTCATTCCTAAAATTGTTTACAACAACATAAAGAGCTACATATGTTACAATAATAATGATGATTAATAGGAGTGACATAATTTAGATAGCTGTTGACGACAAGCTGTTTTAGAAGTTAAAATATTAGAAATGTCGCTAACCAACATATTAAAATTAAAAATTTTAATACATGGGCACATTTGAAGTTAAAATATGTTTGTCATTATAACCAGATGTGTATAATGGAATAGCACACTAGCCAGAGAATATATCTTTCATATTGGAGGTTTTGGGCAGATTCTTTTTGTAAAAAAATAACTTAATGCTTTTATGGTTTTTTATAAATTATTACCTAGTAAGTGTGTGTATCAGAATTTCTAAAATGTGGTTTAATGAAGATAGGTAATTAAAATTCAAGAAAAAACATGAAGGAATGTCACTTCTTATGAATTTTTAAACTTAATATCCATATTCGGAAAAAAAATTTTGTAAGCACGATCATTTATTAGAAAAAAAAATCATCATGTATAGATACGTCATATTGTATTTGCTTCTGCAAACATCTCAATGAGGAAGTTGCATGATTTTTTTTTATTTTTTTAATCGATTCTTCTTGCAAAATAAGGAACTACCCAAAATTTGAGGCCGATCGAGAAATTTTTTGATTGCCAAAAAAATTAACAAAAATCCCCTTTTTAAAAGCCCGCGAAAACGCCAAGAGTTTGGATGTGACGTCATCTTATATTAAACATTGTTGTAAATCAATGGAGTTGATGGTACTATTGTTGACGTCATCTTATAGTTTAAACAATAAACGTTTTCAGTCACGTGTTTTTTTCTCGACTTTTAAATTAAAATATTTAATTACCTGTACATTTTTTTGAAAAACTGATTAGATATTTCATTTTATCATACAAAAAACAATACGGAACACTTGTTTGTTTTTGAAAATGTGACACATGCGACTTCCTTATTGGCACGCAATAAAGCTAAGCCTAGCAACCGTTAATACACAAAGCATCGAGTTGAGGAGAATTCGTTCATCGAATCCAATCCCAAAATTAAAGCCCCTCCGAAACTACGTGATTCATTTGTTCAAGCTCGGTGATGGATATTGGTAATTTACGAGGGACCCATTATCTACGAGAGAACATACGCGTTAAAACAGACTAAACGCTTAAATTAACCACCGCAATTGTAACAGCCCTCAAAGTTCGCTTCCCCCTCAAAACACGCATATTAATGATGGGGGAGAAGTTAAAAAGCACCCTCTAACCATCAAGCTAAACACGGACATTACCCAAATCCGCTTAATGAATGTTCAAGCTTTATTCCTTTCCGCCTTGGATTTCCTCTAGGATTTGCTGAATATCTCGGGCGGCAGGTCCGAAAGCGTTAAATCAAGAACGGACCACCTAGTTTAAATTTATGAATTCGTCGCCGATGGAGTTTCCTCTGCTGCCAGATTTGACGCTATAAATATAAATATTTATTTATTCCAGCGTACGGGGGGAGTGTTTTAAATTTAATTAAATCTACTTTCGGAGAGGAGGCTTTAAACCTCCGACTTAATTTTATGCCTACTTCCCCAACAATGTTCGATGAATAAATAATTTGAAATTCAAATCGGGCCGGTTTAAGGTGGAGAGAGCTAAAGCTTTTCTTGGAGGAAGAAAATTAACTAATTAATATGAAATCACGCCCGAAATTAGAATTTGTTTAGAATGTTTGGAGGGGGAGAGAGAAAATCGTCCGACACGCAGCTGTTAATTATCGTTTGGCGGATCTCCTAATGTATCTGTCAGTCGGGTTGCAGCCTCAATTAATCACTGGGGTAGGGGTAGCTCCGAATCGAACAAATTCGATTTGCATTTTGTTTCTTAATGCAGAGAAGCCCTTTTAATAAACACATAAACGATACGGAGGTTGGGGTGGTCGGGAATGGAACAGCTCCCCAGGAGCGTGTTTTCTTTTGAATGGTCGGTTTCATTACTCCGTGTTTGAGAATGAATTTTAATTCGAACTGGTTCTGAATAGCAATCGGGTTTTAGAGGAATTAATTAATTCAAGCGTTCCTTAATAGACTCGTGTGAATGTTAATAGTTTAAAGATGCTCTTTAGAAAACCGGTCTCTGTAACTATTTTAGTGGAGTAACTACTCCGATGCCAGATTATAAGTATAAAGCTTGCGACATTATTTTGCGGGAATAATTTAATTTCGTTCTATGGTATCTGCAAATATTTTGATACATTAGTAATTAATATATACGTTGTGGAAATCTATAAACGTGCTTCAAAATAAAATAGAATTCAATTAATTAAAGAGTAAAAACGATCTCTATCTACATTTCACAATCATTTTACAAGGAACGTATTAATCACTTCTATGTTAAATAAATTTATAGAAATTTTTCGAAAAGGATTAACAAATGTTAAGGTGATTCAGCTCTTTGTTGGCACTTTTCTCTTAATAAAACGTTAAATACCATTATTAAAATTTTTGTATATGATAACACTAATTCTTAATCGAAAGGACAAGGCAAGAATATACTAACTAACTGAATAATAAAATACTACCTGGGGAAATACACAATACATCTATAAAAATATTATAATAAAACTTATAGAAAGAAATATTTCTAAATGAATAGATCTAATAAATTAACAAGAAGTTGATTCAGTTATTCAGTAAATGTTTTAAAGGTGCATTACTGGTTAATTCATGGACATTTTTAAGTCGCAAGTAATATTTGAGGCGTTCGCTATCAAAACCAGCTCATTCCACATTCTTCTGAAATCCCCTTTTTTGAATATTTTGAAAGTTTAGAGGGTCCTTTATAACCTGACGAAGGGATATAGCTCAAATCCAGCTCATTCCAACACAAAATTAGATGAAAAAGTGAAAACTGTGATCTCAACTGTGAAATTTCAGATCATTTGAAAAAGTTAAGTAGGTGTCATTTATTTAAAACTCGTAACGACACAAATATTAACTGGTAAACTGGAAAAACCAATTTCACACTATTGAACAAAAAACTGAAAAAAAAAAGCATGAAAAATCGTGTTTTGGCATCAAAATCAGCTCATTCCAACCTATTTAGTGTAATTACGCCCAAGGTAATGCACCTGGTATGAATATAAAAAACTAATCAAATTCTAGGCGGTTATACCTACAATGAGGTATTCTCACGTTTTGAGATTAAATTTTATTAAAATAGTAGATAAAAAACCATGAAGAATGACGTTTACATCAAGTATTTCCGTAGCCTATAGTTTCTGAGATATAAATTTTTGAAATTTCGTTTTTTGTTAGGGCACGAAAACACTTTCGAATCACAAATCATGCGCTGTGAGGTCACATCCAATAGAAGCCCGTTTTCTGATAATGTGACTTTTCTGACGTTTTGGCAAAAATTAAATTGAATTTTAAATTATTTAAAACACATTTTTGAACTTAAAAATCAGAAATTTGGGAGTTTTAGACCATAATGTATCGAAAAAGTATAAAATCAAGCAAATCCCTCTCTCATGCAAATACCTCATTAAAAATTTACAAAACAAATTTAACTTTAGAACTGAGGACGTGAGAAGTTTTTTGTCTCTCCTGTAAAATTTCCAAAAGAGGAATGATTTGGTTTTGATAGCACAAACGCATCATTTATTCAAAACCACACTGATTTTATTAAAGGTGTTTCAAAACTAAAATATTGGAAAGACTTTAATACTGCTAAAATGTATTGTTTTTCAAAAAAAATCTGGAAATAAAATATATAATATTTTAGAAATCTTTTATTTTAGAAAGTGTCTCGGAAGGTAGACGGAATGTACAATTTTATCACATATCAATTTTTTCTGATAAATTGCATTGAGAGAAAACAAGCAAATCAAAACATTCCAAGACGATAATTATGTCACCGCTTTTTCAAACACAAAAATAAAAAGAAAATCAGCCCAGAAATACTCCCCAATCGTAGCCATTTTCGCCCCCGCAAAACAAAAGATTAAGATATCATCTCGCGAGAAAAAACAATTCCTCTCTGAAGAAGGCGACAGCGTGAAAAATTAATATTGTTCCAACTACCCGGACGCCATCTTGTTATTCCGAACAAGAACAACACCAAACGATAGCGTTTAGTATCTTTTCTCGGCTAGAAAGTCGCTGGAACAAAAACGTTAAAACGATCAATCGCGCCATGATATGAATAATGATGGGTCCCGCCATGCATAATTCATCGTCATGAAATATAGAAGACATTGAATCTGGCATCGGAAAGTATTAATTATGGCCGTGTTTGAGCTTTTGATAGGAAGGATCGCTAATACTCTTGCTAGACGGTGATTAATTCCAGCTCAGAAGAGGAGTAGGTTAAATCGCGCAAAAACTTATTAATGGTGTAATTAGGAGTAAAATAAAGTATGAATGATTGGGAATTGTGTAAGTTAGACTATTATGGTTAGTAATATGTTTAAAAAGGATTTCTCAGTTGACAGCTAGTTTTATTATAATTGAGGGTAATTATTTGTAATAGTCGAAAAAACAACTGGATTGGTTGTTGCATGTTTTTTTTTATTTCTTTAAGCGATTCTTCTTGCAAAAATAAGCAACTACCCAAAATTTGAGGCCGATCAAGAAATTTTTTGATTGCCAAAAAATTAACAAAAATCCACTTTTTAAAAGCGCGCGAAAACACCTAGACTTTGGGATGTGACGTCATCTTACAATACACATTGTTGTAACGCAATGAAGTTGATGGTATGATTGTTGATGTCATCATACGATTTCAACAATAAACGTTTCCAGTCGCGTGTTTTTCTCGACTTTTAAATTAAAATATTTAAAAATTTTTTTGAAAAATTGACTAGATATTTCATTTTACCATACAAAAAACCATACGGAACACTTGTTTGTTTTTGAAAATCTGACACATGCAATTTCCTTATTGTTGTTTGAACACCGTAATCGATAATATGTCACCAAGAAAGCTAATTCAGTTGGGGTCGTTGAAATATTACGTAAGCAATTTTAACCCCCCTTGTCAGCTTAAAATAAAGAAATCGAATCCCCTCTTAAATTTAAATAACAACTCGCATCAAAACTTTACAACAATGACCTAATTTTAAAAATTTAGAACTATATTTTAACGGATAATATAACAATTGGCGTAAAACAAAAATTGTTCAATTGCTTAATAAATACTAGTTTTAAATTTAACTTTTCAATGTATCGTTTTGGCAGGTTATAAGAGATTTTTTAAGAACGTTTTTTAGTGTCTTCTTTTCTCCTTGTAAGCAAAAATTAGCAAAAAGCAACTCCCTTGGGTGCTTACGCTAATATTTTCAACAGCCCCATTGAAGCATTATTAAATAAATTATAGTTATTATTAGAATTCCTCAATAAAAATTATCTCATTTGAAATAAGAGAAACTAGTTCTTAACTGAATAGTGTAAGAATTGAAAGTGTTTCTTCAAGTCTAGAAATTAGAACAAGATAATTATTTGTATTTCTGAGACAAAATCTTTTGCTGTCCTAGATTTCTTAAAGCCTTGTTTGTAAAGTAGATATCGGACAAAACAATGTGAAAGATTTCTATTGTTGTCGGATATCGAAATAGGGTAATATACTTGGAATAGAATAATACAAAGTTACAATCTCTGTTAAATTTCTAAAATATTAAGCCTAAGTATAATCTTTCACAATAAAAAACTATGTATTATCTTAAAACATAAATATCTTAAAGGTTGATTTGGAAGCGTAGGGGAATTTAGAGTGGTATTATAAAAGGACTTTCAAACCATTTAGAGATATTTCGTTAATGTAACTAATAATATAAATTGCACATTTCTTCTTTTAAATATACTTGTGCGATGAAAAAACTATTCAACTACAAAATAGGTATTAATGTTATTAAAGTGTAAAAGAATTAAAATACCTAGTATGAATTATTTGTTTCTTATATAAGTGGCATTCGAGGTCTATAATGATAATTCTGTAGAAAAATTTTCTGCCACAAAAAAGTTTTAGGCATATTTTTATACTTTTAAAAATATTTTCTTGAAAAAAGTTTTAGTATTTATATCTATGTTACCAAAATGTAGCAATATAGTATTATTAAGTTACGAATGTATTGATTAAAGTAATTTCTCATAAACTTTCATAAAAAAAACTTCAAGAAGAATTAAGAAACTTGGTTATATTAAAAACTTTAACATGAGAGACGTTAGAAAATAATTATGTAGCTTACATATTTTTGTTTTTACTAACTTTATATTTTACTTCCTTTCCCTCCTTTAATGCAGTGTTTCTGTTAGTTCGCGAATCCAATGGATATTCGAAGTTTGTATTGGGGGGATAATGTTATACTAATTGCGATATTTTAAAAAGTAAATTTTATGTTTAAGTGAGGAAAATTCCATATTTTTTAAATAAAATATTACTAATAATAATATACTAGTAGTAAATCTTCTTACATTCTAATGGGAAAATAAAAAACGTGTTTTTAACAGCTACACATATGGTTCTTGGACTCCTGGATCTTAGAAAGGGTTCTTGAAAGGGGATTGTGAATAGAGAACGAGTGATACAATCCACTAAGGTTAAAAAAATTAATATTTTCCTTTTGCTTTTCACACTTGTTGCTAGTGTATTCTTGTTGTGGTTGTAGCTAATCTCCAGCGTCTAGCAGAGCTAGACCAGATCCATGACATTAAAAACTCGAATATGGTCCATGACAAAAAGCGGTCTTGAACTTAAGTCCTCTAGATGTGATGTGGTGAGGCCTGGGCTTGACTGAACTTGGTGCAGGTTGGAAAGATCTTTCTTCGCCGGAGAATCTAAGTGATCGTAGGTGGCCTGTCATCAGTCTACTGATGCAGGTTTGGTCTTGTCTGTTACATTGGAGATATAGGGCTCCGCCAGGTCGTTTACCCCGGTACCAGTGGTGCACGGGTGGAACAAACCAGGTTTTACGGTCCAACTTTTTAGCTTTCAGTGTATGCTTTTTACATTGAAACGGATATATGCACCTCAAAAATAGGAACCCAACACAACAACCAAGGGAACTCGACGTCTCTGAGAAGTGTCACTCCTCTCATTTCACGTAACTCCCCCATCGATTTTAACAACTTCGAACAAATCGAATACTACCGCGAGAACGTTAAACAATTCGAAAACGGAACGTTCCACCCCACTCCAAGAACAAAACCAACTCGAACACAACAAAGCGGAGGAAGAGGGGGGGTTGAATTAGTAGTGGTAGTGGGAAAGAGAAAGAGCGGGGGTAACGTTGTTAAGTGATCCTTGAAGTAAAGTGATTGTGATTACTTTGTAGTGAGTTTTCGGGGTAAAATAATTTACCCCTGAGTGCAAGGGGAAATTCACCCTTCGACTACTGCGTTGTTGTCTTATTATGAGAGGTTGCCTGGCGAGGGGAGTCTTTTGGCGAATATATCGCCTTTGTTGGCGAGGTGTGATCATGGCCACCTAGACTTATAAGGCATTAGAAGCTTTAAATCAGTGGTTACTAAAGTGGATGGTATCGCCCAAAGGGGTCGTTGAAGATTGAAAGGGGTGAGCTGATAGAAAATTGGAGGGGACATTTGTTGGAATAAAAGGAAGCGTGTTGATTACTTTGAAATCATTGCTTGCTTGTCATTTTAACGAAAGAAAAACATTCAAAATATATATCTAAAGTATATTGTAAACCAGGCCATTATATTATTACTAAACGTTTTATTAAAAAAGAGGGTGTTGGGTAGTTTCTTATACGGAATTATATGATTATTTTTATTGTCAGGGGAGAAGAGATAAAAATCACTAAAATATGATGCTTACGTACTTAGAACACCGCTATATTGCCAAAATTTTAAAATGTTTATATTTTTCAATGTTTAGAGTAAATGTTAAAAAGTAAAATCAATGTTAAGTCAATGTTAAAGAGTAAAAAGTACTTTTTTCAATACAAAGGAACTACTTTGCATTAATTAAGCTACTTTGCATTATTTGACACTCGAGCATTTCTTTCATATAATCTTAACCTATATAATAATCTACTATTCATCTCATTTATTTCTCAATCAACACTACTTCAATTAATCAGCATTATTACTCTGTAATTTCCCATTCATAACTCAGATAAATCTGTCCGAACACGACTTTTGGAATCCAGAAAAACGCAGTTCCGTCGCCTCTCGTTCTTTCCCATTTCTTTAACTCCATTTTCTCCACTTCTTCTCGGCAATTATAATAATCGTCTGAAAGGAGGCGCATTGAACTTGGCAATTACCGAACAGAAGAATACTCATTATCGAATCACGGCGTCAATCTCAAATCTTCTTTTCATTCCTTCCCTTCAGCTTTTTAAAGAATGAGATGAAATCGAGCGTTTCAAATTTTCAGAAAACCTTTTGTTCTATTCGTGTCAAAAATTGATACTTTTGGCAGGGGCATTGTTTTTTAAATTAATAATTTCCCAAATTACTAAAATAATAACATATTTTTTTAAAGGATTTTAAAAGATTTTTTATATTTATTTTTAGGAGATATTTACCTGCAAATAATCATTTACATACATATTTTTATGAATTTATGAAATATTTGAATGAACCTTTTGAAAAATAGCCCAAGAATTTCCCTCATCAACTGATAGGTCTGTTTATAAATTAAATTTCATTTTATCAGTATAATTTAAGTATGTTTATTAATAAGTGAGAACATGTTAGCTTTGAAATAGTAGAAAGTTGTATTGTTTGAATTCATCATGTGAATAACAAGAATATATTATATATTTAGAATTTTAAATAATATGTTGTTGAAAATAAAAACAGTGCATCTCCAAAAGGAGTGAAGATGCATGTAAAGAATGTAAAAAGACTCATTATAATGTTTTTCAAGTGTAAAATAAAAACAAATTAAAACCTAACATACTGTTAGTTTTAGTGTTTATAGTAGTGTCAACAATAACACTTTTGGAACCTAAGATTAACCTCATTACGTTTTTTTTTCAAAAAGAAGACAATGGATAATTGCAGTCAATTTTTTTTAATCTTAATGTGTTCAGAATGGCTTAAAACCTCCAAAAAACATTTTAATTTACCTTTCAAAGCTCTAAATTTTAAGTTATTTTCGATTAAAAATAGCTTCTTTTTCTGTCTGAGCTGAAACAGCTTGTGACGTTAAATGTACCTAGCTCTCGATTGTTGCTATCATCCCGCTTTGAAACACTGGAAACAGTGTTATTCTTAAGATTTTTTGGAGGAGTAAAAATACTCCTTGAATTTTTCACTAGGCGTGAAATTCATTGATGAGGGGAGTGAAATAAGGAAATTGCATAATTGCAAATACAGAGACAACTTTTTCATAAAAACGCTTTCTTTTTTATTGGAAAAATGAAATGGAAAAAAATGAGGATGCGATTTTGTTTTCTAACTATTTTAGCATCTGTTAAGTATTAGTAGACAATATTAAACATTATAAATAAAATAATATATTTAACATTAAACATTCTTAATTGCAATATAAATTTAATATTACAAATTTGAGTAGAAAAAATATTATTTTTCAATTTCGATGGGGCGCCATGCATTTTTTAAGCAAAACCTTGATTAAAAATTCAAAGCGTGAAAACACGCCTGGCTAGTTTTGAAAGCGTATTTCCGATTTCCAATGCTTGAAATACGCTCTCAGAGGTGTTAAAAATATCACTGACTGGAAAGACTAAGCTCTAGTTTTTAACAGCCTAGTATTTCGATGAAAACGATGTTTCCCACATTTCCAAGAGACACATGTGACGTCCCATTGTTAGGAGCTTTCTGTATTTAAAATGTCATAATTACCTTAAAAAAAGTTTGTGGGAAAAGACAAGCGTATTTTTGGAATCAGGAGATAATTTTTAATAAATTAAAATTGAATATTTAGAATTTTAAGAGATGCTGCAATTCTCCATTAAAACTACATTGTACAATTTGGTATTTGAAGCAAATTTTTCCTATTTAGTTTAAAATTGAGAATTATGTGTGTATGACATTTAAAAAAAAATTAAATAATAAACCAATATTAAAAATGATCAAAGTAGATCGGAATTATAATATGTAGGGGAATAGGGGCCCTCGATACTACTCCCATCTTTAAAAAAAAATTGCCAAAAGAAAATATTAATTCTAACTCGTTTTTTCTGCTCCATGGGAAAAATTCTACGTTAATAACAGCTCTTTTCATTTTGGTTACAGTTAGCAGGCGCAACGGGTGTGAATTTTAGAGGCCGGCTTCTTAAAATGAGTTCCGCAAGGTGAACTACAATAGTTCTCTCAGACTGCGGCCAAATGGTTTCTAAATTGCTACTTTTGCTTCCAAGGTGATATCATATTCTATCGATGTCCTTTCCCCTGATATATCTTCCGTTATTTCGCTTGGGATCTTTGTCTGATCATATTTCCGTGAGAATTTCGTCTGATAGGTTATTGATTATTTGTGAATTTGTTTTTGATCATCTGTATTGGGGCTCGTTTTAGATTACGTTATGCACGTATGTGCGAATGAAGCTACATGGGGTTACAAAATAACGACTCTACTTTCAATTTCTCCTTAGACGAAACTAATGGTCAAAAGTCTGAAAATTTAAAGAAAGAATTTTTGAAGAGAGGGTAATTTTTAATTAATGAAAGTGAATTAATAAGATATCAAATGTAAACGAAATATAAACTATTTTAATCGTCTGAAGAAAAATAGGTATGATATAGTCTGTCTCATACAATCATCCTTTCATGTTATGCTTTTATGTAAGTTCGATGTGTTTTTTTTGTTTGTTTAATGGTTTTATATTGATGCATTTTTTTAAAGGAACAAAATTTTTCAAAACTAATTTTACCCCCTTTTTCCTCTAAATATTTCTAGTATTTTTATATGTTATTAAAACTGCTTTTTCTCTAAAAAAAACCAAGCTTCTTTCAGGTTTATCAAACTGTTTTTAGGCATTGTATGAATAAATGTATAGTTTGATCTTATAATTTGAATAACTGCATTATTAGGGAGAATCTGCGAATATCATGTTGAAAACTATTTTCTGAACAAAAACGTATTTCACTGTCATACGTTTCTTTTTAGAGACGACAGAAGAAAAGATATGTATTTATATTAACATAATATCTATTCAACCTACATAAAAACTAATATCCGTTGCTATTAGCATCGGAGAAAGAGGGAATAATTGTTCCTTTTTTTCTAGACATAGATCTTTCCACATTACGATTCTGATAGTGATTTGGATCAGGTTTTATTGGATTAATTACTGTTCTAATTTCCGAGTATTCCCGTTTCTCGCATATATTCGGAACTTGATCTGGAAAAGAGTGTTCTGAATAAATGAATTCCTTAATGAAATTTCTCGCTTATTATCTGCGCTCCAGAAAAAAATGGATAAAGATGTCACATCAAGGTCAAAAAACGTGTAAATACGAGTGCCCGAGTCTCCAACCAGAGAGATATGGACTGTGAAGAGGAGATACGAAAGTAGGTTAGCGACATGTTTATTTTTGAATCTTTAAACAACCTTGAAGTTATTTTTTATCAAGAGGAAGAATACTTAAGAAATGATGTAAAATGGTTAAATAATCGAATGGGTTTCCAGCTGTTGCCAATTCGCGTCTGATAAATTGAATGAATTCTGAAAAATCCTGAAGAGTTCGTTGACTTAGAAAAATGTGGAATAATAACATGAAAGAAGGATTTGGCTTATCGGGAACTGATACTAGGGATAAATAGTTCATGCTTGGCTGCCTTGACCTTGTAACTTTCGATTGTCAGGCTTTTGTGTTCTTTTTTTTCTTCTCTTCCTCGGGAACGATTAGCGATTTAAAGAGAAGTGCAAAATAATAACAAGTTGTGTGTTCTTTTGATACACGCCATTGATCTCTGATGATCCGACGCGTTGCCACCACTTCGGGAGAAAGTGGAAATCTCGGGAGAATTTTCGTTTCGGGAAGAGTCTGGAAAAGGAAAATAAACTCGGAAACTTTCAAATGGAGGGATAGTTTTTTTTAATGAAAACGTTTTTCTCGGAATCTTTTCTGGGAATCGTTATTTGTACCGTTTTGTTAGAAATTTTAATGACTTTGCAAAAGTAAAATAAGTTGATTTTGTTGTGGATTAGAGGACTTTTGACAATTTCTTCTCCTCTTCAAATTTATACTCAGGAAACTAATTATGTAGTTTACTTTCTTAACCTTGGTACACGCTTTACATAAATTAATATTACATTAATTATTCAGTAGAGTGGATACATTAAAGAAAAAAAATTAAGTAGTTTTATTATCTAGTGTTAAATAGTAAAGCGAAGCTATGGTAATTTTATTTGGTATTTGCTTACTAATCACGGGAATAAATTTAAGTACCTTCAATAAAAAATTCTTTTTTTTTCATTCCAAATCTTCTCTTTTGCTGTCGTTTCTTTCTTTTTTTTCGTTTTCCCCTTTCCTTTCTCATTCAAATTCCCATCCTCTTTTCCTCTCTTTTATTCTCTTTATTTTCTCTCTTTCCTTATTCTCTTTCTCTTCCCATTAATTTTCTCTGAATTAATATCTTATTATAAAATTTATAACTAAAACAGGTTAAATATACTGGCCAAGGCTAGGAGAAATCTCAGTCCTTTTCTTAGAGGTAAGCACTAAACACTCAACATTGTTATAGGGGTGGATTCACAGAAAACGTCTTTACACTTGCAAATCGTTGTATTGTATAACATAAGAAGTGATTGCGATTCATCCAGAATAAATAAACCATTTTGTGACATTTCTGTTAGTTAACCACCATGGCACTAGTCTTGAAGTTTTTTTTTCGGCAAATTTTAAGATTGTATTAGTATTGGTTTTGGGGTACTGAATTTCCTTGTCGAAAGAGAACCTACTTTCTTAATTTCTGTCGCTTTTTTTCTCGTTTTTCTTCTACGTAGCTAACTCGTTTCAAATAAAAGCCCTATAAAAATTTTAACGGAGAAGCATTATCAGGTAGACCTCTCAACTCTAGCAACAATTTTTATGACAAGTGTGCTTAGAAATATTTTTCTACCTTTAGATTATTTAATGTAGTCAAATCGATTTTAAGTGGCTGTGATTCCAATCATTCAAGGGATTGATTAAAGTAATATGATTTTAATGAATATTTAAACCTACGTTTTGGAAAAGTTTTCTTCACTCAACAAACTCTGGCACTAGTTTTAGAGTTATAAGTTTCGGAAAACTTTCAGATTTCACCAGTGTTGTTTTGTGACACTAGTTTTCACGTTAAAAGAGAACCGAGTTCCATAGTTTGGTCGATTCAAAGGGACTGTCGTTCATAAATCAAAATTCCAAGCTACACAGGGGTCAGAGCGAACGGAATCGAACAAACGAAAAAAAGTACGTGTCAGAGGGCTGCTTGCCGGTGCATGAAAAAACATTCGTTTTTGCAAATGAGACTGGCAGACGACCGTTCGATAGGGTATTGCTGTCAGGAAACGGGTTCGTAATGCAGTAAAAACGTCCCTTTGTTTCTGGACTGACGTCTATGAAATTGTGTCACGGTTTAGAGAGGGTTTTGTTGGTTTTTTGTTGTTGTTATTTGTCAGAGTTTTTTTCGTGTTAAAATGGTCTTTTTCCCTGGAATTAAAGGTGTTTTGAGGAGAATGAATGGTATTGTTTGGGGTGGAAAATGCTAAATTGTGATAGGGTGACGGTATGGCCGGAATGGGGTGTTACTCGTGTCCCTTCTGTGGTTCTGTTAGGTTTATGGGACTCTCCAAACAAAAATGTGGCATAATAAATGCGTATCCGACAAGTGAATATCGATGGGACAGTTAAAGACTGGACTTCAAAAACGAGCTAAGTGCCATAAAGATGTTTTATTGCAATAGGTCATTTGTTGTTTATTTGATTGAAGTGGATTTTTATAAAAATAATAAATATCAGGTATTTGGGGCCATTCAAATATTACGTAAGCACTTTTTTGGTCATTTTTAACCCCCCCTCCCCCCTTGTCAGCAAAGATAAGCAAATCTCAAACCCCCCACCATAATTACGTAAGAAACTGCTGGACCCCCCCCCGAAATTTTGACACCCCTTTTAGTAAGTACTGTTTTTTTCTCCTTGAAAATTAGGTGACCTATACAAGCAGCTGTCCTTTTTGGGTGTAACCTTAAGGGTTCAAAAACGATTCGAAACACTACTTTTCGGGGTTAAAATTTCAAAATGTTTGGGGGTGCATCCCCAGAAAAAGTGCTTATGTCAGATTTCCTAATTCAATTTTTTGTAAAATTAATTTTGATTTAGTTTTGAAATTATTAATGCAAGAAACGAGATTTTCGAAAATGCAGTATCTTACGTAAGCATCACTCATATCCCCCCTCCCTCCTTGTCAGGAAAAATTAGCGAAGAGCAAACCCCCCCTCACCCCTCACCCCTTAGGTTAATATGTAATATTTGAACGGCCCCTTTATGGTTTTAGTGTTAATCCAGTTTATAGATTTTTGCGATTTCTTTTTATTGCGCACCTCCTATTACCTACCCCCTAATAAAATTTCAGGAGAGGAGGTGTGGGAGCACTCCTCCTGAAAATTTACTCTATAGAATAGTGTGCCAACTCAAATTTTTGGATCTTAGGAGATGATATCTAGAGCAGATTGTCAATTTGATTTACTGCTATAAGCAATCTAGTTGGTTCACTTCCTTCTCAGGGTAAAATTTAAAAGAAAAATAAAATAATTACTTTCGTATATTTTTTATTTTATATAAAAGTTTAAAATGCTTTAATGGTTAAACTTGATTTTAAGTTAAACAATTGTTATGTCTCTGCGGACCCCTGACCAAGCCTTCGCGTTCTCCGATTGTGAAACACGAACTTAAACCTTCAAAAATGGGGAGCTTTATTTCAAACAATTTCCAACGAAACGAAAACGTTTCTTTAAAAAATCATTCCACAAGCACCACTATTTCATCCTATTCACGCTTACATTTTCCACCATTTATCCAATAAAACAATGAAAACAAACTCTCCATTCCAATTACTTTACCCAAACAAGACAGATTGGGAATCTAGAATTTGGATTTTCCCTTTTTACCGCCCAAAGAATTTAAATAACACCTCTCATTTTCGCCACAACCCTAAAAATCGTTCACATAATTACGGCCCTCGAACGTTTTTTCGTGGAAATCTTCCCGAAACTTGGGTCCTTTATTCCAATGCAGGTTATTAGGGCTTTGCTCTGTTTAGCATATTCATCTTGTGTGGTCTTTGCAGGGCTATCTGAGTAATAACTGCCATAAGTGCATCGATAACCTGTATTTTTTGCCAGGTGACCTCTGTGTTGCGGCAGGAGCTCTTGGTGCTATTTAAGGAACGTAAGATAGGTGTGTTTCTTTTATGGTATATTCTCAGGTCCTAAGTAAATAAAAGTTTCAATCATGGCACCAATAATTAATGTGATTTCTATATATGTGAGGCGGAAAGCGAAAAGGAACCTCTTGTCGGCGTTCGTCGAAATGGAGTTATTATTTTTTTCTCAATCTTTACAGATTTATGAAGATTTTAAGACCATCATCATCCTTGTAGCTCAAAAAATTTCGAATCGCCAGTAATTAAAAGTTTTAATAGAATAAGTGGATTTCGCGAAAAACGACCTTTAACTTTCAAAATGCTACCCTCTCGTTATTTTACTAAGGAATGATTCCAACGGCTAAAATTCGGTTCTAAAGGGTCCAAGGATCGATAATCGAGAGAAAAAAAATTCGATGGTTTTGACCTTCTTCCGGTTTTTTGGCTTTTTCTCGAAATCAACTTTGCCGACAAGAGGTCCCTTTTCGCTTTCCGCCTCACATATGCAGTGGTCTTCATTTTTTTCATTCTAGGCCAGCTATGTTTGCCATTCTGGTCCAATTACCAAATATATATTACATTAAAATATTCAAATTAGTGTGTAAGATCTTTTTTACTATATCCCAACCCCTTTATTAGAATAATTTGTTTTTATTGTTGATATGAATCAATAGTGTAACACGATATACAATCATAATTTCATTTATCTACTTTGTGTCAAAAATACTTTAAGATAGAGACCATAAACCACATATAAGGAACGGTTTTACAGAAGTATTATATGCCTTTAAAATTACTACAATTCGAAATTTCAAGAATTTGAAAATACTTATGTGTAAAAGAGTTTACATTTTCTTCAAAATAGGTATTTGTTCCCAGTGAGCTATTCAATGCAATCAAAAGCTAGTGTTTATAATAAAAGTTTATTTCTTTAATAAAAGTTTTTAAAAATTTTCATCAAGTGTTTATTTATTCAATTCACGTAGTATGTGAGCATTGAGCAACCTCCTCTTTTACATCCTATTTTTTAAGTTACCCTTCCTCCTCTTATTTTCTCAAACTCGTGGTATTACTCTAAAAACGTACTGACCTAAAATTTGCGCGAAGTCCTCATTTTACAGAAAGCTAAAAAGCTATAAGAAGAAGAGGAAGCACTCGATTTAAGAGCTAGCAAATGTCCCTTAATACCTAACAAGTACAAGCTAAAAAGCTACAAAGTATATAACACTAACGCAAGGTTTAAGTGTTTGATGAAAAACACCTATGAAAATGAAACAGAATTGACAAAAATAATTTCCTTCTATTAAAATCCCTGTGATGATGTATCTTAGTTTATATCTTCGTCAAACTTTTATTTAAAGTTCATACAATAACATACTTCCATGCAATGACCGATGAGAACTTTTATCGTCATTAACTCGGAAACTTCTAGCTTTACATCTTCTTTTAAGAGCACTCTCATCTCTCATTCTTTATCTCTCTCGTCACCAAGGAAACGTTACTCTCGAACTGCTATTAATCTTCAACAGTGACATTTTCCCTCATTTCGTTGCATTTAAAGTATGAACTTCTTTTTTGATTAAAGACTTTTCGTGTGCCGATTACTGGCATGGAATAAGTTCATCTTTGTAGTTGTAGTGGCAATTTATTTTATGAAAAATTTCATTTTTAACAATCATATCATCCATTATATCCCATTATTAGTCGAACAAAAGTTATTTCATAATTTTTGATTGCAATGTTGTTGTAAAGTTGTTTCAAAAACAAAAATGGTTTAAAAAATGAAATTGGGAAATATCATAAATTGCATTTATTTAAATTATAACTTCTGCCTTTTATGTTTTGGATCAGGGGTTCTCAAACTTTTTAACATCGCGACCCACTTTTGAGAAACAAAATCTAACGCGACCCACCGACTTCAGTTATTTATAATTAACTGAACAGAGATAATTATCTCATGCCCCCTCCCCACAGAATTTTAACTTCTCTGACTGGGGGTGTTCACCAACTATTTAGTTACAAGGGTATGAAATAGTTTAATTGTGGTCTAACAATGATCCCTACAGTAAAAAGGGGGGTCTGGGGGTACTCCCCCATAGAAAATTTTAAAATTTGACCCTTAAAAACATGGTTTTAACTTGATTTTTAGCAATATGGGATAACTTACATCAGTTGCATCATTTCCCAAGAAAATTATTAAAATTTGCATTGACCCCCCCAGTGTGGATGGGGAGAAACACTAAATATTTTTTCAAATCTTATTTGAATAATCGACTAGATTTGCATTATCGGCACATTAAAGAGACACACATAGTACGTATTTACATTAATTCCCTTTTCCGTTCCACTCCAAGTAGTGTAGTTTTTCCTCAAACTTTTATTCTTTTTATATAGTATGGTAATTTGATAATTTCAAAAGTTCAACTAATAGTTTGATAATTCAAAAGTCAATAACACCGTTTGTGAAAAATTAAAAATCTCCTCGCGACCCACCAAAAACTGACTGACGACCCACCAGTGGGTCGCGACCCACAGTTTGAGAAACTCTGTTTTGGATAAAAGGATAGTCTTTCATATACTTATCCGTGACAAGCGCGACTTCTAAGGCTATGGGGCTGCAGCCTCTCTTAGAAATAAACACAATTCTTCCAATTTTAGAAAAAATTCCCTCATAATTTCAATTTTAAGTGTATCTAATTACTTTCATGATGAGTGGTAATGATAAAGAATTTATCAGTGCTAATTATTTTTATAAAAACTGTATTAACCCTTTTAATGTTTAAAAACACATAGCAATAGTAACGTTGTGGACCATCAAATCCTAGACGAAAAACCCTGCATTCTAACAAAACTGCCTGGTTTCTATTCATCACCCATAAGACAAACACAATTAAAACACAATCCTTATATAATATACTAGCGCTAAAGCGCTAGACCCGGCGTTGCCCGGGTGCTGTCTACACGGATTAAAAAATTAATATCCTTTTTTAGTTGAAAAATTTGTGCGGGCTTCGCCCGCTCAGCGCACCTGTAAGATATAAAAAACCATGTTTAAAAGAAGTAAAACTCTGCATAAGATTGTTTAGTGTACGCAATTCACAAACAATGCATCCTAAGCATCTATTCATCACATTGCCCTTCGATAACCCGTGAGCAAGTTTTGTGAAATGGAATTATTTTACACTCACAAAGCAAAACATCATAAAATAATTAGCGTCATGAAGAATAAAAAGAGTATCTGATTCAAGGTCTATGATCTGAGTAGGAACAACGAAAATGGAATAAAAATACATAAATCAATCAGTGCATCAATAAGCACTCATAATAAAAAAACGCCTTTCGTTCCCCGCCTTGATGTAAACAAATCACTCCAAGAGGAAGTGAGGTTTTTCGATTCGACCAATGAAATGCCTAAACGATACTCCACGGTTCACGGACCGGGTTTCACGGTTTCCGGGTTTCTATTTTATATATTAAGATGAGTAATAACTAATAAGTATATCTGTTACCGCTAAAGTTGATAATTAGTTAATCTGAAGAATACCTAGGTAAACTTAAGATTAACTGATTTCTGTCGTTAATGTGCGGATTTTTGAGTTTTTCGCATTTTACCTAGGGAATCTACACTATAACGGCCTCTTGATCGTTAAAGTTCAAAATAGTTTGTTTCGTTCAATACTTTCTGTTAAAATTTTGAGGTGCTTACTGCGCCATGCGCTTACCCCTGCGCAGTTGGGTTTCAATACGTAGTTTGTTGTCATATTTGGTGTTTTGATGTCAAATTTAGAGCGTAGCACTGGTAGGTGTCATGTTGAATGTTAAAACAAAATAATACAAGCAAGTAAGTACTGTAAATTTACATGATTAAGTACAGTATATTACTACTAAAACGGGTATTTTGAAACAATTGTGTTGAAGCTCCGACTTCAGAGTGACAGAGATTTCTTTTAACGAAAGCAAATGTCCCAGCTGTTGAAATATCTTTTCAACAAACGTTAATTCAACAATCGCTGGAACCTGGGCAAGGGTTTAACATATGTAATCGATCGCGAATCCTAGCAATAGTTCAGTGCAGGCTGCCAGCCGATTACACCGCGCTTTCATTAAGATTTGCTAGTTTAAGTGCTCATTGAAATACGCTGTCAAATCGAGATCGAAAACCACAATTGATACAAATCTCAGTTGGTACTTTAATTTTCTATTATTATTGTTTTTATATTCTAGTTTTAAAATTGCTATTTCATTACTATTTTTGTGGGATTTGCGTGTTTTGTGTAATATGAAAAAAGTACCGATCCCCCTTTTTTGATTCGTCATTGTTACTGTTTACCCCCAAAACGAGTTTGGTTATAGATAGGGCAGGGGGGTTTGGGGGGGCGGCAGCCCCCCCAACCTCCTTAAACTTTTTATAAAATAAAATAAAATTTTGCACTTTAACGGATCACCCTCGTTAATATGTAAAATAACTGATTACAGGTAGTATGCAGATTAACGAGTGTCTAGTCGGTAGGGTGCAGAATACCTAGGTAATTTCAAGATTACCTAGGTAATCTTAGAAATTGAAAAAAAATTCGCTCTTTAACGGATCACCCTCGTTAATCTGCAAATTACCTAGGTTATCTGTAAATTAACTGATTTCCGGACTTTAACTGTAACATATCTACATCAAAATCTTTTTAAAAAATAAATCGATTAGAATGTTAACATTGTTTTTTCTTCGTAACACAATGTCTGAGTTTTTGAATCATTAATCAGTAGAATAAATATGGTGATAAAAAGTGGAAACAGAAGGTTATGGTTCTATAACCGGTGTATTCGTCCTTCATTTTCATGTCTCTGGGCAACTCAATTAAAATTTCGAATTCCATTTTGAAGGATATTCGCGTTCGCTAACCTCTTTCTAGAATTCCGCTTTAGAAAAATATTTCCATTTTTTCCTCGTTCTCTTTTTGAAGGTCAGCCAAAAGCATATTTAGGCCATTCTAGGCAGCTGATACTACGGGAAGTTTTATCATACATCAACTGTATATGATTTATAGAAATTTTAAAAATGTCTTAACCTGTATCTATTATGAATTTTAATTTAACAACTGTTTCAACGAATTTTGTTGTTAGGTATATGACGGAATATTTAAATAGTTCTTTTACTTAGTTTAGAGACTTGTAAGGGAAGGATTTCAAACTTTTAATTTTTAATGTATAATAAATATCATTAGACTTCTTTTTCAATTTAAGTTGTTCTCATATTGAAAATAGGGGGAAATAAGCGAGTTTATCTTTGGTTTAATAGTTAAGGTTAACATTTTCATGATAAAAAGTTTAATAGGTTTGTTAAGGTACTGCTTAACCAACGATGGTAAAAGGGTCACGTGATTTTGACATACTCGGAGGGGAGAAAGGAAGAAGCTGAGGGGCAAATGATCGAAAGATGAAGATACATTTACTCCCTCTAACCTTAGTTATACCCTATATAAACATAAAAAATTAGTATATTTTAAATAAAATAAAAAATACTAAAGGAAAAAGTCACGTGACCCTTTTACTATCTTCGAAGCAGTAAAGACTTATTGACTTTAATTTTACTTATTAATAGATATTTTCGGTTTGTGCTTTATTTTAATTATACTGATTTACTATTTTAAGTAATATTAAAATTTTTAGGGAACTTATTTTTTAAAAACAATACTTTATGCTCTTATTAGAATTTTTCATAATTCATTAAAATATATATGTAGATTCACCCTAATTATTTTGAATTGACCCATAACTCTAAAAGTGTTTTCATAAAATTTTCTATGAACTATTTCAAAAAATCATTTTTATAATTTTTTTACGTTTGAAAGGTTATTCAATTTTTTGTAGGAACTCTTTATTATAACACGGAAATTAAGGAAATGTTAATAAATTTAAATATTTTTAACTAAATGTTTATCTTAAAGTTATATTCCAATTATCTTAAGATCCTTTGTTTCTTCAATAATCAGTTAAAATAGAAAATTTATTACATTTAAGCAAGTATTAATAAAATTGAAGGAATTTTACCATTTAGCTTATAGTTAAAATAATAATAATAACAACAACAACAATAATAATAATATTTTTTTTTTCAAATAATAATAATTTTATTTTCAATTCATAGATGGTACCTAAAAGCTGAAAGAAAAATATATGAGTAATCTGGGGTTTAAGAACTCATTTAGATGACCAAAAAAATAAACCTTAAAAATTAATTAATATAAAGAACTTTACTAAAGAATTTTTCATAATTTTTGTGTTACACTTAAAACAAAGCGAATTGTGAAATTGTGATCTCGTAAGTCCTTTTTAAAATTTATGATCCACATTTCTACAAACAAACGTTAGTAAAATTTTTCTCTAAATTTTATATTTGAATAAATACAATTCTAATCCAATTAAATGACTCATACTCTGACGTCATATTTGAACAAAGGAGACCTATATTCTGCCAATCGAATATTACAGTAATCCATCATACGAACATTAAAGCTCCATTTTTAGTGGTATGACATTAGAGCAACACAATAGCTAAAGAACTCGTAAATTTTTTATGGTATTCATATTGAAACCGTTATGTATCGAGACTGAAAATAAATTATGGTCGGATCCCAGAAAAATAAATTTTGGACATTTTCCTTTTTTTGCAGAATAACATCCCCTATTCTATATCGGGAATGCTTCCGCCCCATAAATCAGATTCTGAACTATTGTTACAGGAAGAGAATTGGAGATCACGCATTTCCGAAAAAGTATTGCGATAAATTAAAATAATACAGATATTTTATTTTTATACTTTTATTTTTTAGGCCGTTTCATTTAACGCAGTCAGGTTTTAAATGTGTGTTCTAATGTATTTTTTTAATTTACCTCATCCCAATTACCAGAAATATTAATTAACACACCACCTCGTTTTCAGGAATAATAACATTGCGTAAATAATTACGCAAAGTACTCTTTTTTTCTACCAGATTTTAAGAATTTAATTTGACTCTAGCAGGAGGAGGCAAGTATCTTTATATGAATATTAGTTTCTCTCAATCAGTTCTACATTTCTAAATTAGTTTGTGGTTTTGTAGTATTTAATCCATTTTATAAAACTTATATGCAAACACAAACTTAAAAATATTCAGTGCATTTTCCCAGGGTCCCCTTTTCAGAAAAGCCCCCAAAACAGTTCAAACACTGAAAAAATTTAAGACAGTGTAAAATAAATTTAATACTTACTAATTATTTTAAAATTAATATTTTAATTAAGCTCATAATGATTAGTCAAATATACTTAAATTTTATGTTGAGACATGTGGGGGACCTAAAATGGGTCTGTTGCTCTACCCCCATCCGAACTTGGAAGTCAGTTCTTATGTGAGTATGGCTATTACAGTCTTATTGCTCTAACATTTTTCACTTTGTAACATACCAATTAATATGAATTATTTCAACTTCATAGCCCACAATCATTTTTGTGTGCATACTATTTCCTCCTTACCTGGTTTGATCAGTTAGTCAAACAACTTTTGGAATAAATCCATTCCTTTATAGTATCTCTCACCCCTATATCTTTTCCTATTAATCATCGTAAATTTGCCAGGGGGAACCCTGTGATCTGCATTATGCCTGTATTCGGAAAACGGATATCCTACCTGAAATAAAGGGAAATAAAATATAGAGAAATTGAATCTCTTTTTCGGCGGGCCATAAATTTACCACTATATCAGCTTGTATAACCTGTGTTATGGATATCTATCTACCATCCAGGAAACAATATATCACGTTCTGTAATGTTAATAACATCCTTCATAACCATTGAACCAGAACGCCTTACTTTAGATTCTAATTCAGAAAAAGAGAGAAATATTCTCCGTCAATTTCCGTTTTTCATTCTTTCTACAGCAAGAGCAAAACTGTAAGAACACCAACACCTTTTTTTTCTTCTCTCACATACCTTCGTTCCATGCCTTACCCCGCCCATCCCATTCTTAGGTGGGCGGTAAATATGTGTGTTTCGAAGCTATGTGTTTTTATTGGCAGATAAATATCAGATGACGAACTAAATCGCTTTCACTCTCTGGGTTTTTATTTTTGTTTTTCCTTACGTGGCAACACAAAAGAGAGAGAGAGAAAACAAAATGGTGGCTTTCACCATTACGATCTCTTTTGTGCTGATTCGCACTGTCTGTATTGTTGAAGTCTAAAAGAGAGAAGAAAGTAAATAAAAATAAATATAATAACTCACAAATAAATAGATAACGCTACACTCAGTCAGCGTTCGCATATAATGCAGCTAATGATACCTTATATACGGTTTTCTTCTTCTTCGGTTCCTTTTTATTTTCTGTTCCTAAATTGTTTTGACTTGGCGATCTAGCAAACGATAATCTACATTTCGGAACGCTTTTTAAAGAACGTCGAATTTTTTATTGTTATTATTATTATTAAATTGGTCAAACACCAAATGAATTATGCATTCGGGTATGGTTGAGGGTTAAATTGAAATACCGCCATCCCCCCCAGTAAAGTGTTTTAGAAAACAGTGGCGCGCTATGTGGAAGACAGGGAATACTTAAAACATTCTTGCTCTCTTCTCAGTGACATTTTGGTGATATACGATGGCATTGAAACGGGCGAAATTCTTGCCATAAATGGATTCTGCCTTGTTATTGATTGTTGTGTAAGTTATTGGATTTAACCATAGAAGCCATTTATCAAGTTTATGATATATTTTGACGTTCCTCCTTCAAGAAAGACTCAGGGAGAATGTATTATGGAACTTTCCTGAAGAGGAAGAAACGTTTCAATAATGGCCGAATATTTCATTTTGGGCATTAAATAAAACTGTTTATGTAGTATCTGAACAACTGAAGATAGGCTGTGCAAAAATGATAAAAAATTTGAAAACAATGTTTTAAAACTGACAACAATTGTTTCGAGGATGCAAGATCCCTTCGTCAGCGTTACTAGAGCATGTCCTCATTATCCCGAACTTTGATATATCGAAATAGTATTTCCCTCCCTTGATTAAAGTATATTCTCTATTTCTCTTTGTTATCACAAAGACTATAAGGGGAAAACGGGACAGTTTTGTACAAGGGGCACGTTGATACACTTTAAATAGTATCTCATAAATTATCAAGGTTATTTACACTGTAAAAAAACTGTAGAAAAACAGAAATTTTCAAAAACAATGACTTTATGTTTACAGAGATATTCTGTCATGTAACATTCCCACCGCACTTCTACTTATTTTATGTAAAATAACAGCTTTTATCTAATTTTTTAGCTTATCTGTACTTAAACAGAAACTTACTGCATCGAAAACGAATACAGCTATTGGCAACATTATACTGAATCTTCGTTGGTTCAGTGGTAGCGTGCGTGCTTAGCATGCGGTAGGTCGTGGGTTCTATCCCCGGATATTAATTAATTAAAATTAGAAAAAACTCTTCTAAAATAAGTGCATGCGCACAAGCAGAAAATTATTGAGAGGCAACAGAAAAATCTGTAGCTCACTTGACAGAAAGTTTCTTTTTACAGCATTTACCTGTAGGTAACAGCTTTTTTCTGTTTACAGGATTTTTCGGCCTACAGAAATTTTCTGGCAACTTTTGCTGCCAGAAATTTTCTGTTTTTTTGCAGGATTATTTTTTACAGTGTAGGTCGTGTTTTTATGAAAAGTTGCCTTTATATGTCTAAGCAATACACATGATACCGTTAAGCTCTGTAATAAATCTATAAGTTTTAGTGAAGGAAACTAATTTTTTTCGTCAAAATTTTCCAAATGTAAATTTCTAAGTAAAAGGCAAAATCTTCCTGGAGCTCTTCCACTTGGAATACAGAGATCCGTAAGAACTAAAAACAAGTTTATCCTTGTTGCCAATAAGCGGTATCCTTAAATTTTAAATAACCTTTGAAATTTTTTTAAATGAATGTTTTTGTTCAAAAACAACAAATGGGGCAAATTGATACACTTGGATGTTAAGTACTTTGATACACTCGTGTGGAACATTGATACACATAAAAGTTCCCATATTTTGCGTTGGGAGATACATATCTCAGAATTTTTTTCAAATCAGTCAATAAATTAAGGATATTACAATTAAGGATATTTATATCAATTTTTGAGTTTTTGGGTTTAAATGTGTGGGATTGGAAACTGCTTGCATTCTAGCTTTGTGTATTTATAAACTTCTGAAAGAAAATGCAGTTGATAAATAAATGACCAAACGATGGAATCAGGGACTCTGAAACATCTGAGAACTTACGTTATCAATTACTACTTTTGAGCAATTTGATTACTGTATCAAAATACCCCATGTAATGTATTCAATTACCCCACTGGTGGGGAACATAGATAAATATAAGTCATAAAAAACATTTTCTTTACATTTCTGTTAATCCTAGAAGTGTTTAGAAATTCGTTGAACAATAGACAATAACGCGGTTTCTGCCACAAGTTAAGTAGAACTATTAAAGTTATGTTTGAAATTTCTTTGCAGTTATTAAGTCTTAAAAAAATGAATTACAATGATTGAGAATGTAGTACTAAGCTAGCATTGTCTATTCTGCATTCATATATCAATATAATAAGGATTAAAATCGATAATTTTAAATTGAACACTCAATTAATTACAGTGCGGCAATTTCAAAAATTATTTCTCATAGAAAAAGATTAAAAGATAAACAGAAACGCGCACACAGCAACAATGCTATTGATTAGTTTAATAGATTATTTGTACATTTCTCATAGTACTTTTTCGTGTTCTTCAAAAAATATCTTAATTTGGTTATTTTTCTATTGTGATAAAAACCTTATAAAGAGATTATCCTAGTTCTTACATAATGACATAAAGTAGTTATGCCTCAAGGCCATTTAATCAAAGGAAAGGCAACCTAGTTAGAGAGTGAGCTTTTTCTTTCTTTCTTAATGTCCTGATTTCTTTTTCCTCAATCATATTCTGAGCAAGTCTTAGGGTTTCGAGAATTATTATATTTGAAAATAATGAGTAGCTTGTGTTGCATAAATTTTAATTATTATTTCGAAGATTTTGTAGTTTTCCAAAATGTTCACTAATTGATATTATATTTTGAATAAGATATTTTTTCTAACAGTCAGTGAAACCAGTTAAGTAAGATTTCATGATTTTTTCTAATAATTATTGGTATAATTTAATATTGATGAGTTGTACTTACCCCTGACACTCTTGACAATTTCGAGTCTATTCTTCTAAATATGAATATCATTATGCACAAAGTTTCTCATCATCAACTGAAGATGTGATCTTTTTATTTTCATCTCATTATATATAAGGTATGTTTTAATAAAAATATGCGAGTTTCAATTTTATTTACCTTTTGTTCAATTCCTAATACGAAAATTAAGCTTTGTGAACAATCCTTAAGAAACATGTGGATATCTATATGATTTTTAGAACTTTATGCAAGCATAATATACACAAAAATACTTCTTTGTATTTATTTGCAAAATTTTGACCCCTTAAAGAAATTATGCGCTATGTAACATAGGTCTTGGGTAATTTTATATTAAAGATCAAATAAATTAATCTTGTTTCCCAATCAATTATTATTGCTTCCAATCTTCAAACAGAATACATCTCTTTTTTACAATAAAACTGCAATTTCTCCCTCCAACATAGAGAAACTAATTTATTATGTATTGATTTCTATAATAACTTTCATAAAAGGTGTATTGATTTCTAAAATCTTTTTTTTTCGGTTTCAGTCTGTTGATAACTTCGATCTCTCATTAGCCATGAGTGGAAATGGACAAGATAGCGGGGAAAGCTACTCTGACCACGTGAGTCTTAAATTTTTACCATAATTTATTGTTTTGAAACTATTGCAGTTTATTATTGGTTGGAAAATTAGCTTGTGTTCAGTTTTCCATTTTTAATCCATGACCATATTTAAAGTGTGTTATGTAACGGACATGTAAGTTATTTAAAAAGTAAAGGAACTGATAAAACTGCAAACAAATTAGAAAAAGTCAATAAAAGGAATTATAGCTTTGAATGTAAAAGGTTGTGGTATATAGTTTGGTAATTAAACACGACTGGACAAGATTTTGAAGCTTAATTTTTTGCCGTTGTTAAGTCTGTTTTTGTTCCAAAGATTCTTGTTGAAATTATTTCATTTTATTGAAAAACTTAATACTTATTAATAAAATAAGTTTTCTAACAACATTTGTTTTAAACTGAATGCACGGAATTTAAATATATATATATATATATATATATATATATATATATATATATATATATATATATATGTAATTAAAAGAAAAAAATTGTACTAAAAAATTTGCTCGCTATCGCTCACCAACCCCCGGGAACTGCTGACACAGTTCCCCTAAGATTGCTTCGCAATCTTGCTCGCTTCGCTGGATAAGCGGTTACTAACTTCGTTAGTCTAGAAAGCAATTGGAAGGGGGCTATTAATGAGAATAAACATATCTGTTGATGAGAAAGTAATTTAAAAACATATGAGTGGTGAAGCACTAATTGAATTGTCTTTTCATCTCATCACGACCCATTGTGTGTACCTTAAATACTTTGTTGGGGGTCACAGATTGGTATCATCCACTTATTGTAGCGTAAGACAGATAAGTATCACTTATTTCTTAAAGATTGAAATTTAAGATTGAATTTTTTAACAAACTTTACCAATCGCTTATAAAAATGAATGCCCCATTTTCAAGCCTAAAACAGTTCAATACGCACTAATGTTACCATTAAAATATATTAAAGTAGTAACATTTATTTCCTCTTAGCATAATTGAACAGCTAATATAATTAGATTGGTATTGGTATGGTAGGGACATTTGCTGACCACTTATTAGTCGCTTTGTCCTCTTCTTCCCTTGCCTTCGAAATTTCCATCTATATCCTGCTTTTTCTTTTAATTAAGAACTTAATTTATATCACTATCTAGTTTCTGATTTTTAAAACTGTTTTCTCTTTTAGACCTTATCCTTGTTTTTCATTCATAGATTTCACCCAGAAATGTTCCCATGGCCTGCAGTCCCTTCCTTGAACTTAACGCCTTTTTTCTAAGTTCATTGATTTTCAGATCAGCCCCAATCTCCAATCTTTTCTTTAAGTTTCGTCTCTGATGAGAATACTTTCCACATATTATAAGAACATGCTCTATCGTCTCATCTACGTGGCACGCAGAACACAGGGGAGATTCAGTTAAATTAAATCTAAATAATAAACTATTTGTAGGTAACATTTTAGTAAAAAATCGGGCTATTAAAACGTCCATTTCTCTGTTTTTGCTCCATTTAAATTGAACCGGTTCATTTAGGAAATTAAACTCAGGGTTGTATTTTGACAGTGACAATTCTTTTGTTTTTTGTTCAGTGTAATACGATTTGGGATATTTAATTACATCCGTTGGGGAGATCCACTTTAATATTGCTGCTTTGTCATCTGCTTTCGCTGCCAGCCTATCTACTTCTTCATTTTCTTTTATTCCTACATGACTGTGTGTCCATGTAAAGATTATCTTATCCATGTAAAGATTATTACAATCAATTTGTTTACAAAATAAGTGCATTGTTTTGATTTAATTTTTTCCGTTTTCAATATAATTAGATTGAAAACGGAAAAAATTAAATCAAAACAATGCACTTATTTTGTAAACAAATTGATTGTTGCCAACCAAAGAAAAGAAATACTGCTGGGCGTTACGTAAGGGAATTATACAGGATGTTCCATAAATGTTGGGTCACGCTTCTAAGGGGGATAGAAGACACCTAGACGAGTCAGAATCTCACAGGATTCGGGGGTCCCCATGGAGGTAAAAAATGGAGCGACAACCCCAAAAAATTATTGAAAAATTAAATTTGCAGAAAAACTACTATTGGTAAAAATTTAATTGTGAAACTTAAGACTTAAGGGTTTCAAGCTATGATATTTTAGATTATCAAATCAAAAGAAAGGATTTCGAAATACAAAATAAAGTTTTGAAATAGTTTTCACCTTTTTTGTGGTTTTTTAACTTTTTCTTAATAAAACAAATTTTAAAATGAAAACGTTTGAGATAATTTTAAAGATCATATTAAACTACAAAATTTGAGATCATAATTAAATTTTTACCAATAGTATTTCTTCTACAGATTTAATTTTTCAATAATTTTTTGGGGGTGTCGCTCCATTTTAACTCAATGGGATTTGGTGTGGAACCCCCAAATCCTATGTGATTCTGACTCGTCTAGGTGTCTACTATACCCCCAAGAAGTGTGAAACAACAATTATGGGACACCGTGCTTAATAATTATAAAGATATTTGCCGAATTTTACGAAATGAAACTATTTGTTTTGGTTATATGTGAACACTGAAATAAAGTTGCTTTTTTAATAGTGCAATCCTTCCTAATATTGTGACCATGTCATCTCTCAGATTACCATTTAATAAGACTCTTGAACAATCCCTATAAATTTACCCATAAATTCCCTCATGATAACTGTCCATTTGTTACAATCGTGTACATACAAAATTCATATTGCCCTGGGGCTAAAGCTCCGACCAAATCACATACTTCTGAAACCATTACAGGGTAGAGATATGATGCCAAAATGAATTCTGGAAAAGCTTCTGTAGTCATTTTTCAAAAGTCGATTTGAATGCTAAGTTCTCTTCCGCGTTGCCTGAGATGAACCGAAGCAAAAATCACCATTCCGTGACGTCATTAGGAGAATGGAGGCATTATGCGAACTCGTGCTTTTGTTTTTAACGATGAGAAAAATTATCGTTTTTCATCATAGCGAAATTTCTTGTTTGTTCTCTTAAGAACCTTCTAAATATGAGGAAATTACGTAAAAGGTAATGTATTTTTGTTAATATGATTGTTTTTTGGTTTGAATAATAAAACTATACTTTCGTCAAAAATTAAAAATTTTAATATGTTTCTTTATTCTTCATTTGTTGTTTTAGACAAGTTGTCTATTTGATAATAGAATTGCTTGGCTTAAAACTGTTGAACAAGAGAGAATTAAAATTTCAACTTACTGTAACTTATGTTTCTGTATGGTAGATTTCTTCAATATTTTTCATGGGACATTTTCACCAGATAAGCCATGAGACTGAGTAACGTTTGATTATTGATTCCTTTTGTTGCACAGATTGAAATTTCAATAAACTTGAGGACATTTGAACTATGACCACAAAATAGAGCCAAAAGGATAGTTAATTCAGCCACCTCAATTTTAAAAGAGCGGACACATTACAAATTGAAGTAACATTGTACTATTATAGAATTTTTTTAGATCTTCAGTTTTACTGGATTATAGTACAAACTTTCACATTCAAATAAACGGTTTCTAAGCATTTAGAAGTATTGTGCATTATTAAGGATAGGAATTAATCACTTTTTAGGACTCTTATTAGTTACGGAGCTTTTTTGATGAAAATTCACGTTGAGCTCTTTTCAAGGAAATATTTTATGGAAGAAAACTTCTTTGTGAGCGCCGTTCAGATAATGATTTTGAAAATTTTCGCAAACAGTTTGCTATTAAAACGGTCAAATGAATCCAGAGATTTAAATCCTCTTTACCCTCATCCTTATTGATCTGACCTTTTATGCACTTACCGATTTCATTCAAAAGTCTAAACTTCCACTATGTACTCCAAACGATATCCAACAACCCCCACATCCGCATCGTTTGCACTCCCGCATTCCGTCGCACGCAAACAAGAACACCCCTCTCCGAACGTTCGATTCGAATTAAAACCGTTCGAATAAGAGACGGAAGAGGTTCTGTTCGAAGATTTTCTTAATGACGGCGGAATTCCACCCATTAATTGGAATGTCGGGTAATGAAGGCCCAGAAATCTGGACGGTCGAATCCATTCGAAGGTGTTATTAGGAGGGAGGAGGGAAGAACCCCCTCAGGGGGTGCATTCGTTAAAATTGGAAAAGAGGGGAATGTCTTTAATTGCGGAATGGACTGAAATTGGAATTGAAATGAATTATTGCACTAAGAATGTCTCCTGCGTCGGAAAATTCTATTTTCTCTACGTCGGGCACATGCTAATACTTTTCCGGAAGGTTTGGCCTTTGAGGAGTAGTTTTATTGCTTGACTTTTGCGTGTATGCGCAGTTTGTTTGATGTGTAAGTTCTGAGCATCAATACTCTGCGCCTTGGGAAATGATACTTAGGGAGCAGGAAATGTTTCACTTTAAGTTCTTTTCGGAGATTAGAACTTTTGGCGGAGAGTTTTGGAAAACTACGCTAATTCTTATTGTCAATAATGATACGTTGTGCTTTTAAAACATTTAGTTTTACTTCCAGTACATAGTATTGATAACTGCTCCGTCTTTAAAGATCAATGTACCTGACTTTAAGTAATTTATAAAACAATGTGGTTTAAAATAGTGGTCGTGGCTTCGCCATTTTTAGTTCGTTAGACTTTGGTTGAAAAAGAAAATTGAAAAATTTGGTTAGAAAATTATAAGTTGAAATTGACTACAATATTGCATTTGTATCACTACGGAATTACTTATTAGAAACGAACTCTTTAACAAACACATTTTATTACCAAAACTGATGAAAAGTAGTAGGCTGACCTATAACACACGTCTTCTCAAGCTTTTTAAATATTAATTTACAAGAGTGAGTTAAATTTTTTAAAAGAAAAAACTTATGCTATATTATTTAAATTTAATTTAAATTCACCAATTTAAAATATTAAATTCTCAAGCATATTTACATTACCAACATCTTTAGGCACTCATTTGAGAAAAAATTAGTTTTAAGAAAAATTTCAATAAGTTCCAAAAACATTTGTCTGTTCATGAACTAATGTTTTCATGAACTACAAAATAAATTATAAACTCAGTTTACATGTTTCATTTTATCTTCAGACAAGATTCCTCGCAACATCTTGAACAAAAATATTGTAGAGTTCTTTTTCCTATGGAAACTGGGTCTTATATACTTAAAGAAGAAAAATGTTCGGAAAGCTCCAAGAAAGTTTAAAATCTATGCATAGTTTTCTACTTTTTGAAAGACGCTTCAAAAGTTGTTATTTTGCTGCTGAAGTTTGTGTATCAAACTGATTTTTTCTCTGAGATTTGTTTCGAGTATATAAGCGAAATACTTTTGTCGTCGTGAAACTCAAAAGGGGTTCTGTTAAAGTTAAATCATGAAACATCTGAACATTTCTTCTTATGTCTCTGTATTAACTTGTTTTTCAATATACCCCGTGCGTTTTCAACTCTGAAAAGCTCAATTACATGTCAGTAAGTAAATGTTTTTTTTGCTTCACAAAAAGTTGCTTTTTTCCAGTGGGCTCGTTGATTGATGTTCTTTTCTATCTGACTTTACAAGCTGAAATTCAACTTACTAGTATTGAATTTGTGTACCTTATTTCTTCTTATATATAATTTCATGTAATTGTATGTATTAAACTCATTCCTTTGAATATTTCAATTAAATACACCTACCGACTTGCTATCGGTTGTCCAAAAATTAAAAAAAAATTATTTTCGGAAGAAAGAAAAAATATAGCTGTTTATATTAGTAAGAAGTTAATACAAACATTTTATTTCATCTAAGTTTATTTTCTAAATGGGAATTTAAACTAGTCAGCGAGACCTTATCCTAGGACCAACTTAGAGTTAGTAAAAATAGCAGTTCTCCGAACAAGCGTTTTCAAAACATTACCTTGTCTTGTCATTAAATATAAAATCATCACCTGTACGAACTGGAACCATCAAAATCACAATATAGAATTAGTGTAGTTTATTTCTTCTTATACTCTTGATTCAATTGCGCGTATGGAGATCGTTTTATTTAGAATAGTATTTCAGTTCAGCTATTAAATGGAGTTGTTTTAGCAATCGGTGCCGGTCGAGCCTATTTAATTTCAGATTCCGTCCTAACGACGTGTTTAACCAAATGGAAAGAGAAACATTCGGACACGACTATATAACAGCACTCTACACAAGCGATCGTTTCTTAAACAGAGATCTGGGAGTATTAAATAGAAGGGCGATAGGGGGAAAAGATAAACTAAGAACGATCCCACTGCTTGAAACGGAGAACCATTAAAATTAACACTGTTTAATTTGCATGGCCACGTTCTTTAAGTAACCAATGAGAGTCCGTTTTTCCGATTCCGTGTATGAATTACAAATGCTTGGAAGGGAGCTAGCTCATTACAGATTCCCGTTAAATTCGTCTTTTTATGCGCCCCGCGGAGCAAATTGTACGTATTAATGAGCTAATAGAAGACAAATTAATTGCAAGCGCGTATATTTTTTCTCTTTTACCCATGTTGGTATTTTATTTATCCGGCAACGAAGTAAACAATGAGCTCCAATTGACGTGTATTTAGCCTAATTGGATTTTCATTCCGATGTTTCGAGATAAAATTTTTAATTTCTGCGAAAACTTGTCTTTCGTGATTAGAGGGAGTGCGCATAATATTTTTTATTCCCTTTCAAAACGAACTTCCCCCCTCTTTCCGAAAACTAACGTTTAATTACGATTCATAAATTTAATGGCGGGTTCTCGGAAAACTTTAAAAGATTCCTTCTTTGCAGACGATATATTTATATATTTCCCCTTCTTTCTCTTCTTTCAAAAAGGACTTCCTTTGCTGTAATTGGCTGATTAAAATGTTTCGTTTGCTACTTCCATTCGCGAATACGGTCTCAGTTAATTAATTATGGTGATTAGTTTTAATTGAGGTACTAAAACTCGTTCCAGTTTTAAATATTGACTGCATCGCAATATAATTAGGGAGAATGAAATAATTAGCTTGCCGCTTCGGTTTTTTTTTCTAAAATCTTCTTTATTTCCATCCTAAATTAATGTTTTGGTATTAATTTTGATTTATTATAATGAGTTGTAGTTAAAGTCTTTTGTTTATAAGTGCGTTTTGAAAATTAACAGAGCAAATGAATTTATCAAGGAATAAATACAATTATAAAAAAGGCATTATTTATTTCAAAATGCGTTTCAATACGCTTAGAATACATATCGCTATTGAATTGAGTCGAGGAAGAAATAATAGTTAAATTTCAAGTGAATTTGCTGTAATAGAGTTGTACAAAAATATTGATCAATAAGTATCAACTAAAATTTGATTGCATTTTAAGTATGTTATACTTTTGCATTAAATTATACTTTCCAAATTATCTTAAAGTGTTCATGTTGTTCATAAGTGAACTAATATTAAATAAAAGTTTCAATGGTCTCTTAAAAACAGTCATGGTGAAAATTGCTACTAATTTATGAAACTTTTTATTGATATTTCTGTTACGAATAAACTCTAGGGTGGTAAACAAAACGTTTTTTTAGGTACACAAAAGATCACGTCAATTTCATCCTCCTAAACACTTATAGCCTTCGGGTTTCTCTCAACCCACACCAGAGTTTAAGGTATCCGCCTACCCCTAAAATGACGATTTTCGACTTTTTCGTTGAAAATTTGGTTCTTACATTTTCAAGTAGTTTAGACTTTTATCTTTCTAAAACTGTTTTCATTTTACTTTTAGGTGAATTAGAAAAGAAATTACAGCATTTTTTAAAACAGATAGTCGTTTGCGATCGTATACAAATATAAACTTTAAAGCTAATTTTCTCAGAACTAAATTTTGCATAAAAACCCTCCACTATTTATATGATTACTAAAAAACTATCAGATATATTCACTCCAAATTTTTAACAGTATATTAATCATATTGTTATTAACCAGATGCACTACAGATTTTTATGTAAGTTTATATTTTTTATTTTTATTGACATTTTTTTGTTAAATGGTAGTAGAAATTTTGAAATTTTTCCCTTACCTTTACATTTAAAACAATTACTTTAAAACAATTTCTTTTCAAAATATGTCTTAGAAAATAGTCCATTCTGAAGATAAAAATTATACGATACTTGTGTCCAAAGGAAATTTATGTAGGGGTAATAGTTTTTGGGCAAGAGTGAGAGGGGTTTTATAAAAATTCACTTAACTTTTACACTAATTACCCCATATTTTAGAAAATATTATAATTAATTTAGTTTTTTTAGCATTGATCAATGTTTTGATGTACATTTAAACTAAAATTTAAAAAAATAATTTTTGTAAATCAAGTATTTAAAAAAATGGTCTCAAAGGTAGGCGGATACCTTAATAGAGAGAAAACATTCCTTTCGCATAGAAGCTAAAATGGAGAAAAAAATCTTAAGCAAAATGTTAAAATTACCAATTGGTTAGCAATAACTCAAATAACAAAATCAATACTATTAAATATTTTCGTTACAATTACTTTACTAGTTCAAGTATTCATGTTCTTCAAAGGTTTATAACGTTCTGTTTTTTCTATCACATTTTTTTCGAAAATGGTCCAATATACGAGGGTTGTTTTTTAATTAACTTCCGTTTTTCTGCTGAAAAGAAAGTATTAGGAATTTCAAAATAATTTTGGTACAGGTAGTTAGATACATCTTTCAGGTTCAATTTGCCACTTTACTGAATAAAATCGGACATTTTTTCTATTTTTTATCGATTTTACAAGCGCGCTCCTCGAACTATTTTCCCGCCAACCCATAGAGAATTTCGGCTTTTTTTCTCCCCTCGCTCCGTCCGCGATCACCTGCCCTATGTTAATGTCTGGTCGCAGACGGAGCGAGCGGAGAGAAAACGCGAAATTCTCTATGGGTTGGCGGGAAAATAGTTCGAGGAGCGCGCTTGTAAAATCGATAAAAAATAGAAAAAATGTCCGATTTTATTCAGTAAAGTGGCAAATTGAACCTGAAAGATGTATCTAACTACCTGTACCAAAATTATTTTGAAATTTCAAATACTTTCTTTTCAGCAGAAAAACGGAAGTTAATTAAAAAACAACCCTCGTATTTTAGCATTCGTAGATGTTTCATTTGCATTTGTGTGAAAAACACCATTGGAATATCTGACACACACATCAATATATAAATTAATTTGTCTTTAAAAATATTCCATTGGGTGAGTATATTTCTTCACCATATTATAAAGCAATCTCTTTTACAAATGTATTTTGAATCAGTGCGGATGTCATTTGATTCTGCTGATAGAAAATTTCAAGAAAGAAACTATAAAATGACAAGGTAAAAGCATAATTACAATACAGAATTAAATTTATTACCATGTGTACTATCTACTAAAAATTAAATAGGCATGTCACCAATAAATTCGGATGACATCTCTGAAAAAAAGATCATTGCATAACAGGATACATTACTAAATTTTAATAAAATATTAAAGCCATATAAATTCTTTTGATAGATGTGATTTATTGCTTTTTTCATCGCGTGTTTCTCCAGATACGGTCAGCGAACAGCTTTTTTTATAATGAAAGGGATAAAAATAGATATGGAATCAACTTTATTGAAATAGCTGCAGCACGCCCAACTTGTTTTATTATCTTTTCGTTCGTTGTGGAATTTAATAATAATAATTAAGAGTTCCATTTGTTGAGAGGTATATTTTTAAAATGTAGGTTGGAGGAACCGTTTTCATGTATGCTCTGTTAAATTTCATTTTATTAATGGTATTCACAATTGATTTCAGACATTTCAATTTGTAGATTAAGCATAATGTCAGTTAATGAGAAAGTTATTTTTACTTAATCATAGATTAATATTTATTAATAGTTTTCCAAATTAGTTTTTCTGAATTTCACTGTTTCTCATGTGCTGTTTTGAATCAAAAAGGAGCGATTCACATAGTATTCTAATTTTTTTTTAATTTTCGAATATTGTTGTATCAAGAGTTTGAAAAACAATTTATTACTTTTTCTATAAACTAAAATGATTACTCTTTTTCAATTTGAATAGGTAAACAGCCTGAAAAACAAATAATCCAGAAGGATTGTAAGCATTTGTTGTAGTACTTAAAAAAAATATTTTTTATTAACTAAAAATATTCTGGTTGTCTGCTTTGATTTAAATTTCCGTTACCCTACCTTTTAAAAATCACCGGAAAATGTAAAACTCCAAATAACAGAAATAATAAGAATAAATTACCATTAACATCACGGAATGCATTGTCATAAGTTAATTTGCAATATTTCCGTTTGGTGCCTATAACAGCTATAACAACGTAACATATAACATACAGAATTGTACACAATATTCACCAAATTTTTAAAAACGTCAGTCATGCAGTATGAATACCAAAAGAGACAAGTCTATCCCACAAGCTTGCTGTCTCTTGTCAACTTTCAGAAGGGACTAAAGTTATCACAGAGGAGTTTTACATGTCATCCTCCCCCCTATCAGAGAGGATCTAATTGCTGCTGCCTCGAAAACTTTTATAATTCTCTCCTGCCCCTGGCCATCATCCGGCCACAGACTATCTCCCTTCTTGGTCATGGACGTGATTCGATGATTGAAAGTTGTGATTGGATTACCGCGTTGCTTCTGATGTATGCGATATTAATCGGAAGCGGGCTCTTTAGATTGAGTTCGGAATATACTAGGTACATATTTTCTAATCCCACTTCATAAGATTTCCTAGGGATTTCCTTACCGTATTTGGAAGGACAATTACTTGACAAACCAATCAGAATTATCACTCAAATTTTATGATGTGGAGTTGGAAAATATCGTGGGTTTGAGAAAGTCAGGGATGATTTCTTAGACTTTTGGAGACTTTTAATGGAAAAAATCTGCTTATAAACTGGAATATTTTCAACTAAAAACTACATATTTTTCATTTTTTGTGATGTTCTTGGTTTACGAGGAACTTTCCTATGGGAAATTTTCATATCTGAGGCAGCTAAATATTTTTATTTGGTTTGGTTTACGATCTTTTTTATCGATTCTTGCAGTTTTCAGACTTTGCCTTTTTGTCAATCTCATTCCTGGAAAGTGTTGTTCGGGGTTTATTTTATAAACAAAATCCTGCTTTGGTTTAGAAGAAAATCTTTCGGTATTTCTTAAAAGAGATAAATAAGTATAAAACGTACACTGTAAAAAATAATCCAGTAAAAAACAGAAAACTTCTGACAGCAAAAATTGCCAGAAAATTTTTGTAGGCAGAAAAATTCTGTAAACAGAAAAAAGCCGTAACTTTCAGGTAAATGCAAAGAAGGTTTCTGTCAATATTTTTTCTGTTGCCTCACAGTAATTTTCTGCTTGTGCGCATGCGTGTCGACTTATTTTAGCTGGGTTTTTTTGAAATTTTAATAAATCAATAACCGGGGATAGAACCCACGACCTACCGCATGCTAAGCACGCACGCTACCACTGCTCCAACGAGGATTCAGTAAAAGTAGAAATTATCCGCTGATGTTCTTTCTTTCTCCACGAACTGAAACTTTCTGTTTAAGTACAGATAAGCTAAAAAACTAGAAAAAAGCTGTTTTTCACATAAAATAAATAGAAGTGAGGTGGGAATGTTACATGACAGAATATCCCTGTAAACAGGAAGTCATTTTTATTGAAACTTTCTGTTTTCCTGCAGTTTTTTTACAGTGTAGCTGTAGTGTGGTTTTTATTCCGGTTTATCTATTTTCGTACTAGGTAAGAGTTAGCCTTCGTTTTGACGGTGTTTTTTATCCTTGCATGAGAGCATAGAAGATATTGTCAGATCATGCTATTTAATCGTGTCTTGTAAATTGTATCAGTTTGAAGACATGGGTCCTAGCTTATTGGATATCTTAAGGTCAAGTAATCGAAGTGATTTTGCATTGAAATTTTTTCACTTTGAAAGTTGTCTCAATGTTTTCAAATCCGGTCATAATTTCTTATAAATTTTGTTCCAAAGTAGTTTCAGATTTTTTTTCAAGAGATATAAACAATTTAAAGAAAAGAATGGATGTAAGGTAACATTTATGAATTTTCGGCTAATTTTTTCAACTAATGTTATTTTGGATACATCATGAATATATTAATTTTGAAGGCTAAGAAGTAAAATTTCTGACCCTCTATTTTCCATCTTAAATCAGTTCTTCAGACAGTTTATGTCTGGTAAAATATCTCAAACAATCCATTAATCTTTATTTAACGTACCTGTGTAATACCATAATACCACAGTAATGCCACAATACCATTTTCTAAAGTTAGTTCTTACCATTGTTCATTCATATTTAAAAAAACACAGACAATACAGGGTTGAATGAAAGTATTGCCCTCTTTATCAATCAATACCAAAAAAAGATAAAATACGCCGTTCGTTGCATTCTTCTTGGGTGACTCTTAAATTTTGTTTAACTCTGGATTTAGACTTCAAATTGTATTTAATTCTCATGTGATTCTTATCCCAAATTTGGATTACAACGCATAAAATTAGAGACCTCAAGGTTTGATCTTCCTTAGAGCTCTCAAAGTATCGTGGAGTCATCTGTCTAAAATTTCGTAAAGTACTGATTTTCAATAATTCCTGCACGGAAATTTTTTTCGAGTCTCACAAAATATTTTTATCGTATTGTCGTATTTTTATCTGATTTTTAAAACGAGGGCAAGAGCCTGTATTTCATCTTGTATTTTACTCTTATACACAAGACCATCTTACCTTTCCATAAAGAGATGGGACATCGCTCTACTATTACCTAAAGAGCCTGTATACGACGAGAGAGACGACAACTCGCTTCAAAGCGTCTCTGCGCATCCTTCCGCGCAATTAAAACTGTCCAAATACAGTTTTACGAACATGCCCCTTGTCTCGCGTCCCATGCTAATCCTATGGAGGGAAACCTAACTACCGCCTGCGGCGGACAAAAACGCTCTTGACCAATCAGCACACTATACCGAGTTGTCGCCTCTCTCTCTCGTATACAGGCTTTCTACTAATACCTGACGTCATTTTTCTCGTGGAATCTATCAACCCCCAATCCGTGAAACCTAAACCTCAAAAACCCAATGCACGAAGCTGTTAAACCTTCCTTGTGTTTATCAACAATGTAACATAGAGCAACCCCTTACATTAAGAAAGGCCACGGTTTTGTAATATCCGAGGTAAATTGTGTGGAAATATAATAACTATAATATAAGCGGACTATCTGCTTTTTGTTATTTAATAGTTTCCCGACGCAATTTAAAAGTTTTAAGTCCATTTTTTGCTCATTTTATGCTTAGGTTGCCATTATATGGAATAGAAAACAGCTTGTATTTGCAATTTTAGTGCCATTAGAAAAATCCAAGCGGTTTTTGTCTTTTGTGTATTTATTTTGAATTTTATGTTTTTATGTATTTCAATTTTTGCAACTCTAAGAGACACCATCATTATTATAAAAAACTCTTCGTAATTGACTTTTAGTGAGGTACAATTAATTATTTTGCACATTTTTTACCGTAATTGATTTTTAATTACATAGTCTTCAATAAAACACTTTCCATATTTTGGTGCTTATTCTTTTACTAATCTGAGGCACCTCTTTAGTTTCTTTATTAGTCTTAAAAATTCCAAAACAAATTAGTTCTTTGAATAAGTTCCCAATAAAGAAAATCCACTTCTGTAGAAAAGTTTAGTTAGTTTCTGTTAGTTTTTTCTAGACTGTGAACCTTTCTTTCTCTCCTTTGGTGTCATAACCCTCTCTGTATAACATTACAATAATCAATATTCATTACAAAGTGATTATGAAAGGCAACTTGATACCTACTTTATACATAAACCTTTTTACTCATGAAGAAATCCCTATGTTAAATTTCGCTTGCAGTGCAAGGGTTGTCGAAATTGATTGTGTTTGTCTATGAATTACGATTCGCATTCGGCAACAATAGGCAATAATTCCCGGAACGGTCTGGAAAGGGATTTCACCACCTGTTGCTGCTGAGGATTAGAATTATTAATAATTCATAGAGACAACATAAATTAAAGGTTACGGCAGAGATTGGGAAATTAATGCTTCATCGGAATGGTTTATTATATTTTGTTGCACCATGCGAGGTTTGGGTGTCTATTAGAATTTTGTCATTTACACAAGAAAAAAAACTACTTTAAATGTTGTTCATACTTTGATGTAAAATATCTGATAATATACGTATACTCTATGAGGGGACTTGAGAAACTTTAAACCACCAATTAAAAACTTATGGAAAATAAGGCTATATTAAAGAAATCTCCCAATACAATTTACTTCCCACAATTGATATTCAACAGTTAAGACGTAACTTGGAAAGAGTGTAGCCTGATGGTAAAGTCATCGGCTTCGGGGTGAAGAGTCCCAGATTAGATTCTCGATACCGCTATGTACTGCAAAAATAATCATAAATAAACCTAAAAAGCTCTGTCAGACAATGTTTCCACAGTTCACCTTTACACAGAATGACTGAACGTTTTCTATTTGATACGAACTTTCGGCAACTTAGCCAATGGAAATATTCTATTTCGAAAATTGTATAGGGTTATGTATACTTTAGAAGAAAAGGTTGCCAGAAGTTTCCAGCCTACAAAAACGTTCAAGTCGGCAGAAAAATCCCTAGTACAGAAAAGCTCTGTCGACTTTTGATGCTGTTTATTGTCGGTTATTTTTTACTGTGTTAAGACCTACTGAGCATGTGCTCTGAAAATATGTTTGTCCTAATGTCTTGTAGTCGGCTATGGAGCAGTTTACCATGAGTCCAGGTCTTCTGGGGACATTCCCTCCCCTTTAGTGACATGGCAAAATTGGAGAGAGGTGATGGAGGGTGCCTCCATCTATCATCTAAAGATAGAAGTCTGACTCGATGTCATTTATGGCCGTCTAGCTCTCAGGAGCTGTGTCTCTTATCTTACTGAATCCTTTTGCACTGCAAAAAATAATAGTCAAGAAACAGAAAAGCTCTGCCAGCAAAAATTTGCCAGAGCTTATCTTTCAACGGTTTTTTTTTCTGTTGACTGATATTTTTCTTTGTGCTACGATTTTTTTGCAACTTTAGGGAACTTTTCCGTCGGAAATGTTCTATTTAATAAATATATATTGTCTCTCTACACACTGGTGTCTTATGCTTCGGAAATTTTAGTGGGTTGTGTCCCTAACCTAAATAGTTTCGCAGAAAAAAAGATACCGGAAGTTGCGAAAAGATCGTAGCATACATAAAAAGTTCAGTCTAAAGAATAATCCCAGGGAAAGGAAAGATCTGCCAACTTTTGCGGCCAGAGCTTTTCTGTTTCTTGACTATTATTTTTGCTGTGAGAAGCTTGGGTCTTCCAGTGGCACACGCCAACAAGTAGACGCGACTACATCTATCTGCTCTTGGATACTACCATTACAGTACGATTAATAGCTTAATATAGCTATGACATCGATAATACCTACAACATCCTCGAAAATGATAATGGCTTCGGCTCTAATTTAACCTCAGATAACTATAACCCCGCAAAACATTCCATCCAACTACCCCAAACCAACCACTCTGCTAGTTCCATTCCCGAAACACTCGATTCCATTCCATTTCCCTAACCGAATTTTCGTGTTCGAATCCCGCCCTTCGACAAAAGCTCGCTCGCCATCATTAAGCTCGTAATTTGTGGCATCGGATCTAATCGCGAACGATAATCGGTCCTTAATGCGCGTTCCAGTCTGCGCAGAGTCACGTTTCTCGTATTAAGCTTTATCGCCCGCGCCATCGGGAATTTAAATTGCCCGGGTTTTAGAATTTAAAAAACCATTAGCTTCTGGATCAGCCAGTTGGCTCTAAGTGTTCTCTGGTGGATTTAGTATTAAAACGGTAGCATTGGTTGAATACTTACTCTTATATGCATTAATCTCAATACGTATACCTCTATGAAGCCGATTTAATCCTGTACTTACGTATTAGAGGGTACTAATTAATTATTGGAGAATATTAGTGGTGGGTGTCAAATAATGATAAATGAATCGTCAGTTTGAAAAAAATAACTAATAAAAAATGGCAAATTGACTTTTGGTTGTCAAAAAAATCACCAAGCTAATAGACAGATATAAGCCCTTGAATTTGGCAAAATCGACTTCCAATAATTGTCTTTTTTATTTAATTGAAAATGTAAATTAATTGGTCTTTCTTTTCTTATTCTCTGTGTTTTGTTAACTAATCCAAAACAAAATTCCTTTTTTTCCTTAAAAGTGTTTTACCTATTTAATCAAGTGAATGTATTACTCCATTAGTGTTCATTAAATTGCCTTAATGACTCAGTTTCATAATACTTTCGAATTCATTGGTTTAAGTTTTTCTGCTTTCCGTTTTTGTGCTGTGAACTTAGTGGAAATGTGATTTTATTGTCAATTTAAGTTATTTTTTTTCACCTAAAACTATCCTCTTAATTAATATAAGTCTATCAACTTTTCAACATTACAATATTTTAATAAACTTAATTTTTTCGACGATTTTTTTTATTCTAAATAGGTTTCTAAATTATAACTAACTAGGTAAAACTAGGAGGTTATTCATTATTTATACAGTTTTTTTTCGATTTCCTCAAAACTTGTTTTTTATAGACATTCCTTTTTTAACTGACTTTTCAACTATATTATTTGAGCCTTGTTTTTTTTCTTTCCCATCAAGAAATTTTATTCGAGAAAGTACCTACACCTAGACATAACGGACAATCAGAGAGATAGGTTATTTATGAAAATCCTTGCAGATAAGAACATGTTTATGAAAGTATAAAATATAGATTAAATAAATATATTTGATAATTTTTAATTTAAAAAAACATTACAATTGCTATACAATAATAATTTTAAGATGCAATACATTTACAATACTTTAAATTACATATTGTTGATGATAGCTAGATTCCGTAACTCGTATATTTCAATATAATATCAATTGCCATGATATTCCGGTCGGAAGACATTTTATTTTTGCATTTATAACAGCAGAAAATGCTTTGGAACTAAATGCCAACAAATATGACTGTCTTCTTTATCTCTATGCCTGTTTGATCAGATTGGAAATAAGATTTGAAATAGCACGGAATCCGATTTATAATCTTAAGGCTGAATAAACAAGCGAAGGGAGCTTTGCATAATAACTTTTAAACCGCTATTCCTCAAACACAGGTAAGACAAATGTTATTTTTACTTACGCGAATAAAGTTAAGATGGTTTATAAGGAAACATCCTCTAAAATTTAAAGCCTGTAAATAAGAGAGATATCCTTTAAGTATTCTTTACCTTAAGGCAAGTGTTTTAAATCTTTTACATACTGTGACCCCACTTTTGGGTCAAATATTTTGTCGACCCCTTTTTAATTAAGATGTTAGTATCAGGGTGTGAAATTAATAATTATAAAGACGGGGAGAAAAAACTCTAAGTCAGATCAAAATTTTTACTTTCTTCAAAAACGGATACTCTTTTCGCAATAAAAAATAAAATAAAATGTAAAAAAGCATTAATTTTTAATAATATCAATATCAACTTTTAATGATTATCTCGGATGATTATTTTCTGATTAGTATTTTTTTAATAAAATATAAAATCAACGTATGCAGTGAAATATTGCCAGTAAGGAAATTGCATGTGTCAGATTTTCATAAACATTCAAGTGTTCCGTCTGGTTTTTTGTATGGTAAAATGAAATAGCTTGTCAATTTTTCAAAAAAAATGTACAAGTAATTAAATATTTTAATTTAAAAGTAGCGAAAAAAACATGTGACTGAAAACGCTTAAGTGAAAACACCGTACGATGACGTCAACAATCATACCATCAACTCGGTTGTTTTCAAACAATGATGGTCACCGTACGATGACGTCACATCCCAAATTCATAGCGTTTTCACGCGCTTTGAAAAAGGGGATTTTTGATATTTTTTTTGTACTATCAAAAAATTTCTGGATCGGCCTCAAATTTTGGGTAGTTGCTTATTCTTGCATGAAGAATCGATCAAAAAAATCATGCAACTTCCTCATTCGCCAACGGAGAGGTACAGTTGGGGAAAAAACGAGTCAGTTGCGATTACTGGCGAACCACTTGGGTTAGGAAGACAAATGAGGTGTCATTTTTCATTGTTTAAAGTATTCTTTAATCAGAAAAATTTTCGAGTCCTTAGGGGGTCGTCTTCATATTAAACGAAACACGAACTTTTTTTTTCATTGGGGACCCCCAATTATTATGAGGTTTTCTGAAAGGCCATCCTTCCAAACCCTTAAATACCCAGTTTCATCCAGATTGATTCAAAATAAGAATTTTTTTTAAAAATAAAAAAGTTTTAATTTTAAAATCGTGAAATATTTTTATGGTAATCGATTCTGGTAGTAATTTTATGTAGAAAGCCAAAATTTCAATTAATTTCACCCAATAGTTTTTGATAAAAACGAACGAGAAAGAACATTCGCGGTATTCGAACATTCGGCAACGGTATACCGCCCCTTAAGATTAAAGTTCGTTTTTATCAAAAACTATTCGGTGAAATCGATGGAAATTTTGGCTCTCAGCATAAAATTACTACCAGAATCGACTACCATAAAAATATTTCACGATTTTAAAAATTAAAATTTTTTTTTAAATTTTTTATTTGTGAATCAATCTGGATGAAACTGGGTATTTAAGGGTTTGGAGGGATGGCCTTTCAGAAAACCTCATAATAATTGGGGGTCCCCATTGAAAGAAAGTTAGTGTTTCGTTTCATATGAAGACGACCCCCAAAGGACTCGAAAAATTTTTTGTTTAAAGAATCTCTCTATTCTAAAAAAAGTTTTTGACAAACGGTTTCCAGGGAAAAACTTTTTAATTACTGAACGGAATGACACATATCTGGTATCAAAATGTCCGGATTCTTCTGGATTTCCGAGTAGGCTATTGATTTTTTTTAAATTCTCAATTTTAAAATATTTCCATTTTTTTTAGATTTCGGATAAGGTCGCAGTTACAAAGCAAGAAACTATGAATTTTAAAACAATTGAAAATATATTTCACTGGTTTTAAAACATTCAAATAAAATCACCTTTCTATATATTTATCACACTAATTTAAACGGTAGCTCCCTAGTACTTTAAACAATTGAAAATGACAGCTCATTTGTCTTCCTAACCCAAGTGGTTCGACAGATATCGCAACTGAGTCATTTTCCCCCAACTGTACCTTGATTATTCTGAACAATACTGAAGAGAACGCGAAGTAATCTTTAAAAAAAATTAGATATTGGCGTGATGTGAACGATATGTTATGGCGCTGATTAAAACTTATTTTCTGATCGAATTATTTTTTCATCATGAATCAATCATTATTATCGGAGTAAAACCGTATCAATAAAAAGTAATCATGCGTGAATGTTAATCGAAACTAATTCAGATCGCAATTCGATCATGGAATTTATACCTCTATCCCCAAGCCATATTTTTCAAACACACATTTATATACAGGGTGTTTCAAAAGTCCGTTTCGCGGCTTTTATTTGGAGCCAACGTTTCCTAGGGTCAAGGAAGTAAGCTCTACCCTTAGGAAAGTGACCCTGGAGAATTCATTGAGATGACTTACTTACAGCGCCCCAAGCGACGAAATAAGAAAGTTAAAAAAATTAATTTAAAAACTGTAGGAGATAGAGCAAAAACCTCAGTGAGAGTATTGTTGCCAACGTTATGAAGAACTCACAGAAAAAAGTTTCAAGAAAATATCTTAAATATTTGCGGAGATATTAGTATGAGAAAATAGCACTTTTTCAGGCCTCAAAAAAAGAAAAAGTTCGTAAATTTGCAAATTTTTCTGTATTACTGTGTTGTTTTGTGTTTTTTTAGTTGAATAAAGGCAAAATGCAATAAAAAAATTTAAAAAACTTGCAAATATGAGAACTTTTTCTTTTTTGAGGTCTGAAAAAGTGCTATTTTCACATGCTAATATCGCCGCAAATATTCAAGTTATTTTCAGGAAATCTTTTTTTGTTATTTTTTCATAACGTTGGCACAATACTCTTATTGATGTTTCTGCTCTATCTCCTATAGTTTTTTTTAACTTTTTATTTCGCCGCTAGGGGCGCTGTAAGTCATCTCAATGGATTCCCCAGGGTCACTTACCTAGGGGTAGACCTTACTTCCGTGACTCTAGGACACGTTGGTTCCAAATAAAAGCCGCAAAACGGTCTTTTGAAACACCCTGTATATAAAATTGAATTAAACATTGAATCATTAAACTAGGTTTTGGCGATCAAGCGCAATCGTTAAAATCAAATCCTGCTATACTATGTATCGCGAGTTGTTTATTAATTATCATATCTCTTTATATTTTCCTAATTGGCATATATCGTAACGGTAAGACACATACAATCAAACGATCAGAGAAACATCGAATTGTGAACCGCTCCCCGCGGCACTCCGTTCTCATTTCGGCCCCTAGTCACGTTTTTTCTAATGACAGATGATTATCTAACCTAACTAGCCATTTCCGGGGTTACTCGGTATAACCTTTCAGCGGGTTTGGGTGAGACGATTGCTATACCTCACTTTGTATAGCTAGTTAGAGATTTTTTGTGAAATTGATACAAGTGTTTTAAGACTCGTACGGTGTGTATGGATTCAGTGTGACCTATTTGGGGAATAGTTTGTTTAAACGGGAATATCGGATATGACTACAGGGTGTTTCAGAACTTAATGATAAAAAAATGAAAGAGTGATTATAGGGGAACCTATAGACAAGCGTATTTAGAATAGGAATTGGAATGCAGAGGCAGCGTTCAAGACCTACGACGTAATACCAGGCCGTAACAAAAAACAATTTTCTCAAGGATCGTTTAACTAAGCTAAACACAGTTGAGTGAAAATATTTGTTAAATAAAGTAATACTACTTTAACCATCATTTTGATAGAAATTGAAACACTTGTTGAACAGGAAAAGGAGTTATAAAGTGCAATATTGAGAGCTCAAACAAAAAATAAGAGTTCCAGGGAATCATATGTCATCTGTATTCGCTAGAATCTGTTCTCAGTCATCCACATCTGAACCATACACTTCTTCCTCCTAGTGACTTTCACCCTTTATTTACACCTTAAGAAATTCCTGTCAGATCATTGGAATACCTTTAGTTAGACAAATGGGAATCCATTATCTGGTTGAAATAATTACTAATTTGGGACTAAACGGTAGTGTTTGATGCAATTCTCAATATACACAATAAATGGAGTTCTTCCCAGATAAATCCCTTTTATACCAACTTGAAACTGACACTTAAACACGGGAGGGAACATACAAAACGGGGTACAGTGGTAGGTTGATTTTTTTCAGTTCAGTTTTGATCGAATAAAATATTAAAAAATTATTTTTTAAAAATTCATTTCTAACTTTAAAATAATTTAGAATCGTTTATTAAAAAAAATTAATTTGTATTTTTTACTAAATGGATCTAAATTATTTTAAAAATTATCTTCCTACCACAATGAATCAAGGATAGAACGCATTGGAACCAAAAAAAATTAATAATAATAATAATAATAATAATAATAATAATAATAATAATAATAATAATAATAATAATAATAATAATAATAATAATAATAATAATAATAATAATAATAATAATAATAATAATAATAATAATAATAATAATAATAATAATAATAATAATAATAATAATAATAATAATAATAATAATAATAATAATAATAATAATAATAATAATAATAATAATAATAATAATAATAATAATAATAATAATAATAATAATAATAATAATAATAATAATAATAATAATAATAATAATAATAATAATAATAATAATAATAATAATAACAATAATAATAATAATAATAACAATAACAATATAATACTAATATTAATAATAGCGATAATGATAATACTATAGAACCCTGATTATCCCGCGGAATTGGGTGGCAAGGGTAGCGCGGATAGCGAAAATTGCGGATAACCCGAAAAAAAGACTAAAATTGAGGTGAAAACACGAAAAAAATATTTCAGCATAAAAACTATGTCTTATTGTACAAAAAACATGATATGTAAAACTTTTAACAGTACAGTACAGTACAGCAGAAACCTTTGCTCTACATCTAAAGCACTAAAATAAAGGACAGTAAAGAAAAAAACAATATATTGTGCTGTAACAAAAAGTGTTCAGTTGTTTCAGTTAGTACGCCTTTTAAAAAATCAGTCGCTCTCTATTGTTTTTTGCTTTGGAAACACCTTAGTAATAATTAAAAAAACTTTTTGGTGGCACTCGCGGATAATCCACCCCGCGGATCATCCGCTCGCGGATAATCGGGGCTCTACTGTAATAATAAATCAACACACTTTTTGTCATCCCTAATCCCTATCTCGGATTTTCCTGAAATTGGTTCTTGAAATTTGGTCTGATTTTTCTTTCCCTTCCTCAAAGATGGAACGCAAAGCAACTCAGAAAATTAATACAAAAATAATGAGAAATATACTATTTCGTGCATCGATTCAACAATTAATTAGAAAATTCACTAAATTTCTGTTTCCCCCATGTTACCATTACGAACAATGCTTGCTTTGTTTACAAGAGAAAACCGAAGAGCTTGTTTGAAACCATCGGATGTACGGGGCACTCTCACGATGTCCACTACGTCTTTCGAATAAAACACGCATTTTCCACAACACAGGTACAAGATAAGTTCCAAAATGGATCGATCATCCATTCCGATCGGAAAAGAATACTGCTCGGTGGAGTGTATTCCAAGGAACAGAAAGAAAATCTTTCTGGAAGGAAATAAATAACGGTGCGGAATAAGTTGAATTCGTTTCTTGTAGAAGAATATACTGTAGTGACGAACAACTCGATATTTTACTTCTGTATGGAGAGTTTGGAACTAGTATAAGATATCCCGGTATAAAGAACGTTTTATGTATAAGAAGAAGGATGGAGTGTGTTATGCATAACTTTTTCGAATATACCATTAGGATATTCGCTTCGTTGCTGTATGGAAAGGATAGTTCTATATTTTGTGATAGATACTTTGCATTATGTATGTGTCTTGTTGGATAATTGAAAAATAAATTATGATTGGGAAGAAGGGAAAGGGGTTTTAGTAAAAGGATTCATAGAATTGAAAGTCAATGTTTTAAATTCATTCTCATTATAGAGAAATGGTTTTGCGTGATTTTATATTCGTAAATGACTCATATGATCTTACTTAAAGATCCATAAAAAATTTTATGAAAAAATAATGTTATGCTGTTTGGTAAAAGTGTTTTAGATAAGTTGTACTGAGAATTGATAACCAGTTATTAGAATTATGTACAGTATCTAAAAATAATGATAACTTCAAAAATTTAAAATGATCTATTTGTAACAGGATTTTTTCTTCATTTTTTATTTTAATAGCTGCATTACATCACGTAAGTTTATAGATAGTAGTACGTAAATTCAATTTTTAATTTTTTTAAAATTGTTTTGTCAGTTTTTAAACTAATTTATCAAAACATATTTTTATAAAGATACGATTTAATGAAATATTTTTTAAATAAATATTTAAAAAAAACTGTTCCTTTTTCATGATTTGCTTTGTTGGTATAATACCCCCATTTATCAATTTCTTCCAAGATGGGAGCTCATGATACATAATGTGCTTTTGAATATTAAGTTTTACATCACGTTTGAGGACGGGAGATATTAAAAGCATGTATGAAATAGTAAAAACCGTTGGACAATTTCATTGCTGATTGGACAGAGTTTACACAAACTTTCTGGGTTGTAAATTAATTTTAAGTTGGAAGCTTTAAAATTAAAAAATGAATCGGTGAGAAAGTATGTTGAACCAAACCTAATCGTGTTTAAAAAAACATATCTGGTTTCAGCAAAATTAATTGTTTCTGACCTTCATTTCGACCTCGCATTATGAAAAGAACCTTCAGAACGATCTACACAAGGACGAATCATTGTTTCATTCCTTTTTCCACTCAGATTTTATTCTGTTTTTCGTTCCAACACTCATATTCTTTGTATTATTTTACTTTTCGCTCCCAGAGAATTTTTCTCCATCGTTTGTTCTCCTGTCCACTCACTTTCAAAGCGTTCGATTGTGCGGCCCAAAGAACAAAAGCGACATTTAGCTTGACCGTTCGATTCCTGGCTTGTTAGCGATCGAGTGTGGCCCCCCTCCAAATATGTTCTGTTTGCGAACGCATTTACCCGCGGGAGAATGTTCTTCTAGAATAATTATCCGTTTGCTCTCGTTCGAATAATAGGAACACGTCTCCTCGAAATCGTTCGGTGTTCCTTGTGTGGGCTTTCTAAATGGGTGTTCGATTGTTCCTGTCCACCTGTGGAATTTTCATTGAAAGTGTCTCGTACAGGTGGTCTTGTCAAAATGTTAGTTGAGTCATTTTTGGGGGGAGATAGTTTAGAATTAACATCCAAGAGAGAACTCGATTTGTTTTTTCATAAGATATATTGGGGCACAGTATGTTTTTATATAGTATGTTGCATATAGCGAAAAAAATAATGAATATGTTTCGAGTTTATATAAATTTTAAACCACTCTTCTTTTTTAAAATTGAATTTAAAATAAAAAATTGTATTTGAAAAGTTTTGAATAGTGATTTTTGCATTGAATTTGATGGTCAGTCTTCAAAAAAATTTCAAATTTAAACCTATAAATAATTTTTTTCTGAAGTGTCCTGAAGTCTCTTTAGGTACCATATTTAAATTATTAAGAGAAGATTTTTTATGAGTCTGAATAGAATTGCTTAGACTCCAAAAACAGTTTTTAAAGCTCTTGCTCAATCATACACATTCAGTTCATATAAATCAATTCAAATCATTAAAACTTATTACTCTTCGCCAGTATTTATTATTTTTATTTGTCTACTCTTTGTCTTTCTTTGTCTTCGAGGATTTATGTTATTACATTAACGGCCGTATTCTGTGCTACTTGATCTGCGGTTAACCACCAATCAAAGAACGAATCTTCTACTTTGATTGGTGGAATCCTACTTTGATTGCTGTTTAACCGCCGGTTAGAAAGCACAGAATACGGCCGTTAATGTATTAACATAAATCCTCGAAGACCAAATGCAATTTATATTGTTCCTAATAATGTACTAAAATTTTGTATGAATGACTGAAAACATATAAGAGGTTTTCAATGACACCGTCTGTCACTCGGTATTTTTTCAATTCAATTCAATTCAATTTTATTTGATCACATACACTATTTACAAATGAAGCTATTTACACTTTGGGGATTTAAAAATCCCATTAAAGTGAAAAAAAATATTTGCATATACATATGGAAGGGAAAAACAAAATTTAGGATAATACAAGAAATAAAATAAGAATTATAGATTGGCAAAGGTGTCAGTTGTACATAATTAAACACCCAAAATAACTAAAAAGAAATACCTGGAAAGTCATAAGAACATCTACAATATAAAAAAAGAATATTTGTACAAGACAGCACAAGGAAATATTAAAAAGCAGGTACATTTTCAGAAGTAAATAAAAATTGCTTTAACATTTTTTTAAAAATAGTAACCCTGGGTGCTGTTTGAATATCTGAGGGTAAACTATTAAAATATTTAGGTGCTAGGTAAAAAATACATTTATGAAAAATTTGTTTATTGGATTTGGAAATATTATAAATAATACAAGGTCGTCTGGGATTAACAAAAGTTTTCATTGAGCATAAAGTCGGATTTTGAAACAAATTGTAACAATTTTTGTAAAAGATTAAATGTTTAAGGGGAAGAATATCTAGACTTTTATAGGAAAAAAATGTGATGCTATGATTAGTGGAATGTAAAATTATTTTAAAAATTTTTTTCTGAAGGTTTTCAATTATTTGTATAGTAGTTATACAGGGTGTCCCACGAGAAGTGGCCCAACCCCTTTAACTTTTGAACCCCTACAGATATAGTCATGAAAGTGGGGTCTAGGTATAGTAAAGTGACCATGCTCTATCCGATGAGATTACTTTCAACGCCCTCTAGCGGAGAATTTTGGAATTAATTTTTTTATTTTAAAAACTATTTGAGGTATGTGAAAAAAGTCAATAACTAAGTTGTAGAGCAGCATCGATTTAGTAGGAAAAGACACCTTAAGCAGAAAAATATCTTGAATAAAACCCCTTAAACACACGCTCAATTAGGTTGAAATTACGTAGATTTTACTTCTTAAAACGCTCCTCACTAGGCGAAAATAAGAAATTTTTATTTTTATGATTTAAGTAAATGACTAAAAGCATTATTAATTTATTAAATTGAAAATTTCTCATTTTTGCCTCGTGAGGAGCGTTTTAAAACGTAAAATCTTCGTTAATTCAAGCTAATTGAGCGTGCGTTTTAGGGGTTTTATTCAAGATATTTTTCTGCTTAAGGTGGCTTTTCCTACTGAATCGATGCTGCTCTACAACTTAGTCATTGACTTTTTTCAAATACCTCACATAGTTTTCAAAATAAAAATTATAACTCCTAAAGTTTCCGCTAGAGGGCGTTGGAACTTATATCATCGGATGGAGCATGGTCACTTTACTATACCTAGACCCCACTTTCATGACTATATCTTTAGGGGTTCAAAAAATAAAGGGGTTGGGCCACTTCTCGTGGGACACCCTGTATAATCACCCCCCAAATTGATAAACCATAATATATCCTGGGATGAACCCAAGCATAATAAAGTTTTTTTAGAAATTTCGAATCAACGTAATCTTTAAGATGATAAAATTTATATAACAAATATCTCAACGTATTAGACAATAAACTTACGTGTGATTTCCATTTGAGGTTAGAGTCTATTTGAAGGCCTAAGTACTTAATCGTTTTAACACATTCCAATTGTACACAGTTGCATAAAAATAAATTGGAACAGTCTACGTCATGATATTTTAGATAAAAAAGATTTGTTGGTCTAAATTTTAGATTTGTTTTGTCTAAAGATCTATGTATCTATATTTTGTTATCTACATGGACTAGGGGGTCCTAGGTGACCATATTATTAGATGTATTTGTGTTGTTTCCCTATTGATAAAAATAAATTGAGAAAAAAATGTCCTATGCAAATTAATTAATTTTTATGTGAGTACGGTAACCATATATTTAACTGTTTTACTATTACGCTTTTAGGCTTTGTTTCCATGACAACGTGACTTTGACTTAAACAAATTAGATAAGCGAAAAAGTATGTTTGGCTGTCTTACCTATTGATGTCAATGATTAATAAGTCATTCCTAATTGATATCCTTCATTAATTAATCAGATTTTTGGAAGTGAACGTCACGTGGCCCATGAATATTAACCCTTTTTCTCTATTTATATGAATCAAATCTTGTGTGTTAACTGTTTTCTTAACTTTCTTTCAGACGTTTCACACGCCAAGCTTCGGTGACGAAGAATTCGACATCCCTCCTATAAATCTTCCCCCTACGACGCCGAGCAGTGACACCAACTCCAGCGATGTATACGGTTCGACGCAGGTGATTCATTTTTCTTTGCCATATACTTACAAAAGCTAAGGTTGTTAGGAAAAATCTGTATGTTGTATAAAATACATTTCAAAATAATTTTTAAGAGGGAGACAAAAATACCATCATAACCACGTATTTCAGATGAATAACAACACGTATAATTTAAGTACTATGTTTAAATTAAACAATATCTTTTTTTGGAATGGCAAAGAATGGATGTACTAAGATGTCAGACTTAAAATTTATTTAATCAATTTTTTTAAATTTTATTTATAAGGTTATAATTTCATATTTTACATAAGTTGAAAAATACGTAAAATATTTTAAAATTAATCCCATACATATAAGCATTTTTCTGTTGTGAATACAAGTTTAAAAGCAGCTTTTTGAGTCAAGTGTCTCGAAACAAATTTTCATTAGAAATTAGTGATTATGTGTTGTCCCTATCGTCTATATAGGATTCTCTGGTAAAGCATATTTTTAACACATTTTCTTATTTTTTTAGCGAGTTTTGTAATTTTGAATAAAAATCTTACACTTTTTGAAATGTATATTTATCATCAATAAAAAATAACTCACTATCTTATACAATGATTACCTAACTTTATTTTTATTCCAAAACTGTTTTTGTTTTGTTTGGATGAGGTACATGAGCATTTTGCCCTAAAACCAAATATAAATCAACCACCCAACCAACACTGTACCTCCTTTGTCATTCCAGCCTCTCAGTCACCAAGAACAGCCCCAGCATTCGCCTCAACAACAGCAACAACCACCTAGTAACCAGCAACAACAGCAACACCTCATGTCCCCTCCCCCTCCCCAAATGTGTTCGACCCCTTGCAGCCAGCCCCCGAGCACCCCTCCCGCCATGTATTCCTCCCCCCTGCACCACCAGCAGCAACAGATGTCCCACCAGCAACAACAGCAAATGTCTCAACAGCAGCAAATGTCCCAGCAACAGCAACAGATGTCCCAACAACAGATGTCTCAACAGCAACAACAGTACGGCAGCCAGCAGCATCCCGGTGATATGTATATGCTGCAGCTGCAGCAACAGCAGGGTAGCATGATGCCGCCGCAGTCGGTACATTTCCAGTAAGTACCCCTAGTAGCTAGTACCAAATATGTCAAGTTTGTAGCTAGAAGTAAGCGAAATTTGGCCATGCGTGACAAAAATTAGGCGAATCAAAATGTTTCATAACTTCTAGGAGTAGGGGTAGAGCACAACTAGACGACTCAGAATCACAGAGGAATGGGGCATACCAATGGTGCATTTACGATCCCCCATTCCTTTCTGATTCTGAGTGGTCTACCCCTGCTCCCAGAAGTTATGAAACACTTATCTGAAACACCCTGTATACTAGCAGCACAAACGCTCAAGATTCATCTCTAGGGGTTTTTATAAGCGCTCATGAGAAGTTGTATAATCCACAGTAGAAATTTACTCGAAATCTTTTATGATTGGATTAAAACCAGCAAAACCGTTTGATTTCGGAATTTGCTGCATAAAACCAATTCAGGAGCTGAAATTTCAGCTCTTTGGTTTTATGGAATAAATGGCTGAATAGATGGTTTCAATTCGATCTTAAAAGGTTTTGTGTTATTTTCAACTGTGAATTTTACAACTTCCCATGCCCGCGGATCACTTTACCGCTCCTAGAAGTTATGAAACACTTATCTGAACTAAGTAAGTGTCAAATAAAACACAGGGTGCAAAATTTCAATAAAGTACAAAGTTTCATTACGATATGGAGGTTCTAAGTTTAAATTTTTGGAGGATATAGATAAGCTTACTGAAAGCATAGCTTTCAATTTTCAAACAGCTTTTTCTTAACCTTTGGCCGTACTAATTTCTCACCCCACATCGTCTCCTTGCAGCGTTCAGCAGTACGCCATCCCCACCAGCTATTCCAACGGAATGCAACAACAGCAGCATCTTCAACAACAGCAGCACCACCACCAAGTTCCTCACGGAGGGCACCTCCCCCACCAGCTACTCCCCCCTTCCCCCATGCTGCTGCGGCACCGCTCCTCACCCCCTGGCTCCAACCACACCTCTCCGGGCCTCGAGACCAGCGAAGACAGCGACGACTCTGCACACCACCTCAGCCAGGTGAGTTTCGTGGGATCCTAACACCTAACCTACCTTAAGATAGAAATAACGTCCTAACTTACGTAGGGGGCACATTAGGGTGTTTCAAAAGTCAGTTTTCATGACTTTTATTTGAAACCAACGTCTTCTAGGGCCATGGAATAAGGTCTACCCCTATAGTCTGTTCACTTAGATAACAGGCGCCTGAAACAGGATCAAAAACACTCAAAAACGCCTAATAACGCTCATCACACAACTTCAGGGACCGATTTTTAATAGTATTTTAATTACTTCTGTTTCGGCTGCCTTGTTATTGCACAAGAAAAATTTTTCGATGATAATTACAGTAGTAACTGCTTCTAATACATTACGTGTCAGGCGCCAATTCTAAATGAACAGAGTATAGGTAAATGAATTCATTCAGATAACTTACAGCACCCCTAGGGACAAAATAAGAAAGTAAAAAAAATTTAAAAACCTAAAGGAGATAGAGCAAAAACCTCAGTAAGAGTGTTGTTGCTATTGTTATGAAGAAGTCACTGAAAATAACGTTGGAGGCAATACTTTCCAGAGGTTTTTACTCTTTTTTTGCGCACATTTGAACAATCAACATATCCCTATGTTAAATTCAGTTTTAAAATCATCAATAGGTAGCTGAATTTACCATCTTATGCCTGAATTTTCAGAGCAATGAACCCTTGAAAATTGCTTGCTTTGAAAGGTGCAAATTAAAATTTCACATTTTATTTGTGAAAATTCAATCAAGAGGTTCTTAGAGGAATTTTTGCCTTACATTCTATTGTGGCATCTCAATAAGTCCAGTTCAATAAAGTTCTGTTTTCCAATTTCAGATATAAATATTTAGTTTTACTCTTAAAAGTTTGAGAGGGTAGATGGAAGCACATTAGAACATAGAAAATGCCTTTTAGTTCCTTTTCTTGATTTTGAATGCATTTTTAGACTTAAAATGTAGAATTTTAAGTTGCTAAATTTATCCTTCTTTTTAACTCCTCCTTTCTAATCCTTCTTTTATATTTCCGGTTTTCTCGCTCTCTTATTTTCAGTGTCTATATCCTTTCTCTTTCATCTCTCATATTTTCCTTCATAATATTCTTCTCTCTCCTTCCATCTCTATTTCTTTAAACTCCAGAGCTTTCCTTTTCTCCTTACCACTCTTTCCCAACTTACATGTCTCTTCTTCGTTTTCATTCTCTATCCTCCCCCCCCATATCTCTCACCCTTTTCTCCTTCCACTTTTTTTTTCTTAGATTTTCATCTGATACGTACTTCTCTACCTATTTCTTTATTTTTCTCCTATCTTTTTATTCGCCTTTCCTCTTACTTCTTTCTATTTCCTTTCTCCGTTTCTCGCTTTTACTCTGTCGCAATATTTAAGATTTAGATAAATGGAAATCATGCTTAATTTGCGGATCGCTACTTGCACACCAATTCACCCTACGAAGATTTCGTAATTTTTTATTATGATTAACTGTAAAATAAAACCCCATAGCTGATATTTGAAAAAAAATGGTAAATTTAATTGTATTCTATTGAAAGATAAATCCACCTCTGTAAAACCGATTTAAAGACAAATAGTACTAGTCATTTTAAAATAACTTCAGTTCGAAACAGAGAAACAAATTTTTGGAGTATCAAATAACGTTCTCCATCTCAGAAAGTAGAAAAAAGTTATCCTGTATTGCTCCGCTGATCGAATTTTAAATGAATCGATTGCAGCTGCCACCGTCAGGAATCGATCCATGACATCGTAAATAAGGGGGGTTTTTTTACGTTCTTATAAACGAGTCGACGTTGAGAACGGCATTTAATGGTTTGAAACAGTGTTTAAAATCTGATGTGTCCACTTAAATTTGAAGTTTCTCAAAATCTGAGTAACTCGGTAACTGAAAATGTAAATATTTATTAGACTTTTTTATATCTGTCATTTTTTCATCTAGGGATTTTAATTTGTATTGATAAACTTCTTTTCAAATTGAAAAAAAAATTCTTATAAATATCTTAAAAAACTAGCTTTTCTAGTCAATTATCATCCACTTGAAAAATTATTTCATGTGGTTCATTTATCTTTCAATTCGGGTTTTTATTGGACAGTTTGAATAAAAGATAACAGAACCACATTTAATTAGAAATTAGTGGTTGATCAGTCCTTCTGCTGCCCTCTACCGGGTAAAGATTCAAACATTACTTTGAATATCAGCATTTCCGTAGTTCTCCTCTAATCTCTGTTATTCCTCTCTACGACTTTTCCACCTCTGTATTTAACCATAATGTCTGATTTAGATGTGTAGTAGAAGAGTAGAAGTAAGAATTAAACATTTATTTGCTTTCTTTTAAATAAAAACATTTTTTAAGGTTTTCCTCGATTTTCCTTATGTTTATTCTTTTTCTTCATATTTTTAAGAAAAATTGATGGATGTTAAAAATTAACGTGTTCACAATTTCACTGAATGATTTTTAAAAAGTAGTTAATTTATCAATAAATTTGAGAAGTAAGTAATGTTTTGTCTTGAAACCGTTAAATAATTAAAAATATTTAGAATATATGAAAGAATAAAATACGCGGAAGTCATTAAATTCCCTACTTATAACATTCATAAAGTTCATTAGTTAAACATATTAAGCACTAGATAAAGTATTATTTTAGTACTTCAAAAATCGTTCTTAGAGTTTTTTTTAAAAGCATTCACGATATTTTAGAGAAAGAGAACGCGCTCTGACCTCTTATCGAGTGAATTTTTTTAAAAATGAGAAACGTTCTTCGTCGTTTTACACATTTTGCTCTTGGGTGACATTAAGAAAATAATGTCTCTATCTCAAAACCATCAATAACAACTATCACCAACATTATCTAATGTATAACGTTTTCACTTATTTCGTTTTAATAAAAAAAGTGTAATTTTTTTTCAGTTAATGTGCGGAATGAAACGTCCTTCCCCGGAACCCGTTGAGCGGCCACCGAGCGTCGGAAAGCCCGTCAAGAAGCCCAAGGTGCAAAAGAAAAAGAAGAAGAGGGACCCCAACGAGCCTCAGAAGTAATTATTTGTTCAATAAGTTAAATCATGATTTCAAATAGAAAGCTATTCATGCATCAAAATATAAATGTTAGGGGCAATGGGTCAATTACACAAGGTCTATCACTTTTGCCATAGCATAAATATGCTTCCCACTATCACATGATCGGGTATTTGTTTTATGGCTTTAACATCCAGATAAATTGCTAAGAAACTTGTCATGTATTGTGAATATTATAAATGGTGTGAAAATTATTAATCATATTATATAAAGAGGATGATCATTTGATAGCTGTGGTTTAAAGTTACAATTGTAAAGTTAAGTATATATCGTCACCTTAGTATCAAAAACTACTATCTCCATTCGGCAAACTTCGGGAATCCCGATTCTTGGCGTTTAGAACGTTGGAGAAAATAATTTGATTGGTTTTGATCTTTTCTACTCGATCATGTCAGCTCTTACAAACCAAAAAACGAGCTTCTCCACCGATCTGATCGCCAAGGATCGGGATTCCCGAAGGTTGCCGAATGGAGATAGTAGTTTTTGATACTAAGGTGACGATATATACAATTCATTTTTATAATTATTATTTTAAAATATTACATAGGCAAAATAGTCCTGTGTTTTTTTCTTCCTTCATACACATTTGAGATATTCCATTATTTTTTTCGGATGTTAAATGATCTATGGACGATTGTAAATATCCATTGTGTATTGAAAAATGAACTGAGAATTGAGATATCTATAAATAGAAAGGCGTGATGATAAATGACCCTTTTTTACGTTCAATATTTAGATATAGTTTGCATCATAAATTGTTTTTGTAGATTCCAAAATTTCTTATAATTATATTTGTAACGTCACTACAGTAAAAATTGTTTTTGATTAAACTAAACCTTGTAATGTTTTTAAAAGACTCCGCAATTTCGCGAAACACTTTTGCAACGCTAAATAAGCAAAACAATGAACATTTCTGATCAAAATTAAAAACCGTTTCGATTTTACTGAGATTGTTTTGTGTGAGAAAAAGTTTGGCTATAGAACTTATGGGCACAGAAAATGTGTTCTAATAGTACCATTTCGATCCAAATTTATAGAGCACTGACAAATCCTAACCACCCTTATTTTTAGAACACATTTCTTTGTGGAACATATTTCTAACACTTTTCAAACGGAATCAGAACACTACCACATCGCAACAAGCTGTTAAAATGTTCTACCTGGCAACAAATGCGTCGTTAATTTGATGTAAAAAACATGGTTTCCTTAGTAGTTAAATAAAACTGCTGTTAACCCGCGAAACAAATTAATAGACCTTCTTAATAAGGCGATTTCTCTGAGAAACAAACACCGACCGTTTCAACACCACCACTTCTTTGCAACCAAGACGTATAACCTTTCAAACCCGAATAATAAAAGCAGACACTCGGGAAGATGTTTCTATACACCCCTCCAAGAAGTAAAAATGCTTTCTAAAACAGCACCGTGAAAAATGAGCCATCGCCATAGTCCGTGCAATAGATCATAGATTACGCACAGCAAACATGCACCCTTCTGTTTCTCCCCCACCTATTTTTTTCTTCATGATGCAGTTTTCCGTGACAGCTTTCATCTTTCAAAATAAAACCCTACGAATTTTATTTTTTTATTCCACCTTTTCATGCGTAATGCACTTCTTTCTCAATTTCTCCTTGGATATATCTATATGTGTGTAAGGGAAATATATGTAATAGCATGAATGGATGTCCCATACAGGGGCAACGCAGAAATTCGGTACGTTTCTGTGCTTTTTTAAAGATATAAAGAATGAAAATGCGACTGAGAGAAAAGAATGTGCTAGGAGGATATTTTTAGAGGATGGATCTATTCTGTATTACATTGTTTCAAATAGCCTTAAGATTCATGAGGCAGTAGTCTTTATGAGCCATAGACGTTGTACGGAATAGCTTCGATATACTTGAAAAGTGTAAGGGGGCATGCTTTTACGTGTAAAGGGTTTTCCTAGCCTTTTTTAAAGAAAGAGATAAAGGTTTAATTTTTGTGGTAAGAGTTAATAAGTTAGATGATACTATTCGCTTAATTGATTTAATGGTGTATTTTTATGTGAGGGGAATCATAGGATTAACCCATTAATGCCCAACTTTTTATTTTTCTGAAATATTTGGTAAAAACATAGTAAATAGCCCCAAAACAACTGGAAAAATAGTGAAAAAAATTCCAGGTTAAAATTTTAATTTCTACACCAAAATTAAAAAACGTCCCTAAAAAGGGACGTCAGGCACGAATGCCCCCGTTGTTTTTCCCTATTGTAAACGCATGGTAGAAAACTTTTTTAAAGCCTCAATAACATCTTCTACCTTTTTAAGTGCAGCAAAAGTGATCGGAACCATACTGTAACATGAATATGAACAAAAAATATTAATTATTTATCCAATTAACTGTAAAATTAACCCTAATTAACGTAATTTGAGCATTTTTTATGCTTTAAAACACTTTTTTCCTCCCAAATCTATGTTAATTGCAAATTAATTAAGGTTTTTAATTGAAAAAGGCATTCTTTGTTTATATGTTACCTAATATTAAGTATTAATTACTTTTACACACCTCAAATCTATCAGAATATCTCAATTTGTGAAGTTTAAGTCTTTCAAATGCCCATACTTTTTTCATTTTATTTAATTTAATTGCGCGGAACACGAATTTCTCCCCAAAAATCAAGCATTAGTGGGATGTGCATTAGCAAGCCAGATGATATAGATTGATCTGCAGTATAGAAAACAATGATTAGCGACATTTAAATTGAAAAAAAGCCGAAAATTTATCACAAAAGCGACTTTTTTGGCAATTTGAATGACAAAAAGTCATTATAACTAATAATTATTAAACTTTTAATTAAAATATAACCGGAATATATTTGCATAAGTAATAAATATAGTAAAATAATTAATTTATTCCTTTTAATTAATACAAATTAATTAATTCCTCATAATTTAAGACTTTTTATTCCATTAATTTAGCAGAAATAACAGTATTTTCAAAAAAAATAAACAAAAATGATAAATTTATTAGCTAGAATTATAGTTAATTTTATAAATATCAGTTATTTAATTCATTTCATAAGAATCGAACGCGTTTGTATGAAAAAATAAAGGAAACACTAGCATTTCACTATGGGGAAAACTACGGGGGCATTCGTGCCTGACGTCCCTTTTTAGGGACGCTTTTCGAGGGTCCAAAATAAGGTCAAGATAAAATATTTTGGAAAAATAAAAAAACACCCCAACTGATTTAATGTATAAACAGTAATATATATCGGAATTGGAATTTTTTTAAAATAACAATTAGGATTTTTAAGCTTTTTCTTTTAAAATTTTTAAAAAAGCACTTTTTTGAAAAATTCTATCTTCCAACTTTAAAAAAAGTGAAAATTTTTTAAAATTCTGCTTTCTTCTTGTGTTCTTTATGTTCTATGAAGATCAGAGATACATCAGTGCAAATTTTGATTCAAAGGAACAATTTTTGTAGAAATAGGAGGATTTTTAAAAAACGTCCCTAAAAAGGGACGTCAGGCAGTAATGGGTTAACATTTTTTGGTATGTGAAAGATGGTGAAGTTTTCACTCCTTTTAGGCGATATTTAAATAATAGTAATAATTTAGCGATATTTAAACGATTGGCGTCCAAAACTGCTTGGTAATTAGACGTACAAAAGGCTTAGCACCGACTTTTTTCGGATTATTAGTAATATTCATCCATTGATTTCAAGATGCCAAAATATATATTTTTTATTTTTATAATTGCGTGCTCTTAAATTTAGCCAAATTTGAAAAGTTGCTGGAATAGTTGTAAAATATTATTTTAAATTTAAACATCCTTACCTCTTGTACTAAATGCAATCCCTCCTAACCTATATTATTATTCTAAGAATTTTAAAATTAACTTTTTAGTTGGAGGAATTGAAAATGGCCGCCTCAGATCTACTCAACCACCCCACGAGAAATTTTTCTATTAGACGGGCACTTTCTCGAAGAAGTTATTCGAAAAATAAAAATCAGGAAGAACTCATCTTAACTCTAGGAATTTGTTCGCTGCATTTTAAGTCACGATTCCCGCTTTTTCATTTCCTCCCAGAAAAAAATAATCCAGCTTTCTGCGTGAAGTAAATAAATAAACGCTTGAAAAATAAATACGTTCTTACAGAAAAAAACCTCGAAAGAAACCAGGAAAACCCTCCCGGTCCTATACACTGGGACAAAAAAAATTTCAACGTTCTAATCGCCAAACGATATTTGAGTACTCGGGGAGCTGAAATGAATTAAATTACCCCACTGTGGGAAAAGAAGAGCAGGAAAAAACAACTCAAATACACTCCTCGCATAGTTTTAGCCGTGGGAGTGGGGGGGCTGCGTTGGAAAGCAATTTAACCAATGAAAGTTCACAAAAACATAGAGATGGGGGTGGAAGGGGAAATTTAGAAAGAAAGAAGAGATATAAAAACTGTAGACAACTGCATCAAGAGAAACTGATTATTTTCCTTAATTGCAGCTCAAGTTGAAACGTAAGTGGGAAGAGAATCAGGGTTGTCACTTTTGGCTGCTGCCAATTTTTACCGCCGTGGCTCTCAGAATTCCAGCCAATTGGCTGGGTTTTCGTCTCTTTTCTTATCATCGCTGCTGTAATAATTCTCAATTAGGATTGTTTTAGAGTTTTGTTATTAGCTGTTTTATCTCTATCTCTATCGATCGTCCAAATGACATGTAATGACTATCCAAATAGTAATCAGTCTAGTGTTTTGAGAATAGTCGATTAGTTTAATGGTTACTACGTAATTCAAAAGCAATTAAGTTACGACTGCGTATACATAATGCTCATTTTGTAATTGAAATTGCTCTTTTTTGTTTCTTTTTAGTTGGTTTTATTTGGAACTATATGTTGTACGTTACACAAAGTGATTTCAAGGTTGGGAAAACGAATTATAGGTGACTTTTGTTACAAGATCTCGATAAAATATTCCGAGCTTTTATTCTACATTATTTATCACTTCGTCCAACTTCAAAATCGATGTAAGTTATAGGATAAAAATAACTCACTTTTCTTAGTTTTTCTACACAAATAGGGTTGATGCAATTTTTTCTATTCAAACCCAAGGAGTGTTTTGAACATGGTTTCCTTTTTTTACTCCAGTTATACATTAAAATAGAAATCAATTTAGGTGCAATCTTTAAAAAACACATTTTTTTTATTTTATTGCAATTTAAAGTATTTATATACAAACATTTTCATCGGTAACAAAAAACTTATGGTCCAAAAAATTTAGAAAATAATTGTAACAAATTCAAACTCAAATTTATTAACAAGAACAACAAACAGAAAACACAAAACAGATGGAATATACAAATAAAATACGTACAACATATACATATCCCAAATTATTAATTAGTTAACATTACCCAGAGGGGCAATCGCCCGTCCATGGGGTCACGGAATATCTAAAAAAATATATATAAAATGAGACAAAAAAAAGATATTGGATGAGAAGAAAGAAACAAGAACCATAAATAAATAAGAAATTAAAAAATATAAATATAAAAATAAATAATAACGGCTTGACTGGCAAATAATTACTCATTTAAGATGGAATGGATAGAATATGTTAAACCTGACTAATTAAAATAGAGGCTCGATGTTGTTAATATCCAAGATAAATGAAATGTAGATCTTTTTTAAAATGGTTAATGTTAGTTTCTGATACTACTTCTGATACAAGTATGCTAAAATGGATGTATAATATTTTTTAACAAACCAAATACGCGATGATTTAGTTTTGTCAAAAGAGAAAAAAAAATTAAATTATTACAAAATAAAAAGACTAAGATAAAGAAAATTGGAATTCTTCTTAGGTGGGTTTAGGGAATGAAAAATTCGTTTTCTCAAATTTAAAAAGCTCATTACGGAGTTTTATTAGAAACATCTCTTAGTCACCAAAATTGGCGATACACACGCCAAATCCATGTCCCCTCTCCACAAACAGATGTCGGGGAGAAAGAGCGCACTCTGGCCATTACAAAGATTACATTTGTCTTTACGGCCCTGCAAAGACCATAAACATAGGCCGCCTAGAAGGTACCCCCGGCCCCCATAAACATGACGGGGCCCCCCTTTCCAACAAGCCCTGTCGGTTTTAATGGGCGCTATAAACCGACATTACCCGCGGCCGGCCTTTCATAAAAGCAAGAGTGATTTAAGGGCAACGCTTCACTTTTGAATATTGGATTTTTGCGATGTGACTGGGCTGTCTTATTTATATAGAGAGATATTTCAACGTATGTTACGTACAAGGATGAGAAATTTTTGATGATGCCCCGTGTATAAATGTTTGTTAGTTTGCGTGGTGTGTTTAGTTTTTGTCGGAATGAGGGAATTTGAAAGCTTTGGTAGGTTGGTTGAAGGGGAACCCCTAGTGTTATTTTAAAAAGTGAGCTTGGTGGTTGCTGGTTTTTTTCTTCTTCTTCACTTTGTGAGTATTAGAACTGTGTATCGTATGTTTCAATGGAGAAGTGTTGGTTTTTATTGCTGTCGCACTGAGTCATAAAGTGTTCGATGTTTTCATTTTTTTTTCATGGACGTCGTGGACCAAATTGAGGAACTATTGATAAAACCTCCTTCTTTGAATTAAATTGAAGAAGTGAAAAAATTAGAATATGAAATGAGAAAAATATCAGGAAACAATGCATGATATTTTTATGAGCATTGTAAACGGTTATTATTCCTTGGCATTTGCTGTTATTTCACTCTTAGTTGTTTCTTTCTACCATTTCAATTTTAAGTGTGAAATTCTGATCAGAACCTGTAATTTAAGTTAAAACAACCTAAAAGAAGAAATCTAAACTGAAACACAAAATTAAAATAATTTCAATCTGATACAGCTGAAACCTTGATAATAATTCTACCACGATAGACAATATGTTGCAATGTGATGTATGAGTCATTCATTGTAAAAGGTTACTAATATCGTGTACAATGTCACAACAAAATACATTATCAAGTTTTTAATAATCAGAATTAAATTTTACAACTGTAGGAATTTGGAACTAAATACCTAACCTATTCTATTGAATATAATATTCTTTCAAAAGTTAATTCCATTACACTAAATATGTTACCCCGCTTGTGTGTATACTGTATACATATTAAACATTTTTATATCACGGATTATACGATAAACAATGTTGTTAGGAAAATAAGTGAAAGGATGCATATGTGGAATTAAATATAGTATTAAAACACAAATGCAATCAAAAATTTAAAACGTATTTGAAATAAAAACAGATACATATTTTGAGAAATTGAGTTACAAATATCACAATATCTGTCAAAGCATTCTGATGAAGAATAATGTATTTGAGTATATGATAAATAAATTTTGTTATTTCTAGAAGATAATTTAATTTTGAAACTCTAGCAATACTTTTATTCTCAATCAAATGGTATACACAAATATTTATATCTAAACGACTCAACATTTCCAACGAACTGAAAAATGAAAATTCAATTGTAATATTGAATTTGAAATAAAGCTTTTCTTTTTCTTTAGGAATAAATATGAATTTATGTTTCTAACAATGTTGTAAACAACTCTTTAAACAAACCAAGTTATCTGAACTACTTCAATCAGGTTATCTATTGTTTCAAGAATAAAACTTATTTAATTTCAAAAATTCTATTTTCAATTCCAAGAAGTAAATATTGTTGAAAACGTCGGAGCTCAAAGCTCTTTAAAAGCGTGAATTCTATGAATAGTTAATGGTGATTCTTAGAAAGTATTAATTTGAAATCCCAGATGATTATAGTTTTCTTACAAGCTGCGTATTAATTAAATGAATAATAATAAAATTGTTTTTATCTTAGTGCAAATTAATAATTTAGTGTTCTTAAAAATTGTACGTTTAGTTAAATAATTTGAAACTACGAATAATAACTTCGATGTTACAAATTATAATTAAGTAAATAATATGATAAATAAGTCGTGATTTATGCAGGATTTTTTCATAATTTCATTTTTACTTCGCTAAAAACCAAAAAAAAAGTATTTGTCTTATTAAATTTCTTAAGTATATAAATATTATTGAAGCAATACATTTTTTTATCCCCAATAGGTTTTGAGATAAAAATAGCATTTATTGTTGCATTTAATATTAACAGATCCCAAAGAGTCGCGGAGGATGAAACATGTATGGTTGTTTTTTCCGGTATAAGGGTACCTTCATTGTAAAATAACTTTTACAGATAATATCTTACCGACAAGATGGAGAAGTTTCTCGTACATTAGTATTTTAATTACAAAACTTTTAAATGATATTTTTGAAACTTTGTCATAAGACAAATCAAGTATAAAAACATTTTAACGTATTTCAAAGGTAAAATATGTATATCCAAATATAAAATAGTCCAAGACAAAAAACTTGATATTCTTCAATTTTAACTTCGTTAAAAACACAGTACTTTTCTCTTTGAAGTTATTTTTGAAATATGCTTATATCATTAACGGAACCAGATATATAAACAATATATTATAATTCAAGAACCGTTAAAGATGAAAAGTTTTAAACATCTACTATTCAAATGTTTGATTTCATTTTATTCAGAAGATTAGAAAAAACAAAAAGCGCCCGAAAATATTTTCTTCCCCCACCATCGATCGGTAACCATAGCAACTATCCTCGTCAAAGTGACGAAGTAGGCTTACTATTAGCTGCGCGAAGAGCGTAACTATGGTTACGCTTCTAGCGTGGGGGAAAGCCCTATTTCTCAGACGCCAATTCTAAATGAATAGATCATAATCCAAGTAATTTAATTAATTTCTTCCCCTTTCTTTGCAGGCCCGTCTCAGCATACGCGCTGTTCTTTCGAGACACCCAAGCGGCCATAAAGGGACAGAATCCGAACGCCAGCTTTGGAGAAGTGTCCAAGATCGTCGCCTCCATGTGGGACGGACTCGAAATTGATCACAAAAACGTGAGTACATCCAAACGGTCAGTGCTTCCCAACCAGTGTCCATATAAGTTGCTCATAAGATCATTTAACTCCGCGTAACTGAGCTATTATAATAACCCGGAAAGTGAAAACTCATAGTGCCTAAGTTAACACTGTGTCATTACGCCAAAGGGGAAAATATCGCGTTCTCCCTCTTCCTTTGCCATGTTAACAGAATTGAACTTTTAACACGTTTATTTATTTGATGAAGAGTGGAGTGCAAACGCTATAAACGATATACTAACGGAATTTCACTTAAAGAACGATGTGAAATAAATATTAGAACATAGTTAAATAAATATTAGAGTGCCCCGGTGATGGTCTAGTAATGAGACTTAATTTTCTATAGAATTAATGAAATGTGCTGAAAATCAATTAAAAATATGTTTCTTATGGGGATATTTTCGAACATTTTCCCAGATGACACTCCCTAAACCCCTATTTGTTAGAGTTTCAAATTTTTAAGTCACAATGTACGATCTTATAATGGGCAATTCCAGCATTTATTTTTTATTTTTTTATTCGATGGAGGTACCCTAGAGCGGAATATACGCGTAAAAGTTTTTTTAATTACGATGATTATTTATTTTTTTATGTAATTTCAAAGTTTGACTTTAAAAAAGGACGTTAAAACGTCAAAATTTCAAAATGTGACCTAGTACTTCAATCCTAAACAAAGACAAAAGGCTTGGCGATTTTAATTTTAAATTAACTAATTTTTTTTGAAACTTTTTATGGGGATTTTTGGATTTAGATCTATTTCCTTAACTGGGAAAATGCATTTTTTTCTTTTTTCGAAAAATGCTGGTATTGCCCATTCCCATCCTTTCCAAAATATAATACAGAACTATAGTCTGTTCACTTTGAACTGGCGCTTGAAAATATTTCCTTCCCCCACTACCGATCGGTAACCATAGCAATTATCTTCGTCAAAGTGACGAAGAAGGCTTACTATTGGCTGCTCGAAGATAGTAACTATGGTTACGCTTCTAGCGTGGGGGAAAGCACTATTTCTCAAGTGCCAATTCTAAATGAATAGAGTATAATGCAAGGACTAGTTTTTTTAAAGACTAGTGTTAAGAAATAAGGTTAACTGACAAGCAGATACTAGAGAGGATCAAAGAAAAAGATATACTGAAGATCAAAATAGTTTAGATATATTAAAAACATCAGTACATCGATTTAAAATTTCGAAGACATAGTAAACTTTTAAGTGAAATTAAATCTTGTAAAATGCTTAGATTAGAGATCCAAAAGGGAGGAGGAGGAGGTTGATAATTTAAAAAAGGCATGCTAATGTAATGTTTGAACTACCCTCTTAAATGTTTTCTTCCCCTAATTCAAATCATAATTTTAATGTAAATTTTCATTTTCCTAATTAACATAATTGCATTCATCTTAAAATTTTGTTACTTTCATATGAATGAAAATTGGGATACCTTTGAAAATGTAAAATGAATTAACCTAATGAAATAAATACATGTTTTTGAAAACCCAGAATTCACAATGAATTCGAAATGAGCAGCATTTGAAGGCGCTTCGGTGAAATTTAATTAAGGCTTTTGTTAAAGCGAAACACCACAAAGTGGGTTCTTAAATCGGTGTGATCCTCCGTTCAATTCCGAAACGAACGAACACCCCCCGTTAGAATACAAAACCTCCCTTTTCGAACAAAAGATGGGTAAACAAACCAAAAAAAAACATAATACCCTTTGAAGTTTGGAAACCAACACAACTAAACGTTCTTCTAAATTCCAATCTTCTTCCTCGAGAGCTTTCGAAGAACACAAGAAGAGGGGCTTTGGGGAGTAATGTATATTCAATGCAACTAATTACCGAACAAATAATTATCGAACAATTCCTCATGATTCTAATAATAATAATAGCAATCCCCCTTTTGAGGGGAATTCGAACAACTTCAATTTGGGAAACGCCGTAAATCAAATCATTCCCCGGCTAAACCAGAAATTTGTTTAATTTGCAGCAGCTTCTACATTAATTAGGTTTATTGTTCCGGTTTATATCTGGAGCCTGTGAGAAGTTTGTTCGGCAAACAATCGCACGTGAATGTAAACAAACATGATTTGTAGCTGGTTGGTGCGCCTCGGCTATCTTTTACCTTAATATTAATGAGGTGGGGGCGCTGGTGTTTGGCAGTTTAGCGCACTTTCGTGGAGATGATTTGGGGCCTTTGGAATGCACGGTTTTGTTTGAAGTCATTTTAAATTGCAGAAAAAACTAATAAAGGAATTTTTGTGCTTATTATTAATGAATGGAGGAGGAAAACTTACCATGCACTGTTTAAAAAAGTACTTATTTTTACACCAAATTTTCTATTGTTTTCGACCAAATTCTTCCGTGTGCTTAGAAAACATGCATTTTCTGTGAATTTTTCCACTAGGAGAATTTAGAAACACTGATTTTTTTAAAAACCTTACTTGAATAAAACAGGCTAATTTTGCATTATCAGCACATTAAAGTGACACACATGTGTATTTGACTTTAATTTTCCTTTGCACAGGGTAATTTTTTATTTCATTATTTTTTTCTTTTTACTGATATAGTAATTTGATAAATTTTTAAAGCCAACAACACTTTCGCTAAAATTTGAAAAAAAGTCTCGGACAATTTCAAAATATTGTCGCGACCCACCAAAAATTGACTGGAGACACACCAGTTGGTCACGATCCACACTTTGAGAACCTCTGTTTTAGAGCATGGAGAGATGTATGGAAAATAACATTTGAACTTAAAGTCTATCTTTTTCTGCCGTATTATCTGTAGCATAACCAGCGGTTAACCAGCAGAGAAGTATTACCCAATCAGAGCCGGCGATTCTTCTTATGCCTGCTGAGGTTAATTGCTAGTCAGGTAGTACAGTATACAGTCGTTAGTATGACATACATGCCTGTGTGATGGTCTATAAGTCTGTACTCTAGTTAGAAATCTGGGCCTTTCCTATCTCAAATCCATCTTGGGCAATTAGTTTTCAATCAAAGATTCGCCAACCCCGTCGCCAATGACCCCGCCAACCCGCTGCAACCTCGCCCCTCTTTATTAAAGGGGGGAGAGGGGTGGGGTCCTCCTCGCACATGTGTCAATATAATTAAAATACCTTCAAAATAAATTATCGAACATTAATTTAAATTGATTACCCCGCCGCGAATGGATGATAAACTTCAGATGCCAAATCATCTTATCCCGCCGCTTCATTCGCGCCAATGCATCATCCTAATAGGAGAGCGCATTGTGGAGTTGAGGTGAAGGAGGGCTGCTTATCTCGGATGGCCGAAGGTGTGATTCTTTGCTCATTGGGGATGGAGAAGAAAGGTGGGGGATTTGGGATTAGATGGATGGTTGCAGTTAAAAATAAACAGTGGGGGTGTTGTTCTATCATGTACAAAGAGAACTTTTACTTCGTTCATTTTGTGTAATTTTCATATTATCACTGTCAGAATGCGTATTTTCAAATTAATCATTTATAAGATGTTCCTTTTATTACTAACATGCTTTTAATAATCCATTAAGCATTTTTAAGATTGGTCCTTGAGTATGATATAATAAAAAATATTAGATAGGGATTTTACTATAGTTGTCTTAATGGGAGATTTTTTAGTCGCTAAATTATATCAACTTTACACATTTCTTTTTCCAGCTCAGTTTACTAGTTAATAATTGATATTAAAAAATACTAATGAAGAAAATTATTTTTAAATATTTTTAAAACTTTAACTTTGTTTTCGTGTGCATAAATTCTATGGATTTAATAATATTCTTGCTTATGAGAGTTGATATCAACATACAAATAAGAAATTCATCAAATAAAATTTTAAATTTTAATTAAATTAAATATTGGTAAGCGCTATAGCTTTAATCTGAGTTTAAATGTGTATTCATTTCCATTTTAATGTTTCCTTGTTTCTCTCAGGTGTACAAGAAGAAAACTGAAGCAGCCAAAAAGGAGTATTTGAAAGCTCTTGCTGCATATAGAGCCAGTCTGGTGTCTAAGGTAAGTAGCTTACGTCACTGCCGTAACCTTTAAAAATCATGATAGAAAAATAAGAAGCATTTAAAAAAACAAACTATGCAGGTTTCTATCAAAAAGTCCAATAATACTATAGATTTAAATTTATAAATAGCCATAAAAATCGAGAATGGTTTGCATATAAACCTGGCTTAAATCTATGCATTGCGATTACATCTTAAATTATAACGCAATATTTCTTTGCAGGCGGCCAATGACCAGCCGGACAGCATGTACGGGTCCAACAGCTCGTCTTCGGTGATGACCCCTGGTCAGTCTCTATCACCCCTGCAGAAGAAGTCGCCTCTGCTAACCTCTCTTATGGAGGGCACTCAAGGACAGCACTCCATGCTCATGGGGCAGGTCAGTTCCAGAAGACGTTGCTTTGATTTTTTTACCGACAATCAGGGTCGAATTCGGCGTAATACAATCATGTTCTAGTACAGTGAGTCTCAACTCTTTCCTACGTGGTAACCCTAGACACCTTACTAAATCTATAGTTGAACCTCGTACTTTAAACTTTTAAAAACCTATATAGTAAGAAAGGTCGAAAAAGAATTTTTTTAAAGAGCTTCAGATCAGTTCTGGTTAGCTTTGCTTGATATTATGTACATTAAAATGGTTACAATAAAACATAAAACGTTCAACTCTATACGATTAATCCCTTTTGCTGTTGGCCTTAAAGTCTAGGAAATGGACAGAAAAGGGGTTTTATTTTTCGCGCAGTATTATTTGGACCAATAACAATGACTTCATTAAAGCGTGCAAAATAATTCGAAATAATGAAGAAGTTTCATGATTTTTTTATAATTTTTTCATCGATTCTTCATGCAAAAATAAGCAACTACGTGTTTTCACTTAGAGTTTTCAGTCACGCGTTTTTTTTCTCGACTTTTAAATTAAAATATTTCATTACTTGTACATTTTTTTGAAAAATTGGCTATATATTTCATTTTACCAAACAAAAAACCTTATGGAACACTTGAATGTTTGTGGAATCTGACACATGCAACTTCCTTAATGCTAAAAAGGGATTTTGAATTTCAAACTTAAACAAAAGAAAACCAAATCAATGAAATAATTGGGACGAATAACTTTCGAGTATTCATTACTGCCTTCCCTTGCAGAACCCGATGCAAGGAGGCCACCACCCCCACATGATGCAGCATCAGCAGCAATCGCACCAGCCGATGCTGCACCAGATGCTCTCTCCATCAGGGATGCAGCAGCAGCAACAGCAGCAGATGATGCAGCACATGGGATCCCCTCCTCCTCCGCACATGATGCAGCAACACCACATGCAACAGATGGCAGCGTTGTCCTATAACCCCACTATGGTGAGTAGTGTTGCTAAGATACGGTAGTAGCACACAACAGTAGATCTCATGTTGCAGCATGGCTTACCGCCATCATACAGGGTGTTTCAAAAGTCCGTTTCGGGGCTTTTATTTGGATCCAACGTGTCCTAGGGTCACGAAAGTAAGGTCTACCCCCAGGTAAGTGAGCCTGGAGGATCCATTGAGATGACTTACGGCGCCCCTAGCGGCGAAATAAAACAATTAGAAAATTAATTCAAAATTTATAGGAGATAGAGCAAAAACCTCAGGGAGAGTATTGTTGCCAACGTTATGAAGAAATCGAAGAAAAAAGTTTCATGAAAATAACGTGAATATTCGCGGAGATATTAGCATGTGAAGATAGCACTTTTTCAGACCTCAATTTTTCAATTTTTTTTTATTAAATTTTGCTTTTATTCAACTTAAAAAACACAAACTACAAAATACAACTGAAAAAATTAAATTTTCAAGTGTTGTGGGAGAAACAGTCACATATTCCCCCTCTGGGGTCTTCCAGGCATGAATGGCGGTTAAACAACATCAAATAAAGCTTAATTTTTTTTTCATATTATTGATAAAACATGGTTTTACATTTGCTTCAGACGTTTAGAGGCTTATAAAAGGAAATTTATGTGGAAATTTTATTTTTTTTACAAAAAGAATGGAAAGGAAAGCTTAAAAATGGAATACATTTCTCCATTGCTTTCTTTCTGATCCTGTGGCCTGATTGGTTAGGTGCCAAACTTCACTGCCGAAGGTTTCCGGATCAAACCCTGCCGGGATTCTGAGATTTTTATAAATTAAGTTTACTTTAAGGAAAGCTTTAAAAGGAAATATACATTTCATCCATGTCAGCTAGCTGATGTCCATCCAGTGGCCTGGTTGGTTAAGTATCAGTATTCAGTGCAGAAGGTTTTTGGATCAAACCCTGGCGGGGTTTTGAGATTTTAATAAAATAACTTAAGTTTTCTACTTTAAAGAAAGCTTTAAAATGAGATACAATTCATCCATTGCCTTCTTGCTAACATGCATCCAGTGGCCTGGTTGGTTAAATGTCCGACTATAGTTCAAAAGGTTTCCGGATCAAACCCTGGCGAGATTTTAATAAAATTACTAAAGTTTTCTTCTTTAAAATGAAATACTTTTCTGCATTGGTTCCTTGTTGATGTATTCCCGTGGCCTGGTTGGTTAAGTTCGAGTCTTTAGAGCAGAAGGTTCCAGGTTCGAGCCCTGGTGGAATTATAAGATATTTATAAATTTCGTTTTTCCTTTTAAAAATCTTCAAAATGAAATACATTTCATCCATTGCCTTCTTGCTGATGTGCAGTCAGTGGCCTGGTTTGTTAAGTGTCAGTATTCTGTGCAGAAGGTTCCACGTTCGAGCCCTGGTGGGATTTTGAGATATTAAAAAATTTCTTTTTCACTTTAAAGAAATCTTTAAAATGGAATACATTTCTCCATTGCCTTCTAATTGACTTAGATCCCGTGGCCTGGTTGGTTAAGTGTTTGTCTTCAGTGCTGAAGGTTCCAGGTTCGAGCCCTTGTGAGATTTTGAGATTTATAAATTACGTTTTTATTTTAAAATGAAATACATTTCCTCCATTGCCTTTTTGCTGATGTGTGTCCGGTGGCCTGGTTGGTGTAGTGTCAGGCTTCAGTGCAGAAGGTTCCAGGTTCGAGCCCTGGTGGAATTTTGAAATATTTATAAATTTCCTTTTTAATTTAAAGAAATCTTTAAAATGGAATACATTTCCCCATTGCCTCCTTGTTGATGTGGATCCCGTGGCCTGGTTGGTTAAGTGTCTGTCTTCAGTGCTGAAGGTTCCAGGTTCGAGCCCTGGTGGGATTTTGAGATGTTTATAAATTACGATTTTACTTTAAAATGAAATACATTTCATATATTGCCTTCTTTCTGATGTGCATCCAGTGGCCTGGTTGTTTAAGTGTCCGTCTTCAGTTCAGAAGGTTACCGGATCAAACCCTGCTGGGGTTTTTGAGATTTTAATAAAATAGCTAAAGTTTTCTACTATAAAGAAAGCTTTAAAATGAGATACATTTCATCCATTGCCTTCTTGCTGATGCGCATCTAGTGGCCTGGTTGGTTAAGTGTCAGTCCTCAGTACCGAAGGTTCCAGGTTCGAGCCCTAGTGGGATTTGGATATGTTCCCGTCTTCGGTGCAAAAGGTTCCAGGTTCAAATCCTGACGGGATTTCAAGTTTTTTGTAAAATTACTCAAATTTTAAACTTAAAATAAAATACACATCAACCATTGCCTTCGTAATAACGTGCAACCGTTAGCTCAGTGGTAAGGCATGCCGCTATGGCTTAAAAGATTGGGGGTTCGATCCTGGAGACCGATCCTCCATTTTAAAATATTTTGATTGATACAGTTACGGTCACAGTTAACTGTTGCAGTTGCAGTCACAGTTAAACGTATCTAGCAATAAATTTGCATTTGACGAGGTGGCGGAAGACGGGTAATGGAGTCAAAATTTTGCAATCCAATAACTAAGGGGGCCGTCTCCATATTGCACTCCGTTAGGGGACCATCCACAAATTGCGGATTGTATCCTAAGACAAAAATTTTTGGCAAAACTGGCTTCCTGACAGACCTTTCTCTGCTGGCCCCCAGGGCGAAGGGGCTTTCGGGGGTTATCCGAAGAACCCCCTAGGCCCGCGACCCCCCGGGGAGCAGATCAGGTCCGCCTGGAAGACCTCCTCTCGTCCGAGCCCCGACATCTTCGACGGGTGAACGGACTCGACTCGGTCACCAGTTTCTGTCCCCTAGGTTAGATGCAACATCAGGTACTCACAGAAAATAAAGTTCGTTTTGCTTAGGTTTAGTTAGAAGACAACTATTAGGAGAGTTGAGAGCATAGGGAGAGTCAGATATTATAGAATTACAATAGGAAGTTAAGACAGTGGGGGTTGAACTGAGTACCTTCTGTACACCAGAACCACGACTCTACCAACTGAGCCATCAAGGACGTTTGAGACGCAGCTACTGGTCAAAGTGTATTGTGGAATCCTCAGTCCTTAAAATTTAATTTAGCTGTAAAATGCACTAAAATTGGAAGTTACGTTAGTGGGGTTTGAACTGAGTACCTTCTGTACACCAGAACCGCGATTCAACCACCTGAGCCAACAAAGACATTTGAGAAGTAGCTACTGGTCAAAGTGTATTGTGGAATTGTCAGTTCTTAAAATTTAATTTAGCTGTAAAACTTACTAAAATTGGAAGTTACGTTAGTGGGATTTGAACTGGGTACCTTCTGTACACCAGAACCGCGACTTAACCACCTGAGCCAACAAGGACATTTAAGAAGCAGCTACTGGTCAAAGTGTATTGTGGAATTGCCAGTTATTAAAATTTAATTTAGCTGTAAAACGCACTAAAATTGGAAGTTACGTTAGTGGGGTTTGAACTGGGTACCTTCTGTACACCAGAACCGCGACTTAACCACCTGAGCCGACAAGGACATTTGAGAAGCAGATACTGGTCGAAGTGTATTGTGGAATTGTCCGTTCTTAAAATTTAATTTAGCAGTAAAACGCACTAAAATTGGAAGTTATGTTAGTGGGGTTTGAACTGGGTACCTTCTGTACACCAGAACCGCGACTTAACCACCTGAGCCGACAAGGACATTTGAGAAGCAGATACTGGTCGAAGTGTATTGTGGAATTGTCCGTTCTTAAAATTTAATTTAGCAATAAAACGCACTAAAATTGGAAGTTACGTTAGTGGGGTTTGAACTGAGTACCTTCTGTACACCAGAACCGCGACATAACCACCTGAGCCAACAAGGACATTTAAGAAGCAGCTACCGGTCAAAGTGTATTGTGGAATCGTCAGTTCTTAAAATTTAATTTATCTGTAAAACTTACTAAAATTGGAAGTTACGTTAGTGGGGTTTGAACTGAGTACCTTCTGTACACCAGAACCGCGACTTAACCACCTGAGCCAACAAGGACATTTAAGAAGCAGTTACCGGTCAAAGTGTATTGTGGAATTGTCAGTTCTTAAAATTTAATTTAGCTGTAAAACGCACTTAAATTGGAAGTTACGTTAGTGGGGTTTGAACTGAGTACCTTCTGTACACCAGAACCACGACTTAACTACCTGAGCCAACAAGGACATTTGAGAAGCAGCTACTGGTCAAAGTGTATTGTGGAATCCTCAGTCCTTAAAATTTAATTTAGCTGTAACATGCACTAAAATAGGAAGTTCTATTAGTGGGGTTTGAACCACAGAGTATAGAGCTTAACAGAGATGCCAAACGGCCGTTTTCTCCCTAAGGTAATTAATTTAATTCAGCTCGCAGATTATAATTCTGTTCAGCAGCCAATCAGAAAAAGTTAAATGCGATTTATTGAGCAAATGACTTTGAGTCACAGCTTCAGTGGGCGAATGAAGTGGGTGAGTGACAGGTGGAGCTATAGGAGGTAAGGAGGCGGGTCCGTTTGGCCAGAGGTTTTGTCTATGGGAAAAGCCCTGTTAAAAAAGTTGTCATTAGCGTCTATGGAGATGAACACTCTGTTAAGCTCTATACTATGTGGTTTGAACCGAGTACCTTCTGTACACCAGGAACACAACTCTACCAACTGAGCCATCAAGAACATTTCGGAAGCAGCTACTGGTCACAGTGTATAGTGGAACTGTCAGTTCTTAAATAGCACTAAAGTAGGAAGTGAAGTTAGTGGGGTTTGAACCACAGAGTAAAGATACTTCAGATTGTCCATCTCCATAGACGCTAATGGCAATTCTTTAACATGGGTTTTCCCTTAGACAGTGGCGTTTCTATGGGATATCGGTGGAACTAACCAGAGTATATGACGTAACGTTTTTCACTCTCTGCACTCCCCATACAATCTCTATTTCAGCTACCGTTCTTTCACAATAAACCCCACCCACTTTTAAATCGCTAGAGAGGGAATTGGTTTTTAAATATTTCCCCAGTTTTCGAACAGTTTCATGTGTATTTTGAGCATGCACTGGGAAAAGAGGAAACATCTCTAACTTTGCCACCTGAATAATTTCTTAGACATTACAAGTATCTCTGATGTCACGCTCTCCAGGGACTCACCCAATGTTCTGCCCAGCACAGATCTCTCGCCTGCTTTTATACTTGATCTGCCCGTGACGTCACTATCTCGCATCTTCTTTAAAGTGACGATGGATCGTGTGCTCATCTGGAATAGAACTCAAAACTCCAACTCCCCATTTAATACAATTTCAACTTACAACTTAGCATTTAATAATAATTTCTTGTACCGCAATCACTGACGAGATATTAAACGACATGTGACGAATGACATCAAAGTTTATAATAGGGAAATTTTAGCTACTGCCAGTTAAAGTTTGCAACCATAAGGGAAAAGTTTCCTGGGGAAAATAGCAGTGATTGAGATAGTAAAATGCAGCTTCCATACAAAGTTCCAAATCCAATGAGAATCACTAATTTCCTATACTTCCCGCACACCCTGTTGATAGATAGCTGGAGCTAATAGATAGCTAGATATATAGCTACAGGATAGATAGGATAGATAGATAGCTGGATACAGGATAGATAGCTGGATATAACCACAACGCCACTATGTGATAACTGTAGAACTATTTTCTTCGTAAGAGTAAAATCACGTTTTGGACTCTGAAATATCTATACTCCGTGGTTTGAACTGAGTACTTTCTGTACAATAGGACCGCAACTTTACTAAGCCCTGAAATTTTTACATCTATAATATTACATTTCCATGACAATTCTGAGTTGGGCCGATTCCGACTTAAAATGCCTGGGGCAAAATTTCTTCCCAGTCCGGCCCTGACGCAGACATTAATTATATCTCGCCGCACACATAACATCTACCAGTTTCCTCGAACGCCTTATCATAACTATCCCTTCATAACTATTCTAGCGGTGACATGACTTATTTACCATCCCAATTGTAAAATGTGGTGTTGTTGTCACTCATCCTCTTGGTTTAGGCACTAAGGTTCATAAGATCATGCCGCAAATCGTAGATGATTTATTGAAAATGTATTGTAAATGCTGCAATAAGCATCTGTATCTTTGCACATAGTTTCGTCTACAGCACTCCAATGAATATATTATCTTCTTCCAGTCTCCTCAAATGCCTCACCAACAGCAGCAACAGCAGCAACAGCAACCTCAGCAGCAGCAACAGCAACAGGGGGGTATGATGTGCCCCTCTCCCATTCAACAGCAGAATAGCTGCTCTCGAGGGGACACCCCTCACGAGTGGGACAGGCAGCAAGACTACTGCAACAACAACGACTGCGTTGTGTCTCACTGCAGGTCAGTTGCTACTTACTTCTGCCCCCCCTCCAATTTCAGCCAAGTTATATAGGAACTCAATTGGTTCTTTAAATGGATGGACTTTGACTGGATACATTCGAAGGTGGTCCTTTAACGATGAAGGAAACCATTTAGTAAGTTTTAAAAAGTAGTTTAAAATGTCACATTCGTCAAGTTGGAATGGTCCTATCGTGACACAATGAATAAAGATATGAACAGTAAAAAGCATCTTTTGGCCAAAAAATAATTAATATATTTAAAAAAAGAGAAATATGACTTTCCAATAGCTGAGATTGCTCCTTAAATCAGCACCGACGATGGACTCGGAACCGGAAGTTGTTAGTTTCTTAGTTCCCATGTTATATTTTGAATCCCATGTGTTATTTCATTTATGCTAATTAATGAAAAAATTATAATTGTTTAATTATCATTTATGAAAAGGCTAATTAATGAAAAATACATGTTATAAAAACTGTGAATAAAGCAATTTCACCAAAGAGGCTAATAAATATTTCTGGGCTTGAAGTAGCTAATTACAGAAAAAAATAGACATCAAAAAGTTGGCAACAGAGGGTTTCCTGAAAATTGCCAACCCGCGTAAATTTGGCAATTTATTGCCCCCATCAGAATTAGTAAAGTTTTAAATCATTGTCACTAGTGCACCCTTTGTCCCAAACCTTTCATATGTAGATTCACTATTGATGTTATGTTTTTTCTGTCCCCTAGGGACGTGTTCAGCACTTGGGTCGCTTCCAGACCACCACAGAACACATATGCGTCTGTGAAATAGAACCTGATCCGGAAAGATAACCCTTTGACATAAAAACGAATAAAAAACCAGGACCGACCCGGGGCGAGGAAAGACTAGAGGACCAGCATCTTTGGACGCACAGATGTTGTCACAACGTCATAACTACTGACATGTATACCTAAAAGTTATGCAAAAGAACCTGTAGCGACAGCTTTTGAATGACTGTGCTTTCTCAAGTGACATAAAGAAGACTTCTAGTAAAGCGTAACTATTTTCTCACTATAAAAGACTGAGAGCTATAGTTGATAGTGAAAAAAAACACAAAATCCTATCAAGAACTTGTAGTTTACAGTCAGTGATTACATCTGATGATTACTACTACTCAAAACTACCTGAGTTTGTATTGGTTTTATACTTAACAATACAGGTATACTATCTCTCTGTTATACTAAAGACTGAACAGATACGAGCTGTGTTAGGATCGTGTGAAGGTAAAACGAGTTCCTGGAGTTAAGTTAGTTGAAGTGGTATTGTGTAATCAGAACCTCCTGTCGCAGTCTTTTCCCCGATTGTGATTTTTAAACATTGATAAAATGAGACAGGGTACTGGTGACTCAGCTTGGAGATTTTTTTCTTCTCAAAACTTTTTCGTTTGAAAACTCTTTTGTTGAATTAATGAAAAAAAAACGTGATCTTCTCGAAAAAAAAATCATGACTTGTGATTTCGATTTATGTTGTGGAATCTCTTGAGGAGTGATTGCGTTTTCTTGTTTTTGAAAGAAGGTCTGTTTTGGATCCGGTGAAATATTTCAACTTATGAATATTTAATTTATTGTTCCGTGAATTCATCGTTTATGTATTTGAATTTTATGATGTTAAAAGACGTTATTGAGCTAAATCTGAAGAGGTGTCAACCTTGCTATGTTATTCTTTCGGAGCCTGATCTCAATTCTTAAAATATGAAAATTTTCTGAGCTTAAAAGAAAAATTCAATATCCTCTGTAGAATGCACATTAAATGATTTAATTAAGGTGAATAATAATAAAGCAAATAATTTATCTGATTTTTCATAAATTAAGGCTTAACTCTATTTTAAAAAATAAAAACATTTGCTCACTATTATTCGTTATTTTTAATTCTTTTCAATTTGCATTTTACCTTCAGAAATGGTTTTTGGTTACATATAACTTCCACACCTTTTATATCATTGGTTTAATGTCACTGCAATGTAAATATAAAGCCTTACGAAACTTATCTTATTCTTTTCTGTGATCAGAAAAGACGGGTTCCCTAGTACACGAGGCAACAATGTTCCCCAGTGTAAAAAAAATTATTCCTCAACCGTGGTTGGGCCACAGTAACGATCCCGCAGCTCCGAAAGTCTTTCGCTAAACTGTCAAACAGAAAAGTATAATTATTTGCTTTTCGCCTTGTAAAAAATGGTCTCTTATATGGTATATGAAATATATATGTATAAACAAGTTTTTCTCTTTAGTGCAGTTGAAAAGCGGCACATTTATACTGACTAACGTTTTTTTTCTCTTTGAATTTTGAGTCGTTTTTTTTGTTCCTCATAAGGTGAGGGGGTTTGAATTCAAATTGTTATGTTTCTTGTTTTTTTTTCTTGATGCTATTTCTGTAGATTTGTAGATAGTTTCTATGGTTCTAGTGCTGTAATATTTGTTGAGAACTATAGAAACTTTAGAGTTAACTAAAGTGGGGGCACAGCTTATATTGTAGCCTGTTTTTAAATGGAAATATTACCGACTTTTACCGACATTTTTTACCGATCCTTACCACCATTTTAAAAATAATTTTAAATTATTCAAGAACTTTCCACAAATATTAGGCATTTCATTTGCAAAGCTTGCTATGAATTAATTTATCAAAACATTTAAATCTATATAAATATAACTCTTGAACAACTCACTTATTAGTATATCGCAATTTAAGCTTGATTATAAGATGTAAAAACCTTAAAATCAATAACCGTGCTTTACTTCTTATATGTGTGTCAGTATTATAAAGTATTCATATTCTTAACTAATTGATTGCTTGATTATAATTAGTATTACCAACCCTTTTGTTAAAATAAATTTTAAAATTCAAACTTCCTATATTTAATAAGTAAACTATTTCCAAAGCAAGTATTTATGATCACAAAATAAAATTTGAAATTGATTAAGGATAAATATAAAAATAATTATATGAAAAACCTATAAAATACAACAACTAAACACCTACAATTTTTGGTTCCGTAAAAAAGAATTCTCAACCAACCGAGGAATTAAAAATCTAATCAATATTAAGTCTACTTTATACATGGTGCTTCCACTTTGTGGGAACAAATTTGAAGTAACACAAAATGCTTAAAGAACCCTTTAGTGGTTGCTTTGAGTTTTTTCCCTCTGTGCGAATCGGAGAAACGGTCTCCTTACATTTCGCTTTTCGAAAAGGACATGAAGATGTTACATGTGTGCATAAAATGTAAGTCTTGTATTTAAGTGAAAAATTGAATAAAAAACGATATGTTACATTTTGCGTTTGATGAATTATTTGCAGTAAGGTTTAGCAGAAGAGGACTGTACATCAAGAGATACTTATGACCATTCTAATAGAAAAATTGAATTATAAATATGGGAAAGAGGAAAAATGTTCAAAAATAAGTTTTGAGAGAAATTCCAGAAAAAAATCTAGAGCTAACAAATTTTCATTGTATAACTATAACCACAGAGGTTTTTGCAGTACATTACTTTTTAGTCGTATCCCTCTAAAGCTCATACAAGAATGTTTTATGAATTCGGTAAGTGCAAAATAATAAGTTTTCATTAAGACATTGTAACTTACGGCACTTAGAATATAAAAGCATTCCTTTTAGACATCAGAGTCTTCGCTTTCTAGAAAAAAAATAAGTGACAAGATGAACTAATTCAAGAAACACACATTTTCAGTAAAATATGTTTATTCAAATACAACACGATAATACTATTTAACTATTCATTTGAAAATACAATACAGACATTATTTTTGAGGTTATAGGCTGGAAATACTAAATTTTTATATTTCTAGAACAAAAAGTATAGCACCAATCGAGTTCATAACTTTGAAGTTAAAGAAAATTTTAATGTTACCATCTGCACCTGAATTAATAGCATTGAGTTAACCCATACTTTAAGCAATAAATACTCATTCACAACCCTACTTTTAGATTTGTTGCTCCTGGAATACATTTATAAAAACAAAGAACGCTAATACGGCATTGTTTCAGAACTATTTAACGATAAATATTTGTACAGACAAATAAGAAAAATGCATATTTTTAAATACTTGTAAAAAAGCTTATTTAAACTTCTCGTTCTATGTGAAACGTTGGCCAACTCAAACATGCTACAGATTACCTGATATCTTAATATCTAACCCTAATCCATTATACATACATTAAAATCCTAAAGCTATATAGGCGAGTAAAATTTGCAGCAATACGTAAAGCAAGGAATTATACTACATTTTGACAAATAATTTCATGAAATTAATAGATTCTCCAACATACGTAATTATAATTATAACCTGTTGAGTGATGCCACTCTTATTGATTACAGACAACCAAGTAGGTTATTACCTGGTTAGAAAATGGCAATTTCACATGATATAAGATCTTAAGTTTTCTAAGTTAAGCTCACTAAATGAATATTGAACAGCGCTTGAAAAATATTGTAAAAGCTAATTGAAAAAAGCCATGTACTATTTCAATAAGCTTTATAACCTTCTTCTTTTAAAAGCGATATGTTTGTGAATTTGAATGGATTCTTTTGGGCTCTAAAAGTATTTTAAAATACAAATAGTGCCGTGTATATAAGGATACTTATAGACTAAAAATATAATTTATCTATACTAAATTTTCCTAAATCTTCTTGTAACTTTTATATTCTTAAATAGTCATAAAACACTTAAAATGTGTTAAATCATTGTTTAGATCAGTGGTTCCCAACAGGTGGTCCGCGGACCACTGGTGGTCCGTGAGGCCTTCAGAGGTGGTCCGTGAGACGACTTTTAAGCTAATCCAAAAAATGTGTGGAAATTAAAGAGAAAATAGTTTTCCTAATCACACATTCCGGGAAATAGTAAGAACACCACATATTCAAAAACATAAGTAAAAAGTCATGTGTCTCATAAATTCTCATAAATAAAAAATGTTAAGTTCTCTTTCTCTTCTATGAATTATTTGTTCATTTCTCTTATTTTCCACAACTGTATTCAACAGTAGTTTATTACAGAGGAGAAACGACAAATATTGCATCAGAGTAATTAAAACTGAGAGGCGTTAGGGTAGTGCAAATAGAGAATCGAATGATCGGATTTAATTAATACTTGGTTTGATACGAAGCGAAGCCTGGAAGTGTTGAAAGATATACTTCAAACTGGAATGCTATGGTTAGACAGAGGGTCTCCAAGAAATATTGGTATGAGAAGAGGAAAATTTCTGAGACACAAAAGAAATAGGCGAAAGTTTTTTAACACATAAATTATTTTCTATTTTAATCGCTCCTTTGAAATAAATAATTATTGACTTTCAACCATAGAGGTATACTTTCAACGCGGTTTCTTTCGAGAGAACATCTGTAAGCTTCGCCCGCCTCTCGCCTATATAATTTCCTCTGGCCACAACTAAGTCAGTGCATGTCCACTCCACATTTCTTTTTTCTGATCAACACAACTCCTGGTTATCTCATTTGTCCTGCAGTTTAATTTCAAGCTAAGTACTTTCTTTCAAATTTACATCTACTAATAACATATTACCTTTTTTTGTTGGTTATGAAAAAGAAAAAACAACTATTTTATACTGTTGTTTTTTAAACCTGTAACGTGTGTGTAGGTGTGAACCCTTCCAGGGTTAATAGATCCATGAGAGGACACTGAAATTGATTAAAGCATACTTGTGATTCTTCCGCCAATTGACGGAAATCCGCCAATTTGATTGCCGACAATTCGATTTGCTAAACTCAAATTCCACTTTCTGATTTTCCAATTATTTTTTTACTAAAAACTCTGGCCGCGAAGGTTGGTTGCCTAGTAATAAATCCAAAGTAAAATTGAAAAATTATCGGAAGTAACAGGGTTGGCCGGTTTAAACCATTTGGTTTAAACCATTGGTTTAAACCATGGTTTTTTTACCAAAAAAACACTTGGTTTTTTTGGTTTTTTTAGAAATTATAAAATATTTTCAGGATTTTTTAAAGAAAGTGTTATTAAGTAGTATAATCTTTTGCACAAAATTAAAAGGTCAGATTTATAAAAAAAATTGACATTTTAAGGTGATTAAAAATCAGAAATCTTTTAATTTAATGGTTTTAATTATTGAATTCTCTCTAAACTTAACCTTAAATGCTTAAGTTAAACTTATTATATTTTGCAAGAGATAGTTCATTTATTTATTTCCTTTAAAATGAAGTATTATTTCAAAGAGTAACTAAACATACACAAAAGTTATCTGTTTTTCACTGATAAAATATGGCTTGGATTTTAATTAATTAATAAAACCAATTTGTCTTATTTGTCAGTCATAAAAACCAGTTGTTTTTTTTAGTAAATTAATAAAAACCGTTGATTTCTTTAATGATAAAAACTAAAAACCAGTTGGTTTGTTTATAAACAGATAAAAACCAGTTGGGTTTTTTTACTAAATTAATTAAAACCGTTAATTTCCTTAATCGGATTAATTATCTCAATCATTTATCCAATTTCAATTAACATTAGTTGCTTACATTTCCCTTTTATTTATTAAAAAAGTTAAATTTTCTCTTTCTAAAGAAATTTATTAAGTTCATAAATAATCCATATAATTAATTTGATTATTTTACCATTTAATAATTAATCAAAGTAATTATCTTTATCAATTATCCAATTTCAATTAACATTAGTTGTTTACATTTCACTTTTACTTCTCATTTAAAAAATAAAATTTTCTCTTTCTAAAGAAATTTCTTAAGTTCATAAATTAATCCATATATAATTAAGATAAATAATTTGATTATTTCAACCATTTATCCAAGATAAATTAACACTGATTTTTATTCACTACAATAATATTAGAATTTCAAATTGGAATATTTTAGAAACAAAAATTATTTTTAAAACTAATTAATTTAATTTTAATTAATTAATTGTAATATACAAATCATTTATCAATTATAAACAACCCCTGAAATAAATGTCTCATTTACAACTCAATTTCAAACATCAATGCTAAAATAACTTATTCTGATAAAAAAATTCTAAAAAAACTTGGTTTAAACCAAAAAAACCTGGTTTAAACCAAAAAAACCTGGTTTAAACCAAAAAAACCAAATAAACCCGGTTTTTTTTGGTTTTTTTAAAAAAACCCGGTTTTTTGCCAACCCTGGGAAGTAATATGAAAAGCAGTTAATATTTAAGCTAAAAAATATGACGCTAGCATCTCTAACTGTAGATTTCGGGAAGTAGAAGCCAATGGACCCCCTCTACTTAAAATTAATTGAAAAAAATATAGGTGCCATCAAATTTTTTTAAAAATATTTTCAGCCAATTCATTGTCAGAGTAATCACCTGTATGTTAAAGCCATGACCATTTCCACTCATCAGAACAATTTTTGTTATTTGTTAAGTATTATCCTCTTCTAAACATACATAAAATATGAAGAAAGTGACTTGGTTATAAGTATCTCCTATGAGATAAATTTAAGTTTTAATTTGTAAGGTATATTGTGCTGAAAAAAGAATTTTTCTTATTAAATTTCTTAATTTAGTTTTACTGAATTAAATAAACAATTGAAATTAATAATGGATTCCCTAATTTATTTGTTGAATTTCATGAGAACTTGTAAAAATGGTTAAATGTCTCTTATAAAAGATATATATTTAAATAATTGTTATAAAATTAATGTAATGCTAAAATTTTTCTTTTAAGTTTAATAGATTATTTGGTTTTCTAAGTTCCATTAAATAACATTGTAAGCCTCGGTTTCCTTTACTTCAGAAAAAAGTGATCTTCTATGAGAAATGAATGTACTAAAAAAAGTTAAAATTTTGAAGATACAGTTAGGGATAGAGATGGTCCGCAGAGGTTCAAATTTAACTGAAGTGGTCCGCAGACATATTTGAGTTGGGAACCACTGGTTTAGATACTTAAATGCCTTCATAATTCAAGCCATATCCTTCTTAAGGGTGCTATATTTCAAACATTTTACCAGTATAATATCTCTTAAAGAGACTACATGTATTTAAACCTGTCAAAATTTTCAACTAGGTCAATGCTAAAATTGATAAAGAGTTGTATTTGTGTTTAACACAATAAGTAAAAATGAGAAACAGAGAGACTACTTAATCACTCTTCTAGGGGTCAACTATGCTACTTATCTATCATTAAATCTCTAATCATTCTACAGAAACTATCATGTAATTTGATTACACTAATAATGTGACACTCAGTTTTCCCATACAAACTTTTTCCAAATACATAATACTAATATGGATTTCAGCACCCAGTGTTTTACAGGTTTTAGAAAGGAATATGTGAATCCATTGCCTACTTGAAATACTGATACCATGGGTATTTATTAATACCCTTTTATTTTATATCACAGACCAACTCCCTGTAGCTTTACTTTAATTTTTCAATCAGTTAATCAGTAACGAGTTTACAAAAGAATTTTTTTTTAGATGACGTTGCATCATTGGAATAATTTTGTAATTCCATATCAAGATGTTTTTTAAAAGCATTCTTCCTACATTACGCATAACAATACATTGTAATTTTAAAAAATCCATCAATATCCTATGTTTATAAGTTAGGTATTTTTATTACCTTATAAATAGTTTCGATACTTATCTCATCTCTTCTCTTTTTACTTACTTTTATTAATACTGTGATCATAAGAAATTAAACAAATGTTAAAAATGCATTACTAAAGACCAGGGTAATTATGATTTCAGAGGTAAACCAGAAAACCTCTCAATGTTTGATTTATTGATGTTTCCAGTTAATTAGTTGTTTTTATACTTTGAAAATACATACTAGGCACCATAAGCTCCATCCTAGAAAAGTTGTAAGTTCTTGATAAACTTTATTCCAAAGAATAACATTAAGTTGTAAATAAAATTAGTTTCATGCAACAAATATTACAGAAACCTAACTATATCCATTTCATAATCTTAAAAACTTAATATATTTTTCTTTAAACAACCTAATAACTTAACTTATTTGTTTTGAATGAAGTAAGCATAAAAGCAATATGTAGGCCTATGACCTATGATAACTACAAAATGTTTTTGAGCACCATTATTTTTTGCACCATTTATTTTGAATTTGAATCCCGATCAAAACTTTAAGTTAGCAACTAGAGTGGATATTTAAAAAAATATTATGTACTTAGCAATTTTCGAGAATTACAAAATCAACCATAATAAAATCCAAATATAATTACCAACTAAATTTAAAATCGAGCACCAAATATTCAGGCTTTGAATCTCAAGTCTCTTTAAAAAATAAGGAAATCATTACAGTTGGTTCGCTATCTAACGGTTAAGCAGTCACTGGATGCCACAGAAAAGCGTAGTGTTTGCATATCATAGTATGGTAAGTTAAGTTTTTCCGTCAGTTCTCCTTCAGAACTAATGTCACAATTTTTCTTCTCAAATAAGAACTTTTAAAAACATTTCTCACTTCAAAAATAAATAAAACAATGTCTTGGGATATTTCTAACGCAAACTTTGAAATAATCCTTCACCCCGTTAGTACAACAGTATCCCTCCCGGTAGAAACAGATCTCTACAGAAAAACCTACCTTCCAAAGAACTTAGTAAGGTTTGTTTCACTGCATACGAACTACCATCAAGGAAAAATAGTTTTACAGGAGTACAATTTACCGGGCGTCATAATGAGGTATTTGCATGAGTGAGGGATTTGCTTGATTTTATACTTTTTTGATACATTATGGTTTAAAACTCCCAAATTTCTGATTTTTAAGTTCAAAATTGTGTTTTAAATAATTTAAAATTCAATTTGATTTTTTGCCAAAACGTCAGAAAAGCCACGTTATCAGAAAACGGGCTTCTATTGGATGTGACATCACAGCGCATGAAAACCATTGCGTTTTCTGTTTTCATGTGATCAGAAAACGGGCTCCTATTGGATGTGACCTCACAGCGCATGATTTGTGATTCGAGAGTGTTTTCGCGCCCAAACAAAAAACGCAATTTCAAAAATTTATATCTCAGAAACTAGGCTACGAAAATACTTGATGTAAACGTCATTCTTCATGGTTTTTATCTACTATTTTAATAAAATTTAATCTCAAAACGTGAGAATACCTCATAGCCAAACACAAAATTCCCTTCAGTTTATTTCTAAAAGCATTCTTATACCAGGGGAATGTTTGGCCCTCAAATTTCGAAAGTAAGTGATGAGCGATGAAGTTAAATCCAAGGTCAAAGAAGGATTCTACCAATCAGTCAGCAAAAAGTTTAACTTTCTTTCTAAAGGCTGCTGGTTAGTACTGTTGGCTGTGAATATGGATTGGGGGACATGTTTTAAAGTAGTAAAAGTGTCCGAAACCTTTGGTGACTACACGATTCTTAGGCATCCAGTGACCATCAACCTCCATCTATTTAATGTCCGCCAGCAGAGCCACTCCCCTCAGAATCCAATGATTTGGGTTTCTCTCGCTCTTCAAGTCGATGGACGTGACATAGGTGTCGTCCGTCCTGCGAACCTTTCGGTACACAGGACACTCGTAGACGTCGGGGCTCTTGCCCGCCGTGCTATTCACCGCAAACACATGCAGGAGGGGCAGGGGCTCGTAGAGGGCTTTGGGGGCCGATTCGCGCAGGCACCCCGCCTTGCTGTCCCACGAGGCTCCTTCAAGGTGCAGCCCGTAGATGTAGACACCCTCTGCCGGTGGTTCAGTCACCTCGTTTGGGGTGTGGTATGGGGTGACTTTGTTCCGTTGGGAGACAGAGTCCAGGGCCCAGCCCTGGTGGGCGCGGGTCACTTCCTGTAGGGAAGAGAGAGGGATTGGGGGTTGATGTTTTGGTGTTCTGGTGCAGTGCGGATTGTAGAGTGGTGGTGCGGCATAGGGATCTATGGAATCGTTTGATTCAAATCCGGAATCGATTCCTGAGGTTCGACTCTTTCAATTCTTGGATTCGATTCCAACCTGGGTGCCTACTTAGATGGCCTCCGGAATTTTTCCCCGAGGAAAAATTCCCACTTCCGGAATTATGAAATTCCAATACCAAGATTCCGGAACTACAAGAAAGTGCCACTTAGATGGCAGTCTAGGAATTATAGAAGAGCATTTGGGTTCGAGACTACTTAAATTTCCCATCCGGATTTCGCGGCGACCAATCACAACTTTTGTTGTCATTTCTTACGCAGCCTCTTTTGACTGTAAACAAAAAACATAAACGTGATGTGTGTCATGAAAGGAAATTTTTAATTAAATATAACGCGATTCTTCCCTCTGCGTGGCTTCGAATTGTGCTCTGAAACAACAGTGGACTTGAAATAGAAGATCATCTCGGTGCCAATTCAATACAGCATTGCTGTAAGACCTCAGGAATTTGAGTGTCAAGAATTAATTAACGCTATTAACTTTTTATCTCATCGTTTGCAAAAGCAAAATGCATAAGAACCACAAGAAGTTCTTAATATTTCCATTGTTTTGTTATCGCTATCGTGATTAAGGTGGCATAGTAAATGTACTCCAAGTTTTTATAATATTTGTTTCATGAGGGCATTTTTATATCCATCAGGGAAAATAAAAGGCATATTAAATTGATGGTCTGTGTTTGATTGTAAAATAAGAGTATTGGTAACTATTTTATTAAGATTAACTTAAGCAGTTTTCAAATTTTCTTGAATTTGGCCCCCATGTAATCCAGTGTAACACTATATTTGGTGAAAAATATTGTAAAAGCTATTGCGTAATCACTCAGTATCTTGCATCGGCTAATTTTAACAATCCAGGCCTTGGCGATAAATGGTTCTTCCAACTTCACAATGCAAGCTTAAATTCTTTTACGATGTTCATTCCGCAAAGTGCTTGGCGAGAAAGCATATCGCCAAGAAGCATCTGCTGTTCCTCATTCTCAGCGAGGACCAAAAGGTTTCAGTTTGTGTTTCAGTTTCAGTTCGTGAGTACCAAATTTTTTTAAATCACTTAAAAACACGACCACTACACACCAAGTAAGTTTCTAATTTTTTATTTGAAATACATCAAGTATTTGCAGGATATTTTCATCACGTTATTTAATTTATTTATACCCTTTTTAATTTACAGTTGATCATTATGTTTTGTTGAATGTTTAATATTGAAATTGTGAGTAAGATAGTGGAGTTAAACCAAGTGGCGAAGCATGAATTGTTATGTAGGAAAGCACTGTAAATCTACTGTGATCTTGCCATATTAGATTGATTAGTGTGATAGTTTTTTATAGCTTTATTCATAATAGTTTCTCCTGATTTTAGAAGTTGCTAGTACGATTTTGTTAATTCTAATAATAATTTCTTTAAATTTGTTTACCATAGTGCTTTCCCTGTAACTCATGCTTAATCGTTGGTTATATATAGACCCAATTTATAACTCTCAACCCAAATAAAAATTGACAATTTCAGTAAAATCCTAGGAGAGCCCACACCCTTGGCGACAAACCAAATTAAAGCGCCAAACCAGGACACAAGATAGCGCCAAGTGCCATCTAGTGTACTAAAGTAGGGTTACCAAGATAGCGGAATTATCTCCAACTTTGGCAAGGGTGTGGGCTCTGCTAGGATCCAACCACCATTTCTAATATAACACTATAACCTTGCTATTAAAAACTTAATTTTGCATTGAGCCAACACTACAAAAATTGAGAGTTGTCATTTTTTATAAAACTTTGCTTCAATCCTTATTGCATTTCAATTTCAATAATTTGGTCACAAACTATTTCGTTAGGATAATAAATTGCATGCACGCTGGGTCGCCGAGAGCCAAGTCGGGCCCCGGGGACAAGGTTGGGAAGCGGGCCCCCAGTGACATATCTATACTTCTCATTTTGAGGTAGGGGGCAAAAATTTTCTGAAGTACCCCCCATGCATTCATAGGCTTAATGTAATTTTTAAAATATTTCTTGACAAGATCTGAATTTCACTCAACTTAAAAATATCGTTTTCTTTTGATACGATGAGTAACAAGCGATAAAGGGGGTCTGGGGGTACCCCAGAAAATTTTTGAACCTCTACGTAAACAAATTAATTTCCAAAATATTCAAAAATATATCCCTCTTAGAACTCAAATATGAAAATATTTGGGTTCCGGGCCAATCGTACCCCCTCGCCCCCCCTTCTCGTCAGGCCTGCATGCACGTATTAAAAGAACAATTAACTTTCAAAAAAATTAATTAGTCAGTTTTTATTTAAAAATTAAGGTTCTTGCATATTATCCCGTCGACCATACTGCTGAATCCAAAAACGGTAAACAACCCATTGACCTTTCTATGGTCGACGGGATAATACATAAGTACCAAAATTAATTAGTTTGACCCTTAACTTTTTTTTAGTTATCTGGGATAAATTGCAGTTTCATTATTTTCATAAAAAATTCTTAAAAATTGCATTGCTCCCCCCGGTGTGGATGGAGAGTTCTACGTTTATAATCAAATCTTATTTGAATAACCGACTAGTTTTGCATTATTAGCACATTAATGTGACACATTGTATGTATTTACATAAATTGACTTTTGCATTCGACACCACAAGTAGGATATTTTTTCTTATTTTTATTCTTTTTACTATATATGGTAATTTGATAAATTTCAAAAGTCAATAACACATCTGTGAAAATTATGAAAAATTCAAAATCTTCTCGCGACCCTCAGTTTGAGAAACTGCTCTTGGATGAGCCTGGTGAGTGTCGAGAAATTTAATAAACTAACTTTAATTTGCAAACATTAAACAACCTGCCAGTTATAATATTTTGATTTATTTTACTATTTGGAAATTATTGTCAGTTTTTTAAAATACATGACGCTTTCAGTGGCGTAGCCAGAAAAAAAATTTCGGAGGGGGATATTGATATTTCAGGAGGGGATATGGGGTAATTTTAGTGGTTTTCTATGGTCAAAAAGGAAATTTTCTGAGTTTCGGGGGGATATATCCCCAAATCCTCCCCTCTGGCTGTGCGCCTGGACGCTTTCCCTGTTGCTTTTAATTTTTTTTATATTTATTCACCTAGTTTTCTAAAAAAACAAACAAACCATTTCACAGGCTTCCTCAACTTCCGGAATGTGCTTCTCCCATTCTTTTACACGTGCGCAGGATTCATGTGTTCATAACAGTCATAATAACCAATAACAGTCATCATAACTAAAATATGTAAACAAACCCGATCACTTCAGTTGAAACCGGCTGCTGAAAAACTAACTAAAGGCTGCCTTCTGAAATACGGTGCATACATAAAATGTTACCAATATTAGTAAATAAGAGAGAACCCTTAGAGTACTGTTTCCTCTTAGCTATAAGAATTGAACACACAAAATAATATTTCTTAATAAAAATAACAAAATTTATTTGAGAACTATCAATCATTTCAGAATCAACAATTGTAAAACTTTTAATTAGACATGTGAAAGTTTACAGTTATTTCCATACAATAGTGGCATGCTAGAGTCAGTAAATGAGTCCCATAGTTTTAAAAAGATATTGATATGAAGATCCATGCATTCAAAAGATGAATCGTTGAATCCTTTATTGTTGAGGATGGGTTTACCCAGTCATGGTTACTCGGATAGATGTTGCCTGTATAAAAAGAAACAAAGAATATTATAAAAGTTGTTCAAAATAACTTAATACACTCCCCATGTCCTTTTTGTTTACATTTCCCCCTATAGGAAATGGTTAAGATTTTACTTAATTTTAGAATACTCTTCACTTTAATTTTTTTGCCGTTTCAGGGAGAGAAGGTAAGTTTTGACCAATAATGCAGTTAACCAATTACTTCAAACTCCACATTGAGGCTGTTGTTCATAAGCACATGAGCTTTTATTAAGAAATTAACATTATTGCACGCCTATCTCACCAAAAGCCACAGCAAAACACAGTTACCCGAAAGTAAAAATTCCTGTCTTATTGAATAACCTTATTACACCAACAGACATTACCCCCAGTATGAAAAGCCATTTCACCGACAAGATATTTCCCTCGATTCCATAACCCTAACATGACTTGACCATTGGCCAAAAAGACAGGCGAAACAATCAATTTGGTGAAATGATCTGACAGTGTTTTGGAATTCAGTAAAACTTGTTGCCTGTGTACAAGAATATGGAAAATTCTGGAATTTTTAAAATATTCTGTCTGTGTAATGGCCAATTTTGAGAAATGTTTTGCTGGGAAAATAGTCTTTCGGTGTAATGATTTGTCGGTGAATTGGATTTTGGCGAGATAAAATAGGATTATTGAGCCATTTAAATTTATACCTGGTATTTTAAATTTAAATCAGATTATATAGGTTTAGATTAGGTTATAGTGCCTAAATTCAACATAGTAAAAAGTCTTTAGGCTTTAAATACAAGTTGTGTTGAATATTCTTAAATAGTTTTATGCACAAAAGGCAAGCAGGCATCAAAATGAAAAACATTAGTTTCTTGTAGCTTAGGACAACATACAGAAAAGGGGAACCAAGTCATGAAAAAGGAAAAGAGATGTATTATAATCAGTAGTAACTTGTATTTATATTTAGTACATTAGAACTTCTTTACAATGGCCCTTATGATACAACACTGATAGAAATGCTGATAGGTTTATCACTAATAATTTCATTTGTTACAATGTCCTTTATGTTGTTTGTAGGTGGTCTCAAATTTAATACTAAGCTGTCAACTTTTTAATTTATCAATGTTAAATTAAAACTTTCCAAAAACAGAAAATGATTATATAGATGAGTAGAGCGTTAAACTTTTTTTTGAAACAGTGTTAATGTTGGCAAATTGGTCAATGACTTATCACGCAAGTGCCTTAAAATTTTACAAACCTAATCAGTTTAATCCTTGATTAAAATTTGGATTTTATAATTTTAATGTTTTAAACTTTCTTTTTGACAAAAACATATGACTAGATAAAGAATGCAAATGAAACCAACAAAGCCCTTTTATCTAAAGCATGACAGGTAACATAAATAACATTTAATCATCACAATATTTATCAGCAAAACTATAAACTTATTAAACATTTCCCTTGCAAAGTACACAACTAATAAAAGCATTCTTTTCTACTTATTAACACTCACATTACAAAAAAAGGTTATTTTACCTTCTTAGAAAACCCCATGTTTACTTTTGCAGCAGTTTTATTAGGGGTCTGAGGTCCATTACATCAAGGAAGGATGTGGTAACAACTATAAATAGAACCTAGAATGGAATACATGAATTTACTACCACTGGAATTTTTGAAAACATTGTAGTAGTTCATTTCATAAATCAATTAATTACATAATATCAAATAATAATGAAGAGTTCTACTGTGTTTTCAAGTAAATAATTACTTTTCAACTGATATAATTGAATATTTATAAGCCAAAGCACTTTTAAGATCACTGTGTATGTTTTATAATATGATTAGAATTTAGAGTTAGGTATTCTTACAGTTTTCTGGAAGTTATTCAAAAAAAATTTTCAGCACCTTATTTTATAAAGTACTTCATTATTATGATAATATTTAGGTGGAAGAATTGTCAAGACATCTACCAAAACGAAATTAGGACAATCTCAAAGTTACGTTTCAATAAATTATGGTTAGATTGATCGAGGCAAAATAGTTATACCAATTAATCCCCGATTATTGAATAAGTAAATCGGATATATTAAGTTAATTAATAACAATTATAGTGACTTATAACAAGGTAATTATTATAGAAAAAAGCTTACCTTTTTTTCCCTTTCACCACAGAATATGCTGTTCCTGTTGTTGTCTGTTCTTTCACGTTATATTATTCGCATTTCTTTAGTCCGAATTCTTGTTGATTAATCTTATTTAAAAAAAATAATTCCTCGTGCTGCCTCTTCCGTTAAAAAAATATAGTTATTGATTTTAATTAGAAATGAAGTCCGATCGGGATTTGTTGACACTGTCGGCCATTACTTTTCCCCACAGTGAAATTAATTTCACGCAGTTTTTTCCGGGTGAAAAAATTACCGCCTCAATTCCGGAAGGCAGAGGTATTTTTTTGCATTGTAGCACTTTTTGAGTTTTGTATCACGTGACTCCGGAAAGTCACGTGGTCTAGGAGTTTTTCCGGAAGGGGAATTAATTTCGAGCCTCTAAGTAGGCACCCAGGTATCGATTCTTTAGGGAGGGTCAGTATCAAATCATTAGAATGGCTATGATATATTTCAATAACAAATGGAATATAATGATAAGCTATTGATTTAATTCATTATTTATCAGAATATAAATTATAAAAATACCAATTAATTTGTGAATAAAATGGTTAATAACTATTTGTATTAATTAACAAAATAAGTACTATTCCTCAGATTCGATTACTGTTTAAGTCGAAGTACCTCATCACTGTCGTTACGGTCCATATGTATTTAATTTGAAATAAAATTCTTTTAAAAATTAACAGTTTTTTTAAAAAAACCTTTCTTTTTCAACGACAATAATCAGTAATGGGCTAAGCCAATTAGCGCCAGAACAGAGAGTCCTTGACCATAAACGATAATGGAAATTTATAAAAGCATGGGTGTTTTGAGATAGGGGCCCAGTTGGCGCTGGGATCGCATCTAACTCAAGCTTCCTTTGTCACGTCACGAGAGGCGGAGAAATATGCGCGCACTGGAGACTTTCGTCTCGGTGACTGGAACATAATTATCGATCGGGCTATGGCAAGAAGCTAGAGGCTAGAGCGCACGCATTAGGCGACGAGACTCTTGGCAGTTTGCCAAGAATCTCGTCATAAAGATCCATTGCTTTCGAGTGACAGTTATGTTCCAGTCACCGCGACGTAAGTCTCCAGTGCGCGCATAGCCTAATACCCCTTCAAGAGTGAGAGATTGAATATATACACGTCACATCCAACCACAGCTGTGACCTCTGAATTGTACTGATACCTATCCTTCGGTCAAGATAGCATTTTGGACCCTCGGTTAGGCTTTTTTCTGCAAGGTAAGAATGCTTAACTTTTTCAAATCGGTATTGGTGATGTTTTACCTGTCTCATGGCTGTTAAGAATCCTGTTGGGTTGAAAAGACCTGAAATCCAAAATGTGTTTGGTTTTCCATTGAAGCACCATCTCCGGAATTGCTGGTCTCTTTCTATGAGCTCAGTGAACCAAAAACCTAAAGTGCTTGATTCCCAAGAAACCTGAAAAGCACAAAATATTTTGTAAGAGGACCTTAAAATGTTATAATTATAACATTTTAAGGTCCTCTTACAAAACTTAACTTACTTACTTGTTAACTTAACAAACTTACTTGTTAAAACACCCCTTAAGGGGTGTTTTAAAACAAGTCCACTCAAAATCTACACAGCCAGATTTTTTTAAGTGGAGTACCAAAAAATGACCAAATAACTGTACCTGTACGTCTTACAGTTCTCCAAAAAATTGATAATTGCAGTCAAATTTTTTTTCAATCTTAATGTTGTTCAGAATGGCTTAAAACCTCCAAAAAACATTTTAACTTACCTTTCAAAGCCCTAAATTTTAAGTTATTTTCAATTAAAAATAGCTTATTTTCTGTCTGAGCTGAAACAGCTTGTGACGTTAAATGTGCCTTGCTCCCGCTTGTTGTTATCATCCCGCTTTGAAAGACTGGAAAGAATAAGCTCTATTTTTTTACAGCCGTGTTTTGATGAAAATGGTGTTTCCCACATTTCCAAGACACACTTGTGACGTCACATTGTTAGGAGCTTTCTGTGTTAAAATATGTCATAATTACCTTAAAAAAAAGTTTGTGGAAAAAGACAAGCGTATTTTTGGAATCAGGAGAGAATTTTCAATAAATTAAAATTGAATATTTAAAATTTTAAGAGATGCTTCAATTCTCCATCATAATAGAAAAATTTATAATGTTATATTCATGTTACGAAAAAAAAACGAAAATTATACCTCTTACTGAGAAACTCTAAATTAACGTCCTGTTTTCTGTGGCAGTTGAAACAATTAATCAAATTTTTAAATCTTCATGGGTACTTTTAAATCTTCCCTTAAGAGTATTTGGTGTGAAAATAGACTAATTTATATTCGATAGCAAAAGTTATTTATAGCAAAGCAAACGAATAAAGTGACTAAATTTACTCGACAATTTTCAGTTGGCGAGCGGAAAGTTCGCTCCCTTCCTTAACTGGTGTGTAAATATAAAATACGGTTGTTTATATTTTCTTCGTGGTTGCTAAGGTGACGAACATTATGCTGTGACGTTTACTCACCTATTCCATTTAGACGGAGCATAATTAATTACAAGATGATCTAGAAAGATATTCTAATAAATCCTCACAATCATCAGTCTAAATACCTTTCAATAAAACGCAAAAACAAAGAGCTTCTGTTGCTTCAATCAACTAAACAGCAATTACTAACGGCTTCAAAGTGCTCACCGATCATAAAAGCGAAGTTCTAACCAAACTCATTTTAGCGTATTACCATTATCATGCATCCTTCCAACCCTCCTGGGATTTGGTTAATTAGTGAACAAATGCCACCAACACGGGAGGGTGCGTCCCAGATAATTGCTCGTAATTAAATTTCCAGCACGCAAAGGAAGATCAAAACGCAAAGCAAACAGCCGATTTCCATTTATACTCCAGGGAGAATCCAGCATATACTCATTTGTATCAGCTGATAAAGCGAGTAGCTACTCACTTCCCAGCTAACTCTAAATAATAATAAGGATGAGGGAAATATAACTAGGAGAGTAGTAGATAGGGGTGTTAACTAACTCCTAAGAAACTGAGCAAGTTCTAGGTGGTTTGCTTGATCAAAGAATTAAGTGAGTGTTGCTGATGATCTCTTTTCGAACCAATTAACCACTGGTGTTGGCTACTTACTCATAGCTAATTGGATTTACTGAAGACAATTACTGAGAGTTGAAGTCATTTATCTGGTTTTGCAAACGCTTTACACTTCTAATCTGTCTGAGGAACGAAAAATAGTATTAAGATCAAGAGGAGAGATATACCACTGTTTTTTTTCATTTGTAAAGCTGAATTGTTTAAAAAATAATGTGAAAAATTATGTAGATTTAAAATATTTATTAGAAGGCATGAATAATAATTTTACTGCATTAAAATTGATCATTTCACTGCGCGCATTAGATAAGAATTCAATATTAGTTGAAGAAATTAGTTTTAACTAGCATTTTTAAAATTAAATTTTTGCGTATTGATTTTTATTCAAGTCTATGTAAAATTTTCGATGAAGATCTGTCAAAATGAGTGTAAGATTAAGATAACAGAGTAGAATTTTTGGGAAAGAGCTATCAATCTTGACGTCAGGACCTCTATTGCATGTCACAATATCTAGCTTCTCTGGCCTTCTTAGTCTTGTCTATTTACACATGACAGCACCCAATCAATAGATCAAAGACAAATTTGATTTTTTAACGACATAGGGTTAAGTTAGACCATCTTTTTGTTAAGTTAGACCACCTATTTTTTAAAACCATCTATTTTGTGCCCCAAAAGGGTTCCTGGGAAAACGATGGTAGATATCATCCCTCAGGTTTGGAGATTTGTTACTAAACTCCCCGAGCGGAAAGAGTCTTCCTTTTGTAGGCTAATATCGCTGGCGTCATCGGATAACCTCGTATCTTTGATTTGGGCAATCTACAGTATGAGATGTTTGTGTGAGTTCATGACAAAGAACGACACCATCGGATCTCTTGGAAAACCTCAGCTGAGTAGTTAGTAATAAAACCATATCCATTGATGCCAAAATAGGATTGCTGTAGTTACCTTGGGTTAGGTTTTTTATGCTACCAAAATAAAAATTAATTCTATTACTGACGAGTGAAAATATTTCTTTTCAACCACACACCAGCTAAATTCACTAATGGAGGATTTACACCACTGCTGTAAAAGAGACATCAGCGATATTTTCGGAAGAAACGGGAATTGTTATTCCAATAAACCAATTGACGAGCGCCATCTTTTGTGAGTAGCGGGTACTAAAATATGCCGAAAATATCGCTGATGTCTCTTTTACAGCAGTGGTGTAAATCCTCCATAAGGACTGCGAGCGGTAGAGCCAGTGGAGAACTTCTTAAATTTCTCTCAAAGGGGATAACATTAGAGTATAACTGTAAAGAATACACATCGACCATCTTGTGATCCTTTGAAACACCTGCTGTTTTTAACAGCTTATTCAAATACCATTCTATCGGTCACTCGTGAAAATCTGTTCGGCGAGGAAAGCGATTTTTCAGACTTGTACTGCATATTCCTCAAATCAAAGATAAGATATGTTATCAGATGATGCCAACAATATGGCCTTTGGGCCATAACATCATCGATGGTTGTAGAAATCTAACAAGACCCATAAGACTCACCCTGGCCCACAGCTCCGGGACCCTGGCCTCGAAGATGGCCTCCAATGCGTCCTTGAGCCCGTCGTTCATGATGATGGTGCCGTCGATGGCCAGCTGCAGGTCCAACAGGTCGCTGCGCACCGCTGCAATCACCCGCGTCATGCGGTCGATCTCCAGACGCAGGAAGATGTTCATGGGCTCCAGGGGACCCAGCTCCTGCAGTGCACGACGAACCTGTAATGCGGTTCAAGTTAGCCTTTGGTATCTCCACTTTCAATAATTCAAATTTACTTGAGGGGATTTTTGGAGATATCTCAAACCCTCTTACATTGGCGTCGTCGGCTCCTTGAAATTGGGGGGACCCAAGAATTTTCGATTCCTCCCCAGAGATATTTAACAAAATTATGATTAACTACCCCAGAAATAATCTATGTCGGTCTGTCTGTATGTCCTTTATATTTTAAACTTTTTAAACCTACATTAACTTTTAAACTTTACCACGTTGCTCTACTCACTCCCGGGAAGGTTTCTGAATAAAAATAATTTAAAATCGAAGCATCCTAACAATTTTTTGGTCAATTTTACACTTAAAAACCCATGTTTCATGCCTAACTTCATTGCCACATTGTTGCAAATATAATAATTAATGAAAAAACCTTTTTAAAGAGCAACGTGTTTGAAATGCACTAAAAAGTATAAAATAATTTTTTTAACTCCTTGTAAAACGAAAAACGTGGGGATCATGCATTAGGTATTTAATCCAACTTAATTTCATCATTCATTTAAATAATTTTTAACTGTGGATATAATGGTAAATAGAGTGACAAGAGTTGTTGTTGTCGTGTGCCACTTGGGATTACCAAGCTCCACAAGGATTCAAGGCAAAGAGGGTGCGGCTCCTGAGAAAGGAGTAGTAAGCTGGAGTAAGTAGGAGTGACAAGAGTAGTAGCTGTAAATAGTATTGCATGATCCCCACGTTTTTAGTTTTAAAAGGAGTTTACAAAAAATTATTTATACTTTTTAGTGCATTTTAAAAACGTTGTTCTTTAAAAAGTTTTTTTCATTAATTATTTTCTGGTTTTTAGTTTTGTTGTGTAAAGTTTAGAATTCGCGACCTGAACTTCTGAACGCCTTCCAAGAATTTGATTCCTTTTTCTTTTTAATAAAACTAAAAAGTGTTTTTTTCTGAATTTTAACTATAACACATGGCTTTACTCTGTTTTGTTAAAATCATTGCACAGTTTTGCCTCTAGCTATTATTCAGATGACGTTGGAAATTTTTAAAACACTAGTTTTATAAAAAAAAGTGTTTTAAAAAATATATTGGTGACAAACTTGTCAGTAACTAATTATGTACTTGCATGTACTGTGTATTACTTTTATTCTTACAAATTTTCATTTTACTAATATTTTATACAACACTTCTAAAGCCATCTTGATAACGAGAGGCAAACTGCACAACAATGATTTTTTAACAATAAGGTCCTATAGTTGAACTTCTAAACTTTAAGTCCCCCTGGGGGTTCAGGGGCAGCAAATTGAACCTAACTAACGAGATAATATCGTATTGTCATCCAGATCTGAACTATATTCAAAATTTCAAGTCTCTAGCTCATGGGGAAGTATGCTTAAAATTGATTACTAAATTCCCCCCGAACAGACAGATATGGACAGACGGATGGACAGACAGACAAGATTGAAAGCGATCTAATAAAAACGTTGTAATAATAATAAGAGAAGATGTAACATGAATTATTGTAGGTCTTATATCGATTGTTGTAGATTGAAATCGATTGCTATCGTTTAAAATCAATTGATGTAGCAAAAACATAAAGATCGATCTATTATTTAATTATTTCTTACTCTGCGGGCATATTTTCCAGGTAACGCCTGGCCTAGCACGTAGTGCTACACATTTGGACTGGTGAAGCCCATTTATTAAAAAACTGAAACCCGAGCGGAGCCTTGGTCTAGCGCGTCAGCGCTAGTAATAAATAATAAAATAAATAAGTTTCAAAGATGTGTGAAACAACTCGAAACCTTGGCTTGATTGGTTTAGCAACAGATGTTTGCTTATAATAACTGCTAAGAATGAATTGTAATAAAATTGAATACATTAAGTCCCTGAACTATCTCAGTTTGGGAAACATTTCCACCCAAAGGATCTTTCCATTGGAGGTAATAATCAATATCTTTATTCATTCACATTATACTTCCTAAACAAAGATTCCACCCATCAATTAAATGCCTCAGCGCGACATTTCATCATAGTATCCTCCGCTCACCCTAATAGCTATTACCCTCAATCGCATTGTTAGTTAATTCTACTGGGACAAAGCTGAAATAATATGCGGCACAAAGCTATTCAAACAAGCTCTAAGTCCCAGATCCAGATATTTTGACTGGAATCAACAACTGGGATCTGTTAATCAAATCGAGGGGTGATAGAGACTGGAACAATACGGTTTTGTCATTCAGTGTTTGTCGCAGCATTGTTTGGATGAGATTTTAAACGAAAGCTCTTGTTGTCTCTATTTTTGCCATTGACTCATGTGTTAGTAAAGGGATTTGGATGTTTGTTCTTCGTCCGTGATGAATTAAATGCTCCGATTTTGAGCGTGAATGTTGTCGAAGTTGGGTTATGAGCTTCGAAGAATATAATTGTAAATAAGTGTACATTACAGTATAGCATTGGGATGTGAAATGATACTGATGGCTTGAAAAGTTATTTTGGATTATCAGTGTAAAAATGTTTCATTTTGAATTCAAATTTAATTTAAGTGTTAATGATGATTAATTAGGAGGCATTTATTTTTGAAATGCCATCTACAATGAGGAATTTCTCTCATCATAATTCCAAATAATTTCTATTAATGATGATGTAAGGATATTTTAATGTTGTTATGGCACTCTTTAATCAACACCTATCTTCCAAGATCAGGTGGGGTATGTTCCAGCTGTACAGTGCCATCTATCGGTTAAATTTTTTTTTGCCATGGATTATTGTTTCTGAAATCTTTAGAAAAAATATTAGGTTATTCTGACCATTTTTCTTCAACAGCCTTATGAAAATTCAACTTTAATTATGATCACCCAGCCAAACGCTCCACACTAAAATAAAAACATTTAATAACACTTTTTTTGTCCTCAAATTAACACTTTAGTTGCGTTGTTAGATAGAAAACTACAACACTGTATTGTATTGTGATAGTGTTCTGAATATGTTTGAAAATTGTTAGAAATGCGTTCTAAAAGTAACGTTGTAAAATATGTTTACAATCAAAAAGTGAAACACAACAAGAAAACCTTTACAGACTCTGAAATTTTTAGTAACACTTTTACAAAACTAACTTTTTCTCACATAACACAAGCACAACACTTTTAATTAGAATTTATTGTATGTAGACAATATGTTCTAGCTTCGCAAATTTGTGTTAAGAATTTGCAGTGTAATTATTTTTCAACAGTTAAAAAGCCTGTTTTGTTAATAAAGAATAAATATGGTTCGTATCTTCGGAAAAAAAATATCTGTGTATATACGGAACAACAAATTTTATTTTTAAATCGTGACCTGAGATTATTTGACTTCCAGATAAAAGTCAGTTTTTTATATTTTTTGACTCCATCCCACACTTCGAGAACAACGTGGGTGTTAAAGATTAATGTAATACCAATTTAAGAACTGTAAGCAGTAAAGTATTTTTAAAAAATGCAATAGACTCTTCCAATTATATTATAAGGCGTACCGTATGAGAGCAAAAAGCAATAAAAAGTTCAAATCAAAAGGTACTTGCAAAAATGAGTTGGAATGCCTATAAAAAATCCTACGATATGAATAAAATATTATCAAGTTGTTTTTTACTAGTTCGTAAGTTCAATCTGTATTTTATTATAAGATACTGTAAAAGAATAGAAAGTTGTAATATTTTAGAAGAAAAGAATGCACGAACTAACGCTAATAAGAAGACACAAGATTGGAAACGTAATGGAGATTATTAGTTGAATCGTCAATTTGAAGAAGGGGATTAAGTCCAGAAAAGCAAGCTTTGAGAAAATTTGAAAATTATACAAGTAATAGAATTTTCATTTAAAAACCACCATCTTTTAACTGACAATTCAGAACTGGATTTAAAAACAGAAGACTCATCGAAAAAAAAATTTTGTTCACACACAAAAAAATTGTACAGTTAAAAAATGAATGTTTACAGAATCTTAAAAACCACTCAAATTGACAATTAAATTATAAGTTTGCTTAGTTTATAGCAAAAAAAGTGTAAAATAGTAGGTATAAAGCTAAGACAAATTATATTTAAAAGCATTTATTATGAAACTAAGTGATTATGAAAATTTATAATATACCAATAGAGTCAAACATTCACTGGATAAAAGAAACACTTTTAAACTAAAAAACAAATTGCTTTGGGTTAGTTTACAGCAAAAAGAATAAAAAAAATAATTCAAATTTCATATTGAATAAAATAATACAATGAATGGACATAGATTTTGACAAATTCAAAGAGCTAAGGGACTCTCTTTGCCTACAGGGGGTAGTTATTTTCCCCTTCACTCCACTCATATATGGAACGAAGCTTGGATATTTTTCTTTGAGCATAAAAGTAAATTATAATTTTATGACTTCTTGTTACCTTTTTTCAGATCGACGATTCAGATAGGTATACAGGGTGTTCGGAAACACCGTAGAAAACTTTGAGGGGGTGTAGAGGGGACCTAGACAAGAATATTTCGAATAGGAATGGGGGGTCGCAGATGAACCGTTAAAGAGCTAGCCCTAATGTAGTGCAAGGCGTTACAAAATGCGGAGTTCCTAAGGTCCCTTTTACGAAACAAAAAATACAGAATACAAAAATTATTACATGAGATACAGCAGTATCCATACTACCACCATAAATTTGAACAAAATTGGACCACTTGTTAACCCGTGGGGTGAGTTATTAAAACGTGCAATATTTTTTGTCTTAGTGTAATAGTATTTTTTGAACCAACTTCCATAAAAAATACCATTACACTCAGGAAACAAATACTGCACGTTTTATAACTCGTCCCACGGGTTAACAAGTGGTCCAATTTTGTTCAAATTTATGGTGGAAGTAGTATGGATACTGCTGTATCTCATGCAATAATTTTTTTATTCTATTATTTTTTGTTTCGTAAAACGGACCTTAGGAACTCCGCATTTTGTAACGCCTTGCACTACATTAGGGGATCTAGCTCTTTAACGGTGCATCTGCGACCCCCATTCCTATTCATTCGAAATAAGCTTGTCTAGGTCCCCTCTACCACCCCTTAAAATTTCTCCACGGTGTTTCCGAACACCCTGTATACAATTTTTCTCTCAGCATAAAAAACGGGCCGATTTTGTGGATTACAAAACGATAGATTCCAAGTAGGAAAAGGAGAAGAAATATCAAGCTTAAAACGTAGCTACTTATACAAAATGTTTCAATCGGGAACATTTCACCTCACGGGTATTACTCGAAAATAAACGAGATGCACGCGTATTCGAACCTCTAAATTTCCCACAAACCTATTCCGCCTCCCAATAAAAACTAATGATCGAGTTGATTCCTTAATTCCCTCCCCACTCATCATCTCCCCCCGAAAATAGACACTCGGAACGCGCGTTCCGGTGAATAATAAAATTTCATTGGCGCTCATTACGACCAATTCGACTCTCGACTTCACGACACCACCTGACACTAATCGCCGTCGACACCCACGTTCGGGCATTAAACAGCCCTTATCGAAGCCGTCTAATTGTGTCCCCCAAAACAGAGACGAAATCTGATTTTCGAATATCAAAACGGCCCCCTGACTGTGTTCCCAACGACCCCCGAAGACGCATGGTTATGGGAGTGCGTTCGTTTTAATGTCGCTCGGCCATTACTGCCTCGTTAGAACGAAGTTGTGGGTAGGAGTTATGAGGGGTCGTTCGTTGGGGGTGTGAGGAAGGGGTAATGGGGTTTTGGGGCTTCCCATTTCGGCCGTTTGCTCGGATGAGAATTCTGGGGTGCTCGATTGGAGGGAGGGAATGTTTTTGCTGTTGAAGTTGCGAGATGATGGGTGTATAGCTCGTGTGTCTCCATTTTGAAGATTTGGGGGGAGGGAAGAGAAAACGGAATGACCAAGAATATTTTTAAGGATTGTGTTGTGACTTTCACGATGAGCAAGTGTTAAAAACATCAATAATATATCAATTTAATATTTAAGAGGGGCTTTTTATTTCAATTGTAAAGGTAGGGAAGGGAAATTTACTAAGAAGATTAGTCCTTTTCCTTTCAATTTTCGTTTAGAACTTAGTCACAAATAATCACATAATAGAACTAACTTTTTTTCAGTAGAATTGAAAAAAGAGGATTTTTGTATTTCTTTTTGTTCTGTTGTTGTTGTTTCTCATCCCCCGGGTCTAGTGGAGCTATACCAGGCCCATCAGTCCATTTATCCTCAAAAAATAAAAAAACAGGACCGGTCTTTTTGTTCTTACTATCTTTAGTCATTTATTCTGAAGATTAAGTTTTTGTACTTCAGAGTTGCCTAAAGTTATGACATTATTAAATCTGGGTCTAGTGTTTGAAAAATTAATTATAAACAATGGACTAGTGTTCAGAATTTAGAATTACAGATGACTGGTATAAATATTATTTGAAATACAATAGAACAGATTGCCACCTATATATACTAACTTTGGACCAAGCAGAATTAATTTAAAATTTCCCTTTTCTTATTTAAAATGTTTTACATTTCAATGATCCCTCTTCGCAAGTGACTCTTTTTCGGATATTTTTTATGAATTGAAAAGCTTTTTGTGGTTCTAAAAATATTGATAAGTTGTTCAATTAAAAACATCCACTTTTTGTAAATCTTTAAAGTTTTGAAAAAAAAATTCGCAAGAGGGATATCTTGAATTGTTATATGTTTTATTGAATTATACAAATGAAAAAGCACCTTTAAATCAAAAAACTTAAAATTTCCTTAGAATTGTAAGATACATACATAAAGTATGTTTAAAACATGCATTACCCATCATTATTATTTTTCACTATCCTCATTCAGTCATTTCTCTTTGATTTTACCCAAATATTTCAATCTGGTCCCCAAGATAAGTCTAGGTCAAATTTTGGCTGCCGCATCACTGTGAAAGTTCTTTTTAGTCGTTGTTACTTTCAGTTTACAATATTTTCTGTCCAAACACTCAAAAACAACTATCAGATATTGCACAACTCATAGAAGAGGGGGTTGCCAGAGCCTCGAAAGGTTTGACTTCTACCTGTTGGTCCGCGGGAGGTATTTTATTTCCCTCCTACTACCCAAAGGAAAAACCTATGGAGGCATTCCCCCATCCGCCGCCAGGGGACGCGCTCTCTAGGGGTTACAGGCTCCCCAGAGAGACTCAAAAATTTAAAACTTAAATATGCCTTGAGATAGATCCTCTGAAATAACATATTTTTGGTTGTAAATTACCAAATGTGTGAGATTTTATAGGCTAATCCATCTTGAAGTATACCCTTTAAAAATAACTTTTGATACTTTCCCTTAGTTTTAAAATATGGCCTTATATCACGCTCCCCGTCAAGCTCTTATCTAGTATATAGATACAAGATTTATTTTTTCACAGACTCATCAGCAAAAGTTTCATGTCCATTGCTTAAAATTGGCTAAATTGACGTTCGGATCAGTGGTTTTGTAATACGATGGAAATAGGAGAGTTACTCATTCTCTTCCGTTTTTGAGAGAGATTTATTGGCTATTCTGGAAAAGTGATAAATTATCTAGATGGAGATAAAGGTTCCGTCCGGAGATGAGTTTGATTTGAAGGGAGAGAAAATGTGTTTAACAAGTTGCAAGAGGTATGGGTTTTTTAAATTTGGAAAGTCAAATAAAATATCGATACTAACCGTGCGCTCTACCATTTAAGCTAGGAGATTGAATACGCGATTGCCTCTTGATTATGTAATAAATTCCTGTTAACCTTGGTATTTCTTAGATAAACTATAGTATTGTTAAATTTGTCACAGGGGGGTTAACAGTTGACAAAGAATAACATTTCTCAGAAGAAACGAGTTTAAAATATGTTTCTTATATTTTAGCATAGAAAACATGATAAATTGTGCTCTTTCGAAGAAGAGGAAGTAGGTCACATCATAAAAGGTCGAAGAAAGACGAATTAAAGAAATCTCCGTGATTGGAAAAGTATTTAACTCGAAGTTCCACAGTGAAGTTTCTGTTTACTGTAAAACGATTTATTCCTTGATAGTAGTCTTAATGCGGAAAAACGAACGTCATGGAGATCATTTGGAAAAACAAAGTTAGCTCTCAGTTAATTTGGATCTCTTATAAGTATTATGTTGTATGTTTTTTAAAAAAATTATGTTTTGCATTTTATGACAGAAATATATCAAGTAAAAAAGAATTATATAGGGGCTATGTATTTTACACAAAAACCATGATTGGGTGGTACTTATACAGGATGTTTCGTCAAGTCCACTAAAACTCTGCATAGCCAGATTCCGTGCGTATTGTTCATCAAAAATGGTCCAAGAACTATACTTTTATGATCCACAGTTTTTGAGGAATTTTCAGCAGAAAAAAGTATGATATATTATAAAAGTATGATATCTGGTTTACAATAAAAGCGTTTAATAAAAACCTGTGAACATAGTTATTTGCATTCGCTCAGACTATGATAAGATGCTAAAAAATATAAACGGTGCATGCATGCACGCGCAGTGTAATGAAATAATGAAGCGTTTATGAGATGCGACATCATATTAAAAAAAACTTCGTATTGTGGTGTAGAGTTCTTTGGATACGCAAGGAATATTCCTGTGCAAAGTTTGGTCGGATTTGTTAAAAAACCATGTAGAAAGAGTGATTTTTTAAACCGGAGTAACCAATAAGAGTGAAAACTGAGGTCGCCCCTAGTAATCTAAAAATCGTTCGATTTGATTCCCGAATCGATTCCTGAGGTTCGATTCGAACCAAGTATCGATTCCTTAGGGCCAGTATCAAAAAAGTAGAGTCGATTTTTTTCTTTCAAAATTTTAATTGTAACTTGTGACGTAAGTCCTTCTTCAAGGTCGATCCCCAAAGTATTCCCTTCTTCTGTCCACTCCCAATTTATGGGTTTTTTAACCTCACGGAAGGGAAGGGGGTCATCCGGGCTACAATATAGTTCAATCACAAATAAAAAATAATCCTTTATTATTATTATTATTATTATTATTATTATTATTATTATTATTATTATTATTATTATTATTATTATTATTATTATTATTATTATTATTATTATTATTATTATTATTATTATTATTATTATTGATTTTACCATTTATCAAAATACTAATTAATTACTGAACAAAGTTCTTAGTAATAGTCTGTATTAAAAATTAAGTACGATTTGATTCCTGCTGGCATCGATTCCAAGGCCGTCCAGAATAGATTCCTCCAGAAATAATTAAATTGACTGTACCTCGTGTGAGACGTACTCGGGGGGCAGCTTCTCCAGCATCTCCTTGGCCATTTTGCAGACGGCGGCCTCTTTGCTCTCCCCTCCGCTTGAGCTGTCCTGAGGGGGAACCCGGATCAGGGCGTCCAGCACCTCTTTGGCCGTGTTGATCTGATACCTGAAAACAGATACTCTTAAATCATGGTTGTTTTAACGGATATACACTAAACAGGGAGTTGAAGATAAGTGTTTCATAAGGAGGGGTAGGACACACCTAGACGACACATAAAGGAATGGGGGTTGGAAATGCACCCCTAACGAGCTAGGGTTTTTACAAGCGGGCATGGGAAATTGTAAAATTGCCTTTGGAAATTGACACGTAACCTTTTAAGAACGAGTTAAATAAAAGTTAAAACCATTGGTTCAGGTATTTATTCCGTGAAACCAATTAAAAGTAAATGAGGACGTATTCTCATGTTTTGATATTAAATTTTATTAAAATAGTAGATAAAAAACCATGAAGAATGACTTTACATCAAGTATTTTCGTAGCCTAACTTCTGAGTTATACATTTTTGAAATTTCCTTTTTTTTAGCGCAAAAACACATTCGAATCATAAATCATGCGCTATGAGGTCACATCCAATAGAAGCCAGTTTTCTGATCACATGAAAACAGTAAACACCATGGTTTTCATGCGCTGTGATGTCACATCCAATAGAAGCCCGTTTTCTGATAACGTGACTTTTCTGACGTTTTGGCAAAAAATCAAATTGAATTTTAAATTATTTAAAACACATTTCTGAACTTAAAAATCAGAAATTTGAGAGTTTTAAATCATAATGTATCAAAAAATCAAGCAAATCCCTCACTCATGCAAATACCTCATTTGTTGTTAGGTAAAAAATGACGGAATTGAACGATTTTGCTGGTTTTAATCCAATCATAAAAGCTACAGCAAAGGTTTTTTTTGCTGACGAGGGCAAGTGAATATGACCAATGACTTGCCTATTTAAACGGTTTGAAGCAAATGAAAGTAGTAGAATCATTCGAAGAGTAGTGGAAGGATTTGTTTCTTTATTTGTTTTATGGGGCAAGAATAAAATAAGATGATAGTGCCAAAAGAGTCATTGGAGGGACCTTTAGTAAAGTAACAATGCTGAGCACATTAGATGACTTACAAAGATTCTGGCGATAAAATAATAAATTTACAAAAATAAATTAAAGGAAATCGAAGGAGTTGTATGTTTTTCATTTTATTTTTCATTTAAAAAAAGCGTTTGTTTGACTAAAAAATTCAAAATAACTATGGAAAACTTGCAAGTTGGCGAATATTTGTTTGATGTTGAAGAAAGTGTTTTTTAATTTAACTAAAACACTCCATCTACAGGATTTTAAATATTTTCTTTGAAATTTTTAACTCCTCATTTTATTGAAACTATATCTCTTTCAACTCCTTATCAAATTATTTCAAAACAAAAGACACCCAACATGCAGATAATATTTTTAAAATACTTTCATTCAATTCCTTACTGGACAATAACCCAATAATAATTTCCGTCATAATTTTAATACGCTTATCTACAACATTTACCATATAACATTTAAAGAGGCTATACTTCCAATAACGTAAATTCCCCAATAATGACATTTATTTCGCACCCCATTCAACCGAACAATTAAAACACCCCCTCCCAAAAAAACAACCTTCATCCATAAATCCTAACGATACCTCCTCCATTACTCAAAGGAGGAAATTACCCACAATCCAACCCCAATCGAACACTTTTTAATCTACACTTCCGCCATCCCAAAACCAACCCCCATTAAGAGCCTCCAAGATGAATTCGAACACTTAATCACCCCACCCCTGCCCCTAAACAAATCTCCCATTTTATCCAAACGATCAGCCCTTAAATCTAAAAGCCATTTAAACCCATAAAAGGCTTCTTCAAAAATTTGAAAAGCTTATGAATCTATTTATTTATTATTAGATCCTATGTTTTTTTTCTTTCCATCCATTGTTTGAGGGTGTAATGACACTGAGGAAATTGTGATGGTGGTAGAAGAGGTAATATATATGGATAAGATACTCATCTACTATCCAGTCTTATAGGAGAAATGCGCTAAGTCACTTCAGGTTCAACTACTCTCTGGGAGGTTACGCCAAATTTGCCGATGTACGACTGCTTTCTTTTGCCGACATGAAATTTCACAAGCACACAGATCGCTTTTCAGCTTGGCGAGATTTTGAGAATCCGCTCTGAGTTGGCGTCTTTCCCCTACCGCTTTCAAAAGATTCTCCGACAGTGACTTAGTGCCTTTCTCCTGCGAGCCGACGATGTATTTTTGTAGCAATGATTACGGCTAGCTTTGGGTATAAACCCGGGTAAAATATGATAAACGTGGGTAAAACGCTGCTGGTTTAATGGGGCGGGGGAGAAATTCGATTACTTTAAAAAGAATAATGATAACACACTAAAAAAAGGAATAAATAAAATCGGGAGGTATTTACATTCCCTCAATTTCGGACGGTTGTTTTTTTTAAAAAGGGGGAGTTGAGTAGTTTCTTCCCTGGCGTGTTGTTTTTGTGTGATTGAATCTTGGGGCGGGGTTTTATTTGATCAACTTTCGGGATTATGGAACCGTTAGAAAAGATAAATACCCGGTTTTGAAGGGAGAGTTTAATGTATGAAAAGCATCGTTTTGTTCCCGATAAGAAATATATTGTGAGGGGCCATAAACACGACTGAGTGATTTTTATGGAGAGGAGAGATGATTGTTTTTGCTGTTGAGACGTAGAGCCGGTTTTGTGAGTCGTTAAAAATGTTTCTCCTTTTTTTGGTTTTTGAGGCCACTTATGAGTCTATCAAAACTCGTAAAAGCAATGCAGCGGTCAGAAAACAACAAATACAATATATTTTATAACTTAAAAAAATAATGAACCGTCTGTAAAACAATTCAGAAAAATCTAATCAAGTTACCTCCGACTTTCTTTACTTCAAGCCCTATAAAATATTTTGAATATTTTTCTTTTTTGAAATCGTGAACTAAAAACCGAACGAATTTTCTAACAAAACCTATTAGTACCTACTGCTAAATTCATGTCTCTCACATGAACTTGAGCATCAAAAGTTGCTTCTTATGTATACTTTAAAACTAAGCATTTTGTTGTGAAAAAGTTGAAATGTTGGTGAAAATTTATCAGTCGATAAAGAATGTGTATCACCTAAGGACAATTAGAGATAAACAAACTATGATATGTCACTAAAATTTAAAAAATCAAAGGAAGGTTGACTTAACTGGAGATAAATATCTTGTCGGTTTATTCTTGTTTTTTATGAAGCTTCTTGTTCGAAAGTGTGGTACTTGATATGACCTATAGTTTTTCCGAAAATTTCGCCGATAAGAATCCTTTTATAAGAACTGAACTTAATTTGTTTAGTTTATGACATGAGTTTTTCTATCAGATGTTTCGTTGAAATACGGAAATCAGACTATGTTCGATTTATGTGCTGTGTCACATGAATTCAGCATCATTCCCTTGCATTCTAATACAGGATTTCTGTTAAAGTAAATATAATACCAGTAATTTTAGTAAATGAGTCCAAAAAAATATACACTCATTGCCATAAAAAATAGCGCACCAAGAAGAAAAAGGGATATCAAAGCCAAATTTATTCCCATGATTACCCATGGTATGAAGGTTAATTGATAAAAAATTCCGCCTTCTTCGATGTTAGGGGGCCTAGAAAATCAGTAAAAAGTGTTGACTCCATAGGTGTCCATAACCGCCGCCACAGGTCATGATATTGGGTGAGAGGGACTCAAAATAGGTTTTGGGGATTGGAGGACCATGCTATCTGACCACGTAGTCAAAATTCATCTGGTGCACCAGCGGACGTTGCATACCCGACGTTATATGCTTTTCCTCAAAACCGGACTTGTTTTTTGAGCAGAGGCTCTAGAGAACGGGTAGACTGTGGTAAAAATGCGACATAGGGGGGTGTGGCAAGACTAGTGATCCGCGCGTTAAATTATATTATTTACGCGGCACGCGACTTTATGTGGCAAGACTAGTGATCCGCGTGTTAAATTATATTATTTACGCGGCGCGTGACTTTATTTTATTATTAGCTTTTTTCAAAATTCACTCGTTCCATTGTTATGTAAATAAATTATTCATGTTTATATTTTAAACGTTTTGAGCATTTAATTAACCACTCTGCAATAATCTACCACATTGGTGACCTCTATATGAATTGCGCTCCTTATCTGTGTGGATTTTCTTGACTTTCTACAAAAGATCTTGCTGGAAGACGTCAGTTTTGCTTACTCGCCACTTTCTTTACCATGGCCGATTATGATAAATCCTCTTCAACTCATTCAGATGCTTCTGAATACGAACCAAAAAATCCATTAGAACTTGAAAGAGTTTCTTTCCGTGCACCTCAATTTTGGGAATCGGATCCGGAACTTTGGTTTGGACAAGTGGAATCACAGTTTGTGATAGCTGGCATAACAAGAGAAGTAACTAAGTTTCATGCGGTTGTATCAGCTTTGGATGCTAAAACCCTATCTTGTGCTAGAGATTTAGTTAGATCCCCTCCTAACCGAGAGCCTTATCAATCTCTTAAAGATAGAATACTCGATCAATTTTCGCAATCAGATACATCCAAATTAAGATCATTGCTTCAAGACTTGCATCTAGGTGACAAACGCCCTTCACAGTTGTTGTTGGAGATGCGGAATTTGGCCTCTGGCAACTTGAGCGATGATGTTTTGAAGTCACTGTGGTTACAGAGACTACCTGTAAACACCCAACAAATTCTGTCCGCATCAAGCGATACTTTAGACGGTTTGTCAAAAGTTGCCGACAAAATTAACGAGGTTTCTGGATGCACTGCCTCTATTGCTGGTGTTTCTACAGAGAACTCTGAATTGAAATTTATTTTAAAAAAGTTATCTGACTTAACGACTGCCGTCGAAAGACTTTCTAGATCCATCACAAGATCAGTTTCTTCAAATAGAAAAAGAGGAAGATCATCTTCTCGGGATAATCTTAACAAGATTTGTTGGTACCACAACCGTTTTGGAAAAAATGCCCACGATTGTGTTAAGCCATGCAATTTTTCTGCTTCGGAAAACTCCTAGGCTCTTCTGTTTCCGCGGCGACAGAGGTAAGCCCAGGCTACAGCCGTTTGTTTATAACCGATAGAAAAACGGGACATCGTTTTCTCATCGACAGCGGTGCAGCTGTAAGCTGTTTTCCAAAAAATTTAGTTCCTGATCACCAAGAAACTACTGATGTGGTTCTATATGCTGCTAATGAAACTAAAATAAAAACTTACGGCATAAAAACCTTGGAACTTGATTTGAATTTGCGTAGGAATTTTTTGTGGAAGTTTTTGATAGCGGATATTACTCACCCAATAATCGGTGCCGATTTCCTGGAAAACTTCGGGTTACTGGTTGATGTTAAAAATCGACAGCTTGTTGATAATATCACATCCCTTAAAGCATCCGGTAAAGTTTTTCCTGGACCTACTTTAGGTTTAACCATTATTTCTGGGAAATCATCCTACCATGACTTACTATCAACATTTCCCCAACTTCTTACTTCGAATTTTTGTAAAGATCCTGAAGCCCATTCAGTAACTCACTGTATAGAAACTAAAGGACCTCCAGTATATTCTAAAGTCAGAAGATTATCACCTGAGAAGCTAGAAGCTGTAAAAAAAGAATTTGCTAGTTTGATGGAACAGGGTATCATCCGACCCTCAAACAGCCCTTATGCAAGCCCTATCCATCTTGTTCGCAAGAAGAACAACGAGTGGAGAATTTGTGGAGATTTCAGACGCTTGAATGCTCAAACTGTCCCTGACAGGTATCCTTTACCCCACATTCAAGAATTTTCATTTGGCTTAGCTGGCAAGACTGTTTTTTCAAAAATAGATCTTGTTAAAGCTTACCATCAGATTCCTGTGGAGCCCAAGGACGTTTACAAAACAGCTGTCATAACCCCTATAGGTTTATTTGAGTATGTCCAAATGTGCTTTGGTCTAAGAAATGCAGCACAGACTTTCCAACGATTTATCGATCAGGTACTGCGTGGGTTGGATTGTGCTTTTGCGTATTTGGACGATGTTTTCATTGCTTCCGAGAATGAGGCTAAACACCATTCTGATTTAAAAGAAGTTTTTCAAAGATTAAGTAATTTTGGTGTTGTTATCAACTTGGAAAAGTGCATTTTTGGTGTTTCTAAAATTGAATATCTTGGTTTTGAAGTTTCCCCTGCTGGCATTTCCCCTCTTCCAACCAAAGTTCAAGCCCTTTTAGATTTTCCTTTACCAAAGACTGTGGACGAAATACGTAGATTTCTTGCAATGCTAAACTTCTATCACAAGTTTCTCAAAAACGCAGCTGGTATTCAGGCTTGCTTGCACGAATTTGTGAAAGGAAAGAAGAAGGGAGACAAGAGTGAAATTCCGTGGACTGATGAAACTAAAGCAGCTTTCGATTCTTGCAAAAAGCTCCTGGCAGATGCTACTAACTTAGCACATCCTGTGCCTAATGCACAACTGTCATTAGTTACTGATGCATCTGATGTAGCTGTCGGTGCTGCACTGCAACAACATCTTAACGGTAAGGTTGAGCCCTTAGGCTTCTTTTCAAGAAAATTAACACCTACCGAAGGAAGATACAGCACGTACGACAAGGAGTTACTGGCAATATATTCGGCCATAAAGTTTTTCCGATACATGCTCGAAGGTCGCGAGTTTACCATATTCACAGACCACCGTCCTATCACTTATGCTTTTTCCCAAAACAATGACAAGGCTTCTCCCCGTCAGCTTAGACATTTGGAGTTCATCAGCCAATTCTCAACGGACTTGCGTCATGTTGCAGGAGAGGGAAACGTTGTCGCCGATGCCTTTTCTCGTGTAGCAGAAATAAACCTTCCGACCAGCATAGACTACGACGAGATGGCCGACGCGCAGTCAGCTGATGAGGAACTTCAAACTCTTCTCAAGACCGATAACACTGGTTTAGAAATGAAGCAGATGACTCTTCCTACTTCTAAAACTCCTCTCTATTGTGACATCTCCAAAAATTCCGTAAGACCTTACATCCCACCTTCATTCCGACGCCAAGTTTTTGATGTTGTCCACAGCTTATCCCATCCTGGTACTAAAGCTACTATTGACTTGGTTAAAAAACGTTTTATTTGGAAAACTTTATCCAAAGACTGTAAATAATGGTGTCAAACGTGTATCCAGTGCCAAAAGAGTAAAGTTCATCGGCATACGAAGACTCCTTTAGGTTCTTTTCCTCTGCCGGAAGCTCGGTTCAGCCATGTCCACTTAGACGTAGTGGGTCCCCTTCCACCTTCTAAGGGCAATAGGTACCTGCTTACCTGCATAGATCGCTTTACTCGCTGGCCGGAGGCTATCCCTATTCCGGACCAGAAAGCTGATACTATAGCTGAATTTTTTTACTCAGTTTGGATCGCACGTTTTGGAGTACCAGAGATCATTACCACTGACAGAGGCACTAACTTTGAGAGCAGCCTTTTCAAGTCCTTGGCTAAATTCCTTGGAGTTCACAAAACCAGAACAACCGCCTACCATCCAGCAAGCAATGGAGTTGTGGAGCGACTACACCGTCAGCTAAAAGCCTCCATCATGTGCCATTCAACCGAGAGGTGGACTGAGGTTTTGCCCAGCGTACTCCTTGGAATTCGAGCAAGTTTCAGAGACGATCTTCAAACGTCGTCTGCAGAGCTCGTCTATGGTATGAATTTTAACCTTCCTACCCTCTTGAAAAAATAGTCACATATTCCCCTCGTGGGGTCTCTGAGGACCCCATGCGTAAAACATGCCTATGACTCTAATAAAGGTTAAAAATTCCTTAAATGGAGAAGAATTGTCATTTTTTATTTCTAGAAAGATGCTTCAGAATAATTTATCCAATTTTTTTGGTATTTTTCTAATTTTTTTCGTCTTATTACGGCTTAATTGGGTTTCTTTTGATACACGTTTTTTATAACATCTGGACCTTCAAACAAGAATTAAATTACAGAAATGAACTACATTGAAGTTGTTTTACTTAAAATATTTATAATCACACTGTTTAAAGCATACTAGTTGATATACCCGGTCTTGCACGGGTAGAATTTAGTAGTTTATTTTAAACGATTTATGAAGCTGCATAGATTCTCTATTCTGCATTATCAGCTACCTGTCACCCCAGATTAATTTATTTAGTATTATGAAACATGTAAAGTTTGGATTCTTCTTTTTAAAATTGAAATAATACAAAAAAATGATCGGTTCAGATTTCTTAGTGAAATCAGTATCTCGCTTTCTAATGTAAGTTTTAACATAAAATTGGTTTTTTTCTTGATAATTCTTCGAAATCACATTCTGGACTTCCGTAAACACTCATAAATATTTGAAAGCATTCTTATTTTTCAAAGAAGACTGAATATAAAAACCTATTTACAATCAACCATGAATTTATATTGTTTTTGTAAAGAATGTGTTCAACAGGAAGTAATGGCGACAGTTGTCTGAGTTTTTTTGCTGCAACTGTTAGATACTCAAAAGGTTTCTATAAATAGCATATTTTACTTAGAATGTGAATAAAAAATTTAAGAAATAGCGAGTGATTAAATGTATTTAGCCGCAATCTTCTTTTTGTAAAAAAATGACAATTTCTACGAAAATATCTCTCTAATATTTCTCCAAACGTTCTAAACAAACATGCAAACCTTTTTTTATCTATAATACAACAAAAAATAAAATACTAAACTTTATTTGATACTGTTTTACCGCCATTCATGGCTGGGGTCTCAGAAGACCCCAGAGGGGGAATATGTGACTATTTCTCCCAAGACACTTAAAAATGGAATAATAACTCCAAAATTTTTACCCATTGTAAAACTTTGCGTAATTAAGGAATAGTAGCATCGGAAATTGTCAAAACAAAAATGCATGGGAGATATCAAGCGTCAAAGTGCGTCTGGGGTCGAAAAAGACCCCAAAGGGGTAGGAAGGTTAAGCTGCCTGGAGAATTCTTCAGAAACTCTTTTGCAGGCACAACTCAACCAGATGACTACGTGAGCATTCTGCGACAGCACATGAGGAAGTTGAGACCAGTCCAAACGACAGATCACTCTTCATCTTCGAAAGGTTTTTTCGTCAGCAAACCACTCCTCACCTCTTCTCATGTCTTCGTGAGGAAGGACTCAGTTCGAAAGCCACTCGAACAGCCGTACCACGGGCCCTTTAAAGTATTGGAAAGAACCGACAAGGTCTTCAAGATCGACGTCAATGGACATCACACCACAGTGTCTCTGGATAGGTTAAAACCAGCCTATATCCTTCAAGAGCCGTCCACTCCAGTCGATCCTTCCAATCCTGATCCTGCAAACATTGTGTACACAAGATCTGGCCGGCGTGTCAAGTTTATTCTTCCGCCACATTCTACTTGACCGTCTTCCAGACTCAAGGGAGGCCTATGTGGCAAGACTAGTGATCCGCGCGTTAAATTATATTTACGCGGCACGCGACTTTATGTGGCAAGACTAGTGATCCGCGTGTTAAATTATATTATTTACGCGGCGCGTGACTTTATTTTATTATTAGCTTTTTTCAAAATTCACTCGTTCCATTGTTATGTAAATAAATTATTCATGTTTATATTTTAAACGTTTTGATTTTTTTATATAACAATGGAACGAGTGAATTTTGAAAAAAGCTAATAATAAAATAAAGTCACGCGCCGCGTAAATAATATAATTTAACACGCGGATCACTAGTCTTGCCACATAAAGTCGCGTGTCGCGTAAATAATATAATTTAACGCGCGGATCATTAGTCTTGCCACATAGGCCTCCCTTGAGTTATATAAGAAGAAAGCTTGGACATTCCGTGCAACATGTATTTGTGTATTTTTCTCTTTAAACTTGTCCGCAGGCTAAGCCTGGAAGTAAGGACAGACAACAGCAACAAATTCTCAATGGTGCACGTCTGGTTGGTAAATGCACTGGTAAATCATACTCAGGAGTTGCAGAAATGGAATCTAATGCACCACCACTCCTTTACCTTGAGTTACCACTCCGTGTGAGGATTAGAAGATCCACAGCTGAGCGCGCTCTCTCCACGTAGTCTTCGAACTCATACCCAACCATCGTGGTGCTTCAGAACGAAGCGGGATTCTCTCCTAAACACAATTTCGTAAAATTGAGATGATCATTTCCTTATTTGGTACACTGTGGGAAACAGAAAGGCCCATGGTCAGTTCCATGTTTATAGACAAAAATGTACGAAGCTATGCGGACCAAACGCACAATCCACAGTACTGCAAATGACATACATTCCACTGCCGCCTCTCCTCAGTATTATTTACCGGTACATTGACCAACCAGAGCAGACCGGTTGATGTTTTACAGCTGGTTGTTTGTCTTTACCTTCAGGCCTTGCCTTCGGACAAGTTTCAAGAGAAAACACAATCACATGTTGCACGCACTGTCCAAGCTATCTTCTTACCCCCCTATGTTGCATTTTTACCTAAGCCTTCCCGTTCTCTAGAACCAATGCTCACAAAACAAGTCCGGTCTTGAGGAAGAGCATGCAAGGTCCGGTATGCAACGTCCGCTGGTGCATCAGATGAATTTTGACTACGTGGGGAGATAGCATGGTCCTCCAATCCCCAAAAGCCTATTTTGAGTCCCTCTCACCATAGTATAATAACCACACCTATGGAGTCAACACTTTTTACTGATTTTCTCGCCCCCCTAATATCAAGGAAGGCTGAATTTTTTATCAACTGACCTTCATACTATGGTGAATCATGGAAATGAATTTGGCTTTGATATCCATTTTTCTTCTTGGTGCGCTATTTTTTATGACAATGAGTGTATAAGATACGGGCAATGTGTTAAATCGGGCATTATTGATAATGCCCGAAGTGGAGGAGGGAAATGTGATAAATTCAATGGCATTTATCAATGAAATTTATCCCTTTGCTCGCCTCTACTCTGGGCATTAGGGTTATGATTCTGAGACTTTTTTTAAAATATTTAAAAGCCTGATGTTGCATTCGATGAACTTTTGCCCGTATTCTAATTTTTTGGTATTCTTTTCTTTGTATTGAGAAAAAACCTTGCGCGCCTAACATCATTTCACTTTCTAATATAGCAATCACTAGGGTGTCTCGGAAAAAACTTTTTTTTCCAAAAACCTCACTCCCCAGGGCTTTTCCTATTCCGTTTAGTCCCAAAAGATAGTGTGTGAAGTTTAACCCCTATAAGTTAACTCTAGGGTTTGCCTATAGAGCCCCAAATTTGAAAAAAGAGGAAAAAACTACCTATTTTCAGAATTAAAAAAATATTTTTTTATACTTATATTGTTATAAAACTGGTTCAAATGTGTTCTTTAGAACATAATTAAATGGATTATTTATATTTATGTGTTAACTGTACCCTATGGCCCCTATAATTTAAGATTAAAAAGTGCTACTTTGGGACGTTGCACTCACCAAAGCTTATAATGTACTACCGGTGGACGAAATGAATTAAATCCAAATTTCTTCCAAGGAACTCCCTCATATGATGCCATTTGCTGTTAAATTGATGTGTTAAATAATAAAAGCGAGTGAAATAACAGTAACTAGGGCTTCCACTGAACTTTTAATGTAAAAAAACTTTTGTGCGAAAATGCTTGTTTCTAGCTGATCAAATCCAAAAATTTACCCTAAAAAAGAGGGTGCTTGTACTTTTTAAGATCGAAAACCTTGAAATACCTTTTTAAACCCTTATAGATTTCTTTTTTATAAGTAGAACTTAACTTTAAACAGTACAGATTGGAAATGACATTAATTTCTCCTATACCAGAAATAAAAGTAAATTTTATCTTATGAAATTATGAAAATTACCTCTTCAACGTATTAGGGGGAAAGTTTAATTGAAACCTTCTTTCATCAAAATATGAACAAAAATTTACAAATATCAAACAATTTTCTTAATTTTAATAAAGAAATCCCATTTTCTCTTCTGGTAGAGAAATAAGTCAGTTCCGATCTGTTAGATTTAAAATTAAGTTCTACGTAAAAATTAAACTTATAATGATATTTGAATGGTATGAATAATGGTATGAATGGTACACCAAAGGGAATCATTTGACGAGACTTCTTTTGAAGAAAATTGGAATTTAATTACTTTCTACCACTGTAGTGCATTATAAGCTTTGATGAACGCAACGTCCTTTTAGTACCTTTTACTCTTAAATTATAGGCACTATAGGTACAGTTAATAACCTTAAATAAATATAAACCATCTAAAATGTCTTAAATAACAGATTCGAACCAGTTTTATAACAATATAAATATCAAAATATACTTTTTTAAAAATTCTGATAATTGGTCATTTTCCCACTTTTTCTAACTTTGCGGCTCTATAGGCAAACCCTTAGAGTCAACTTAGGGGGCTGAAACTTCACACACTATCTTTTGGGACCAAAAGGAATAGGAAAAGCCCTTTTACAAATTTAAACAATTTTTATGAATTGTTACATTCAGCTTCAAAAAAAATTATTAACTGCCTTTTAGTGCTTCAGCCTTATGCAAAATCTTATTAGGCGCGCAAGCTTTTTTTCACAGTTTTCAAAAATAAAAGTTATTTTCGAGAGTTATGGACCAATACTCATCATTTGCCACCACAGGCTTTTAAATCTGAAAAAAATCATAACCCTACTGGACATTATTAATAATGCCCAATTAATCACTTTGCCCGTAACATATATTGCATCTACTCCGCATTTACGTCATTTCCTATCCTGCGAACTCACCAACATGTATCACGCAACCACACAGACTCTACAAACGATATCGAAGAAACAATAATCACAAAAGAAAACCTCAATAACAGGAACAAACGATTTTTAATGCAAAGAGAGAGGGGAGGGGAAGCAGAGCAATAAATAGAACGAGAAGAATTGAAAAAAAATAATAGAACAAACTCGAACGGATACCCTACCAATCGATTTGCCTTCAAATGAAATCTCTGGTCCCGGGCACTGAAGGAATTTATACGAGGAACGCCCCCTCCTCTCGTAGTAATGTCGATGTCGTGCATTCGATTCGAACGTAATTTTCTCTTCGTTCGTTCTCTCGGCGTTATGGAAACCTTGATAACCTTTAAATCCGTCCCTCTCTCTTTCGCTCCCCCCCTTTAAGATGAACGTCATCTTTTATTTGGAAAGTTTGTATAAACGAAAATGGAAAGTGATGGAGAAAATTGTTCCGGAATAGTGTTCGATGGGAATGTATGTGTGTTGCTTGCTTGGATTTTTACGTCGTCTTCGCGTAATGGAAAGTCATGGGTGAGCTGCGCGAAGATACGAGTATGGTGTGTGCATGGTGGAATTGAGACGATTTGTTACCCATTTCGGTTTATTGATGGTGTACCATCTACAGCTCTATAGCGAAACCTGTTGCAAACTGGCATCTTTAATTGGATCGTCAGTTTGAAAAATGGGATAAGTCCATGAAATGGCTCAAAAAAATCTCCAAGCTTCTCTCTACAACACATAAATCGTAAGAGGGGGGAAACAACCCCTACACAGACAGATAATGCACCATGAAATTGGTGTAATTGGTATTCCATTGTTTTTTTATTTACCTTGAAATTTAAGTTAAAACTCTATCAAAGCCTATTGATTGTTCTAGCTGTGTCGCTGAAATAGACGGCCACTGAACGGTCGAAGGGATTATACGCAGGTACCAAATATAGTTTATTTGGTAGCCTCGTTTTTAGGAAACGGCATCTGGCAACAACTCTCACTCTTCATTGACTTGTGACGTCACCTACTTTTAATATTGACGCGAAATCAACTTTTTTTTGGAGACTTTGGCGACGTTTTCGGATTTAGCGGCACAGGTCGACGGCGTAGTACCTCCTTTTTGCGCGTACCCTAATATTAACTTTTCATGTGTGACTGTAGTATTATACTAAGTTCACACATGAAAAGTTAATCTAGTTTAACTTAAGAGAGAAGATAGCTTAACTTAATCTGTCTTATTTTTAAGTGTTCACACTACAACTATCTCAATCCGTATGGTGCTACGAGTAAAAAATGGCGGCCGTCCAAGAGCTCGTCTCTAAGCCTGAAACACTCCACTCCAAACCTTTTTACTTTGGACTTAAACTTGCAGAATACCAATTTTTCTTCTTGTGTTGTCCAGTTTGTTTATCGAAACATATTTAATTTCGAAAATATATTTAATTTAATAAGGATTGTTCCAATGTTATATCAAATAAAAAGGTTGGTGGTTTGTAGTAGTTTTTTTCTTCTTAGTAGATGGCTCAACGGTAACTTTAACTAGTTTAAAGACTTAAGAGTGTTTGGGAAACTAGCTTAAAGTTAAACTAGTTTCTTTTTGCTATACTAGATTAAATCTAAGACAGTTCGGTCAGACATGTTCGACTTGAGATAGATTAGCACTTAAAATAGATTAACTTTTCATGTGTGAACGTAGTATTACCCTCCTTTATCCTAAATCCTATTAAAAAAAGAAAAGTGCTCACGTGATGTTGGCGTTGGCGTGCAGTCCGAAGACCTGAGGGCAGTCGTCGCCGGGCATCCTCCTGATGTGGTCGAGGCACTGGGGCAGCGAGGCACAGGTGGGCAGCGCGTAGCCCGGGTGGAAGCTGAAGGCGGGCTGCAGGATGCGCTCGTTGAACCACTCCTGCGTGTAGGTGCACAGCAGCCGCTTGTCGTAGTCGTCCGTCACTCGACCCCCGTACTTCACCTCGGCCAGCATGAAGCGAATGGTGCGCCAGCAAGGGCCCTATCGAGGGAATAGTCACGGTTAAGACGACGCCAATGGACTTGAGGATCATCAGAATCAAATATAAGTTTTTGACAATATCAGAAATAGATCATGATGTACTTCACAACAACGTTTCCTGAATCCAGTACGTCACATCACGGAAGGAGAAAGTGAGTAAACACAAAGCCTGTTGTATTGATAAGAGGAATTTCGATACGCCAAGTGTGATAAAAAGACACTATGCATGGGTTTTAACGAAATAATCATATTTTAAAATTGACGTTCTTTGTTTCACTCGAAATTCAGACACCACGATGGGAACTTCTTTGTTTGTTAGCGACGTTGTAGGTTCAACTTAAGTTGCTGTCTAGTATACTAGATGATCCATCAAATCGCATTTAAGGATCAACATGTACTAAACTCTTTTTCCAACAGGTAAGACCCTTCTTCAAATGTCGTGACGCGTGTTTGGCGATATATCGTCATCTTAATATCAAACACTACTATATCCGTTCGGCAAACTTCGGCAACTTACGACCAGACGGCAATCGAAACCACATTTAATAGAACTAAATAGCAATATCTGCGTCTGATCGTTGGAGAAGCTCATTTGGTTAGTTTTGATCTTTCCAGCTCGATGATGTCAGTGCTTACAAACTAACAAATTAGCTTCTTCACTCTCAATTCCGAATAATCCCGATGCAGACTTAAAGAGAGTGTTATTTGATTTTTAATATGAAGAAATATGTTGCCCCTGATTTGGAAACCTGCTAGTCACATCACCCTTAACAAACCTTGCAAGCAACCCTTAAAAACGAAAATAATATAACGGAACTTGGACAACTAATAAGCTGTGTAGTTTTTGTCGGAGATAGTTTTTGATTCTAAAGTGACAAATTGATGGTTGAAGAAGAAGGATGTTTTAAGCCCATCAGAGTTTTCGAAATAGCTTGATTCCAGGTCAACCTTAGGTTATGTTTGTGGTGAAAATAGCCGTAAGCCACAATGTCCACTTTTTTTTAGATAGACAGGTGTTAAAGAGAAAATTATTTTTACACACCTTTTTCATATCCATATCATCCAGATGTTTCTGCAGGAACTTTATGGAGGCCAAGAAGTCGGCCTGGTTGAACTCGTAGGGGACGTTCCACCCCAGGGGGCCGAATTTCCTCCTCTCTTGCACGAGGGTGTTGAGGAAAGCCACAGCGAACAGCAGCGGCTGCCACTGGGGGGCGTTGCTGTACTCCAGAATATCGTCAGGCAGCCCCGCGTATGTGCGCTTCAGGCTCGCCTGTATGCCCCGCGGAGGCTCGTTGGTGAACTTGATCGAAAGCTGCAAGTGACGTCTTAAATTAACATCAGATATTGGTGGAGTAAACAATAGTAACGCTAAGTAGCTAAATAAGGATCATTCATAATAAAGAAGAAAACCCAAATACCCAATAATAAACAAGAAAACCCAAGACATTAGATCAGACGGGGGTCGTTTAGAAAAAAGGGTTATTTCACTGCATTTTGAGGATGATGACAATTATTCATTCGGAGCCGACGGAAACAAAGTGCTGTGCCAAAAAGGCTTGGTTGCTGCTGTGAAATACATGTTGTTGTACAAGCGTACCTGCAGGAGTCCAATGGGGAAGTGTGGGTGCATCTCGGTGGTGATCCACAGCCGGAAGTCTGTGTGGATGGGGTCGGGGTTGGCTAGTGTCTCGAACACCTCGTGGCAGAAGTCCAGGCAGAGGTGGCAGTTCTGCAGCATCACCCAGCCGCCGTGCTTCGACATCTTGGACAGCAGGCGGCGCGCGTGCACCTCTTGCCCTTGCCCCATCGACACCGAGCTATACTCTGCAAGAATATACATATCGCTATATTGTAGGTATTCTTCACATGGCAGACTTTTGACCGATAGGAGATTTCTGGACGTGATTTTTGAAATTACATTAGTGAATAGATCTTACCGAGATCTTTCTTTCTGGCGGCCAGCTCGACTTGCATGGAGGGATCCCCGCTGGTTGACAGCAGACAGATGAGTGGGGTCCTGTTGTCCGACTCCCACCACAAGTCCTCGTAGTCCAGCAGGACTCCTTCCACGAAACGAGGACCCAGGGAGGCTGCAAAACACAATAATAATCATAATCTAGAGATAATTGATCTTCTTTATCCTCATTTTATGAAATATTTTTAGTCACCTTCAAATCAGGATCCTAGAGCGAAATTCATGTAGTAACACTCCTGTTAAGGTTAAGCCTGCTGAACTAATACCATTAATACCATGTCACGACGAAAAAACCTTAATACTAGAGTCTTGTTGATTGGAGTTATATGGCGCAAGGGACTAGAGTCTAACCAAAAGACAACTGTAACTTTAATCTATACCTACAACGCATGCCTGTTTCATTTATAGGTCTGTTTTTGATTAGAATAAACACTTAGCATAAGATTTTTACATGAACAATTTGAATTGGTTGAATGTAATAAATACCGGAATCGAACAATTATATCGCTTTCTTCCCAGATATGCGAGTGTTTTTGCTTATTTTCCCCCTTTGAACCCCACTTGCGAAACCAGTTCTTGTTCGTCTTGATGTACTACGTACCATACTTCCCCTAGAAGTTATGAAACACTTATCTGAAACACCCTGTATATTTTTTTAAGAATGAAGACTTATTTAAGAAATTCCCTATATCTAGCACATTTAGAAGATATTTACCCGATATGAAGCTCTTTGCTTGACTGAGTGTCCTGTCAGGGCACCATGATCTAACCATGAGAAGGACGCCAAAATGATCGAGTTTGGCGTCATATCCGCACGGCAGTGAAGTCGACTCGGGAGCCTCCGACTCAAACCACGCCTTCCATTCGGCTTCACGGCTGTACACCTAAGCAGAGAGGAAAAAGCACCGCTCTTATTACACAGGTCTGCAATGAAAAAGCTGTTTGAATAATTTTAGCGATTTCCTGTATTTTGGTGTGCTGATAACGAAAAAAATATTGAAAAAATCCTATACGTCAAAATTTTTCACAAATTGCAATATTATATTCGAGTTTGCCCATTTTTCATAGTTTTTGTGCATTTCTAGCTCCTTTAGTTTTAAAAATTAGGAGCTGTGAATGGTGCATATAGTAAACTATCTCATCAGGGCATTATAGAGATGGAAAGAAAATATTAGGGAAGATTTAATCGGGGAATAATGAAGGATTTTTGTTGTATAGTTCAAAGAAACGTTCTTTTTGCTACTCACAAGGGTAAAGGTACGAAGGGGGGTTTCATGAGGAGGAAAAATTGGCTTTAGATTGTGTAAATAAGTTTATTTTAGTTATACAGGGTGTCCCACGAGAAGTGGCCCAACCCCTTTAACTTTTGAACCCCTACAGATATAGTGATGAAAGTGGGGTCTAGGTATAGTAAAGTGATCATGCCCTATCCGATGAGATAACTCTCAACGCCCTCTAGCGGAAAATTTAAGAGTTATAATTCTTATTTTGAAAACTATGTGAGGTATGTGAAAAAAGTCAAAGACTAAGTTGTAGAGCAGCATCGATTTAGTAGGAAAAGACACCTTAAGCAGAAAAATATCTTGAATAAAACCCCTAAAATGCACGCTCAATTAGGTTGAATTTACGTAGATTTTACGTCTCAAAACACTCCTCACGAGGCAAAAATGAGAAATTTTCAACTTAATGAACTAAGAATAATTTTAGTCTTTTACTTAATTTAAAAATAAAAATTTCTCATTTTCGCCTTGTGAGGAGTGTTTTGAGGCGTAAAATTTAAGTAAATTCAACCTAATTGAGCGTGCATTTTAAGGGTTTTATTCAAGATATTTTTCTGCTTAAGGTGTCTTTTCCTACTAAATCGATGCTGCTCTACAACTTAGTCGTTGACTTTTTTCCGCTAGAGGGCGTTGAAAGTTATCTCATCGGATAGGACATGGTCACTAGGGTGGTTTTTTTTAAACGAAAGTTCGAATTTTTTTCGGGGCACCCTCTCAAAAGGTGCCATTTGATATAAAACTAATATTCTGAGAGTTACAGCTCAAAAAAATAGTATTTAGACCCCGCCCCCGAGCGTCAAAGTTTCAAAAAAACTCAAAATTTTGCACGTTTTTAGCTATAAAATCCAAACTAATGATTGTAAAAATACCAAGTAGGTCTCATTTTGTAGATAATATATTTAGCTTCAACTTTTATAACTGAAACTTAGTTGTGAAGCTTACAGATCATAAGATACGAGGGGGTTTATTAACTCCCCACTCAATATCTATTTTTTAAGAAGTGCCAGGACATTTCTTTAAATTTATCAGCTACCGTAAAATGGTTCAATAACATATAAATAATAGTTTTAGACAACATAGGTGCAAAATTTAATACATTAAAGAGCAAAAAAATTTTTTTTCGTACATACCTGTTATTTCTTTCACAATCGTAAAACAATTCAAATAAAATATATAAAATATTTTTTCAACTACTTATTAAATGAATAAATGTGTAAAAGTTGATAAACAAGCAAAAAAAATACAAATTAATATTATTTTTAGTGTTTTTCCAAAAAATAGAAATTTTATTTTCATCGCTTTGATAGTATTTTTCATAAGATCTCCCTATTTTAGAAGTAGTTTTGAGAGCAGTATTCGACACGACCCTTATCTGAAGTTTTTAAATTTAAATTGAACTGATGTAAATAAAATAGTACAAAGTTGAAGTTGATGATAAAGAAATCAATTCAAAACTAATTATCATTAAAAATATTGGAAGTTTCATTTCTATGCAGTAGGAAATATTCAGAGTATCTTCTAAGAAAGGAATCTTGCAAGTGCTTGGTATTTATAAGGCTTGATACATCAAACATCCCTAGGTACCATTGTATCATGCTAGATGTAATGCAAAACTCCAATATAGCTGTAATCAGAAGTATCTGTGGTATTCTACTACACACCTTCATTACAGTTTGGTTTTCTAAGCTAGATAAACCATTAGTTGCATATCAAGAACTTAAATTTGTAAAAACTGTAGTTAGTTACTAAAAAAAATGTAGAAATATCAAAAATAGCATTATTTTTTTAATAGTTTGTGGTTTTTGAATTCTCAGAAAGCTTTAAAAATAAATTAAAGGTAACATGCTTTTGTGTTATGAGGAGGAACTATAAAACTAGCTCAAGATTATGTGAAAGTAGAATAATAATAGTGAGAGTTAATTTAAGGGTCTAATTATCTTTTCAGCAACGAAATCGACAGTTTCATCACTTCATTTTCATTTACAATGAACTTTTTCAAAATATTTAATATTTATATTCTACTTTTAAAGGTCTGATAAAGCTATTTGAAATACTGACTGGAATTTTCATACAACAGAGGGCTTTTGTATTACATCTAGCATGTAGTTGTAGCATGATTGTTTTGGACACCTAGTCTGTTTTTTTGGGGGGAAGGGGGTGGCGGGTCCCCTACCAACCCCCTTGATATATCAGTAGTATACCACATATATACTTCTGATTACAGCTACCCTTAAGGTCTAGATACAATTGTATTTAAAAAGGAAAATTTTTCACGCAATATTGGAGTTTTGCATTACATCTAGCATGATACAATGGTACCTAGGGATGTTTGATGTATCAAGCCTTATAAATACCAAGCACTTGCAAGATTCCTTTGTTTGAAGATATATTGAATTTTTCCTAATGCATAGAAATTAAACTTCCAATATTTTTAATGATAATTAGTTTTGAATTGACTTCTTTATCATCAACTCGAACTTTGTACTATTTTATTTACATCAGTTCAATTTAAATTTAAGAACTTCAGATAAGGGTTGTGTCGAATGCTGCTCTCAAAACTATATCTAAAATAGGGAGATCTTATGAAAAATACTGTCAAAGAGATGAAAATAAAATTTATAATTTTTTGAAAAAACTAAAAATAATATTAATTTGCATTTTTTTGCTTGTTTATCAACTTTACACATTTTATTCATTTAATAAGTAGTTGAAAAAATATTTTTTATATTTTATTTGAATTGTTTTACGATTGTAAAAAAATAACAGGTATGTACGAAAAAAAATTTTTTTTGCTCTTTAATATATTAAATTTTGTACCTATGTTGTCTAAAACTATTATTTATATGTTTTTGAACCATTTTACGGTAGCTGATAAATTTAAAGAAATTTCCTGGCACTTCTTAAAAAATAGATATTGAGTGGGGAGTTAATAAAACCCCTCGTATCTTATGATCTGTAAGCTTCACAAATAAGTTTCAATTATAAAAGTTGAAGCTAAATAAATTATCTACAAAATGAGACCTACTTTGTATTTTTACAACCATTAGTTTGGATTTTATAGCTAAAAACATGCAAAATTTTGAGTTTTTTTGAAACTTTGACGCTCGGGGGCGGGGTCTAAATATTATTTTTTTGAGCTGTAACTCTCAGAATATTAGTTTTATATCAAATGGCACCTTTTGAGGGGGTGCCCCGAAAAAAATTCGATTTTTCGTTTAAAAAAACCACCCTAATGGTCATTTTACTATATCTAGACCCCACTTTCATGACTATATCTGTAGGGGTTCAAAAGTTACAGGGGTTGGGCAACTTCTCGTGGGACACCCTGTATAATGATTTTCATGAAGAATATGTAACAATAATTTTATTTTATGAACCTGTTTTCATGAAAATTGAAATAATGACTTATTTTACAATTTGACCTAAATTGTCAGGAAACATGACATTCTATGACAAAACAGAGACCATTTTTGAACTCAGGGCACAAAAAAACCCTAAAACTAACAACCTTAAAAATAAATTTGGATTAAAAAATCTACTTCTTAAGTATACTTACATTTTATGTGTGTGAAATGTTGCTATATTTGCTCAATTTGTTACAAAATGTGGTGTCTTAAAAATCAAAAGATGTATTTTTTGGATTCAGCTCACCAAAAATCATAAAAAATTGTTTTCAAATAAAGTTTGAATCGAAAAATAATTTTTTTTAAATTTTTACTTTTTTTTCTTAAAAAATTGACATATTTACTCAAATTGTGAAAAAAAGTGAAGTCCTATGACAAAACGGAGGTCAGTATTAGATTCAGCACATCAAAAAACATTTAAAAAGATTTGGTGGAAAAAATTTGAATAAAAAATTTAGTATCAAAAGTTAATTTAACAAAATTTTAAGGCATTTCCCAATAAAACCTAAAAATCTGAATTGTTAAAAAACGTGACTTCCAAGACAAAATGGAGGTCATTTTTGGATTCAGCGCACCAAAAATAACAAAGTTCAGGTTAAATATCCAAAACAGCTCGAAAAAAGTTTTTTTTTGCAGACCTGTGTCAATTCAAGCATAATACAGGGTTATTCTGAATCATCAATATTTTTTGGGGAGGTAGAGGGGACCTAGACAAGCTTATTTCGAATAGGAATGGGGGAGCGCAGATACACCGTTAAAGAGCTAGGGCCTAATGTAGTGCGAGAGCGTTACAAAAGGACGTTTTGCCAAGGCCCGTTTAACGAAATAAAACATAATATATAATGAAAATATTTATTGAATGAGGTACAGCAGTATATCCGTACTACAGTCAGACTAAAAATTATAAATTTCAGACAAAATGAGTGAAATTTTAGTATTAAATAGCCTATCTGGAAGGTTTTAGAATACTTTTATCAATCTTTGAAGGCTATTCAATTTGGAAAGTACTCTTAAGTACATTTTTGAAACGTGAAAAAAAATTGGTTCATCATGAAATATGGCATCAATTGGTTGTTGTGATTGAATGTATAATATTTGACAGTTTTCTTTTTGAAACTGTGACCTTATCCGTAATCCAAATAAATGGATATACTATTTTAAAATTAAGAACTTTTCAGAAATTCTAATGGCTTATTGCACATCCTCAAAAAAATTCGATAGTTTGATACCAAAAATGTGTTATACGGATCAGATAATCAAAAAGTTTTTCTCTGGAAACCGTTTACAAAAAAACTTTTTTTTTAGAATAGAGAGATTATATCTGTTTAATTTAAGTTAATATATTGTCACTTTCTATCACAGAGGGTTTATTTTAATACTAGAAATTCAAAAGAAATAAATCTAAATGTATTGAAGAAGATTCCAATTTATTTCCGTCGCATTATCCAAAAATAAGAATAAATTGAAAACTTTGTTAAAGACATTCTGAACAGAAAGCGCTTCTAAACATTGTATACCTATTCACTATTCTCAAACTGAAAAAAAATTTAAACCACTTTAAAGGAAATTCATTTAATGTTATGCTTCCTGAAATCATTACCCTTTAGCGTGTTTTACCGCATTAAGAGGTAAAAAACACGCAAGAGAAGACCATAAATATAAAACATTTCATTTATTATTTCCATTTCATGTTTTTGGTCTTTTGAAATATATCTGATCACGCAACCAGCTTACAAAAACTTATTGATTCATCTCAAAACACGGAAGATTTATTTATTTTTTATTAAAATAAATATTTACGCGCGTTGGATAAAAAAGCATTTTCCGTTAAAGTAAAAACGAATTAAGTCATTATAAAATAGTTTTACGACCAATTATAAATATCAATGAACATAATCACTTATAAATTTTGCATGCATTATCATGAGGTTTAGCAATGCATTATCAGTCAGTACCTGTGACAGATTTTTACCTCAAATACATTTTTGAAGTTGAAAATAAGTATTTTACTCTACCCCCAAAATGTCTCTTTCTTTCACCAATAACTACCATTATTGGGAGTAAAATAGAATAAGTCAATATATTGTTGTCATTAATATGAAACAGTAGGTATATATTTTAATAAGTTAGTTTGTAATTTTGAGAGATATTTCTGCTGTGTTTGGCACCTCAAACAGCTGTAACATTTTTCAAAAAGTAAATTTAATTTTTACAACTTTATCCATTGGTTATTACATTAAATCTGGAACATGAGATCTGGTCCAAGAAACAATAAATAGTTAAATAATAAAATGAGCACAGAAATAGTTAAAGGATGTGTAATAAACTTTTTAGTAGGGGAGATTCGTGTACCTAGGGTCATCCCACTTTATTTGAAAATTTTTAGTTTTAAGTTCTGTTAATTGACTGGGTGCGAGGCAACATCAATATTCATGTTAGCAACTATGTTCAAACCAGTCAGGAGAAATAGTAGCTAGTTACTGGTTAAAAAGTTTATCTGAGGTTTAAAGTTACACATTTTATAAAAAGAGTTAGCACTTCTTTATTTTACAAAAATAATTTTTAAGGGGAAACAGACAAAAGCAAAATAAGAAAATACATAAAACATCGAAATATTTAAAGCCACAGTAGAAAAGGCTATATTGTTTGGAAAATGGTGTACTTTTTAAACTGTTTGCAGCTTAGCTTCTACAATGAATTGAGGAAACGATCTTAGGTTTTTCATATCCAGACCCCACAATTTGATTTTAAATTGAAACATAAACACAAAAAAAAGAGAAGTTTTTCTTATAATAATCATTTAGGAACACTCCATTGTCCCCCTGAATAGATACTATTTTCTACCAAATAGTATTCATTCAGGGGATTTCCATCCATGCCTTTAATTAATAACATCCTCAAACACTTTAAAAACGGAATATAAAGTAACGCATTACACACAACTAGACTTAGTTCATTTTCAAAGTGAAACGCCACACTGTACTCAGACCTCATTTCCATGATAATGGTTGATTCTGACCACTGAATATCATGCAAATTGGTTTATTTTGAATCCATTATGCCCGACAGAACTTTGGAAGTGACGCGGACACTATTTCACCGTCGTTCCCTCCTCTCCCCCTTTTATCATGATGTTGTTGGAAAGATCGCATTTGTGCAAATAACATTTATTTCATTCAAAACCGGCACTGTAACCGTGAAGGTTATTTGCGTATTTAATGTTGAACAAATACGGCACCGTGCTGCACTCTCTGTTCTGTATATTTTAAGTAGATCTGGAAACGGTCCAAGTTATGGGGGAGATTACGCACACACTTTATGATAGGGTTTTCTATATTATTTGAAAATGCGATATAAGACGCTTTTATAGTTGTTTTAGATTTCCGAATGGGAATTTCATGCGGATGCGGTGTTTGTAATGAAAATATTTGCATACTTTCAGATAATACCCGATGTTTCTGCGATTCTAAAACGCAGTCCAAGTTATTTTTAATAACATTTAGGTACCTTGTGCTTTGTATTAGTTGCTTCGTAAGTGCCATCGATTTGGTTTCCACATAGGAGGAGGCAGCGACTAATTTTCATAGTCAAATGTTTCTATAGTGCAATGCAGGGTTGGCTGGTTTAAACCATGGTTTAAACCAAATGGTTTTTTACCAAAAAACCCACTTGGTTTTTTTGGTTATTTTAGAAATTATAAAATATTTTCAGGATTTTTTTTAAAGAAAGTGTTATTAGTAAGTAGGGGAGAGTGTTGTACCTACGGACGGTTGTACCTTCAGCCACCTCATTTTAAAATTCGGGAAAAAATGTAAATTTGAATTTGTGGTCGATTTTGAATGTAAACAAATGCTATCTAGTTGCTAACGTGAAATCAGCTCTTTAAAATATTATTTAAATTTTATATAATAAATTTACTGGTTTTAGGTGCTCAAAGTTTTTTTTAGTGCATCACTACATTAACTATTTTCTTCCCCTTTAATTATGACATGATAAAATGAGATACATGGGGGGAATCCCCGAGATTTTAACTTTTATTTTTGATATTAGAAATCTTCAGATCTCAATTCTTTTATCTTTTATAGAACTTTGAATGCAAAAACACCTCATGTTGTACCTTCGGACACCATAAGTGTTGTACCTATGGACACGTTCTTGTGGGTGTCTGTAGCTAATCGGCGTTTTAGAATCAGGTTTTATTTAACTGAATACATTTTAATAAATGTTCAATTAATTCTAAATGGTAATCTATTTGTCAACCATTATTTTCAAGTGAATTTTCGATGAAAAATCAAATATTTTGTGATATTAACTACTTTTTTAAATTTATGATTCTACTTGGAATTTAATGTAAAATATGGTGTAAAATCCTAAGAACCCTATCGCATTTAAGTATGATGATTAAAAAAACTTGAAATATCCACTGAAGAAGATTTACCACCAAATTATTATTGTTATTACCACCAAATGCTTGCACAACTAAGTGTTGATCGAATTTTTTTTTGGGGGGGATCAGTGAAGTTGTCAGATCAATCAGCATGATTAATGAAACTATTATCTTAAATTCTGATCTGAAAATACCATGTGATTTTGGTAAAAAACCAAGACTTTTATCATTCAACTTCGTTTTAATGATCATTTACGATCTAAAACTACATTACTTTAAAAAATCTATTTTCAATTTTAAAAAGGCTTGAAATAGGTTATTAAAAGGTAATGCATCAATAAAAATATTAATTCTTAGCTTTTTTCAACTAAAATTTCCCTTTTTAAGGGTGTCCACAGGTACAACTGGGTCTGTCCATAGGTACAACAGGTTGTTGTACCTTTGGACACAAATTTTTCCATGTTATTATAAATGATTAAAAATCCAATTTTCAAGATTTTGGCTAGTAAAAAATATCTCTGTACTCACAAAGGTTAGGACTATAGGTTGGGCACTTTAAATGGTCAAAATGTGATTTTACCTGTCTTAGAAAAATCCAAACGTGATTTTTGTCCAGAGGTACAACACTCTCCCCTATAATCTTTTACACAAAATAAAAAGGTCAGATTTATCAAAAAAAATTTACATTTTAAGGTGATTAAAAATGAGAAATCTTTTAATTTAATGGTTTTAATTATTGAATTCTCTCTAAACTTAACCTTAAATGCTTAAGTTAAACTTATATGTTGCAAGAGATAGTTTATTAATTTCCTTTAAAATGAAACATTATTTCAAAGAGTAAAATACACAAAAGTTATTTCTTTTTCACTGATAAAAGATGGCTTGTGTGGATTTTAATTAATTGATAAAACCAATTTGTCTTATTTGTCAGTACTAAATTAATAAAAACCGTTGATTTCTTTAATGATAAAAACTAAAAACCAGTTGGTTTGTTTATAAACAGATAAATATCAGTTGGGTTTTTTACTAAGTTAATAAAAAACTGTTGATTTCCTTAATTGGATTAATTATCTCAATCATTTATCCAATTTCAATTAACATTAGTTGTTTACATTTCACTTTTATTTATTTAAAAAATTAAATTTTCTCTTTCTAAAGAAATTTCTTAAGTTCATAAATTAATCCATATACTAATTAAGATAATTAATTTGATTATTTTACCATTTAATAATTATTCAAATTAATTATCTCAATCTATTATCCAATTTCGATTAACATTAGTTGTTTACATTTCATTTTTACTTATTTAAAAAATAAAATTTTCTCTTTCTTAAGTTCATAATTTAATCCATATATAATTGAATCGTCAGTTGGAAGAAGGGAATCCAAGGAAGAAGGGAAGTCCAAAAACCAAGTTTTGGGAAAATAAAAAAAACTGTATAAGTAATGGAATTTTCATTGTATGACCACCAAATTTTTACTGAAAGTTCAGAACCCTATTTAGAAAACCGAGCCATCATCAAAACAAATATAAGTATATTCAAAAATATTTTATAGTCAAAATAAATTGATGGACTTATTCCCTTCTTCCCCCTTATGAAATTTTTCTGATGAAAAAACCTTTAAAAACCCTTAAATTCACATTTAAATTATATTTCTCCTTAGGTTACACCACAAAAAGGTGAAATAAAAAGAATAAGACAAATAAAATTCAAAATTATAGTGAAACTGAGTTATTAAAGCAGTATCAATGGAGTGAGTGAAAGCAAATGGAGTCAAACATTCCCTGCATAAAAAAAGTTTGAAAAACATTGAAAATTAAGAGAAATTTTATTTTAACTTAGTTTACAGCACAAAGAATATGAAAAGAAAGACAAATTAACTTTAATCCCATATTAACTTAAAAAATAAAATGAATGGACATCGATTTCACAACTTCAAGGGGCGATATCTTTCTATAGGGGTTAATTATTTTTCCCCTCTTCTCACCCATGTGTAGAACAAAGCTTGGAGATCGTTTTAAGCACAAAAATTCAATTTGTCATTTTTTGGACTTATTCCCTTCTTCAAATTGACGATTCAATTAAGATAAATATAATTTGATTATTTCAACCATTACTGATATTTATTTACTACAATAATATTCAAATTGGAATATCTTAAAAACAAAAATTATTTTTAAAACAAATTAATTTAATTTAAATAAACTAATTAATTTAATTAATTAAAATATTCAAACCATTTATCAATTATAAACAGCCCCTGAAATAAATATCTCATTTACAACTCAATTTCAAACATCACTACTAAAATAACTTATTCTGAAAAAAAAATTCTAAAACAACTTGGTTTAAACCACAAAAAAACCAAATAAACCCGGTTTTTTTTGGTTTTTTTAAAACCCGGTTTTTTTCCAACCCTGGTGCAATGTAAACATACTATTTCAAGTAGTAAAATTCTAATTCAATGAAGCGCTAAAGTTTCATAAATTTTGATGAATTATAATATTTTTTTTGTTATAATTGCGAATTGATATGATAATGATGTCTTCTATAAACTTTTAAGATTGATTATTGAAAATGATTGCTCTTTTATCCTATTGATAAAACGTTACAATTTGACATAGAGGTGTCACAAAGTCTACTTTCCTTTTAGAAATCTAGAATTCAAATTTTTTTTCATAATACCAATCGTTCGTTTTTAATTTCTTTTGTCGTACCGCAAACAGTAAAACAAATCTTGGCGTATTTTCTAATTTCGTTTTTTGTGAACAGCATGGAGTAAAGAACGTTAATTTAAGAAAACGTGTGTGACCCCCTTTTTAATATTAAGAAGGGGATTGTTTAAAGTGTATTTACAGTAGTTCTCAACAACTTACAACTTTAACTTTCTAGAGATTATTTCTCTATTTAATTTGTAACGTAATGCACTACGCTCATAACTTGTTAATGATGAGTGAGAATCTTATTACTTTAATACTCCTACAGTACAACTTGGATACAACATACACATTGTAAAAGTTTTGATACAAAACCATGTTGAAGTCAAAAACAGTAGTAATTACTACTACTTGACTGTCCTATGTTGAATAACGTGTGCATTTTTCCTTAACTGGTGCTTAAAGTGATCAAAGAAAAATGTATATCCTTTTTGAACTAAAATTTAACGGGAGATGTAAATGGACTTCCTCTATCTACCTAGTAAGATTTGGTGATATTTTGCTGTCTCTCTCCCCCTTTTGACTTTTTATGGATGTTCTCTATCAATAAATATCATGCATAAATCGTTCTGGTTTTAAAATTTTGTGAGAAAAACTTCGAGTTAGAGAAATGAAACTTCCAAGTTCGTGATTTTTTATATTGATTTTATTAGGAGTTCAAGGGAACAAAAAAGACCTCAAACTATCCACGAATTCGAGTTACAGACGTAGTCCCAGTTATTCAAGTTGCACAGCACTTGTTTTCATATTTACCTCATCTGTCAGTGTTTTGAAGACAGGTAGTCGGCTGAGCTGCACCACATTCAGCCATATCACTTCAGGAATCCAAGCGAACGGTTTTGGTCGGACTGAGGTCATGTCCAAAGAGGCACCGCCTGTTGAAAAACACGGCACATGTGTCATTTTTCATACAAATAAAGTAAATTTGTAAAAACTGCCGCCTTGATTAAAAATATCAGTTATTATTATGGGCGTATCTAGGGTTTTTCTAAGGAGAGCCAAGGCAAGAGGGCTGACCTTTTCATAGGCGCCGACTCTATAGGGTTTCAGGGGGCTTGAGCCCCCCCAATGTTGGAAGAAGAGGGGCTAAGCCCCCCAAATATTTTTAGTAAAATTCAACCTATTTTCTTTCATGAACTAAAGAAGGCAATGTATTGGACGTCCTTCTTTTGGTCCCGTTCACTTGGTCTCCTCAAAGGGTCTCAAAATGACTTAAAACAGTATTTTCAAGGGTAAAAATTTCAAAAAAAAGTTTGAGGCCCCAAGCCCCCCTCAAATTTTAAAATCCATTTTGTACCGTTTTGCCCTGAAACTTTCGTGATTTTTGAGGTGTGATCCTCCTTTTGTGTAACATAATAGTACGGGAGCTGGCGTTAAATTTCAAGAATTCATCTGCTCGTACACGATTTCAATTTTACAGGATAGTGTTAGTGGTACTGATCATGGAATCGAGCGTCAGCTGGTCAGGTAGCGGTGGGTTGAGCGTGGGGAGGGGGTCAAAGTTGCAAAAAAGTGAAAAATAAATTCGTCTGCTCGTGTATGAAACTTGGTGGAGATGGTAGTTTAGGCCTCCCTGATTACAAAAATGGCCGTCAGCTGGCTGGGTGGCAGTGGAATGACCGTCAGCTGTCACGTGAACTTGCGAACAAAAAAATTATCTGACAAAGCAAGAAACTTGGTAGGAAGTCAATCTCTGTTACAGAAATAATAACGAGTTACTAGTACAACAGATATTAATTCATGAGTTGCTAGGTGTAAGTTAAGACTAGTAACTCGTTATTACTTCATGTAACAGAGATTGACAACCCTACCAAGTTCCATGCATCATCAGATAAATTTTTTGTTTGCAAGTTCACGTGACCAGCTGACGGTCATTCCACAGCCACCCAGCCAGCTGACGGCCATTTTTGTAATCAGGGAGGCCTAAACTACCATCTCCACCAAGTTTCATACATGAGCAGATGAATTTATTTTTCACTTTTTAGCAACTTTGACCCCCTCCCCACGCTCAACCCACCACTACCTGACCAGCTGACGCTCGATTCCGTGATCAGCACCACTAACACTATTCTGTCATATTAAAATCGTGTTCGAGCAGATGAATTTTTTTATTTTAACGTCAGCTCCCGTACTATAAGAAAGAGTCTACAAAATGAATTTAAACAATACTTCGGGGGACAAATTTCCAAAATTTTTCTGAAGTAGGACCCTTAAACCCCCTTCAAAATTTTCTGTTTATTTTACTATACTAGGGAGCTACCGCCCCCTGCTCGCTATCGCTCGCCAACCCCCGTTAACTGCTGACGCAGGGCCTTTCGGATCGCTTCGCAATCCCCACAAAACCCTGCTCACTAAAATTATTTATTTATAAAACATTCGTTATAACAATTAGTAGAAAAAACTTCAACCAACTTTCTTGAAGCACACTCTCTTAAAAGTTAGAATATTTATTGGTTAAATTATCAATAATTTAATCAACACGTTTTCCTTGAAAATATCCATCAAGTCTGCTCGTGCTATTGTTATTCAATATTTACAAAAACGTTCAGCAATGAATCTGTTAAATTTAATATAGTACCTAGTAACTCGTCAAAATATCTAGTGTTTTATCATTCAAGTTTTAGTTTTAAAACAGACTTTTTAAACAATACTATTTAAGCTATTAAAAATGATAAGAGACAAAATATACATTGCACTCAATGTTTACAAACAATTAATTTTGGTGTGTGAAATTCTATACTGGAATAGTAGATCTGTGAGTTTCTGGAAAACTCTTATCAGTCTTTTAAAAATATTTTATTTAGAAAGTACATATTTTGAAGCGCATTTTCAAAGCGTGAAAGGAATTATTTTCATCGTTAATGAGTAGCGTCGGTTGGTCATTGTGATTGGAGGTATAATAAATTGTACGACAGTTTCTTGCTGTTAACTGCAACCTTATCCGTAATCCAGAAAAATGGAAATATCTTAGAATTGAGAATTTTTTTAGAAATTCTAAAGGCACTTTGCACATCCTCAAAAGAATCCGAACAGTTTGATACCAAAAACATGTTATTCGGATCAGTAATTAAAAAGCCTTTCTCTGGAAACCATTTACAAAAACTTTTTTTTAGAATAGAGAGATACTGGGTTTCTTTGAAAATTCTGCTTCTTTAAATGAGCCCTGCTCTAAGGGTGTAAACCCAAATAGGCTTCAAAAGGAGAAGGAATGGTGAAAGTTTCCCAAATTTTGGTGGGAGGACCCTCAAAATATCGCTTCGCTTGGAATTTTCAATGTTTATAAATTTTGAAATTAATTTCAACAAAATTAATATCAAATGGGCAAGTCATCTAACTCTTGAAGTAAAAAAGTACTCGTAAGTAGGTACCTCATAAAAAATATTTAGTCAAAATCCCTCCCGAAACAAAAGTCTAGTTACGGCTCTGTGCCGTTGATTTTAAAAGCGGTATAGATCCACTTTCATTCTTCGCGATAGGTATTTCATATTTTGTGTTCGATTAAATTTTAAAAAATATTGCGCTGCTTTTATCTGGTCCTCCGAGGGTCCCCAGCACCTTCCTAGGCGGTCCGCGAGTTACTTTTTGAGAGTTTCAAAATAAAAAACACTAGTTTAAAGAGACAAATTTTTAAAAATATTTCTGGGGTAGAACCCCCAGCCCCTCTAGAAATTTTGAAGTCTCTATAGTTGTAATATTTTCCTTAGAAATTCTATGTTTTACAAGGAACTGCTCTATTTTGGTGGAACTAAAAATTTCTCAAAATAAGTTGTAACACTACTTTTTGAGGCACCGAGTAATTGAAAAATTTTAACATAATGTGAAATATAATTTCGGTACTACTTTTAAGGAATTTAAAACTTTAAGTATAATAATGTACTCCTTAGGGGTACTTTAGGAATAAGCCTTTGGATGTTCAAAACCTTGGGGGGGGGCGATGTCTAATATTAGTGGTGATAGAAAGTTAAGGACGGCTGTTATATGGAATAACTAATATCTTTATTGTCTAGTACTGGGCCCCCCAATATTCAATAAAAGTCGGCGCCTATAGACCTTTTTAGTGTTTGTTAAGATTAATACCAATTTTGAAACATGTTGATTGTTGATGATAGTCAGCCAGACATAAGTTTCGAGATTGGAACTTTCATGCAATTAATGCAAAGGTTTCCTGTTAGTAGCCCCAAACAAAAAGAGGTGGTATGTGGGTTCTCCACCGAAATGTTTTTATAATAAGATACAAAAAATGTTGACTTATTTTTGGACATTAGGTGACACTTCAGGTGGATCATTCCTTTTAGTCTTCAGAATTGTCAACGAAAAAGCACCAGTATTTTATAAAAAGTCATAGGAATCTATTGAAGGGTTCGAAATCCCTAAACTCTTAATTAGATATTGGAGGGACATCTACCCCACCCTGAACCCCCATTCCACGCCCTTATTTATCATTTAAATGCATATAATTACAGTTTCAGTATAATTTTGTTCACATTCTTTTTTTAAATAATAAATAGAACTTTATTACACATAGAGAACAAACACAAAAAAGACAGATATGTGATTCGCCAAGGGGAAGAAACTTCCCGTACAGGCGAAAAAGAAATTATACAGACAAATGACATATTACAACAAAAGCATAAAACTGAATAAAAACAATAGCTAAATAATTAAATAATGATGGCAGCAAGCTGGTAAACCATAAACTAAATATGCTTCATTGAAGTGAAAAATATAAATCCAGGTCGTCGATATTAATTAATAACTCAAATAAATTTCTTTTGAACTCTGAATATCTAATAATGGAGGTTAGATTTAAAGGTAAACTATTGTATAATTTTGGTGCGAGGTAAAAGAAATGTTTACAAAAAATTGATTTAGAAAATTTTGGGATTTGATAAGTTGCTACAGCTCTAGTATTATATGAGGGTCTGAGTGACTTCTTTAATGATATACACTCCCTCCAAAAAAAATACCGATATTTTTAAAATAAAATAATTTGTTTACTTTATTTCTTCGAGTAGTTTGTATCTAATTAAATTCGAATTAGTTTTATATTTTTACTGTAGCTTCCAGTTAAAAAAACCTCTCTTGGCGCATTATGATCAAAAAATGGATTCATGCGCCGTAAAACAATAACCAAACCAAACCAGTTCCCTACCTAAACGTTCCCTAAATCGATATAAAAAACATCTTGCCAATAGATTGTTACACAAGATATTTAGTTTCTATTCTATAGAAAAGAGAACCAAGTTAAATAGTTTTGTAAACTTAAATAGAGAGAGATATTTTATGGGAGAGACATCCTCTACGTGTTTTACCTTAATATTACTTCTAATAAGATTCACTAGAGAGCAGCACCACTAAGCAGGAAAAAACTCTGGTGTAGACAAATTCAAAATCTTTTCGCACCAAAAAATGACTGGCGAACCCACAGTTTGAGAACTTCTGCTATAGACCATATTTTCTAAAAACCCACGGGCCCCAAAACAGCTTTCCAAAAACAATATCAAATAAACGAGTTTGAAAAGTTTTTTAATGACAAAATAATTGAAAACTGGTTGAGGTATTAATAAAAAAATCAACAGAGGTTGACCTCATCTGTATTCAAGAAACGAGTGCTTCGGAGATCCCGTTTTTTATCGATTATGCACGTTGCACGTGTGTCGTTTTGTAAAAGTATCTGATGACTTTGTTGAGGCATCCATAAAGAAATTAAATTTTTTGAATTTATGAAAAACCCTTGCCCTTCTTCGATTTTAAACTCCTAACTTTTATGAAGAGAAGGGTGGCGATTAACCATTTCTGTAACTGATGAAAATAAATTTAAAAGGTGATAGGGTAGACCGGGGGATTGCCGCCACCCGGGGCATTGCCGCCACTCCCGGTATTCTAGTCAAGGACACCGGTTAGCCGGCTTGACAGCTCCTGACCTCTAGCGAACGATGCTACAACTAATACCCCGAGTGGATGGCAGCCATTGCACGCGTTGTTCTGTTTTTACAGTGACGAACGTTGTTTTGAAGAAGTTTAATCTAATTTTTCCACTTTGAACAAGCTGAGGTATGTACCTTTAGATGTTACAATGCCTGCATTTGCTATGAATAATCTTTAACTAGATACTTTAGCCTACATTTTAATCAACAATATTGATCGCTTCCGTTTTGTGTTGATGTCTTAAAATCTACGTTTCTTCCATCTTGTCGGAATGGGGTTATGACGCCACCTCTCCAGGGGTGATGCCGCCATGGTGGCGGCATTACCCCCGGACGCGTCTTTCCACTGTATAGGTCAAAAACAATTTTTAAATGAGCGAAAATGCGCAAAAAGTAAACTGTGCTTAGTAAAAACTTTTTTGGAAATCTTCGAGGGATTTAGGAGATATAAACCCCTTCCGAAAAAGACAAAAAAAAATTGACTCGTCCAAAAAATATGCAAAGAATGCCCTTTTTTATATTATTTTGGATAGCTAATACAATTTTTTCGTTTATTTTCTAGATGCCTAGAGTTCATAAAAGGTTCACCGATAAGGCTAAATGGTCCGAGCAAGATTTGAAAGCAGCTTTGCAGCATGTGTCTGAAGGGAAATCGGTGAAAAGTGTTGCTCTACACTTCAACATTCCACGATCGACTCTTCGTGATAGAATAAAAAATAATAAAACATCGACTCCTACCATGGGCAGAAACCCAGTTTTTAACAGGGAACAAGAAGAAGTATTGACGGACAGAGTTCTTACAATGGCAAACCTATTCTATGGAATTACAATCACAGAATTAAGACGTATGGCATTTGAGGTGGCAGAAGACTTAAATATCAAACACAATTTTAATCGCGCAACAAGAATGGCTGGAGAGGATTGGGTGAATGGTTTTCGGAGAAGAAACCCTAAGATTTCTCTAAGAAAGCCCTCTGCAACAAGCATAAACAGGGTAATGGGTTTTAATAAAGAAGAAGTTGATATTTTCTACCATAATCTAGAATCTCTAATGGATAAGCATACCTTTGAACCGACCCGCATTTTCAATATGGATGAAACAGGAATATCTAGTGTTCAAAAGCCTGTTCATGTCCTTGCACCTAAGGGGAAAAATCAAGTTGGAGGAATAACCAGTTGGGAGAGGGGGCGTAATATCACAGTTGTTTGCTGTATGAGCGCGTCTGGCTCATTCATTCCTCCATTGTTTATCTACCCACGGAAAAGAATGTCACCGTTGTTGGAAAGGGGGGACCTGCTGGTTCAGTATATACCTGTTCCCATAACGGCTGGACCAATGAGAACATTTTTTTAGATTGGCTCAAGCATTTTCAGAAAAATGTGAAATCCTCGATTGAAGATCCTGTTCTACTTATCCTCGATAACCATGGGAGCCATGTGTCCCTGGAAAGCTATGAATTTTGTCGTGAGAACTATATTCACATGCTCTCAATCCCCCCACATACCTCACACAAGATTCAACCGCTCGACGTCTCATTTTTTGGACCTCTGAAAAGAGCCTTCAATAAGGAGTGTGACAAGTTTATGAGAGCAAGCACCTACAAGAAAATCACTCCTTATGACATAGCATCAATCTTTTATGGCGCTTATATGTCAGTTGCAACAATAGAGAAGGGAGTATCAGGATTTCGCAGCACTGGGATCTTTCCAGTGAGCTCAAACACCTTCAAGGAAGAAGATTTCTTCCCTGTTCAAAATCTGGAGCCAATATGCATCGATGATCCCGATGACAAAGAATCTGAAAATCAAGAACAGGCAGAAAAGATGATCTTAGAAGAAACTGGTGAAGAAAATAATCTTGTAAATGCGAGCAACACTTCTGAAGTTGGGTTACTGGATGTAGAACCTTGCTCATCAAAAACCGTTCGGGAAGAGCCTCAAAAAACGTTTCTTCAATCGCTAGAAAAGTTTTCACCAATTCCAAAATTGGCAGCAGAAAGGGTAGAAGAAAGTTCTAAAAGAAAAAGTCACTCGTCAATTCTAACGAGAACCCCAATGAAGGCCGTTTTGGAAGAAACAGTAGCTAAAAGAAAGGAAAAGACATTGAAAAAGGAACAAGCCGAAAGAAAATCTGCAGCTAAGGTTTTGGGAATGTCCATCAAAACTGAATCCAAGGCAAGGAAAGAAAAAGCAGTGACAACACGGCAAAAGAAAATGAATAAATCTGTTAAGAAAAGGGGCAAGCGACTTTTTAGTTTTGAAAAATCTTCAGATGAGGAGGACATCGACGTAAAAAAGTTGTGTGACGACAACGATAATGATGACATTTTTGATCCAAGTGATCCAAACGTTCAACTCTGTGCCATATGCAATGAATATGGAACTAACGAACTGTGGTACAGATGCACTTGTTGTGGCAAGTGGGTGCATTCAGAGTGTAGCGATGCTGAAACAGCTGAAAACTACATTTGTGATTTTTGTAAATTTTAAGAAATCAGATAAATTTAAAATACACTGTTTCTTCACTCATATAAACTAAAAATGTCATTTCTTTTGCTTTTCAATTCCTACATTGTAATGCTATTGCATATAAAGATTTTAAATAAATTTTCCTTCTTAGTATTTTAGTCATATTGGCTAGTGGTGTCATTACCCCAGGTTCGTGGCGGGATTACCCCGGCTTCCTGGGTAATACCGCCACAGTGCAGAGGTTAAAAAAAAAATTTTATGACTATTTCCTCTAAAGATTTATTGATGAAAAATTTTGTATACATTCTTAAGATTGCTTATTATGTTCTAAAAATTGATCTAGCTCATAAATACGATTTTTGATGGTGATAAAAATTGAAGTTCCTTAAGGTGGCGGCATTCCCCCGGTCTACCCTACTAAGTTGTTGGAACTTCACAGCCCCTCAAGACAAAAAAACAGTGAAAGAGATAATATGAGAATGTATTTTGTATTTCGAAATCCTTTCTTTTGATTTGATAATCTGAAAGATCATAGTTGAAAACCCTTAAGTCCAAAGTTTCACGTAAATACAATCAATATTAAACGCTTGAGATCCCCTTTTAAAGTTTGTTTTTTGGGTGCGCATTAGGGTGTCCCTTAAAAATCGAAAGTTGGGGAAACTTTTGAGACACCCCCTAATTTTTTTCCTTTTGGTATCCTAAGAAAGTGTGCAAAATCTTAAATCGATCAGAAAATATTAACACGTGCCTCAAACGGCCTAAAGTTGGGAAATTTTGACATTTTTCTCATTTTTTCGAAAATTTTTTAAAATGCCTTAAAATATTATTTTGTCGAATAATAGGGCTTTAACACATCTAAATATTCGTATTTGACCGTTTTTCATTCCTAGCTAGGCGAAATTACCCAGTTTTTAGCCTGGTCATCAATCAGAAAATCATCAAATTTGCCCATTTTATACTGAGAATAGAGGATACAGTCAGTGGGGAATGACTTATAACCACGTAATTCCATAACCAGGTACCATTTGTAGAGGATATTGATGTGCATATAAACTATCTAGAGCATTTCTAACATTTTAATTACAGGCACCATATTGGATTGCATTACCCCTAAAAAAAATTCTGCGATAAACGGTATGGGTATGTTTGGTATTGGGCAATGCGTATTTGAGGTTACTTATCTCAATTAATACTAATAAAATGCTTTTATCACATTTTAAAACTCTTTACTCAATTTGAATGACCAGTAATATCTCTTATTCTTATTACATAACTATAGATGATAAAATTCTAAATGCATAATAGGGAAAAGAGAAATTCTAAAAAATATTGAAAAACTAATGTCCGTTAGTACATACAGAAGGTATTGTATTCTGTAACTCAGTTGAAAAATTGAAGTTGATACAAAATTAACCCGCTCTTTAAGATGAGTGAGCCTACTGCACTCAGAATAAAAGCATTTAACTATGCTTAAAGACTGTTCTAGTATTTTATCTTAATTTGAATGCATAAAGAGCATAAAATATTCCTGCAGCATGAAAAACCTATTAGATACTGATATTGTGTTTGAGAATATGTTAAATATTAACAATGGTTGCTGAAACCAGTCCTTTTTAAACGCTTTTATTCTACTTGCTTTTGGCGGCGTTTTACGCGTGGAATTTTAAAACTCGATTTTCGGGCACTTCCCGATATGTCAGGGCCCCGAAACTTTACACATCGGTGTAACCCTCATGACACTCCAATATCCAACGATTATCCAGTCAAACAACCAAAGGATTAAGTTAATTAACGAGTATTTTTAATTAACAGAAAAACCAGAATTTGATACCTTTTCCAAGGGGCTATTCTCCCTAAACCATGCACAATTGTTTATAAGGCATAACTTCATCATATTCAAAAGTCAAAACGAGAATTGCCCAGTAATTACGATAATTATAGACGAATAATCACTTTTTTCTTTCTGGATGCTTGTACATAATATTTCAGGCACTTCCAAACGATATAAAGTTCTGAAACTTTGCACCGTGGTGGAAACTCGATGACAATGCAATATTCAATCATCAACTAGTCAAACCCTCCGTAATTTAGGTAATTAACGAGTGTTTTTAGTTATCCTTTTAATTCATATTTGAGACATTCCGTGAAGCCAATGGCTCCCAAAACCTGTAAGATAATATACTAAGTATATAACTACAATATTTAATCTTCAAAACGTGATTTTTTACCTTCCAATTAACAATTAAGATAATTAGCGATTTAAGATAATAACCGCGAGAAAGAAATCGCCAGAAGAGCGAGAAATCGCCGAAAATATCGCCGAAAATCGCCGAGAAGAAAAATATGTTCTTTTATAATTTATTGACTACTGAAAAGACTGGATGGTACTGTTTGCTCCTTGATACACACACACTAATTCTGAGTTTCTTACGATTGTTTTTTTTTATTTTATTGAATGCTTTCTTTTTATTGTGAATCTTTTTGATATCGATGGATTTCATCGGTGATTGAGCGGATGCGAGGAATATATTCTTTGTGCGAGGTATTTTTCTTGCTCAGCTCTGTTATTATAACGTACCCAGCAAAATTAAATAGATTTTAAAATTAACTTTGGAGTTGATTGTCCTGCTGAGTCGTCAGAGGATTGTTCTACTTTGTCAGAAAAGTGAAAATTTTTTGTTATACATGAAACTAAAATTCCATCCTAACATAACATTAAATATGGTTGAAATAAATACATTTTTTCTTGTGAGTTTTTGTTAAAAAGTACCATGACTAAAAAGTAGAAAATAAAATAAGTAAAAAAAAGATTTTTTAAAAAACGCTTTTATTGAAGTGTTCTAAAAGGTCAAAAATAATTTTTTCGGTTTGACAAATAATTTATTGGGAAGTAGAAAATAACTTTTTGGTAAGTAAAAAAAACTGATTTTCTAATCACTAAAAATAAAAGCGTGGGCGCTAGTCATTCTTAATTCACTATATATTCTAACTTCTTTATTCTATGTTCTATGACGTTAGATTTACAAATTTCTCATTCATGAGTTTTGAGTGGGATGGATTCACTTTAAATTCTCTGTTAGGTATTTTTATTTATATAAAATTATACATAAATGCCGACGTAATGGCCTGGTCGTTAGAGCATCTGACTGATGCAAAGCCGTACGTCTGGGGTTCGAATCCCCGTTTGGCAAGGATGTTAGTGTCACTGTCCTGTAAAAAAAATTAAATTTAAAAAATATTAAAAATTACTAGCGCCCACGCTTTTATTTTTAGTGATTAGAAAATCAGTTTTTTTTACTTACCAAAATGTTATTTTCTACTTCCCAATAAATTATTTGTCAAACCGAAAAAATTATTTTTGACCTTTTAGAACACTTCAATAAAAGCGTTTTTTAAAAAATCTTTTTTTTACTTATTTTATTTAAAGTCAGTTTTGAAGTCAGAGCTACACTTCACTCTGTAAAATTTATACAGCTTAGACTCATTCCTAATACACTAAGGGTTTAAAATAATTTAATTTTATAAAGAAACTTCTCAAAAAATCAATTCGAAACCTTATTTCTCTTCAAGAACGTTCACTGATGAAAATACTTACAGTGCGAAAAAAAGTTAAGACTAGTTGAAGAGTTACAGAAACTGTAGTTAGTATTAGAAATATTATGACAGAAACTGTAATTAATATAGCTAAGAACCAAATATCAATGTTTAATAGGCTTTCATGTTACTAATTTGCTGAATTGCCGGTAGTTTTATGTATCAAATAACAGTATCCAGGGCTCGATTTCTAAAAAAAGAGGTACCGGAACGGTAAAATTATTGGTCTCAAAACTGAAAAAGCGAATACTTTTTAATACAAAAACTTTAGCATTTAATTTTCAAATTTAAAAAATAAATTCAAATGTGTTGTACTAGATTAGGAGTATTCTAACTTAATTATTGTAAAAGAGGCATAAGACGATGAACTATTTATACAATTTTTTTGTAAGGGGGCCTCTTGTAGGAGGCGGGATGGATTATAATCAATGAACCATAAGAGTTGTATATGTTCTACTAATTTTTGGAATAGAATGCGTAGTTTTGTTAAGTTCTTAAATGGTAGAATTTAAAATGTTGCAAACTTTCTTTGCAAATTCGACCAGCAATCTGGCAAATCTGGTTCAAATAAAAAAGAATAACAACAGGAGCGGATTGTGGGTAGTTCAAATGGAGGTTCATAATTATGTTTTAAAAGAACAATTAAGTAGAAACCTTACAATTAAATCATAATTATTGTTATTTGCAAAAAGATAAAAATGCATTTCAATTTTTTTTATTATGAAATATGCCTTTTTTATTATTTTTTGGTAGAATTCTCACCTTTTTAAACTTAATCTGAAAAAAAAATGTGATTAGTTGAATTCTAAGTACAAAAAGGGGGTTCTGGGGGTCCTCCCCCAGAAAAATTTTGGAAATTTGACAATAAAAACATGGTTTTAATTCATTTTAGGATTTTTTTCGTACATAGAAAGGTATATCCGTGGGCCTGATGAAAGGGTCTCGCGAGCAGTAGTTAGGAGACCCCTGAAATAGAATATTAATTTTTTTTCCGAAAAAGAGGTTCCGGAACGCCGTTCCGGACCGTTCCGGCTGAAATCGAGCCCTGACAGTATCTATAAACATATTTAATGACATGATTAAAAACATGGATAATCTGGGTGTAGTAGGCTCAATCATTATGAAGAGCGGATAATTTATTTCCAACAACCTCAATTTTTTAACAATACAATACAATACTTCTGAATACGCTGCAGTCTAGTTGTTCAATATTTTTCCAGAATTTCGATTGATCCTTTGGGGCCGTTCAAATATTACGTAAGCACTTTTTGGTCATTTTTAACCCCCCCTCCCCCCTTGTCAGCAAAGATAAGCATGCCTCAACCCCCCCCACCATAATTAAGTAAGAAACTGCCGGACCCCCCCCCCGAAATTTAGACATCCCTTTTAGTAAGTACTGTTTTTTTTCTCCTTGAAAATTAGGTAACTTATACAAGGAGATGTCCTTTTTAGGTGTAACCCTAAGGGTTCAAAAATGAGTCGAAACACTACTTTTCGGGATTAAAATTTTAAAATGTTCGGGGGTCCATCCCCAGATAAAAATGCTAACGTCAGATTTCCTAATTTAATTTTAAGTTAAATTAATTTTGGTTGAGTTTTGAAATTATTTATGCAAGAAACAATAGATTTTCAAAAATGCAGTATCTTACGTAAGCATCACTAATATCCTCCCTCCCCCCCTTGTCAGGAAAAATAAACAAAGAGCAAACCCCCTCTCCCCCCTTAGGTGCTTACGTAATATTTGAACGGCCCCTTTTATGCGTTAAGAATAATACCTTTAGTTATGAAATCATGGTTTACGCTTATAATACGAGATATACTGGTCATTCGAATTGAGTAAAGAGTTTTAAAATGTGATATAAGGATTTTATTAGTATTAATTGAGATAAGTAACCTCAAATACGCATTTCCCAATACCAAACAAACCCATGCCGTTTATCGCAGATTTTTTTTAGGGGTAATGCAATCCAATATGGCGCCTGTAATTAAAATGTTAGAAATTAATTAATGCTCTAGATAGTTTATCTACACATCAATATCGTCTACAAATGGTACCTAGTTGTAGAATTACGTGGAATTACAAGTCATTCCCCACTGACTTTTGTGTCCTCTATTCTCAGTATAAAATGGGCAAATTTGATGATTTTCCGATTGATGACCAGGCTAAAAACTGGGTAATTTCGCCTAACTAGGAATGAAAAACGGTCAAATACGAATATTTAGATGTGTTAAAGCCCTATTATTCGACAAAATAATATTTTAAGGCATTTTAAAAAATTTTTCGAAAAAATGAGAAAAATGTCACAATTTCCCAACTTTAGGTCGTTCGAGGCACGTGTTAATATTTTCTGATCGATTTAAGATTTTGCACACTTTCTTAGGATACCAAAAGGAAAAAAATTAGGGGGTGTCTCAAAAGTTTCCCCGACTTTCGATTTTTAAGGGACACCCTAGTGCGCATGCAGTTTTTTTAGAGCTGTTTCCAGAACAGCTGTTAGCGCACGCAAAAATACAAACTTTAACAGGGGGGATCTCAAGCGTTTAATATTAATTGTATTTCCGTGAAACTTTGGACTTAAGGGTTTTCAACTATGATCTTTCAGATTATCAAATCAAAAGAAAGGATTTCGAAATACAAAATAAGGTTTTGGCAGATTTTTCAAATTTTTTCGTGTTTTTTAACTTTTTTCATAATAAAACAAATTTTAAAGTGAATACATTTGAGGTAATTTTAAAGATAATATCAAACCACAATTTTTGAGACCATAATTAAGTTTTCAACAATAGTAGTTCTTCTACAAATTGAATTTTTCAATGATTTTTTTGGGGTGTCGCTCCATTTTTAACTCCCTGGGATTTGGTCTGGGACCCCCTTTCTACACCGATTCTTGTTCGTCTTGATGAGTACTATCATCCCTGAAAGTTTGTTGCACCATTTCAGATACACCCTGTATCTAGCTCCCTTCTCAATTAGTTCCAATATGGTCACAAATATTGATATCCTGAGAAACATTCCCATGTGATGCTTTCATAATATTACAAGTATGTAAAGAAAAAAGTGTACATCTAAAAAGAAAGTCACATTTATTTATATAAAAATACTTTTAATGATCTATTATTATGTTACTCTCATTCACGAATTGCATTACTCTTAAGCAGGAAAGGTATACTATAAGAAGCCTTGTTTACAACACAAAGGGGGAGAGTAAGATATTGTGAATACTATCCCAACAAATTTATGAATTTGACCAAATATTCAGCTTCTGGTACTGCACGCTTATGTTTATTACGAATCAAGACGACGGTATCAATTTCACCGAAACAAAAAGATATGCTGTGAAATTCAAAGTGTTTAGTAATAAATGTTTAGTGACGAGTTTCAGATATGTGACATGTTAGTGGGACAAGAAACATAAAAATAGATTGATGTATAACACGTCAAATATCAGTGACTTACTTTTAAGATTCATAGTATAAGATAGGATATGATTAAGACCAATGAGAAGCTTAATAAGAAAGTAATGCTGAAGAGTAATAGATGCTCAAGATGAAAGGGATACTGAAGCGCAAAGGGATGAAGAGTAAGAGTGGTTTGTGAAGGATGATACTTAAACCTAAGTGATACTCGCCACACTACAGTCAAAAAAGACGCCAGTGTCATTAATCATCAAATTATCAAGAGGAGGGGAGAAAGCATGGAGTTGAGCCTCAGTCTCCCCTATCTTGACAGGAATCTTATTTTTAAGATTCATAGTATAAGATAGGATATGATTAAGACCAATGAGAAGCTTAATAAGAAAGTAATGCTGAAGAGTAATAGATGCTCAAGATGAAAGGGATACTGAAGCGCAAAGGGATGAAGAGTAAGAGTGGTCTGTGAAGGATGATACTTAAACCTAAGTGATACTCGCCACACTACAGTCAAAAAAGACGCCAGTGTCATTAATCATCAAATTATCAAGAGGAGGGGAGAAAGCATGGAGTTGAGCCTCAGTCTCCCCTATCCTGACAGGAATCTTATTTTTAAGATTCTTGTCTAAATAGGGGAGACTGAGGCTCAACTCCATACTTTCTCCCCTCCTCTTAATACCTGGCACTGGCGTCTTTTTCGAGTGTAGTGGGGCAGCCGCATAAGCCGACGATATCGTTTCCCTCTACTTATTTACCCGAGTTCTCAGTCTACACATTTCTTGTCTTCTCATTGAATCTAAGACTGGGAATGGGACTATTTATGTTACCTTTGACGAAGGTGAAGAACTCTATGTAGGAGATGGATCCGCTCTCCAAGAGCAGCTTGAGAGCAAGCATGAGCACGAACAGGAAGCGGTGGCATTCGTAGAAACCCCTCACGGCGTAGCGGTACACCTCGTACGTCAGGTGCTCGCTGATGTTCTTGATGCGCTTGCTCACTTCAGGGTCCTGTGCCGAACTGCAACATACATGGTGGTCATAACGAACCTACTTTTAAATAATCTACATTAGTGTGAGAAAAAGTGTGAAGAACTCTTCTTTTCAATCTACATAGTATTGGTAAAAAAATTTGAAATTTTAAAGAATATTTTGAAGGGATGATAATTTTTTTCGATTTTTCTTACTAAGAGTTTCGTCTAGATAATTTTAAAATAGAGTCGTTTTATGACTATTCTCTACATCAGTTGTTTGGGGATCTGAAGACTTAGTAAGAAACTTGAGGTGAAGACAATGTTATTTTATGTTCTTTAAATCCCCACATTTATGAAAAAGAACCACAAGTAAGAGTAAATTAGAAAAAGACCCTACATGGGGGTTACTTCTAATCCTGGAATCTTTTCTTTTATAAAAAACGTAGTTCACTGGTTTTCTGTACCACGCCAGGTAGGCAACACGTTATAGAGTTATGCATATGCTGTGCGATTATTAAGGGTGGATGATCTGAAACTTAACGAAAGAGGTCCGAAACTTAACGAAAGAGGTCCGAAACTTTACTCGAGTGGTCTGCAGCTGGACCAGCTAGCTCAGTTAAGTTGCGGATCACTCCAGTGATGTTGAGGCCCTCGTAGTGGATCACTCCAGTAATATTGCGGTCTACCTCAGTAAAGTTGCGGATCACTTCCGGTAAGTTGTGGACCATTCCAGTGAAGTTGCTTCAGTATCTGATATTCCCAAAGTGCTACTCACTTGGCGATGGAGTTGTCGAAGAGTCCGAGGAACTGCTTGAGCGAGGTCTGGTACATGACGTTGATGACGCCCATCTCGACGATGAGGAAGTAGAGGGAGCTCCCCCTGGCGGCCACTGCGCGGAACTCCTCGCGCGCCTCGTTGATCTTGTGCTGCGTGCCGGCCGCCGCCCCAAGCTTGCTCGACACCTGCAGGGTCGTGGTCTTCGTGTCCTGCAGGATGAACATCAGACCTTCGTTGTCCACCAGCGAGCCCTAGTGCGATACACCATCGGTTCTTTCAGACTGCATTGTAAAAGCGCAAATTTCCCAATTCCACTTGGGGAGAGGCTAGACAGAGCTCTGAATGGTTCGTCAGATAATTGTCATTATTGGCATCAATCTCTTGTAGAGGAATGGGGAAATATGAATGGTAAAAATGTATTGTAAAGTTTGTCGGAAAAAGCATTAAATGTTCTCCAGAGGATAAAAACGGTACATGTCCAAAATGGGACTGCTATTTTATAAAGTCCTCCACAGTTTTTTAGCGGTCGCAAAGCTGACTCTATTTAACGATCAATCCGCCGGACGGTCGGTCCGAGCTCAATGTCGTTTAAATAAAAGTAATACTAGTTTAATAATACATTTGAATAAAATGCTTTGAAAAATCTTGAGCGTATGTCCACAAAGCTTTCCCGATCGGGAGACAAGAGAAGCATGAGGGATGTGCATATTAAATGAGTTTGATCTACTTCTTAAGTAATAGAAAATTCAAAGTTTCAGAAGGTTATATCATAAAAGCTACCTTTTTGTAGAGAATTTGTTTTAGGTATAAAACAGTAGATAAATTTAGTTTAAGAGAACACTTAAGACGTGTTAATAATTGAAATTCACCACATTTACATTTCTGTATAACTTATGTTACATAGTAAAAGCTTTTGAAATGGATATTTTTAACTTTACATTACAATAGATACCTGTGCACTTGTGAGATGGTCAAGCAAATTGTCTTCTAGTTGTTTGATATTTGTTTTGCTGGCCACTATCTCGCTTATTACTTTTACCCTTTCATTCTCCAACTCCTGAAAATTAAAAAAAAATTAAATCGTATGCATTTGCAGAAAAAAAGGGGATTCAATGATAGCATAAAAATCGGAAAAACGATTCGCGAGTCATCTTACCGCTTTTTCCGATTGCATGACTCTTCCTAGCAGTTGGTCTTCGAGTCCCTTGGCGGTGACGGTGAAGTCGATGACGGAGGTCTTGGCGCTTATTTCCGGCGAAAAGGCGGGGTTCGACAGTTTGGTCGTTATGAAGAGCCTGAAACCTTCAAGAACATCGCATTCCTTCTCTCCAAGCATCACCTGTTTGCAGATTAACACTGTATGAATTTGATTTTATAGTACTAAATAATTATTCTTAAAGGGGGGGGAATGGAGCTCACTTTGAATGTTGATCCACTCTTCATATAGTTCTTTTCCAAGACGTTTTCCAGCACAGGGTCCAACTCTTCACCCACGTCTTCTATGAGGAGAGGCTTTCCCAAGGAGAGGCACTCCTCCAGCAGTTGACGGAAATATTTGTGGTTCAGCGATGTCACCTATATTGAACACAGTTTTTATTATTCTTTTCATCGCGAACACACATGAAAATATAATTAAAATAATAATAAAGTTAATGTAAGGGTAAAAAAGACGCGTAAGCAAAAGGTAACTCCAAATTTTACTCCTTTCGGAACTTGTCTTTAAAACATACAAGGTCCCATTCTGAGATGAAACTACCTTACAAAAGCAATTGTTCACAGCTCTACTCTATTCATTTTGAATAGGCCACTGAAAATATTTCCATTCCCTACCACCGAATTGGTAACCATAGCCAGAGCTCGATTTCTAAAAAAAGAGGTACCGGAACGGTAAAATGACTGGTATAAAAACTGGAAGAGCGAATACTTTTTAACACCAAAACTTAAGCATTTATTTTCAAATTTTAATTTATAAAATAAATTCAAATGTGTTGTACTAGATTAGGAAGAGTGTTCTAACTTAGTTATTAATTGTATCAGACGATGAACACCTTTTTTTTACAGTGGGTTATACTTTTTTCCAACAGGGTGCCTCTTGTAGGAGCTGAGACCGCTTATCATCAATGAACCATTAGTGTTGTATATTTTGCCAATTTAAAGAATATAATGCGTAGTTAGAGTCCTTAAATGGTAGAAGTCGCAAATTTTCTTTGCAAATTTGCCCAGCGATCTATAGCAAATCTGGTTAAAATAAAAAAGAATCAACACCAAGAGCGGATTGTGGGTAGTTCAAATTGGGGTTAAAAATCATGTTTTAAAATAACAATTAAGTAAAAACCTTACAATTAAATACGAAATATTGTTATTTGCAAAAAAAAAATGCATTAAAATATTTTTATAAATTTTAAATATGCCTTTTCATATTTTTTGGTAGGATTCTTACTGTTATGAACTTAATCTGAAAAACAAATATGATAAGTTGAGTTCTAAGTACAAAAAGGGGGCTGGGGGTTCTCCCCCTGAAAAATTTTGGAAATTTGAAAATAAAAACATTTAAGGACTTTTTTTTTCCGCTGGCCTGATAAATGGGTCTCGCGGGACGTAGTTAGAAGACCCCTGAAATAGAATATAATTTTTTTTCCGAAAAAAAGGTTCCGGAACGGCGTTCCGGACCGTTCCGGCTGAAATCGAGCCCTGACCATAGCTACTATCAATGCAAAAGTGACGAAGAAGGCTTACTGGCTGCGCGAAGAGCGTAATTATGGTTAAGTTTTTACCGAAGGTAAAGCAATTTTTTTCAGCGGCCTATTCTTATTGAACATGTATAGATAACTCATATTACCATCGAAGCGATTTAAGTGTATTCCATAGTATTTGTTCCTAAAATCAGCGCAGGGGATTTACCTGCAGATCGTTTTTGGCCTCTGAATTTTTCAGCCACGATTTCCCCTGTCCTTGGGGGTCGATGAGCAGAGGATAACGAAGAGCGTTGGTCACCAAGGTCCCATTCTGAGAGGAAAGTTCGTCACTAGGTAAGCCACACAAGTTCCACTCGGATATCTAAGAGCAGAAGGAAAAAATTTTAAAGCATTAATACATTTTCAATGCAACTATTTCATTATGAAATTAATAAAATTAATGGTTTATTATTCTTTACATTCTGGAAATTTTTCAAAAAAGTTTAAACTCATTTTAGGACTATAAATCTCTAATAAATATAAGGAGGGTATAAACCTCTCAAGTCCTCCAGAAAAACAAACTAGCATTAATATAAATTAACTTTCACATAAATATGTTTTAAACGGTAACAATATTACAAAATCGAGTGATATCCAGTCTTTAAAAGCTAATAGAATTTATATAGCTATGAGAATGAACAAAACACTAGAACGAGAACATAAATTTTACATGAGACAAACAGATTTAAAAGATGTAACGCTTCCACATTTCTGTCTTGGAACTCACCGTGAACTATTCAGAATATATTTTAGATTTCAGACAGAAACAGATACAAAAGAGCTAATAAAAATCAAGATTTAAAAGATGAAACGCTTCCATTTCGGTTATGGAACACACTGTACACCATTTAGAATATAAATTTTACATTTGACCTAAACAGACACAAAAGATCTAAAAATCAGATTTGAAAGATCAGACACTTTTATTTCTGAACTCACTGTGGATGGGTCGACGAGCATTTCCATGGTGTTGACTTTGCTGCTGGCGGGAATCTCTCTCTTGAGGATCTCCTTGTGCCAGATGGCCATGAGGGAGTTGCGGTACTCCTGGTTGAAGGGCCCTGCGTACGACAGGAACCCCGTCGCGACCAGAACGTCCCCCACCAGCCTGCGAGAGACATCGAACATCCGAATAAGAAACCTACTTTCAAAAATCGCCGATTTACTCGTTAACATTATTAGCAATTTAGTTTTTGTTTAAAATGGCTGACTCTCACAGAATTCTTCAATCGCAAAATTCAATTTCGAATACCTTACTGAGGGACAAAGACCGACAGCCTTTTACGTAAAATTCGGCTAAAAATCTATGCATAATCTGAAATTTTGAAAGTTAAGTATCTTCATGTTATCCATGTTAAATATATCTTCCATGTTAAAGACTCTCTCCCCCCGAAATATGTATCACGGATGCAAAAGGAGTTTCATTACTTCGTTGTTGTGCTTTCGACTGCGGCACTCGAGTTGGTTGGAAACCCCTGCGATAAAAGAAGCCTCACCTCTTGATCTGTTCCGTGAGTTGTTTGCTTTCGTTTGTCCATCTTTGGTACTCTCCCGCCAGCTCGGTAATAAGCATAGAAGCTTTGGACATTTTGCGTCGACACACAGCGGCCTCCTCCGCTAATTTCTAAAAAAAATATACATTTGATTCGAGAACATTATGGGCTTAAGGTGTCCAACTTTTTTTATTCCAATAGTAAATCAATATGTAGAGTTAATTTATGTGATTTATTCAGCAAATTAATATTTAAAAGGAGATATGTAGGAAACCAGTTTCATTGATAATTTCTTGGCAAATGATTTGAAATTATCTTACCTCTTTGTTAGCAATGGCATTCTCGTACTGGGCTTTGACCCCTTTCAAATCATTTTCTTTGTCTTCGAGTTCCTGCTCCACAGCTTTAAGTTCCTTCATGGCGACCGTCAGACGGGCTTCTTGTACAGCTAAGTTATGCTATATGAAAACATAACCCAAATCATTCAAACAAAACCTTAGAGCTTATCCATAGTCTTTGTCCCAATAGGTAAAGATTGCCACCTTGAATGGTTCACTGATAAATTAACTGGTAAACATAATAGCAGTCTTTCAAAACGAAAAAAAACATTCAAGTTAAATATCTATCTTTGTCAGAAAATATATAATCTTTCAAGGTCAACAGGTTTGGATGCCCTGGAGGCTCATTGGGCCTCTCCTGTATCTGAAAAGAACAGACGAGAATAACTGTATTGGCCAGTGACCCCTTTAGTGGACAGTATTTCGATAGAAGCCTCAGGGGTTTCCCTCTAATTACAAAACATATCTTTAAAAAAGTGTCACACCAAGGTCCACCTACATACTGGATTGCCTTCAACCATGGCTTACTAGATAAGATACTATACAGGCTAACCGAGATGCGGAGATAATTAAAAACATAGATGGCAACAGCTAACGTCTTTTGCAAAGTACTAAATCAATACAACCTAAGGTACGTTTATGGTCCTATAAGTAGCGATTCTAGCGGGAAAGTTTTCACAATTCAAAACTCGGCTAGCTTGTATAGTATTTAGTAAGCCGTGCTTCAACCGATCAGAGACAACCTAACCAGACCACGGGCAATCAAATTTTTAAAACATCAACATCATGACTTCTGACTTAATATTTTTAAAGATACTAGGGAGCTATCGCTCGCCAACCCCCGTTAACTGCTGACGCAGACACGTTTGAACCGCTTCGCAATTCCTCACAAAACCCTGCTCACTGCACTTACTCACTTTATAAAACATTCTTAAAACAGGGTTAGTACTTCTCCGGGGTATTCTTTCGAAAATGGTGGATACCCACACAACACAGGTACGTCTAACTTACGTCTAATAGATGTAAGTTCTAGACGTAAGATACGTCTAGAATACATCCAGCGCTCTACGTAACTAGCGCTATTTTACGTCCCGATGACACAGCTATAGACGTCTAATGTACGAACATTATATGTACCGCTGGACGTAAACTGTGCGTGTTCTGGATGATCCATTTTACATCCAGTCCAGACGTCTAATGTACGTACCCCCTGGATGTAAACTGGATGAATCGTTGCTCGTCTATATTACGCACATTTTACGTCCAGTACAGACCAATGATTGAAATTTTAAATACTAATTGCTGAGATACTTGCAGCAATAAGCAAGCTCCAAAATAAAATGGAGTTAGATTACTGCTGCAAGCATCTCAATTATTTAAAATGTCAATTTTATTAATATTATTCTGTATTAAAATTAATTTTTTTAAATATTTCATTTTTTATAAAACAAATACTTCATTACTCCATTTTATTGATTTCATATAAATACTAATAAAAGTTTTAAGCATTCTATTATATATAGTATTAGAATGTTATTATATATTAGACTTTTCATAGATGTAGAAGTTTTAGAATATTATTTACATTTAGTCAATCAAGCTTTCATTGCATTTTCAGTCACCAAACTATGTATAATGAAACATTAAATTAATGCTTCATTAAATCAATCAAGGGTAGTAAACTTTGCCTACACATTTTTAGCATAATACAACCATTCTGAAAAGAATTGTTAAACACTTACCTGGTTATTTGCAGCTCCAATTTTGATTTAAAGCAGCTTTCATAAAATTTTAATTTGAATTTCACGAATATTTTCAAATTCAGTACAGAACAAAAAATATTAAAACCTTAAATGAGTTGTATGCTAGAATTTCCAATTTGGCTTCATTAATGGAATTTTTTTTAATTATGCAATTTTTAAAGTTTTAAAACTGTGAAATTGATTTCTCAAAGAAAGAAATTTAAATTTCTGTGAATTTCTGAATGCAGAATTAATACTGTATGTTAACAATTGTCTATAATTCATTTTTATCTCATCTTATAAATATACAACTAAAACCCATTGAAACTCATCTTAAAAAGAAATCTAATTATTAACTAGTACTGAGATAATAAGCAGATATCATTATATATTAGATACAACCTTTAGAAAATAAATACAAATACAAATATTGTCGACCAGCTAATAATTGCACTTTGAGACCTATATTATATATACACAAGATAAAAACAAAAACAAATAATGCAAACAACCTCTGAAGTAAAATAGTTTTTTTTATTTGAATTGCCCATCATTTTCAATAAAATAGAATTGAAAAGTAGTAAAACAATAAAGTAACATAATTTCAAAACATAATACTATTCAATGCACTAATTTACATCGGCCAGAAGTAGAGTTCTAAATTATCAGTAGTAATCTTAGAGAATACTCTTGAGTATATTCTCTGTTCTCCGAGAGGATAATTTTCAAGAATATTCGCCAAAAACTACTAAAATTAAATAGGAAAATAAGGTAAAAGGTATAGAAAAATTAAAATAATATTAAAGATTATACAAAAAAAAGTCATTATAAATAAAAGAAAGTCAAATTAAATTGAAAACATTTTAAAAAACTATATTAAATGAGACAAATGTTCAAAAGGTAAATGCCCGAGATAAATTTTGCTGGGAAAAAATATCCCAAAAGAAAATTATTTTATAACTTAAAGAAACTTATTTAAAAGGATTGGTTCAATTCCGTTAACATCCCCGCTATAGCCAATATCTTTTGACGCCATGTGTTCAAATATAGACAAATTTTTTCGTTTCTTAATGATGAACTGAACAGTTATTGATCTACATAAACATTTTAATCCATGTATTTGAAATGATTTAACAGGTTTTCGACTTTTTCGTGTCCAAAAGAGCATGGCTACTTATAGCAGGAATGGAATTGCACAGGATATATGTATAAATAGGTTGTAACAGATTGGTTGATAATTGATAGGTTGTAACAGATTGGTTGATAATTGATAGGTTATAACAAAAACCAATTAATATGGTCTTTTTACTGAAACCCCTTATTACATTTTTACACTGTCAATCTAATCGTTGGGACAGATTCTATCTATATGACCAACCGTAATCTATATGAGGTGGTAAAATCCTATTTCTTGAGTAAGCCTTGGCGTGTTTTTTGCTATTAAGTTTCTTTTGGCGCCAAATTCAAGCTAAAAACATAGTAAAAACTACTCAAAACTTAATTAGGAAACATTTTGTAACATAATTTAAAAGTATTTTTCACTTGATTGACGAATTTTGAAGACTAATCTTTATTACTACACTACAATATTACATATTAATATAATTTCGACATCTTGTTTGCCCTGCGATAAATTAAGCAATGTTATTTAATGTTATAATCACCTTTTATAAGATCCGCGTGATTGCGCAAAAAACATGTAATCTAAAACGCCATTGAATAACAAGTTTTCGGCGAATATCCGCTGGACAGGGGGAAGGGGGGTATGCCTAGGTTCGACACAATCCTCACTCCAGTGACACGATAAAAACAGCGTCAGTTCATGCTTTATTGAGATCTAACCCAGTAATAAAATTCACTCGATACGAACAAGGAAGTAGAAATACGATTAAATATGAATTACAAAGAATGATATATTATAGATTGAAGCATAGTTAATTGGGTTCAACACTAGAGTATGTATAATAAAGATTTTATTCTGAATTAACACTCAAACATATACCACCCCCTTGAAACCTCGGAGGGTGGTTTCAACACCATTTAATTATAACGATCTGTGGGTAACATGAAAACTTTCTCAACTAATCTCCTCTAAAGATTATGATTACAATTGATACACAAAGAATTATGAATTAAGAAACACATACATACCGTTGAACCTCGGACAGGGTTCAGAAATCGAGACAGCTTGTGTTACCACCCCATTTTTTGAGATAGTTTTGAAATGAGCTCGAGATTGATGGCTTTGGTAAAGGTGCACACATTTGGTTAAGAGAGGACCTACAAAGTCCACCCCAACCACCACAAAACACTGCACTTGTTGATCTACTCGAAAGGATGGCAAATCTAACATAAGTTGTGGACTTGCCTTAGCATTTTTAAGGAGCGAGGTTTTGCATAATTAAAACAATTTTATTACGGATTACGAAAATAACGCAGGATGAACAGTCTCTCGTGGGAGAAAGTTTCCACTGCAGCTAGAAAAAAAAAGAGACAATGGCAACTAAAGCTCATGCTGCCATCTCTCGAAGAATGAGTTCCTATGTATCGGGCATTCTCTGATCTAGACCTTCCGTCTCATCCTCTTCCTTCATACCTTATGCCCGGCGTCGAGCAAACACTCTCATACTCATCAAGGGAGTTCACACAGTCCATGAAATTAAGGCGCAGTTCATAATAGCAGTCAGGGTTCTAAGTTAGCGAGGGATTCGCTATAACGCAGTTCACAAAAGCAGTTTTCGAAATCGAAAGCACAGAATTCAAAAAATAGCGAAGGGTTCGCTATAACGCAATTCACAAAGTAGTCTAAGTCAATAGCGACGCATTCGCTACATCGTTCAAGTTCAAAGTTCCACAAGACAGGAGCAAGAGTTGCATGTCACGCGGCTCCCAACGCGAAAGCAAAAGTTCACAACGCGAAAGTCTGATCATAATTATTCAGAACTCATTCGCAATAAAATAGTTTAAATCTTGAAGCAGCTGGGCTATATCCCCCTTGTCTACATGATACACTTCTGAAGATGATTAACCCACTGACGGATAAGCTCTGAAAGTGCAGTGTTACCGAAATCGCTCCTAACTTCTGTTGTAACCTCTTCTTTCCCCCCTGGGATTGTCAGATCTCTCCCTTTAGTGCCAACCATGGTGATCGCCAAGGAAGAAAACGTGAAAATTGAGTCAATACTATTTCTCCCCTATCTCCAGGCGCCTGCCCCTATTGTTCCTTATCGTTCACTGTCTGGACACATGTTGGGGTTGGGGATTTTGCCGATAAGGTTGTGAATGGTTTAGGCGGACAGTGGAATTGAATCTGGGCTTCGTTTCGCTCACATCCTTGAAAGAAACTCCATGAGAATAATTTGACTGCGCTATTAGTTTTCAGCATTACGTATTTTTTTATTAGCAGTTAGATTTTCAAGAAATTATTGCACTCAGATCCAAATTTTCTTCGGTTTTCCTGGCAGGAAATTCAAGCTCTAAAATGTATCTACAAAATTAAAGAAGCTTTAATTAGTTGGAAATTTTTGCTACTCCATATCATTAAGTTTTGTACCGATAAGAATTTTTTCAAATTTTGTTCTCTATTCCAACGTTTAGTAATTGAATGAGGTAAAGGACAAGTAAATAATAATAATAAATAAAGATACTAATAAATCTGAATTCCAAAATTCAATATTTAATTGAAAATCAATGACATTCGGAATGCATTTTTAAGTTAAACCAAATAAAAATTATTTATGGTAGTCGATTAGTTTAACACAATAAACCTCGTTGAATGTTAAAATTCTTTCTGAGAATTTTTGTATCAATCAGTGTTACTAGTTACTACCCGATGTAAGTCATTCCGTGATTGCGGATTTTTATACTAATAACTAGCTGAAATTCCTGGTCTTGAACGGGTGGATTGTATTAATTCCTTTTTTTAAGTTATCTCGAGTTATATGTCCGATTTTTCGCCTCACCCATAACCCTGGTGTCCCGGTACTTTTCTGTATCTCAGTTTTCCCAATAATTTTCCTGTCTTGCTGTTTTCATATCCCTATGTTCCCGATAATTTTCTTATCCCGATGTTCCAGGTACCTTTTCATCCCGGTATTAGCGGTGCCATTTTTTTCATCCCAGTTCCAACAGTGATATCTCATTCCATCCTGAAATTTTTTGTATATAAAACATTTATTCTTTCTTAGTGTTAAAAACAATCCAATCGAAATAATATCAGTCATTTGAAAATCCAATGTTTTCGTGAATTTTTCCCGCTGTCCTTCCCAAAATTCCGCGAAAATTCAATTTCAAAGTAAAATAAGTTTTAAAAAAATCTCGACAAAAATCCAGTAAAAAACTATTGAAATCCTGTTTTTTTTTCCTTTGAAACTACCTTGAAAATTCAAAAAGGATTGTTGTCAGGATAAGTCTAGTAACCATTAGAGTGAATCGAAAAAACTTTTTTTTATTTTTATGATGCATTAGTGCGGTAAAGTTGCTTATGGTGGCAGAGAGTACCAGTGATTTTTTTTTCAGAATTTTGGGATAATATCAATAACTTGAAGTGCCACATTGGCTCTAAAGGTTCCCTATGTCAGGGGTTCTCAAACTTTTTCAGCCGTGGCACCCCTAGCAAGCTAAAAAAAATTCGGGGCACCCCCCAAAAAAAGATTAAAATTTCAGGGAGGAAAGGTGTCCTCATAAGAAGTCTCCAGCAGTGTATTATGAAATTATTTTCAGGAGGGGGACAAAATTAGCCCTCAACCCTTTCATGTAGTATATTAAATAGGTCCAATGTATAAAAATAATAAATATTAGGTCCAACGTAGTTTCTTTTTTTAGGTAGAATTTCTGTTATGAAAGAATTTGTATGAGAAAGGTTATAATAAAGCTCGAAGTATCAAAGGGGGTCTGGTGGTCCTCCCCCAGAAATTTTTTGGAAAGTAGACTGTAAAAGACAGGTTTTTAAGTAGTTTTAGCACACCTATTCCAAAATTTAGATTTACATTTTTAGCAGGATTTGCATTTTTATTAACTTAATATAATGTAAAAACAGATATAGGTGCTAAAAAAATATCAGGGTTTTAACCAAGTCCGAGTTTCGGTGGGACAGAGCACTCTCGGCCCCCATATACGCCTTTCCGTACTCTTTTTCATTTCCATCAAATATTTTTGTTACTTCTGTACAACTGCAGTTTCACCAAATGAAAAAGAAAATAGGTATGTATTTGTCCCTTTTTCTGTGAAAAGCAGTGTTTTTGATCGTTTATTTTGCTTAAGATATAAAAAAATATTTGGCTTTCTACGAATGCAAGAATAAAAGGAAAAAAGAGTGAAAAAGTTGGATAATATTTACTGTTTTCATCCCACCCCCATAAACAGTTAAGAAAATATAGGGGGTCGGCACCCCAGGGTGCCGCGGCACACAGTTTGAGAACCTCTGCCCTATGTTATCCTATGGAGCGCGCAAGCCAAAAAGGCCTAAAATTGGTTTTTCGCCCCTCATTCCTACTCTAATCACACGACAAATGTCTTCACTCGAGTTATGGACTCTATATGATGTATTCTACCCGACAAAACCTGAATAAAAGAAATATCTTTGTCATGTTGATGGTTGGCTCAAACTTGAACGAGAAAGGCCGCAATTTTCGACTGGTCTGGAGGAAGCCCCTTTTATGTAAAATTTACTATAAAAAGAAGTAGGGCCAAAAATAAATATAAAATAATATTTTTAAAACTATAGTAGTATCACCACACCTTGTAAGGATCTGTTAAATATTTTCAACATGACTTGGTGCACGAAATATCACCTCACAAATTTTTTACTCATTCGGAAACTTCTGCCCGTTAGTATATGTAAGGAGAATTTCACCAATTATTGCTGGTTAAGCGGACAATAAGTGTAAACTCACAACTATCAAGCGTCACCACCAACCGTGGACCGGTTTCGTCCTTGTTAGGACTCATCAGCATGGTATAGGATGGTAACGCAAGAGAGTGGAGGGGAAGTACTAGTCTAGCCGACTATAACTGAAAAAGTGGTGACTATTGATTAGTCCTCCACTCATCTGTTGGAAAGACAATGGCATTATATAGAACAAACTATATGCAAAAAGGCAAAAGGCTAAGGGAGGCATTTTGGGAATATTTCTTTCACCAAGTCATGTTGAAAATAGATCGCCAGCTCTGTGTATAGTAGTTAACAAATTCGAGGCAATAAAAAATTATATTTGGGATGGAATAATAATAAAATAAGTTTTTAGAGAGCAGTCTTTTTATCTCTAACTCAAAAGACACAGCTCTTTGCCTAATTAATTTTAAAAGGTAGGTAAGTTTTTCAGGCAATGAAAACCACTGATTTTTTTCTGATCAGCTGTCTTTTTGATATAATCTATTTGAATAAGGAAGTAAGCGTTTTCTAAAGTTTTTCCTAGCAATGAAAATCTTGTACCTGTAAGAATCAGAAATTTTTCTTACTAAGCACGTATTTTTATCAATTATTTGTGGTATGTAGGCATATGATGCCCGTCTAAGGAACACATTTTAGTACTTTTTACGAATCAGGACAATTTTTCGAAGAAAAATTGAAACATTTATCATAGTACTTATATTTCGTGTCTTTTATATTATAAGCGCTTCGAATTTTCGAAGCGCTTATTTTATTTAAAAAATTGGCCTGGTATTCATGAACAACACTAAAATATAGTCTAGAGAAGTATCACAGGCCTACCTTAAAAATTGTAAAAGTTGTAATTTGTTAAAAAAAAAGTATTTTTTATACTTTTGTATTTTATTAAATTTAATAAGTATAAATTAGGCAATTCATTTCTGAAAGATAAAATCTAACAATCAAGTTAAAACGGTTTATGTGATTTATCAATGCTCATTTTTATAAATATTTAAATAACTATTTAATCAATCAATTTTGATTTTTTTATGCTACACAACTTTACATAGACCAATAACCAGTAGAATATTTTGCAACTATAATGAAAGATAAATGCCTCAAACAATTACAATGGGAATTTTTTTCAAAAGTAGATTTTCAAGGTACCTCCCGTTGAAAATTAAAAATATTTACTCTCCGATTTCTTTATAAAAAATTTTTGTATGTTTGTGTAGCCCCTTTCTAAACGAAAACTGTTGGCCTTTGCATGGTTTTTTTGTGGTTTTGGGATGATTTTTTCGACTATCTAATTTATAAATTCATATATTTAAACACTAAATTGGGATATTTTTAGTTAGCATTCGTATTTAGCCCGGTAATACAGCTTTATACTTGCATCATAAGTTTTAATCTCAATAATTCGATTTTTAAATAAGTCTTTTCGCGGAGTTAAATTTTGTCTAAACCATAGGACTGCAATGCAAAAGCTGTTTTAATAATTTTAGTAATGTGCTGATAAATGATCACTCAATCAAGAATATATGGTAAAAAGTATTTTATGAACCTATTTTCATTAAAATTGAAGCAATTAATTATTTTACAAATTTACGTTAACTGTCAGGAAACAACATTCAATGGCAAAACGGAGATCCTTATTGATTACCTTAACCATAAATTGGAATAGAAAAATATACTTTTTATGTCTACGCATATTTTTTGTGAAAATGTGCTTTACTTTCTCAATTTGTTACAAAATACGAGGCCTTAAAAACCAAAAGGGGTCATTTTCGGATTCTCTGATAAAATTTTGAGATAAAAATAATTATTTAAATTTGCTTTTTTTCTTGAAAATTTGCCTTATTTATTTTAATTGTCAAGAGGTGAAGTCCTATGATAAAACGGATTTTAGTTTTAGATTCAGCATAAAAAATATATTAAATGATTTTATAGAAAAATTTTTACTACAATGAGTCCATTTTCGAAATTTTTATGCATTTCCCAACAAAACAAAAAATATATTTCCAAGAAAAAATGGAGATAATTTTCGGATTCAGCGCACCTAAAATCATTTAGTTCAGGGGAAATTACCCAAACATCTACAGTGTAACAACCTCAGATTTTCTAGATTGTTTTCTTGATAAAATAAAACAATAGTTTCACCCTTTTTAAAATTATATAAATTGTTAAAATCGATTTACAGTCATACACTTCGTACTACTTCAAGTTCAAGTAGAAATACACAAACGAATTTTGTCCCATCTACACCACGTTCAAAACTTGCTCGGGCAAGAAACAGCCACTTCTCTGTTATCACCGGAAATGTATCCGCGCTGAGCATTCTTTTCATGGACTGATAAAACCCCCTGACCCCCTGCTTCCCGCCGGTCTTGCTGAGGGTCAGGTGTCAGGGAGAGGAGGCCTGTGCCCGCCAACGACGCCGTTGTAGTAGCCAAATGGGGGGAAAGGGACTGTTTTTTGTGTCTCGTGTATACACGGTTCTATCGAAAGCAGTCGGCTTCTCTTCGTCGTGTTTAGACGACGCTATCGGTCAGAGGGTTAAGACGTTCTATATCTATCCGTCACTTAGTTCATTAACAGATAGGCACTCATGGGATCTGTTAACAGGCGAATAATCAGATGTTCCGTCACAGGAGGGGAAACTAGAGGGGTCACTGGCAAAGCTGACAGAGGCCGCAGACTCGTCCACACTGAGCACTTCTTAAAGATGTCTCGTCACAGGAGAAGGCGAAACTTTGTTGTTGCTGCAGGGATAAGCTTTGAGGGGTTGACCTGTTTAAAGGAAGAGGTTTTTCAGAAATATTTCATACTTTTGAATCAATACCTTGAAATATGAGAATATACGACTAGTATAATGGCTACAAAACTATGAATCTGAAAATCAAATTACTCAATTTATTACCATTAAGCCGTTTTTGTATATACCTACTATCTGCATTCGTTTGATTCAGACCTATGTTTACTATGTACATCCCAACAGTTCTTTTAAAAAAGCATTCGTTCATATATCTTGACTCTGTTAACTTACTTTTTAAACCCAAAAAGATCGATTACAATGACAAAGTGAAGCTTGTAGTTGTAGAAGCTTCAAATATACCAGTCACACTCGCTAACATAAATACAAGAAACAACAGTGTGTTTGAAATGAATTCTTTCGGCCGGACCGAAACGCACTAAAACAAATCAAACAAAATCGATTTATCTACTTATTGAAACAAATCGTAACAAAATGGTCATGTAAAATAATTGCTTACCTTTCAGACTTCAAGACAAAAACACAAACAGCATTCAAACATGGCGATGGCGGAGGAATAGCCGATGCCAGATTCCAGGTGATAAAGTTACGTCCAGAAGTTACATCCAATGTACGTCCATTGGAGGTAACTTCTGGATGATCTATTTTACGTAAGTTTATTACATCTAATGTACGTCTGAGAAGGATGAAAAATAGATCAACCAGGAAGTACGTACATTAGACCTCTAATAGATGTAAGTTCTGGACATGTCCAGGCTGGATGAATTCTGGATGAAAACTGGACGTAAAATAGACGAATGTGCTGTGTGGGTATACATTCAGTAGCGGAAATTTAACAGTTCCTTTATGGTAACATTAATTGGCGGGTCGCCTTATAATTCCAAGAAAATTAACAACAGAGCAATGTAACATTCCTTTACCATTTCCCCGAGGTAATGTTTTTTTCACAGATCCATTAAGAAGCACTGAAACATCTCAGGAATAAATTTAACGTTCTTAAAATTTGTAACTATTTTCATCGACTGGCTGTGAAAAATGTAGTAATTACCGTAAACATCACGAAAATTTAGAATTTTATCTTCATGAGAACAAACAAACATCGAAGTTGTGTCAGTTTCATAGCAATGACACGAATGTTTAGACTTCAAACATTTTCGATTTTTATCTTAATTTCTAAAACAGTCCCCCGTGTTATCTAGTTGTTTGCGTTTTGGTATTATGAAATAAGGTGTCACATTTTACTACCTTAAAAAACATACTTGCAAAAGAATATAAAAATAATAATAATAATTGTAAAAAATAAATGCATAAGTTCAAAATTTCCGAAAGCGAGTTTATATTTTGTTGTAAACATGGTAATGATTAGGTTGCCACAACGACAAAGATAAATGTAAAAATATTAATTTGTTATTTAAAAAATAAAAGATAAATTATTTATACATAAGTTTTAAATATAATTAAAACCGTTTAAACAACAGAAATATAAATATTGTTAAAAATAACCCAAAATATATTTTTTAAATTCGTGTTATAAATAGAAAGATGATTATTTAATTTATTTGAATATTAAAAACCAGTGAAATATGTTTTTAATTTTTTTTGAAATTCATAGTTTCTTGCTTTATAACTGCAACCTTATCCGTAATCTAAAAAAATGGAAATATTTTAAAATTGAGATTTTTTTTAGAAATTCTAAAGGCACTTTGCACATCCTCAAAAGAATCCGGACAGTTTGATACCAAATATGTGTTATACAGATCAGTAATTAAAAAGCCTTTCCCTGGAAACCGTTCACCAAAAACCTGTTTTTAGAATAGAGAGATACTGATATTAATGAAACAACTAGCCTAGAAAGACATCTCTAATCTTTACATGAAACTGAAGATGGCATAAAAATAACTTCCGAAAAAATTTCCGTTAAAATCACTATGGTTTTATCCTTAGCGTATAGTTCTTCCATAGTTTAAAACGAGCATCTCTTCATAGACTGAAGTGTCAGTAAAGAAGGCCAGCTTACTTTGAGCGGCAGGACCTCCTTGTTGATTCCGAAGAAGAAGGCCATGGACTTTGTCCACGAGAGCAGCCCTGCCACGTCTCCGCAGACGCGCTTGGCCGTCTCCATGTTGTAGTCCTTCATCACCAGGTACGGTTGCAGCAGTTCCACCACTTCGTCGTTGATCGTGTCCTTCGGGAAGTTCTGAAGGTTCGCCAGAAAGCCCGTCGACGACATGAACTGCAAAAGATACGAGAATAACTCATGAGTATAATAAATGTATTAGAGTTCTGATAGCTCTAAAATAGCTAATTCAGGATGTCTTCAGGATCAAAACTGACCGCCAGCTTCTATATGGTTCCCGTTTTCAGACTGCAAAGACAATGCAAAATTACGATTGGTTTGCTCTTTGACTGGTTTTATAGTCGTGCCGCTGAATTGAACGGTCGACGGGACAATCCGTAAGTACCGAAATTTTTTTTTTCAATTTAGTGGGTATGATTAATCTAAAAAGAAGCATCTTCTAAGATCCTCAATTAAAAATCAAAGCTAGCTAATACATCATGACTGAAATATTTTTTCGTTTTTGTTCAAAGTCTTGGTTAATTAAAAAAATTTTGTCTCCTTAAACTTGTTGCGAAACCTAAGTTAATTTTTCAAACAGCAGTTTGGAAAGCGAAAACCTTACCCAGTAGAAAACACTCCCCAATACATTATGTGAACTTCATTTAAGTTTATTAGTAGTATTATTGACGGAATAATAAAAATTAATACAAAAAAATGTGCTCACTTTGAGAGATTCTTCCCATGATGGTTTGATAAACTTTCTCATCGGGTCGACTTGTATTCCTTGAAGTTTTTTCTGGAATAATATCATTACACAGTCCATAATGTACATGATGAGCGCAGGGGGCCGACCCAATTTTCTCACGGTGGCTAGAATTAAAAAATATAGTCACTGATGAGGTAGTTCCTGGAACTTTTCCAAATTTATTTTAGCATGGGGAAAAATAGTTATATTTCATAATTTAGTATACAATTGAAAAGGGATAATAAAGGTTGTGTAAACAAGTCCGTCAACTTTTTATCGCCGGATCCCATGGGAGAAATGCATAAATAATGTCTAAAGAACTGTTTTCCTACTGGCTATATAGTTTTTGAGCCGATTGCGCCAAAAAAATGCCCGTTGTCATATGTGTTTAACGCTAAAAAAATATTATGGGGATAAAGTATTTTAGATATACAGAACGTTTCCAACCATCCTTAATTTTTGGACATGAGTGTATTTAAGCAGATTTCCTTGTCCACAAATCACAGGGGTTTTCTGACAGGATTTCTTTGTGGAAGGAGGAGTTACCTATGTGCGTGGGCTGGATGGTGTTGAGGGCAGCCTCGGCGTCTTCCAGAGCTGGTCTGGCGATCTCCAGCTTCTCTTCGGCCACCGCCTTGTCAGCCTGGATCTCGGCCACGATCCTCTGCGCCGCGTCTTTCGCCTTCTCCACGCTGTCGCGAACCACCTCCGCCGCGTCCGCACGGACGGACACCTCCGCCAGCACCTACCGGACACAATGTATATTCCCGTATAAGAGTAAGTGTCGGCTTCGAGCAATATAATGGAAAAAAATGAGACGACTGAAATCGTATAGCATGATTCTACAGCCCTTCTTTTACAGCCCTCGGTTGTTAAGGGCCTCCACACTGTAAAAAAAACCCGACAAGTTACAACTTAAAGTGGTGGAAAGAAATTGACACCATATTATAGAAAGATTTTACACCGCGAATCAAAGGGAGTGACTCAGTCACTGTGACTAAGTGGTTCCAATTTCTTTTCCCCACTCTGTATTGTAACCAACGTGTCAATTTTTTTTACAGTGCAGACAAGATGGTAGATAGTACACCTAGAGATGGGAATGGCCGGAAAAAAACCGGAAACTTTGGGAAAAAACCGGTTTTTTTCCAGTTTTTTTCCGAAGGGTTTATTTCTTTCCGGAAAAATTGAAAATGTTAATTTTTAAAATACTTTATTTAGAATATATTTTATAACCGATTTTTATATATTTTATAACCAATATCAATTAAAATATTATTTAGATGATAATCTTATACAATAAAGTAGGTACTTAAGAATTAAGTTTTAACCATATAATACGCATTTTTATCCCAAAAAAGTTGGATTCCACTCGGGAAAAATTGAAAATTTTTAAGTTTGTATGCATTTAAAAATTTTCTACATTCACATTCTAATGTTTTCTCATTTGATATTTTTTATACTCAATATTTCACATGAAAACCCAAATTTCGAAAAAGTAAGCTGCAAGATAAATTATTTTAACCTCCAAGTGTTATTTATTTTACTCTCTAAAAACAAAAATAATTATGCAATGCAAATTATTATCTATAATACCAATTAGGATTAGAAGAAATTTAAATTTGGTATTCTTATATATTAATTATAAAATGCAGCACTTTAAAAATATTTTAACCATTAAATCAGATTGTCTAACAATCATAAGCATATGAAATGACTTACTAATACTTCTTCCAGTTTCTCTGCTTTATCTGAATTTAAAAAAAAATTAGATCAGATTTCAAAGTTTGGGATTATTGGAGGCTTTTTATGGGGTTGCTTAAAAATATTATTGGTGTACGAGTCTTTATTGAACAATGAACACATTAATATCATGAAAATTAAATAAAAAAATAAGTTACAAAAATATTTAAACAAAACAATGAACGATTTTTAATTTTTTAATATAATGACTTCAACATTATTTTTTAAATTGGCAGAATGTAATTAAAACTTCTCAACTTTTCTAAGAAAACATGATTGCAATGATTACGGGCAAAAGATTAGGATCAATTATGTATATTGATGTTAGATATTATAGCAAACATCTGTTATTTGTTATTGGATCATGTATACAAAATTAATTAATCAAAAGTACTTTATGTTTAATAGATAAATATTACATTAATGTTATTTATTACAATCACATGCTATATACAGTAAACTCTCGTTAGTACGCCCCCGCTTAGTGCGACGTCCCGCATATTACGACGTTTTTCTCCGGTCCCTGGTACCAATAGACCTTTTATCATTAAAAACTATCCGCTTATAGCGCCCCCGCTTATTACGACTTCCCGCATATTTCGACGCTTTTCTCCAGTCCCCGGAAGAAAAATCCCGGTTATTGCGTCGTCGAGTTCCTTTCAATTAATGTATGAGCTACAGAACCGTTGAAAACGCGAGTAGAACAATATGGTAGAACAGGTTTTTCCCAACCGCTCCCCTTTTTCCCCGAATGGCCCCCCGTTGCGCCTTCAAAAACAAGGGTGACCAGTGCCTTGCAGGGCACGCGGGTTTGTCCTGTGAGAAATCGGAACACTCCCTTAATTTCTTGGAAATTCTCCCCTCTACTCTAATTTGACTTTCGCATTCCATAGCCTGCGATTCGATAGCCGTATTGAGGCAGTCCCTCTCAGCTATTGATAATGCAGAGGATATATGCTAACAAACTTAGGAAGAATGGAAACCTTCTTAATTCAGAATTATGGAAAAGAAAAACAGAAGCAACTTCTTATGGAAAATCTTTTAATCAGATAGAAAATTAAAAATACGAGATTGCGGTGTACAAAGTGTAAAGATTGTAGATATTATATCAATAAAAGATGTAAAGTTAAGAATGTTTATTCTGTTTTTAGACATAGTTCCTTCGTTTCTATTTTAGTGATAAAATCCCTCTTAAAAAGGTTTCTATAGGCAAGATTAGGTATTACGGGTTTTAGGTATATCGCCGAAACGGCGTTTTATGGAATTCCGCATATAGCGTCGTACCGCTTATAACGACGTTTTCACAAATCCCCTTGAACGTCGTACTAACGGGAGTTTACTGTATTTATATTCACATACATTATTTTATAGTTATAAAAACTAGTTTTTTTAGTTTTAAAATTACTCGTAAAATGCTGCATATTTTTATTTCGGAAGAAATATTTTTGATTAATTTTTAATGATTTAATAACTTATAATATATAATGACTAATGATTTTTTTATACAACGAATGATTATTTAGCTTCTAAAAAAATATGTATTCAAAAACCGCTCTTTTCTAAGCAAAAAAGTCAATTTTTCCGACTTTTCCAATTTTTCCGGAAAAAAACCGGTTTTTTTTCCTGTTTTTTTCTGCCTTCCCAAAATTTCCGGAAATTTTCCATCTCTAAGTACACCACAAATAAAAGGGTAGATAGCTCTTTATTTGATTTGGGGGAGGTTCCCTTCCTCAGGAGGTCCCCTGGCATTCCTTTTGGGTGCTAATTCGTAAAACTCCAAACAATCCCAAAGGGCATATTTACACACATCAGGACCCGATAACTCTCACCCCTTGGATACGGCTATGGGGCCGTTCAAATATTACATAAGCACCTAAGGGGGGAGAGGGGGTTTGCTCTTTGCTTATTTTTCCTGACAAGGGGGGAGGGAGGATATTAGTGATGCTTACGTAAGATACTGCATTTTTGAAAATCTATTGTCTAAATCTATTGTCGGATGTCTAAATTTCGGGGGGGGGGTCCGGCAGTTTCTTACTTAATTATGGTGGGGGGGTTGAGGCATGCTTATCTTTGCTGACAAGGGGGGAGGGGGGGTTAAAAATGACCAAAAAGTGCTTACGTAATATTTGAACGGCCCCTATGCCTTTTTTTACACTCTCACTTAGATCTCTCATTTTACTTCATTTAGATCCGAGAGACAAAAGGTGTCGTCACTTTGACTTTCGACTCTTTCTGTGATTCGTTGTCGCCGAACCGTACGTTGCTTTCTAAACGACATTTGTAAGGCCGAATGCAACTTCGTTTTGTAACGGACTACAAAACCGGATTTCGCCTAAGAACAACCCGTCTTAAACGTCTGCTCGCAAGCAGACGCTGAAGGACGAAAATGGGTGGAACGATCCGACATTCTGTGACGTCATAGAACGGGGAAGTCGTGTGGGTGAAAACACGTGTACTATGACACTTTAGTGAAATTTACAATTGTTGAAGAAATTTTAATAATAATAATAATAATAATAACGTTTATTTCCATCATACAGACAAAAATCCATTTACATGAGGAAAACAGAGGAAAACTGGTTTTGCTGGTTTGAGCGTAGCGTCGCTGTGCAAAACGTAGCGGGCATCTGCCAAAAGACACCCACCTGTTCTGCGGTGAGCGATGCCTTCTCCAGGTCCTCTTCCATGCGAGCCAGCGTCTCCTTCATCCGCTCCACTAGAATGGAGGCCTCCTCCAGCTTCTGGATCCCGTTCTGCATGCGGTAGCAGGTGGTCCCGATCTGGCTCAGCTTCTCGGAGTACAGCCGTTTGTAACCCCCAATGAACGAAAGGAACGACTTGGGAGTTACGTGGGCGGGACGACGGAACCTAGCGGAGATAACTCAGTCGTAAGAAGATTATATGTTTTAGAAAACGAAGACTCATACTACGTTCACACTGAAAAGTTAAGCTAGTTTAACTTAAGAGAAACGTTAACTTCATGCAAGAGGTAAAACAATGCACCCTATGCTCAAGTAAGCCAACTTTTTAGAAAAGGGGCAAAACAAACTGTCTTTAACCCTCTCAGTCCTTGAGACCCCAAAGGTAATCTCGGGCGGCTAGAACTGAAAGAGATAAAGTTAGTTTGTTTATGGACAGTGGGATAAATCATATTTATTTCAGGAGCACTCTTATAACGACACTTTCAAATCTGAGTAAAAAATACTCTAATCTGATTATGTCACATGGTCAAACTAGCAAAAAAAAGTTAGAAACGTGTATGGTGACTCGAGTCGTCACACCTTATAATGGATTTGTTTTTGAAGGTGTCCATTGTTTTTAAGGATTTTAAATGTTTGAGTGATGACTATTAAATTTTCTTGAAACAGAATATTTCTCATATTTCAAAAATGAAAGATTAAAAATCGATATCTGAAACACTTTCAGTCTTAGTAGCCCCGAATCTCAGGCGGAACAGGATTGAAAGGGTTAAACAGACCAGCCCGACCACCACGAGAAAAACTTTGATCGAAAAACAAACCTTTTAAAAGAAGTTCAAAACTTAATTATTTTCATACAAAGCGTGTTTTCATCGTTAAGGAATTACCATCTCTCCAAAAATTAAAATGAATTGCCTGTTTCCATAACAAATAGCCACAATATTGTCGACACCCCAAAGTCTTTCTCGTGGCGGTCAGACTACATGTAATTTCAAGTGTGCTCGTCCACTTCTCTCTCTCTCTTGTGGAGAAAGGCACTTCGGCCCTTACTGATTACAGCACATTTGCTTTTCATACGCCCTGAAACAGAAACTTTATAAGGTATACATCTGGGATGGTAACCGACCTCTGGTAGTATTCCGTGCACTGTTCTGCGACGACGTCGTGGATGTCGCCCATGGTGCGGATGACCTCCTGCTTGACAACGTCGCTGCACTGCAGGTCGAAGTCGCGGAGGAAGTGGTGCGAGACAGACACCAGGGCCTCCTTGGGCCACGGCTGGAACCAGTCAATGGTGCAGCCGGACACGATGCCCGGGAAGCGCAGCGCGCGTGCTCGAAGCTTCTCACCCACCTGCACAAAACGACAATTCGTCACCTTAGATTAAAAAACTATCTCCGAAAAATCCCACAGCTTAGTCGTTCAGTTCTGATCGTGTTGTTGGCGTTGTTAACTATTTCTACATTTGGACTGGCGAAGCCCATCTGGAAATTTTCGAGTTGGGGATATTTTTCAAAAGCTGAAAATATTGAGTAGTTTGAACAGGTTGCCGACTCCTTGGCTAATAAGGCTTGTAATATGGGCCCTGTCCCATTTCGCCGTTACAACTTGGGACAGTGTAGGAGTGCGGTTAGGAGATCTTTAGACGAGTCCTGGATACAGAGATAGAACGACTGCACCACTGGACGGGAGTATTTCAGTATCCAAAGCTCCCCAAATGACCCAAAGATCTTTTTAAGGATATGCCCCGTTCTGTGGCATCGTTCGCAGCACGGGCGCGCATGTGTCATATAGTCACCAGAAAATATCTACATAGATTTTGTTTGGCGGCCAGCCCTCTTTGTGAGATGTGCGACATGGGGGAGGAGACTTTGGAGCACATACTCCTACTGTGCACTTCTCCCTTGCCCGCTAGAGCGTCCTTAGCCTCTAAACTGGCTGGCGAGTCCATAAAGGACATCCTTAGGGATAGTCGCTGGTGGCCATTGGCAGCCAGGGTTTATGATGGACATCGAGCCATCGAGGCAAAAGCCTCGGATGCTTGAAGTAAGAAGTAAGCCCATCTGTAACACACCAGAAGATATTTATTAAGTCAGTATTTTTTGGGTGTAGCGCGTCAGCGCTAGTTCCCAATAAATACTGACGTAGCTATTACATCATCATAACTCCCAAAATCAATAGTAGGACTAGATTTGAATTCCATGAAGAAAGCGATAGGAAGTTTTAAATCGTTTTCTCCTTGACGTTCCAGTCGCATCTCTTGAGTCCCTTACATCCGCACTTAAAGTCGCATTTTTCATTATAATATTTTGAAGACTACTTTTTTACGATAAAATATTTTTTTTTATAATTGAGTTAAAACATGAAGACTGGCGTTGATATTTTGTTTCAAACCATAACCATTTTTTGTTAACCCTTTATCATTGCTTTCGGCTTTTCCTGCTCTAGCTCCGTAGTTACTTCGCACCCCCTCCAAACACGGGTAACTCTGAATTGTCCTTATGTTTATAATTCTCACCTCCTACCATTTCTGAACATGGGTTTATAATTACCCATTATAGATGGAATATATTGTCAGTGGTCTTGAAATCAAGTGGAGTTAAATTTAAAACTAAGCATTATGACTTGGTTCTAAAGTTATGGCCACGGAGTTTTGAATCCTCTATGTCAGAGTTTCTCAAACTTTGGGTCGCCAGTCAGTTTTGGTTGGGTCGCGAGAAGATTTTTTTTGAATATGAAGTATATTTTTATAATTTTTACAATCGTGTTATTGATTTTTAAATTATCAAACTATTATTTGAACTCTTGAAATTTATCAAATTACCATATATAAAAAGAATAAAAATTTGAGGAAAAACTACACTCTACTTGGTGTCGAACGGAAAAGGCAATTAATATAAATACGTACTATACGTCACTTAAATGTGCCAATAATGCAAATCTAGTCGGTTATTCTAATAAGATTTGAAAAAAAATATTCAGGGTTTCTCCCCACTTACACCGAGGGGAGCAATGAAAATTTTAAGAATTTTCTTAGGAAATGATACAACTGCAATTTATCTCATATTGCTAAAAAACAAGTTAAAACCCTGTTTTTAAGGGTCAAATTCTAAAGTTTTCTTGGGGGAGGACCCCCAGACCCTCCTTTTTATTGTGAGGATCATTGTTATTAGCCCACAATTAAACTATTTCATACGCTCAAATTCAAATATTTACTTTTGATTTTCTAAAAAACTAGGGAGCTACCGCCCCCTGCTCGCTATCGCTCACCAACCCCCATAAACTGCTGACGCAGGACCTTTTGGAATTGCTTCGCAATTCCCACTAATTTCAACTCGCTGAATTTAACACACTTTATAAAAAAATTAAACAATTTACAGAAAAAACGTCAACCAACTTTCCAAAAATAAGTCACCAAATCCCCCCATGAAAAATCTCCCTTAAAAGTTAGAATATATATTAACTCGAACTTATCAAAAATTTAAACGAAAAGTTTTTTAAAATATTCATCTTAATTATTTTTAATCTATGATTATAAAAATAACTAATTCTAATTTTTTATCAATATTCGGACCAAACAAAAACCATTGTTTTAAAGTAACTCGTTTGTATAATATGCCTAGTGTTTATCATTCATATTTTTGTTTAATAATAGTTTAAACAATACCGTTTAAGCAATTGAAAATAATAAGAGACAAAACATCTTTCTATGTTTACAATTAATTTCAATAAAATCAGACTAAAAATTACAAATATTGGACAAAAAGCGTGAAATTTTAGTATAAAATGGCGTACATGTAAGTTTTAAGCATATGTTTTTATAAGTTTTTGATTGATATTTCATCAAGAAAGTACTTTTTTAAATGGTGAAAAAACATGTTTCCTCTTAAAATATAGCTTCAATCGGTCGTTGTGATTGGATGCATAATAATTTAATTGACAGTACTTGCTTTGTAACTGCGACCTTATCCGTTATCTAAAAAAATGGAAATATTTTAAAATTGAGAATTTTTTGGAAAAATCTAAGTGCCTACTCGGAAATCTGGAAAGAATCTGGACATTTTGATACCATATATGTGTCATTCGGTCCAGTAATTAAAAAGCCTTTATCTGGAAACCATTCACCAAAAACTTTTTTTTAGAATAGAGAGATTAATTTCTCTTATAATACGTGCATGTAATAATTTATTGTTGTAACTAAATAGTTGGTGAAAGAACACCCCCCAGTCAGAGAAGTTAAAATTCTATGGGGGCATGAGATAATTATCTCGGTTCAGGTAATTATAATTAACTGAAGTCGGTGGGTCGCGTTAGATTTTGTTTCTCAAAAGTGGGTCGCGTTGTTAAAAAGGTTGAGAACCCCTGCTCTATGTAGATGAGGGAATGCTATAATCAGTTGGTCTTGAAAATCGTCGCCGTTCAACTTTAATCCCCAAGCGTATTTTTTTAATTGACTTATTCAAATGAAATGTAAATAAAAAAAAGGTAATAAAATGAAAAGATACGTACTGGTGCGAAGCATAGGACGACATGCAAGTTTTTCCTGGTCCGGTAGAGAAAGAAGTCCATGACGTTCTCGGGAGTGGGGGGTCGTCGGGGATGTTCCCGCTTCATCATGGGGGTCAGCTCTGCGATGATGTCTGCATTCTCATCGCGGTTGAACAGGTTCGAAACCTGTTGAAAAAGGAACAGAGTTACATTGACCGGGATGTGTTCCCATTTTTGGTACTTTTCGCATGTTATAGCTTTTGAGGGGGCTAAGGAGCATTTAAAGTGGTCTAATCGGATTAAGCATAGCTACTTTACTAAAACTAAACATCAATTTATGACTCTATATCTAAACGCATCCAATTTTTAAAAAGGACAACCTGTAGACAATTGGTTTCCAATTCGTAGAATTCCGCGGACCACTAGTCCTAAAATTGGAACGTTTACGGGGACCACTGTTTATAACTTAAAATTCCTAACCCTCACAAGAATGAAGAATTTACAGATAAAATTTTCTTTCAATAATAAAATATTGAATTAATATTATGTTGGGAATTGTAGTGTATAAGTTAACTGTAACTGTAGAAGTACTTCAGTTAGTTCTGTTTTGGAGTTCCGAATAACGGAACCGGCAATCGAATGTTAATCTCTTAACTTTGTAAATTATTGTATATAGTACATTAAATGATTAATATCTAACAAGCTGCTTTTCATGACCAATACCTACGAAACTCTCTGCACGAACGTGACAAGTGGCGACGAGTTGGCTTATTTATTCATGAACCCGCGTTGAAAGATAAAACGCAGTCTCGCGGCGGAACTTTTTTGTGTGTGCGCTTGGATTCAAGATTCGTTTGGATTAGGGTATTGAAGAACCCGAAAACTGCAAATAAGGTAGGAGCTTTCCAATTCTAAGCATGGAAAAGAAATTGCTAGAAGAATTAATTGCGCAAAACAAAGCGTTAATGGAGGCGCTCCAAGCCAAAACCGAAAGTACCGGAAAAAACATTTCGGGCGTTAGTTTCGAAAAATATGATGAAACTTGCGAGGACTTTAGTTCTTTTTTAGAAAGATTCAATGCATTCTTGGATATCCAAAACGTACCGATGGAAAAAAGAGCGAAAACGCTGATTTCTAGTCTCCCAGCTAAATTGTATAACTTATTGAAAAATCTTTTGTCCCCAGACAACCCAAGTGAGCAAAGTTATGAAAAAATAACGTCCACGCTAAAAGACCACTTAAACCCCAAACCTTTAATTATTCCCAGTAGGCATGTTTTCCTCAATCGGAAGCAGCGGGAAGGAGAGGGAGTGAGTGAGTTTTTGGCTGAATTAAGATCGTTAGCAATACCGTGCAAGTACACGACAAATGATCTTAACATGATGCTCAGGGACGTCTTCATTAGCGGCTTAAGAGAACGAGCTATTTTGGATCGCCTTTTTGAAAAAGATGATATCGATCTCGATAAAACCCTTGAGATAGCTTTAGCCATGGAAAAGGCCATGAAATCCACCAAAGAAATGATGGGTAGCTCAACTGAAATTAAAGAATTTAGCGCCGGGAGGAAACCGCAAGTACAAAATCAAAAGCAGAAGTTCACTCAGCATCAGCAGTGTACACGATGCGACGGGACTAACCATAACAGAGATGAATGCAGGTATAAGTCAGCTAAATGCAGCTATTGTAAAAAGGTTGGACACATTGTAAGAGCTTGTTTACGGAAAAAGAATAAACAGCCTGTTAGACAGAAACAAGTCCAGGCGGGGAATCCCACAGAAGGGGAAGAAGGGAAAACAGTACCTTTATATTCCTTTGAAACCCAACCAGAAGTCATTAAAGAGGAAGAACCGAAAAGACCCCCCATCATGGTAGTTGTCAAAATTGAAAACAAGCCAGTACAAATGGAAGTTGACACGGGAGGAACGGTTTCGGTCATGAGCTTAAAGAAATTCCGAGAAATTTCGGCGAAAAAGATTCAAAAAACAGATATAGTCTTTAAAACCTATAAGGGTGAGAAAATAATTCCTCTGGGTTATGTAACCGTAAATGTCATGTACAAGGAAGAAAAACATAACTTAAATCTTTATATAGTCAAAGAAAATTTGGACACTATATTCGGTCGGGAATGGCTGTACAAAATCAATCTGGATTGGAACGCAATTAAAAACGTTCGCGTTACCGAAAATAAGAAGCAAAATCTTTCGAATTTATTAGAAGAATTCAAAGATCTGTTTGATGAATCACCAGGAGAAATAAACAACTACGAATGTGTCCTTGAACTCCGCGCTGATGCATCGCCCGTTTTCTGCCGGCCGAGGCAGATTCCTTTCGCGATGAAAGAAAAAGTGGAGCACGAAATAGATCGCCTCGAGAAGGAGGGAATAATCGAAAAGACGGACATTTCGGATTGGGCAACTCCTATAGTACCAGTGGTGAAATCAAATGGAGCAATCAGATTATGCGCTGATTATTCAGTCACATTGAATAAAAATCTGAAGGTGCAGAAACATCCTCTGCCGCGCATTGAAGAAATCCTATCTTCCTTAAGTGATGGAAAGATATTCTCGAAGATTGATTTTAGTCAAGCGTACTTACAGATGAAGGTACATCCTGACAGCCAGAAATTACTCACCCTCAACACTCAAAAAGGACTCTATGTCTGCAAAAGACTAATGTACGGTGTAAATGCCGCACCCGCTATATGGCAAAAATACATTGACAGTGTGTTCAGGGGTTTGGAAGGTGTGGAAGTCTTCTTTGATGATGCCAGAATTGCTGCTCCAGATGAAGGAAAACACTTTCACATATTAAGAAAATTCCTAGAAAGATGCCGCCAGCATGGGCTGAAACTCAACAGGAAAAAAAGCAAGTTTTTTCAAGAAGAAATTGAATTCTTGGGTTATAAGATAAATGCTCAGGGATTGGCGAAAACCAATGAAAAAGTAGCAGCCATCAAGAATGCCAAAATTCCAGAAAACGTGCAGGAGGTGCAGTCTTTCATGGGTCTGGTTAACTTCTACTCCAGATTTTCAAACGATCTTGCAACCCTGGCATATCCTCTTCACAACTTAACTAAGAAGGATGTTACCTGGAATTGGGACTCTAAATGTCAAAGGGCATTTGACAACATCAAGAAAGAAATTTGTTCTGATAGAATACTGGCGCATTACAACCCCAAGATTCCTTTACTGCTATCCACTGATGCAAGTCCAGTTGGCTTAGGAGCAATCTTGTCTCATAAGTACCCAGACGGCTCAGAGAGACCTATAGCATTTGCTTCACGGACTCTAAGCGCTACGGAGCAAAAGTACTCCCAAATTGACAAAGAGGCCTTGGCCATAGTGTGGGGCGTTCAAAACTTTTATCTCTACCTAAAGGGAAACAACTTCACACTCATTACGGACCACAAACCTCTTGTGGCCATTTTCGGATGCAAGAAAGGGTTACCAGTGCTCTCCGCGACGAGACTACTTCATTATTCGCTGATACTCCAGGGATACCAGTTTGAGATCAAGTATCGAAACACCAAGGATCACGGAAACGTGGATGCTCTGTCGCGGCTTCCTGTCAATTCTGAACATCTACAGCAAGGAAGCGACGTTGATATTTTCCACCTAAATCAAGTCGAAACCCTTCCTGTCGAAGCTGAAGCTTTAGCAAAGGCAACAAGTACGGATGCAGAATTGGGACCTCTACTGCAAGCATTGCGTTCCGGGGAAAGTCTGGAGGGGAAGGAAGCACAGTACAGCCTACAAGACGGATGTATCATGTACGGGCAAAGAGTTCTGGTTCCGAAGAAGTATCAACAAAGGATCCTAGATGAATTACATCATGGACATCTAGGAGTAGTCAAGATGAAGGCGGTAGCAAGGTCTTATGTCTACTGGAAAGGGATAGACAACGACATTGAAGATGCAGCAAGGAACTGCATAGCTTGTGCAAAATACAAGATTGACCCTACCAAAGCAAAAACTCACTACTGGGAATACCCAAGTTCACCGTGGGAAAGGATACACATTGACTTTGCTGGACCTATCTTCAATCACATGTTTTTGGTAATCGTTGATGCCCATTCTAAGTGGTTAGAGGTATACCCCTTAAAAACCAGCACTACTCAGAAAACCATAGAATGTCTTAGAGATTGCTTCGCACGTTTTGGTCTTCCCGTTGTGCTAGTTAGTGACAACGGCGCACAGTTTACATCTCATGAGTTCCAATTGTTTCTGCGGAATAACGGGATAAAACACAAGACGTGCGCTCCATTCAAGCCATCAAGCAATGGACAGGCAGAACGCTACGTATTCTCCCTGAAGCAATCCCTCCGTGCCATGTCGGAGTACGCAGGAAGTATCCAACAGAAGGTCAGCACGTTCCTGATGCAATACAGGAAGTCACCCAACTTGACCACCATGGCTACTCCAGCGATGCTTTTCCTCAAAAGAGAAATAAGAACGCGGATAGACCTGGTGGTTCCAAACTTAAAGAAAAGAGTCGAAGAAAGAATCCGGAAAGGTGAACACCTATTCAAGGATAGAGTCTTCGAGGTTGGTGACCGAGTTGCTGTAAGAGACTACCGTTCTCCAAATGCCAAATGGAAGTTCGGTGAAGTTCTAAGCAAGGATGGAGCCCTCCACTACACTATCAATGTGCAGGGAAACCTACTTCGTCGACATATTGATCAGATTCGAGGGGCAGGAAATCAAGTCACTTGTGACGCGGACCCCTACCCTTACGGAGAAGTGTCTGCAACTGCAGATACCCAATCTTCAGATCCAGGAGCCAGCGTGGAACCTCAGCCTATGGAGACCCCAGCTAATCCTGAACCTGGTGGGGCTACAGCTGATGCCGCAACTTCGGGAGATCCAGTCCCGCCAGAGCCTCCGAAATTAAGAAGATCGAAAAGAACAATTCGACCCCCCGATAGACTTAATTTGTGAAAATTTAAGGGGAGGGAACTGTAGTGTATAAGTTAACTGTAACTGTAGAAGTACTTCAGTTAGTTCTGTTTTGGAGTTCCGAATAACAAAACCGGCAATCGAATGTTAATCTCTTAACTTTGTAAATTATTGTATATAGTACATTAAATGATTAATATCTAACAAGCTGCTTTTCATGACCAATACCTACGAAACTCTCTGCACGAACGTGACAGGAATACAAGTTTCCATCACCGGTTCCTTTTTGTATCTCTAGAGATAGGCATATTTGTTACAATAATACCATATTCTGTGCTTTCTGAACAGAGGTTGAATAGCATTCGAAGTATTATTTGTTCCATGTGTTCTCAAATTTATTTCAAACTTTTTTGTGTGCAGCGAGGCCCCTTAACGGACCACCTGTTTGGAACCACTGGTCTGTATAGAAGAATCAAGGCAAGATAATTTTGGAAAAGACGTACAACTCCGCAGGTGAGGACGTTGTTGAGGTACTCCAGGAAGCTCTCGTCTTTGAGCGCCTGGTCCGTGAAGATGAAGGTGGTACCTTTGTCGTGCACGCCCGTCGAGCGGTACAGGATCTTCAGGTCCTCCAGGAAGTTGGTCGCGCTGTAATTCCTGTGTACGGGAGAATAACATACATCAAGCGGTTTCGACATGATTCGTTAGATAATCGGGACTGCAATGTTAGGGGATATTCATTAATTACGTAAGGGTCCCGAGGGGGAGGGGGGTTGGAAAAATCTCTACATACCCTTACTTGGGGGGTGGGGGGGTCAAACCAATTCTTGCGTAAGATTTTCCTAGTTAATATAAACAAATTCCAATTATTCTAATCAAGAGATAATTTTTATAACTATCTCAAATCGCTAGCAAGAATATCCAAATAATGACGAAGCCTTTCATTAATAAAAACAGGTCATTTATTTACAATCTAGTCAAAATTAAATTAGAGCTATTAAATTATATTTTCTTCTAGATTGTAAATAAATGACCTGTTTTTATTAATGAAAGGCTTCGTCATTATTTGGATATTCTTGCTAGCGATTTGAGATAGTTATAAAACTGGTCCGTCTGAGCCTGAATTAGAATTGGAATCTACACTATGGATTTAGACACTGGTAAGAAGTTAGAAAGATCCAAGTTGAAGCGAAAGACTTTGAAACAAACAGCGACTAAGCTGATGAACAAAATAGAAGACAGTCTAAAGAATGATGATGTTGAAGAATTTGATTTAGAAGAAATGAGAGATTCTCTGCAAGATAAAGCTGATCAAATTTACCAGTTGGACAGCGAAATCGAAGCTTTGCTTGATCTGAAATATCTAGAACAAGAATTGGAGACTAATCAAGAATACCGGGAAAGAATCACAGGTATGAAAACGAAACGTAGAATTTATCTTCGCAATTCTACTGCAAAAGTCAAAGCTAATATTACAGAATTTTCTGCTGTTGAAGATCCGATATCGGAACAACTGGAGAATTTGAGGTCTGTTGAAAGGCAACCAAGGGTAGATCTTCCGAAATTGAAGATAGAACCGTTCGATGGAAATCTGGAACGTTTTAAGGAATTTTGGGCACAATTTGAAAGTTCAATCCATAAGAATGAAACCTTGTCTAAAATAGATAAATACAACTACCTTAAATCTCTATTGACGGGTCAAGCTTTGAAAAGTATACAAGGGTTGTTGGTATCTGAAAGTAATTACGACTTAGCTCTACAACTCTTGTTGTTGTTGTTGTTGTTGTCGTGTGCCACTTGGAATACCCAAGCTCCACGAGGATTCAAGGCAAAGGGGGTGCGGCTCCTGAGAAAGTGAGGCCCATAAATGGCAGGAGTCCGACTTCTGCCTCATGAGATGATAGATGCTGCCACTATCTATCGCCACCTCCACAATTTTGCCATGCGTCTGAAGGGGAGGGAAATAGTCTCCAGACACCTGGACCCGTGGTAAACTGCGCCATGACGGACCACAGGACTTTCGGACCCACAGATTTAACGAGCACGTACTCCGCATATACTCGATGGGTCTTCAGTGGTGTTGGGAATCGAACCCGGGACCCTCCGATCCCAAGGCCGATGCCTTAACCACTAGGCTCCCCACAGCCCTTCTACAACTCTTAAAAGAAAGATTTGGTAGGGAGGACATTTTGATAAGGTCTCACATAAACAACTTATTGAGCTTAAAGGCAGTAAGATGCACATCCAGACTTTTGGAATTAAGAGATCTAAGTGATCAGATTGATATCCAACTACGAGGGTTGGAAAACTTGGGAATGGATTTGGTATCAAATGGAAGTTTACTTTTTCCTATGGTAATGAATCTTATTCCAGATACCATAGCTTTAGAATTTAATAGGAAGTACGAAGGGAAAGATCTGTGGAGTGTATCTCAACTTTTAAAATTTTTGAGAAAGGAAATAGAAATCCGAGAAAGAACATATTACTTTAGATTTAAAAGTGAGAACGAGAAAAACAGTGCGAACGCTCCAGAGAAAACCAACAGAATTACTTCCTCTTGTGCACTGAAATCAAGAAAAAGTTTCGAAACATACAACACTGAAAACAGAGAGAGCCGTTCTAGTGCCTCAACATTTACTACTATTATAGAAGAAAATTGTTGATTTTGTGACAAGAGCGAACACAATTCAAAATCCTGCACGAAAGAGATCACTGAGAAGAAAGAATATCTGAAGTCAAATGGTCGATGCTTTGTTTGTCTTCGAAAGAGTCACATTGCTAGAACTTGCCATTCTAAAATCAGATGTTCTATATGTAAAGGTAGACACAACACTTTGGTTTGTGATTGGAAGAACCAAAATGAAGACAGTTCAACTTCGACTTCTCAAAATACAAGTGTAAATTCGATCAGTGGAAAGGAGAGTTTTGAGAATTACTCAACCTGTCTCAATGTTCTACAGAACCTTGTGCAAGTTAAAGATGAAGTTGAAGTAGGCTATCCAAGAACAAGCTTTATCCTAGAAACTTGCTAGAAGACGGAAATTTTGTTATGATGAAGGAGGCAACAACTGAAAAGTATATTCAAAAGGAATATGAAGAAAAAGAAGATGACGACAAGGGCTCACAGAGCGATTTGTTGGGTGATATATGGAACAGAGATGAAGATACATTTCTGGTAGAAGTTCCAGATGTAGATGAGGACACTGAAACTAAAAGAAGCATTTGGAGAAAAACTGGAAGATGGAATGACCCAATAGGACTGAGGAATCCAATTTCTATCAGAGCCAGGATACTGGAATTACTTCAGGAACTCTGGAAACTCGACATTCATCGGGACGATGTTTCACTTAAAGGGGTTCGAAGGGTTTGGGAAAGATGGAAGGATAAAACAGAAAGATCTTCATGAAGGACGCAACGGAAGAGTTCGCGCTCGTACCGTAAGAACACTGGTGTAGTCTTGATTAGAAGTGCGATACAACACCTCTCTCTCTCCAATGGAACTTTATCAAGGTGAAGGACAATCAACATGTCCTTCCGGGCCAGAGGATGTTGTGAATATAAGTGAGACTCTGAACTATTGTTTCAAATTAATATTTATTTTATTATTAAGTAAAGAACTGAGTGGCAACATTGTTTATTATTCTTTAGAATTCTGATTAATGTAAATTTGAAGAGAAAAAGATATTGGGAAAAATGCAGAGAAACTCACATTGTAAATATCAGTAATTAAATAGTCTGTTTTTATAAGAAAAGTCTTCTTCATCTTGAAATTAATTCTTACTAGTGATTATAGTCTAGATAGTTATAAAAATAATAATATAATAGTAATATGTAGTTGACAGCAAGAATATTACTTATCTGTTGAAAAATAAAAATCTTTGATTTACGTCAAAAGGAGAGTTTTCTAACATTTTATTATTTTGAAAAACATAATGGAATCTTACGTAAGAATAGGGGGAGGGGTTTGAAAAATCTTACGTACCCTTACATGGGGGGAGGGGGGGTCAAAAATTGCCAAAATCATCCTAACGTAATTAATGAATGGCCCCTTAACACATTCACACTTCAATGGATAGCTTGGACTATGGCACTATTAGCTAAAGTTAACTTAGGACATTAATTTACACAATGATAAAACTAATTCTTGAATAGGAAGATCATATTTTGGAAGTTCAACCTAGGTTAATTTGTCCTTATCCTATCAGGAACAAGTCACTGAGCTTCACAATGTGAAGGCATCTAAACTACTGATATACATATAAACTTTATAACTATCTCGTTAGGGAACGTACCCATACTACGTGACCCATTCAGGGGAGGGAGGGGGTTCTTCAAAATACCACGCTCGGTCACAGGGGGAGGGGGGCTTAGGGTTTCGTCACGTAGTCAATTTCTTCTAGTCAATACGACAAAATTAAGCCAAATTAATTATTGAAATTTGCCAAATTAAGACTAATTAAGCCATTAAAATTAGAAAAATTAAGCAAAATAAATTTTTTTAAACTTTCTGTTTGCAAAAAATGATGGCAAACCGTATTTATGAATTAATACGTTAAAACTAGAGGGGGAGAGGGGTCTTGGCATATACTACGGATGGTCACCAAGGGGGGAGGGGGGTCAAAAATGGCAAAAAATGGGTCACGTAGTATGGGTACGTTCCCTTACCTAACTTTCTATAGATGTTTTGGTGTGTGTTATTTATTTTTGCGTAATATAATAGGGATAAGTTTAATTTATCCAAAAAATATAATACTCATCAAAGTTTCAAAGAGGTCTTTATTCTCCAATATATGGTTTTTCAACCATACATTCTTGTCTTTACGACCTTTTCACACGCTCTAATGGTAACTGTTAGGGGAATCACCGCCCTGATATTATAAAACCCACATATTAAATCATTTTTATTATATAAATAACGCAGTTTTCAAAGAAACTTAAGAAAAAAAAATTAAATATTACGGGTTTACAGGATAAAAGGAACTCCAATTCTAGCTTAATTACGCCAAGTTTGGCGACTTTCATGAGCATGGTAGTGCAACAGTACCTTGTGAGGTTTATCTGCTGCGTGTTGTAGTGGGCGATGAAGGCAGCCAGTCTGGTGAGAGACTGTTTACCGGATCCTCCTACGCCAACAAGGAGAGCGTGACCCCCAGGTGACCGGATGATGCGAGAGATCTGCAATCAAAAGTCAAACATCCAATTGAATGAGAGAAATTCAGAGGAATTAGTTTAAAGTTACAAAAGTTGAATTGAGCATAGATGATGGTTTCGTTTTAGACCTGTGTTTCGATCCCAACATGGGGCGCACACCCCACCGGGGTGGCAAAATCCTTTTCTAGAGGGGCAATTCGAAAAACTTATTTTTTTTAATATTTTTGGGGTTTTTTTGTATTTTTGTTTTTTGTCCCATTTTATATTTTTTTAGATATTACGTGACCCCATGGACGGGCGATTTCCCTTTTGGGAATAGTCTACTAATAAATAATTTGGGATATGTATGTGTGCTGTATGTATTTTCATTTGTTTATTCTAACTGTTTTGTGCATTCTGTTCTTGTTAATAAATTTGAATTTGAACTTTCAACCAAACTGCCCCCAGATAGGGTATGTACAATCAGGTTTTATTTAATTTCCAAGAAGGATTTTCAAGAAAAAAGAAAAACATGGGGGTCGTGAAAAATTTAGAAAGACTTTGGTGGGGGCATGGATCAAAAAAGGTTGGGAAACACTATTTTAGACTCTTTCTCGTAACGGTTCACAACCCGAAGAAGTCAGCTAACCATACTTAACCATAAAATATCACCACTCACAAATCACGCTTACACTATGTCACTTACGAACCGTAGTTCATGCACCTTTTTTATGTTTATCAGTGTAGTATTAAATAAGGTGTGTTTTTTAAATTAAGAAAACATATATGTAAAAAGAATGATTAATAATATGTATTTATATTTACTTCTTTGTAAAAATAATTTTTTAACGAGTGTTTCGTAATTTTTTAAGGAACTCATGGTTTTTAAGCTTGCTTGATTTGGAAATAGGTATTAATAATAATTAATAATACCTATTTTCATAACATTTTCCAATTAATAATACCCATTAATGTTAGTAAGTAACCACAAACAAGGAAACAAATTCTTTTAAATTCAATATTTGATTGAGATGGTTATTACGAACAAAATTTTCCTTATTGCTTCACCGGCAGTAAATTTCCATGCATAAATATCTACAAGGCCTTTCCTTAGTTACATCTCTCACTGATGACGAATGAGTTTTCAAACTCGCACACAAATAAGAATCAAAACTAACTAATGACGCCATAAAAACACATGTCACTGTATCCAGTTTTGATTTACAACAACGGGATTTCTTTACGCGCATTCCTGACTCGACAGTTCTGACACAATAACGGGGTCGAAAATCGCTACTGCAGCTTGTTTTTCACGAAAACAACACGTGTTCTGAGGTTCATATCTATCTGAAGGAGTGTTTTATATTTCCAACCAGTTTAAAGAAGTTCGAGATTATTTTTTTGAAAAGAAAAAAATAACGGTGTTACTCTGGTGAGGTGAGAAATAGCGTCCTTGAAAAAGACGATGTCCAAGTGGTTCGTCCGCGCAACCTCGTTGTATAGGCTGAGCAGGAATGTCAGTCTCTCTCGCAAAACGTCCATGGATTTGACCTGGAAGTATAGAAGAAATACGTTATGAACCTCAGATATAAAAAGTAGGAGGAATAATTTTAAAGAGAGGGCATGGGAAGTTAATTTTTGAGTCTACAATGGGTTGTCCAATACTTTATCATACTTTGAGTGTGTGGTGAAAAAAAGGGAATATAAATATCCTCGCAACAGAAAAATATCCCTCTGATATTTTTAATCTCAAATAAATTATTTCAGAATCCCCTTAAACAGTGATACCAAGTAAAATCATATACCCGCAAGGAAAAAGACTAAATTGCAAATATAAAAGAAAATGTTCATTTCAATTTATTTTTTGTTTTCAATTAGACTAATTTACCGGTTCATATATCTTAGGCATTTCAACTTCTGCTTCATCCTCGCCAGTCACTTCAGGTGTGTCCCTAAAAGAATTATTTTTTATCAAAAAAATCTTCACGGGGTTTCATATTACTACATCAAAAATTTTTCTTTCAATCCTTTACTTAAAATTACCTTTTTGTCCATCGTTTTTTTTTTTTTTTTTATTTCCAATGGGCGGGTACTACTGGACATTGTCCTTGACCACTGAACTGCCCTAAGAAGTACCTACTTAGCGTTACCCAGCGAGCACCTGTGGACCAAAGCCACGGAGGTGAGGTACTGTTACCCGCGCCACACACACATTTACTCGCACAACCCCTTTTTACAGGGGGGCCACATTCATTCATCACACAAAGACAGAAACTAACATCCATGCCAAACGGGGATTCGAACCCCAGACGTACGGCTTCACAGTCAGATACGCTAACCATTAGGCCAGCACGTCGGCAATTGTCGACGTGCTGGTTATGCACGTTATGTCCATCGTTATAGAACCAACTTATTCCACTTACCGTAGAAAGTCAACGAAGAAGCAGATGTCATCAGGGTTTTTCCTAGATATATCTTCGCCGAGGTCTTCGGCTACCAATTGAGTCATGGTGTCTTCGAACCAATCGTAGTCCTGTTGTTGAATGAACCTGATTGTGGGGAAAACGTTAATTCGTAACTAGTCGTTCCAACGGTTATCCATAACTATAGTTGAGTGATCAAATTCCTATTTCCTCCATATGATACTAAACCTCCAGAAAAAGTTTTAATTCTTAAAAGTTAAGTTTTAAGTAAAATAAAATAACCATAATTTTTAAATAAAAAAGCTAAAAATCAGCATGACTTTAAATTTTCATTTTACTACAACATATCAAAAGTAATCAATTCACACACAATTTCGGTTTTTCCACAGTTAGGCTAAACAAGTCTAAACTTAACAAATTTTATGAATTTATCTGTACAAACAATGTGTTGCCATTCCCAACACTCTAATGTAGTCAATAAATGGTTGTTTCTTATGCCTTTGTACTATCAAAGATATGAGCTCCATCCGCAAAAGCGTACAGGAGTTAAGGCAAAAGGGAGCAACTCCTGAGAAAGTGAGGTCCGACAGTAGACCAAATGATAGATGTTGGCACCATCTATCAACACTTCTACGATTTTGCCATGGCTCTGAAGGGGAGGGAAATAGTCTCCAGACCCAGGACTTAAGGACTTTTTCTACATACTACCAGATTGCACAAAACAGAATTTCCAACCTTGGCACATTTTCTTGAACCGTGACATTAATAGTATCCAACAATTGGAAATACGGGATTTTGACCAAAGACAAACAAAAATGGCAAGACTACCAACTATACCAGTTCCTTTCTAATCATAAATAGGCTTTTCTGGTTGAACTATGCCCCTTGCACACAAGAGAGTTCAATACTTTAACACTTATATCCAATAGGAAGGTTAGGAAGTAACCAAGTAAATGTTCGGGAAAATCGTCACCTGTCCGAAATGACCCTGCAGCACTCGTGCTTCCAGAGAGAGAGGAGCACCTCCTTGTCGTTGAGAACGGAAGGGAGGGCGGCGGTGATGCCTTGCCAGATGCGCGACAGCTCTCTTAAGTTGAAGATGTAGTGGAACTTGGCAGGGGTAGGCATCATGGACATCTGCAATTAATCCATTTTCATCAAAGCATAGTAGTACTATACTCAAAATGATCATAGTTTTTTTTAAAGTTACAATTTTCTCTAAGGGCCACCAACTATTATATATGTTGCAGGTCCTTTCTTGATCCTAGACGTTTCTAAGCTTTGCAACAAGACAAGCGATACCCCTTACTGCCAATATATAACCATTAATTTTACTAAGCAATGGCTGCAATGTTTTATATATAGGGTGGCTCAAAAGGTTTGGTTTAGTTGTGGTTTTGGGGTGCTAGTACGAGTTAGAGGTGTCTCAAAAAGTTGGGCCAAACTTAACATGCAGATCTTTCCATGCCATGACAAACAAGATTTTCATAGGAACCCATGTCCGCAAAATAAAACTGCGTCCACTTGACAATGTTCGCCAGCGAAGGGGTAACGTTTGCCTCTTTTATTCTACGGAAAACGTCAATTATTATTACATATTCGAAAAGAGCATCCCCGAAAACCCCTGGTGACACCCTGTATAGTCAACTATGATAAAGATGGGGCACGTTCAATTGTACAGTGCTATGGTCAATTTTCGTACTACTTTTTTCTTTAGCCAGAAAATTAGTATGGATTTTTTTACTTTTTAAATATCCATTGGATTATTCTTTAAGTCAATCACAGCTTTTCTTAAATCCATTTATCAGGATTGCAACCTGTGACTGACATTTTAATTTAAGCCGAAGTGCATCCCCACCTCCTTATAATGTCAAAAACATTAGTACTCGAAGAATTCTGCAGTCATTCTTTTTTTTAACTTTATAACTTTATTAGACATTCATTATACAAACAGAAAAGTAAGACATAATGTGATTCGCCAAGGAGAAGAAACTTCCCGTACAGGCGAAAAAGAAATTATATGGACAAATGACATTACAAATTACAACAACACAAACATAAAACTGTAAAAAAAACAATAGCTAAATAATGATGGCAGCAAGCTGGTAAACCATTAACTAAAATATACTTCATTGAAGTGAAAAATATAAATCCAGGTCGTCGATATTAATTATTAACTCAAATAAATTTCTTTTGAACTCTGAATATTTATTAATGGAGGTTAGATTTAGAGGTACACTATTGTGTAATTTTGGTGCGAGGTAAAAGAAATGCTTACAAAAAATTGATTTAGAAAATCTGACCAGTTGTTTTCATATCCTTTTAACAGTGCAACTCTAATTGAATCGTCAGTTTGAAGAAGGGAATAAGTCCAAAAAATGACAAATTGACTTTTTTTGCTCAAAACAATCTCCAAGCTTTGCTCTACGCATGGGTGAAAAGAGGGGGAAAATAACTAACCCCTATAGGGAGATATCGCCCCTTGAAGTTGTGAAATCGATGTCCATTCATTGTATTTTTTAAGTTAATTTGGAATTAAAGTTAACTTGTCTTTCATTTCATATTCTTTGTGCTGTAAACTCAGTTAAAATAACATTTCTCTTAATTTAAATTTTTTTCAAACTTTTTTTATGTAGGAATGTTTGACTCCATTCATATTCACTCACTCCATTGATACTGCTTTAATAACTCAGTTTCACTATGATTTTGAATTTCATTTGTCTTATTCTTTTTATTTCACCTTTTTGTGAAGTAAACTAAGGAGAAATATAATTTAAATGTGATTTTAAAGGTTTTTAAGGATTTTTTTCATCAAAAAAATTTCATAAGGTGGAAGAAGGGAATAAGTCCATCAACTTGTTTTGACTGTAAAATATTTTTGAATGCAATTATATTTGTTTTGATGATTGCTCTCTTTTCAAAACAGGGTTTTGAACTTCCAGTAAAAGTTTGGTGGTTATACAATGAAAATTCCATTACTTATACAGTTTTTTTCGATTTTCTCAAAACTTGATATTTGGACTTATTCCCTTCTTCAAACTGACGATTCAATTATAAACCAATACGTATTAATTATTAGAAGAAACTCCATTTTTAAAATTCACTCTAAAAACACAAACCTTTGTCATCTGCCATAGTTTTCGTGTCAGAGGTACCAACTGTGCTGAGAGGTTGCGGATTTCTTCCGAAAACCCTTGCTCCAGGGAAAAGGCCCCTGTCACGATGCAGCCTAGGATTAACAAATACATTTCAGGTTAATTTAAATCTCAAACAAACCATCAATCAAAAATTTTATATAACTATCTCTAATTAATTTTTATAAATCTTACAATAGCTTTTTTCTTATTTTTTTTTGCATGAGATAACCTAACATCTCATAAATTTTTATCTGTAGAAGGTTAAAAGGAAAATTATAGAGGCTAGCCTGATTCACTGAAAATTCAGACAGCCATCGCGGGGCACATTTTAGTGCACGGGAGGCCATATTTTGGAGACCCCTGAATAACCACATTCTACCCTACCCTATTGTGGAAAAAAACTATTTGATCACAATAGTAAGTTGTACAGAAAACCACATCCCATTTTGTTTATTTTTACTAATTTTTAATTTCTTTCTATATGTTTCCTGTCAGTGTCGTCACGGGGAAGAAGACGCCACACTTTCAGCTACCTAGAACCTTCTTTTTTCATTTACCTTGCCTTTCTGGAATTAAATCTGCCCTAGGCATGCCATTGTCATTCCAGCAGATGAGTGGAGGACTAATCAATGGTCACTACTTTTTCAGTTATAGTCGGCTAGACTAGTACTTGCCCTCCGCTCTCTTGCGTAACCTTCCTATACCGTGCTGATGAGTCCTAACAAGGAGGAAAACGGTCCATGGTTGGAGGCGACGCTTGAGAGTTGTGAGCTTACACTTATTGTCCGCTTAACCAGCGATAATGGTGAAATTCTCCTTTCATTTACCTGATTGCCGGAAAAGACAGCGAGCGAGAATCATCTCTGACTCGCCAATCAGGTAGCTAGAAAGTGTGGAGTCTTCTTACGTTAATCTGTGACGTCACTGACAGGAAACATTGTAATCTAGTATAGGCAGTATAGATTACAAAGGAAAAAGTCTAACAGAGGGTCCAAAACGCTATTTTCAAATGCCATCGTATGATAGAGGTAGCACTGAAAACGTCTATGTTTGATAGAAGGGTACAATTTGGAGATCACTGCTGTGATTAGCTGTGACTTATTTATTCAATCTGTCACTCTCGAAGGAGTTTTAGAGGATTCAACGATTGGTATTCCTTTTCTCCACCTCTCGTGACATGACAAGCAAGGCATGAGTTTGATGCGATCCCATCGCCAAAAGGACCCCTATCTATCACAAGGCACACCCCATGCTTCTTCGATTTCCCTTATCGCCTAAAAACATTTTTATTTTATTTTGATGATGAAGAGTTTTCTAAGGTGGCAGAGGGCACCTGTGATTTTTTTTAGAATTTTCGGATGACGTCTTCCGGTGCCAACTTGGGCCTGAAGGTTTCCCCATGGTATCCTATGAAGCGCGCAACACAGGTTCGCCCCTCATTCCCTTTCTAAGTGCACAACGAATATCTCCACCCTAGTTATGGACCCTATATGAGGCTCTGAGAGGCAGAGTGGACCAACCCCAGCAGTTGTTATTTCGAGAAAAACACTTTACAAAATTTCAGTGATATTTAAACTTTCTTTTTTGAGGTTAGTATTTAATGTATAGTTTTGATCTCCTCGTGATCAATAATTAGAGGATCCTGTTGAAAGTCAGAATCAGAATATACCAAGTGATTTGATCCATTCTGGCATTAAATTTTTGTGCGATTTTAATTACTAGATCAAACGAAAAATTGATGCCATCTTGTGAGAACTAAAAAAATGCATTATTTTCTAACTGAAATCAATAGATGTCTCTACATTCTACTGAAAAATAAAAAAAACCGCTTTTTCATTTTTTGTGGGTTGGTCCACTCTGACTCTCAACGCCTCAATGGTGTAAGGCTATCCAAAAAAAACTTGAATAACAGCCTAAATCTATTTATTATTTTGATTTGGTTTAGTTGTTTTATGGCGCAAGAAACAAACTAGGTCATATTGCGCCATATTTATGATTTGTATTATAGGAGTAAGAAAATGGAGTTTTTCTAGAAAACTCAAAAAATATATAGATTTAGACTCCTTTTCGAGTTTTTCGAATAGTATGTTGTTGTTGTTTTTACATAACCCCGGTGTTTAGCAACTCTAAATCAGGTCCATGAAACCCATCACTCTCAGAAAATCAAATACAAGAATATCATACATCATATATCATATATGGTCCATAACTAGGGTGAAGAAATTCGTAGTTCGATACGAATGAGAATGAGGGGGCGAAAAGCCTCTTTTCGTGTTTACTCGTGTTGCACTCTCCATAGGATAGATAATATGAAAAACCATCAGGGACAAGTTGACGCACCTAAAGACGTCATCCGAAAATTCTGAAAAAAATCACAGGTGCCCTCTGCCACCTTAGACAGCTTTTCCGCACTAAGACATCATACGTTTTTTGATACACCCTAATAAAGAGATAGTTACTACTCACCGAAGACCTTGTCTATGGAGGCGTCGCTGGGCAGCGTGCAGTTGAAGATGGCGAAGTGCCGTTTGAGCCGCTCCGGGATCTCGTTCCTCCCTCCCCCCGGCTGGCACATGGCCGCCAGGTAGTGGATGTCCGACAGCTTCAGGAACTCCCCCGGACGGTCCAGGCAGTAGAAGCCCGACATCTCGATTGTCTGGCGCACGATCTCGTTCGTGATCTGCAGAAGAAGATTCGTTGCATATGCCCCTACTTTATGATATACACACCTTTAACGATGTAATCAATTGCATATTTTTCCTTTGTTGTATCCAGGCCTCTACCTAGTATTCAGAGGAATATCCAAGGGAGGTTATGTATAACAAGAACATACCCAGACAGCATGCAGTAGTGAATCCGGGATTTTTGTCTAAAGGGTGACTTTCTCGCTATTAAAGGATTCAACTTTTTCAAATTTTAAAAGATTTCTCTTAAAGAAGCATCATAAATTCCCTGTTATCACCCTGTTTTCATGAAAAAGGGAAGAAATTCAAATCATTGAAGGAATTTGCACTAAAATGGAAATATCTGTTTAATTCTGGAGGGCTTCATATTCTCTTTTCCTAGATTCGCCCTAAATATCATGTAACCTTACGAGTAACCTTCTATTTTAATTGTCATTGGATTTCCCAAAACAAGGTTGCCGATAAACTGTTCTACAATACATTCAGCGATTCGAGCGATGTGACAAACCCGGAAGTCGTTTGTAAAACGGTTGAAAATTTCGGTACCTACGTATTATACCGTCGACCGTTCAGTGACCGTTAAATTCAGCAGCACAGCAATAGAAAAGTCAATGAGCTTTTATAACTTTTTTGTATTAAGCGGCACGGACGACGAGATAATACATAAGAACTAAAATTTCCTATGGTCGAAATTTTCTTTTCCTCATAGATTTAGAATCTTGCCCTACCATTTGTTCTTAGTGCTATGACCTAGTAGTTACGTCATTATTTATATGGAAAATTATAGGAAGTTTCGACCAGTCGCGTCACTCGATTAGCTCCATTTAAAACCGGCCTATACTCACTTGGTCTTTCCATTTGTTTATAAAAGGCATGTTGATGTCATCTATGATGATGGTCATTTTTTTACCGGCTGCTGGTCCATAAATATTACCGGCTCTCTTTTCAATGTAACTCTCCATCGTTTTCTAAAGAAAAAAGCATTTTTGTTCCGATTTCCAAATCAGTATCTATAATAGTAATCACATATATTATGCAGAAGTTAAGAAGGTTGACATCCATAAGTACCTGAAACTGCTGTGGGGTTGTCGCAGAGGAAAAGTTCAGGCTTTTGCTGACGTGACAGTCTGGATTGAACTTGGCGGTGTAAGCCTTGAGGACAACTGTCTTAGCCGTGCCTGGCTCTCCCAGTAACATTACAGGCTTTGAAAAAAAATTTTAAATGAACTTTATACAACTCTACAGATGCCTCTTCGGAACAGATTCGATGCAGGTCCTCCATGATGAAAAAGGCGATGTTCGCCAAGAACTGGACACCGGTCGAATGTTATAGAGCAGTCGCCAAGTTGGCAAATGGGTTAGCGGTTGCCATGAAGGACCTTTATTAAACCGACTCTGCCTTCTTTCATGCATGCTAGTTCTTTAGCTCATTCAGAGCTTTTCTTAAATTTTAGGTTTGTTGCCTTCAGAGTAAAAAAGTTTTCACAAAGGACTATATTAAATCTTTGAAAACTTTATGAAGATATTAGAGATAAATCAATGATGAAATATTTCTCTCGATTCTTAACTATGGAAAGCTATGGCCTAGTTATTTTTTTACCAGATAATCTTTTATTCATTTTTACGAATAAAACTACACTTAAAGTACATATTATTCAATTTGCACTTCGAAATTACTCTAAAAATATATCAAGCAAACTTACATGCCCTTGTTTAGCAACAGTGTTAATAAGAAAATCTGTTCGAACATTGTCAATATTGGGAACTAAGATGGATATATAATCAATACCACTAGATGGATTATAGACAAAATCTGGAACCACTGTTTTCCAATGTTGCCATTCACCTAAATTAGAAAAAAAATTGAAACAATTCTGTCTGACGTTAAGAAGAACACGAGGTAAGCAAGTACTTAAAGTTTAAAAGTTAGCTATTATTTGGATAGAAAATATTTTTAAAAATACTTCAAGCAGTCTTAATATTAAACGTTTTGCACCAGAAAAACTCTAGACTTTATGATAACTAAAAATAGACTTTATTTTGAAAAAAAAATTGTTGAATAAAATATTGATTATATGTAAAACATTTTTGAATTTTTATCCATTGAAGTGCTTTACAGTTAACAAGTTTTAAGTTAAAATAATGAAGGGAAATAATGAACAAAAATGATGAAGGGAAAATATTTTAATTTCTTTCTGATGGTTTGGTTTTGTAGGTTTTTATGTACAATGTCCTCAATTGGACCATTTTGCGCCAAACAAGGTAGAGCAGACACAACAAATAAAAAGCAGCCAAAAGTGCTCTTGTCGAATATTTGTAATCTTAGGACTGGGGACTAAATTATACTTATAAAGCAAATATTCTCATGTGAAATAAACGTGAGACTTATATTCTTAGGCATATGATATAAATGGCTAAGGATTAGTAAAAATGCATTAAAAAAGTCAAACTTATCTCAGTTGAGCCAGGGAAATCGCATTGTTTAATTTTACACTGAATAACGATAAAATATCATAAAAAATATCATTATACCTTGTTGGTCAACGTTGAAGTCAAAAATACTGTCGTTGGGATCTTCTATGACGGGCAAGTCAAGGTTGTATTCCTTGTTGCTCCTCAAGTAGCTTTCGAACTTCAGCCGATCCGGAGTCTCCAAGAAAGCGCCTATGCTCCACATCAAGCTGAAGACGTATATCTTTTGCAAGAGGGCGGCTAGAGTGCTCAACTCTTTGTCGTCTCTAGACATCAAGCCTTGAAACAACTTGAGCATCTAAAAAGTATAAAATTGAAATTGCTATCTAAATTTTTGATACCGGTCGATTCCTATTTCAGGTGCTTTTATTCGGCGACACGTTTTGTTGCCTAACAAAAATAGTTGATTTTATTGGGCAACTATAAAACATGTCGGCCAATCACGCCTTGATGATTTCTGAAAACAATAGGATTTGGCAAGTAGCGAAAAGTTTGATAGCACATGTGACATATGCAGCGACGAAATTGTCTACATTGAGAACATCTCGTCGCTTAAGGCGCAACATGACATAACTGCATTTTCCCAACTTTACAGGAGACGAAAAAAACTGTTTTCCTATTAATATAAAGCATGTGTGCATAATAGTTTGTAAACCTTTATTTTAAGCTTTTCTGACCGGGGTTTGAGAGGAAATGCTTCGCCGTGACGGCGTCCTTAACAACGTCAATGATAGGCCTGCAATTATGTCATTTTGCCTTACTATTACAGTTATGCTAAAATGAAAAAATTGACGATTGCAGCGAATTTAGAAGCAAAACCGTTTATGCCAGGTAATCCGGTGTCAAAATTTACATAAGGATTGATTTAAAACTCAAAATGTCAGAAATTTCATGTTGCACCTAAAGGGATGATCTATTTGTTTACTAACTTTCGTTGAAGATCCCAATCTGCTTTGATAATAATTAAATTTTTTTAGCGATGATGATGTTATTTTCCTATAGCCAAAAAAAACTGAAAACACTCAAGAAGTTATTTGATTTGTAAATAAGTAAACAGCGTCTTTTGTTTACGATTACGAAAGTATTAATAGTAACAAACCATCTTCACAGCAGGAGGAATCTAATCATTTACTGTAGGAATTCTAGAGAAATTAATAAAGAACATACTTGAGATATAACCATACATTGTAGAATCTTCATCCTGAAAACTAAATTCTCCACCGACCAGGTGAAAATGGCCTCAAAAGAGCGATCGAAAAGTTGGTTGATTCCTCTAACAATAAGCTTTGGTTGTGTGGCGAGCCATGCCTGAAAGTAATAGTTTTAATTAATGTGAGATTAAAACACAGGGTGTTTCAATAATTCGAAGAAAAAAGAGGAATGATAGCAAGCATCCTGCGAATGAAAGATTACCCTTATACATTAGGGACATATACAAGGGTTGCCAATCATATTTAGTAGGATAAAATAAAACCCTTTAATATGTGGATCAAATTTCCAAAAGGCGTGGCTTATATGCACTATTTAAAAGGAAGAACTTTTTTATGTAAAATTCTTTTGGCTATGATGAACAGTAAAGCAATGAAGGATAGTATAGTTGGAAAACTTCAATGAAACTTTGCTGAAAATATTAGGATAAATTAGAAAATATTTCGGTAAATTTAACTAATTTTACTTATCTTTGTAAAATATGTGTTTCTTACGATTTTTCTTTTCAAAACTTTAACCATTTTGCAACGTAAAAGGTAATAATTAATTCGTCTATACTTTTATAGAACTTTATTTCTAAACACAAATGTAAACTTTTGCTACATTTTAAAATTCAAACTTTTGTGTTTTCGCTCCCTCCCTAATAACCACCCTGTACTTAAAAAAACGTGATGAGATTCGAAGTATGTGTTTTATTTTCGGCGCAAGTTTAGAACTGCTGATGCGCCAAGTTTTTAGCGATAAAAATCAATATATAGTAACCCCAACTAATGTTAAATGAATTATGTGGCTTCTAAATGTGGCGCAAAATAGCCAAAACTCGCCAACCATCAGCAGTTCTAAACTTGCGCCGTATTTTCTTTAGTCATTCGTTTTCCCTTTACTTTTAAGTCCTCCGGCAAAATTACAAGTCATTCTATACCCAGTGTTTTATACAGGGTGATTCAGAAATAATCATCAATAATTTGGGGGGAGGTAGAGGGGCCCTAGACAAGCATATTTCGAATAGGGCTGGTGGGGCGCAGCCTTACCGAGCTTGGACCTAATGTTGTGCGAGCGTGTTTCAAAAGGCCGTTTTTAGAAGGCCCGTGTGACGAAACAAAACATAATAAAATGAAAAGCATTATTGCATGAGGTACAGGATATCCGTACTACTTAATTCCTCAATGTGATAGAAATTGGATCATTTTCCAAACCTTGGTGAGAGTTTTTAAACGTGCTATATTAATCTCTTAGTCAAACAATGGAGGTCCCTTAATGGTTTTAGAAAAATGATGATCGGGGAAGGAATTTTCAATGATCAAACAGTTTCAATTATCAATGTTACGATCATTGAAAATTCCCTCCCCGATCATCATTTTTCTAAATACAATTAAGGGAACTCCATTCTTTGACTAAAAGATTAATATTGCACTTTTGAAACACCCTCCACGGTTTAGAAAGCGGTTCAAATTCTATCGAATTCATGGTGTAAGTAGAAGGGGTACTTCTTTACATCATGCAATAGATTTTTTCATTTTATTATGTTTTGTTTCGTCACACGGGCCTTCTAAAAACGGCCTTTTTTGAAACGCGCTCGCACTACATTAGGTCCTAGCTCTTTAACGGTAAAGTTGCGCCCCACCATCCCTATTCAAAATATGCTTGTCTAGGGCCCCTTTACCTTCCCCCAATTATTGATGATTATTTCTGAATCACCCTGTAGATTTTTATCAGTTTCAGCTTATATAAGTTAATAATTCCTCTTTACTTCGTCCCCTTATAACAAACACTATCTCCGTTTGGCAAACTTCAGGAATTCCGATCCTTTTGGCGGCTTACGAACAAACGCTAATCGAAACCACTACCCATAATCAATCCAATAACACTATTTGCTTCAAGTCGTTGGAGAAGCACATTTGATTGGTTTGGATCTTTCCAACTCGATTATGTCAGCGCTTACGAACCAATCAAATGTGCTTCTCCCCGTTTACTATTCCGTTATATTCCCGAATCAGACCAAAAAACAATGTTATTTGTTTCTGAGATGACGAAAGTGTTGAACCTGATGTAGCAACCTGCTTGTAACATCAGACCACCCGAGATTGTTATTGACTACTAAGGAAAATCTCAAGTGACTATAGGACTGAAAGAGTTAACAATGCTCTGCAAACAACCCACCCTTAACAACGCTTCAGATATAGAAGTATTTGATTCATTCTTAAGGTAACAAACAAGTTGAAAAAGGTATACCGTGAGCATGGGCTTCCAGGGCAGGCACGAAGAGCTCATGTAGACCATGCCGTTGCGCGAGACGGTGGCGTGCGACGCGTTGTCCAGGTTGTGCACTTCGAAGAGCACCTTGCAGGCAGGCGACATGGGGATGCGGTCGCCGTTCGCCAGCGTCAGGGTCTTGTTGTCGTCCAGCACAGAGTTCAAATTCTCGATCCAGATGGCGTCCACCGGACCGTCCAGCACGATCCACACGAATTCACCTGGAAAGTGCAGAAAATCGAAAGGAAAAACCTTACAGGGTGTTGTAAAAAGGGAGTTTCTTCTACAGGGTGATTCAGAAATAATCATCAATAATTGGGGGGGGGGGAGGTAGAGGGGCCCTAGACAAGCATACTTCGAATAGGGTTGGTGGGGCGCAGCCTTACCGTTAAAAAGCTAGGACCTAATGTAGTGCGAGCCCTTTTCAAAAGGCAGTTTTTAGAAGACCCGTGTGACGAAACAAAACATAATAAACGAAAAACATTATTGCATGAGGTACATGAGTATTCTTACTACTTAAATCCTCAATGTCATAGAAATTGGACCACTTGCTAAACCGTGGGGTGAGTTTTAAAACGTGCAATATTAATCTCTTAGCCAAACAATGGAGTTCCCTTAAAGGTATTTAGAAAAATGATGATCGGGGAAGAAATTTTCAATGATCAAACAGTTTCAATGATCAATGTTACGATCATTGAAAATTCCTTCCCCGATCAACATTTTGTTAAAAACCATTAAGGAAACTCCATTCTTTGACTAAAATATTAATATTACACTTTTGAAACTCACTCCACAGTTTAGAAAGTGGCTCAAATTCTATCGAATTCATGGTGTGAGTAGTAGGAATACTTCCTTACCTCATGCAATATATTTTTTCATTTTATTGTGTTTTTTTTCGTCACACGGGCCTTCTAAAAACGGCCTTTTGAAACGCGCTCGCACTACATTAGGTCCTAGCTCTTTAACGGTAAGGCTGCGCCCCACCATCCCTATTCGAAATATGCTTGTCTAGGGCCCCTCTACCTCCTCCCATAATATTGATGATTATTTCTGAATCACCCTGTATATTTTACTGCTCGTAACTAGACACATGCAGTTTTATATTTGAGTCCAACCTAACTAGGATCATCGTCTGGGGATCTCTCTGTATTCCGCAGCTGGGGCGAATCCATGTTTGACTTCTGGGCGGGGGCACCAGGACTCTTAAAACATCGCTAGTAGCAGAAACTGCGATGCTTTTTGAAAGTATTGAAGGATAATATATTTTTTCGCTCATAAAGCTACACATTTTAGCTTTTAAAAACTTTAAAATTACGATTTTTTTGTGGGCCATTCTCTTCATGGGTGATTTTATCGAATAAACTTATACCCTTCTGGGGACACGTGCCCTCTTTTAATCCCCCTACATCTGCTGATAGGTCATCCGGAAAGTAATGTCGCATTTGGGAGCGTCTGTATGCGTTAAATTTTTACCACTCTTTCATTATGAAAAAGACAAATGTGAACTGAAACTTTATCTACAGTTAATTTGGCATTGTGGCTTGGTATGAAATGAAATGTGAATGCCATGTGAAAGAAACAGGTTTTCCCCATCACTGTCCTAGAACACTGTTGTTGTTGTTGTTGTGTGCCACTTGGAATACCCAAGCTCCATAAGGATTCAAAGCAAAGGGGAAGCGGCTCCTGAGAAAGTGAGGCCCATAAATGGCAGGAGTCCGACTTCTGCCTCATGATATATGATAGATGCTGCCACTATCTATCACCACCTCCACAATTTTGCCGTGTATCTGAAGGGGAGGGAAATAGTCTCCAGACACCTGGACCCGTGGTAAACTGCACCAAACTGACCACAGGACTTTCGGACACACAGATTTAACGAGCACGTACACAACATATAATCGGTGGGTCTTTAGCGGTGTCAGGAATCGAACCCGGGACCCTCCGATCCCGAAGCCGATGCCTTAACCACTAGGCTCCCCAAGGCCTAGAACACTGTAGGCGACTGGATTTAGGATGCCAGACACACCAACTTTATTTTGTAAAGCTACTATCTCTTTTGTACATGAACTTATAGTGAACTGTATTGTCTGTCTTTCTTCGCTAGGTGGTTGGGAACCGGAAAATCCAAGTTCGAGTAGGGGTGCAAAAAATTTGCGTTGGTAGCTTGGCTACATAAGCCCCTTTTGCTTCGAATGAGAGGGAAGAGAGATGGGGTAGTTACTGGTGAGAAAAAAAACAGTTTGGATCTCTCTCTCTGCCATGTACGTGTACTCATCTTGATATTGGAACCTGCCAACACTCCTGCTTTTAGCCGGAGTTTCTCGCTTTTATTTTGAATCGCCAGTCTCTATTTTTACTGGGAGTTTTAGCAGGCTGTTTTTTTATCCTGCACATGGTATAGGGGTCTAATAGCTCTTTAATGTATCGAAATGGTCCTCCCAAGTTGCATACCTTTCTTGGTCTTGAGCGTCTTCCTCCACAAGGCGGAGAAGATGCCGTCTGTCCAGTCGTCGGTGGTGACGTCCAGCCGCCCAAACATCTGGGGGCAGGTGATGGCCTTGGGGTTCATGCGCATCTCGCGGTGGGGCGTCCCGAGGGCACTCAGGGCGGCCATCAGCACGCGGATACAGCTCGTCTTGCCGCCCCCAGCAGGCCCCAGCGTCATGATGCCGTGCCGCACCAGCTGAGTCTCGTACAGCTGCAATAAACGAACCATTGGCCGTATTCAGCAAGGATAGTTTTGCTAAGGTGTCGGGCACACAAATAAAGGTTTTGAGAGAAATTGATATTTCAGATAGATTTAGAAGTATGATTAAAAGTGAATCAAAATAGGGAAAGCAAAAATCAAAGAGAAATGGGATGTAAAAGTACAAATGCATGATAAATTGCAGAAAGGTGATCATCAAGATCACAATCCCCGTAAGTTTCTACTCCAGGATGAGTGTTCCGTGCATCAACCACCGATCAAGGGGAGTACCTGCACTAGTTTGACTTTCCAGGCGGGGTATGGCACCAGTCCACACTCCTTGACCTGAGCGTCAATGGCGTCCTCCAGCTCCGAGTTGCCCTTCTTGTGGTCCCGGATCCCGGGAAACAGGTCGTTTAGCAGAGACAGGAACAAGGGCTCGTTCTCGTCAATCTGAGGGAGAGAGCAAAAAAACATCTGGAAATTTCACGAATTGCTACTGTCGAACAACCAAAAGCTATTTGGTCACACATGTAAGTCACTTTTCCTGATGTCATGTTTAGGGGACTCTTTGGGTTTCTTTGGCCATTAGGTCAGGTTTACGTGATGCAGCGATGCGACTGGGATGTACCAAGGGGAAAACGGTCGAAAATTCCCTATCGCTTTCCTCTTCATTTTAGAAGGTGGGTTCTTAGCATTATGACGCAGTTGTTACTTCATCATTTGTAGGAGATATATAGGGATGTTTCAAGAAATCACGTCGCAGGAATCTCTTAATGTAAACCCACCGTTATATAGTCGCTATTTTTTATGATTATCGTCATAACTCGCGAAAGAAAAACCAACTCAACAACTGAGTGTTCGGTTGCTTGTGAGCTCTTATTGGTTGTCGCATTCCGACTTAAATAAATGTACTCACGAAATTAAAAAAACTATTTTATATTTTACGAAAACTATGACCAGAAAACGTTGTATGTATAACAAACTAATCTTCATATTTTTAAAATAAAATGCCTGATTTTACTCGAAATTTGGACATCGCGCTGGAACTACTTCATTAGTACAGCGTTGGTAATCCAATATGGAAAATATCTAGAAAATAGACAAAGTATAAATAAAATAGGTATTGTGCAGATTATACTCACCAGTTTAGAGAGATTCATGTCCTTCAGAACTCTCATAACAATAGCACTTTCAGAGTCGGTGCTATTTGAGCGTTTCACTTTTCCAAGAGTTCGCAAGACAGAAAGAATGTTCCGTAATCCGAAATCATAGTGGACCTGTTAGCGTAAAAATACATATTAAGTAATATTTTTAAAAAATTTTCGAGGTGATCAGTTCCTTTAATTACCATGTGCCATATTTATCCTATTGATAATGGATTTTATTTGGGAAGCGGTTTTTGTTTTAAATAGGGTAATAGTTGTTAAATTGTAAATTTTTGACAAAAAAAGAATATTTTGTTAAAAATCTCCAAGATGAGAATAATTTAAAAATTATTGGTGTAAGTTTAAAGTTTGCAAGTAACTTAACAAGTATTTCACCGCGTTTATAGACAAGTTAAACTGTTTAAAGTCATAAATCCCTTGAACACTTCCGATGTATTCCGTAACATTACGCTCTACATCTAAACCGTCGGAAGTGTGCCTGTGAAACATCCTGTCGAAGTAAACGTTGTTCTGGTTCAACTCGTCTATTAGTTTTCTGAATTTCATGTTTAATTATAAATTAAATGTGAGCCAGGCAGTGGCGTAGCTAGTTGACAAAGGTCTAGGGGTGCAAAGGACAAATTCGTCTCCCTTCGAAAAAAAATGACACCTAGAAATTATTGGAATAACCTTGAATTTTAGGATATTCCAATTATTTAACCCTTATTAATTTTGAAAAAATTAAAAAAAATAGTAAGAAAGTCCATAATGCTAACAAAAATGCACAACCACATGCACGCAATGTTTGCGTTCAATGCCAATGTTAGTTCTAATCTCCCTGTTGCATTTTTACGTTGACCTGTCACCTGTCCGTTCTCCAGAACTAACGAGTGCAGTTTTTATTTGGCACAACTTAAAAGAGCCGTAGCTATTCCAAGTTATATTATTTGATTAATAAAATATACATTATAGAAATACATTAAATCAGTTTTTAAATTTGATAACATTTGAGAATTTTAAGAAAAATCAATTTTATAAATAAAAATACTTCTCATTTTTATTACTTTATCATTTATTTATCCTACATTGTCATTATGGATGATTAATTTTATCCACAGATATTTAAAATTTACAGAAAAATCAAGTACGTAATCAACTTAATAGCATTACATGTATGCCAAAATAATTCCAAATCTACAATACATTTCTTTGAAACAAAATTTAAAATCATTCTTACAGCACAATGGAAACGCATGCATAAATGTCTATAACTTATAGGCCTACACCAAATAGTTTTAAAATACATTCGTCGATTTTTATCCCGAAGCCTCCCTCACATGAGGTTCAGTTTGTCCTCTGGGACAACGTCTTTCTTCGGTCGCTTTTTAAACAACTTTCCTTTAGAAAACATTCTACCAAAAGCACGTAACCTCCAGTACCATTGCCTTTTAGGTTTTTCGCACATTTGACCTTTTGCGGTAAATTTGATAGGACCCTCGTCATTTTCCACAATAAGAGCGTCGTTGTTACAAAACGGATTTTCGATGCCATGTTCACATTCACTTTTAGATTTCTTAATGGACTTATTTGGTTTTGAAAACAACTTTATGAATGAATTCGTCCATTTTGTACTGGGGGTTGAAGGCAGGCAATCACCTATTCGACCGTCGAAAACCGCCTGTGAAACTTCACCAGTACAGGTAAAATAGTTAACAGTCGTGAGAATACTTTTTTCAATTGGTCTACTCTTGAGTGGGTCGGGGATTATCGCCATTTCTTCAACAGCTGCATCTCTTTGCTCATGGGATCTATTTTCCTGAAAAAAATTTGAATCGGATTGGACTACTAGGTTTTTTGGAAGTGATGTTGTTCTTTCAGGTGAGTTTTGTTGGAGACCCAGATCTTTTTGTTGTAGTATCGATTCCAAAGATTTGCAGTTTTTTAAGCCCTTCTCACTTTTAATATCGACCTGAGATCTAGCCAAACTCATTCTCGAAAAAGGTTTTCTAATGTGACTGAATAACGATTTGCTGTTTTTTGTCGTACTATCCAGCTCTTGTTTTATTAAGGAATCCAAATCTTCACCCCTGAGTTTTTCAGACTTTGCTTCCGCATCTTGCATGAAGTCATGTTTCAGAGCATTCTTCGCAGACATTCTACCTTTTGGTTCTTTCACAATTAGCTTTTCAATGAATTTGAATAAATTATTTTTGTCCGTCTCTGGAACACATGTTCTGCGATGCTGTTCGTCGAAAGCGGCTAGGACACTCGGGGTTTTGGTCGCATTCAGAACCTTCGGCAGATATTCGTCGTAAGTGTCGTCGGATGGAGTATGACGAGTAATGTACTGCTTTGTGAACACTTGAAGGACTAGAATGCCAAAAGTCCACATTTCCGCAGCGATGCCATCGAAATTAGAGCAGCTCTGTTCGCAGTTGACGATTTCGGGAGGTAGAGCCTTCATATGGAGACCAAACTGTTGGTCCTTGGCTTGCTCAGAATAAACAAGAGTTGAAAAATCCCCGATAACCGCCACGTGGGAATTACGGATTAGAATATTTTCTTCCCGTAAATCTAAATGGCAAAGGTTCCTACCGTACAGATATTCCAAACCTTTTAGAACGTGTAGCATATACTTCCGCTTGTGAACAAAACAAAGCTTGTCATCGTGGAAATCAGGTTGCTTCTCATACAACATGTAGAAAAGATCGCGTCCTTCGTATGGCGTAATGAACGCTACTGCATCATATATAATTTCGTCTGTCCTGATAAGAGTTAGAATGTTGGGATGATTGAGGGTTGGCCAAATTTTTAGCTCGTTAGCCGTAGCCGTTGCAACAACTTTAGCAGCGACTCGCTTTTTGGTCATTTTGTCAGTTACTTCAAACACTAGACCGTATGCACCATAGCCTATGGAAATAATATCACTATACTTATTACTTTCACGGAAAGCGTTTAATACAGATTGAGGAATTGCGTTATCTTGGGCCATTTTCGGTTTTATCACTAAAATGTTTTTATTTGAACTTCTGCAGTTCAATTGTTTTTGTTTTGTAAATTGCTTTTACCAGCATTGCATTTTTTCTTAATTAAATGATATTTTTTATTTAAAATATTTCATTTGAAATGTTTTGCTCGAACTTTTATTTTAAAAAATGCACAGGTTTTAAAAGCTTTCCCGTTGTTGTTTTTTTTCGCAACAAACAGTCTATTTTAAAATGGGGAAAGATGATTTTTTTCTACAAATGAAAAAAATTGCTACACTATCTTTGAAAAAATTTGAATAAGAAAAGTAAAAACTGAGTTAGTGATGTGTTTCACTAGTATACCCAAACAAAGAAAACGTGTCTTAAAACAAACAAGTTCAGAAAACCAAATCTAGACGCAAAACAGGCTTAGGGGTTACATGAGGGTAATTGTCTTTAGGGGGTACATGAGGGTAATTGTCTTTAGGGGGTGAAAGTCCGCACTGATATTTTTGATTCTATCCTATCTTGAAAATCTATCATATTACCGGCATCGATACAGTTGGTACCTTTCACAACCACCAAGTAATTATAAACACGTCAGATGATAAGTGTGTATTGTTTCCAAAACAGTTAGGCAAGTCAGTTTTTATAAAGTCCTTTCAGTATTTTTGTCGCTTTTTCTCAATATTATGGTAGAAAAGTTGTAATTATTCAATCCATCTGTGTTTTTTACCTAAATGGCCTTTGTTTAACTTTCGAATTATATCTGAATACCCATCCCATGTTCACTTTTGTTTTCCAAAGTCATCAGTACCACGTTATTGCTGTTTTGGGGTTACTATCGGCATTTTTTTTCGGTATAAATATCTCCAGTTGAAAAGGTCCGGACATTCACCCCTTCTATGATGTGTATGTCAGAGATTACTCAAAAAAGTTTCTTTTCAGTTCGTATATGGAACAATGCACGATATTTTTGACATTTTTTATAATGAAATATCAAATTATTTTTCCTGCTTTTCTTCATGTTATACTATCATTGAAAAAACTAAGAAAGTCCTTGACGATATCATCGGTTACCCAAGGTAACGAACAAGAAACAGAAGATTCAGGATGGGAATATCAAAATTGAGCTTGTTCTGAATTTGGTGTTCTATGGTCACGAAACGATTCACGGTCACTAATAACTTGAAAACCATATAGATTTTTCTCATGATAAAGAAAAAAAGTTAAAACAAGAAAAAAAGAAGCATTTTCAATGTACTTTTAAGCGCTTACCTGTTTTGAAAGTTGCTCTTCACATAATTTGTAAAGCGTGTAGAACTTCCTCGCAAGTGTAATGTTCTCTAGAAAGCCGCAACTGGCTAATTTGACACGTATGATGATTTGTCGGTCAGGAACCATCATTGCTACGGTTCTAAACTGTATTTTCAAATTTTCAGGAAGCTCTTGTCTACCAGCATATCCGGGATTCTGAAAGCAGAGCGAAGATTTTAAATCTCAATTTGGTATAAATTTTGCATAAAACACATTCATAAACTTTTTGTTTCGGGATGGGGGAAACCATTTCCTATTATAAATTAATACTGATCTCTTACACAAATCTCATAAGATAAAGGAAAACTAAAGTTGCAATTTTGAAGCTTATAAATTTAACACATAACAGTATTTTGATTCCAAATTTCTTTCTTTTCATCCTTTAATAACACTCTTTTTTCTACTAAATCAAACATTTCAAAGTGTAAAGCATACCTGGATACAAGACCCTATACCCAAACTGTCAGTTATAGCAGAATCTTCTCCGATAGGGTTATTTCACAAATTTCGATTCAACCAATCGGAGAACATTCTGCAAACAGATTGAAATTGGGAGGTTAACACCTATTGAAATTAATGATTTTGACTACTGTATATCATCACAGAAGCTTCAAATAAATAGTTTATAATTTTTTTCAGATTTTTTTAAAACGTTAATTAATTTGCAATCCTCATTTAAAAGTTCCAATGGACAAAACCGGGCATGACGTCACAGTTTCGACTAGCTACTGTACAAAAAGCCGCCGATCCCTCAAACTGCTCCAACCAATTGACTGCTCATATCCCACCCTGCTTCCGAACAATGACGTGTTCCGAAACACTGAAGTCATGCTCTGAACTACTGCTTATGTAGTTTTTATTCATTAAAAAATTAACTAATGATCGGATGAAAAAAATTTCTTCACCAATGAATTTGTATCGCGAAATTTGACAGCTTAAGAATATAGTCTAGTTATCTAGTTTAGCTTTTTAACTGCAGTTTTAAAACATTTTGTTCAAATATCCGAAATAACCGTCTACTTCAATCAGCAGTTTATGTGCAGTTATAATTTACAAAATTTCAGTGAGGAATATAATTTGTAATTATATTTTTTAAATATCAATATAATATTGTTGATTTTGCAAGAAATTAACTTTTTAAATTTAATTTAAAATTACTGAGAAACGAGTAAAAAATAACTGGTTTGGTAAAAATATTAGATTAGGAAAATAAGGGGAAAAACATACAGGGTGTTTCAGATAAGTGTTTCATAACTTCTAAGGAAAGGTAGGGTTACATTAAGACGAACAAGAATTGGTATAGTTTATGGGGAAACAAGCGGGGGTAAAGGGGTGAAAATCACGCGCGCGCGGGAGAAAATTAGCAAGAAACTCGCAAAAGAGATACAATTGTTCGATTCCGGCATTTATTACATTCAACCAATTCAAATGGTTCTTGTAAAATCAGATGCAAGTGTTTATTCTAATAAAAAACAGACCAATAAATAAAACAGGCCATAAATTCCAGAAGTAAGTCCTAAGAAACGTACTTTGATGTAAAACTGAAATTTCATATGATAAAGATCAGGAATACGGATTTTTTTCCACTTTTTCAAACTTACGGGCTTGAAAGTTCGGGGGCAGCTTCTATTGTTATTTCACTGATCTTTATCAGTTTTACATCAAAGGACATCTTTTTTAAGGACTTACTTCTGGAAAATTCGAAATTTATTCGTTTCAACCACCATTGTTGGTATTAAGCTTTTTTGATTAAAATGACCCTGCCCTACTTTTCGCCTTAAAATTAGAAAAAATGTCTTATGAGGTACAGTTTATATAATTAATTTATTCTGTCTAAATAAGTCCTAAAAAATATAAATAGCCCCAAAACAACTGAAAAAATAGTGAAAAAAATTCCAGGTTAAAATTTTAATTCCTACACCAAAATTAAAAAAACGTCCCTAAAAAGGGACGTCAGGCACGAATGCCCCCGTGTTTTTTCCCTATAGTAAATGCATGGTAGAAAACTGTTTTAAAGCCTCAAAAACATCTTCTACCTTTTTAAGTGCAGCAAAAGTGATCGGAACCATACTGTAACATGAATATGAACAAAAAATATTAATTATTTTTCCAATTAATTGTAAAATTAACCTTAATTAACGTAATTTGAGCAATTTTTATGCTCTAAAACACGCGTTTTTTCCTCCCAAATCTATAATAATTGCAAATTAATTAAGATTTTTAATTGAAAAGGGCATTCTTTGTTTATATGTTACCTAATATTAAGTAATAATTACTTTTACACACCTCAAATCCATCAGAATATCTCAATTTGTGAAGTTTAAGTCTTTCAAATGCCCACACTTTTTTCATTTTATTTAATTTTATCGTGCGGAACACAAATTTCTCCCCAAAATTAAAGCATTAGTGGGATGTGCATTAGCAAGCCAGATGATAGATTGATCTGCAGTATAGAACACTATGATTAGCGACATCTAAGTAGAAAAAAAGCCGAAAATTTATCACAAAAGCGACTTTTTTGGCAATTTTAATAACAAAAAGTCATTATAACTAATAATTATTAAACTTTTAATTAAAATTTAACCGGAATATATATGCAGAAGTAATAAATATAGTAAAATAATTTTTTATACCTTTTAATATTAATATACATATAATTATTAATTACATATTAATTATTTCCTTATAATTTAAGACTTTTTATTCCATTAATTTAGCAGAAATAACAGCATTTTCTAAAAAAGATAAACAAAAATAATAAATTTATTAGCTAAAATTAAAGTAGTTTTATAAAGTATCAGTTATTTAATTCATTTCATAAGAATCGAACACGTTTTTATGAAAAAAAATAAGGAAATGCTAGCATTTCACTATGGGGAAAACCACGGGGGCATTCGTGCCTGACTTCCCTTTTTAGAGACGCTTTTCGAGGGTCCAAAATAAGGTCAAGATAAAATATTTTGGAAGAATAAAAAAAACCCAACTGATTTAATGTATAAACAGTAATATATATCGGCATTAAATTTTTTTTAAAAATAACAACTAGGATTTTTAAGCTTTTTCTTTTAAAAATTTAAAAAAGCACTTTTCTGAAAAATTCTATCTTCCAACTTTAAAAAAAGTGAAATTTTTTAAAAATTATGCTTTCTTCTTGTGTTCTTTATGTTCTATAAAGATCAGAGATACATCAGTGCAAATTTTGATTCAAAGGAACAATTTTTGTAGAAATAGGAGGATTTTTAAAAAAACGTCCCTAAATAGGGACGTCAGGCAGTAATGGGTTAAGCCTCTATAAGGTACCCCTTAGAACTTGCTTAGGTGGTTGAAACTTCATACACTATCTATTGGGACCCAAAGGAATATGAATAAACTTTGAGAGTAAAGTTTTCATTTTTTCAGACATCTTTATATCACCATATTGTATGAAAATAGATGAATAGAAAATAGAGCAAAAGTCTTAAAAACGTAATTTTGGTATCTTTGTCTTAAAAACTAGAGCTGTTGTGTAAAAATTAGGGCTCGACCGATGGCATTTTTTTGGCCGATGGGCCGATGCCGATTGTTTGAAAATTTCCATCGGCAGGCCGATGGCCGATGGTAATTTTTTGGCCGATTGCCGATGCCGATGGCCGATGCTTAAGGCCGATGGTAAAAAATGCAAACCATTCGGAATTATTTTTATAGAAAAGCATTAAAAGCTATCTTAGAGCCAGAAATGAAAATACATGTTTGCTACTGACATTGCCGTATCCAAGAGGGGGAGATAGAAGTTCAAAACCCCCCACCCCCCAAAAAGTTTTTTTGCATTGATTTGTGTAAAAAATTTTTTTACCTTGAAAATTTTTTAACTCATAAGGAGCAATCCTCTTCAGTTGGGGGATCAAAGGGCCTTCAATAAGTTAAACACTACTTTTGAGGGATAAACCCCCTACAAAATTTTGACGTCTGTTTCACATTTTTCTTTTCTTGAAAATTCTGCCAATTATAAAGGTTTGATTTGGGGGATCCCCAAAAATGTTTCAAAATGAGATAAACCCTAGCTTAGAACAAGAAAATTTAAATACTATTTTAGTTCAAAACATCTAGCTCCCTTCAAAATTCTGACGTTTATTTATTATTTGTTAACCTAGAAGATTTCTGGGTTTACAAGGAGCTGTTCTCCTTGGATGTTAGAATATTAAAAAAACATAAATAAATTACCCTCTAAAGAGATAAGATTATAATTACAATACAATACTTCCCCAGATTAAAATTAAGGGACGGGAAATGTGCTCTCAGAAAAAATTCTCAGAATCTTAAAGGGAAAAAATATTATAAAATTGTTGTCAAAACTTCGGGGGAAGGTAAGACCACTAACCTTATCTTGGATACTGTTTTGGTGCCTAGGGAGATTGGAATTTTGTGGGGTATGGGATACATTTAGTTCATTTTTATAGACAAAAAAGGAAATTTTCTGGATTTCGAGGGGTGCATATCCCCAAATCCGCCCCTCTGGCTACGCCCCTGAAGAGCTGGCATTATTTAATAAGCTTGATAAAAATGTCCGGTTCATTCATTATAAGGACTAAAATTGTGGAAATCAATAGGATTGCTTTTGGCCTAAAAGGCATGTCTACCTGGAAAATGTCCACTTTTCCACAGACAGCAGTGCAGGGGCGTCATTTCAGTTTTGGGTTCTGACGGGTAAGATTTTTTAAGTGAAAATAGGGCACGCCGTCACCATTTTTTATGGGGGGATGTTGACTAAACGTCAATTTTAAGATATCCCCTAACGAGAATAATTATAGGTTATATTTTAGATCACTTAGTATTTGAATAATATTAAATTATATTGTTAATATTTAAGAACGTGAGCTCCAGATAAAAAAGGGGCGACTGGATTGTACCCCCTTAAAGTTTTTTAAAATTTGCCTTCTGAAGCTTATTTTGAGTCCCTTTGGTTACATCTTAAAATTAAAAGAAGTTCCCTGTAAACCACAAAATTTCATAAGGTAACCCGTCATAGTTTCAAGCGGGTGTAGATCCTTCCCCAATAACATTTTTGAAGATTTTGATGAAGAAGTGTTTTATTTCTTAGTGATTTTTCCTTTTAAAACTCTTTAGGGGACATCCAAAGGGAAAAGCTTCTTATAAGCGACAGAATTTTCAAAAGAAAACACTGTATTCCGACGAAATTTTTACAGAGGGGTTTATGGGTTCTCCCCCCCCCCAAAATTTTTTGAAATTTTCCTTCTTAAAAAAGGTTTCTGCTCATTTTGAGTTGAATTTCTAAGGGGAAAAATCTTTCAAAACGTCAAAGTTTTAAAGGGGCTAGGGATCCTCCTCCAGAAAATGTATTGAAAATTTCCCTCAAAACTAGTGTTTTATCTCCGTTTAAAACACTTTGGGAACACCCAAATGGAACCGCTTCTGGTAAGTGGCAGAATTAGCAAGGAGAAAACACTGTGAATCAGGCGTTAAAAGCTTCAGAAGGTGTAGTTTGGGGGTTCACCTCCCGAAATTTTTTTGACCCTCAAAAGTAGTGTTTTAACTCATTGAGACTTTTTTGGGTTATACCTAACGTGACCAGACGTCCCGTTTTGAACGGGACTGTCCCTTTTTAGAGTTACGAGTCCCGGTGTCCCCGAAATGAACTCTGGGACGCAAAATTGTCCCGTTTTCTGAAACCGCGCAAAAATTTGAGTAAACCAATGGATTAATCGAAATTTTCCACGAAAACTCGTTGGGTGGGGAAGTAATTTAAACACTTTCAAGCCAACAATCTTCAGCATGAAGACTTTTCTATTTCAATTGAATATATATTTATGTTTGCCTGCTTATTTATTTAGAGTATTTTCTATTATGAACAAATTGTGGCCATCTGGGAAGACTCATTAACAAATTTCAGTTCTAAAGGCGAAGTTGATAATTAAGGTGAATATAAAAAACGTGCCAAGAGTTTCATTCTTACTTAAAATCATCACCAGTTATATTAAAGCAAATTTGTTCCTCTGATAAATATGAATATAACTAAACGTTTCAGGTATATATATTTGTACCTGACTACGTTCGGGGGGCTTTTTCCTCCCTTTTTCTCACACATCAAATTTTTCTCTATAAAACAGTTAAATGAACTTAAAAACACATTGTAAACCAAAAAATTTGCAAATATAAAATTATTTTTTCATTTTAAATCCCAAAAACTGTCATTTTTTCGTCAAAAAACAGTATGTACGAAGAATGCTCTAATTTTCAAAATATTCTAAATATTTAACATAAAAATGTGTATTTATAATCTTCATAATATATGTTAGTGGATGAAGCAGGATTAAAGTTGAATTCTTTTTTACCTAAAGATTGAAATGATTACTTAAATACTAAATGCAACTTCGAAATTTTTCACAACAATGATAAAATGGAAAAGGTCTTCCAAAATTTTTTCTATTGAAGTAAAACATAAAAACCTGCTTCAGCCACTACTAAAAATCTATAGGAACAATCATACCAATTTTCATGAAAATATATTAATTACTAGCTGTTATACCCGGCCTTGCACGGGTGGGGTGTATAAATTTATTTTTTAAAATATTTCTTAAAATACATTAATAATTTTGTAAATTAGCAATATTACAAATCATCCCGGTATCCCAGGAACCTCTTTCCTATCCCAGTGTTCCCGGTATCCCAGGCGCTTCTTTCCTATCCCAGTGTTCCCGGTAATCTTATCCCGGTGGTCACGGTAATTTTTCAAATCCTGGCGTTCCCGGTAATTTTCCTACCTCAGTGTTTACGGTAATTTTTATATTCCGGTATTCTGGGTGTCTTTATGGTAAATTTCCTGTCTGAGTGTTCTCGGTAATTTTCATAACCCGGTAATTTTTCCACCCCGATGTTCCTGATAATGTTTAATATCTTGGTGCCTTTATAAAATAAAAAATTTGAAACCATAGTAAAAAGTCTAGTAAATTAGTATGTCTAGTGAACAAATTAAGAAATTTAAAACCCACTGAGCTATATAACCACAGTATTAAAACCAGTGTTTAAAACTAAAATAAAAGATCTAGTAAATGAAAAAGTCTAGTGATCTGTGTCTCATTTGAAACAATGTTTTATTTTTAACTCGTTGTATGACTGGTAAAACAGGTTTTCAAACACGGAAAAATAAGTGAAAAAAAGCAGGAAAAACGGGAAAAAAAGAATGAAGGACTGATTTTCTCTTTATAAATTATAGCCCATGTCCTATTCTGATGTATAAGCTACATTATGGTAAAATTTCATTAAAATCCATTCAGTAGTTTTTGCGTGAAAGAGTAACAAACATCCAGACAAACATTCACAATTATAATAGTAGTAGGATATTTGAAGTAATCATTGTTACGGTGAGTCAATTTGTTCAAAAACAACATTTAGAGAAAAACGCATTTAAAGTTGGAAAAGCTGGCAAAAAGCCTTTTTCAAATCCAAATATCTCAGCTTCTAGATTGTCTAGAGACAAACAAAAGACTGTTTTAGAAAGGGGAATGTCTAAATTTTTAGATTACCACATAAATTTTTTTTCGAAATTTTGGTCGAAAATCGGTTTTAAACGTAGTCAGGTACCTTGCTGACTTTTTCTGAATAAATAACTTTTTAGAAGTGTTTTTTATTGACTGCCTGTTAATTAATCTAAATAAACCAATGTCCCGTTTTGAGTCAAAAAATAAATGGTCACATTAGTTATACCCGATGCTCTTTCTCGATCTTAAAAAATTGGGTCTTGTAACAATTTTTCACATAAAAATAGTAGCCTTGATGGGGGCAATCACCCCCCTGTTCCCCCTAAATGACGCCAATGTGGGCGGATGTTCAACTTAGAACTACATTAGTAGCAAGATGGAGCAGAATCACGCTTGTTTTCGTCTTTTCGCCAATTGATTGATGTTATTCTGTTTTCTGGGAAAACATCGGCCAAACATCGGCTTTTAGATGTTTTTTTGGGCCGATGGGCCGATTTTTTCGCAAGTCAACATCGGCCACCGATGTCTAGGCCGATGGCTATTTTTTCAAACAATCGGCGCCGATGCATCGGCTAAACCGATGCATCGGTCGAGCCCTAGTAAAAATGGATGCCTTATTCTGTATCAGGAAGTCAAATATATACAAAACACCTCTAACGTCCGCGGCACCAAAATGTGTGGACCAGTGTAATTATACTATCCTCTATGAACGATTAACTCGGATGTATTCCCGCATACACCAATTTTAAAAGCTACCACCAGGGGGCAAGCTTCAGGACTTCAGGATTGTGTCGTAAAAGCGGTGAAAACAACAAGGAAACGAAATTTCGAAAGAAGCAAATAACGTTTAAAATAAGGCACTATTTGGACGGCCTTTTTTCAACTAAACTCTACTCTAATTTCCACGGCCCGGCGTTCCATTGGTTCTATCACTAAGCGCCAAGACTGCTACGTAACCACGAGACCTACAGCGCATGCGCCACGGGCCGTCCAAATAGGCACTCCGTTAAAGGCATCATTGTTTGGAATTTTTCTCTCTTGAAAACACTAAATTTAAAACGAAATAAACTTCATCAGTTTACATCTGTGATAAAGGCACCGCATGTATTATTTCACTCTTCAATCGACGATTTGGCAGCAGCCGTCTCGACCGGCAGCGCCTTCTGTCGGATAGCATAGTTTGTTTTGATTCAATTTCACCCACGTCGTATTTTTCTGGGTTTGCTGCGTACCGCTACCTGACTCCAACGATAAGCCCGGATTACCTTTTCTACTACCTTATTATTACCGAGGGAAATGAGGATAAAGAATTTCACAACATCGTTTCGATAACCATTATCCGAAACATCTGTGTCGTCATTCATTTGGAAGCGGTCGCTTTTTCTTTCGATCAATACTGTCCGACTTCGCATGACACGATTTTCTGCCGCTCCTCGCCTACTCTACAGAATGTTTTCTTCTAAAACCATCATCAAGGATTACTCTCACGTCCTGCCCTGTTGGGTCGAGGGCACGGTGGTCAAGGGGTTCGGCCGGGGCAGTAAAGAACTGGGCATCCCCACAGCGAACTTCGACCACGAGGTGATCGAAAAACTTCCCAAGGACTTTGACTGTGGAATCTACTACGGAATGGCCAGTGTAAACAGCGGGACTGTACACAAAGCTGTGTTGAGCATCGGTTGGAATCCGTACTACCAAAACGATAAGAAGTCTTTGGAGACCCACATTCTACACAAATTTGAAGGTGACTTTTACGGGGCCCATTTGAAGCTGGTCATCTTGGGGCATATTCGCCCTGAGAGAGATTTTTTGTCCCTGGAGGACCTCATTACCGAGATCAAAAATGACATTCGAATCGCCGAGGAAAAACTGAACGGTAATGAGTTCCAAAATTTCAAAACGCATCAGTTTTTTGTGACCCAAGATCAAGGTATTGTTACATAACCATCTGCCTAGTGTTAGTTGCTGCTTGTGGTAAGATATAATGAGAGTATTAAAATGAGTTGAATGTTATTTTATACTGTTTTCAGAGTTTATATAGGGTATTATATTTTTGGTATTGTTGGTGTTTCTTTAAATTTGTACTTAACATCTGGAATATTGCATCATTTTATTTAGTTCATTTTGAAGATGTGTATTTGTAGAAACAAAATTAATCTAACCCAATTTATTTTTAATAATTAGTATTAATAAATTAAAGTATCCCAATTTTTTGAAAATTATTGGTTAAATCTAATATTTTTAAATTATAATGTATAGTTTACTTAATCATGAAAATTTTATCATTGATTTTATTTATTCAGAATAAATATACAAAATTCAATCAAAGAAGACTTGTGTCAGTAAATTAATAATTTCATAAAAGCGCTAACCTTGAGAAAAATAGCACCTTTGTGTCTAAAAGAGTAGAACGTATAAGAAACAAATAAAACTCATGAAACAACCTGACAGCTGTTTTGGTGGCTGAAATGGCCACCTTCGTCAGGTTAAAAAATCCTAATAATTTTAAACCTCTGATGAAGGTGGTTGTTTCAGCCTCCAAAACAGCTGTCAAAGTTGTGTTATAGAGTTTTATTTTTGTCCTTTACGTTCTTTACTCTTTTTAATTCTGTTCTACTCTACTACTAATCAAGAAAAAATTAAACATTATAATGAAAACAGATGATCAAAACACATAGGACCAAACATTTCATTATTTTAATCACTACTATTTTTTAATCTCGATACTTACCGTTTTTGTAGGTCAAGGTTACTCAATGTAGGTTTGTTACTTAAAAATGCATTTTACTGACCCTATTTCTAGTTTTATTAATCATAATAGTAAAAAAAAGAGGAATCTTAACTTACTTTTAGTATTATTATGATATAAAGAAGAAATGCCTAAGTATTTACTTTGTTCCTTCATTTTTCACAACCATGCACTCTATTGTGTAGAATAAAAGAGCCTTTACTCTTACATGAATGCCTCAAATAGTATATATAATAAACAGCAATTGATGTTGCTATGTAATGTTGGACCTTACAAAATAAAATGTTAGTTTGAAATCAAATTTTGCTTACAGAAATCAATTTATTTCAGTCTTTCATTTATGGAGAGTTTTAAAAGGTAAAGGTTGATGAGCATAAATATTTCAGGATACTGCCATATTATACCATGCCTTTGAAAACAAAAATTCATTTACATTGTCAACCGTGGCACTAAATCTGAAAACATTATCAAAGCACAGGCATTTCTATAGCTGTGCAGTTAAATTTGATGGTCTCTGAACAGTCAATGGGATAAGGGGCCATTCATTAATTACGTAAGGGTCCCGAGGGGGAGGGGGGGTTAGAAAAATCTCTACATACCCTTACTTGGGGGGGGGGTCAAACCAATTCTTACGTAAGATTTTCCTAGTTAATATAAACAAATTCCAATTATTCTAATCATATATTACTATTATATTATTATCTCTTGATTAGAATAATTGTAGTTGACAGCAAGAATATTACTATCTGTTGAAAAATAAAAATCTTTGATTTTCGTCAAACGGAGAGTTTTCTAACATTTTATTATTTTGAAAAACATAATTGAATCTTACGTAAGAATAGGTGGGGAGGGGTTTGAAAAATCTTACGTACCCTTACATGGGGGGAGGGGGGGGTCAAAAATTGCCAAAATCATCCTTACGTAATTAATGAATGGCCCCTAATACGTAAGCAGTGTTAATTTTAACCTCTCTGGGAGCGTATTTCACGCATTGAAAATAGGAAATACGCTTTTAAAAACTAGCCAGGCGTATTTTCACGCTATGAATTTTTAACAAACGTTTTGCTTAAAAAATGCATGGCACCCCACCGAAATAAAAAAATTCTACTCCAATTTGTAATATTAAATAAACATTTCATTCATAATGTTTAATATAAAATAAATTATTTTATTTACAATGCTTAATATTTTCTACTTAGATTAACAGATGCTATACTTGTTAAAAACCAAAATAGCATCCACATTTTTTTCCATTTCAGTTTGTCCATTAAAAAAACGTTTTTATGAAAAATTTGTCTCCACATATAGTTTATGCTATTTACGTATTTCACTCCTCATAAATGAATTTCACGCCTCCTTAAAAAGTCAAGGAGTATTTTTACTCCTCCAAAAAATTCCTACGAATAACACTGTACGTAAGTATACCTAATGTGGTTATTCTTAAATTGAATTTAAAGGTCCTCATCTTTGTATTTCTGAACAAAAGTTGATGGTACAGTTCCTCTTAAATTTTTTTATTTATAACATGACATAAGCAAATATTTAACTATCTGCTATGTTGTAAAATTTTTTTTAAATGCTGGTTATTTTAAATTTAGTTCATTTTTTAAACTTTAAACCTACTGTTGAATCATTTGTTTAGGGGACATCCTACATCCATAAATTACGTGAGGTGTTTTTTCCGAAATCTGGACCCCCCCTTGGTGAGATTTTTCTTGACCCCCTCCCCCCCCCACGGGAGATTTACCTACAACTTTAAAAAATTATTTTTATCCTATTCCAGTGGCGGATCCAGGATTTGGTTTTGGAGGGGGCTAAGAATTTTCGTAATCCAATTGAATCTTCTTGTTAATGTTTATACGGAAAAGGAGTGAAATATCCTGCTCCAACTTCCAAAAGGGGGGTTTGGGGGTCCTCCCCCAGAAAATTTTTGGAAATTTAAGTCAAAACCCCCAATTTTTCAACTCCTTTTGGTACGCTTCACCTGAATTTCGGATATAGATTTTTTGAGTTTTCACACAAACTTAGTAAAATGTAGTTGTAATAACAGAGTTACAAAAGTGCCAATGGGATCTGGGGCTTTCCCCCAGAAAATTTTTTAAAATTTTATCTTAAAATAACAAGGTTTTAACTCATTTTGGTACATAAAATGTCATATTATATAGAGTAAAACTTTTCATTTTGGGGGGGGCTTGAGCCCCCTAGCCCCCCCCTGGATCCGCTAGTGTCCTATTCGTTTGCATTTTGTGCTTCATAGCACCTAATTTAGTAATAATTAAGTTAAAGAAGTTGACGTGAGATTTTAATCGACCCCCCTCCCCCCTTGGTGAGATTTTTCCAAACCCCTCCCCCCCTTTTTAACCTCACGTAATTTATGGATGTCCCCTTATCTCTAACTTAACCTACTTTACCATTGATTCGTTTTGATAGTTCTGTTGGTTGAGCTTTTGGCAGATCCAAATATGTCACCCTACTTTAATGTTAAAAATCTTCCCAAAAAATCTTGGTTTATATGTGGAAATATATGGTTCATTATTAAAATTGGATTTTGCTTTTGATCACTTTGTCAGACTCATGCTAACTTCATTTTACCAATGGACCTTTATTAGTGCAAGCATTATTAAACTGGCATGGTATATTTGTATCAGCCTATTGTCTGCTCCTCTGAATCTTCAGGGACTAATACAGGCCAATTTTGGTACCGTTTATCTGTACCTTTACAAAAAATGTACGAACTAAAACGGCACCCTTCACAAAAACTATTTTGAAATTATAAGTGAATTGTTTATAGTTAATGGAGTATTTAAATGGCTATAAAACGGAAGAAACAAAGTATTTTAATGCAGCTTACATTAATTTTTAGTTTTCATTGCAAAATTATTCTAAAAATTTCACATTAATAAACACACAAAGACATTATAATTTTTCACAAAAATTGGAAGGATGTGTATTTTTTTCTCACAAAAATGGGGATTAAGTTTAAAACCCTGGATTGGTCCCTGATCTTAAAATGTTAAAAACTCCTAAACTGGTGCTAGCTATAGCTATGCTTCTTGATTTAGCAGTCGCTGATTAGTCCACAGGCTAAATACCCTGGTTTCAGAGATAATTTTAATGCCTTTAAGAGTGTATTTCATGCATTGAAAATCAGAAAACGCTTAAAAAAACTTTCCAGGAGTATTGTCACACACCTACTTTTATATTTTCTACTAATTGTTTGGATTGTTTTTTTATTTTTATTAATTTTTTCTAATTTGTTTAACATTTTCTACAAATACTTAACATATTCTTTAATTGTTAAAAACCCATACTCATTTTTTTCTATTTCATTTTTTGTCCATTAAAAAAAGTAAGTATTTTTATAGAAAATTTGTATTTAAATCAGTTGGTTTTGCTATTCTTGGGGGATATTCATAATCTTCGGCATCTAAACAGCTCGGTGTTATGTAATGGGACAGATAACGGAATTGGGGACCCTTTTCTTGCAGTTGAGACTTTTACTTTATCTCTTCTATCCAAATAATTCCTTTCAGCTTTGTAGTATTTTGTGGTTATATATTTTAAGTATTTTAATATAATGTTATGTATTTTCTTAGAAAGAGTAATCACATCAATAGAGAATTTAAGATCCCAAAAACTTTTCAAAACAGAAGTGCTTAATCTAGACTAAATTATTTACTCGGGTCATTCCCAAAAAAACCGTACATTTGATGTTTAAAACTTTTAAAAATAAATTTCGAATTATTTCGAAATTTTTTTGCCTGAATATCCGTTAAGATTCTAAGCTTTTAAGTTATAAAAAATTTAAGTTGGTTAAAATAATAATTTTATTTATTTTGAAAGGTTTTGATCAGAGAAGTGAAAGGTTTTTTCCACTCTGTTACATGAATAGAACTTGATTTTTTTAATGATAATAAAAGTAATAAAGATTGTAATTACCTTAATATATTTGAATATGCTGTGCTTTGTTAGTACTCTTTCGCTTTATTTTATTTTTTAAATTTTGAAACTGTTTTGTGAAAGATTATTGCCAAAATTTTAAAAAATGTGAAATGTACCTGGATAAAAGTTTTTTCTATGGCTTATATTCTTATTGGAAAAATATTATTATTTCTGTAATAGCTAGTGTTGTTCCAAATTGTAGGGGACACTTTTAATAAAATTTTTTGAATTATTTTACACTGGAATGGTAAAAAAAGTGTGATGTAACAGAGTGGAAATTTTTGTAACAGAGTGGAAAATCTTACATTCTTGGGAGAAAAATACCATGATTTTCTAGCAAAAATTAATTCAATCATTTTACTTGCAATCTAAATTTTATTAGTAACACCAGAAGATATGATTTCAGAAAAATATGATATGATAAAGAAGATATGATTTTGAAAACTTATGATTTCAGAATAACATTAATATTTTTGGAAAATAATGTATGGCGCCATTCTTCAATTCAAATTTTGGATGAGGGATATATTTTACAATAGTTCTAAAATCTATGTAATGTGAAAATAAGAAAAGCCTTTTTTATCAGCTTTAAATATTTTTCAATATCTACTTTTTAAGCTCATTACTTTTACTTTTTTGTCAACCCCCATGTCCCATGTCTTCTGACACCCCCTGAAAACTACTCATATTTGTAGGTTGAACTGCGAATAGCTGTACTTTCAAACGTTCTGCTTATTCGCTTCATCTAAGTTAACATTTAATCTTCAACGTTCTCGATAACGACGCTGCCCTTTAGCGTTAGTTTCTTTCCTCATTTTCTTTAAAAAATATCATATTTGAATTTTATAATTACCAAATGTATCCGAATATGTATTAGAATCAAAGCTAAGAAATATGTAGACGTAAGGTTATAAATTCTAAGAGAATTATCATCACTTGTTCTTTGTCCACTCTGTTATATTGTTTATGTAACAGAGTGGAACGTAACAGAGTGGAAAATTCAGCCTTAAATTAGAATTGTGGCTTTTAATTTCAACTGAATGAAAAAAATAAAGCATTAGTTAAAAATTATTTGTAATGTTAATCCTAACTGTAATTTGTTTTATAAAAAGTACCCAATAGATTTTTATAAAAAGGTGTAACAGAGTGGAAGAGGTTAAAGCAATCATAGAAAGAAATTAAATCTAACCTTCTTTTTGAAATTCCAATCCATTATGGCTCACGGGCAATGATTATTTATTCCTTCATAGAGTTAAATACTGTTGACAATTTCAGTAAAATTTAATTTTTATTTTAAGATATCAATGTAACAGAGTGGAAAAATGAAAAGACAAAAAAACTGGGACACGAAGAAAAAAATATGTAACTCAGAAATTAAAAATAAAATAAAAAATGTATTTTGTCAAAATTGTTTAAAATGTTGCGTTTAATTAATTATTATAAAACTTATTATCACAACTCGCAACCTGATCATTAAAAACAATTTTAAATGTGATAAATTTTAGAGTGGGACACGCTGTTTTCAGTGATCCAGTTACGATCAATAGCACTTTAATGAAATAATATTTCATTTTTATATTTTTAAAAAATACCCAACTAGACATAATAAAATAAATATTCTAAAACAATGAAAACTAATTTTCCCAAAATATATTTTTATAAATTTAAAAAATATTAACTTCTCGGACGCAGTTTGTACGTTTTTTTGGGAATGACCCACTCCTTACATTTAATTCTTTTTATTTACTATCACCGCTGCATTTTAGTAAAAAATCATTTCAAATACTCTTGTATTTAAATGCATTTAAAAATATACTGTCATCTAAATATTCTGATTATGCTGTAGAGTAAATAAATTAAGGAATGGGCTTTGTATGAATGGGATTGAGATGAAGATTTAGAAAATTTTTAAATTTCTCATAGAAATTTTAATTTTATCCAGCATTTAGGAAAAAAATGTTTCACAGTTAGTTAATCTTTCTTGAATGAGTGGTCAGAACACCCCCCAAAATGAAACCTTGAGTGTCTAGTTCTATGAAAATTTAACTTCAACTGATTAAAAATGAAAAGCTTTGTACATTCCAATGCAGTTATCTTACAAAATTTATGATATTATTTTAAAAATGTGATTACTTCTAGGGTAGCTTATCAGAATGGAAACAACTTAGCAATGACTTTTCTGTTTAAATCTTGCTATGCATAAGTGAAATCTGTAGATTGTGCAACTATTGTGTATAAATTATATTTTGCAACCAATACTTTTTTGTATCATCTTTAACAGTTGAATATAAAGGAATAAGATAATAGGCAGTATTGGGCCATTTACTTAATTCAAGGTCTTTTCAACTAGTCTGACCAAATCTTTCATAGGAAGGTTCTTGCGTGTAGTAGGTTTAACTAATAGTCCGAGAGCTGGCTACATGAGAGTTTAACCGGAAAAACATATTTCTGAAAATTTTATAATAGATTGGGCACTTCTTAATAAACAAAATTCGCTCGGTCAGCCTGCGCAAAGCGGTTGCTTTCGAGGGATCAGCTCGGGTCAAAATAGCCAAAAATTGCATCGAATTTAACCGGAAAAACGTATACATGATTTTTACGTCATTCGAAAGCTTACGACCCCCTGAACACAAATATACTGGTCAGCCGGCCGAAAGCGGTTGCTTTCGAGGGGTCAGCTCGGTTTAAAGTTGCAAAAACCCTATTCAAACCTATATAATCCTGTTTATTGTTTTTTATAAAAGAAATACTTGCAGCGACCAACTTTCTAAAAATATCTTAGTTTTCAAATCGTTAGTATGGGTTTTCCCATTGGGATGACTGAAATGGAGATAGTCTACAAGAATTTTTAAGATGATGTAATTCTTTAGCAAATGTTTCTTTCAATGAGATTTTTGGAGAAATTATTTCGAAAATACTTTTTTATTCAAAACATATCCAACAAAAAATTTTTTAAAAGTAATTTTAAAGTAATTTGTGTTTGAAAAATCGCTTTAAGTACTTGGTAGTTTTTAGGACATTTTTTTACTGCGCGCAGCTTTTTAAGAAAAGTAAATTATATTTTTCCGCTGTTTCTTTTTCTGAACATTCAAAAGACACTTATCTTTAAATTAACGAAGAACGAAAAACTTATTTAAATTATTTCACCAATATTAAAATTTTCAAAGTTAAATTTTCAAATTTTGAGAAAAAAAACCCTGATTTTATTTGTTTGCAAATTGGAATGCATTGATCAATATTTCAAACCCGTACATTAATTTGAAGATACATATGCAAGGAAGATACTGTAAAAGTTTTGGACAATTTGATTGAATAGTTATAGAGATATTGTGCACGCAGTGCAAAACGATGATACTTTTCACCACGCCATATTTAAACAATCCACTTAGTCCATATTGACCAGGATATTCAATATAACAGGCTGAAAATTGGTGGAAATGTAGAGGATAATGTCCTTATTGATGTCCTGAAATTTCCAAAAATTCTGTGTAGGAGAAAATCCGCCATTTTGGAAAAACCACCGCCATCTTGGATTGAGTTTTCAAGCATAACGACTGAACCAAGAACCCGATTGAGTTCTAGAAACGAGAAATTTCGTGCGAATGTGCCCCATGGGTGGGGCAGTTTTGCACACGTGTGGGGCACATTCGTACACATGCAAAAAATTATACAATAATTATTTTTACTAACTAAAAAGTTTATGGCACTTTAAAGTAAGGATAATTAAACGAAATATTTGGCACTTTTACATATTTTTCCTCTAAATTGAAGATTTTTTTACAAAAAGAAAACATCTTCAGATAATATTGAACATCTAAGTTTTTGATGAGGAAAACAATTGTAGTAATGAAGATTATATTGTACATTGACATACTTAACATAATATAATTAGTTAGAAAAAGTTTAACCAATATTTTAACTGTCAGGTTTTATTCGAAAAGAAAAGTGAACCAACAGCTCGCTTATTAACACCTGAAACTGACAGTTGGGGAACTTGTAATACGATATTGTCTTTTTGTATGAATGTTTTATCATTTCTTACTGGGAAAATAAAAGTTTCGTCATTAATTTTAAACTTTTTAAAGTTTTTCATCATTAATTTTAAATAAGCACCATTCAACTCTAAATTTTCTATTTGACCAACATAACGAATCACCTAAGTCCAAGTCAATTGGTATTAAACAATTATCAGGGACATTATTTCTTCAATGTTTAAATCTGGGTCTAAATTCCTCAAAACTGAAGCTTTCTTTAAGATGTTATTTTCTATTATCACCAAATTTTGAAACAATTACTATAAAAAACAACTAAACTTCAAGTTATTAAATATACTGCACTTATAAACATATAAATCACTTTCATAATCAAAAATGGGAAAGATGAGGCACAGTTTCACTGTCCGAATCTGCCCCATGTTTTGGTGTACGAATGTGCCCCATCTACCAGTTCAAGCTTACCACGTCCCAACAAGATATTTATAAATAAAGCAGGGAAATAAAACCTTTCTAGAAACTTACTTTAGTAGTGCCTCAACTGAATAAAATGCTGAATGTCAACTTGAGAGTTATTTTTGATTGATATTTTACGCCAACAAAATGACAAGAAAATTTACTTTGCTGCTTCTAACGCTAGCAAATTTCTAGTACGTATACAACAAAATGGCTCAGGGCTTTGAAAATTCATGCAGGAGGTGGTAGTCATGCATCCATTTACTGGTATTTTTTTCAGATTTTTAAATTAATAATTACTAGGGGAAATGCCGTCTGTCCGAATGTGCCCCATGTGCGAAATAGCCCCACTCTCCCCTACGTTTTTCCGGTTAAATTCGATGCAATTTTTGGCTATTTTGACCCGAGCTGACCCCTCGAAAGCAACCGCTTTCGGCCGGCTGACCAGCATATTTGTGTTCAGGGGGTCGAAGCCTTTCGAATGACGTAAAAATCATGTATACGTTCTTCCGGTTAAACTCGATGCAATTTTTGGCTATTTTGACCCGAGCTGATCCCTCGAAAGCAACCGCTTTGCGCAGGCTGACCGAGCGAATTTTGTTTATTAAGAAGTGCCCAATCTATTATAAAATTTTCAGAAACATGTTTTTCCGGTTAAACTCTCATGTAGCCAGCTCTCGGACTATAATTACCTTTTCTTATAGTGCTCTCTTTATAATACTTTAACAACAGCATTTTATTTTTTACCAAAAATGTGACCCCTGACAAAAATGGTTCAATTCCGTTAACGTTCCCGCTTTTGAACGCCATACATTGAAATATCTATAAAATATTTCTGATTTTTATTGATAAACATCAGTTATTGATCTAACTAAACATTTTAATCCATGAGTTTGTAATTATTTAGCAATATTACTAATTTTTGGGGTTCAAAAGAGCGTGTCGCTATTTAGCGGGAACGTCGAAAAATTCAACCCAAAAAATTAAAGTCCACTGAAAATAGAGTTGAACCTCGAACAAATTGCAATAAAAGGTTTCTCAACGGTTTTCACTTAGGAATGACCTCAATAATAACATGGTAAAAATCGGCCAAAATCGGACTGGCGGAAATTAAAGTTTTTTTTTAAATTTAAAAAAAATGACCGAAAAAAATTTTCAAAAATCAAGTTATAAAAATAGAGACTTATGATACATGTTTATAAGCTACCTTTCAGTGCTGAATACGAATATACCATTTAAATTTTAAAAAATTTAAAATTTCAATTCTTAAAAATTAATTTAAAATTTGGAAAGTCGAAAAAATTAAAACATCGCTCAAAACCACAAAATAATTGCACAAGAAATAATTTAAACGGTTTTCAAAATTATTTTCAATTTTTTTGACCTCAAAAATCGACCTTTTTAAAAATTCTTGTTAAAAACGTTTGAGGCATTTACCAAGGTCATTATTCCATGGATGTTGTAGGCATATACCTCTATAACCTAAAAAAACTACAATTGGTGATTAAATCATTAGTTAATTAATTTATAAAAATTAACGTTAAAAACACAGGTGAAATCCTTAATCAAGTAATAAGGAAAATATTTAGACAATATTTGGTAATAAATCATTTTAAAAATAATTAAATTGAATAAAGACAAAATATCTTTAAAAAAATTGAAATTTTAAATTAATTTAAAAAATTTAAAATTTTTAACAATTAGAGACATGTATCACATGCATAGGGGAAAGTGTTGTACCTCTGGACAAAAATCACGTTTGGATTTTTTTAAGACAGGTAAAATCACATTTTTAACATTTAAAGTGCCCAACCTATAGTCCTAACCTTAGTAAAAATGGTAATATTTTTTATTAGCTAAAATCTTCAAAATTGAATTTTTAATTAATTTTAATAACTTGACGAAATTTGTGTCCATAGGTACAACAACGTGCTCTCCCTATGGACAGACCCAGTTGTACCTGTGGACACCCTTAAAAAGGGAATGTTAAGTTGAAAAAAGCTAAAAATGAACATTTTTACGAATGCATTACCTTTTTATAACATATTTCAAGCATTTTTAAAATTGGAAATAGATTTTTTAAAGTAATGTAGTTTTAGATCGTAAATGATCATTAAAACGAAGTTGAATGATAAAAGTCTTGATTTTTTACCAAAAATACATAAATCACATGGGATTTTCAGATCGAAGTTTGAGGTAATAGTTTCATCAATCATGCTGATAGATCTGATCACTTCACTGATCCATAAAAACAATTCGATCGACACTTGTGCAAGCATTTGGTGGTAATAACTTTCGCAAATCTTCATCGGTGGAAATTTCAAGCTTTTTGTAATCATACTTAAATGCGATAGGGTGCTTAAGATTTTATACCATATTTTACATTAAATGCAAAGTAAAATCAAAAATTTTAAAAAAGTAGTTTAGATCACAAAATATTTGATTTTTCATCTAAAAATCACTTGAAAATAATCGCCGACAAATAGATTACCATTTAGAATTAATTTAATATGCATTAAAATGCATTCACTTTAATGAAACCTGATTCAAAAACGCCGATTAGCTTACAGACACCCACAAGAACGTGTCCGTAGGTACAACTCGTATGGTGTCCGAAGGTACAGCACCAGGTGTTTTTGCATTTAAAGTTCTATAGAAAATAGAAGAATTGAGATCTGACAATTTCTAATATCAAAAATAAAAAGTCAAAATCTCGGGGATTCGCCCCTCATATTACATTTTATCGTATTATATATTAAGGGGAAGAAAAATATTAATGTAGTGATGCACTAAAAAAAACTTTGAGCACCTAAAAACAGTAAATTTATAATATTAAATATAAATATTATTTTAAAGAGCTGATTTCACGTTAGCAACTACAGGGTGTCCCAAAAAAGACTGACACATTACATTTTAAAAATCAATAACTCAAAAACTAAAAAAGATAAAAATAAGCGGTTTTTTGAATTCTATTCTGAAGACCAAATAATTTTATGAAACATATTTTCATAAATCGTAGTTCAAAAATCCCCCTACACGTGGGAGCACTATTTTCCATTATCTCCTATGGGGAGATTGATACTTTTATGCCCTGTCGGGGGATTTGGGAACAATGATTTACGAAAATTTGTGTCATAAAATTCTTAGGTCTTATGAGTAGGATTCAATAAACCGCGTATGTTTATCTTTTTTAGTTTTTTAATTAAAAATTTTTAAAATGTGTCAGTCTTTTTTGGGACACCCTGTAGATAGCATCTGTTTACATTCAAATTCAACCACAAATTCAAGTTTCCATTTTTTCCCGAATTTTAAAATGCGGTGGCTGAAGGTACAACCGTCCTTAGGTACAGCACTCTCCCCTATACTACAAAATTTAAATTTTTTAAATTAATTTAAATTTTTTGAAAGATAATTTGTCTTTTTTAATTTCATTATTTTAAAAATGATTTATTACCAAATATTGTCTAAATATCTTCCTTATTACTTGATTGAAAGATTTTACCTGTATTTTCAACGTTAATTTTTATAAATTAATTAATTGACTAATGATTTAATCACCAATTGTGGTTTTTTTGGGTTATAGAGGTATATACCTACAACGTCCATGGAAAAATGACCTTGGTAAATGCCTCAAACGTTTTTAACAAGAATTTTTAAAAAGGTCGATTTTTGAGGCTTAAAACTTAAAAAAAATTAAACTTTTTATCGTCCGATTTTCTTCCATTTTTAGTATTTTATTATTTAAGTCATTTCTAATTGAAATCCGTTTAAATTATTTCTTATGCAATTATTTTGTGGTTTTGAGCGATGTTTTAATTTTTTCGACTTTCCAAATTTTGAATTCATTTTTAAAAATTGAAATTTTAAATTTTTTAAAATTTTAATGGTATATTCGTATTCAGCACTGAAAAATAGCCTTTAATATTATAGCCTATATCTATTTTTATAATTTGATTTTTTGAAATTTTTTTCGGCCTTTTTTTTAAATTAAAAAAAAATTCAATTTCCGCCCGTCCGATTTTGGCCGATTTTTAGTATGTTATTATTGAGGTCATTTCTAAGTGAAAACCGTTGAGAAACCTTTTATTGCAATTTGTTCGAGGTTCGGCCCTTTTTTTCGCTATTTTCAGTGGACTATTATTGCATTCCATGGTCAAGATTTTTTTAAGATTAAGGGAGATATATTTCATAGTTTCAGACTCCTTGAAACTTTTGTGAACAGTCCTTGAAAACTCTTCAAATACTGATTTATATTTTTAAAATTCTGTATTAACCAGGGTTGGCCGGTTTAAACCAAAAAAACCACTTGGTTTTTTTAGAAATTATAAAATATTTTCAGGATTTTTTAAAGAAAGTGTTAAGTATAATCTTTTGCACAAAATTAAAAGGTCAGATTTATAAAAAAAATTGACATTTTAAGGTGATTAAAAATCAGAAATCTTTTAATTTAATGGTTTTAATTATTGAATTCTCTCTAAACTTAACCTTAAATGCTTAAGTTAAACTTATTATATTTTGCAAGAGATAGTTCATTTATTAATTTCCTTGAAAATGAAGCATTATTTCAAAGAGTAACTAAACGTACACAAAAGTTATCTGTTTTTCACTGATAAAATATGGCTTGGATTTTAATTAATTAATAAAACCAATTTGTCTTATTTGTCAGTCATAAAAACCAGTTGGTTTTTTTAGTAAATTAATAAAAACCGTTGATTTCTTTAATTATAAAAACTAAAAACCAGTTGGTTTGTTTATAAACAGATAAAAACCCAGTTGGGTTTTTTTACTAAATTTATAAAAACCGTTAATTTCCTTAATCAGATTAATTATCTCAATCATTTATCCAATTTCAATTAACATTAGTTGCTTACATTTCCCTTTTATTTATTAAAAAAGTTAAATTTTCTCTTTCTAAAGAAATTTCTTAAGTTCATAAATAATCCATATAATTAATTTGATTATTTTACCATTTAATAATTAATCAAATTAATTATCTTTATCAATTATCCAATTTCAATTAACATTAGTTGTTTACATTTCACTTTTACTTCTCATTTAAAAAATAAAATTTTCTCTTTCTAAAGAAATTTCTTAAGTTCATAAATTAATCCATATATAATTAAGATAAATAATTTGATTATTTCAACCATTTATCCAAGATAAATTAACACTGATTTTTATTCACTACAATAATATTAGATATTCAAATTGGAATATTTTAGAAACAAAAATTATTTTTAAAACAAATTAATTTAATTTTAAAAAAAATTTAAATTTAAATTTTATATCTAATGTCCAACTGTACAGCCAAACAAGACAAATGCCCCTTCAAAATACCATACGAAGTAGACGATGGAAGTGGGTCGGCCATGTGCTTAGAATGCCACCACACAGAATACCAGCAGTTGCCCTTACTTGGGCACCGTAGGGTAGAAGATCTCGCGGTAGACCCAGATTAATATGGAGGAGACTGGTGGGCAGGCTGGGCAGAAGCAAGATCCGTTGCCCAAGACCGTAGGGAATGGCGTCGTAAACTGAAGGCCTTATGTGCCATTGGGCAGGGCACGAAGCAGAATGATGATGATGATGAATTTAATTTTAATTAATTAATTGAAATATACAAATCATTTATCAATTATAAACAACCCCTGAAATAATTGTCTCATTTACAACTCAATTTCAAACATCAATGCTAAAATAACTTATTCTGATAAAAAAAATTCTAAAAAAACTTGGTTTAAACCAAATAAACCCGGTTTTTTGCCAATCCTGGTATTAACCCTGGGGGCCTGTAAGCCATCTAAAGGACTTCATTATTGGGGGGGGGGTAAACTTTTCTTCCATGAACCTTAGTTCCAAATAAAAGCCTTGAAACGGACTTTTGAAACACATACATAAAAAACATACATAAACTCATACATAAAAACATCGATATTTTAATATTCATACAGGGTGTAACATAAGTGTTTCATATCTTCTACGAGGGGTAGGACACACCAAGACGATCGAATCCGAATCACATCCACAGCGCAAATTAACACGTACCCTTTTATGATAAGATTAAAACCAAAAAAACGTTTGATTCCGGCATTAGTTACATAAAAACTAATTATGGAGCAGAAATTTCAGCTGTTTAATTGGTTTTATGGAATTAATACCTGAATTGATGGTTTTAATTGGATCTTAAAAGGTTGCGTGTAAATTTCCATTGTGGATTTATACAACATCCCATGCCGGACTACAAAAACCCCTAGCTTGTTAGGGTCATCGCAAACATTTATGGTACCGACGACGAGGATCTTTCGGGCATTGATTATCTAAATACCCATCTCTTTGTTTGGTTAGGGGGTTGGAGGGGAACTCTTTTGTTCGCTACTGTCCGAAGAAGCGTTATCGAGCGGGTCATGAAAGTTTGCATTGCATTGACCCTGAGGGGTGCATTTCCGACCCCCCCATTCTTATAGATGATTCTCAATCGTCTAGGTGTGTTCTACCCCTCCTAGAAGTTCTGAAACACCCTGTATAAATAACATTGCTGATGAAAAGAGGAGGATGAAAGACTGACCATGGTGAGGAAGATGCCGAACTCTGGGTTCATGCGGATGACGTCTCCGTCGCTGAAGACGAAGGTCTCTCGCCGCTCCTTCTTGCAGGTGAGCACGATGGACACCTGTTGGGCCGCCACCGACAACACGGGCAGTTCGATGCGGTTGAACTCGTCGAAGCAGCCCCACGACCCAGACTGCGCCAGTCCTATCACACCAACACGATAACTTTTGTATTTATTTTAGCTACCATTTGAAATATATTAATACATATTTTAGAAAAAGGCAGAAGTGAGTTATGTTTCAGATGTAGCTTCTTGGACCATATCTGAAGGTCTTAAGCAAATATAAATTATGGAATCTTTTTTATGAATCATCTACGGCTGGGTCTTACATAATGGGGAGGGTAACTTTAGTTTTACACTGCATTGAGGCGTGCTCTAAGAACCATCCATTGAGATTGTCTTCTGTTAAGTTCCAAATATCCCAAAATGAGTTGAAGCACTACATCCAAGTGTCGAATGAGATATTTTCTGTATTTTGCATAACCTGAAATTTAGTAGCTTGTATGTATAGATTAACCTTCAACAAAAAGAAAACCAAAAGTATCTATATCTAATTTAATCAAATAATAATAATTTGGTTCTGATTTTAAGATTCAAATTTAGCTGATTAGTAGTGCGAGCCACGCATGTTTCCAAACATATTTGATTACATAATGAAGCTTTTCTATTCTTGTATTAACTAAGGGGGATACTTGAGGAAGTACCTAGGTCGGTTAGCCCTTCAAACTTCAGTATAACCCCTCACTAGGTGAGCCCATGAGCAGAGCTGTTGCACACGTGTGACTGCTGAAAGCCACAGTCAGCTTGCAAAGCCCCTTGTTTCCCCATGTGAACCTGATCCTCATTTTATCGACCCCGGAGGCAGGAAAGGTTGAGTCAGTCTTGCCCAACCCGGGAAGCGAGATGTTCTACCACTCACTACGCCATCGATATGAAATCCAAAAAATACCACTTACTGGAGAAAACGTCACATAGGAATTGGAGCTCACCTTTGTATATTCTTCCCAGCCCCTTGTAGTCCATCTGGTCTGAGCAATTGAAGACCACAACGTATTTGCCCAACATCTTTCCCATGTCTTTGGTGGTCTCCGTTTTACCGGTTCCCGCCGGTCCAGTGGGCGCGCCTCCCATGTGCATCTGGAGCGCCTGGGCCAATGTGATGTAACACCTGGAAATATACTGCATTGTCTATTGCGAAAACCGTTGATAAATTGTTTTTGGATGAAAAAAATATATCAAAGTTATTTTTAGTGAATGAAACGCGTTGCGTTTTTTTTCTGAAAGATACATAAAAGGGGAGAGGAAAGTTGCTTTTAGAAGAGGTAGAAAATGTATAGAATTCATTCAAAAAAGGTGTCGCTTTTTTATATAAAAATTAGCATTTACAATCAATTTAAAAACTATGCAGTTTTTAAAAATTATTTTTTTATTAATCAGCAATCATTGACTTTGCGTAATTTGGAATTAAGTAAATTTGTAGGTAGGGTTATTTTTTTGGGGTATTGTTTCATCAGTTCTAAAACACATTAACTTTATATTGTATGAAAAAATCTTAATATTTTAAACTAAAATATTCTTGTTTGTGGTGGATCTAGAAGAAGTATTAAAATAATCTTAATGAATTATGCCACTCTTCGATTGGGTTTTACCTGTCCGTGAGTGGGGTGATGACGAGCCTCTCGGTACAACCTAAAAATTCGTTCTGGTAGACGAACTTTACATCGGTTATGCCGATCGCCGTCTCGTCGTCGTCCGCCTCGAAGTAGAAGCGGAACTGCTTCATCCACTCGAAGTCCTTGGCGGACTTGATGCCGAAGCGACACTGCAATGGTATAAAGCCACTTTGATATATTGCCATTCAGGTGTATAATAGTTCTCATGGGGGATATGATAAGGCCACTCGAGGCAATTTCACTGTTCTTTAGGCTACTCTCTCCCTGGGTAATCTGTGAAATATCTATTATGGACGGAACGTCTTAGGGGGACAAGCTTTTGCCGTCTCGGATTTTTTAATAACATCATTAACCATAGTTAAATTATATTACTATTATTGCTTCCTCCCACAGAAATCGCCCTTTACTCTTCAGAATAGTTTAATTGCTTTTTTAAAATTTATGTATGGAAGTTACCTAAAAATGCTATACAGGGTGGTCCCGAATTCGTGATACAAACTGGGTAGTGTAGGTAGAGTACATCAAGACGAACAAGAATTGGTATGATTAAGGGGTTGCAAGTGCTCCCTTAAGGGGTGAAAATTAGCAAAAGACCTCACCTATCTGTCCAATAAGTGCAGCAATTGTTCGATTCCGGCATTTATTACATTCAACCAATTCAAATTTTTCATGTAAAAATGAGATTTAAGTGTTTATTCTAGTCAAAAATAGACAAATAAATGAATCAGGCATTCGTTCAAGGTAGATTTAACTTACAATTGTCCCTGGTCAGACTTTAGTTCCTTGTCCTTTATAACTCTAAGCAACCAACCAACCAACGAGACTTTATAGTATTAGGATGTTTTCGTCGTGACACTTTCTATTGCAGTCTATCTACCTATAACGCATGCCTGTTTCATTTATTAGTTTGCTTTTTATTAGAATAAACACTTAAATATCAAATTTACATGAAAAATTTGAATTGGTTGAATGTAATAAATTCCGGAATCGAACAATTGTTGCTGTTTTTGGTCAGATATGCGAGGTTTTTTGATAATTTGCACCCTTGATTTACACTCCTTAAAACCAACTTGCGTCCCCCTAACCTATATATACCAGCTCTTGTTTGTCTTGATGTACTCTACCTATCCTACCCAGTTTGTATCACGAATTCGGGACCACCCTGTGTATACATTTCCAGCATTAAATTTATCCCCATTCACACAGTGAAGTAGCATATGAAAAACTGATACAGCATTCAGATACATCATGATAACTACTCACGTGAATTTTCGCATTCACGAATGTTTAAAAAAAATAATAGATAATTCAACCTCAGATATAATCTCAAACTACATAATCAAATTGATGCTAAAAAACCTGTAATCAGATTCTACTTCATATCACACAATCGGGTGCTCCCAATCGATTATTTCAATCTGATTACATAGTTATATCTCGCGCATTTTTTGAAAGCCTTTCACATTGACAACTTATCTGTGATATGACAGACTCTTCATTTATCTTTATAGTGATAAAAAACTAGATTCTAAAAAATCAGTTTGAGTCGGTTAGTTATCATTAACTTTTCTCTATTTATCGTAAGATTTCTGATAGAAAAACAAGATGATAAAAAAATTTGTGTGAGTAATTGTGTCGAAAGGGGTTTTACAATGACCCTCTAACATCGTATCTAAACTTTTGTCTTCCTCGGGCCTCATTGCTTGATCATTTTGGGAGCTTTATCCGAAAATTTTGTTAGTTGAAAAAAGTTTACAAATTTCCTTCTGACAACTAAAATGATGATATTTAGCTAAAGTGGTGGTTTATACATAATGTAGTCTTTATTGTTTAAATATTTATATTAATTTTACTTTGTACATCATGGGAAATAAAATATATTATTATTATACAGGGTGTTTCAAAATTGCGTTTCACGGCTTTTATTTGGAACCAACGCCTGCTAGGGTCATGGAAGAAAGGTCTACCCCTAGGTAAGGGACCCTGGAGAATCCATTGAGATGACTTACAGGGCCCCTAGCGGCGAAATTATAAAGTTAAAAAATTAATTTAAAAACTAAATGAGATAGAGCAAAATTTTCAATGAGAGTATTGTTGCCAACGTCAAGAAGAACTCACTGAAAAAATTTGATCAAAATATCTTGAATATTCGCGGAGATATTAGCATGTGAAAATAGCACTTTTTCAGGGGTCAAATTGCAATTTTTTTGATTAAATTTTATGTTCTTTCAACTGAAAAAACACAAAACTACACAATAACACTGAAAAATTTAAAAATATACGAACTTTTTATTTTTTGACCCCTGAAAAAGTGCTATTTTCACATGCTAATATCTCCGCAAATATTCAAGATATTTTGATTAAATTTTTTTCAGTGAGTTCTTCATGACGTTGGTAACAATACTCTCACTGAAGTTTTTGCTCTATCTCCTTTAGTTTTTAAATTAATTTTTTTAACTTTATAATTTCGCCGCTAGGGGCGCTGTAAGTCATTTCAATGGATTCTCTAGGGTCCTTTACCTAGGGGTAGACCTTACTTCCATGACCCTAGGAAGCGTTGGTTCCAAATAAAAGCCGTGAAATGAAACGCAATTTTGAAACACCCTGTATGTTATTATAACTAAAATGATGTTTCGAACATGATAATGTTTTAACTCCAGTGCATGAAAAAAATATTGATTCAACATTATTAACTATATAAATTCCATAATAACAAGGGACAGTGCTCACGAGGTCATTGAAGATGTCCCTCTGGTGTACGTGGATGGTGATGAGCGTCTCGAACTTTGTGCGCTCTACGCTGCCGAGGTCCCTGGTGGTCTCCTCGATGAGCGTGTTGAGCAGCTCCAGAAAGAGCTCGTTCGTCTGCTGCATCACCTTCTTGTCCTGCGTCGAGTAGGCCAGCGCCACCTCAGACTCGCGAGTCCAGATGATCTGCAGGCACAGAAGGCCCACCTGAAAATCAAGCAGAACTATCAGTCCAATTCGTGACCTTAATAGCAAACAGTAACTCCGTTCCGCAAACTTCGGAAATCACGATCCTTGGCGGCTTACGACCAGACTCCACTACCCATAACCAATCCAACAATCAAATAACACTATCTGCTTCGGATCCTTAAAAAAAACTCATTTGATTGGTTTGGATCTCTCCAGCTCGATGGTTTCAGCCCTTAAGAACCAATCAAATGAGCTTCTTCGTTTGCAATTCCGAATATTTCCGAAGCAGAACAGAAGACTGTTGTTTGATTCTGAGATAACGAAAGATGTTGCACTAACCTGCTTCCCACAGCAGACAGCTCAAGATTGTCATTGAATCCTTTGGAAAATGTTGTCTTTAACAACACCAATACCGTCAATTACATGATCGGAACTGGACAACTAAGGTGTGTTTTTTTATTTGAGGTAGTTTTTAATTCTAAGGTGACGAATCACGCATGGTGTTTAAAACACTGCATAGCCACATTCCTTGAGTAGAGTAATATGAAAAAGCATCAAATACCTACTACGCATGCATGTGCACTCCGTGGACTGAAATAGTAATTAAGTTTTCTATCGTATAAGACGTCTCTTTTTTTAGCAAAAAAGAATCGTAGAAGTAAACTTCTTTGGGCGTATTTTAAGTACTCCACACAAGGAATATGGCTGTGCTGGGCAGTGCTTGTGGTGGATTGGTTGAAAAATAATGTATAGAAACAGAGGGAATGAAGATAGATTATTTATCCAATGTAGAATGCAATCTTCTAGGGGAAAATTTTAATGTTGGTCATATTACTTCTAAAAACCCAATGGTATTGATTCCTTATAGACACTGCAGAACAAGTCTGTAAGAGCTTATGTAAGATTGTAAGGTTTTCCCTTCATTTTTTCTTTAACTTTTGTCTTGTGGACAGGATTTTCAGCACACCTTTTTTTGTGAAACTCAACGACAATGAAAAGAGTAGGTTAACCGTAAGGGGCTACAAATGCTACCTGGGATTCGTCTTTCCCCCATCATTTTCTTTTGCTGAAGATGCTATACTCTGTTCATTTTGAACTGGCGCTTGAAAATATTTCCTTCCCCCACCACGGATCGGTAACCATAGCAACTATCCACGTCAAAGTGACGAAGTGACGATTAGCTGCTCGAAGAGCGTAACTATGGTTACGCTTCTAGCGTGGGGGAAAGCACTATTTCTCAAGCGCCAATTCTAAATGAATAGAGTATAATATACAACGAACCTTATATTTGAAAGATATACCTGTGCGGGGTACTCTCTGAGGAAGTCCATGAGGGTGAATTTGGGACTCGTAGTGGAGAGAGCTGCTCTCCGGATGACCGAATGAAGCGAAGCGTGCGACATCTTCATCAGGTTCATGAGCCAACTTTCTACATTACCTTCCGCCTTCACCGCCTTGTTCAGCTGAAAGACGAAAGCTGATATTATACCAGTAACTCATAATGAATAACGAAGCCTGTTGGATTGGATACATGATCGCAGGTTCTTGTGTGCAAAAACTACACGGTCTTACATCTTTAGTATCTATTACCTCGGAGTATAAAAAAACGATTATATTTCTGGCATTTATCATCCTCTTTCTTTCAAAATTCTTCCTTCCCTTTCTCAGTTATCTATCATTCTCTCCTTCATATTTTTATTACTTCCTCTCCCCATTTTATCGTCGCTTAAAATGCCTCGTATTACTTTTTGTTACTTATTAATAAGGCGTCAAAGGTTATACTCTGTTCATTTTGAACTCGCGCCCGAAAATATTTCCTTCCCCGCTATCGAATCAGTAACCATGGCAACTATCAACTTCACAGAGACGAAGAAGGCTTACTATATTGGCCGCACGAAGAGCGTAGCCATGATGGTTACGCTTCCAGCGAGGGGGAAGGCACTTTCTTCAGGCGCCAGTTTAAAATTAATAGAGTATAGACAATGTAAGACTCAGCAACTATAACGATTTTGCAGCGCAACAAATCATGTCGCAAAATAAATAACGTCTCGCCGGTGAAAGAATATTTACCTTATGGGCATGGTTGTCAAAAAGAGAGAAGATATTATAAAAAGTTTTAATGTTACTGAAGCCTCGGTGGAGTATTAGGAGTATGGTGCTCGCGTTTCATGCGGCAGTTTTTGGATTCTATCCCCAGTCATTATTTTATTGTATTTTCAAAAAATAGCAAAAATTAAGTCCTCACGCATGCGCATTTAGAAGGGCTTTTTACACCGTCGAGATGATAGTATCGTGCCAAGTAGCAAAGGTTTGATAGAACATGCGAGAACGATTTCTATACTACTTCTATCGATATCAATAAGAAGAGGCAAATGCGTCAACCTACCGTGATGCTCTCCCCTTCGGACGAGACGATGGCAAGGATTCTGTTGTAATCCTTGTCGTCGAACACTAGGGACTTGGTGTTGTCGAAGATGCTCAGCAGGTGGCTCTGGATGGAGTGCGAGTCACTCGCCTGCCCCAGGATCTCGAGCAGGGCGGGGTCCGACACGAAGAAGAAGCGGGGGAACATGAGCCGCTTTTTTTCTAGGTACCTGAGGCAAAAAAATAGCATTCATCAATGGCAGAAGTCACAGAGAAGGTCCAAAACACACAGAAAAACTCAAACAAGGAGATAGTCTTGGGGTCTTCCTTTAGAAAACTGTTTGAAATTTGACCCTATGAAGTCGTGTCTTCACTCCTTTTTGGACAGGAACCCTTACAAAGACAATCAAACAGAATTTCCTCTTATTCTGTACGGAATTTTCAAGGGAAAAATATACTATCACTATCAGAATCATCGTAATTTGAGGAGGGTAGTGTTTGAATCTGGATACGGCCTTGAGCAAATGTAGAAGAAATGGTTTGTTAGGCATGAGAAAATATAATTATAACTAAAATAACAATAGTTTATTTGTTATGCGATTACTATACTCTTCGTTATTCCTGAAGAACGTTGATTACTTAGAACACCTCAAAAGAGAAAAGTTTTATTCAATAATCTGAAAGCTGATTGTAAGGGTTCGCTCTATCACCATATGAGAACCATGTCATGACCCACCAAAATTCAGGTTAATAGAGAAATTCCCAAACACGTTCAATTGAGTGTCTTATCCAAACAACTCAATTATTAACCATTTCTACATCCGTCTTCAAAAATCTTATTTACTATCCTCATTCCTTTACTTCAGAGGTGAAGTCATTTCGTAAGCATTGGACCATTGACCTGGCGTTTTATAGCTCACCTAAAGACTACTCTAATGATACTCTTCTCTCCTCTAAACAAAGATTAACAATATTTTTTGGAGATAAAATGATGGAAAATAATTCATTCTTACAATAAATATGTGTGAGTACTTTTAAATCAGGAGAAATAATATTACTAAAGTATTTTAAATCTTCTCCTTTACATAACTTAAATAACCTGAGGTTTTGATTCTTTCTGAGAAAAATTGCATAGTTTTAAAAAATTAAGAGAACAGGTTTTAGATGATAGTCTTGTCATGAAAAGTCATCCATACAAAAGGGAAGAAATGAACTCCGATTTTATTTTTAAATGGTGAGTTATGAAGCTCATGTTAATTGTCATAGGTTAACTCTATGGCGTCATTAAATTCTTACTTTAAAAATATTCAGTACCCATCTCAAGCATGTAAAACTAAAGAATGTAACAATAAGGGCAACTTTGTTGAAACTAAAATATTGGCACGTAAAAGGAGAGTTCTTTTTAAAATTGCAAAAGAGATAGTATATTTCAATAAAGAAATGGGGTGTTTTAGGTTCTTGTCAACTTCTACAGTTTGTAATGTAAAAGGAGAGGGGGGTTGGTAACTGTGCCTTTAAGTGGAGGAAAGGGGGTCAAAAGTTTTAGAAGCCGAAAAAGTGAGCATTATTTACGGACAGCAGATCCTAAGAAGCAGGAATTTTTCTAATTATCTGACAGTCGCACAAGATTTCAAATAAATGCTAGAAACATGCTGTGTTCCAGGTGGTCACCCTCTCAAGTATTGATCGCTTAGGAAGGTGCTTAACTTCGATGATTGGAAAAGAACTGGGGATGTTTTTAACATTATATGACCATTGGATTAAGTACTGTTTAGTACGGCCAAGTACGGTTTAGCTCTCTGATCCGGTGATCTCCAGTTCGGACAATGGCGAAACAACAAAAAACCCTATAAAATGAACCCTAAGATGAGAGAACCTTAGATGGCTATCTCACCCCTTCTAAATTTCATTTTATGGGGTCATTTATGATTTATGAATTTTCCTCCCAATGGGATGATAAACGGCGATCGCCAGAAGAGATACCATTACTCAGCCTTACTTGACCCCACCCATTGACTGTAGCTTATATTGGGGAGAGCTTACCCGGGCGCGTATAGCCATACTGCACTTTGATAGAACCCAAAAAGATGAAAATATATGTTTTTCTCCTGCCGTAAAAGAGAATGACTGACAGTTATAGTATCCTGACCAGAACGCTAAAAAATAAACAGGGACTTTATCAAAGTGCAGTATGGTAATACGCTACCCTGCCAGCGATTTCTGACAGAACTCTAGCTGCTCCTGCAAATAAGGCAGCAGCTGCTTCAAGGTGTCGTCTCCCACGCAGCACTCCACCACGTTGCACTTCTCGTGGGCCCGCATCATGATCTTGCCCCAACTCTTGTCGATCGTGTTGAAGCGCTTCGCTTCCTGCGAAAAAAGATCAAGCTCGCACTCATTGAACATCTCTTTAGGATCTTTCATTTAGGACAGACACATCGAGTTGTGACAAATTTTGGAAAAACAAGTACCTTCGGTAGCTGTTTTGCGATGTCTCCACCCACAAACACCGCTTCCAAGTACACCCACATGTTCTGCGTGAAGAGCCACCTCTCCAGACACTCGTTGGTGTTCGACAGGTCCTGTACCCACTTCTGGATCTGAGTCTTGAAAGGAGCATTGTATCTGAAACGCAGTGGTGGTGGATATTTAGTGTGGAGCTCCTGAAACGCACATTCAATGCATGCAAAAAACACACCTTACCGTAGAATCTTCAGGAGATTTCTTAAAAACTATTTTGTGGTGATATTTCATGCCATAGACATAGAAACTATGGTTGCTTTATTGCTTACCGATTTTATGAAACTGCCTCTGGACCATAGAGGAGAAATAGTGTTGGGGCAATGGTAAATCTAAAGACGGACTTTGGTAATTTCTAGAAAGACTGCTAAATACCTCAAACAACGTGACCGTTGATGAAAGGAGAATTTCACCATTATCGCTGGTTAAGCGGACAATAAGTGTTAACTAGAGATGTAAAGGCTGGAAAAAACCGGGTTTATTCCCGGGAATAAACCCGGTTTTTTGGGATGGGAATTTTGAATATTCCCGTTTCGATATTTTAGATTGAAATTTTGGGAATTATGATTCTTTAGCTTTTTGTAAAAAAGGTAAGTGATTTCAGGTATTTTTCATGTGTCATAATACTATAATTTGTATAATTTTAAGGTAAATTTTAATGCTAAGACTTGGATTTCGGTTTAAGCTAAAAACAGAAGTAAGCGATATATTATAAACCTCCTGAAATAATATAAATAGTTTATAATAGAAAGAACTATCAATTACTAGTGTTTGATCATGTTTAAAATTGTCTTTAACTCCTCAAAAGTCCTAGAAAATGAAAGATGATGGTGAAATATCGTTGTGTTTGTTTACGGTCAAAATTCCCAATATTCCCCTAAAATTCCCGGTTTATTCCCAAAAATCCCGGGTCCTTGTTTGGACTCATCAGCACGGTATAGGAAGGTATCGCAAGAGAGCGGAGGGCAAGTACTAGTCTAGCCGACTACAACTGAAAAAGTGGTGACCACTGATTCGTCCTCCACTCATCTGCTGGAAATTGCTGTTCGAAACCCAACTAAGTTACCAATGCATCGCTGACTATGAGCATTAGCATTAACGGTAAAATGGCGGTAGATGAGTATTGAATCTCAAGTCACATAGGCAGCGGATGCTGCCCCCTAGTCAAATCCAATCCAACGGAAAGGGAATGAGAGAGAATTGAGATGATGAATCCACAAGGAAGCATCGGAGTATCAGAACTCATGTCATTTAATTTTCAAATGCTGTGCAGGGAATACACAACGCTACAAAGCGCTTACCCGTTTGCACATTTGATGGTGGAATTTTGAGCTGTAAACCCCACAATTTACAGCTCGTCCCCGTATGACTCTAGCTAACCCGCACAACCATGCGAATCCCTCCGCAAGTCACCGGGGCCCTAGAGTCCGGCGCGTGTTCTCAAAGTTTTGCCGCGCTCGCCGAGTTGAGCTTAATACGTTGCCCGGGGGAACCTCTTGGAGGTATCTGAGAACTCACTTGATCTTTTCTAGGCATTCACCCATTAAGATCCGCGGTGCTATCAAAGAACTTGACGCTTCCCGCTCATCCCCCGCTGGAAATTACTGTCGCTGTCGAACGTTCCATGGCGTGCAGAGTTTCTAAAATGCAGGGATTCTAGGCGTTTTGTTATTAAAATTGCGAGCATATATCTGACCTGTTGCTTTGCAGGGACCCCAGCACCATGAGGCTGTCTTCCAGTAGCGCGATGGTCTCTGCTGTGGTGTCCCCCCTCAGCAACAGCTCTCCCCGGTTCTTGAAGGCGGCGAAGGTCAGGATCTGGTTGCTCCACTCCGACGTCACCTGCTTCAGCTTCCCTTCGATGTCGCGCTCCTTCAACGCAGAGATGCAGATGTCCTGCAAAAGACGAGTTATACATGTTAGCTACGCTATACACTGCAGATCCAGAGAAAGAAAGCGGGCCAGATGTTTTAGAAAGACGTGAATCGATTATTTTGAAGGGAAGAAAAGGAAGCTGTGATATTTGGTTGAACAACAGGTAAAGACATTTGCTTGCTCACAGGGAGCCGCTACTTTCCCATGGTTTTATTGGATATCCTTCACTTGCCCGACAGAGGAAAAGCCTAACAAAGGGTCCAAAACGCTATTTTACAAATGACATCATATAATAGAGGGTATAGCACTTCAAATGTCTATGATTGACCGAAGGGTAGGCAGTAGAATTTGGATGGAACGTGTAGAACTTCTGGAACGTGTTCATTCAATCTGTCACTCTCCATCGAAGGGATATTTGAAGATTCGACGATTGGGACTATATTTCCAGACTCTCTTGACGTCATAAGGGAGGCGCTTTTTATCTGATCCCAGCGCCAACAAGACCCCAATCACAAAGGCACACCCCATTCTTTTTCGATTCCCATTATCACCTATATGGCCCTGTACTCTCAGGTCTGGTACTCTGTGATTTGCCCCCCCCCAGAGGAAAAGCCTTACAGGAAGTCCAAAACGCTATTTTTATATCCCATCGTAAGGTACACTACAAATGACATAACTACATATGACATCGTAAGGTACACTACAATGACATCGTAAGGCAGCACTACAAAAAATCACTGCTGTGGTTGATAAATGGGTAGGCAGTACCATGTTGGTGGTCACCAGCTGTGATTTAATGTGACGTGTTCATTCAATCTGAACTTTCAGAAGGCTATTGGGCAAAGGAAATTGGGCAACCCGAGCCAACCCCCCCAACCTTGCGGTTTATGGGGTCATAGGGAGAGCCCGGGAGAGAGGGGCGCCCTAACCAGGCTGAGGACTATTGGAGGAACGAGCTTTTTTCTTCGCATGTGGTGACGTGACGAAAGAGGCGTGAATTGCATGAGCAGTGGATGCAATTCTGTCCAGTGCCATCAGATCCCCTCTCACAAGACATACCCAATGGTTCTTCCATTTCCAATATCCCCCATGTCAGAATTTGCCCAACTCCTATACACAGACAAAATTGTTGAAGTATGAGGGAGCTTAATCTTTTAGGTCTTGTTGGTTGTATGAAACTGCGTCCAATGATCCCAGGTTATTTTTTAAATTTGATCTCAAGGGAATAGCATCGGCGGCAAAATTTATCAATTTTATAAAATAGTCAATAATCTGCCCACAACCAGTGATCTGTTTTTGGATTCTTTCTCTAAACTGAAACTTGATTATTTGCAAAGTGTATCGCCATGATTTTTTGTTTTTTTCTTTGTGTTTAAGTGTTTCAAATATTTTGTACTTATTTTGTGTCCTTGTATATTTAAGTCTGTTTTACTGTTTGTGTCTTTTTCTTGCCCAATTAAATGGAATTTCTTTTCTGTTTGATGGCGTATTTAAATAAATAAATAAAATCCAAGAACCTTATGACACTTTTTGAATGATAGGACCTCAATTTCTGTGTTATAGCCCCCTTTTCTGATACGGACCGGGGATCCTGGGAAACATATATACAATACAACCACCCAAACCTAAAACATTTGGTTGGATGTTAAATAAATTTGCTCTTAAGAACAATTGCAATTGAGATGGTGCTTTACTTCGATGTCCTCCTTGTGGTTGAGCAGAGGCGCCTTGAGGATGTCCTTGAGGCAGAAGTGCGGGCAGGAGGGGTCGAACTCCTCACCCGTGAGCTCGATGAGTCTGCTCCAGTGGCGGCTTTTCATAGCCTTGTTGGTCATCAGGTCGAGCAGCGGGCACAGCTCGTTGAAGTCGTCGATCGTCTTCTTCAGCGTCGTGAAGGCGGGCCACTCCTTCAGACCTTTTGGCAGCTTGCGGCACCTTCGGAAGAAAGACGCCAGTTACCTCTCACACCTATCGTGGGGGCTTCTTAAAAAAGTAAAATTTTGCATTCAGACTGAGTTTTGTATGCTTTTGCATTGAACCAAATATATTTTAAACTACTTTTCTTTGAAGGAAAAGTATCAAAGATCACTTATACTTGGTTGCATTAGTGTTATTCTTAGGACTTTTTTGGAGGAGTAAAAATACTCCTTGACTTTTTTAGGAGGCGCGAAATTCATTTATGAGGAGTGAAATACGAAAATGTTTTCAAATTTTTTTTAATGAACAAAATGAAATAGAAAAAAATGAGGATGCTATTTCGGTTTTTAAAATATAGCATCTGTTAAGTATTAGTAGACAATATTAAACATTATAAGTAAAACAATTTATTTTTCATTGAACATTCTAAAATGAAATATTTATTTAATATAACAAATTTCAGTAGAAAAAAATTATATTCGATTTCAGTGGGGTGTCATGCATTTCTTTAAGGAAATCCTTTGTTAAAAATTTAAAGTGTGAAAATACACCTGGCTAGTTTTTAAAAGCGTATTTCCAATTTTCAATACGTGAAATACGCTCTCAGATCAGAGGCATTAAAAATATCTCTGTTTGCAATGTTTCTTGACCTCATGACGTCACTACGCGGAAAGAAAAACTTAGTAAACAGAAAGTATGTTGGTTTGAGGATGAGTTTGGTGCGCGAATCGTGGTAAAAAAAACGCTACATAAATGGGTTTAACAAGCTAATCATATTTCTAAATTTTATTTATACAAATGCCAAGACGTTTGACCCCTAAGCCATTAACCTTTGCCTTGCCTCCCAGTACTTAACCTTTTACCTGCCGATGTTCCCAAATGGGAACATCATTTTATGGAATTTTTAAACCACTTAATTTTTCATGTAGGAATTTGATACTTGGTAGAAAGCAACTCAAAGATGTAAAGTTATTTTACATGCAAAAGTTTTTCACTTGGAATTTAATTCTTTTTGTAGAATTTACATCAAAATTAGAGATTTTTGGCTCTTCCAAAAGTTGCACAAGTTTCAACTTGTGAAAATTTTAAATAAATTTAGTTTTAAATAATTGGCACAGCTGGGATATACGTCGACCAGCCACCATGTTTACTCACAGCTCAAATTAGATCTATATTGTTGTGTGTCATCATTTGAAATGTGGGTAAACATGGCGGCTGGTCGACGTATATCCAAGCTGTGCCAAATAATTTTGCTGTGTTTAGGTAGCTTAAGTACACATCTTCCCATTTGGCTTGACAGAATAGCTTCATATTCCAATTTTGGAGAGTAATTACCAATACAACGTATATGTTCCCAAATGGGAACATCGGCGTTTGGGGTATAGTATTTGAGGGGATTTTCATAACATGCAAAAATTCAAGTTATTTCCTATTTTCTTTAATTTTTTTAACCTTTTTTGTCTCTAAGGTCTAAACTGGTTAAGAATAATGTTTTAAATTCAAAAATCTGTAATTTTTACTTTTTCACCTGATTTATGGAGAAATAAATGCCAAATCTTTATAGCAGATTCTTACACATGTATATATTTCTAACTCCACGATCGATTAATTTTCAGTAATTATCATTAGGTGTTATGTAAAGAGCATATTTGGAGTGCTTCTGAGGATTTGCGTATATATTTTGTTCAAGTACTTTTTTACATAAAAATTTTAAGAGTAAAATTAAAGAATTTTTTGAAAATAAGGAAAAGTGTGTACATCTAAAAACACTCTTTTAACGTAAGGTGGATGTGAGAGATATGTGATTCAGTTCGGAATCTTACATGAGAAATACAGCTTTAATGAATCAGTGGAGATAATTATGATTATCACTTTTGAAAGCTAATTAGATTTGAATGCAATTAGTTGATTTTAGGATTTTATGCTAGATATACGTATATAACCGTAATTAAAACTAATATTTCTAACCTAAACGTAACTGTTTAGCTTAGAAGCGAATGCGAACACTCCTTTGTATTTTTTATACCAAAATATTACCCATCGTGCATGAAAAATGTGCGGAAGATCTTCGCGTACGTAATAAACATGTCAATTTTTTCTTATGAAAATCTATAAAATGTTACTTAATCATCCAAATATGGATAATAAAAATGAAAAAAACCGTCTACCATCAGTAAAATGTTCATAATTTTTGAGTAGAAACCTATTTCAATCATTTTATTTAAATTAATTGTAAAATATGTGCCTTTTGGAAATCCCCCTAAAAACTTCACCCCAAACGCCGATGTTCCCAAATGGGAACATCCCCAAAATCATACTTAGGAATTTTTTTCTGCCAAAAAATGACTAGAATGGTTTTAGTAATGATGAAACACGCCATTTAAGCCGAAAATCTGAACCTTTAATTCGAAATTTGAATTGCGGCGTTTAAAAGGTTAAGGACAACAGAATTAAAAGAACTAAGTGCAGAGCACTCGTCAATATGGTTAGAGTCCATGACTTGTCTAGAACCACACAGAGTACACAAAGGAGAGTCCTACACACCAATTCTGAATAAAAGGGCGTTCAGATAGCTCTACTACTACTTTTAGAACCAAACTACTTTCTTTGTTTACTCTCATCATGTTTCTTCAGGGTCAACGTTGAAAACTATACTGTAAAAATACAGCACTTAATACACAAAAAGTGGTAGAAGGAAATTGCCTCTATGCATTTAGAGATGTTGCATCACGATACGGACCTCCTCCCCAGATTGGACATCCCTCCTAGGGCCATATGCAGCTGCCATCGTATATCGAAATAACAGGTTATCAACCTGTTACTTCTGCTACTCGCATCGAGTCACGTGATCAAAAACGACTTCGATACCTCCGGAGGGTCTCGAATATTGGTCAGGTGAATCGAAGTGAATGCTGATTGGATGGTAGTTAGCACGTGATCCTTACGTCACGTGAAGCAAGTCCAATGGGGTCAATTCATCGCCAGATGGCGTTATCAGGTGAAGTTACTCCATTGGTCGACCTGTGAGCGCCGACGTCATGGAGAAAAACGATTCTGACACTTCTGAATCGCTTTTTTCGATTTACGATGCCATTACGAATATTCGACATTCGATTCGATGGCAGCTGCATGTGGCCCCTAGTCTAGGTGGGAGATCCCTCCGTATCATGATGCAAGATATCACAATGTATGGAGCCATTTTACTTTCATCTCTTTTTGTGTAAAGTGCTGTATTTGTTTAGTGATAGTATAGATCTAAATGACCATCGTGCTATGTAACTGGACGTGGCTGTTGTAGCCAAGAATCCTCGAGCCTGCAGCTCAGAAGCTTATCTCACCGGATTAAGGTTTTCAATTTTTTTCACAGAAGTTTTCATTTTCTGACCAAAAGAAAAGGACGAAAACAGCACAAAAGTTTTAATATTACACCCCAACTTTTTTTGCAACGCCATTGACTCTACCCCTAAACATGTGACGTGAGTTGCAGTAAATGGAGTAAATATAAGAAATGTAGAATAAAAAGGAATAATAACTTATTTAGTTGCCACGGGGCGGCGTCAACAAGCGCTTGTTGCAACAATTAGGTAATTCCAATAATTCCAATGTAAAGCTGTCGGAATTAGCTCGTTGTTACAGCAAACCCCTCGGTTGAAAACAACATCAAAGGTCACCATGAATAAATAAATATGCTTATTGTAGCTCGAACTGTTACCTGTTTTGGAATTCTATCAGCTCATTGGTTATCTTATCAATGTCCACGTTGTTCCATAATATGTCCTGGTATCCGTTCACCTTATCCAGGACGTCGTTATAGAGCTTATAGAGCTTTTGCATCATTCCAAGCTCTTTCTTGATGTAGTGCAGCTTCGGGAACTCTTTGCACTTGTATCCGAAAAGCACTGCACCGTCAGTGTACGACATGTACTTTTGCCACAATGCATCGAAACGGTTCTACAGAAGAAAGGAAATAAAATAAGAATAATGGAGCTTATTAGCTTTTTATTGATATTTATGTGTTTCAGCAGTAAAAAATAAGAAAAAAAATACTTGGTATTCAGCCAGTCTGTTAGATGCTTCCATAGCAGATAATCCCACAACCAAAGGTCCTTTCTGTAAAGAAAATGTATACAGCATTATATATTAATTAAAAGGATGAAAAAAAAATGCATAAAAATGTATTTAAAAAAATGTATAAAGTCCTTCCAAACTTAACTGCGTTGTAAAGTTACGATTTAATGATTTAAAGGGTGCACCAAGACTTGATCTCTTTTAAAAACCATTAAAAACAAACATAAAAGTACGCTTGTGTCTTTCTGGGGGTGACTTAAAAAGTTTCGTAAATAACTTCTTGAAAATCAGTACATACTTAACGGAATTTTAGAAAGATGGATCCACTACTGAAATCAATAACAAAAACACAGATATAAAAGCACGACGTCTGTTGAATCTGATTTAGGAGACTTATAAATGCTAATACCTACACAAATTTTTAAAAATCAGTAGTTCACGAAATTGTAGATAGATGGTGCCATGGTATTTTGAGAAAATCTGATTTCCCTTTTGACGCATGAAAAAAGGTACCTCAAGATTGCTTTTTCTTAAAACTCTCAAAATACCAAGGCGCTATCTAAAATTTGGTGAACACACTGACGATCCGTACGATTGCGTCCCAAAATATATTGTAATTCGGAATGAACACAATATACCTCCTGATAGTCCTTCTGGAACTGCTCGAACTCCGCGTTGAAGGTGGATATGTTTTCTGTCATCTGCACTTGGAACTGAGTCTTCATGTCCAAAAGGGAGTTCTGGGTCTCCGTCGACAGCCGGTGCGTCTGCTCCCACAGGTAGCGCAAGTTCTCGATGCTCTCCAGGTCTTCCCTATTGGGGACCAGATTGTACAGGGAAAGCGTCGCGAAGCATTCCTAAAACACAGGGTTATTGTTACAATTTAACTGAATTTTTTAAGATTTTAAAAACAGGAGATAAAGGTCGGAATAACTTCAAACTCCTTAGAAATTTAGTTCAAATATCATCAACAGATAGGGCTTTAAATGCATACACAATACGGATATTGACCACCAGCTACAGGCGCGAAGCCCAGCAAGGTTGGTCCATTTAACTCAAACTACCTATATATGAAACCCCTCGTTATATTATCTACACTGAAGTCAAGATCCTCTGTGTACACGTGCTTTATCTTTTTAAATAAGCGGTCCGCCATAGTTACCGACCCCTGAGCTAGACTTTTGCATTTTAGTTAAAATTTACAGTTTCACACTCACTGAGATAAAAATAAACTACTCTGAAATTGGGTTATTTTCAGAAGTATTGGTCATTTTAAGAACTGCATTAATATTATCGTTCTCTCAGCCAAAAATAACTTCAAAAGTGGCATTAGCTCCATTTATATTGCTAATATTTGAAATTATTTTTCTATCAGTTTCCTCCCTTTCTTTTTAAGGCCCTTATGTAAAGTTTTAAGTTATTCTGAGTTCTTTGTTCTCCCCAGAAATTTTTTTGTATGAAAACTGACTCCGAATTTTTTTTGAAATTGGACCCCACATCTTTGGGTACGGCCCTGGTAAAAATCGCCATGAGGTAGTTCACAAAGTGACGTCATTTCAATCACACTGTCATTGGTTCATTGGATTTTACGAGTTATTGGACAAAGGGCCAGATGCAAATACGTAATTTCACATCAGCGTCATAGCCTCACGTGGTTTCACCCACGTGACCCACACCTATCATGAGGGGCCTTTCCGCGCTCTGCTGACATCACAGAGCTTCGGATGGTCCCGCCCATTTTCGTCCCTCAGGGTCAGTTCGGCAACAGACGCTGAGGGACGGAACGTTCTTGGGTAAAATCCAGTTCTCTTGTCCATTATTACAAAACGAAGGACCATATTATGCAGCTTTGTTTTGTAAAAGACTGCACAACCGGATTTCTGCCCAAGAATGGATCGTCCCTTAACGTCTGCTCCGGAGTAGATGCTGAGACACGAAAATGGTCCGACGTTCTTTGAAGTCAGCAGAGGGCGGTGGCTACTCAGGATAGGTGCGGGTCACGTGATGGGACTATGACAAGCTGCTGTGAAATTTACTTTTGATAAAGAAGTTGGATCGGTTTTAAGCTTTGCGACGTTGCAAAATGTAGCTTCATCCTGCCCTCAGCGTCTGTTCGGGAGCAGACGCTGAGGGACGAAACGTTTCTTGGCGAAATCCGGTTCTGTAGACCATTACAGAACGAAGCTGCATTGGGCAGAAACTGACCTCTACGGGCGTGATGGAGGTGTCGATGTCGACCTCCTTCTCCCTGACCTCCTCGAGCACCTCGATGAGCTCCTTGATCTGCTCGGTGGTGTCGTAGGGGCGCTTGAGGCGCTGCATGAAGCCGCGCACCTCGCCGCCGCACCGCTGCATCTCGCCCTTGTACTTGCTGCGGCAGGCACCGCCGAACGCCTCGCACCACTTCACCGTCTCGCTCCCGAGCAGCTTCTTCACAGGCACTACACGGGAGAAACAGGCGCAAATGCTGCAGAACCAACTAAAGTAAAAGGGTGCTTTTGACAGACGATGGAATTATTTAAGAGGGGAGAAAGGAAGAAGCTGGAAGGGTAGTTGATCGAAAGAGGAAGAGACATTTGCTTGCTCACTGGAAAACTCTTTATCTTTTACTAGAGAGCCTGTATACGAGAGAGAGGCGACAACTCGGTATTGTGCGCTGATTGGTCAAGAGCGTTTTCTGTCAGCCGCAGGCGGTTTCCCTTCATAGGATTAGCATGGGACGCGAGACAAGGGGCTTGTTCGTAAAACTGCAGTTGGGAGGATGCGCAGAGACGCTTTTAAGCGAGTTGTCGCCTCTCTCACGTCTGTGATATACGTTCTCTTTCCAGTTTTATTAGAATCTGAGATGAGTTTGCTTGTTTACGATTAGGTACCTGTCACCTTTCCGACACTATTTATCTGGTGGTTTATCATAATAGCGTTACTCTACCCTTAAACTACGCAATATTGGAAGTTTGAGGTAGATATATCCCAGGATCCCCCTTCTGTTGACGCCACTACGATCAACCAACTGATTAATAGTAAGTGTCGGAAAGGTGACAGGCAATGAGGCAATCGTATAATAATGCTAACTTATCTCAGCTTCCAATAAAACTGAAAAGTAAAAGAGAAAGGGGCTTCCAGTGAGCAAAGCAAATGTTTTCTTCAACTTTCCATCAACTAACTCTTTGACTTACGTTTAACACCGACACTGATGGCTGTTAAGGATATTTAGAACTGCAGTTAATAGCGATTGTAAGACCATCTCAGTGAGACCACTAGTATAATTTGGACTTTTGATCCAATCGAAGTTGTTCCTGATAAGTAAATCCTGATTATCCGAGATCCTCCATTGCAACACCCATGCTGTTTACCATCAGTGTTTCCAAAAACCATTTTCTACTATCAGTTATTATTAAACTAGCTGAAGAAAGTTCAATCATCATAAAATCAAGAAATACTAAAAAAGAAACTTTACCTAGAGAAAGCTTAATACAGCCAATGGTGACTTCGTTTTCCTCAGCGTCAATCTCGGTCTTCACGTGAAGGTAATACTTTATCTTCGTTTCGAAGTCTATTAGTTCTCGGTTTGAAGACATGAAGGTGTTGATCTCTTCTGTTCTTATTTTTTTCCACAGATGATCGTATTTCAGAAATATCTCCAGGTAATTTTCCAACTCCTTTAACAAATGATGTGAATACGTTTATGTGAAAAGAATGCAACCTAAAGACTAAATAGGGGTTAGTTAAACTGCTCACCAAATTAGTGTTCTTCAAGCAAGTCTGAATGGAGCTATAGAGCTTAAGGACCTCCTTGTCTTCTGACACTTGCCGGTACAGCGTTAATCCTGACGTCGAGCAATCAGATCGGCTGAAGCTCTTATGCAAGCCGCCAGATTGGTCATCCTCTCTTACGGGCTCCTAATGGATAAATACAGGGTGGTTATATTTAAAATAGTTCTTTCTATGCCCCAAAAAATAACCAGTTCGGAACAGCTAGATATTTTGTACATATATCTGAGTATTTGTGAAGCTATACAGGGTGATTCAGAAATAATCATCAATATTTTGGGGGGAGGTAGAGGGGCCCTAGACAAGCATATTTCCTATAGGGATGGCGGGGCGCAGCCTTACCGCTAAAGAGCTAGGACCTAATGTAGTGCAAGCGCGTTTCAAAAGGCCGTCTTTAGAAGGCCAGTGTGACGAAACAAAACATAATAAAATGAAAAACATTATTGCATGAGGTACAGTAGTATCCGTACTACTTAAATCCTCAATCTGATAGAAATTGGGCAACTTGCTAAACCGTGGGGTGAGTTTTAAAACGTGCAATATTAATCTCTTAGTTAAACAATGGAGTTCCCTTAATGGTATTTAGAAAAATGATGATTGGGGAAGGAATTTTCAATGATCAAACAGTTTCAATGATCAATGTTACGATCCTTGAAAATTCCTTCCCCGGTCATCATTTTTCTAAATACCATTAAGGGAACTATATTCTTTGACTAAAAGATTAATATTGCACTTTTGAAACTCACTCCACGGTTTAGAAAGTGGTTCAAATTCTATCGAATTCATGGTGTAAGTAGTAGGGATACTTCCTTACATCATGCAATAGATTTTTTCATTTTATTATGTTTTGTTTCGTCACACGGGCCTTCTAAAATCGGCCTTTTGAAACGTGCTCTCACTACATTAGGTCCTAGCTCTTTAACGGTAAGGCTGAGCCCCACCATCCCTATTCGAAATATGCTTGTCTAGGGCCCCTCTACCTCCCCCCAAAATATTGATGATTATTTCTGAATCACCCTGTATAGAAAATTTATAAAAGAAAAAAGTAGTTCAAAAATTGGCCAATAGATTGCGCTGTACTTATCAGGACACTTGAAACCGAAAATACAGGGAAGAAGTTAGACACAAAACCAGCTTCGATAATTTTCTTTCACATTATGGTCCTATTGACCTGATTTACCATCTGAGTATTTAGCAGTCCCATTTGCTAAATACTTTCTCATAAGGTCACTTAGACCAGTAGTTCTTTTCATGCAGATTTTTGTAGGAGCTGCTTTTCATCACCTTGTTGAATATAAAAAAGAGGTACTCATGATTTTTATTAATTTAAATGGTAACTTTGAGGTAATTGATACGGTATTCGTATCATTTATGTCCAGAATAAGTAAGATACAACAGATGTTATAAAATAATTTAAGTAACATTTTCTTACTTTGTACTGCCATTGATAAATAAGCTTGGATGCTGAAATTATATCCATTGCCGCTTTGTCAATAACTTCTTGCACTTCATCTACGGAAGGTATCAAGACCAAATTGTTGTCTTTTAAATGAACTTCAGCCTTGAACCATGGAAACTTCAATAGACTTTCTTCTGGACTCACTTTCTCTATAAAGAAATTTCAATCAGATAGAATTTTCATTTTATTTTTCCTCAGACGGTTTAACTTGATTGTTTTAATCGAAATCCGTACAGGAAATGCTCCCACTCAAAAATAAACACATAAGAAACATACATTTTAGAACATTTTTGGCATAATATTTACAACAATTTTTGTGTGTTGTAAGCAATAACACTTTGTTAGAAATACAATTACCCAACACTTTATAGTGTTGTGAATGCGTCTTAAAAGTGTTGCTATCAGAAAGTGTGCTCTAAAATAGCGTATTAAAGTGTTCTGAAGTGTTTTAAACATTTACAGCAATTTTATGAAAGCACATTTTTTGTACCTGTTATTGCTTAACATCTCAATCGCATCATTATTGCAACATTATCGCAATTATTGTAAAAGTTGCTTGCTTTAATAATAATAGTTCGAATCTATGGTTAATCACAGTATTGACCAATTTTTTGTCTTATTTCTGAGATAAATAAAATAAATTACATCTTAAGATTATCCACCAGAATTGATTAAATTCAAATGAATGTTATAGAACTGATATTTACCATTGTATGAGGTGCTGTATAAGAGTGTTTCCAAAGAATCACAAATGGATGTGATAACGCTCTCCAAAAGCTTTTTGCTGCACTGTTGTTGTAAACCCAAAGAGACATCAGTGATTTTCTTTTTGTGCTGTTTGGCTAACAAAAGTATATCATTAAAACGTGTTTTACAACCGAAAATGAATTGAAGCTAAAAATACATAAAGCCATAAATGTGTTAATAAGATTGTCGCAACTCATAATTTGGTTCTAAAGCTGTTTAACTTATACTTTAAAATAGACAAAATTAAAAACTATATGTATTTAGGTTGAACTAGACATTTTTAGCATTTTTTAAAATTAAAATATTCCATGGTTTTCAACGGAAATATTATTTTGCTCTTCAGCTAAACTACCTTTGTTTTGGTTACAGTGAAAAAAAAATGCTCTTACATTTTTCTTCTCCTTCGTCGAAATTGCTCTCTTTCACGAATACTTGAATGACTTCCTGAACAGCGTCTTCCACAGCATGGCTTCTTTTCTCCAAGAAATCAGCACCTTCAGCAGCCGATGCCTGAACACAACAGTGAGGTAGAGCAGCTTTCATTTGGATTTAGCGTACTGTCGTTAAAGGAGCAATACCGCACTTCTAACGTTTTCATAATAAGGGCTCTAAAGCTTAACGCATGGTTCAACAAACACCGCATATCTAGTTTATCGGTCCGTTCTTTCATCCCTTTTCTTACCTCAACTCTAACATATTTGCCTACTTTTCATTAGGAGAAGTGACAACTTTCAACGGCCCCTTGCGTCAATGTCAGGAGTTATAATTGCTATTTTAAATTGTTTTAAAGATTTGCTAAATTAGTCAATTAAAGTTGTAGAACAGCACTGATGTAGTACGAAAACACACCTTGGACAGAGAAATGTCTTAAAAACACGCTAAAACGCACGCTCAATTTTATAACTTAAGTGATAAATGTTAGATGTGCGGTGTGGTTGAACCATTACAGGACTTTTGAGGGTTACGACTTTATTTTTTATGGGCGAAGCCAAAGAGATATTAGTATTGTACGACAGCCACGAGAAAAATTTTTGGCGTTGTACAATACTGTGGTGATAGATGGAAACGGGTTATTTTTCCCACCATTTTTTTGGGGGGGCAGATGTTACTTCATGCTCACTAAAAAAACTTTAAAAAGAAGTTGAAAGAAATGGTAACCACACAGATATAGCACAAGTGTGGTTATCATTTAGCTTTCAACTTCTTTTTAAAGTTTTTTTTTCTTTGTCAAGATTGCGGTACTGCTCTTCTTCCACAGTTGTCGAATGTTTTCCTTACCGACAAAGTATTCGCAAAAGCTTGAATTGTGACTGGTTGCTCCGAGGGCAGAGGGCACAGTTCGACATCCGCCACTTGGGCAAGGGTCTCGTCTACCCTTTGATTCAAAATCTTACAAAGTCTGAAAACAAGGAAACAAAAAATGTATGTGAATGCGTTCAAATTTGAGATATTTCTGGCCGAAAAAGAAAGCTCGTGTTTAGAAGTGATGTCGAATAAAAGGAAAAATAGATAGTGATGAAAAGCACTTTTGTAACGATTCCATAAGTTCTACTGAGGACTTATAACATTCTGGAGGAATAGAATTGGAGTGAGCATTTTCTTTAAATCGACTCCGAAAAAGAGTACCCGGCATTAGCAGAGGCTTTGAGCGATGAGTGGGCGCGTTATCGATTGCTTAGCAATTTGAAAACTATTATAGGCATGCGCAAAATCTTGGTAACAAAACTCAACGCCAAGAATTCACGTATTATATTATTATTGGCTGGCGAGTTTGAGAGCGAGTTGTACTACTGCGCGTTACGCCACTTTAAAAAATAATAACAATGAACATTTTATACATATCGGGATGAAAAGATGCTTAATATACGTGGATTTAAAAAACTGATCATTTTTCAAAATCGAAGCTCTAAATTTCACTCAAAATTCAGACACCTCGCGGGGAACCACTTTCTTTGGTTGCTCTCAGCATATTTCTACAGGCTCAAGTTAAGTTGAAACTGAGTATAACAACATTGCTCAGCATAATCGTTCGGCAGTGAAAATAATTTCCAGTAAAACTGCCGTCATGTGACGGCGGTCACGTGTTTGCAGTGTTTGGTGATATTTCTAGAAATTATCGTAGTCACACTCTAGAAGGTTACCCTTACACACTATTTCTCCTTTACGGTTTTTGCCTTTTCGGACATGCGCTGAAGTTAAACGACGAACCCCCTAGCCCAGAAACGCCCACACTAACAACACTTCAGGGGAGATCCATAAATTATGTAAGGTCAAAGAGGGGGGAGGGGTTTGGAAAAATCTCACCAAGGGGGAGGGGGGTCAATTAAAATCTCACATCAACTTTTTAAGTTAGAAATTATACGATTTTAAGTAATGAGAAAGGAATACACACAGATAAGATACTGTGGTGATTTTTAGGCTTTAATTCCTTCTTTCTCAGTTTGAGCGAACCGTTGGATTTTTCCATCTCTTTTGCATGTCATAAATTTTCTCAATCATAATTATGCGGTTTTGCGCGGCCATTTGCCTGTTCATCTTTCGACACTCCCACGCTCTTTTAATCGCTAATATTTTAAATTAATTTTGCAGATAAGAAAACCTTGTCATTTAAAATTAAGTAGATCTCTTTTTTACTTCATCGGCAGTTTTTCTTGCGTAAATGAATGTCCATGGAATGAGTAAAGATGTGTCATTTTAAGCTAGATATAGTAAAATTTTAAATAGTTTTTAGTGACTTTTACTATAAAGAAAACCTGATGATAACATAATGTCCCCCCACATCATTAATAATGTAAAGTTTTTAGGTGCTATGAAGCTCAAAATGCAAACGAATAGGATTAGAAAATTGTTTTTAAAGAATTGTAGGTAAATCTCACATGGGGGGAGGGTCCAGCAAAATCTCACTAAATCTCACCAAGGGGGAGGGGGGTCCAGAACACCTCACGTAATATATGGATGTCTCCTCACGGCATAAAAGCTTGGTAGTAAAATAGTTTCCAGTTAGACCGCGGTTTTAAAGGAGCGTGCATTAATTAAGCCGTTAGTGGGGTGTACTGGATTGGTAAGAGACACACGCTGATATCTTGAAAGATGGTTATCCCACCATCACGTGACTGCAAATTATCTGGAAATTATCTTTACCCAATCCTTAGGATAACGTCAGGGAGGATTTTGCACTGGTCGTCCGGAGATCGCCAGTTACCACAGGAATCGGACGGATCGTTGGCGATTTCGCCTTACTCCTTTGTTGAATGGGAGCATAAATGCCGATCTCCGGATGAGGTACTAGTGTAAAACCCTTCCTAACGTTACCCTTAGGGTGTGTCTATACTTTTACAACCAGAACGAGAACCCTCCTTTGGACCAATAAGGGGAGATAAAAAACTCCCCCATCTCTTTGGGTGGTTAGGGGGTTTGTGTGGTTAGAAACCCCCCATCTCTAAGCATCCCCTTCAGAGAGAGGGAATTCTTTTGTTCGCTAATTGACCCCACAAAGTAAGCGGGGCTATAAAACAGCCCATCGTAAAACTCTACACGCACCCTAAGGCTCAAAACACACTGCGCGTCTTATAATCGCTACTGCAATCAATCTCCATAAAAAAAGCATGGAGAAAGCCTAGTCCCCTATATCTTGACAGGAATGAAGATTCCTGTCAAGATAGGGGGAGTCTCAGACTGAACTCCCATGCTTTTTCCCTCTTTGATTAATTGCAGTAGCGTCTTATGGTCGCTAGGTCTGACTTTGGCCTAAGTCGTCAATATCCTTATCAAACTGTGGTAAGAAAGAAGGGGACTCGAGGGAAGATGTAGTAGTTTACTTTTGGTGAGATGACAGCAACCGGCCACTGCCAGACATGTCAGTGAGGAGTACTTTGACCTCTCTCTGCTACAGGAGTAATCTACTACACCTCTTCTCGGGTCCCCTACTTTCTCCCCTCCTCTCGTTTTCCAGCGAGTGTGGCCGGAGAGTTCGCGTTGCTCGCCCTTCCACCATCCCGTCCATCTCTCCTCTCTGGGTTATCATCTGATGCGAGCGCCTTAACTATTATTATCTCCATGGTGACGACACAGCCGTCTGGCCTTCGGTCTGGCCGCGCAGACTCGGGAAGAGGGAAGGAGCATCAGAGAACATTTCGCTGTCGTCATGGGGGAAGAAGAGGACAGCTTCTCTCTGCTGGAATGGCGGGTGGACAACTTCGGCTGTTGGAACGAAAACTTCCACGACAAGATGATCGCCAGCCCGAAGCTGAAAGTGTCCTCAGCGGCTTTTTACTGCACCTTGGAACTGTACCCGAGAGGCCTCACTGGCTGCGACGAACACATGGGGCTGCGAGTGTGCTATAATTCGGGTTTGCAATACCCGACTTCCGGTGAGTATCGATAGAGATGACAAAAATTTGAGAATGGGCCGAAACCACACTTTTTTCCGAGGATGAGGGGGCGTTTGACCCAACATTATTTCTCGGTCCCCCGTAACCATTCCCAATGGACTATATCCGTCGTGACGTCACATTTTACCCATCATGTGACCCATTGAGCTTGCAATTGGTTACCAGAGGGATAGTTTGTACGGAGATATGATGATAAGATATCGTTACCACCACGCCAAAAACACGAATCTTTTATTAATTACGGGCTCAAGTCTAGAAGGGTTTTCAGTCACCAAGCGAAGTATAGTAGCGCCAATGTGCGCTAACGTATCAAAGTTAAGTTGGCAGAAAAAAATTCGCTAAGAGGTGCCAACCCGAACCCACTTCAAGGATTTTACCTAATTACGAATGCAGATTCACGTTTTTGGCGTGGTGGTAACGATATACATGGTGTTTCAAAAATCCGTTTAGCGGCTTTTATTTGGTACCAACGTGTCCTAGGGTCATGAAAGTAAGGTCTACCCCCAGATAAGTGACCTTGGAGAATCCATTGTGATGACTTACAGCGCTCTTAGCGGCGCAATAAAAAAGTTAAAGAAATTAATTTAAAAACTAAAAGGAGATAGAGCAAAAACCTCTGGAAGAGTATTGTTGCCAACGTTATGAAGAACTCATTGAAAACATTTCCATGAAATATCGTTAATATTCGTGGAGATATTAGCAAGTGAAAAAAGCACTTTTTCAGGCCTCAAAAAAGAAAAAGTTTGTAAATTTGCAAGTTTTTTTGATGTTTTGATTCAATTTTGCCTTTATTCAACTAAAAAAACCACAAAACTACACAAAAACATTGAAAAATTTGCAAATTTACAAACTTTTTTTTGAGAACTGAAAAGTGCTAATTTCACATGCTGATATCTCCACGAATATTAACGATATTTTCATGGAATTTTTTTGTTGAGTTTTTCATAACGTTGGCAAAAATACTCTCCAAGAAGTTTTTGCTGTATCTCCTTCAATTTGAAATTAATTTTTTTAACTTTTTTATTTCGCCGCTAGGGGCGTAAGTCTTGTCTATGGTTTCTCCAGGGTCATTTATCTAGGGTTAGACCTTACTTCGGTGACCCTAGGACATGTTGGTTCCAAATAAAATCCGCGAAATGGACTTTTGAAACACCCTGTGTACTATTATAGTGAGATATGATTGATAGTGAGTTTGTTTATCCCCATCATGTGATTAATATGGGCATGGCCGAATATAGTCCATTCCCAAATCAGTGGTGTATCCTTTTTTGACCATTTGGTTTATAAATATTTTTGAAGGGGACGGTTTTTAAATTGAATACCGTAAAACGGGGTGAATCGGATCAATTTTGAACTTTGAACTGCTGCCGAAAGTTTAATAATAAAGATTTTGGAATGCTTTGAAAATAATATTTCGAGTCCCAATTAATACTTTAAGAACCCGTTGAAAAACTTCAATTATCTTGAACGGTTTATTTTATATGAATTTTTAAGAGCCGTGATCCGATTCACCCTCAATGCGGGGTGAATCGGATCACTGCCAGTTTTAGTGGAAAAACGCAATTTTTACATCTTAAAGTGATACAGGATCCTGAAATTAGCCTTCAAATATTCTAATAAGGCAAAATGAATACATTTTACTAAATAATGAACATTTTTAAAAATAAAATATAAGGTTTTCAGAAAAGTTATGATACAGTCAAATATAAAGTAAATGGTAATTCCGATTTTTGCTGAATTTTTTAGTAAAACAAGTCCATTCCGACTACTGATGCGGGGTGAATCGGATCAGTCATAAAAATGCGTGTTTGAAATTTTTTTTGAAACACTGGTAATAGGTGGAGATTTCAAACGAAGGTTATTTTGGTTTATGTATATTTAAGAATATAATGAATGTTTTTGGAAGTTCTGGTGGTATTATTTCTTTTCAAAATGATAGTTAGAAAAGAAGACTGCCAACGATTTTCGTAAATTTTTTTTCGGCCGCTTAAAAAACTGTGAAGAATGCATTATAAATGGCTAATAAAAATTTTGCTGTATATTTGCAATGTTTAAATTAAGATGTGAAAGATTTGAGATGATTTGATAATTTTAAGATTGCAAATTTCGGCTTTAAACTGCATATAACTGGTAATTTTCCATAGTTATTTAGCACTTCACTCGCTCCGTTGAGCAGCTGGTGTATGAAATAAAATCAAGACAGATGTATTTCTGAAATAAATTAATTATCAAAGTATTGAAAGTTTTTCCACAACATTATTGTTTTATCTGTTCCCAGTTTCGAACAATAAGTGTTGCTTTTTTTAGTGTTTTCATAAACATGTAGAAAACAATAGTTTCGTTCGCTGTACCGTAAGTTTAGCGAGTAGTGCTATTCTCTGAAGCTAAAAAATAATGCGCTCTTAAATATCGCACTGATTTCTACACCTATATTCAAAGATAATTTAATATACGGCATATTACTAAACAGCTGAGTATATGTACGTTTTCTTGTTGATTTTGATGTCGTTTTAGTGAAAATTTCTTTCGAATGACCAACAAATACTGAGATAGTTTTTTCGCAATATATTTTATGTTTGAGATCAAAATTTCCCATCTAAAACTTATCGATTAACCTTAAAACTTTGACAAATTAATGTAAACATACAGCAAAACTTTTATTATCCATGACTCATACATTCTTTCCAATTTTTGAAGGGGCCAAAAAAATTTAACTAAAATCGTCATTTACGGTCTTCTTTTCTAACCTTCTTTTTGAAAAGAAATAATACCACCACAACTACCAAAACCATAAATTATATTCTTAAATATACATAAACCAAAATCCTCTTTGTTTGAAATCTCCAACTATCACCAGTTTTTCAAAAAAAAATTTCAAACACGCATTTTTATGACTGATCCGATTCACCCCGCATCAGTAGTCGGAATGGACTTGTTTTACTAAAAAATTCAGCAAAAATCGGAATTACCATTTACTTTATATTTGACTGCAAAGAATTCTTTGGAAGAATCGGGACCACACGGGGGATACCGAAAATTGGGAAAATAAAGTTATTTTCTTGGTTCAATGAGCAAAGTTTTGACAACCACGTTTTTGTGACCTTTTTTGTATTCAACTTTAAAGCCGTGGTAGACCTAAGATACTATCGCAAAATAATTTTTGATGGCTGAAACAACTTCTGAACAATGCATAGAATAAGTCAGAATTTATCCTGATTTTATAACTCTAACACAACCGGAGTTATGATGGTTTAAAAAACTTTTTTCAAAAGTGATCCGATTCACCCCGCTGATCCGATTCATCCCGTTTAACGGTATTTTATTATTTTATATTTCTTCTATAATTAAATCTTGCTAGCATAAACATGAAACTTTCTGAAAAATTTGAAACGTTTTATCGCATTAAAAATATATACTAGTTGATCGTTATTGAAACTTAAGGTTTATAAAGAGCAAGTTAATAGAAAAATGTATCATCCTGGACAAAATTGAAATTTATAATTAATTTTTTTAAAAAGTGAAAAATTTACACAGATAGAAGTTTATATTCAAGATATTTTTCCTTAATGGAAAACTAAATATGTTTTACTTAAATTATTCTTAATAAAGTCTAAATCAAAAGAAACATTTGATTGTGTGCCCGATTAGTGCCATCAGTAAGAAAAACGTTTCATGAAAGTATCGCGAATATTCGTGGAGATATCAGCACTTTTTCTGGCCTCAAAGAAGAAAAGTTTAGCAAATTGCAAATTTGTCAATGTTATAATGTAGTTTTATATATTTTAGTTTAATGGAGAATAATTTATTTCAAAAATCAAAAAAGCTTGCACATCTGTGACCTTTTTCATTTTGAGGCCTGAAAAAGTGCTAATATCTCCTCAAATATTAGAGATTTTTTTTCATGAAATTTTTTCAGTGAATTTTATATAACTTAGGAAACAGTATTCTCATTAAGGTTTTTCTCTACCTATTTTTAACTTTTTAATTTCGCCAGTTAGGGTGCTGTAAGTTATCTCAATGATTCTCATAGTCACCTAGGGCCCACAATAGTCCACCATAGGGCCACCATAGTCACCTTACTTCCATGACCCTAGGAGGCGCGTTGTTTCAAAGAAAAAGCCATGAAAGAGAATTTTGAAACACCCTGTATTATTGAGTTAACTAAACTAAAAAAATAATTAAGTTAACAAAACAAAAGGAGATAGAAAATTTACTTCAAAAGTATGAACAGTTGATTTACTTTGGCCTTACTAGTAAAACAAGCTTTTCTTTCATAAACTCAGGACTCAGGTGTTTAGAGCTTAAATGATAAACAGTAAATAGCAACACGTCTGACACAATGATACATCTAACAGTTGGAGACTCATAAACGAAAAGTAATTATATTTTTAGGAAGGTCTACAACCCTACCCGTTGTCCCTCCCTACCCCAATCTCCCCTAGTAAATAACCCAACATTTTGACTTTTTGCGTGTAAAGGTAAATGGGTGATGATTTGTCAAAGGGCGTCCTGAGATTGTAAGTAATAGATTTTAGAGCATTGTAAAAATTATCTAGCCGGACAAATAATGCGAGTTAAAAGCCTGTTCTTAAGGGTCAAACATTCAAATTTTGGGGGGTAGCATCCCCAGATGTTTTGAGTACAGAAAAACTATGGAAATTTGATCCACAAAATTAGTGTTTAAACTAATTTTGGTAACCTTACCATTTGGTTTAGAATCATCTCCAATTTTATTATTTGAAAATTGAATTCGAATTCGTTGAAATCCGTCGTCACAGCAATTGGAAAAGTGTCTTAAGTGGGCGAGCCCTTTTTTAAGGTTCAAAAGAGTGCTGACCCAGCTAAGATCGAGTACGTACAGTTGGGGAAATAAAAAACGACTCAGTTGCGATTTCTGGCGAACCACTTGGGTTAGGAAGACGAATGAGGTGTCATTTTTCATTGTTTAAAGTATTCTTTAACCAAAAAAATTTTCGGGTCCTTAGGGGGTCGTCTTCATATTAAACGAAACACTAACTTTTTTTTTCCAATGGGGACCCCCAATTATTATTAGTTTTTCTGAAAGGCCATCCCCCTAAACCCTTAAATACCAAGTTTCATCCAGATTGATTAAAAAAAATTTATTTTTCAAAAATAAAATTTTAAAAAAAATTTTTAAATCGTGAAATTTTTTTTATGGTAATCGATTCTTTTAGTAATTTTATGTAGGAAACCAAAATTTCAATCGATTTTATCCAATAGTTTTTGATAAAACGAACTATAGAAAGAGCATTTGCGGTATGCATTCGACAACGGTATACGGCCCCTTAAGATATTAGGTCGTTTTTATCAAAAACTATTGGATAAAATCAATTGAAATTTTGGTTTCCTACATAAAATTACTTAAAGAATCGATTACCATAAAAAAATTTCACGATTTAAAATTTTTTTTTAAATTTTATTTTTGAAAAATAATTTTTTTTTAATCAATCTGGATGAAACTTGGTATTTAAGGGTTTGGGGGGATGGCTTTTCAGAAAAACTAATAATAATTGGGGGTCCCCATTGGAAAAAAAAAGTTAGTGTTTCGTTTAATATGAAGACGACCCCCTAAGGACCCGAAAATTTTTTTGGTTAAAGAATACTTTAAACAATGAGGTGTCATTTTTCATGGTTTAAAGTGTTCTTTTACCATAAAAAATTTCGAGTCCTTAGGGGGTCGTCTTCATATTAAACGAAACACTAACTTTTTTTTTCCAATGGGGACCCCCAATTATTATTAGATTTTCTGAAAGGCCATCCCCCCAAACCCTTAAATACCAAGTTTCATCCAGATTGATAAAAAAAAATTTATTTTTCAAAAATAAACTTAAAAAAAAAATTTTAAATGGTGAAATTTTTTTATGGTAATCGATTCTTTAAGTAATTTTATGTAGGAAACCAAAATTTCAATCGATTTTATCCAATAGTTTTTGATAAAAACGACCTAATATCTTAAGGGGCCGTATACCGTTGCCGAATGCATACCGCAAATGCTCTTTCTATAGTTCGTTTTATCAAAAACTATTGGATAAAATCGATTGAAATTTTGGTTTCCTACATAAAATTACTTAAAGAATCGATTACCATAAAAAAATTTCACGATTGAAAAATTTTTTTTTAAAGTTTATTTTTGAAAAATAAATTTTTTTTTATCAATCTGGATGAAACTTGGTATTTAAGGGTTTGGGGAGATGGCCTTTCAGAAAAACTAATAATAATTGGGGGTCCCCATTGGAAAAAAAAGTTAGTGTTTCGTTTAATATGAAGACGACCCCCTAAGGACTCGAAAATTTTTTTGGTTAAAGAATACTTTAAACAATGAAAAATGCCACCTCATTCGTCTTCCTAACCCAAGTGGTTCGCCAGAAATCGCAACTGAGTCGTTTTTTATTTCCCCAACTGTACATACCGTCACCTAAATATCAAACACTTCTATCTCCGCTCGACAATCTTCGGGGATCCCGATCTTTGGCGACCTACGACCAGACGTCCATAACCAATCCACACCAATCAAATACATAGAGTTTTCAAATACCACTGAATCAAATACGGATTGTTGAGAAGCTCATATGAATGGTTTGGATCTCAGCCAGCTCGATGATGTCACGCTTACGAGCTTAATCAAATGAGCTTCTCCGCTTCCAATTCCGAATATTCCCGAAGCAGACAAAGAGGTGTTATTTGATTCCAAGATGACGAAAAATTTTTGTCCGCTTGTCCTATCTGACCACCCAAGATTGTCATTGAATCCTTGGGAAAATTTGGAGCGGCCAGGACTGAAAGGGTTAACAATGGGTTAATAAATGGTTAACAGCAATTCTTTAACCTTCCTACCCCGCATGAGGTCTTTTAGACCCAAAACGCACTTCGACACTTGATATCGCCCACGTATTTTTGTATGTAGCTTCATGATTTCCAATGCTAGTATTCCTTAATTACGCAAAGGTTTACAATCAATGGGTAAAAATTTTGGGGTTATGGTTCAATTTTTAAGTGTCGTGGGAGAAATAGTCACATATTCCTACTCTGGGGTCTCTAGACCTCAAGCAAGAACGTAGTAAAACAATACTAAATAAAGCATTATACTTTATTTTTTGGTCTCATTCTTTATAAAATATGGTTTTTATGTTCGTTAGAGACGTTTAGAGATTTATTAGAAGGAAGTTAAAGTGGAGAAATTTTCATTTTTTTACAAAAAGAATATTGGGTCCACAGAGAAAATCCTAATAGATGGTCCAAAACGATATTTTCAAATTCTGGACGGATGTGGGGACATCCATAAATTACGTGAGGCGTTTTTTCCAAAATCTGGACCCTCCCTCCCCCTTGGTGAGATTTAGTGAGATTTTGCCGGACCCCCCCTCCCCCCAACTGAGATATACCTACAACTTTTTAAAAATAATTTGCAGTATCTTATCTATGTGTATTCCTTTCTCATACTGAAAAAAAGAAAATCGTATAATTTCTAACTTAAAAAGTTGACGTGAGATTTTAATCGACCCCCCCTCCCCCTTCGGTGAGATTTGGTGAGATTTTTCCAAACCCCTCCCCCTCTTTTTGACCTCACGTAATTTATGGATGTCCCCTAAGAGAGCCCCTAGAGAAAGGATTGGCACAGAGATATGAAGATGTAAAGAAGCTTTTTAAAGATGTTTTTTTCATTCAGTTTTCTTTGAAAACTAAGAATGCGTACAAAGACTTATGACTATTTACTGAAATTCAGAATATGATTTCGAAGAATTATAAAGAAAATTAACCAATTTAGCGTTGAAAACTTAAAACAAGCGGGACACTGACACAAACATTTCTGAACCAATCATTTTTGTATTATTATTATATTATTATTTAAATTTTAATAAGAATACGCATTCCACAGGTTTTATAACAGGGCTGGCAAAAGGAGTAAAATGACTTTTCTGTACTCTCTCCGGTACAAGGTTCAGTACTAAACAACAAGCACAATTGAGATCCGGAACAAAATCATTCACTAAAATAACATTTGCTTACACTCCAGGAACTTAAGACAACGCTTTATTTGGTGATAGCTTCACTCCGATGCTCAACTTAGTGAGAAAGATCGAGCTAACATTTATCCGGAGATTTATCCAACGCAGCAGGTCGAGCTCGCTTCTATCCGGATATTTATCCAAAGCAGCTGACGAGTGTAATTTCGATCCAGTCGGAGCGGTGAGGTTGTTCGTAGTGTGTAATATCCATCCAGTCGGAGGCGTGAGGCTGTTCGTAGAGTGGAATAAAAATCCGGTGCAGGACTGATGGCTGTGAGACGAGTTCATATCGCTCCGGCTTAGAATTCGACGCCTTCAGGGAGTTTGATTTCACTCTTGGACAATATTCGAAGGTTTGGGTTGATTGTTATATAACTCCAAGATAAAAAATCAACAGTTGAGATGAGCTTTTCTGAGATGAAACTTTATTCAGGAATGAAATTAAAAATTAAAGATTATGGTTCAATTTAGTTTTGATCCAAAGAGAAATCTAACTCTGACTTCGAGAAATATTTCGATCCACAACATCATTTAACCTTGTAGAGCTGGAAATATGTTTTGCTCGGGAATGAAATTTAATAGTAATAAGTGGTCGACCTTTACTTGAAGTATTCGATTCCGATTCGATTCCTTGGTATCGATTCCAAATTATTCGATTCCAGAATCGATTCCTTCATGGGTTCGATTCATTGGTATCGATTCCGGTATCAAATTTCGATTTCTTAATATCGATTCCAAAGTAGTCAATTCCGATTCGATTCCGGAATCGATTCCTTCATGGTTTCAATTTCTTGGTATCGATTCCTTCATGGGTTCGATTCCTTGGTTTCGATTCCAAATTATTCAATTACTTGGTATCGATTCCAAAGTATTCGATTCCGGAATCGATTTTCGATTCCAAAGTATTCGATTCCGGAATTGATTATCGAATCCAAAGTATTCGATTCCGGAATCGATTATTGATTCCAAAGTATTCGATTCCGGAATCGATTATCAATTCCACAGTATTCGATTCCGGAATCGATTATCGATTCCAAAGTATTCGATTCCGGAATCGATTATCGATTCCAAAGTATTCGATTCCGGAATCGATTATCAATTCCACAGTATTCGATTCCGGAATCGATTATCGATTCCAAAGTATTCGATTCCGGAATCGATTATCAATTCCACGGTATTCAATTCCGGAATCGATTATCGATTCCAAATTATTCGATTCCGGAATCGATTATCGATTCCAAAGTATTCGATTACGATTCGATTCCGGAATGGATTCCTTCATGGGTTCGATTCCTTGGTATTGATTCCAAAGTTTTAATCAAAGTTTTAATCAAGTTTTAATCCAAAACTATTTTAAAATGTCAAATTAAGCTTAATTTCAACATCGGAACTACAATTTACGATCGAAAATTCTAAAGTTTGTACCCAGAAATGAATTAAACTGTCGAAATATCTTTCATTTTAGTATTGAAACTAAAATAGACGATTGAAAAGCTTTAAATTTTCATTCGGATCTAAATTAAACCATTAAAAACCAATGAATTTTTTCCTGGAAACTTTATTCCACTCTTTAAAACAGCATCACCGCCTCCGACTGGAGGCAAAGACTCGGCCAGAAGCTCGGATGAATATCCGGATAAAAGTATTGCTCGACCAAAAAGCTCGGATGAGTATCCGGAGAAAAGTATGCTCGGCCAGCAGGTTGAAAAAGATCTCCGGATAAGATCGACACAGTGAAAGAGCCGCCGAGCTTTCTCCGGGAGGAAAATAAACTCATTCATCAGCCTCGAGTTTCGCTCCGGAGGGAAATTAAACGTAGACTTCAAATTTGGGTTTCATTGTGGATGAAACTAAAAGCTTTGAGTGAAGTTAAATTAGGTTCCGGATTAAATCTAAATATCAAAATTATGGTTGATTTAGCTCTGGAACAAAACTGCAATGCCGAGGAGCACTGAGTTTAGTTCAGGATTGAGCAAAATCTGTAAAAATCACAGGTTCCGGATATAATTTAACTCCTTTTGCCAGCCCTGTTTTATAATACTAAATAAATTAATATGAAATGACAGGTAGCTGGTAATACAGAAAAGAAAATGTATGAAACTTCATAAATCGTTAAAAATAAACTAAATTCTACACGTGCAAACCCGGGTATATCAGCTAGTACACTTTAAGCAGTGTAATTATAAACATTTTAAGTTAAACAACTTAATTATAGTTCATTTCTGTAATTTAATTCTTGTTTGAAGTTTCAGGAGTTATAAAAAACGTGTATCAAAAGATACCAAATAACACCGAAAAAAGGATAAAAACGAGAAAATACAGCAAAAGTTAGACAAATTAATCTGAAGCATCATTTTAGAAGTAAAAATAATCTATATAATTCTTTGCCATTCAAGGGATATTTAACCTATAAATAGAGTTATAGGCACGTTTTACGCATGGGGTCGATTTGACCCCACGAGGGTAATATGTGACTTTTTTTTCGAGATGGTATAGGAAGGTTGACCACTACAATACTGCCACGGCCGTATTCACCGGTAACTTGACCGGCGGTTAACCGGGAGTCAAACCTTTGATTGGTGGAAAAATAGTTTTCCTTCTTCAACGGCCAATCAGAAGCTTGACTGTAGTTTAACCGCGGTCAAGTTACCGGTGAATGCAGCAGTAACTCCGTCAGAACTGAACGACTCAGCTGTGCGATTTTTCTGAGGCAGTATAGTTTTTTATCCTAAGGTGACGATAAAGCTGCAGATAAAACATCCCCGACCGTACGTTTATCTGGCGTGCCATAAGTTTTATGAGAGAAATACCTTCAAAACAAGAAATTTTTAACAACAGTTCCAGATTTTGGAACATTCCGGATAAAATATTTGTTATTTTAAAGATTTTTGTGTTTAAGTCAGTAGATATTCATTCACTAAAATTTAAATACTACTTTATTTTCATGTATTTTATTACTCAATATTATAACTGTTCCATAGTTTGAGTTTTTTGGCATTTGCATATCCTACCAATTACGACTTTCACAGAATGCCAACAATGTGGGTACTTTTATAAAGGCAAGAATTTAATGATAAGAATTTTGACTATATACAGAAAGAACTATTTACATAAAATGGATGAGAAATATACAGGGCCAGATCTACAGCTACTCCCAATTCTCCTAAATCACTCTCCTATCACACAAATCACAGCCAAGTCATTTCGCTCTCTCCCTGTTCTCTCAATTTTCTTTTTATCAAAGAAATTGCAACAATCAAGTGCTGTCTCTAAGAGGCCCGGCTTTACCGGTCCAGTCTGTTTGTACTAGTGATCTGTAACACTACCATTCAAATAAATCTGTTCAAAATCCCAACAATCAAATGCCACCAGAATTTTTTTTTGAATTTGTACTCCTAATGGCATTATTCACAGCCACTTAACCAGTGGTTAACGAGCAGCTAAAGAGAGAAAAGGTGCTTTTTGCTTTATCTGATTGGTGGAATCCTTCTTTAACCGCTGGTCAATTAGCAGTGAATAATGTCACTATAGTGTTTCCATTTATTTTTAGACACTTTTTGTTACACCGAAGAGGAACGCTCTTTATAAGTCACATAATTTTAAAAGGAAAAACACTATATAAAAATTTGTGTCGAAATTTTGGGAGGAGTTTAAACCCCAAACCCTCTTTAATACATCCCTGATGCTCTCTACCCAACCTATCCTTTGTGACAAAAAAAGACCAAACTCGATAAATTAACATTTTTGTAATTTCTAGGTGAGATTACTTTCGTCGGGTCAGACGGAGACGTCCTGAGCGCACAACATTTAGAAGATTTAGCACTGGTAGAAAGAGTCCTATTATTTTCACCCGGACCGAAATTCCAGGAGGTCGTGGAAAAAATCAGGAAAAACGTGTCTTGGTACAAGGACAGTCTCACCCTTAGGTTGCGCATACGAAATGTGTGCCTACCATCGGTTCATCGCGTGCGTACCAAGATAAAGGCCATAGACACCACTTACAGAATACAACGGTCAACATTCGCCCCTTCTAGATATATTCCTCAGGGCGAATTGCCTTGTCTCTTGGATCTTGAGCCCTTACACATTGCGGATATACCCCCGTTTCTCACCGATGAGAGTAAAGTGGGGATGTCTTTGGAGGCTGCCCCCCAACAACAGCCTTATGGTAAAGTAAAACTGAAATTCCGGGTTCCAGAATCCAGCTTTCCAGAATCCTATCTAAACAACTTTCTGGTATACACCCGATTGTCTGTGCTCGACAGCGACGATGTCGTGTTGAGGTCAGAAGATAATGAGCATGTGTTTGTCAATGAAAGGGAATGGACCTTTTCTCAGTCCCTGTCTTTGAGCGAGGTGAGGTATAAAGAGGTTTTTCTGCTTTTACGCGTGAAAATCATTCCCAGCAAGAGATACGAGCATGACAACGTCTGTGAATTCGATCCGAGAAAAGTCGACGTGGTTCCGACGTTTCGTACCGAACATCATTTTACGAGCGTTTACAAAGAAAGAGAACAAAATGAAAACTCGCATAAGGCTCTTACTAGACAGTTGTCATTGCTTTTCAAGCACCCGGAATTTTCCGACTTCCAACTCAAGTGTGAAAATGTCATATTCCCAGTCCACAGGAATATCCTGGCGGCTCGGTCTCCGGTCTTTAGGACCATGTTCTACAGCAACATGAGAGAGCCAGCGTCCGGCGTCATGGACATAGAGGATTTGGACGCCCCAACGCTCACCCTCTTCCTGGCCTTCCTCTACACCGGGGCTGTGGAGGAGCTGCAGGGAGAGAGCGCCCTCAAGCTCTATTACGCGGCCGAGAAGTACCTTGTCCCCTCCCTCAAGAGAGAATGCGCAGACTTCTTGAGCGCCAACGTCTCCAATTCGAACGTGTGCGACGTTCTGTCGTTTGCAGATCGACACAAAGACGACCAGATGACTTCTTCCGCTCTGGATTTCATCCTCAAGAAATACAATGCCGTTCTGATATCCAAGGAATGGGATGTTTTCATGGAGAGGGAACCAGAACTGGCTGCCAGGGTCGTCACTCTTTTGGCAGAGAGGAGAGGATCAGGGCCGTATCCAAGGGGAGGGTTTGTAGGGGTGTAACCCCCCTCCGAAATTCGGACATCAATGGTGCCAGAGCCGAGGGATATCTCCATTATCTCCTCGAAAATATTTAAGTTGATTTTTGGAGATACTTTAAATGACGGCAATGCTTTAGAGTTGTGTAAATTTTAAGTAATTTACAGTGGATGGCGATTGAATGAGGGACAGTGCTCATTTTTATGAAATTTAAAGTTCAAATAATTTTGTGTGCAGATAAATTGGATTTTTATGAGGGTATTTTATTCGGCATTGCTTCTGGTATTGTTACTTTTGTTTCTTATCTGTGGCAACACTAGAAAGGTGTCATATTTCACAAGAAGTGACGCTACTCACAAAATGGTTGATGTTTCTAAAAATAACTGCTACAGAAAATTTGCTTATAAATTATTTGAAAATAAAATTTTACCTGATATTTTTGTTTAAACTAATAAAAATATATGTAATATATTGTTTTTCATTTCTTTTGCTACTTTTTAAATAGTATTATAATTTTATTTACACGAAAAAGTACGAAATTATACTTTTAGCACTGCTAAGAGTTTAGACTTGCTCCCCAAGGAAATGCAGAGCTATAGCTATACCCAGTGTTATTCTTAGGATTTTTTTGGAGGAGTAAAAATACTCCTTGACTTTTTTAGGAGGCGTGAAATTCATTTATGAGGAGTGAAATAAGGAAATAGCGTAAACCATACATAAAGAGACACATTTCTAATAAAAACGCTTTTCTTAATGGACAAACTGAAATAGAAAAAAATGAGAATGCTGTTTTGGTTTTTGACAATTATAGCAACAGGTGTAAACTCTCAATAAATGGTGAAATTCTCCTTTCATTTAATTATAGCATCAGTTAATATAAGTAGAAAATATTAAAAATTATAAATAAAATAATTTATTTTAGATTAAACATTCTAAAGGAAATATTTATTAATTATTACAAATTTGAGTAGAAAAATTTTTTGATTTCGATGGGGTGCCATGCATTTTTTAAGCAAAACCAAAATTCAAAGCGTGAAAATACGCCTGGCTAGTTTTTAAAAGCGTATTTCCTATTTTCAATGCGTGAAATACGCTCTCAGAGGCGTTAAAATTATCACTGGCTATACCGGTATTATTTCTTATCCCCACACTTTTCCAGAGAGACTTAACAATTACTAAAAGTGTTTAGAAGTACTATTTTTGTAGGCAAATAATAGTTTAATTTGATCAAAACCAACTCAAAAATGCAGAAAATATAGGAAACTGAGACCAGAAAATTATATATATCACCAGTCCTCGTACCAATCCCAAAACCAGATATATCCGTCTTTAAAATCATAAAAGACTATTTCTTGACAAATTACAATGAATGAATAAAAGATTCACAAGAGGATAAGTTAAGCAAAAGAGAACCTCATTGGTCGTTGGTTTAACCAAAAACATGCATTACAGGGGGAACATATGATCCAAATTCAGAGAACCAAACGACCAAATTATCCTCGAAATATGGCTGTTAAGCACTGGAGTCTTGAAAAGAATTTCAATTAATCTTTAAAAACATTGAAATTGAAAATAAGTAACTAAAGAAAATTCAGGGGACCAGAAAAATTCTTTGAATCATCCACAGCATTGCATAGTACAATAAGATAGCAAGATTTTATCAAAATAAGAAAACTCTAAGGAGGAAAGAAATTTTGAAACACTCAAAATAAACTAAACTACAATAAAAGTAAATCATTTTAATTAACAAATTCAGAAACAAAATCATTATTACAATACAATTAAGGGTAATTACAGAAAATATTCAATGAGAAGGGTGAGCCTGATGCTGGGCTGCTAAAGAAGGTATATTTGGTTTAAAATTATTTAATATTATATGTAAATAATCTCTTTCTAAAACATTCAATCTGTTTCTTGATCTCTTTCTCAAAAAAATTCTTGATATCTAGCTGCATCCGGCTCAAGTTTATTTGAAGAGTTTGATGTCAAACTAGAATTTTTTCTGCATTTTTCTTTTTTAATGACTGTCTAACTTTGATCGAACCCCTACCAACCCCCAAAGCTTCGTCGACCCCCAATCGACTCCTAGAGCTTCATCGATCCCCAGGGGGTCGGTACACCACTTTGGGAAACCCTGATTTAGACATTTAGAGAGACCAGCTCATTTGTAAGCGGAAGATTTTTCCAAGCAAAAACAGTAATAAACGACTAGTAATAAACGGAGGGTTTTGGGATCCTCCCTCAGAAAACGTTTGGAATTTTTTCACCTGGAGAGACAATTTGTAAGACATTTTAAAATTCCCCCTAAAAAGTCAAACTTACCCCAGGTGGGGCGAGCGTCCAACGATGGAAAACCCCGATTTAGAGTGTTTAATAAAGCTCATATTTGTACTTTTGGCTACATTTTCATTTGTATGTATTTTTGAGTCTCTAATATTCAGTCTTACGTGTGTGTTGCCACTTCGCAACTGTATTGAGACCGTTTAGCTGTTTTCCTTTTTTCTCTTTTAGCTATTTGCAACACTTGTTCGCAAGCTCTGTTATTTAAGGATTTGCTGATGTTTCCCCTAACTACACATTTTTTCTATTTACCTTTATTATTATTTACGCATTGCGCCAGGTTCCCTACCAGCTCCTAATGAGCTTTAATTACGAGGTTATTTGTTAGTGCTTTTTATTTTTACTAATGTTGTTATTTTAATAAATTGTTCGTTTAATTTTTATTCTGAACTTTTCATTAAGAACACATCGCACGTTTTACATCGTTACGCGTGAAAAAAAAACTATTATTAGCTTAAAAAATCTTCCCGAAGCTATTCTTCTTGGAATACAGATATCTGTAAATTTAAAAAAAAAAACAAGTTTATCCTTGTTACCAATAGGGGGGATATTAAATTTAAATAACCTTTGCAAATTTTTATAAATAAAGGTTTTTGTTCAAAAACAAAACAAATAGGGCAAATTGATACACTTTGTCGTATTTTTAAATTTCTGGATTATTTTCGACAAAGATACCTTTGAAGTTTATTCAACTAATTCAGGAGCAACTATACCCATGAAAATTAGCATTTTATTTCCATTATTATATTATTTTTTTAAAAATGACCATTTAATAAATTTAGATTTTTTTATCCTTGAATGGATAATATGTGATTTTATTCAAAAACGGTAACGTAAAACGTCTCCACCGATACAAAATTGATTTTTGCCAAAAATAGTTATATTTCCATTTTCATTTAACTTACTTTTTCTAATTGATTTCATAAAATTGAGTCATTCTTAGATATTTCTGGAAAAAAAGTATGTGAAGGTCATTTTTTCTACTAAAAAATGGATATTAATTTTTCTGTATCAAATTGCCCCAATTTCCCCTATTTGGTTTTGATTAGGGACATCGCAATAAAAGCCAACAATTTGTGACTTCTTAAAGTGTGACTTTTTTGGCAATTTTAATGACAAATTGTTATTGTAAGTACTAATTATTAAACTTTTAACTAAAACATACACGGAATATAGTTAAATAAGTAATAAATATATAATTAAGAAGCTAATTTATTCCTTTTAACTAATATAAATTCATATATTTCCTATTAAAGACATTTATGCCATTAATTTACCAAAAATAATAGTATTTTCACAAAAAATAAACAAAAATAATAAATGTAAGAAATAAAAATGAAAGTATATCAGTAATTTAATTAATTTTATAATAATCGGACACGTTTTTTATTAAATAAATAAGGAAACAATAGCATTTAACTCTGGGAAATTACACGGGGGCATTTGTACCTAGCGTCCCTTTTTGGACGCTTTTCAAGGGTCCAAAACAAGGTCAAGATAAAATATTTTGGAAAAATAAAAAACACACCAACTGATTTAACGTATAAACAGTAATATATAAATGCATTGAATTTTTAAAAAAAGAATTACTAGGATTTTTAAACTTTTTCTTTTAAAATTTTTTAAAAATACTTGTCTGAAAAATTCTATTTTCCAACTTAAAAAGTGTTAAATTTTAATTCTGCTTTCTTCTTTTGTTCTATGAAGATCAGAGATACATCAGTGCAAGTTTTGATTTAAAGGAACAATTTTTGCAGAAATAGAGGAATTTTTTTTTAAAAGTCCTGTTTTAGAGACGCTAGGCAGTAATTGGTTGTAAATATAGTCCAATAAAATGGTAGTTTTTTCAAAAATTTCATATAGAAGCTTTGTTTCGACGGTTATATACGTTTCCGAGGGAGCTGATTACGAATATGAAGTTTACTGCCATGTGAAAGGTCATATATATGTCGAAAATCGCCAAAAATCGCAAAACTTTTGCTCTTTTTTCAATTTTTCACTTATCTTTCAAAAACTAAAAAAAAATTCGAAGATATTTTCACTTACAAAAATGAAGTTAACAAAATTTCCTACAAAATGCACAACTCAACTTTGATTTTCTGAAAATCGGTTTTTCCTCTAGAGCAGGGGTTCCCAACCGGTGGTACGCGTACCACTGGTGGTACGCGGGAACGTTTCAGGTGGTACGCGTGAGTCAAAGCACTAAAAGAAAGTTTTTTCGTTTTTACAGAAGATAGTTCCATGAAAGATATTTTAAAGAGAAATCTTAAAATTAACTTCTGGATCGGATGTAAAAACCGAGTACCCTATGATCTTCCGGCAAGCTCTGCTATTTTTGATGCCATTTGTTACGAGTTACTTGTGTGAGAGGGGATTTTCTGAACTCTTGTACATAAAAATTAAACATAGAAGCAGAGTAAGTGTTTAAGAGGACTTAAGAGTGAAGATAAGTTCCATTACTCCTAACGTTGATATTTTAATCACAGGCAAACAACAACAAATTTCGCATTAAAGACTACAAAAGTATATTTTGCTGAGTTTGTACTAATTTTTTATTTGTAGGTTTTTAGACCTATGGGTATAATAAATAAAACTGTAAAAAAATACCATTTTCATCTTTTCTCCTTTATTACAAGCAAGTTATAAATAAATAAACAAATATCTAACCATTAAATATGAAGTTTTCTCAGGAATTTGATTCAAAAAGCATTTGAACTTTTCAACACTTTTAGAAGAGTAAATATTATACGTTTATTAAAATATTTAGGCCTGGTGGTACGCCAAAATTTCTCAAAAAGTCAAGTGGTACGCAGGTGCAAAAAGTTTGGGAACCCCTGCTCTAGAGCGTACAGACAACGATTTTTTGGCCTTTCCGCAAAAAAGAAATTCATATATTTAATAACGGGAGTGTTTTAATGAATGAATTTATAAGTCTATGCTTGATCCAAATTTGAAGAATTATTAATTTCTTGAAAAACAGCCCTGAAACAAATTATAGTACGTAAAATTTCCTATAAGATTTACTGGTTCATTTTAATTTTCCGAGGAGCGGTGTATATGTTACAGTTAATGTCCGAAATTAGGTAATGTTCAGAAAAACTAAGGTAAAATGAGAATTACCTAAGATAAAGTACAAAATATTTCATACTTTACCTAGGTATTCCGAACATTACCAGATTCTGAACATTAACTGTAACATATTATGTACACTTTATAACATTTTGAAGAAAAGCAATTTTCATTTTTTTGTGGAAAAACAGAAACAGCTGTAATTCAGCGCGCTCCAGCGTCAATACATCTCATTATAAAATCAAAGTTTACTTTTAATTTTGTAGGAAATTAAATTTACTTTCATGTGGCTTAAGCTATTTGACGGTAACTTGTATTTATTTAGAGCTGTAGTGGGGGAAACGAGGGTTCTTCTTTCTGTTTTTTTATAAAGGCAAAAACATAGGCGCACTTCTAAATGCTATAACGTGTTCACCGCTCCTTGCAAAATAAAATGATAATTTTTTAAGCTTCAAAGTTTCGCAATTGTGACATGAAAGGTACAGAGTAGCATGTAAGAACGTGTGACAAATCCCAAGGGATGGTGCAAAGTCCCTTAAAATTGTACGAAACATGTTTGTCTAGGTCCCCTGTAGTTAAAGTTTAAAAACGGCAATCATTTTACATCATTTTTGACACAGAGCTCTGAAACACGCTGAAAATTCGATAAATCTATAAATATGTTTTCTCTTCTCCAGGTGAGATAACTATCGTAGGATCAGACGGACACCTCCTGTGTGCGCAACCTGTGGAAGATTTCGCATTGGGGGAACACGTCCTCATATCTCCTCCAGGACCGAAATTCCAGGAGGTCGTGGACAAAATCAGGAAGAACGTGGCCTGCTTCAAGGACAGAATCACCCTTAGGTTGCGTATCAGAAACGTACTGCCGTCAGTTCACCGAGTGCGTACCAAAATAGAGGTTATAGACGCCACTTTTAGGATTCAACGGGGGATATTCGCCTCTACTAAGGTCAAAGGCGGTCACCCGGGCGCTTTCCTCCCTGCTCCCTCGTTGCTAGACATTGCAAAAATTCCTCCGTTCCTATCTGATGGGGGTAAAGTGGAGATGTTTTTGGAGGCTGGGACCAAAAACCGTTCTCTAGGTTCGAAAGTTAAACTAAAATTTCGACAGGTTTTCCCAGATGGAAGAAAACCGGATTGCTACCTGAATAACTTTCTGGTCCACACCCGATTGTTAGTGCTCGACGGCAACGATGTCTTAATGAGGTCAGAAGATAATGAGCACGTGTTTCTCAACGAGAGGAAATGGACCTTTTCCCAGTCCCTGACTAGAGGAGAGATGACATTCAAAAAAGTTTCTCTGCTTTTGCGCGTGAAAATCATTCCCAGCAGAAGATACGAGCACGGGACCTTGTCTGAATTTGATCCGAGAAAAGTCGACGTGGTTCCAACGTTTCGTACCGAACATCATTTCAAGAGCGTTTACAAAGAAAGCGACCAGAATGAAGACTCGGTGAAGGCTCTTTCTAGGCAGCTGTCGAGCCTCTGGCAGGAACAGGATTTTTCGGACTTTATACTCAAGTGTGAAAATGTCACATTCCCGGTCCACAGGAATATCCTGGCGGTTCGGTCTCCCGTCTTCAGGACCATGTTCTACAGCAACATGAGAGAGCCAGCGTCCGGCGTCATGGACATAGATGATTTGGACGCCCCAACACTCACCCTCTTCCTGGCCTTCCTCTACACCGGGGCTTTGGAGGAGCTGCAGGGAGAGAGCGCCTTCAAGCTCTATTACGCCGCCGAGAAGTACCTCGTCCCCTCCCTCAAGAGAGAATGCGCAGACTTCTTGAGTGCCAACGTCTCCAATTCGAACGTGTGCGACGTTCTGTCGTTTGCAGATCGACACAAGGACGACCAGATGACTTCGGCCGCGCTGGATTTCATCCTTAAGAAATACAATGCCGTACTGATATCCAAGGAATGGAATATTTTCATGGAGAGAGAACCAGAACTGGCTGCCAGAGTCGTTACTCTTATGGCAGAGAGGAGAGGATCAGGGCCGTATCCAAGGGGAGGTTTTATAGGGGTTTAACCCCTCTCCTCCGAAATTCGGACATCAATCTTTTTACTGTTTTTTTAAATTATGGGCTTTCAAGAAACGGAGCCCTCATGGGTGTGATGAGTCAATTACTACTTTAACCCTCTCTCTCAAAATGAGTCAATTTACTACTTCAACTCTCTACGCTCATGGTAGCAAATATGGTACCGTAAGTCCAGCTTCAATTTTCAGTTTGATTTTAAATTACTGCAGAAATAATTGCACTTTTAAGTGCTATAATCTATAAAATTTAGGTTCAGTCCCCATAATTCTGTTGAATATTTGAATTAAAAACTAAAAAATATTGTTTTGTCATTTTTATTTTATCAGTCCAAACTGCATGATGAGTAAAGCATAATTTTTTCCATAGTTATTTCCTGGTAGTGGGTATTGGAGTGTTGTGGGTAAGAATAACAAAATTTTTCTAGGTGAGGACTTTTCAAACCCCTTTCAAAATTTTAAAATATATTGTTTCGTGTTGTTTTTATAAAAATTGTGTGACATAAAAGGAGCTGTCCTCTTTTGGTGCAAAACATTTTTCGGAAGTAGAACTCCCCCCGTAATTTTGCCTCTTATTATATTAATAAACAAGCGGTTCTCAAACCTTAGTACTATCAATTGTAACATACATTCATCTTGCTACTCATGTTATAAGTACGGTAAGACAACTTTCTGCTAATATCCGAAATCAAAATTCCTATTTTCTTTTTCACTCCGCACTTTTGCTTATCAAATTTTAAAAATGAAGCAGAACTCAATTAATGCAAATATAGGTGTAATTTCACAACTCTCAAACATCACCTCCAACCGTGGACCGTTTTCGTCCTTGTTAGGACTCATCAGCACGGTATAGGATTTATCCTATACCGTGTTGATGAGAATAGGATTTATCCTATACCGTGCTGATGAGTCCTGACAAGGACGATACCGGTCCACGGTTGGAGGTGTTGCTTGAGAGTTGTGAGATTACACCTATTGTCTGCTTAACCAGCAATAAATGGTGAAATTCTCCATTCAAAGCAAACATACTTGCAAGCTATCTGAAACCTTTGGAACCTATTTCATCCTCTTATCCCCGTATATGGTATATGGATGGATAATATTCTGCATTCCCAAGGAGAACAAACGTCCAAGTTTCATCCAATTTTTTTCCTGTATATGACAGAATTTCTTTTACTTCTAGTAGCAGTTATGTAAACTTGACATATTTGGTATGAAACTTGTCGGTGTTTCTATTTCTATACTTGTTCCGACACCCCTTAGTTGAGCTATAAAAATAACTGAGCAAACCGAAACTGAATCATCACCCAACAAGTTAAATTAGAGGAATACCTAACATCTAGAGGAAAAGTATTTTTCGAAAAATAGAGATTGAAGTTCTCGATAAGGCAAATCGAGAATACACTGTATTTTAAATGAACATTTATGATTTGATTGGTTGGGTTTTTGTGTCATTCAAATCATTATTTTTGGTTGAAAATTGTCTTTTAGGAAGTTAAAAATTTCGAAACGAGCTTCTGGGCAATCTTTGGCATTCAAGATTGGCGCGCGGTTTACTTTGGCACATGTGCGGTTAACTTTGTCCATCGTATATTTTTCTACCTCGTTTAGGCTTGCGATTACTTCCAAAACTGGTAATCCCGAACTCCAATTCTAGGCGGTCTTGGCAACAGGTGCTTCCGTTGAATTTGAAACCTATTTCTGCACACTATTTCTCTTTCCTAACTCTATGATTAGATCTTGTAAAAACATTTTTATCAAATCTATACGGGTAATAACTTCCCGACCTCTAATTTTAAATCAGAATTTGCCCACTTACCGATCGAACACGGACTCGACGTGCTCCACTGCACCTGTCAGCTTCTCCAGAAAGGCGTCCACGCTGAGACTGGACCACGTAAGGGTGGTCATGCCAGGCTTGAGCACCCCCTCCAGCATCTCCAGGTGGATCTCGAGCAGAGGGACCAACTCCTCGCGGGAGAGGTTTTTCAGCTCTCGGTAGCGCTTCAGCAGTTTCTGAGAGAGATTACATGGTGAGTTTACAAGGGGAGGGAAGCATTTTCAATTGGATTCATTTATTATCATTACGACACAACAAAGAATGTAAGATTTTATATAAATCTTGTTGTAACCCAGGGGTTTACAAGCTATGTTCCGTGAAAAAATTTGAAATATATACATTTTTGAAAATTTATAATTATGTTACTCTTAAATGTGTAATAACCTTCTAAAAAGTTTTCTCTTTAAAAACCCATTTTTGTCCCTCCCTACCATCTTAAATATGCTACTTTTTGTCTCTTTCAGCTTTTGCTTAAGTCTCAAACAAGTTTATAAAAATCCTATATTCCATAATTTTTTATATTTCAATCGCCAGTTTGAAAAAAGAAGTCAGTCCGAAAAAGTGGAAAATTGACTTCTTTTTTTGCAGCAAGCTTTATTTCCAAGCTTCGCTTAATGCACAAGTGTTAAAAGGGAAAAAGAATTACCCCGTATAAGCAGATAGGGTAAGGTGGGGGCAAAGCCCCGCAGTTTTCAGTATTTTTAACATTATGATCGATAGGGGGTAGATAATACCGAAATTTCAATTGGAGGTGTTAGATTGAGATGTTACCTACAAAACCAATCCAAATTTGTACTCTTATCGATAGTATTTCAAGAGAAATTGACAATTTAGTAGAAAAAAAATTGCGGGTCTTTGCCTCGCAAAATGGGGCAAAGACACGCACTTTTGAATTTTCGTGTCCAAATGAAATAAACATGGATAAACAAAATGTTTCATCATAAAAACACTAGAGATAATCATCTTAATACATTAGAGCCCCTATTATCAGCGGAATTGGGTGCCAAGGGTACCGTGGATAGATAAAATCGAAAAAAGGCCAAAAATGAGGTGAAAACACGAAAAAAAAATATTTCAGCATAAAAACTATGTTTCATTGTACAAAAAACATGATATGTAAAACTTTTAAAATGTGTACAGTACAGCAGAAACCTTTGCTCTACATCTAAAATCTCTCTAATGTCGTCTAAAATTTACCGTCATCATTAAAAATTTTTTTCGTAGCAATCGTGGATCATCCGCTCGCGGATAATGGATTTCTAATACATTGTTTTAATATTTTTAAGTTAACCAACAATATTAAACATAGATATAATCCGTTTTAATGAAAATTGTCAATCTGTTGTAGCAATTCATTTCAAAGTGCCCAATATCTTTCAAAAGGGAGAAAAAGGGGTTTCCGTTTGAGGATTTTGATATCTCGAAAACCTTTATTCAACTTTTTAGGGACCCTGTAGATTCCAATTTCCTTTTGGGGTGAATTCCCAAAGTTTTGAAGATGCGGGTATTTGCCCCAAAACACCTGCGGGTATTTGCCCCGTTTCACTTTATTTTGAAAAACAAGCCTTATTATTTTTAGAGACATGTTAAGGAAATTATTTCAACACGAAACTGAAGTTCGAATGCTCTCTTATCATTGACTTATGTGTTTGTATTTCTCCTGAAGCCCTATTTTATGTAATGTTTAAGTAAAAGATCAGAAAAATTACATCAAAATGATGAAAAACAAACTTACAGCATTTTTTCAACTCATGAGTGACTTAGGGGTACGAACTTTCGTAGAATGATAGGTCACAATAAGACAAACCAACCACCTGGTTTTCAACTTTTGAATCGATTATTAACAATTAAAAAGCGGGTTTTTACCCCCACCTACCCTATACACTGTAAAAAATAATCCTGCAAAAAAACAGAAAATTTCTGGCAGCAAAAGTTGCCAGAAAAAATCTGTAGGTTGAAAAATCCTGTAAACAGAAAAAAGCTGTAACCTACAGGTAAATGCTGTAAAAAGGAACTTTCTGTCAAGTGGGCTACAGATTTTTCTGTTGCCTCTCAGTAATTTTCTGCTTGTGCGCATGCACTTATTTTAGTAGAGTTTTTTTAATTTTAATTAATTGATATCCGGGGATAGAACCAGCGACCTACCGCATGCTAAGCACGCACGCTACCACTGAACCAAGGAAGATTCAGTATAACGTTGCCAATAGCTGTATTGGTTTTCGATGCAGTAAGTTTCTGTTTAAGTACAGATAAGCTAAAAAACTAGGTAAAAGCTGTTATTTTACATAAAATAAATAGAAGTGCGGTGGGAATGTTACATGACAGAATATCTCTGTAAACATAAAATCACTGTTATTGAAAATTTCTGTTTTTCTACAGTTTTTTTTACAGTGTAGCCCCTTGAATTTGGCTCGATGTGTATATTCATGTTTTTTAATTAGATTTGAAATTTAAGTTAATTTGTACTTCTTTTCTTATTCGCTGTACTCTAAACTTAGACAAAATAAATTTTATTATACTTTCAAAGTGTTGTTTTCTTCTTTTTACCCAGTGCATTAACTTTATTGATATTCACTTTATTTATACATGCCTTTATGACTTATATTTATAATAATTTTTCATTTTATCCTTTTTTCTTTCTATTTTTTTCCTTTGTGCGGTGAACTAAGCAGAAATATAACTTAATTGTAGATTAAAGTGTTTTTTTAAGATTTTTTTAATCTGATGTTTTATAATAAGCTTGATAAAGGGAACAAGTTCATCAGAATATTTCATTTTTTGAGGTTCTTTTCAATGTAATCAGTTTATACATCATTTATCACTCATTCTCATCAATGCAATTTGTTGGTCTTGATGTCAGACATCACGATGGGTTATTTTCAAATTTAAACCCGCAACCTCGTGAACTATCCTGGCGTCATCTGTTCACATAATTTTGAACTGATATTTTTTATTGTCTTCAAAAATCCCAAAACGAATTTATGCCAAGACCGTTTTATGATTCGGTTAATTTCCTAGATTTTATAAATTATTGAAATGTCTAAGGTATTTCCGACCCCGCGTAGGTTAGACTGTATTAAAAGGTTGAAAGGATATCAGATATTCACCTCTAGGCGGCTCTTGTGCCGCTTGAGCCTCTGCTCTCGGTGGAAAGCCGTCCTGGCGACAGGTGGCACCTCGAGCGACATCTGCGACAGCAGCTCCGTCTCGCGGATCAGCACGAACAGGGGCTCGTTGTGGTTGAGCGCCATCTCGCGGCTGTCGGACTCCTCTTCCAGCAGGGGCAGCAGCAGGCACGGACCCATCGAAGAGGCCTGTCCACACAAAACATAGTCTCACTGGGGAATGTAGCTTAACCGAGGTATCATCGCCATAGACGCTTAGGCAACTTTTATTAAAGCATTGATTTTCTATGGACACAGGCACCCCCAAAACTGGACTAACAGACCGCCTCCTAGCTCCACCGCCCACCGTTTCACGCTGAAGCTTTCACTTCGACTGACTGTCATTCAAGTAAAATCAAGAATCACTTTCCCTTATTCCGATAGTCAGCTGGTGAACTGAGAGAGACATGCATACAGATCTATATAACCTTCGTCCCTTGTGTAGATATGACTCCAACCAATGATTGTCATTCTTGCCAAATGTAGTCTTTATGTAGTGTACTAGTATCAAATAATGTACTAGTGCACCATAAATAATGTACCACACAATTTGTGCATGTGCACTCACTTTTACTTTTGTATTTGAAATTCAAATCAGTTAATACAGATCCACCGAGAAAAAGGCGTCAAGATGTTATCCGAATAAATATTACACTAAAGATTGCCTGTTATTTCATTAGTGTTCTGGGACACAAAACTTTATCACCCATACTAGTCCAGTCAAATAGTATTTATTTTGGGAAAATTTTGGGGTAGAAGATATTTTTCGCTATCTGTATGTTTTTTGGGGTGCTGAATCCGAATCTGAGGTTTGCCAACAAAATTTCGTGACGGAACATTGTGAAAATTCGAAAAAATGGCAAAAATTCGCCCCTTTTTTTCGTTTTCGGCCCCTAGAACATTACCTTTGGGCTTCTGAGCTAAACAGTCAATACAAAAAATATAGAACACTAACCAAGCTACAAAAAAGTCAATTACAACTTTTCTCTCAGACGCATAGTTTCGCCGATAGAGCACGTTGAAAAAGGGGCTATTTTCGTTCGATTGGTTAGAAATCCAAAAAATGGCACTAGTATCTCCAAAAAAACACATTTTTGGAACAGGATACTATAAAAACTGCCTAAATAATATTTCACATGAAATTAGCCATCTAAAAACTCCAATAAGGATAACTAAATGCATTTTTGTTCGGTGATTTCTCTTAAGAACGAAAGTTCAACAGGAGATAATGGTATTTCTATAACTAAGTTGCTTCTTCGAAATTACATGCAAAATTTTTCTATTGAAAGCTCTATATGTTTTTGAGGGTGCTAAATCCGAATTTGAGGTTTGCCAACAAAATTTCATGACGGAACATTGAGAAAATTCGAAAAAATGCCAAAAATTCACCACTTTTGTTCGTTTTCTGCCCTTAGAACATACACTTTGCATTTCTTAGCAAAACAGTCAACACCAAAATAAAGAAGAGAAAACAAGCTACAAAAAAGTCAAATACAACTAATTTCTCAGATGAAGGGTTTGGACGCTAGAGAACGCTGAATATTGGGAAGTTTTTGTTCCATTGGTGGAAAATTCATAAAATGTCACTCGTATCACTGAAAAGCGGCCTGACTTGGAACAGGATACTATAAGAACGGCTTCAATTATGTGTTACGCCCATGAAATCAACGTTCTGCATACTCAAATGTTAATTGATAAATAATTAAACATAACAATAAAATACGACCATTAGGAACATTTTGGGATTACTGTAGCATTGCTCATTGTTAAAGGCTCTAATTAAAGTAATACTACATATAGAAAAATAGGTACATGAAATAAATCGTGCATTTAATTAATTAATGCACGATTAAAGCCTTTAACAAGTAGCAATATTACAGTAATCCCAAAATGTTCCTAATGGTCGTATTTTATTGTTATGCTTAATTATTTATCAATTAACATTTGAGTATGCAGAACGTTTATTTCATGAGCGTAACACATAATTGAAGCCGTTCTTGTAGTATCCTGTTCCAAAACAGGCCGCTTTTCGGTGATACGAGTGACATTTTATGAATTTTCCACCAATGGAACAAAAACTTCCCAATATTCAGCGTTCTCTAGCGTCCAAACCCTTCATCTGAGAAATTAGTTGTATTTGACTTTTTTGTAGCTTGTTTTCTCTTCTTTATTTTGGTGTTGACTGTTTTGCTAAGAAATGCAAAGTGTATGTTCTAAGGGCAGAAAACGAACAAAAGTGGTGAATTTTTGGCATTTTTTCGAATTTTCTCAATGTTCCGTCATGAAATTTTGTTGGCAAACCTCAAATTCGGATTCAGCACCCTCAAAAACATGTAGAGCAGTCAATAGAAAAATTTTGCATGTATTTTCGAAGAAGCAACTTGGTTATAGAAATACTATTATCTCCTGTTGAACTTTCGTTCTTAAGAGAAATCACCGAACAAAAATGCATTTAGTTATCCTTATTGGAGTTTTTAGATGGCTAATTTCATGTGAAATATTATTTAGGCAGTTTTCATAGTATCCTGTTCCAAAAATGCGGTTTTTTGGAGATACTAGTGAAATTTTTTGGATTTCTTACCAATCGAACGAAAATAGCCCCTTTTTCAACGTGCTCTATCGGCAAAACTATGCGTCTGTGATAAAAGTTGTAATTGACTTTTTTGTAGCTTGGTTAGTGTTCTATATTTTTTGTACTGACTGTTTAGCTCAGAAGCGCAAAGGTAATGTTCTAGGGGCCGAAAACCAAAAAAAGGGACGAATTTTTGCCATTTTTTCGAATTTTCACAATGTTCCGTCACGAAATTTTGTTGGCAAACCTCAGATTCGGATTCAGCACCCCAAAAAACATACAGATAGCGAAAAATATCTTCTACCCCAAAATTTTCCCAAAATGGCCTTATTTTAGGACAATTTGACTGGACTATACCCCAGAATAGAGTGATACGACTTACGGCCGTATTCACCGGTAACTTGACCGACAGTCAAACTTCTGATTGACAGTTAAAAAAGGAAAACTAGGTCTCCACCAATCAGTGGTTTTGAATCCCGGTTAACTGTTGGCTGGTGAAGTTACACGTGAATACGGCCGAAATCTACCAAATTTACTTGTTAAAAATTTACCACTGGATTTTGAAGAGGATAAGGATTCGAAAAATTCCAAAAACTCAATTAAACCCCATGATAATGGGTTATAACTTCTTAGAATACGGTCGTTAGGCTGAAATAAAAACGGATACCTCTTGAAACCAAAGACGGTGGGCTTCAGTCTCGTATTTGACCAGCAAGGTGTGGAACCTTTTGTATTTGTGGATCACTTTCTTGCCCAAATCCGTGTCCAGAACGCTGTAGCGCTCTTTCAGGATTTTAAGAGGTTCTTCAATTCGATTTCGCAGCTGCCGACACCAGTTGATCTTTCCTGTAGAAATAGAAAACCAATACCTGGAGTCACGAGACTGCTATTTTATTACTTTATAAAGACTTTAGAAGTAGACTCTTCATTTAAAAACCTAGAAATAATTTAGAAACCTAGAAAACCTTGCAAAATAATCTCAAGTGTAAATATTAGAGCCCGATTGTGAAATGGAAAGACCAAAACAAATGAACCCATCAAAAATATGCCAAGGTATTGTAAACCTATTGTATACTGTGTGATTCAACAAGTTCGTCCTAAACTCTATAAAGCCAGATTACTTGAAGCATAAAGCAGATAAAAATTGTCAAAAGAGATCTCGACTTCTACGACCCATAGTTTTGGAGAAAATGGTGAATAAAAAGGTATGACGAGGGTTTACGGGAACATGGCTCTTTTAGTTCATGGTTAGGTATTTTGCACTGAAAACTCAGTTAATCTAAGAAGTCGAACCAACTAACAAACTACTAGTTTCTAATATCATTAGTACTAATCAGTAACATTTTCTATGACATTTTTTACACATTACACATGACATTACAACATTTTTCTATGACTTCTCTCAGTTAAATGGAATTTTTTTTATTTCCAATGGGCGGGTACTACTGGACATTATCCTTGACCACTGAACTGCCCTAAGAAGAACCTACTTAGCGTTACCCAGCAAGCATCTGTGGACCGGAGCCACGGATGTGAGGTACTGTTACCCTGCCACACACACATTCGTTCGCACAAAGACAGAGACTAACATTCATGCCAAACGGGGATTCGAACCCCAAAGGTACTAGGCCAGCACGTCGGCAGTTGAATGAAAATTGATATAAAGATACATAACCCGTGACAGGGGAGGTGAAAAATTGGAACATACATAAGGGTACGTGGGGTTTCAGAGACTCTGCAAGTTTCTATATTTTTTAAAAATCGTCTAAATAAGATACGATTCTCATATTTTAGTACATTGTTATTTGAATATTTATCTCTTGATAGAAAAATATTTTCTTTAACTTTATGATGAAATAAACATTTTTCCAGACCATTTTCCAATAGACTTAAAATGATCGATGTTATCGAATTACCTTTGCGGAGTCTGGGAGACCCCACGTCCCCTGCTACGTGTTCAATATCTTGTGTATGAAAATAGCAAGTATACTTTGTATGCAATTTATAATACTCAATGGAGATTGGAACAGACACAAGGAGCGGTCACCTGCGATGGGTGAGTAGTTTCTGGGCAAGGGCACCTCTGTCCTGAGCCTCTTGAAGAGCAGCCGGATGTCCTCCAGCTCCCGCTTGTACTCCTTGAGCACCTGGGAGTACTTGTCGCCCATGTTGGCGCCCGGCAAGTGCAGCAGCTCCAGCTTGTCCAGGAACCGCAGCGACAGGATGGTGGAGCGGATGGAGCCGAACTCTTCGTTGAAGGCGGACATGATGCTCTTCTGTAGAGGAAATAGGGTATCCTAGTCTCGTATGGTATATAAAAGTATTGGGAATCATTCAGAGACAAAGGGTTCTAGATCGATTAAGGACCACTACTCTGCCAATATCTTACCTGTCCTCAACCAAAATGACTGGTCTACCAAATAAAAAAGGACAGGTTTAATTTTTTTAAGGTGGAGCACTCAAAGTGAATACCAACAATTAATTTTAAAAACTAAACAACAAACTGAAACTAAATAAACAATTAGGTTTGAAAGTACCAAGTACATCTCTTGATTAAATGTTAATATTGCACTAATTGATATAGAAATTCTAATTAGTTTAGTGGAAAAAATCATTAAAAAAAAAATCGGGAGAGGGGAATATTTTTTCGCCGCTGGTCTGCCGGACCAGTGATTTCCTAACCGTAGTTATCCGAGTCGTTCTTAACCAGCGGACCACTACCAATTTCGAAAGCTGCTTTCAGATACCGTAAAACGGGGTGAATCGGAACTCTTAGTTTTCACTGTCAAGGTGAATTCGTTCGTAGAACAATATTTCATTTATATTTTTTACTATTTTAAAGTGAGTTATTGCTCTCACTTGAATTTCTTCCGACACTTTCATGACATCCGCGAAGTCTTCGTCGAAGTGAACATCTTTGTGGTCAAGAAAGTCGTAGTCTTTGGCTTTCATCTTGACAATCGAATCCTCCAGGGAGTAAGGAAGCTCGTCTAAGACTGAAAAAGGAACGCTTGTTAGACGAAGATATCAAAGCTGTAAATTTTTTCCGTATTTGTTCCGATTTTTCGTAAAAAAGACTTTAAAATACTAGAAATCTCGCAAGCAATTAGCTACTAACGTTTATAAGGAACAACCCTTATTCTTAGCCATCTAGAGCTAGAAGGCCTGGACAGCTAAGAAGATCAGTCATTCTTTCCGTCGAAAGCTTTCGAACGATTGATTGGATGAGGAGCGGGGGAAAACAGGAGAAGCGCGCGCTTATTGGAGGTTCGCAACCTTGAAGACGGAGAGAATGACTCATCGAGGCAAAGTGTCCAGGCCTCCTTGTTCTAGATGGCTATGCCTTTATGCGCTTAGATTTAAGTAGGAAACAAGGGGTGGTTTTGGTGGGTTTCCTCTTAAGTGGGATGTACTCACTCTCCTGCTGATAGCTGACGATGCTGTCGTGGACCTGGACGCACTGGAACAGCCTGAGCAGTTTCCTGAGTCGGCTACAGAAGGCGTCGAACTTCCCGAACACGAACACCTCGCAGAAGCGGAACTCCCTGCCCCCGGCTGACTCGTCGTCGCGCACCCTCGAGAAGCACGACTGGTACTCGTCGTTGAGGCGGATGCACGAGTCGATCTTGCGCCGCACCGCCTCCTCCGGCTGATCCCACACCGATTTTGTGCCGCCGCACGACAGGTAGCTCTTGCAGGAAGAGATCATCTGGTTCGTTATCTGAAAATTCAATTTGATAATTTTTAGCGGACTATACATAAACAGTCCAAGACCGTCCCTATAAACGTCTGTTTCCGAGCAGACACCGAGAGACGAAAATGGGTGGGACGATCCGACGTTATGTGACATCAGCAGAGCGAGGAAAGGCACTTGGCCATTCATCGGAATGGATGGGGGTCACCTGAGTGAAACCCCTTGGTACTATGACGCTGCTTCGAGACCACAACGACACCATAAAATGACCACTAGAATGGATGAAGCACCATGAGGGGGCGAGACACCACTTAGTTTTCATTTTACGGAGTCGTTTGTAATTTTGCCCATAAAGAAAACGCCCAAACAGAGGGTCCAAAACGCTTTTTTCGAATGCCATCTTATAAACAGCTCTGCAAAATGTCTGTGATTGACAGATGGGAGATTGGACAGGACATGGCTAAGTTTTTGCTTCATATAGATCCAAAATTTTACCAGTCAAGCTACATTGCTTTATTAGTGCCAACCAAAGAAAGAAGGTGTTCAAAAATTTCAAAATGCTTCTGAAATAAACGATTTAATAACTTTTTGACATAACTTTTGAAACCACAGTCCTCTATCTCATAAATCTTGTTTAAAATCTGTCTTAAAATGTGTTATGAAAATGTTGAAACACCCGTTCTGACATAATAAGAATTTTAGAACTGCCTTTACCTTTGTAAGCACAGCTGTCATCCTCTCGGTGGAATTGTAATATTGAGAGACGGTATTTATTGTGAAAAGAGTTCGGATCAGTCCAGGAAGACTTTTGGCTATGATGTTCTGAAACAAAAAGAATGGTTCAAAGTAAACGCTTTGCCTGTTTTTTTCAGGTTTGCTATTAAATCTGAATGATATAGAGAAAATTCAGGACTTATCAATTAAAAAAACATATAATAAAATTATTTTATTTGGACACAGGATTTTTTTTGTAATAACTGAATATGTAGGTACTATCTGAATGATTTTATTTGCAAAGCAAATAAAATCGTTCAGATAGTACCTACATATTCAGTTAATACAAAAATTTGCTATGTATATAAAGTATTCAAATTCAAGATTTCTAGCAATTTCTCTCTATATTTTCCTTTTCCTATAAATACATAGAGTGGAGCTAAGCATTACTGTTTTTTACGATTATTTTTTACAGTGTATATGATTGAAGAAAGGATTCTCGTTGAACACGCTTACAGGGTTACAGCTGTAAAGAGGTTGACAGTAACGCTCCAAGCATTCCAGAAACGACGTGCATTCCTTTGCTTCGCGCCAAGAGCTCCGCACTCGATTATCAATTGCCACCCAGTCCTACAGAAAAATAAAATAAATTCCGATCTACTAAACACAAATTTGAAACATTTTGTAAATATGAATCCTACAACATCTACATTAGCTTGCATCAATGAAAAATTGGTTTGATTAGCATATGATACAAATAAATCGCTTTAGAATATAATTTTTTATTTGTATCTCAGGTATTAGACACAATGTGTACTAATTGCTCGATATTTTCTCTAGCTTCTAGTGCTATATAATCCATAATAAACTTGTACCAATGTATGGTATCACATTGCTGGCTACTGAATCCAGTTTTTGGTTCAACATAAAAGAGAGAGATATCATTTAAGAGTATTAAAAAAAAACGTCAAAAAATTATGGTTTTTGTTCTGAGTTAAAATTTTAGAAACTGCCTTACTCAAAAAAAAAATTAAAGAAATTTCACCATAATTGAACAAAGTAGTAATGAAAATACGTGAATACCTCTTGTAATTCTGGAGAGGACTGCAAAGGCTTCAGCAGAATTACCTTATTCTGCTCCTGTTGGAACTGGTATACCAGGTACCCAAATGAATCCCTGCGGCATTTCCAATACTCCAATTCGGTCCTGGGACCATGGAGTTCGGATTCTTTTCTCAGGTAAGAACTCTCCGTTAACAACTGAAATAAATTATATAAGGCTAAAAATTTTAATGAGAGTTGGTAATAGGAACAAGATAATCCTTTAAAAGTCATATTCGAAGCCCTCAGAGACGCGTTAATAGCAACTAAAAAAAGATGGTGAAATAGCTAACTATGCTCTATATACGCTCAGCTCCTAATTTTGTAAAAGAATTTAGAAATGTTCCAAAATAACTACGAAAAATGGGAAACATTCAAATTAATTTTGCAATTTATGTAAGATTCACATGTATAGGATTTTTTTTTAAATTTTCGTTAACAGCAAACCAAAAGACACACGAATTTGATATACTTTTAAACAGTTTGTTATTATTACGAGAAACAATCTTCATTTACCATGGTAAATGAAGATCGACTACCTGTTCGATTTGGTCTTTCCAAACTACAATCAGATTCTGGGCTTCTTTCATGTGTTCTTCGGTCCTCATCGAGTCTTCACTGGCAGTCGCTTCGGCCAAAGCCGCTGACGATCGACGAAGAGTGAGGCCCCTGGTAATACCGAGATGGGCAACTGGAAACAAAGTTTTTGAAGGATGTCATTAAAGAATCGAAGTAGTAAAATAGCTTTCATCAGAATTACTGAACCTCCAATGCATTTTACTTCATCCATTTTTACCGTTTAATTAAAAGTTACAAAAAATTAAGGATAATTTTATTTTTGCAGTAATGATCTAGACTTAGTTTCTTATAAATAATACTCATGCCTTAAGATCTTCTAAAATTGGAAATATGTAGCCTGGGATACAATTACCCTAATAATAGTTTAAAGGAGAGTACATACTACTCATAAGAATAAAATCCTCCGTGCAAGACAATGAAGAAATTTAAAATGCAACTGTTTTTAAAAAGTTGCATTATACTACTTATTCAGAATGATAGCAGAAACGCGTTCACGTAAGTCATTTAACAAAAAAAATCCCTGATATTTCTTAAGGATATGCTACTTCTAAACCCAACGCATGGTTTTAAGTGTGTGGACCAAACCATCTTTACATATGGCTTTCATATGGCTGTGGCACCTCTACTCTCTTCATTTTAAACGGATTTTAGCACTTGGATCCTATACTGGCGGGTGGTAACCATATTTTTCGAAGCTCTCACATGTGTTTGTTTTGAATTACATCTGGGGCACTGAAAACTACCTTACAGAAACTAATATTTGTATCTTTTTTCCCAAAACATCAGCTCAAATCATCATCAAATTATCCTTAATTTTAGGACGCGAGTAATATTTGAAAACCAGCGAGCACGTCTTGATTAACATTAACTAACATTGCCATCTTACCTTTGAATGCGTCTCCCAAAGCTTCCAGAGAATACAACAAGTTGTCGTAGGCTGATGGCAGAGCGGATTCGAAGTCCCCAGAAGAGTCGCACCACACCTTCCTCAATCTCGACAAGTACACGTACTTGCAAGTCTGGTGGAGTGTGCCGAAAATGTAGTCGCTCGACGCATTCAGAGAATAGAAGAAAACGCTCTGCAAAACATTGAAAAAAAAATTGCTACTTATGAAAAATTTAAGATTAGACAGGTCTCTTCTATTCCATTGTTTTTCTGGGTGAGGGGATTTTTTATAACCAATGGGAGTGTACTGGATTTATCATCCTTGACTACTGTGTTGCCCTAGAAAGTACCTACGCATAAACTGAGAGCTAGATGCATATTTTTTGTATGGTGAGGTGCACGAGATATTTCACCAGGGATAGATTCGATTGATGCTAGGAAAACTTCAATACTGCTCAGCCAACGATAGTAAAAGTGTCACGTGATTTTTACAGACTTTGCACGGCCGACAGTTGGATAACCGGTGATAGTTGGGGTCTTGCTTCTATATACAAGCAAATGTCTCTTCCTCTTTCGATCAACTGCCCCTTAACTTCCGCCTGTCTCCCTTCCGAAATAGTCCAGAATTCTCCAAATACTCCAGAATACTCCGAATAGTTCCAGCGTTGTCAAAATCAAGTGACCCTTTTACTATCGTTAGTTCAGCAGTAACCTAACCACAGCCAGAGTTCTAATTGGGAGCTTTAAGCGTAGAGGGATGGTCGGACATGCACATTTTTCGTTAAAAAGGACTGAAAAGGTGGAAGGCAAGAAATTGGCTTAATGTACTGAAGAATGGGAGTAAAAGTCAGGGGTAGTAACACCCTCCCAGAAGGCTAAATGGAAAACAAAAACCGCCAAAAGGCACCAAAAAATATGCATACAACTCTTAGACCTTCAGCGTTACCCAGCAGGAACCTGTGGACCAGAACGACGGAGGTGAGGTACTTCTATCCGCGCCACACACACACATTCGCTCGCACAACCACTTTTAAAGGTTTTATTTGCTTTTATGGTTCTTCTAAGCAGTAGTCAGTTTTAACTGTTGGGATACATAAGACTTACCGTGTTTATAACGTTTTGAGGGAGGGGTTCGTTGGAGATGTCTTTTATGAAGAATGTGCACAGACCCCGCAAGAGAAAGGGCTCCCCGGTGTGAAGAAGGGCAGAGCTTGAACTCAGACGAGTACCTGGAATGTGAGCAAACGATTCCATCCATAAATAAACAATGCTGATATACTTACGAACGAAAACTTCGACTTCCATTATCAATGCAAAAAAAATTGGTGATTTGCTGTTAAAAAGTGAATAAGCAACACACGCGATTGAAAACAACATTGATCTCTCGAACAGGGGTAAATGTGTTTTTCGAGTTGAGGTGATTGTTAAAAAAACGGCTTAACGTTAGCGCACCCTACGCCCCTCTATTGTATTCCAAGGTATATGGTTAGAAACTCTGCTTTAAATTAAGATACCCTTAGAATAGCATCATTGTATTAAGAATCAGCCTATATTTTTAATTACTTTTCATCACCTTTTTAAAATATATTTGAGAAAACCGTTAAAATATCTTTAAAAAAAACCCGCAATTTATATAAAAACTTGAATTGTCAGTCTAAATTAATCTAAATAACCGAATATAAATGAAGCATTTTGCTATCTCTATAACCCTTTCAATCCTAATCCACCCGTAATTACCATTAAATCATTTGGAAATTTTTGGGACATCTAGGACTGAAAGGGTAACATATATACACATTTACTTTGCTAAAACTCAATAGAAAACTAAAAAAACTGAATCACAACCTACTTCCATCAATAATAGAACCCGCACTTAAGAACAGCAATCTGCGTATTTTCATCTCAGTAAAATAACTGTTGGCAAGATCCACCTGGAGATAAAAACTTAGAAGTTAGGGATAGAGAACCGTTAATTAGCTACTAATATTTAAATGTTTATTTTATGGACAATCTGATAACTCCGGGTATTATTAACAATACCCGAGTATTTTGGGCAAAGTGATGAATACTCATTGATAAATGTAAATATGCCATTGAATTTATCACATTACTCTCCTCACTTTCGGAGGTATTACTAATGCTCAAATATTATCGATTTGATTAAAATTTAATACTTTTTAGCGATACGTTTTTCTCCGGGTAATAATGATTAATTCACAGTTAAAATTATTTTGATCAGAAACATAAAAATCAAAGCAAAGCAAAATATACCACACCTACCCAACCCGTCAATCGAGTTTTTGGAGGATAGGCGTGTTTCCTGCAACTTTTTCCAGAATTATCTAAATTTCTCTATCTGACAGCTTTCGATTTTCCCAAATTTTAAAATGATAAATAAAAGTATTACTAAAAAAATATCATGTTTATCTGGGAAAAATGAGCAAAATTATTAAAATTAGATTTTTTTCTACTGATCGGACATTGACAATCCTTTCGTGAAAAAAAAAATCTTCAGATTTTAATAGGAAGAAAAAAAATTCTCTGTTTTTATTTTGGTTTTGCATGATAATCAATTAGGTTCTTCGTAAGTTTATATGAATTCCATCAGTAAAAAACACTCACTCTGTTCTTTTGCGCATTCTCCTCCTGAAAGTCCTTGTAACGTAGTGAAGAAGAGGACTGTTTAAATTCTGCGGCGAAGTGAAGAGAATCTCTTGCTTGTTTATACACTAGCGGAAATAAAAATCCCAACACCAGGAAGGAAAGGAGATATCAAAGTCAAATTTATTTCTATGATTGCACATAGTATCAATGATAATTGATTAAAAAATCAGCCTTCCTAGATGTTAGGGGGCCGAGAAAACCAGGGAGGAGTGTTGTCTCCATAGGTGTCCATTACCGCTTTCACACGTCATGGTATTGGGTGATAGAGGCTCTAAATGACTTTTGAGGGATTGGAGGACCATGTTGCCTCCTCAGGTAGTCCAAATTCAAATGGTGCACCAGCGGACGTTGCATACCGGGCTAGGTGATTTCTCCTCATTAACCGGACTTGTTTTGTGGGTGTTGGTTCTAGAGAACTGGTAAGACGGGGTAAAAATGCAACCTAGGGGGTTAAGAAGAAAGCTTGGACATTGCATACAACATGTGGTTGTGAATGTTTCTCTTGAAATTTGTCCCCAGGACAGGTCTGAAGGTAAGGGCGGACAACCGGCTAAATAACCTCAATGACGCAGCTCTGGTTGGAAGAAGTACTGGTGAATCATACTCAGGAGTTGCAGAAAGGGAATCCAATGCATCCCCACTTCGTTACCCTGCATCACCACTCCGTGGAACGATTAGAAAATCATCAGCTGAGTGCGCTCTCTCCATTGTGTCTTCAAACTCATACCCAACCGTCGTGGTGCTCCAAACCGAAGCAGGATTCTCTCATAAACACAATGTCATGAAATTGGGATTTTCATTCCCTTACTTCGTGCACTATTGGAAACAGAAAGGTCCATTTTCAGCTCCTGGTTTGTAGACAAAGATGTAAGAAGCTATGCAGACCAAACGGACAATCCGCAGTACTGCAAACGACATCCATCCCACTGCCGCTTGTCCTCAGTATGATCTACCGGTACTTTGGCCAACCAGAGCTGCTTCATTGAGGTTTTTTAGCCGGTTGTCCGTTCTTACCTTCAGACCTGTCCTGGGGACAAATTTCAAGAGAAAAATGCACAAACACATGCTTTATGCAATGTCCAAGCTTTCTTCTTAACCCCCTATGTTGCATTTTTACCCTGGCCTATCCGTTCGTAAGAAGCAAAGCTCACAAAACATGTCCGGAGAAAGAGGAGAAATCACCTAGCCCGGTATGCAACGTCCGCTGGTGCACCATATGAATTTGGACTACCCGAGGAGGCAACATGATCCTCCAATCCCTCAAAAGTCATTTAGAGCCCATGTCACTCATACCATGACGTGTGACGGCGGTAATAGACACCTATGGAGACAACACTCCTCCCTGGTTTTCTCGGCCCCCTAATATCCAGGAAGGCTGATTTTTTAAGCAATTCACATTGATACTATGTGCAATCACAGAAATAAATTTGACTTTGATATCTCCTTTCCTTCTTGGTGTTGGGATTTTTATTTCCGCTAGTGTATATGCTTGTGAGCCTAAGCTCGGGGGGCTGTCCCGAGATCGAAGCGGCAGAATAAACGTTAGTTTCGTTTTACTTGGTTGGCTGTGTGTTAGTTTTTTTGGGGTAGACTTCATTACAGCCTGTTGAATTGGTGGCAGCTAGTGGATGAGAACCTACGGTAAGGTGTTGATTAGGTTTATGAGGATCTGAGCTTTTGTATTAGAGTGGTAGATCGGATGGTAGATAGTTTGGATTTTCTAGTTGTGGATTTCTGTTTGCTTAGGTTTTGTGGAATTGGGTTACGGTAGGTGGTTTTGAGCTTTTGGATAGAGGTTTGAACACTTGAGATTGTGTTTTGGATTTTGTGAAAGTTGGATTACAGTGATTGTATTTTGGATTTGGTTTTGATTGGGGTCAGGTTGATCTGATATTGCGATTTAGTAGTTTGAATTGCGTTTCGAGTTGTTCGGTATTGAATGAATTTTGTTCTGATGGTTGGAGGTTTGTAATTATGGCTTTTCTTGCAAAGGGTAGGAAACGGGACTTGGTTAGGGTTGCAGAGGAACTCGGTGAATCAGTGGAGGCTTCAGATACGATTCCGGACATTAAAGCTGTTATTAAGGGTAGCAAATTTTATGAAGAAGAAGAGGTTAAGCTGATTTTAGAGCGAATCATTGGAGAGAGGGAAGTAGAAGAACGGGATACACTTCGAAGGGATCAGGAAAGGATCAGACTGGAACATGAATTAGAAGTAAAAAGATTAGAATTGAAAACAATTGAATGTCAGTCTGGGAGAGTAACGGAAACTGGGGTAGAGCAGGCTGGTAGAATTCCGCTAGCACAGATCATGCCTAGATTTGATGAGAAAGGAGATGAAATGGGTTTGTTTTTAATAACTTTCGAGAGGAGAGCTAATATGGCTGGGGTTCCTAGAAAAGATTGGGTGGCTTATCTGTTGGGCGTTTTACCTGCTGAGCTGTCTAACATGTTGGCCAGGGAATCGCCCGATGATGCTAACAGTTATGATGTGGTCAAGAGTATCATTTTGAAAAGATACAAAATGAATAGCGAAGAGCTGAAACGGAGCTTTTATTGGCATTATAAATCATCGGAAAAGTCGTGGAGACACTACGCCCATGAACTGAGTGGTTATTTTGCCGAATGGATCGGGGATCTGAATATTCAAACCTTCCAAGAACTTAAGGATTTGATCATAACTGAGCAACTTAAGTTTCGGGTACCAGCTGATGTCAGGGAACATTTTTTGGAGGATTGGATTAAGATTAAAACGCCCTATGATCTGGCAGAGAAGTTGGACGAATACGAGAGCATCAGACGTAGTTTTAGACGGGAGTTTCCTAGGAGGAATGGCTACGCGGTTCAAGGAGGACATGGAGGTAGACACAGGGCTGGAGAAGGTTCAAGGGATTTCAAGTCTGGGTTTCAAGTCAAAAGAGAGCATTCCAATGACAAAAATGCTGAGAGAGACTTCGAAAGAAGAAGACAGCCACGTTGTTATGAATGCGGATCTTATTCGCATCTTCGACCGCAATGCGATAAGCTAAAGAAAAATTACGAAGTTGTGGCTTCAAATGAAACAGACAAGATCGGACTCAATGACGCTCTGGCACCTTACATTAGTACGGGTAAAGTCAACGGAGTGGAAATGCCAATTTTGAGAGATACTGGTGCAAGTCTAGACTTGATTTGCAAAAAGTACGTGTGCCCTTCAATGTTTACGAATGAAACCGTTTGGATTCGCACACCGTTGGAAGAACATCCTGTATGTTTGCCTTTAGCTGAGGTGGAATTGGATTGCATCTACGGTCATGTGATTACGAAGGCTGCTGTGTTACGAGATTCCTTGGATCAGGGAAGATACCTCTTGGGGAATAGGACTGCTGCTCTTTTCGAGGAATCTGAAAAGAACTCCGAAGTCAAAGTCTACATGGTCAACGCGGTTGAAACTCGAGCACAGAAGCTGAGATCTGAAAAGAGTGAGCCGAGATTGGACTCCGAAGAATCAGATGCGATATCTGAACAGATCATCGACACTACTGTGGAAGATAAAGTTTTGCCGACAGTGTTGCCTGAAATTCCAGAACTAGATCTTGTGAAGATGTCGAACAGAGAATTTATTGATGAGCCAAAGAAATCTATTGAACTGAAAGACTTATTCGAGGAAGCTGAAAAAGACTCTTCTAGAAAGGCTAAGTACATTGTGGAGGATAAACTACTATTTTATCAAAAAGAAGACAAAGATGGCACAAAACGAAGGTTGCTTGTTGTTCCGGAGAAATATCGAAGAAATCTGATGAAAATTGGTCATGAAGGAACGGCTGCTCATCTAGGGACAACAAAGACAAAAGATGTGTTATTTAAGACATTTTTCTGGCCCAACTGCTACAAGGAAGTAGAAGACTACGTCAGGTCCTGCGACAAATGCCAAAGAGTGGGGAAACCACGTGACAAACAAAAAGCTCCATTGAAGATTGTTCCGGTCATCACAGAAATCTTCACGAAAATTAATGTTGACGCTTGTGGACCTTTGCCCAAGTCACCGTCTGGAAATCGCTACCTGATCACGGCCATATGCATGTCATCGAAGTACCCGGATGCGATTCCTGTGGCAGACCTCTGCTCGACGACTGTGGTGGATGCGTTGCTCCAGATATTCAGTAGGATGGGATTTCCGAGAGAGCTTCAAACGGATCAGGGCACGTCCTTCATGAGTGCACTTACCTCGGAGTTTTTGGAGAAATTTGGGATAAAAGTTGTGCGGAGTTCAGTGCGTTATCCTCAAAGCAATCCAGTGGAGAGAATGCATCGGACTTTAAAGCGAATTTTGCGCGTCTTGTGCCTCGAAGCCGGAACAAGTTGGGAGGAAATCCTACCGGGGGCTCTTTTTGCGCTTCGAACTGTATCCCATGACAGTACAGGCTTCTCACCAGCTGAATTAGTACACGGTAAGAATTTGAGAACTCCTGTTATGTTGTTGTATGAAAACCTAACAGAAAAAAGCAACGAAGAGAACAGTGTAGTTGACTATGTGTTTAACCTATTGAATAGAATGAAGTATTGTCAAGAACTAGCAGTCCAAAACAAGATTGATGCAAAGGAAATACAGAAACTGTGGTATGATCGAAAAGCTGTGAAGAGAAACTTTAAGATCGGCGACCTTGTTTTGATCGTGGCTCCTTCAAGGCCGAATAAATTATCGGTGCAGTGGGTAGGACCAGGTGAAATCGTCCGTCAAATTTCTGAGACCAATTATGTTGTTAAATTTCCTGAAAGAGATAAAACCCATGTGTATCATGTAAACATGATCAAGCCGTACTATCAAAGAGCCGAAAATATCAATCTCTTGAGCTTAGAAGAAGAAAGTAAAGAGGAAGACGAAGAAATTCCAGTTTTGGATTTAGAGTCTGATGTCCCAGAGATGTCTGCAGTTATGAAGGATATTCAATTGAATACCAACTTGTCTCAGACTCAGAAGGATCAACTTAAGGAACTTTTAGTTGGATATTCCAGCATTTTTTCAAATCAGCCTGGGTGTACTCAGATGGCAGAACACGACATTGAATTGGAAACTGAGAGACCAATTCTGGCAAGACCTTACCGGATGTCCCCTCGACAAACTGAGATTTTGAAAGCGGAGGTGGAAAAGATGTTGGCATTAAAGGTCATCGAACCGGGTGAGTCCGATTTTACTTCCCCTTTGATTCTTGTTGAAGTACCTGGTAAAGATGCTAGACCGTGCATTGATTACACTGTTCTACACTGAAAAAATTTCCTTGATGAAAATAGTCATTTCTTATAGATTTTGGGTCGCTGAATATGAAAATCACCATTAAAATTCTCAATTGACTCAGGATTTTCGGGGAACAGTCCCTCCCCCTTTTCACGTTTTTTAACGACTTTATAACTTTGAACTCGATTTTCAGGGTCAAAAAGCATTGCTTTAATCTTCAAATTGCCACCCAGGGGACAAGAAATGTTCAAATTAATAAAATATGATAAATTTATAACAAATGGATAGGTTTAAGGGGTAGTTAACCCCCTAAGAATGCAAAAAATTAGCTAAAAATTATAGAGGTTTTTATACGCTATTTTTTCCTCCTATTTTTTACGCAATTCCCGTTTGAAGGGTCCTAACCCTTCCCCAAGGACCCAAATTTGATGGCAATATGCAGCAATGATTTTTGCTAAAAGCGGTTGAGGTGAGAGCGCCCCCAGAGCACCCACGGAAGGGTTCAATGCCGCACTTAGAGTTTAACTGTGCTGTACAAAAAAAATTTGAAGCCACTTACTGAATTTCAGCTGATTCTTGTGTAAAATGATCTGCTGAATTCAAATATGACACCCATTTTCCTCCATCACCCTCAGTTTTTAAGGGGATGCCCCCTAATTGTTATCCACAGCCGTGCATCTGTTAACATCTTGAAACATGGAATCCTCACTCCCGAAAACCGGTCAGTTTTTAAAGAACTGAAGAGTTTCTACTTAGGATACACCCAAAATATAAGAAAAACATCATTTGTAATCTTTTCAAAATCATCGATATTAATTCCTGAACTCGCGAGCGCCTTCGCGATTCTGGAAGTCTTCCGAACTCTTCCGCGGGGACTTCTGGGAGGCTAACACCTCAACCGCTTTTAGTAAAAATTATTGCTGCATATTGTCATCAAATTTGGGTCCTTGGGGAAGGGTTAGGACCCTTCAAACGGGATTTGCGTAAAAAATAAGAGGAAAAAATAGCGTATAGAAACCTCTATAATTTTTAGCTATTTTTTTGTATTTTTAGGGGGGTAATTACCCCTTAACCCTATCCATTTGTTATAAATTTATCATATTTTATTAATTTGAACATTTCTTGTTAACTGGGGAGCAATTTGAAGACTAAAATAATGCTTTTTGACCCTGAAAATCGAGTTTAAAGTTATAAGGTCGTCGAAAAACGTAAAAAGGGGGAGGGGCTGTTCCCCGAAAATCCTGAGTCAATTGAGAATTTTAATGGTGATTTTCGTATTCAGCGACCCAAAATCTATAAGAATTGACTATTTTCATCAAGGAAAAAATTTTGAAGGTCAAATTTGTAGAACAGTGTTACCGTAAATTGAACAAAGTGACTAGAACTCAATTTTTTCCTTTGCCCAATATTGAGGAATTCTGGATCTCACCAGAGGATACTGGCAAATCCCTTTGACTGAACGTGCCCAAAGGTATTCCGCTTTTGTTACAAATTTTGGAACTTTTAGACCCTGAAGATTGCCCTTTGGATTGAAAAATGCGCCTTACTATTTTAGCCGATTAATGGCGAGTCTTTTAAAGAACTGTGAGGATTTTTCTGTCCCATACTTAGACGACGTTGCAATATTTTCTAAAACTTGGGAAACTCATTTGGATCATGTGGGAGTAATCCTTGAAAAGTTAAAATCAGCTAGACTGCATATTAAACCATCTAAATGCCAATTTGCTTGTGAATCTGTAAAGTACCTCGGTCATCGTGTCGGACAGGGTCAAAGAACTCCTGGAGAGTTGAAGGTTTTGGCTGTTAGGGAATTTCCTAGACCAACTACGAAAACTGAGATTAGATCTTTTTTGGGTTTAGCAGGGTATTATAGAAGATATATACCCGGGTTTTCAGTTATTTCTGCACCCTTAACTGATCTTTTAAAGGGAAAAACCCGTAAGGATGTGGTAGAATGGAATGAAGCTTGCCAAAAGGCATTCGATGAATTAAAAAAGAGACTGTCAGAAAACCCCATTTTGTTTAGCCCTGATTTCACCAAGCCATTTGTCCTGCAGTGTGATGCTTCAAATCTGGGGATTGGTGTCGTTCTTTCTCAAATAAATAATGATGAAGAACATCCGATCATGTATCTGAGTAAAAAGTTTATCGTGGCAGAGCAAAAATACAGTACTATAGAAAAGGAGTGTGCCGCGATCGTTTTTGCCGTGCAAAAGTTGAGGTGTTATCTTGACGGACCTCAAGGGTTTGTGATCCAAACTGACCATAATCCGTTAGTATGGTTGGAAAAAAATACTGGAACTAATCATAGACTTTTAAGATGGGCTCTTACTTTGCAGCCATTTAATTATGAGGTTATTCACCGCAAAAGGGAAGCTTCATTTAAACGCAGATTGTTTGAGTCGCATCCCATAAAACCTATTTTCTACACCAAGTATGATGTGATGTAAATATACCTTATTTCTAAGTGTAATGAAGAACTGTTTAATCTCTCCTTATAGGTAAAAGAAGCTACCAGTTGAAAGAAGAGAACTTTTAATTTCTATTAATGATATTTACATTTTACAGTGACTTTTTAATAACTTTACTATTTTAAACTTCTTTAAGAGAAAGATTTTTTCCAGGGGAATTGCTTCAGTAAGAAATGAACCCCCAAAATCATTGTTGATGTTTTAAAAAATATTTTGATGTCAAGTAAATTCGTTTTAAGTTTTTTAGGTGAAGCTAAGACTTTTCTCGCTTTACATCAAGAAAAGTTTTTGAGAGGGGAGGAATTTAGTCAAATTCAACATAAAAATCAAAGCAAAGCAAAATATACCACACCTACCCAACCCGTCAATCGAGTTTTTGGAGGATAGGCGTGTTTCCTGCAACTTTTTCCAGAATTATCTAAATTTCTCTATGTGACAGCTTTCGATTTTCCCAAATTTTAAAATGATAAATAAAAGTATTACTAAAAAAATATCATGTTTATCTGGGAAAAATGAGCAAAATTATTAAAATTAGATTTTTTTCTACTGATCGGACATTGACAATCCTTTCGTGAAAAAAAAATCTTCAGATTTTAATAGGAAGAAAAAAAATTCTCTGTTTTTATTTTGGTTTTGCATGATAATCAATTAGGTTCTTCGTAAGTTTATATGAATTCCATCAGTAAAAAACACTCACTCTGTTCTTTTGCGCATTCTCCTCCTGAAAGTCCTCCTTGGTTCGACCGATGGCCGAGGAGACCAGAGACATCATGTAGTCATAGCGGCTGTCTACATTCGGTGTCTCTGCAACGAACGTCTTGCCCTTCTTCTGAAAAGCACATCAAACATTCTGAAGATTCAGATTAGAACGATTTGATCATGTTAACTTAAACTAGTGAGGTATTGCATCTCGTATAAAATAATGGGTTTAAGATAACTTAATATCAAAGTAACCCAAATACCTCTTGGAATAAGGCAAGAATGGGCAACCTTTAGAAAGTTGCCGGACAATTTTTATAATATTTATTAATAAGAAGTTGTGAATAAAAAAAGGATAAATATATTTTTAAAGGAGTCATTCCTCTGTAGACGGTCTTGACTTTTTTTAGGTAGATTGGTTTAGTCAACGTAATTTTTAACTCTAACTTTTATGCCTTGCTAAAAACGTAATTTCATTGGAAAGATTATTTAACACTCTTCATTCTAAATTTTCCTCCAAGTTTTCATTCTAAATTTCACTCATCCTTCTAAATGTTAAGTTTTACTTAAGGTGTTCTTCACCCGGAAAATGTTTGAATCTTAGCATGCCTACGGGCAAAGAACTCTCTAATGCCCTCAACCAGAAATAAATACAGAAAAAAAATTGCCTTATTCATATACGACGCTTTAGACCCCAAATAAAATAAAAATACCATTTTTTCATATTTTTAATTCAAAATTTAAAAAACCTAACTGGGAACTCTCATTGAAAATAAACTATAAATTCTAGCACCTAAAAATTAAAACTGGGAATTAAACCTTAACTTAATGAATTATAGCACATGAAGGTGCAATTATTGCTGAAATAACTTAAAAACATGCTGAAAATTTCTGCTTTATGCTGAAAATTGAAGCTTAACTTATGCGGTAGCATATTTGCTACCTAGGGCAGAAGAGGGTTAATCTTTAGTTTGGGGGTTTTCGGAGGGACAGGGTCACCACATAATTCCCTCTCTGGATTCTCCATTGAATGATAGGTGTATTTTTATCTTATCGCGTGATTTTAAAGGATTCGGATTCCGGATTAAAAGCCTAGGTGGCCCACATCTGGCCAAGGAGTGGAGGTTGTGATAAAAAATGAGAAATGTGTAAGTCAAAAGTGAGACATCAATCTGGAAGGGTGTCACTGAAATACGACAGTTTATGACATAGAGAGGAATTCTTAAAACATTGTGCAACAAAATTCGTAATTTGGCTTCTTACCTTCAACGATTTCAGGTAATCATCACCCACGTTCAAGAACTTGCTCTTCGCCTTGCTTAGATTTTGCACCGCTCCCCACGACACTCCGCTGGACTTAAACGGCCAACGTCCCTCGAAGTTCATGGCTCAAGTGATGTCCAACGCAACCATCATCCCCTCACATTAGAAAAAAAAACTTCAATACAAACTATTTAATCCAATCGTCGCAGGTAGTCACACGCATGTTATCCCTACAGTATTTTTAACTCCGGACGAAATAAAACAATCAAAAAAGGCCATCATATAAACCTGGTGACTTGGTAATGCGATTCCGGTCATGCCTGGATTGTCATACATGCGAGGGACAAGCTGTTCTGGAGTCGAAGTTGCTTGCTCCTGGTTGCCTTGGAGACCAGGTGGTATCGATTCTTAAAAGTTTTCGTGGCGACGGGATGTTGTTGATTGTCGCTATGGTGTGTGATTGGACTGCGATGTTTTTAGAAGAAAAGGGAATTATACTCAGCATGATCTTTTAAAATCAAAATGAAATTGCGTGAACATATATTTTTTTCGACCTCAACTGCGGATATATGTATTTTGTTAAAAATTGGATTATGAGTTACAGGCGACTCACGTTTGGAACGCTCGGAGCAGTTGTTTCCAAAGTGGGTGCCGTGAAGAGACGCTATAGTCCAAGAAAGTTAAGGGTTGAGGTGGAACAAATTGTAAAAGAAAGTTTGATGGGTGATTCTTATAGGAAATTTTCCGTAGAAAACGATGGTGAAACGTATACCAAAATTAACCTCGTCCTTTAGCCAATATGGCGGATTTTCCAAAATGGCGGACAATCGTTTTTAACTTATAACTTCCTAAAAAATGTTAATAAAATTATAAATTTTGCAGTAAATGATTAGAATTTAGAAGCAAAAACAATGGGACACTGTTTTTTTCTCTTACGATTTGTCATTTATCCAATATGGCGGATTTTCCAAAATGGCGTCCACTAATGTTTATAATAAAAAAAATTATGATGATAAATTCGTAATTTTTTCAGGATATGGTAAGAATTAAGTCATAATAATATTCATATCAATTTCTTTTCCTCAATGTATCAAATATGGCGGATTTTTCCAAAATGGCGGCCACTTATTTAGAGCCTTTTTAATTTTTAATTTTTTTTCTTAATAATTAGAAATATTAAATGTTATTTGGTAAAATATAAGCAGAATACTTATATTTTACTAAAATTTACTGGTAAATAATGTTTAAGGTAGGTAGAAATTCAAAAATTACCATTTACCACTAAGTTTGAAATATGGGGCCGTCTTTTTGGAAATTATTTCTATGTATCGCAAAATCTTGGTTAATATACTATTTTATAGGTAATTTAATATATAAATACTTATGTTATGCCAAAATAAAATTTTTTTATATGTAAAAACGTTAAAAATAAAAAGGCTCTAAATATGTGGCCACCATTTTGGAAAATCCGCCATATTTTATACATTGAGGGGGAGGAAACTGATATGAATATTATTATGACTTAATTCTTACCATATCCTGTAAAAATTACGAATTAATTATCATAATTTATTTATTTTAAACATTAGGTGGACGCCATTTTGGAAAATCCGCCATATTGGATAAATGACTTATCGTAAGAGACAAAAAACAGTTCCACATTATTTTTGCTACTAAATTCTAATAATTTACAGCAAAAGTTTTATTTTATTAACGAATTTTAGCATATTAGAATAAACACGATTGTCCGCCATTTTGAAAAATCCGCCATATTTGATACATTGAGGAAAGGAAATTGATATGAATATTATTATGACTTAATTCTTACCATATCCTGAAAAAATTACGAATTTATCATCATAATTTTTTTTATTATAAACATTAGTGGACGCCATTTTGGAAAATCCGCCATATTGGATAAATGACAAATCGTAAGAGAAAAAAACAGTGTCCCATTGTTTTTGCTACTAAATTAAAATCATTTACTGCAAAATTTATAATTTTATTAACATTTTTTAGGAAGTTATAAGTTAAAAACGATTGTCCGCCATTTTGGAAAATCCGCCATATTGGCTAAAGGACGAGGTTAATAGTGGTATACGTTTCACCATCGTTTTCTACGGAAAATTTCCTATAAGAATCACCCATCAAACTTTCTTTTACAATTTGTTCCACCTCAACCCCTTTTTTGAGCTAACTTTCTTGGACTACTACGGATGCTTGTCATAACATGATCATATATTTTTAGAAAACTGATCGAAAACCTGATAGTATTGTACTGTTTATTTTCTTTGAATTTTCTTCGGTTTTTCTTTCTTAAAAATTTCTTAATTGGATTTTTTCATTTTTCAAATTTAATTTTTCCTAACAGATTTTCATAAAAGATTATCATTGCGGAAGCAATTTTTCGAATCCGATCATTAGTTAATTATTAAATAAATAAAAACTACATGGCGCAGTAGCTCAACACATTACGTCAGGGTTGCGGAACAAGTCATCGTTCAGAAGCAGAAAGGGGAAATTCGAGCAGTCGATTGGTTGGAGAAGTTCGAGCGATCGGCGACCCTGAGCACCGTTGTACTTCGCAACTGTGACGTCACACCCGGTTTTTCTCCTTTGGAACTTTTATATGAGGATAGCAAATTAATTAGTGTTTTAAAAAATCAGAAAAAATTAAAAAATGGTTATTTAGAGCCTTTGTGATGATTATTTAGAGCTGGTTATTTAGAGCGTTTACTTCCCAATTTAAAACCAATTTCATTGGATTACCTAAAAACTTCTGATATTCTCTTTTAACTGAGGCCTTAGCTGTATTTGTAACTTTTTTTGGATTTTGGAAATTTTTCTGAAATTATTAAATGATTTGGGGGGATTTTTGAATTACCTAGTGTTCGAAAATATATGTTCAAAGTCGATCTAGAGGGAGAATTCTTAAAATTTTTCAGAGGAGTACCCCTATTTGTTAATTTTTACATCCGTAAAATATTTCTAGTCCATAGACTGAATAGTGTTTTATCCTTTTTTTATATATTTTGGTGTAGTATATTGGAAAATGGAAGTGGAATTCCTAAGTTTTGTTTCCTAAATAGTGGCACTCTTTCCCAAAAGGTTGGTTACCCCTGCACAAATAACACAGGTCTGCAAAAAAAAATATTTTTTCGTGCTGTTTTGGATATTTCACCTGAACTTGGTTATTTTTAATTCGCTGAATCCAAAAATAACCTCCATTATGTCCCGGGACGTCACGTTTTTTGACAATTCAGATTTTTAGGTTTTATTGGGAAATGCCTTAAAATTTTGTAAAATTAACTTTTTAAACTAAATTTTTATTCGAATTTTTTCCTCAAAACCTTTTTTTATGTTTTTGATGTGCTGAATCTAAAACTGACCTCCGTTTTGTCATACAACTTCACCTTTTTTCACAATTTAAGTAAAAATATCAATTTTTTAAGAAAATATTTTAAAAAATTATTTTTCGACTCAAACTTTATTTGAAAATAATTTTTTATGATTTTTGGTGTGCTGAATTCAAAAAATATCTCTTTTTATTTTTAAGACATCACATTTTGTAACAAATTGAGCAAATATAGCAACATTTCACAAAAAATGTAAGTATCCTTAAGAAGTAGATTTTTTAATCCAAATTTATTTTTAAGGTTGTTAGTTTTAAGGTTTTTTTGTGCCCTGAGTTCAAAAATGGTCTCTGTTTTGCCATAGAATGTCATGTTTCCAGACAATTTAGGTAAAATTGTAAAATAAGTCATTATTTCAATTTTCATGAAAACAAGTTCATGAAATAGAACTATTGTTACATATTCTTCATGAAAATCATTATGTAACTAAAATAAACTTATTTACACACGCTAAAGCCAATTTTTCCTTCTCGTGAAGATCCCCTTGGTACCTTTACCCTTCTGAGTAGCAAAAAGAACGTTTCTTTGAACTATACAACAAAAATCCTTCATTATTCCCCGAATAAATCTTCCCTAATATTTTCTTTCCATCTCTATAATGTCCTGATGAGATAGTTTACTATGTGCACCATTCACAGCTCATAATTTTTAAAACTAAAGGAGCTAGAAATATACAAAAACTATGAAAAATGGGCAAATTCGAATATAAGTTTGCAATTTGTGAAAAATCCTGACGTATAGGATTTTTTTCAATATTTTTTTCGTTATCAGCACACCAAAATACATAGGAAATCGCTAAAATTATTCAAACAGCTTTTTCATTGCAGACCTGTGTAATTTGTATTGTGAACCATTTTCCAATTTTTACAGCGAGCATCTGGATTCCAATCTTTTAAAGCAATTAATTTATAACCATATGTTTATATTCTCAACATTCCCCGTGATCTATTAGGTTTTATAATAGATTTTGAAATTTAAATAAGAAAAAAATACTAGTATAAACATAAACCAAGTGTTAAGAATTATTTTAAATTATAAAATCCAAAATATACCTGAAATGAAATATTTCTTTTACCAATTTAGACCAATTCAGTTGACCATATTTATTTTATTAGGTACTATTTCAATATATTCCAGCATTCTTTTAAAACATCGTTGCCACCAAACAAAAAAACAAAAAACTTTGGAATCCCAATTTTAAATTAGGTTTTATTTAATTTTTCTCACAGAGTAACTAAGCCAAAATGAAGTTTTCTTTTAATTTAAAAGTGTTTTTAACTTTTTTTTATCAATGGAATGTTTAACTCCATACGCAATCACTTACCACTTTGATATATTGCCTTAACTACTCAATTTCATAGTAATTTTGAATTTTATTTGTTTTACTCTTTCTATTTCTGAATTTGTACAGTGAAAAAATCAGAAATATAATTTAAATGTCAATTTTAAGTAGTTTTTAAGGTTTTTCATCAATTGAAATTTCATAAGGTTGAAATAAGGCCATCAGCTTTTTTCAACTGTAAAATATTTTTGAATGTACTTATATTTGCTTTCATGATTGCTCTGTCTTCTAAATTGGGTTCTGAATTTCCAGCAAAAATTTAGGTTATTCAGAGAAAATTCCATTACTTCTTTAGTTTTTTTTTCGATTTTATCAAAACTTAGTTTTTGGACTTATTCCCTTTTTCAAACTGAAAATTCAATTTGTGTAAAAGAAATTTCATTTAAATTTCGTAAAAAATTTAAATTTCATTTTCATTTAGATATTATATAAATTTTTAAAACATTTTAAAATGTACTGTCCAACTGTACTGCCTTTTAAACTGTCCAACCATCCACAATGTAAGCTTCATGAGATCATTACTTCAAATCATTAACTTCAATTTTTTTACAAATTAAAACTTTAAAAATGTAGAGAAAAATAAACACAACTATTAAAAAAGTATTTATTACAGACACATACATAAATATGAAAAGAATATAAAAACTAATAAATAATAAATAAATATGTAAAAGTGGTCATCATCCATCAATGTCTACTTAAATTAAAATGAGATGAAAAGCTTCTAAGAACCTGACATCAAACATTCAAAAATGTGTAATCAAATATTTCAAACTATACATTCCGATCTTTTACACCTGTTTTGATAATACTGTTTCGGAAAAATACTGTGAAATACTATAAACATGAATGAAAAATAGTTGTTCAAGAGATTCAGTCTACTTGTAATGATTAAAAATTATACTAAATATTATTAAAATACAAATATTTAATTTCTTATAAAACTAAAACTTTATAACCTATGTTTATATTCGAAAAATAATTTTCTTTATTCCTCAATTTCAAATGTATTCTTACTCTTCAAGATGCAGTTAATTTGTATTGAGAAAATAAATAATCTGAATTATAAAATTATTTGCTTAAATTGTCTAAAGCAGTGTGGTTCCCAACTCTAAGTAGTTTGCAGACCACAAAATAGTAAGTAGTTCGCAGACCACGATACAATTAGAACCGTTACGGACCACCTTATAACCTAAATTCCTCACCTTCATAAATTTTCAATAGATCAAAGTTCATTTGCCTCATTATAAGAATTTTTATATGATGTTTGAACTTTTATAACTATATTTTAGGAACAATTTTAGCCATGGCATAATTAAGACTGTATAGTATAACTGACAAAAACATTATTTGAATGTACAAATGTACATAAAAGGGAAAATTATTGTAACCAATTTAGTGGTGACTGTTATAACAGCTTAAAATTACAAACAGGGATATTTTAAAAATTCACTCCTATCTCGCTCGATATACAAAGTGTTTTAACGAGTCCGCCAAATTCTGCACCGAAAGATTTCTTATGTGAAAAGTACAAAACAAAAGAAAAAAAAGAACAGACAAATGTTCCTCTACTATGCATGCTCGAACGTGATGCCATATCCGATAAAAACATTACTTTTTCATTCCACGGCACACGCTTCCATGAAACGTAGATATTTTAACATAGTCTGTACACACTACACATATTCAAATTAATTATGCCCACTTTCCCGTTTCCTCCCTGTAAAAAATTTTAAGCTTAAACTGTATATGACGTCATACTTTTTCTGTCGCAATTTTTTCCAAAACCTTTGGGCTATGGGTCATAGAGATATAGTTCCTTGGACTATTTTTATGCACTCTTCGCAAGGAACCTGGTTCTGTAGAGTTGCGGTGGACTTGTTGAAACACCATTTACTTATTTAAAACTCTTTTTGTTAGGCTACCGGGTTCCCTTCAAAAACCATTTCCAAGACTTATGAAGTGTTTCTACTTAGGCGTTTGGTTGGGGTACAGCTATCCGGTGAGGATTCAAAAATCACTAAGATGAGGTAATTCCTGTACGTCTATATATGCATTTAGTTTTGGTTCTTGACTGAATGAAGTGAAATCATTTTAATTGGCCTGGGATTGGTCATTTGGTGAATCCGGGTTGCCTCACTGCAACTAAATGCATAAGTAGAAACTCTGACTTAAAGACCACCTGTTGGGAACTACACTGGTCTGTAACTTAGCTTATTTATCAACTACTCAGCTCTTCGCGTTAAAACCTATCAACACCAAAGTTTGTATGAATGTACTGATTTAATCAGAGTAGAATCTAGCTTTTCTGATGGTCGAAGCCAGAGAGTCCATGTCCCCTCCACGCATTGGTTGCTTCAGCTTCTTCTTCGAAGTATCTTCTTGGTAGGTTGGCCTCATGCAGCTCTGATTGGCAAAGATGGTTTTGATCTTGTGAGGTATTAGGGCTTCGTCTTTTCCACAGAACACGAACCTGCAAAAATGAAAACTCTTACCGAAATTCTCGTTTAATCGTAACTTATTCAGATTGCAATAAGAAAAACATTTGACAAAATATAAAAAATAAATTTTTGCAACCTTCTACCTGTATTGAATTTTAAGGACAACGCGGACGCTAGTCCTGCTACCAAATTTTACGCACTCCAACCTACCCATGAACCTACCACACTTCGCTGTAGAGGCTAACTTCAACCCACCGAAGTTTAATGGTAGGTCTTCTTTAGGGGAGTCCTCCTTCTTGATCAAAGCATTTCTCAGTGCCAAGTAAGTATGAATTAAGAACTCCCACCATCACATTTACCTTTGCTTTCAAAAATAAAATTGTGGTGAGTTTTGATATTGGAGACTTACGATGAAAGCTATGGACCGCTAATGATATTATTGAACCCCTCATGTGTGTGACGTGTACTAATTGTAATTAAAATAATTGTATGAAATTGACGTAATATAACCAACCCCCTTCCCCCATTTTAATTTTAATGCTATATAACGCCGACACCCTCATTGTAAAGAAAGTCCACATACACTTAACAAGCAAAACTTATAATATAGGCACTAGTGGAGCAAAAAACACGAATTTTGGAAATTAAAAACAACAATGGTTGGTGTATAGTTGTGGATTTGCATTCCTATCTCAACAATCAAAAATATGAACTGAATCAAATTAATATCTTCAGGTGCAGGTTTCACTTCAAAATTAAAAAAAACTAATTTTAAAACAATTCTGTCTTTTACCTATTTTAAAACCATAACTGGTTGAATTTATAATGCCAGAATGCCAAATGGAAGTTTAGAATCTTTCATGTATCATGGAACGGTGAAGTTTTTTATTTTTGGTGCGTGTGTATTGTAAGGGTGCATTGCATATACCTCTGAAATAGGCTATGACAATTAAATATTGATGTATCAAATGGGGCTCAAAAGTTGTGTATTGTGATGATTCATGGAAAAGCTATGAAAAAAAATTTCTTTAAAGTAGTTCAGTCAAGCATTGGCTAATAGTAATAACCTAGCCGGTAAATTTACGTTATTTGAAGAAAGAATTTTATGCAGTGTTGGCGTATGCAAGGAGTAGGTGAAATGAGTGGGTACCTCTCGCCTGTCTCCAGATGAGTGACGACGACGTCCCTGACGAAGACTTGGGGGACGTTGAAGAGGCGCCACGTGAGGGGGTTGAGGAGGGAGGCGGCCGACTTCCACTCGAGGTCCAGCCTCAGCAGACGACCCATCTCCGCCGTCGACACCAGGAACTCCACCGACGCCCCGGACATGAACTGAACATATCTGAGACGAGAAAGCTACATTAAAGACTGTAATAATGCTACCTGACTAGCGGAAATGCAACACTGAACATGTTAGACACCGGGCCACCCAATGCCATGTCGCCTTGTTTTTGTGAGTTCAAAAAATGATTATTAAATCACTTCCATAAAAAAACATGCCCTAAAATAACTAAAACATCATCTTTCGGAAAAAATATTATCAGAATCCTGTACTAGATCACAATGTTTCCTGCCAGTGACGTCAGGGTTGACGTAAGAAAACACCTCACTTTCGAGCTATCTGATTGGAGAGTCTGAGTTGACTCTAGCTCGCTGCTTTTTTGCCAGTCTTACGTCAGCCCGTGACGGCACTGACAGCATGCGTTATAATATCGTCACAGCAACGTTTCCTGAACCCAGTAGTACACTACGCGGAAGGAGAAAGCGGGTAAACACAAAGCATGTTGGGTTGCTAGGAGGAGTTTCGGTACGCAAATCGTGATAAAAAGACTCTATATATACACTGGTGTTCAAAATTAAGAGAATTTGCACATTTTTTCGATTTCTCCAGATCTACTGGATAGATTTTGATGACATTTGGTGTGAACATAGGTTGATATAATACCAAATAAATAGTTCTTCAAAAATTGTAATACACACGCAAGCGCAGAAGTTATAACCGCCAGAGTTGAAAGGTATGGAATAGCGGTTCCAGAATAGAGCAAAATAGTGGGTTTATAAAGGGTATGACCCCCTCCCACTATCATGCATGCCTCTTTGAGTGATTTTAAAGCGTGAATAAGGCAGATAATAAAATATCCTGTTCATTAGTCCTACTTTCTCAGAAACCCCGTTTTGGGGCTCTGAAAGGTATGTGGAGGGGGGGGGGTAGCGAGATGCAATTGCCTTAAATAGAGTCCCTCATACCTACTCTAAAGGGGGGAAGTCTTGGAATCTGGCTGCCCATTCCATATGGTGAATATCATCCGTTTGAATAAAAATTGCTGACCTGATGAGCACCATTAAGTGAAGGATTTCTATGAATTTAAAAGAAATTAAGACCGATAGAACCCCTCAAAAGGTGAACAAGGGTCTCCAAGATATCAACACATTACCTGAAACTGTCAAGGTTCCTCTTTCAAAGGCAGGGAGGGATCTGCAACTTGTCAAAAATATGTCTTGCAAAAATTGTCTTTAATAAGGTAAAATTCAAAGGGTGAATATTTTCCTCTCTGTTGGTCTCAAATCAAAATTAATCCATTGATTCTCGATGCAAACTCATGTAGAAAGAACCAGAATGCAATGTCAGTCCTTTAATGTAGGAGAAACTCACCATTCTTGAATCGGAGATTTGGTGTTCTGAGTAGGAATGTTGTTAAGTCTATGCCAAACCCCTACCCTACATCTTTCAAAAGGAGAAAATCATGGTTGAAGGTATTGTGTTGATATCTTGGAGTCCTTTATTCACCTTTTGGGGGGTTCTATCGGTCTTAATTTCTTTTCAATCGATAGAAATCCTTCACTTAATGGAGCTCATCAGGTTAGCAATTTTCATTAAAACGGAAGATATTCGCCATATGGAATAGGTAGCCAGATTCAAAGACTTCGCCCCTTTAGAGAAGGTATGAGGGACTCTATATACTCAATTAAATCTCGCTACCCCCTCCACATACCCTTCAGAGCCCCAAAACGGGGTTTCTGAGAAAGTAGGCTTAATGAACCGGATATTTTATTATCTGCCTTATTCATGCTATAAAATCACTCAAGGAGGCATGCATGATAGTGGGAGGGTGTCATACCCCTTATAAACCCATTATTTTGCTCTATTCTGGAATCGCTATTTCACACCTTTCAACTCTTGCGGTTATTACTTCTGCGCATGCGTGTGAATAACAAATTTTGAATGATTATTTATTTGGTATTATATCAACCTATGTTCATACCAAATTTCATCAAAATCTATCCAGTCGATCTGGAGAAATCGAAAAAATGTGCAAATTCTCTTAATTTTGAACACCAGTGTATACACGGGTTTAACGAAATAATCGTATTTTAAAACTGACGTTCTTCGTTTCACTCGAAATTCAGACACCGCGATTGGAACTACTTTGTTTGTTAGTGACGTAGTAGGGTCAACTAACTTTGCGGTCTAGTATAAATGTAATACCACAACAAAAAATGAAAAAAGTTAATTATATGAGCGTGAAATCTACTCTGCATAGGTATATTTTGATTTTTTTCCCGACTATTCTTCAATGGACATTCCTCATTCCTATTTCAATGGGATTGATGCGGGTGAAGGATATAGTGAAGCAAAACATATTTGGCTATGGCTGCACTCTCAACAACATTTGGAAAGACAATTTTTGAAATATTGCCAGGGGGTAACCTTACCTCTATAGCCAATTAGCCTACATAAACAAAAAGAGAACTCTTACTCTTTTCTGGCCTCCAGGACGGGCGATTGCGCCTTCTTTCCAGTGAGCCTGACAAACAGCCTCCCTTTCTCAGTCGTGTGCATCCTGGCTTCTTCTCCGTACGAGCATCTCAAGTTGATGATGTAGTGATGTCCTGTATGACAAATAAGAGCTAATCTTAATTCAGCACTTCAAAAATGGTAACGATGGTTTTAAAAATCGTTTGGGGAAGGAATACTATGAAGCAAGTTTTAAGTGTGCTGGATTACAGTTAAAATGTGTATTAGTGCATTTGACATAAAAATGAAGATATATTTGTTCCTAAAAGAATTGTTGATCCCGTTAAAACAACAGTCATTTTATAGCAGCGGTTCCAACCCCGTGGCCCCGTGTTGTGCAAAGTTTATCTTAAAATACATACTGCAATTTGAATTTTTTCAAAAATTTTAATTTTGAAGTGTTTAACAGAGGTGTCCCACTTACCCCGTAATTTTAGCCTATTGGGGTATGTGGGACCTTTTTCTTTATGAAGTAAGTGAGACCCCTTGTTATGATGTAAGTGGTTCTAGAGGGTCCCAAATGATATAAGAACTATTACTGAAGACGGGCGGATTTAAGGAAGGTTAAGGAATTGGGCTAAGAAATCGATACCGGAATAAAATCGAATGCATTTTCCTAATTGAAACCATGCGACATCTTTATGACTTTTCACTCTCCACCAATGTCTCACGCCCCTTTACATCCTGTCTTTTGTATTGGATAGTGTGTACTGTGACAACTAGAAGGTTTCTTAAAAAGGTTTACGAGTCAGTTTCTCTATAGTCTATGTAATTAAAATAGGCGGTTGGACGTCATCAGTTGATGTTCGTCGCCTTGGTAACAAAGGAGAAAACGTAAGAGGCTCTGCAGTAGTGGATCTACGGGGGGGGGCTTTCGGGCTGAAGTCCCCCCAAAACGTCTAATATTTTACTAAGTTTGTCAAAACGCAAAAATTCTATATCCGAAATTCGGATGAGGCGTACCAAAACGAGTTGAAAAAGTCCGGTTTTTGACTTAAATTTCGAAAAATTTTCTGGGGGAGAACCCCCAGACCCCCCTTTCAGTGGTTTGAGTAGGATATTTTACTACCTTTTCCGTATTACCATTACCAAGAAGATTCAATTGGATTATGAAAATTCTTAGCCCCCCCCAAAACCAAATCCTGGATTGCACGCTGATTGGTCAACAGCGTTTTCTGTTCACCGCAGGTTTCCCTTCATAGGATTAGCATGGGAGCGAGAGAAGCGGCATGATACAGTTTGGACAGAATTTGAGATTCGGACAGTTTTAACTGCGCGCAAGGATGCGCAGAGACGCTTTTAAGCGAGTTGTCGTCTCTCTCTGGTATACAGGCTCTCTAATTTAGGGCAGGGCGTGAAATTAAATTCAAACTTTGAATCTTTATAATTATTTAACTAATTCGATTTTTTTAAAAACAAAACGACGATCTATTTCAAAAAAAAATTGTATGTTTGTTTCAAATTTTGTACTTCTACCCTGATTAGTTTTTCTTTTATAACGAAAAAAGTGTTCCGATTATTTCATTGGCTGCTGCGACACGAGTTAGATTCAATGACAATCTCGGATGGTTGTGGGCTTGGCGTGATTTGGGAAAAAATAAGACTGGTGGAAACCATTATGGCAACGCACAGGGGAAAGGTGTGGAGACAGGGGAAATCACGTGACTTTTCAACTGCCTATTCTAATTACACAGACTATAATTCGAATATTAATTGAATTCACGAAGCCATCATTACTGTACTACACAGTGCTTTAGAATCTGGATTAGTTACGGTGGGGATCATGGGGTGGATTTAGGTGGTGAGCCATGGGGGTGCATACTGGAAAGCTTGGGGGGGGCAAGCTGTCCCTGATGGCTTTGGAAACATGATTTTCCCCAATAAAAATGGAATTTTCTTAAAAAGTTGGACATTGCACCCCCTTAAATCCACTCATGGATTGATCCAGTTGGCTACTAAAGGGTACCCATATTGCAGAAAAATTGCCTTTACGCATGGAAAGAGAATTATTCTCGCCCGGTTAAATTGTATATTTGAATTTTCTTCTTCCTTTTAAAAAAATATGCACAAAAACCCAATGAACCATAAAAATTAACCAATTTTAAAAGTTTGGCGTAGTTTGATTGTGGTTAATTTTGACGTAATGCCAAAATTCTGTAAATTTTATCTTGTGTCTTTTCCTTCAAAATTCTGTAGGATACACAAGGAGTCATTCACCAGTAATCCAAACTATTTCAACATGGGTTAAAATTATACTACTTTTAGGCGATCAAATTTCAAAACATTTTCTGGGTCCAAAATTTTTAGCATCTTTTTAAATCATGTTTAATTTTAGAAAATTCTGCGGCTTACTAAGAGAGATCCTGTTTGGGTGTATCCCAATATGGATCTCATAAGGAGTTAAAACGATACTTTTAAGAGTGATATTTCAAAAACATTTCTGGGGGAGGACATCTAGATCTCCCTTCCGAAAAATAACATGGGTAAGTGATCTAAAATTCAATGCCGTATAAAAGATATTTTTAAGGGAAGTAATCCCCTACACTGAAACAAAAGTCTGATGAAGGCTGAAAAAGCTGCAATTTCCAAAAATTAAGTACAAATTTTTCTTACTGGGAAAACCCTCGTTTTGATAGGCCAAAATTTTTTTGATAAGCGTCACAATATTTTATGGAGGAGAACCCCCAGATCCCCCTAAATATATTCCGAAAATATTTAGATTTCACCTTCATTATACTCAGAAAGAGAGATCCGAGAAAATTGTTCTTTCTGGAAAAACCTCTGCCCCCCTTTTGTGTCCGGTTGCCTTTTTCACAAGAGAGGATGTTTCCAATGGGAGAGGGGTTTTCTATCTGTGAGGTGGGTAAATAAACAAACAGGTGTGGCAGTGATAGTGCACCATCCTGTTGGCGAGTTAAGAGTGTCCAAGTCCATTTTTGGGGAAAAATCGCCTTTTGGGGGTTTCCCTTATTCACTATTTTTATGAGATGTCAATCTGTTAACCACGTGTTAATCAGCCCGCTTTCAAGCGTGTTTTATAAATAGATTTTGAATATAAATCAAATCTGGGGGAAATGAAATATTATCTGGTTCAGTTATGGTTGAATTTATTTTCCCTGTACCGCACAAATTTCGCCTTTTGGGGTTATCTTTCTTGAACACTATTTTTATTAGTAATGTCCATCTGTTAACCACGTGTTTATGAGCTCTAGCGTGATCATAAGAATTGATTTTGAATATAAATCGAATCTGGGAGAAATGCCATATTATCTGGTTGAATTTGCCTTCCCTGGACACCAGAAAAGCGAGATTTAACGATTTTCACGTATCAGGGCCCGATACGGACAAAAACTATTCGGATTCTTCGAAGCTTCACATTTGGGTAAGACATTTTTTTTCTCCAGAGTTTGGAAAAGTTGGGTCCCGGTAGGTAGGTCACGAACGAGGTTTCGGGAAAATAATTTATTAAATAAAAAAAACTTTTTTAAAAACCACGTTTTTATAAAATGCACTAAAAAGTATAAAATAATTTTTTTCATTAAAATGCACTAAAAAGTATAAAATAATTTTTTCTAACTTCTTGTAAAACGAAAAACGTGGGGATCATTCATTAGATTATAACCAAACACCACAATTCACGATTCACCAGCATTCACGATTCATCCATTAATTTCATCTTGTATGCCGTAATTTCGCTAACTTATAGTAACAATTACGTAAACTTGACATTTTTATATAATCTGAGTTAATAGGGTGAAAAAAGCAACGCGAGAATCCTATTAAATGTGTATCAATTATATACATTATGAAAGAAATTGTGTTAAGTTCAGAAAATTCATCAGCTTCTATAATACATCCATCTTCGTATAATACCAAGTACTTATATAATTCATGATCCCCACGTTTTTCGTTTTACAAGAAGTTAGAAAAAATTATTTTATACTTTTTAGTGCATTTTAATGAAAAAAATTATTTTATACTTTTTAGTGCATTTTATAAAAACGTGGTTTTTAAAAAGTTTTTTTTATTTAATAAATTATTTTCTGCTTTTAAGTTTTGTTTTGTAGATTATATAATCTATTAAAACTAAAAACCCCCTGGGGGTTCAGGGGAAGCAAATTAAACCGAAACAATGAGATAATATTGCATTGTCATCCAGATCTGATCTGTTTTAAAAATTTCAAGTCCCTACCCCTTCAGGAAGTTAGTTTCACCCGAAAACCCTCCTGGGGGTTCAGGGGGAGCAAATTTTACCAAAACAAAGAGATAATATTGCATTGCCATCCATATCTGATCTGTGTTCAAAATTTCAAGTCTCTACCTCTTTGGGAAGTTAGTCAAAAATCGATTTTTAAATTCCAACCGAAAGCCCCTCTGGGGGTTAAGGGGAAGCAAATTTAACCGAAACAACGAGATAATATTGCATTGTCATCCAGATCTGATCTGTGTTCCAAATTTCAAGTCTCTACCTCTTCGGGAAGTTAGTTTAACCTGAAAACCCCCCTGGAGGTTCAGGGGAAGCAAATTTAACCAAAACAACGAGATAATATTGCATTGCCATCCATATCTGACCTGTGTTCAAAATTTCAAGTCTCTACCTCTTTGGAAAGTTAGTCAAATATCGATTTTTAAATTCCACCCGAAAGCCCCCCTGGGGGTTCAGGGGAAGCAAATTTAACCGAAACAACGAAATAATATTGCATTGTCATCCAGATCTTATCTGTGTTCAAAATTTCAAGTCTCTATCTCTTAGGAAAGTTAGTTCGAAATCGATTTCTATATTCCACCCGAACAGACCGACCGACCGACAACAAAGCGACCTAATAAAAACGTGGTAATAATAAAAATACATTTTTCGTCTTCAAAATGGCTCCAAAGTTTAAAAAAAGTGGGGAAAATTAACCAATTTTCAGAATAAAAAAGTTACTTCGAAGATTTATACTGTGATAAACCTGGTTCAAAAGTAACTGCACCCTATAGTTCCTATAATTTATGTGTAAAAAGTATACAATTAGGAGACTTAGCGCTCACCAAAGCTTATTATTCACTACGGTGGACTAGAGGAATCAAATTTTTGAACTTTTCAACTATCTCAAAGCATGCCCTTTGGTGCTAAATTGATATTTTATATGATAAAAGTCAGTGAGATAACAATAATGGGGCCTTTCATTGTGTTTTAGTTAAAAAATTGTTGTTTTAAAAAATTGCTCCCTTCTATATCTGATCAAATCCGATATTTAGACATGTCTCTTTGGTTCCGGCAATCTTGACCAGTGGTCAAGCAACATAAAACTGAGAAAGAAAACCAATATTAAAAATTAGAGACCAAAATGAGTTGTCGGGACCAAAAAACCCGTTCGGTCAAGTGTCCTGTTCGGTCAAACATCCCGTTCGGTTCGGTCAAACGTCCCGTTCGGTAAAACGACCCATTCAGTCAAACGACCTGTTCGGTCAAACCCAAACGACTCGTTCAGTCAAATGTCCTGTGAGCCAAACGTACCGTTCGGTCAAAAGTTCTGTCGGTCAAACATTCCATTTGGTTAAACGTCCCTTTCGGGCAAGTTTTCTTTCGGTCAGGGGGCGGTCGGGAAAGAGGTGCTTCGGTCCGATGGATTTTAGTCTATTGTGCGAGACCCGTCAACAGGAGTATCCCTTTTTAACAGGATGTCAAAATCTATTCTGAAGTTCTAAAGATATACAACCGAATCGAATCAATCCCTTTTTCCTAAACATATATCAGGATGACCATTACCTGCAAAGATACCCCTTTTCGGTATAGTGTGGGGAGTTTCTTCCCAGGGGTTTATTCCATTGATAAGTGGATTTCCCATTGTAGGCGGACACAAAGGTCAACAGGGTTGGCAGAATGGGGAGGCTTGGCGATATTCCGTCCGAAGACTGCAACCATATATAAGCTCACACAGAACTCTAACGTCGGGAACCATTCCAATCGTTCCTATCTTGGAAGCTGCATCCAGTTTTTACTTCCTCGACGTGGGTGTGTTGTGTGTTAATGTCCAGTTATGGAATTCTTCAATCTTATAAAGAGCTTTCATGCTAACTTTCCTACTCTAACGCAATTTTTACCCTACATGCATATCAACTGGATCAAGAGAGAGCTCCGTTCAGAAGCTGTCGAAATTTTTGAACGAATGATCGATTATGCGACCTATAGTGAAGTACAAGACTATTTCGAAGAATTCCTGAGTTGTTGGGGATGGATTTTGAAGGAACATTTCAAAGGATTCATCGACTTCCCTCTATTGGTCCCGGAATTAAAATCTGCGTTTGACGCATTTGCGACAAAAGTGAATGAATGTTGTCCGGATAAAGTTTCCAAACTCCAAAATTTTTTGTCGGTTTCCGCGATAGCTTTAGACGTGGATGTAGACTCTGTGTTGCGCATATACGACGATAGTAAACACGAAACTCTTAGCCAGTATAGAGCGAAACTATTACACGATAATAAGCACCGATTTTCCCGAAAGTTTAAAGTGAACGAGAGCAAACTCCTAATGAAGGATTTAAGACTATCAAGGCCTTTGAGTGAAATACTCATCAAGAGAGGCTTCCAGTATTTCTACGATGAAAACTATTTCCAGTTTTTCTTGTGCTTTCACAACTGGTAGTAAGTAGTTTTTAATGTATACCTATTCAATAATATAAATAACTAATAATATCTGAATTTCTCCTCTTTACTTGAATTTTCCTTTCATTATCTGTTTTGAGATCATTGATTGAATACCTACTTGTATTTGGTTGTTGTTTTAAGAAGTTTCAAATTGAATCGTCAGTTGGAAGAAAGGAATAAGTCCAAAAGATGACAAATTGACTTTTTGTGCTTAAAACAATCTCCAAGCTTTGCCCTACACATGGGTGAAAAGAGAGAGAGAAAATAACTACCCCGTATAGGGAGATTTCGCCCCTTGAAGTTGTGAAATCGATGTCCATTCGTTGTATTTTTTAAGTGAATTCGGAATTAGAGTTCATTTGTCTTTCTTTTCCTATTCTTTGTGCTGTTAAGTAAGTTAAAATAAAATTTCCTTTTAATTAAAAAAATTTTTTTGATTTTTTTATGCAGGAAATGTTTGACTCCATTCAAAATCCACTCACGCCATTGATATTGCTTTAATAACTCAGTTTTACTATAATTTATGTCTTATTCTTTTTATTTCACCCTTTTGTGGTGTAAACTAAGGTGAAATATAATTTAAATGTGAATTTATTGGTTTTTTATCAGAAAAATTGCATAAGGTGGAAGAAGGGAATAAGTCTATCAACTTATTTTGACTGTAAAATATTTTTGAATATATTTATATTTGTTTTGGTGATTGCTGTGTTTTCTAAATAGGGTTCTGAATTTCCAGTAAAAATTTGGTGGTTATAAAATGAAAATTCCATTACTTGCACAGTTTTTTTCTGATTTTCTCAATACTTGGTTTTTGGGCTTATTCCCTTCTTCCAACTGACGATTCAAATACAGTGTATTCTCGATATGCCTTTTCGAGAACTTCGTTACATCGAAAACCTCTATTTTTTAAAAAATATTTTTCCTCTAGATGTCTAGATGTTAGGTATTCCTCTAATTTAACTCGTTAGGTGATGATTCAGTTTCGGACTGTGCAAATAATTAATTTCCCTCAAATGTAACTGAAATTGATGCAGCGTGCGGCCTTTCAGTTTTAGAAGTTTAGATAATTGACTTATGCTCAATATTTCTGGCTAATAAAAGCAGATTTACACAATATAAGACTAACTGCGACCTATCTGATTGAATTTCAAATTGACCTTTTCTGATTGTGTCCATTTATCGAGCATCCAGAATCAAAGTTACTTAGCAAATACGAATTTTTTTCTTTAACCCATTAAGGACGGTTGGTAAGAAAAGTTGCCAAGGGACATTTCATTTTTTTACTGACTCTAATAGAGGACATTAAAAGTTTAAATGCATGAAATCAGCTTCTGAAGAATGTATTTATTCAGATAAAAATAGAAATTTATACCTTCCATGCCGTTTTGGTGGTAAAATCGCAGTTAGAATGAGAGCGTTTCACTACATTTTGGAAATAGCTGGAAGATCATTTGGAAAACGCCAAAATAATCTAATGTTTTGGTTATTTTTGTGACTTGTTTCTATTGCAGCATATTCACAAGATCCCATTCTAAATATTATTACCAATTACAGTTGGAATGAGGGTATTTAAATTGCCAATAGCATGAGTTTTCTTCTACTGGCAACTTTTGTTGCCAATCGTCCGATGTGTGGTCTAAACTTTTAGGAGTTACTCATAAAAAGCTTTTGCTAATTAATTATTTTTAATGCTTTTTTAGTTCTTATCATAAATGTAGGTCTTATTGATACTTTAGCATGATGAAATGTTTCCCTTGGATCATAATTTTAGTGGGTTTTTTTACCGATTCCTAACACATTTATTGGTTCAATCTCATACTAAATCATTTCTGGATACATTTATTTCCCTTGAAAGGGTTTTCTGGAAACTTACAGTAGTCAAAAAGTAAAATAAAATATCACTGGAGTTATTTAGCCTCTTTTGAATGGTCCAATACCTAGTTTTTATCGAGTTGATGAGTAATCTTCAACATTTTCTGTGGGGAATATGCGAAATCTGGAGCCATAAAGATGAATATTGTAATTATGGTGACTTTTTGATAGAGAATGTCTAACAAGAACGTATAATTCTAATAAGAGAAAAAGCTTCGGAAGGCAAAAAAATTAACCAAAGGTATAAAAAAACGAAAGTTGAGAAAATATAAGACTGTCAGGTAAAAAAAGTCCCTTTGTCCCAGACTGGGAGATATAAATAAAACTATTTCAACCTGAAAGTTAGCTAAAGTGCTGAAATCAAAGGGTTCCGACCATTCAGACATAAAAAGTACTAGTTCGGCTATTCTTAAAGCCTGAAATTAGGTGAATATCAATATTTCGGACTGAACAGGTCCTATTCATTAGGGGTAAAATACCCTTTTTTGGACCCCCTATCAGCAGTATAGCCCCCATTCACTTTTATTTTTGTATTATTTCTTTAAATTATGTATGAAAACATATTATTATCAAAATAATAAACATTCTAATTAGTTTTTTCGACTTTTCATTTGTCAGAATTTGGACCCCATTAAGGACGGTAGGCAAGAAAAGTTGCCAGTTAAAAAATCATAAAAATTATTTTTTGAAAAATCTGAAAATGGGTATTCCTTACTATATTCGGTCCAAATGAACAAAATATGAAAGAAACAGTTACTTATTTTCATTATTTTAAAGTCGTCCTTAATGGGTTAATGAAACTCATCGTAAACGCCTCACACTACGTCACAATAGCATCATATTTTCTCTCCGTCATATTGGAAAAGGATTAGGTATAGTGAATTGATATTTATTGAATTTTTTCATATGAGCTTGCTAAATGCATGTTTTGAAAATACATTGTGGGTCCATCAAATAAAATTAATTGGGAAAGATTAGGGATACTTTGGGCACCCTTATTTACTCCACTGTTTGAGTTTTTCGTTGTGACATGTAAACATATGTATACAGGGCGATTCAGAAATAATCATCAATAATTTGGGGGAGGTAGAGGGGCCCTAGACAAGCATATTTCGAATAGGGATGTTGGGGCGCAGCCTTACCGTTTAAGAGCTGGGACCTAATGTAGTGCGAGCGCGTATCAAATGGCTGTTTTTAGAAGCCCCGTGTGACGAAACAAAACATAATAAAATGAAAAACATTATTGCATGAGGTAAAAGAGTATTCGTACTATTTAAATCCTCAATGACATAGAAATGGGACCACTTTCTAAACCCTGGGGTGAGTTTTTTAAAACGTGCAATATTAATCTCTTAGTCGAACAATGGAGTTCCCTTAATAGTGTTTAGAAAAATGATGATCGGGGAAAGAATTTTCAATGATCAAACTGTTTCGATGATAAATGTTACAATTATTGGAAATTCCTTCCCCGATCATCATTTTTCTAAATACCATTAAGGAACTCCATTCCTTCCTTGACTAAAAGATTAATATTGCACTTTTAAATATCACTCCCCGGTTCAGAAAGTGGTTTAAATTCTATCGAATTCATGGTGTAAGTAGTAGGATACTTCCTTACCTCATTAAATAGATTTTTTTATTTTATTATGTTTTGTTTCGTCACACGGGCCTTCTAAAAATGGCTTTTTGAAACGCGCTCGCACTAGGTCCTAGCTCTTTAACGGTAAGGCTTCTCCCCACCATCCCTATTCGAAATATGCTTGTCTAGGGCCCCTCTGCCTCCGCCCCCAATTATTGATGATTATTTCTGTATCGCCCTGTAGTCATAGTACTGTATTAAATAGCATAAGAATGAAAATTATTACCTATTTATTTCAGTTTAAATATATTGATGTGTGACCAAAAAATTTTTTCGCAAAACATTACTACAAACTACTCTCAAATTTACCACTTTAAGAATTTTGAAACAAATATCAGGAATAGAAAATATTTTTTTTAATAATCTGGTTAAATTATAAAATAAGACAAAAAACGGATATCTTATCTGTGTGTGTGTTTTTATATGTATCTCTTTAATTGTGTAAAAGCTAAACATTACTCATTAATTGGGTACCAATTGACAATTGAGTCCTTTTTAAAAGCTTTTGACAATTAGTGCTTATTCACATATTTGGGGTATCCCGGGCTTAATATTAATTTGCGTCATAATGAAATGTCAGCTTGTAATTAAAAAGTCCGGGGATCAAAAAGTTTGAGAAAAGGCTCTAATTGTCAACAATAGTCAAATGCGACGCAATTAGCTTCCACTTAATGACTAGTGAATATCATTGACAAAATCGAAGGGACGGGTAAAAATTTCGAGTTTAGTTCTGACTGTTCAGTTGGCACAAATTGGTGACTTGGCGTACATTTGATGAAACTTTTTTTTGATTTGCCGATTTAAAATTCTTCAGGGCCTGATCTTGGCTGTCTGGACTTGGCGTTAAAAATGATTATTTATAAAAAATTTTGCGGCTTTTCTATTGTAATTCCGCAACTAATTTTTCATAGTTAAGTGTTTTGATCTACTAAAGCCTGTATCATTTCCGTCCATTTCTGTGAGCCTGGAAAAGTTTCTAGGTTAGCTTTACTCCCACTCAAACAGACTTAGGGGCCGTTCAAATATTACGTAAGCACCTAAGGGGGGAGGGGGTTTGCTCTTTTCTTATTTTTGCTGACAAGGGGGGAGGGGGGATATGAGTGATGCTTACGTAAGATGGTGCATTTTCGAAAATCTCTTGTTTCTTGCAAAAATAATTTCAAAATTTAACCAAAAATAAATGTAACAAAAAATTGAATTAGGAATTCTGACGTAAGCACTTTTTTCTGGAGATGGACCGCCCTAACATTTTGAAATTGTATTGTAACCCCAAAAAGTAGTGTTTCGACTAATTTTTGAACCCTTAGGGATACACCCAAAAAGGACAGCTCCTTGTACGAATCACCTAATCTTCAAGGAAAAAAACAGTACTTACTTATAGGGATGTCAAAATTTCGGGGGGGGGGTCCAGCAGTGTCTTACGTAATTATGGTAAGGGGGTTGGAGGTTTGCTTATCTTTGCTGACAAGGGGAGAGGGGGGGGTTAAAAATGACCAAAATAGTGCTTACGTAATATTTGAACGGCCCCTTACTAAAAAAGATGAGGGTGTTAAAAACTTTTTTATTTTCTTTCAGTTTTTTGATTAAAGGAGAAAAGGTATCATTTGACATCAGAATGGGGATGGATGGAAACTTAAGACTACAACTTGCCTTGGATCTGCTCTTGGCTCTGTTTACACAGCAAGAAATATATTCTGAAGTCGCGGGACTTAACCTGAAGCAGAAGACGACACTCATGTGGAGATCCATGCCCTTCCCGTACATTTCGGAAGAGGAGATGCACCAACTTCTAGAGCCGTTTTTTAAGAGAGGTCCCCTCAGTCTCAAAGATGTATGCTCTGAATATGTCAAGTCAAACGACATATTTGAGGTTCCCGAGAAAAAAGAACCTCGCTCCCTCCAACATTTAGCGAAGGTGCAAATTCGAAGACAATTAGCACAGACAGAGACCATCAGTGACGAAAGAATTGAAAAGTTATTCCTCCCCAAATGCATAAAAGAATACATTAATTTGGAATTTTAATGAAATTGTTGAATGTATTTGTAAGCTTATACACACTATTAACTTTTCACAATTAGCAGCGGCAATTCATATTGTAAATACGGACCATTAAATTTTCATTTTATTGTTAATTTATTGATTACTCTTTCCCAACCATTCTAGTTTTAGTTGTGTAAGTTAACTGTTTTGGGGTTCAGTATCGTTAAATATTGCAAAGTTATTTTAAACGCTGAGTATTCAAATATCGCCATATTTTTTATGGTTTTCAATGATAGAACTGTACATTTTGAGGGGTTCATCCAGGTTTGTCAGCTAAGGCAGTGGTTTTCAATTGGGGGTAGGCCGAGAAAGCTTTTAAGGGGTACGCCCCGAAAAATATATATTCAACTTTCGGCAATAGCCGAGCTGCGTAGCAGTTAATGGAGTTGGTGAGCCGATATAGCGAGCAGGGGGAAGTGTTGATTAAATTATTGATAAGGTAGAAAAGGAATATTTTAACAGCTGTTTCATTAGGAATAATCCAGGAAAATCATTAGGAATAATCCGGAGATGAGATCGACAAGCGAGCTCTGCTCACTAAGATTGCGCAGCAATCTGAAAATAATCGCGAAGCAGTTCTAGGAGTTGGCGAGTAATAGCGAGCAGGGGGCAGATCCCCTAGTCCAGCGGTTCTCAAACTGTGCTCCGCGGAGCCCTTAGGGCTCCGCCAAGCATTTCCAGGGGCTCCGCGAAGTAATTTGAAATAAATACATTTTTTGATAATTTCTAATTTGCTTTTCTCTGAAATGTTATAAATAACTTTCTGTAAGGTGTTGGTAAGGTCTGCTGGTTTTTGCTTTTTTCAGGTCTTTTTTGGTTTACCAAAACAAGTTAAAACCCTGTTTTTAGGGTAAAATTTCCAAAACTTTTCTGGGGGAGGGGAGGAACCCCCAGGATGGGACGGTTTGGCGCTGGCCGTTTGGGCGCCGTTCCCGTTTCGGCACCAAATTTTTCTTCTTCTAATTTTTAGAAGAATTATTAGAGTTCTATTTACTTTCATTTTATTTCTGCCGCTGAAACGGCCGCGCCGAAAAGAAGCACACCAAGGAACCCCATTCCATTCCCCCACCTCTCAAATTGATTACTCAGCACCTTTCACCAAAACCAAGGGAAAATCTGTTTTTTAGTAGAATCAAATTTCCAACACCCCCTTTATAGCATTTGGAACTTAATTACACAAAACTCTTCTTATATTAAGTTCTTTAAGATGCAAATTCTGCCAAAAATGTATAAAAAGCTAACATTGATCCTATGGCATGGGAGGGGATAAGGAATGATTTTGGGCCCATGTGTAAACAAATTTCGATATATACCTCTAATGTATGGTCTAACAGCCCCCCAAACCAGCTCTCGATTTCAAGAGAAGTAACTTTTAGGAAAACAAAATTTACAGATGTATAGATTTCCGTATGAATCCTTTGTTCATGCATCTCCGGCATAATGATTAAAACGTGATAGCTTTAATATTCAGAAATTTAAAATAAAGATTTACATTGTATCCAATGATAAAATATAATCGGTAAACGAAATATTCCATATATCCCGGAATCCCGGGGTGTATATCAAAGGGGCGAGGGGGCCTTGCCTCTCCTCCGGAAAATCGGACTACGTATAACAAAACAAGTTAAAACCATGTTATTTAGGGTCAAATTTCCGAATTTCTTTTGGGGGGAAGACCCCCAAACCCCCCTATTGTACTTGAAATTTTATTATTGTCAATTTTTATAGTAAGTTCGTTAACATTAAAATCCTACCTAAAAATGAATGTCCAAAATTTGGAAAATGATGTACCTAAAACGAGTTAAAAAACTGTTTTTAAGGATCTTATTTCACAAAATCTTCTGGGGAGAAAGGACCCCCAGACCCTTCTATTGTACTTGGATCTTAATTCGTCACAATTTTTCTTATTTTCTTACAAATAAATTATCTTAGATGCAAATTATACCTAAAAATGATTTTAAAAGCTACGTTTAACTGTTAAATATGCATGGGAGGGGCTGAGGAATAATTTTGGACCCCTCCCGAAATAAATTTCTATTATGCTTTTATTTCTAGAAGCAATGGGTTTTATGTAATTTGTTTTTAAACCTTGAAAAATTTATTTCGGAAAAGGGCTCCGCGAATAATTTGTCTCTTGAAAAGGGCTCCCCGACATAAAAAGTTTGAGAACCCCTGCCCTAGTCTAATAAATAAAAATTTGAGCGCATTTAACATTTGTACTGAAGATTTTCAGCTGTTACTATTGGGAAGTAATAGTCATTGAAAATACTTTTTGATGGTTTGAATATGTAAAAAGTGATCACGAGATGTCTGAGAAAACTTAGTGGGGTGTCAAAGATTTAATTATGCCATAGAAAATATTACGATTTCTCCTGATATAAATTGAGTTGTTCGTAAAATAGAATTACTTTCATTGAGAAATTTTCATAAAATTTATGAGAAAAAATGAATTTTCATGTTACAAGAGAGAGGATTTTAGATTGTCGAGCCTTATCCGCGGACTAAAACATGTTGGGATTCACTGTTTTATAGTTATAAATAAGAGTGCAAATGGGGAATATGCTGATGCTCTGGAATCAAAAATACACCTACTGCAGAAAGGCTCCGTGTTGCTGGTGTGCAGGAACATCTTGACTGGTTCCTGACGGGCGAAGGGGGCCCACCGGTCGGCCCGGAGTCCCATGGGCGCGCACAGGGAGCCGTCGGGTCCGCAGCCCCAGGGGCAGCGGCCCGTCGAGAAATTGTCGTAGGTGTCGCAGGCGTAGCCGAAGAAGGGGCAGTCCGAGTTGACAGACTCCGTGAAGAACTCGTAGGCGCGGATGTGGTTGCAGCCGATGAAGCGACGGATACCTGAGGACAGTCAAATCCCGTTATAATGGAACCGAGCTTATACCGAATATGTATACTCTACTAGTTCAATTATTTGTAAATACGTTTTCAGATATAAATCGATATATTTACATGATACCAACCATAAAGAAGGTCTCCTTCCTTTTCTATGGCCCCTACGACGTTCTGGTTGCATCCCGGTTGACGTTTTCCTCCATTGGGGTAGAAGTCAACATGGCCACAGTCTTGTATCATGCCCAGACCTAATGTAAAAACAAATGTGACTAATCAATTTCATTTTTGAAAACATACCATACTATAAGATACTGCTGAAAAATTTTCGAAACTGAAAGGAAATATCAATACAGCACAATATAAAAAAAGGAGAATGTGGTATTTATGTTGTTTACATTCGAGAAACATGAGAAAAGAGGCACGGAAGAATGAAAGATTTGACTGGAGACTATAAGAGAATGAGGAGGGAAATGAAAGTAATTAAGTTGTTATGTGAAAGATAAAGTAAAACTAAACATTTTCTAGAAACAGAGAACTCAACTGAATCACACGTTTCAGACCTACCCTTTGTACTTGAGATTCAATGCTCACCTCCAGTTATGAAGCTTCCCCCGTCAGTATGGATGACATCAACAAAGAGGGCGTCGCTAGGGTCGAGCCTCACGCCTTCCAAAGTGTACTGAAAATAGGGTTCGGCTGGATCCAGACCTGAAATTAATAAATCAAAACGAATTTTATTCTCGCTATATCAAATATCATGTTCAAAAGATTACACCCGTGCTTAAGAAAACCAGCGTTAACTGCTCAACATTTCGAATTCTAGTAATGGCTTTAGAAACACAGAATAATAGATACTGTAAAAAAGGAAAATATACGTTTTAAAGCTATGATTACAAAGAACATAAAAATACGAGGACTTAAGCAATGCAAATAGATACGCGTACTGGCCTATTCGGTTAAAGAAATTTTGTAGAGTTTTATCCCCGTATGTTATAAAATATAAATGAATATAACTCTAGCTAGAAGTATATAACCTAAAATCGCGAAATTAGAAAATTTTTTTCAAAGTAATTCAACTTTTTATCTTTAAAAATGAACAGTTCTGATAGATTCTAAGTTGGAAATTGAAATTTTCTCATCGAAATAAAAAAGAATTAATGTAAATTTTGGTAGGTAAGTAAGGTAAAAGGACGTGATTTTAACTCTTGAAAAAGTTTGAAGGTGTTCATATAAAACAAATTTGAAATGTAATTTGCAAGCTTCTTTTAATTTTAAAAGACACTATTAGGGGAAAAATAAGATTTTCTGAGTCAGTTGTGTTGCTTTTTCATATTTTACACCTCAAATTATGAAAGGGAGGTAGTTAAGTAAAATTAAATCTTTATAATCTATATTAACGCAGCTAACCATCAACTCAAGGACACTAAATGGATCATTGAAACTATCCTCCATAGCACTAGAGGGAATTAAAAAAATAAAAGTATTAGTAGAACTAAATCTTCCAGACAAACAAACGAAAACCCTCACCGTCACGCGAGACGACCTCGTTTTTTTTAGTTTTCTCATATGAATCAGAAGAAAATGAGACATCCCCCGTCAACAGCTAATTAACAACTCAACCCTCTGTTCAAGTGGCTTCCAATTAGAATATGAATGCATTCTCTCTTCTTCACTTTTCACGCAAACAGGAAGAGTTCCGAACACCGTTAAAATGAAGATGTTGCCAACCGAGCGTATCGTAATCTTTTCGCGCGACTCGTTTGAAAACGTAAATAATAATAGAACAACTCGACTCGTCGTTCACGGTGTAAGGAGTTTAGTTGTTTTCAATGGAGAATGTTGGCGAGTAGAGTTTAGTAATTGTTTTTAACAATGGGTATTTTCCATGTTTATTTCTTTTTCGAAAAGGTCAAGAGAGGTTAAGATTTTTTTATACTGAAAACAACTAAATAAAGGCCAAGAAAATGGAAATATTCTACGATATTTTGCTTTGAAGTGAAAAATAACAAAGTTGTTAGTATTTTTTATCAAAGCAATTGTCTCAACACATCATAATTGTTTGAAAATAGATTTAAGTTCAAGTCACAGAGTATAGAGCTTAACAGAGATGCCAAACGGCAGTTTTCCTCTTTAGGTAATTAATTTAATTCAGCTCGCAGATTATAATTCAGTTCAATAGCAGCCAATCAGAGAACGCGAAATGTATTTGATTTGATTTTTATTCTGATTATTGGCGATTTGGATTTCAGTGACAGCTTCAGTGGGCCAATGACAGAATTAGCAGGAATGATATGGTTTTAAAGGAGGCGGAGATCGTTTGGCTCGAGCTCGAGGTTTGTCTATGGGAAAAGCCCTGTTAAAAAAGTTGCCATTAGCGTCTATGGAGATGAACACTCTGTTAAGCTCTATACTCTGTGGTTCAAGTATGCAATGAATTTTACAAATATTTCTTACTATTTTGTTCTGACGATTCGTAGTAAGGTTTCCAGTTGGTCGTACAAACTGTTTCAATCGTATAAAAAGTTGATATTTTTAAAGACTATAGTTTTTTCAGAATGTAACCTCGTACCTGTGATTCTTCCCAATTTGTTGAGTCGCTCTCCCGCGTATCCGGCAACATGTGCTCCTAGACTGTGACCTATCACGTGCATAGAGGACAAAGGAATGTGATACACGTCCTGAAAATGGAAAATATATTTTAAATAAAAAATTATAACGTCACAAAGAGTACAAAGGTTCAAATGATCAAGTTTGTATTCTAGATCAGTGGAATTTCCAACCTTTTCTCCCGGCAGGTCTCATTTATTATATGGGATTGTAAGGGGGGACAAGGGATGGTAGATATTGTAGGAGTGAACCTTGTTAAGAAAGATTTTTTGTCTGAGAAATATTAATAATAAGTATACACTGTTAAACAAATCGTCTCTTACTTCATTCCTCATTTTCCGTAGAATTTTGATGAAAATAATTTTCCGTATGCCTTATAAAAAGTTTCTTTTTCGAGAATTCTTTTAAAAGAATTTAAATAACAAAAATACCACTAAAAGAATAAATTTTAAGAACATTTATCTACAAGTCAAAATGATTCCCGTTTAAGTACTACAACGCAACAGTAAAATTCCTTCAAAATATAAAGAACCATAAGAATATATCCTTAAAGAAAATTCCAGCATTTGATCCAGCTCAACCACCAAGCAAAAAGAGACCTCGATATAGTATAATCCCTTGTGAAAATTAATCTTATCAAGAAATAACCCAAAGTAATATATATTTTTCTCTGCATCGCAATGTATCATCTGCTGCAAGTCCACTTTACTAAAAGATCTCCCTGCCAAAATGGTCAAGATTTTAGAAGTGCCAAAGTTTTATCCAAAGAAACTACATTTGCAAGATCGGAGGTGGAGGCCGCTTTCAGCGGCCAGGTACTCCATAAATTCGAAGATCATCATCCCGTTTAAGTTAAAATGAAGCCAAAAATCTTCCATTAGATAGGTTCATAACGTATGTCGATGAAGTTACTATGTTATGTTTGGGGCTATTAAAAGGAGCAATATTTTATGTATTGATTATTATAAAGGCTGCCTTCTTTAGAAACTCGAAGTTTCTTCAAATAGCGAAAAGTTTTCCTCCAAATCCATTGAAAGTAAGAGGACAAACTGATATTTCCTTTTAGTATTTCAATTGACCGGCCTCAGTGATCCGTTATTTTAAGATAGAATTCTCAGTGTACGTTTCAAACGTGCAACTCACTCTCAGAACTTCGATGAAATCTGCCAAGACGACCCCGACCATTCTGGCATTAGCAACTGCCTGAGTGTAGGGCGGGGCGGCCCCGAACACCCAGTCCATGGAGATGACGTTGAAGTTGTCTTTGGTCAGCAGTTCTCGGATCATGTCCTGCAAAACACACACAAGAAAATGAGAGTTGTTTTTACAGAAGGAATAGTATCGTAGTAACTATATTTAGCTGCAACTTAACTTGAGCCTGTGGAAATATCATGCTGAGAGCAACCAAAGAAAGTAGTTCCCTGCGAGTAGTCTGAATTTTGAGTGAAATTTAGAGCTTCAATTTTGAATAATGATTATTTTTTTTAAATCCACTTATATATTAAGCATCTTTTCATCCCGATATGCATAAAATGTTCATTATTATTATTTTTTAAAGTGGCGTAACGCGTAGAAGTACAACTAGCTCTCAAACTCGTCAGCCAATAAGAGCTTCTAGCAACCCAGCACTGCAGACTTTCTGTTTACTCAGATTAGAGGATTGAATAAACCTGGTAATCCTTACGGCGAAAACCATTTAAGATTTTTGAAAGGTTGCCGTTTGAGGTAACCTTACGGGGAACAAAGTTATAGAAGCTGAGGTAACTGTTTTCGAAAATATTTTTGTGTGGTATCTATAATGTAATAATTTATACAGAAAATATTTTCTGTGGAAAAAATCATTTTTAACGTTTTTCTACATGCAAACCATAATACAGTTTAAAACCCTGCATGTAAACCAAACCCCATGTTCTGCATGTGAACCCATGTTCTGCTATGTAAACCATAATACAGTTTAAAAGGAAAGGTTTTTCGGCAAACCTTGTTTTGGGAATCAAATAAAGACTGAATAAGAATAGATAGAATAAAAAGACTGGACCAACCTTGCTGGGCTTACGCCTGTAGATGGTCGACTTAATTTGTATTTGTATTTGTAATACAATGAAAAGAGAAAGTTAACCGTAAGGTTTGGTGCTATCTGGGCAAAAGTTTTAAAACCTTTGAAAACTCACCTGAATCCACTTCTGGTGTCCGTGCTCGAGGTATCCGTGCACGATGAACTTGACCTCCTGCTGGGGGTCTAGGTGGGCGAAGGTGTCGTTGCGGTCCAGCCGCAGCCGCTCGAAGAGGTCGGGGTTGGTGCGCGTCTTGAGAAAGAACTTGACGTCCAGCGCGTCCGGGTGCAGAGGGAACAGGTTGACGGGGCGGTAGATGGACAGGAAGGGCTCGCCGATCGAGAAGCACCCCCAGCGCCCGTAGCAGCGCTGCAGGAGCAGGTCTGCGGAGGAACAGCAGTTGAATTTAGTTTATTTAAGTTATATAGTTTTTTGTAAATATTATTTGAATGAATGTTTTTATCTCCAACAATTTTATAGTGACACAAGTTTTCCTTATGCTTTTGCTTTTTACAATGAGTTAACTTATTCCTTTATTTATCTCTTTTTAGCCATTATCACTTTTATAAAATTTATAAAAAAATGCATATACTTAGACACATGCAAATTCAAAATCTTGTTACGACCAAAAATTGACTCGCAACCCAATTGTGGGTTGCAACCCACAGTTTGTGAACCTTTGATCTAGAAAGCTACATTTACCCTGTATCTTGTGATGGTGGAGTGTTTCATGTCAAATTTATTTATCAGATGTCTTTTTATTTTTGTATAGTTGTGTATAGTTTAAATCCTCCAAAGTTTATTGACAATGACCTTTTGAAACACCTTGCATAATCATACCCATGAATAAATTCTACCTATAAAGGTCATAAATGATTGACGAACATTTCACAAATTTTTGTTTTCAAAAACGGTTTCTCATGCAGCAATTTATCGCTTCCTAATAAGTTGTCCCTTTCGACACTATAAGTAGTATTAAAACAAGCAATAGCCTGAGGTTCGATAATCGTCCTCAATGCTTCTTTTTATTGCATGTCTATTTTTAGATCTGAGCAACAACATAATCTTCTCAAATGGGTCAAGTAATTAAATCTTCAGAGAGGGGCATCTTATAAAATATACGGTTTATTTATAGTTCTTTCAAAGAGTCAATCAGGCTTCATTATTGTACTTCAATAGATGATCAAGCATATACAATTTTCCAGCTTTTAACTGGCGAATTTTTTTCTTTTTTTGTTCGGGAAAACCAGTCAACTATAATGAAAGCTATAAACCATTTTTTCTCTTTGGAAAATTTAAGATTTAATAGAAATTCAACTATAAATGACAGTTGCGATTTTGATTTTCAATAGATTTGCCTATAGAAATAATCCTAGATAAAAAATATCCAAAATAAGCTAAAAATAATCCCATTAAAGTAGTAGTTGATTAAAAATATTAAAGACATGTATTTGCTTTGAATATGTATAGAATATGTATTTGCTTTGAATATGTATAGAATATGTATTTGCTTGTGTTAAGATTTTCCCAATGATTAACAAACTCTAGATTTCTAAACGATGTGGAGCCTCAAATTATAAGTAATTAAATTTTCTGATTTTTAAGGGGGTCGAGACAATAAGAAGAATTTAATAAGAATTTTGAAACTTTCCAAAAGATTAAACAACAAATTGATAGTAAGGTTTTAAAGACAAAACAATTTAGAAAATTTTAAAGTTTTTTGAGAGGGGTGGTTTATATTGCTAAAACTCAAAATATTTATTGACTTCACCCACAAATAAAACAGAAATACATATTACTTTTAATTTAGACTTAGCACATCGAGAAATATTATTTTACTATTTAATTATTTTATTTTTTAAGTGCCTTTAATAAAGTAGATTTTAAAAAGTAATATTTTCATGATTTGCTGGAACAAAATACAAGAAACATGTTTGAAAGGAGGATGTACATCATTTAAATCATAAGAAACTGGGTACTTCAAAAAAATTTAGGTGAATCTGACAATTTTTGTGAACATGTCGTTAAATGTGTTGATAATGAGACGCCACAAACACAATTATAACAGGAAACTAATTAATCAAGACCCCAATTTGATCTTGATTAGAGAAACTGTGTGTTAGATTGTTTAAAAGCAAAAGAAACCTCCTGGTATTTTATTTTTGAAATAATTTTTTAAAAACATGAGAAAGATGAAAATTTTTGTGTAGTACGTGTTGTTCTATGAGTTGATAATGAGACACTTCAAACACAATTCGAATAGGAATCTAATTAATCAAGATACGATGTACGCAAACTCATTCACCTGTCTAACCACAGACGGTCAAATAAACAAGATCGAGTTTCCTTCCGCGCGACCTTGACCGATTCTCCACTTCCGTGACATCAGTCATTAACCCTTCCGCGCCAAAACAAAAGCCCAACTCACCTGAATCTGGGGGCCCCTGCAGAGGGGGGCCCTTGAGGGGGCCCTCGGTCACATCGTTCTCCGGTTTGGAACGTGCACAGCTCGCGACTGATAGCAGAACCCAGCAGAAGAGCTGGAGGTCCATCGAAACACTTCAGGGGGAAAATCCTCGATTACCTGAGGGCAGCCGCATGTTCTATGGATGGAAACCCCGCTTTGGATCGGCCCCGGTGAAGCACTGGTGGACCTCTTCCGAGGTGTTGCGCCAAGACGTCGCCAAGAAGGCCAATGTCAAGCTCTGAATGATTTTGGTAACGAGAAATCCGACTGGTCTTTCTGATGCCGAAACCACTTTCGTACATCGGAGTTCGGAGAAATAGGTTAAATTTCGGTCTTCTTCAGCGATTAGATCTTTATTTATTTATTTTTTTACCGAGAGTGTCGTTCTGGGTTAGAAGATGAAATGGAAGGGGCTCGAGAAGATTCGAATGTGAACTTGTGTTATTCCCTAGAAAAAGTTTGAGACTGCTTCTGAAGCAATGAAGTAGCGTTAGGCCTGCGACACACAGCGCGGCTTATAACCGCGCGACCCATTAATCAAGATAGGGGAAAAACATAGAGTTGAGCCTGAGACTCCCGCTATCTTGACAGGAATCTTGATTCCTGTCAAAGATAGAGGACTAGGCTTTCTCCATGCTTTTTTATGGAGATTGATCGTTCTCACGACTAGTGTCGCTCGTAGTGTGTCTTGGATCTTAGGGTCTGGCCACAGTCACTGAAAATCGTCGCATGGCCCATTAATATCCTTATCCAAAGGAGAAAGAAAGGGACTCGAGGGGCTATGTAGTAGATAACTTTTGTTGAGATGACAGCAACTGGCCACTGCCAGGCTTGCCAGTGACCAGTAATTCGACCTCTGTGCTACTGGAGTAATCTACTACATCTCTTCTGGAGTCCCCTTTTTCTCCCCTCCACTCCTTATTTGTAAAAAAATTGTCTCTTAAAGTAGTGTTTAAGCTCATTTTGAGGTCCTTTGGGTTATATTCATTAAGAGCAATTCCTCGTAAACCACACACTAAAGGAAGCTTTTCAGTTCTTCATGTTTTAGAAACCGAAGATGCAAAGGAGGGTTACATCCACAATAACCCCCCTCGTCGTTAAGCCTATGCTTGGATGTAGTTTTTCTGATCTTTTACTTTTTGCTCCAAAAGAACCTAATGGATCCCTAAAAAATTGAATAAAGGTTTCTGAGATGCCAACCATCTACCTGAAACCATCCTTTTCCCATTTTGAAAGGTATTAGGCCCTTTGAAAAGAGTTACTAACATTTCTGCCCTGACCATCGAATTTCAGATGCCATAATGGTCAATTTCTCCCAATAGAGAGATCACTGGTAGTAAGTTATTCTTTGAAAAATAACATTAGCATATTCCATCTTAATTTTAAGTACAAAATTTATATTCTTAACAATATATAATAAATCATGGCATACTCTCTTCATGTAAATTTTTAGAATTGAAATTATGAGCATACTCAGTGATAATTTTAACGCCTCTGAGAACGTATTTCACGCTTTTAAAATAGGAAATACGCATTTAAAAACTAGTCAGGCGTATTTTCACGCTTTGAATTTTTAATAAACGTTTTGCTTAAAAAATGCATGGCACCCCACTGAAATAAAAAAATTTGTCTACTCAAATTTGTAATAAATAAATATTTCACTTATAATGTTTAATGTAAAATAAATTATTTTATTTATAATGTTTAATACTTTCTACTTTTATTAACAGATGCTATAATTGTTAAAAACCAAAATAGCATCCTCATTTTTTCTATTTCAGTTTGTCCATTAAAGCGTTTTTATAAAAGATTTGTCTCTTTTTATATATATAGTTTATGCAATTTCCGGTATTTCACTCCTCATAAATGAATTTCACGCCTCCTAAAAAAGTCAAGGAGTATTTTTACTCCTCCAAAAAAATCCTAAGAATAACACTGAGCATACTCGTCATAAACTGTTACTTTTAGCTAAAACAAAAGTTTTAAAAGATGATAAACTACATTAGCTGTCAAGATGATAAAGTAGTAAAAGTAACAGTAGCTCTTATAATATGTATTTTAACTATCAAAGGGTATATCTAATCTTTGGAAAATGTTACGGTGCGTGAACACATAACCATTTCCCTATGATGTATTACTATGATTTACTCTTCAAATCGTAATCTTATGAAAGTTTTAGGATTTTCCTTCTTTTCTTTTAAGCGAAGAATTGTTAGATTTTATCAATAAATCCATCAATCTAATATTTTTATTCATTGCATTGATTTTCTGTAATTTTTCATATTTCTCTGCAACATCTTTTTTTCCAGATTTATCTAAAGGAATTAGTATAGAAGAGGAAAGTTTAAAGAAAACATCAATAAAACATATTGTCTGTAAATGTTAAAAGCTTATTTATAATATTTGAAAGTTAAAATTAAATTATTCGAATGTAAAACTAATTATATTTTGATGGATGGGTAACCACTTTATCAATAATGGTCACAGTAATTATTAATTTGATAATTATTTTTCCTATTCAAGCATACCTTCTTTTACCAATGAACAACTTAAAAATTCATTCTATGATAGGTCAGAGTGGGGCACCTTGAGACACTTTTACTAAATTATTTTCAAATTTTTTTGTGCATTGATATTTATTCAAACACAGCATTGATATTTATTTAAACACAGCATTGATATTTATTCAAACGCAGAATTGATATTTATTCAAACTAATATGTAAAATATAGTCCTTTGCGCATCTAATAAAACAATTATGAATCAAATATCTCTTTTAGGGAGTTCATAATAACAAATTTAAAAAAAACCTCTTTTAATGTCCCAAGGTGCACCACTAGTGGCCCACTGTGGGACCCTTTCAATAATAGAACAAAAATCATAATTTGTATGTTGAAAAATACAAAAAAAAACAAAAATAATGAAAATCTACATGTTTAATAATTATGAATTAGACATCCAACATATTAATTCTAAATTTTTCTCTGATTTACTCATTTTTATCATGGAATGAAATATTGATTTTTTGTTTACTTCTAGAACATTTTATGCAACAATATCTAAAATCATCATGATTCTTAAATTATTTTGGTTTAATAAAAGCGTTCTTTTTACTCATGAAAGGTTTTAGATATCTTTTAACATGTCCCAAGGTGCCCCACACTTGACGCTTTGGATTTTAAGCTTAATTACTCTATAGGGTTTAGTAAAAACTGTTCTCTTTCTTTTCAAAAATATTAATGAATACACGTATTCTAATCGCATAATAACGTAAATACTCTTCTTTTAATAAAAAAATGCTTTTGAAACTGAAGTGATTGTAACTTTACACCACGCAAAACAAGGAAAGTTATGTAAATAATTACTCAAAAGCACCAGAGATTCCAAAACACGTTGAAGAGTAGATTTTAGGGTTATTCATAAGTACCAACAAGCACGAGTTCATAACTATAAAATTGCGTCTGAAAAGTTCTCCAAAAATATTCCACTCTCCCCTTCTATGATTCTATTCTATGATTGATCATCTTCATACTTTCATCCTTTCATCATACTATCAAAAAAACACTCTTAGCAAGAAGGCGAAGAAGGCGCAAGCGGCTCCAATAGAGCAAGCAGAAAAGCCTCTAGTTATCCAACTTGAACTTGATTCTATGACTGACAGAAAGGTAGGCAGTAACAATTTGGAGGTCACAGCTGACGTGTTCATTCAATTTGTCACATTCAGATGATTCAAGAATTAAGATTTTTCTCCGCCTCTCGAGATGCGACGAGGAAGGCGTAAGTTTCATGAATAGTGATTGCGATCCCACTGCCTCCAGGGATCCTATTACAAGGCATACTCATTACCCAATGTTTATCGATTGGCCATTGACTCTCTGTTCTGGTACTCTCTAATCTGAGTCTTAGTCTTAGGTTAAGAAGGAAGTCCCAGAAATATTTTCAAATTTTGGATCATAAAAACAAGGTTTAAATTCGTTTTTTAGTAACATGGGGGTAATTTTCTCTTACAGCATTCCCGAAATTTGTGCGTCTCGCGTTGAGAAACACTGTTTTAAAACCATTACCAAGAAGAATGTGGCTCGTGTTTTCTTTGAAAAGCAGTTACTTTTATTGAAAATCTTCGAACCACGACTGACCGAGACAAAAGTCGTGGATGACCCTCCTCCTTTCCGCGCTTTCAACCGGAGCTTGCTCTGGACAAAGAACCCAAAACACGACAAGGGTCAACCGGATGACGCACCACCAAGATTTCATGCAGCAAGAGGTCTGTTTGGTATTATTTAGTAGTTTTGACATGCCTAAATACTACGTTCACACATGAAAAGTTAACTTAGTTTGATGCAGGTCGAAAGAATGCAAGACAAAAGAAAAGTTAAGATATCTTAACTTTAGAGAATAGTTAAGATATCTTAACTTAGACTATTTTATTTTTACCTGTTCACACTACAACTATATCAAACCCAGATTGCGCTACGATTAAAAAAATGGCAGCCGTCCAAAGAGCTCGTCTTTAAGCCTAACAGTTCACTTTAAACTTTTTTACTTTGGTCTTACGGTACTTGTAGCATACCAATTTTTCTTCTTGTGTTGTCCAATTTGTTTATCGAAATGTATATATTTTCGAAAATATAATTCATTAAAGCCTGTGCTGATGTAATATCAAATAAAAAAAGGCTGGTGTCACAGTTTTGTTCTCTCTTCTTAGTTTGGGGAGCAATCTTAAAGTTAACCCTTTGTTGCATACAAATAATCTGGAGAAGTAAAAAGAATATACATGCGTTTTCTCTATTTAAAATAGTCTTAAAAATAATTAAAAAAATTAATTTGATTCAGATTTGGTTTTAATTAAGAGTTACAGTTTGTCCACTACAGTGGACAGTATGCGTATAAGCATTATGAATAAACATTAACACGAATTTGATTTTTTTAGAATTTTAATGATGGAATTTGTAAAAACAGTCAGATTTTGCATCAATACATAGATATATTTTACATTTGGTGCATGAATATGTGGATTTTCTGGATCAATTTCAAATTTTCAAAATTTTCCGTTTTGGATTTCTCCTGAAATATAAATAAAAATAAGATATAACTTTAATTTGGTTATAAGATAAATACCATGCTTAATTCAAATTAATTATTTAAAATAAAGTGCAGCAAATATGTGGATAAGACCCTCCCTCTGATATTTGGAACTTATTTTGTGAAAGTTTCCATCCCATAATGTCATAAAAACATCAGATGACGTTCATGACGTCCACTACAGTGGACAGAAAACATTAGCTTGTGTTCATGGCGTCCACTACAGTAGACAAACGAAAAACTACTAATTATCTCAACAGAATTAGCTTCTAAACAACATTTTTTTACTTATACTCAAAATAAAATGTCTAAAATCAATAAATATGAATAAAATATAACATTAGAATGAATTGCTAGCACTTTTTAATAACATTTAAAATAAGCAATCGTACAAACCTGCATGTAGAGGTAGAAGCCATTTTCAAAATGACGTGGCTTCAATCTGTGGAGTGGTGCTGCCATCTATGATTTACCATTGAAAGCTCAAATGATGTAGAAGGTGTAGAAGGTAAAACAACTGAAATGAAATCTGTAAAGGCATTTACGGAATAGCAAAAAATTTTTAACTTTTGTCCACTAGAGTGGACATCATGCAACAAAGGGTTAAGACATTTTATCTTCGCTAAACTAGTTTAAATGGTAGTTTTTTAGACAGTTCGATCACACATACTTTACTTAAACTAGATTAGCACTTAAATTAATTAAACTTTTTATGTATGAAAGTTTCAAGGTCAATACAAGCAATATTAAACTCTTGAGATCCAGTTAAAGTTTGTTTTTTTGCTTACGCAAACAGTTTTCTAGAGCTGTTTCCTGTCTGCACACGCAAAAAACAAACTTTAACAGGAATTCAAGCGTTTAATATTGATTGTTTACGTGAAAATTTGGACTTAAGGGTTTTCAACCATGATCTTTCAGATTATCAAATCAAAAGAAAAGATTTCGAAATACAAAATAAGGTTTTAGCACAGTTTTCACATTTTTGTGTTTTTTAACTTTTTTCATAATAAAAAAACTTTTAAAGGGAAGACTTTTGAGGTAATTTTAAAGATCCCACTAAACCATAATTTTCTTCTTCTTCTTCTTCTTACCAATCCCCATTTCTAGCAGAGCTAGATAAAGTCCATGAATTCATTCACCCTCAGCAAGTCAAGGACCGGTACAAAGGGTCCGTTAAATAGTTCCTGGTCAGAGAGGCCCAGGCAATTCAGAATGTGCTCCGGGGAATCCTGTGCACTGGAACAATTGGTGCAGGTTTGAAAAATTTTAATTCCACCAGAGTACTTAAGTGTTTTTAGGTGACCACTGCGGAGTCACGTTATAGCCGTTTGATCTTCCCGAATGCAGCTGAGTAAAAAACATCCTCCAGGTTTTTATTTTATATTTGGCAGCCTGATGCACCTTCCTTGGCAAGGCTTTCTGCTATCTCATTTCCAGTGATGTTGACGTGGGAAGGTATCCATTCCAAGTGTATTTGATGAGAGAGGGAAAGGCACTTCAGTTTTTTGAGGATGTTTGTGCCGGTATGATGTCTTACATTGTGAAAGTCGGCCAGATGTTGAATTGCACTTTTACTGTCAGAAAGAATCCAAATTTCATTCATTTGAGCGAAAGAGAGTATTGTATCCAGTCCTACATCGATGGCAATAAGTTCGCTTCGGAAAACGGAGCAGAAGTTGGGGTTCTTTTTATGAATCCTGATCTCTTGGTCTGGTGTTTTTATGAAAATTCCTCTGCCAGTGCAGTTATTTTCATTCTTGGAGCCGTCCGTATAGACAAGAACTGCATCCGCTGGAATACACGATATTCTTTCGAAAGCGACTTGCCTAAGAAAGTCAGGGTGATCGCTTTGCTTGTTGACGTTTATAGAGAGTTCGGTATGGAAGGAGACGTTTGGAATTCCCTCCGAAGGGTCAATACATTGTTTGAGATAATGTTGGTCAACGGTAATTGCAAAAGGGTCAGTCAAGTGTGCCTGGCTAAATGGACTATTTCTCTTGATCCTTTGATTACTAGTCCAATTCCTAAGGAAGTCTGAAGTTCGGTTTTGTGAGCCGAGGCTGTGAAGTTTGTTGTAATATTTTATCACACACGAACTTCTACGGAGACACAGGGGTTGCAGATCTGCCTCGTAGAGCACGATCTCTCTATGGCAGGAATTTCGGAGTCCAGTTATTAAACGAGCCGCTGCAAGCTGGACTCTTTCTAGTTTCTGCAGATTTGTATCAGACGCACAACAGTAAATTTGGAAGCCATATTCCAATATAGGTCGAATGAGCGTGATGTAGGTGTTTCTTAGGGTGGTAGCATCAGCGCCCCAGTCACGTCCGGAGATAACCCTCAAAGTCCTAACAGATTGCCTCAAAGCCGGCGAGGGGGTGTACATGGGCGGAGTGGGTGAAGTACGTCGGGAGTTCATTTTCCTGGTACCAAGGCGTGAAGGCCACTCCAACATGCTCAGCTAAAATATGCGGGCACACTTACCCCATCCATGAATAGGTCACCACAATTTTTGAGACCATAATTAAATTCTTACCAATAGTAGTTCTTCTACAAATTGAATTTTTCAATAATTTTTTTAGGGTGTCGCTCCATTTTTAACTCCCTGGGATTTCGTCTGGGATCCCCAAATCCTATGTGATTCTGATTCGTCTAGGTGTCTACTATCCCCCCTAGAAGTTATGAAACACTTATCTGAAACACCCTGTATATCACTCTTACTCGTAGTCGTATCGCGGACAGATAGTTGTACAAAATGGGAGTGCGCAGTAAATTCATTGCATTATTTTATTCACTACCATTTGTTTATATTAGATTAATAGTTGTTTTAATAGAGTGTGAAAGGTATACAGTAGGGTGGTCCACATTCCTATGGGAAAAAATAAACTTCGTCCTAGACACAACGTCGCCCCCTCTTTTTTTTTTACATCTACCTATAGTATTATTCTGGCAAAGTTTCAATTTCCTACTTCAGTTTTAAGAGGGTGCTCAATGGCCCTAAAAACTGCACTTTTTAGTTTTTTTTCGAAATTTTGGCTAAATTGGTTAAAAAATTTGTAAAAGATAAATTATTTTGACACCTACTTGATTTATACACTTAATATATGATAATAAATTGAAAATAAAATAGTTAAAAGCATCATTTTTTAAGCATGAATGTTTAGAAACAATATTGACGAGTTAGTTTTTTGTTGACTAGGAAGCAACAATAGCAGGGCTCTTAAAGGGAATAATTGTTCATATTGTGCAAGAGGCACCAAAATTGGTGGAAATGTAGTTTAAAACATGCTGAATCCAAAAATTGACCAGAAGCACTCTGGTCGAAGTGCCGTTTGGGACTTCCGGTCAAAAACAAAATGGCCACCCGCGAGCCTATATTCGGTTCTTTTAATAATAGAAAGACATTTTTGGGGTCAAATATTATGCTTTAAGGGTTAAAAAACATGATTCTGGTTACAAAATATGCAATTTAATTTAAAAAGTAACAAAAATTCAATAAAAGCTCAAAATAGTAATATAGTCCTTTGACAAGCAGTTGCTTCATAAAAAAATTTCTTAAGTTATTTTCTTCGACGGTTTTATATGTTTTTGGAGGTGCTGATTCCGAATATTTAGTTCACTTTCACGTGGAAGGTCGGTTTCATATCAAAAAACGCAAAAATACGTGAAAAAATTGCAAAATTTTCACTTTATCTTCGGATTTTTTCGTATATTTCAAAAAATATTAGTTTCTCGAAAAAAACTTGAAATACAAAGTTAAAGTAAACAAAATTTCCTACAAAATGCACTATTCAACTTTTATTTTTAAAAAAATAGTTTTGCTGTTATAACGCAATGAAGAACAGGATTTCAACACGGATGATTTCAACGCATTTTTGCGGATCCAGAGAAAAGTTTTGATAAATATAAAAATTAAACTAAATATAATATAATAAGACATATTGACGCCCAGAAACATCAGGCTTTACGAAAAAAAATTGTTTTTTAAGCACTTGATGTCTAAAAGCAAATCCATAAAATTTTTAAAGTGTCAAAAAGAAGGGTCATTGAGCACCCACTAAAAATAGGAGTAGAAAGCTAAAATTAAAGGAGGATGATACTATTGGTAAATGTAAAAAAATTAGGGGGCGACGTTTGGGCTGGCTTGAAAAAAGTTTTTTTGGACCACCCTAGTATACAGTCTTGAGAAAAAAATTACAATGGACATTGTGAGGGAATGGCTAGGTTTAGAAAGATAATTTAATCACCAATTTTCAAGGTAACTCTTTCAATCCGCCGCCCGAGATTTTTATAGAACATTATGGGAAGTTCGGTGCGTCTAGGATTAAAAGGTTTAAACGAATTCTAGCCATGTAGCGCAACGCAACATGTTTATATTTCTATGACTCTCCATTTTTATTCCAATATAGAACACCCAAAACATCTAAGCACCTTCCCTTCTTGACGGTTTTCTTTAGTATGACATCATATTCTGAAGTTATGTCTTAGAAGTTTTAAAAACTAACATTGTGTCGTGTAAAAATTGCTCAAACCAAAACTGTAAAACTTTCAAAACTGTACTATGGAACATAATATTGGCAAGGTGGTACGTTGAGTCATCAAGGGTGCAGACACAAATTATACAAACATGTCATTTTAAGAGGTTTATTTTAGATTTTATTCCATCTGGTCACCCCAAATTTTCGATAGGCTTCATCCATCTAATACTTAAAAGTCATTTCTTATTCTTACAGGGTAACGGACGAAATTGTTGTTAGAAGTTGTTAAAAACTTGTTACTCTTACAATACACTGTAAAAGAACCTAGCGACCGCTGGGCGGGCGGTTCTTTGTTTGCCAGCCATAGTATTATAGCAACAAAACCATAGATATTCTCCAATAGAGTAGCGGATTTTACATGCTAAATACTATATTCTCAAAAAAATGCAAGGCCAATTTTATCCCGTTTCACAGGTGTAAGAAAGGAAAAGTAAGAGATAAAAAAGTTTGCGAAAAACACTGCGCTTATCCAAACTTATTTCCAAGGAATTTGTCAAGAGGCCTAAAATCGGCCCACCATAACTATCAATATAAGTGAATTAAAACACTACGAAATAGGTCAAACTCGAGGGGGCATTTCTGGGCGCACTTTCTTTTGAAGAGAAAAGGGACAGAACACCTTCAGGTCATACAACGAGTACCAATCGAATCGTTTCCAGCGACCCTGATCCCACTTCTCCACGCAATCGCTTTATTTCACTTCTTTTTATAGGGGAGAATGTTTCCATAAAAAACATGACTTTCGTGGAAGAAAGAGCTAGCAAAGCATGGCGTTTTCCCAGGATCCAGTTCCAGATGAAAGGACACTTGTTCACGCTTTTCTCAGATGGTCATCACTCTCCCTCAGCAAAAAAATTCAAGGGTGTGAGGATGATTGACCCAGATTGAGGGGCCGTCTTACCTTACATAGTTCAGGGCAATGAAATGTAGTGACTGGTGCCCTGGATGGAGCGAGCACTCGCAATACCTTGAGATAGAATAAGCCCAACGCACGAAGCTAAATCGTCACTGCTATGAGACCGAGGAATGGATTCTCATTGGATAGCTTCAACTACATTAAACCACTATTATTCAGAATTTCAATGCTTATTGGCTCGATCGGTCTCTTACCGATGACTCATACACTTCGTGTTCAGTCTTTGTTTCTTCTCGAAGGTAGCGGCACTCCTCGCTCAAGTAGCGCCTGGTTCAATTGTATGCCATTTTGGAGACAACCGCAAGCAATCCAAATCGAAAGCCGCACGGAGGCACCGGGGAAAAGGATGTCACTTCCGAGCGAGTAGTGCTCGCTCCACTCCATCCATTTTAACTGGCGAAACTCAGTTTTTCCATAGCGAGCATGCGAGAGTTGCGTTGCGGGCCAAAATTTTCAACTGGTCGCAGCCGCATGGGCGGATTTAAGGGGGTGCAAGGTGCATGGGGGTGAAACGCACCCCCAACTTTTTGAGAAAATTCCATTTTTATTGGGGAAAATCATGTTTTCAAAGAAAATCATCAGGGGCAGCTTGCACCCCCAAGTTTTCCAGTACGCACCCCCAGAGTTCACCATCTAAATCCGCCCGCAGGCCAAAAAATAGATCGGTGGGTGGCAATCTTTGCGGGGAAAAGATCGGTTTTATTTTTTCTATTGCTTGTCCACAATGTTGAGAAGAATTTAAAATAAAAGGGAAAAAGAGATTACGTGTTTGTTCAGTGTTCAAAACATAATTCAAGTTTTACTTTGAAATTTTAATGAAATTTCTATATTTTTGACGGTTAGATTTTTTACTCAACTTTTGAAAGTTGCGTCTTTATTTTCAGAAGTTGAATATTTGTTAACATTTGGCATTGATGAATTATTATTAGGGGAGAACGGGGATGAATGGGACAAATTTCACATTTTTGCTAAAATTGAAAAAAAATAAAAAAATTTCAATCCTGTAACAAGTTTAAAACCAATAATTGAACTCTTGGTTACATTATAAATGCGTGTATTCAATCAACTACCCATTATTTAAACTCCAAGAAAAGTTTTTATGAGCGCATGTATTTTGTCCCATTCATCCCCGTGGTGGGGATGGATGGGACACCGAGTGGGGATGAATGGGACAGTTAGAAAAAGTTTAAAAATTTATAAAATTACAAAGTTATTTTAAATATTGCACGACGTTTAGCTTTTTAAAGGAACAACACACTTCTATTTTCAAAAGAAAAAAATTAAAAAAGCATTTAAAGGGCAAAAAACAGCCTATATTTATTCGACTTTATGACGAGTAAAATTAACACATAAACTGAACAAATGCTTTTGTTCTTTCAGCTCAGTGGTTGAAGCTGGTGTTATTTCTATTAATGCTACTCGCTTTTTATGGGTTTGTACTTTTAGGAGTACAAATAGATCATTTTTGAAGCCTGAACCTAACCCCCAAAGCCATTCCTCTCCTGCAGTAACATTCTCCCTGCCATTTTGAAGGAAATTTTCATAAAAATAGAGCATAAAAACCTAACTTGTTTGAATAATTGTTTAACCATAGCATATTTGAGATGACAGTTGCAACTATTTGCTAATTAGGACTTTGAATATTTACACATTAGTTTGGAACATAAAACACAAGTTTAAACATAAATTTTTGCACACTATTTTAGTAAACTTTATCAGAAATTACTCAAATGAGTTGAATATAGCAAGTTATTGATGGAAAGTTTTGGAAACGGGAAATGAAGTGATGATGGAACTGTCCCATTCATCCGCGCAACTCTTGTCCCATTCATCCCCGTACCCACTTATTTTTGAAAAACTAAAATTAGACTAGGAAAAATCCATGGATTTTCTTCATTTAAATTGGAAACTATACTAATATAAGTACTCTTTCAAAACACAGTAAAATTTAAAGCTTTAGTTAAATTATTTTTTAATAAATAATTATAGAAGTAAAACGATAAAAGTTACTTTTGGTATGGGAAAACACATTTAGTTGTCATATTTATACAAAAATGGAAGCTGATGTCAATGAACACAATTTTTTGAATAGGCTAGGTACTACTATCTTATGGCTGAAATAACAAAAATTTAAAGTGAAGTTAAGGTATAAAAAATTGAGCTGTCCCGTTCATCCCCTGTCCCATTCATCCCCGTTCTCCCCTACCTTTTATGAAAATTCATCAAATAATATTTTGAGGTTCCGAAAGACCTTGAAGGGTCGAAAAAATTATAATTTATTTATTTTATAAAACACCAAAAAATATTAATCCCTCGCCTTTTGTTTATGATTTTTTAGGAACTTCTACTTTTAACATTCCTTTTTGTTATCATTCCTCTTTCGGGAGTAACGTATTTTAATATCAAGGAAATTTTTAAAACTTTTTTTCCCGTCATAAAACTTTTTTTGTCATTTTGTGACGTGAAAAATAACTTTACAAAAGTTCTTTTGACATGAAAAAAGTTATTAACCAAAAGAGGAGAGGTATAAAATTAAACTAGACACATTATATTTTTATAAAAATAGTAATTCACCATAAAAAATCATAAACCAATTGATGGGAGTTTGTTTTGTAAAACTTAAAGATATTAGATTAATTTCTATTTTTCTCAGATCGATGCGAGAGATTCTGAGAAAAATTTTCCACCCCATAAAAAAATTGAGTAATTTAAAACTTTGAGTGAGTAAAAAACTTTTTTACCCGTTTCTGTTCTACCTTTCACCAGATTCACCCAGATTCCTGGGGGGAGTAGAGAGTAGATTAATAAAACACCTAAAGAACTTTACCTCGACGATTCGTAGTTTTTCGAGGAAAATGAGACAGTTTGTTCTATTAAAACTTTATTACATCTTTCCAAGAAACGTGCATGCATGCACATTGCACACGCACTTTTTATATCTTACGGCGGTATTCACCGATAACCTGCCCCTGATCTAAGATTGACCAGCAGTCAAACTTCTGTCTGTTAAAGAAGAAAACACATTTTGTAACTTAAAAATTAAACTTAACTAATGAAAATAGTGTCTTAAAATCAATAAAGCAGGAAATATTTATAGCAGTTACAGTTAACACTGAAACGTATTTTATATTATTTAAAAATTAGATCCTTTTCGTTCTGCATTCCCGCGCCCACTAACTTTCCTTCTCCAATGTGGCTCTGTTGGAGTTTACAGTAGTGCTGCCATCTATATGAATATCTGAACACTTACTATGGGAACGTCACACCTGCTCCTTCGTGGAAATGTTTTTAAACCAGTAAGTCAGCACCACTAAGGTCAGCACAGCACATCGGCTTTTTTAAGTGTATTGCATGTCTGTATGCGGACTGCTTTCATCGACTAAAGGGACCCCCCCGCAGACTGCGGTTGAAACCACTGCTATTGAGCGAAGCGACAGCAGTATTAGTTTGCTATAAATTATAAATTATGAAATTGTAAGATTTTCAAAACTACAAAGAAAACACTTCAACTGAATAAGATTAAATGTATTAGTAAGTAAATAAATTGCCTATGTACACAGTAAGCATAAATAAAGAACGTGTTAGTATAAAAAGTCTTTGAAACTTGCTTACAAAAAATTGAAATCACTAGATATTGCAACAATCAACATTTGTTCAATCTTCACCGGGTGTTCATTGGGTTCATTTTTTCTTTCCGTTGTTAAAAAAACAGTTCATATTTTAAAGGAAAGTTTTTTCGACGACCTCTTCTGTTCTTCCATCTGTATAAGGTATGGTTCAGCCACTTCTAAAGCGACTTCGAACAAAAGCCGATATTGGTCCTGCGAAAAATAAAAATTAATTATTTTCATACCTTAGAGCAGAAGATTGTATTATGGTTGAGTTAGTGATTACTGAATTTGCGATGAGGATTTCCTAGTGTTTTTTTTAGAATATAATCTAACTCTGCCTCAACTTTATATTTTTTCAACTATAAACATTCTCCTTCAAACATTTTTAATTTAAAAAAAAACTGCATAGTTACCTAAATATTTACATAAAAAAGTTAATTTAAAATTATTTATTTATCTAATTACGCATATAGCTTTTAATCCGAGCCCTACACCGGTGTTCAACGTTGTGTAATAGTTATACAATTTAAAGAGTTATTGGGTATTTAGTAATTTATAAAAAATAATAAATTCATATTTCCAAAAATTCACTTTCCAAGTGATTTGGAAGATGAGACAGATTCTTTGAAAAACTTGCAAATTAAATTGTCCTTAAGACTGGATCAACCACCTGACAAAGATTTAATCTTTAAAAAATAGCTTTTGAAATATTTTATATAATTTTCAGCAAATAATTCAATCTATTACTGGTATTCGCTAAAACGAATACAAATTATGAAACACAAGCATTGCACTTCAATACATCAATTACTACATTATTAAATATTTTCTTTGTTTAAATGCATGTCTAAAATGCTTCTAAAAATTATAAATTTATATTTGAGGTTAAGATACTTCGGAGATATCAAAATACTATAAATCAGTATTTTAGGGTTTAATATGGAAACTCCGGTACATACTGAGTTGGGAATGAATTCAGATCTGTTGGCCCGGACGGTCTTGACAATCTGATAAGCGTCCAACACGCCTTCGCTCTCCACCTGGTCGCACACATGCTTCGAAGCAAGAAATAGGCCACTACGCGTCGCGCCGTCCCTGCAAGGAAACGAATTCAGTAAGAAATCCAACCTTTACTAACCAAACTTGGTGTTGAAGTAATAATGAATGAATATGAAGTAAAAATGATCATTGTAGGATAGTCATAGTAAAAGGGTATCAATAGGTGTCAGAAATAATAAAGAGCAAATAGATGCTAATGAGCAAAGAGGTGATAAGAGAGGATCAAGAGGAAAAGAGTGCGAAATAATTTAAAAGGAGTCTCAAGAGGAAAAATATGTTAAGAAGCAGAGAGAGCAAAAAGAAGCTAAACAGCAAAGGAATGCTAAAAAGCGGGCATATGTGCAAGTGAAAAATGGTGCTAAGATTTAAAGATGTTCAAGAGAAACTGGATTCTAAAAAGCAGAGAGAGGCTCAAGAACAAAGGAATGCTAAATGTTAGAAAGATATTCGAGAGTTAAAATGATGCTAAGGAGCAAAGGAGTGCTATGAAGCAGAAAAGCTAAACATCAAAGGAATGCTTGAGAGACTCGAAGGGGAATGGTAAGAAGCAAAGAGAGAGAGGGAGAGGTTCAAGAACAAAGAAGTGCTGAAAACCAGACTGAGAGTACTCGAGAGCAAAGAGATGCTAAGAAGCAAATCGATGTTAAAGTGAGGATCAAGAACAAAAGGGTGTAGAAGGGTTTAAGACTAAAGATGAGGCAATGAATATCTGAGAGAGCAAATGGATGCAAAGAAGCATAGAAATGCAGGGCAAGGGTCAGCCGTGAAATATGGCACTCATCTGCGATCTGCTATTTTGATCTTGCTATACTCTGTTCATTTAGAACAAGCCCCTGAGACGTAATGTATTATAAACAGTTACTACTATAATTATCGTCGAAAAATGTTTCTTATACAATAACAAGGCGACTGAAACAGAAGTTAAAATACTGTAAAAAATCGGTCATATTGAAGTTGTGTGATGACCGTTATTAGGCGTTTTTGATCCTATTTCAGGCGCCAATTCTAAATGAACAGACTATAAAGAGTACACTCACTGGCAATGGACGGTAAAGGGTCCCCCGGATGACTTCTCGTACCACACTTCGGCTATCTCTATCAGCGCCAGCATCGAAGAAGGCTTCATCTCGGAGCTCCAGCCTTTGTACTGGAGCTGGATCACTTTCAGAGGATCTTCGTGAGACTTATGGAAAAACAAGAAACATAGAGTAAGACTTACTGGGAAGACGGCAAGACACTTAAGTCAACCGTAAAGTCTTTTACTGAAGCAAGTTGGCAATAATATCTGTTGTCGGTATCAAGAAAAGTCGTAATTTAGTAAAGTAACATTTTCAGTTCATCGTTTAAAAGACAGTCTTGTTGTTTTAAGCTACAAATACTTAAGTATCGCAATAATTTTATTATTGTCATCATTATAACCATGTAGACTAACATCAGTTAAAAGAACCGATAATTAGTCCACTGAATATAGCGAAAAATAGGGCCGAACCTCAAACAAATTGCAATAAAAGGTTTCTCAACGGTTTTCACTTAGAAATGACCTCAATAATAACATACTAAAAATCGGCCGGAATTTTTGTTTTCAAATTTTTAAAAAATGGCCGAAAAAAATTTAAAAAAACCCAAAACAATAATATAGACAAGTGATACATGTTTATAGGTTATTTTTGAGTGCTGAAACCGAATATTCCATTTAGTTTGGAAAAAAATTGAAATTTCAATTTTTAAAATTAATTTGAATAATTAGCTATATGAAAAAATTAAAAAAACCCTAAAAACCTAACAAAAACATCAAAAGAGGTAAATCCAACGGTTTTCATTTAGAAATGACCTAAATATTAACATACTAAAATTTAAAAATTTTACGAGTTAAAGAAGTTAAATTTTTTTTTCAAATTTCCATTTTTTTTGCGAAAAATGCATTTTTTTTTTTCAAATTAGTGCCAAAAACTTTAGAGGCTTTTGAAAAGGTCATTTTTGGGTGGATATTGTCCACAGATAGTTATATAATAGAAAACCGGTGGAATTGACCCTCAATGAATTAGTTAATTATTTTAAATTTTGATGTAAATATGCCAAAGTATTACCTTTTTCACATTTGTACTACATTTTACCAATTTCAAAATTTTAAATAAATAATTAACTAATTCATTGAGGGTCAATTCCACCGGTTTTCTATTATATAACTATCTGTGGACAATATCCACCCAAAAATGACCTTTTCAAAAGCCTCTAAAGTTTTTGGCATGAATTTGAAAAAAATGCATTTTTCGCAAAAAAAATGGAAATTTGAAAAAAAATTTAACTTCTTTAACTCGTAAAATTTTTAAATTTTAGTATGTTAATATTTAGGTCATTTCTAAATGAAAACCGTTGGATTTATCTCTTTTGATGTTTTTGTTAGGTTTTTAGGGGGTTTTTAATTTTTTCATATAGCTAATTATTCAAATTAATTTTAAAAATTGAAATTTCAATTTTTTTTTCAAACTAAATGCAATATTCGGTTTCAGCACTCAAAAATAACCTATAAACATGTATCACATGTCTATTTTATTGTTTTGGTTTTTTTTTTAATTTTTTTTCGGCCATTTTTTTAAAATTTGAAAAAAATTAAACTTCCGCCCGGCCGATTTTTGCCGATTTTTAGTATGTTATTATTGAGGTCATTTCTAAGTGAAAACCGTTGAGAAACCTTTTATTGCAATTTGTTTGAGGTTCAACTCTATTTTCAGTGGGCTAAATGGAATAGAACCAAATTTATCATAAGATTAACAATTCTATTATTGTTATTCCATTTCCTTACATTTACTAAAATAATAATAACGAAGAAAATACATGAAATCTATCATTCAGAATTATGATACCTGATAATTCCGAAAATTGAATTCAAAGATTATTACTACCCTAGTAGAATCACCTCCTCTTTTTATTTTGTAGATGCTCCTTAAAATATGTTTTGATTACTGAGTAAAAAATCCAGGTCCCGTAAAATTTAAAATTAAAACCATGGAAAGGTTAGAGCACAAATCAAGCATACCTTCATAGTGTTTATGACCTTCATAATACGGATGGTGAAGTCCCGCTGCTCTTCTTGAGATAAAAGTTGGATGTCAAAGTCCCCAAATGAGCACCCTCCGTTCTCTGGCCAATAAATTCCAACATTCTATTGATAAAAAAGTTAACTATGAAAAATGTTCCATATTATTGGAAAATATAATAAATTCATTAAGTTTTCATGACTAAAAGTCAAAATCCAGTTGCTGAAATACTAATTACCGAATCTTGATATTCGTCAGATCCGTTCAGCATTAGTATGAGCGACGATTTCTGCTGATAGATCAGACGCCAGAAGTCCACGACCGTGTGCTTCAAAGGCATTTGTGTCACGATGAAAGCAGACGGCTTAGAATAACCCTGATAGATTAACATGAAAACAAAAAAGCATGAAAAGAAGTTTTGTTTGAAAAAGTTTTTGTTGAGAAAAAGTTTTCACAAAAGAAGAAAACTCACATTAAATTATTGAAATTTGATATTTTGAGCCAAAATATAATATATTTCCCTTCGATAAACTTATATTAAATACGTTAATTTTCTTGTAAATATTTACTTTTTTGAAATTCCTTCAATAATTTCCACCCCCACAAAATTTTTTACTTACATCCACATATATGGCATTAATGTAGTCAGAATTATCTTCATCTGGGTTTTCAACATCCAAGCGAATTCTTGAAAAGTTTCCTTATCAAAGAGAAATAAAGTGTCTATGAAAATTGATGTCTTAAGTGACATCAAACTGTAATAATCAAGATAAATATTCTAAATGTCTCTCGTTTAAAAACTTTTAATGGTTTTTCATTTATTTAAATACCTCTAAATTTTATAATTGCATTTTGTAAACCTATATTCTTTAAAAACAGAGACAGTTCATTTAATCTGAGCTCTGTTAATAATCATAAAAAGTAGATAGTATTTTGATATCAGTGTTTAAGAATGCGACATTAAATATTGCGATATTAAAATAATTCATCCAATTTTGTTCTTCCACATTATTTTAGTATAATAAAAACAAATGAGTACCTGGTACAGTAAGAGGGTCTCTATTCTTTGACATATTGACTTCAGAGAGTGCTACAGAACACCGGTTGACTTGCATTTTCTTTTGGGTTCGGTTTAGCTTCTATAAAATGAAATCGCTATTTCAAAATTACGTTCAATCTATAAACAATGAAACCAGTTTTACTGTTCAGATTTTGAAATTTGTGATGCTTTTCATAACGTTTCTTTTGTCATTATATTACGAATAATGTTTCCCAAATTCAGGGCCCAATAACTGTAAAAATATATTTTGGATTATAATTAAATGCAAAAATTATTTATGATCATAAATTCAAATAAAAAGTCTTATTATTTAAAAATAGCTTATCAAATAGCTGCTGGTTATATTTCTAAAAAATAATAATTGAAGTTGCTAAAAAATAATGTATTAAATTTAATTTAGGGTCTTTTATTTTTATGCAAAATAATGATAGCTTGGTTGATAAATAACACAAAAATTTATTAAAATACGAAATACTTGGTTGATAACAAAAATTTTAAATTTTTCTTATTTATGTCTTAATACTCTCCTACTTAAATTTCTAAATTAATCACGTCATTATTTCTATAGAAAGGTTTCAAATACGTTATTCTGTATATCCTTTCATCTACTCTACATTGAGACTTCAATTTTACCGTTTAAGAGAGGCATACCGGGATTTCAGGTTAATAACATACATTGTACTGCCTCAAAATCAGAGACCTCCTATCAATGGTGCTCATGTGGTCCAACTCCTTCAGGTACATTCCAATCTTATCCAGTCTCAATGACGTGTCTTCAAAGTGAATGGCTTCTACCAAAGCCTCATAAATAAATGCATATTGCTCCTGGAGGAGAGATCGAGAATTTTTTAGGAAATGCATTTTGATTAATTTTTTCTTATGAATTTTGCATTAGATAAAAATGCAGTTGTAATTTAGAAACAAAAGAACGACTTTTGATCATGATACAATAATAGCGATGCTCAGTTTTGTCATGAAAATGCAATGCGTTAGTTTCAGTGTACAGTACAGATAACAAAGAACGGACTCAGAATTTTTCTTTTCACTGCAAGGATTCGGGCTTTTTCAGAACACCTACAGATCTTAAATGATCATTCACTCTTAAATTATAAAAAAAATGATGCCAAATGGGTTTTTCTCAAAAATGCCTTTAGTAGACGGATTTCTAAAAATTTCTTTCTATATCTTTCCATTGTATCCAAAAAGTTTCATTTCGTTGAAGTTGAGATAGTAATTATATCAATTGGTTTGTTATTAAACGATAGAATTAATCAAATAGAGATCTAAGGTTTATTAAATTAGCTAAGGTTTTTTGAGGTCCCTTATCAAACCTAGAAAAGGACCTAGAATATTTTCATTCAATCTTGTGATCCAAAAGTACACGATTATTATAAGCTGTCGAAACTGTCTGTATTATAAGTTAAGATAATTTTGGTGCGTTAAGGCTCCCACAGACAATTAACTTGGTGGCAAACCTCGGTTGTCAAACCTGGTTGAAGTTGAGAACCTAATCGTAAACATAAACTTAAAACTATCAATTGAACTTGTATTTATGAATTTGCCTATTTTTTTGGATATTTGATGTGAATATTTAATGCTTGGTGTATGGGGCAGTGACCTTTTTTCGCCAATAAATATTATTATTATTATTACTATTGGCTGCGTGAAGAGCATAACTATGGTTACGCTTCTAGCGAGGGGGAAAGCACTATTTCTCAGGCTAAATTAACAGAGTGTAATGCGTTACGATTAAACTGCGCCCACCAAGAATTTGAAGTTGATGACCAAATATCCAACCTGAAAACCAAAATTCAACCCTGAACCACTAACTTCCCTATAGACAGGAAAATTTGGTTGTAAACATCGCATGTTGTCGCAACTAGGTTAACAACCAATTTGATCGTCATTGAGAGCCCTAAAGGCTCCTTAGAGCTGAGACTTAAAGGCTTAGCAAAAACTTTTAATAAGCGGTATCAATAATCGTCGCTGCTTTACCATGGTTTGAACGAGGTGCACCCTCTGGTGTCGGGCGTTGTTGACGAACCGAAACACGTCCACCCTCTTGTCTTCGGCCGCTTGCTGGCAGAGGGCGTCGATAGCGACATACGCCCCCGAGCGGCCAGCCCCTGCACTATGGGTGGAAAAAAAACTTTTAAAAACATGCTAATTCTTAAACCTTTAATTAAGTAACTAAATTGTTTTTCAGATCAGAAATCATTTTAGAAAGTAACTAGATGTTACCAAAAATTCAGATTTCTAGGTAGAAAGTTTTGAAAGTTTGTTTTTATTTTCAAATTTGGATGTACTCTTTCTTTCATCAGTCCATCTTATTCGTTTTATCTTAACTTAAATTTTTCTCTTTATTCTCTTATTCTCATCTGTTATTTCTAATTCGCCTCTCTTTCTTTTTCTTCCTATTTCTTCAATCCTTCCATGTTCTTTTTCCTCTTTTCCTCCTTCTACTCTATTTCTTTCTCCCATCCCCTTTCCTTATAGAGGCGAATGGGAAAGATTATAAGAAAAAAAAGAGGGAATGAGAAAAGAGAAGAACTGTGCGATTTCCCGAGTGTCGAGAAATTGAACCAGAACCAGATTATCATCTTATCATGCCTAATCACATAATATGATCCACTGGATAATGCTATCAGTTTAATCTCGGTTAGAAGCGATCACGCTAAGCGGAGTTGACTGACTAGTACAACAAATTTCCCGACCACGCATCATTATTTACAAGTAAAAAGTAAGTATTGTAAGTGTTTATTAAAAGTAATATTTGTCAGTCTACCTGCAGTGGACGACCATGGGTCCGGCTAGGACGGGATGGTCGTCCCGCACCCGCCGCATGAACTTGATGAGGCTGTTGATGTTGGAAGGGACCGTCCTGTCCGGCCAGGAAGTAAACTCGTACTGCACCACGCGGTGGGTGCCGATTTCCTGAAAGGGAACAACCAACAGCTAAGACATGAAATGAAGATACGTGTGGAAGATATACGGTGTGTACCCTCAGTTCTTTGAATGTGTTTTTCAGTTCTTCTCTTTCTGAAAAGCCTCAACTGCTTTTCTTGTTAAATTTTGCTTTCAATTGCTTTCGTTACCTCTCTATTGATGCATTAAACCACGTATGTTTTATAAATAAAGTGCAAGAATTTTTCCAGTTTTGTGGAAAGAAAATTAATCAAGGAAATTTTATTAAAATATAAGCTGCAACAAAATTTAAAATAGTACTTTCAGAACAATGTTATTAGGTTGGAGCGAAAACACAAATTTTTGGAAATTGAAAACGCCTATGGTTGGAATAGTTGGGGATTTCCATGTCTATATTAATAACCCAAAATATGAGCTCAATGTGCCTGTTTCACTTTGAAATTTTGAAAATTTATCAAATTTTCCCCAAAAACGCCTACAAAAAATTCTACTACATTTTAACACCATTCCAAATCATTCTGGTTAAATTTGCACTTCCAGAACATCAAATAAATTTTCTTCAGATAATTTTTGCACGTTAAAAAAATAAAGTATTTATATACAGAAATGTTTGTTCTTTAGTAGGTATTAATAATATATTGCGATTTCGAGAAAAAATATTTGTTATACCAAAAAGTCAATACAACACAAAGCGCAAATAAATATCAGGAACCACCATATTATCAACGTTTATTTGCGCGATTAATAAGGTGAAAAAATACTTACGTCAATTTTTCTTATCAGAATCGTACGCACAATGTAGTCCTTACATTTCTCCAAATGAATTAGAAGAATGTGAAGATCACCAATATCCATCGAATCATCTGGCCAATATTGGGCACACTTTTGCTACAAATCAAATCAAATCAAAATTTATTTTTACTAATATATATACATAGTTAAGGTCAAAACAAAAAAATATAAGGGAAAATGACAAAAATACACGTATGAGACACCAAGGAGTCAAATTGACTCTTACAGGTGACCGAAAATTATACATCAATGGGTTTTCAAGAAAAAGAAAAGATAGAAAGAAAGGAAGAAAAAAGGTTTAGATGAATAATTAATAAAATACGGGTAATCTTAAGGCATAAATCTAATTGTGATTATAAATGATGGTGAGGTGCTGTAGGGTGAGCTGCGCGAGCGAAGAAACAGGAAAGTCATTTTAATAAAACCTCACTAAACACGTTAGGTAACCTTTTCTACTAATGCATTTATAGATTTGTTATCTCAGAGAAGAAAATGGTTCTTTTTTTGCTTCTATAGAAAATTCCTGTAAAAGTATTATCTTCCTTAAAGCGACGAAGTATCTTAAAAAATACCGAAATATCAGCAAACCCCTATTATTGGCTCATTTTGTTATTTGAATCGGTCTAAATGTATCTACGTCTAAATGTATGTATTTCAAAACTCTATCCTTATTGTTTGTTACAAACATTTTAACCTTATAAATCAAATTGTATTCTTGTTATGCAAAAAAGAAAACTTAAAAATTGGTGTTTTAATTTTGTAATTTTTGAACTACTTCTAATTTTAAGGATTTCGAAATATTCTTATACTATACACTTATTCTAAAATATACGTGAGATAAAAATACGCATGGGTTGTAATATTTTTTATTAGGTGTTATAGTAAAAAAATTAAGAATTTTTTTGTATTGGTTTCCTTTTACTTTAAAAATAATGTAAAATAATTTTAACCTTCTTTATTTAATATTTATTTATTTATTTATTCATATTTTATAATCAACAAACAAAGTAAAGAAAAATAATACGTATATCAACTGGGATCGTAGAACGATTCATGTAGGGTAGACTAGGGACACTTGATCCCTAGGGATACATGATCCCTAGCCAAAAAATGCACTAAAATAAAATGTCAGATCTTTGAAATCTGGAAACAATTTTTAAGTTATACTTGTACACAAAAACTGGCAACACTACATATTTTTCAGTCATTTTATTTCAGCGCAAGAAGTGATTGCTTGAATCTTGCATGGAAAACTTTTTTCTACGTAAATATGTTATTTTGTGTATTGTCTGTAATATGCAACTTAAAAACTTAAATTAAGTGTAATTTCAAAGTATAGGCTGTCTTTAACAATTAAGTAATTTCATTAGTGAGCATACTTTGATTATTTACTATTAAAAATGTATGTTCTGTATGAATCGCATATTAGGGATACTTGATCCCGTTCTTTCGAGGGATACATGATCCCAGGATCAAGTATCCCCTTCGAGGTATACATGAGGGTCCTTCTTACATCTTACATGATGAGGTTGAACAAGCTGAAGTAGATGATCCTTCTTTAAATAAAAATGATTTTGTTTTAGTTTGATTTGCCACAAAAAGGATGGTTTCCAATTATGTTGGTCAAGTAGAACGTAAGTTGGATTTTCAGAATTCGAAATCAACTTCTTAAAAAGAAAAGGTTCCTCACTCAACCATTTTAACCAATTTATTTTTCCTGAAATAAAGGACAAAAGTGTTGTAGAGGAAAATGATTGTGTTAAGTTGCCTCCTCCAGTTAGGATGAGTGGAACTTTAAGAACCGCATCAACTCTAATGTTTGTGTTTGACTTTTCTGATTTTGAAAACATTTGCTAAGATTTCTTTTTTTCCAAGTAATGCTTTTACCTGCATACACCTCCACTTTTATTTTCAACAAATATATAATTATTGTTTCAAGAAGTAAATAAGATTTTAAAATTTTTATTGCAAAGTATTTGCATTATTCGTTGTAGTTTTAGCTCCATTAATAAAACTACTTACTATTTGTGAACAATTTTCATGTTTGTATTCTTATTAATACCTAAGAAAATGAATTAAAATTATGGTTATTTTTAAAAATAATATTTAGTAAACGAAATATATAGGTAAATTGCTTGTATGATGAATAATAACGTAATTTCTGAGTGGGATCAAGTATCCCCCACGAAGGGATCATGTATCCCTAGGTGTTGGGATACTTGATCCCTTTATAAAAAAAATTAAAAACTAATTTTATTAAAAGTATCTGTTTACTTTCCAGTAATTTTTTTGTCTTTTGGGTAGAGGATAGTGTTACCAATGTTCATGCCAAAAATTTCTGAAAAGTGATGATTTGCAGCTGAGAAAACAATTAAAAACCAAAGTGGGGATCAAGTATCCCTAGTCTCCCCTATAGGTGAACAAACTGTTGGTTACAATTGTTACACAAGGAATTACAATAAAAATTTAAACATGGTTATAAATAAAAGTGAACATTACATGAAAACAAGACAAAAAAAATAGATCGAAAGTGTGCATGAAAATGACAAAAAAATACATTGTTAAATTTTAATTTGTGTGGGATAGAGTATTTTGACTACATATAAGTAACCATTAAATATCTTTTGAACCTTACAAAAAAAAAAGAAATATTTTAGCAGAGCGTGGTTTCGATCCACGGACCTCTGGGTTATGGGCCCAGCACGCTTCCACTGCGCCACTCTGCTACGCTCGTTGATAGTTTCCTACTCCATTGATTGGTTTTAACCTGTATTTATCAGTTGAACAAAGATAAATCGACTTTCTGAAGTTCTCGTATCTTTCGTGGTTCGTAAACTTGTGTGAGAGTCCCAGTCTTATGTTTTAACTAACCCAAAGGTAGGTAATTATTTAATACTTTATTTTTATAGTTATTATTTTTGTTCAGATAAACTTTCAATTATAATGCAATTTCAATTTGAGTTCCAGTCGTTTTGTGTGGGAAATAGATCATTCTTTTTCGTCAAAAACTTCAATCCTTTACTTAACAAGTACAGTGGCGGATCCAGCCTGGACCTAAGGGGGGGGCAACCACATTTTAACAAGATTGGAGGTTCTTCCCCAGAAATTTTTTAAAAATTTGAGTCTATTATTGAAAAAACTTGGATGACGTCCCAAGGAAAAAGGGGTCTGGGGATCCTCCACCAGAAATTTTTTTTGAAATTTTACCTTAAAAAGCAGTCTTTTGATTCATTTTTGAACATTTAAGATGGGATCGGGGGATAGCATTTTAACATCCCATCCTTCCAGAGAGACCCTTGAGAATTGAGATGAGCGGTTATCACTGCTCTAGATTGCAGTGGCGTAAATATAAATTTATTTCTGAACGAACTAAAATATCGTCTAAAAAATAAGTCTTTATCAGGCCAAAAGCTAGATTTCTGTAACTAGGGAGAGGAGAGGACTTAAAATTATTCCTGATATAGGTTTTATGTACTTTTTAATGCATTTATAGGAAAGATTCTCATTTTGATGTATAGTATATTTATAGTATACAAATGTAAAACAAAATAAAGATTTGAATATCAAAAAGGGGAACTTGGGGTCTTCCCCGAGAAATTTTTTTGGAACTGGGGGCCCTCCCCCAGGAGATTTTTTAGAAAAATTGTCTATAAAAACAGGTTTTAACTTATTTTGGTACCTCAAGCCCGAATTTCAGGTATACAATTTTTGTGTAGGATTTTCATTTTGATGAGCAGAATGTAAAGAATTTATGAATAATCGAGTTCCAAATACAAAAGGGGGTCTGGGGGTCCTCCCCCAGAAAATGTTTGGAAATTTGACCCAGTAAAACATGGTTTTTACTTGTTTTTGTACACCTTGTCCGAATATCGGATGTCCTATTTTCTTTTTTCCTTTTCTTACGGTAATTTTTAAAAAGGTACCTGGACCCAAGTGGGGGGGCAAAAGGCCTGTTGCCCCCCCCTGGATCCGCCACTGAACAAGTACAAGATCATGGACCTGGTCTAGCAACAGCTGGCCATGGGGGCATGCAACAACAACAACAACACAAGTACAAGTAATATTTTTTGTACCCCAAGTGAAAAGTGGTAATTGGCGTTTCACTCTTTATTCCTTCACTTTTTTATGCAAACTATAGTCATTCACAGGAGTAAATCACTCAGGATGAACAGGTAATATGAAATGGTGTGAATAAGCTTTTGAGTAAAGTAGAAATGAACCTCACCCTTCCGTTCTCCACCATTCCTGTTACCATGACAATGACCGGAGAATGTTCTTGCCATACCATGCGCCAGAAGTCACCGATGGTGTTTTCTAACGGACCTGAAGCACCAATAAAGAGATTTCATTTGAATATCATGAAATAGTTTATAATTTTTCTTTGGAGAGTTTGCATTAAGTTACACCCAGAATAAACTAGGTGATATATAAATGTATCTTCCTCTTTCGATCAGCTGTCCCTCAGCTTTTCTTCCTTTCTCCCCTCCGAGTCTCAAAATCACGTAACCCTTTTACTATCGTTGGTTAAGCGGCGTATTTTCACGCTTTGAATTTTTAACAAACGTTTTGCTTAAAAAATGCATGGCACCCCACCGAAATCAAAAAAATTTTATACTCAAATTTGTAATATTAAATAAACATTTTATTTATAATGTTTAATGTAAAATAAATTATTTATTTATAATGTTTAATATTTTCTACTTATATTAACAAATGCTATACTTGTTAAAAACCAAAATAGCATCCTCATTTTTTCTATTTCAGTTTGTCCATTAAAGAAACGTTGTTATAAAAAATTTGTCTCTATATATAGTTGATGCTATTTCCTTATTTCCCTCCTCATAAATGAATTCCACGCCTCCTAAAAAGTCAAGGAGTATTTTTACTCCTCCAAAAAAATCCTAAGAATAACACTGCTCTCACCGATACCAAACAAACTGACATGGGTTGGTTTTTAATAATGCTATGCATTGCAGCGTTTCTTCAAAACGACGTCACAATTACTAGCAATCTAATTGGCGAGTCAGAGATGACTCTCGCTTGCTCTGCCGTTCGCAATGTTAAATATAATTAATTCGCCAATTACAATGATCATTCAATTAGTGTGAATTAATTTTCCAATTAGTGCAAAGCTCCTCCCTGCAACCCGTGATGTCACTGTCAAGAAACTTTGCAATCTAGTATAGTTCACGTAGTTATTACAGTATAGATTAATTTTGTGAAACTATTACTCGAATAAATTTTTTTACTCACCTTGAGTAACTATGTATTCTCTTGGTCTTCTGAAACCCTAAAACAAATAAATAACCTTTATGTAACAACATGTTTTACATGTTTTAAGGGCATTATTTTAGCTAGTTGAATTTATAAAAAGATATAACTTAAGTTCTAACACATAAATGTTTCCCTCAATAGTAGAAGATTATTTGCTTTAAGTTTAACATAGCATATTAAATCTAGAATATAGTTTTGATGCATATAAATAAGTGCATTCTTAATATAGCAGTATACTCATCTTAAAACTTAAAAAATGAACTTACATCTACATAACTTGCATTGATATAGTCTGATTCATTTTTGGAATCTGTTTTCAATATTACTCGAAAGCGATCATCTAGAAAGCAAGAAAGTTCTGGAGGTAAGGTAACATTTTGATAGTTATTTTTATTTCTTTAAATGTCTTATATAAGAATGAAGGACAATCCTTACAAGGAAGAATGTTGCCGTATCGATTTTTCTTCGAATTCCCACTTTTACGTGCAACCGTCCAAGATGTTATCTGGCCATCCACAAGCCTCTAGAATTAAAAAAGTATTTAAATATATGACAAATGAGAGAGTATAATTTAAACAAAAAATTCAGATGTTCATAAAATATTTAAAACGTGGTTACATTTTAAATCATGACAAACATTAAGTATAGCCACAGTGCTTAACAAAATAAAATATACTTTAAAAATTCCTACCTTAAATTCCTCTGCGAGAGCATTGTTTGATTTTGCATTGATGAGGTATTCTTCTAAAGTTTCGATTCGAAGTCCATGAACGAGTTTCCCTTCACTTCTACTTCTTTTTAAAGAAGGGTCTAAAAGAGAAAAATAATAATTTTTTAATTGAAATTAAGTATACTAATATTTACGTACGTAAATAAATAGGGTAGGTGGGGGCAAAGCCACGCAATTTTCAGTATTTTTAACATTGTCGTCGAAAGGGGGTAGATAGTCCCAAAATTTTAATTGGAGATGTTAGATTGAGGTCCTACCTACAAAACCAATCCAAGTTTAATCTCTTATCGATGGTATTTTAGGAGAAATTTACAATTTAGTAGAAAAAAAAATCGCGGGACTTTGCCTCGTAAAATGGGGCAAAGACCCGTACTTGCAAATCTTGGTGCCCAAGTGAAATAAACATGGATAAACAGAATATTTCATTATAAAAACACTAGAAATAATCCTCTTAATGTTATTTTAATATTTCAAAGCCAACCAACAATATTAAATATCAATATGATCAGTTTTAATGAAAATTGTCAACCTGTTGAAGCAATTCATTTCAGATTGCCCAGATATCTTTCAAAAGGGAGAAAGGATGGTTTCAGGTAGAGGGTTGGCATCACGGACACTTTTATTAACCTCTTTAGAGATCAAGTAGTCCCATTTTCCTTTTGGGACGAATTCCTGAGCTTTTTAAGCTGCGTGGATTTGCCCCAAAACACCTGCGTGGATTTGCCCCGTTTTACTTTATTTTGAAAAACAAGCCTTATTACTATAGATTACTATAGATTGAAGATATAGATTCTTTTCGCTAAGCCTTATTACTTTTAGAGACATGTTGAGGCAGTTCTTTCAAAACGAAACTGAAGTTTAATAGCTATCTTATCATTGGGATATTTTTTTTGTATTTCTCCTCAAGCTCTACTTTTTGTAATGTTTAAGTAAAAGATCAGAAAAATTACATCAAAATGATGAAAAACAAACTTACAGCATTTTTTAAACTCATGAGTTACTTAGGGGTACGAACTTTGGTAGAACAATAGGTCACAATAGGACAAACCAACCACCTGGTTTTCAACTTTTTAATCGATCATTAACGATAAAAAATCGCGGTGCGTGGTTTTGCCTCGTGCGGGTTTTTACCCCCACCTACCCTAATATTTTGTACACTTAACTAATGCAAATGTTTCATTTTAAATTTCAGAGCAGTTTTGCTACGGATCTGAACATTCTAAACCAAAAATGCGCATTTCGTGAGAAAAAAAATTACATGCATCATTGAAATTAAAAAACCCACCAGCTTCTTTCATTTCAATATAGAAACAGGAAAGCTACTTCTTGAAACTTATTATAAATAATAATTTCTTTAATGAGTTTAACCCCTCTACTGCCCATGATAGCAAGTTTCATCATGTTGTTAAGGTATGTGCCTACGGAAGTTCAACTGTTATAATTTATGAATATCATACTGTCCCCAGTTTTAAAATATTTTTAAAATTTTGATTTAAACTTTATTTGGTCCCAAACTACATGAATAAGGCAAAAAATAAAATTTTTCCACTATTATTTCTTGTGGTGGGCATTAGAGGGTGATTACAGTCAAACCTAGGGAGTTAAGGTCACATTACTTACTATGACTTAAGGTCACATTACTTAGTATATGACTTAAGGTCATATTACTTAATGAGCACATGTTTTTACTTATTTTTTTATGAATTGATAGTTAAAAGATTATGAAAAGACAAGACAATATTCATTCTATAGTATCAAATTCTGAATGTAACCAATTTTGTGGTTAAGAAAGTTTTCCAATCGAGGCTAAAGAATAGGTCCGTTGCAACCGAAATTTCACTATAAAAAGATTTTCTCCGGTTTAGTTTTCAAAACGTAAACTTACTCTTTTCGGCCAGCGGCAGTGTCCTGAAACCCTCGTTGATCAAAGCCATGTCACCCATCTCGTTTTCGGGCACCTTGTACATTACTGACCAAGTCATCGAGCCCGACAGTCCTGAATCACGAGTGGAGAAGGAAGTCGTGGACTTCTTTCTAGATCTAGAAAGAATTGTTAATTAAAAAATAAATAAATAACTAACTTATCAACCTTAAAATTATAAACCGAAGCTAATACTATATTTGCAAAAACGGTCCAGACTCGTTAATTATTTCATCAAAAATTTAGTTTAAATCATGCTGCCAATACCGATTCATAAAGGGACTACTAGGACATTTAAAACCTAGGAAATTTTTTAAACTGTTACTTTTGGATCTTCCGTTTCAATAGGTTGCCGACCCCTGCCTATATTATAACCTATCTATAAGAATTGTATCACCACTTAGAATTATTCTCTGAGGAAATACCCTCATCATTTAAACAAAATTAAAAATTAATTACGAATCCTGTATTTCTAGAAAATTAAGAACTGAATACACTGTAATAATCATTAAAAAACGGCTGCCAAAGGTGCCAGATATATTCTGTAACTAGGGATTTTCTTGTCAACGTGAACATTTCCGTATACAGGAATCTTCTGGCATTTTTTACTACAAAGAATTTTTGGACATATCCATCAATATTTCCGAAGTTGAGAAAAAAATAAAACACAAGGCAGTAGAGGGGCAATATATTAGTTAAGTAAATAGAATATTCCATAATACGAATAAAGACATAAGTATCTATGGGGCTGATGAATGTAACTGCAACAAAATCACACAATTTCTTTCCTAACTAACCGAATATAAAATAGTTAAACCTGATTTACTTACCTTCTGAAACATATGGTTGCCACAATGCAGAAAACAGTTGATGTGAGGATGATGAAAGCTCCGATGACCAATAAAATGAAAAGAATTATGTCCATGCCAAATAGTGTGCGGCGCGTGCGTCTGAACTGAACAACGGCAGTGCCTGGGTAAAAAAACTATTCTAAAACCTTATTATACCAAGAATTTCACTCTATGTCTAAATGTTTATTTCGTTTTTATTAATCAAATACATTTATTGACTGCCGACAGAAGAGAAAATGGTAAAGATCCTTATTTAACATTACTTCTGTAAAAAATAAGTGAAAACTGCTTAGGTTTTTTTAATACTCTTTATCAAGTTTTAATTTCAAACACCAATCTAATATCGAGTGTAAAAAATAATCGTTAAACAAATTTTTTCAAACAATATTTTAAACTGGTAAGCCACTTTAAAAGTTTATATGTAAGAAATAGGTAGTATTCATTCAATAAAATAGTGATACAACTAAAATTAACTCTAAAGAACATGATGTCGTCTGTAATTTTATAATTATGATAACAGTTAATTTAATTCACATGATTTCCAATAATTGCAAAATATATCATTTAATTTAAACTTTTCATTTCAATTCGTTTTAATAACATAATTTATGTGCACTAAAGTTACTTCAATGACGCTTTAAAACTAAATATTTTACTAAAAAAATTAAAATATAATTGGCAAAGTTGTTTGTCTATTTATGCTTCATTTCAGAGATCTTAGCTATATAGGGTGTTTCAAAATTGCGTTGCACGGCTTTTATTCGGAACCAGCGCCTCCTAGGGTCATGGAAGTAAGGTCTACCCCTAGGTAAATGACCCTGGAGAATCCATTGAGATGACTTACAGCGCCCCTAGCGGTGAAATTAAAAAGTTAAAAAAATTAATTTAAAAACTAAAGGAGATAGAGCAAAAACCTCAATGAGGATATTGTTGCCAACGTCAAGAAAAACTCATTGAAAAAAATGTGATCAAAATATCTTGAATATTCACGGAGATATTAGCATGTGAAAATAGCACTTTTTCAGGGGTCAAAAAGTAAAAAGTTCGAATATTTGCAAATTGTTCAGTGTTATTGGGTAGTTTTGTGTTTTTTTAGTTGATAGAACACAAAATTTAATCAAAAAATCAAAAAAATTTGCAAATATGCGAACTTTTTACTTTTTGACCCCTGAAAAAGTGCTATTTTCACATGCTAATATCTCCGCGAATATTCAAGATATTTTGATCAATTTTTTTTCAGTGAATTCTTCTTGACGTTGGCAACAATACGCTCACTGAGGTTTTTGCTATATCTCCTTTAGTTTCCGAATTATTTTTTTTAACTTTTTAATTTCGCCGCTAGGGGCGCTGTAAGTCCTCTCAATGGATTCTCCAGGGTCACTTACCTAGGGGTAGACCTTACTTCCATGACCCTAGGAGGCGCTGGTTTCGAATAAAAGCCGTGCAACGCAATTTTGAAACACCCTGTATAAGCACATACCTGCAGATTCATTTCGGGGAGGCGACAGTACAGATTTCACTTCCTGAAAAAAATTCAAGAAAAAGAGGTTAATTTGATTGTATCTAAATTGTAACTAACTGATTTTATTGAATCATATGTATTGTTTTAAAATCCGGACTTAGAAATTTAAAGTGTGGATAAAATAAACTGCAAATGAAAACAAAATTATAAATATTTGATTAGTATAAAAATTTGAAATAATAAAAAAACATTTTTGGTATTGACTCAGTTAAAAGAGAGAGGAGCTACATTAGAAGTAAAAGTGTTGTAATTAACCATCATTTTTAGTAAATAGCATTTTGTGCTAAAGTTGGCTTTTTTGCACAGTGCCTCCTGTGAAGGAAAAACGAGTTCTACAGGGATCCAAGCTGAGCAGTGAAGAATACGTTTTTCTGCACAGTGCCCATTATGAAGGAAAAAACGGTTTTACAAATTTTAAAACGACTCAAGAACATTTTTTTTCACAGTGGTAACACTTTATTTCATTCGGATATTTTGTGGTAAAGCACTATCACTCAATATAGTCTTTTATTTTTTGTAATTGAGGACTCAAAATAGAAAAAATTAAAGGCTGAAATGGGATTCGGTTGTAAAAGACACTAAAAATAAAAAACTTCCATTGAGTTAACGTTTAACCTATTAAACTTTAGTCTTTTAAATTATTGCTTCTAATATTAGCGTTTCAAGCTTTCTCCCCTTTTTTTAAGCTCTTAAAATACTTTTACTATAAAAATATATCATTTTCAGTACATTTTAATGAGAAAATTTTTTCAATGGAAATACCCCCATTTACTAACAAAAAACTACGGTTTTTTTTCACTCCTTCTTTTTGCTTTATAATTTTTCTTTAAAAGTTTTTGGGAATCATACCAGATAAATTAAATAAGCGTATACATTTAGTAAAAGCCGTTTTACATCAAGATCAATCAGTAGCGCAAACAAATTTACCAATACTTCTCTGATATAAAACAATATTGGATCAATGTTTTCTCATCGCCAATATTATACAGGGTGTATCTGAAATGGTGCAACAAACTTTCAGGGATGATAGTACTCATCAACACGAACAATAATCGGTATAGAAAGGGGGTCCCAGACCAAATCCCAGGGAGTTAAAAATGGAGCGACACCCCAAAAAATCATTGAAAATTTTAATTTGTAGAAGAACTACTATTGGTAAAAACTTAATTATGGTCTCAAAAATTGTGGTTAAATATGATCTTTAAAATTACCTCAAAAGTCTTCACTTTAAAATTTGTTTTATTATGAAAAAAGTTAAAAAACACAAAAAATGTGAAAACTATGCCAAAACCTTATTTTGTATTTCGAAATCCTTTCTTTTGATTTGATAATCTGAAAGATCATAGTTGAAAACCCTTAAGTCCAAAGTTTCACGTAAATACAATCAATATTAAACGCTTGAGATACTTTTAAAGTTTGTTTTTTGGGTGCGCAAGCAGTTTTTTAGAGCTGTTTCCAGAACAGCTGTTAGCGCACGCAAAAAACAAACTTTAACAGGATCTCAAGCGTTTGATATTGATTGTTTTTACGTGAAACTTTGGACTTAAGGGTTTTCAACTATGATCTTTCAGATTATCAAATCAAAAGAAAGGATTTCGAATTACAAAATAAGGTTTTGGCAGAGTTTTCACATTTTTTGTGTTTTTTAACTTTTTTCATAATAAAACAAATTTTAAAGTGAAGACTTTTGAGGTAATTTTAAAGATCATATTAAACCACAATTTTTGAGACCATAATTAAGTTTTTATCAATAGTAGTTCTTCTACAAATTGAGTTTTTCAATGATTTTTTTGGGGTGTCGCTCCATTTTTAACTCCCTGGGATTTGGTCTGGGACCCCCTTTCTATACCGATTCTTGTTCGTCTTGATGAGTACTATCATCCCTGAAAGTGTGTTGCACCATTTCAGATACACCCTGTATATCAGGCAATAATATAGTATATAATATCATACAAATTTTTATGACAATTTACCTCGTCTTTGAGCACGAGCGTGCGTATCCTGATTTTGTAACGGTGGCCAGGGTTGAGGTGCACGTTGTGATATCCTCCCCAGGACTTTCTGTCCCCGACTAGAAAAGCGTGCTCTGCCCCGGAGACGGATACGTTCCCTGGGTCCAGCTCCGCGGCGATGTAGTAGGACAGGTTGTTATGCACCACGGCAGTCTCGAAGTCGCTCAGCTGAGACTCGTTGATGGAGGCTTGGTTGTTCGCGTCCTCCACGATCACCTGGTATTTGCTGGAATGTATTATTTATTGTAAGTTTGAATAAAAAGAAAAAAGCTGAACGGAGAGTAGAAACATGGCCTAGGCCTAGACTAATAAGAAGCTTTAGAAATCGGAGGGAGAAACCACTGGTCTTGCTGACTAGTTATTAGCCAATCTTAGTGGTCCTCGACCGAAATGACTGGTCAACCAAATTTAAAAGGAAAGGTTTCAAATTTTTTTACCCCTTCTTGGTGGGGGTAATCACATGATTTGCAATCCGAGGAACAGCCGTAGCAACAGATACCGCTGCACCTAGCAACCACCCTAGCAACAGATACCGCTGCACCTAGCAACCACCCTAGCAACAAACGCGTTGACCTACAGCAGTTAAAAGAAAATAACTGGTCGTTACGTCACCTGAAAACACTCTATGAGTTTACTGCTGTCGTTGTTCCATTACACTTTCTCAGCTCATCCCCCATTCAAAACCAAAATCAAAGAATAAAGGGACGTTGTACACTGGTGTGGAGAATCCCAAGTCATATAATTGTCACAGAGTTTCAATTGAAAGTCTGGCACCTGTGTTTTCCTTCCCTTGTCCCCTGAAATTTAACATCCCCCGAGCAGTTTCTTTAAATTTTACCGACCTTTAAAGTTTTTTAATTTTATTTTTTAACCCCTATGAATGACCTCTGTGACCTCGGGTCAGCAAAGTTTGATGGTCAAGGGCAATGGTTTAATGCTGATATTTGATCAGGTGTATTGCAGGAAAAAAACCTTGACTAAAACTAGAGAGGAGGGATGTTTTTTCGCCACTGGACCGACGGATCAGTGATTTTCTAATCGTAGTGGTCCGAACCGTTTTTTAGTGGTCCTGTACTAGCGGACCACTGCTAATTTCAAATGCTGCTCATAAGACCTAAGAAACTCGAAATCATGACGTGAAATAGTAGGCATGACGCACAGAGTATAGAGCTTAACAGAGGATTCATCTCCATAGACGCTAATGGCAACTTTTATAACATGGGTTTCCCCATAGACAGCTTCAAGTACTTCGGACCGCCTCCTATAGTTCCACGTCACTCCTGCTACGTATCTGTCATTCGCCCACTGAAGCTGTCACTCAAATCGAATTGGAAGTGGAGGGAAAAGAGCAGCACCGATGAAATTAAAATGCCGCTTGATAAAAGTTCCATATTCAATTAGGAATCACTTTCGCATTTCGCCTTCTCTGATTGGCTGCTAGTGAAATTAATTATAATCTGCGAGATTGAACTAAATTAAGTAAATAAAGAGGAAAATTACCGTTTGGAATCTCTGTGTTAGCTCTTTACTCTGTGGAATGATGCTACTTTCGTGGCTTTTTGACAACAGCTCAACTCACTCTTAAACCTTGTAAGCCCAAAGCCTACTTACAAATTCTATTTTTAAAAAAAGTTGTTTAGGGCTCTGATTGGTTTGCTGAAAGTATCTTAAGCCTTGTAAGCCCAATGACTACTTACAAGTTCTATTTAAAAAAGTTGTTGAGGGCTCTGATTGGTTTGCTGAAAGTATCTTAAGCCTTCTAAGCCCAATGACTACTTACAAGTTTTATTTTAAAAAACTAGAATTTGACAGATTTTTTTAGAGGGATAGAGGGGAGAAAGTCTTAACAAATCTCACAGAGTAACAGGCCTTATTTGGAATTATATCCTTTCGGCAAACCTACCAGAGACATCAACATATTTTCAAATAGGAGTTTTAAGGGGCATAAAAGATTAAAGATGAATGTAAGTTTTCAGATTCATTGTGATTGCATAATGCATAGTCAATTTACTAAGAACATTAATTCGATATAAGTATTCTTACTTACTAAACAGAAGAGCTTCCCGTAGTAGAAAACACAATCGGGATAGAATCGTTGGTAGCCTCTACTTCAACCATTTTTAAAGATGGCGTTACATGGTCTCCTGTACAAAAAAAAATTAAAAAATTTTATTTGGAGAAAAATATCAAAAGATTTGAGGATCAGATGCACTAAAAATACACTCGTGCCCAAAAATTAAGGGTAATTTGATTTTTTTTAGGAATAATGACATATAAATCTTCGTTGGTTTATTTGATTTGAGGATCAGATGCACTAAAAATAACTCGTGCCCAAAAATTAAGGGTAATTTGATTTTTTTTTAGGAATAATGACATAAATCTTCGTTTGTTTTATGTAATTTTAAGGATTTCCAGACATAAGTCGAAAAAACATGAGAACTTCAAAAAATAGGGACTAATAAAGGATCCAATAGCTAAAACCCACCCAAAATGAAGATTAGGGCACTGTTAGTTAATATCATCCAAAAACCCTACTTAAGGTTATTCCACACTTAAAATCAAGCATGGACTTCAAAAATATCATATCAATTTAAAATGACAGGGAATTTTTTGCTAAATGACCAAACAAACGCTTTTGCTTTCTTTCCGAATGTGTGGAACTTCATTATCATTGGAGGGCCTATGTATCCCCTACCCCTTTAAACTCTCCGAATCACATAATTCTTCCCTTAGAATAAAATATCCTATGGCAGGGGAACATCATTGATAAATAACTAAGTTTTGTGTCTTTATTCCTCAAAAATACAATTGAAGACTGGACTTCAAAAAGAAGCTAAGTGCCAAAAGTAAAAAAAATATGAGTTAAACCCCGAAAAACTAATCTAAGTACCCTCTCCAACAACCTAATAGTCGCCTTAGCGCCACAACAATTATAAGTAGCTTAAAATTAGCCTGACAGATACCTTTTTTATGTGTATTCCTATGGAGAATCAAATTTATAAAATGATCAATTGCAGAAAATTTACTTTTTGGCACTTAGATAGTTTTTGAAGTTCAGTCCTCAATTATCCTTAATATGTGGACACGAGTGTTTTTTCATAAGTATAAAATTAGGAAACTTTAATTTCTAACGAGTACCTAATATGGTAGTCCAGCAGTCTATACTAGCTTCTGGTCCATACCCTTTCGAAGTCTCAGCAGAAATGCTGACTCTAAACTGAGTACTGGGGTGGAGATCTTGCAGAACGATGGTCGTCGTGTTTTCATCAGTTTGATTCTGTTTCTCTTCAAACTTTGTAGCATTGAAGACTGGATCTAGGGTCAACAGTGGACGGTACTTGATCTGAAAATAAAAAGTACAACAAAGAAATAAATCAGTTGGATTCTGTGGTCATTCGAATTTTACGTAAAGAGCTAGCTTTATGCTTATATTTGCTTATGCTTTATTTGCTTATCGACGCTTTATGTTTTATTTGCTTATCGATGCTTTATGCTTATATTTGCTTATCGATATGCTTATATTTGCTGAAGAGGAGCAAAGCTGTAAACAATGAAAACACAATGAAGAAGTATCATCTTTACGTGTGGAGTTTTAATTACAAGAATGATTTGCTTACCCTATAACTAATTATTACTCCATTCTTTTCAACTGGTTCTTTCCAAGAAACGACTAGACTTTCAAGATGATTTTCAAGTACCTTCACTTCTTCAGGTTCACCTGGAGCTGAATGTAGAAGAAGAAATTCTGTTAGATACTAAAACCGTTTAAAACGATGAGGAATATGTGATGTAAACCCTCTAATTTTATTGCATAGAAATTAACGTTTAAGTCGGATATAAATTTTACCTCCATCCAAAGTTCTTTCGGAAATCACAGCAGGATTTCCCCATCCAGCACTCGTAGTTGCTTCTACCTAAAAATGTGGAGTACCATACTTAAAATAGACGTGAGTAAAATAGAAAATATAGAGAGAAAACACAAAAACTTTTAAAGGATACTTAATAATTAGCCTGGAGCAAGAGTCGAGTTTTATGTTAAATGACCAAAATTAACCAAGTATCAAAATAAAACACCATCAAAATATATTAACTAGCAATGTCAGGAAATGGTCTGAAGGAAAGTTTATTGTGATTTTTGCTATATTTTATAATAATGCAACGTTGCCAATATTGTCCAGGTGGAGATATTTGCGCTCGGCTAATCATAAAGTACCGGCAAAAAAAGTCTTAACATCATCTTTTTGTGTTTTCCATCGCTATCTTTATTTGAATCTTTAAGTGTCATTTCCTCTCCTTTTCTACTAGGATTTTCACCTCAGTTTTTATCCTCTTCAGTGTTACGTAACGTCTAGCTCTAGCGCTTAGAGACCTTTTTGATTATGCAAAGCTAACGAATTTTTAGAAACTCCGTCTTAAAGTTACGTTAACTAAAATTAATGGAAATTTTCTCTATGCAGCGGTAAACGGGTGACCATAACATGGGTTTAAAATCAATACTCTACCGTGATATCGTACACTCTGGCAGGTTTGAGACCAGTCACTAGAGAAGACAATCTTTTATCTTCTTCGTAGTCGCTGGTTACATCGTGGATCACCTCCTTGACGTCAAGAGGGTTTTGGGGGTCCCAAGCACGGACGCGGTAAGTGGTGATCAGGCCATTCGGGTGATCTGGTCGCCCCCACGAGATACCGAAGGAGTCGTCCGTCACCGAATAGACGTCTGGATTACGAGGGGCATCAGGAACTAAAAAAAGGAATAACAGAGGGTGGTTATAATGTAGGTTTGGATTTCAAATGACTCCATTAAAAAGAGTCATTGGTCTGAATAACTTGTTTTTTATGTGAGTATAGCTAAAGTAAAGGAAATTCGTTTGGTCAAAGAAAAACTTCCGAAATTTACCAACAGATGGCGCTGTACTTATTGTCATAACCCCCTGAGACCGAACTCAAAATAGAAAAATCGTTCCAATGATTCATATGCCCATTTTTAGTACAGTGACAAGGAGGATATACCAAACACAGTGCCATCTAATAGTCAATTTCGGAACAATTATTTCAGATAAATAAATTTTTTTAAATGTTTAGCTTGACTTGCAGGTGAAGTTTTTCAAGAAGGAACCACACTGATCAAAAGAAAAGCACATACCTCCCTCTTGGGTTCTATGTGTGATCAAGTCTGACAAAAGTCCTCTTCCAACTGTTGTGACTCCAGCCACCATAAATCCATAGGTAGTGTAGGGTTTCAGGTTTTGAATGGAGACTTGTCGATCTGTGAAGAAAAAAATGCCTTTTCTTAGTTAGCTACAGATAAACCCAAATTCCAACACGCAGTTGGGCGAAATGGGGATAATTGAAGAAATGGTAAATTCATAGTGAAATCCACTTTCTCGCCAAGCTGGTTTTGGTGACTTTATGTTTAAAGATTTTAAAGATTGGCGACCCCAACTTCCCAGGCTACAAGTATCGGAAAGACAGCTCTTTTCTGATTGGCCGAACGCTTTTCGATACCTTCTCGAAGGAGAAAGCTAGATCGCTTGTCGCATGTTGCTTCGTGCTCAGACCAAAATGAAGCTCTCCGAACGTATCGTCAAGGGAAAAAAGTGTTTTCAGATCCTCCTGTTGACTACTACTCAGGTCTTGACTGTAGACGATATGATCATGCTAGTGCCCCTGGGATCATAAAATTTTGTGAAACCCTCAACTAACCTTCAACGACTTCAAAGATATTGCTTATGTTATCCAACGACCTCTTCGTTCTGAGAGGAGCGGCCAATTGGACTCCTTCTTCTTCGTAGCTCATGAAGGTGTACTCATATTTGATGACGTTTCCATTAGCATCCTCGCAGGGAATCGCGTCCCATTCGAACGTCAGGGATTGGTTGGTGGAGGCAGTGACGTGGACATTGGGCGGAGCCTCACTCGGTACTATGAATAGAGAAAGGAATATAGTATAACGTTATAGGTGATCTTATGGGAAGGCATTCTCTTTAATTCTCACCTGATTCTGCCGTTGTTGCCAGTTTCCAGACGATTTCTCCTTCCCCGGCTGATGTTCTAGCTTGAACACTGACGTTGTAGGTGGAGAAAGGATGTAAGTTCTGCAGAGTAATCTGAATAAAAAATAAAATACAATGTTAAAGATAAAAGAGCTGTCTTATCTTCTAGTTAAACAATCGATCCTTCAAAATTTTAGTTACAACCACATATTTAGTCCACACCAGCTTAATTTTAATTCACTATGTAACTTTCTTTAGCATCCTCCTTCAGGATTCATAGCGTATCATTTTAATAAACGGTGACTAAAATAGATTTATATCCCATATTTTATTCGTTTGTTTATTTTTATAAGCTTTGATAGCTTATTGCTAATACCCACACCAAGCACTAACTGGGGTTATTGAGTAAGCCTGTATGAATTTTATCCAAATGAATGCATAAAACACTAACCCATAGTAGCGGCACAAAGAAGAAAAGAAAGGTCTTGCTTTTAAAGTTCAGTAAGACTGACACTCTGATGAAGAAACCAAACGTAACTTCAAAACTTTGTTTTGGGATGTTTTAATTCCATTTTCCATTCTTTATCACTTCATAAGCTTTGAATATGCAGTTCACTAACATAAATTAAATTTATGGGATTTAAATGTAGACCCCTCTGCTGAATCTTTTAAAAACCAGAAAAAACCTGAGGGATTCGCTTATAGTAAACTTACTTCCGTTTCATCTGAAAGCAGTTGCCGAGTCCTGAGTTCGTCGGTATCTGGGGCGATTCCACACTGCCCCCTGTCCATGAGGATGTAAGTCACCAAGTATCCCTTGAGGGCCCCATTGCGTTCGGAAGGGGCCTCCCAAGAAGCCACCAGAAGATCGGGCTTGTCTTCAGGAGGATGGCATTCTAGATTTGAAACTGGCGGAGGAACTAGAGGGAAGAATAATTTACTGTTTGTCTGCCTCACTGAGTGGTTAAGCTCTGGTTGTGGTTAGTTCACAGGAGAGGTGGTATGGTTTATAATAAATCGTAAATTTCAATACCACCATCATGAATCACGTTCACGATCATGAAAAATCATACGTTTGTGTCTTTATGACTTAGGTAAATGACTAAAAGTGTTCTTAGATCATAAAAACAAAAATAAAAATAAATACTTATGATCGCTTATGTGAACTAGCGACGTCCAGAGCTCAACTTGAGGCAGACAAACAATATGCACTCAGTATAAATAAATATAAATAAGCCTTTGAGGCTATACTTGGTTGCAACTTAACTTGAGCCTGTAGAAATATGCTGAGAGCAACCAAAGAAAGTAGTTCCCCGTGCGGTGTTGGAATTTTGAGAAAAATTAAGAGATTCAATTTTAAAATATGATTAGTTTTTTAAATCTACGTATATTAAGCGTATTTTCATCCCGATTTGCAAAATTTCGAGAATTATTATTTTTTCAAGTGACGCAGCGTGTAGCAGTACATTTGTTCGAATAAAACTCCCTAGCCAATAAGAGCTCACAAAGCACTGCAAGCTTTCTGTTTACTCAGATTTTCTTCCGAGCTGCCATGACGGCAGGCTCAACTTAAGTTGCAATCGAGTATAGATGAGGGCTTGGGGAAAATATCAATCCGTAGCAGTGATATTTTTAACGCCTCTGGGAGCGTATTTCACGCATTGAAAGTAGGAAATACGCTTTTAAAAACTAGCCAGGCGTATTTTCACGCTTTGAATTTTTAACAAACATGTTGCTTAAAAAAGCATGGCACTCCACCAAAATAAAAAAAAATTCTACTCAAATTTGTAATATTAAATAAATATTTCATTTAGAATGTTTAATGTAAAATAAATTATTTTTATTTCTAATGTTTAATATTTTCTACTGATATTCAAAGATGCTATAATTGTTAAAAACCAAAATAGCATCCCCATTTTTACTATTTTAGTTTGTCCATTAAAAAAGACGTTTTTATAAAAAAATTGTCCCTTCATATATATAGTTTATGAATTTCCATACTTCACTCCTCTTAAATGAATTTCACGACTCCTAAAAAAGTCAAGGAGTATTTTTACTCTTCCAAAAAAATCCTAAGTTACACTGATCCGTAGGATCTTTGACTCTAAAGTATACTTCAGAACGAAGGCTTCTACGGCCGGAGTTATATATGAAGATGGAGTCTTCCGACGTTTTTTCTAACGACGACGAAACGTTTGGTGTTTCTAATTCTAGACTACGGCCTACAAGCCCGGAAGACTCCATCTTCATATACTTCAGAACATAATTATGTTCACTTTTAGTCAGTATTTATACCCCAGTTGACCATAATACCCCATGTTACCATAATAGTTATATCGCCTTCGATCCATAGAGATGACATGCAATTAAAGCAAAATACAGGGTGTCCCATAAATAATGGGTCACACTACTAGGGGGGATAGTTGACACCTAGACGATTCAGAATCACATAGGATTTGGGGGTCCGAGACCAAATCCCAGGGAGTTAAAAATGGAGCGACACCCCAAAAAAATTATTGAAAAATTCAATTTGTAGAAGAACTACTATTGGTAAAAATTTAAATATGGTCTCAAAAATTGTGGATTAATATGATCTTTAAAATTATTTCAAAAGTCTTCACTTTAAAATTTTTTTTATTATGAAAAAAGTTAAAAACCACAAAAAATGTGAAAATTCTGCCAAATCCTCATTTTGTATTTCGAAATTCTTTCCTTTGATTTAATAATCTAAAAGATCATAGTCAAAAACCCTTAAGTCGAAAGTGTCACGTAAAAACCATCAATATTAAATGCTTGAGATCCTGTTAAAGCATGGTTTAAGTCCGTTTTTTGCGTCCGCGAACTGCTGTTTTAGAAACGGCTATAGGAAACCAGTTTGCGCACGCAAAAACCTAACTTTAACAGGATCTCAAGCGTTTAATATTGATGTTTTTACGTGAAACTTTGGACTTAAGGGGTTTCGACTATGATCTTTCAGATTATAAAATCAAAAGAAAGGATTTCGAAATAGAAAATGAGGTTTTGGCAGAATTTTCACATTTTTTTGTGGTTTTTTAACTTTTTTCATAATAAAACAAATTTTAAAGTGAAGACTTTTGAGATAATTTTAAAGATCATATTAATCCACAATTTTTGAGACCATATATAAATTTTTACCAATAGTAGTTCTTCTACAAATTGAATTTTTCAATAATTTTTTTGGGGTGTCGCTCCATTTTTAACTCCCTGGGATTTGGTGTGGGACCCCCAAATCCTATGTGATTCTGACTCATCTAGGTGTCTACTATCCCCCCTAGAAGTGTGAACCATTATTTATGGGACACCCTGTATAGTATATTTTTTGTCCCAAACTATTGCCCTTACATAATCTTGAGCGAGCATATCTTTCATCGCTCCTGACAACTTTTTTCCCTTCATCAAAATGTCTCAGTTCTTGACTCTTACGTCTCAAAATCATATTTAAGGAACACATCTTCCTGTGCGATTCTGAATCGTCTTTTAGTAGTCCCAAAGGAGGGTAGAATGTCTATGCCATATACATGCCTATTTACTCAATCTTGAATACATAAAATCAAACTGGGATCGGAATAGAAATTATCAATTATTTGAATATACGAATACTTTACCCGTTTCCCCAGTCCTGATGATGATCTCGGCGAAGTACTGGCACCTCTCGAGATTGGTAACAGGATAAAGCTTCACCACGTAGTTGGTGTTGGGAGTGAGATCTTCTAGGTGTATGGAAGACACCACCTCATCGGTGTCAACGATGCCCAGAATGCTCTCTTCGGCCTCGGGGTGGAAGGTCAGGTGGTAAGAAGCCAGTTGGCATTGAAGCAAGGACTCAGGAGGGTTCTATACGAGAAACATTTATCTTATATCTTAAATGAATCGTCATTTTGGAAAAGGAGGTAAGTACAAAAACAAAATTTCGATAACATCGGAAAAACTGTATAAATATGGAATTTTTGTGTTGTACGACCACACCAAATTTCATATGAGGATGTAGATACCAATATGATGATATAGTCATATGTAAAGTAATATTTTCAGGGAAGCTTACCTTCCATGTTAACGACACTGAGTTCTGAGAAATTTTATCTGGTAGAAATTCTTGAGGGATTCCTTCTGGTTGGCAAACTGAAAATGTAAACAATATTCAAGTAAGGAAAATATTAAGTAAAGCATATTTTCTTTCAATAAATGCTATGATATCATATAAAAAAAGATTTTATCTCAGTTAGATACAGTAGGATTGGAATGATTACAGTATGACAACAAGTATTTAAAACATTAAGCTAATAAAAAATTAAATAATACCAAAACTTGTTCTGAAAACATAATCTAACCTAATATGAATTCATGGAGAGGCTTGTGACTAAACTTTAAATTTTGGTGTTCCTGGTCATTTCCCGAGGAGCAAAAATCTAGCTTTGATCCTGACAATGGAGGATATATATTTGGGCCCTCCCCGAAAAAAGTTCTATATGCGTCCCTAAATTTGGGTGGCTCATGATTTGAATATGTTTAGGAATTCCCAATTTAGAGAGACAAATACTACGTGAATTTCATGTCAACAGCTAAGTAAGATACTAGTATGATTACCTCCACATTCTGTTTTGGCCACCAGCACAGGGCTGGGGTCGCCGACACCCCCTTCTCTGGGTCGCCTGCACTTGACCGCCACCTCATATTGAACGTTTGGAGACAGCCCCGTGACGTCATACGATGACCCCTCAGAGAGGGGCTCTCTCCACGCGCTGCTCTTGATCCACTCGTACGCTCCGAGTTGACGATAAACCACCTGAAACATAATTATACAGTCATACCTGGATAAGTGGAACGAAATATTGATAGAAAATTGAAAGTGGAAAACCAAAGCTAGATATAATTTAATCGAATAATAATCCTTCAGTTGTGATTTTTAAATTCAAATTTAGCTTATTTGTAGTTTTAGTTGCGCATGGAATTAGCCAGAAACATGTTGCAATGCGATACGATTGAATATGATCACATGTAGTTTTCGAGAATAATATGTTAAACACGGAATTTACGTTTGAAGTATCCTTACAGCCGTTTTCCCTCATTGTTAACTGCAACATTTCCCCCCAAAATGTATGAGAGAGAGTGCGGGTGCATTTAAAATCACTAAGGGTACCAAATGTCTTAAAAAAACACAAACCAAATATTCCACCCTGTCACCAGGAATACCACCTTCGTCATCGCCATGATTCCAAACGCTCCATTTTATTGTCAGGGAATGGTTGGTTTGTCCAATGAGAGTCGGGCTGTCGACCAAACGAGGGGGCCCTAAGAAATAAAACGGAAATATTTGAGTTACAACAGGTTTTTAACAAGATGACACACAAGTCAAATTAAATCAAAATTTTTGGTCTCCTTAGTCTCTGTAGTAGTTTGAAGAAAACCGCATACTTCTTAAAGTTATTTTCTTTTATTTTTAAAAATTATTAAAAATTTTCAGTCAATTTTGCGACTTACTCCCTTCCTTAAAATAAATAAGTTGTAAAAAAACTTGAAGAAAAAAAACAAATAAAACTAAAAATAGTTAGGAGCAATTATTCAGGTAACTCAGTAGATTGTTAAATTTTAATGAATAGAAGACTAATAATGTTCTTAAACAAAATGTTTTATACGTAAAACCATAACTATATAAATGATATAAAAAATAAGAAATCGTATAGAAGATCTCGCAGAAAAAAATCAGGTACTAACCAGCTACAGTGAGGACGATTTTCTTCATGTCAAAACCATGATCGTTTTTGGCGGTGCACAGGAACTGGTACTTTCCGGGTACTTCTGGTCTAAGTTTCACCACAGCTTGATGTTGATTCATCTCCAATTGGCGGATACTTACCCTGAGTCCAGGAAATTCACTAGAAACAAAGTTTAAAAGGATTTATAAACTTTTTGTATAGTAGAGATTCGGAACCCTTTTAAACTTTTTAGTGTATAAATTTCTGATTTAAAATAATTTAAATCAGAAGTATGGATTAAAAGAGGAAACAGTTCAGAAAAATTATAAAATTATTTAGTTACTAAATAATTTAATTAAATTAATCAAGGGGAAAGAGAGAACGTTTTATGTCCGTGCCCCACCAAAAATTCAATTGAATCATCATTTGCATTTTTTAGGATTACTAAGTATTAGCAAATAATTAAAATTGGTCTTTCTTGAGAGTTATTACATGGTGAAAATTGGCTTTGATGGGGGAGAATATCTCAACATTAAATTCATTCTCAAACATTTAAATTCGTTTTACTCAGAGTAAATTTAAATGGCCACGTACCATTCTTACCCCTAGGTTTTCGTGTAGGGTTATTACTAAATATACTACTTTTAAGCATAATTTAATTACCAAATATAAGATTCTACTTTTAAACATAATTTTTGAAGTCAAAATATTTTTTAATCACATTGTACAGGGTGTCCCACGAGAAGTGGGCCAACCCTTTAACTTTTGAACCCCTACAGATATAATCATGAAAGTGGGGTCTAGGTATAGTAAAGTGACCATGCTCTATCGAGATAACTTTCAACGCCCTCTAGCGGAAAATTAAGGAGTTATAAATTTTATTTTAAAAACTATGTGAGGTATGTGAAAAAAGTCAATGACTAAGTTGTAGAGCAGCATCGATTTAGTAGGAAAATACACCTTAAGCAGAAAAATATCTTGAATAAAACCCGTTAAACGCACGCTCAATTAGGTTGAAATTACGTAGATTTTACTTCTTAAAACACTCCTCACAAGGCGAAAATGAGAAATTTTTATTTTTATGACTTAAGTAAATGACTAAAAGTATTATTAGTTCATTAAATTGAAAATTTCTCATGTTTGCCTCTTGAGGAGCGTTTTAAAACGTAAAATCTACGTAAATTCAAGCTAATTGAGCGTGCGTTTTAGGGGTTTTATTCAAGATATTTTTCTGCTTAAGGTGTATTTTCCTACTAAATCAATGCTGCTCTACAACTTGGTCATTGACTTTTTTCACATACCTCACATAGTTTTCAAAATAAAAATTATAACTCCTAAAGTTTCCGCTAGAGGGCGTTGAAACTTATCTCATCGGATGGAGCATGGTCACTTTACTAGACCTAGACCCCACTTTCATGACTATATCTGTAGGGGTTCAAAAGTTAAAGGGGTTGGGCCACTTCTCGTGGGACACCCTGTATAACATTTTGCAACATTCCCCTCGATCTTCGTTCAAATAAACTTTGAATGCGAGTTCTTGCCAAACCAAATGTTATAAACGACCCTATGAGACCCTCCTGATATGAAAAAAGTATGTTTATAAAGAATATTTTATGAAAGTTTGTTTTTCCGCATACTGTGTATTATAAAGGAAAAACGAGTTCTACAGGGAGAAAAAGTCCCCCCGAGAAAAAAACAGTACTAACTTTTTAAAATTACAGTAAATCTGGCGATATTTAAGTATGCTATATGCGTGTTTTAGGATTATAACTTTTTTTTCAGATTTACGAATAAAAGTCTATTCAAAAGGAATAGAGTACAGATACTGGGACTTAAGTTATGTAGGCATATGTATGGGTTCGTAATCTACAGGTGTTCTCATCTAACCCTGCCTCCTTGAGGAACAACGCAGAGGTGTGTGACTTACTTGCAGGAAATGTTGAGTTGAGGCTCCGGAACTGCATCCGCAGTACAGGATACGAATACGGGTTGCCCCATGTTTACTTCCTCATCCGAGGAAGCCACGATCTGGGGCTCACCTGGAAACAAAGACTTGAATGACGTCACAGAATTGGAAAATGTATAAGGTGATTGATGAGCAATTAGAGATTCTATATTTTGAAGGTGCTAAGATTTCAATGATTGGAGATTAGCTAAAAACTATTCACAAAGAAGGGACCCAATCATGAAGGGGTCCAACTAAGAATTTACAAAGAGTTTCAATTAGTTAAAATTAGAATCGGCGTATCAAGACTGTAGTCTTAAACCTTGTCTTGGTAGATGAAACCTTATAAACAACACTCTTAATTTTTTATACACCATTAAAGGCGGTCACGAAATTTCTACTCGCTTACTTGATATTGGTGAGTAAATTTTGTATTTTAAAATGTTGGGTTTCTTACTGATGGCATGGCGTGGGAAAAACTGAAAATTTCCCGAAACCATGGTAACCGAGAGGGAAAAAAGTGAAAATAGTGGGAAAATCGCATGACCTTGGTAGGTCTATTCTAAATACTAGAAGTATAGTCTTTTGGGAAATAAACATACAACAAATGCGAAATCAACAGTTGTTTAGTGTTGATACATACTCTCGTTGCACGTCTTGCCCCTCCACCGTCCGTCGCAGGTGCAGGACCCGTCCACTCTGTTGCAAGGGGCGCCGTTGGAACACTCGCAGATGTGGACGCAGTTGATGCCGTAGGTGTTCGCGGGACACACTGCAAGACACGGGTAACATTTATTGTGAATGAATAATTCATATGCAAAAAGCATCGTATCAAAAAATATGCTCACTCGTCTGGCAGTCTTTTCCCATGAACCCCGGTTCGCAGTCCCCTTCGCACTCCCCTGTGAATCTGTCACAAGGGGAAGTGGAGTTCTCGTGACAGTGACACGTCATGGCACAGTTGGGTCCGAAACGACCAGGGGTACACTCTGTGAGGGGGTTAAAAACACATAGAAAACAGTAAAGTACAATATGAAAAAGAAGTTTGAAACACTTTAAATTTACCCAATTAAGTAAAATTTTGTGTTGGAAAAACATTCAGCCTGCTTGTTGGCTTTTTTTATTCACGGAACTTTAATACAGATTCTGAACCTTGTACACCTGGATAGGTGGAACCTGCGTAATTGGAATTTACTGGATAAGCGAAATGGAAAGTTAGACCTAACTCCTACACTTGTTTAAGTAGAGCATCTGGATAAGTAGAATTCCGGGATAAATGGAATGAAAGTGACGGTCCTGAGTGATTCCACTAGTCCGTGATTCTATTACTGCTTCAAAAATATACACAATTCCTGGGAATTCGAACTTTTTAAAAGTTTATTTTCACAAGAAATTGGCAAGTTGAATTATAAAAATCAATAAAAAGGAAGCCGTCTTTTAATTTTGTGTCTTTAGAAATGAAGAGTATGTTAAATAATTTAACTTTTTTTAAAAAAGCGTGCTAATTATTTTTAGGTAGTGAATTTTTCTATTATTATTTGAGTCAATACAGAGTTTTTAAGTAATATAAAAATATTTTAGTTTCATTGATTCAAGTTTTTTTTCTTTGAGGAATTATAAAAATAGTATACTGCAGTTAAGTATATAATTAAATAGCTTTCAATGAGTAAAAATAACGACATGGGTGTAAGAAAAAGAAAATTATTAACTCTTGGTATAAATTCATTCACCTCGAATTTTCATCTCAAACATAGGGGAGAGTGGGGCTATTTCGCACATGGGACACATTCGGACAGACGGCATTTCCCCTAGTAACTATAAATTTAAAAATCTGAAAAAAATACAAGTAGATGGAAGCATGACTACCACCTCCTGCGTGAATTTTCAAATCATTGAGCCATTTTGTTGTATAGGTACTAGAAATTTGCTAGCGTTAGAAGCAGCAAAGTAAATTTTCTTGTCATTTTGTTGGCTTAAAATATCAATCAAAGATAACTCTCAAGTGGACATTCAGCATTTTATTCAGTAGAGGCACTACTAAAGTAAGTTTCTAGAAAGGTTTTATTTCCCTGCTTTAATTATAAATATCTTGTTGGGACGTGGTAAGCTTGAACTGGTAGATGGGGCACATTCGTACACCAAAAGATGGGGCAGATTCGGACATTGCGAATGTGCCTCATCTTTCCCATTTTTGATTATAAAAGTGATTTATAAGTTAATAAGTGCAGTATATTTAATAACTTGAAGTTTAATTGTTTTTTATTGTAATTGTTTCAAAATTTGGTGGTAATAGAAAATAACATCTTATAGAAAGATTCAGTTTTAAGGAATTTAGACCCAGATTTAAACATTGAAGAAATAAATGTCCCTGATTATAGTTTAACACCAATTGACTTGGACGTAAGTGATTTTATTCTAGTAGAATTTGCTACTAAAAAGAAAATTTTGTTATGTTGGTCAAATAGAAAATTCGGAATTGAATGGTGCTTATTTAAAATTAATGATGAAAACTTTAAAACTTTAAAATTAATAACAAAATTTTTATTTTCCCTGTAAGTAATGATTCAACATTCATACAAAAAATATTATCGTATTAAAAGTTCCCCAACCGTCAGTTTCAGGTGTTAATAAGCGAGCTGTTGGTTCACTTTCCTTTGGAATAAAACCTGACAGTTAAAATATTGGTTGAACTTTTTCTAACTAATTATATTGTGTGAAGTATGTCAATATGCAATATATTCTTCATTACTACAATTGTTTTCCTCATAAAAAACTTAGATGTTCAATATTTTCTGAAGCTGTTTTCTTTTTGTAAAAAAATCTTCAATTTAGAGGGAAAATATGTAAAAGTTCCAAATATTTCGTTTAATTATCCTTACTTCAAAGTGCCATAAACTTTTTAGTTTGTAAAAATAATTATTGTATAATTTTTTGCATGTGTACGAATTTGCCCCACACGTGTGCGAAACTGCCCCACCCATGGGGCACATTTGCACGAAAATTCTCGTTTTTTAGATTGATGATATAGGTTAGAAATTCTAAATGAATGCGACCAATTATCGTTCTAAAATATCGGGAAAGGTCTTAACTTTCATTTGAATCCGAGTTTGTTTCAATATCTCATCTAGATCCAGAGAAATATGCCGAAATGCACTTTTTGTGCGAATGTGCCCTACTCTCCCCTACATGAAAAAATCAAACATTATCCGAAATTGGGTGTAGTAAAAATAACATAACAGAGCATGAGTATTTACCAGCTTGGCAAGTAAATCCTGCCCACCCGGATTGGCACCCCAAATAACAAAATCCGTCCTTGTCGCAGTTACTATGTCCCCCTTCACAATGACATGTCGTCTCGCAGTTTTCTCCATAGCGCCCACTTCGGCACGCTGCAAAGGAAAAACTCAAATGGGTAAAAAATGCACGCAACTTTCAAAATGAGTCAGTGACGATAAGTGTGAGTTCTTACCCCCGCAGGTGGGCCTTTCGAATCCGTCTTCGCAGCCGGATGGACAGTGTCCGGTGATGATGTGACAATGCTCGTTTCCAGCGCAGCGGCATCTTTTCTCGCAGCTGGGACCGTAGGTGCCGGGCATGCAGTACACCAGAGTGGTCGTCTCAGCAGAGCTGTTGGAGTTGGGGTCTAAGGAAACGAGAAAAATATTTTTACAAAGCCAACAGCCAGCACAATCCAGTTTTCTGTCTCCCTGTATATAAATATTAACCCTTTTAGACCTCGTCGACCTAGATTTACCATTGGAATCAACAGTAATCTCGGGCGGCAAATGATTTATTTTGGAAGGGTTAAGAAATATTATATATAAAAAAACACACGTGTCCAAAAATTAGGATAATTTGTAATTTTAAAGAATAAAACAGATGTCAGTTCCTTATCAACGACATTCTTGTCCTACACTGTAAAAAAAAACTGTAGAAAAACAGAAATTTTCAATAACAGTGACTTTATGTTTACAGAGATATTCTGTCATGTAACATTCCCACCGCACTTCTATTTATTTTATGTAAAATAACAGCTTTTACCTAGTTTTTTAGCTTATCTGTACTTAAACAGAAACTTACTGCATCGAAAACCAATACAGCTATTGGCAACGTTATACTGAATCTTCTTTGGTTCAGTGGTAGCGTGCGTGCTTAGCATGCGGTAGGTCGCGGGTTCTATCCCCGGATATCAATTAATTAAAATTAAAAAAACTCTACTAAAATAAGTGCATGCGCACAAGCAGAAAATTACTGAGAGGCAACAGAAAAATCTGTAGCCCACTTGACAGAAAGTTCCTTTTTACAGCATTTACCTGTAGGTTACAGCTTTTTTCTGTTTACAGGATTTTTCAACCTACAGATTTTTTCTGGCAACTTTTGCTGCCAGAAATTTTCTGTTTTTTTGCAGGATTATTTTTTACAGTGTATATTCTACGAGATCAAATTACCCTTACAATAGTTTAAGGGGGTACAAAGGCCCTCCATTGATAATTGGGTACACATCGGGAAAAATCGTATTTGCAGGTATTCGGGGCACTGAAACCCATGGATGGATGATTGGGTTTTTATGGCGCATGGCCCAAGACAGGGTGGATATCAGGAATATCCTTTTCTTTCCGAATAACAAGAAAATTGCTATTTTTACTGTTCCAAATATCTCCGGAATCCACTTCCAATGGGGGCTTTAAATTATTGTTAAAATAACTTGATCTCGGGCAACATATTCCCAATCCTAGAAGATTACACACTGTTAATCCGAGGTATTCAGATTTAAATCAAAATGATTCATTTTTGAATACATCATGTGAGCGAAATGGCTCCGAATCAAAACTACTTAGATTTGAAAATTCGATGTGCTTATATTTGAACTAGAGCATGTTCTTGTTTTCAAGACCCTTATGTGTTCAAAATCGATTATGCGCCTGCTCAAATTTAAGATCTTTATTTGTTTAAATTCAACACTCCATGTACTCATTTTTAAAACCATCCTCTGTTTAGAAACGACTCATCACATGCTCATTTTTAAAACCATCCTCTATTTAGAAACGACTCATCACATGCTCATTTTTAAAACCATCCTCTATTTAGAAACGACTCATCACATGCTCATTTCTAAAACCATCCTCTACTTAGAAACGACTCATCACATGCTCATTTTTGAGACTTCAATCTTCTTAAAATCGACTAAAATGTGTTTATTTCTAAAACTCCCTATTGTTTAGAAAAGACTTTAGGGCTCATTTTTTTAGACCTTTTTTACTCAATACAAAGCTTTTTGAAATATAAACATCTTTTTTAATTAACTGCAAATATTAATGATTTCTTTCTTAGAAGAATATTAAAAGACCTCTCATTAAAGTCGAGAGCATTTTTTTAACAATCTAACAATATTGAGACCCGAGTTCTTATAATATTTGAGAAGCTATAATTTGAAATAAATGTGAAATGAACAGTTTGATCAGTTATTCAGAAAACAGATACTTATAAAATTTATTTAAAACACAATAAAATGACACTTCACTTGAAATTATTTTATTAAAATAAAATAAACAGAAAAATATTACATACATGAGAATTATTCTGGAAATAAGTTTTTAACCACAGAGAAAAAATACAAAGTTTATAAGGAATGTAGGACCAAAAATTTTGTAAATCAGCTGAAAATTCAGCTAATAGATAGGTTTAGGTAGAATGAGAGAATAGCTCCAAAAGAATAAGTTGATATCAAGACATACATAGGTAAAGAAACAATTTCAAAATTTTTTACTTGAAAGGATTAATAAAACACACATTTATGGGCCATAGAATATTAAATCCTAATGTTAAATTATGCAAAAACTTTACTGATACATCAATCATGATTTTTCAAGGGGGTTAAGTCTTGGGCATTTAATATTTAAAATAAACTTATTTTGCAAGATCAAAGGCACACAACCCTCAAATAAATCACATATATCAACAGTTAGTTGTCAGACAATAACCCCAAATTGTTCAAAGGGCATGAACTCGATGAAACTGACAAGGAGACAACATGACCTCGGAAGCTGATACTGGGTCCAAACTTCGTAGGATACGACGCACTAGCCATAAACTCCAAAGAAAATGCCCCCTAAAATTTTATACAACTTGAAGTATTTAAATTTTTTATATTTGTCAACAAAGTAGCACACTGTCATCTGAACGACCTGCAAATTTATATTTTTAACTTCTACCGTAACAGCAACAAATATGGAGCTATTTCACCTGGTGGGACACTCAAAAACTCTTAATTTTATTAAGATTTATTAAGATATTAAGATGTCCCATCCTACCCCATTCTCCCCTACCAAAAACACAAATGCAACTAAAATGCAAGGAATATAACAAATAAAGAGGGTACTTTTCTGTTAGCCAGGCACAAATGTGGCCAATCAGAATAAAAGTCGAAAATGTTTAACTATAAATAAATATTAACTAATAGTAAGCAAAACAAGTTCAACTATAAACAAATATTAACTAATAGTGAGCAAAACAAGTTCAACTATATATTAACTAATAGTAAGCAAAACAAGTTCAACTATAAACAAATATTAACGAATAATTTTGTGATTTTTAATGGCGATTTTTTGCTTGCACCCAGCTAACAGAAAAGAGTCGCAATATAATTAAAGATAACAAACCTAAATCAATCAGGAACTTTAAAGTAAACAAGTTAGATAAAAGAAAACTACAAGCTGTATCCAGCTTAGTAAATTCAATATAAACAATTTTTCTAAACACGAAGCATATATATCAACAGTTAAATTGTACCATAACTTCACTGGGTACAACAAAGTTTGTTTTAAAGTAACTTACCTATATATTTGAATCCAACTTATGACTTTCTCATATGAAGTCTCATATCAGTACAAATATTTGATATCTTTATACACAATCAACTAAATTTTTATTTTTTATTATAAACTGTGCACATGTTCAATTGTTCATCGAATTCACTTGATTCAAACACGTTATATATGTAGTATGCATTTTCATCGTGTATGCTATGAAGACGGCATAGTTGGATTACTGTGGATTTTTCAACCTGTCCCCCAGCAAGTTCCTGCGGTCAACAGCGCAAGCGTTCCTGTGGTGCTCTTCCCCAGGAGAGCGAGAACTTGGGAGCGGAGTGCTGTGGGGGGGGCTCAGTAGAATCCATCACCTGGTCATCGTGTCCCGACACCAAGAGGAAGAAGCGATGCTGTTGGTTCTGAGGTTTCGGCTGAGGACCTGCCGCCTGACTGCCTGTATGGAGTACAAGCCGGTGAATCTGGTGAACCGGTACGACGCAATTCCAGTTGGCGTCAGTGTACTACCGATATCCCAATGGAGGTGGTTTTTGGAGCCGGCAGGCAGATTTGAAGAAACAATGGTTCCGGATTTCAAGCTGCATCTAAAATACAAATTTAGAATACTAATTACTCTAAGAATATTCTCATGATAAATTATTCTCTGTAAACTAAATTTTTAAAAATGCTTTTAAATATTTTCTCAACAGATAATTCTCAGGTTTTTAACATTAATAATACCTGACCAATTCATATTATCAAACATATTTACATTTATTTCCATTTATCCGGCGAAAAATAGAATATCCTCAAAAATTCCTCCGAGAACTTTCTCGTTTTACAACTCTAAGAAGCATGTTCACAAACATATATTCATAGGATGTCAAAGTTATTTCTCAGAAGGGCACCATGAAGGTTGGGGTGTTAGAACATTTGTTCCCATCAAAATTAATTTGCAAATTTTTGGACGAGTTATAAGACACTCAATATTTTAACACATTAGAGACAGTATTATTTTTCTCTTCAAAATTATAACTCCATTCTAAATTACATTCATAGATATTAAAAGAGGAGAAATAAACTTATTTTTAATAATTCACATATATTTTTTAATAAATTTTCCATGTGACCATTGGTCTGGAACCAGGGATATCAAACCAGGGAACCTCGGGAACCAGGGCTGAAGTAGCCTGCCCCTTCCCCGAAATTTGAACTTAATGTACCAATCAAGTTAAAAACCTGTTAATAAGGCCAAATTTCCAAATCTTTTCTGGGGAGGACCCAGGGGCGGTTCCAGACCAAATTTTCGGGGGGGGCCATTTGGAAAAATACGATACTTCTCTATAAAAACATTAATTTGTATGCAAAATGAATATTTTTAATTATATCATTAGAAGAATTATATTTTTGAGGTGAAAAACAGTTAAAATATGAAATCCAATTTATCCCGTACAAGAAAAAACAATTTCAAAAAGCTTTTGAAAATTAATGGAGGAAGGAAATTTGTTATTCGAAAGCATGGACTTAAGATTTATTAATTTTAAAGTCATTTACGACTCAATATTGCATACACTAGTTAATTTGTATAACTGTTAATTACAGGGCCGTAGCTAGACTTTTTTTTTCGGAGGGGGGTTTGGCCAAAAATTTCTTGAACTTTAGTTCGATTTTGGTGTTGACCAAGGTAAGTGACAGCAGTGGATCCAGTATTTGTTTTTTTGGAGGGGGAAAAGAATTTTCACTATTAAAATCGTCTTCTAATATGCTAAAGGGGGTTTGGGGGTTCTCCCCCATAAAATTTTTGGAAATATGTCTAAAAAGCAGATTTTCAAATCGTTTTGGTACACCTAATCTGGATTTCGGACATACATTTTCAAGAATTTATTTCCAATTCGGTTGGATGTTTGCATTTCGACTAACTTTTTACAAAAACGTTGTAAATGATAGAGTTCCATGTTCCAAAATCGGGTCTGACCGACTTTGGAACATGACCCTAAAAGCAGGATTTTAACTCGTTTTGGAGTCCCTCTTCCCTTTTTTCCCTCACCGAGTTCCCACTCTTTCTCTTGTAAGTCCCAAAATTTTCAAGGAACGACTGTAATCTGTAATAATAGTTGGGGGTTCTCCCCAAAAAAATTTTTGAATTTTGAGCCTTAAAAGTAGGGGTTTTATGCATTTTAAGACTAATTTTTAAGTAAAAACAGTAAAAAATTTACATTGAAATTTCGGGGGGGGGCCTTTGATAACGCCCCGATTAATTACTAAATCAAATTACCATTACTGAAGATTGTGTTTTAAATAAATTTTATAAGTATCTGTTTTATGAATAACTGATTAAACTGTTCATTTCACATTTATTTCAAATAATAGCTTCTCAAATATTATAAGAACTCAGGTCTCAATATTGTTAGATTGTTAAAAAAATGCTCTCGACTTTAATGAGAGGTCTTTTAATATTCTTCTAAGAAAGAAAGCATTAATATTTGCAGAATTAAAAAAGATGTTTATATTTCAAAAAGCTTTGTATTGAGTAAAAAAGGTCTAAAAAATGAGCCCTAAAGTCTTTTCTAAACAATAGGGAGTTTTAGAAATAAACACATTTTAGTCGATTTTAAGAAGATTGAAGTCTCAAAAATGAGCATGTGATGAGTCGTTTCTAAATAGAGGATGGTTTTAAAAATGAGCATGTGATGAGTCGTTTCTAAATAGAGGATGGTTTTAAAAATGAGCATGTGATGAGTCGTTTCTAAATAGAGGATGGTTTTAAAAATGAGCATGTGATGAGTCGTTTCTAAACAGAGGATGGTTTTAAAAATGAGTACCTGGAGTGTTGAATTTAAACAAATAAAGATCTTAAATTTGAGCAGGCGCATAATCGATTTTGAACACATAAGGGTCTTGAAAACAAGAACATGCTCTAGTTCAAATATAAGCACATCGAATTTTCAAATCTAAGTAGTTTTGATTCGGAGCCATTTCGCTCACATGATGTATTCAAAAATGAATAATTTTGATTTAAATCTGAATACCTCGGATTAACAGTGTAAAGATGTTTTTAAGATCAAAATTATACAATACTTTCAAATAAAACCATTCTTATACACAATTTGAATTGAAAATAAACGTTACTTACTTTCAAAATTCGACTTATTATATTCCATCCAGCTATCAGTGTTCCAGCGAAAGCGAAAAATTGTTCGTTCGAAAAAATGGCGACGCCGAGGAACGAGGAACCAAAACTTTGTGTTCATCTGCAGTAGAGCTTGCTTTGATTTCGCCGCGATAGTAAATAGTTCGTTCGTTTCGATGTAAATACAAATTCCTTTTCTTTTCTTATCGTAAAATAACTTATGTTTATTATGATAAAGAGGTTTTTTTTACAAATGTTCAATTCATTGCACTCAAAATGATAAAATATTCGCCCTTTCTGTAATTGTGGGATTTTAAGCGTGTTAACGTACTCAAAACTGAGAACACCGCTTACTCATTTTTAATTCAAATATACTTGAAAAATCTAAGTACATAAAAGTACTCATTTTTAAGCACATGCATTTTAACAGTGCATGGCATGAATGTCATTAATATCGAGCTGAGATTTGTGTCATTAGTCTTAAAATTACAACTACCTTAATTTTTGAACCAGAGTGATAAATTTAAATTCATGACGAGATGTTACCTTCTATTTGGCAGGACTGTCCTCTCCATCCCCGGGCACAACCTCCCTCGCACGCTCCCGTGATGCGGTTACAGCTGCTGATCCCAAACGCGCAGTGGCAGGGCTGTTTGCAGTCGGCCCCGTACCAACCTGGCTCACAGTCTGAAAACACATTTACTCTACAATACTTACTCTTTAACTGCAAACAAGGCTCCTACAATGTTTAATGAACGAGTCAAACTTAATGCTATAAACTAATGATTCTGTCAAACATTCCCCATAATTAGATAGCATAATTATTCCATCACTTTCCAGCAGAACTATTTTTCAGAAAAAAATAATTATTTTCGCAAAAATATTCAATTATTTACATGACGACAAGATCCTAGACTCAAGCTTTCAAATACACTAGCAAAACCAGTTATCGAAAAACCAGTTATTTTGTGTCAGAAAAATTTTGACATTTTAGATTTCAGTATCAAAACTAGATTCAATACTTATTCTCCACCAAATGGTCAAAATTTACGATTGAACTGGAATAGAAAATTCTATGCAAATGACTGTTAAAAGTGATAGACAACACATGAACACAAATGTTTTTACGACATCAATGTAAGTTCTAAATTTACTTATTTTTATAGCTACTTAAATGCAGCAATATCTTTCCATAAAATCTTATTTTAAAAATAATGTTTCGGACTTCCTGAACAATAGAGAATTGTAGCATCTCCTAAAATTTTTTATATTCAATTTTAAATTATTAAAAGTTCTCGCCTGATTCCAAAAATATGCTTGTCTTTTCAAACATTTTTTTTTCAGTTATTTACGAGATATTTTATTACAGAAAGATCCTAACAGTGTGCCGTCACATGTGCCTCTTGGAAATGTGGGAAACACCGTTTTCATCGAAACACTAGGCTATAAAAACTAGATCTCAGTATTTCAAAGCGGAATGATAGTAAACAAGGCACATTTGACGTCACAAGCTGTTTCAGCTTAGACAGGAAAGAAGCTATTTTCAATTGAAAATTACTTAAAATTTAGGGTTTTGAAAGGTGAATTAAAATGTTTATGGAGGTTTTAAGCCATTCTGAATACATTAAGAGTAAAAAATTTTTTGACTGCATTTATCCATTGAATCGAGTCATACAATTGTGGTTTACGTATAAAAACATACCTTGCTCTATTAGGGCACCTAACAACCGACAATCGTTTTTGGTTTACCATCCATATAGCAACACAATCTCTTTTTTAATGAAGTACTGTAAATAATATTTATTTATTGCTTACGTTCCATGCATTTGGATCCCTTGAAGCCAGGGGCGCAGGAGCACCCGTAGGGGTCCGGCTTGCAGAAGAGGTGCAGAGCGCAGAGTTCGTCCGTGTTGCTGTTGTTTTGGGGCGGGGAACAGAACTTGCTGCAGTCGGCGCCGAAGTGGTTGCCTCCGCACGCTGAAGGAAAAGAAGTAACCATGGAAGAAAACCCTTTGATACCATATAGTTTAAAAGAGATTCAAAGTAAATTAGTTTAAACGAGAAACTGTAACTGTGTGTGTTGTAAGATCGTAGCTGATGGGTAAGAAAAAAAATTTGAAGATTCCATTTATATACCTATCTAATCTTAGAAAACTTACCTATCTCACAGTTTGTTCCCGTAAATCCCGCTGGACAGACGCATACTCCCCATTTATCATGGCACACTCCTCCGTTGTAACAAGGAGGGCAGTCTTGGTCGCAAACATCCCCATACAAATCCGGTGGGCAGCCTATAGAGATAATGAAAGGAGAATTTCACCATTTATTGCTGGTTAAGTGGACAATAGGTGTAAACTCACAACTCTCAAGCGTCACCTCCAACCGTGAACCGGTTTCGTCCTTGTTAGGACTCATCAGCACGGTATAGGATGGTAACGCAAGAGAGCGGAGGGCAAGTACTAGTCTAGCCGACTATAACTATATATACCGTGCTGATGAGTCCTAACAAGGACGAAACCGGTTCACGGTTGGAGGTGACGCTTGAGAGTTGTGAGTTTACACCTATAGAGATAATGTTCAAATTGAAATTAAAATAATTTCTCTCCAACGGTCGTGTTCATTACTAACCTGACCTAAGGTTAACCTGGAACAAAACTTTTTCTCGAAGCCTATGATTGGCTTAAAACTTATTTTCCGTCTTCAACTAACGATTGGAGGTTTTGATTCCAGTTTAAGATTAGGTTATGTTTAGTGGTGAATGCGGCCATAAAAAGATGAGATTGAAACATAACTTGATAAATAATAAGCATGCATCAATGGAGAAAAAATTTTAACTGGGAGTAATAGCATTTGCACTCAGTTAAGAATTTCAAAACAATAAATAGACTATTTCCGTTAGCTAAATTCTCAAAAGTTGCAAAAGCATCTTAGCAAGCAGACAAGTTCAGCCACCAGAGAAATCATGTGTAAATGAAAGCTCTGGCAACTTTTGCTACTATTTTATGATTATTTTTCAGAGTATTTCGCTTTTATTGAAACGTTTACGAATTTTCCACTCACTTCGGACAAGAACTCTCATGAGCGCGTGCACGCTCTCGGACCGCCGTCCCTCGTAGAAGCACTCGTACACCCCCGAGTCGCTCACTTTGACGTCCGGGATCTTGACCGAGAGGAGTCCGGCCCAGTCCGGCACCGGCTTACCGTCATGCAGCCACTTGATGGGCAATCCCAAGCTCTGGGTGGCGTTCACTTCCAGTTCCACTGTGTCACCGACGCTCACGGAAGTGTACGGAGTGACCGCGTCCAGTTCCACTGCATAAAGGAAAAATCCGTCAATAAATGTGATTGTTTTCGTATTACTATTATCACTCGAATTTATTTCGACACGTTGATTTCAATTGGAGAGCTACCCCTTTTATACTAAACACACAAAATATTCCCGCATACCACCAAGTATTATTATACGGGGCTTACAGAAGTAATTAAAAATATAAACAATTCTACAAAGTTTCAACAAAGGATTGAAAATCGGCGGCATTATTAAATGTTATGTAGATTTATACTTTTATCCGATAAATTTAGTAAAAAATCAAATGCTTTTACAAGTCACAAAAACAATGAAGAGCAGGAGGTCACTAAATGTCTAGTTTTTTCAGTGAAAGTTTCAGAGTATTCCTCACGAATTTCGAACAGTAAAATATAACATGCTTTACATCCTCCTCGTCACCTCCGACACTAGCAGTCACAAAAGAAGTTTTAAGACATAAATTAAATCTATTGAGGTTCTCTTTTTAAAGTTACCATGTCCCGTTAGAATTTATGGGATTTTAAAATTAATGATAAAGTCATGAAGCCATGCTCTGAAGCTTTTTCACATTAACAAATTAAAGCTTTAAGCAGATTGTTTTTATCGAAAGTTTCCTCTTTATTACTACCAGCTAATTTTTTAAATAGCAAAAGAAAAATTTCTTTTGAGATTATTGCAGAGGAGACTTACCCAAGTTCGCGGGTGGTAGCTTGAGAGCGACAATACGCGTCCCGATGTTGTTCTTGATGATCTTGCACTGATACACCCCGAAACGGTTGAGTTTGTCTTCTCCAGGCATGAACAGAATGCGAGCAAACACTGGCTTGCCTTGCATGAACTGCTGCGTCGACTTGGGCAGCTTTGGACCCTGGTATGATACAGAAAAGCTAATTCATTGCCTGAGTCGCACTGGTGTCAGAAGCCTTTAGAAACGCCCAAAAATTACGTGAGATCAAAAAGGGGGGGTAGGGTTCTAGAGAAGTCTCGGTCCATTAAAACAGTTGTCCCCAACCTTTTTACCACCACGGACCGGTCAACGTTTGATAATTTTACCGCGGCCCGCTGGGGGGGGCGTTGATTGTTTACATTCTAGATTATTTTGATTTATTAATTTGAATTTAATTGTATTTGAACAAGCTTTCAAAATAAAGTACAGTTACACCAAAAAATAAATGTTAACTGATTTATAATTCATTTAATTTATTAATTTGGAGTATAAACATAAGAATTTAAATTCATTTTCAATTAAATGGTCGGCCGGCGGCCCGGTACCATTTGATCCACGGACCGGCACCGGTCCGCGGACCGGGGGTTGGAGACCACTGCATTAAAATATCAAGTCAACTTTTAGTTTAGAAAACATTCGCTTTTCTTCTTTTATATTTTCTTGCACAAGTTTAGGAAAAATGTGCCGATTAGTCAAAACAGTGAATTATTAGCCAGGCAGCAGTCATAATTAGTAGTTTTAAGACCATGTTTTTGATTTCAAAGTGTGTTTGTATGAAACCTTTTGCAATGTGTATGCTAAGCATAATGCCAATAAGACGAAAATTGAACATATCAAAGATTTAGTTTAAAAGTGATAGAGAATATTTCACGTGAGAATTTGAAGGGAAGGGGGGTCAAGCAAAATCTCACCAAAAGGTGCCCTAAATTTTGAAAAAAAAACACCTCGCGTAATTTATAGATGCTCCCTATGTTTTAAATGGCAGACAAATTTGAGTGTAATTACATAAAAAGTAAAATGACTTTCAAATATTTTAAAATATATTTTTAATTATATTTGAATTGTGCATATCGCTTCCACTCCACAGGGTCTAACTTTAACCCATTCAGCTGACTGTGGCTTTCAGTAACATTTTCTTTAACAGATGGAGTTAAAAGATCTAACGACCAAGTATCCCCCTCACGTACCCCCTCACCCTTTGTTTAATTACCTATACCTCACGGAATTGTGTATCAAATCTCAGTTTTCCAACATTTTATTTTTCCAAATAGTATCTAAAAAATTCTGGCATTCAGGAATTCTTAATTCCTCAAGGAATTAAATTCAATTGAAATTTAAAGTATAATTAAATTTTGATTTAAAGGAGGAGTTTTGATTAACATTTTAAGTTCAGAAAAAACTTTAGCTACCCACTAATTTTTCTAGATTAGCTTCTATGTATTGGGTTGTCCCATAAGTTCTGTTACTTTTTACGAAATTTCGTGTTTGAAATTTTTTTATGAAAAACTGGTAATAGGTGGAGATTTCAAACAAAGAGGATTTTGATCTATGTATATTTATGAACAAAACGTGTGACTTTGGTAGTTCTCGTGATATTATTTCTTTTCAAAATGGCGATTTGAAAAAAAGACAAAAAACGACGATTTTCACGTAATTTTTGTCTTTTGTTTAAAAAACTAGGAAGAACGCATAATTCATGGCTAAAAAAAGTTTTACTGTATATTTGAAATGTTTCGATTAAGGTGTCATAATTTCAAGATGATTCAATAAGTTTAAGGTAGGAAATTTTGGCTTTAAAACCTCATATATTGCTAATTTCACGTGTTTTTTAAAGCACGCCCATTGCTTTTCTAAGCAGCTGGTATGAAGCAAATAAAAGGCAGATGTTTTTTGAACCATAATGCTTTTTTACACAGTTTAAACATTGAAAGCATCTTTTCATATTATAGGTGAATAGATATATTTCTGAATTCAAATGAGTTGTTTTTATTGTAGCGTTTTCGTATGAAGCAAATAATTGCTTTGTTTGCATAGCGTATAAGTTCACCGAGTGTAATTCGGATAAGCTAAAATGTTGCGCGCTTGAATTGTGCGCACTACTTTCTTAACTTAATTACAGAGATAATTTAATATACTGCATATTTTGAATACTGGGGTCTATCTGTAAGCTTTTTTATTGTTTTTGATGATTTTTTGTGAGAATTTATTTGAAATGACTAACATTACTGAGGAAAGTTTTTTGCAATTGATGTTATGTTTGAGACCAAAATTTCCTAAGTTAAACTTATCGAATTATCTTGAAACTATGACATCTTAATCTAAACATTTCAAACATTCAGTAAAAATGTTTTTAGCCATGAATTATGCGTTCTTCCTAGTTTTTTAAACAAAAGAAAAAAAATATGAGAAAATCGTCGTTTGCGGCCTTTTTTTCAAACCGCCATTTTGAAAAGAAATAATATCACGAGAACTACCAAAATCGCACATTATGTTCATAAATATACATAGATCAAAATCCCCTTTGTTTGAAATCTCCACCTGTTACCAGTTTTTCATAAAAAATTTTCAAACACGAAACTTCGTAAAAAGTAACAGAACTTATGGGACAACCCAATACTTAACATCAAATTTCAAAGTAGAATTAGTTAATAACAATATCCTTTAAATCTGCTCCATCATTTTATGCTTGCAATATAAACAGCAAATAATCATTAAATTATGTTGATTGGAGTTCCTTAAGGATATTGATCTTTAGGAGTATTGATCCTATTTAAATATACAGGTCAATGCCAGATAACAATTTAAAATTAAATCTCGGTTGTCCGTGAACACGCAAAAGCAAGCTATACTGATAAGTTTATTAACATAGCATTATTGAAGAACTTAAAATAATAAAAAGAAATGATGAAAGTAATGATGTGTGTAAATGTAATTTCAGTAAAATTGCGAAACATAAAATTCATTTAAATAAAGGAGGAAATTTAAATAGATGTAGTAGGTAATTATAGAGATATACTTAGAGTGAAACACAGTGGATTATCTGTAAAATTTATTCTTTTGAGTGTTTCTCTTTTTTTAAAAAGTTAATATGTTTTTTTATTTAATTTGTTTGAATATTAATGTCTATGACAACTAACCGGGAGGCTAAGGGATAAGTATTCCGTCGCATTAAAATCCTTTTTATTATTATGCTAAATTTATAATAATAGTTCTAAACACTCTTAATATTGTTTTGCTCCATTCTTTATTCAAATATCCTTTAAAAAAGACAAGACATTTTAAATATCTACTGCTTTTAAATTTTGTTTTTCCTATTTAAAATCCTTTGATTATTATTATACATGCTTTGAAAATAGCCATAAGTTTCGTTACCTCATTTTAACATTTATCCGGTTAGAGAAACCAAAAAGAAACAATACCAAACACTTGATCCAATAAAAATTATTAATATTTTTATAACAAACCAGTTTTCGCTTTTTAATTAATTAAATTCGAGTTGAAATAAAGGGTTTGAAAATTAAAAGCAACCAGGAATAGATCAGTTTTATCCACTTAAAAACATAAGTATAAGTAACATAGTACTTACATAATTTTTTTGAAAGACACATAAATATTGTAATCAAAATAAAATTATTTTAAATTAAATTTTCAAAACGTGTTTAAATTATAATTTAACTTACACATTTATAAGTTCTTTAAAAAAAGTTCCAAACAGCATAGTAGCATGCTCAGAAAATTCTTACAGAAACAGTCTGACTTTTCAATACAGAAAAAAGGGGGTCAAAGTCATTCTTTTTACATCTCTTTATTTTCAAACTGGCGGTTAACTAAAACAACGTGCAAGAGGTTCTAGCTGTGCCACAGAGAAAAGTGAAACCTATCGGTCAGTTTTAAAAAAAACATCTTCTAATAGGACAGATGTCCGAAAAATTTTTGATACCACAACGTTTTTTTGATATCTTTATTTATTTAAAAGTCAGAGCGACTATCATCTCTTACAACATAATTATTACCTAGCCAAATAGTGCTACCAATGTGAAAAATTTCCATTTTAGCTAAGAAACAATTTCCTTAAAACAGAAGGGTTTTAAGGAAATGTTTTCGAAATAAGAAAGGTTATTAACTTTAGCGGAATACCTAATGTCTAGGGGAAAATATTTTTCGAGAAAGATATATAGAAATTTCGAGAATAGTTTTCGACAGAGCAAAGTTCGTCGTATCGAGAGTATATTGTACTAATCAAACATTAGAGTAAAATTTAATTATGGCAAGGAATTGATGAAAAGAACAATGAAATTTTTAAAAGGTTTGTTTTTTAAACGTGTTTAAAAAAACATGTGTTTTTACAAAATATTTATGTAACAATAATCCTAATCATGATCCTCATTTTGATTAAAAGCAGAATAATGGAATGCTTATAATCAAGATATAATTATCATCATTCACAACTGTTTATTCTAAAGTTTTTCTTCTATAAAATAAAATCGTGAATGTATAACAGGGTAGAGCGAAAAACTTTTTTTTGGAAATTAAAAACGCCTGAGGGGGGAATAGGTGCCATTTACGATAAAACTTAAAAATTTAAAACTTGAGTTCAATCAATTAATATCTTCAGGTTCAACATTCACGTTTAAGTTTCGAATATTCATCAAATGTTACGTAAAACTGGTTATAAATGATTCCCACACAATTTTAGCTCTTTTTTCAAACCATAGCTGGTTGAGTTTATATTCTTAGGATGTCAAACAACATTTTAAGACCTTCTATGGACCTGAAATGGGGGAATTTTCAATTTTTCAAGCCCGAAATAAGGGCGCATGCCATTAAAATAGTCTAGCGACCGAAAAACAAATTTTTCAATATCGGTACCAAATAGAGCTCAAAAGTTGCGTTTTACCCTCCTTATTCATGGACAAATAATAAAAAAGTTCGTAAAAATAATTTAGGCGTGTTTTGGCCCTAGAATTTGAAAAAATGGATATTTTGCATAGCGTATAATGGGAAAAGTCTTAATTAATCAAATTAATGTTTTAAATGTAACAGAAACTTATAGTTGCATTAATTCGGTGTTTTAATCGTCAAAAAAGTATTTACAAGGGTATTGCATTGTGATTTGAGCTAAGTTGATAAGGCATACAGCTTAGAATCGCCAAATGAGAGAAAAATTCATTTTTATACTTATATTTATATTTATTTTTACAGATAAGAGCATTAAAATTACTTATAATATATCCTAAATTTTCCCTAATTTTTATAACTCAAATCATAACCTTTATTTGATATTTCGTCCCTTTAAATTTGAAGACTTGTTATAAAAAGTGGTAGTTCAGGTTAAAGTTTGGAATAAAATGCCTATAGTGCAATATAACGCTTTTTTCGTCTGGTTTCTGTAAAAATATCAACCTTAATGTTTTAAAAGCATTTTATCTACACAAGAATCTGTATTGCAGACTACATAAAATATTTTAACTTAAAGTTTATAAATTTTGGGATTTTTAAGTTTTTTCATCCATATTTGCAATTTTAGGCTGTTAACTTGATTTTAAAAAATTTAATAATGAACTCAAAAGTATTATTGACTAATTAAGACACCAAACTAAGGTAACTATAAGCTTTTACAACATTTAAGACTTGAATTTTATTTATTAAGACTTTTCCCATTATACTATATGCAAAAGATCAATTTTTTTCAAATTCCAGGGCCAAAACACACCTAAATTATTTTTCACGAATTTTTTTTCCATGAATAAGGAGGGTAAAACACAACTTTTGAGCTCTATTTGGTACCGATATTGAAAAATTTGTTTTTCGGTCGCTAGACTATTTTAATGGCATGCGCCCTTATTTCGGGCTTGAAAAATTGGAAATTCCCCCCATTTCAGGTCCATAGAAGGTCTTAAAATGTTGTTTGACATCCTAAGAATATAAACTCAACCAGCTATGGTTTGAAAAAGGAGCTAAAATTGTGTGGGAATCATTTATAACCAGTTTGAATATGAATGAAGATATTAATTGATCGAACACAAGTTTTGAATTTTTAAGTTTTATCGTAAATGGCACCTATTCCCACCTCAGACGTTTTCAATTTCCCAAGTTGGTCATTTTTTGTTAATTTCACTCCACCCTAATGTATAATGCGACTCATAAAAACTACGTTGAAATTACTCACCTGCCCAGTATCCATCATTCTAGTAAACTTTATTTTCTTATGGTTCTCATCGCTTAAACATTGAATGAGCGATCTCATGTCGGGCTGCAAACGACCCCATACATTTTGTAGTGTAAAGTTGGCATCAAATTGACCTGATAAAGGAAAAATGGATATCGTTTGCTTTGATCCTGCAACACAGCTTTATAAATCTACTTTCTCTTTAAGTCTTTTCCAAAGTTACTTACTATAATAGCATAATTTAGGATACCTATTAGGATTTTTATATGTGATTTATAAATTATGTACTTTTTAATATGGTCGATGCGTTCTATAGATATCATTGTACAAAAACATTATATCTGTGGGGTAAAAGGAAAACATTTTGATAACACATTTTATAAGTAAATCAACATAAAATAATGTTAAATAACATTTTGAATAACCACAGAAACATTTGTTTAAAATTATGTAATAAACTGACTGGCGATTTCGTTAATTTTTCTTTACAAATTTTAGAGCTGAGACAGCCACCTGATAAAAGGTCGGAAAAAGGTAATTCACACACCTTATCCACATAAAAACTGTAATTGATTGAGTCAAGTTTTGCAGCTTATTTTTAACACTTTCGTTGCGATTTTGAGATTACTGCTGGCTGAAGCATACTTGATTGGGTGTAATAATATGAAGACTGAAAAGTTATGTGGTCTTGGGATGACGCTGGTTTAATACCAAACTACCTATTTCTTCAATAAACACCAACTTTATGAATTTCATTAAAAAAATCAGCCTTGTGTGTGTGTGAACTGCATATATTTTAAGTACTTTAAACTTTCTTTATCAAAGGGACTTGAGCGGAAGAGGGAAAAAAAGGAGTTAGGTATCAATAACCTTAAACTCAATTACAAAATCGTTTTTTCATTGCTTAAGACCCAGGAAAAATTCGAAAGAAAAAAAGACGATGTTCCATTATCTTGAAGGTAGAACCACAAGGTCTTATCCACTCACCAAGCACTCCACCAATGTAAACAATCCAAATGCACGCGATAATCCATCGGGTCAACCCCCTGAGAGCCATCTAGACAACCTATCCAACTATTTTTCCACTTTCAAATAAATATCCATCCATGGTCCAACACAGGCTGAGCCGAAGAAGACGAGGAGAGCACCGATTGCCAAACAGGAAACGCTGCTTTTCCGGCCTTTCTCGGAAGTTGGTGGCTGATTTTGCTGGGTCACAAGCAGCCAACGGTTTGGGAGAGGGCGATAATCGAAATATGTAATGAAACAAACAATAAATTAATAAACAAGTGAGACGTATGTCTTGTTTCTTGAAGATGCGTCAGAAGGAAGTGAAGAAACATGCCCAGCCCTTGAAGAAGGAGGGATATCCACAGATCTGATTGATTCTGGAAGGAAAGAGTTGTGTATAGCTCAGTCATGGTTTCTTGAGAGATAAGGTAGATTTTGCAGATTTGGTACTCTGCCATCTTACGAGAATCTCTCCTAACCAGCCTCATTTTAAATGAAACTTCACGTTATCAGTAACCAATATAATAGTTGTGGGAGTTCAAGCATCCAACATAAAAACAAGACTAAGTTTTCACATTATTTTTAATTGAGTATGTACTGGGATCCTCTCCTAGACAAATTTTGGAATAAAAAATTATGGTTTTAACTCATTTTGGTACCTTTTGTCTGAATTCTGGGAGGGAATTTCGAATCTTTTATTTAACTGAGTACACTACTTATCCGTAATTATTTTCGTAGATTGAAAGGGGTGCCTGGATGAGAGGGCCTCCTGGACCGTAGTTAGGAGACTCCTGTTCTAAGGGCAAAGAAAAATAATTTTTGGACCCCAAAAAATATTAAAAAAACTTTTATTGGTTTGTTATTCATGCTATAATTTTTTGCGAAACGTTGCAACTAGTTTAAAAATGCGATTACTTAAAAATAGAGGCAATTTTCGGATTGAGCATACCAAAAAATCAAATATTGATTTTCAGGTAAGGTTTGAGTTTAAAAAAATCATCATTCTATATTTGCTATTATTTTTCTTAAAACTTTGCCTAATACCCGGTTCACACATACAAAATTAAACTACTTTAAGTGCCAATCTAAAGTCGAGCATGTAATTTATGCTCGACTTATAAGCTAGATTGGCACTTAAACTAGTTTAACTTTTTATGTGTGAACCGGGTATTATTATAAATTTTTTTCAGTAGAATTAATTCGGGCGTTAACGGGTTAAAAGAAAACAAAATAAAGAATTGTACAAAAAAGGTATAAAAACGTAAAAGACATAAAAGGGTTAAAGTATTAGTAAGATTCAAATTGTGTTACCTTGTTGTCTCGTAATTTTTTATCATAAAATATATCTCCTGTAATATTTAAACTTATTTTCCAGAATCCCGAGCTGATGACTCTATTCACTTGTGTATAAATCAATGTATTTTGCCATAAATAGATGTTGCAACTAAATAAAAAGTTTTTTTAATTTTTTACAGAAACATTAAACACTTTTATTTATGGTATCTCATGCAAATTATATGAAGTATAATCCAAACTTGAATGTCTTTGTAATTATTAAAAACTGTTTGATAAACTTACAGAAGTGTAATGACTGGAAGAAGAAATATATTGACAGAATCAATATTTTAAACTATGAAAATTTTAATAATTCTTCTCTATCATTCATTTTTCACAAAATTAAAGCTAAATTTCATACTTAAAAACTCTGTAATAAATATTTTGAAAACTATAAATACAGTCGAGTCCGCTTAATGTGATCGCAATTGCCCGATATTAAACTGATAACATTATCTGATTTATAACAATAAGCGATTTCATATCAACAAGCAGCAAACAGTGTAACTAGATTATTTGCTTTAAAATCAAAATTATGTAATCGTAATTAATGTATTTAAACGGATTTTTACTATGTACTTATAATATAAGAGTAGTTCAATTAAAAACAAAATAATTGCTTACTCTCAGTGGCGGATCCAGGATTTGGTTTTGGGGGGGGGCTAAGAATTTTCATAATCCAATTGAATCTTCTTGTTAGCGGTAATACGGAAAAGGTAGTGAATTATCCTACTCAAACCACTAAAAGGAGGGTTTGGGGGTCCTCCCCCAGAAAATTTTTGGAAATTTAAGTCAAAAACCCCACTTTTTCAACTCGTTTGGGTACCCCTCATCCGAATTTCAGATATAGATTTTTTGCGTTTTGACAAACTTAGTAAAATATCAGACGTTTTGGGGGGGGCTTCAGCCCGAAAGCCCCCCCCGTAGATCCGCCACTGCTTACTCTGTACTTTAATTTAAGTAGAAAGGTCTATCATTTTGCACTGCATTATATTCTTTCACTCCAATACACCACTTAAGTTAATCTGAATTCCAGTAAATTAAAATATGTTATCACAAAAACATCTGCAAGGCACCGATGGTTCGTAAACAAATCTCAAGCATGAATTTGTATCCTCCCTTTAACCGATTTCTTTCAATGAGTGGAGCATCGAAAATGTTCTTTTTCTTGCAATCAAAGCAAATAACTGTAACGGTGCAACTGTGAATCATATACTAAGTTTCAGAAAAAAGAAGCCACAGGAGCTCTAGGGTTTGGTTGGGCAGAGGAGTTTATTTGTAAAAATTTCAAAACTCATTTTAAATCAAAACTCGCAAGTAGACGTTTTTTAGAGGTTATGAACAAATTTTTATAACTTTAAGCGGCGTGTGCTGTGCTTTTCACATTAAACGATGAATTTTACATATAATTCAATAGGAATAATCGGGAATTGTTGATTTTGATAACATTATCCCATTGATAACATTAACTGTCATCACATTAAGCAGACTCGACTGTAGTAGCAGAAAAATGCATTGTGTGTTCATTAAAAGTTTTTTGTAACTTTTTGGATTTCACCCTTTCAATCCAATCCTCTACACCCATGGTTCCCTTTAAAACTTTTAAGAAAATTTAGCATAGACAGGACTGAAAAGTCTTTTAGCACATGTGTTTCTTTTGAATAATTATTATTTCAAAGTTTGTTTTAATAACATTTATTAAAATTTAATTTAAATGAGTCATTTAAAAGATGGATTGACAAAATTGCTACGAAGTAGAACAGTTACAATTATGAGCATAAAATTTGCCAACAATTCTAGTAGTTTTCATTTTGAGAGAGATTTAACCCAAGTAGAAAAAAGGGCACAATTGTGTTGCCCTGTTGATTTTTAATGCAACACTCAACAAGCAAGTGTTTTGATTGCTGAATAAAAGAAATATTTCCGAAAATTGCTAACTTAGTAAAATATATAAATGAAAACAATTAATATTTATCATAAGTTCAACATTTCTCCAAATTAACAGCTTGACAAATTTTAGTGAGACATCAAGCAGAAAACACAGAAAAGAACTACTGTCAAAAAATAGATTAAATGAGACTGTTTTACAGAAAAACTGTTAAAAAATACTTTTTAATTGAGAATAATACACAAAATGAAATGTGACATGAGGCAAAGTAGCAGAGTACAATAGTTGGTACAGCAGTAAAAAACTAACAATCAATCTTTCTTAATGATACATTAATATAATGTAGGAGGGGCTTCATTTCCAAAGGGTAGCACCCAAGAAATAGGTTTTGACCACAAGTCAGATGATTCCCCCTGTAGAAAAAAATTAATAACATTCAAAATTGGGATAGCAAAATAAATTATTCCTATTCACAAAAAAAGCATTATTTCTTAGAAAATATATGAAAAGTACAAAAAAGAAATCTTAAAGTATTAATTCCTGAAATTCTGCATGAAAAAACCTTGAGAACTTGGAAAATTACAGAATATTACTATAAAATGTCATAAGATAAATATCTTATTTAGCCAAGTGATGATGATCTGTTATTAGTAATATATATTACTAACAGATCACATCATCACTTGGCTAAATAGTGCTGCTTATGTTAAAAATTTCGTTACAACAAGGGTTTTATCAAAAAGTCTTCGACATAAGAATGGTAATTAATGTTAGAGGAATACCTAATTTCTGGGTGGAAAATATTTTTTTCCAGAAATAGAGGTTTTTGACATTATGAAGTTCATGACATTGAGTGTTTACTGTATTTGTATTAAAACTAAAACAGGAAAGGGTTGAGGTGAAAAAAACAGTTCTCAGCATGTGACTAAGGTTAAAAATTATATGGAATGGAATTGTGAGACGTGTGATATCAGTTAAGCGTAAACAGAAAAAATAAAAATGTCTTGAATTTCAGATTGATGCATCAAACTTAAAATGCCCTTCAGACTGCACAATTAAATTTCCTAAATAACTCATGAATAGAATTAAGTTTCAGTAAATACTACTATTGTCTTTAGACAGGTAAATATAGAAGAAAAGAATTACCTATACTGCACATTTAAAAAGAATTAAATCCTTAAATCATATTCTACAGTTATAATTAATGAAACAGTTATAATTAATTGAAAAGGTAAGATGACCTATAACTTTATTCAGTTGAATAGTTTACCTCTAACAGTTTCAGGTAATTGTTCAACTTCCCCACCATTTGAAAGGCTTCAGGATAATTGTCACCTTCTGAACATATCAATACAAGAAGAAGCACTGGAATATTTTCTAATTTGCTAAAATAATAAGATGCATATTGTTATATGTGTAAAATAAATTGTATGTTTCAAAAGTTTTAAAAATGCAAATTAAATTTTTATGATAACAAAGTCATTATCACATAATCATTGAAAAAGTGCACTTCATGAAATTTAGGAACAAATACATTTCATACATTAATCCTTTCAAAATTTAAATATTTTATGACTTTTTTATATTTATAGGAAACTAAAGATGCCTTTATGTTATTTGATATGCTAAAACTTTATGGTCTATTTCGCAAATATATATGTATATTTTTGGTATGGACACTTAAAGGAATTGAACCTTTTTTTATTGCCTCTTCTGAACAAAAATACTATTTATTTATAAAACTAAATTGCTTCATTTGAAAGATGAAAGGCCTCTTATTAAATAAAATAAAATTTTCTGTGAAATTTTTACTAACACAAATTATTTATTAGTATAATTTATATTGCTATGGCATACTGGCTCTAAATAATGCATTTCAAACTTACCATTTCTCGAAGAATAATTTGGCAATTCCCCCACCAGGAATTGGTGATGTCTCTGCTGCATTAACATTTTCTGGAAGAGCAAAAGGTTTCCAATTCAAAGCCTGCAATTCCTTCTCAGGGTAAGATGAAGAGAGGTAATGCATTGGCACACTGTCAAAGAAAAACAATGTGAGATTAAAACTTCACTCAGCCTTGCGTTCAAAAAGTATCATATTAAGGAATTCAACTTCCTGTCATTTGCAACATACTTAACAGGAATACTGATCCTTATCAGACTTTTTAGTTCTTTATTTTTAAAAATTGTGCAAAATTGTTAAACTAAGTAACTGATGTAGCACAAAAGCATCAAATCTAGTGTCAACAATATATAAAAATCATAGAAGTAAGACAAACAGTAATGATAGAAAATATAGGGAGTCTCAAAATGTTGGGGACAAACTTAACATGCATGTCTGCCATGCCATGCCATACAAGATTTTTATTGGAATCCATATAAACAAATTTAAAAAGTTTATCCACTGGAGGGCAATGATGGCTACATTGTGCATATGTTCATAGTTTGGTCAGTTAATGTTCATAATTTGGTAATGTTCAGAATACCTAGGTAAAGTATGAAATATTTTGTACTTTACCTTAGGTAATTTTCATTTTACCTTAGTTTTTCTGAACATTACCTAATTTCGGACATTAACTGTAACACATATAGTATTTAGATATAATATTTGAGATTAAAGTCACTAGCAGTTTAAATGAAAACATAAAAGGGTGGCCTACCCTTCAAGCTGATCAAAGGTGAAAAACTGGGAAAAGGCACTGGATAGCATCACAGTCTTTTGAAACTTTTTCTCCTTAATGAATTTGATTAAAAAATTGGCATACTCTGAATGTCTTCCCTGAAACAATAAGGTAATTAGTTAAATAACATCTGTTTGCCCTCATAGAGTTACAGTGTAGTAAAGTTAACAGCGTTTGAAATTTGACCATTTTTAACCCATTAGCGCCCAGTGATCTACTTCTAGATCGCTAAATATAGGGTCATAAATGCTCTCTTAAATTACCTTAAATTCACCCAAAAGTAACGAAACTGCACATATGGCAAGAGAAAACATCCCTCAATCCTAATAATCTGTGTTTTTTGTGTTTGCTTCATTTATTTTGTAATAGGGATGGGCTAAAGTTCCAATTTGCTTCTTCGATCGAAAATAATTTGGGCGTTAAATGGGTTAATAAAACAATGTAAATTTCTGTTATCTGTTAAAAACAAATATTTCTTAGCTATTAGGAATATTAAAGCATAAGAAAAAGATAGATATTGGTACCTACATTAAGTATTTTTTAAACTTCTACAATTTAAGATGAATAATACATAAAGACACCCAAAACATATTGCACCCACAGCAGTAATACAGGTGGGAACCTTAGAATCTCACTTTTATATATGATTCTATTCTCTCAGATACCCCCATCATATTTCTTTTCACCCCCCTTAGTCTTCCATCAAGAGAAATAATATGTTTCAATCTGTGATAGGAATTGGAACCATGTGATTTTATTCATTTTTTATATGATAAAAATTTCTTATACGATTAATTAGGGGGTCTGTATGATTATGTTAGGGGGTCTGTGGATCATACACAGAAAACATTTGGAAATTTGACACTATATATTTCATTTTGGATCACACCAAGTACTTGATTAACATAACATACAACCGAAGTCCAAACAGTTGAATGAAATGTGTGCTTGTTTTCAGATATCATTTTCCTTTCTTGCATCAAATCATTATATAGGTCAAAATGAACTGTATTCATAATGAATTCTTAAAAGAATATTCTTGAAAAATTATCTGTAAATTAATAAGAACTTAAAAATCTGAAAATTAGATCTTCATAATGTCAGTTAAAGTCACTTTAGAGAGAAGATAAAGATAACTAGAAAGTATATATTTCTCACCTGAATTATTGGTGACCTATTTTGAATGATGGCTACTTTCTTTTCTTTGCAATCATACACTAAAGAAATGAGAAATATTACAGCATAAAAAGGAGAGCTTATGGAGTTTTGCTGTAAAAATTTTCCATGCAAATACAGGTACATACAGGAAATATCTCATCCAAAACTGCTATCCAATTAAAATGTAAATTGTAGCAATATTAAAAATTTGGCAATATTTGGAATCCTATAATATTCATTTTATTGCTTGGACAAATAACAGAATTGAACTCACGCTGACAAGTTGTAGATAAATGCTTATTTTCTAGACTGTAGGGATCAGCTGATACAATAGGTAAGAAAGATGGATGATGAATATGAGCTATGCTTTCAGCTTTCAAGTTGAATATTAACAAATCTGCAGCCAGTTGACCGACATTACCAACAGATGTAGAAGGCTAAAGTTAAGAAAAGATAATAAATTTAAAAGGTTCAATTTCGTTGAAGGTCCCGCTAAATATCACCAAGTTTTTATGAGCGCCATATATTCAAATATCGACAAATTTTTCTGATTTTTATTGATAAACTAAACAGTCTATTTATCTAACTTAACATTTTTAATTTATTAGTTTGAAATTATATAGCAATATTTCTACTATAAGATAAAATTTCCTTCGTGTTAAGAGTATAAAAAATAAAAAAGGTGACGTTAAAGGACACAAGTACAATTGTATAAAACCCTTACAGCTGTTTCATAGGCCCAACTGGCTCCCTCATCAGCCGTAAGGGTTTTTTACATTCGTATTTGTGTCCTTTTAACGTTGTCTTTTTCATTTTTAATATTTCTACTTTTGGGTGACCAAAAGAACATGGCAGTATTTAGCGGGATCATTAACGGAATTGAACCATTTAAAATAATTAGATGCAATAAAAAAAGCTTTTGATCACTCTTGAAAGAACTGGTGTAACACAAAATGGAAAAATGAACTAACCAAAATTAATGTATAGCCTTCCAAATCTACTTCACGTTCATTCCAATAAATGGACATGTTTTCTTTAATAAAATATTTTAAGAAAGTATTGAATATAAATAAATTGGAGTCAGATCAAATCTGTAACCTGAAGTTCCTTTTTTAGGCGCAAGTTTATTCTGTTCCCTGCGCCAAATTTATGGCGATAAATATACCATTATGGACTAGAAAAAGCTAGAGCGATAGCTACAATATCGCCAATATTGTGTATATTGGCGACGTATTGGCGACAGCAGGGAACAGACTAAACTTGAGCCCTTTTTTATTCAACTTCGTCTTATCATCACACCATGTAAACAAATAAATGATATGGCGGCGTACTCTGTGAGCAAAGTTGAATTATTTAATTTCATTAATTAACTTTAGTAGGTATTTAAAACTTAAAACCCATAGAGTAGTAATATAGATAGAGGAAGTCAGCGGGGCATTTCTCCTTCGATCGAGCGTACCCACGATGGTACCACGTGACCTGTGGCAAAGTAGTCCCGTTTTTGGCAACTTATCGCGAGTCTGGCGTCTTGGCATGCTTACGAATGCCGTGCTGCACATCGCGTCGTGTACGTCCGTGTAAAAGGAATAGGATTGTGTTTGTTGGGAAATATGTTTATGTTTCCTATTTTATTTTGTAAATAGGAAAGAAAATAACCATAAAATATAAAAGAAAATTATTCTGCTTAAATTTTAGTAAGAAATTTGAAACAATGAGGAGAAACGTTTTATTCAGTGTATGCAAATAAATTCTTTTTTTAAAAATAAAATCAAATTGAATAATTTAACAAAATTAAGGTAAGAGAAAAGTAAAATGTTTTTGACAAAAAAGCATTATTACAAATTAAAGCTAAATAATGAAAGAACAATGACAAATAAATATTTATAGTGTGTTTAGATCAATTTTCAGATAAATAAGGAATTCTATACTCGAAGAATTTAGATTATTTCGAATTCAAATTTTGTTTTCTCCCATGTGATACTGGTAAACAAGAATTATTATGGTTTTTTATAAATTATTAATGCCCTCTCAGGTTTTTTTTGGGCTTACCAATCTTATCAAGCATTGTTAGGGGGTTTTAGGAGGATTTAGTTTTAATCCCCATACCTCTTTAGAATGGATCTTTTACTATACATATAGTTAACAAATTTAAAAGCTTTCTCTTTCTTTATAACTTACTCAAAAAATTATTTTATAAAACAATTTGGTAATTTAGAAGAACATAAAAGTTTGGTTTTTATTCTAAGAAAAAAAACAGAAACTATATTACAGAAAGAAAAAAATTTTATAAAAAATCATTAACAAGACAAGACACATGGAATAATTGTTAGAGAGAGCGCTGGTACTTTTTAATTAAAAGCTTATGCCTCTGTAAATTAAAGTTTATACTATGTTAATATGTTATATTAAGGAGACAAAAGTTGATGACACTACATTTACCCCCAGAGCTTAAAATTTGGTTCATAAATATTTCAGGTAAACCATACCTAAAATCCAAAAGTTTGATTTTTAAAAATCTTAAGTACATATTGAATAATGAATAAGATCAGAGTTATAATGAATATTACTGTTCTTTTTTTATTTTTAAGTGATACATAAAACCACAGCATGTAAGTTGCCAAAATATTTGGGATCTGGTTATATATTAAAGTGGGTAATATGTACTGAAAAAATTTTAACTTGGTGAAATTTGTGATGTGTATTTCATTTTATTACAAATGAATTTCTAGAAAAAAACAGTGATGAACAAATAAAAGGTGAATGGATTTTACAAATAATAAGAAATTAAGACATAGGTAATTAATACAAGATTTATCAGCGTACCGGGAAAAGTTTGCAATTGATGTTCCAAATAAACACGAAAAAAACCTCACCCAGTTTTATGTTGTTTTCCTTCTGAAATCAAACATAATTCACAAAAAATAACAAGGTAATTATAACAAAGTATAGAAACATTTCAGTTCAATATTCTGTCATCTGTAAGGCTAAATATTGCCAAGCTGTTGGGGATGCCAAATGTTAGACACTCTTCCGATGATGATACAATTGACAACACCGAGAAAGATTTGTTATTGGATGTTCCAAAGAAGCATTCAAAAACAAACCTCACCCAGTTTTGTTGTTTTCCTTCTGAAATCAAACATAATTCACAAAAAATAACAAGCTATTATAACAATACCATACTTGCCAACATTGGGATTATAAAAAAAGGAAGATTTTAAAAATCAAGGTACCAATGGAATTTTTTTCTTCATCTAAGTCAAGACTATATCTACCATAGTTACTAACCAAAGTTAATGGGTAGTATGAATAAATATCTTTCAGTTCAAAAATCAAAGAAAAACAAATATAATATCCTCAGATGAGCAAAAAACTAATTTCAATCCATACAAATTAATTTCTTTTAAAATATAATTATTAATGTTAATTTTTTGAGGCCTGATATAAGCAAGATTCTGCCTTTTTTAGAAAATTGTTATCTGTCCTTTGCAAAAATAGGCTGCTTAAATTATTTGGACAAAAAACGGAAGAAATTGATTGCAAAATGGATGACGGAAGATTCTCTTAAAAAACGGAAATCTTCCGGCTAAAACGGAAGAGTTGGCAGCTATGCAATACTGTTTAAAAACCTTAAATTCAAATTTAACCAAGAGTAAAAATTATCAGGAGTTCTAATTTCTTTTTCAATTTTGTACATGTCTTATCCCACTCTTCCTACTGAAAATTCTTGCTGGTACTAATTGTCTACTAAGCTATCAGCCCATTTGCAAACACAGAAACTTTCTAGAAAAAAGTTCAACAATACATTACATATTTCTTCAGATTTTTATTACTACAAATTTAATTATAGCTGAAATAGTCCGTCGCTAACTTTTGTACCGAAAATTTATTTACTTTCAAAATAGAAACCAAAGTAATATCAACACTAGATAAAAACGGTTTTGAGAAAATACACTTAAGATATTTAACAAGACAGTGTAATGACTTTAAATTCAAATTTCATATTACTTATGATACTATCCACTTGTCTTGTCATAACGGTAGGTACACTTGATGGCTTTCAGAAAAATGAAAATTGTCGACAATTTAAGTAAAACACTGAAGTGAGAGGGCAAGCCAAATTAATAGTCGAGTCTGCTTAACGTGATCGCATTTGTCTGATATTAAAATGATAACATTATCAGATTGATAACAATAAGCGATTTCATATAAAAAGTTATCAATGAACTGCATTGGTTTTAGAGGTTATATAGTAATTTTAACGAGTTCATTATTCCCAGTTGAGGGGTTATATGGCATTAAGACAACAAATGTTAATATAAAGTATATACTAATGTGTGTGCTATTTACTAATGTGTCCACTAATACAATACTATATCCTAGGAAAATTAAAGAACAAATAAAACTTAGCAGTACTACTAAGATGTAATAAGAATACAACTAAAGCAAACACTTGATAAGCATGCAAAATCTTTCACCAAAGTTAATAAATTACAAGCAGATTATGTGTAATGTACCCAAAACTGTACTAAAAACATAATACAACCATTATTTAGCTGTTACTCTTTAAAAATATATGAACTATTATGAAGAAAACAAACCCATCAATATGAAGTTAGGCATGATGAATATTTTCTAAACATCACCCATCCACATCCAAGAATGCAGAAAGAGTAGTTATGCTTATCAAACGAACAATTAAACAGTTTAAGCACTTCATAATTAAATAAAAACACGAATCAAATACAATAAACATTTTTTGTTTACGATTGATTGGCGACAAAAAATCCCGCCAAACCTAAACACGGGCGGACAACTCTTTTCAGGTCTTTGTAAAGCAAATTACAAAACCATATGCAACTATATTACCTCTAAATGAAGCTTAAAACAAGTTGTAACAATTAAATTTAATAGCAGAAGCGTATACCGAAATATAATTAAGATAAAGCACAAAATTCAGTGAGTGATTCGAGTAACAAGATTTTAAACTGTTTAATCATCATAACAAAAACAAAAATATAAGCGCAGGTACCTGTGAAACGTTACTATATTATCTTAGGAAGCTTTTCCTTGCATCTATAGGTACATCAAAACTGAAGAATGATTTAAAACAATTATTTAAAGTAGCACAGTTAATCCGACAAATGGATTCGCCATTGAATTGCTATGAGGAGCTTGGGAAGCGGTTACGGCTAAGACAAAATCTTGCCACATGTCACGTGACCTGGTCTTGCCCTCGCAGAAAGTAGGGTTGCACGCTCTCTATTAAGTATTACTACTCTATGTTAAAACCTAGCTTCACAAAACTTAAAGACTGCAAAGAAAAAAATGAACAACTTTATCGAAAAATTCAAAAAGGAAAACTAATCAGAAAATCAAAAAAGAACAAAAATAAAATAAACAACTAAATCTCACTTTATTAAGGATGACCTGTCAACAATTATTTATAAAATTTTTATTGTTCTGTATAGCTAATTTTTAAGTTCAATCAATAGATTTTTTGGTAAACGGGATTTCAGAACTACAGTTTAATTAAGCTTCATGCTAAGCCTCAAATGAAAAGGAATTCCGATTCCATGTAGGCGTTACGTAATCATCGAGTGGTTGTTCCGTTCCGTGTACAGTGTTGAACTTTCTAAGTCCTAACTGATTAATGTTTTATTTATTTCCCACGATGTACTAATTTGCAGGCAATTGTAAGCACACTGCACTAATGTTTGTAAAATGCCAGTTGATTTTCGGGACTATTTTTGGGTAAGTTTCGTTCTTGGCAGTTGTTTGGAGTTAGTGTTGTGGTGGGGAAAATTTGTTTACCGACCGTCTCAGCTGAGTAGGATGTGTTCGCCCATTTAACCAATTTCACTCGCTTAATAAATTGCCCATGATCCGCATTATTTAATAATAGATGGGGATTTTTTAAATGATAACACCTAAATAGCTATTATAATTACTGTAGCACATGAATATCGATCTCGATAGAAACATTATTAAAAAAATTATTAATTCTGTAATTTTCTCCTGTTTAAATTTTAGTACGGGTACGTTCGTAGGGTTTTCTGGTTATTATTTTTTTGCATTCTTTTACCCTTGGGAGCCTAAATTATGAATAATAAAATAGCTTAATGATTTTTATGTTTAAGGTGGTAATTAATTTAAACTTGGACTCTCTTGTAAAGTAATTCTGATGTTCTAAAAGAACCCTTCACAAAATTCCTGTTTCCAAAAACAATCATCACAATAGTACAATGATTGAGAGTTATTTGAAACATTTCAGGAATGGTTTCTATCTATTTTGAATGGAATTTGCTGGATTTGGTTGCCATTCTGAAAGTTATTAAGCTTGGTGGTTGATCTTGGTGGTCTCTGGATCTTCATTTTCACAAAACTTCATTGTAAATTTTCACAAAATTTCTTACAATTTTTCTAAATTCCTGATACAGTCCTGACAGAAAATCCTCGATGAACCCTGTAGTACTTGAAAAATATAAGAGTTTAATAGGCCAAAATTAGTTTTTGAGGCTTAAAATTTTGATCCCCCTTCTCTCAAGAAAACCATTCCAGCACCTCTCTTTCTAGAAATCTAGCCCTGCTCATATCTGTTTTTAGAAGTTTTCTGGTCTGTTCCTAATTTTAATTATGTTTGTGTTCAATTCTGTTAACGTTCCCAGCTAAATCAGGAACTAATACAGACCAATTTTAGTACTGTTTATCGCCACCTTCACAAAAAATGTACGAACAAAAACTGCACCTTCACAAAAATTATTTTCAATTATAGTGGATTGCTTATAGTTAATTGATTATATTCCAATTGCTATAAAACTGAAGAAATAAGTAATTTAATGGTTATTTCATTAATTTTGCAGTTTCCATAAAAAAAGTTATAAAAATTTCACATAAATTAAAAAGATCTTACAATTTTTCAAAAAAAAATACTGTTTAATTTTTTCACAAAAATGGGGGTTAAGTTTAAAATGCTGGATTGGTTCCTGTAACTTTGTTCCTTAAACTAATACCGTTATGCACTTTTAGACACCATAGTGTAGAAATATTGCTTAATAATGCAGGAATGTTAACGGAATTGAACCTATGTTTGTTTCTTTTCTTGCATTTTGTTTTCTCAGATTCTTTCTTGATGTGTACTTATTCATGTTTGCTCTCTTTACAGGGTGAAGGGAATAATGGTTTTGACGTACTTTACCGTAACATGAAATATGGATATGCATTTACTAAAGACTTAGCAGAATTTTTTAAAGAAAGGTGAGGCATTGCTTTAAAGTTTCTCTAAAAATTGAACAGCACTACATATGATGTCAATGAAATCAACACTCTCTATTTTGCTTTTGAAATGCTGATTATTTTTCTTATCTGAAATTCCGAAGCTTCCATTCTGATAGATAACACCTGTCTGGTTTGTGTATTTCTTGTGTCAAGTCAGGTACTGATTAACACACTATCAGTTCTTGACAGAAGAAATTAACACAGATATAGATTATGATTTGTGAATGAAAGTAAACTTCAGAGAAATTCAAAAATTGGAATAAAAGGGTTTTGCATGTTTGTAACTTCTTAAAAGAAAAAATTATTCTAAGAGGATTCTTTCTTTCAGATCCCCTAAGTTTTTTTTACTCTTGACGATTTTTTGCATTGCATGGATTTTCTGTTTTTAAGAGTATAGATACGGCATACTACTTTTTGCATTTTAACACAACATAAAAGTTTGGTAATTTGCATTTTGGTGCAAGATTTATTAACATAATATGGGAACTGGATTTTTACAATATGTTATGAAGCAAAACCAGGGACTAATACAGGCCAATTTTGGTAGGGGAGAACGGGGATAAATGGGACAGGGGATGAACGGGACAGCTCAATTTTTTATACCTTAACTTCACTTTAAATTTTTGTTATTTCAGCCATAAGATAGTAGTCCCTAGCTTATTCAAAAAATTGTGTTCATTGACATCAGCTTTGTATAAATAGGACTACTAAATGTGTTTTTGCATACCAAAAGTAACTTTTATTGTTTTACTTCTATAATTATTTATTAAAAAATAATTTAACTGAAGCTATGAATTTTACAGTGTGTTGAAAGAGTACTTATATTATTATAGTTTCCAATTTAAATGGAGAAAATCCATGGATTTTTTCCTAGTTTAATTTTAGTTTTTCAAAAATAAGTGGGTACGGGGATGAATGGGACAAGAGTTGCGGGGATGAATGGGGCAGTTCCATCATCATTTTATTTCCTGTTTCCAAAACTTTCCATCAATAGCTTGCTATATTCAACTCATTTAAGTAATTTCTGATAAAGTAACTAAAGTAGGGAGCAAAAATTTATGTTTAAACTTGTGTTTTATGTTCCCAACTAATGTGTGAATATCCAAAGTCTTAATGAGCGAATACTAGCAACTTTCATCTCAAATATGTTATGGTTAACCCATTATTCAAACAAGTTAGGGTCATATGCTCAATTTTTATGAAAAGTTCCTTCAGAATGGTAGGCAAATGTAACAACTGGAAAGGAAAGGTTTTGGAGGTTTGGTCCAGGTGCATCAAAATTACTCTATTTCCAATGCTAAAAGTAAAAATCCATAAAAAGCAAGTAGCATTAATAGAAATAACACCAGCCTCAACCTCTGAGCTGAAAGAACAAAAGGAATTGCTTCAGTTTTTGTGTTAATTTTACTCGTCATTAAGTCGAATAATGTAGGCTGTGTTTTTGCCCTTTAAATGCCTTTTTAATTTTTTTCTTTAGAAAATAGAAGTGTGTTCTTCCTTTAAAAAGCTAAACGTCGTGCAATATTTAAAATAAATTTGTTATTTTGTAAATTTCTGAACTTTTTTAACTGTCCCATTCATCCCCCATCGCTGTCCCATCCATCCCCACCACGGGGATGAATGGGACAAAATACATGCATTTATAAAAACTTTTCTTTGAGTTTAAATAATGGGTAATTGGTTGAATACACGCATTTATAATGTAACCAAGAGTTCAATTATTGGTTTTAAACTTGTTACAGGATTGAAAAATGTATATTTTTTCTACTTAAGCAAAAATATGAAATTTGTCCCATTCATCCCCGCTCTCCCCTACTGTTTATTGGCACCTTCACAAAAAATGTACAAACAAAAGCGGCACCTTCAAAAAAATTAATTTTAATGATATATGAGCTGTTTATAGTAAATTAAGCATTCAAATTGCTATAAAACTGAAAAAAAATTAGTAATTTAATGCTGATTTCACTAATTTTACAGTTTCTATTAAAAATAGTAATAAAAATTTCACAAATTTTAAAAGATCTTCCAATTTTTCACAAAAATTAAAATGCTGTGTAATTTTTTCACAAAAATGGGGGTTATGTTTCGAATCCTGGATTGGTCCCTGAAACAAAGCTTCTCTTTTAGATATGTTTATTTTAACTAGGATCCATCAGTTAATTATAATTATGGCCATTAATTTTATCATCATGATTTTTCTTAGATCTGTAATTGAAGAGAAAAACTCCAAGTTACTCTCCAACCTTGCCAAGCATGCTAGTAACTGTTGTACACAAGGGTATGTACAATTTTTACCATTCTTTCAGTTATCAATTGAGTATCACTGTACTCAATTGATTTGTGGCAGTTTTAATCTTAATTATCAGTTAAAAGTTGTCTATTTAGAAAACAAAAAGGGATTTCTGAACTTTCTGCTGATGTTCGATTACAAAAAATTATCCCAGCGATACTTGTGCCAGTCTGATCATTGTTATTCACCCATGGGCAAGATTAGTACTTGTAAGCCAGGTTAAATAAACATTTTTAAACAGACTGTCTAAAATTGTTTTGTTGATGAAATGAAAATTGAAAATGTTAATAAAAAATATGACGCAGATTAGGAAGTGTTTGGCAAAATGTGCCCAGCGAGCTTTGCTTCATGCTATTTACAACTAATGAAACTTTAAAATCATTTCAATAAATAAACAGTTTATTATAGCCTTGTTAAGCTTATGTGCCATTAACCCTGTCAGTCCTGACCATCCCTAATTCCTTATAGGATTGATTCAATAGAAACCCTTATTACTGAAAAAGTGAAAACCAACCAATAAAATAAACTTAAAATATTCCCAACTTCAACAGTTTTTATATGTCTGGAATCGTCTGGGAAAATTTTAAATTGATTTATGGTGGTTTTAATCTTAATTAAAACTGCCACAAGCTTAAAATAAATAGCTAAATATTACTCAGATCTAAGCATAGAAAGGTTAAGTGTAGTTAGTTTCCCTTGCAGCATCAAATTTACATTATACAGTAACGGACCCTTTATCCGGCAAGCTCGGGGCCGACATCATCCCGGACTTCAGAATTTTCCGGATTTCGGGTCCGTTCCGGAAAAAACGCCATTAAAGACGCAGCTGCTTTAGTAAAACCAAAATACCCGCTGAAACGACATAGTCCGTCCCAATTGTAACGGATCCAGCAAAAAAAACTTCCGGCAAAGCACGGGTGTCGTCGCAGCAAGAACCGACAGCGAGGCAGCAGCCGATTTTGGAACGGCCAGCGCGGGGACGATACGATTCGGCCGCGTCGAATCGTCCCATTCCGCACCGAGACGATGTCGCAATAGGCGCGCGCAATCATAGCGCGTCGTAACAGCATTTACTCACTAAAAATTCTTCAAAATATAAAAAAACAAACGAGAGCCGGATTTCGGGTCCCTCCGGATTTTGGGTTCCCGGATAAAGGGTCCGTTACTACTATCTTTTTGAATATGGTACTTTCGTATTAGCCCGTCCATCGTTTTCGCCAATTTCGCCAAAACGCGCCAAAATACGGGATTTCATCAGAATCGCCGAAAAACACATTTTTAACATCAGAAACATCTTTATAACATCAGAAAATAAAAAATAAAAGTTTCTTGTGGTTGGGGGGGGGGCTGCCGCCCCCCCCCAAACCCCCCCTGCCCTAACTATAACCAAACTCGTTGTGGGGGTATCAGAAACAGTAAGGATTCAGATAAAAGGGAATCGGTATTTTTGGATGTACCAAAACTACGGATATCACTCGGTAAGACACTAACTTACTTGCAAAATGGTCGATCCTACCACCGGTGATTCAAAACCGGCGATCCTTCCACCGGCGTTCATACGCAAAACATTGAAAGACTCTGGGGCTCGGCAAAATGGCGCAACAAAGTTCACCGTGGAACGACACGAAAGCATTTAGACTCCTACCTTTCAAATGCAGTCTTCGTTCTTACCTTGTAAACACTGTTGAATTTACGTTAAAAACAACCTGCGCGGTGCGCACACATTATTTCACCCATGGGCGTACCGATCCAAATTGCGCGCACTTGCGCAGCGATCGGAACTAGCGTGATTTCGCTACGTTTTTCAGGGTTACCAGAATCAACGGTAGTGTTGCAGGCTTACCAGACTTGGCGACTTATCGCCCCTGTTGGCGAATGGACGAGCTAATACGAATGTACTAATGCTCTAGATTAGAAATTTGGTTTGGTAGCCAGTGGCTCCTGGGACCCTAAATTTTGGTCGCCAACTCTACACTTTTGGGAGCCAAAATAAAATAGCAACTTTTGAGAATTACGATTAAACCACATTCACGTGTTAGGTTAATTGGAAGAATTGTACTTAATAAGTTACAGTAAAATCAGACTGCTGAAACAAAATTTGGCATAAATATACAAAAATCTTTACTAAAAGACGGTAATAAAGTAATATATCCAAAAAAATGCAAATGAATGCTGAAATGAATTATTATTTATTTATATAGTTAAAATTCTTTAAACTACCAATTGATTGCACAAATGTACCTTGAATATTCTTAAATGCAGGTATATGAATTTTTTAAATTGTTCTCTTAATGTTTTAATATTATGTTTCAGGAGTTTTATTCCTCTGTGGAATATCCTTAAAAACTCTACGGAAAAATTAGCCACACTACATATGCAAATGGTTAACCGGTTTCAAGAGCTTATTAAAGAAGTTATCAAATATTCTGAAGACCAGCATAAAAGACATAAATTGGTACTAAATCTTTTACATCAAGGGGAAATTGTGTGCCCTTACCTGGGCATAATCTTTTAAATCATTATAACATTTTATCAATAATAATTTTTTACAATTAACTTGCTTCCTCATTTTTCTAAGTTTATTGTTTTAAATGTTATAAGTACTTTTGATTTGTATAGACAAAATTAATTTTCGAAATATTGTTAAGTTCTTAAACAACATGCATTGTGTTTTTTACATTATTATTTTTGTTAAACTTGAACTATTTACTTTATTTATTTAACTTCTAAAGTGTTAAATTTATTTCTGATCAAATAAACTCTCAAATTCATATTTTAAGAATGACACAAGTTACCTAAGGAAAAAGTTAACATGATTACTAAAAGTAGGATTTATCCCATTGATTTCATATCAGTGCATTTAAATTTACATACATGTCAATTGCATGTTACCTGATGCATATACCTTAAATGTTTTTCTTTATTAGTGTAAAGAAGAAGAATCTGTAACTAGTGACGTTGTGCAAAGTATCCAACAAACTACAATATCCTTACAAAAGGTAGAAATGATAAAAACTTTTCTTTGCCTTATCTTACTATATTTTGTTTCTGATCTATTTTTGTTTTAGGCCAAAGAAGCTTTCAATGCTAGATCATTAGAATATGAAAAGCTAAAACGAGACAATGCATCTGTAAAAGAGTTGGAAAAGGTAAGTACAATAATTACTGAGCTCACTTAAATCAACTATTGCTTTATAGTTTTTTACGAGTTTATAACTTGATATATCAGTAAATTATGTATCTGTAAATCTTAAAGTTAAGAATTATTGTATTCTTAATTTAAGATTGTTTATTTATATTTCAGGCTGAACAGAAATGTAAAAAAGCATGTAAGTAAATTTAAATATTTTTTATTACTTTGAAAAATTCAGTATTTTTAACCTGCAACTCTAGCTTTAATGTTTTCCAAATAAATCTTATGTGCACTTGTATAATAGTTAACAAATTATGTCCAATGTAGCATTGTATTTACTTTAAAATAAATTTTAACCCCTAGTAAGATTGCATCTGGTTTTAATAATTCAATTTTACTACATTAGGTGAAGATTACAAATCTTATGTTGAGAAATACAGTGCAGTTAGAGAAGATTTCCAAAAGAAAATGCTAATATCCTGTGAAGTATGTTCACTGTGTCAATTATCTGTCATTATACGTCAACCATCTCATTTGAATCAATTAATGTTTTTCTTGGTTTATTTCAGCACTTCCAGAGCATAGAAGAAGCTCATATAAATCAAATTAAAGTATTCTTAGCTAATTATGCACATGTATTAGAAAGTGGTCATGCATTAATTGGCCAGGTTTGTTTGATTTTTATTTTCCTAATGATAACTGTTGAGTCTAAAATCATAATAGCTCGTAAGGTACTTGTACCCAATATGGACAGGGCTCTCAATATGGACACCCCTTATATCTTAAAAAGTAAGAAACTTGATCGAGAGTCGGCACTACGTGTTCTTGAAGAAAAGCAGTTTAAAAGATAATTTAGTCTTTAAAGTGCAAAAAAGCGCGCTGTTTGCCATTTTGAAGGAAATTTGTGTTTTCATGGTGTGCTGATAGTAATTACAGGTTAAGTTTAAATTCTGATTAGATATGGTAAAATTACTCTAAATATTAAAAAGTGGAGTGTTTTAGAAAGGGGATGAAATATATTTTCGTTTGCTATTGGGTATATTGCTTAAAAATGTTTTCTTTGTTCATATATTACAAGATTTAGTAAAACTACGCCCTGTTCCTATTATGGACACCTTATGTCCACATTGTAAAAACAGCTAGTGAATCTTCAGATTTAGAAATTTTTAAAATAATTTTCTGTTTGATGTTATTTTATTTAGCTAATTCATAATAAATTAATGTTTATATGTATTTTTAATCTTAATTATAGTATCCGTACATAACATTAGGAAGTGCATGTTCTGATGATATTAACTGTGCCCCCCCTCCCCCCCAATACTTTACGAAATATTTTTTTTATCCCCTCTCCTCTAAAATCCCTTGGAAGAGTTGTTTTTCCATACACCCTGTGTAGTAGGTCAATAATTTGCCACCTGTCCATAATAGGGACAGGTGGTTCCTAATATGGACACTTGCAAACATTTTTTGTTTTTATCACTGAAATTAAACCAGAATAATTACAAGGTCCCTAATTTTAATAATGATAGTCAACAGTCCAAAGATAGTGGTCATAAATTTTTGGACTCATGTGACGTGTATAAGGGGGTGAAAAAAATACATTTTCCATAGGGTGTCCATATTAGGCACAGGTACCTTATTATTGATATTTATCAAACTTACTTTTTTGGACTGTAATTCTTTAATTGGTTTTGTTTTGCTTATTAAGCCTTATAAGATACTTTTTTGCAATAATAATAGCCTTAAATTTCAAAAAAGTCTACTATGTAATCTGACTGTTATATTAACTGATAAATACTTAACTGTAATACAATACTGTGATTTTCCTTTCTGTGAAAAATAATTGCTTTCTCTTGCAAGATTACTGAACCAGGAAGGTGTGTAACATTTGTGTCATTAAAAACTTAGAATAGAAATAAAAAATTTTGCCATTTGTATTATCGTTAAAAAGTTATTGCTAAGAGCAAGTCATATTAAGTGCATTGCTTACTCCTGAGAATTTTCTAAAGATTAGTTTAGAAACAGAAATGCTTTGCAATTAAATTTTCACTACCAACTTTGTTTTAGGTACATATTGAATTTATCCAACAATGCAATGAAATGGATGTAGAAAAGTTGCTGGAGTATATGGTCAATGAACGCGGCACAGGGCCTGAAAGACCAGGTAATTATTACAGGAGTTGGTTTTTTTCAATTTCCCCTTTTCTCCTAAGAAAGTGCTGGGAATTTCAAAATAATTTTGCTACTGGTAGATAGGTAAATTCTTGGAGATCAATTTTACTAGAAAAATCTGACATTTTTTCTATTAGTTATTGAGTTTACAAGCATGCCCCTCAAACTTTTTCCCCGCCGGCTCATAGAGAATTTCTATTCTTTATAACTCTGTTTACATTAAACCCCAACAATGCGAAGGTAGGTGATTTTTGCAGTATGCCATTGTGAATGGTAAAAATCCCTTTTGTCCAAATAAGTCAGAAACACTTACAAGACTGAATTTTCCAGAGCCCATCTCCTTCGAGGAAGCCGATCTGTCCCCTCTAGGCCAGTGCAACTCTCCGGAATCATCTGACCTCCACCCTGAGGAGAAGCCTTACAAGAAAGAAGGTAAAAAAATGTCAATTCGTCCCAAAAGCAAACCATCCCGCCGAACTACCTCCTTACTGGACTTGTTTTTTTCATCATCCCTCGGTATGTTGCGTACTCACCTCCCTGCGCACTTTCCTTTTGCACTTTTTTGTTTACTGATGCTTCTTTACGCTTTATATTTTTTTTCACTGAATGTATTGACTCAATTACTGATAGATTTTATAGTGTATTCTTGATTTTGGTAACCAACCACAGATGGGTGGTATGTTATTGATATGATAGGGTATTTCTTTATATACCTGAGATATCCTGGGGTCAACTCATGAATGTATTTTTAAAACATACAAAATCTTCAAAAATTGCATAAAAATTTCAATTTTTGTGGGTTTTGGTATCGAATTTTAACTTACCAAAGCAAAAAGTATTTTCATACTTTTTTTCTCATCCTTTATTATAATTATGGATAATCAGACAGCACTTAATATTTCCTATGAAAGCTGTGCAATATGAGTTGACAGTTAGAAAAAAGTAAACACATTTAAATATATTGTATTTAATAAATCTTGTTGTTATTTTGAGTCACTGCAATAATGATAATGATGTGTTTCTAAAAACTTTCAGTGGTTCTGTTTAATTTTACAAGTTTATGTTTCAAAGATAAGTGTTAGTAATATTTTTGTACACATGTTTTTCTATACTGAACTGTTTTATATGTAAAATAATTTCAGTCAATTAGCAATGATTTTATGGTGGACATCAGCATTTAGTATGAATTAATACTTAAAAAATATCCACCTATTTAAAGGCCTCTAGCAACCATACTGTTCCTAGGTACTATGTGAAACGCTAAAATGCTACACCAAAATTTCATGCAGTGCCTATAAATGGTATGGTAGCTAGAGGCTCTTAAATAGGTAAAGGTTTTTTTAATAATCACCCATTATTTGCAAAGCTAATAGAAAGACTAATCTCATATTGTTGATGTATATGCATTAAGTCATGTTGTAATCGATTGTCAATCTTTTTTTGACCAAGTTAAGACTTGATATTTTTAAAACTTTATATGTTAATAAAAACATTTGTTTCAATAAACTTTATACAAACACTAAATATTATTATACATTATAAAATTGAATATTATAATGCTAGTTTTTATCTAATAGTCAATTGAGTATTCTAATTTTTAGTGACTAAATTTGATAATTTAGTGTTTTAGTAATTGTGCTTTTGTTTTAAGATAAAATATTATGGCAATGTTTAAACAAAAAAGTTCAGTGAATGGTGCCATAATTTAAAAGTGTAGCACTGTTTACAGGGTTTAAGCTAGAGGAAAAGTCCTTAAGCTAAAGAACATTTTAGCAAAATGCTAAAATTACTAATTGGTGGGATGCAGCATTTTTTTAAGGACACAAGTTCTTAACTTGATGAATTAAAATGGTCACAACAAGAAATGAACCTAAATAATTTAGTTAATAGGGTGTACTAATTGTGACTTGCCTTCTCTTCTAAAAAATCTTACTTTAGGCATAGTTGTTTATAATTCAATGAACCCTTGATTATCTGCAATTTTGTAATAATCTTATAAATATGGTATTATTACTTCCAATGATAATTTAAAACTTAATTGTAGAGCAGTTATCAATAGAAACCCACCTAGTGCAGTGTGTTCAAGATAAAGTTTTAAAAATCATTATAACTGTTTCTACACTTTCCTGTCCTTTTTGGTGTCATTTATAATTGGCTAAGATTGAATTGTGGATACTCAAGGGTTAATGAAAAATCTCATTTTAGATTTTTTCCATTCATTGTCTTATTTCCGTCATCAAAATAGGAATAAGTTGTCACTTAGAAATAGTCTTTGAAATTATCATTTTATTTCTGTGTAACTGATTTTATTTAATAGTTATTGTGAAGAGTAGCTTACAAGAAATATTGATATAGGAATTTCAAGAGGTATAGTTGCTAAAGATATGTCTGGTGATAGTTTTTTTTAGATCCTACAATTTTTAGCTCTTTTGCATGTTGCTCTAATTTTAATACATTATTTAGGCTGCTGCAAATCTGTAGGTATGCATTAGAGTTTTAATAACGTTTAAGTAATTGGAAGATTCTTGGTTTTTACTAATATGTAGCTTTGATAGTTTGTAAAAATGCTTTTTAGTTATAATTGTGCAATTTAAAGTTTGAAATACGTTATTCATAAGGTTTTGAAATTTCATATGGGATCCAGAATATAATGGTTAACACTTTTTGATATTGCAAAAATTTCCGTAAAAAATTTTTTGGTTCTATTGCGTATTATCCTGTCAACCCCCTGCCGCTGAATTTGACAGCTGCTGAACTGTCGACAGGATAATACGTTTGTACCAAATTTTCTCTCAAACAACTATGTATCATGTCGTTGTAAAATTACTGCCCTAATCAAGCCCCAATCACACAAACAAAAGCTCTTAAACTGCTGTCATGGAAATTAAATTGGTATATCTTGGTTAATAGTTGGTTTTATCTTGATAAGCCTTAAAAATTAAAATACCAAAAAGTAATAACCGTACTGTCTTTAATTTTTTTCTGGTCCCCAATTTTTTCCCCTGGCTAATTAATGCATAGAAAATAGTAGCATCATCCAGCATGGTTTTATCCAGCATTGTGCACAGCAGCTTGCTTCCAGTACATAACTGCAGTCATGAAGAAACATGTCCAGCCGTTATATCTGACAAAGTGTGTGTTGTAGCCTTTTCCATGACAATTTTCTAGGTAACTCTGATCCCAGTGGAGAATCTAAAACGGCTTCCACGAATGGCCAGAATGCCACCGAAGATTCGGTCACCTCTAAGTCTCCCACTCCTAACAGTAATGCTCTGAATAGGACAAACTTCCGAGCTTCAAAATGTAATTAGGTTCAAATTTTACATTCTTTAAGGACCAATCATACCACCTATGGAAAAACTCTGTGGTGGGATTTTGTCTGTTGATTTGTATAAAAGCTTTTATGAGTTATTCATTTTTAGGCATAATTTGGAACTATAAAAAATCACCAAAATATTTTATGTTCCAAAGATTTTAAAATAGCTAAATTATTGCTGTTACCATCCATAAACTGTATAAATCTATCTAATTTATTGTTTTTGCAATGTTTTCTAATTTTTTACACCTCTAAAATAGCTTGGCAATTATTTACAGTATGGATAGAATGTAAACATCTACTTTTGGATTTAAATTAAGGTACTTAAGCAACAATAAGATGGCTCAAACAGCTGTTTCATCAGAGTTAGCTGGTTGCTCAATAAGGAAGTTGCATGCATCCGATTTTTCAAAACATTCAAGTGTTCCGTATGGTTTTTTATATGGTAAAATAAAATATCTGGTCAATTTTTCAAAAAAATGTACAGGTAATTAAATATTTTAATTTAAAAGTCGAAAAAAACCATGTGATTGAAAACGTTTATTGTTTAAATCGTACGATGACAGCAACAATCATACCATCAACTCCGTTGCTTTTCAACAATGGTCATCTTTCGATGACATCCACATCCCAAACTCTTAGTGTTTTCGCGGGCTCTGGAAAAGGGGATTTTGGTTAATTTTTTTGCAATCAAAAAATTTCTCGATCGGCCTCAAATTTTGGGTAGTTACTTATTTTTGCATGAAGAATCGATTAAAAAAATATTAAAAAATCATGCAACTTCCTCATTGCCTCGATTTTGAAATTTCTACGCAAAATCGTTGCATTTATATCAAATTGTTCCAATTCAAGTTTCTATTATTTTTTCTTTTAAACTATTAGGCTAAGCACGCACTAGAGACTTCTGTCACGGCGACTATAAACACTAGGTCACTCGAAAGCAATGAATTTCTATGGAGATGGCTCTTGGCAACCGGCCAAGTGTCTCGTCGCCTGTGCGCCCTCTTTAGCTTCTTGCAATAGCCAGGGTGATAATTTTGTCCCTGTCGCCGTGACAAAGAAAAGTCTAGTGCACACTTAGCCTTAGAGATAAAAGCTTTTATTTAAGTCAATCTCAATCATTCGTGGATGTATTTCTCTTGAAGCACTGATGTTTTCACTATTTACAAACTTGCTGTTGCACAACAATTTTATGCAATGACAGTTACATAATTCACAGAAGGGGATTAAATATTTTCTAAATGAAGTATAAATTATAAATTTAGTTAATTTTTTTGTTTAGATAAAACCATCATTACGTGTTGTGAGTTAGAATATGAATATGAAGGTTATTAATTCATTTAAAATTGACTTCAGTTTTTATTTGTGGTGATTTCAAACCCATATACGCAGGGTGCCTAATTCAACCGATTCTTCTGAATTTCACACCCATCAATTGATCTCAGTAGTTTCCTATGTCTCCTTGCCCATTCTCATTTAATAAACAGCACATAATCTTTAGCTAACTTTTACAACTGAGGACACAAATAGCTAAAGATTGTGGATATTTTCTATCATTAACTTGGACTTTCCCTGACATTAACCTGAAAGTAACCTAGTATAGGTTTGTTAGTCTGTTGACTCTTAAAAAGTCCGACATTAAAATAAATTCATATTAAAGGCATTTATTCAAAATGGGGTGAAATTTTGGATTTTTGTTTTTTATATGTTAATTTTAAAGAATTGTCCTAAATATAAAAAATGCAGCTTATCCAATGCTTATTTTAAAACGTCCTCGTTATAAAATCCCTCATTCGTTGCTGTAGTCCATATTTCCGTCTATATTGTGCCCTCAGTTGTATAAAACACATCCTTCTTCCTGTCTACTAACTTCAGTGTTTTTCCGGCGGTGATGGTTTGCTCAGACATGTTTTGCATGTTGAATTATGTTGTTTAGACCATGTTTCCCACTGCAATCTGTTTGCTTATCTGTTTTACAGCTCTATATGTTGCTTTTAGTGTGAAGAAAGTGTTTAATTGATCCTTTGATTGTTATGTTTTTATCTACTGTGTTAAACACTTTTAATATGCTTTTGAATTTTATTTGAGAAAAGTTAGGATGTAAGTTTAAGCTTCTATGCAATCTGAGTTTATCACTTAATAAAGTTTGATTTAAATATATCTTTAACTGTTTCAATTACTGTTGTATAACAATCCATCAACAGTTCTCTGTGTGTTAAGCCCTAATCAAGCTTTTAATGTAGAAAGAAAATTTAAGCAGTTGTAATTTTTTCTACTCTTAAACTTTTCAGTGTCAATGGGTATGTATGGATTTAAAGTATTTAAACATAAACGTAAGTTTTTTAAGTTACAAGTAAATGTTTTTATACGTTTGTTGATTTCCTTCCATCATAAGTGTGTTTACAAATATTCTTTTCAAAAACTTTCTGTAAAAAAATTCAGTGATTAGTTTTTTCTTACACTGTTCTTCAAATAATTTCTTTTCTCCAAGTTCCTAGTAGTCTTAAAATAGTAGTACTCAAATTGTGCATATTAAAAGTTTTGTACTGCATGACGTGTTGTGTCTAATAAGTAACCACGCACTGATGGCGTCTCTGCTAACTAAATGTCTTCTGTTCTGATGAATTTCAGAAAATAACCATTTATGTAGACTTACTTTCCCTTGCATTAATGAACTAACTTTTCCTATCTTTCCCTTCATGGCACGCATGGAATGCAGACTGGCAGTCTTACTGGAACTCCTGGAGTTCAGGTGGCTACAGCCTTATTCTACTTTTAACTTTCTTGACTCTATATGTAACAATTCTTGCCATTGCTTTCTGGATACCTTTAAGGAATGATGCTTCAGTATTAAATGGCTTTTTAAATTTATTTACCCTACAAATAGGCCTAATCCGTTTTGTTTACTTCCTATTTAGCCTTATACACGTAATTTTTTTTTGAGTAAAACAGAAACATTTAATTTTTTCCTTCAGGTTTCACTGAATATTAATAAACATTGATTGTTTTTTTAATTTACTAACTTGAAGTAAAACACAAGACTTCCTAATAACGATTAATGAAGCTAACTATAGATTATCCTGACTAAAAAGTATGCGACAAGTAATGACAAATGAAACAATTCTTAAAAATCGAGGTAAAAAGAATCTGTAAATGCATGTTAACCTGCTGCAACTCATTCATATTTTAGTGTAAGGTAAACTACCATAAGATAATAAAATAAAATAACCTTTTATTATTCATTTCAGTGTCACATAATTAAATTCAGTATCATTTTTTTGCTGAAAATGAATGGTATTTGGGGATTAATTGCTATAGTATTCATTTCTCTCATGTCTTGGGATAAAACGCATAATTTTTTTACATAATAAAATTTTCACACTTGCACAACTTTCTTTACGTTAGAAATTCTTATAAATTCCATCCTGTGTTCTTTCAATTTTGGGTGAGAAACTTAGTTTTTTAGTATGGATTGATTGGCAATTGCTCTCAAAGTAAACTGAAATGAAATTCATAACCCCCTTACATGTTTGGTAACATGAGGTAAGTATAATGCTTATACCTTATAAAAGTTTCTAGTCATGCTGAGGAAACGATTATGAGAAGTAGTAAATATTTATTCGAAGTAATAGGTGAAATATATCCCTTTAACTTTTAGTTGTCTTAATTTCTCCTCTGGTCTCTTTGGTTCATAGGGTTTTTAAAAAGCAAAAGAGATAAAAGAAAAGAGAAAAAGAAGAAGAAAATGAATGGAACCAAAGAAGACACATCAGTAACAAGTGGAGACACGTAATTTCTTTTATTTTTCTCCACATACCTAATTTACAAGTTACACAAATATTATGTTCATGAGTATTAGTAAATATGTTTCACATATATTCAGTATGATCTATATCTCCAGTGTTCTAAATTAAGTTGCCGTCTTTAGTAACTGTACCTTTAATTTACTTAAATAAACGATTAATAGTATTACTGGAAAATTTTTAATTTTCAAGATAAATGAATTTATTGATTAAATATCCTCTAAGTATCTTAAGATGACATCAAAAATGTCAGTTTTTTACTCAACTTGATCCATTTGTTAGAATTTCTAAAAGTTTTGATGCTGTTTTTTTAGTGTATGTCCTGTAAAGATGTTACTTAAAAAACGTAATCAAATGTGTTAATAAAAACACTTTACAATTAACAAAAGTTATTAATTAAATGTTAATTGAGTGTAAAAATATAATTTTTTTTGGAAAATAGACTCTTTATCATTATTTTAATAAATAATTTATATATTTTATAGTTTTTATTGTTACTTGAGATGTTTTTTAAGGAAATTAAACCATTCTTTCTGAAATTCTAACCTTTCTTAATTTCTTTTGTTTTCACAGGGATTCTCAAGATAAAGTACCGGTAAGTGTCCTGATATTATCCACTGATTTTATTATCATCAATAATGAATTTAAAATGTATTAAATTTTATCCAAAGACTAGTCCCCAAATAGATGATGAAGGTTTTACTATTCGGCCTGAAGAAACAAATACAGATTGTATCCTTTTGTTTTGCTGCATATTTTGACTCTCCCAAGTATTCCCTAAAGAAATTGTGATTTATTTTTATTTATTAAGGTAATAATAAGGCTCTCAAACCATTCTTAACTCAGTTCAAGATACCAGAGATAATTGTTCAAGTTCAGACAATGATTCTGGTAAGTGCATTTGAATCCCATTGTTCATTTAAGTCCAATTATTACTTGTACTATATTGCTTACTCAAGGTCTCACACCTATTTTAAAAAATTTTCTGAGAATCAAACTTGTTCACATTGTGCAGTATGAACTGTTTTGTAAATTGCCCTTTGTTTTGTATTCAAATTGCTAGTATTTATTTTTTTATGTTTATAGATGATGAACCAGGAATAGGAAAGATTCACATAGAAATTAGGCCACCTCTAAGTAACAGCACTGGTATGAGTGCCAGCATTGATGAGCTTAAAGCTTCAATAGGTACCTTTTCGTTGTTTCCGGACTCTCGAAGGACGGTAAGTTATGCAACCTACCTGTTGTTTGTATATTTTGTATATCAATGATAAAGATGCAATCTAATTCTAAAGAAGTAATGACAAATTTAATGTAAAAATTTAACTCAATAATGCAGGATTGAGAAGTGATATTACTTGTTGAACCATTGTCATATTTATACATCTCTGTTGCTCAGAGTAATGGTTAAGTTGTTTTTAAAACTTATTATGTGCGGCCATATAAAAATTTAGTTTGAGTTTTCAAAAATGGATCTCCATGGAGAATTGTGATTTATAGCATTGCATTTTTAAAATTTTGCAATTGAAAGAAGTCTGGAAGCTATACATGAGGAAACAGACTATCGATCCATTGTCTTAGAATCCTCCTGCATAACAGAATGAAGGCTTTCACGGCCGGCCATATGATAAAAGATGAGTATTTCGGGCTGTTTTGCCGTGGTCTAGGCAAATAAAATTAATAAAAATCGCAAGACGTTTCGACTACGTTTACAGTAGTTTTCCTCAATTGTGCGATCGGAGCCTCCAAGGTGGCGGCGGCGGCTTCCCCGCGACTGAAACAGTTCTCGTAGTGTTGACGGATCTTATAGAGGAAGAGCTGCTCTCCGATTGGTTCTCTCTTTCCCGGATGGCGATTGTGTGATCTTGCTTCACGCTAAGAGCGCGGGAGCCAATTAGAAAAACAGCCCGAAATACTCATCTTTTATCATCCTGCATAAGATTAACTGGTTTTAGAGTGTACTGATTAATGTCAAAAAATTCAAATGACTACTTAAGAATTAAAATGTTATTTTATCTTAAATTAAAAGTTTAACGGATTTCTTTGGCAGTAGCTGTTATACTAGTGGTAAATTTGTGTCATGTAGCTACTTAATTGTAAAGTTTTTTCATTATTTTTTTTACAGACTACTAGGCCAGCTAGCAGTGCCGCTTCCACACCTGATGAAGGTCCTCTAAAACGGTCCATTTCCATGTCAAATCCTCTCAAGTAATTAACTCTGTTACTTGAAACTTTACTTTGTTGCTTTATTAAAAAGATTTGAATCAAAAAATTTCTTTTACATGAACATTTCCATTCATAATTCTTTGAAAATCTCAAAAACATGAGTAGATTTCTTCATCTGATGGGAGTTATTTCGGGAATTCCTTTGGGAAGCCAGTTTTTGTTGAAAGATTTGAGAACAGTAACCTCCAGGATATGTTTAAGGGTCATTATCATTTTTGATTGTTTACTCCCACTGTTGATCCCCTCTTATAACTCAGTAAGTAAACTTCAAGCCCCCCCTCACTGTTCCTTTTTCATTGTACAAAATCTTCATCTAGGAAGTTGTCCAAAACAAATCGTCGTATGCATCATTATGATTTTCCTTGGGTGGTCAAAATGCTTGTCCTTAGAAACTTATATTATTTCAAGTTTAGTTTTCTTTTACTTAATTTAACTTTGGTGTATTGATTACCTGTGTCAAATTAAAGATTTTTTTAATGTCTCACATAAGCATTAATCAAATTCCCCCTTTTTCAGCAGACGGGTGTTTGTAGGTTTTTAAATAATATTTAAATGGGCCCTTACCCTGTTTTCTTCTGACAGCAAAGGGGATGGCGACATCTTCAGTATTTTCAGTCCAAGTGCGTCCAGTGCCTCCACTCCTACGGGACCTGCAGCAGATGGCTTCTCCAGCCCTACCAGTATACCCAACTCCAAAGCACCCTCTAGGGAGGCCATGCAGAACCTTGACTCGAAATACTCTGGTTTGTCACTCCCTTATTTAATACTGTGCCATGGTCATTTGATATCGTGTTGCCTTTATTGTTGTTAAAAGGGCCTTCCATACTTACTGCTGTATTCTAGGGATTTTTTTTCGGCATGTGACTGTTTTTCCCCTCAGTTTTAGGTGAGACGTCTTCAGAAGTGGAACCTGAACTGGTCAACACGGAAATGCTAAAGCCTTTGTCTACCAGCAGAGGAGGGACTCCCACAGGGCCCATCTTGTCACATGTGCTTCCACGTCCTCCGTCAAGAAGAGCTTTTGAGGTATGGATACATAAAAATAAACCTCCAAATTTTTTCCACTCTTAAAACAGGTCCTATTAGTTCTTGTTTCATCAATTTTACCATGTTGATCTTTATAAACTTAACAATATCACCAAAGCCATACCCTGTTTTCACGAAAAAATCGGTACACAGAACCCAGTTTAATGCTAATTTTGAATAGATTTTCACAATTTTTCAAAAACAACCCATCACAATAGTTCATACTGACCCCTAAAAGCTTTAAAGCGCTTGCAAAATATAATTTCCTCTTTCGACGCTTCAAAAAAATCGGGAAACTTCTCTAGTTTAAAATTTCCACTGTAAAGGAGTAGTGCTCAAATGCTTTTGTCTTTTGCAGGCAACTACTCGGGGTCGCATGTCTCCACTGCCATCGTCAGCTATGACGCGCACAGAAAGCATCGGTAGTCTGACGAGTGATTTCAAGACCACTTCTATGCCAGTGGGGTCTTCCAGGGGACCTTCCCCACTGACCATTGGTCTCAGCGACACCATCCCCTTGGCAGTTGCCTTTAATGAGCAGGTCAATGCATGTTTCAAAGGCACCGATGAGACAAGGTAGGGAACTTTCAATTTCATCGCTAATTTTATGGTATGCTTATTGCTTAGATTGATATTTCACTAAAGTTTTAGAATTGTTAAGGTTTTTTTTGCATGCAATGATTTTAGGTTTTGAGATTAATATAACCTGGTACTATCATTTATGATAGTAAGTAATGATATTAAATATGTAATATGTTTTTATTGATGGAAACTTATAATAACATCTTAACCTTTACTTTTGGCATTAAAAAAGTGATTGTTAAATGAAATTAATATACTTTGAGAAACATAAAATTTCACTCTTGAGAACAACTATTTTGTTTCAAGTCATGGTTGTTAATTAATAGTTTATAAGCTTGAAGTTATTGGAATATCATAGGATAAGCTTTTAAATTTTTAAGTTTTCTCTAATAAAAAAATATTAACAGGATCCAAATTCTTTATTTTGTCTTTTTCGGTTCATTTAAAATTCTTCTGAATTCCAAACTATTAAATTTTATTTTTTATTACCTACAAGTTTTTTAATCTGCCGTTTTAGGTGTCAAGTGCGTCTCATGGGTGATATGAAAGTGTCTTTTCCTGCTGGTATCGTCCATGTGTTAGCCAACAATCCTTCTCCTGCTCATTTAATATTTCGTCTATCCAAAGCCAGTAAGCTGGAAAACATACTGCCAAACAAACAGCTCATATCTTTGTAAGAATTGTTTGCTTATTCTTTGTTAGAAATAAAATAACTAAGAAAACCAATCTGTGTATAAAACTTCTGATGTAGTACTACTGTAAAAAAGTATGTCTCTCTTTTAGCTAATGGAATGAAGATTTATTTCAATGGAATGATAATGTCAAAAGTTAGCTCTGAATTTCCTTTCTTCTTCAAGTAACTTATAAATTACATTTCTATTTAAGGGATCCTAGTCAAAGCACCAAGGACAGTTATTTGTATGAATTTAATATGCCTGCTGTCACTGCCTTGCTAAGAAAGCAATTTGAGACTACACCAACTGCTTCGTATTTCATCATAGATATCCTCAAATATCATGTAAGAATTTCGAATAGCCTCTACTCTTTAATGGGTTGTTCTAAAATTGGGGAGTGTGAGAAAGCTAAATAATCGCCTATTGCTTTCTAGATCCGGGCTCTTCCTGGAGCCAAAAGCACCCCCCTTCACCTGGTGGCATACTGGAAGTGCGAACCCTCCTCTACAGACCTGCGTATCGACTACAAGTACAATGCTGCTTCGCTCTCCACGCCAACGCCTCTTGAGAATGTCAACATCATTATTCCTGTCAATGGTGGTGTCACTGATGTGCAATCTCGGCCAAAAGTCCTATGGTAAGTAAACTTTAGTTGATTTATGGAAAGTATTTAGTTTTTGGTAGTTAACTGTCAGACTCAAAAGTATTTAGATGTTATGGCCAATACATCACCTGGTCAGAACCTCCACCTTTTATGGGGAACAAGCTTCATACTGGTCTATTGCTCCTGTATTCATTTTGCAAAACCTGGGAGTAGTACAAATTAACATTATAGATTTACCAAAAAGAACAGACATGAATGGAAGTTTTCTATCTCTAAACTGAAATTTGTCCTAGCAGGGGTCTGTCCAGACTTTTTGTGAAGGGTCCGATTTTTTAAAAATTGTGAAAATCTACTCATAATTTTGTGAATTTTAGTTTGTGTTAAATTAGTTCTTTTCAGCCAGGAGCCTGTTTTTGTAAAAATAAGCTCACAAATTTGCAGTATTGTGAAAAATATTGACCATTTAAAGGCCGAAATACTTTGTGAAGGGTCCGTTTTCACAATGAAACATTTTGTGAAGGGTCCTAAAACGGACCCAACTTTCTTCTAAACAGACCCCTGCCTAGTGATTTTCTTCAGGCGGGAATAGGATAAAAAAATAAACTTACTGGATGGTAAAATCCACTAACTATTCCAAATTACATGGAATAAATCATTAGCTAAAAAAATACAGGAATTGCAAAACTGTTATTTTCTACTTTGGATGCATTTAATATTGGAATATTCTGTTAAACCATACTCGTAGTTAGTGAAGAAAGGGGAATATGCCGTGCAAACCCATTTTTTAAATACCTGTTTGATGTTATTGCTTTTTGCCATCTACTCAGCAAGAGGAAAAATGCAAAATTCCTCTTAACATGGCATTTTCACTTATTTCATTGAAGCTAACTTGCAGAGAAGCCACAAATATGGGAATTGTACCAAAATTTTCATAATAAAAATTTACTATATCAAGTGATAAGAATGGTGGGAAATTGTCTTGCAAATATTTTCTGTGCCCCGAAATATTTTTTCCATCCCCCTGAAACATGGGGTTTTAGGACATAACATGAAAAAGGGGGGTCCCCTTAACCCCTAAATATTTTTTTTCAACTACAGCGCTGGTATATTATAACAGAGGGGCCAAGTATTACGATTTGACTGTAATATTTACGGATTCAATAGGTGATACGGTTCAATAGGTTACGGTGTTACGGACGTGGATTAAAAATTAAAAGTCTCAAATTTCTGCACTTTAAAAATGTATTTGCTTACCTTTTTTAGATGCAAGGGGCAAGGTTTTTTACTTTCCAGATTATCTTCTAGAAAAATCACGAGTTATCGCGGAAAATCGTGACTTCTCGTGAAAGTTTCGTTTTCGTTTAATTCGCGGCGTGTACCGCTTCTCCCGCGATGCTTTCGTGGAACGCCGCGTAAGTCGGGTTTAAGTCGGCTTCTTCTCGTGTTGTAATTGCGATGTAGAAAAAAAACTTGACCCTGGTCAGAAGCCAACAAGTTCAGTGTTAATAAATCGTACAACCGCTCTAGTTACGGAAAGCTTTTTTTGAAACTTGGCACCTCTGTTATAAAATAAAAAAGTATTGGGGAACTATCAATTTAATTTAAAAACTCTCATGGTTGTTTCATCTCACTTTGCCTTGTTTCTAGAGTAGAAAATAATTTTTTTCCGTATAAAGCTATAACACAGTTAACATTTCTCAAAGAGTCAGTGTTTTGCATCAAGTTGACTGATGCCTTGTTCCTATGAAATGGCTTCCAGGAACGCTGACACCAGCAGAGCCATGTGGAAAATCCCTGAGCTCTCCGCGACTTCAGAAGGCGGGGGGCTGGGGTCCCTCAGGGCCCACTTTGACCTGAGCGCAGGGCCCTCAACTGCGTGTGCCATGGCTGCCCAGTTCCTCTGCAAAAACGCTTCGCTTTCTGGGGCAGACTTTGAGCTCTGTGGATTAGGATACCGTGTGTCTCTGGTCAAAAAACAGGTGGTTGCTGGTAAGTAATTTTCCACTATTGAATGAGTATTGAATTGTTATCTTTATTCTGTGTAACCCTTTATCTACTGATGGTACCTACAAGTATCAGACAGAACCACCCACTTTAAATTTGCATGGAATAACCATTCTTACATTAGCTCTAATGGATTAAATTTCCCAAAGTTGAGTATTTTATTTATGTATATCCCTTAATTTTCAGTTTAGTGACTCTAAATTTTTTTTCAGAACATCATAATGCATAAGGTTAAATATAAAAAAGGTTAAATATATAAGGGTTATTCAGGTTAAAATATATAAAGGTTAAATATATATTTCTATATCTACTTTTAAAGAATTATTTCAGGGTATTAGATTTGTATAGGCTAAACTTATGCTTATGCTCTGAATTTTCCCCTAGGAAAGTACCTGTGTGAATCTGATTCTATAGTAAACAGTTCGGTGTAATTCACGCATTCTGACCTTCATCTGTAAAGTCATTCCATTTGTACTCTGGTGGAAAGGAGCAATGCAAATTATTCTGGCTAAGTTGAAGCGTTGATAATGTGCATAGGCCTCCCTTCCTGTATGTACACACACCCTCCAGTTCCAGGCTTTGTGTTACTGATGTGGCACACCCTAAATGCCTGTTGAATTTATTGCCAAATGTTTGTACATTCTGACTTTAGCTTTCTTTCATGAGAAATGAAAGGACTGCTACTGCAGTAAAATAAGTGAAGTGATGCTGTGACTTTCTCCTATGTGTTTTGATTTTTGAATGACGTTTTAGTTAGTTATCAGTTTATGTAATCGTTAGTTAAATATATTAAGGAATATTTTCCTGTTTTCAACTTTTTAAGATAAGTTTCTAAAATATGTTAAATCTACTGCTTCAATGCTACTAATGAGATGTGACCCGATTTTTTTTCCTTTTTTCAAATGTTAATGCATGGTTTTATGGATGCAACATCACTTTGCTTATTGATATGTATATGTGCCTTTGGTGATCAATTCATTTGGCATCCTGTTAAGTACCTTTGATCTTCAATGTGCGTGTGCTGACTAACCACTCATCTCTGTATACTGAGACATGCACCTCCGCTTAGACTAACACAATGCAAATCCTTGGGCTTGTTTCTCTTTGGCTACTTATGTATCATGGCTGCCATATTAATGGAAAAAATCTTTTTCTATTTTCTTCAATTCTTATTGAGGCTAAATAGTTTTAGTGTCTACAAACATAATTCTACCACTTCCTGTTTCTTGTGGTTATAAGTATATGAATTTTTCGAATTATTCCACGGATTCACGATTAATTAAAATTGCAGTAACTTTATGGTTTGTAGATTTACCTGTGAATTATAATGATTCTAAGCTAAAAGCTTGTAGCTTTCGGGCACTTATTTCACTCCTTTTTAAATCGAAGTCTCATAGTTTTCCATAGGATTCAACTGTAGTCTGAATTAAGGTTAGAAATTATTTTATATGCTTAACTGGATCTTCCACTCCTCTGGATTACTTATTGTTATTTTTTATACGTATAACACCCATATTGTTAGAAGACTCGTAGGATTTCTTAAAATTCTGCCATTGCAATTCATTCTGGTATGCTAATAAGAATGATAATCTGTTTATTATGTTAAGTTTCTATTAAATGAAATAAAAAACTATGATACTGATGAAATTACTAAATATACTTTTTAATTGGATCTTTAAATAGGTGTTGAATTGTTTGTTATTGTTTTCATTTTACATATGGATGCATTTTGTTACTCATTGTTACTTACTTCTTATACAGAGAAAATTTATAATATAAAGCTGGCTTAAAAAGAACTATTTGGTTTGGGTACGTTCGTTATTGAAAGGATGTTTTTTTTTCAGAACAAAGCATGTAACCATTGTCAAACACAGTAGCAATTGAAGTGCTTGCAGCAAGAATGAATTACTCAAATGAAAATCTGTTTGAGTTACCTCATTGTTGCTGCAAGCACCTTAATTTTAGATGAAGCATGGTCATTTTTTTTGTTACCCTAGTCAAACTCATTGCAATACCAGCATCAAAATGTTATTTATATTTATTCACAAGTATCATTAAATTTATATAAGCACCATCCGTGAAGGGCCCTTAGAAAACAGTTCATATGTTTATTTTCATTGAAATAGTGTTATTTTTTACCCTTTAAATGGATTTTTCAATTGAATCCAGATTATTGAATGTTAAAGGTGCATGTCCAGTTGCTATTACGAGGGATACCATGTATGCTGTGAATATTCTGGGAAATGAACTGAATGCAGTTCTCTACAAACTGTTCTTTTTTTATGAATATAAATATATATCATATGTACATATGCTCTAGTTTTTTAACTTACGATCTAGATTTACAGTGTTATATTTTTTGTATTTTATTTTCCAGCACTAGTAATGTTTACTTCAGAATTCCTCTAACTGTATTTTTAGTCACATTTCCAAAGTTTCAAAAACAAATCACTGTGGTGTAATTAAAAAAAACTAATTTTAATGCACTGATTAGTGTTCATACAACACTTTCGCTTAAGTGATTTCCAGTATTCATACAACTTAGACTATTTTTCTTAGTTCTTTGTGAGGTAAATTTATGTTATACAAATTTTCATGATGTATTAAAACCAGCTTATTACTCACATACTGTGTGAAAGATATTTTATCTGCTGCTCTATAACTTAAAGTTATACTTTTAAAGCTGTATTTTTCAGTATACCTATGTTATATTATTATATTGATATGAATTTTAATCTTATTTTTATTAATATTATCTATAAAGTATTTTATTTATACTTTCCTTTAAGAACACCGAAGCATAATCTCAGTTAATTATATATGGAAATAATAGTTTACATTTAGAAGACTTCTTTATTCCTGCAGCTGGAGTACACTTTCAGCTACTTTGTAAGAAAGTTGAATTTCTATCTGAATAAAAAGTTGACTTTAAATGGAAATAGTCTTTAATGTATCCACACTTACTTTGAGTACATTAATTTTACCATCTTACATAAAAGTAGTAAGGAAAGCTTATGTGGGGGAAAATAGGGCAATATATTTCCTCACAAAAACGAAAAAGAAAATTTATCTAACAGGGGTCTGTCCAGACTTTTTGTTCAGGGTCCTGTTTTCTAAAAATTGTGAAAATATGATCGAAATTTGAAGTTAACGTTAAATTAGTTTTTCTTCAGCTAGGAGCCTGTTTTTGAGAAAATAGGGTCTCATATTTGTAGAATTGTGAAAAGCAGACATGAGATTCTTACGGTTCTTGTCGGATTTTCCGACTTTTTCTGAGAATTTTCAGATCCTCCCACTGCAAAAAATTCAGACAAGGTGTTAAAATAAGCTAAAACCTTGAATTTTAAGATCCAATTTACTTGGAACTCTATTTTTCAAATCGGTTCAATTCTGTGAAGGTCCGGCTAAATACCGCAATGCTCTTTTGGTCACCCAAAAGTAGAAATATTGCTAAATAATTTCAAACTAATAGGTTAAAATGTTTAGTTAGATCAATAACTGTTTAGTTTATCAATAAAAATCAGAAAAATATTTTAATATATGGTGCTCATAAAAGGTGATATTTAGTGGGAACCTTTAAGGGAATTGAACCTTCAAATCTTTTTTATATTATGTTTATTAATTTGATATTCTACCGAAAAATATATTTGAAAAACTATTGAAAATGTCGTTCATGCAGTTTTTCAGACTTTTTGCTTTTTTGTCAATCTCATCCCTGGAAAAATCGCAAAACTTTGTTTTTGTAAGAGCAGTTGTTTCTAAATTGCACAATAAAAACCTGGAGTAAATAATATATCTTTGTCCGCCTCCACTCTGGCCATTATTAATAATACTCAATTAATTACTTTGCCTGTAACATATACAGGGTTTCCCATAAATAATGGGTCACACTTCTAGGGGGATAGTAGACACCTAGACGAATTAGAATCACATAGGATTTGGGGGTCCCAGACCAAATCCCAGGGAGTTAAAAATGGAGCGACACCCCAAAAAAATTATTGAAAAATTCAATTTGTAAAAGAACTACTATTGGTAAAAATTTAATTATGGTCTCAAAAATTGTGGTTTAATATGATCTTTGAAAGTATCTTAAAAGTTTTCACTTTAAAATTTGTTTTATTATAAAAAATTAAAAAACCACAAAAAAATGGGAAAATTCTGCCAAAACCTCATTTTGTATTTCGAAATCCTTTCTTTTGATTTTATAATCTGAAAGATCATAGTTGTAAACCCTTAAGTCCAAAGTTTCACGTAAAAACCATCAATATTAAACGCTTGAGATCCTGTTAAAGTTCGTTTTTTGCGTGCGCGAACTGGTTTCCTACTGCCGTTTCCAAAACGGCTGTTTGCGGACGTAAAAAACGGACTTAAACCATGCTTTAACAGGCTCTCATGCATTTAATATTGATGGTTTTTACGTGACACTTTGGACTTAAGGGTTTTTGACTATGACAGGGATGTTGCGGCTGCGCCAAACTGCGCCAAATCCTAATTCATGTGCTAAACTGCCTACAAAAACCGTATTTTGAGCAAAATTGCGCCGAAACTGTGCCAATTAACGATTTTCTTGAAATCGAATTATCAAACTCTCCTCTCACGCGAAGAATACCTTCATCCTTAGGGAAAAAACTCAAATCGTCTATGGAATCTTTTCCACATTTCTACCACTTGAATTCAAAACCAAAACCGATGACGCTCAATTTGCTGCGTTAAGTCAGTTAAAAAGTCGAAAAATCGCGATTTTTCGCAAAAGTTTCGTTTCTTTGCGGAGTGTTCCGTTCTTCCCACGACTTTCGTGGATGGCCGCGGGTGCCGATTCTAGTTGGCTTCTTCTTGCGTCGTTATGGCGATGTAGAAAAAAACTTTACCGTGGTCCGAAACCCACTAGTCCTGTATTCCGGATGTCGGGAAAAATAGCAATTTTTTTCGTTTTTTTTGCGGAGTGTTCCGTTCTTCCCGCGACTTTCGTGGACGGCCGCTGGTGCCGATTCTAGTTGGCTTCTTCTTGCGTCATTATTGCGATATAGAAAAACAATTTTACCGTGGTCAGAAGCCCACAAGTCTGGTGTTCCGGAAATCGGGAAAATAGCGATTTTTCACGATAGTTCCGTTTTTTCCGCGACTGCTTTTCCTACGGACGTCTGTTGAAGTTAGCTCCAACGGCGGTGCAGAAAAAACAACTTCACTTTGGTCTGAGCAGCCTGAGAAGTCTAACAAGATTATCTTTTCTCTGTTTAAGTCAGTATTTTCAACTTAAGAGGATTTTCTAAGTTGTAAAATTTTTACTGAAAGGTTGCTTTATAGCAACTTAGATGAGTATAGCGTTTTTTTATCTGATTTAAGATTCTAAATATAGGGGAGAGTGTTGTACCTATGGACAAAAATCACGTTTGACACACATAACTTGACGAAATTTGTGTCCATAGGTACAACAACGTGCTGGACAGACCCAGTTGTACCTGTGGACACCCGTAAAAAGAGAAGTTTTAGCTGAAAAAACCTAAAAATGAACATTTTTATTGATGATTATTGATGAACATTTTTTGATGATTTGATTACCTTTTAATAACCTATTTCAAGCCTTTTTAAAATTGGAAATAGATTTTTTAAAGTAATGTAGTTTTAGATCGTAAATGATCATTAAAACGAAGTTGAATGATAACAGTCTTGATTTTTCACCAAAAACACATAATCACAAGGGATTTTCAGATCAAAATTTAAGGTAATAGTTTCATCAATCATGCTGATTGATCTGATCACTTCACTGATAAAAAACAATTTGATCAACACTTAGTTGTGCAAGCATTTGGTGGTAATAACTTCTTCAGGGGAAATTTAAAGTTTTTTTAATCATCATACTTAAATGCGATAGGGTGCTTTAGATTTTACACCTTGATTTTTCCCCATATTTTACACTAAATGTCAAGTAGAATCAATTTTAAAAAGTAGATTAGATCACAAAATATTTTATTTTTCATCTAAAAATCACTTAAAAATAATCGCCGACAAATAGATAACCATTTAGAATTAATTTAACATGCATTAAAATGTATTCACTTAAATGAAACCTGATTCTAAAACGCCGATTAGCTACAGACACCCACAAAAACGTGTCCGTAGGTACAACACTAATGGTGTCCGAAGGTACAGCATCAAGTGTCTTTGCATTCAAAATTCTACAAAACATAAAATAATTGAGGTCTGATGATTTCTAATATCAAAACTAAAAAGTCAAAATCTCGGGGATTCACCCCATATATCCCATTTTATCATATCATAATTTATAGGGGAAGAAAATAATTTATGTAGCGATGCACTAAAAGAAACTTTGAGCATCTAAAAACAGTAAATTTATTTTATAAAATTTAAATAATATTTTAAAGAGCTGATTTCACGTTAGCAACTAGATAGCATCTATTACATTCAAAATCAACCCCAAATTCAATTTTACATATTTTCCCGAATTTTAAAATGAGGTGGCTGAAGGTACAACCGTCCGTAGGTACAACACTCTCCCCTACCTTCAAAATTACTAATTTCTTACTTTTTTGCTCTACTTAACCAAAAATTTTTGACAATATCGTTTTTGCAATTTAATATTATTACCTAAAAAATAAAAATTCTGTTAACTAATTTACTTTATTTTATTTCATTTTAGTTACATTTTGACTTAAAGTGGTTTTAAAACATGATTCAGGAATATAATTGGCATAGTGTGTGTTTGAAGCTGTGTAAAAATTTGTCTTTCTTAAGTAAAAAGACAAATTCAAAAAATTCAAGGAGTACTTACTCCTTGAATTTTTTTAAAACACTCCTTGAAAACTCCTGGAATACTCCTTGATTTTGATTTCTGAAAATTTGTATGAACCCTGCATTTGGCTTTTTTGTTAAAATTAAAAATTGTATTAAAAACTATTATCATTAACAATAACATTATTTTAAAAACATCAAAAATTAATTAAAAGTTTGTTCAAAATTACCATTTAACTTTTAATTTAAGATAAAATGGCTTATCAGAGGTTTTTAAATCTATTTTGTGAAAGTACTTTTTTCTCTTTTTTGAATTTGTAAATGTTCCTATTTTTAAATGGTAAATTTTCTAAGGTACTTTTAAAAGGTTGCAATTTTGCTTAGACAGATCTCTAGCTGTTTAAACACCTGTTTTTTTGCGTAATTCGTCTTATCAATTTTTAGTAGTTTACTTAATCATGCTTAGTTTTAAGATTAATAGTTGGGTAATTAATAGCTGATAATTAAATTATCAGTATATATTTTAGTAACAAGGACTATTAACCCTGCTATGGATTTTAATTTTGGTTGTTGCAAAAAGTTGATTCCTCCTGTTCCTGCTACAAAATTAAGATAAGTTGCTACAAAATTTAAAATCGGCTTCTACAAAAATGGTTTATTCTGCTACAAATTTTAAATTTAGCTGCTATAAACTGCTACAACTTTTGAATTTAGCTGCTACAAACTGCTACAAATTTTAAAATTTCGCTGCTACAAAAACTGCTACAAAATGCTCAATGTGGTGCAACATCACTGCTATGATCTTTCAGATTATTAAATCAAAAGAAATGATTTCGAAATCCTACTACTATTATAATTGTGAATGTTTGTCTGTGTTTGTTACTCTTTCACGCAAAAACTACTGAATGGATTTTAATGAAATTTTACGATAATGTAGCTTATACATCAGAATAACACATAGGCTATAATTTATAAAGAGAAAATCAGTCCGTCATTCTTTTTTTCCCATTTTTCCTGCTTTTTTTCACTTATTTTTCCGTGTTTGAAAACCTGTTTTACCAGTCATGCAAGCCATTAATAGGAAACTTTAGTACCAATGTTGTAGTTACTAGGCAATTTTATTAATCTCTGTATAAATAAAAGGCTAACGGGCGATGTATGTATGTGGGTATGTGTGTATGTATGTCCGGGGTAATCTCTTGAAATAGGCCACGGACCGAAACCAAACTCGACGTATACACGTATTCCGAGTCGGGGAGTAACTTAAGATAGTTTTCAAAGCTTTAAAATCGAATAATTACGAGTAATTAGCGAATTTATAGCCGAAAACGCTTATTTCTCCATTTCTCTATTAGAGTAGACTGCTCGACTCACTATTGTTAACTAGATGAAAACCTTCAAACATTTAATATTTTAACAGGAAAAACTCGATAATTGTCCATTTAAAAACTATATCAGTTGTAAAAACACCAAAATAAATTCAAATAATTAATTTCGTGACTTTATTTTCTTTTATTTTAAGATATTTTCCTTTAAAATTTAAATATTTATGGAAAAGTGTAAATTTTTTACATGGAAAAAGACTTAAAATTAAAACATTGTTTAAAATGAAGCGGTTCACTAGACTTTTCAATTTACTAGATCTTTTATTATTGTTTCAAATTTGTTATTTTTGTTCACTAGACTCATTAATTTACTAGGAAACATTGCCGAGAACACCGGGAAAAGGAAAATTACCAGGAACATCGGGATAGGAAAAAAAAAGTACCGGGATTACCGGGACATAAAAATTACCTAGATCAGAGGGATAGGAAAATTATCGGGAACATCGGGATAGGAAAATTACCGGGAACACGGTTAGGAAAATTATCGGGAACATCGGGATAAGAAAATTATCGGGAACATCGGGATAGGAAAATTACCGGGAACACGGTTAGGAAAATTATCGGGAACATCGGGATAAGAAAATTATCGGGAACATCGGGATAAGAAAATTATCGGGAACACCGGGATATGAAAAATTACCGGGAACACCGAGATAGGAAAAAGGCGTCTGGGGTACCGGGATGATTGGTAATTGCTGATTTAAAAATTATAAATATATTTTGAGAAAATTTAATTTAAAAAAAATTATACACTCAACCCGGGCAAGGCCGGGCATATCCGCTAGAAACACCGGGAACACCGGGAAAAGGAAAATTACCGAGAACATCGGGATAGGAAAAAAAAGTACCGGGATTACCGGGACATAAAAATTACCTCGATCAGAGGGATAGGAAAATTATCGGGAACATCGGGATAGGAAAAGTACCGGGAACATCGGGATAGGAAAAGTACCGGGAACATCGGGATAGGAAAAGTACCGGGAACATCGGGATAGGAAAATTACCGGGAACACCGGGATAGGAAAAAGGCGTCTGGGATACCGGGATGATTGGTAATTTCTGATTTAAAAATTATAAATATATTTTGAGAAAATTTAATTTAAAAAAATATATATACACTCCACCCGTGCAAGGCCGGGCATATCAGCTAGTCTCTGTATAAATAAAAGGCTAACGGGCGATGTATGTATGTGTGTGTGTGTGTGTGTGGGTATGTCCGGGGTAATCTCTTAAAATAGGCCACGGACCGAAACCAAACTCGACGTATACACGTATTCCGAGTCGGGGAGTAACTTGGGATAGTTTTCCAAGCTTTAAAATCGAATAATTACCAGAAATTAACGAATTTATAGCCGAAAACGCTTATTTCTCCATTTCTCTACTAGAGTAGACTGCTCGACTCAATATTGTTAACGAGATGAAAACCTCCAAAAATCAAATATTTTAACAGGAAAAACTCGATAATTGTCCATTTAAAAACTATATGAGTTGTAAAAACACCAAAATAAATTCAAATAATTAATTTTGAAACGTTAGTTTCCCCTATTTTAAGATATTTTCCTTTAAAATTTAAATATTTATGGAAAAGTGTAAATTTTCTTCATGGAAAACGAATTAAAAAATAAAACATTGTTTCAAATGAAGCGGTTCACTAGACTTTTCAATTTACTAGATCTTTTATTATTGTTTCAAATTTGTTATTTTTGTTCACTAGACTCATTAATTTACTAGGAAACATTGCCGAGAACACCGGGAAAAGGAAAATTACCGGAAACATCGGGATAGGAAAAGTACCGGGAACATCGGGATAGGAAAATTACCGGGAACACCGGGATAGGAAAAATACGTCTGGGATACCGGGATGATTGGTAATTGCTGATTTAAAAATTATAAATATATTTTAAAAAAATTAATTAAAAAAATATATATACACTCCACCCGTGCAAGGCCGGGCATATCCGTTTGTTATATAGCTCAGTGTTTCAAATTTGTTATTTTTGTTCACTAGACTCATTAATTTACTAGGAAACATTGCCGAGAACACCGGGAAAAGGAAAATTACCGGGAACTTCGGGATAGGAAAAAAAAGTACCGGGATTACCGGGACATAAAAATTACCTCGATCAGAGGGATAGGAAAATTATCGGGAACATCGGGATAGGAAAATTACCGGGAACACGGATAGGAAAAAGACGTCTGGGATACCGGGATGATTGGTAATTGCTGATTTAAAAATTATAAATATATTTTGAGAAAATTTAATTAAAAAAAAATATATACACTCCACCCGTGCAAGGCCGGGCATATCCGCTATTTCTTGGAAAATTTTTTTTTCATGAAAAACGACTTACAAATAAAACATTGTTTCAAATGAAGCGGTTCACTAGACTTTAAAATTTTCTAGATCTTTTATTATTGTTTCAAATTTGTTATTTTCGTTCACCAGACTCACTAGGAAACATTGCCGAGAATACCGGGAAAAGAAAAATTACCGGGAACACCGGGATAGGAAAAATTACCGGGAACACCGGGATATGAAAAATTACCGGGAACACCGGGATAGGAAAAAGGCATCTGGGATACCGGGATGATTGGTAATTGCTTCTTTAAAAATTATAAATATATTTTTAGAAAACTTAATTTAAAAAAAATATATATACACTCCACCCGTGCAAGGCCGGGCATATCAGCTAGTCTCTGTATAAATAAAAGGCTAACGGGCGATGTATGTGTGTATGTATGTGTGTGGGTATGTATGTCCGGGGTAATCTCTTGAAATAGGCCACGGACCGAAACCAAACTCGACGTATAGACGTATTCCGAGTCGGGGAGTAACTTGGGATAGTTTTCAAAGCTTCAAATTCGAATAATTACGAGTAATTAGCGAATTTATAGCCGAAAACGCTTATTTCTCCATTTCTCTACTAGAGTAGACTGCTCGACTCACTATTGTTAACTAGATGAAAACCTTCAAAAATTAAATATTTTAACAGGAAAAACTCGATAATTGTCCATTTAAAAACTATATCAGTTGTAAAAACATCAAAATAAATTCAAATAATTAATTTTGAAACGTTAGTTTCCCCTATTTTAAGATATTTTCCTTTAAAATTTAAATATTTATGGAAAAGTGTAAATTTTCTTCATGGAAAACGACTTAAAAATAAAACATTGTTTCAAATGAAGCGGTTCACTAGACTTTTAAATTTACTAGATCTTTTATTATTGTTTCAAATTTGTTATTTTTGTTCACTAGACTCATTAATTTACTAGGAAACATTGCCGAGAACACCGTGAAAAGGAAAATTACCGGGAACATCGGGATAGGAAAAAAAAAGTACCGGGATTACCGGGACATAAAAATTACCTCGATCAGCGGGATAGGAAAATTATCGGGAACATCGGGATAGGAAAAGTACCGGGAACATCGGGATAGGAAAAGTACCGGGAACATCGGGATAGGAAAATTACCGGGAACATCGGGATATGAAAAATTACCGGGAACACCGAGATAGGAAAAATTACCGGGAACATCGGGATATGAAAATTATCGGGAACACCGGGATATGAAAAATTACCGGGAACACCGGGATATGAAAAATTACCGGGAACACCGGGACATGAAAAATAACCGGGAACATGGGGATATGAAAAATTACCGGGAACACCGGGATAGGAAAAAGGCGTCTGGGATACCGGGATGATTGGTAATTGCTGATTTAAAAATTATAAATATATTTTTAAAAAATTTAATTTAAAAAAAATATATATACACTCCACCCGTGCAAGGCCGGGCATATCCGCTAGTCTCTATATAAATAAAAACGTTTGTGGCTGTTAGTCCAGTCGCCATGCCATGTGACCTGGAAATAGAGTCCAACTAATATTTTATGATTGATTCTAGTACTTTTTGATGTACTGAAACATAATACGGCGGGTGCCAGAGTGGCACCTTTGAGCAATTCCAAATATCGAACGGCAAAGTTCTCGGGGTGAAAAAAGTAGAAATCGGGTGTTATTTTCAGGAAAAAAATAAAGTAGTCGTTTTTTCAACGGATTTTTATGTTTTTGAGGGTACTTAATCCGAATTAGACTTTTCAGCCAAATATTCGAACGGCTTCTTTGAGAATTTTCGAGATATTGTCAAAATTTCAACCCTTTCTACGGTTTTATGCTTATAAAACAAAAGTTATGGGTTTTACAAAAAAATTTTTAATTAACAAATTAAAGTTTAATAAACAAGCTACAAAAAAGTCCATTGAAACATTTTTGTCAGACAAATAGTTTCGCCGCTACAGCCTGCCAAAAGAAGATAACATTTTGGACGGATTGGGAAAAATTCAGGATGTAGTACCTGCATCTCGTGATTGAATGAAGTTTGGGAACCTACAAATGAGTGTTTTTTTAATTTGTATGATTGATACTATTACAATTTTATATACTGAATCATAATATGAAGGGTGCCAGAGTGGCACCTTTTGTGAACTTTAAGTATCGAAGGTCAAAATTCACGGGATGATAAAAAAACACCTATTTTATTGAGAGTGAAAGGGAGTCGGCTGACCAAAATTAAATATCAGTAAATTTTTATTATGGGGATACTTTGTGATATAACGGCAAACTATACTTTTTCAACATGATTAAAAAGAAATTCAATATAAAATATGTTTAGAAATAGGTAGTAAATAGGAAGTGTAGTTTACATTAACTTTAATTCAAAATTATAGAATATTTTACACAGTGGATATTTCACTGTCACTATCTTTAAATTGGGCTTCATTAGTTTTCAAATTGCCACACAATTGGCCACCTTCGCACATGCAAAATTATGTACAAGGCAGACCTACTTGTGCACAACTGCACCTTGCTGTTGAACATGGCTTCTCACTGGAACAGCTGCACCTTAAACTTTTCAGCAATTCTGGTGGTGAGAACCCTTTGTTATCTGGAAGAACACTGTGAATGCCTTCCCCATAGATTGTGACAACCTTTGAGCTTCATACATAGCGGTGATTACAGTTTGATGATCTGCTGGCTTCATGAGCGGCGAGTAAACTGTGTTGGTTCCTGAAGAAATATCCATATGTGATTCTCGGGCACACTTTGTCATGAAGCCACTATATTCTGGAGTGTTGCTAGGATCTTCTGACATTTGTTTAAAAAATTTGAAATCACTGGCTCTAGCTGTTTCAAATTTAACAACTGTTCGTGCCAAAACTGATAGCGATTGAACAAACCTTTTAGCTGCATCGTCGGGCATGGATGGTTTATTAGTACCATGGTAATGCTGAATTTCCATGTCAGGTAGATTGAGAGCAATAGTTTCGGCCTTTTTCAACCGTTTAATGGTAACAGGAGATTCTCTGTTATCACAATCCTCAGACTGCTGTGTATCATAGCGAGGGAGTGTGTTGATCTCAGTCCATTTGATGAGGAGATCTTATATCAAAATTGTCTACTACCGTTTGAATTAGACAGTCTGATTTCAATTTATTTACCCCATGTAGTTCGAAGTTTCCTGATTGCATGTTACGACAAACTGTAGTTGCTACTGATGATTTGTACCTCATTACTTCATCATAGCTGCAACAAACTCCAAAGCTATACAGCAAGTCAATAAGTTGCCGTGATGAAGTGTTACACCAAGAGACACTTGTAGGGGAGTATTCATTTTTGACACAATTCCAGTTACAATATTTCCAATAAGACATGAAGCCAGATGCTCTTTTGGCATTAGCAGCATCAGGAGGCTTATCAATGTTTCACTTGTTGCTTTCATCGCATCCTCGGTGCAAATGCGAGTAGAGCAATCCTGCGTTTGTTCTTCAGAAACTGATTTAATTTCAGACTTAATTTTAGAAGCCATTCTAAACATGTTGAAGTCATCATCCTCAGAATTTTCGAAATTAAGAATGTGTGCTGCTTCTTTAAGGAAGCAAATGATACTAGCTATTCCTGATGAACTGAGAACCACAAGATCATTACCAAAATAGTCTTAAAGATCAGAAATTAAAGTTTTACGGCTTCTTTTACCACCATTGCTCATGTACGTAGCATACAGCTCAACAGAATTCCACATACGACTACGATTACTTTTCATAGAGGAGATAACGACAGCAAACGATTCATCCTCTTCACTTGAAACACTAACGGACTGTTTGTTCTGAGCAATCTTTACACTTCGAGAGACCATAAATTTTGCGTAGCAAGAAAGATGGTACCGTCCTGCTGCTGCATGTAGATCGCTCGTTGCTCCCAAAACACGTCCACGAACCTCATCTCCCCATTCATCACCGCGATTTTGGCAAACTTGAATAATATTTTTTTTTAAATAAGTCACAATTTTTTTATCCAATGTTCTGCACTCTATGAAAGTGTTCCATCGTTTTGGGTTCTTAGGGTCAGGCGACAGGCATTCCAGCCCAAATATCTACATAACTCCCCCTTTAAAAATTGGAATCTTCAAATTGTTCAAAATTAATTAGATTTTAAACTTTCAGAAATTCCGTTTTCAAGGACACCTTAAACTACAGATATTACAGATTTTTAATTTTGGTCAGCCCTTTCACTTGCAATAAAATAGGTGTTTTTTTATCATCCCGTGAATTTTGACCTTCGATACTTAAAGTTCACAAAAGGTGCCACTCTGGCACCCTTCATATTATGATTAAGTATATAAAATTGTATCAATCCTACGAATTAAAAAAACACTCATTTGTAGGTTCCCAAACTTCATTCAATCACGAGATGCAGGTACTACATCCTGAATTTTTCCCAATCCGTCCAAAATGTTATCTTCTTTTGGCAGGCTGTAGCGGGAAAACTATTTGTCTGACAAAAATGTTTCAATTGACTTTTTTGTAGCTTGTTTATTAAACTTTAATTTGTTAATTGAAAACGTTTTTGTATAACCCATAACATTTGTTTTATAAGCATAAAACCGTAGAAAGGGTTGAAATTTTGACAATATCTCGAAAATTCTCAAAGAAGCCGTTCGAATATTTGGCTGAAAAAGTCTAATTCGGATTAAGCACCCTCAAAAACATAAAAATCCGTTGAAAAAACGACTACTTTATTTTTTTCCTGAAAATAACACCCGATTTCTACTTTTTTCACCCCGAGAACTTTGCCGTTCGATATTTGGAATTGCTCAAAGGTGCCACTCTGGCACCCGCCGTATTATGTTTCAGTACATCAAAAAGTACTAGAATCAATCATAAAATATTAGTTGGACTCCATTTCCAGGTTCAAGCCTATTTTCTCATTTGGCGACCGGACTATGTGTATGTATGTGTGTTCCGCATCTCTTTTTAAACCACGCCAAAGGCGTGGACATTTCCTCCATTTCAAGATTTTTTCCTTTGAAATAAATATATTAACTGAAAATATATTTTTTTTTCATGGAAAACGAATTAAAATTAAAACATTGTTTCAAATGAGACAGATCACTAGACTTTTTCATTTACTAGACTTTAATTAAAGTTTCAAATTTGTTATTTTATAAAGGCACCAAGATATTAAACATTATTAGATGAAGATCCCAGAGCCCCCAGACATTTCTTATTTTCTCACGAAAAAAATATATGGGATAATGTAGTGTTAGGTTAGTATAAACTTTGAGTGTGTGCGTAACCGCTAGCTTGGCCTGCCGGCCAATCTTTAGGTACCACGTGCTAAAGGTAGGTAAAAACAGTGCTAACTTTTCTCATTTTCTCAAGGCTGATTTTTACATATGTTTTAAAACATATTGTCAAGCAGTAATCAATACTGCCAGACACATTCCACCGGCCGTAACTTTTAACAGACACCTTAAAGCTCCCAAAAAAATATGGTAACTTTTCTCATTTTCTCAAGCTTGATTTTTTATATATGATACTCGGTGAGCTATTTCAATGAGATTCTCCTGGGGGCGAGAATTTTGAGAATAATAGAGTATATTCTATTTTTTTCACTGATAAATGGTAATAAATGTAGATGTGTGTTTGATAATATGAAATGGTTATGTGGTATTAGTGCTAAAAACCTGAAAATAATAATTACTTTGATGAAACTTACCTTTAAAAAGTCATCTTTTGTTCAGAGAATATTCTCTGATCTGTAATTTCATTATTTCGCAAGATTTTTTTAAATAAGTTAATTTCATTGAATAAAATATATTTTTTTAAAGTATTAGAACCAAGTTTTAGTGGGAAAAAATACTCATACAATTGAAAGAGGAGTATAAATTCTTTTCATATCTATTTGTTGAAAGCAAAAGTACCAATAATTTTCAAACTGGGAAGGGCCTTTTAAACCTAACATAAAGCTAATTTTGATAGAATTTTGTAAAATTAGAATATTATTAAAAGAAAAGAAAATACAATATGACATTAGAATTATCCGTTAAGAAAAATATATGAAATAATGTTTTAATAGTTCTATTTATTTTACAGATAATTTATCGTGAGAATATTCTCAAAGAATTCTAAATCAGAATTATGTTGCAGTGCAGTTCAATTTACTTTCTACTTTATTAATTACTATTTTTGAAAGAATAGTATAAATTTATGGTTTGCGTTTGCATAATTTTAAACTATTAATATTTATTAATTAATATTTTTCTTCATGAGAATATTCTCATTAAGAATCTACAAATTAATTTCTAGAAAAAAGCATTTTACTATAACATTTTTCTATAGTGATGTGAAGGAGAATATTCTAGTTCTCCGAGAATATTCTCGCTTCACGTCACTATAGATGAGTATAGTCTTTGTAAAAAAAATTGGCAGTTCACTATTTATAGTAGTCATTTTCCACCCACTAATCACAATGCATTCCTGTTGCACTTATACGCTAGCAACCCTTTAGGTGAGTCAGGGGGGATGTTTGGCCCATCTGATTGGTCTGGCTGCTTACAAAAAATATTGAAATAGCTCACCGAGTATCATATATAAAAAATCAAGCTTGAGAAAATGAGAAAAGTTACCATATTTTTATCACAATGCATTCCTGTTGCACTTATACGCTAGCAACCCTTTAGGTGAGTCTGGGGGGATGTTTGGCCCATCCGATTGGTCTGGCTGCTTACAAAAAATATTGAAATAGCTCACCGAGTATCATATATAAAAAATCAAGCTTGAGAAAATGAGAAAAGTTACCATATTTTTTTGGGAGCTTTAAGGTGTCTGTTAAAAGTTACGGCCGATGGAATGTGTCTGGCAGTATTGATTACTAATGTTTGACAATATGTTTTAAAACATATGTAAAAATCAGCCTTGAGAAAATGAGAAAATTTAGCACTGTTTTTACCTACCTTTAGCACGTGGTACCTAAAGATTGGCCGTCAGGCCAAGCTAGCGGTTACGCACACACTCAAAGTTTATACTAACACTACATTATCCTACTAAAGGGGGGGCCTTTAGTATTGAATTATTTTGAAAATTTGACCCTAAAAAACTGTGTTTTAACTTAACTAAAAGTAAATTACTCAGGACTAAGGGGGGCAGCTGCCCCTCCCTGCCCCCTTTGGCTACGCCCATGCCTGTAAAAATACAATGTGGGTCTCATTTTGCACATGTTATTTAGCTTCAACTTTTATGATTGAAACTTGTTTGTAGAACTTAACTATACACACAATGGGGTTTCACTAACTTCCTCCACAATATCAATTTTTTAAGGACCTGGGAAATTTCATTAAATTTGTCAGCTACAGTAAAGTTGTTTAATGAACATGTAATTAATGGTTTTGGACAGCCAAGGCAAAAAAATTATGATATTTACAAAAGAAAACAAATTTTTTAACTTGATAAATGTATATGTATAAGGTGTAAAAGTTGACTAACAAGGCAAAAAAATCCAAATAAATAAATTCTTTACTTTTTGTTCTCTTTTAAGTAAAAAAGGGAAACATTTTGAGAAATCGTCCACCCCTGGATCATTTTTAAAATGTGAATGTAAGTATAAACTGATGTCTAATTTTGTGTGTGTGCAACTTAATGTAGGATATGATATGCAAAAGACAAAATCCGTAAAATTGTGCGTTTCAATTGTTTTGTTAGTAGCTGCAAATTCAACATTCAAAAATCAAATATGATTAAAATAGTATATCAAACCATATAATGCTGCCTGACTTCAAACATAACATATAGTTTAATTCCGGTTAAAAAAAATAATTAAATTTGAAAATTTAAATTCAGTAACTGAATAAATATAATGAATAAATCCAATAAATTTAAATTTTTCTATATTATTCAAAAATTCCTTATTTTTGTATGTATCTGGAAATTAATTTTATGCACAATAGAAAATCTTTGTAAATTCGGGTAAAGGTTATTGTAATTTATGAATGGAGTTATAAATAAAAATTTCTGGTTTTTTCCTTGTATAGTTTTTATAACTAGAATCGTTACGAGTTTTTACGCAAAATATGTATAATCAAATTTTACACAAACCTTCAAAAAATAATAGAAAAAAGTCCAGTCTACTCAGTTTGATATGCCTGCTATTTCGAAAATTGTCATTCGATTGCAAATTTAGCACAATATTGATACATACATCATTTTATAGGTAATTTTATGTAGAATAATTTGTATTACCCCTCAGATATTATAATATATTTATATTCGAAAACGGCAATAAATGATTCTTATAATGAGTGGCCCCCATTTTGAAAAATCCGCCATATTGGCTCATGGACACACGACTTGCACGCATATTTCGACTTGCACCATAGATTTCTACGGAAAAATTTCCTCAAGGCACAACAGCACAACCATCAAACTTCCTTTTGAAATTAGTTCCTAGTTCAATTTTATTTTCCTTGGACTAAATCAACCATTTGAAAAAAAATATCTGAGAAAACAATGAAACATTTACGAAAGATAAACAGCCATTACCGGAAAGTAATCACTGTATTTATATTTTGGATTTTGTAAAATTGTTGGAATATAAAATAATTTTCAAGCTCTTTTTGTTTTATTAGAATATATATTTGGAAGCTTATAGAACCATCAAGTGCTGTTTACTACAAGTATGTAACGGAGTAAATGTTTTAACATTAAGGTTAGTTAAACGGATCAGACAGTGCACGTTTTGTAAAAATTTACAAAATGGGCTAATTCTTGTATCTCATTTTAAAAAGTAAAGAAACAATGCTATTGAATTAAATAGTCTTTATCAACCTTAAAGAGATTCATTACGGACTTCAGTTAATTGATGGTACTACTCGACAAAAAAAATGGGTCAAAAGGCCACAAAAACTTTGAAAGCAGATTCTTATGTAAAAGGACCCTCTGAATCCGACCCCCGTTATCTCCATCACCCTCAGATTTTCGGTGAACAGCCCCTCCCCCTTTACGTTTTTCGACGACTATAACTTTGAACTAGATTTTCAGGGTCAAAAAGCATTGCTTTAGTCTTCAATTTTCTCCCCAGGGGACAAGAAAGGTTCAAATTAATAAAATATGAAAATTTTTAACAATGGATAGGTTTAAATTACCCCCTATAAAAACGCGAAAAAATCGTTACAAATAGTAGGATTTGTTATACCCTATTTATTTAGTTTATTTTTGAAGCAATTCAATTTTAAAGGGTCCTGACCAATTTTTGGGTCCCATGGACCCAAAATTAATAATATGTAGCAATGATTTATCGTCCCCGAAGCACCGCGGAAGGGTTCGGAAGGCTCTCTGAATCGCGCTGAATTTTCTCTATTCTAAAAAAAAGTTTTTGGTGAATGGTTTCCAGAGAAAGGCTTTTTAATTACTGAACCGAATGACACGTACATGGTATCAAAATGTTCGGATTATTTCCGGATTTCTGAGTAGGCCCTTCGATTTCTTAAAAAAATTATCAATTTTAAAGTATTTCCATTTTTTTAGATAACGGATAAAGTCGCAGTTACAAAGCAAGTACTAAAATGAGTAAAAAGGCAACGTTTATATTATGCTCATATTTATTTGAGTTTAAAAAACGATTCATGCGATCGTTTCGGGGATGCATGGATCCCCCTCGTCAGTGAAAGAAGACAAATGCAACAATGACCACGACATATAAACATTTCAAAACACAAAAATGGGTGATGCCAAAGCAAAGTGCACAAGTTTAAAACATAGTAAGAACAAAATTGATACAAAAATTTTTAAGACTTCCAAATCAAAGAAAGAAAAGGCGTGCTAGATAGATCGTTCACAAGAAAAGGCGCAAATTTGTTGATAAAGTAACTTTCATAAAAATCAAGGTCAAGTGTTGAAGTGCAACTTTTAATAATGGTCGCCGACAAAAAATCAATAGCTATGGCTGTTTTCCCAGGCATGTTTGGCTATTGAAGATTTTTGAAATTCCTGTTTTTTTTATATAGTTTTCGTGTTCTTTTAATCTAAACTTTAATGCACGTTTTGTTTGCCCCATGTAAAAAAGTCCGCAATTGCAATTAATTCTGTAAATACCCCATTTATTAAAAACGTCAATGTCAATAGGATCTTTTAGTTTAGAAAATGAAATTTTGTTTACAGGTGCCATGACGATGGAGAATTCGTATTTTCTTAAAATGTTTGATATTTTGGTAGTGATTTGCGGAAAATAAGGCAAAATTATCAGGTTAGAAAAATTTTGTTGTGTTTTTTTATTAGTACCATTCTTTAATTTTTTTAACTCAAATAAATATGTGCATAATATAAACGTTGCCTTTTTACTCATTTTTAACCTTTTTTGCACAGTAAATTTTTAGTCAAAGCAAGTAATCAATCAAATTATTATGCATCCAATCACAACGACCGATTGACGCTATATTTTAAGATGAAACATGTTTTATCACCTTTTAAAAATGTACTTTCTTGATGAAATATCAATCAAAGACTGATAAAAACATATTCTAAAAACTTACATGTACGCCATTTTATACTAAAATTTCACACTTTTTGACCTATATATATATATATATATATATATATATATATATATATATATATATATTTCTCTTACGTGACGCTTGAATTTGGCGGTATTTGTTTTCTCCCGTTGGCAACTGTTGGTTTCTTTTGTTTAAGTTCCGTAAATTTAAAAGCAATCTAAAGATGGATTTAAGGAGAGCTAGAAATTATTTTTCCAATCTGTGACGGTTGTACCTCCAAGCAAGGGTATTTGCAATTGTGTTTACAAAGAAGTTTTTGAGGAGTGATTAAAAAATGGGGTAAGTTAAAGCACCTATATCAACTTTTAAGTATAACATATACATGTTAATAGTACTCATCTGATGTATTTGTTGGCTGATATATGGTGGCTTTTCTTGACTAATGCAACAGTATAAATGAATTTGATAAACACTGTATACATATTTTTCATACACATATTTAATGTTTCCCTGCTGCATATTACTATATATAAAACTCTATTTTAACCAATAAATTTAGTTGGCAATGAAACACAGCTAGGCTGTACCAGCATATGGCAAGCGAGCGTAGCGAGCACAGGATTGTGAAGCAATCCGAGGGGAACTGCGTAAGCAGTTCCCGGGGGTTGGCGAGCGATAGCCCCTAGTATTTGTAATTTTTAGTCTGATTTTATCGAAATTAATTGTAAACATAGAGTGATGTTTTGTTCCTTATTATTTTCAATTGCTTAAACGGTATTGTTTAACGAGTCTGGGTTAAAAAAAATATGAATGATAAACACTAGGCATATTATACTAACGAGTTACTTTAAAAGAAATAATGGTATAATAATGGTCCGAATATTGATAAAAAATTTGAATTAGTTATTTTTATGATCATAGATTAAAAATAATTAAGATGAATATTTTAAAAATATTTCGTATAAATTTTTGATAAGTTCGAGTTAATATATATTCAAACTTATAACGGAGATTTATTTATGGAGTGAAATTTCTCTGACGTATTTTTGGTGACGTATTTTTGGTGACGTATTTTTGGAAAGTTGGTTGACGTTTTTCTGTAAATTGTTTAATTGTTTTATAAAGTGTATTAATATTAAGTTCAGCGAGTTGGAATTTGTGGGAATTGCGAAGCGATTCCAAAAGGTCCAATTTACGGGGGTTGGTGAGCGATAGCGAGCAGGGGGCGGTAGCTCCCTAGTGTACTAAAAGCTTGAAACATGGAATCTCCCCCGATAAAATAAATTATGGGTCTCTCAAGATGGTTTTACTCTACTTAGTCCAGTAACTTGGTAGTTTTTTCAGGAAAAAAATACAGTAGTTGTTTTTTCAACGGTTTTATATGTTTTCAAGGGTGCTGAATCCGAATCTGAACTTTGCATACAAAATTTCCTAGTGCGTTTTAAGAAAATTCGAAAAAAAACCAGAAATTTCACCTAATTTTTTGATTTCTTGTTTGTAGAACGGAAAGTATGGGTCTCTCATGAAAATGTTAAGTACAAAAAATAAAGAAAATAAAACAAGCTACAAAATTGTCAATTACAACTTTTTTATCAGACTAATAGTTGGGCAGCTAGAGCGCGCTGAAAATAGGGCATATATCGCCCTGGCGTCGAAAAATCCGGAAAATCGAACTTGTATCTAAAAAAAGTTGTTTTTTAATAAGAAACTTTAAAAACTGGTTTAATATTGTTTCACCGGAAATAAGCCCTCTATTTACTCTATTAATTAGTATTTAAATACATTTTCCTCAGCAATTTTTCTTAAGAAAGCAGTTTCAATAGAAGATAATAGTACTATACAATAAGGAAGTCGCTTGTTGAAGAAAACAAACAGAAGTTTTTTCTCAACGGTTTAATATGTTTTCGAGGGTGCTAAATCCGAATCTGAACTTTGCATACAAAATTTCAAATGGAATTCTTGTGAAAATTCGAAAAAACGCAAAAATTCCCCCCTAATTTTTGGTTTTTTGCTTGAAGAACGGAAAGTATGGGTTTCTCGTGAAAATCTTGAAAAGAAAAAATAAAGAAGATAAAACAAGCTACAAAATTGTCAACTATAACTTTTTTGTCAGACTAATAGTTTGGCAGCTAGAGCTCGCTGAAAGTAGGGCATATTTCGCAATCCAGAAAATGACCCATATCTTCCTTAAAAAGTCATATTTTGATTTAGATAACTAAACTACTTTAATAATGTTTTACATGATATAATCCTACTTTTTATCCCAATAATTATTAATAAAATGAATGTTCTGAATTTCCTCCCCCAAAACGCATCAGGTTTTTTAGGCAATAAAAAATTCAGTTTCTATTAATTCTATTAAAATTAATTTTAAACACTAGTTCAGTTCAAAGTTTCACTATAGTATTCACAACAGGAAAAAATACTTTTTTTAGATGCAAGTTTGATTTTCTGGATTTTTCGCCGCCAGAACGAAATATTCCCTATTTTCATCGCGCTCTAGCTGCCAAACTATTAGTCTGACAAAAAAGTTGTAATTGACAATTTTGTAGCTTGTTTTATCTTCATTATTTTTTGTTTTAACATTTTCATGAGAGACCCATACTTTCCATTCTACAAACAAAAAATCAAAAAATGAGGTGAAATTTCAGGGTTTTTTCGAATTTTCTTAAAACGCACTAGGAAATTTTGTATGCAAAGTTCAGATTCGGATTCAGCACCCTCGAAAACATATAAAACCGTTGAAAAAACAACTACTGTATTTTTTTCCTGAAATACCCCTTTTTTGACACCAAGTTACTGGACTAACTGATCTTCATTGTAACACGAGGGGTTCAGTAAAAAAATCCAAAAATTTTTTTCCTTTCAGCGGGTAAACCTATGTTAAAGCTAAAGCGAGCCCAAGACTAAGGAACCATTGGCGATTTTTTAAAAATTGTTTTTAATTAATTTTATTTATGAATAAAGTTAATGAGGATCCTCAGTCTTGATCCTTAGTTAATATGCGACCGGCAATAAGTACTGATTGCTTTATCACAATATTAATTTTATTTGTCACAATATTAATCTATAACGTCCGTTCATTAAAACGATGGTATACTTTTGTTCCTAGAAGGACTATCGAGGTTCTTAATAATGCTACTGGTTCATATCTCCAAAAATGCCTAACCTATTGATTTAATTTAATAATCACATTATTTTGCTTTAAACGATTATCTGATACCTTATACTTTTTACCGTTTAGAATGAATGCAATGGAAGAACACCACGGCGAGCATGGAGAAGCTAACTTTTCGGAGGGAGTGGTGTTCCTTAGTGTCACACTTTTTGCAGCTGGTAGGTTTATAAACCTATTCATAAATTACGGCACACATTTTTTAGAATTTATACTTCTTCAACCCATCTTAAAAGTTATGACATTTTAAGTGGGTACAATTCTACAAAATATTCAAAAACCGCCCAATTGTCTTTGTTGTTATTGTTAAGTGCATATTGCAATTGGCGGGTTTGGATTTTTTGTAATCAAACAGCTAAGGAATATTTAGCGGGGCAGATAACGGAATTGAACCTTTAATAAGAGAATCCCTCCCCCTTGTGATGCGTTGTAATTTGTGAACATCCCTTTATATAATTGTTTAAGTTCTTTTAATATTCTTAAGCCTATAAAAGCCACTCTTCAATAATTACTTCTCAAGTTATTAAGTATATTCAGATTAAATAAAATTTGATAAAATAACAGTTCAACTAATTTGTTTCCTGTTACTAAGCAGATATGCCGGCCTTCACTCGCGGTAAAAAGGTTTTTCAAATTATGTCATTTAGAGTTCAACTGCCTTCCTCCTAGAATTTTATTTTTATGCTCTATATTAGGGTGGTCCTAATTTTTAAAACTCGGAATTTCTTCGGTCGCACCCTCCAATTTTTTTCCTTAAGGTATGAAATGAATGTATACCAAATATTTTAATATTAACACGTGCCGCAACGCGATTGAAGTTAGAGTATGGTAGATTCGCAGGACTCCGTAACACTGAGGGAGGAATGCCGGCTCGATGCGCACTTTCCGCCGCAACGGTGGACGCTGTGCGGGCGTTCTCAAAAGAGCACTTTCGAAGGAGGTATCTTCATGTATTTTATGATAAACTTGAAAACCTCCTACACCTACACTATGGTTATTGCACTTATTTTAGGGTGAAATTCATTATTATAAGTGGATTCCAATGGAGGATTTAAGGTAAAGTGGAGGATTTTCCTATGAGGGTTGGGACATAAAACAAAGCTTTAATATAACGTTCAAAACAATGAAAATTAGATTTTAAATGTAATTCATCATAGTTAAAGGTTTGACATAGAAATTTACTCCGAATTTTATAAGCCTAAACTCATATAATACATTTTAATGTTCTTAAATTAGTGTTAAAAGCGGCCTTTGAAGCTTGCGTTACTGCATCCCTTGGACCTGTATTTTTATTTAAACGTTTTGAAAATGTTGCGATGTTATCTATAAATCAAAGTACCCATCAGGTATTAAAAATGAAGTTGTAAAAAACACCATTGATGGAAGAGACAAAGAAGAAATTCACAAGTTTGCTAAAACAAAGCTTGGACTCTTGAACACCAATCGAGAGATGACTACCAAAAGTTTCTACGGTTGACAATAGCACTTTTAGATTATTATGAAGTTAAAATGATTAAATTTAAACAACCTGGTGCTATCCATCATTCTAGGTGGATGTCTTAATAGTAAGGCCGTTAAAGGGAAAAAAAACACCCGAATTGTTCAGATTTTGATAAAGGCACCAAAATTGGTGGAAATGTAGTTTCAAACATGCTGAATCCAAAATGGACCAGAACCACTCTGGCGGAAGTCCCGTTTGGGACTTCCGGTCAATAACAAAATGGCCGCTCGCTGGCCTATTTTCGGTTGTTTTAATAATACAAAGGCAATTTTGGTGTCAAATATTATGTTCTAAGGGTCAAGGAACATTATTATGATGCAAAAATGTGCAATTCATTTTAAAAAAATTGAGTAAAATCCAATAAAATCTCTTAAATAGCGAAAAATTCTAAGTTTAGAAATATTAAGTTCCTGACCACTAGTTGCATCCTACAGTTCTCTTCCGATTGTTATTTTGTTTATTTTTAAACATATTTTAAAACTGAACTTAATTAAGTTTTGTAAAACACATTAAAATTTAAATCATGCATAAAATAAATGGATAAAATGGATAACATAAAGCTACTTAAGTACAGTACGCGTTTTGAAACATTCATACAGAAAAGTTGTTTGGGCACGTGAAATCCCGTGTTAGGTATGTTTCCTGCGATTGGTTATACCTATATAAAAATCCTTTTTCTCCTCTTTCGGGGGATTAGGGGCAGAATTTTGAAGAATTTGAATTATATCTGAAGATAAAAATCAAGGTATTATCTCTAATGGCAGAATGGTTTGATCCCCAAACTATTTCTAATCACATTGAAGATCAAGATCATCGACTGATGATTATTTGGGATACTTGTATTTTCTGCCAAGTAGCTGACGACTCCAAATCTGTAGTGCATCCAATAGCTTCGAGTTATATTACTCTAGAAGAAAATCTTATCGACTTTCAGAAATTAAATGCTATACCAACAACTTTAAATCTTGACCGGCTTTGTGGAGCTCCTCAAAGTATATCTGAAATATTGTTAACAAAAGGAGCAGTGTGACATAAAAGTTGTCGAGCTAAGTATAATTCAGTTAAACTGGAAATACATATAAAGGAGTTAAGGCAACTAGAAGAGAACCTCGAAAGTCCCCTTGAAAGCGAGAAGGATCCGAAACGAGCATACACTCGATCACTAAAGAAAAGGCACTGCTTATTTTGTGATGAGTTGATTAAAGATGAACAGCATCTGTGTTGAAAATATAAGTGCAGAGGTCTACTCGGAGGCGGTTTGAAGCACCTCCCCAATTTCGGGCCCCCTTTGTATACGTGCGGGTGCAAACACCCCCACACCATTTCTCCAATTTTGCTCATGTCTTGGATGACGCGGGACGCTCGCTCCCAACGCTTCATAAATAAACCTTTTCATTAACCTTTTTACCCTTGTGTCCTCTGTTTTGTTCGATGTATTGCTGTCTGCCCTTCCACTAAAGAAGAGACTGACCAGGTAAGAGTCAATCTTGGATAATTTGCCACAGCATCACTTGGTTACGAACCTTTCATTCAGTGAAAAGCTGTGGGAATCTGCAAAGTTGATGGAAGATCCAAATTTATTAGCTAAGCTTGCTGTTGACGATGTGATATCGTCCGAAGTTAAATACCACCGTCGTCGATGCCTCGTTTCTTTTAATAATCGCGTAAGAGATATCAAACACAAGAGTCTAAATTCCAATGAAGGCCACAATGACAAGACGAAAATAGAGTCACTAGCTTTTGTAGAAATTGTAAATATGATTAAAGAATATAGGTACGACAGAATATTTTTTAGGCTAGCTGACATGGCTAATTTATAGAGAAATACACTAGTCAAGTATGGACTACAAATCGAAGGTAGAGTGAACTCAACCAGACTAAAAGAGAAGTTGCTTGAAACAATTGATGGACTTATGGAGTACCCTAAAGGAAGAGAAATATATTTGGAATTTCGTGAAAATGTTGCCGATGCCTTAGATGATTCAACTGTATCTTTCAGCGAAAAAGAGCTTTTACAATTTTCGAAGACTGCTAGAATATTGAGACAATATATTTTTACATTCCTACCAATTCCAAAACTAATACCGTTCGGCATAAAGTTCAAGAAAAATGGACTCCCTATTGGACATCTTTGTCAGAAGCATCTGCATCTTGGCGTGAACTCATTTGCTGTGGTTGCAAAACAATGTGTTCATCGCGCTGCAATTGCTTGAGGGCTAAACTTCTGTGCACTGATCTTTGCGCTTGCAAAGGAAAATGTAAATAAAGTCCGAATAAAAATATAAATATGATTGTTTTAAATTATGTTTCCATTATTATTAACTAGCTGATATGCCCGGCCCTGCACGGGTGGAGAGTATAAATTTATTATTTTTAAGTTTTCCCAATTACATTTCTAATTTTGTATAATCAGCATTTATCAATTATTCCGGTATCCCAGGCGTCTTTTTCATATTCCGTTGTTCCCGGTAGCTTTTCCTATCCCGGTGTTCCTAGTAATTTTTCTTATCCCGGTGTCCCCGGGTGGATTAAAATTACTTTAGTTCTCAAGCAATATAATTTTTGAATGATTTCCACATTTACAACATGGAAAAAATATTAAAAAAATTATTTAAAATTGCTTAGATCCCTTGATTAATCATATCTTCAGGAATTAACGTGTTCGGTGAAATTATTCAATAATTATAAAGCTTATTCCATTTTGCAATTTAAGAAAAAAATCAATATTTTCTAGTTGAAAGGGAGTTTTAATAGTTTTTTGTTTGTTAACCAACTTTCTTAAAAGCTAAAATATTATCACCTTTTGATTTTACATCCTCGTTTCCATGGAGACTATTTTAACAACATGATAATCCATAAATCTTTTTAAAATATAAAAATTAGATTAACTCTCAAATAAAAATATGTTTAACTATACTTAAAACTTTTAAATTTAATTGATATAGATTTTTAAATTATTAATAAAATTTTTAAATAGACTTTTACCTAGTGTTTCAAATAAAAACTTGTTGTTTAGCATTAAATTTTCTTTGTAACAATGGAGTAAGCAGATCTCTTTTTGAATAGAATAAAGTTATTTCAGCAAAATGACCTTAAAAAGGGTCAGAAGAGGGTCAAGGGGTCATTAAAAGTTTTCGAAACATAGCCTATGTTTTTTTCTGGAATTTTTTTACGTATGTATACCAAGTTTGGTGCTGATCGGAAGAAAACTGTGGATTTGTATAAGAGACAAACATACATACCCATATACCCACACTTGATTTTATTATATTAGATGCCTAAATTATATATATACATAATTTATTATATATACATAATTTAAATATTTCTAAACTTAGAATTTTTCGCTATTTAAGAGATTTTATTGGATTTTACTCAATTTTTTAAAATGAATTGCACATTTTTGCATCATACTAATGTTCCTTGACCCTTAGAACATAATATTTGACACCAAAATTGCCTTTGTATCATTAAAACAACCGAAAATAGGCCAGCGAGCGGCCATTTTGTTATTGACCGGAAGTCCCGAACGGGACTTCCGCCAGAGTGGTTCTGGTCCATTTTGGATTCAGCATGTTTGAAACTACATTTCCACCAATTTTGGTGCCTTTATCAAAATCTGAACAATTCTTCCCTTTAACGGCCCTACTAATTGTTTTAAGATATTTATATTTAGAAATGAGGGTTAATTTGGATAATCCAGTACTACAAGGTATGGGTATTATTGTTAAGCTATACATTAAGGACTGGTTTGATGTGCAAATAGATCACAAAGCCACATTTCAAGAATTGAAATTCATGAGGGACCTGTTTTTCTACAGAGGAATTAATGAAAATATAATATAAGGCAGCATCAAAGAAAATGATTAGTCATGGATATGGTTTCTTGGAGGAGACAGTTGCCTTAGCCTTTTTTGATGAGTCTGTCCCCACACAGCAATTTCCAAAGAGTTTAGAGGGAAAGAATTTACCCTTGTGTAAGGGTGGTTGCAAATTAGTTTTGTAGATCGGGATGGAGTTTACTTTATGTAATTAAACTTTATTTTTATGCTATATACTTAAAACTTGTCCACCCTTGAATAATTGCTGACATGCCAACTTTTCAAACAGTTGAATAAATTGTTATTTTATCAAATTGTATTATTTTTATGTCCAGAGCACTAAAATAAGACTATTCACCGTACAAATAAAAAGTTTCAATAAAATTTAGAGACCTAAATATTAATACTTTACCCACATAGTACTATTGAACTGAAAATTAAATATTTTGAATTAGAAGAACAGTAGAAGATCATAGGAAAACCAGCTGCCTCATCTTTTGAAAGAGTTAACAACTTTAGCAAAAGTCCTTAACAGTAGCCAATTTGGCAGTATTTTATAGCCGATCAAACAAAACAAATATATAAATAATTGGTAATAAAACTATGTTAAATTGGTGTTCTTTAGTGACTCGCCAAAGCGAACTCTTTCAGAAGGTGAGGCATCTAGATTTTATAAGACCTTCTACTGTATTTAATTTTTTTTTATCAAGTTTAATCTTAACCGATTCAATTTCAATAACTTAACTACCCAGAAATTTACGTGAATCCATAAAAAATTGTCTCTCTTTACTTAAATTTTTCTTTTAAGTTGTATTTAAGGAAGCCCTCAAGAAATTACCATTACCTTTCGAGACGCTGGTCTTTTTGTTTGGATGTACCGTTGGACTTCTGGATCAAATGGAATCTTTGAAGTCGATGTCTGTAGTACACATGGTGCACAATCTGTCGCATTTCAATGGGGAGCTGCTATTGCACCTGTGCATCCCTTCCATCATATACGAAGCTGCTTTTTCCCTGGAACCAAATATGTTTATCACGGCCATAGGTCCTTGCTTCATCTTGGGCATACTTGGATTAAGTATGAATTTATGTATAGTTTTGTAAAAAAAACGGAGTACTTATATATATGTTACGGGCAAAGTGATTACTTGGGCATTAATAATACCCAGAGGTGGAGGCGGGCAAAGTAATAAATTTCATTGATAAAGGCCATTGAATTTATCACATTGCCCTGCTTCACTTCAGGCATTATTAATAATGCCCGATTTATCACATTGCCCGTAACATTATGTTCAGGGTGTTTCAAAAGTCCGTTTAGCGGCTTTTATTTGGAACCAACGTGTCCTAGATCCACGGAAGTATGGTCTACCCCTAGGTAAGTGACCCTGGAGAATCCATTGCGATAACTTACAGCGCCCTTAGCGGCGAAATAAAAAAAGTTTAAAAAATTAATTTAAAAACTAAGGACAGTGTCTAGCTCTAGGGGAAGTATGTTTAAAATTGATTACTAAATTCCTCCCGAACAGACAGACGGACGGACCGGACAGACAAGATTGAAAGCGACCTAATAAAAACCACATAGTAGCGAGCTTAACAGAGATACCAAACCGCCGTTTTACTCTTAAGATCATTAATTTAATTCAGCACGCATATTATAATTCAGTTCACTATAGCAGCCAATCAGAGAACGCGAAATGTATTTGATTTGATTTTAACACTGATTATAGGCGATTTGGATTTGAGTGACAGCTTCAGTGGGCGAATGACAGAATTAGCAGGAATAGCGTGGAGGCGGGTCTTGTGGCCGGAAGTTTTTCAATGGGAAAAGCCCTGTTAAAAAAGTTGCCATTAGCGTCTATGGAGATGAACACTCTGTTAAGCTCTATACTCTGTGATAAAAGCGTTGTAAAAATAATTTAGAATGTAAACAATCAACGTCCCCCCCCAGCGGGCCGCGGTAAAATTATCAAACGTTGACCGGTCCGTGGTGGTAAAAAGGTTGGGGAACACTGCTAAGGAGATAGAACAAAAATCTCAGTGAATAGAATCTCTTTTTATATATCTCTTATAGTTCATAAATTATTTTTTTAACTTTTTTATTTCACTGCTAGGGGCGCTGTCAGTCATCTCAATGGATTCTCCAGGGTCCCTTACCTAGGAGTAGACCTTACACCTTACTTCCGTGACCCTAAGACACGTTGGTTCTAAATAAAAGCCGCAAAAGGGAGAGTTTCCACTTTTGCATTTGGTTTTGGTTCTTTACCGAATGAAATGATGCAATTTTTGTCTGCCTGAGATTCGTCATTTAGCATATCCGGATTGGTCTATATATGTTACGGGCAACCAAAAGTAAAAGTGTAAACGGTCTCCTTAAGAATTGATATACGGGAGGATTGTACATGTACAGTAGACAGTAGGGTGCCCCTTAAAATCGAAGGTCGGGGAAACTTTTGCGACACCCCCCAATTTTTTTCCTTTTGGTACCCTAAGACTGTGTGCAAAATCTTAAATCGATCAGATAATATTAACACGTGCCCCAAACGGCCTAAAGTTAGAAAAATTTGACTTTTGTGTATAATAAATCCTTTTTGTGTTTAATAAAAAAAAATGTGTTTAATAAATCCGTTGCCGAATAATAGGGCTCTAACACATTTAAACTATCTTATTTGACCGTTTTTCATTACTAGTTAGGCCAAAATGCCCAGTTTGTAACCTAGCCATCAATCAGAAAATCCTCAAATTTGTCCATTTTACACTGAGAATAGAAGAATCAAAATGCAGTGGTAAATGACTTAAAACCGCAAGATTCCATGATTAAACACCATTTGTTGACCATATTGATGTGGAGATAAATTATCCTTCGCCTCTATCCACCTCCAGGCCCGTAGCTACGGGGCTTTTTGATGGATCGCTTTCAGTTTTTTGAATAATAGTCTGATTATGGATAGGCCCTAAAAAAATTGTCCCTTCAGGTTCATTTCCCGACATTGAAAAAAAGTACTCGATACCTAAAAGTACGCGATACCTATAAGTATTCGATACCAAAGTATTCGATACCTAAAATTATCGATTTTGCCCATCACTAGTCTTAATTGAGTTTAGAAACCTCATAAACCCATTACCCGATATCAAACATGCCCATACCGTTTTTCTAGAATTTTTTTAGTTTTAATGCAATCCAATATGGCGTCTGTAATTAAGCAACCAATAATTAATTTGAGCTCCAGATAAATTATCTCCACATCAATATGGTCTACAAATGGTGTTTAATCATGGAATTTTGCGGTTTTAAGTCATTTAACACAGCTTTTTGATTCTTCTATATTCTCAGTATAAAATGGACAAATTTGAGGATTTTCTGTTTGATGACTAAGTTACAAAATGGGCATTTTGGCCTAACTAGTAATGAAAAACCGTCAAATAAGATTGTTTAAATGTGTAAGAGCACTAATATTCTGCCATGGATTTTTTAAACACATTTTTAAAAATTTTCGAAAAATGAGAAAAAATTTAAATTTTTCTAACTTTAGGCCGTTTGGGGCACGTGTTAATATTATCTGATTGATTTAAGATTTTGCACACTTTCTTAGGGTACCAAAAGGAAAAAAATTGGGGGGTGTCGCAAAAGTTTCCCCGACTTTTTTAAAAAACGCCTAAATAAGGGACACCCTATTGTACAGGCGATTCAAAACTAATGGGGAAAGAAATATAGTTTTCTTTCTCCTGCACTACAGGTATCTAGCACAACATCGCTGATTTTATGTATTTACTGTGAATGTCCGAAATTGGAGAGTCGGCATTCACCGGTGATTGTCAACATACACCGGTGGTGATTGTCGACATTCACAGATAAGCGACTATGTGATTGACGACATTCACCGGTGAATGTCGACATTCTCCAAATTTCGGACATTCACAGTAACATATACATGTATCCCAGTTTAATTCTGTTTAGTTTTAAAATGATACTGTTGTTAGTTTCGTGGAAAACGAGGATTGAATTAAAAATGACAACGCGGGGTCGATTGTAACAGGTAACACTTCATCCGGGGACGATTGTAACATGTTACAACTGACCCCAGTGTAGAAAATAACAAGTTTTAAAAGTATTTTCGATTTCTTGATTTATAATTTATATTTACCCTTAATATTGGCATATCATTATGATTTTTTACGGTTTTAAGAGGCCGAGATCACATAAAAAGAAAACTGAAAGGGGCTTGATTAGTCTAGAAATAATGGGGGGAGCGGCTTTGCGGTTTTCGTGTCTAAAAAGTCTATTAGTAGACACCTAGACGAGTCATAATCACATAGGATTTGGGGGTCCCAGACCAAATCCCAGGGAGTTAAAAATAGAGCGACACCTGCGACACCCCAAAAAAATTATCGAAAAATTCAATTTGTAGAAGAACTACTATTGGTAAAAACTTAATTATGGTCTCAAAAATCAAAAATTGTGGTTTAATATGATCTTTTAATTTATCTCAGAAATCTTCATTTAAAAAATTTTTTTATTATGAAAAAAATTAAAAAACCACAAAAAAATGTGAAAATTCGGCCAAAACCTCAGTTTGTAATTCGAAAGCCTTTCTTTTGATTTAATAATATGAAAGATCATTAGATGAAAACCCTTAAGTCCAAAGTTTCAAGTAAAAACCATCAATATTAAATGCTTGAGAGCCTGTTAAAGCTTAATTTAAGTCTGTTTTTTGCTTCCGCCAACTGTCGTTTTGGAAACGGGTAGAGGAAACCCGTTTGCGCACCCAAAAAACGAACTTTAACAGGATCTCAAGCGTTTAATATTGATGGTTTTTACGTGAAACTTTGGACCATTTTTAACTCCCTGGGATTTGATCTGGGACCCCCAAATCCTATGTGATTCTGACTTTTCTAGGTGTCTACTATCCTCCCTAGAAGTGTGACCCATTATTTATGGGACACCCTGTAGAAGTGTTGATCGTAAGCACGATATTTGTCATGTAACATTATACAGATTTTGTCAGAAGAAAAAAATTATAATCCGATGTTATAAATCATACAATAAAATTTTCGATCAAGGGCAGAAAGAGAAATCATTTTCGTGTAAAACATGGTCCCACGATCGTTGTATAGGGTGGGTTGGGGTAAAGTGGGTCTTGGGGTAAAATGGGTCAGTTTTAATTAACTCGATATAAATCAAATTTAAATTGAATAATTTTCGCTCATTTTTTGTATTATAATCTTTTATCCTTTGGCAATATTTTTCGACTGTCAAAAATTATTATTTATGATTTTGAGGACTGAAAAAATATTTAATTTGAACCGTAAATGATGTCATCGAAAAAACAGGGTTTACTAACTTCCAAAATATCTATATATTGTAATAAATTACAGCAGACTTTAGTAATATTTTTCCATTAAAGAAAGTCTGAGAGACATTTCAAGCCAATCAGCTTAGAAAAATATAAAATATTTTATCTTTTACTAGCTGATATACCCGCCGTCGCTCGGGAGGAAAAGGCTTTTCAAAATGTGTTAAAATAAATTAGTATTAGTTTCTTCATTATATTCCTTTCCAGGGCATCATTTAAGGGCATTATGGCCAACTGCATTCCCGCTGGGGTTCTTTTTTGATGCTATACTTCCTTAAGATATAAAACTTTAAAATTACCACCTTTTTAGAATAAATGTGTGAAATCCTCATTTTTAAGACTGATATTTTCAAATTAGAAAAAAGTTGGTGGGAGACTATCTTAACCCCCTTATTTCAAGGTGTTACATCTTTGTTCTCTTCAATATCCTTTGTTCACTCCATTTCTCCAATTGGTAATGCCTTGAGTGGCAAATTCTTCCACCTTCACTTCAAATAAAAGTAAAGGTCTATTATTGAACAGCGATTTCTACTGACTTAATATTTATTCCCCCCTCTTCATCCCACTGTTTTTATAAAGTTCAAAGCAAATAAAAATGAATACTTTCCAAAAAAACTTTTCGAAATAAAGTGTTAATAACCGGTTTTTAAAATCTAAATTAAAAAAGGTCAGGGGGAGACCCCCTGAACCCCCCTTGGTTGATAAAATAAATATCATTTCACCCGACTCTAACATGTTTTCTACTAAATCTGCTCGCTATAAAATATTTTTTAGTAAATATTTCATACAATACAGGTTTTGCGTCACCTGGAAGGAGCAATAACCGTTATCAATTTAACATTGAAGCTACGCAAAGGAATTTAGAAAAGGGCCAAAAAAGACTGCTTAGAATGCTTTGATTTTAAAAATTCTTTTTTGAAAACCTTCCCAATTATGTGAAGAACAACATGCTAAAATTTCATACCAATCGCATTAATAAGGTGGGTGATAGAAAGCAAAATCTAAAAACCGGAGTAAATATTCAAACCCCCGTGCACCCCCTCCAGAATGAAGTATCGAAAAATCCAGAAATTACTTTCTTTGAAATATTCTTAAGAAGATATTACTAACCGGTCGCTTCGAAATATCAAATTATTAGTATGTTTTTCTTCTAAAATGTAAAACTTTGTTTATGCTCAGTAAAATTGGGTTTTGAAAATTTTTAGACCCCTTAAAATTCGAATATCAAAAATTCGAAAAATGCCTTTCTAGATATTGTGAATAGGTACCTTCCTGCGAAGTTACGAAGATCTAGGGTCATTTGGGACTGTGCTAGGCTCAAAAACGTAGAAAGCACTCCAAGCACCCCTGTGGGTCAGGAAAAAAGAATTTCGAAAAATCCCTTCTTAGTGCGCGCATACACTGTAAAGTCTTCCACCACACCAAGTTTCGACTCTTTAGCCCCGGTAGATTTTGCTGTGCGTTGATAGGTGAATGAACCGTAAAGCTCTTTTATTATTATAGATAACAATATTTTGTACTTGGGGTAAAATGGGTCATAGTTCGGAGGCCTTCTGTATTAATTCAAACAATGTTTTTAACTTATTTCCTTCAAATATACATTGAACTGTCATACAAGTTTATTTTTTTATCCAAACGAAGTATTTTAATTACTAAATTCGAACAATGTTCATTAACTTCGAACTTTTACAATTTCATTAAAGTGCAACTTAAAACAAATTTTTTCAGATAAAAACGCTTAGCTGATTGCCATTTTTCTTACTTTCATGTATATTTAGTAATAAATATATTTTTGACATCTTTTTGCAATGAGACCCATTTTACCCCACATTGGGGTAAAATAGGTCATTACTTTTGATGCTAAGTTTAAGCAACTTATAACTAAAAAATATTTGATAAAATTAGATGAAAATGTTCTCAAGGATTGTAGTGTCAAGATCCAATTGAAAGAAATAATTAAAAAGTAATATTTTTGATGAAATAAAACTTGGAATGTGAAGGTACCTTTAAATTGACCCATTTTACCCCAACCCACCCTACTAAAAGGGGAATTCAGGTATGAATGCCCTAATTGGCCTTTCTAAATAATGAGTCATTATTATTTATTATTCATTATTATTTATATTTAAGTAGAAAGTTCACTATTACCATTCTAGTCTATGTATATCATTATTATTTAACAAGAATATATAGTACACTAGCTGATATGCCCGGCCTTGCACGGGTGGAGTTAGAGCTTTAGGATTTCTTTTTTAAAATTTTCAATATATTTTATACCTTATTTTACCAGGTAAAAGGTATTATATCCATCCAGTTGTCAAGCATTTTAATATTTGAACAATTTCTACATTTAACCTCATGGTCCCCATAAAAAATCAGAAACAAATCTCCCAAAATTACTTAAAATATGCCCATTTAGAACCCTTGATTAATCATACAGGATTTTAATTAACTTTTTCTGTGAAATTATTCAATAACTAAAGAGTATTCCATTTTTCAATTTACGAAAAAATCTATATCTAGTTGAAAGGGCTTTCACATTTTCAATTGTTTTTGTTTTGTAAATCAACTTTCTTGAAGCTACAATAAATGATCGTTTTTTATTTACATTTTCGTTTCCATGGAGACTATTTTAACAACAATGCTATATTCCATGAAACTTTTTATTTAAAAGCTAGATCAACTTTCAAATAAAAATATTTTAAAATATACTTAAATACCAGTTTTAAAATTTTAAATTTCATTTAATTATATTTTTAGATTATTGTTATAATTTTTAAACAGAGTTGTATCTAGTTTTTCTTTCAAAAACTTGTTATTTTGCATTATGTTTTTTTTGTAACAATGGGGTAAACAGATCTCTTCTGGAGAAGAAATAAAGCTATTTCAGCAAAATGACCATAAAAGGGGTCAAAAGCAAGGTTAATAGAGTACTACAGGTTGGCTCATAAAATGTAAACAAAGCGAGGTCGTTACGTCACAACATACCGGAAGTTGATCTCCCAATGTTAATCCTATGAGAAACTGTGCATAAAAACCGACGAAAATAACTAACTTCTACTAATTTAATTTGTCTTTTGGCGATTGTTACTAATAGATGATAGTTCAAAATAATTTTTTAAAATGAAATAATAGGTGTAACTAGATTAATTAAGTTTTTATAGGGTTTTAATTTTTACTAAAATCAGATCATTCACAATGGGAAAAGCTCATTTACGGCTCTTATATATCTAAGCATTGTTGAAATAAATCGCTCGTCCTAAGTTTTTTTATGAATTTTTAGCTTATTTAATCTTGATAACTGGATATTTTTTATTGTTTTAGTTATGAAATAATTTTAAACGTCAATAATCTCTTTTCAATTTTGCATTAGTTTCAATGGTTCCAATGTTCTTATAAAATATTTTACTTTAATTTTCCTACATTATATATTATAATCTGTTCATTTAGAATTGGCGCCTGAGACAAAATGTATTAGAAGCAGTTACTATTGTAATTATCAATACATTTAATTTTTTAATACAAATTTAAGTATTTCCATTGCATTTCCAATCATTCACTTAAAATTAAATGAAAAGGAAGATGAAAGAAAGTATGTGAGGACCAAATTACGTTAATTATAATAATAGTTAAGTGTAAATTTACAGGAGACTCTATTTTTAGAAATTAAATAATCACAATACCACACTGTAAAAAATTAAAACTTATGAACAGTAGAAAGTAGAAATAAATTTAATTCGGAAATAAATAAAGAAGCTAACTTACGTAAAATAAGATACATTTTTGTTTGTTCCTCTTCTATTGAAACAACCTGAGACCGCACACCAAGATCCCCCACCTTTTGGCATTTTTAAATCATTTGTTTTACAATTAATAAAGCATTTTATAAGAAAACCATATGAAATGAAAAAAAAACTATTCATTTGTTTAGAAAATTTGCAAACGATTATTTTGAAATTCACGAAATTCCAAAGATGAGATGGTAATTAATGGTATTATGGTAATTTGTAAAAAAACAATCTATTTATTAAAGGTAAAATAATATGATTTTATGCATGAAAAATGTGACAGAAAAATAAATTTTAAAATTTATAATCTTTAATTTATTAATATAATTATGAATTACTAGCTGTTATACCCGGCCTTGCACGGGTGGGGTGTATAAATTTATTTTTTAAAATATTTCTTAAAATACATTTATAATTTTGTAAATTAGCAATATTACAAATCATCCCGGTATCCCAGGCGCCTCTTTCCTATCCCAGTGTTCCCGGTAATCTTATCCCGGTGCCCGGTGATCATGGTAATTTTTCTAATCCCGGCTGCGTTCCCGGTAATTTTCCTATCTCAGTGTTTACGGTAATTTTTATATTCCGGTATTCTGGGTGTCTTTATGGTAAATTTCCTATCCCAGTGTTCTCGGTATTTTTTCCTTCCCGATGTTCTCGCTAATTTTCCAATCCCGGTGTTCTTGTCACTTTTTACAATTCCGATGTTTCTGATAATGTTTAATAATATCTTGGTGCCTTTATAAAATAACAAATTTGAAAACGTTGTAAAAAGTCTAGTGAACAAATTAAGAAATTTAAAACCAGTGTTAAAAACTAAAAAAAAAGATCTAGTAAACGAAAAAGTCTAGTGATCTGTGTCTCATTTGAAACAATGTTTTAGTTTTAACTCGTTGTATGACTGGTAAAACAGGTTTTCAAACACGGAAAAATAAGTGAAAAAAAGCAGGAAAAACGGGAAAAAAAGAATGAAGGACTGATTTTCTCTTTATAAATTATAGCCTATGTGTTATTCTGATGTATAAGCTACATTATGGTAAAATTTCATTAAAATCCATTCAGTAGTTTTTGCGTGAAAGAGTAACAAACATCCGGACAAACATTCACAATTATAATAGTAGTAGGATAATTATAATATTAATTAAAATATGATAATAATTTATTCAAATATTGTCAATAGTTATTTCAACAATGCTTAGATAAGAGCCGTAAATGAGCTTTTCCCATTGTGAATTATCTGATTTTAGTAAAAATTAAAACCCTATAAAAACTTAATTAATCTAGTTACATCTATAATTTCATTTTTAAAAATTATTTTGAACCATCATCTATCAGTAACAATCGCCAAAAAACAAATTAAATTAGTAGAAGTTAGTTATTTTCGTCGGTTTTTATACATAGTTTCTCATAGGATTAACATTGGGAGATCAACTTCCGGTATGTTGTGACGTAGCGATATTTTATGAGCCAACCTTTAGTACTCTATTAACCTTGGGTCAAAAGATGGTCAAGATGTCAATTAAAGTTTTCGAAATATAGCCTATGTTTTTTCTTGAGTTTTTTACATAGGTTTCCCAAGTTTGGTGCAGATCGGAAGTAAACTGTTGATTTGTATAGAAGACAAATATATATACATTAGGGTGGGTCGAAAAAACACTTTTTTCGAAATTCGTTGGGCCTTAGGGGGGATTTTTGGCCAAATGTCTTCAATAATACGTAAAAAAAATTTCAGATCGATGCGACTCTTCTTTCACTTGCCGCCGAGCCCCCAAAGTTGAAAATTTTAGAAAAAAACCTGACATTTTTAAAATTTTGCAAAAAAAATTTTTTTTGGAAATATTCAAATTGTTAGCATAGATTTGAATCATAATGGAATCAATATAGCGCATAAAAAATTTGAGATTGATAGGACCATTTCTTCAGTACCCGGCTGGCCCCTCAAAAATGAAAATTTGACAAAAAACACCCAATTTTTAAAGGTGGTCGGTGAATGCTGATTTCAGGAAAAATGGAAGGAGTTTGTCGTGTAAATAATTTTACCTCGACACAACTCACAGTCCATCTGTTTAGACTTACAAGATGGCCCGCCCCCTCTAACCGCACCCCCTTGCATCGCCCAGGGAAAGCATCCTCAAACCCGAAGTAGTTGTATTTACAAACAGTGTTTTTGAGTGAGATATCCTTTTTGAAGAGCTCTAAGGTCCCGGTCACCCTGAGCGCAAGATCAGGCGGATTTTATCGGGCAGTGAATATCTACCCCACTCTTTTGTTCGCTAATTGACCTCACGTAACCACACAAAGAGATCGGGGAGATACACCTGATCCTGCACTCGGGGTGACCGTACCCGTGTTTCCTTGTTTTGGGACATTTTTGTGCATGCGACAGTTCGCATTTCATGCAGTTTAAAATTATGGCATCTAAGCGTGGATTACGGTCCAACGTTAAAAACAGCATCATTGGATTACCAAAGGAATTGTGTGTTGCTAATCTACCTACTGTAGAAGATGTTTTAAGGAGTTACCTTTGGGAAAGACAGCAAATGGACTTGGACAATAAACCCCAGAATCTTCAAAAATATCAGAAAAATAATAACTCAAGTGTTGTTAGAAAAATAGAAAATTTTCAGAGTTTTGCCAAGAAAACACTCTTTGACAAAGCTTCATGTAAATGTGCCAATCTTTCCTACTGGAACTGTGAAACACAAAAAAAGGTACCGCTGCTGGAGGTTCCGTTTCTTCTAGATCAAAGAGCAGAGAGAAAATTGACGATTGGAAATTTAGATAAACGTGAAACCAATCGACGTTTTAAAAAGTTACAACGAGATGCTCAGCGAGATTTGCGTAAAAAGACGGAAGATGATTGTAGTCCTGAAAACTTAAGTCCAATGAAAGAGAGTGAGTCTTCAACTTCAGATTAAGACTATATCCCTCCTAAACGTGCAAAACAAATAGCTAAGCCAGTTCAACAAATGCGATTGCAGCTACCCACCTTCTCAACTGCAGTTTATAGAACTAAAACATCTAGTAGAAATGCTGCGCTTTGGGGTTCGTTCCTTATGGAGGATATCGGACGAGTAATAACAGACAAGAGAGAAAATGTAATGGACACCTCAAAGGTTCACAGAGAAAAGAGGAAATTGTTAACTTCTCTACTTAACCAAAGAGATGCTAATATTAAAGATAAAGAAATTAAAGGCTTGTATTTTGATGGAAGGCAAGACCAAACACTAATTTTGGAGAAGAAAACGATATGTTTAAAAGGGTTGTTAAAAAAGATCATATTGTTATAGTGGAGGAGCCTGGATCCCAATACCTTGGTAAAGGTACTCCTAAGTCAGGAAAGGGAGACTCCAAACAAAAAGCCATTATTAAATTTTTCCAAGAGAAAGGAATAGATTGATGTAATCTACAAATTATGGGGTGCGACGGCACAGGAATTAATACAGGCAAGGAAAATGGAGTTATGACTGGTTAAGAATATTCATTAAGGAAACCTGTTCAAAGAGTAGTGTGTTTATTACACACAAATGAATTGCCTTTTCGACACTTATTCCAATCACTGGACGGAAAAAGTTCCGGACCGAACACTTTTGAGGGACCGATTGGAATGTCCTGCAAAATTGTGAAAATCTTACCATCAAAAGTTTTTATCCCTTTCCGGTACAATGGATCAAAGAACTAGACCTGGAGGAAGCAAGTGATCTCAGCTCAGATCAGCAGTATCTTCTCAATATGTGCAAAGCTATATATTCAGGGGATTGCCCTCAATATCTAGCTGACAGAAAATCTGGAAAACTACATCATGCAGGGTGGCTGACCACAGCCAACAAAACATTGAGATTATGTATTATTGTATATTAAAGTCTACGCCATTGTATGGTTTTCCAATTTCCATAAGACTAAAATCTTCCATTATTATCAAAGGATCTCGAAATATTTGGAAACTCATGTCATCTTCACGGTGTCAAGACAAAAAACATAATTGACTCCTTTCATTTTGCTTGATATCAGCATTCGCAGACAAACTTTGAAAATTGGGTGTTTTTTGTCAAATTTTCATTTTTGAGGGGCCCCCCGGGTACTGAAGAAATGGTCCTATCGATCTCAAATTTTTTATACGCTATATTGATTCCATTATGATTCAAATCTATGCTAACAATTTGAATATTTCCAAAAAAAAATTTTTTTGCGAAATTTTAAAAATTTCAGGTTTTTTTCTAAAATTTTGAACTTTGAGCGCTCGGCGGCAAGTGAAAGAATAGTCGCATCGATCTGAAATTTTTTTTACGTATTATTGAAGACATTTGGCCAAAAATCCCCCCTAAGGCCCAACGAATTTCGAAAAAAGTGTTTTTTCGACCCACCCTAATATACATACACACCCACATTGACTTTTATTATATTAGATTGTTAATAAATGTTCTATCTGTTTTATGAATTTGCGGGTGTTTTATGGATTTTCTATCTGTTTTTATGAATTTGCGTTGTGTTACAACTGACCCTTGAAGTGTGGTCGATTGTAACATAATTTTCCAATGAAAAAAAAACTGTCAAAATTTCGGGGTCCTTTCTCCGTCTTTGAATAAATTTATCTTTCTTGTAGTATTTTGTACTATCGCCACCGCCGCTTTTGCCGTGTTCTTTTATCACTCGTATGATTGGAGCTGGAACGCAGCCATCATATATGGGTCTGTTTTGTCTGCTACGGCTCCTTCTGCTATCATGGCTCATTTCAGAGAAAGTGGTAAGTTATCATTTCACTTGAATAAGAAAAGACCTCGATTTCCATCTTCACAGCGATAATTTCTATGTCTACCCCTATCGCCCCTTTACATACACTCGTCCCTGAGACATTTCATACGTAATTTTTTATTCGCAATTCTGTTACTTGTGTCTGTTTTTCATATTACAGGTCCCAGAGCTAATTTGGCAATACTGTTAAGTGGAGAGTCACTTATAAACGCTGTAGCAGCCAAAATTATATTCGATGGAATGATAATGAAGTTTGCTACTGGTATAACAGGTAACTTTCATTGGCACATCCTCAGTATCCCATTAGTTTTCTGCTTTTAAGTTTTCTAATTATTGATACAGGTTGAATTCTATTAATTTGTGACCTTGATTTTTATCCTTACATGCAAGTGAACGTTAACCATAGGTTAAAAATAATTATTAGCTAATAAGGTAATTGCGAGAAAGTGTTGGTTGGTGGTCACTGATAATTCATGAGATTTCAGTTTCTTATTTTCTGATAGGACTGAAAAAGGTTTTATTTATTTTTCAAAAAAATTAATTTTCTTCGCTTTTTGTTCACAAAATCTATTGAGTTTCCACCCAAATAATCATAATTTTCCAAATAACATGGAAATTAGTTTTTAATTACCCTGTAATTATTTTGTATCTTGAAAAACTAAAAAAAAAGAATTTTTAAGCATAAGTTTGCTACTGGTAGTAAAGCATCTTAAGCCAACCAAATGGCATTAGTTGGGGATGGGGAGGCTTATTACAAAAAAAATGACCGGAAACTGCAAATTGTGATACTTTTATGAAACTTTCAGGGGTGATAGATATATACACATATAAGTACTTATTCATCATTACAGGGGAAAATATGACATTTTTTTCTGGTGATTAAGTTCACAAGGTGGCTCGTTTTCCTTTTTTTTGCCGCGAACCCAAAGAGATGATACGCAAGGGGACATCCATAAATTACGTGAGGTGTTTTTTCCAAAATCGGGACCCCCTCCCCCCTTGGTGAGATTTAGTGTGATTTTGCTGTATCCCCCTCCCCCCACGTGAGATTTACCTACAACCTTTAAAAATAATTTTCTATCCTATTCGTTTGCATTTTGTGCACCACTGCACCTAAAACTTTTCCATTATTAATGATGTGGGGGAAAAGGACATTATTCCGCCTAAAAATCACCACAGTATCTTATCTGTGGGTATTATTCCTTTCTCATACTTAAAAAAATCGTTTAATTTCTAACTTAAAAAGTTGATGTGAGATTTTAATCGACCCCCCTTCCCCTTGGTGAGATTTTTCCAAACCCCTCCCCCCCTTTTTGACCTCACGTAATTTATTGATGTCCCCCAATGAAAGTGTTTGATGGGGGCTAGAAAATTAAAGGATTCCATATGTTAACTCGATAAAGCAGAAGAAATATAGTCATGTGTCCCTAGAAAATATTTCTACTTTTTTTTGGAAATGACAAATTAGTATTTATTTTTTCAGTATGGTTGACGCTTGGATGGATGCTTTACAAAGCAGTTGTTGCTTTTTTATTTTCATACCTCATTAGCATGGGTACCATTATCCTCTTGAGAAAAATCCAGATGGACAAAGACATTGAAGTCACCTCCACTATCTGCATTGTCTACATGACCTACTATTTCAACGAAATAACTCTTAAATCATCGGGAATTTTTTCTGTGGTAGTCCTCGGGCTCTTCTTTAGTAATTACAAGAGTAACATTCACTATGAAGACGAGGAAGGGACGACCGTGCATCAGTAAGTTGGTTTTAAAAAGTAACTTTACTTAAAATGAATTAGGGGTGAAGAGGAGATACAATGAAACTTGAATAATTATCCAAGGTTTTGAATTAAAGAAGTTCCGTCTTTTACTTGTAATTCTAGATAGATATCCTTGTTGTGTGATCTCACGAAATCTAAAAACATCGAGGCTTTCGAGCCATCAACCTTTTGAGAACTGCCGCCTGGAAGTAGACTTTTCGTATTACTTTTGTTTTTGCATTACTTGTGGCAACTGTTTTTTTTATAACTAGGGGGCTCTGCCCCCTGCTCGCTATCGCTCACCAACCCCCAGAACTGCTTCGCAGTTCTTTGAAGATCGCTTCGTGATCTTAGCGAGCAGAGCTCGTTTGTTTCATCTCAACAATCCAGGCTCGTCGGCTTAGTTAATGCGCCTTTGATACCGAAGCTACTCATCTCTCTAGTGTATCAATGATTTAATTCGAATCATTCATTCCCTCGAAGATATCAAAATAAAACTGTTTCTAAAATATTCATCTCTTAACTTCAATTCTTCTTTCTTCAATTATTGAATAGAAATGTTTTTTAAAAAAATATCAAGCAAGTCTACCAATTATCATCAACCAACTTAGAGTAAAAACAAGCCTTTAAGAAACTTTAAATTTTTAATATGCACGTAAACATCTAGTGAATCGTCGGAAATTAAAGAAATAAGACTCATAAAAATAAGCTGTTTCCCTAGTGAAAGACCAGAAAGAGAAGAAAAAATTGAAACTTTGAAACTCAATAATTCTAAAACTGATTCGAATTTTTTAAAAAACGAAACGCCAATATTTTTATAAAAAATAACTGTATATGTGTCTAAAATATTGTGCCTCTATCATGATTAGTTTTTATTTTATAGCGAAAAAATCGAAAAATTGTCAAAAATTTCGAAACTTTAAAATTGAATTACTCAAAAACAAATTCGAAATTCGAAAAAAGAGCGATGAGGTGCAAAACTTCATGCTTAAGAGTATGTGTATGCAAAAAATCACGTTTCTGCTGTAAATAGATTTTGCTGGAGGCGAACTCGCAGCAGAAAAAAATAATTTTCGACTTTGACATTGAATAACTCCAGAACTAATTATCTAATTAATTAGGTTTTGGAACGAAAATGATTATCATGCGTTTGTCTACCAATGGTCAAAATTTCATAATATTCCTTTGAATAGTTTTTGCGTAGTTAGAGTTCAAAATGTTCAAAAATAAAATTTTCAAAATCAGCGGCGGCGACAGCGGCGGCGGTCACTGTTACTTTTTTTTAATATAGAGAGATTTAGTTAGTTTTTTAGGTTGTGAGATGGAGATAGATGGATGATGTAGCTCAGTGGTGCCCAACCTTTTTTTTCCCGCGGGCCAATTTCCTTTTGAAGATTTATCTCACGGGCCACATAAAAAACACTTTTAAGGATTTTTCTAAACATGAAGAAAAATTACAAACCCGTTTTTAATGAAAAGTTTGCATCTGTTTGGAGGATACTAGTTCTTGTAAATTTGGCTCCAAATTTGTAACACTTAGGGGAGAGTGGGGCTATTTCGCACATGGGGCACATTCGGACAGACGGCATTTCCCCTAGTAATTATTAATTTAAAAATCTGAAAAAAATACCAGTAGATGGAAGCATGACTACCACCTCTTGCATGAATTTTCAAAGCTCTGAGCCATTTTGTTGTATGCGTACTAGAAATTTGCTAGCGTTAGAAGCAGCAAAGTAAATTTTCATGTCATTTTGTTGGCGTAAAATATCAATCAAAAATTACTCTCAAGTGGACATTCAGCATTTTATTCAGTAGAGGCACTACTAAAGTAAGTTTCTAGAAAGGTTTTATTTCCCTGCTTTAATTATAAATATCTTGTTGGGACGTGGTAAGCTTGAACTGGTAAATGGGGCACATTCATACACCAAAACATGGGGCAGATTCAGACAGTGCGAATGTGCCTCATCTTTCCCATTTTTGATTATGAAAGTGATTTATATGTTTATAAGTGCAGTATATTTAATAACTTGAAGTTTAATTGTATTTTAATGTAATTGTTTCAAAATTTGGTGATAATAGAAAATAACATCTTAAAGAAAGTTTCAGTTTTAAGGAATTTAGACCCAGATTTAAACATTGAAGAAATAAATATCCCTGATAATTGTTTCATACCAATTGACTCGGACTTAAGGGATTTTATTCTAGTAGAATTTGCTACTAAAAAGAAAATTTTGTTATGATGGTCAAATAGAAAATTTGGAATTGAATGGTGCTTATTTAAAATTAATGATGAAGAACTTTAAAATTTATGACGAAACTTTTATTTTCCCAGTAAGTAATGATTCAACATTCATACAAAAAGATAATATCGTATTAAAAGTTCCCCAACCGTCAGTTTCAGGTGTTAATAAGCGAGCTGTTGGTTCACTTTTCTTTTCGAATAAAACCTGACAGTTAAAACATTAGTTAAACTTTTTCTAACTAATTATATTATGGGAAGTATGTCAATGTGCTTCTTTACTTCTATACTCTTCATTACTACAATTGTTTTCCTCATAAAAAACTTAGATGTTCAATATTTTCTGAAGCTGTTTTCTTTTAGTAAAAAAAATCTTCAAATTAGAGGAAAAATATGTAGAAGTGCCAAATATTTCGTTTAATTATCCTTACTTTAAAGTACAATAAACTTTTTAGTTTGTAAAAATAATTATTTTATAATTTTTTTGCATGTGTACGAATGTGCCCCACACGTGTGCGAAACTGCCCCACCCATGGGGCACATTCGCACGAAATTTCTCGTTTTTTAGATTGATGATATAGGTTAGAAATTCTAGATGAATGCGACCAGTTATCGTTTTAAAATATCGGGAAAGGTCTTAACTTTCATTTGAATCCGAGTTTGTTTCAATATCTCATCTAGATCCAGAGAAATATGCCGAAATGCATTTTTTGTGGAATGTGCCCCGTTCTCCCCTATCCTTAAAACTGAATTAAGATGATTATCTGTTTCGTTTCGTAATGTCTCTTGATATTGTGTTCTTTAAACACTGCCAGTCTCCTTACCTGCGGTTTATTTTCTCGCTTAATGAAGAAATATGAATTTATCCACTTTTCTTGAAAGTTTCGGAATTTCGAGTGAATCTTCAAATTTTTACGACCGGACATCTTTTCGAAGTTTGGTTCTAAAAAGATCCTTATCAGCTGAATTCAAATGGCTAACTGATACTGAAAAATAATTATCCAATGGCTAATTCCCCGTATATAGAAAAACTAAAACATGGAAGTAAAAAAAATTATTACCGGTTGTTGATGAATTCCTTTTTTATCTTATTTTTTTAGATGGAAGTGCCATAATGTCTCGCACGATGTCGTGGTTTTCTTGGAAGATATCTGAAAGTGGTTTTTGTTTTTAAGATTTGACGAGTCCGCGGGCCACATAGATCAGCCTCGCGGGCCACATTTGGCCCGCGGGCCGTAGGTTGGGCACCACTGATGTAGCTCACTCTTATCTGATCTTTAATTGTTACTATGCTTACCTCGGTTGAGGTCTTTTTATTTTGAATGATATTTTGTTCCAAATACATATTTAACTTTTAAACTTTCATGCCTACGTACCTACGTTTCAATTTGTAGTCCACTGTCTTCCCTAAATCCAACAATACTGAATATTGAAAAGATTACTTTCGACCTATCAGCAATCTTTTCTATTCAGGAATAATTAAATTCTTATTCTGAGAATTCTTAAATTTAATGCTCGAATTGCCTTTAATATGATCTCATGTCTTTGACGTGTTTATAAAATAGAAAATTGTGTTTCTTTACAGATTTTGGGAAACTTTAAGTTTCTGGGCTACCGTCTTAATCTACACAATTGTTGGAGCAAAGGTAGCATTTTACCTTAAAGTTTCATTTCTAGAATCCGATGATGGCGTATACACGTTTTCAGGATACTTTATGACCACTATTATAAGGTAACTATTATGACCTATACACTGCAAAAAATTTCACAGTAAATTTACAGCAAAAATCGCTGGCAATATGGGTGCCAGCCCTTTTTGCAGTGATTTTACAGCAATTTTGTAATTTTTAACTTTAACAGCAATTTTGTAAATTAACAGCAATTTTGTAAATTAAACACAGCAATTCTGTATTTTTACAGCAATTTTGTAATTTTACAGCAATACTGTAATTTAACAGCGATTTAGTAATTTTACAGATCTTTGTGATAACTTTACAGCGATACTGTAATTTAACGGCGAGTTTGTAATTTCACATATTTTTGTGTTGATTCTACAGCAATACTGTAATTTTTACAGCAATACTGTAATTTAACAGCTATTTTGTAATTTTACAGATTTTTGTGTTGACTTTGCAGCGATACTGTAATTTAACAGCGATTTCGTAATTTTACGGATTTTTGTGTTATCTTTACAGCGATACTGTAATTTTACAGGAAGTCTGCTTTTAAAAGCATTTAAGTGAATTTAGGCTGTTATTTTACAACTACAGGGTGTCCATAAAATAAGTAACCCGATTTAAGGGCCTCTAGAAGCCAAACCGTTCATCGGAATTAAATGAAATTTTGATGGAAGGCGTTTTGAGTGATGGGGACAAGAATGGTATCGGGTGGGATAGTTTCACTTTATCAGTTACGGTGAAAGTGAAAAAAAATTTGAAAATTCCCAATGTAACCCCCTTTTTTATTCGCGCTACGTGATCCCAGATGTGAAAAAACACTAATAGCGTTGAAACGGTACCTCTAAGTTGAAAACTCGCTAATATAAGAAAATATGACTAGTGTATCAGGAAATAGCAATAAAAAATAGCAATATACTTTGATTTTACTAGTTTTTATTGCTATTTCCTGATACACTAGTCATATTTTCGTAACCATTCACTAGTCTAGCTTGAACAGAAATAAAAGTTTCATTGCTGTTTTCATTTGTCACTCTAGGAGCGAGTTTTCAACTTAGAGGTACCGTTTCAACGCTATTAGTGTTTTTTCACACCTGGGATCACGTAGCGCGAATAAAAAAGGGGGGTTACATTGGGAATTTTCAAAAAATTTTTCACTTTTACCGTAACTGATATAGTTAAACTATCCCACCCCATACCATTCTTGTCCCCATCCAAATTTCATCACATCTTGTCCATCAAAATTTCATTTAATTCCGATGAACGGTTTGGCTTTTAGAGTCCCTTAAATCGGGTTACTTATTTTATGGACACCCTGTATTTTGCAATTTAATATGTATTATGCAACATTTTCGTTGCTATAGTTTGACACACAGAGTAGAGAGCTTAACAGAGATACCAAACCGCCGTTTTACTTTTAAGATCTTTAATTTATTCAGCACGCATATTATAATTCAGTTCACTAGCAGCCAATCAGAGAACGCGAAATGCATTTGATTTCATTTTAACACTGCTTATAGGCGATTTGGATTTGAGTGACAGCTTCAGTGGGCGAATGACAGAATTAGCAGGAATAGCGTGGAGGCGGGACTTGAGGCCGGAAATTTTTCAATGGGAAAAGCCCTGTTAAAAAAGTTGCCATTAGCGTCTATGGAGATGAACACTTTGTTAAGCTCTATACTCTGTGGTTTGACATTTCTTTAAAAAAAACTACCTGTTATATCTCCTGCGTTTTGTTACATAACATGAAAATTACTCCAAATGTTGCTACATAGAGGTGCTGAATGCTTTAGGAGGTTTAAGATTGGTATTGTTGAGGAATTTGAATTCAATTCATTATAATTCCATTTAATTTTAGTTATGATATAAAATTCTTACCAAATTAATAACTTTAAGCATAGGTTAATGTTATACAGATTATAGTATTATCCTGTGAAGGTAATGTCACATTTATAAAAGCATTCAATAAACAAGAATTTCATTTTCTTTTAATATTTATTTTAATGAACAACTAAAAAATAACAGATACTGCAATGAAAACAACAATGAAAATTAATACTTCTTATATTTTTGGGTAATAAACTTTCCAATCTGAAAAGATAAAAGACAAATTAAGCTACATAAAAACTACATAATTTAAATGTAAATATTCAACATTCTCCTTACGGCAATAAAAAAAAGAGGAAGTAAATTTCGAAATTATCTAATTAAAGAATTAGAGTTCAGCTATGACTCCATATTTTCCGAGGTAACTTAGTTTTACTAGAATATTAACGGCATTATGAACAATGAGGTATTTGCATGAGTGAGGGATTTGCTTGATTTTATACTTTTTTTATGCATTATGGTTTAAAACTCCCAAATTTCTGATTTTTAAGTTCAAAAATGTGTTTTAAATAATTTAAAATTCCATTTTAATTTTGCCAAAACGCCAGAAAGGTCACGTTATCAGAAAACGGGCTTCTATTGAATGTGACGTCACAGCGCACGATTTGTGATTCAGAACTGTTTTCGCGCCCAAACAAAAAACGAAATTTCAAAAATTTGTAACTCAGAAACTAGGCTACGAAAATACTTGATGTAAACGTCATTCTTCGTGGATTTTTATCTACTATTTTAATAAAATTTAATCTCAAAACGTGCAAATACCTCATTTATAAGATAAAAGTGTTACACAATAAATGGGCAAAACTCAGAAAAATGCTTTATGTATGTGTTTTTAAACATTTAACATTATCATGGATTTAACATGGACCATGGATTCCTATGCAATTCTGATTCCGTTTTCTACCCCCTCTTGAAGTTTTATACCATTATTAATGCATATTCACAAAGCCCACAAGGTTTTTATAATTTTTCAACAATGCGCATGCGTGTGGTCTTATTTTTGCTGTTTTTTGGAAATTTTAACAAAATAACTACTGGGGGTAGAACCCACGACCTGCCGCATGCTACTCTGGCATCCTACCACTGCTCCAGAGGGGATTCAGTAACTCTAAAACTTATTAGCACAGCATGTTATTTTTTTGTGACGCACGCGCATTATGTCAAATTATGAAAACCTTGCTGGCTTTGTGAATAAGCATTATTAATGAAACACCCTGTAGCCTGTACTTTCAAAGCAACTAACTTTAATAGCAAAATCTTTGCGAGAATAGTCCCTCATTTCAAAACAGAAATAAGGGGTTCATCTAAGTTACGATATTCTAAGTTCATCTTAGTGTTCAAGATGAAATTAGACTAGTTCAGGGACCTTTCACAAAATTGCGATCAGGGCCTTAACAATATTCTCAACTTTGGAATACTTTAAAATTATCTCATAATATCTATTTTTTTTCTTAGCACCTAAGTTTTGAATCTCGAATAGTTTAAGTAAGCACGCAATTAATTCTATTGGTACTCTGGGGCCGTTCAAATATTTCGTAAGCACCTAAGGGGGGAGGGGGTTTGCTCTTTGCTTATTTTTGCTGACAAGGGGGAGGGGGGATATGAGTGATGCTTAAGTAAGATGATGCATTTTCGAAATTTCTTGTTACTTGCAAAGATAATTTCAAAATTCAACCAAAAATAAATGTAACAAAAAATTGAATTAGGAATTTTAACGTAAACACTTTTTTCCTGGAGATAGACCACTCTAACATTTTGAAATTGTAACCCCGAAAAGTACTGTTTCGACTCATTTTTGAACCTTTAGGGTTACACCCAAAAAGGACAGCTCCTTGTACGAGTCACCTAATTTTCAAGGAAAAAACAGTACTTACTTATGGGGATGTCAAAATTTCGGGGGGGGGGTCCCGGCAGTGTCTTACGTAATTATGGAGGGGGGGTTTGAGGTTTGCTTATGTCTGCTGACAAAGAGGTAGGGGGGGTTAAAAATGACCAAAAAAGTGCTTACGTAATATTTGAACGGCCCCTCTGACACAGATTTCAATTTGAAGTTAACTAAAATTTTTCAAAAATATTTTTCACAATTTTTTCTCTAAAAATTTTCTGTTTTTACAAAATTTCATGATTTCTTATTCCAAATTCCAAAAACGGTCACCGGCCGAAACGAACTTCTGGAAAAACCCCTGAGAAAGGAATATAAAAAGCTACAAGAAACTTTAATCCTCTGACTGATCATCCGCGATTTCCGCGTGCAGGTGATTTTCTTCCCTCATTGAGGATCGCACCTGATATGGCGAATTAGCCATGAATCTGATTATGATTCAATAAACTTGTTCAATAAACTAAATAGAAATAAGCTATAATTGAATAGAAATTCATTTTTAAAAAATTTTGGGTGATAAGGTCTGAAATTGTCTTTTATGGCAACTTATTTTTTTATGGTAAAAATCTAAGTAAAAAATCTTTTATAGAAAGAAAAAATGCTCTGCCACAGCTACGATAAGCGTCTACCAGCCGCCATGCTTACCCAAGGATCAAATGATGACGGACAACCATAGAGATTTAACTTTTAATACCATCTTAGATCCTAAAATAATGATATATTAAATATTATTACCGTGGGATCCAATAATAATGATATTAATAGTTAGGTCTACTATATGGTGGTGTGGTATCATTTGAGCTGTGGATAAAAATGGAGGCCGAAATAGACGCAATAAAAATTTACACAATTTTTGAAGTGATTTCGATTCACATATACTTAAATACTTAATAAACGCATTTATTACAATATACTAAATACAATAGTAAAATAAAACTTAAGAAATAATTGCTTTTTATCCAAAACGGGCTTTTTAATCTTCTTAAATTAATACTAAAAGAAAGTATAAATATTTAATACCATGTATTTATTACAAAATACCATATGAAATATAAAGGAAATATTAAAAAAAAACGTAAGAAATACTCTTTTATTCAAAATTCCTGTTTCTTCAAATTTTATTCAAAGCGCACCATTGAAGCAAATTAGAAATTTGTTTTTGTTCTGTTTGGTAAATAACAGAGAGCGGTGGAGTGGAAAAGAGGTACAACTTCTGTATCTGATCACTAGCACGGCAGTTGCCAGTAAACTATAGCAGGTGGCGCTTCAAAATTACAGCTTAAAAGGCAGTTTTTTAAGATTACAGTAAATGCGTAAAATATTAACAGCAGTTTTTGCTGTTAAATTTTCCGTTTTTTTTGCAGTGTACGGTCCTGTAACAAAAACACACCCACCAAACAGATTTTATATTCGAATATTAATTTTACTCTTTAGGAAATAAAAAAAAACTAACAAGAATGTCTCAGAACTAGACTGTAATTTAAGGCTTAATAAATGTTTTTTTTTAATTTTTCAAACAATTACTACAAAATAAGATATAATGATAATTCCGTTTTACAGTTATCCCATTCTACAAGACTTTAAGTAAAAATCCATTAGTGAACTTGTATTAAAAGAGGAACGGGGAAAGGAAGTTTAAATCTATTTTACATAACTAAAATCCATGCATTTAATATAAATGAATTCATTTTTTAATCCCTGCATCTTGCCTTTTCATATGTTTTCTTCTGTTTAGGCTGTCTATGGTCATTATTTTTCGAAACCTCATGACGACACCTGGTTATAAACTTGATTTGAGAGACTCAATCGTTGTGACTTGGAGTTCCATGAGAGGAGCCGTGGCCCTAGGGATGATTATTACGGCAACAGACCACCTCGTGCCATTTTACGCTCGCACTGTGAGTTCAATTAAATCTTATGCAGTATTCGTATCTGTAGCACATTTCGAGCTGGGCCCAAATGTCCTGTTACATGACATTTGGGCCGTGTCTCATGTAAACAGTCTGTAGCCATTATCAGGCTCAGAGCTAGATTTTTGCATCAAGGAGGAAGGACCCGAAGATATTTCTTAGCAATTAAAGCATAAAAATTTGAAATTTGTTCATCAAACGCATGAAGTATAATAATTTGCGCAAAAGAAATTTTCTAACTAATCATCTCTCAAGAAATTTAAAAAAAATTAATAGTTCTAAATTCTCCCAACCAGCCCCACGCTGTTGGGTGAAAGGTGGGTTGTCATAGGTATGTAAGTACCTAATAAATGCGGTTTATGCCACGCTTTATTAACGTATTTGTTGTTTATTTGTCTATTTAGGAAATTTAGAATTTTGTATTAAGATTTTAAATTAACTTCGCGGTGAACTACGTCTAGGAGACTCGGAAACTCAACACAAGATTCCAATTTGGATTAATCTTGTTTGAATTGGCTTTCTCTAAACCACCCAAGTACATTTATAAGTATTTTACAATCAAAAATAGTTGATGGACTTCTTCCCTTTTTCAACCTCATGAAATTTTATTTGCAGAAAAAACCGTTAAATTGACTTTTAAATTCTGTTTCTCTTTAGTTTACACCACAAAATAAGGGTAAAAAATAAGAAGAATAAGACAAATAAAATTATAATGAAACTGATTTATTAAAGCAATATCAATGGAGTTAGTTTAGTTAGTATGAATGGAGTCGCAAACATTCCCTGCATAAAAAAAATGTTTGAAAAAGCTTTAAAATTAAAAAAATTATTTTGGCTTAGTTTGGAATGGACATCGAATTCGCAACTTCAAGGAGCTATATCTGCCTATAGAGGGTAGTTATTTTCCCCCTTTTTCTACTCATGTGCAGAGAGCCTGTATACGAGAGAGACGACAACTCGGTATAGCGCGCTGATTGGTCAACAGCGTTTTCTGTCCGCCGCAGGCGGTAGTTAGGTTTCCCTCCATAGGATTAGCATGGGACGCGAGACAAGGGGTATAATCGTAAACTGTAGTTGGACATTTTTAACTGCCCGGAAGGATGAGCAGAGACGCTTTTAAGCGAGTTGTCGCTACTCTCAGTGATATAGGATCTCTACTCATGTGTAGAGCAAAGCTTGGAGATGTTTTTGCCCGCAAAAAGTCTATTTGTTATTTTTTGGACTTATTCCTTTCTTCAAACTGGCGATTCAATTTTAAGTATTTATTTCGCTGTGACATGTTGTAATGTTATTTAATTTTGCAGCTGCTGAAATCCGTATCGGGGAACATTTTTTTAACTCTGTTAATTAATGGTTCTACTACCAAGATTATCCTCAAATTATTAGGTAAGATTTCCGGAAAATTTTAAAATTAATTTTAAAAAGTTTGCCAACTTTTTGGTCATCTCAATAATAAAATAAATTTTATTTTTGCCTTATACCGACGTTGTGCTCATAATCGTCCATAACACCTTTGCTTAAATTTATAAATTTTTTCTGTTAGGATACGGCCATAAAACACAGAAGAATATCCGGGGCATGGAAAACGCCATTCGAGCCCTCCGAGATTCAGTGATTATAAGTGAAAAAATAATCCGAATGAACAAGCACTTTGCGGATGCTGACTGGATGTGGATTCGCTCAGTGACGTTTTTTCAAAACCCTTACCAAAAGCCTCAGGTAGAACTACCTTTTCGTATATTTTCAGCTGCACTGTAATAAAGTTACGAAACTTGACACAAAACGTGGTGGGTAGAAATTGCCTCCATACATGGAGATATGTTACACTGCAATACGGAAAGACCTCCCACTTAAGGCGGAAACAAATTGGAGCCGAGCGGCGTAAGCGAACAGCCACGAACACGCTCTGCGCCTTAGTGCCTCCGAGTTGCGCATGCGCAGAGCGTGTTCGTGGCTGTTCGCTTACGCCGCTCGGCTCCAATTTGTTTCCGCCTTTAGACTCGACTCCCCGTAGTGTAACCTTCCACCAAGTCACGGTGGAAGGTCCCTCCGTATAGCGATGTTACATTTCTCTATGTATGGAGGCAATTTCTACCCACCATTTTTTGTGTAAAAAGCCGTATTGTTTACAGTGTATCATATTGTCACTGGAGTCCTCTAAGCATGGGCGAATTTATGGATGGGGGACTCAATGGAAAAAAGCAAATGAATTTCATTAATTTATTTGAGAAAAGAACACCCAAGTACAAGAAATCAATCCTTATTCCACTATCCGCACTGCTACTACAGATTATAAGTGCCTTTATAATTTTATTTGGTGTTTTTAATGGCGTTTTTATTTTGCCGACATACAGGCCTAGTGGTTAGAGTACCTGACTGCGAAGCCGTACGTCTGGGGTTCGAATCCCCGTTTGGCATGGATGTTAGTTTCTGGCCTTGTGTGACGAGTGGCCTGTAAAAAAGGGGTTCTGCGAGTGAATGGTGTGTGGCGCGGGTAACAGTACCTCACCTCCATTGCTTCGGACCACAGGTGCTCGCTGGGTAACGCTAAGTAAGTACTTCTTGGGCAGTTCAGTGGTTAATGTGGGTTCAGTGGTCCAGTAATACCCGCCCATTAGAAAAAAATAATTTTATTTGGTGTATTTCTTAAGATATTGTTTTTAAAATATTATAATATTATTGCATTTATTCATCTCTTAATCCGTCTTTAATTGCAGGATATCTTTGCTGTAACTCAAACCGATGATGAAATAGTTGAAAATGCCGAAGCCATAGCAGCTCCAAGCGATCAATCACAGAGAGAACTGGAAGAAGACTCCAGACTTCGAGTCTTGAATGCACTTCAGGTACAAAATGTCCATGACTGATTTAAACCTTTCGTTTTAAATTTCGATAAAAATTTCCTAAATTGCCCATTAATTTTTACACTATACTAATTTGATTATTTCAATTTCACCTCAGAGCTCGGTGTACGAGCAACATGAACATTTCGAAATTTCAAGACGAACTCTTCATTTCCTAGGAACTTCGTTCGAGGAAAATACAAACGAAAGAGGAAAGTAAGTATCATCCATTCATTCCACATACGAGCTGGTTAGAATACAATTCACGTAATTTAAAAATCAGTTGTCAATGAGTTAAACATCTATAAATAGAAATTTATCATTCAATATTTTTCGTGGCAATAAAAAATCTCTGCTGGTTTTTTCGAAAATTTCCACCCTACTCTGCACCTAAAGATTCCGTGGATTATTACATAAAAATGCTGCCCAAAGAACGTCGAAAAATGTGACGTCATGTGCGTGATAAAAATTTACTTATTTCATTACACGGTGGGCTCATGCATGCGCAACAGAAATTTCAAGTATCAGTGTGTGTATGTGCTGTGGAATCATATCCAAATCACCATATTCATGTCTTCAATAAACCATTTTTTGTGTAAAGGGATGTATTGTCATACCTTTTTCTATTGCGATTTTTTCAAAATTATATGGGGTTGTAGAGTAGAGGTATAGTTTTCGGGGCATTTTGATGTACTCTCCAAGAATCTTTATGTACAAGCGTTTGAGAGGACTTGTTAAAACACCCTGTGTAACTGTGTATATAAGTTAATATAATTAGCCTAATCTCAAATTAAGTAAAAACTTTCATGTCATTTCTAACTAATGCTGACTCAAATGACCGAATTCACTTTCGAAATATTGAATACATTTAGCGATTCACTTTTTATAGAACGAAATATTTCCAAAAGTACTAGAATTAAAAATAGTTTTTTCAGTATTTTTTAATTTTCTTTAATAAGTTAACTTGATAAAAGTTTTATCTCCTTTCTCCAAAATGTTAACTCATATAGCTGAAATAAAAGAAATAATTTGTAAAAATTAATTCAGACTTAATTATTTAAATTATTCTTCGTCATTAGGTACTTTTCTTCTGTCGAACTTATAAATAGATACGCAAGTATTTGGCGAGTGATACGTTATGTGGTATGTGTTTTATATTTCTGTTATTTCTTATTACTCTTCTCAGTTAATTTTGGTAACTTGTACTTTTCATAGCCCCCTGGAGAATGCAGTTATTTTAAGCTGCGTAAAATATTTTTCTTTCTTAATTCTAAAATGAGTTGTGTCTGTTTATTATTTTTTTCTCACACAAAATGTTCATGTATACGTAGTATATTTTTGAAACAATACGGCCTGATATTTTTGTTCTATCTCCATTAGTTTTTAATTAATTTTTTAATCTTTATTGTTTCACCGTTGGTAGCTCTGAAAGCCATCTCAATTGATTTAGCAGTGTCCAATAACCTAGGGTTACTCCTTACTTCCATCATGACACTAGGAGACGTTGGTTCAAAGCCGTGAAACGGACTTCTGAAACACCCTGTATACAGTAGCGGATGATTTAGGGGGTGGCACGGGGGCACTTGCCCTCAGAAGGGTAAAAGTTTATTGGATTTAAAAAAAGTTATTTTGAAGCTTTTAAATGCTTTAATGCTTTTAAGTCCTCGAGGGCCCTCAATTGAAATAAAAAATCGAGTGGATGAGGGCCGCAAAGTAATCTGGCTGATTTTTACCCATGATAAATTTTTCGGATGGAAAGTCTTTAATATGGAATTTTTCCATCGAAAAAGAGATGACGGTTATTTAGATATTGTGAAAATACTAACTGTACTTCCAAAAATTTCAGAGAATATATAATAATTTTTTACCCTTTACAACTTTCAACACTTAATTTTACTTAAATCAGGAGGTCTTTCTCAAGAAAATTGTTTATAAATTTCCCTGAAAATAGATTTTGTCCCTATACTCGACATAAAGGTAACATGATATAAGGCTTCATAAACCCTTGCTATAATGAGGGGAATATAAAGGTATATGCATTATAACGACCTCTTTCTCGAAACCTGAAACTTTTAATTTTTACAACGTTTTTATTAGGTCGCTTTCAATCTTGTCTGTCCGTCTGTCTGTCTGTCTGTTCGGGAGGAATTTAGTAATCAATTTTAAACATAGTACTTCCCCATGAGCTAGAGACTTGAAATTTTGAACATAGTTAAGATCTGGATGACAATACGATATTATCTCGTTAGTTCGGTTCAATTTGCTGTCCCTGAACCCCCAGGAGGACTTAAAGTTTAGAAGTTCAACTATAGGACCTGATTGTTAAAAAATCATTGTTGTGCAGTTTGCCTCCTCTCGTTATCAAGATGGCTTTAGAAGTGTTGTATAAAATATTAGTAAAATGAAAATTTGTAAGAATAATAAAAGTAATACACAGTACATGCAAGTACATGCAGTACTTCATGCAAGTTTTGTATTTGTAATACATCTAAGGGACTGACTTTATTAATTAGTTACTGACAAGTTTCTCACCAATATATTTTTAAAACACTTTTTTTATATTACTAGTGTTTCAAAAATTTCAAACGTCATCTGAATAATAGCTAGAGGCAAAGGCAAAAACTGTGCAATGATTTTAACAAAACAAATTAAAGCCATGTGTTATAGTTAAAGTTCAGAAAAAAAACACTTTTTAGTTTTATTAAAAAGAGAAAATAATCAAATTCTTGGAAGGCGTTCAGGTCGCGAATTCTAAACTTTACACAACAAAACTAAAAATATAAATAATTTTTTGCAACTCCTTGTAAAACGAAAAACGTGGGGATCATGCATTAGGTATTTAATCCAACTTATTTTCATCATTAATTTAAATAATTTTTAACTGTGGATATAATGGTAAATACAGTGACAAGAGTAGTGGCTGTAAATATTATTGCATGATCCCCACGTTTTTCGTTTTACAAGGAGTTGCAAAAAATTATTTTATACTTTTTAGTGCATTTTAAAAACGTTGTTCTTTAAAAAGGTTTTTTTTTCATTAATTATTCACCATAGAAAACGACCAAAGATACTCAATGATATAAGAGGTAAAAATAGGGGGTTCGGGGTAAAAATTTTTTTAAATTTCAGCATGCTAAAAGGTTTTCTGAAGCTCTTTTTTGGGGGTTTCCAGGGAGCTTCGAGGGACGCACAAAATGACCCGGTAGGCCGCATGCGGCCCCCGGGCCACCAGTTGGAAACCCCTGCTTTAATGCCTCTATGCCCCAAAAAGTATATTATCCTTCAATATTTTCAAAAACATGGCAGTTTCTGCTGCTGGAGATGTTTTAAAAATCCTGGTGCCCCCCCAGAAGTCAAACCAGGATCAGCCCCTGACATGGTGACCGAATAACTATTTTCGTTACAGAGACCAGTGATAAGCAAGTGGCTTCAGATCTTCGGCATGCAAAACCTCCACGCTAGAAAGAAAGCTTTCTTGAGCAAACAAACCCGAGTCCTTCTCCCTGGTTTCCGGCTGCAATTCATCAACACCTATTTCAGCGAACGATCGAGCATCGTCATGTTTTGGTGCCTGGTGATGAACCTCATCACCGTCCACGGGTACATTATGATCATGAACGAATGGGAGGACGGAAAAGAATCGACCAAGCATGAAGTGTTGGCTCTGGAGGTTTTAAACGGTGCCTTTTCCACCTTCTATATAGCGGCGGCGTTGATTGCGGTAAGTTTTAGTCTGTGGAATTAGAATCGGCGGTTGAAAAGTCACTCCACACCTTTCCCCTGTGCGTTGCCAAGGTTTCCACCAGTCTAATTTTTCCCACATCCACGCCAAGCCCTCAACCGCTAAAGATTGTCATTGAATCTAACTCGCGTCGCAGCAGCCAATGAAATAATCGGAACACTTTTTTTTCGTTATAAAAGAAAAACTAATCATGGTAGAAGTACTAAATTTTTTTACAAATGTGCAATTATTTTTTACAAAAAGATTGTCGTTTCGTTTTTAAAAAATTCGAATTAGTTTTATAATTATTAAGGTTCAGCTTCAATTTAATTTTACGCCCTGCCTTAACTGATGTGCAAAAATAAAGCAGAACCGCTTACGTTTTCTCCTTCGTTACCAAGGCGACGAACTTCAACTGATGACGGCCGACCGCCTATTTCAATTACACAGACTATAAGAGTGTATTCTTTTTAGATGATACTAGATTATACTCCTAAGATAAGGAATTTATAACTTAAAAAGGCGTATGAAGGCCAAACAAACTGGAAAAAATGAAACAAAAACAGAAAAAAAGGGAGGAAACTGAAACAATCTGGAAGAAACCAACGAAAAGCTAAGCAATTGCTCCAAATTTTTTTGAAAGTGATTCACAATCTAAATTAAGTCAATCTTAAATCAAAATTAAATAGTAATATAATTCTTCAGTTAATTGAAGATTAAATTATTCTCATCATTAAGTTTCATGTTAGGAAAGTTTTTAGGGGTTGATGGTTTTTATTATACTACTTTACAAGGATCAAATGGTTATAAGGTTCATTGGCATCTTCGGCTCCTGAAAATTAGGGGGGGGGGCAAGGCTTTGGGATTCTTCCACAGAGGGATTTTACAAAACCATGATTATCTACCCTTTAAAAAATATTTTATTTAGCTTAAGACCCGCCCAGTGATTTTAAGGTGACTTTGTAAATCAATTAATAAACTTTCACTTCCAAGTTTTTGGGAATTGCTTTTAACTTTCAACTAAAATGTCGGGGGTCGCTAAAATATTTTTTTTTTAAATTTGACCTTTTAAAATATGGTCAAACTCATTTGTAGTGTCATATGATTAGACAATTCCAAAATCAAATTTATATGCATCAATCAGTGCTGTAGTTGGATTTTTTTCTGGGAGAAAGGATTGCCTTATTAATACGTACTTTTTTTGCTTGCATTTTTTTGTTGAAATAATGTCCCCCAAACTGGCTTCAACCTATTCTAAGAGAAAAAGTGTTGTAAATCATAGAGAGTCCGTCTCTCTCTTATATGCGCCTCTTATGTTAGGTTCCATTGCTAAATTTGCGCTATCCTTAATGATTGAAGGTTGGAAAAACACATTAAGAAATTTTTCGGTCTTTCCTCAAAAGTTAAAAATAACGCTCCTCAAGAGGCGAAAGTAAGAAATTTTCAATTTAATGAACTAAGAATACTTTTAGTCATTTACTTAAGTCATAAAAATGAAAATTTCTGATTTTTGCCTTGTGAGGATAGTTTTAAGACGTAAAATCTAATTCAACCTAATTGAGCGTGAGTTTTAGGGGTATTATTTAAGATATTTTTCTGCTTAAGGTGTCTTTTCCTAATAAATCGATGCTGCTTTACAGCTTAGTAACTGACTAATTTAGCAAATCTCTAATAGAGTTATTAAAATAAAATTTATAACTCCTAAAATTTCAGCTTGAAGGGACTTTCCTATGCACCCTGTATAGTGTCATTGAAACCGTCCCTTTAAATGAAAATGTTTAAATAACCTCTCAATACAATTACTAAGAAAAAATAATATTAGGAAATTATTTTATCTTTCAGATGCTGGTTTTGGGTGTACGTGAGTACTTCCAAAATCATGGAAACAAGATAGACTTTTGTGTCACTCTCGCATGTGTGTTGGAGATCATTGTCTTCATAGTGATCGCTTTAAAATACCAAAAGGAACATGACCACTATCCATATAAAGTTATTGTGGTACTGGCTGTGCTGAATTTTATGAAGCTCATCCGATTGCTTCGGGTAAGAAATGTTCCTGCCTTTGTATCAACACTGCTGAACTATACAGTGAATATTCGTCTCCCCCTCTAAAAAAATACATGTATGTGCACTAGGCTGGGTCGAAAAAGACAAATTTTCGAATATCGAAACGCTTCAGGTCTCAAAAGTTGCGTCTTGGCATGCTGATAACTGGAAAAATAATCAAAAAATTCCTAAAAATATCCCTGAAGAGCGCATCGGGCCTAAAGTTTGAGAAAATTGACAAAAATAACCTTAAGTTGAAAAAATTCCTGAATTTCGTAAATTGTGTTCATAAACTTCAAACTAGATGTAAGTATATCCTTTTAGTCGTCTGAACTCAAATAAAAATATCTGAAAAGTTTACTTCATTTTTGAAATCCGAAAAGGAGGCCAAAACGTGGTGAATTTCAGTAAAAAAACCCAAAAATTTAGCACTTGTAAAAGAAAGGCCCTATTGAATGTAAAACTCAACAAATGCGCTTTTTATTGATGAACTAGCTTCCTTCATACTTTTTCATCGCCTTTTGGTCATTTTATATAGTGCACAATTAAAAAAAATAGTTACATGAAGACACAAAAAATATCTCCTTTGAAGCATGCCTAAATACATTACCATACAGTACACCCCATTTAATCGTAGAAAATATATCTTATTAAGTCTGTGAAATAGCTTTAAAGTTGGGTTTACAATCAAAATCTGGGATACAAGATTGTGTGTGAAAACAATGTTGCTTGTAGGAATCCTTCTCCATCTTTGTTTTTAATAGCAAACTCCGTCACAAGTATCACACATCTTTCGACAGCCTACTTGTGGCAAGAATAGTTTAAAAATATTATTGTGATACTATGCTTTGTTCACATTTTATTATATGTCTTCAGAAATTAGGTTTTCCAGCATGGGTGAGGAAGAGGACACACAGTTTGTCCACTGGAGAGAATCAACCTAATCTATAAGCATAAAATTTAATGGCAGGAGGCATAACAGTTTTTAACCCCTTAATGGACAGTGTTTTTCTATATTGATGGAGGGGTAGAAGTAGGTTGTGATGGAACACCAATTGACATTAGTTCCTAGCAGTGAGGGCCTAATTCAGCGTATATAGTATTGTTTTTATTGCTATGAGCTACTTTTCAGACTCTTGCTTCAATACTTAGATGGGGAAACTAGAGGACCATTAACTTTCAAAACGGGGCGATTGGCAAACTAACTGGCTGTCACCTGCCTACTATAGTTTTCAAAGGAAATTAAAGTGAATAATCCATGGATTAAAAACTGATCTTAAATAAGATCAAAGGTACTTTCTAAGTATGGTTAAGGCACTACAGGTTGGTGAGTGTTCTTCGGTCTTGCTGTAAAAGATCTTGAGTTATTAAGACACTCTAGTCTAGCTGCTTATATGTGTCATTCTGGTTTTAGGATAATACATTTCTGAAAGAAAACTCAATTTAAAAATGACAAGTAGAATATTACAACAGAATTTGTACATATCAAGACCTTCTTTGATTCAACATAAAATGTACTTGTAGTACGAAGCTGCTGTGGACATAAACATAAATATGGACATAGCACTGTACCACAATAATATTTTTAAGCTATTCTTGATACAAGTAAGCTGTCGAAAAATGTGTGACACTTGTGACAGAGTTTGCTATTAAAAACAAAGATGAAGAAGGGTTCCTACAAGCAACATTGTTTTCACACACGATCTTGTATCCCAGATTTTGATTGTAAACCCAACTTTAAAGCTATTTCAAAGACTTAATAAGATATATTTTCTACGATTAAATGGGGTTTACTGTATGGTAATGTATTTAGGCATGCTTCACAGGAGATATTTTTTGTGTCTTCATGTAACTAATTTTTTTTAACTGTGCACTATATAAAATGACCCAAAGGTGAGGAAAAAGTATGAAGGAAGTTAGTTCATCAATAAAAATCGCATTTGTTGAGTTTTACATTCAATAGTGCTTTTCTTTTACAAGTGCTAAATTTTAGGTTTTTTCACTGAAATTCACCACTTTTAGGCTCCTTTTCGGATTTCAAAAATGAAGTAAACTTTTCAGATATTTTTATTTGAGTTCAGACAACTAAAAGGATATACTTACATCTAGTTTGAAGTTTATGAACAACAGTTTACGAAATTCGGGAATTTTTACAACGTTTTTATTAGGTCACTTTCAATCTTGTCTGTCCGTCTATCTGTCTGTTCGGGAGGAATTTAGTAATCAATTTTAAGCATACTTCCCCTTGAGCTAGAGACTTGAAATTTTGAACATAGTTCAGATCTGGATGACAATACGATATTATCTCGTTAGTTCGGTTCAATTTGCTGTCCCTGAACCCCCAGGGGGACTTAAAGTTTAGAAGTTCAACTATAGGACCTTATTGTTAAAAAATCATTGTTGTGCAGTTTGCCTCCTCTCGTTATCAAGATGGCTTTAGAAGTGTTGTATAAAATATTAGTAAAATGAAAATTTGTAAGAATAATAAAAGTAATACACAGTGCAGTACTTCATGCAAGTTTTGTATTTGTAATACATCTAAGCGACTGACTTTATTAATTAGTTACTGAAAAGTTTGTCACCAATGTATTTTTTAAAACCCTTTTTTATATTACTAGTGTTTCAAAAATTTCCAACGTCATCTGAATAATAGCCAGAGGCAAAAACTGTGCAATGATTTTAACGAAACAGAGTAAAGCCATTTGTTATAGTTAAAGTTCAGAAAAAAACACTTTTTAGTTCAATTAAAAAGAGAAAGGAATCAAAGTCTTGGAAAGCGTTCAGGGGTTCAGGTCGCGAATTCGAAACTTTACACAACAAAACTAAAAACCAGAAAATAATTAATGAAAAAAAACCTTTTTAAAGAACAACGTTTTTAAAATGCACTAAAAAGTATAAAATAATTTTTTGCAACTCCTTGTATAACGAAAAACGTGGAGATCATGCATTAGGTAATAATTAATCCAACTTAATTTCATCATTCATTTAAATAATTTTTAACTGTGGATATAATGGTAAATAGAGTGACAAGAGTAGTGGCTGTAAATATTATTGCATGATCCCCACGTTTTTCGTTTTACAAGGAGTTGCAAAAAATTATTTTATACTTTTTAGTGCATTTTAAAAACGTTGTTCTTTAAAAAGGTTTTTTTTCATTAATTATTTCAACTTAAGGTTATTTTTGTCAATTTTCTCAAACTTTAGGCCCGATGCGCTCTTCAGGGATATTTTTAGGAATTTTTCGATTATTTTTCCAGTTATCAGCATGCCAAGACGCACCTTTTGAGACCTGAAGCGTTTCGATATTCGAAAATTTGTCTTTTTCGACCCAGCCTAATGTGCACACGGTGTTTCAACAAGTACGCTCAAACTCTGCTTAAGAAAGATTCCTTGCGGGGTGTAGATAAAATTTGACATAAGAACTATACCCCCTCTATTTTACTTTTTCTTTCTCGAAAAATGCGATGTCCTTTTCTTTCTTTAGTCTTTTAGCATTTTTTACGTCGTTCACGCAAGGAATCTGACTGTGCTGTTTAGGCGACGTTGTTGAAAAAATCTGCATTAACCATCACCGAATAACATACACTGAATTTTCTATGTGAATTAATTTTTCCCCTAAAGAGAATCAAATGAATTGGTTATTCCTGATGGAACAACTTACATTGTAGCAGATTTTCTAAATGTAAGTATTTATTTTTTCAGATATCTGGAGTCATTATATTGACAACTGTCATGGATGAAATTTGCTCGGCTATTTTCACTGCATATGACTTGTCCATTGGATTCATCACCGCTAACCGCGAGGTGGTTAAGACAGCATCTAAAATAATCCATTATGAACAGATCGTGGACTTCGCTAGATTCACAGCTGAGAATAATATTGTTGAGGTAAATAACCATCAGGCAGTGGCGGATCCAGGATTTGGTTTTGGGGGGGGGCTAAGAATTTTCATAATCCAATTGATTCTTCTTGTTAATGGTAATACGTAAAAGGTAGTGAATTACCCTACTCAAAGCAATAAAAGGGGGGTCTGGGGGGTCCTCCCCCAGAAAATTTTTGGAAATTTAAGTCAAAAACCCCACTTATTCAACTCGTTTTGGTACGCCTCATCCGAATTTCGGGTATAGTTTTTTGCGTTTTGACAAACTTAGTAAAATATTAGACGTTTTGGGGGGGGGGCTTCAGCCCGAAAGCCCCCCCCGTAGATCCGCCACTGCCATCAGGTTTCTAATACATGTACAGTACTGGAAAAAAACGACTCAGACCCTATATCTCCGGAATGGCTTGTGATATAAAGACCAATAAGGTATCATTTTTCATGATTTGACGCATTTTATATGCAGAAGAATTTTCAAGTTCTTAGGGGGTCGTCTTCATATTAAATAAAGCACCAACTTTCGTTTTTCCTATTGGCGACATCAAAAAGTTTTAAAAAACTCAAGTGACAGCACAAAGTATAGAGCTTACAGAGATTCCAAACGGCAGTTTTCTTCTTTAAGTACTTAATTTAATTCCTGCTCCCATATTATAATTAATTTCACTAGCAGCCAATCAAAAAGGCGAAATGCGAAAATGATTCCTGATTGGATATGGAACTTCTATCAAGCGGCATTTTAATTTTATCGGTGTTGTTCTTTTCCCTCCAGTTCCGATTTGGATTTGAGTGACAGCTTCAGTTGGCGAATGACAGAATTAGCAGGAATGACGTGGTATTAAAGGAGGCCTGTCCGTTTGGCCTGAAGTTTGTCTATAAGAAAATCCCTGTTAAAAAAGTTGCCACTTACGTCTATGGAGATAAATCCTCTGTTAAGCTCTATACTCTGTGACATAGACGACTTCTATATAATTGTTTTTTAAATTTATTCTTTTAGTGGGGGGGATTTTATTACATATAAATTCTTTGGGGAAGATTAATGCACTTTTAAGGTGCCAGCCCACCTATAGAGGCTTTTTTTTAATAATTAAAATTTTGACCTAATTTGTGGTTAATACAATTAAATGCATCAAAAAACTATGAATAACATAAAAAAAATTAAATATTGATTCAAATTTTCATATTATTGAAGAATTTATGCATAAAAATCACAAAAAAACGCCTTTCGGCAAATCATCATAACTCAAATTCATATGAAGATATTTTTGTTTTGTAAACTTTGTTATCCTCGTGAACTTATATTTTAGGAGGCCTACTACTTTTATGTCTAAATTTATTTAATATCAAAAGTTACAGAACCAAACGTGAAAAATAAAAAAAAACACCAAAATTCAGTAAAGTTTTAAGTTATACTATCTCTCTATATTAAAAAAAAGTTACTGTCACCGCCGCCGCTGTTTCAGAAAATTTATTTTTTCAACTCTTTGAACTCTCATATCGCAAAAACTAATTGATAGAAATTTATGAAATTTGAAATGTTTGTAGGGGAATATTTGGGGCACATTCTCGAACAAAAAACTAACTGATGTGATAATTAGTACTGGGGTATTTTTAAGGTCAAAGTTGAAGTTTTTCTTTTTTAGCCGCGTAATCCAGTTCAGCGAAATCTATTAGTAGCAGAACTATGTTTTTTTGCAGCCTAATACTCTGAAGTATGAAAATGTGCACTACGTCGCCCTTTTTTCGAATTTCGAATTAGGTTTAGAGTAATTAATTTTTTAATTTTCGAAATTTTTGACACTTTTTCGTTTTTTTCTATCTAAAATGAAAACTAATCACGGTATCAATATGATTTTTTAAACACTTATATTCTTATTTTTTAGAAAGAGATTGGCGTTTAATTCTTTAAAAAATTCTAATTAGTTTTGGAATTATTAAGCATCAAAGTTTCATTTTTTTCATAGTTTTAGTAGGTCTTTATCAGACGTGTTTAATGTTTTTAAATTTTATATTTGCCTGTTCACTAGATTGTCAAGAGCACGGATATTTAAATTTAAAAGTTTTGAGGTGCACATTTTTGCTCTAAGTTTGCTAGGGATATAGTATAGACTTGGTTAATAATTATAATCTTTTAAAGATACTACGATATTTTTGAACTACTAGAGAAATAAATAATTTAGCTTTTTTGAGTGTTATTTGTGCCGATGGAAGGAAGAGGATTTTCGGGAAGTTTGTTTTACTCTGCTAAAGATCGATTGCAGATATACAGATCGCGAAGCGATCTGTAAAGAGCTGCATAGCAGTTACGGGGGTTGGTGAGCGTAAGCGAGCTGGGGGCGGTAGCCCCCTATCCAATAAATTATTGATGATTTAAAAAGGAATATTTCAGTAATAGTTTTATTTTGATATTTTCCAGGTAATGATCCGAATTAAATTTTTGAAAAGTTTGAGAGATAAAAAGTTTTGATATGAAATGATCATTAACTATACTCTGTTCATTTAGAATTAGCACCTGAGACGTAATGTATTAGAAGAAATTATTCTAATTATCGTCGAAAAACTTTTCATCTGCAATGACAAGGCAGCCTAAGCAGAAGTAGTTAAAATACTGTAAAAAATCGATCACTGGAGTTGTCTGATGAGCGTTATTAAGCATTATTGAGCGTTTTTGATCCTGTTTCAGGCGCCTATTCTAAATGAACAGACTATAAGCAGACAATTTCCAGGTTGTACTGGATGGTTGAGATGAAACAAGCGAGCTCTGCTCGCTAAGATCGCGAAGCGATCTTCAAAGGACTGCGAAGCAGTTCCGGGGGTTGGTGAGCGATAGCGAGCAGGGGGCAGAGCCCCCTAGTTCATAAAATAAAAAATATTACACCCACAACCAAAAAAATAGTAGGGCTCCTAAATCAATTTATGTCAAGTATTTCCCCCGATTTTTATAGAAATTCATTCATAATATTTTGAGTTATGCAGTTTTGCGGAGAAGGGAAATAGCGAAAATGTGATTCTGAGAAAAACGCGAATTTCTTTATTTTTTCCTTAATAAAATGCCTATTTAGCTGTAAGCAAATTTCTGTAACTTTGGTTCTAGGAAAGATAAAGACAAAATTTAAACTGATTTGGAAAGCTAAAGATGTGCTTTTTGAAATTAGGTAATAATTTTTTTTTGAATTTTGGGTCCAAAACAGCGTTTTTTAGGTAGACAGGCACCTTAAGAGATTCTAATCCCCTTAGTGTCCAATTAATAATTCCTGATGTTTTTTTCTTTTCTTCTGTAAACTGAAATTAACTATTACTAATAAATTGTTGTTGTTGTTAAAAAAAAGAATTCCCGGAAAACACACGTTTTTTAGGCATAAGGCTAAGAGCGCACTAGAGACTTCTGTCGCCGGAGACTATAACACTAGGTCACTCAAGAGCTCTGTATTTCAATGGTGAGATTCTTGGCAATGTGCCAAGTGTCTCGTCCTCTTCGCCTAGGGGCGCGCTCTAGCTTCTTGCAATAGCCAGGGTGATAATTTTGTCTCTGTCGCCGTGACAAAAGTCACTAGTGCGCGCTTAGCCTAAGAAAAATTATGGTCAAACTAACAGAGAAAATGTAGTACAAAAATAAGAATTTTTTAACAGTGTCCTATTTTAGCATGACTGACTCTGGATGTGCTATTTCAGATGATGTTTTACAAGGACGATTTGGAGATGGAGTTCCTGGATGTCGCAAATGCGTGGATAACTCAGAGAGCCACTATTTACGTTCTGAGAGACATGAAACACCTCATGAACGAGATGGAACACTCCTATATGATGGACGAAAATGATTTCGAATTGCTCTCTGAGGTAAGTCTGGATGGAAATGACATTATACGATCCCCATTTTAGTATAATTCGATAAATATATATAAATAAAAATCGACTATTTTTTATTTCAAATCAGTCATGAAAACCAATGAATAAATGATTATTAGCTACTCATTCTGTAACTTAAATAGAAATTTAATAGGCCATTTTTGTGAAAGTTCTAACAAATTTAACAGTTTCGGCAAAAACTCTGCACTTAATTTAAGAAATTATCATTAAGTTTCTTTTTTTAATATGCCTTTCTGATACACTTAACAACTTTGTCTTTTCCCATGAAAATACTTTTAATTATAAAAAAATTGAATAAAATCTTTTTTGTAGTTTTATGAATAGTCAGTACAGTACTGTAAGCAATATTGTATTAAAGCTTCATAGATATATTGCTGAAATTTTTCACGTCATGCGAGTGTTGACGCTTAAAAATTTTCTGTGCCAAAGAAAACTTACTATAAAAACTAAATTAAGGTGAAATGAACACAAATTTTTTAATGGAATCTTATAAAAAACATTCAGTGTTAAAAGTAAAGCTTTATATTGCCTAAAAATGGAAACTTTCTACTTTTTTCTGCCTTTTTTTATTCAATCCATTTATAAAAAATGTTTTTTTAACCTAGGCAGTGATTTTAATTCTTTTTTCTGTAAACTGTGAAAAGTAATCACCTGTTAATGCGAGGATTTTTTTCAATTGCTTTTAGCAAGTTCTTAAATTTTTCCATTGTTTTCTTAAACTCACTAATTATAAATATGCGTATGTATAATAAGATATGTGAAAAATAATGTAACTATACAGGGTGTCCCACGAAAAGTAGTCCAACGCCTTTAACTTTTGAACCCCTACATATATAGTCATGAAAGTGGGGTCTAGGTATAGTACAATGGCCATGCCCTATCCGATGAAACAATTTTCAACGCCCTCTAGTGAAAACTTTAGGAGTTATAATTTTTATTTTAAAAACTATTTGAGATATGTGAAAAAAGTCAATAACTGAAGCATCGATCCAGTAGGAAAAGACACCTTAAGCAGAAAAATATCTTGAATAAAACCCCTAAAACACACGCTCAATTAGGTTGAATTTACCTAGATTTTACGTCTTATAACGCTCCTCACGGGGCGAAAATGAGAAATTTTCAATTTAATGAACTAAGAATACGTTTAATCATTTACTTAAGTCATAGAAATGAAAACTTCTCATTTTCGCCTTGTTAGGAGCGTCTTAAAAAGTAAAAACTACGTAATTTCAACATAATTGAGCGTGCGTTTTAGGGGTTTTATTCAAGATATTTTTCTGCTTAAGGTGTCTTTTCCTGCTGAATCTATGCTTCTCTACAACCATTCACTTTTTGCACATAGCAAAAATTATAACTCCTAAAGTTTCCGCTAGAGGGCGTTGAAAATTTTCTCATCGGATAGGGCATGGCCACTTTACTATACCTAGACCCCACTTGCATGACTATATTGGTAGGGGTTCAAAAGTTAAAGGAGTTGGACCACTTTTCGCGGGACACCCTGTGTAAACAAAATTGTTTGATCATATAAAATTTAAAATATAAGAATTATTCCTTCGATACTTTACTACTGATATTAAAAATATTATGTACTGATCATGATCTATGAGAAAATATTTTATTCAATTTAAAAGGAAGGTTACGTATTTTTAAGAGAGAGCTAATTCTCTCCCCTTATCTAATTGATATTAATTCCTTCAATTAAACAAGGAAAAATTATCCAAATGCAAAAATGCCATGTGTATGCGGTCTTTTTTTTAACCCTTCTAGGAGAATTCTGAAGAAATGAGACGAGTATTTACTGAACCTAAGTTTATGAGTTGTTTGAGAGGGTTCAGAGAAGTCCTTGGCAAACTGCCCTGGATCAAAAATGAAGAAATGGTTTATTTCATTATGGTAAGAATTTTCTTAGTTTTTAATGCTCTTTACATCCTTATCAGGTAGTCGATCAATCAAGTTCGTCATACTTAATAGACGCTTAGTTGTCCTCACTGATCAAAGCAATGTGTGTATATACACAGTAGAAAGGTTGCACTTAAATTTCCATCACATACTATAATTTAAAACTGGTCTTCAACCTTTTCCACGACTGGTACTCTCAGAAAGAATAAATGCGTCTGAAAGTGGGTACTTTACAGCTCAAGGCGCATTAACGTACTTATTTTAATACTAGCATATACTTATCACTTACTACTGTGTACTCTGTACTGTTTAAAAAAACGATTTGAGGCTTGTCGAATTTAAGGTTACTTTTAAGTCTTACTCCTCCAAAGTCGTATGCTGCAAAAGTGTGGCGTGGAGGCACTCCTTAAGAAACATTTTTAAAAATTTCATTCTCTGAGAAGTATTGCGTTTCAACTCATTCTTGGACAGCACCTGAGTATGTACTTAAAAAGTTTTGCTCTCTCAACATTGTTCACACGAAATGAATCATTAAAATCCAGTTGTTTCGTACATCCTCAGTTCAAATTACAGGAAGATGTAAAAATAGGAGGATTTAATTTCAAAGATTCTGTAAACTGGGAATTATCAATGCTTTGATATTAAACTTGATTTCAAACTAAAGTAACTAGACGTTAAATCTAGGAACGCTTATTTCATTAATGCCTCACTGCACATGCGCTGGGAGTTATATTTCCCAAGCAGTTCTTGGACGTCTTGGCGATCACTTTGACATTCAGTGATTCCATGCCCCCACCAAAACTAATAAAGATTTCTCTCTTTTCTTTTGTTTTGTTTCGACTTTTGACAACTGGATGATGGGTTCATCAGTTTTATTTTTTTTATCTTAACTTAATGCTACTCCATTAAAAAAGATGCATCAGATTTTCCTTCATTTAAAATTAAAGCTTCGATAATGTACCGAGATCGTCAGCATTTTTAAGTTTTTCTGGGGTTATTCAATAGTAATTTGATTAGAATATTTGGAATTTATTTACAATAACTTGAAATAACGTAAGAATGGGTTTGACCCCCACCCATCCCTCAAGTAATAATAATATAATCTAATTATTTAATAAAAATAACTAAAATGAAATGCCTTCTGTGATACATTCCAATATTTTTATATTATCTCTTTATAGAAATAAAATTAAAGTCAACCTTTAATGTGATAATTGCTTGATTTAAAGTTGAGTTATATTTTATGAATTAATTATTATTACAGAAATAAAAAGAATCTATCTTCAATATCAGTTTTTTAACCAAACATGTAAATTTTAAAAATAAGTATAGATGGCAGCATGGAAACACTGAATGTCAAAGTGATCGCCAAGGCGTCCAAGAACTACTCTTGGGAAATCTAACTCCCAGCGCATGTGCAGTGAGGCATTAATGAAATAAGCGTTCCTAGATTTAACGTCTAGTACTAAAGTATGCTTCTGTCTGAGTAGCCCTGACCAACCCTTGGCGCACTCCCGGTTAATTTACTTACAACTTTAATAATTACGCCAAGTCTCCATAATCTCTAGTTAATATTTGAATTTTGTTTCAGACCAATTCTATGCTTAGTTGTTTTTCAAGGGGAGAAACTATTCAGGAACAAGACAGGCAACATCAAGATGTAAAAATTATTGTTTCTGGAGTTATAGCGGTAATTTAAGTTTTCTATTTTCTACTTCTTAATCTAACCATTCATTTATTAAAATATTGATAAAAAATATCACTAACTCAGTTGATGGCATTCGGTATATAAAATACAAGGTATTTCAGATGAATGTTTCAGAATTTTAGGAGGCGTAGGGCACACCTAGACGACTCAGAATCACCTCGGAATGCGGGGGGTCGGAAATGCACCCATAACGCCCTTGGGATTTTTATAAGCGGGCATGGTAGTCCAAGAAAGATAAGGTTTGAAGTGGAACAAATTGTAAAAGAAATTTTCCGCAGAAAACGATGGTGAAACGTAGACCAAAATTAACCGTGTCCTTAAGCCAATATGGCGGATTTTCCAAAATGGCGGTCAATCGTTTTTAACTTATTACTTCCTAAAAATTGTTAATAAATTATAAATTTTGCAGTAAATGATTAAAATTTAGTAGCAAAAACAATGGGGAACTGTTTTTTTCTCTTACGATAAGTCATTTATCCAATATGGCGGATATTCCAAAATAGCGTCCACTAATGTTTATAATAAGTAAAATTATGATGATAAATTCGTAATTTTTTCAGGATATGGTAAGAATTAAGTCATAATAATATTCATATCAGTTTCCTCTCCTCAATGTATCAAATATGGCGGATTTTTCAAAATGGCGGACAATCGTGTTTTACTTATTTGCAAAAAATCGTTAATAAAATAAAACTTTTGCAGTTAATTATTAGAATTTACTTGCAAAAATAATGTGGAACTGTTTTTTTCTCTTACGATAAGTCATTTATCCAATATGGCGGATTTTCCAAAATGGCGTCCACTATTGTTTATAATAAGTAAAATTCTGATGATAAATTCGTAATTTTTACAGGATATGGTTAGAATTAGGTCACAATAATATTGATAAAAGTTTCCTCCCCCTCAATGTAACAAATATGGTGGATTTTCCAAAATGGCGGCCACTTATTTAGAGCCTTTTTATTTTTAATTTTTATTTTCTTAATAATTAGAAATATTAAATGTTATTTGGTAAAATATAAGTAGAATACTTATAATTTACTAAAATTTACTCGTAAATAATGTTAAAGGTAGGTAGAAATTCAAAAATTACCATTTACCACTAAGTTTGAAATTTGCGGCCGCCTTTTTGGAAATTATTTCTATTATCGCAAAATCTTGGTTAATATACCATTTTATAGGTAATTTAATATATAATTATTTATTTTATGGCAAAATAAAATTTATTTATTTGTAAAAACGTTAAAAATAAAAAGGCTGTAAATAAATGGCCGCCATTTTGGAAAATCCGCCATATTTGATACATTGAGGGTGGGGAAACTTTAATCAATATTATTGTGACTTAATTCCAACCATATATTGTAAAAATTACGAATTAATTATCATAATTTATGTATTTTAAACATTAGGTGGACGCCATTTTGGAAAATCCGCCATATTGGATAAATGACTTATCGTAAGAGAAAAAAACAGTTCCACACTATTTTTGCAACTTAATTCTAATAATTAACTGCAAAAGTTTTATTTTATTAACTATTTTTTGCAAATAAGTAAAACACGATTGTCCGCCATTTTGAAAAATCCACCATATTTGATACATTGAGGAGAGGAAACTGATATGAATATTATTATGACTTAATGAGGTATTCTCACGTTTTTAGATTAAATTTTATTAAAATAGTAGAGGTCACATCCAATAGAAGCCCGTTTTCTGATCACGTGAAAACAGAAAATACAATGGTTTTCATGCGCTGTGACGTCACATCCAATAGAAGCCCGTTTTCTGATAACGTGACTTTTCTGACGCTTTTGCAAAAATAAAATTGAATTTTAAATTATTTAAAACACATTTTTGAACTTATAAATCAGAATTTTGGGAGTTTTAGACCATAATGTATCGAAAAAGTATAAAATCAAGCAAATCCCTCACTCACGCAAATACCTCATTCTTACCATATCCTGAAAAATTACGAATTTATCATCAGAATTTTACTTATTATAAACATTAGTGGACGCCATTTTGGAAAAACCGCCATATTGGATAAATGACTTATCGTATGAGAAAAAAACAGTTCCCCATTAATTTTACTACTAAATTTTAATCATTTACTGCAAAATTTATAATTTTATTAACAATTTTTAGGAAGTAATAAGTTAAAAACGATTGACCGCCATTTTGGAAAATCCGCCATATTGGCTAAAGGACACGGTTAATTTTGGAAAACGTTTCACCATCGTTTTCTATGGAAAATTTCCTATAAGAATCACTCACCAAACTTTCTTTGTTCCACTTGAACCCCTTTTTTGAGCTAACTTTCTTGGACTATGGGAGATTGTGAAATCTCCAGTGGAAATTGACTCGTAACGTTTTATGATTGGATTAAAACCAGCAAAATCGTTCGATTCCAGCATTTATTACATAAAAACCAATTTAAGAGACCTGACATTTCAGTACATGCTTACCCAGACATATCGGTATTATTTAACAAAATAACTTAACAAATTAACTTATGAAAATTCCCTAGGGCGTTAGGGGTGCATATATACCCCTTTCCTGAGTCGTCTAGGTGTACCCTGTCTGACTCTCCTATATGTTCTGAAACACCCTGTATTTCTGATCATAATTTAAGGCACTATACTAGTCATCTCCAAATGAGGGACCCATCAATTCAACGACATTCTCGCCTTAGGTGATGGGGGATTCTTATCTGAAAAATTCGGGAGTGCTGCCCAACACCGATTCGCTGGAGTATTTCAGGAGAGAAGGGCATTTCTGCGACTTCCTCATGTCTCCGGATGTCATCGGAGTTCTGGGGTACCTGCTGAACACAGTTTGCGTCACGTCGGCCGCTTGCGCCAAGGATTGTGAAGTAGGTGGCATATAGTTTAAGGTGCAAATACACTCAAAGTTTAAAGTAAGTTTAATTCTTGAGTTTTAAGTAAATTACTTTTAATTTTAATTTTTGGGAAGCGAATGCACAATTAAGTGCCCTTAGGAGTAAACAAAGAGGACAATTCATCGCCAGAGGGGCATTGTTTATCACGTGATAGCTACATAAAACAATGCAACTGATACTACTGCTAAACCAACGATAGTAAACGTGGTTTTGACAACGCTGGAACTAGTATTTCGGAGGGGAGACAGGTGGAAGTCGAGGGGCAGTTGATCGAAAGAGGAAGAGACATTTGCTCGCATATAGAAGCGAGACCCCAACTATAACCGGTTACCAAACTATCGGCCGTGCCAAGTCTGTAAAAATCACGTGACCCTTTTACTATCGCTGGCTCATCAGTACTGAAACAATGCAACTACACTTCACAGCAACGTTTCATGAACCCAGTACGTCACTACGCGGAAGAAGAAAGTGAGTAAACACAAAGCCTGTTGGGTTGATAGGAGGAAATTCGATACGCGAATTGTGATAAAAACACACTATTTACACGGGTTTAACGAAAAATCATATTTTAAAATTGACCTTCTTTGTTTCACTCGAAATTCAGACACCACGACGGGAACTACTTTGTTTGTTAGTGACGTATTAGGTTCAACTTAAGTTGCTGTCTAGTATAGCAATGCATCTTCTAGTAAACAAAGCTAGGAATTTTATTTTAAAAACTATTTGAGGTATGTGAAAAAAGTCAGTGACTAAGTTGTAGAGCAGCATTCATTTAGTAGAAAGAGACACCTTAAGCAGAAAAATATCTTGGATAAAACCCCTAAAACGCACACTCAATTAGGTTGAATTTACGTAGATTTTACGTCTTTAAACGCTCCTTACTAGGCGAAAATGTAAAATTTTCATTTTTTTACTTAAGTACATGACTAAAATATTTTAAGTTCATTGAATTGAAAATGTCTCCTTTTCGCCTCGTGAGTAGCGTTTTAAGACGCAAAATCTACGTAAATTCAACCTAATTGAGCGTGTGTTTTAGGGGTTTTATTCAAGAGATTTTTCTGCTTAAGTTGTCTTGTCCTACTAAATCGATACTGCTCTACAACTTTGTCAAAATCATGCAACTTCCTCTTTATGAAATACTCTATCTATGTTTATGGCTTTGAATCGTCAGTTTGAAAAAGGGAATAAGTCCAAAACATAGCAAATTGACTTTTTGTACACAAAAAAATCTTCAGGTTTCTCTTTACAATTAATGATTGCTAAAAGGAAAAAAAAGAACTACCTCCTATTTTGGCGGATACAGCCTCTTAAATTGGACAAAATCGATGTCCATTCATTGTTTTTTTTAATTTGAAATTTAAGTATTTTTTTCCTTTTATTTTCCTTTGTTCAGTAAAGTATCTCTCTATTCTAAAAAAAAGTTTTTGTAAATGGTTTCCAGAGAAAGGCTTTTTAATTACTGATCCGTATAACATGTTTTTGGTATCAAACTGTTCGGATTCTTTTGAGCATGTGCAAAGTGCCTTTAGAATTTCTAAAAAAATTCTCAATTCTAAGATATTTCCATTTTTCTGGATTACGGATAAGGTTGCAGTTAACACCAAGAAACTGTCGTACAATTTATTATACCTCCAATCACAATGACCAACCGACGCTACTCATTAACGATGAAAATAATTCCTTTCGCGCTTTGAAATCGCGCTTCAAAATATGTACTTTCTAAATAAAATATTTTTAAAAGACTGATAAGAGTTTTCCAGAAACTCACAGATCTACTAGATATTTTGACGAGTTACTAGGTACTATATTAAATTTAACAGATTCATTGCTGAACGTTTTTGTAAATATTGAATAACAATAGCACGAGCAGACTTGATGGATATTTTCAAGGAAAACGTGTTAATTAAATTATTGATAATTTAACCAATAAATATTCTAACTTTTAAGAGAATGTGCTTTAAGAAAGTTGGTTGAAGTTTTTTCTACTAATTGTTATAACGAATGTTTTATAAATAAATAATTTTAGTGAGCAGGGTTTTGTGGGGATTGCGAAGCGATCCGAAAGGCCCTGCGTCAGCAGTTAACGGGGGTTGGTGAGCGATAGCGAGCAGGGGGCGGTAGCTCCCTAGTGAGAAAATAAAATTGCTTTTCAATTTTAGTCTTTAGGTTCCTTTTCATTCAGCTATACTCTGTTCATTTTGAACTGGTGCTTGAAAATATTTCCTTCCCCCACCACCGATCGGTAACCATAGAAACTATCCACGTCAAAGTGACGAAGAAGGCTTACTATTGGCTGCTCGAAGAGCGTAACTATGGTTACGCTTCTAGCGTGGGGGAAAGCACTATTTCTCAAGCGCCAATTCTATACGAATGGAGTATAATGCTGGACTCCCCTGTTATTAATTTATCCGCTTTAATGACTCAGTTTCATAATACCTTTAAATTTTATTTGTCTTAGCTTTTTATTTCTCTCTTGTGTGCTGTGAAGTAAGCAGAAATTTATTTAATTTTCAATTTAGTCGGTTTTTAAGATTTTTCGGCTAAAATTTCATCAGTTTAAAAAAGTAATGTCCATAAACGTTTTTCAATTGTAAAATATATTTGAATATACTTATATTTTCTTCGATGATTGTTCATATATATGTGTTCTAAATAGTTTTTTTTAATTTTCTCAAAACTAGGTTTTTTGGACTTTTTTCTTTTTTCATACTGATGATTCATTTATGGGTATGGGATTTTCATTTCCCTGTACCATGATCTAGTTTTCTGTTGTAGATTATACGAGTCAGTTATGAAACCCTCAGCGAGGCTGAAAGAATATTCGGAGATTTTACATATGACATGTGGCGTCCCATTGCTATGAAAATTGCAAAAGCTATTCTAACTAAGCAAAAAATGTATGAGGTTTGTAAATTTTTTTGCTTACTTTTTTACTCTTTCTTTTTTAAAATACTTTCACACTCCATGCTTACAAGAAAAATGTGTTCACACACATACCTTTAGAGAGTGACGATTCTTTAAATGATGGAAATACTTCGATAACGCTGCCGGGCTTTCAAAAAAAATTTTTTTTAATATTTTTTTACTGTGAAAAGAGATTTTCTTAGATCTGAAAAAGATCATTTTCTTAGAGCGGATCCCATTTTTGATAACATATTCCAAAAGAGCGCACCACTAGACACCTAGTTATATTTCCCTAGGACATATCACATTAAAAATCAAAGACTGTTGATCTAAAATACAAATTTTCCAGTATTTCGCATGAATTTTACAAGGTTTTACAAGTAAGTTTACCGGCACCCTCATAAACTATAACAGCTCTTCATAAAAAATTTAATTTTAATATATCCTGGAATAGTAATTTTATTCAATATTTTCAGTAATGAAAGTTATAATCTTCACTATAGCAAGCAATTCGAGATTATATTAAAGATAGAACGCATTTTCGAAATAAATTTTATATAAACATTTGACAAAATTTTTTTAGTATTGGAATGAAGAAAGGATTAAGACACACCTGGAAGGTGGGATATTACCTAACCTCAGAGGGCGAAGATATTTTGAAATCTCTGATGACACCATCACTGACATGGTTTTGGTAGAAGGAAGAGTTCAAGATGACGAGACCAAAGAAAACTACACTGGACCGTGTTATATTCCGTCAAACGTCAGAAAAATTAATCTATTGGTAATATTATTCTTTAGAAAATATCTTTTAGTCAAGTTTGCCAAATTAGGTAAAAACAAAGACTATGGCAATAAACTGGACGTCATTGCGTCTAGGAGAAAAGGTAGAAAATTTCCTTGAAAACTTGGTGTAGCCCGGGCTTCATATTTATAATGTGGAGGTAAATGTAAAGGTTGTACATATGAAGCCCGGAATACAATTCGCATCCAATTAATGAAAAATACTTAGTTTTTTATTTTTTAAAGGAGAAATAGAACTTGGATTAAAATATTTTTTGACATTGATTTCATCCTATAATTTTTTCCAGATTATTTTTTTCTCATAATTTTAGAAGTGGTACATTTTAGAGAAATAAAACTTTTCATTCTATTTTGTTAAATATATTATTTTTAAAAATACACTAACATATTTTAAACTATTAAAAAGTAAAATTTAAAATACTTTAAAAGGGCAACAAACGCATATCTATTTCCCAAGTGGAATATCCGCTAGAGAGCAATTTAAAAAACCTCATAATTGGTCATTTTTGACCACTTTGCGCATCTATTATTCCAGAACCAAGATTATTATTTTTTTCATGGAAGTTGGTATTTTATTTCAATTCTATATCAATAGAAAATGTGTGCCAAATTTCAAAAAATTAGAAATGGTAATGCCTAAAAATGTATTAATTTGACGTGGAATGACCTATGTCTATGTAATTACTACGATAAGAAAAAAAAACATTTTGTGTTCTGCATGAACTATTGATATTTTAAAAATAGTTTTCTCTGCGATTTTGGAGCAAAGAAAAAAAGAGTTTGAAGAGGTGCATTAACATTACTTACACTCTGGCGATCCATGCAAATTGTAACTAAAATGGTGACGAATTGTCCAGTCTAAGGTGTCTAATGTTTCCTTTTCCCAGGATGACTATGTAATGAGACAGAGAATAATAATGGTGCTGTTCCGCCACAGGAGCTACAATGCCCCCACTCTAATGGGATGGGTTGACCCCTCACAAATCCAGTTGAAAGGGCTGTGCTCGGTGCATGGAATGCGAAGAGCCACCCTGAACCTCGAGGTGAGTTTTTTTCTCTCTGTCAAAATCATTCCTTACATCCAAGGTTCTCAACAAAAATGGTACGCGTTAAAAGCATATTTTTACTTTTTTTAACGTTCCCACTATAACTAACTATGAGGAGGAAATTATAGGCACGTTGAAAGCATCTAATTTTTTAAAACTTGTTTTCTTCTCTACTGGCTTTTATTGCTTTGGTTATAAAAGATATTTCGAGGGAATTTTCCACCTTAAATGTATGTACAAGGTGTCCCAAAAAAGACTGACGCATTTTAAAAATCAATAACTTATCAGTTTTAGAATAGAAAAAGTGCTTGTGGCCACTCATAAGTTTTCCCATTTACCGAAACTGTGAGATCCCTATTGCTTTAAATCATCTTAATCTCAAGTGCATATCCTAAATGTCATTTCGATATGTTGAGCCGTCGTAGGTGCTCCGATATTCTTGTGCTATATTCATGTCTAGATCCCCGCTAACACTGTATCATTTTTTATATTTGCTTCTTAAACGCTCTGCATAAATAGATATATCAGACTCGGCTTTTAAAAGATTGTGTAATTTTTTCAGCAATTAGAGCTATCACAAGGAAGACGCAGTTCAACTTTCGGGAACTACATAAGAGGCATCTTTGATAGGAGAGAAAGCCATGAAGAATCTGATTTCATGGCTCCAGAACATAGTAACAGAATTTTTTAGAAAATGTGTATATATTTTTTTAAATTTTAATAAAGAAAACTCATTAAAATAAAAGTATGCTCATTTATTTTATGATGACATTATTTCATAAAATATATAGATCTTCTTTTAAATATCATTATGTAGATGGTGGCAATTTATGGTGCGGAGAATAAAATAATTTGCTTGCTTACCCCCTGAAAGATTCGTAAATAGTATCTATAAGTTGTTTAAAACACGTTTAAAATAACTTCTTTTTAATGTGTAGGTTTCTTCTAGCCTTACAGCCCTTTGTGAGCTTAGCTTGTCGCACAATTCCATTCCAGGCAGCTTGAGATCTTGCCTTTCTTTTTCAGTTCAGTACTTTCATTGTCTTAATGTCTTCCAGGACATCATCCCTTCATCTTTTTCTTAGGCGACCTCTTGGTCTTGTTCCCATGGGTGTCCAATTTAGCATTCTTTTTATTCCTCTATCATCTTCCATTCTCTCTATGTGTCCTAGCCATGATATATAGGCGTTGAGATTTTATAAATCTAATTATGTTTATACTTTTAATGATTTTCTCCAGTTCTAGGTTTGTTCGAATTTTTTTTAATGTGTAGTGTTACCTCATAAAAACTTACTCCTTTCTCAAATCAGCTACTGGATCCCGAATTTGTCCGATCGCCCGAATAAGGTTAGGGGAAAATTCAGGCAGCTAGCTGTGGGGAAATTTTAGCTTAAAGTTCATAAAGAAAAAGCACTTCAAGTGCTTCTAAGCTCCTCCCCTAACTGGAACATCCAATGAGAGGGTTCCTGAAAATCTCAATGTGAGAGAGATATGCTTGGATCTCTTAGAAATTGCCATATGAATGGATATTTTGCATCATAACCATATTAAAGTGATAAAAGTTTTTCTTTATCTGTCTTAATTCCCTAATCATGCGCTCATTTTATAAATTTAAACAGTTTTCTCATTGGCTGAAGGGAGAAGCTTATATACTTAGGAATGTTGCTAAATGTTGACGTATTGTAAACTTAAAGTTGCCACTATTCCCACATTTACAGGGTGTTCCAAAAAAAGCCCCTAACTTTAAAAAATCATAGAAAATAAACTATTAGAGATAAAAATATGCCGTTCGCTGCATCTTTCTTCAAATGCCCGTAAATTTTTGTTCCCAAATTTTTGAAAAACCGTAGTTCTCACGTCAACTCATAGATGGAAGCACTGTTCCCTCGAGAAATTTAGGGAAAGTTATCCTCCAAATCCCTTTTTCGTTCATCGTAGGGAAATCAAATTTGGGGATAGAATCGATTCTAGAATCGAATGATAATCAAGTACTTTGAAATCGAACCTTAGTTTCCAGTAGACAAGAAGGGATCTCAGTGAAATTTTTTTCGATTTCAGGTCACGCGCATTGCAGATTATTCTATTAGGGAAAATTAAGTAATAATGTTTTTGAGGGGGGATTTGGTATATAACGATTGATTTAATCTTCAATTGCGGAGAAGACGATTGACAATTAATTCAACTGTAATTGTGAGAGAACCTACCATTAAAGATTAAATAAATCGTAATTCTTAATGCCTCCATGACAACTAATTAGGCATTACTGGATCGCTTCGCAATTTCACCGGAGTTGTCCGCAGCTTTATTGGATCGCTTCGTAACTTTACCGGAGTTGTCCGCAACTTACCGGAAGTGATTCTTAAGTCACCGGAAGTGGTCCGCAACTTACCGGAAGTTGTTTGTAAGTCACCGGAAGTGGTCTACAAGTCACCGGAAGTGATCCGCAACTTCACCGTAGTTGTCCGCAGCTTAACCGGAAGTGGTTCGTAAGTCACTGGAAGTGGTCGTCAACTTTACCAGAAGTGGTTCGTAAGTCACTGGAAGTGGTCGTCAACTTTACCAGAAGTGGTTCGTAAGTCACTGGAAGTGGACCGCAACTTACCGGAAGTGGTCCGTAACTTACCGGTAAGTAGCGGGCCACTTCCGGTGACCTGTGAACCACTTCCGGTAAGTTGCGGACTACTCCGGTGAAGTTTCGGATTACTTTCGGTGACTTACGGCCCACTTCCGGTAAGTTACGAACCACTCCGCTTAAGTTGCGAAGCGATCCAATAAAGCTACGGACCACTGCAGTGAAGTTGCGAAGCGATCCCAGTAAAACTGCGGACGACTCCAATCAATTTGCGGACCCTTTCTTACGAACCCTGAGAATTTTCTTGCACGCCCCAGTCATTTAATCAATTTTATTAGTATATTGTCAGATTATCACGCAAAAAGTAGTTTCTATTGCGGGAAAGATGATGAAGTATTGAAAATGTATTTTTATCAGATCCCTAGAACATTATTAATTAATTTCCCCCTTCAATAGAATAATCTAATGCGCGTGACCTGTAATCGAAAAAAAAATTTGCCGAGATCCCTTCCTGTCTACTGGAAACCAAAGTTCGATTTCAAAGTACTTGATTATCATTCGATTCTAGAATCGATTCTATCCCCAAATTTGATTTCCCTACGATGAACGAAAAAGGGATTTGGAGGATAACTTTCCCTAAATTTCTCGAGGGAACAGTGCTTCCATCTATGAATTGACGTGAGAACTACGGTTTTTCAAAAATTTGGGAACAAAAATTTACGGGCATTTGAAGAAAGATGCAGCGAACGGCATATTTTTATCTCTAATAGTATATTTTCTATGATTTTTTAAAGTTAGGGGCTTTTTTTGGAACACCCTGTACCTTACTTTACATTTTGTTTTGAAAGTTATTTATTGTTTTCTTCTTGAATACATTTTAAATTATTTTTATTCATAATAGGCATGTGATAGATAACATACAGCATAATAAAATTACGCACGTAAAAGCACCACTTGAAAAGTTTTTTTTTCTTCTTTTCAAAAAGTTAAGAACACCACGAACCAGTTTGTGATTATAAGCACTTTCCATTTCTCATCTTTCTGTACATTTTTTGGTATGATTATGAATGAACTTTTAGCTCCCGCATAGTGATCACAACAGATTAGTAGATATATAATCTTGCGTGGAACCGACGATGGCTATGAACCGACACGATTGCACCGTCCGTGGGCTGTAAGCATAGCTGCCAACCGTTCAATTTTATCTTCAGTACTACCAATCGGATCAAACATCAATCCCATATAAGGAATGACATCTGTCTGACAAACCAATCAGAGCTTTTGTCGCATCTTAGAAAATGCGAATAGGAAAAGTATCTTCTGAAGTGAGCTGGCCAGTTGTTCCGGTTTTTCCGTATTTGTTCCGATTTTCCATGTCTTGCAACAAAAGAAATATATTTTATTAAATTGCTCTGAATTTCAGCTTGCTTACTGTTTTTCATTTTAAATTCGGAACGAATTTAATAAATGTTTGTATCTTCGTAACATGACTTAAAAATCGGAATATATGTGAGGCGGAAAGCGAAAAGGAATATATACGGAAAAATCGGAACGGATGGTCAGCTGACAGGAGGTACATTTTCCAATCGTAAGATGCGAGCAATAGCTCTGATTAGTTTGTCAGACGGTTACCATTTCTAATGCTATGAGATTCGCGTTCACTTTGATTGGTGCTGAAAAGGGAATATTACAAAGTGGAGAATTGTGAAGTAGTGGTCTCAGTAAGTGGTCTTGAGGCTCCTGTCACGCACTCTGTTCCTCTTGTGATGGACCCTGTGGATGAAGGAGGAAGACATAGTGGTGGTCTTGACGTCTGTTATGCGTAGCGCCACCATGCTCACCATCTCGAGGAGCTCGCAGAAGGCCAGCACGGAGAAGCCCAGCCACAGGCTCAGGTAGCCGCCCAGGTGGCTGAACACTTCAACCAGCTGTAAGTACGTTAACTTAGCTTATTCACAAAGCCTGCAAGGTTTTTATAATTTGATATAATGAGCATGCGTCACGAAGAAAAAACATCTTATACTAATATGTTTTAAAGTTACTGAGTCCCCGCTGGAGCAGTGGTAGGATGCCAGCGTAGCATGCGGCAGTTCCTGGGTTCTATTCCCAGTTATTAGTTTATTAAAATTTCTAAAAAACAGCAAAAATCAATTCCACACTCATGCGCATTGTTAACAAAGTATAAAAACCTTGCTGGCATTGTGAATATTCGTTATCTTAAGTCCTTATACGTATGGTTTCGGTCCGGTAATTTGGATTTACCATATCAAGAATCCGTGAGAGACAAAAATAGAGTCATTTCATTCAATCAAGAACTAAAAGGAAGTGAGGTACAGCTTTAGAAAGAGTCTTCCAGCCCCCATGTTTACCCACAGAAAGTAATAATAATGAGGAAGTTGCATGATTTTTTAATCGATTTCTCTTGCAAAAATAAGCAACTACCCAACATTTGAGGCCGATCGAGAAATTTTTTGATTGCCAAAAAAAATTAACAAAAATCCCCTTTTTAAAAGCGCGCGAAAACACCAAGAGTTTGGATGTGACGTCATCTTATATTAAACATTGTTGTATAGCAATGGAGTTGATGGTATTATTGTTGACGTCATCTTATAGTTTAAACAATAAACGTTTTCAGTCACGTGTTTTTTTCTCGACTAAAATATTTAATTACCTGTACATTTTTTTTAAAAATTGACTAGATATTTGATTTTACCATACAAAAAACCACACGGAACACTTGTTTGTTTTTGAAAATCTGACACATGCAACTTCCTTATTAGTAGATTATTGTTAGAGATCTAATAGTTCTATTAGACCTCTATGCTGACAACACTTAATCATGTTGTTGTGGTTACAAATGGTAACTGAAGGACTTTCGAGAACTGTTCCGCAAGGGCAAAAATGGGCCTGCTTGAATTACGTCGCCTAGAGTGTTTTTAAGCCTTCCCTGGATTGCGTACCGTAACAATCCTCCCATAGACCTTAGAAAAGGCAAAGATGGAGGATGGAGGCAATGGTTTCTCCTAGAAAATTGTTCAGCAAATCTCTCTAGATCACGCTATTTGTGTAGTTGTTTTCAACCGCGTGATTTGCTTATCCGCTGAACGATCGCTTAAGAATTTTGCACCAAGACCTAAAGTTATCAGCAGAAATCCGATTCCATGGCTTGAAGAAGAATTTAAAAAACTTTTCGATCTTAATGATTGAGCAACGATCGATGGGAGATTTAGGAGTGTAAAATTGGTGTTGATCTTTAGATCTAGTGATTGAAATATCGGCTACTTACTAATCACAGTCACTACTTAGAAATCACAGTTTGGTGCAAAATTCCTAAGCGGGTGAAAAAGCTATATACGCGATTGAAAACAACATAGATCATGATCAAGTAATCTCATTACACGTTAGATCGAGACGATTGATCAGAGGATACACGTTAGACGTTAGGCTGGGTCGAAAAAGACTAAAGTCAAAAGTTCGAAAAGCAATAATAGTACGCCAAAGTTCATTCCTACATGTATAAAGAAGCCAAAAGTTTTGAAATCGGTCAACGTTTGACCCTCGCGCAACGCATTCAAAGTTTTAATTTTTTTTTGCGAAATTAGCCAAAAATCTCTACCTTACGAGCTCATATGGCATCTTCAATTTTTTCATGGTTTTGTACTTTTATTTTTTGTAGTATGTGCCTAGTTTCATTACTTTGAGTGTCCGAATATCTAAAAGAAATAATATTTGAAAGTTTCTGAAAGCGATGAATTCGTAAAGAATGGAATTGGACACTGCTAACTCACCTCGTATTTTGGCTGGTGCTCATACATCGTTATTTCCATCGTTCTTAAATACAACTTTACTCGCACCAAGTTTTTTCTAAAAATAAAAAATTGAAATTATTGTATGGAAAATTAGGTGGTAACTTGGTTATACACATACACGCGTGATTTTACTATTACGTTTCTTGGCAGTGACGTCAATAAGGTGCCTCACTTACTGGCTACCTAATTGGCAAAAAAAAGAAAGTTAAAGGGAGTGAGAGTCTTCTCTAACTCGCCAATTAGGTAGCTAGAAAGTGTAGTGCATTATCATCCCTCCTTCAACCCGTGACGACACTGCCAAGAAATTGGGTAATCAAGTGTAGTTTATATAAAGACTCACCTTATTTCACTCAAATTTTTATTACTCCATGTGGGTACATTAAACATCTGAAAAGTTCAATTTTAAAAAGATGAAATGAAAATTTATTTTTATTTAATCTTTTTAGTTTTATAAAAAACATTTTAGGAAAGAATATTCATTGCAAGAGCACACCTATGATCCATTAATTTATAAAATAAGATTTGATTTACTTGATGGTTATGAATGTAATTGCGGCCCAAAATTTTTTATGAAAAATGTATGAATTTCTAAATAGATTTCTAAATAAAAAATCACCTGTCGCTTTCGAGGCCAGACAGATGAGTCCACTGCAGCCTCAAAGGTCTTTCTCCTGGAAATACGAAAAACTCCATTAACTCTACTAGTCCCACATAAAATTTTCCTGCTTAATTTTGTATCCATAAATGTGAGGCGGGAAGCGAAAAGGGACCTCTTGTCGGCAAAGTTGATTTCGAGAAAAAGCCAAAAAACCGGAAGAAGGTCAAAACTATCGAATTTTTGTTTCTCTCGATTATCGATCCTTGGACCCTTTAGAACCGAATAGTATTGGGTTTTAAAGGTAATCGAATCGGAAGTAACCTAAATTTTTGAAAGTTTTTCATATTTTGAAAGTTTAAGGTCGTTTTTCGCGAAATCCACTTATTCTATTAAAACTTTTAATTACTGGCGATTCGTCATTTTTTGAGCTACAAGGATGATAATACTCTTAAAATCTTCATAAATCTGTACAGATTGAGAAAAAATAATAACTCCATTTCAACGAACGCCGACATGAGGTCCCTTTTCGCTTTCCGCCTCACAAATAGAACAAAATTCAAAATGATTTATAAATCAAACCAATACCCTTTAAACAACAAGTTACAAAGAATAATGCTTACTCGCAGGGCACCCTACAAAGCGTTCTGCAGTAGTCGGTTGTGTTTTTTTCCACGTCTTCTGCACAAAAAGCTATGAAAATAATTGAATCATCAGTTTGAAAAAGGTAAGAGGGGAAAATAACTACCCCTGTAGCATGATATAGCCCCTTGAATTTTGCGGAATCGATGTCCATTCATTGTATTTCTTTTATTTAATTTCAAATTTAAGTTAATCTGCCTTTCTTTCATTGTTTTTTCTGCTGTTAACTAACCCTAAACTAAATATACAAGGTGCTTCAAAAGTCCGTTTTGCGGCTTTTATTTGGAACCAACGTGTCCTTGGGTCACGGAAGTAGGGTCTACCCGTAGGTAAGGGACCCTGGAGAATAAATTGAGATGACTTAAAGCGCCCCTAGCGGCAAAATAAAAAAGTTTGAAAATGTATATTTAAAAACTAAGGGAGATGAGCAAAAATCTCAGTGAGAGTATTGTTGCCAACGTTATGAAGATCTCACTGAAAAAAAATTCATGAAAATATCGTGAATATTCGCAAAGATTTATTATCGTGCGAAAATAGCACATTTTCAGGCATCGAAAAAGAAAACGTTCGTAAATGTTTTTAAAACTTTTTATTAAATTTTTTCTTCCTTCAAGCTAAAAAACACGAAACTGAGCAATAGCACTGGAAAATTTGCAAATTTACGAACTTTTTCACATTTTTTAGGCCTGAAAAAGTGTTCATACGCAAATATCCACGATATTTTCATGAATTTTTTTCTGCGAGTTCTTAATAACGTTGGCAACAATACTATCACTGAGGTTTTTGCTCTATCTCCTTTAGTTTTTAAATTAATTTTAAGTTTTTTATTTCACCCCTAGGGGCGCTGTAAGTCATCTCAATGGATTCTCCAGGGTAATTTACCTAGGGGTCGACCTTACTTCCGTGACACTAGGACACGTTGGTTCAAAATAAAAGCCGCAAAACTGACTTTTGAAACACCCTGTATTTTTGATTAAAGAGTGTTTTTACCTTTCTTATCTTGTGAATGTATCCATTAATATTCATTGAACTGCCCTAATAATTTAGTTTCATAATACTATTTTTATTCACCTTTGTCTTACTTTTTTCACTTTTGTTCTGTGAATTAACCGGAAATATAATTTAATTGTCAATATAAGTGGATTTTAAGATTTTTCTTAAATTTCATAAGGTTGAAATATATATATAGGAATAAGTTCATTACCTTTTTCCAACTGAAAAATATTTTCGATAATACTTTTAGATATTCTAAAGGTAGTACGCAGTTTTTAAAATTTATGAAATAAATCAACTCGAATATAGAATCGTTAATGAAGACCATGAAAATAACAGTTTAAAATGACAAGATACTGCAGAACCTAAGATAGTAGAAAGGTCATGTGCTTTTGAAAGACGAGGAGAAGGAAGCAGAGATATATTTGGTTGAACAAGAGGTGGAGACATTTGCTTGCTCACAGGCAGCAAGAAATATGAGTGAGCTTAATATTTAAGGTTTGGGAGGTTGTATGAAGCTTCGTCCCATGATCCCTGGTCCATATGACGAAGGTCCTACCTTAAAAAAGTAACTTGTTTTTTTCAAAATATTTCCCATTAGGTATAACATTGGTGGCAAGTATCTTTGATCTTGCCACCAATACTATTCCCCAATTTTTAAGTCATAGTTCTCTTTTGTCTATTGGCCCGGAGATCCTGGTATGCAACTTCATACAACCACAAAGTATAGAGCTTATAAAGATTCCAAACGGCAGTTTTCCTCTTTAGGTACTTAATTTAATTCCTGTTCCCAGATTATAATTAATTTCACTAGCAGCCTATCAGAGAAGGCGAAATGCGAAAGTGAATCTTGATTGGATATGGAACTTCTTATCAAGCGGCATTTTAATTTCATCGGTACTGCTCTTTCCCCTCCACTTTCGATTTGGATTTGAGTGACAGCTTCAGTGGGCGAATGACAGAGAATTAGCAGGAATGACGTGGTTTTAAAGTAGGCGGTACGATGTACATGAAGTTTGTCCATGGGAAAAGCCCTGTTAAAAAAGTTGCCATTAGCGTCTATAGAGATTGATCTTCTGATACCCTGTGCATACAACCACCCTAACCTAAATTATTAAGCTCCCTCAAATTTCCGGCTGCCTGTGAGCAAGCAAGTGTCTCCACCTCTTGTTCAACCAACATCTCAGCTCCTCGTCTTTCAAAAGCACGTGACCCTTCTACTGTTCTTGGCTCTGCAGCACTAGTTCACCTTTCTTTCCTTCGCAAGAAGAATCTTCGAAAACCAGAGTCAGGTTGGAAGAAACGCACTTGCATGCCTTCAGTTGAAGGGAGCGGGAACACTCCTGAGTGCACATCTAACAACACAGAAAGAGATACATCTGAAGAATTCGTTCTTGTGTTTGGATGATCAAACTCACACACTGTATGAAAAACATTTTCTGTCTCCGTAATTCTTTAGCAACACTATATTTTTCTTACACAACACAAATGTTTCCTATTCGCTATACAATCAAAACTGTTTTGTTATTAGAAGTGTTCAATTTTGTAGTGCCTATTACTTACGTTGCAAAAGTGTATAAATAAAAAATGAGTTATCACCTTTGGCGTGAGGGTTCCCTTGTTTCTCATGGCCCAAGGAAGAGCGCTGTATGTTGTGCAGTTGGTTTGGTAAGGCAAGGGGAGAAGCTTGGTCGTTGTCTGAAAGGCAAGGGAAAGTTTTATTACTTAACTAATTATTATCTAGCTTGTATTTTTTAATATGTTGAAACGTTCAAAATGTTATTCTGAAGGGTTTAAATTTGTGCTAGAAAAACTGAATTTTTAAAAAATATGTTTGTAAAAACTGTCCCACCCTACCCCACTCTTCCACAAAATATATTATAAGCAGCATTTATCAGTGAGTAATCTATCTATCTTGTAATCATAAATAGTGTCTTGCTATTAAAATTATTTTTAAAAAATTAAGTAAAAAAAGTTTTTGTTTATTTAAAAAACTAGGGGGCTACCGCCCCCTGCTCGCTATCGCTCGCCAACCCCCGTTAACTGCTGACGCAGTAACTTTTGGACCGCTTCACAATTCCCAACAAAACCCAGCTCACTGCACTTACTCACTTTATAAAACATTCTTAACACAGGGGTAGTACTTTTCCGTGGTATTCTTTCAAAAATGGCGAATATTTATTCAGTGGTGGAATTTTATCATTTCCTTTATGGTAACATGAATCGGCGGATCGCTTTATAATTCCAAGAAAGGTTTATATATAGTTCCCGCTAAATATGAACCTTCCCTTAATGTTTCAGTGCTTCCCTTAATGTATCTGTGTAAAACACATTACCTTAGGGAAATGGGTAAAAAAATTTTACATTGCTCTGTTGTTAATTTTCTTGGGGTTGAATTCCGTTATAGTTCCCGCTAAATATCACTAATCTCTTTTGGACACTATAAAGTATAAATATTGCTAAATTGTTTCAAATTCATAGATTAAAGTGTTTAATTAGATCTATAACTGTTCAGTTTATCATTAAAAATTAGAAAAATTGGTTTACATTTGAATATTGAGCGTTCGAAAGAGATTGGCGATATTTAGCGGGAACTATAACGGAATTGAACCCCAAGAAAATTAACAACAAAGCAATGTAAACATTCTTTTACCCATTTCCCTAAGGTAATGTTTTTTCACAGATACATTAAGGGAAGCATTGAAATATCTCAGGAATAAATTTTACTTTCTTAAAATTTTTAATGATTGACTGTTAAAAATGTAGTAATTATCTTGAACATCGCGAAAATTAAAAATTTTATCTTCATGAGAAACAAACTTCGAAGTTGTGTCATTTTCATAGCAACGACACCGAATGGCAAGACTTCCAACATTTTCATCCTTATTTCTAAAACATTCACCCGTGTTATTTAGTTGTTTGCGTTTTGTCATTATGAAATAAAGAGTTACATTTTACTACCTTAAAAAACATACTTGCAAAAGGATATAAAAAATAAATGCAAAATTCAAAATTTCCGAAAGCGAGTGTATATTTTATTGTAAATATAGTAATGATTAGGTTGCCACAACTACAAAGATAAATATAAAAATATTAATTTGTTATTTAAAAAATAAAAAATAAATTAATTATATATAAGTTTAAAATATAATGAAAACCGTTTGAACAACAATTAAACCCTTTGAACAACAAAAATATAAATATTGTTAAAAATAACACAAAATATATTTTTTAAATTCGTGTTATAAATAGAAAGATGATTATTTAATCTATTTGAATAATAAAAAACCAGTGAAATATGTTTTCAATTGTTTTAAAATTCATAGTTTCTTGCTTTGTAACTGCGACCTTATCCGAAATCTAAAAAAATGGAAATATTTTAAAATTGAGATTTTTTTTAGAAATTCTAAAGGCACTTTGCACATCCTCAAAATAATCCGGACAGTTTGATACCAAATATGTGTTATACGGATCAGTAATTAAAAAGCCTTTCTCTGGAAACCGTTCACCAAAAACTTTTTTTTAGAATAGAGAGATAAGTGAAAAATTATAAAAAATTGTTTTAAATAACCTCCCAAAATAATTCTTGAATGTTTTTTCTAATTTGTATGTACCTTAATAAAAACAACTCAAATACATTTTGGTTAGTAGTTGCCATATTTGGCCCCCGAAATCCACCAAGTGGCATTTAAAACAACGCATGAACCCTATAATGTATTATGTAATAAATACAGTAGAAATAATTGAAACCGAAACTGTACCTTCCTCATTCCAACGCTGTAGAAATGACCGGTTCTGGCTTTGACAGCCTCGGCTCCGAAGTCAGGATAAAACCTCGGGTCATGGACGTACACTAACACAGATGGAGTTTTGTGGTCGTCCAAATACTCCTCTGTTTGTACGTTGAGGTCCAAAAGAAGCTCTGGAGGTGGTGAAAAATGCTTTTAATTGTTTATAGCCGAAATTAGTTTAGAAAAATTAACATATTTATATTATTTTGTATAAAAAAATAAGTTTTTACTGGAAAACGAAAAAGGACCTAAGAAATCTTAAGCTACATAATTGTGTGTAGGTGAAGAAAGACGAGTTATTCTTATTTAACGGTTTATATTTATAACTAGCTGTTATACCCGGCCTTGCACGGGGGGGAGTTTATAAATTTATTTTTTTAAATATTTCTTAAAATACATTTATAATTTTGTAAATTAGCAATATTACAAATCATCCCGGTATCCCAGGCACCTCTTTCCTATCCCAGTGTTCCCGGTAATCTTATCCCGGTGGTCACGGTAATTTTTCTAATCCCGGCGGTCCCGGTAATTTTCCTATCTCAGTGTTTACGGTAATTTTTATATTCCGGTATTCCCGGTGTCTTTATGGTAAATTTCCTATCCCAGTGTTCTCGGTAATTTTTATAACCCGGTAATTTTTTCCATCCCGATGTTCTCGCTAATTTTCCAATCCCGGTGTTCTTGTCACTTTTTAAAATCCCGATGTTCCTGATAATGTTTAATATCTTGGTGCCTTTATAAAATAACAAATTTGAAACCATAATAAAAAGTCTAGTAAATTAGTAAGTCTAGTGAACAAATTAACAAATTTAAAACTTAAAACCAGTGTTTAAAACTAAAATAAAAGATCTAGTAAATGAATAAGTCTAGTGATCTGTCTCATTTGAAACAATGTTTTATTTTTAACTCGTTGTATGACTGGTAAAACAGGTTTTCAAACACGGAAAAATAAGTGAAAAAAGAAGAAAAATTGGAAAAAAAGAATGAAGGACCGATTTTCTCTTTATAAATTATAGCCTATGTGTTATTCTGATGTATAAGCTACATTATAGTAAAATTTCATTAAAATCCATTCAGTAGTTTTTGCGTGAAAGAGTAACAAACATCCAGACAAACATTTCACAATTATAATAGTAGTAGGATAAAAAGTAGATAATTCTGAAACATATATGTGAGGCGGAAAGCGAAAAGGGACCTCTTGTCGGCGTTCGTCGAAATGGAGTTATTATTTTTTTCTCAATATGTACAGATTAATGAAGATTTTAAGACCATCATCATCCGTGTAGCTCAAAAAATGACGAATCGCCAGTAATTAAAAGTTTTAATAGAATAAGTGGATTTTGCGAAAAACGACCTTAAACTTTCAAAATGCTACCCTCTCGTTATTTTTCACAGTTGAGGAATGTTTCCAACAGCTAAAATTCGGTTCTAAAGGGTCCAAGGATCGATGATCGAGAGAAAAAAAATCGATAGTTTTGACCTTCTTCCGGTTGAAATCAACTTTACCGACAAGAGGTCCCTTTTCACTTTCCGCCTCACATATAGATTAGTCCGGTATTACTTTACCATGGGGCGAGGTCTTAAGTTATTAAGTTTGTTTCCCTACTTTAAGCATACTATCAAGGAAAAGAAAGTTTTACAGAAACAAATTTATGCAAACCGGAAAAACAACTTTTGTATGAAGTAAAAACTATAACTGGAAAATTTCTAAATTATTTATGGGGAATGAATGAGTTAAGAAGACGAGTTTGTTAGTCTGAATTAATTGTGCTTGAGTGGAAAACATATTACCTGTGGGTTTGTTCCACATATCAGACTCGTAAGCGTACAGCATTTTGTGGTCAGCCATGTTCCATTGAGCATTGAAAGTAAAGCAGTTACCGTGCTCCGCACTGTGGTACAATCTGAAATGTCTGATAATATTTGCATCATGAACATTTTGTTTTAAAACTTGCTTCGACAATTTGGAGAAAAACGCTTTGATAATTTTGTTAGTTATCTTACTGACTTGGCAAAAGATCAACAAAAAATACTTAACATCAATTACATAAAGATCAACTGGGGTGACCAATATACTTAATATTAGGAACATTTAACAGGTTAATCTAATTGGGTAACAACTGCATTTAGTATGCAAAGAAAGGAATCCTATTACTTGTAACACTGCTCTTCGTCCATTTCCATTCTTCCGTTTAGCTTGCACTTAAGGATCATGAGGTCTTTAGTGTAGCCCAGCCGGACGCGGTCACTCTTATTCATTCGCCAGTAGTCTTCAAACTGAGAGAAACATATTTTTCCATTAAAACCTTCATGGATTAAAATTAGTTTGGAACTACATTTTTATTGAAATAGACATATACAAAAAATCGTCAACTATTTTTTTTGTCTTAGGAAGCTTACCTCTCGAGTGGTTTCATACGAATCACAGTAATACTCTTTGCAATATAATGATCTTAATAACCTGCAAGACAGAATCGGGTTATGTTAAATTCTTAATTAATATAATAAATCATGATGTTATGAAATTTAGTTACTTATCCTTTGTATCATTGTTTTCCTAAAAATATGTAGCTGATGATTAAAATAAAGTTTAATTTGACTTCCTTTTTTAGCTGCTTTACCTTTAAGGACACGTTAGTTAGCTTGTTATTTAAAGTAGGTATTTTAATAGTTAGGAATGTATTATACCGTCAACCGTTAAACAGCCGTTAAACGGCATAATACGTAAGAACCGTTAGGAATTGTTTTTCTATTTTTTGAAATATATGTTTTTAAGTTGGCATGGTAGCGGCACCAGTAACTATCCCCCCGGGAAAATTTTGGCACCAATAACCGAAACTTCCTACACCAGTAACTGACACTTTGAAATCCCATCAATAAATAAGCTGTCTTTATATTCTACCTTATTTTTTAGAAAATAAAAAATGACAATTGTCTAAATTATAAGGAGAGGCCACCATTTAGCTCACGTTCTCAAAATAATCCTTAATATTATGAGTTAATTCTCAAAGTGTCAGTTGTTGTTGCCACTATCCTATAAAATGCGTATGATACGCTCTGATGGGTAGGCAACCCACCTGTTGTTGTTGCATAGGGTGACGCCTGGGAACTCGAGCAGCCCCTTGTTCTCCACGCGCACGTCCACGGAGGTGGGGTAGGCGGCGTAGAGCGCGAAGTAGGTGGTGGCGTGGTAGAAGAAGCCGAGGATACAGGCGACGAACAGCGCCATCCACAGCAGGCGGCGAGGCCACGTGCGCGACTCAGCAATCTGGCTGATGCCGCTCAGCGACGACTTGCGGAACACCTCTTGCCCGAACTGCCACAGGTTGCCCCCCCCGCGGCCGCGTCTGCTGCTGGGGACCTTGTGCATCATGCTCTCTGCAGGTTTAAAAAAATTGGATTTTCTTTAGTTTACTTTATACTAAAGAAGACTGTTGTACCCATAGAGTAGTAACCTAATACCCGGTTCACTCATAAAGTGAAACTAGTTTAAGTGCCATTATAGCTTAAGTCGAGCATAAATTACATGCTCGACTTAAGCTAGATTGACCCTTAAACTAGTTTAACTTTTTATGTGTGAGCACCGGGTAAAAGGACAGTTGTACCTTCGGCCACCACGTTTTAAAATTCGGGGGGGGGGAAATGGCAATTTAAATTTGTGGTCGATTTTGAATGTAAACATATGCTACCTAAGTGTAAACTCACAACTCTCAAGCGTCGCCTCCAGCCATGGATCGGTTTCTTCCTTGTTAGGACATATCAGCACGGCATATGAAGGCAACGCAAGAGAGCGGAGGGCAAGTACTAGTCTAGCCGACTATAACGGAAAAAGTGGTGACCATTGATTAGTCCTCCCCTCATCTGCTGGAATGATTTGGCATTCCTTGAACAGATTTAATTCCCAAAAGGCAACGGACACGTTCTTTATATGTCTCTAGCTTATCGGCGCTTTTAAATCGGGTTTTGTGAAAAGGGAATAGTAGTGCATCTTAATGCAAGTTAAATTACTTCTGATTGGCAATATACTTGTAGGCGATTATTTTCTAATATTTTTTTATGAAAAATCAAAAAATTTTATATCTAAATTACTTTTTTAAAATTTTAGATTCTATTTTGCGTTTAATGTAAAATATGGCATAAAATACACCACTGTCACATTTCGTTGTGATGATGACAAAAACAAAAAATTTCTACCGAGGACGATTTGCGAAATTTACTTCCATATCAAATGCTCAAACTAAGTGTGTCGATCAATTTGTTAGATCAGTGAAATTACCAGATCAATCAGTATGATCGATGAAACTATTAATCCATTTGATTTATGTATTTTTGGTAAGAAATCAAGACTTTTATCAATCAAATTCCTTTAAATGATCAATTACGCTTAAAACTATTATACTTTAATAAAAAATATATTTCCAATTTATTACATGCTTAAAAGTATTCATTGAAAATGCATTCATTCGTCGTTCAATGCAATGATTGCATGAAATGTCGGACCGTTTGTTGTTGTTTACATTAACTAATTATATGAAACAAACAAAAAGCTCCCCGTGCACCACAATGTATTGTTTGTTTACATTCTTGTACCTATGGGTAAAATTACATGTGTAATATGGAATTAGTGTAATATGGAAATTGTTGTTTACATTGGTTAACCGTCCATACAAAACGTTCATTTTTTTTAGATTTTTCTAGTAAAACTTCCTTTTTATGGGGGTCCACAGGTACAGTTGCGTCTGTTCATATGTGTGGAGAACAGGTTTTTGTAACCATGCACACAAATTTCATAAAATTATTAAAAATCCAATTCTTGAATTTGAGCTAATAAAAAATATCCCTTCTCACTAAGGTTAGGATTATAGGTTAGTCACTTTAAATGGTCGAAATGGGATTTCATCTGTCTTAAAAAAATTCAAACGTGATATTTGTACGAAGGTACAACAGTCTCCTCTACTACATAAATATTTAAAAAGGAATCCGGAAATCTGAAAAATAAACTGCCGGCGGTACCAGGTAAATTTTTTGTCGGTACCAATGATTTATTTATATCATAACCAAATTACTAACTTTCGTGAGATAAAATTATATTTTTCTCAAAATGGAGTATTTTTCCTTTCATGCTTAGGGGAATACTGTACACAATACTGTACCGTACCGGCTTAGGGATCGCGTACTTCTACAAGTCAAGACAGCTTCTTCAAATAGATACACTTTCAATTTCTTAAATGTGCTGTTGTTCTTTCTCTTTTATTGGTATAATGTATTTTTTTCACTTAGTTTTGATTTGTGATTCGATTAGTTTTGGTTTTTAGTTCATCTATCCGTCTCCCTTCTTTTAAATTGATAAATGATCATACATTTATTATTAGAAAAAATAGGTCCATGACATTGACCTTACAGGAAAAGTTAAGGCAATTATTAGAAATAAGTAGAGATCCGGTAAACCTAAAGCCCTGGATACTCTACCTTAAGTAGCGACATCACGCTCAATCGGCCGCCATTGTGGGGAGAACTCACTACTAGTCTACTAGTCTGGATAGTCTTGCTTATCGTCACTAGTAGTGAGTTCTCCCTACAATGGCGGCCAATGAGGAAGTTGCATGATTTTTTTTTATTTTTTTTAATCGATTCGTCTTGCAAAAATAAGCAACTACCCAAAATTTGAGGCCGATCGAGAAATTTTTTGATAGCCAAAAAAATTAACAAAAATCCCCTTTTTAAAAGCGCGCGAAAACGCCAAGAGTTTGGATGTGACGTCATCTTATACTAGGCATTGTTGAAAAGCAATGGAGTTGATGGTATTATTGTTGACGTCATCTTATAGTTTAAACCATAGAGGAGATATAACAGTGGAGTGAGCAATAGCAAACCTAAATAGGGGCAAACATCGTTTAACATTAAGGCAATGGGAAAACGTCACGTCCGCCGTCAAATGCGTCACATCCGCCGCCAAATACGTCACACCGCCGCCGCCCAATCGCTCGCCAATCCACTTGAGCTCGAAATTTGCCGCCGCCGCCATTTTTTCCCATGTTACTCAAATCGACGGCAAGCTATTGTTTTTATTTTTAGTTGATATCAGTTTCAGATCAAGAATTCTGGACAGACTTGCAAAGACAATTCAAGATTGGAATTAAGAAGGTAAATATTCAATATTTTTTTTTAATTCAGTGAAAGTTATATTACTCAACTTTTTATTTGTCTTTGTTAGTTATTGTTTACTACTTTGCTTCTCATTACATTTTTCATGGTTATTTCAGTTGTACGAAATATGATATTGTTTGATTTGTGCTTTTAATTCATAAATCATTCAATTATATTTTACCCAGATTATAATTTCCCAATAACTTGTAATTCTTAAACCCGGATAAATGTATTTAATTCTTTTTTTAAGTATTTTGCTTGTTCTTATTTAGCTTAATTACGCATTTTCTCTTGCATTTAAGGAATCCCATATTTTAAGAATTCTTATTCTCTCGTTTTCCTTTTTACTAGATAATAATTTTCTTCTGTGAGAAGTTTTTTGTTTTAAGGGATTTTAAATAAATTTAGAAATTTACATTGAAATAAAAATTAACGGAATCCTATACTATTATAATTGTGAATGTTTGTCTGGATGTTTGTTACTCTTTCACGCAAAAACTACTGAATGGATTTTAATGAAATTTTACCATAATGTAGCTTATACATCAGAATAGGACATGGGCTATAATTTATAAAGAGAAAATCAGTCCTTCATTCTTTTTTTCCCGTTTTTCCTGCTTTTTTTTCACTTATTTTTCCGTGTTTGAAAACCTGTTTTACCAGTCATACAACGAGTTAAAAATAAAACATTGTTTCAAATGAGACACAGATCACTAGACTTTTTCATTTACTAGATCTTTTATTTTAGTTTTAAACACTGGTTTTAACTCTGTTAGCTCAGTGGGTTTTAAATTTCTTAATTTGTTCACTAGACATACTAATTTACTAGACTTTTTACTACGGTTTCAAATTTTTTATTTTATAAAGGCACTAAGATATTAAACATTATCAGGAACATCAGGATGGAAAAATTACCGGGTTATGAAAATTACCGAGAACACTCGGACAGGAAATTTACCATAAAGACACCCAGAATACCGGAATATAAAAATTACCGTAAACACTGAGGTAGGAAAATTACCGTGACCACTGGGATAAGATTACCGGGAACACTGGGATAGGAAAGATGCGCCTGGGATACCGGGAACACTGGGATAGGAAAGAGGTTCCTGGGATACCGGGATGATTTGTAATATTGCTAATTTACAAAATTATTAATGTATTTTAAGAAATATTTTAAAAAATAAATTTATACACCCCACCCGTGCAAGGCCGGGTATAACAGCTAGTATGAATATAAACATTTCAACGTTTCAATTTAAACCGTAATAAAATTATACTGTTATTTTTTTTTGTATAATTGTTTCCATTTTATGTGATCATACGCTAATAATTGTTTTTTTTATTTCATTTGAAATAGAAATGCTGTTCTTTGTGAATCCACGAAAGAATACTGCATAGGGAAAACTGTGTTTATAAAATGATGTATCATGTATCAACTCCATTAATGGCGTGTATTTGAAGAATTACTGCCGAATAGTGAAGAAGTCAATATTTTTATATTAAAGCTGAGTTAGCTATCTTTTAAAATAACCATACTGATAGATGGAAATTAAATAATTAACAACTAAATTGTTTTGAAATAAAGTTATACAATCTATATAAAAATATTCTTCCGAAGAACAGTGACCATCAAATAGTGACAATCCATACTATGTTTAAGTCAAAAGCAAAAAGTACCTACTGAATGTTGTAAATAACTATTAGATTTGGAGACACTGTATATACAAGAAAAAATTTTTTGAGCCAACTTTTTTTATTGTTAAAAACCTTGTAATTAAAGAGTTGGTATTTTTAAAGATTTAATTCGTAGAATAAACTTTTTACTAATTTTTTACAAGATACACTTTTGGTAAGTCTTAAACTCTTGTATATTAAATACTAGCTGTTATACCCAGCCTTGCACGGGTGGGGTGAATAAATTAATTTTTTAAATATTTCTTAAAATACATTTATAATTTTGTAAATTAGCAATATTACAAATCATCCCGGTATCCCAGGCGCCTCTTTCCTATCCCAGTGTGTTCCCGGTAATCTTATCCCAGTGGTCACGGTAATTTTTCTAATCCCGGCGTTCCCGGTAATTTTCCTATCTCAGTGTTTACGGTAATTTTTATATTCCGGTATTCTGGGTGTCTTTATGGTAAATTTCCTATCCCAGTGTTCTCGGTAATTTTTATAGCCCGGTAATTTTTCCATCCCGATGTTCTCGCTAATTTTCCAATCCCGGTGTTCTTGTCACTTTTTACAATCCCGATGTTCATGATAATGTTTAATATCTTGGTGCCTTTATAAAATAACCAATTTGTAACCATAGTAAAAAGTCTGGTAAATTAGTAAGTCTAGTGAACAAATTAACAAATTTAAAACCAGTGTTTAAAACTAAACTAAAAGATCTAGTAAATGAAAAAGTCTAGTGATCTGTCTCATTTGAAACAATGTTTTATTTTTAACTCGTTGTATGACTGGTAAAACAGGTTTTCAAACACGGAAAAATAAGTGGAAAAAAAGCAGGAAAAACGGGAAAAAAAGAATGAAGGACTGATTTTCTCTTTATAAATTATAGCCCATGTCCTATTCTGATGTATCAGCTACATTATGGTAGAATTTCATTAAAATCCATTCAGTAGTTTTTGCGTGAAAGAGTAACAAACATCCAGACAAACATTCACAATTATAATAGTAGTAGGAAGATGTAAAATCTGTACTTCTCGAATACATTTGTAAATAACTTTCGAGTTTTTTTTTGCAGGTAATTATATTAGAAGGTAATTAATTAATTCAGTAATTTAAATTAGGAATTAGATATATAAAATTTTCTTATTGAAGATTAACATAACATTTGCAACATTGTCAATCCTGCACATTTGTACTACCATAAAATTTCTTTAAGGAAAATACAGATTGTAAAATTAACATGCCTTTTAATTACTCCTGCATACATTCAGATTTGTACTAACTTATTCTTGCATGATTTTGGATTATGTAACAAAAAGTTTTTAGCTCTACATCTACTCAAAAATAACGAACTGTATTTAAGTGTACATAATTTGGATACTCTAATTAATTTTTGTGATTTAAATTATTATTAAAAGTTCTTGTGATTTTTTCTTTGTCACCTAATTTAGTTACATTAAAAATTTTAATTTTACTTTCAAATGTACTAGAAATGCAGAATTTGTTCAAATGCCCAAACGAGATAGACAGTTAGACATATATTTTGTCTATTCGGGGGATGAGATAAGTTGACTTTTCTTTGATTTTCGATTGAGCCTTAACCATTTTGAAAACTTGAAATGTGTAATTTTAATTGTAAGAGTGTGAACTTCTTATTTGATTGCACTTTTTTACTAAAATTTCCTGTTACATATCAATAAATATTGTGTTTCAATTATATTTTATTTCAGCATCAAAAGAATGTAGCACATGAGCAAATACAGTAAGGGAGATTGGGGGATGAATGGGACCATTAAAATTTTTTTGTATTAACTTCATTTTGAGTGTTTGATATTCCAAGCAGAATGCAGTGATTCCTACACACCATTTAATAAATTGTATTAATTAACACCGGGTTCCATTATTGTGTTAACAGGACTACTAAATGTATTTTCTTATAGCAAAAATTAATTTTTTTGTCTTCTTTCTGTAGAGAGTATTTAAAAAATGAACTAAAGCTTAAATCTTAACTCTATATTAAAATATACATATAAGTATAGTTTTCAATTCACATGGTAAAAATTTATGGTTATTTTCGAAGCTTATTTTAAGTTTTCTTGAAATGAGTAGGTATGAGAATGAATAAGACGAGAGCTGTGAGAATAAATGGAACAGTTCAATCATCTCTTCATTGTCTGGCTTTAAAATTTTCCCTCAAAAAAGATTGTTATACAACTGATTAATTTTTAATTTAAGTAAACTAAAATTGGATGTATATCTATTTATAAAAAAATTATTTGTTTTATGTTTCAAACTTATGCTAATATTAAATGTGAAAATACATGCATCTTTCATCTTAAATTTGGTATTTAGTAGCCATTTTTTAGACAAAGCTGGCATTTATTCTCATTTTTAAAGAAAAATTCCCTTAGGAAGGGAAGAAAGTCATGAAACTGAATGAAAGGAATCACTTTCGAGATTTTTGTCTGGACATCAAGAAATACCAATTAACTCTCTCTTAAAAATGCAAATCCTCCAAGAACGAGCTGTGTTAACTGAAAAAAAAAAGAAAATCTCGAACTTAGAAACTGAAAGAATCAAAAGGACTTATATAAGTTGACATAAATCTTCCTCGACATGATGCTAAGTATAAAGCAAACTGTTTTTCTCCCTTGAACTTCAGATAGTGAACTTTAACCCCTCCCCCGAAAATTTTGCTACTCATCATGAGCAGTGCTCCTTGAGTTTCATCTAAAATAAACTGCAGCACTATACCGAGGAGCAAATAAAATGACACAGAATGAAAAGAGCAAAGAGAATATTGTCTTCATTCCAACTCCTTCCTTAAAAAATATTTTAATAAAATTATCACTGTGGGATGTGCACACTCAGTTTATGCTTAATTTTTAGCCCCTATCCAGACCATAATGATTGCAAAAATGTGAAAAATTTTGTTAATATTTTTGAAAATGCAAGAAAGATTTTAGAAAGGTAGAATACTTTGTTCTTTGCCCAAAAAATTGTACAGGCTTCGAGCCTGTAGCAGGTCGACAAAATTTGTATTTGTAAACATTTTAACTCTAAGTAAAACACTAAAATGTAGCATAAAAGTTCTTAATTACAAACCTTAAAATAAAATAAAACATCCAATGTAAGGTCAAGGCCCATTTTATTCAATATATATCATCCATTAAAAGTTAGAGTAAATTAGAAAAAAACTTCAGTAAAAATATTTAGTTTTTCTGCATAATCACTACGAAACTACTACTTCTAGATCACGAAATTTTTCAGATAATTTTATAACCTTTAATAGTCATGGAATTGCCAATAAAGCGATAACATGCCAATCGTCGCCAGGAGCCCATGCCAGTGATGGTTACTCGTTTTTGAATGCGATACAATGGGAAAGCTCACTCCATTGTTATATCTCCTCTATGGTTTAAACAATAAACGTTTTCAGTCACGTGTTTTTTTCTTGACTTTTAAATTTAAATATTTAATTACCTGTACATTTTTTTGAAAAACTGACTAGATATTTCATTTTACCATACAAAAAACCATACGGAACACTTGTTTGTTTTTGAAAATCTGACACATGCAACTTCCTTATTGAGCGTGATGTCGCTACTTAAGGTAGAGGATCTAGGGCTTTAGGTAAACCGTAATCTTCATCTTTTTAAGATTCAAAATATTTTTCACCGGTTGTTTGTTTGATTTTCAGTCTTACAATAGCAAATTAAATTTATTAAGTCAAAAAAATATCATGCTAAAATATACTTAGTAAAAAATAATTAATTCAACTTACTCTAGCAAATCAAGAAGGTCCATTGTCAATATCGAAAGAAACACAAAAAATACTTGAACAAAGATCCACTTTGAGACATGGCTTCTGGATCACACATCTGATATTCATGTGTTGAAGGGTAGAAAAGGCAAGAAACATTCCACAATATCAAGTGATAAATTCAGCCACGATAATTATCTAATTGAAGTAACTTCATGAATACATTGAGACCACCATTGAAGCTTATAAGACGGCAAGTGGAACCAGACCTTCTTACAAAGAAACGTAAGCAATTATGACCTAGGAAACGTCACTGGAGTCCCCTAATGACTTCTGAGAAAGTCCCTTATTCAATGAGACGTGGAGTACAAACGGAGCTAGACGAATGTTTGCTCTCCATTTTCATAGTGGATGGATGATATATCATCGCTGTTCCATTAGAGAGATAGAGGGAAACAAGTAATTTTGGGTGAGGGGCAGTAATAAATAGGTTTTCATGAATGTTGAATATTTGCACTCTCGATCGTTGTGGTCATCTTTTAAAAGGGATCGCGTCAAAATAAGTACGTTATTTTATTTAGTGGCTGAATATCGTCTCGGATGTTTACAGGAGAAATTGATCGACTCCGTAAAACAGCAAGTGAAATGTGAAAAAAAAATGTCGGCAATAATATTGAATTTCCTAATTTGTTTAAATAATCAATGATGATAACATGGATACTGTAATTGCTTTGATCTTGAGTGACAAGTTGAGTTATTGATATTTTCACAAAAACATTTCTATTATGGGGGTTGAGTTTCTAGAAGTCATATTATTTTCAGAGCTCTATTGCCTTTCATTAATTACTATCTATCTCCCATGGCCTTCAATGATTAAGCATTAATTTTTATAACATTTGGTTTGGTAGTTTTTGTTTTTCCACTTCTAGGAGTGGATATTTAATTACAACTACTTTGTTGTTTAAAGTCAGGGTAAAGTACTTTCCTGGATATTTTAACTGACCATTTGTAATGGAAAACTCTAAGAAGAGATTAAAAATTCTTAAAACCGTCATCCCACTTAAATAGAGAGTGTTGAACTAAACCACTTTTAATTTACAAAATAACAGATTTATTTGAAAATGTTTATTTTTCTGATCGGTAATCTGAAGAACAAAATAATAGTTTAATTGACAATAATAGTTTGAGGAGATTATAACACACTGTTAGGAGATGTAGTGGATTTCTTCTTGATGATTTTCTTCCTCCTGGTACTTTTCTGCGTTTTTAATGTCTACCATTTCCTATGGAAAAATCAAAATGTAATTTTTAAAAAAATGTATCAAGATATTTTTCAGACTTAAAAATATAAGTCAATCTCAAAAGAAGTTACAAATTATGTCGCTTACTTTGACTCATTTAATTTATTTTGTCATTCACTAACACAATCGAAATCGGAACAATCTGAAGATTTGATTAGATGTTATTTTTTAAAACAAAAACTATTTGATAGTATAAAGTTATAGTGCACTGTTGATGTTATTTTCGATGTTGAGAAAAGTGAACATGTTATCCAACATAAATAAAAGAACATTATGTCATTTGCTTTAGAAAAAGAACTTATTGTTATTTAAAGTACATAAACAACTTCAGTTTATTACGAATTTTTTTTACCTTAAACAGTTCAGTTTTATAGATTTTTCCACACCTAAAAATATTTTGTCCGCAGAATCTTAATATATTTTACCAAACTTTTAGCATTTTTAAACTACAATAAATAAAAGTACATTTATTTTTCCAGAAAGAATTTTTGATTGAAAACTCAAGTTGCCTTTTAAAATTCACTGTCTATTTTGTTACTATTCTTATGTTAAACTTAAAATGATTATATAGAATTAAAGTCAATTTATTTTAATCTATAAATGATCGCTTATAAAAGTTAATGCTTAAAGTTAAAACTTAAGTTAATACTTAAAGTTATTTAAATTTAAAGTTAGTACTTTCCGCAACCACGGTTACCTATCATCTCTGATATCAAGCTGATTAAATTGAGGTATTTCTATGGACACATACATGATATTTCCCAACTGGGTGAAAAGTTCGAATATTTTACACATAGTATTTTATCCAAATTTAGTTAAAAGATCTGACATAAAAAATTATTTTCCAACTTTCTGTAAATCAAGTTGTAATTTTAATTGAGAATGAACCAGAAATAGTTATGATTCCTTTTAAAATGGTTCCAAAATGGATTAGAATCTCATAACAGAAACCTTATTCGTGTAACGGCAAGCCACACGAGACCCCTCGATTTTAAATAGTTAACCACGTTTTTAGAGTATTTAAAAAAGTTACAACATTTTTGTTATTTTTAAGACTGCAATGATTTTTTATTCTTCCCGCCCGCAGACAAACTGTTTTCCTGACTGGCTTTATAAGTTGAGCTTAAATTGATCTTAATCTGTAAAATGTAAAGATTCCACTGGCTCCCGAAATATGTTCAATGAATACCCATGGATTCGCAGATCACCGAATGGGAACCATGGTTTAGTTGGGATAATTTTAGAAAGGAAGATATTTTTTAAAATAATTATTTCATTATTACCTGGTGAACTTTAGATACAAAGAATCCCATGATAAGCACGAAGAAGATGAGCTGTAATTAGAAAATAAAAACGTTTTTTTAGTTTTTAAAGTCACAGATGTTTTTATATGTTATGTTTATTTATACATACGTTAGACTTCAAGATATTTTTGTGTGGTTGGAAACAATAGTTAATTACATGAAAAAGTAAAAGGACGTAACAAAAAGTATTGACCAGAAATTTAAAAAATGGGTTCTTATTCACAACTTTTTTTAATAACTTTGAAATTCGTATTAGTAATACTTAAGTCATCTATTTTTCTGTTATCAGTTTATAATGGGCTTTGGTTTAAGTTCTACATTTAAGTGTCTCCCCTCTTTTTAAAAAATTTAAATTACACCACAGATTATTGATTTAAATTGTCTTTTGATATTCTCTAATAGTTTCGTTTATATTCTATAATAGTTTTAATAATCTTAATATAAATATTATGAAAATACTACAATGAAAACGCATTCAAAAATGGACAAATAGTTTTACAAAAAATATCATGCAAGTGAGCAAGTCTTAGTTCCAAGAATTTGATCGCGAAATTGACTTAAAATCTTAAAAGTTAAATTAAAATCACTAGATGGCAGCAGGACTATAAAAACAAGGTGGTAGAATAGATTTAATTAAACTTCAAAACATATTTTAGATCAATAGATTTTAAATGAAATCCATTTGTTCAAGCGCGGATAAAAGGGGGGAACTCCGGAAAGTGCCCATTTCTTTGGCTATAAAAATGGGGGAAAAGGGCAAAAAAGAGGAAAAAGAAATTAGATTTTTAAAGACCAAAAAAATTCAGTCAATTAAAAAATGTACTTAATTTTTCTTCTTTTTACCCTTTTTTCTCTTCATTTTCCCTTCTTTGCTCCCTTTTTTTAGCTCAGTAATCCAAGTGTCAGTTTCGTCAGATTTTCAAACTTTGTTCAACAAGCGCCTGTGTTGTTCAAAAACAAGTTATTAAGGGTCAACAATCCCAACAATTTTCCGGGGGAAGACCCCCAAAACCCCTGTCACCATATCAAAAAATAACTCCTGAAGAGGGACAAATATTTTTTGTACTATTAGAAATTTAAAGAAAGACTGATAAACCTGTAATACAGAGTTAAAACCTTTGTAAAATGCATTTACCACCTAGTTTATCATTGTGCGTGGAGCTAGTGCCTGAAATATACTATTTAGTCCTACAGGTCTATTTGTGGGTAGAAAAAAGATCACCAACCATGTACCAAGAACTTGAGAGGATGTATTTAAAGATGTTGCACAAAGAGCTGTACCACGCGCAGATGTATGGCAAGGAGGGATCTTCCTCTATGGGGGGAGGGGTACAGTTGGCCCAAGGAAGCTCGCAGTACGTTTCCATCAAAGCGTTCGCCAAGAAATCTGAAAGACAAGTGAACCACTTTGGCAACAAAATCAGGTGTTTTTTTTATAACATTTTAGTCAAACCAAAATGTAACAAAAGCTTGCGAGTTCAACTGTGACAACTGATTAGTGATATGTTTGACCATTTTGTATTTACATGCTTTATGAACAAATTATCTTAATTTTAAGCCTAAATTCCTTAATAGAGAGCTTAAATAGTTTCTGATACTATTTATAAATTAATAAGTTAATGTTGGGAGTTTCCACTTTTTGCAATTAAAATTTAATTCATGGGGTGAAAATAATTATTTTACAAGTTACAACGGAGGATGAATTACTTTTTAAATTTATATCTCTCGATTTACTTATTATCCTAATCTGACATTTTCTATAACCCCTGGGACATTTTTATATCTAAATAATTTTGTTTTAAGTTTGACTGCCAGAACAGATTCAAGTTCTCTAATAAGCCAGTAATACCACATTTCTAAAATGCAATCCTTGCGACAAAATTATGATTTTATTATTTGGAGGTATACCTTTTTCATACACATTTTAGAATTTTTAAATCACCTATTCAACTATACATGTTGTATTTATGAACTACATGCTGTAAAAATAATTCAGTTATTTTCTTCAGTTAGTTCTTAGTTCACAAATCTAAGGGGTCCCTTATCACCCTTACTCTAGGGCACTCTCACTTAATGAGATTTTATTATTTTTTTAATTATTGTTAAAGTAGCAAATCATTTGAAAATAAAAAAATACTATATAATAACTATTTTTTAACTATTTTTTGTTAGTACCTCTACCGTTAATTTTTTAACCTAAAATAACAAACTTGCATGAATTTTCGTCATGGAATTGTCGAAACATATAAATTAAACGGGGAGTGAAAATTCGTTGATTAGTAGAAAAACTCACTAACGTTAGTAAAGAAAAAACTCGCACAAGAAAAGGAGATGCTAATGTAATTATGTCTGTGAGGTACGGCAAAGAGGATCGGGCTGAAAATAAGATTACCTGATACAGCCTCTAACCATAGTTGAAAACAAGAAGGCGGATTAATTTCTGGCTGAGGACACTTCACTAGAGGTAGCTTGCAGTATAAATTGTAAGCTCTGTGTCCTATATAATCTGAAAGAACAAAATAAGGGTACATTTCCGTAAGCTTGACGTCACCTCATTTACGACCTCATATTCAGCTTTTTCTATCTAAAAATTCAATTTTCTTGTTAGCCTCAAATTTGAAGATATTTTAATTATAGATTTGAAATCCGCATTTGAGTTGTTTAACTTATTAAAATGCTGCATTTTCTTAAATAGCCCATTTTAAAATTAAAACATCATCAATATCATTTTCGTTTTCGGTATTCGGATCCCATAATGGTACAAATACTACACATTTTGGAAGATAACTGTATTTAAAGACTAACAGAAAACCGTTCAATATCAATCAAATTCAAGAATTTTCCGTACTTTGTATCCATAGCTATCACACTAACTCACACTATCATTTTTATGTAGGATCCAACACGAATTGGTTGATACAACTTAAAACTATTAAAAATTAATTTATACATTCAATTCATAAATAATTTCAATCAATAAATTCAATTTATAAAATTTTACAAAAGACTGAAAAATGTATCTAACTTAGCACTGCTGTATTATGTTAGAATCAATACATCTTACATTGCATTAAGACAAACTTTGCACATTTTTATCTAAATTGTATTAATTATATTTTTGTACACTTCGATACCTTACGGCAAAAAATTACTATTCCAATATGACGTAGTTTTACTTATATTAAAAAATTTTTAGGTGAAAAGTTTTGCCCTCTGGTTTCTATCATTTCTTCAGAATAGACCAGATAACCCATTAACAAAATAATATGCTTAGTATTCCGGAAAGCCCCATGTGGTTCAATTAAAACCGGATACACGAAATTCCTAATAATTGGCAATAAAATATTTATGCCTACTTGAAGAGACTTTTTTTCCCCGTGTACAACAAATCTCATCAATATTGCGTTAAGATTCGAGAAATTTATTCTTATTGGATCATAAAAAGTCGGAAGGATCTCATCTCTATATCTTAGTTCAACTAATTTTTAAAATATAACTATATAGAGTATATCAATCAAAAAATTATATTTTCGGTTTGCTATAGCAAAGGGAAGTGTTGCATGGCAATAGTACAGGAAAATATTAAATTTGCCAATATCTTTTCAATGTGCATCGAGTTCTAAGTTTAAAAAATAGTTTTTCGAATTTTTTACATACTTTTCAGTGAAATATTATTTTTTAAGTCTTAAGGTATATTTCTCATTGTCCAAGTAACTAAAATAATTTTCGTTTGTTTTATTCTCCTTCGTTTAAAAACAGCCCTAAATGTTTACTACATGTAAAGTAATATTTTTCCGATTCCCCTTTTTTTGAAAAAAAAAAAGATAATAAACTCTCTCAACTAAGTCCTCTTTACTGATTACTCTTCTTGGGGTTTTTTAAAAATCAGAGGAGTATGTGTAGAAAAAGCACTATACTCTAGTTGATTGGTTGGTTTATTGTATTTTTATGGTGTAAGATTTATAGCAGGACATATTGTGCCAGTTTTACATGGAGTAAAAAATTCAGTTTTAAAAGCATGAATTAGTCTCCCACAATCAATATATTTTCCTTTTAAATAAAGTTAATTTTTTAGTAAAGAGCTTTAGACGTTTTTGATTCCCAAAATCCTAATGGATGTTCATTTAAAGTTTAGGAAAATTTCGTGCTTCGCCATCATCACTATGAGATAAGGGTGCGAATAAAACAAGAAAGAACCAATTGGAGAGCAAAGATGCCAATTAAAGATCGTCACGACACGAATTCTTAAATGAGGTGTGAACTAATCTAAAGATCTGTTACGGTTAATTCGCACTCAACGAATACAATAGGAGGGATGTGAGGGCAATAAGGAAATCTTCATTATCAGTTTGCTTAAAAAGGTTATCAGGTTACAAATGATTCAAGATCTAACTAAAGGATGAATCATACGAGAGTTTAGAGTTGAAATTTGTTTTTTACTGACAAAAAGGATAAAAATAATTATTTATTAAATTTACAAGTTAATATTAAATAAAAAATGTTTGTAGAATTCTTAGAATTCACATAACCTCGAAATATGAGGTATCGAAAAATTTATAGAAAACTTTTAAGTGATAATATTTTAAAATTTATTTATTAAGTAATAATTAGAATAATTAGATTTAAATAGAGATTTTTCTTACTTTCCATTTTTCCTAACACAATTACCGTCTTGCTTTTTGGTCGCTATAAAATTCTGAAAGAAATACTTAAAATTGAAAAATCAATGTTTTATCATCACCTTATTTAAGCAACTTAATTCCTCGATAGTTAAAATATTGTATACTAATCCATCATTTACAGCGCTTAAGTACTAAGCTATTTTGGACTCTAAATTAAAATATTAATAAATTATTACAGTTTCGATCAATATAACTACACATTTATGTTGGTTTGCTATTAGTGTTTTTGTTATGAATTTAAAGAAGTTTCCAACTTTTTGGATAGAGGAAAGTTCCAAATATTTTATTTATAATAATTTTATACAGTTAAAGAAAAATCTGCCTTATAATTTCTAATAGTCAAGACTTCCCATCCAAAAAAGTTATCAGTATAACCATCATGACTGACGGCTGTAAGCCAACGAGTGAGTTTATATTAACAAGTCAAAAATTTTAGATCTCAAGAAAATAATTTGTCAAACTACTTATAGAGATGATTAGTGATTATTTCAATCTTGGTATTGTAGTAATCAATTTATAAGTTTGATAATATATTATGGTTCAATTCCGTTAAAGGTCCAGCTAAATATAACCAAGTTTTTATGAGATCCATATATTTAAATATCGACAAATTTTTCTGATTTTTGTTGATAAACTAAACAGTTATTGATCTAACTAAACATTTTAATCTATTAGTTTGAAATTATTTAGCAATATTTCTACTTTTGGGTGATCAAAACAGCATGGAGGTATTTAGCGGGACCTTTAACGGAATTGAGCCTATATTATAAACTAAAACTTTAATAGTTGATTGACATTGTACTTTGGCAAGTAGAATGTTGAAATGGGATGCTAATTTTATGTGGAACCTCTTATTACTCATCAATAACCTTTACTATGTGTTGTATTGAAATCATGGAAATAGAAAGAAACCTTCCAATTTCCATAATTTAACTTTATCAAATAAAATTAACATACTTTAAATTATTGTAGCATTTTTGCAAGATCCAATTATTTTAGACCTATTAAACTAAAATAAGATTTTTTAAATAAAACTGGTTACAAACTTACCCAAACCATTCAGGAAATAAATACACAGTAAAAGTTTTTAGACACAAGAATTATAACTTTGAGACGACATTTCAACACAATCCTGAAATTATATTAGAGAAACTAAGCAAAAAAATTAAGTATAATGCTTTTAATATGTAGTATAATTTATTTAAAAAGATTAATTCTATCATATGTTTTTGCTTTTGTTGAAATCTCCAGTATTTTCTATATAGCACTTAACATTGTTTCCTTAGCATCAAATATTTATTAAGTGTTATCTCCTTATTTTGTTGTTCCTTTTCCAGGAGTTAATTTTATTAATTTTTTAACATCATCTTAAATACTTTAGGGTACAATTCTATAATCTATCTAACGGGATAAAAAGAGCCGTATTTGAAGGAGATATTCGGCGTAACAGGGGTGGTTAAAAAAGTCTAATGTACGTGCATACTATAGTAAAAACGTATTTAATAGTATTTGTGCTAAATACTTATTAAAATAAATTAAATAATTTAAATTATACTTACAAATATCAAGAAAATCGTTGACAAAAAATTTTATTGTTTTGATGAAATTTAAAGTATAAATAATTTATGAAGTGTTGCCAGTGGGGAATTTGTACAATTGATAAATTTCAAGTAGCAAAATGTATTTATTATATAAATCGAGGTTTACTAGGTTTTGGATTTGGATCTAGTAATAAACCGTTGACAAAACAAATTTATATTATGTTTGTAAAATTATCATGGGATCTTACCATAGACTGTAGATGTCTTTGGTAAAAACTAACATTTAAAATAGCATTTTATTAGATGAAATTTTATACCTACCTTTTTTGACTTATTAATGTTTAATTTATTTATTTACTGAACACAACAAACACACAAAACAAGAGAAAATACATTCATAGCAACAGGGACAGGGATCGCTTGGACGCTTGATCTTGATCCCGGAACACATATTTCCACTCTGAGGATCCTATGCCATGAATCTAGAAGGAACTGAGATTTGTGTCATTCCAAAAGAAATCAAATAATCCTTAATTTATGCACATGAGTGTATGATAATACCCAAATACATTTAATTTAATAAAAATTCGTGTTCTAAAGGCATTAGGCAATTCTTAAGATTCCTTAATAATTTAACTTCGGGGGAGCAATTTCTTACAAATGAAATCTTTCTAATGCCTACTTTTTTTAAAATCAAAATTGATACTGCAATTTCAACTACTCACTACGTTGTTATTAGCCTAACCAGTGAACCCTTATCATAAGAAAATGTGTTAAAAAGACGTTTAAAATTAGATATAATTTGCACCTTATAATAAAAAATAAAACTACGAGAAAAATATTTTATTATGTAAAAATACGCATAACACAAATAAACAACACAAGTACAAGTACACAACACAAATAAAATAAAGAAATCAATATTTACAAAGGTTAGCAATTCTCAAACTCATTCACAAAATTGACACTTCAAAATAATTTCATTTTTTTCTTTCATCAGATATCGCAATAGATTTTCTGCAAAATAATATTCACTTGAAAATGCCCATTTCTTGTCAAAGTAAAAGTAAGTTTTTATGCTATTTTTTAGATTTGGAATATGCCTAGGAAAACTTTTGAAATTAAAATAGTGATAATTTATTTTACAAACGTTACACTGATTATCAAAACTCGGAGCAACCTATATATATCATAATTAATTTATAGACAAACATGCTATTCGATTGTTGAGTAAGGAAATTAAAACAAAATACTTTTTACATACTTTTAGTTTACAGCTACACATTTGGGTTTTTAAGTAAATTAAACAAAAGGTAAAATACAATACATTGTGTGAAACAGGTGGTGTGCAAACTGTAAATTCAACAATTAAATATACTATGTAATAAAATAAGCATAGTGTCAGCAGAAAAGTTCAATCAATAAAATAGATTTACCCTCATAGCAACCAATTTTATCCATGTGCGCTAAATATAGTCTTTAAGGTTTTAATTACAACCTTGCTAAACTTTAAGTAGTCATACTTCTCTGTAAACATACTCTTAGAACTACGAATGACTAAATATATATTTTCTTACCTTAATGGAGGAATTTTTTCTTTTTAAAGTAATAGCAGGAATAAAACATTTCAATACTAATTTATTACTTACCAATAATAATATTACCTTGATTTACAGACTTTTGACTTAAATAATATTACTACTTAAATTTATTTTTAACCAATAATATAACCTTAATTTAAAAATACAAAATATATGGTTATAGAGAAGGGGGCATAAAATGGATAATTGCAGTCAAATTTTTTTAATGTGTTCAGAATGGTCTAAAACCTCCAAAAAATTTTTCATTTGCTTTTCAAAGCCCTAAATTTTAAGTTATTTTCAATTAGAAACAGCCTCTTTTGTGTTTGAGCTGAAACAGATTGTGACGTGAAATGTGCTTTGTTCCCGCTTGTTGCTATAATCCCGCTTAGAAACAATGAGCACTAGTTTTTTTACCGACTAGTGTATCGATTAAAACACTAGTCCAACATTTTCAAGAGGCACATGCGACTTCACATTGTTAGGACCTTTCTGTAATAAAATATGTCATAATTACCTTTAAAAAAGTTTGTGGGTAAACACAAGCGTATTTTTGGAATCGGGAGAGAATTTCTAATAAATTAAAATTGAAGATTTAAAACTTTAAGATTTGCTGCAATTCTCCATTATCATGAGAAGAAAAGCCAGTTAATTCGGGATTTAATATTATTTTGTAAGTCGTTTCCATAGAGTGCTATATTTTCTCTTCGTACCTTTCAAAAAAAATGAGCGTTTCAGCAGAGTTCACGTTTCTAAATCCTACAACGAATTGCACTTAAAAAATGTCCAGGCATCACTATGACACCCATGTGGCACTTCTGTCATAACTCATTTAATACTTTTTCACAAGCAAGAGGGAAAATCGTCCTAGTGCTTATAAATAACAACAAAAGCGTCCAATGAGGATGTTTCCACGCTATTTAGAGCTGGAAGTTGGCAACGGAGTTGTTGCTGAAGGTGTCTTGTCGGTAGTTCTTGTTGGAGCGCATGGTGTGATGAGAGTACTCGGAGTAGTGATCGGATTCGACGCCAGGGGGCACTACCATGACTGGCTGGATGTTGGTCGATTTCCGGGATGGAGTGGATTGGTTGTCGGCGATGAAGGCAGTGTTCACTTCACCTAGAATGGACAATTTTCAAACATATCATTAGTTTTTGTTTGTTTGTTATGAGAAGATTCGTTAATTTCCGTGGTATCTACGGTTTAGGTAGGGGATGCCCCCTCCCCATATTTATCGTGATGTTCAATTTTTAAAAGTAAATTATGTCCCCCCCAGGGATCTTTCTTCTAAATCATCCCATATCTTAAGAACCGTCCATGAGAGAGAGAGAGAGAGAGAGAGAGAGAGAGAGAATTAATTTAAACTTACTAAAAAAATAATTACCTTAAATTTAAACTGTAAATTGTTGTTAAAAGTTTACTATATTATTTGCATCAAACTATTGTTAATCATTTACTATATTGTTTGATTTTCAATCAAATGTTTTCTTTAAAATAAATCAATCCATCAATTCCTAGAATAACAAACAAATTTTATATAAAACATCTTCCCAACTATCAAAGCATCAAAATATATGCAAAATGCATGGATATTTTTTAATACTGTTTATATAATCTGCACTTATTAAAAAACCGGATATTTGGATTTTTTATCAGTTTTAGCTTCTTATCCTTTACCTTCAAAGCATTCATTATAAATCATATTTTATAATTCTTTGGTGGAAGTAAATGACAGATGATACTATCTTTTCTTTAGTCAAGATGGTGTGTTGCTTTCCCTTTAGAATATCAATTACGCACAGGATGTTTTTATGAATTATGATATCAGTTAAAATGCTATAGAGCTGGCATACTTTGGTTACTGGCTCATTGTAACTTTTTGTCCATCCTTTTTTATGATATTAAAATACGATTAAACCTGTGAACTTACTTTAAAATATTCTAGAGAACTGAAAAAAGTACTGGTAATAAATTTTTATTTTAATAAGGACTAATTATTCCTTATTTAAATAGTTAGGGATCATAACCTCTCCCCCTAAAAACACGATTTATATTCCTTGTAAATACATTGAGGATTATAAATTAAAAGTAATTTTCATTTTTGTTGAAAATTGTTAACTTTTGAAGCTTCATTTGAACTTATCCATACCTTATTTAACTTGAATTCTTTAACAAATTACAGAAAGTAACAAAAAATATTCAATAAAATAGTTTTACATTTTGCTTACTAAAAGTGTTTTTTAAACTTGTTTAAACCATCTAAGTTTTATTCACTTAAAATACCAGTTGTAATTTGCATCACAAAATTGTTCTATACCTAAACTATAAGATATAATCTAGTAAGTCCTTCCCCTGTAAATCTTTTACAATTTTTATTAATTATATAAATCCCAAAACGCAGTTGACATTATTCAAAGCAAATATTCACATTAGTAATTAAAGTGTATTACTATAATGATCTTTAATCAGTTCATAATATCTTATTTTAGTTACCATTTGTCCCCAAATTATTTTTATCAGTAAACTTGATAACATTTATAAAGTTTTTGAAATCTGATGTGTAGTATTATTGCTCAATCTAGCATACTTAAAACTTCACATAAATCACCTAATCTCATCGGTATCATTAAAAGACTTCGATGATCTTTCTAGGCTTATGCTGTGAAAAATGACAGACTGTTCTTGCTATAATTGATGAAACTCTCATAGTTTAGCTGGCACTTTGTGATTTATTCCCTTCCAACTATTTAGTGCACTAAATTGCATACATTTGAGCAAGGGTGTGTCTAAGATAAGGAGATTTTCGGAAGTGATTTAAATAATTTTCCTATTTAACAGCATCTGTGAATATATCATGCATAGGTAAGTGGTTCAAGGACCTTTGAATTGTAATACGTCAAAGTTCAAAGGGTTGAATTTGTAACATAAGGATCATATACCAATTTATACATATTTTTAAGATATTTTGTGCACAATTCTGTCAAAATGGAATGATTTTTTATGGCGAAATATTTTTAATTATATAAACTCGAGCAAGATATTTAAAACACTAAGTTGTCTCAAATAATTGTTTTTTCAAATCACCCAATAATTCTAAAATAGGAATTTTATTTCTGCCTCCGACCATTTGCCCACAGTAACCCATAATTAATTGCTTCAGTTTCCTCTCCTCTTAGACTTTTTTCCACACCACCTCCAGAGTCACGGGATTGCTTCGGAAGCCCCTTCCCCCTATTTGAATTGTCTTTGGGTAATCTACAACCTCATATCCGCTGATTCAGATATCTATGAAAGATTTTATAAACTTTATCGTAACACATTTAAGGTATTGTAATGTTGTCATTGACAGCCTTGCGACAAGGTAAAAACAAACTTCGCTGGTTGAAGACTATAAGGTTTAGCAGTAACCTTATACCATCCTTAAAACAAGTTATAGAAACTGAAGTTACGGGATTTAAGAAGGTTTTTCTGTGTGTAAATTTTTTCCTACAACCTTCTCATGCAAACTCTAATATAGGATTGAGGAAAGGTTTTTCAACCAACCTTGTTTTGGGAAACTTAATACTAACAATGAAATAAGAAGGTTAACCTTAAGATTACATGCTTTCTGGGATTAATTTTGAATCACGCTAGTACACTCGTCCAAAAATTTGGATAATTTATTCTTGGGAGTATTAATACAAACCTTAGTTTCTTTAAAATTCATGCCTTTAAGATTTTCTAAGAATGGAAATACGTGGTGCGATATCAAATTACATTAACTATAGTTTAAGAGGCATTTCATTGATGATGGAGTTCTCCATACACATTTTAATAGAACGGTAGCAAAAGCATTCATGTGAGAGTCATTTTAAAAACGGTCAAGTTACTTGTAAGGAATATGATATGCCTTAACTCCATGTACATGATTTAAATGCGCAGATTACATTAAAATATGATTTTTTTCATTAAGTGATTTCCCAAATTCTAATTTTGGGCAGATTTTAGCTCTAGGAAAACTAATTGGCGGGTCGAAACCATAATTTTTGAAGCTCTCTCATATATGCGTGTTTCGTTTATGTGTAAGGACACTGAAAACTTCATCACATGAACTAATAATATAGTAATATGAATAATAACATATAAGACTTGTGTCTTTATTCCCAAAAAGTCAAACCATCCTTAATTTTTGGATATTTGGAGAGAAAGTGATATGGAGGGTTACCTTTGTAGAGCGATCCCGAGGTGATGTAGTGCTCTGGCAGCAGCTTGACATAGCGCGTGCCGAGCACGAAGGCGAGCGCGGCCAGCACTGCGCAGTCGCAGACGCCGATGACGGCGAGGATGTAGGCCCAGCGCACGCCGCACTGGCCGGGGTTGAAGTCGTCCGCCTGCGCCCCGCACACCTCCCGCACCACCTCCGAGTCCCAGCCCGCGGGGAAGGTCAGCACGCCGATCACCATGCACGTGGCTGCAACGGAAAATGCCGTGTTAGCACTATTCATGAAATTCAACGTCTTAAAAGCATGAGTCAGCTTTAAGAAAACTTTTTGAACAAATGGAGTCAAAGTTTTTAATACTTAATTTTAACCCTCTTCTGGCCATGGTAGCAAAGTATGCTGCCTAGCAATTTTCAGCATGTTTTTAAGTTCAAGGTGGTATAACTTATGAACTTTAGGTCCATCCCCCAAGTTGCAAAAAAATAATTTTTTTGGCAGTTTTACTTACATGAATAAGGGAAAAATATTTTCTCATAATTATTTCTGGCTGTGAGCATTAAATGGTTAGTTTTCCACAAAATGTTATCAGCCTTGAAATGCTTTTTTAAATGTTATTGAACCGTTAGAGAAATGCCTTATGCCTAGGTAAAATACGTTAAATTATTATGCCGTTAGAGAAAACCTTCAATTACTCAAAACTACGTTCAGTGGACTTATACCGCTTTCATTATAACCAAGCTCAATTGTATTGACGTAATAGAAATTTCATTCTTTACAGTTAGTTTGAAAATTAATTTATTTATTTATTAAGTAGGATTACTGAAACTTTCAGGCTGTTCTCTAGGTCTCATTTGCTCTAGTTGTAAGCTATTTTTCAATTAGTATAAAACCGTTTAGTTTTATTTAAGAGCAATATTAATACCTAAATTAAACTCATATAATTAATCACAATGATTTCAATAATAAATATCCATGCTAAAGACACGTCTAAACAAAGAATCAAATCCGAAGAAAAATGAGAATTCCCTTATAACAATCTTAACCTCAGTTAACCTGGTCCATTTTGTTTCGTCTTATATTGAACATAGGGTTTTAGGTTTATTGTAATGCGTAGAGTAACCCATAAATTCATCCAAAAATCGATTATGAAAGGATTGATCTATCTACGAAAAATGGGAGGGAACAAAACAAAGTAGAGGTTTTTAGATAATTATCTGAATTTTAAGCCAAAGCCAATGAAAAAGATGATGAAAATCTGTGATGATTCAAACTCTTTATAAACCTGGTGTTAAGATGGCGAGCATAGCATTATCTTTAACCGTAGCTGTAGTGTAGAGCATTACGGTATAGTAGTTGTGTATAACAGAGGTAACTTCTTTTTTCGATGTAATTTTTCCCCCACATAAATGTAAAGAAAAAGAAAAGACTTATACTATTTCAAATCAGCTGGTTGTGCAAGCATAAATATAAAATGTTTTATTAAATTATATTTTTAAAAATTAATTAATCTACGAAGTCCATTCGTTAAGTATTGTTTATTTCAAGGGGTTTCTTCAGTTGTTGATATTTTTCTTCCATTAGAAAAAGGTTAATTTTTTACCTCGGTTTTTTCAATACAATGAATTTTAATCTTACTTTTTTAGCAATTTGTTCTACAATTTAATTGAATGAAAACTATTGTTTGCTGCTAGCTACAACAACTTTTAATAAATTAAACTCAATAATAAAACTTTTTAAGTAATAGTTTTGAAACATTGTGACAGTTAACTAACCATTTGAGAGTATGTGAATCCATTAACAATACAGTCTCGAATGTTAGCATTGTTTGATAAAAATTTAGGAGAAATTTTGTTTGTTCTACACTACAATTTTTCATAATTGATTCCATAATTATATTTATTTCTACTAAAATATTATTATTTATTTGAACTTTCGAAATTTGATTTCAAATTAGAATTTTCAAGCAATTTAATAGCTCCGCGTTAGAAGAATAAAAACCTTGAAATAACTGATCTTATGATTAAGAAAATTAACTAAATCTTTTTTACACTAAATATTAATCAAGTTGAGTTTGTAATAACATTTAGATGTTTAAGAAATCACTTAACTATTGTAATATGCGTAGAAGGTCAAATTGTTGAAAAAAAAATTGTGTATTCTAAAACATCTTTTAAAATTAAAATTTTTTAAAATTATTTTTATTAAAATTTGTACAAATTAACCTGAAGGTATGGACCCGTATAGGTAAATTCAGCACACACAAGGACAGTAACACTAACATCCATGTCGAACGGGGATGCATCTTAAAAATGCATTAATATTTTTTCCATTTTGATTCATTATTCATACTTTTTATTTACTGACACTGAAAAAATTTATATTTAAAAAAATACCACCTCCAACATCAAGTGTGTATAAACGTCACAAATGTTTGCATTTTGTTGATTATTATTCGATTCTTTTAGCGCAACAACGGAAATAATAATAATTGCACACTACCAAAGATAATGGCGCAATTTAAATGCTCAAATCATGCTCTGGTGATTATTAGGTATTGATTAATGTACGACATACAAACCTTGAAACAGACCATGTAAAAAATTCGACGAAGCAAATATCATATCCCATACCTCTCATCTTTACATCATGTTATTGTTGAGGCGGAACTCGGAAAAGACAAAGGGAATTAGTGCTGCGCTACAAGTATGGACCTGCCATAACGGTGATTAAAATCAATTAGGAATGCCTAAATGCGTTGTACTTCATATCAGTGTTTAAGATTTTAGATGCATCATTGGTTATGGATCTCCAATTCGATACGTTCTGGTTAAAGACAATGGAAAGAAGTATGATGTGACCTTAAGGTATTAGATACAACTGTTAATGCAAGTTACAATTGTTTCTTTATATTATTTTAGGGGGTTCGGAAAGCTGATATGTTAAGGTGGCCCAGTTAAAGATAACTAGATAAGAAACACCAAAAAGTAGTTCAAAATCAAAATGCGCATATATCTGTATCAACATTACCCCTTTGTCAACTATATGCCTCATGATAGTTATGAAAATATGTGTGGGTATATAATGCCACGAATGTAATAGTTATTGTAAACACTCACATACATGCTATGTGTAGTTCTTACTTGTAATAAGATTGTATTAAGACATTAATTGTACACGAATAGAATCGCAAATTAAGTTTTGAAGCTGCTTTTTCAGTTATTTTAAAAACAGTCTTCTCAGACCCATTCAACGGCCAATGATCTCACAAAAACGTAGGTCTAGCGATCAAAAAACAGAACTCAATTTTTTCTCCTTTTTCGAAGTATCGTGACCTTTTAGGCTCCCATTACAGACGAAATGGCTTCATTATAAACACCCTGCAATTTGTTTCGAGACAAATGAGTTGAAAGAAAAGACTCCATAAGCGTCTAAAGAGATCGTTTGAACATGATCATTTGACACTGTCCATTGTTGCCAGATGCATTTCTTTTATTTCGCTTTATCGAGTGGTATCACTCCTGGAGATGCTCGTTAGGCTTATAGCGTAATCGACTTTTGTTCGGTAGTAGCCTCATTCGAATCGGAATTGCGGTTTCTTTGTTGGGAACGGTGATGGAGCATTAGGGAAAAAGCAGTTATTCAAAACTGTAGAAGATAGTAAGAGCTGATTATAATCCTTCAATTTCTTTACATATGTTTGCTTATTTCCTATTAATAAGGTTTTTTTAACAAAAAATGTTATTTGAAATATTTTAAAAATCACTATAAATAAACAGTTAAAAATTTGGAAACGCCTGTTCATTTTCTAAAATTAATAAACTACAAAATCATAAAAATTGTTCTTCTTATATATTGGGGGGGTTACAAACATGGTTTAATAATTTATTTATCGTTCTCAATTCAAGTAAACTTGATGTATGTGTGTATCACTTATTAATCCATGTTTCAAAATAACTCTTTAAAAACAATCATAGTAATTCCTTAGACAAAAAATGAAATGCAATCCATCTATTGACTCAAAACTATTAGTTTTACGATAAATAATATCTGACGATTATGAATAAAAAAAGTAAAACAAAGCTTAAAAACGATTGCATCATTACTATTGTTACCCCAAGTTCATCATAAATTCGAAAAGTCATGTAGAGCATAAAAAGTGCTATAATCTGGAGTGAAAAGAGCCGCCATTTGTACTTGGGACAATCAGATGATCCTTTTGGATCTTCTTCCGGTCGTCACCGACTTAGCGATGAACTCTCAGAGAAAAGGAAATTCGAAAACAAATTCCGGGGTCAACATCACTGTCACTGGATCGGAAAACAATGGCAGATAGCCTGGAAAGTGAAATCTCTGTTTTCGTTCTTCAATTCTTACATAATTCCATTGTCAGTACAAAATCTGGATGAATTAATTCACTGAGAAAGGGAAAAGAACAAAGCTGTATAGATTGAAGGAGCGGAATCCAAAAGAAAGCGTTTTTCCACTTCCGCATTCACATATTCCAAATACTCGTTGGATTATGTTCAACATATGGATTTTGATTGATATATAGAAGAGGTTTTTTAGGCTTAAGAATCCGATTATTTTTAGCTGATGTTCAGTATGTCTGGTGTATTTGAATGGAATAAATGAAAATATTATAAGAATATGAAAAAAATCTTCTACTTAATGTTTTTTGCATTTTTAAATCCATTATTATATCTCTTTCTAATTCTTTTGAAGTTGAACTATGACATTAAATTCATTCAATTGATTTTAGCTTTGAACGTTATATCTCTCTGCTTATGCATTTTTATCAAGAAACTGTTTATCTTTCTTACACGCTGTTTAATTTTTAGTAAAAATTGACCGTAGCATGAATTTTTTAGCTTTGAGCACTTTTCAAATCAGTTTTTAAATTTTCGGAACTTTATTGGTATATTTGGGTGCAAATCTCGTCGATAGAACAATATTGGCAACATTTTAAAAAAATGTATTTCAGTTTGAATATTCTCCGCCATGTTTTAGAGAACTTGGCTCTTGCATCCAGCTAATTCTAAAAAGTACAAACTTTTGATCAATTAATATCTTTTATTCAGGGGCGTCATTTAGGGGGGGTAGGGGGGGGGCAACCGCCCCCCCCCCAAGGTTTCCACTGTAATTTGAAAAATAGCTGCAAGTCCCTTGAAAATTCTGTAACTTCCGCAAGGAGCTTTGGGTGCAACTCAAAATGTCTCAAAAGGAGTTAAAACATTACTTTTGAGGGTTCAATTTCAAAAATTTTCCGGGGGAGAACCCCCAGCCCCCCTCTAAAATTTTCACGTCTCTTATTTAGTGTTTTCTCCCTCGAAAACCATTCCTTTTACAAGAAGCTTTTCTCTTTAGAAGTTCCCCAAAGAGTTTGAAAAAGAATAAAACACTAGTTTAAAGGGGAATTAAAATTCCTGGGGGAGGACCTCTAGCCCCCCTTAAAACTTTGACGTTTATTTACAACTCGTTTCCCTAGAAAATTATGTGGTTTACAAGAAACTGTTCTCTTTCGATGCAGCCCAAAGTGTCTCAAAACGAGCTAAAACACTAATTTAAGAGCCAAATTTTCAAAATTTTCCTGGGGGTGAACCCCCAGACCCCCCATTTTTTCTTGGAGTTCACGTTGTCAAATTTTGACATGATATTACCTTAAAAATGAAGTTCAGGCAACCCCCACCAAAAAAAACCTAGTTAGCAAGGTCCAGACCCATTTAAAAAAAATTCCTTGCCCCCCCCAACCAAAAACTGAAATGACGCCCCTGCTTTTATTGGTATACCTTCCCTTCGAAAAAACCAATGCTATTAAAACTCAATTATTTTTAAAATTACCCACACAATGCCAAGTTCACCATAACTCACGAGATAAACCGGTAAAGGCCATCCAAACCTCATTATTCAAAAATCTGAAAGGATACGCGCGAGAACAAGTTGTTGGGAATTCCAAAGAATGGCGGAGAAACAAAGCGAAAACTTTCACTGGCACGAAAAACCAACAAACCAGACGCCGCCGAAGAAATTGTTCTCCCCAAAACTACACGCCTTTTCAAGAACAAACAAAAACAAACTGACGCATCTGATTCAAAACACAACACCCCTCTTTGCATTATTTCCCCCTTTCCGAATGAAAAAGAAGTTGAGAAGAAGTTGTTTCTTGCTTACCAACTAGCAGTGTTATTCAGGTCAAGGTGATGCTGCGAACGATTGTTTGGTTAGGGCGCGAAAATTGCGTTCTATTGTTCCTGATGGGATACTTCTCGGGGTGTATCATGGAATTTGTATGAGCGAGGACTTATGGCGCTTTCACTTTTTTTTCTGTCTGAGTAGGAAATATTAATTATCTTGAAGTTCTTACTTTTCTGGCTTTAAAAAAGGATTCAAAAAATGATGTGCACTCATACTGCCCGAAATCCTATCGATATTAATTGTCGCTCTATCACCATGCTTCCACCATTCACCCAGATGCTGGATCCCCGACTACCGGTCAGAACCCATGTGTCTGTATTGACTCCCTCATTAATACTAATCAGAGAGCCTGTATACGAGAGAGGCAACAACCCGGTATAGCTCGCTGATTGGTCAAGAGCGTTTTCTGTTCACCGCAGATTTCCCTCCATTGAATTAGCATGGGAGCGAGATCAGCGGAATGATACAGTTTGGACAGAATTGGAGATTTGGACAGTTTTAACTGCGCGCAAGGATGCGCAGAGACGTTTTTAAGCGAGTTGTCGTCTCTCTCTCATAAACAGGCTCTCTAACACTAATAAGTCAAAGCCTCCTCAATGGCTATGAGTTCTGCACGAAAAACTGAGCAGCAGTCAGGGTTCCTCTTACAAATCCTAATACCATTCCCCTGCCTGATGAATACTCCGCTACATAAGGTAGTTCCAGCCCATTACCCTTACTGACTGCCATCAGTATACAGGGTGTCCCATAAATAATGGGTCACACTTCTAGGGGGGATAGTAGACACCTAGACGAGTCGGATATACGAAAAACCGTTCAATGCAAAAACAGTTCAATAAAAAACAAATAAATTTATTACATGTGTAAAGCTATGAGTTTTTTTGTTTTTTGAACGGTTTTTGTATGAACGGTTTTTGTTTTGAACGGTTTTTTCGCGACACCGACGAGGGACGAGACGAGTCAGAATCACAAAGGATTTGGGGGTCCCAGACCAAATCCCAGGGAGTTAAAAATGGAGCGACATCCCAAAAAAATTATTGAAAAATTCAATTTGTAGAAGAAGTACTATTGGTAAAAATTTAATTATGGTCTCAAAAATTGTGGTTTAATATGATCATTAAAAGTATCTCAAAAGTCTTCACTTTAAAAAATTTTTATTATGAAAAAAGTTAAAAAAACACAAAAAAATGTGAAAGTTCTGCCAAAACCACATTTTGGATTTCGAAATCCTACCTTTTGATTTTATAATCTGAAAGATCATAGTTGTAAACCATTAAGTCCAAAGTTTAAAGTAAAAACCATCAATATTAAACGCTTGAGATCTTGTTAAAGTTCGTTATTTGCGTGCGCAAACTTGTTTCCTATAGCCGTTTCCAAAACGGCAATTTGCGGACGCAAAAAACGGACTTAAACCATGCTTTAACAGGATCTCAAGCATTTAATATTGATGGTTTTAACCTGAAACGTTGGACTTAAAGGTTTTCAACTATGATCTTTCAGATTATTAAATCAAAAGAAAGGATTTCGAAATACAAAACAAATTTTTGGCAGAGTTTTCAAATTTTTTTGTGGTTCTTAAACTTTTTTTGTAATAAAAAAATTTTAAACTGAAAACTTTTGAGATAAATTTAAAGATCATATTAAACCACAATTTTTAAGACCATAATTATATTTTTATCAATAGTAATTCTTCTACAAATTGAATTATTCAATAATTTTTTGGGGATGTCGCTCCATTTTTAACTCCCTGGGATTTGGTCTGGGACCCCCAAATCCTATGTGATTCTGACTTGTCTAGGTGTCTACTATCCCCCCTAGAAGTGTGACCCAACATTTACGGGACACCCAGTATATCTTTAAACGCATCGTCAGGTATCATATGTTCCTGTTGGCTAAAGATATACAGGGTGGTCCTTAATTCATGGTACAAACTTCTAGGGGTGTTAGAGTACACCTAGACGAACAAGAATTGGTATAGGAAGGGGGGTCGCAGTTACACCGTTAAAGAGCTAGGTCCTAATGTAGTGCGAGAGCGTTAAAAAAGGACGTTTTGCCAAGGCCCGTTTAACGAAAAAAAAATATAATAAAATGAAAAACATTATTGCATGAGGTACAGGAGTATCCGTACTACTTAAATCCTCAATGTGATAGAAATTGGACCACTTTCTAAACCGTGGGGTGAGTTTTAAAACGTGCTCTTAGTCAAACAATGGAGTTCCATTAATGGTATTTAGAAAAATGATGATCGGGGAAGGAATTTTCAATGATCAAACAGTTTCAATGATCCATGTTACGATCATTGAAAATTCCTTCCCCGATCATCATTTTTCTAAATACCATTAAGGAATGTGATTCTTTGACTAAAAGATTAATATTGCACTTTTGAAACTAACTCCGCGGTTTAGAAAGTGGTTCAATTTCTATCTAATTTATGATGTAAGTAGTACAGATACTGCTGTACCTCAAATTTTTTCATTTCATTATGTTTTTTTTCGTTAAACGGGCTTTGGCAAAACGTCCTTTTGTAACGCTCTCGCACTACATTAGGACCTTGCTCTTTAACGGTGTAACTGCGACCCCCCTTCCTATACCAATTCTTGTTCGTCTAGGTGTACTCTAACACCCCTAGAAGTTTGTACCATGAATTAAGGACCACCCTGTATTTCACCGTAACTTTTTTTCTGTTCATTGGGTATGACATCGTACATGTAAAATCCATGTAATCAATAACGTATGCATAGTAATGTATCATGATTCTATGCGTAGTATTTATCTGATAGTCAAAATGTTAAAGGACTCCCTTCTCTAAGCAAAGAAAATAAACTTTAGGGATAAATGAATCGTTGTTTTGGAAAAAGGAATAAGTCCCAAAATTAGCAAATATATTGACGGTTTGTGCTTTAAAAAACTTCACTCTACACATGAATGAAAAAAGGGAAAAATAACTTCCCCCTTACAGGCCTCATATAACCCCTTGAATTTAACGAAATCGATATCATGTTCATTCATTGTATTTTTTAATTAATAAGAAATTAATTAATTTCTCTATTTATTAATAATTAGTTATTATTTTCTTATGTTTGTAATGTCATCTAAGTTAAAAAAAATTTTTTAATTTAAATGTGTTTTTAACATTAGTATTCATTAAACTGTCTTAATGACTCAGTTTCGTAATTCTCATTAATTGTATTTGTCTCATATTTCTCACTTTCGTGCAGAGAAGTAAGCAGCAGATATAAAATTTCATATTGAATAGAAGTGGTTTTTAGATTTTTCCATACTCAAAATTTTTTCACCTGTACAATATTTTTGAATGTACTTATCTTTTTTCGATGATTTTTCTGTATTTCAAATAAAGTCCTGAATTTCCATCGAATCCATCGAAAATTTGGTGGTCATAATATATTCATTTTTTCCTTCGATTTTCTCAAAATTTAGTTATTGGACAAACTTTTTTTCAAACTGCCTATTCAAATTCAGTTAGTACTAGCACGCCGTCCAACTGGTTTAAGGGTGAAACTGGGTATTTTCTTTCGGGCAGAAAGAACATGCACATTAGAACTGACCTTAGATGAATTAATTTAGCGGAATCAGAGGGAATGGAAAAATTCTTATTACTTCGTGTTGTGTGTGATCCATATATTCCATAAATTATGCAAATTCGAATTCATGGTTTGGGTTTCAATGTCACGATCTAGTAATTTGCGGTAGGAAGTAAATAGTGATCTAAACGTGGGCGAAGCGTTTTTAGAAATTACATGTTTAATTTTGTTTACATGTTTTTTGTTGTTTATAAATGCTAAAATTTAGCATGATTTAAAGCATTGTCCCCAATTAGTAAAAATATTAGTTTTTCAAATTAATTAAAAAAGGTCATTAAGTGCCACTTTAAAGATAATTTTGTTTTTATCGTAAAAAAGTACGAAGGCATAATATCTATTACTGTAATATTTAGTTTACCATTTGGGTAACAGTAGCAGAGGTAACATTGTAGCAATTGTTTATATTTTTTTTTATCCACGACTCCTCAGAAAATACTTTATTTAACTTAAAAAAAAGAATAATATAATCACTTAAATAACCAACACTATATGTTAAAAGGTTTCAAATAATATTAAAAATATCTAACTGTCTCCTCATTCTAGACAGTTTTATAACGCTTATTTAAATGCTGGTTAAAGTTATAGTCATCAGAAAACGCTGAATTGATTGTTTTATAAGGATTGAAAGGGTTTTCAATTTTATCAGTTGAAAACTTCCAAAATTTTTAAGTTATTCAAAGTATAAAAATATTTTTTAGAAATTTTTAAGTGTTGAAATATCTCTAAAAAGAGTAAACTCTGTACTTATAGCCAGGCTGTGAAAACAAAAATAATGCAAAAAATAATAAGCGTCCACAAATGTAAAAACACTTTCTCCAAATAAATTGTTTCAATCATTCAGTGTAAAGTTTTATTTTTAAACTGGTTTAAAATTATATAAAAAATTTTTCTACTGGCTATTTGCAGTTATTATTTTGACAGTTATTTGCTATTAATAAATTGTAAAGTGAAAATAAAAACATATTCACACAGACTGCTCTTTTAGCATAATAGAACTATAATAAAACTGGAAACTTTTATATCACGTTCAAATTAAAGGTTGAGGAAAATGACCGCTATCACATTGACCACCGGTCACGAAAATGACCGCGTTTCAAACCAACATATCCACAATAAAACTTTCTAAAGAAGGCTGAAAAAGGCCCGAAAACAAAGGACGTTGTCGTGACGATTCGAAATTGATACTTTTTATTTGTGCTAACGGCAACACTGAGATGGGTGCAACCACTTTACGCCCTCGGAAAGGGTGAGGTTGGGATGTGCTGCAACCAAAAAAAAAAGAATGGGGCGAAGAAGAGAAAGACTGGGAGGAAGAGTAAAAAGAAATAAGCGGTAATTAGTAAGTAGAGAATTCGGGTGGAAACGCGTTCCAGAATTCGAAAAATGGAACCTCTTTAGAAGGTTGCGACTGCTGGAGTAGAACGACAAACATTAGAGCAAGATAGTGGTGAAAACATTTCTCGTTAGAAGCTGTTACTTATTGCTTTAATTCGTTTTTTTTGTAGAAGAATGGCCGGATATTTAATTTCAAGACATACACACAAATGGAAATCTATAACAGCCATTAGCGTCAGTGCTAAAAACTTGGTCAAAGAAGGATTCCACTAATCAGTTCCCTAAAATGATGTTAACAATGTTGCCAAATATGAATGCATGATTGTTAAATCATAGGAGTATTTCACCGTTATCGCTGTTTAGAGGACAGTAAGTGTAAACTTACAGCTATCAGGCGTCGCCTCCAGCACGCGGACCAATTGCGACCTTGTCAGGACTCATCAACACGGCATAGGAAGGTAACGCAAGAGAGCGGAGAGCAAGTACTAGTCTGTAGCCGACTATAACTAAAAAAGTGGTGACCATTGATTAGTCCTCCACTCATTATTGTTAGTTGAGAAAATTAGAGGATTTTTCTAGGAATATAAGGTTTAGAAAACCATACACCTATCTAGTAAAGCAAGTTCATAAAACATGAAAACAAAAATATTTTTTCTCTTTCCTTCTTATTTTTCTGAGCCAATCAGGTCGACAAATGTCGACACAGTTCGATCTGGTATTCGAAAAATGTCCCGAAGAACTGCAGAAGCAGGTTTTTAAAATCGAGCCTTCACTCTCTCTTTCCGCCAAGTCCGAAAACAGTTTCGAAAGGTTGACCCCTTCCCGAAAGGTGAACACACGCCTTCCAGATGAAGTCTAGCCTCATACGATGCAGACTGACATGGTTTCTACCGCAGATCGTATTTAAAAGTGATTGGGAACGGGGAACACTGCCTTCCGATAGCCAATTGTATGCCACGAATTCCTTCGATAACCTGATTGTTTTCTATCTTTAATCTCTTTTTATTTATAAAATTAAGTAGTAGGTATTAATCGTTTGATTTTGCTCGGGTTCTTTTGCAGGTCGATATTATCATCTAATTTTATTATAATAATTATCCGATTCAATTTTCATTTTAGCAGCCTTTTTTGTTTAGAAACACTAGGCGCCCCCTGATCGCTATCGCTCGCCAACCCCCGTTAACTGCTTACGCAGAAACTTTTGGGCCGCTTCGCAATTCCTCTCAAAACTCAGCTCACTGCACTTACTCACTTTATAAAACATTCTTATAACAACAGAGCAATGTAAACATTCTTTTACCCATTTCCCCAAGGTAATATTTTTTTCACAGATCCATTAAGAAGCACTTAAACATCTCAGGAATAAATTTAACTTTCTCAAAATTTGTAATGATTGGCTTTGTAAAATGTAGTAATTATCGTAAAAATCGCGAAAATTTAGAATTTTATCTTCATGAGAACAAACAAACGTTAAAGTTGTGTCAGTTTCATAGCAATAGACTTCCAACATTTTCGATTTTTATCTTTATTTCTAAAACATTCACCCGTAATTGTTTGCGTTTTGGCATTATGAAATAAAGAATTACATTTGACAATCTTAAAAAAATACTTGCAAAAGGATATAAAAAATAATAATTATTTTAAAAAATAAATGCAAAAGTTCAAAAAATTTCCGAAAGCGAGTTTATATTTTATTGGGTAAATATAGGTAATGATTAGGTTGCCACAACTACAAAGATAAATATAAAAATATTAATTTGTTATTTAAAAAATAAAACATAAAGTAATTTAAAAAATAAATATAAAATAATTATACATAAGTTTTAAATGTATTTAAAACCGTTTGAACAACAAAATATAAATATTGTTAAAAATAACCCAAAATATATTTTTAAATTCGTGTTTTAAATAGAAAGATGATTATTTAATCTATTTGAATATTAAAACACCAGTGAAATATGTTTTCAATTGTTTTAAAATTCATAGTTTCTTGCTTTTTAACTGCAACCTTATCCGAAATCTAAAAAAATGGAAATATTTTAAAATTGAGAACTTTTTTAAAAAATCCAATAGCCTACTCGGAAATCCGGAAAGAATTCGAACATTTTGATACCAGATATGTGTCATTCGGTTCAGTAATTAAAAAGTTTTTCTCTGGAAACCGTTTACCAAAAACTTTTTTTTAGAATAGAGAAATTAATTTTATTCTGTATGAAAATTAACTACGCTTCAAAATCATGCATCGTATTGCCTCAGTGTTATGGTAACACAATTTTTTAATTCTTTCATTCTCTTTTTAAAGGTTACCCAAGTAGCATAACTCATTCCAAATATATCAATTTTACGTAACTAAAACTATAAATAAACGATATTTGGACATGGATATAAAAAATTTGACGAATCATGAACGTTTGTGCTGCTTGTAGTGGAGGCTCGTCAGTAATTCAAATGGGTATTTACAAATATATACGTTACGGGCAATATGATAAATCGGGCATTATTAATAATGCCCGAAATGGAGGAGGACAATGTGATAAATTCAATGGAATTTATTAATGTAGTTTATCACTTTGCTCGCCTCCACTCTGGGCATTATTAATAATCCCCAATTAATCACTTTGCCCGTAGCATATATACTTTGAAAATGCAATAATAACCCAAGTGTCTCTCCCTTATATATTTAATGATATTAATTGTTACGGACATAAATTTTACAGGTATGAGACAAAATATCTGGTTCGTTCCTCGAATCTATTTTGAAGACCATTGAAACTAACGTGTAACAATTCGATTTAATATATCGCCTATCCCGTGCAAGACTCACACAATTGCAAAAGTGGAAATATTTACTCTACGGGAGCTTGGCGCAGAAAGACTTCTAGAATGCGATATCAGACCGACCGAGATTGTCATTGAATCTACTGAAAATCAAATGTCGTGGCGCAGCAGCCAATGAAATAATTGGAACTCTTTTTTGATTATAAAAGAAAAACTAATCAGGGTAGAAGCACAATATTTTAAACACATATTCAATTATTTTTTACAAAAAGATTGTCGTTTCGTTTTTAAAAAAATTCGAATTAGTTTTAGAATTATTAAGATTCAAAGTTTCAATTTTTTTCCCTTTCTAGGATTGAAAGGGTTAACATAAGCATATATAAAACCGTTTTTGGCGATTTATTTTTAGCGCAAATGGAAATAATCCCCAAAGATTACACTTGATTCGACTTTTTCGATTTGGCGACCAATAAAGAAGTCTTTCCATGCCAAGCTCCCGTAAAGTAGACATTTCAATTTTTGCAATTGTGTGAGTCTTGCACGGGAGAGGCGATATGTTTTAAACATTCTTATAGTACATAGTTACATATAACATAGAACGACAAAAACCTGGAAAATACTTGGAATGTTGCTAAATAAACAAAGTACTCTACACTAGACCACACGAAAATACACTTTTTGCTCTTTAGACGTAGCAGTTTTTTCTAAAAAATTAGAGCAGAATAAGTTACGATTATTATTTTAACTCCAAACAAAAACGGGTAATAATTACAAATTCTGTAACATATCCAACCTGAAAAACGTAATTCCAACGTTGACGACAATCATAAACCTTTTATTTCATCTAGTTGAGCGAAATTTACGCGACTTTTTTTCAGGTGCCATAAATTATACTAAAGAACCATGAGTAACTCTTTACGACACCAACTTACCGAAAAGAAAACTTTACGACGTCGATCTATTAGCGAATCCCCGTGACCTTATTATGCATGCTGCGGTTGGCAACGGCAGGTGAAGAACAAAACACCAGTTTTCGATCCGTAAATCAGTCATTCGGTGTGTTTTATGGTCTAATATCGCACTTTTTAGAAATTCTGTTGCAGTGTCGTGATTTCTTGGCTTAGAAAATGCCGGGAACGTGAGGACTTCTGACGGTTTTTTGGGTCTTTAACGAATAGACTTTCGAAATAATTTTTGTGTAAGTACAGTAAACGTTGTTGAGAAATGGAAAAAAGTTTACGAAAGTTTACTTCTAGCTTGATTGCATTCAGTTAAAAGTAAACAAGTTCTTTTATGAAGGTTATAGGTATATTCTTTTATTTAAATAAAATAGCCCATTAGTAGTGTTTTATCGAACAATTATTTAATAAAATTAACTCACATCCATAACTAATTGAAACTTAAGATATTGTAAGATGATAATTTACTTTGATTTAAAACAAGGACAACATATCTTGGTATTTTAACTATTTCAAATAACCTTTAAGGAAGTTTCATGCTTAAATATTTTCATTACTTTATCGAACAAGGATAAAATTTCAAAATTCATCGTTAAAAACCAATCACCATGAAAAAAACAAGCCCAAAATCACTACACATTTGGTTCTAATAGGATGCCTGAGTGAGTTGTTATTTCTATGCTCGAATTCCTTAATTGCAATTGTGGAAAATTAGATGGTTCAAGGTTCATGATCTTCAAGGAGCATGATATTTTGTTAAAAGTTAACTTGTTTTTAACTCAAAGATTTTAAACCAAAATACATCCTGATCTGTCCTTACCGTTTTTAACACTCAAAATTGTCATTCGCGTCCCAGTTTTATAATATATACGGACCAATAACACTAAAAAAACGATAACATCATCAACAAAAATACAACCGATTGCCTCGCAATAAAAGCTGTCATCATAGATATGACAAACCACATAAGTCAAAAAGAGCACTCCGTCACGATTCTTTTTACGTAACTGGAAAATGAAGGGTCATCAATATCGTCTGCAACCCTTGACCTGTCGCATAACAGTTCTTTTATATATATCGAGGATAAAAGACAAATCTCTCTCTAACTGTCATAAACAATGGCTTATCTCCATTCCGACAGTGTAATATCCCAGGGGATGGACCAGGCACCCATTAGCCAACCAATACATGGGGGAAAAACGACATTTCCGAACATTCCAAACCGTAAATCTGTCCCCCGAATTCGTATTCTACGCGCGGAGCTTCCTTGATTGGAATTGTCGTCTGAACGTTCAAACTCGGAAAAGGATGGTTTGTCCTTGTACGGACCGAGACTGGGGTAATTAGACGTTCTTGTTGTGGTTGTTTTTTGAAGCACCCTTGGAGACAGCTGAAGTCCTTTTCGCTTTCTCTTATAAATAAATGGATGTATGCAAATTTAGGATGGGAGACGGAAAACGGTCGGAATTTTCACCGGACGATGAGATTGTTGAAGGTTAAAAGAACACCCGATAGGCGCCCTTCCCAATTTGCAGAATAAGACCATGAGGTATTGAAATCAATCTTCCTATACCAATATTTATTTCTCGGAGGGAACGTCCATAAATTACGTGAGGTGAAAAAAAGGGGTGGGGTCCAGCAAAATATCATTAAATCTCATAAGGGGGAAGGGGGAGTGAATTAAAATCTATCTCAGTATAAAAAAGTTTTTTCTTTTATCTTTTCTTAGCTCTGAATTTCAGGTTGAAGATCTGATGGTCAACTTGGTGGGCGGAGCTTACTTGGAACATGTTATTAAGAAAATAAAAAAAAACCTAAGCATTAAAAATAAAAACTTCGTAATTTTAGCGCGAGAGAAAAATTAAATCAAAGATAATTTTGCATTTTAAGTGTTAAAAAATATTAATTTGTCACAATTTACTTAATTTTTGCTTCATTATTTACATTTTGGTTGTCAACTATACTCTATTCATTTAGAATTGGCGCTTGAGAAATAGTGCTTTCCCCCACGCTAGAAGCGTAACCATAGTTACACTGTTCAAGCAGCCAATAGTAAGCCTTCTTCGTCACTTTGTCGAGGATAGTTGCTATGGTTACCGATCGGTGGTGGGGGAAGGAAATATTTTCAAGCGCCAGTTCAAAATGAACAGATTATAGGTTGGCGATCAGTGGAAAAATCATCAACCAGGATGACGACCAAGTTGCTCGTCTGTAGGCTCCTTAAATCACAACAAAAAAAATTGTAAAAAAACGTAGTGTTGTTAACCCACGAAGACTTAATATTGATTATTTTGTTCCCAAGCCTAAGAAGTTGTATTCTGTAAAAATTTGTGTTACATAGCCTCTAAATGTTTTAACAAATTGTCAATAAATATAATCAATAGATACAAAATAGCCCCTCTAAATAATTATTTCAAAAGAAGCTTAAAGAATTTCTGTTTCACGTTTGATGATGTCGATATTTTTTGTGCTACTATATTTGAGCTATTCACTTGGTTTATTTGTGTATTTAGTTTTCTGTAGTTCAACATTACGTAATATAGCTATAAAATATAAATTATTATTGATTTCCGCTCTGTTTGCCTTTCTGTTTAATTTTTTATGTATTTTTCTTATAACCTATAAACTTCGTTCAGTTTTAATCGTACATTTATATTTATGTCACCTAGATCAGGGGTCGGCAACCTTTTGAAACGGAAGAGCCAAAAGTAACGGTTAACGAAATTTCCCAGTTTTTGAAGAGTCGCTAATTTTTTTGCTTTAATGTTATTGTATATGCTTAATATACATTTGATTTTAGATTGGGAGTATGATTTTAGTTGGGGAGCATTTTTATCCAACATTTTTTTCTGGGGTACCTCCTTTCGGGTAGGGTACTTTTTCTTTTTTACATCAAGTTTTAGATGAATTACGTACACATTGTAAATTAATTTTAGTGAACTTAATTTCAAAATTTTGTAAACCAATTTGAATTCCTAGAAAGATTGGAGGGTCTGGGGGTCCTCCCCCAGAAATTTTTTGAAAATTTCCCCTTCAAAATCGTGTTTTTGCTCATTTTTGCCTTTTTCGATTGCACCCTAAGTGTTCCTCTCATTATTTAAGTGGCAGAATTTTCAAGGAAAAATAGTATAGCTATAAAAAGCAGCAAAATTTCGAGAGGATGTGGATCCCACTTCAGAAAAATTTTGGAAATTTGCCTCAAATAGTGTTTTAATTAGTTTTTAGAACTTCTATAAAGACCAAATAAGGATTACTCCTCATTATGTCACTGAATTTTCAAGGAAAGTCAGCACATATTCCAAACTCTTTAGGAGTGTGTAGGAGTTCTCCCCCAGAAATTGTTTGGAATTCTTATCCTTAAAAGTAGTGTTTTGATTTTGACTCATCTTGAGAACTTTAAAATACATTTTCTGATTTTTAAAAAGTTTTGATAGTAAATTATAAATTTTTTCGTATGGAACAGGAGAGCCGCAACTTTACATCGAAAGAGCCGCATGCGGCTCGCGAGCCGCAGGTTGCCGACCCCTGACCTAGATGGACCTGTGACTGTAATAATGTATGATTACATCAGGAGATTGAAGGAGATCCAAATTTCGGAAAAACTCCTAATACAATTTATGGACGTCCCCTAACTATTCCATCATTTCATTGCAATTACTTCGGTCTTAGTTAGTGTGAACGCGAAGTGCTAATGATTTATTGGGTGCTATTTGTAATGAATAACAATTTTGATTATTTTCTATAGGATGTTGAAAGAAGACCCTGAAATTGAGAACTTTCATCCTCATGAGATAATTAAGGTAATTAGTATATCATTATCAGATTCCTTTTGGTTTCATCTGATTTATTTGTGTTGGATAAGGACTTAGTACTTTTACTTAGATATGTTTGGTATCAAGGAGATGTAGCTATTTATGGAGTCAAATCAGTAAAATTAATAAATACAAATTTCATTATGAATTGACGTTTTTTAACTTAAGAAAAATGTTTAAGTTATTTTCCAAATTGACATTATGTGTTATTATTGAAACAATTAGCATTTTAATTAAAATATGACACTATGAAAACACTACAATACAAATAATATATAAGGTTTAAATTTTGAGAAGGTATCAGGCTTGGGTTATAGATGTCTTAGAGTGCAAAATTATTGCTTAACTTAAGAAAATTATTAAATGCTAGTTTATTGGAAATAAATGAGCACATTTAATTCAAAATTAACATCAACACTTGAAAGTCAATTAGAGAACTTTAATTAATAATTGTGGGTAGAAGTTTGTATATAAGCAACACCTCTTTTTGAGAAAAAGGAAGTTTGATATAATATAAATTGTTCTCCCCCTAGTAACTGTGTTTATTATATACTGTAAAAACAAATGAATCTTATCACTTGTATTTTGAGTTCAAGAAACTCCAAACACTTTGTAAATTCTGGTGTGTCACTGATGGTCTAATAGATGTTATTGAAAACTATCCTTTTTGCGGAAGCTCAAACGCGAGAGAGAGAGAGACCAAGTCAACATCTCATTAGCCTCTAACTAAAAATGTGTCTCATTAAATTCTTCTCAACACTTAATAATAATAATTCTTAACACACCCTTAACCAAGTCAGGTACAACCTTGTTAGTATCCTGGCCCGATATAATGGTAAGACAAAGCAGACTATGATCTCCCGGTCATTCTTAGCCCATGGCCATTGTCGTGAATCAGATCGAAACGTGATCGAAATATATTCATACTTTCGAAAATGACCCCTGACCCCCCTCATGCATCGAAACCACAAAGCGTTCCGTAATGAACATTCCAAATGTTCCAAAAGGGTGTGTTAAGTTCGTTTATTCGGTAGGATCTGTGATGAAATCTAGCTTAAACAAAACTGTAAATTTTTATAGCGCTGATTTTCGTTTGTGTCTTTAGTAAGATAGAGATAACCGTGTGCTAAACTGCTTATTATTTAATTACTATTATATACCTAAAAGGGGATTGCTTGCTTTGACTGTGATAGAGAGAGCATGTTCTTTATTTCAAAGTAGGAATTATTATAATTCTTCACGATAATTTGAATACATAATTTGGTTTTTATGATGAAATTAAGAGATAAAAGGTTGAGACACTTCTGAATTGCTGAATCTAATCACTGATTGCAATATACTATTTCAAGAATTTAAAATCCATAATTAGATTCCCTCCCTGAAGTGAATTTAATAATTGCACTGCCGTATTCAAGTTTAGGGTATGGATTGATATTTAAACTACTATAGGGGATATTTGTTGTTTGTTGTGAGAAACCAGATAAATGAATGCTGGTTCTCGAAGCACTATAATTATTCTGATTTTATTTGCATAACTCTGGAAACCTCTCTTGTAATAGTGGGTTGTGTGAAGTATGCTCAGCTGGTATATCGTGACGAAACATTTAGCATCAGTATCTGAAAGGGGTTTTCAACCTTGGATGCATAATACTTATGCGAATAAAATTATACATGTGTGTGTGGGAGTTTAACCTACATTCTTTTGAAAAATGTATGTGTATAATAGGGCTGTATTAGAGAATCTTTAGATTCATATGGAATAAGAGGTTATGGTAAAAGTATTTCAAGGATGTTGTCAAAATTTAATCTTTCATGCAGAGATTTACGCAGAGGTTTTACGTTCTGAAAATTTATCTTAAACCCCTTTTCAAGTTCATAACATCCAGTTAAATAACCTTACTTAGTCTTTGAAAAAGTGAAAATTCTAGGGTTTTTAATTATTTTCCTGAATTTTTTAAAATTCTTAGTATATTTCTTTAATGAATATAGTAGGGTTATTTTATAGTCTTTTTTCAAAATAATGTTTTCAAAAGATTATTTATGATTAAAAAATTCACTTTTAACTTATACTTATTTAAAATCTTAAGTCTTTCGAAACGAGGTAAACTTTCTTTAATTAGCTTAGATACGTGAAGATAAAAAATGATGATTGAAAGGATTGAACGAATGAAATGAGTTATATTAGAAAAATAACGCGATGAATTTAAGGGGAGTTGTTAAAAAAGAAAATATAGGAAACGTTTAGGGAAAAAAGTGCTTCTGATATAACAGAAACTTACAATTTAAAAGCGTAACCCTACAAGTAATACTTAAAATACCATCAGAACAAATTAGTGATATTTATTCTCAAAAAACTATATTTCTCACAAATCAGTGCATTCAGTTACATTCCTTTTTTCAACTTATTTTAAGCCTAACTTGCATTAACTGCTCAAAGAAACTAATAAATGTAGTTTCTTAAATCTAAATCTGGTTTAACAACAAAATTACCTAATAACAAAGCTAAAACGTCAAGATCACACCAAAGATATACCCCATCATCAATAAATCTACCTGCTCCATTTTTCAATTCGTTCCATTAAAAAAACTGCAAATTCGAGATAACCAACTTGAAAAACCAGGCTATTCCCAACTGCATCATTTGTTACAAATTCTCATATTTTTTTCGGGCGATCAAAAGCGTTTTTCCATCCATCACCATGGCAACATGATCCAGACAAGCTGCTTCGATGAACCAAGAAAACAAAAAACATTTTTCAAACTTTTTATTTTATCGCATGCCTGAACCACGGGATAGCATTCATAGTCTGTTAGGTGCGATTGGAGGCCAAACTAGCCTACATCACTGCAGCATTGAACTCGATTTTGGTAGCCTTGGGAGAATATTCGCCTGATAGCATCTATAGGGGTTTCATCTAATGGTGAAGAAAAGAGGTATAGCACAAGCACACATAGTTGTGAAGGGTTGGTTGTTTCAAATATTGCCGGATGTACAATGGGATCCGCATCACGATTGTTCATTATTACAAGAGGAGGAAAGCTGGATATCAAGGTTGATGGTAATGAAGAAAACAGGATCTCGGTATCATGAAAAATGCCTGAACAGATGGTTTATTATGAACTTAATCACCATCTTTAACTTTTGGAGGCAGAAAGATGCAAAATAAAGTTTTCCATGAGTGATTATTAAATTATATCTTTTGTGGCGAAATTACATTTGCTATTATTATTGTTATGGTAATTTGAAAAACAGATTCCACAAGTTTATTAGTACTTATTTTAACTCACAATCAGAACATTCTTAAATATCAATACGTATTTATTTGTTACTGATAGTTTTCCTATTAAAAATCATTTTGAAAAACAATAGCCTTCCCTTAAACACAATATGTGTTTATTTCTCAAACTTTTTAGGTAATAACTTCTTACTGTAGGAATAGGGTGTCTCAAAAAAAACTTTTTTTCGAAAAACCTCGCTCCCTAGGGCTTTTCCCATTCCTTTTGGTCCCAAAAGATAGTGTGTAAAGTTTCAGCCCCCTAAGTTAACTCTAGGGTTTGCCTGTAGAGCCCCAAAGTTTGAAAAAAGTGGAAAAAAATGACCAATTTTCAGAATTTTAAAAAATTATATTTTAACATTGATACTGCGATAAAACTGGTTCAAATGTGTCATTTAGGACTTATTTAGATGGAATATATTTATTTATGTGTATTAACTGCACCCTATAGCCCTTATAATTTAAGATTAAAACGTACTACTTAAGGACGTTGCACTCGCCAAAGCTTATAATGCACTACAGGTGGACGAAATGAATTAAATTTGAATTTCTTCGAAGGAACTCCCTCAAATGATGCCATTTTGTGCTAAATTGATATTATAAATTATAAAAACCCTTGAAATAACAATAAGGAGGTCTTCCACTGAGCTTTTAATGTAAAAAGTGATTTTCTTCAAAATTTATCTTTTCCAGCTGATCAAACCCAAAATTTATATTAAAAATGATGGTTGTTGTACTTTTTTAGATACCAAACATTGAAATCTTTATAGGGGTTTCATTTTTAAGAAGTAGAATTAAATTTTAAACCGCACAGATTGGAAATGACATGGATATTTCCTATACCAGATGTGAAAAATGATTTTCTTTTTTCAAAGTTAGGAAAATAGTTTAATGCCTGTGAATCTTGGTTGAAATGTTAAAGAAATCAGTTTTTAATCAAAATTTTCCCCTAATACGTTAAAAGGAAGTAATTTTCCAAACTTAAAAAAAGAAAATTGATTTTAATGTCTGGTATAAGAAATATCCATGTCATTTCTGATCTGTGCGGTTTAAAATTTAATTCTACTTATTAAAAATGAAACCCCCATAAAGTTTTAAATGTTTGGTATCTAAAGAAGTACAACAACCATCATTTTTAATATAAATTTTGGGTTTGATCAGCTGGAAAAGAGAAATTTTGAAGAAAATCACTTTTTACATTGAAAGCTCAGTGGAAGACCTCATTATTGTTATTTCAAGGGTTTTTATAATTTATAATATCAATTTAGCACCAAATGGCATCATTTGAGGGAGTTCCTTCGAAGAAATTCAAATTTAATTCATTTCGTCCACCTGTAGTGCATTATAAGCTTTGGCGAGCGCAACGTCCTTAAGTAGTACGTTTTAATCTTAAATTATAAGGGCTATAGGGTGCAGTTAATACACATAAATAAATATATTCCATCTAAATAAGTCCTAAATGACACATTTGAACCAGTTTTATCGCAGTATCAATGTTAAAATATAATTTTTAAAAATTCTGAAAATTGGTCATTTTTTCCACTTTTTTCAAACTTTGGGGCTCTACAGGCAAACCCTAGAGTTAACTTAGGGGGCTGAAACTTTACACACTATCTTTTGGGACCAAAAGGAATGGGAAAAGCCCTGGGGAGCGAGGTTTTTCGAAAAAAAAGTTTTTTTTGAGACACCCTACTGTAGGAACTAAGTGGCTAAACTCTGAACTGAACTATTTTTCATTATTTTTTGTTTTTGTTATTTTTGCTCTTTCATGAAAATATGGCTAATATTTTAGTTAATTCTATGAATCATGTGTGTAAAAAATAAGATTATTTTGTATGCAAACTTATGCTACATTACTTTATTAAACTATTTTGTGCTCACATTTACAAAACGACATTTCAAAACAAATATTAAGGATCACTTAAACTGTTTCCCTTTCAATATATTCACCATAAGAGATCGTCACCGAGGAATCACATATTTGCTTCGAAAATCGGAGGAGTCAAGAGTAAAACGACATTGTGGGTGATTGGTCCAAAACGAAGATAGAAAGTGAAAAATCTAAATGAGCCTTGACAATGTCGTTACTTGAATAACCGAACTTTAACTTGGGTTTAATGTTAGTTCCCACATGAGAAAGTCCGGAAATCCTCGTCCAAAAATAGACAATAGTGTCATTATTCCCGACTTGTAATATCATAATTCTTATGTGAAGAGAGTTAAGTAACTTTCGCATTCGTGGCGGAAACCTACGCAAACTTTAACCACTCCATTCTATTTCTAAAATCCATTTTTATTGGCTCAAGAATAATAATCCTTCTCCCTTTAAGAAAGTACATTTTAATCTCAACCCCAACTACACAAAAACAACATTCGATTCATATTCTACTCATGGAAAAAGTAAAAAAACTCCCTTAATCCTTCCCCTTTATAATCTGCTCCGAAAATCCCCCCAAAACAAGACAAGTGAAAGCGCAATTCCCTTTCATCTGATAACCACTTCCACTTTTCCCGCCGTTTTATCTATCGTCTGCAACAAAGATGGTCCTTATTTTCCACATGACTGCTCTTTCTCGCCGTGTTCGCTCTCGCCTACATGAAACGTTCTTCTCCAGCGATGGCTCTCCCTGATTGCTTTCCCACGGAGGATGGATCGAAGAGATTCCGCCAAAATACTCTTTTGTGGGGATGTTTAAATATTGCGTAAGGATGTTTTGGGGGATTTTTAAGCCCCTCCCTTAAAAAATGACGGCCTTATGTTTTTTAAATGTTGATGATATTCATGTTTGTATATCGTCGTTTGTTTTTAGATGAAAAGCCAACAGTGATTGCGTGGCGCAAAATAAACGATCGGAAATTGACAAATTTCGCGTAACCTCGTACAGATTAGTTGAGACAAAAGCGACTTTCCTTTCTCCTGTAAGCTAACTATATATTAAAAAATATGAGATATTTTTGAAATTTAATAGGTTTCACGGGAATGATGTCAAATTAAAAGAATAGTTCAGTCACCCTCTTATAATTAATTACGTTAGCAACTGTCAAACAACCCTATGTTTACTCTAAACAAAACATTCAGTGTATTATATATCACGCTCTTTTAATATAAAACTTAATCTTAATGAAAAGTTAATTTAACTAGACACAAAAATATTCTTTTAAAAAAATTAAAATCGAGCTTTATAAGTTAAACTATGGTATTGATTTTTTATTGTTATGGGGCCTACCACTTTTTAGGGTAGAAATTTGGATTAGATGGTGACAATTAAATTCAGCAATGATTTATTGACCCTTACATGAAGGGTCAATATGCCAATAATTAACCAATAATTGCCAATAATATGCCGATAATTAACACACCAACCCTTTTTATAACCAAAATCCTTACCCCAAAAACACCAATTTACGGTGGCTTAATTATTTTTGCATGCTTGAGATTTTTTGGGAAAAACTTCTTTCTATCTTTAAGTAAGGATATCTCTCTGTATGCAAAAATAAGCAAGTAGGAACCCCCACCCCTTAAAGTCCTTGCGTAATAATTGAACGACCCCTTTTGGAACGATACTTACCGTTCTCCATGATAATTCCAATGATTATAAGGTCTATAGGCTTTAATCTCAGAGGTGAAAAATAAAAACCGGCGTCTTCTAGCGACGTACCCGTTTATTGTTATGGAATAAATGTAATTTTGCTTACGAAGGCGCATGGTTTTTAGACGTGATGTTCCTGACTTCAATGCAATTTTGTTCCCGTTGGCCTTATTTCTTTGTGCATGACTAAACCCGGAAAAGAAGTTATTTTGAAAAAAGTAAATAATTTATTTTTTAACTCGAATTTATTTGTTAGCAAGAAAAGCTAAATAATGCCTCCACACGTAAAATTTCGCTGAAAAATTCGTTAAATTCAAAATTTGCTGAAAAAAACATATTTTTTGTTAGAAAAATATTTATTTTGTAAATGAAAAAAGTTGTAAGAAATGCATTGCAACCCAGATTTAAAAATGAAACAGTTCATTAATAAAAATATGAAATCAATAAGTTGTTTTGATATGATGGATAACAAAATTCCTTGATAATTCTCTTAAGTTTGTCATAATTTATGTATAAAATTAAATAATATGTCTTGAAAACTAGACTTAAAAATGTTGACAATTCATAAAAAGAAAAGGAAGAAATAAAAAGTTATGCGAGGACGGATAATATGTAAATGTTGTGTGAAATTTTATAAAAATTTAGTAATTAATAAACTAGTTGCACACTATTATTTACATTTAGATTATCTATCAAAATGTCTTATAAGGGATGACGAAAGTGTGATATTAATGTATATTTCGGCTCAATATTTTTATGTAACGTTTTTTTAATATGTTCCCTTGTATTTAACTCTATTTAATTAAGCGAATGGGGAAAAATTATCTCATACAGTACATCACCTCTTATCGGACTAAACATTAACCCATTCATTTTGTTACACATGTCAAGTTACATTTAACTAAAACGTTTACACGTTTAATTACATTTCAACTGAAAATAGATCAATGGTTTCCAAGACACGAGTGAAAGTTCATTAAGATATCACTCCAAATTCCGACGTCAAAACGAAGAAAGTGAGAAAGAAACTCAAAAAGGTCAATAAGTAAAAAACGTGATTGGGTGCATGCAATTAAAGTTCGCCAGCGTAATTATTCAAACTTCCTCTCGACAGAACTAATTGAGGAAAGCAACCTATCGTGTAGGAAGTGCGAACTCCATCTGTATAGTATCTTCATTTTTTTGTTTAGGAAACGAATAGCTTGTCTTCATCCGAATGATTCCGTTTCACGTGTGATCGTCTTGATTACTTTGTTTTTCTTTGTTATTAACAACTTTTCAAAGGACTTTCGATGCGATAAGAATACGGAATGAGTTGTCGTTTCATTCAGCAGCTCATTCACTAAACTGATCTATCACTTTTCTTGTATAGGAGGTTTGAGGTGAATGGGAATGCGCTGTATTGTCACTTTCTTAATAGATTTTGGAACGTCATTTGAAATAGTAATTGCTACTTTCGAGATAAATTCTATGAACATTCATTGTTACAGCCAGATGCATATTAAAATTATAAACTTGGTTAAGTATATAATGATTTTTAAACTCACTAAAATACAACTACAATTTCACAATTTTTTAATATGTGCTGTGCATGTCCATTCAAAAGAGATGTAACTTAGTTACACGTATACTTTTATTTATTGATGAAATTTTTACCATCTCTTTAAATACTTAATTTTTATGGAAATATTCATTAATAAGTATAAAAACTCAGTTGTTCACTCCGTAAATCTGTATGTTAGCTAGGTGTTTGTATAAAAAAACTACTATAAAATAATTATGATAGTTTCGTTTATATGCACACTGTTATACAGTGTATCTGTATTGCGTTCAAAGAAAAAACTCATGCCTTAACAAATTTATTGAAAGCAATAGTTAATTCTCAGTAGCAAATCCATAAAAAAGGAAAATAACACAAACAGGAAGAAGAAGACGAAGCGACTAACATATAGTCTGCAAAAGTCTCAAAATGTATTGTAACTTGTAACTTGTATTGCGTTCTCTCTTTCTTTCAATTTATCTCTCTCTGTCTTCTCTATCCTCTTCTATTTTTATCAAGATAAATCCTAGCGATTTTTAAATTAAAAAAAACTCGAAGCAATCAAAAATATCTAAAAACATATTGAGTAAAATACTGTTCTTTTCAAACTCGTGTTTAAGAAACTGGTTATTGTTCATAAATTGGGATGCTATATAAGTCGGTTATTTACTATGGAAACTCATAGGAAGAGAAACAGCTTTTCAATAATAATTGATATGTGAATATCGGGATTTAGCCCAACAAGGAAAATCCAGAGGCAATTAGTCATTATTACGACACGCAAAGAACAGATTAGTTAATGGAAATCACTGACAACATTGATTCAGTCATGCCCCGCCTAGTGCTCGACTGATCGGAACAATGCTCGTCTCACACTCGAACAAACTCCGAATATAAACTCACGGCGACAAGAAAACGGCAACGTTTCCGTCTTCCATCTTAATTGTTTCTTCTCGGAGATATAAAAAAAACACAAATCCTTTTAAACATCCATTTAAATAATTTGTAAAGTGCGATGACCTATCAGAAGAAAACCTGTCTGTTTAAAAAAGTTGATACATTTTTTTCTGATACGGACGATGATAATAATAGAATCGTAATCGGTAATTGCCAAGCGGAACAAAGAGTGATAGGTTTCGTGTTGCTTCAGGGCGATTGTTCCGACAAATAGAAGAACTAGGGTTGCGGGATAGGAAGTCAGTAGGTTCCATTAGGTCAAATCCCGATCCTAGAATCAACCAGAAAAAGAATAACGTTCCTCCGGGCGTTTAGATGAACGATCATTAATTTCGTTTTGACAATATGTCTGCCTTAAAAGCCATCATCTGCCCTGTGAAACGGTCAGCGGTTGGTGTTAATATCGTTCTCAAAGTTGAGAGAAAACTGGAACGGTGAGGTAACGATAGACTTTTCTACTGTCGTGTTTTTTATAAAAGGATTTTTTTTCATTTGTACCTATATCCTGTTGTGGACAATGATGGAATTGTCGAGGTCACTATTCTTGGAACTGGATACAATTGTTGGTTACCAGGAGTTGGTTATGACAAGTTTATATTTTTCTCATTGATGAAATTAAGTTAGTTTATTTTACATACCTAAAGAGTGTGAGGCCTAATATCAAAAAATTATAAACGAAATACTTCATTAAATCGTATTGTAGAGCTCGTGATAAATGACGATAACAGAATATCATAGGTTGTACTTGTTATGGGTGAGAAATATCCCATGTATTGTAACAGTTTACAATGTTGAGAGAGTAAAAATGTGATAGATGAAACAAAAATATTGTAATAAGTAACTAAAGTAAAAGGGATATAAAGTAATGAAAATTATTTTGGCTACGTATTACCAGAAACATAATGTTATATCTCTCAAAAAACTGATGAAAATTGAATTTGATTGCTGTATTGAATTGAAAAGCAAATGAATAAATTTTTAATAAGGGTAAATTGCTTGAAGTAATAAGTCATAGTTGTGTAACTTAATAAAAATATTGAATCAAAATACTTTCATTGAATTAACGTCAATTAAACGTAATGAATAACACAATTCATTAACAGAATATCAATGAAAAATTAAACATGCCATGTCAAGAGTGTTAAAATTGTTAATAGAATTGGAAATTGCACAAATTTTAGCAAAAAAAAGGTAATAAAAATATTAATGTGAATCATCAGATAAAAATGTATCGAATATTAAGAAAGAAAATAAATATCATTTTTAAAAAATTTTATGAATGAAGTTCTTGAATAAGTTTAAGCTACTATTTTACATAAAAGACAAGAATAAATTCCAAACATAATTAAAATTCTTTGTATTTTATGTAATAAAAGTTCACTCAAATTATTTATAGATAAACGTTTTACTGTGATTTAAATTTAAATACTTATAAACTAACAACCATAATTATACCATGTTCTACCAGAAAATACACTCACTTCCAAAAGTTAAGCACGGAACTGTTTTTTCAACCTAACACCAAGTAGAATTATTTTTCATACATGAAAATCATACCACAAGATGTTCAGCTTGTGTGTGTGAATACAGGGCCCGAGAACCAATTTCCCTACCAATAATTTTAGGGGGTAAATGGACCCTCAATTGATAATGGAGTTCCATTACACATTATTTTTTCTAAATAATATTGTTATTCCTAAACTCAACGCATGTTTTCAAACGTGTGTGCTAACTTTAAATGGATTTTTTAAGGTTTTATTGGGAGATATCGGTCTAATCATCATTTTGGCAAGTTTTAGCCTCTGGGTCATTTTTGGCAAGTGGTATCAGACCGTCAACCATGCTATTTAGTAGCTCTAACATGTGCTTAAATGCGTTTAGGTCAGCGAACCCAGAAAATACCCTTATTCTTTCAATATCGTTACTTATGAAAAAGTTTAAGGTAACCAAATTGTGATTTTTTGCAGCTTTTTCACTCTTAAAGATAAATCCTCGACCTGATATGTGTTCTAAAAGGAGCAAATGGGACATAAGAACACATGTAAACGATTGTAGACATCAGTGAAAAGCTCTGTGGCATATAGGGGGTGTTGAAACAGCAATAGTTTCAGAGAAGAAATTCGATCTCTTAAAACCTCCTTTTAAAAGAGAATCGATATATTTTTAGAGATATTTCTTTCTTTTCATACATGTATACATCCATAAACACTCAAAAAATATCCTTTTTTGACCGCTAATAACAGATGCCGTTTCTGTAAAACTATACAATTTTTACTGCCTTTTCAACACCCCCTCTATGCCAGTGGCGTAGCCAGAGGGGGGGATTTGGGGATATATCCCCCCCCGAAACTTAGAAATTTTCCTTTTTTGACCATAGGAAACCACTAAAAATACTCCATATCCCCCCCCCGAAATATCAATATCCCCCTCCGAAATTTTTTTCTGGCTACGCCACTGCGTCTATGCCACAGAGCTTTTCACTAATGTATACAATTGTATTATGTGTTCTCATGTCCCGTTTCCTCCTTTTAAAAGACATTTTGGGTCAAGGATTTATCTTTCAGAGTGAAAAAGTTGAAAAATATCACAATTCGGCTATCTTAAAGTTTTTATAAGTAACGATATTGAAAGAATAAGGGTACTTTCTGGGTCCCCAGACCTAAAAACCTTCAAGCACATGTAAGAGCTACTAAATAACATGGTTGACGGTCTGATACCACTTATCAAAAATGACCCAGAGGCTAAAACTTGCCAAAAATGATGACAAGACCGATATCTCCCAATAAAACCTTAAAAAATCCATTCAAAGTTAGCACACACGTTTGAAAACATGCATTGAGTTTATGAATAACAATATTCTTTAGAAAAAACATAAAATTTTCCATTAAATACCACTGCTCCAAATGTGTAATGGAACTCCATTTTCAGTGGAGGGCCCATTTACACCCTTAAACTATAGGTAGGGAAAATTTTTCTTCGGGCCCTGTATTCCCACTAGTTGAACATCTTGTGGTATGATTTTCATGTATGAAAAATAATTCTACTAGGTGTTAGGTTGAAAAAACAATTCCGTGTTTAACTTTTGGAAGTGAGTGTATCATATAGAAGTTTTTTAATATGAAAGAACTTTTATTCTAAATTGTCAGATTATCATCTTTAAGTTTAGCATTCATCATATAAGATAACCAATTGATTTTGGTGAAATTATATGATTCAAAAATTCCATGCAACTAAATTCCTACAAGATTTAATTTAATTTTATATTTTTTTATGAAAGAATTCACATTCATTTTCCATGAAATGATTGTTTATTTAAAGTCTTTTTAACAAGCGGAACCTACTGCCTTTCATATTTAATACCTTTTATACTTAACTTTTCTTTACTATCATTTACCATTTTTTAACTTATTTAATTAAATAATTAATTTTTTATGAATGAACATTTGGTTACATATTGCAAAGAATGGTAAACATTTTCCTTTTTATCTGTAAAATATATTAAATCAATCATTTAGGTCAAATATAAAATAAAATTCGGCATTTTACGGAAACTAATTTAAATTAAATTTACATTTTAGATCGCCTAAAAAAGTAGTTCATATGCTTTTTCTAGAAATCTGATAACGACATAGAAAAAATTAATGAATGATTAAAGCTATATACTACTTATAAAAGTGAACAGATTATTAGTTTGAATAGGAAGTTTAATTAAATTATTTGGTTTATGAAACAAACAGTAATTATTTCACATCACAGAATAACAAGGAAATACAATTATAATTGAAATGATAGTTATTAATTATGATAATCATTTTAAAAATAATAAATAATGTTGAACATATTTTTACAGATGAAAAACTTTAATTATTTAATCTATGTCTCTAAAGCAATTCACCAGGTTAAAACTTATCTCCTAAGGATAATTAGAATCATTATACACAGAAACGCAATTATTGGTAATATCAATTTTTTGGGAAATTCGTTCAAAAAACTCTTAGATTCAACATATCTAATTTTCCAAAAGTAATTTATAATACAACTAATCAATATAAAGCAATGATAAATATTCTAAAGAAGGCAAATGCTAAAAAAGAATCCACACATTTTTTATCACCAAAATTCCTCTTTCAAATATTAAACGTGTAATTATACATTCGATTAATATCGATGAAATCGATCAGAAATACTAATAACAAAGTCCTTGCTATGTCCAAAAAATGGCGAATTCCACCATGTAGTAACCGTTATTTTCTCTCTGAATCTGCCTCCAGGCGTAACTCAGTCGGGATTTCATTTTCGTTCCACTGCCAAGGTCTCATGGTTCGAGAGTTCGAGGACGTCAATCACTCCTTTTTACGATTAATCGACAATTACCTAATTTCCGCCTTTTATTAATCGGAATCGTCCGCTATTCCATTATCGATGCCCTTGAAGCAAGAGTAATCTTGAGTTTTATTGATTAGGTATTCCTCAAAAAACTTTGTGAAAGTGACCACCAACTGGCTTTGTTTTTGCTTGAATTGCACCTGTGACAATCTGCCCTTGAATTTACTAGTGAAGGTCTGGTAATATACACACGCCTTTATTAATCGTAAAGCATTCCTGATAATTTTTTTCACTGTTCCAAGAACTGCGCGTTAAAATATTGAATTCCTGAAGATGACCAGGAAGTTGTAGAACCAAAAATTTTTTTTTCATTTTCAACCATTATTGCAAAATCCTTAAACGGAAAGACGTAGTTCTTAAAATCATTTTGTTTTGATGTACCGTTCTTGGGTGGTGAAATTCTGTCGGCGTAGACGTATAATTAAAAACCTTTTTTTTTTGCATTTTTTGGTAAAATGCAAAATAGGAACCAAACGGTGATATTTTTCTCATACATGTAATTAAAAGTTTACTATTAAGCTATAAACGTTTTAAGTCCTACTAGAATTTGAGACATTTTAACTTCAAAGTTCCTGCCTTTTATCTAGCCCATCAATGAGTTTTTGCGAATTTTTCTGATTGACCTTAGTAAAGAAGCGAGGGGGGAAGCAAGAACTTTGAAGTTCAATACCTCAAAAATTATTAAAGATGTAAAAACAAACTTGAGTTAAAAATGTAGGTAAATTATACAATAATAAAACTTATAATTAAGTTGGTTTTTTTATTATCTGTAATTCGTTAACGCATTGCACAGGATGACCAACATAATTTTATTGATGTAAAACTAAAATAATTCTTTGAACTACTTCTTTCTGGCTGAATGTTTCATGTTGCCAGCTCTTGGACCTGTAAAACTTCCCAAATAAAGTCGATACTAATCCTTCGCAGGGAATGTTGGATTTAAAAGCTTTTATGGCGAGTCTCTGTATTCGAATTAATTGCATAATCCATGAAATCAAAGCTAGCCTGTGGTGACCCGGTAAAGAAAACTTAACAGGGAAATCCAATCCATAACTCACTCAGAAAGTGTGAGGGAGTGTTTCACCTTGAATCCCATCCCACTGAGAGAGAAATTATCTTTTTCTGTGTGTTATACACTCATACTGTTATTTTACTTTGCTTTAAAGTGAAGTTCCATGATGCTTAGTTTTATATAGCATCTGGATTTGATGCCTCATTTGGTACCCTAGTGTGACGAGACTATCAAACCTTGTTTTAGTCAATACAAGTTAAAACTAATGTGTTATACAGTGTTTTAAGGAACAGTTTCTATTAAAAGGTGATGTATATTGAAAGGAAAAAATTATGCATATTTCATCTTTGTAAATATATGCATAAAGCACTTATAATCTTATAAATATACATTTATCCTATATTTGATAAAATTAAAAAAGCGCATTTACTTTAGAGAATCGAATGCTTAGAAATTTCTCAGTCATTTTAAAAATTTTCAATTTCGATAATTCTTAATAATTCTTAACAATTTTATTACTGATTCTTTATCTTACAATATTTTTTTATTGTTTCAGTTAAAGAAATACTTAATCATTATTTGTTTTTTAAGAGTAGTTAAATTTCCTTCTTTAGAGATTATGGATTTTCTAGATCAGGATACTTTTTCAAAAAATAATTAATTAAGAGTTATAGTATCAAAGAACAGCAATGATTTACCACTGAGCACAACACTTAGCAAAGCTAACACAATATTAAAGATTAAAATAAACACACTGTTTTGAAACAATCCTATCTCCTCTTTTAAAAAATACTCTTTATGAGACAGATTCAAATGATACTACAGCCCAAATCAATTGGGTTACGAAAAACTCATAATTTCGTCACAAATTAACAAACAATCTCCCGGGTTATGTCGTGAGGGACCTGCATTAATCATCCAAGAAAAACCCGGTCGCTCGCACCGGGAGTGAGTGAATGAAACCAATCGCAAAACAGTTAAAACCATAGAAGCCGTTGTAAATCAATTTCGTTCCTTCGAATTTCCAAACCACCAGGCACCGCGGTGTGATAAATTACCCAAATTCATTCCAAAATGACCATTACTACTACTTCTAATCGTGTCTTTTTGAGAAAAGAGTTAGTTTCTCTCCCGATTGGCACATTTCTCGGGTCATAACCATCCCTCAAAAGGGAAAAGGAGAAGCCAATTGCAGAAACACCTGCTCCCTTCCTTGTCGCTTTTTGAGGGGGAAGTATCACTGTGTCACGTTCCGTCGTGACCGTTGTTTCTCTGATGTTATTGCTTTCTCCCGCATTTCGCACAGAAAAGAGGGAAACCGTCGGAAATGAATGAGAATAGTCGGTGGCTCCTGTTTTACATTATGTCGTGATGATGGGATGAAATGAGTGGAAAAGGGGTTTTGAAATTACCATCTTTAGTGTTGTATGCAGGAAATACAGGAAGCAACGTTGAATTTTCCTTTCTATTTTTTCAAAATTGCGTTTTTGTTTAACCTTAAAGAAGTTTTCATCCCGCTTAAATAAAAAAAGATCAATTTATAATAGAACTATCAATAAGTGTGTAGTGATACATTATAAGCGTTCAACATGAATTTAAAACCATTAATACTAAAAAGGCATCCAGAACTCCTAGACTCAGATGCAGTGTGTGACAATTCTGCTATATTGAGCTAAAGAGATGCGCGGAGAGTTTTTGTTACTTATATTTTTACAAACTAACCTCTACAGTTTACTTTCCTTGCAAAATATTTTTTCCTTAGTCATTTTTGGGAAAGAAATTTATTTTTATATAAAACAAGAAGAAATATCTTAGCCTCATTTTTTGTGTAAGAATCTCTCATTCCTTTCAGAAGAAAAGTAAGGATAGTAATAAAATTTGGCAATCAAATTGGTCAATTTAAAACTCAAATTTAGAAATGTATGCATCGAACAATATTTGTAATTTTTATTTTATATTTTTAAATTTCAAATAGTTACCACAAACCTATTTATATATATATTTTTTATTTGATTTTTTACGTATAAACAAGAGGGAATCATTTTCATGAACCTTCAAAATACATTTTAATGCCTAAAATACACTTTAAATCTAGTTTAGATAATATCGTTGTTCTTCAAAAAAACCATTGGGAAGAACATAAGCGTTTTTGTTACTTTTCATGAGCAGAGTCGAAAACATTATAGAATTAAAATAAAAAAATTCTGAATGAACCATATATGAAATTCTCATGAAAAATTCTCCACAGAACTGGTAAAAACTAAAGTATAATTTATTTTCCTTCCTAACGGTTTTTTATGAATTACATAAAAAACCGTTTACTAGTGTTCAAATCCAACTAATTCCCATACCAACTCACAGACAAACTTTCGGAGATGAAACCCACCGAAGCATAACCAAAGATCCTGAACCCAGGGTTCCAGAAAGCGCATATAAAAAGCCATTACCACTACAATATCCTGGTATTTCTATCTCTGCCTCGACGCCCTTGGCATTCTCCATTATTTCTCTTTGTGCCGTGGCAACCAGAAAGGAACAATACCAGCGTAGGCATTTTAGCAATAAAGGTCCTCTCCTCTCTCTACTGACTCATCTTGATGATAAAAGCAATTAAATAAATAAATTAAAAGTCGGGATGGTTATTATTCCTCCCACTCTCGGTCTTCATCACATCTACTGACCTCAAATCTGAGTTCTCCTTCTGACAACAGGTGGTTTTGGACGGCGTTTATGGCTTGGCGATATATCGCCTTTCAGTTGGAAAGCAAGATTTTTTAATAATGAGCGTATTACATAAAATTTAAAAATACTTGTGAGAAAAAGAGTAATATATTTCAATGAAGGAAAAAGTTTTGTATTTATCAACTTCAAAACAAGTTAGTATTTCAAGTTAGAAAATCTAGCAGAATAATCATCAAATATGATTAGATTGTGTTACTCCAAATACTTAAGTTTTCAATACTGAATTTGATATCTAGAAGCTTTAAAATTAAGTTCATGTATTTTAAGAAATATCTAAGATACTTTCAAATATAATATTAATTATATGAATTTAAAGCTTCTCATGTCTATTATTTTTCTTCAATGAACTATATCCGTCTTGACGTCACTTGTTACCCATCATGTGGCCAACTGAGCTTGCAATTGGTTACCCCAGAGTAGTTTGTAGTGAGATATAATGATAGTGAAATATGATTTGATAGTGAGTTTGTTTTTCCCGATCACGTGATTAATACGGGCGTGGCCGAATATAGTCCATTGATTATATTTTACTACGAGTTGAAATATTTAGTAATTAATAGTTTCAATAATTTTTATTTATACTGATGAATTACAAAAAGACCGTATAGTAGTTTAATAATTTTGTTATGAATCGTGAATTTAAATTATGAGTAAAGTTAACACGATTTAATTTTTCAAATTTAAAAAATTTTTATCACAAAGGTTTATTTATATTTACATAACCGCAGAGATATACCAAAAGTTCACCAAGGTTATTAATTAATAATTTACATTTAACGCATCGCCACACCTAGTTTAAAAATATAAAAATTTATACCAAATATCTGGGTATTTTCCAGTCTATACGCTCACCTGCTGAAAGTTTAGAAATTATTGATATTTATCATGAAGAAACAACTTTATGATTCGAATCTAGTTCAAAAGAAATATATACCAAGTATGTTTTTATTTTCATGTATACTGACGTCTAACTCATGCAAGGTAGAATAATTTAGTATAAACTAAAATTGCGACCTAAATGCTTCATTTAAAATTAGAATATTTAATTATAAGCCTTTACGGATGCCTTTTATTTAGTAGAATGATCTATATTTAGAATCCTGTGTATCATCTGAACATAAAACATAAATAAAATATAGAAATCTATCAAAAATTAGCAAAACTAATTACTCGAATTTCATACACAGTCACGAATTGATATCACATCATTGATTAAGTTCATTGTTATAGTATCTGAAATAGGTTTTGGAATTGGATTACAACCCTTTCAAATTCATTTTAATGGCCGAGGAAAATAATTGAGTTTCGGAAGCTGGATTGTGGTAACCCTCATATCAAAAGGTGCGGATTCATGACAATAAGATTTTTTCACCACTTCACCTACTCATATGATTTATGATTGATGTAGGAAAAACTATATCAGCGTTGTTCCTTTTTTGTATTTTGAGTGAAGTAATTTGATTCTCTTGAGAGTTAAACAAGATATGCCGTATCTCAGTATGTTTACAAAATAAATGGGGTAAAGATATTAAGTATGTGTGATTTATCTTTTAATTCATTCTAGGTAAATTAATTTTAAAAAAATAATAACAATTATGGTGTATATGTCTCGTAATCATTGAAAACATTTTAAGGCCAAATATTTATTGTTGTCATTAACGTAGCAGCTTATGGTGCCGAAAGCAGATTGTTTTTTGAGCAGCACATTCCATTTAATCGAGATTTATTATGTTAGTTTCTTATGGAAATTTATAATTGTTTATCTTATACTTACGTATTATCCGTATGCAAGCGATTATCAAAGATTTTACTGTGTTTGTCAAGTTATTTTATTGTTTTCATGCTGAACCCTTCAATTCTCAACAAATGTTTTCTTTTTGTATTAGTTTTACTTTTATAAAATTCAATTCAATGACGTGTGTATAATACGTAAGTATCTGTTTTCCTTTCCTGTCGTTCTAAAAAATAAAATTGACTCTATTTAAAAAAAACTATAGTTACTTTTATCATATCCCACGTAACTTAAAATTTTCATTCCATAAATATACGGAAGTTTATACAAAAAACTACAATAGAACTTGATTTTTTTGTGTTATTCGGTAACAAACATAGTTTGAAGTTTATCTTTTAATTGAAATAAAAAGCCGTTTCAGGATACTCAACATACAACCCTATTGATATTGTCTAACTGACACAGCATTAAATCTTCTATGGCAAACAAACGAGTATATAACTCATTCTCTTTTAAATAAGATACTCAATTCACACATTTAAAGCAACCCATTTTTATAGTATCAATAAAATTTTTTACTACATGTGCGAATGGCATAGTGATAGCAGGTATTAGAAGATTTTGTGGGTGCAGCATGCCATCACTTCAATGTTTTACATTATTTATCCACAGTGTTTACGAGAAACAAAAAATATTTACGCAAGTAACCAAAGCAGATGGGTGACACGACCACTATTTCGGCCCACTGTTCTATATAATATTCGTTTGCTCCTTTTGGGTTGGCCGAAAATATTCCGAAAGTTTTTTGTTTTACTTGCTTTGTGTGAGCATCCCACACTTACACATTATTTTTAGGTGGGATGTGTTTTTGTGTAACGGGTCAGAGGAAAACCTTTCTGAGATGTTCTCTTTTGCACCAAGAGAATAAATTATGAGCCGAAATAACGCCAGTCCGTTTATATAACAGTTGGTTGTTATAATTTGTTTTAATGATTCATTTCTTATGAGTTTTTTATGATTTTTTAAGCTTGTGACTGAATGATGCATTTTTCTTAAGTTTAGTGTGAAAAGAAGTTTTTTGTCTTTTTTATACATTAAATATCTTGGTCTTTTTCTTTTCTCTATCTAGAACCAAAAATCTATGAGGATTGCAGTCTAGAACGTTTTCAAACCATTCTAGACCAAAATAAACTGTGTTTCTTCAAAGAATACTTATAGATTAACTTTACTACAAAAAGGGATCGTACCACTTGTTTTCTCTACCCTTTCATCTCATTGAACATCATAGAAATCACAAATAATAGTTCTGGAAGAAATCTGATTAAATTCGCTTATTGGCAGAAATCACTTAAGAAAGTCATCAGTTAACGCTTCCTTGCCCAAATTACATCTGCATTTTTTTATAAACACCCTTTTTTAGCCTGTAAGAAGTGTGTAATCTACACTCAATTCACTTTTAAACAGGACTGATTTCTCTTTTTCATGTTAATGCTCAGGCAATTAATTTCTCTTTTGTACGAGGTATTCCTTGTAAGATACTGTACAGCAGGTTCGTTTTAAGCAAAGAAACTAATACACCTCGATAGTTCCTTGATGTGCACAAACAAAGTGTTCTTTATTTTACGGTTAATTCGTGGTTTTGGAGGAAAAGGCGACTACTTGTGTGTCTTTAAACCTCTCCAAGTTGATATTATACATGCACCGGTGAGTTGAACGTGTCTGCAAAAGCGTGATTTATCCTTTCGAGCGTAAGCTCTACTTCGGATAGTTCCGCTTATTTGGATCTAGGAGCAACAATTCGTTTTAGAAAGCAACCTGTTTTAAAATTTTAGATGGGTTTATAGGTTCTATAAATCGAGAGCACTTTTAAGTGGTTTTTGACAGCATCTTATTCCATTCTAAATAGATTTTTAACAGATTGATCAATACATTATTATCCTTTTCTATCATTCGTTTGCACATTATCCAATATCGTGTTTTATTCATTTATTTTTTGCTGGGAAGAAAATTTAAAGTTTAAATTTTGCTTAAAATGCGCAAAAATCTTGTGAATATTTCATTGCATTTTTTAATTATTGGAATATCTTAATATCGTTTATATTTCTTATTTTAGGCTCAAATTTTTAGGCTAACACTTAAATCAAACTTCAGGTCGCAATACGAAAGAGACTTAGAGGCAATATTATTTCTCTGATACGATTTTAACAATTTTAATGTACAGTAGAACTCCAATTATCCGAATCAATTGGGACCGAACCCCATTCGGATAATCAAAAATTCGGATAATTGGATTTTTTTCGAAAAAAAGGGGTTTACTATAATTAATTGCTGTATGCAAGTTTAAAAATAGGAGGAAAAAATTATATTTAAAGAAAAAGAGCTGTTTATTAATTAATTAATTCCCTAGAACGTTTCTACGGTTCATTGAATCGTTACAGAACGTAGCTGCATTCGGCCCTGAATAACTAATGAATAAGAACACGAAAAAAGAACAAAGCGAACATGGAAATGTCAAATAGAACACGAAAAAGAACATTAAAAACGGCAAAATTCGCGGCGGAATTTTTTTTATTAATTCTGAAATCGATTCGGATAATCGGCGATTCGGATAGTTGGAGTTCGGATAATTGGAGTTCTACTGTACATGAATTTAAATATGATAAAGTTAGAAGTTTTTTAAAAGGGATTTTCGTCTCATAGCTTATGCAACATTACTGAAAATTAATTACATACTTATATTCATTAATATACAATTATGTATACTGATACAGCACAATACGTTATAATAAATTGACTATTTCCTATTATAAAAGAAGAATCATTTATCTATCGTAAAAATTGTAATAAAATCTTTAAATTTGACCAGTTAATTTAAAATGTTGTAACACTGTTAAACTGCAAAAGCTCCATACAAAAATAAGCACATTTAATAACACTTTTTCCCTCATATCCCTCATAGAGATATTTACAAAATGCCAATTACAGTCATTTACAATTCAAATTTAGTTAGGTTGATTTTTTCTTTCGATTACTATGGTGTCCTCGGGTTACATACGCGATAATATCTTACTTCGAAGGGGATTAGGAAGAGATACAATCTCTTACCTAATGGAAATAATTGGATTTAATTATGATAAAATTAGGACCGATTACTTTATTTGTTTACTTAGATTATCTGTGACCCTATACGTAGTGCAATTGCAATGCTATAATGTTCTGTATATTGTTGCTGTTTATGTAAGTGCCCTATAAGGATTATAATTTCTGTGTGAATCGACATATTTAGATGTGAGGATACGATGCGATGTCTCGTCATATACTGCAACTAAATTAGGGTAATTTTTTATAAAAAATATAATTTTTTTATGTCTTTTAATATTTTAAAAACATTAGTAGATTACATAAGAATACGTTTCATTTTTTCAGAGTTAATATCAGGTATGATTACTAGATCCTTCTATTGCTTAAAAAAGTATTTTTGTAAATTATAATTTAGACTTTTAAAGTATCTTTATTAAAACGCTTGACCTTTCAAACACACTTTTATGCAATAATTCTACTTCTTGGTTAAACACAACAGGTACAAAAAAAAGTTGTTGACGATTGAAAAATAAAGAGGCAATATTTTTCATAGAATTTATCATCTAATGAAAATTCCCAAGCTCTAAATTAAATTTCACCTAAAGTTAGAATTAGATAGATTAACTCCAAATCCATTGTAGTTTTTAAGGATATACGAAAAAACCGTTCAATAAAAAACAAACAAATATACATGTGTAAAGCCATGAGTTTTTTGTTTTTTGAACGGTTTTTGCATTGAACGGTTTTTTCGCGACACCGTTTTTAATATCGGGAAGCGATAGAAAATGCGACTTTGTTCCCACTTACTTACCTAGTTGATGACTTTTATAAGCATGAAAATATTTTGACTCTTTAATTTTTTAATGCATGTCAACCAAAAATTCAAATTTATAAGATTTAGTATAATAAATTAACTGCGATCCAAACACTTCGGAAAACTGTCTCATAGGAAGCGGAACACAAAAGGTAGCTGTTGAGGAAATCCGATTTAGTGTTGGTCACACATGAGTGGTCAGAGGTACAGCATTCCATCTAGGGTGGTTGTCCGTTTTCTATTCATACTCAGGCCGTTCGGTGGTTGTTTTTTTATACAATGCGCTCGGTTACATTCTACTAACTAAAGAACCGTGGGAAACAACCGCTTTTCTATTTCTACATATTGAATATAAGTATTGAAACTAAAGGACAGGATAGATAAAGTGGAATTACTTTCAACATCAATATTCAATATCATGTGTTTCCTAGTGTTAATTATTTGAAAATGTTTAAAAATTTAACTATGGAAATTGAGGGGGCATTTTGGGGGAATAATTCATAAATTTTAAGATTATTCATTTATGGATTGTATTGAAAAAAATGTATAGATTGTATGATTATAAATCTTTTACACTGTTTGACTTACAATTGAATGTAATTCTATGATGATATTTAAGCTTTTTATATCCGGAAACTTTTCAATTCGATAGAATGCATGTTTTTTCATCAAATATCGCCATTTGACCCCTTTAAAGCAGAACATTAAAATTAGTTTTAGAAAATAATGTCACCTTTAATAATTTTTATGAAGTGTGTGTTCTTATTTTTCCATGGTAGACAACTGTTAAAAATGGTCCCATGACTTCAACAACCTATCTTACAGATTCCATTATCACCTATTCAAAAGAGAAAAATAATGCCTTAAAACTGAATTTAATGGAAATTTGAATCCTCTGCTTTCAGTTGTTTTCAAAATAGTAAATATAAGGACCATTTATTAGTAAATTTTTAACAAACCCTTATATTTTCGGTTCGCTCTTTGATATGTTAAAATATTTTAATTTGCAAGTAATTAAACCTAGTCATGGTTTGAAAATGAAAGCTAAAACGAGAACTTATCCTAATTAAATTGCGATTCGAGGTAAGATAACGCTTGTTTTAACACCAGCGTTCCTTTACCACTTTACGTGAACACAAAACAAAACATTTAACAAACTGTTACCCCTTTTAGAAACACCAAACGATCTCTAATTCTACTTTAAATTCGAAATGCTCCTTCAATAAAAGCGAAACCGTTCCAACGAACCCATTTTCAACCCAATTAGCGACCCTTTCAAGGTTAGTTTAAATTCCATTCGAGAAGTCCGACGTGCTTGAAAGAGTCCCCCTATATCATTTAGCCCTGGCCGCCTCGATTTTCTACAGAAATCAAATGCAATCTCGGGCGGTCTAAGATTGAAGGTTCGTTGTAGTAGAATGATGAAGAGGAAGCTCAGACAGCTTGGCTTGGAGGTAGCCCTCTCCTATTGAGGCCAGGTTCTCCCCAGAATCCCTCACTCAGTCAGTGATGGAACAGGCAGAGTCTGTCACGAATTTCTAAGTTGAGTTCATTGGAGATGTTCTTGGAAACGCAGGAACTCTTTCGTTTGAAAACTGGGTGTCTCAAAAGTTGTATTTTTCTGTGAATTGTTTTTATACAATTTAAAAAAAAGAAAATAACGTTATCATATGCTTGTCAGGAATCCGTATTCTATGATATTCATATTCTATTCATTCCCATCAATACTTTAAATAATAAATAAATATCGTGTGTAAGAATGTGGGTCAAATTAATGATGTTTATCAAAATGTAAGACTGATATTTTGGCGTATTCTTCATCCGTGTGTTTATACAACAGATTACATGCGCAGCGCATGCACATGAACGGGAGTAAAATGGATCAATATATCGTGCTGTTCTATATAAAATACCGGTACCTAAAATGTTGTTGGTTTTTTGTAGGGAATAATTGTATCTCAATATTTTAGAGGCATTTTTTTGATACCATAAATTATAACGAGTATAAAAACAAATATCCCTGAAATAACTCAAAATAAAAATTTATTAAAACAATATTTAAGTTCATTTTATAAATGTATTTTATATGGTAGAATTTTACATCAGTGGATTCTTACGAACTACAAAGATACCTTTCTCATCAAAAAAAAATTTTGTGTGTCGAATTGTTTAACCCTTTATTTATCATTTTCGGCGCAAGTTTAGAACAGCTGATGCGCCAAGTTTTTAGCGATAAAAATCACTATATAGTTACTCCAACTAATGTTAAGTGAATTATGTGGATTTTAAATATGGCGCCAAATAGCCAGAACTCGCCAACCATCAGCAGTTCTAAACTTGCGCCAGTGGTACTTACAAGTACCGTCGGTAAATAAAGGGAATTTACTGTTTTATAGCAAAACATTAAGAAATTAGACACTTCCAAAAATTTTCTTTGTAAGGCATTGCCCCTCCCCCCAAAAAAATATCAGAGGAAATAAAAATAAGATAAGCAAACTTAAAAACCAAAAGCCGGAGACGGGAAAAATTTATTTCGTACATCTAAAAATACTAAATAATGGGGATTTTTAACTTCTAATCCATCTAAGACCTTATTCTTTCAAGTTCAAGATTAAACCCAGGTACACAGAGCTCAAAAGTTAATCACTGACAAAAAAATCGATGACACTGGCCTAAAGACATCCGGGTATCGAAAAAGGACGAGAAGACGAAAGAAGAGGGGTAAAGTGTGTAAGAAAAAAGTACTACAAGAAATCGTATTTCATTTTGAACATCGTCTGCACTTAGAGAAGTACCCGATCGCTCTACTTTCCTCAAATAGAGCGAATCTTCAGCGCGACACACCTCCAAATGCTGACCCAGATGACCTTGAAATGGGCTTTTCCTGAAGTTTCTTTTTTTACGATGTCACTGTGTCCTTTTTCCTTCCAAAACCCTTCGCAGGCGGTTCGAACTTACGAGGGGACTAATCGGAGTACGAATTAAAACAAATAGTGGGTTCTAACGAAGACTTGTAAGAAATTTACGAAATATCTGTTAATGCATATATTTCATAAAATGCATATTTCAGGTACTTTAACTGTAAGAAAAACATGCATATTATTTAACTTCATTTTTGAGGAAATTTCCCGCAGTTAAAAATTTTTAAATCATTACGTCTTTTAGTGAGAATAAGTGGATCGAAAAAGGCAAAGAAGGCTTTATTAGAAACAAACTATCTTCCCGTCTTCAAAATACCCCGCTTGGTTCAAGGAATGGGGGGTTAGGGTTTTGTCATGTAATCAATTTTCTATAGTCAATCCGCCAAAATTAAGCCAAATTAATTATTGAAATTACCCAAATTTAGAAAAACTAAGCCAAATTAATTTTTTAAACTTTCTGTTTGCAAAAAATGATTGAAAACCGTTTTTATGAACTATCCCGTTAAAATTAGAGGAGGAAGGGAGGGTCTAGGCATATACTACGGGTGGTGAACAAGGGGGGAAGGGGGTCAAAATAGTAAAAAAATGAGTCCCGTAGTATGGGTACGTTCCCTTAGTGAGATTTTGCTGGACCTCCTATGAACAAGTGATGGCTTCGAAAACAACCCCATAATATGAAAATGAAATTAACTTGCACTATCACCTCCTATCAACAAATCAGGAGGTTGAACAAATATTACTCCTACAGATATTATTACTATTATCCTACAGATAGTATTTTTAGATGATTTTATCCAGTCGTTGGACATTTATTCTGTTGGCCCTTGACAGGTAAAGAATTGAAAAGAACAATATGTGGAGATAAATGCTCACATGTTTCACACAAATCAATGTCACAAATCCAAGGTTGGTATTTTACTCCCTGTATGGGCAATCATTCAACATCCCTAGTACTATTTACATAATGAAGCTTTAACCCCAAGACCGTTAGCTCATTTTATCAGTGAAAGACATAAGTCCTTTTCACTTTTGACAAGAGTTCCGCCATTTTGACACACAAAGAAAGAGAAACCACTCAAAAACGCCTTAAGCTATTCTGCTTATACATATACAAAGAGGTAGCTTTTCATGAGAATAAAAAAAACTATTTATCTTATACCCTGAAAAAACAGCCTGACTCGTGGAAAGACGCAAGCGGTCAAGGTAGTTGACCCCTTACGGTAGCGGATTCGAATCCGAAATGAAATCGCGGGTGGATTATTGTTCCTTTAGGCCTAACTGTCGGTTGTAAGTTTCGAAATGGAGACCACAGGTGATGCCATTCCGTGAAGTCAAAACATAGCTGGAAGGAGCAAGCGATGGCGTGTGTCGCAAACGATGATCGGTGACGTTCTAAAATCTCTCCGGCGCTTCCTTGAGGTGCCAAGGGCGGAGAGAACAATCGAATGTTCGAATGGAATTTATGGTAGCGGTTGAGTAGATTTATTTACGTTATTTAAAAATGTTTTTATTCCTTGACACAGTGTATGGAAGATAATGTTTGATGTGTGTTCTCTTTCACTGATATCTATTCTATGAATAAAATAAGCATTAAAGCTAAAACCAGAAGATAAGAAGTAGAAATTTTTAAATGCATAGAATATAAATAGACATAGAAAACAAAGATGAAGAGAAAGAATTTATGCATTGCAATGTGATCTTTTATGCTTTATATCGATAGGTCGATAAATCTATAGGAATGGAAATCTTTTATGTTTTATTTTTATGGGTTGACAAATATACATAAGTAAAAATCTGGAAGTTTTTATAAAATCTTCTGAAAATACCGTTCTGAGGTGAAAGAAATAGAAAAACCTTGAGAAAGCAATTGCCTTCTGATACCAAAAATATACGGTCGTTTTAAAGAAAAGACGTTATAAACCATAAATGATAATACAATAGGTAATTTTATTACCAGTGGTTATAACGCTGGGATCATTATAGCGGGGTTCGTTGTAAAGAGGTTCTACTGTATTTTAAAAAAAGCTTTTCTATCTTGCGAAGTATATTTTTAGTGCATTTCAGTAAAAAAACACCCAGATTTACGCTAAAAAGGAATTATTGTATACTTTGACACACAAGAAGGAACAAGCTGTTGTTCATTCTTAGAATTTATTGGCATATTCCCCTAACGTCTACTCTCTACAAAGGTGTGGGCTTCCTTTTTATAAGAATGACCGATTTCCAATTGTTTCTCAAATTTTAGAGGAAGAGCAGCAGGAAAGAAACAATGAATTCCGTATCCGCTGAGAAAGAAATTAAATGGGAAAAGAAGTGTATTGAAACTACACCCCCAATTTTAGTTGAACAATTCCCCGGTGAAGATATTGTTCTATGCCTGTATTCCAACACCCTAATGAAAGATAAGATAAGCAATGAATATTTCCCTGTCACCATAAATTTTACAGTTTTTTAAGACTTCAAAGTCTCTATTTTATAAATGTATCCTTCAGAATATGTAGTAAGTTTTTAATATTCGTAAATATTGCATAATCTGAATTTCAAATAATATTTGGTTACAATCGCTTTCATATAACATCTTAATTTATGATGATCTAGTACGAAATATAGTTTTACACAATTTTTGTTTTGTGATCGATTACTGTAAAATTAAAATGTGTGTATAAATGACGTGCACTAAAAAGAAAAATGTCTTAGCTGGAATTCAGAGAACCTTAAAAGTTTACTAGCTCTAAATCAGAAAAAAATTCCGTAACGAAAGAAAACTGCTACACAATATTGATAAAACCATCTAGTAAAATGAAATTTTAGTAACAGGTATTTATTCTTTTAAAAATGACATTGTGACTACAATGGCTGATAAGTTTAAATAAAGAGTTTTTGTTATCTTTCTATTCAAGTGTCAACGATTCAATCAAATGAGCTAAAAGTGTGTTTTAAACATTCAAAATAACTGCTTTTTCACGGATGAACGGACTATATTGATTCAGACTGTTTTTTTTTCAATTAGTTTGTCAACAACTATTTTGGGTCACACTAAAAACATTCCATTTAAAATACCAACAAATAAAACATGAAGAGAGACACAACAAATGAAATGGAGTAAAAAAGTTCAAATCCTTTGTTTCTGATGACAATATTCTTTTTAAAAAACAACAGAAACAATGTCAGAAACAAGCGGAACGTGAAATTGCTACCTTTTGCTCAAATGACCCTTCAAAAAAGTGGCAATCGGCTCCTATATCGGAATCGGCACAATTTTACGATTTTGGAGATCATGAAAAGTCGATTAGCGGGTCAATGGATCACTACAATCGAATGTTTTTTCGAAAATGTGTGAATGTGTCAAGTCGTTAAGGTTACGTGAACAAGATTACTGGGAGATATAAATTATATTGTCTTATTGGAGTAGAGTTAGATTTGTCATAAAAATATGTATAAAAACAGTGCACATTGTTTTACAACTGGTTATTGGCGATTCAGATATTTTAGTTAAGTTCCTAAGCTGTATAGTTTTTAGAGGCAAGAATGAATTTTTTATACAAATCTAAGAACGTCCTTTTCCAAGTGTTATTTAAAGAAAATCAAGCAGCAAAACATGTTTTCTTACACAAAACTGAATGAACTTAGTTGATTTATATTTGGATATTATAATTGTTTAAATACATCTGAGTCATATACCAACAGTCAAACTTTCTAATATCACTATCTACGGAATGGGACGATTCGGCGCGGCCGATTTGGCGCGGCCGTTTCGGCGCGGGCCGTTTGGGCGCCGGCCCGTTTCGGCGCGAGACAAAATTTTTTTCTTCGAATTTTCAGAAGGATTATGAAAGAGTTCTATTTACTTTCATTTTATTTCTGGCGCCAAAACGGCCGGCGCCCAAACGGCCAGCGCCGAATAGTAATAGACCGCACTATCTATAACTGTGATTCAGTCTATTTAATAGGAAGTTTACATATTCTATGTCTGAAGAAAAAATATATCTTGAATGTTTAGGTCAGCGAATAATTAAAGTCTTTACAAATTCTTAAGTTAAAAACAAAATCGTGTTTCACTTGAAATGAAAAATTTGGGTATAATGGAACATGCCATTTCTCCTTCCTTTTCCCAAGCAATCTTCATAATGATGGCAGCGTGAAAATGATGATAATGGAACCGTTTAACTAAATTGAACGTAAAACTCTCAAGGAAAAATCTTACTGACGGTGCTCTAATATTAAATTGAAATGCTTATTGCAACGAAATGAATATAATCTATTACACTGTTATAAATATAGCCTACTCTTATTTTAATAGAATTAAATTCAAACTAAATAAATAATCTAAGTAAATGAATAAAATACATTTTTCAAAATGCAAATTTGTGTTTAGAGTTGTTCTACTCTACACAGTATAAAAAAATCTTTCACATTTTTGTGCTAAGTTCTTCCCCTGCACACAATTTCGAGTTCATATAAATTTTGCAAAATATCCTTATATAAGTAATGTGAAAGTAGAATATTTTGCTAAAAATACTGAATTATACTTAAATTACTATCCAAACTGCCAATTAGTCTTTATGTTATAGTTTAAATGGGAGAATGTTTGGACAAAATTTTAATGCAGATTACTAATCATCTTTTCAATATTTAGTATTATTTTTACTCTATTAATTTATTAGCTTTGTAAGAAAGATAATATTCTGTAATAAAATTTTGATTTACAACATAAGGTAAAATACAAACAATCTAAAATCCCCTTTTATGTAACCAGCATAAATGGGAGAACGTTTGGACGCATTTTTAAGTTTAACTAAAGCTATAAACTGACCGACTTTCTCACGTGAGCAAGATGATTTACGAAACGATTCAAAAGATAAAAATCAAGAATGATTCGAACCTTGTTTTGAACAAATGGCCTTGAATCGAATTCACGGACACTACGTTTAAGAAATTCAGTCTCATACGTCTACTAGAACAGGAAGTGTAACAATATTAAACTATGCCAAAAATAAATAAACGACTGGACATTTTTATTAGTGTACTCACGACTTGAAAACCAGTTATTTTGCGTGATGATATTCATTAGTTAAATACAAAGACTATGTGGTTAATACTAGAAATTCATTGGATTCTTAATGTATAGTTTTTCTTTGAAGTATTTTACAAATTGTTGAAGAGGATCCATGAATATTTTTGTAGCAGTAGTTTTTTTCCTCGTGTTTCTTTGGTGTAGTACCTATCAATGTTTTTTGAGTTATTTTATTAAAATACGATAAATATAATTTTTTTATATTCCAAATGGGATAGTGATTGGTATTTATTTGTCACATTAGCTGGTTATTGTTGACAAATTGCTTCTGTATAAAAATACTAATGTAGGTATTTTAGAAAACCATTTAAAAATGCCAGAAGATATTTATTAGTTTTATTCTTGGGGATTTTAGGGTAGGTGTATTTTTCATAGAATTTAATGACGAAAAAAATGCGTTTAAAGCAACACATGTTATTTCAATCTCATCAAATATTACAATTCAATCTAATCCCCATGCTAACTTTAAATCTAAATGGATTTGTGAGGTTAAAGATCCAAAGAAATTATTTATGCACTGAAATAAACATTTCAGTCAATAAGTGACAGTCAAATTTTAATACCCCTTAACACTTAATCCTTGTTGTTCTTAACACTAGTTTGAAATATCTTAAAATATTTCAAGGTGCAACATCAAGGGTAACGGAATTAATAAGATGAAGTTTAATAACTTGAAACGCATTCTTTTTCATAATAAAATAAAATAGAACAATTATTATCAGATCTCGTAAATAAAAACAATATTATCTCTAATCATTTCCATCTAACTTTCAAAACGCTTCGAAATTACACGTATTAAGAGAGATGATCTGGATAATCCGCCATTACAAAGGTTAAAAAATTCTTCGCCTCAGTGAAAGTCACAGTGAACAATGCTCACCGTGACCTACATTTGCATATTATCGTTTTGGAATCCCATTTCGCCGTTTATCCCAACCAGCATACAACGGGTGGGTATAGTATAGAACGGCGAAAGTTAAGAGAAATTCAAATTTTACCTGAAGACGAATTAATCATTTGAATTAGCGTGGAGACTCATTTGAATATTCTTTGTTGTGATTCTTTTCTTATTCCTCCCACGGGGATATGGACACCATTTTTTTTTAAATTTCGCAATGGATGTAATGTCTACTGTTATCCAAAAGCTATTATATTCGCTGTGAATGAATGAAATATGAAGGGAATAATTTCACTGAAGTGAGTAAAATCGATGTTTTTATTTGCAATGGAATTTAAATTAGCATTTTATTATGAAAACCTTGGGGATAAGTTTTTATAAGTTGAACTCAAAGATCACTCCAGATGAAAAATTAACAGGGTTGTTGAAAGAAATACGGAAGTCTGCTCATTTAATTTATAATATATTTTTTATTCTTCTACACGTCCAGACTTGATATTAATGATTTATTTCCAGGTGTGAGGTGTGTTGATAGATTAAAATTAAATGGGGGAAAACCTAAAATGCTTTAATGCTTTTAATCCCCCAAAATTTCTTGAAAATCAAATTTCTTTCCATTATCATGATAGCCGTTATTATAAATCCTCATTTGAGAAATTTGTAAAGGAATATAATTTTGTAAAAGAATATAATTTTACTGCATATAAATGAGGTACATAATTTAGAGATATTTTCTCAAAAATACTAGTGTTCCTCCGAGAAGTTCAAAACAATTTACATTCCTAAATATACTTATAAATGTTACTAATATTTTCACATTTAAAAAAATTCTACTTATTAAAAAGGTACTAAGTTAGAGAGTAACTACATGAACCTGAAATTCTGCTATTTTATGCCTACTATTTTGAAAATTTTTAAATCTTGTCAATAAAAGTTTATCGCTTTGTTATGAATCATAAAATACGGATTTCATAAAAACTCATAAAAATTATTGTAGCTATTCAAATAATCAAAAATTTCAGTATGAAAACTATTTCGAAAATCGTTTGCTGTCATCACCTCGACCTTCTCTCGATATCAAACATTTCTCCTGAGCCTGAAAAATGCACAGTCAATGACACATGTCTGAATACAAACGTGTAAACATGCTGGGAAACCTAATCACGACTAATTGTAGTCGAGGGTTGAGGCCTTGACACCCGAGCAAGGCTAACACGGTAGAACAAAGGCGGAAAACAATCCGAAAAGAGAAGAAAATCGCCACGGCTTTTCCTGGGTGCCTCGCGTGACACTCAGACGAGGTGATACCGACCATTCATGAGATTGCCATACTGACGTGTTGTCGATTAGAATATAGCAAGAGTAAAGATATAGGTGTGTTCAGGGCAGGGCAGTAAAACCAGGGTTCGGTTTCGGTGGGGTAACTAAATATTATTTCTGAGGTACCTTATGAAATTTTAGATGACTTATTATTTTGATTTGGTTGCAGTGAATTTAAAAAATTTCTGAACAATATGAATTTGTATAGTAAAATTTGGGGGCATGGGGGGTCCACTACCAGAAAGTATTTAAAAAATTCCGGTTCAAAATAATGTTGTAGCTCATTCTCTGAGACATTTAGGACTACATCCTTTTTTCTTTATAGTAATTCATGTCATGAGATACATGTAATTACGTGTTAATTATTGGTTAAAATGGATCCCCATTTTAAGCCAAAATTTATTTACATAGCTTCTAGTTATTCTGAGATTATTAACCTACAAAGTTCGTATTTTTTTACACTTTTTATCTAGCGTCTGAGTTTGCGTATTTTTTTATTGGTCATCGAATTTAATTTAAAGCTTACACTGCGAGGTTGTTATCGTTAAGAACAAAATCTAATGCTTTCAGTATAGTGATGAGGATTTAAGTCATAGCATTAATAGAACTTCAAAATGAAATGTAATCCATGAAAGAAAACTTTAATTGGTGTAGATACGCTGTTTAAATGACGTTTGATTTATTAAATGAACTTATAATTATACACAACTAAGGAAGAACCTTTTTTTTAAGTTCCTTAGTTTCTGGAAGAATTCAATTCTAAAAGAAATTAAGTGCCTCAATTATAATTCAAACCTACTGCATAAAACTAATGAATGAATGCAAATTTGAAAGAAACCGTAGATACACGTGCGGTGAAACCATCCCACTTTCGTTTTTCAACATTCTCAATTTTAATTCCCTTTTAATTAAAATTTCAAAACGCCAGAATACAAATTAAGTTAAGTTAGAACAGTACACCTTTACAAAGGAGAGATCATCATGTGATTCTGGAACTGCAAAAAAAAGAAGTGAATTGCGGAAACTGGTTCACAACAACAGTGAAAATGCCTTCATGAGAACAGAACTGCATTCCACAGTGAAAAGATAATATAATTTCTCAAATTAAGCAGTCTCCGCAACTCCAACATCATTTTAATGCAAATTTCGTGACCTATTTTCCTTCTCTTTAGTAGCCCATCTATATTCTTTCAAACGGCAGTATGTATTTGGATTAAAATTTACGGGTTTCTTAATAGCATTAAATTAAAACTATTTAATTTTGTGGCTGACGCTTGATGGGCGAACGTTTTATGATGCAATGAAAAAAATTCAACTACGTTAAGCGTTTTAATTCTCATGAAGGAATAGTTAAAATGTTTAATCTATTTAGTGAAAGAATGTTGTGTGTGAAGATTGTGAAAGTAATTTAGAGCAGTGGAAAAATGGTAACATCTATTAAAATATGAAACTTATTTTTATTGAAAGTTAAAAAGTTTGTAGGAAGCAGAGGAAAGATCAACCAAAGAAGAGAAAGGAAAAGATCGCTAATTTGCAAGTTTTTCAGTGTTAAAAGGTAGTTGTGTTTTTTTAAATAAAATAAAATAAAGACGAAATGTAATAAAAAATTTAAAAACTTGCATATTTGTGATTGTTTTATTTTTAAGGCCTTAAAGAGTGCTATTTTTACATTCTAATATCACAGTATTTTCATAACATTTTCATAAGTTTTTCCCTAATATTTGGAACACTATTCTCATTGAAGTTTTCACTCCATCTCCGTTTGTTTTTAAATAACTATTTAAACTCTTTACTTCGCCGCTAGAAGTGATGTAAGTGATCTCAGTGGATTCTCCATGGTCACTTACCTAGAGGTAAGACCTTTAGGAGACGTTGGTTTCAAATAAAAGCCGTAAAATGGATTTTTGAAACACCCTGTTTACTTCGCAAAACTTGAAACGCCTTAAAGGTCTATTGAGGATAGGAGTTTTTGTAGTTGGATACGATCTAGTTCATTAATGTGCTCTTATGTTTAAAAAAACTGTCTACCCTCTTCGCGACACAATGGAAGACACCAATTAGCCCAACTCACGCAAATACCGTACAATTAACATGAATTTAAAGGGAGCAGATGTTTTTATACATAAACATTAGGCTTCCTTTTCCTCGTGTTAATTTCGTACGGACCCATTGTTATCTTTCGCCCATCTCGTGTCGCCGTATTAGCACCGATTTCAGAGTTCCGTTTGCTCCAAACACAATTGATCCACCCTTACATCCTTTCTTTAAAAACCAGAGTTAACCGTTTTTTCTCCATCAATAATTAATATCGATAAAGACAAGCGAGAGAGAAGCCATTAGACGTGATCTTTGAACTTGACTGTGTCCGTCAAATGGACAGTGCGTGTGGATTTGGTTCATTGAAGCTAAATAATGGGCTTTTTTTTAATTGGATAACGAATGCCGGGCAAGGGTTAGATTAATGCTTGACCACGCAGGGGTGTTGGAAACATGGTACAGATCGAACTAAATATCACTGTTTGGATATCATTCTTTCTATTTTTTTCTTCTGATGATATGCAGGGTGTTTCAGATAAGTGTTTCTAGGAGGGGTAGGGAACACCTAGACGACTCAGAATCACCTAGATATTTTTATAAGTGGGCATCGGAAGTTGTGAAATTCCCTGTGGAAATTGACATGTAACCTTTTAAGATCGAATTAAAACCCTCGATTCAGCTTATTTTGTTCCATAAAAGTAATTAAAGAGCTGACATTTTATCTCCTAAATCAGTTTGCATGTAACGAATTCCGGACTATTTTGCTGGTTTTAATCCAATCATAAAAATAATGTGTCAATTTTCTCTGTGGAGAACTTCCTAACTATCTCCAATCTTCCATGTCGGCTTATAAAAACCCTTGGTCACCAGGGATGCATTTTTAACCTCCCATTTCTAGGTGATTCTGGGTCGTCTATATATGTATAGGTGTGCCGTACTTCTTATAGAAGTTATTATTTTTTTTTTTTTATTTCCAATGGCAGGGAATACAGAATAGTAGATGACAAATACAATAAACACCAAAAGGGTAAAAAAAAATATAGACCGAGGTCATCTTCCCAATAGCTCTCTCGCGCGCCAATATTTGGCAGTTTCGGACTCTAGGGTGCGGAGCGTCCTACATCGATGGAGATGTCTTCGGTTCATTGGCTCTTTCGAGTCGCATAATCTGCATTCAGGATGATCAAATATATGTATACGGTGTAAGTGTTCGCCTAGGCAGTCGTGACCCACCAGGAGGCGAAATAGGGCCACGGCATCACGTCGAGGCTTATCTGGTATTGCCATTAACTCTGCCTCACTCCATTTCTTATTCTTTATACTCTCCTGAAGCCAAGAATAGGTTCTCATTTTCATTATGCCCTTGATGTATAATTTTATGGAGTGGTAGGAAAGTCCAGAGCAGTTTGACTGAACTAACTGAGTACCCTTTCGAGCAAGAAAGTCAGCCTGCTCGTTACCGTAAATCCCGCAATGGCTGGGAATCCACTGTATGATTACACTTTTTCCCTTCTGTACCAAAAGTCTGATGAGCTCCCGGCATTGCACAACTGAACCAGATAAGGTCCTTCCCAGTGAGTCAACAGCTTGTATTGCAGCCTGGGAATCTGAGAGTAAAACAACTCTTTCAAACCTATTGTGAATCGCCAACAGCTGTTTTAATGCAATCAATAAAGCATGTACCTCACCATCAAAGGCCGTTCTGTATTTCCCGGCGGATGCATAGAATGAAAAAAGATCAGAAAAAACTCCAGAGCCTGCCGTCATGTTTAAGTCAGAATAGGAGCCATCAGTATACACATGTAGCCAATTGTGCTCTGGGTACTCCGTATGAATTGTTTCCAATGCAAGGGATTTCAAAATTTCAGGGGCTGTTTGATTCTTTAAAATAACATCTTTAAGTTTTAGACTTGTTACAATCCCTCCTGTCTCAATAGGATTTTGTGGTCTTAGATTTTTCTGTACCACATCACATAATTCAAAATTTTCTCTTACAGACTGGACCTTTTGTATAAATCCAATTTGTGTCTTTAAGTTTCTTACTTTTGGTTGGTAGTCGATCCAGAAAGAGTTTTCATTTCGTATGAGTTTTTCAAATAAGAGCAAAGCTCTTTCTTCAATGATGGATTGAATAGGCCTGTTTTTTGTTAATAATAACATAGCCATAATAATAACATAATAATAATAACATTGTTAATAATAACATATAGAAGTTATAAAACACCCTATACCAGTGTTTCCCAACCTTTTTCGGTCCATGCCCCACCAAAGCCTTTCTAAATTTTCCATGCCCCCCCGGTCTCAGTGGCATATATAGAAATATATTTTGAGAGGGAGCCAACATTATTTCTAAGCCCCTCCCTCCTATGTATATTTAATAAGTGAAATGAAGCTTTTCAGAATATTTTTAGGTAGAATTTGCATGCTAAAAAACTAAATCAAGTTATGATTAATTAAGTTCTAAGTACCAAGGGGGGTCTGGGGGGTTCTCCCCCAGATAATTTTTTGAAATTTGACTCTGGGAAGCAGGTTTTTAACTAGTTTGGTACCCCTAGTTGGGAAATTTTGGATATAAATTTTTAGGTAAGATTTGCATTTTGATGAACCTAATGTAAAAGTTTCAAATATAAGCGTTCTAAAAACAATGAGATCTTGGGTCATCCCTCAGAAAAGGTTTGGAAATTAGACTCGAAAAACAGGGTTTCAACTTGGTTTTGATATTACTTGTCCAGATTTCAGACAAACATTATCAGATAGGATAAGATCAGATTTTGATAAACTTCTTTTTAAAAAGTTTTTTTTTAATTTTCCCCCTGGATTGGCCGCACCTGGGGGCAATTTGGTTGAAAATTTTCAAATTGCCCCCCTAGAAAATGATATTGCCCCCCGGTGGGGCGTGCGCCCCACGTTGGGAAACACTGCCCTATACACTTTGCTTAATTTTTGCTTACAAGAGGAAGTGGGTATATGAGGGAGGCTTACATAAGACGTTAAAGAGGTTGCATAAGACGTTTTCGCAAACCTTTTGTAACTTTCAAAAATAACCAATAAATAAAAATGCTGTATCAAAATAAATAGTTATTTACTAAGCAATGAGAATACAGTTTTTGTTTCAAGCCAGTTTAGGTTTTTAATTAACAACCACTGTTTAATTGAACTTAAGGCATCTCAATAACGCATTTTCAGACTAATTTAAACCGCATATAATATTATCAAAAAATATCCATTGTAAAAATAATGTGAATACAAGTATCTATTTAATTCTAAATCTGAATAAATATAGGTTTAAAAATTATAACATATTTTCTTATAATAAAAATACCCTTATCAAATATAACTTATAGCACTTAATTTGCTTGTTATTTCTAATGATAAATTGAATCAGTTTTTCTAAATTAACAAATCCATTTGATTTAAAAATAACAAACTATTATAAACTATCATTTCTCCATTTCAGTACATGAAAGTCATTATTAAAATATTTTATTCCTTATTTTATAAATCCATACCCCATTTGAACTTTTCAAAAATTTTAAGTTGCGTTGCTAATTTAAAACTGGAATCAAATTTCCCATTAAGTTGGAATTCCTGAAGAGTAAATTTAAAAAACTATTGACCCTAATTACATTTTAGAGGAAAATCTCAGATTTTAAACCACACTTTCACAGCTCGACTCTTTTTTTTTACACGCGGTCCTTTGATTTGCTCCCATTACTCTATCAATTGCTTTTCTCTTTTTCTTATTAGTCTATTTCTTCCCATCCTCTATTTTTAAAAGGATGATGATTTGGATACAGTCAACAACGACTGCAGATTACTTAGACCTTAATTTTTTTCGCGTACTGGAATTCTATCAAAACGGTTTCTTAAAATTGAGGCTTCATAAAAACAACGGTAGATGGATTCTAGTTTAATCTTTTAATGTTTTGCCATTTCTGTTTTTGCGCATTTCTTAAGAATTGATAACCTATTAGCTATTATTATTTGATTTCATTTTTTAAATTTTCCTATTTAAATTTAGTTTGAAGTTCATAAGTCAGAGATCGGCTCTTTAGAGATGAACAAAGGTGGAAATTTATTTATATGATCTGTTTTAGAGTTGTAAGATCTCTTTTATAGAATTGAAATTTTTGGAACTTATGTCTTAATATTTTTTTCGTAGCTATCGTTAAAAATTTTTGTAGTTATATTTTGAAATACGCATAAATGGAGTAAAGTTATAAAGGAACATCTGTATTAGTAGAAAAGAAGGCAAATTTCAACTGTAGTGAGATCTTTAAAGATTTGCACAGAAAGAAACGCACAAAAATAAACTTTTATCAACTATTATTTCTCCATTAGAGTACATCAAATTCATTATTAAAATATTTTTACACCTTATTTTATAAATCCGTACCCCATTTGAACTTTTTTTAAATGTTAAGTTGCGTTGCTAATGTAAAACTTGAATCAAATTTCACATTAAGTTGGGATTCCTAAAGAGTAAATTTAAAAAACTACTGAAGAATGAACGTGCAATGTTAAGGAAACTGACTTTTAAACATAATTTCATATATTCAAACATGCACCAATATTTCATACGGCCATAGTTAAGAGGGTAAAGTATACATTAAGGGATATTCCATCATAACGGTAATAGAGATTCCTTATTCACGGGTTGTTTCTTCTCTCTTTTAATTAGAGACCGAACTAATATAGTTAGCATCTAGTATTTACATTGACTATGTTAAATACTAGTATTACTATGTATTTACATTTACTATGAGAGAAAAATAGGGTCCATCCACAAATTTAAATTAAACTTATTTTTTATACGGCGATAGGAAAAAAACTAAATTTGTGACGACTTCATAAATTTAAAAACATATATCTCAGTGAGATTTTAAGTTATTGAGATAGTTTTTGTGTCTTCTTCAAAAAATAATAAATCAAATTCTTTTTTTTGAAATTAGTGTTTTCATTCTACGGGATAACCAAGACCCCCCTGGAGTTGCAACTTGTATTATCAAACCTCTTAAAATGGAAGGTAGCGATTGGAAGTATGTGTTCAGGGTAAATATTTTAGGAAATAGCCTATTTTTACCCTCTATTTGAAACATCCTGTACACCAAATAAACAGGGTACTCACCACAGAAGACCTGCATCCAGCCGCAGATATGGAAGACGGTGGACGAGTGGAAGACGAAGAAGAGCACCATGCAGCAGATACATAGCAGAACGATGACCACCGCCAAGCCCACGAACACTGTGGCCGCTCGGAAGGCAGGGGCAGGGATGGAGTTGAAGTCCGTCAGCCTGCCTTCGCACACCATGTCCTGCCCGTCCTGCACCATCCTGCACGCCTGCCACAGCCCGAAGTGCCCGGTGCCCCTGCTCTCGGGGGTGTCTCCCAGCCAGTGCGGCTGCACGAACACCACAACCGCGATGATGGCGAAGCAGATGGTGAACACCCCCCACAGCACCCCGATGGCTTTCGAGTTCTTCATGTAGCTCGCGTGCTGCAGGCTGGATTCGGAGGCGTACTCGTATTTAGGGTCGACCGTCATGGCTGCGATTTTTTTTGCTTGGTTGTGGAGGTTAGATTGGCATGTGAGGATATTGAAGAATGTTGTTGGGAATTGAGGGTTGTATATAGACAAGCAAGTTCAAAAGAGTTCAACGAGTTGCATGCAGTAATATTAGCTCTATATGTGATTGGCTATGTTGGGGATGGTGAAGTATTTCCTTTTCTATATGAGGATATGGTAATGATGATTCAGTTACCAATATAGTAGTGGAGGGTTGTGGAAATATCCTGACAAGTTCTCGGTAAGCTCAGAAAAGCTTCAATGTAGATGAACAAAGCGAATTCAAGAGACTAAAGATGGTTGAATGGTAGTCCAATAGTACAAGTGTATATTCAATGATGTAGCAATTTGCGTACTCGGTAATATATTTCAATATCAAGATACAAAGCAACTTCAAAGGAGCGCAACAAATTGCATTAGTCCTGGGTATATTTGTGATGGGCTATGCTGTAGCTATTTCCACTCAAAGGTTTTTCAGTAAGGTCTTCTCACAGTGTCTCTGTAGAGGAGTATTTCACGTTCAGTGGGGCTAATTTATATAGTATCAAAATAACGATAACAAAGATCAGTTCAAAGTTTTAAATCACTCTTGAAATATATCAGTCCAGAGAGTCTACGAGATATATTATCCTTTAAGATAGGTCACTTGTCCATACGAAAATCCAACAAAGAGTTTTTTTGTCCGAGTGGGCACTATCAGATATGTCAATCCAAAGAGAGCCGGTGAAGCGCACGAGGAAGTGAGAGAGGGTCGACCGAAGCGGTGTTGTGGGTTCGGTGGTCTGAGCGCGGACTGCCGCAGCCGGTGGGGAATCAGGGTCCAGGTAAGTCGGTCGCCAAACTGATGCGGGTTGTTGTTTTGGTTTTGGATGGCGGGAAGTCTTTTCCCGCCAAGTTTTGCGAGGATTCATCACAGAAGAGAGATTTCGTTCGGTGCTGAAGGTGATTTTGGTGTTGAGAGGATAACGTGGTGAAATAAAAACGGAGAAGGGACAGATATTTTGATGTTAGTCAACAAGGGATTAAGAAGGATATCTGATTAAATGAGTGTGTCGCTTCCTATGTACCCTGAACGAGTATATAGGGTAAAAAAGTGTTTCAAATTCTATTTTTATGTGTAAAACAATCATACCTTTGAGTATATACCTTTTAAATTTATTATTATTTTCTAACATTAACTATTCAAAAGTTCGGGAAAATTGCATAACAAATATTTTAAGGGAAACTTAAAACAATCAATTAGTGTTTTTTTTCTGACGTTTCTAACGATGTAAATAAATGATGTTTGTAACCTGTTTTCCAGTAAAACTAAATAATTTTATTTTGGAAGTATATTTGTCACATTTTACTTTTTTTAACTGTTTGTGTTTAGTATATTTTATACTTTCCTGATATTGTTATTTATAAAATTTATTTTTATGGTTACACAAAAATAAGTTCTTTCAGTAAAACCTAACAGTTTTTTTTATTTTTTTGCTAATAAATTCTGATCATACAGAATTAACAAGGCAATATATAACAAGCGTTATTTTTTATACTTTTTTTTAAAGTAATATAAACGGTACAGTTCCATTAGTTAAAATAGGCAAGCTGGTTTGAGCTTCAAATAACAGAAATATCGCCAAAAAAGCAAACCATCTCATGAAAATATACTGCTTCATTAATAAATAACAATACACATTTGACGGTATTTAGTGTTTTTTGGTTAAAATATCTTATTGATTCTAATGGGTATGCAGATAACGGGATCAATTAATAACATAAAGTTTTTCAAACTAACATACTTTAACCAATCATCACCAGACATATTACAGAAACACGCTACTTCATTTTTTAATTTGGGCTTCCAAAACACTACAAGCATCAAATAACAAATATTAATTTGAAACTCAGCCAAATATCCCCAAGAGCGATCGGCGCTTCGTAAAATCCCGCCACATCCGAAACAAGGAAGAAACCGAAACCTCAAAGCGGGCGCATGCGCACTAGCCTCCCGCCGCCGCTTGGAGGTCAGTGGGTGCTGCGCGAAGAATCCCGACCGACCGCTTTTTTGCCGGCCACACAGCACTAGCACGGCTGCCAGCACGTGCCAGCGAGCAGCACATGTCCCCGCCGCATGAGGGGTTGGGGCGCGAACCATTTAGTATTTGCATGGAACACACTTGTTTTGCACATTCCATTGAAATGGGGAGTGATTATTTTGTTTTGAGTTGTATAATTGAAGTGGAAAAGTTGTCTTGGGATGTGTGGCATCAGAATCGTCGTTTTTTTATGAAATTGATGATTTACGGTTCGATTGTGTCTGTTTATTTATATGGGATGGAGAATTTATCGATGTTTTAGAATAAACGGAAGGGGGAATCTTTGACTAAAATAGGAATTCGATATTTTTAAAATTTCAATTCATTGTGTGGATTTTCTATAGTTTTTAATGGTTGGAAATAGCCTTTTAATTCATGTAATGATTATTGCAGGTTTTTACTCTTAAAAACAGCTTTTGAACCGGTTTTTTAGTTATCTGAAGACAATTTTCAGTTGCAACATTTCTTAAGAAAATTTCCAAAATTTGAGAACATCTGGATAAACAAAAAAGACAATATATATTGGTATAGTTTTCTCTACGCCTTTTAAGAGGAAACTTATTTAGACAAAATAAATTCATTTTGTGATAATAATTTAACATAACTTACAAAAGAATTTCATCACAATTTTGTACCACTAACTTTGTGCAACTGAATTATACCTCATGGGGATATCAATGCTTAACTGCTTCGTATTTTCATAATAAAATGTCCCATAAGTCTGCATGCAATGTATGGAACATCAAAATGTTGCAATTAATTACTTATGATGGAACTGAAATATCCTGACCCTCTCTATAGTTGAATATAATTTTTAATTTTCCTTATATCTTTCAAATTACTTTCCATATATGCGCTTTAAGATATATTTTAAGATAAATAAAAGGTTTATCATTTCAAACGGAAAGTTAGTTTTCCAGGCTCTTCAAACACGAATAAAAATTACCTATGACTTTTCCTCACAAATCACCCTAGCTTGAAACATTACAATCCACCCACCATTTCTTCCCCGTATCATAATAAAAGAGCAGAAAAACTATCACTCTCATAAACAAAATAAACTCATTCCTACATAATCGCAATGACCTGCATCCAAGGAATTCCATGTCCAATATACAAAAGAAGAAGAAAATTGTACCTCTATGGGAAAGGGACACAATGACTTTCTCTTCATTTTCTGCTGCCTTACCTTTCTTGACCTCCTGTTGACCCTTGGGTGCGTATTGTTCGCCCACCAATGATACCCTTTCTTAGCAATCATCTGCGGATAATGGTCCGATTCACCTTTATGGAATGGTTAAAGCCGGTTGAGGATAGAGAATCGGTGCTGAATAGTTTAATAAGTTAAAAAGAGTTTGATATTTGAACGATTTTGTATAATATTATATTGTTTACTAAATGAGAAAATACGTCAATTTTCGGCGTATTTTCCGAGCATAATTTGTTAAACCCGGATGTGTCTTGAAAAATTGAAATGGTAATTAGTTTAAAATATAAGTTTTAAGCTTTTTTAAGTTTTCTTACAACAAAAAAAGGTTTAATTTTTAAAGGTTTTTTTTCTTAACAGTTATGACAAATGAAAAAATGTTTCTTATTCCACAAAATTTACAATGATCACTTTCAATGTTTATTGTACTTTTTTGTTTCATTTTTCATTGAAAGACAATTTTTTAGGTTAGGGAAAGAGAGGAAAGATACGAGTGCGCATACGCATTCAATTTTTCATTTTCTTTGTGAATTTTAGCAAATTTTTGTCAAAATTAAAATTTAACTCTTACCCTTGATTCATTAGTCAGTGAACATATGTTCAGTAAGTTTTTGATGATCTGGGATTTCAATTCTCAATTTTAAAACCCCAAATAATTTTTTTACACACGCTTTTATCTTCTTTTCTTTTACTTATTTTGTCACAGTATTAATGGATGTTTTACGTTTTATAAAATTATAAGTGATGAAGTACTTACCTGATTTCCAATGAATATTATAAAATATTATGTGAAAAAAACGAACTTTGTCATAGAATCATTGTTTATTACTGCTTCCATAACTATAAACATTGAAATCTTATATAACTATTACATAATTGATACAATATACTGACCTAAAATCAAAATAAAATAATTTATATCTTAAATATTATACTATTATAAATTTAATCAACCCTCAAAACATAATATAAATGTATTATTCCTGCAAAATAACCTTATCCTTTTTATTAATAGCATTGAATAGAATACTTTAATATTCACAAATCATTCCCAAAGAATACCCATTTTAAAAGCTTAATTACCTTCATTCAGCGTTGAAATATTTTATTCTGTCAAAATATATGCAAGAAAACAATTTATGTTATCTCAATATAAAGTAACAAACCCTTCAGTGTTTAATGATTTACTTTAGTTAAAAAGAATAATTATGTAACCTTTCAATAGAAAAGAGAACATGCAGTTTGCTTTCATTCCATTGTCTGCCACGTTCCACGTTATAAGCTCACTTTCCTAAATGCTTCAGGACAAGATATTGAACAATAACCGAGAGGAAAATTTTATTACTTTACACAACTATTAGTTTCTTCAATATGTGTCCGGCACAAAACCACACCTGAAAAGTTTTAACTGCTTTACAAGACGGGCTGTTTAACAAGCCTTCTGTAATAAATTAGCGAATGGGAAACGTAAAAATTTGCATTTATTGCTTGCAGTACCACTCCCAAGTGTCAGTTTGATTTAGGCATCTTTTTTGGTTCTATTGATGCGTGTGTTCTATTGATTATGTCTACAGGAAACTTTATAGTTCTTTGTTTATTTTGGGCATTGTATGGACGGTGTAACCGGAAGTAACATACCGATGAAAACTCCGTCCGATTGCATTGTTGAAATGCATAAATTGTAGAGTTTATTTCTCCATCTTAAGGTGACGTCTTGCCTCACTGATAAATTTTATTTCAATACATCTTAAATTTACAACGAAATTTAAGACGAAAAAAACATAAATTTATTTTCATTAAATAATAAAAGTTATCAGAAATTCAAATTACTAATTCGAAATATTATTTACTTTTACTTAAAATTTTAAATGATCTGGTCAACTAGTAATCAAATATTTCAGCTTAAAGCTGCTTAACCTTTTCAGCTTAAACCACTGAGCTATAAAACAAACAAAGTTATAAACAAAGTTTGTTTTATAGCTCAGTGGCTTAAACCACTGAGCTATAAACAAACAAACTGGAGTGACAACCTCCGATACTATAAACAAGCGATTGATCGTGCCAGCGCGGAAGGTTAAATTGCCACGATTGCGTAAGCAATCGGGGCAAGCTGGAAGCAAAGTTGGAAGAGCATTTCCCCCATTAATCCAACCATGCCTGTTTTTTCAAAATATTATGAGCAAAATTTAAAATGGTCGTTTCATTCTGTGCCCACAACTGTGCTAACAGATAGGGAAAATTAAAAGAAGATGGAAATCCTTTCCGCGGTGTGATGCGGTTTCGGCACGCTAACTAGTCACTCCAGTTTGTTTTATAGCTCAGTCACTGAGCTATAAATTTGGGGCTGGAAGCGATCGGGGCAATCCCCGCATGACCATCTTTTAATCCGCCCATGCATGTTTTTTAAAATATTATGAGCAAAATTTAGAATGGTCGTTTCAATCTGTGTATACAACTGGTTTAACAGATGGGGGCAATTAAAAGAAGATGGAAATCCTTTCCGTGGTGTGATGCGGTTTCGGCACGCTAACTAGTCACTCCAGTTTGTTTTATAGCTCAGTGAGCTCAGTGGCTTTAACGGCGAGGCACTTAACTATAAAACAAACTGGAGTGACAACCTCCGATACTATAACAAGCGATTGATTGTGCCAGCGCGGAAGGTTAAATTGCCCCGATTGCTTATAAGCAATCGGGGCAAGCTAGAAGCAAAGTTGGAAGAGCATTTCCCCCTTTATTCCGCCCACGCCTGTTTTTCAAAATATTATGAGCAAAATTTAGAATGGTCGTTTCATTCTGTGCATACTAACAGATGGGGAAAATTAAAAGAAGATGGAAATCCTTTCCGTGGTGTGATGCGGTTTCAGCACGCTCACTAGTCACTCCAGTTTGTTTTATAGCTCAGTGCGGCGAGGTGTGACTAGTGACTGGTTGACACCGTCCATAAAATAAAAATTGACACTTGTGTATAAAATTGAACAAGTATTTAACTAGTGGGTGTTTTTGATGGGTGGTGAATTTTAATAGAAATGGATACACACACAATTTATTTTTATATACCTACCGATTTAATGCATGCAAAATCTACAAATTAATAATTTAAAAACTGCATTATGGTTTTTGAAATTTTACCTTAACTTTCTCTTATGTGGAATTTAAACATCTTGGTAATGAATTTAAAATTCATTAAATTATACAAGGGATTATTTTTTCTAGTTTAGCCAATAATTTGGTAACTTGGATGCTAGGAATCTGGTTCTATCTCAAAAACCATCATATTCGTTATTTTACGAAATATTTATGTTATTTTTCATATTTAATTTTAATATGTTATTTTTCATATTTTTTATTTTGTACAAATGTAAATTTTAATGAACTTGTACCTAAATAATTTTTTTAACAAATGTAAAGAATTATGATTCCGGGAAACGGTATTTTTAACGTGATGGAAACTGATATCCCCTTAAAAAAAAGTAGTATCTTTCTTTAACAACATACTGTTTAATACTAAAGTACAACTGGAATAACTCTAAGCTGAATTATTAACCACAACTTTGAAATTAAGATTATAAGTTGATTTAAAAGAAAACTCAATGAACCAAGAGAAATATTCGATTTATCTTAGAATTAGAATTAGGCTCGATAAAATAGAAGCGGTGCAATGAAATCATATTATTAAAATAAAGTAATCAATTAAATTATTGGAAAAGTTCAATACATATAATTTATTATACGTCAATGGGGAATTAAGATTGCCTATTAAAGTGAGATGTAACCATGCATTAAAAATAAACTAAAACAATAATATAAGCACAAAAAAATAATTATTCGTATTTTTTAACACCATAAACACACTTTCAGTATTTGGGCTTGGCTAGTAACATAAAACCTTTTATTCACATATCACAACCAAGCACACCTTGTAAACACCGCACTCGATCCTTGTTTTAAAATAAATGGATTTACTACACTAGCAATGTTTTTCCGGGTTCATACAACACACATTACCTACCTAGTGAGCCAGAGATGTCAAATTGGGGGCGAATTTCTTTTCTCACTTGTGTTTAACTGCTTCAAACTGAAACCTCTTCTGTGTGTTAGCCGATTTAACCGGTCCACTTCCCTAAAAGAAAGCATGCAAATACTTGTTCGAGTTTCCATAATGTGAGGCATTTATCACTGACTGACCTGAGATATATGTGTTGGTCTTCTGAATTAGAACCGAATAGATTGGGGGAATGCAATAAATTTCGAAGTAAATTACTGTTCCGTGAATCTTCAAACAGGAAGCAAGGTATGCTCGAGGTCTAATTTGTTAAATCTAAAGCCAATATTTATAAAACATGATTATAGTTAATTTTGAAGTGCTTTTTTGTGGTTTGGTCGTATAAAGGTCCTTTGCTCCACCAATGGAATTTCCTCTACTTTTTTAATTAAACACAAAAGCAGGTATTAATTGAAAAATTGAAACTAGGGTATTTCTGAACAATAAACATAAGCAAGAATAATTTGTCCAAGCACACAATAGAAATCATCTTACAAATATCTCTAAATGCCATAAACTAAATTGAGTTTGTATAAATACAAACATCAAAGTTACTTTCATTTAAGGAGCAATAGGTTAGGGAAATTGGATTTAAATAAAAAATTCCTTGGGATAGACCGTTCATAATTTTCATTTCCTTCACAATTTTCATAAGTTGAAATTAATTAAACTTTATTGTAATTTTAGCAAATAAAATTTCATTTAACTTAATTCCATTCTATCGTGAAAGATTTGTTTATTTTTTGTTTTAAAATACTAGGGAGCTACCGCCCCCAGCTCGCTATCGCTCGCCAACCCCCGTTAACTGCTGACGCAGATACTTTAGGATCGCTTTGCCATCCTCACAAAACACAGCTCACAGCACTTACTCACTTATAAACATTCTTAAAACAGGGGAACTACTTCTCTGGGGTGTTCTTTCAAAAATGGGGAATATTCATTCAGCGGCGAAATTTTAACAGTTCCTTTATGGCAATATGAATTGGTGGATCGCCATTTAATTCCAAGAAAATTAGCAACAAAGCAGTGTAAACTTTCTTTTACCATTTCCCCAAGGAAAAGGTTTTTCTCACACAGATCCATTCAGAAGCACTGAAACATCTCCGGAATAAATTTTACTTTCTTAAAATTTGTAATGATTTTCATCGATTGTCTGATTGAAATTTTGTCAGTTTCATAGCAATGACACGAATGTTCTGACTTTCGATTTTTATCTTTATTTCTAAAACATTCCCTTGCCATACCTAGTTTTGCGTTTTGGCATTGTAAAAAAAGTTACATTTTACTACCTTAAATAACATAACTTGCAAAAGGATATAAAAATAATTATCATTGTAATAAATAAATGCAAAAGTTCAAAATTTCTGAAAGCGAGTTTATATTTTATTGTAAATATAGTAATGATTAGGTTGCCACAACGACAAAGATAAATATAAAAATATGAATTAATTATTTAAAATAAAAGATAAATTAATTATATATTAGTTTTAAATATAATTAAAATGGTTTGAACAGCAAAAATATAAATATTGTTAAAAAGAATCCAATATATATTTTTTAAATTACTGTGATAAATAGAAAGATGATTATTTAATGTATTTGAATGTTAAAAAACCAGTGAAATATATTTTCAATTGTTTTAAAATTCATAGTTTCTTGCTTTGTAACTGCGACCTTATCCGAAATCTAAAAAAATGGAAATATTTTAAAATTGAGAATTTTTTTGAAAAATCGAAGGGCCTACTCGGGAATCCGGAAAGAATTCGGACATTTTGATACCATATATGTGTCATTTGGTTCAGTAATTAAAAATCCTTTCTCTGGAAACCGTTCACCAAAAACTTTTTTTTAGAATAGAGAGATATAATTTCCTATAAAAATACAATATTTTATTTCATGGATGTTGGTATAAAATTTTGATTATAGGTTTAATTAGTTAGTGTTTAGTATTTTGTAGTCAGAAATAAGTTGTTAAAATGCAAATACATGTGTGTGGTGGTTTATATTTTTAGATTTTGTTCAGTGTGAAATATGAATAGTACAGTATATCGATATTAAACGTTATTCTTGAGAATATTTAATGAAAGCAGATTTTTCAAAATCTTAACCGTAATGAAAAACGAAATATTTTGTAGAACAATAAAGTTCAATTAAATCTATCGATCCGATAACTAATTAAAATATGTTACTGTCTTCATTTTGAATATTTTTAAAATTTCGAAAAAACTGACATATCTTTGTGTTATCAAGATTCGTTCAAAAGTTCAAGTTTTAAATTAATTTTCCTTTGTTTTCAAAAATTAATGAAACATTTGGCGTATTTTTTCCCTGTGACCTGAAATTCTAACCTGCGATTTTTCAAAATATTCTCATGGATCCAATTTTCAATTATTTCGAACTTTAATTGCATTTCATGTAACTTGTGAAAATTATAAGATAGTTTCAAAAAACCTTTTATAATAAATCAAGCTATTCTTAAATCCTTTTGTGAAATGGAAAACTTACAAAAATTGCAGCGCAGGTATGCTGATGAAATTTTGGTGTAATATTTTTATCCTTAGATACCCCTTCTACTTGTATCTTTATTTGAAAATTTTTACTCCGCATAAAATATGAATTAAAAATAATACAATATCCAAAATTACATTTAAAAAACATAATTTCCTCATCTTTAAAATATTATTTTTTATTATGTGGTGATATGAGTGAGTAGAATTTGTTATGAAAACAAAGTGTTTGCTATAATTTTTTTTGTTATAAACTCTCCAAAAACAAAAAAGACGTTGACAATTTCTAGCATTCAGTTTTCACACGGTTTCATCCCTTTAGTGTCTGTAAAATCGTCCCTAAGTGTGGCTTTCAAGGCATGTTTTGCAATTCCTAAAACGTGACTCCCTTTCACTGAATTTTCCACCCACGCCTCGTTCGCCTCAACCTGGGGTCACCCTTTCGCTCCATTCTCGCCAGCACCCTGGTCACGTGATTCCAACTGACCGCCTCCCTCTATCCTCCTCTCTGTCCCTCTATATACAATCTTTATAATTAGGTAATCTAATAATTTTTTTATAATACCAACAATTTTTTACAAACAAGTTTTTTTTCTATGCCATTTTTTTTATTTTTTTTAACTTTCTTATGTTTGGCTGTCATTCAACTCAATGGTCACTTATGTTAGGATAGACCTTACTTCCATGGCACTAGGCAACGTTGGTTCAAAATAAAGGCCGCGAAACCGAGTTTAGAAACCATCGACACTGTATAATCTTAATAAATAAGGTAATCCTAAGAGCAGCTAACCCACAGTTTTATCCTTTTATGATGAACATAGTTAATATACTACTTGTTTTAACGTCTGGACCTCACAGTTAAAATTGATTAATAAATATAGGAAACGTTACAAATTAAATATTGCTAGAAATCTTAAAATATTTCTTTTTGACAACAGTTGGAAACAATTTCAATTTTTACAACATTCAAGTACCTTTCATTTGTTCAAATTTGAAGAAAATAGGGGCTTAAGTGAAATTTTTTTTCCTAAAATAATAGAATGAAGGTTGTTGCATTGTCTGCATTTCAGAAGCAGATTGTTTAAACAAGAGAGAAAACAAACAGATCCAAACAAAACTAAATAAACTGCCTACTTCCATCATCAGATTGTTATGAAACTGCTTCACGTTTACTTTTCAACGTTTCAGTGAAAGTTACGCCGACCTATTCAAAGCAAAAAACGCCCTGTTTGAAAAACGCACGCCGGTCAACCTTCTCCACTCTTGGCATTCAGAGAGGGTCGAATCATCAAGTGCTCTGGGTGAAGGAAGGGGTGTTTGGATGAGTTCGACCTGGTTCGAATCTGAGAGCACCTGTTGACAGAGGGTGAAGAGAGAGCGAGAGATCTTTGTTTTTTAGAAGGGCGAGTCGTGACTTCTCGGGAAAGATGGTGTCAACGAGGGTTTAAGTGATGGGTTGAGGTGCATTGTGGATAGGATGCAAAAATCACAGAGCACCAGAACAAAGTCCATGACTATAGGGGATAATGAAAATCGCGAAAAAGCATGGGGTATATTTTGTAATAAAGGGCCTGATTACGCTGGGATCGCATCAACTACTCATGAAACTCACGCCTCCCTTGTTAGATGCGGGGAAAAGGAATCTCAATCCTCTGAAAGTGACAGATTGAGTTAACATGTCACATCTAATCACAGCTGTTAATTTTACTGCCCATTGGCGTCGTCGGGTTCTTAAAATGGGGGGGGGGGCAACCCAAGGATTTGAGATTCCAACCTAGAAGGTTTTTAGAAAACCGTAATTAACCAACCCAAAAAAATAATTTTTTCATGCTTCCCATTTAGTGATTTAAGAGGTTTGTCGCAATTTTTTGAAATTTGAACTTTTAAAACAGGGTTTTATTCATTTTCAGTGTTCTATAATTTCACAATTTGAAAATCAAATTTTCTGTTGACAAGTGCTATAGTTGTAAAAATATTTCAAAGGAATAGCATTAGCTTTTTTTGATGGAAACAAAATATTTTGTGGGGTCAGTGTCGCCCCAATCTCAGCACTGGCTTCAACCTTTTCAAAGTTAAATCATGTTCAAAATATCATGGGGTCTCCTATCGGCTCCCTATTATGTTAGGTCTTCATATGTTAGGTGTCATTGGTAAATTGCCACCATCCTTTGATATTAAGGGTTGGAGAAACACAATTCAGCAAATTTTTCGTCTTTCTGAGAAGTTAAAAGTTTTTTAAACAATGTTCCTAATAATTCGGGGGGACGTGTCCTCCAGGGATCGACGCTTGGGGTTGCTGCTCCTAATAAGATTTTTTGTTGCTGTTTCTTGCAGGATAATAAATATTCAACTTTTAAATTATGTCTGTCTCCTACACAGTAATTTTTTAATTTTGGACTTACTTCGTTTTCATTCTAAGCATCTTATGTGTAGAAAAAATTCCTTCTTAATAAATTCTGCTTCGCACCCAGCAACTTCCCGCGTGATCTTCGTTAATTGACGTAATTAAATAAACTCTCGGATTCGAGTTTTAAAGTTGACTTCATTGAATCCTTTTTCATTAAAGGGGATAGGTGTACGACCTAACTGAAACTTTAACCGTCCGATTTTTCTCGGCTGAAGACCGAATAAGTTACGATAATGTCAAAATTTATTCCTCCTCCTAAACCATTCTGCTTCACACTATTATTCCACAACAATAATGAACTCCATTTTAAAAATGTAAATATTTAAACCTTTGCTACTTGCTTCTTGTACTCCTATAACGATAAAAGGTTTCATTAGTGTTTAGAAGTTGTAATTAAAATTTTCTTTATCTAATAAATTTTGAAAGCCTTAAGCTAATTTAGAAAAAATATGTATTTCTTTCAAATAAACTGTTTTTCCACTATTTTAAGCCTTAGATGATTCACTTTATAACTTACCCGAAAAAAAACTAACACATCAATAAATAAAATATTGAAAACATTTTTTTAAATACATTTTTAACAAATTTTAAATTTTGCAATATAAGCGATACATTCCTTAGTTTTATCAAAATCCTTTGTCGAGTACATAAATAACAGAGCTTTTGTTTCTAGGGTGGCTTCCAAGATCCCAACAAATCTGAAGCAAGAAGACATCAGCTGGACTTGTGACGAGTTTTCTCAATTATGGTGCACTGTGGATGAACCCATATGATCTAGATATTCTAGAAAGATGAAGCAACACATCTGTTTACTGGACTTTTTTTGCCCATAAAGTCTAGAACGTATACAAACCGGAGATGAATTAATTGATGCAAAAAAAAGACTTGGAAATTTCACTGGTAAAAAAAGACGGTTCCACTCATTTTGTTTAAATTTAAAAATTAATCTTTGTTGTAGATCTATTGATTTTCACTCTTGCTGTTTATTCTGAATGATTCACTACTGTGAATATATTAGTTTGCATAGAAAAGGGAAGAAGTAAAGAATGAAACGCAATCAATCTCTTTCAATGATTCCTCCAAAATTAACCAAAAAATTGATATCTGAATGAGCCTTAAGCTAAAAAAAATAATGATGTGTTAAGTTAAGGGGTTCTTTAAATGAGTTAAAAATTAAAATTAAATCTTGTATTTGTAAAAAAATATTTCTTGTATGTATTTATGATAAATGAACTAATTAATGTATTAATAAAGATGTTTGATGTTAACCTGTATTTGGAAAATATTTATTTCATTACACTTCTCAACTTTTACAATACGAGTCAAATATAGTCCAACTTTTACAATACGAGTCAAATATATCCCACGAGAATAAAGTTCTGCTCTTAAACAATTTAGCTTACTGTTAACTGATAACTTTAAATTAAGGATTTCAATAAATTTAAAAAAACACAAAAGAAATTTTTTTAGTTATTTAACCTTACTAATCGAAAAATATCTCATTGTTTTGAAGTTTTTAAAATAGGGAAAGCTCAATGCATATTTTACTTGAAAGCGATGCGTGAACCTTTCTTAGCCTGGTGGAAGCGTATCCTATTTCTAATCGAAAGGTTGTCAGATCAAAGCTGTGGTAGTAATTTAGTGAATTTTACATTTAAATATAAATTTTAAAAACGGAAAATTCCACTAAACACTTCGACTAGTAGCTATTTCCAAAACGTCCTTGATGGCTCAGTTGGTAATGTCGCGGTCCTGATGGACAGAAGGTTCTCGGTTCAAACCCCACTAACTTAGCATTTATTTTAAAATTAAAATTTTATGCACAGACAATTCCACTTGATATTTTGACCAGTAGCGATTTCAAAAACGTCCTTGATGGCGCAGTTGGAAGAGTCCCGGTCCAGGTGACAGGAATAAGTACAGAAGGTACTCAGTTCAAACCCCACTAACTTAGCATCATATTGTAGTGCATTTTACTTTTTAAATTAAATTTTAAACTAGGACAATTCCTCAAAACACTTTGACCAGTAGCTATTTCCAAAACGTCCTTGATGGCTCAGTTGGCAGAACCGTGGTCCTGGTATACAGGAGGTTCTTAGTTTAAACCCCATTAACTTAACTTCCTATTTTACAATTCAATAAAATTTTAAACACAGATAATTCCACTACACACTTGGACCAGTAGCTATTTCCATAACGTCCTTGATGGTTCAGTTGGTAGAGTCGGGGTCCTGGTATACAGGAGGTTCTTAGTTCAAACCCCACTAACTTAACTTCCTATTTTACAATTAAATAAAATTTTAAACACAGATAATTCCACTAAACACTTTGACCAGTAGCTCTTTCCAAAACGTCCTTGATGGCTCAGTTGGTAGAGTCGTGGTCATGGTGTACAGATGATACTCAGTTCAAACCCCACTACTTTAACTTACTATTAAAATTATGTGTAATATATGTCTCTCTCTATGCTTTCAACCTTCTTATCTTCTATCTTAACATAAAAACTCCAACTTATTTTCTATGAGTATCTGATGTCGCAGCTGACCTAGGGGATAGAAACTGGTGACCGAGTCGAGTCTGTTCACCCATCGAAGATGTTGGGGCTCGGACGAGAGGAGGTCGTCCTGGCGGACCTGATCTGCTCCCCGGGGGGTCGCGGGCCTAGGGGGTTCTTCGGATAACCCCCGAAAGCCCCTTCACCCTGGGGGCCAGCGGAGAAAGGTCCGTCAGGAAACTGGTTTTGCTAAAATTTTTGATCCTAGGATACAATCCGCAATTTGTGGACAATCCCCTAACAGAGTTCAATATGGAGACGACCCCTGAAGTTATCGGATTGCAAAATTTTGACTCCATTACCCGTCTTTGGCATCAGTTGCAATGCAGCTGAAGCAAGAATTGTAAAATGTTAACTGTGACCGTAACTGTGAATTAAAATTAAATTATAAATAAATTTATTGCCGGAGGCAGGGAATTGAACCTGCAACCTTACGTTCTACAGTTTAACTAGCAGCAATCACACCAAGCCATCTGTCTCTGCATCAGGGCTAGTTTTCTAATTAATTTAAAGTTGATACATCCATCCGACAGTTAAAATTAAATAAATATAAGTCTCACATCGGAAGCAGGGATTTGAACCTGCAACCTTAAGTTCTGCTGTTTGGTTAGTAGCAACCACACTAAGCCATCCGTCTCTGCATCAGGGCTAGTTCTCTAATTAATTTAAAGTTGATATACCCATCCGACAGTTAAAATTAAATCATTATAAGTCTCCCATCGGAGGCTGAGATTTGAACCTACAACCTTAGGTTCTGCAGTTTGGTTAGCAGCAACCACACCAAGCCATCCGTCTCTGCATCAGGGCTAGTTCTCTAATTAATTTAAAGTTGATATATCCATCCGACAGTTAAAATTAAATAATTTTAAGTCTCCCATCGGTGGCAGGGAATTGAACCTGCAACCTTAGGCTCTGCAGATTGGTTAGCAGCAACCACACCAAGCCAATCGTCTCTGCATCAGAGGTAGTTCTTTAATTAATTTAAAGTTGATACATCCATTCGGCAGTTAAAATTAAATACTTATAAGACTCCCATCGGAGGCAGGGAATTGAACCTGCAACCTTAGGTTCTGCAGTTTGGTTAGCAGCAACCACACCAAGCCATCTGTCTCTGCATCCAGGGCTAGTTCTCTAATTAATTTAAAGTTGATATACTCATCCGACAGTTAAAATTAAATAATTATAAGTCTCCCATCGGAGGCAGGGATTTGAACCTGCAACCTTAGGTTCTGCAGTTTGGCTAGCAGCAATCACACCAAGCCATCCGTCTCTGCATCAGGGCTAGTTTTCTAATTAATTTAAAGTTGATACATCCATACGACAGTTAAAATTAAATAATTATAAGTCTCACATGGGAAGCAGGGATTTGAACCCGCAACTTTAAGTTCTGCTGTTTGGTTTGTAGCAACCATACCAAGCCATCCGTCTCTGCATCAGGGCTAGTTCTCTAATTAATTTAAAGTTGATATACCCATCCGACAGTTAAAATTAAATAATTCCCATCGGAGTCTCCCATCGGAGGCAGGGATTTGAACCTGCAACTTTAGGTTCTGCAGTTTGGTTAGCAGCAACCACACCAAGCCATCCGTCTCTGCATCAGGGCTAGTTCTCTAATTAATTTTAAGTTGATACATCCATCCGACAGTTAAAATTAAATAATTACAAGTCTCCCATCGGAGGCAGGGAATTGAACCTGCAACCTTAGGTTATGCAGTTTGGTTAGTAGTAACCACACCAAGCCATCTGTCTCTGCATCCAGGGCTAGTTCTCTAATTAATTTAAAGTTGATATACCCATCCGACAGTTAAAATTAAATAATTATAAGTCTCCCATCGGAGGCAGGGATTTGAACCTGCAACCTTAGGTTCTGCAGTTTGGCTAGCAGCAATCACACCAAGCCATCCGTCTCTGCATAAGGGCTAGTTTTCTAATTAATTTAAAGTTGATACATCCATACGACAGTTAAAATTAAATAATTATAAGTCTCACATCGGAAGCAGGGATTTGAACCCGCAACTTTAAGTTCTGCTGTTTGGTTTGTAGCAACCATACCAAGCCATCCGTCTCTGCATCAGGGCTAGTTCTCTAATTAATTTAAAGTTGATATACCCATCCGACAGTTAAAATTATAGAATTTTAAGTCTCCCATCGGGAAAGGGATTTGAACCTACAACCTTAGGTTCTGCAGTTTGGTTAGCAGCAACCACACCAAGCTATCCGTCTCTGCATCAGGGCTAGTTCTCTAATTAATTTAAAGATGATATATCCATCCGACAGTTAAAATTAAATAATTTTAAGTCTCCCATCGGCGGCAGGGAATTGAACCTGCAACCTTAGGCTCTGCAGTTTGGTTAGCAGCAACCACACCAAGCCAATCGTCTCTGCATCAGAGCTAGTTCTTTAATTAATTTAAAGTTGATACATCCATCCGGCAGTTAAAATTAAGTGATTATAAGACTCCCATCGGAGGCAGGGATTTGAACCTGCAACCTTAGGTTCTGCAGTTTGGTTAGCAGCAACCACACCAAGCCATCTGTCTCTGCATCCAGGGCTAGTTCTCTAATTAATTTAAAGTTGATATACTCATCCGACAGTTAAAATTAAATAATTATAAGTCTCCCATCGGAGGCAGGGATTTGAACCTGCAACCTTAGGTTCTGCAGTTTGGTTAGCAGCAACCACACCAAGCCATCCGTCCCTGCATCAAGGCTAGTTCTCTAATTAATTTAAAGTTATATACCCATCCGACAGTTAAAATTAAATAATTATAAGTCTCCCATCGGAGGCAGGGATTTGAACCTGCAACTTTAGGTTCTGCAGTTTGGTTAGCAGCAACCACACCAAGCCATCCGTCTCTGCATCAGGGCTAGTTCTCTAATTAATTTTAAGTTGATACATCCATCCGACAGTTAAAATTAAATAATTACAAGTCTCCCATCGGAGGCAGGAAATTGAACCTGCAACCTTAGGTTATGCAGTTTGGTTAGTAGTAACCACACCAAGCCATCCGTCTCTGCACTTGTACAAGTTCTTTTGTTAACTTAAAGTTGACGGATATTTTGAAATTATTACCGTCAGTCAAAATTGAATTATAAATAAGCCATAAATTATATAAAACCATGATTAGCTTCCTCAGTACAGTGATGATAAGGTGGTTTTGAATCAAATAATGAATTTTTGCACCAAATTTTTGCAAATTGTTAGCAACTTTTTACAAAAAAGAGGGGGTTTGGGGATCCTCCCCCAGAACATTTTTCAACATTTTACCTTTTTAAACAGGGTCAAACTCATTTTCCGCCATGTTTAGACAAATTGAAAATCAAATTTTCTATGCTACAAACAGTGCTGATAGCTAGATTTTTTTCTGAGAGGGGCGCCTTATAATGCTTTTTTTTGTTGAGATTATGCCCCCCAATCTCAGCACTGGCTTCAATATCTATTCTAAAGGAATCAAGTTGTAAATGATGGGGGTCCGTCCCCGTCTTATACAGGGTGTTCAGAAACACCGTGGACAAACTTTGAGGGGTGATAGAGGGGACCTAGACAAGCATATTTCGAATAGGAATGGGAGGTCGAAGATGCACCGTTAAAGAGCTAGAGCATCTAATGTAGAGCGAGGGCGTTTCAAAAGGCGGTTTTCCTAACGCCCGTTTTACGAAACTAAACATAATAGAATGAAAAAATTTATTGCACGAGATACACCAGTATCCATTCTATAAAAATACTATTACACTTAGGGAACAAATATTGCACGTTTTATAACTCACCCCACGGGTTTAATAAGTGGTCCAATTTTTGTTCAAATTTATGGTGGAAGTAGAATGAATACTGCTGTACCTCGTGCAATAATTTTTTTCATTCTATTATGTTTAGTTTCGTAAAACGGGCGTTAGGGAAACCTCCTTTTGAAACGCCCTCGCACTACATTAGGGGCTCTAGATCTTTAACGGTGCATCTGCGACCCCAGATTCCTATTCGAAATATGCTTTTCTAATAGAGAGCCTGTGTACGAGAGAGAGGCGACAACTCAGTATAGCGCGCGCACGGTAAATCGGTTTTCTGTCCGCCGCAGGCGGTAGTTAGGTTTCCCTCCATAGGATTAGCATGGGACGATACAGTTTGGACAGAATTGGATGCGCAGAGACGCTTTTAAGCGAGTTGTCGCCTCTCTCTCGTATTCAGGCTCTCTATGCTTGTCTAGGTCCCCTCTACCACCCCTCAAATTAGTCCACGGTGTCTCCGAACACCCTGTATACACCATCTGATGTTAGATGCCATTGGTAAATTTACGCCATCCTTTATGATTAAAGGTTGGAGAAACACATTCAGCATATTTAAGGTCTCTCTCGAAAATTTAAATAAAGTTTTTTAAAACCAATGATTCCAATTATATGGGGGGGGGGACGCATCCTCCCTGTTCCTTCCCGTGATCGACGCCCGTGGCTACCTACACCTCTCAATCACAGATAGTATCTTCTTTGCAGTACTGTCGTCTTCCATGAAATTGCATTTAAAAATAACGTTTTGTAAGACCCTCTGTTAGGTATTTTCTATGTGGTTAAAATGAAGCTGGAAGGGAATAAAGAAGTTGTGACCTCTGTGTTTCAGTTATGAACCCTTAACTATTGTCCTATCTCTAGGAGAAAAAGTTTTGATGTCTAAAAATATCGTGGTTTTTGTTAGGGAAACAGTTAAGTGCAAATGTTTTACTCTTGGCGGTATTACTATAGTTGTGCCAACATTTATAACATCTGTCGAGCTGTAAACATACACCCTAACAAAAACTGTTCTTTTAAAGGATATTCAACAATAGGGGAGAGTGGGGCACCTTAGAACACTTTTTATTAAAATGTTTTCAGTTTTTTTAAACAATGATATTCCTTCTAACACAGATAATATACCTATTAAATAAATTTCTTTGCACATCTAATAAAAATTTCAAACCAATTTTATCCGTTTCAGGGAATTTATGTTTAATAACCTTAAATAAGCCATTCAACATATTTAAATTCAAAATTTGTCACCGATTTCCTCATTTTTGTCATGGCATAAATCAATGATGTTTTTTGTTTAATAAAAGAAATTCTTTGCATCCATTTCTAAATTATAATTATCTACATTCTTAAATTACTTACTTTTATTAATAAAAACGATTTTTTATTACTCATGAGAGGTTTGAAGTATGTTTCGATATGTCCCGAAGTGTCCTACATGACTCTTCGTATGTTTAAACGTAATTACTCTTTAAGGTTTAGCAAAAAATTTTCTCTTTCTTTTCTAAAATATTAGTGGATACACCTATTTTAATCCCAACATAATTATAAAAACATAAATACACTTTTTTTATTAAATAAATGCTTTTGAAACCACGAGTGATTGTAAATTTGCACCACGCAAAACAAGAAAACTGATGTAAATAATTATTCAGGCGCACCAAGATTTCAAAACACGTTGAAGAGTAGATTTTAGAATCATTCAGAAGTACCTTCAGGCACGAGTTCATAACTATAAAATTCCGTCTGAAAAGTGGAGGTCCCCAAGAGGTGCCCAACTCTCCCCTACTATTATTATACTCTGTTCATTTAGAATAGGCGGCTAAAAAATAGTGTGTTTCCCCTCTCTAGAAGCGTAACCATAGTTAGCCTTTTCGCGCAGCCTTTTTTGTCGCTCTGAAGTTGGTAGTTGCCATGGTTACTAATTCGGTGGTGGTGGAAGGAAATATTTTCAAACGCTTATTCAAAATGAATAGAGTCTAGCATATCTCCATCTTTGTAGGGCTGTGTTGAATTTTAATTCGGACTTTTAAAATGACAAAAAAACATCCGATCTAAAAAGCTTTAAAAAATCCAGTTCAATATTTATGGATAATTCCTTCCAAATCTTCTCGAACCGACTCTTCCGTGATGTGTAAATGGTCACGAATCGCCCTGAGCGTAGCTGATTAGTGACCTCCGTTCAATCATCTGTCCCACAGCACCCTGGTTGGAGGTCCGTTCCGTTACATCGGGGAACTTAGGGCCGTTTGAAGAGTCATTTCAATTTCTTAAGCAACCCGGTTGTAGTCGGTGTACTTGATGACAGGTGAAAGGAAGAATGGGAAAGTCGTGATTTTTGAAGACACTTGGAGTCATCTCTTTACCTGAGGGGTTCAAAGGGTATGGAAGGAGAGAAATTTACAGAGATGATTAGTTTCATCATGTTGAGGTCGAAAAGGCTTTGTCGATCACTTATAGGTTGTTTATTGACAGCTTAATTACTCATTGTTGCTAATGAGTTTTCTTTGACTTAAAACTCATATTGTTAAAGAAACGAGAAAGACGAAAGACCCATACTTTCGGTACAGAATATTTTATTTCAGGGCAGCACAACTTTAACTACCGGCCAAACCATAACAACATAACATGCCGCGGGCCAAAACATTTATTTGGTCAAAATATTGATTAAAATTCAATTGTGCTTCCTCATGAAATTTGAGATTAATCGGATTAATTTGAGATCATAATCGGATAATAGAAAATAGTGACCACAGCATAAATTGTGTTCAAAAGATACTGTTAGATACACACCCACCACTCAAAGCTATAGTACCGGAAAACGAACGCATATGTATTTAAAAGGATAATTTTGATACTTGATTATTCCCAAGGTAATTTGAAAACTCTTTGAGAAAAAAGATACTTGATGTTAAATTGGTTCTGATACTTCATCAAACATCTTGATATTTGATTTAATCTATTGCATACTATTCAGGTAAAAGCGTTTCACCCTTGATTACTTCTCATTACCTCTATTCAATATTTATTAATAACAAAAATTATGCAACCAATAGCTGAGGTATTCCGATTTTATCGGTAACGTTTCTTCAAACAACTGACCGATATCAAAGAACATTTAGCACAGTGTTAAAAACTAAAATTGTCTCAGGATTCAAATCGCTTTCTTCATTAATCACCGTGGTTGAAAACCAGCTGCTGACGTTTTCACTGCTGCTTTCTTTCCAAGGTGGCGATCTCTGTAAAAACATCTGCGAATTAATATAAGTACACCTTATTTATCAGAAACCCCACCAGAAAAAGAAATGTCCCAGAGGTAATTTATATGAGGGGTCATTCACAAACGACGTTACGTTCTTTTCAAGGCTTTTAGACCCCATGTCACTAAGTGTCACACTTCAGTCCCCCTACTCCTGTTGAAATGTCACACTTGTGAAGTTAGGATGGAAATTTTACATACACATTCCTTTATTTCAATAACAATTGCAATAAAATAAGTTTAAAACATGATGATAAAAAAGTAAATGAGTTTAGAGTTATTAATATTCCTAAAAAATGTTAAACCTCAGCCTATTTGACCACTGCTGAGAATGAATTTATTATTGGACGCATCTATCTCCCTAAAAACATTTTAGTTCCTATCTTCCAGTGTAGGACGAGGAGCAAGTGGTTTTGCCCATACAGTTGTTTCGGCGGAAACAGCAGATGGTTTATGTGGTCTTTTAATTAATAGGAAAGCTAGGGGGTAGAAAATCCACGTTGCTGGTGGTATGTTTTAATTTTATCCTCAAAAGTCGAAGGGAGATAGTTGATAGAAAAACGGAAATTCACAATGAAGTATTCTCACGTTTTGGGATTAAATTTTATTAAAATAGTAGATAAAAAACCATGAAGAATGACGTTTACATCATGTATTTTCGTAGCCTAGTTTCTGAGATATAAATTTTTGAAATTTCGTTTTTTGTTTTGGCGCGAAAACACTTTCGAATCACAAATCATGCGCTGTGAGGTCACATCCAATAGGAGCCCGTTTTCTGATCACGTGAAAACAGAAAACACAATGGTTTTCATGCGCTGTGACGTCACATCCAATAGAAGCCCGTTTACTGATAACGTGACTTTTCTGACGTTTTGGCAAAAATAAAATTGAATTTTAAATGACTTAAAACGCATTTTTGAACTTAAAAATCAGAAATTTGGGAGTTTTAGACCATAATGTACCGAAAAAGTATAAAATCAAGCAAATCCCTCACTCATGCAAAATACCTCATTAAAAATTGGAGGACTTGGAATTCTAGTAGTGTGACGTCTCAAAGTTTCAATTTCCCCTTGTCACAATTTACGATACATCCAGAACCCCCCTTTAACCATAATTACATATAATTTGTGCATTGTCCCTTACTTATCAGAAAGCCACCAGAAAAAGAATTGTCCGGGTGGTAATTTATATTAAAGAGATAAAATTTACCGCCACAATCTGTTACTGTTTTCTGTTTAAAAAAACAGCGCCGGCTATTCTGAGCAGCAGGTATTTTAATGCACGACGTTGGCCTTGGTGGGTGATGCATTGCCCGTGCGGACCCACGTGTGGAAAAGCGCTTACACGTTTCGTGCTAACGTGACGTGATCTTATTGATTGTCGACGGAACGCAAATCGGCGTTCGGATGAATGTGGAGGAAGTGATTTCTTGTTTAATTTATGCCGCGTTGGTGACAATACCGGTGTTCTGTCGAGTTTTTCGCATAGTACCCGGTTTGTGTCACGTTATTATGGGTGTTTTTTGGAAGGGACAGTTTATTTAGTGGAGTGAAATGAATGGACTGTGTTTGGAAACAGGTGGAAGGAAATGTGCTTCAGTTCTTGTGTCTTTTAAACGAAAAAGAAATGATTGCCTTGCGTGTTTTTGTCAGTCTTTTTCTTTTCTAAGGTTCAGCAGCCCTATGTGTATGGGCCGTGGATTTTTTCCAAGAACATTAGGGTGTCTCAAAAAAAACTTTTTTTCGAAAAACCTCGCTCCCCAGGGCTTTTCCCATTCCTTTTGGTCCCAAAAGATAGTGTGTGAAGTTTCAGCCCCCTAAGTTAACTCTAGGGTTTGCCTGTAGAGCCCCAAAGTTTGAAAAAAGTGGAAAAAATGACTAAATTTCAGAATTTTCAAAAAATTTATTTTATGAGTGAAACTGGATAAAAATGGTTCAAATGTGTTACTTAGGACTTATTTAGATGGGTTATATTTATTTATGTGTATTAACTGTACCCTATAGCCCCTGGAATTTAAGATTAAAACGTACTACTTAGGGACGTCGCCCTCACCAAAGCTTATAATGCACTACCGGTGGACGAATTGAATTGAATCCGAATTTATTTAAAGGAACTCCCTGAAATGATGCCATTTGGTGCTAAATTGATATTATAAACTGTAAAAGCTAGTGAAATAACAATAATGATGCTCTCCACTGAGCTTATAATGTAAAAAGTGATTTTCTTCAAAATTGCTCGTTTTCAGATGATCAAATCCAAAATATAAACTAAAAAAGGGGGTTGTTGTACTTTTTTAGATACCAAACTTTGAAAGCTTTATAGGGGCTTCATTTTTTATAAATAGAAGTTAATTTTAAACCCTACAGATCGAAAATAATACGGATATCTCCAATACCAGAAGTTAAAATAGATTTTCTTTTTTTGAAGTTAGGAAAATAGTTTAATACGTGTGAATCTTGGTTGAAATGTTAAGAAAGAAGTTTTATAATGAAACTTACCACTGATATGTTAAAAGGGGGTAATTTTTCTAACTTAAAAAAAGAAAACCGATTTTCACTTCTGGTATAGGAAATATCCATGTCATTTCCAATCTGTGCTGTTAAAACTTAGTTCTACTTATTAAAAATAAAACCCCTATAAAGGATTCAAAGTTTGGTATCTAAAAAAGTACAACAACCCCCTATTTAGTACAAATTTTGGGTTTGATCAGCTGGAAACAAACAATCTTGAAGAAAAACATTTTTTACATTTTAAGCTCAGTGGAGGGCCTCATTATTGTTATTTCACTTGTTTTTACAGTTTATAATATCAATTTAGCACCAAATGGCATCATTTGAGGGAGTTCCTTCAAATAAATTCGGATTCAATTCAATTCGTCCACCGGTAGTGCATTATAAGCTTTGGTGAGCGCGACGTCCTAAGTAGTACGTTTTAATCTTAAATTGCAGGGGCTATAGGGTAAAATTATTACACATAAATAAATATAACCCATCTAAATAAGTCCTAAGTAACACATTTGAACCATTTTTATCCAGTTTCACTCATAAAATAAATTTTTTGAAAATTCTGAAATTTAGTCATTTTTTCCACTTTTTTCAAACTTTGGGGCTCTACAGGCAAACCCTAGAGTTAACTTAGGGGGCTGAAACTTCACACACTATCTTTTGGGATCAAAAGGAATGGGAAAAGCCCTGGGGAGCGAGGTTTTTCGAAAAAAAGTTTTTTTTGAGACACCCTAAAGAACATATTTTCACCGCGATTTGTTTGTGCCAGAGGGCTTCCAGTTTTGGACCACCTAGGACATGTGTCCCCTCTGCATCATAGGAATTTATTTTTAAAACTTATTGGTAGTTTTGCATGTAAACATGCTATTTAAATAACCATTTCAATACTATTCATCCCGTACACTTTTATGACGAGACAATCCTCAACATCTTATCTTTTTATCTCTCTCATCTCCACCCCTCATCCTCTTCATAACTCTTACCATTTTATCAATCCAATCTTCCATTTTCATTCATTTCTTCTTCTACATTCATCTCTTTTATGTCTCTTCATCCCTTTTAACCATCCGCCTTATCTATATTATCCCACTAATCCTCCCCATTTTCCTCCCATCATCTTGCAACCTTCTTCATCCCTCAACCTCCAATCCTAATCTCTCACATCTTCACCATCCTCATCCTCTCGACCTCATCCCTCATCATCTGGATCTTTCTCCTTCCTCCAATGCTTTTCATCCATCTCAACCTCTTTTTCATCTTCACCCTTCTCTTTCTCTTCATCTTTTCCTATTCATCCCTCTTACCATTTTCACTCTACTTATACTCTTTTTAACCCTTTAATTTTCTTGTGATCCACAGACTTCCACAAGCTGGGAACGAATGCTGAATTATGATTATATGAATAACTCACTTAAATATTCCCTGATTTATGATTTCTATTTTTAATTCTAAGACTATTTCTCTTTATCCAACACTTAAGTCATAAAATACCAAATAACCACCGAACATCACAAATCTCTATGGTGAAAATCGCAACTTAATATTCAATTTCCTTAAAATATATTTCAAGCAAACCTTGACTACAAGGAATTCCCCGAACCTTGTTATAACAAAAGGTAAAAGGAACACACCCTAAACACCACTTCTTATTAGTAAGCCATAAATACCTGAGAGCATTACTCGCTTAACACCAGAAGCAATTTCTCATCAATGGCCGATAGCACATCACGTGTTCATTCAAACATTTTCTGACAGCTCTATGCTAGAGTTGACGCCCATAACTCTACTCTATCAGGGATGTCGATCTAGAGTTCGACTCGCCTTCTCTTTGTTGTAGAGTGCTTATGGTGGATTTTTTTAGTGAAGTTGATTGTGAACAGAGACGTATTAACATGGGTCTTTGGTGGAGTTTGGATCTAGTATTACTGAGTTGAGTTGATTGTAATGTGTCACTGTGTTCTGATGGGCGGAATGGCCTAAAGTCGTCAGTGTTATTGTCTGCTGATGAGACGTTTTTTCTTACACTACACCATCCTCAGACACCTTAAATTAAAATGTTAGTTTTTGGTGATTACTTTATTATAGTTACAGCAGTTTGTCTGAAAAAAATTCTTGTACTTATAAAAGAAGTAAATGATAGAGAAGCCTAACTTTTTAATGCTGACATTTATCTTCAGAAATGAAACTTAAAAGGTAATGGTTATATTACCTCCACCTTTTCGTCAGGAAAATATTGTTTCAGGTATTTCCATATTATTAGATTCAGCAGGGCCACTATTTACGTAGAGGCACACCTTACTTCATTACTCTTAACCTTTTGACAAAAAATGTCAAAATGTTGCGTATTTTCTAAAAAGTATCACACAAGATCCCCTTCTGGTACCGCTGGGGGGTATGGGGGCCCTCCACCTGAAATTTTTTTGAAATTTGACTTGTAAAAGTAGGGTTTTAACTCATTTTGAGAACCTTTTTGGGTCCAAGGGGGGGCACTGTCCAGAGTGCCCCTCTAGGATCCGCGCCTGCTTCAATGACCTTAGGATATGTTGGTTCCAAATAAAAGCAGTGACACGGACTTCTGAAGCACCCTGTGTAGATAATGTAGGTAGATCCACAACTCAACCAAACCAAAACCTAAACTCAAGTTCTTCTTCCCATCCCATAACCTACCTATCTTTTCTTCATCCCGCCTCTTCATTTTTTTAGAGAGACAACTCCTTTGTTAAAAGTGCCAGAAGCTGACGCCCTAACACAGCGTTATCGAAATTTTCCATCTCTTCTTGAGAAAGAGTATCTGCGCGTTTACGAGCCCACCCTTTGTCTTTTGCTCGTGGGGTGAAATATGGTTTTTGTTGCCATTAATTGTACCTCCTCCAGCTATTGTCTGTGTTCGATTTTGGACTTTTTGTTTTGGCGGAGAGGGTCATAATAGAGCCATACGTTTGCGTAAGTCGGTGGTAATGTGTTACGTTGTAATATTGTGTCACTGTAACAATCTTTGGCTGATTATGTGTTGTAAAGTAAAGATTCTATAGCATGGTATGTTCTGTAAGTTTGTTGAGGGGTTAGATCACTGTAAAGTTTTGGTTTAATAAAAGAAGAAATCTGAAAACATGGAAGATTTAAATTTTAAGTAGTACTTAAACAAATTGAGAAAATTTTGCTAAAAACTATACAATCCACAATCTGGAACCTACCAAATATATATCGAGGTTTAGAATCTTCAAAATAAAAAGACAATTTCTTTCAAAACTATGGGAACTTTTTTTGTTATCTAGTTATTTTTCTACTATATAGTAAGTTGAGTGGGATTGTTTCAGTATCGAAACTCCACAAAATACCTATTTAATTATACTCTATTGATTTTGAATACAGGCGTCTGAGTACATTTCCTTCCCCCGCCACTGAATTGGAAACCATGGCAACTATCAACGTCAAAGTGACGAAGAAGAATTACTATTGGCTGCGCGAAGAGCGTAACTATAGTTGCGTTTTTACCGAGGGGGTAAACACTATTTTTCAGGCGCCTATTCTAAATGAACAGAGTATAGTATTTATATTGCAGTTAGATTAATCAGATAGATACATTTATGCTGGTATCAAATGATAGTTGTAATTTTATAACTATTATTTTGTCATTGAGTTCTCAAGCACAATTTTAAACTTAGATAATTATATTAATTATCTACTAATCAATTAAGCAAATTTAGATCAATTTAAGTACATTAATTAGATACATTTTTATTCCAATACAAATGGATTTGAAAACCTTATTTAACACTACTTATTTAATATCATTTAATTCCTAACGAATGGCTTGTAATTCCTATGCCTGCATCAACTCTTAATTACCAGTACTATCACCTTCTACCCCAAGACACAAAACCCTTTACTTGAACAAAACCAATGTATGGAAACTTTCAGCTCTTTAAATCATTTATAATAACTACATTCTAAAGTAAGCCAAAGTGACTTTGACTTAAAAAGAACTAAATTATTTCCAACTTTATAATACAAAAGGGGATTGCACATATAATACAAAAGGGGATTGCACATTGCATATTCTCTTCATTCAATATAATTTCATCAAGAGCAAATTATAGCGTTTCTAACCCTTTAAAAATCATGACTTTTTTAATAGCTCTTAACCTTCACTCCTCTATAAACTCAAAACCAACAAAGGGCATTATATAAACAGCCCAACTTCCCACCGCTGTCAACTGTCGGCTTTCTCAAAGCACGTTCTTTACGAACGTGAACGGGACACGTCTCGTTTAAATAACTGCATTCCGCCTGGAAAAAGGGAGAATAATGCAATAGTTATTCGCCCAATCTTTGTTTTTCTCGTATTCATACATGCTACAAAACCCATTATAATCCGAAAGATTTTCCCCTCTCTTCAAGATAATTACTTCGCTTTTAGAGACAGATTTCTGCCTCCTTAAAACCGGGCTGCATAATTTTCTAAGCACTTCATTTGGATTTTATAATGGCGCACTTTAATTACATAGCTGTTGATTCCTAACTAAAACCAGTTTTGGATGCGTGGTGTATTGAAATATTTATTTGTTTCCCGGGGAGTTGGTTTGTTCTCTAACGAAATCCTCGGAGAGACAATTAAAACATCAACTTATCGTTGGTGTTCAGTTATGACAGGGTCAGAAACATTCAAGATTCAATATTATTAGAAAAAGTTACTTTCAAAACTTTGGGTATCTAAGAAAGTCTGCTTCTGAATTTAAGTACGAGTTTTAAGGCAAAAATAAAATTCATTGAGTGTTTGTGACTGTATACTATATTCGTCGAAATCTACAATTTTCTTCTGATCTGCGAACCTAAAGGCAAAAAATCCAACGCACATCATAGGATCTTTCAAGTTTCTAAAATAACCGTTTATTGACACTAAGAAAAAGTAAAAATATAATATACAAAGTTCATAAAGGAAAAACGCTATTTTTGGTTTCATAACAGAATTTTCTTATTTAAACTTTACCTTATTTTAAAATATAAAACGTTTTATGGAATGCACAATAGCACTGTGAAAATAGTCTCCCATGGAATCTAACTAATAAGGTAAATTATAATATTGTTTGGGGGATTATACAGGAATGCATATGATTGCTCTTATAAGTACGAAATAATGAAGATATCCTATTTTAATGTTAAGGGGAGTTAGTACCTTTCAGACCTCGCGATGCTTGAAAAAACATACCTTTTTCGATTTGTCATCATAAATAATTAAGTTTTGTATGTTTTTGCATACTATTAGAGCATTGAGTAGATAATTGTACAAATTTTTTAAAAATGCAATCATATTTTTAAAATAACCCACCAAATTTTTGAAAAGTAAGCATAATTTGCCAACATTTCCTACTATTTGAAATGCATGTACTTGACTTTCCCGCAAAATAAATTTTGAGAGAAGCAGTATAAAACCTAAATTTTTGCACCAAACTAATCTATATTAATGTCTCTTCTCTGTGAACTAAGGAATATATAATATTATAAGTTTTAGTATTTTAAAAAAAATCAGATTTAAAAAAATAAGAAATTTCAAAATACTTTACTCTTTAATGACCCATAAATGAAAAAACATAGCTCCAATACACAAATCCTTAGTTCATAGAGTTAAGATCAGCTTAAAGAACAACCATACCAAGTTTTAAAACAATTGGTTCATTAGTTTTTTTTTTAATCTTGTGGGAAAGTCCAAAAATATGAAAATGAGAAAACGAAGGTTAAAGCGCGAGAAAGAGGAAGCACATCACTGTTTAGAATTACGTTTTTTTGTCACTGAGAGCTTAATTATGGACCGATTTGGATGGAGTTTGTTTTAAAATGTTCATAATAGTTCAAATAATTTTTTAAAGTAAAAATTGAAAAATCGATTTTTTGAAGGTGAAAAGGTACTAACTCCCCAATGTTAAGGTTGTTGCATTGTGATAATCGTTAAAGTCATCTTCTAAGGTATTTTTTAATTTAAAGGTTTTTTCGTAATGTTATTTAGAAAACTAAAAGTAGACTCAATACGTTACCAAAAAATAGTTTAAAATCCCAGATGTAATTTAACGATTCCAAAGAAAATATTTGTGAAAACGTTCTAGCCCATTTCCTAATTATAAGTTATCTTAGTTTTTTCAAGGGAATCATGAGGTAACTGTAGGCATTGCTTAAAAATAAAAATCCTTGAAACCAGGATGTATTTTAATACCACTGATCTAAAATGTAAGACAGGAAATAAAACCAACCTTACTTTTCTAGTTATCAGCAGTAAATTACACTGGTCAACACTCATTTTGATGGCGGGAATATTAAAGCTGTTTTTGTATATATTTGACCTCCTGATTCCGAATATGACATCCGTTTTTGCTCATCAGCTCTAGTTTTTAAGATATTCGAAAATTAAGTTTTTTTCACTTTTGACCTACCTCTTATACAATATGGTGCTATAAAAATGACTTAAAAATAAAAAACCTAACCACCCAAGGCTTTTCCTATTCCTTAGGGTCCCAATAGATAGTGTATAAAGTTTCAGCCCCCCAAGTTAATTTTAAGGGGTACCTATAGGGCCCTGAAGCTGAAAAAAGTCGAAAAATTGGGTTTTTTTCAGAATTTTTAAAAAAATATTTTTGAGTTTTCTAATTTAATAAAACTGGCCAATATATGTTTTTTAGAACTTATTTAGACCGCTAAAAATATTTTTACTTGAAAACTGCACCTCTTTAGAGCGATTTTTTAGTTTTAAGGCGAGAATAAGGGTCATTTCGCTCAAAAACGCTTGGTACCATTAATGGTGAATGAAACGAATAAATTTCGAATTTTTCAGAAGTAAGTCATCAAAAAAGATGTCCTTTGATATAAAACTGAAATTTCATATGATACAGATCAGTGAAAAAAAGCATTTTTTTCCAATTTTTTCAAATTTTAGGGCTTGAAAGCTCGAGAGGAGCTTCTACTGTTTTACTGATCTTTATCATGTGAAATTCTGTTTTACATCAAAGGACATCTTTTTTGATGACTTACTTTTGAAAAATTCGAAATTTATTCGTTTCAACCACCATTATTGGTACCAAGCGTTTTTGAGCGAAATGACCCTAATTCTCGCCTTAAAACTCTAAAATCGCTCTAAAGAGGTGCAGTTTTAAAGTAAAAATATTTTTAGCGGGCTAAATAAGTTCTAAAAAACATATATTAGCCAGTTTTATCAAATTAGAAAACTCAAAAATATTTTTTTTTAATTCTGAAAAAAAAGGCCACTTTTTCGACTTTTTTTTCAACTTTAGGGGCCTATTATAGGTACCCCTTAAAATTAAATTGGAGGGCTGAAACTTTATACACTATCTATTGGGACCCTAAGGAATAGGAAAAGCCTTGGGTGGTTAGGTTTTTTATTTTTAAGTCATTTTCATAGCACCATATTGTATGAAAGGTAGGTCAAAAGTGAAAAAAACTTCATTTTCGAATATCTTAAAAACTAGAGCTGACGAGCAAAAACGGATGCCATATTCGGAATCAGGAGGTCAAATATATACAAAAACAGCTTTAATATTCCCGCCATCAGAAAAAAGTTTTTTTTTGTAGACCAGTGTTATCAGACCGATCAGATTTTCTGTGTTTAGCTATTTTTTAATTAACTTGAAAGTGAGGTAAAAAATTTGGCCTTTTAAATAACCTACCAAAAAAGATGGAAATTACTAAGCACTAAAGTAAAAGCATCCACAACTTTGTATCTAGAATGTTTCATATGGTCGTCTGGGAACCAAACACCCATCAGTCTTCAACCAGTAAGTGCAGGTAATAAATAATTTCAATAAAATAATTTGAGCAAAAAAAATGACCTTAAAACTGATAGAATGCAATGGAAATTGTCGCTTGAAGGCCGACAGAAATTCCAGTGCTTAATACAGCTCTTATTAAAGAGAAATGTACAAAGGTCAGGTACGCACTTACATAAATTTATATTTGCAGGCGGTCTTCTATCACCATTAAAAGGTCTAAAAACGAAACATTGTTCTGCATTTGTCCAAAAGGACATTTGCTTAGAACCAATTTTTAACAGCGCAATCACTGTCCATTAGCATCAAGGGTGTGAACCTATACCCGTCAGCACAAAATGGCCAGCCGTCAATCCGAGAGCATTCCAGCACGGATTTCAGTCAAGACATTTATTTCTCTCAATTTCGGGTAAGTGGAGACCTTGTCTGCGCCACGATTTACCTAACAAAAGCTCTCGGCTCCTCCCCCTTATTCGGAAAAAACTTCGACTGAACGTCTTCATTGTTGTGACTTTCGGGTTCTCATTCAATGTCAAACCTCTGACTTCCGACTTACGTCCTGATGGAGCCTCAAGAATTCTCCTCGCCCCACCGAAAAAAAGGGTTTTGACCCCTTGTTACTGTGTCAAGGGCAAGGCGTGGTATGCGTTCAGGCATTGTCGCTAGAGGCCTTGAATTAGCGGCAGTTAATGTTCATCAGGATCAGGTGTTTGGTATATCATCCTTTTAATTCGCGAGTGTGTGGTTTATTAATGGTTGTGGATTCAGGGTCGGCGGTGTAGTGTCTGTCCAATCAAGATCAATCGATTTTTCCTTTTGATTGATTGCTATTGTGGTTTTTGATGAGTATGGATGGATGGAAGGAGTTGTCGAACACGAGAGACCGTGGTCACGTTTTTAGGCACCAGCAGGGTGAAATAGATTTCAAATGACGCCATATCATGCACACCACACCTATATAGATGAAGGGATGTTTTCGTCAAGTAACTTTTTTCAACCTGGTAAGAAAGCGGCCAAAAGAAGGGTGCATGTAACAAGACTAACAGCCCTATTCACAGCCATCAGCGTCGTGGTTAACCAGCAGCTAAAGAAAGAAAAATTAGATTTTCGCTGACTCTGATTGGTGGAATCCTTCTTTGACCAAATAGTTAACACCGACGATAATGGCTGCGAATATGGCTATATAAAGGAGAGTTTTCACTCCGATTGGTGGGGGTACGGTAACCAGGTGAGGAGCCAGGTACCTAAAAGAAGGGTAATATGTGCATGTCCACATCTGCATAAAGTGTTTTCAGGAGACGTCACGACCATTTATTTCTTCCTTACTGTAGGTCAAAATGTCTGTTGCTAAGGGCGGCGGTATCTGTTGTTGTCATGCGAGTCCAAATGCTCCTAACATTAAGAGAGTGAACTGGCTAATCGCTCGTGTGCAGGAACTGTGCACTGGGAGAGATGGACGTGTACGAGTGGTAGTGGTAAAGACCAAAAATGGTCTTCTTACTCGCCCAGTGCGAAAGTTGTACCCACTTGAAGTGTGCCAATGCTCCCAAGACACAATTATGTAAGATTGTGGTAGTTTTTATTTCCCCTAAGGAAACAAAAAGGTGGGAGTGTTGGGAATTGCGAGATATTTTTATTTTTAGTTGTTTTATGTTATTTGTTTTTTCTATATTTTGCAATTTTTTACATATTTAGAGCTATTTAGCATATTTAGTATATTACATAAATGTGGAATATTAATTAAGATTAAGCAATAGGTGGCGCTAGCCATCTATAGAAGGATCCTTTCTCAAGTGTGAGAGAGGAATTTTTATGGGTTGTCCCTGGTTGAGAGGCGCAATATGGGAGAGAATGTCTTCAGCTCTCGAATGTAGCGGTTCGCTTTTTGTATGTGTGTGTGCTGTGGTGATGCTTATTTAAGTTTATTTAAGTTCAAAAAAGGTGTAATCCTTGATCCTATCACCACAGCAGCAACCAAAAGCAGGAAATGCAAATGCACAAGAAGGCGCTGCACGCTACCCAGGTAAGTCTTTAGGTTCTCTTAGTTTTTAGGAAGCATGAAACCGAGAACAAGTGAAATTATTGAAGTGTATGATTTTGAATATCTACTTATTGAAGTGTGAATTTTTAGTAGTTACTGAAGTGAATTTTTAAAAGTCAATGAAGGGAATTTTTAGTTATTGAGTTATGAAGTTATTAGTGATTTTAAGAGTTTTTAGTTAAATTAAATCTAAAGGATAAAAGAACCTGCATTACTGTCTGGTAGACCTCTTTAGTTTAGTCTTGGTGTTGTTGATGCAACAACCTCCTAGGTCACTTGAATCGCAAAAAAATACCTTAAAAACTCAAGAAGACTTGAGGTCTTAATTTGAAATTCCAAAAATTTGAGATTTTTGATGATCTATTAGGCTCGGCTGGTCACCACTGCTTGAAGTAGAAAAAAGTAAGAAGTTTTAAAGATTATTGTGGGACACAGATGGTCTTTATAGAATTAATAGGACATAATATCGATTTTTAAATACAAAAGTTACTCTTCTTCATCAATTCATTCACCTTTTTGCACTCCAAAAACTGGGACATCAACGGTTCTTTCAGAATATTCCCTCGAAGTGCTACAGAAATAATTCGAGTGTTTTGAAATTGAAACTCTGCACGAGTCAGGGAGAACACTTCCCGCTACGATTTGATTTGAATATAGAAAAGGAGTTCCTTAAAAGGTTATTCAGTATTCTTTCTCATCAATTGGTCCGAATGAATTGGGAATTCGCAAATGATTGGTTTCGTTTCGAACTGTTTTACATTTTTGGGTCATCGACGTTTGGCCTGAAGAGTACTTAAGGTAAGTTACTTTCCGCTTCGAAACTATTAACATTGAATTACGAGGTTAAAAGTAAGGACCTTCCTATCCCACATTTTTATTTAGTGGCAGTATTCCTAAATAAAGATTCTGCGTCTTTGGGTATTACACAGCTACATACATCCGTTTATGTAATTCCAAAGTAACATTAATAGGAGTAATGGTTTAAACCAGTAGGAAGAGTAGTTTTCTCAAAATGTCGAGATAGTTTCATATTAAGTATTAGTTAAAGGAAAATTGAGGAATGCTTCGAAATAAGAAATTATATAATTTGGGTAACGGATAGCATAAACAGGTGTTAACAGCATCCTGAATGAAGGCCAATTTTAATAAAAACGTAGGTAAACATACTTTTATTTTTCAGAAATAATATTTAAGTACAAAAATTAGTCAATTTAAAAAAATGTACACTATGTTGCATATAACGGTCGTATTCACTGACCGGCGGTTAAACGACAGTCTAGCTTCTGGTTGGCCGTTGAAGAAACAAGTTTTCCTCCAATCGGAGGTTTAACTCCCGATTAACCGCCAGTTACCGGTGAATACGGCCGCAAATGATAAACAGTCAAAAAATATACAAGTTGCGATTTATATTGCACGTCATAAATGAGAAAAAGCAACAAATAATACTGATACAAAGACTCTTATCTTCTAAGGTTCAGATGAAACACAATGCATTAAAATAGTCCAGATGCATTTTATGGCAGCATGTACTGTTATAACCAAATACCTTGTCGACGACTACTTTTTAACCACCTTGTCTCCGACTTGAACCAGCATTTTGATAACGCCGGGTATCATATGGGGTGCTGAAAGAAAAAAAAATTGTATTTAGACTTTTCATATACTAATACGCGTTTAAGTGTTGTTTTTATGAAACTTTGGATACTATACTTCACAGCAACGTTTCCTGAACCAAGTACGACACTAGGCGGAAGGAGAAAGTGAGCCTGTTGGGTGGTTGATAGGAGGAATTTCGATACGCGAATCGTGATAAAAAGACATTATTTATACATGGGTTTAAGTTAGTGACGTAGTAGGTTCAACTTAAGTTGCTGTCTAGTATAGTATTCTCGTAAGGCTAACTTTATAAGATAAGAACTTCATTTAGCTAGGCTAGAGTCTACAACTGGCGGACCACGGTCCACATCTGAACCACGTTAAGTTATTTACTGGACCTCCAAAACATTTTGAAAATCATTAATATGTATTTTTACACAAAAAAATTAGTTTGACTCGATTTTTAAGGTCAAATTTCCAAAATAATCAATTTTTCAATTTTTAATATAAAAACTGCTAATAATATTAAATTTAACAGTTTAATTGAGTAGGTAGCGTGCTTAAATTATATCTATGTAAAAAATTTGTGTATCTGAAGATAAGAATTTAAAGTAGTGATAGTAGCCAATTTTTTCTCCGGACCTCGATAAAAAAAATTTCAAAATTATTTGGACCTTAAGTAAAATTACTTACCGACCCATTCAAACGCTATTTAAAAAACCCGTTCGATGCAAATAAAGATTGATTTGTACAACTATACATGGGTGATTTAAAACTCATCGGCGATATCAGGATTGGGATGTAGATAACCCAAACATAAATCAGAACTACTAAAGATGAGGGGTCGCAGACGCTATAGAGTCCAGTTTTTTTAAGGTTCTATGACCTATTTAAGGATAATATGGCGCAAAACCACTAGAATTAGTACCTAAGTTGCCCGATGCAATGTAAGATGGTTATAACGGGCACGGTTGGACGTAGACAGAATTTCAATGTTTGTTAGCATACTTTAAAGTAGTAATTAGAAATATTGTATAGATTTGAGGTGGTTTTCAAAATGAGACAGTAACAAAGTCATTTTTGACTCAGGTCTACTACCAATTCAAAGTTTGAAACAACTTATTAGCTGAAACGCAAAAAACATCACGACAGCAATACAATCTTTAAAACTAATGACATTTTCTGATGGAAACACCTGAGAATTTCCCACAAGTTGAGCAACGATCTCTATAGTGATAAATCGAAAATCTACCAGAGTTTTACGAAGATAAAGCATCGTGTAGAGAATCTAGAACTTTCAGAAGATGTTCGGGGTTGAAAGAGATATACCAGAAAACAAATGTTTCTCCGAATTCCCCAACAGATTAAACGAATTCGAATGTTTAAAGTGAAAAACTCCCACTGCGAGGCTTTCACATGGTCCAGCATTCGAATCAAATTAAGTTCTGAATGTAGCTCAGCGGGGTTTCATGAAATAAGCCTTTGTTTTAGAAGAGGTAAAAACAGTAGGGGGCATCCTTGGAGTGCTAAGAAACATTTGGTTCGATGCACTACTAGTTGCAGTAAAGACAAACTAATGAGCCAATGACGGTTTAGAATTCAAACCAGGTAACTGGTATTTCGACATTGAGTTAAGTTTTTAAGAGAAAATAATTTAAACATTTGTTCAGAATTAATGAATTTAAATATAATCATCGAAAGAAACACTTCCTTGATGAAAGAAAATTCGTTGACCTCTTAATTCAAGGAAAGTTAGAGAATAAAAGTGCTATTGTTAAGATTTAAAACCACAACAGGTCACCTAATTCTAATATGTAATGGAAATAATTTGTTTTAATTGAATTTGAACGTTGAGAATCAATTTGGTGTGGTGTCTTACAAATAAATTTATTTTAGGGTTAAAAATACAAATACAAGATGAAAAGAGAATGAACATTAATGTGAGAAAAACGTAAAAAATGCAGAAAACCTTTTACGAGTAAGCGAATTCAAAAATTTAATAACTCAAGTAAAACACAATTCAATTTTAGCAACAATTCATTTTTAAAATCTAGATTTTTCACAAAATATGTAGGGTGTATAAATTAAGTCATTTTACTAAAATGTTGATTCGTAGGTCTTAACACCTGAAATAAAATTGAGCATCAGTTAAGAATTATATTTTAAAGCATTTATTTTTTAACTAATTAAAAATCTTTATTCACTCCTTTTCTAAGTTTAATTATACAAATTAACTATTTCAAAAAAATTTTAATGGTCAATGGTCAGTTAAACTAAAGCTCTTCAGTTTAGGACAAAAACTGACCACGATTAGGATACATACTTTCCTTCTCCCTCTTTCATTTAAGTCCACGACCCTATAAAACAAATGACCCACTACCCGAAGCTAACCAAACGTCCATTCAAAAAAACCACACACATCAAATATTAGAAAATCAAACACTAAACCGCAACCAACTCCAAAACCACACTAAAAAAACCTGCCTACGCCCCAACCCCGAGAAAAAAAACTGGGTTAGGAACACAAACCTCACCCGAAGACCACAAAAACACGACAAATAAGCCCTCTCTAACGATGATAATGAAAAGAAATAATTCGGTCTTCTTGTTTCTCCCGAAGATAAGGCCTATCGAGATAGAAGCGTGCAACAAGTGACGGGCTTTTGAAGGTCCCTAATTACTGTCGCTCCAGTTTTCTGGAGATAAAAGGACTCACGCGCGCATCTCGGATGGACGGAGCTAATAAACAAATGAGGCACACAGCGGAAGGGTAATTGACCTTGCGGAGAAGTAGATCTTATTCTAAATAATGTGATTAAAATTAGCGGTTATTGTTGTTGCGTTAATGTTGCGGGTTATTTATGGGGAGTGTTCCTTTTGAATATATACTGCATCGACTGGCGTTGCGGACGGGAACATAACAGCAGAGAGGAGATTGGTTTGATGGATAGATGGTTTAATTTGAATTTGCATTGGGGGTATTGTGATTAACTAAATGGTGCGAATCGTGCAAGTGTATATAAAAAGTAACATTTATTAAAGCATTACCCCTCATAAAATTAACGGGCCTTTCCTCAGTAATTAAAAATAAAAAAAGCAACTGGGTGTAACCGTAACTGTTGTTGATCTTTCGAAGTTACGTTCTCATATCGTAAAACTAATTAGGGGTGATATAAAAATTTATTAGGTAACAGAGACGACTTTACAAAAAAGAACTATCATCATAAAAATAATACACAACCTCTAAAATTTTTTGGCTTGGTTGACAAAACGAAGAATAAGGAAAGAAACACGAACTTAAATTTCAAATTAAATAATAAAAATACAATGAATGAACGTCGATTTCGCCAAATTTAAGCGCTATATCTGCCTAATGTAGGTATTAAGTCATTTTCCCTCTTCCCACTCACTCATGTATGCAGAGCGAAACTAGGAATTTTTTGAGACAAAAAGTCAATTTGCAATTTTCCAAACTTATTCCCTTATTCAAACTGACTGTTCAATGGATGTGGTTAGAAAACAATTCAAATCCAAATGCTGAATCTAGGTGTTATAAGTTCGCAAGCGCGAGAAGATTCACGCCAATTGGTTCAAAATCGCTATCATTCTCTCCTAAGAGTGCGAAACAATTCGTCATTTCATTCAGGATTTCGACTCCGTTTTACAACACCAACTAAAACGTGATGCATATAACTTGACATTCCATCAAGAATGGGTGGAAAACAATCCCAGAACTCATAAGCATATCCATATATCCTTACCTTTAATATTATAATACCCAATTTTTTTCTACAATCGTGCCTAGGCTATTACAAAGCCTTACTCTTTGTGAACGACTTTCGAAACACTTTCTCTCTCCTTCCTACCTTACAATAGCAACCCTTGCGCAGAAAAGAGATGGGCAGTAATAATGAACTCCATATCTGAGAAAACGTCTTACGTCACCGAGTTCTCATCTTTTGTTTAAAATGACTTTCGCACAGCGATGACCCACAATGCCAGGTCAGGACCTCTCAACGCCCGGCTACCTCAATCAGGCCCAGTGGTAATTTCATTAGCACAATGGGCATGCGCGAACAATGAAAAAGACATTACGGGTCGTTCAGGTATTATACAAGCATGGTTTTGGTCACTTTCGACTCCCTCTCTCCTCAGGGCCGTAATCGGACTTTGGTTTCAGGAGGGGTTGAGCCCTAAACGAACAGTGTCCAAGGTTTAGATCACTTACAAGTAGTATTTGAATCTTGGAGCTCTTATTGTAAAAAACATTTGCATACAATATGAGCTGTAAATAAAAATGTGGGGCCAGGGGGGCACCCCCAGAATTTTTTTGAAAATTGCCTCCAAACATAGGGTTAACACCCACTGGTCCTTGTTAACCACAGAAATTTCAAGGGGAGTCCGGGTTCTCCCCCTGAAAATTTTTTGAAATTTGACCCTCAAAAAGCTATTGTTTTAACTCACTTTGAGACATTTTGAGTTACACACAAAGAAGACCACTCCTTGAAAGTTGCAGAATTTTCAAGGGAAAAAGCATTATAAAAATTGTAGTAAACAATTTCGGGGGGGGGTGAGTTGAACTCCTCAACCTGCCATTGCATTCGGCCCTGCTTCTCCCCGCATGTCAACTCCCCGTCTTATAATTACGTACGCAAACTGACAAACCCTACTCCGACGTTATTATAATAGAGGGTTTTTAATGTGTAACATAAGCATCATTCATATCCCACTTCCCTTGAGAGAAAAAATAAGCAGATGACAACTCCCCCTGCCCTTAAGATGTTTACGTAATATTTGAACGACGGCCCCTTAAATCTCTCGTGACGAAACACGGTTCCTTCGACAGTAGCAATCGATAAAAAAGAAAGAAAAGAAGCCGCCATCTTGCCTTTATTATTGTTGCCATTCGGGGGAGTACAAAAACCGATGCAACAATGTCTTGTTAACCTTCGCAATGGGCAATGCCGGAGACAATTGACGTGTTTGGTTTAGATCTAATTAGAAAGCAAAGGCCATTGTCTTAAAGGGTAGAGATGGAAAGCCTTTTTTATTCCCATACATTGTTTCCGGACGGAAGAATCGCATTCCAGAGAAACGTTAAAAATTAATAGGACTTTTCAATGTTGGGGGCCGTCCTCTTGTAGTTGCTCAACGGAACAATGTAAGTTTTGATAGATAATTAGAATAGTTCTGGGTTAATGGTGGTTTTAGTCCTTGAATATTCTTATAACGGGATTGTTTTCTGACTAGATAATGATAGTATTAGTAACCAAGATCTTTCGAGCAATCAAGATATGCTAGTCAGCTGCTATTGATATTAAAATGTTGCTCACGACTCAATCTGAGAGCAGTTACAAAGCTTTCAAATTTCAAAGAAAATCAATTCAAAAAATAAAAAGGGAAATTTTAATGTTTTTTTCTTCATTATAAAAGCTATGCAATGTTACTCGTGTTCCTCTTTATTATAATTTTAAGGGGTATATCTTTGAATAATTCCAATTTTTAAAAAATAGAAATAAATTATTTTTCATCTTATTTATTTACTAGCTGTTATGCCCGGCCGCGTATTTCCAAACCCGCACGTGTAGGAATCCCACCAGAGGCAGCACTAGCGCGGAAGTGTGACGTTTGGTGGAGAAGCCAATAAGAATTGAAGACTGTAGGTTTGCATTGTTTGTTCTTAGGCGATTTGGCGCTCAATACGAATTTGCGTTCTTACGAATCTTACGTTTTCATGACTAGAAAAATGGGTCGGATTAAAAAAAAGTTTTCATTTTAATTTAATAAAATATTATAAGAGCTCCTTTTGAATGACAATTTGTTTTTGGTCGGAAATTAAATTATGAGATAATTTATTATATTGGACCCTGATAAAAAAAACTGTTAGGAAATATATTTCTTTTTGAGGTTTTGGAATATTTAAAAAAGGAGGTTTTCTTAAATTGTAATAGGAATTTGAAGTTTTGAAGGAAGTTGTTATTATGAATAAGAAAAGTGACATTCTATAATAGAAGTTTCTTTAGAGATAAAATTTTTTTTATAATTTACATATTTCATGTTATTTTTTGTAGATTTATGAGAGGTAAAAAATTTCGCATATAATTTCCATCCAAAAAATTTATTCCTTATTGTAAAATAGATTGTATCCATGAGTAATGTAAGATTTTGTATGGTAATTTTTTTTGCATAAATCATTATAGTCTAAAAGTTATTTCATATTTAAATGTTCAGTGATCTGAGTTTATATGATATATTTTTTCACATCACTTTGTATATTGATTTGATACAGTGGTGAAAATTCTTTTTCATCATTTCAAATAAATTTACAGTCTGTGATATAAAATTTTCATTCATTCAAACAAAACGTATGTAAAAAAATTTAAACTTTCAGAGCTGAGTACACATTTAATTTTATTGTTTTATTCCATTTAGGCACCAAAATAGCTTTACGCAATTTTGATAGCTTTTAAGCATGTGGTGTTAAAAGAAGTTTTGAAGAATAAAGCCTGTTCAAGCAGGCCGTTTTTGGAGCCGCTGCGCCGACAGCTAAAACAGTTTTTCAAGACCAACAAATTTTAGAAAACTATTCTCCCCTCTCGAGCCTAGGAAAATCATTCCTACATGATCCCCATCATAAAAAATTAAGAACTTTTCCATCTGAGACTTAAAATGCCTGGGCATGGACCAAAATTTCTTCCCAGCCTACTATAGAAGAACGCGTGAAAGGGAAAATAAACAAAATGATGCTCAGAACAAATGAAATAGAACAGGAAGCCACTTTTTTTTATTCTCAGTTCCAACTGCATACATTAATTCCTTGAAAATGTTTCGTCTTCATAGAATTTAACTTAAAGGGGCCAATAATTTATTAAAACGCTTAAATAATGGGGATCTATCAAATCTCAAAATATTTTTCAGCTCTTTGAGCTAGAAGGTAAATTTTTACAAATGTTATTACATCTTTACCTGAATTTTAAAATACTATAAACTGTAAAATTTAATATATATTTAAAAGGTTGTTAGATTTTAAAATAAGTATTATACATAAAATATTATTATAGATAAATCGTGCTATAAATTTTCACAAGTTTTTATTACTCGGAAACTATACTTAAAAAAAATTTTAAAAATTGACGCTTGAAAGACAATTAACATCCAGCTAAAATGTATTACTTGAAAGTTCAAGACAATTAAAGACATATTAGATTAGGAAGGCAATTAGATTAATTACAACAAAATATAACACAAACTGAATGTTAAAAATTTTCTTATTTAAATAATTACGGCTTCAGATGAAAATTGAACGTATATTACTATTTATTACTAAAGTTAACAAATAACAATTGCATTTAATTTCCTTTATTACCCTTTTCAATCCTTGTTTAATATTTTTTGTTTTCGCCCTCTTACAAAAAGAATACCGTAAAACCTCTTTCCAAGACTTATCGCCAAAACCGCAAAAAGAGCGATAACGATAAAGAGCCTAAAGCATCAAATCGTATTTGCGCCAAATTCTCCAGATCCTCTTTGAGCGCTAGTGCTGCCTCTGGTGGGATTCCTACACGTGCGGGTTTGGAAATACGCTGCCCGGCCTTGCACGAGTGAAGCGCATAAATTTATTTTTTTTAAGTTTTCTTAAATTTCATTTACCAAATACAGCATCAATTACCAAACATTTCGGTATCCCAGGCGCCTCTATCCTATCCCTGTGTACGATAATTTTTCCTATCCCGATGTTCCGATGTAATTTTCTTATCCCGGTGTTCCCGGTCATCTTTTATATCCCGGTAATTTTTCTTATCCCGATGTTCCCGGTAATTTTACGTTAGTCTATGAGAGTACGAATACTTGTTTGGTTTTCAAAATCGCTTCATTTTGGAGAAGAATTATTTTTCTTACTGATCTGATACTTTTTTGTTCTTTTTTTTGGTAGATTATAATGAAAAATAACAAACTAAGTTAGGATAATTTTTGTTTGGATTTTGCAAGTGCAGTTAAGCCGTAATAGGTATACTAGTGCAAATTTTCAGGGTGTACGAATACTTTCTGGAATGACTGTAGAGATAAATTATTTTGAGATTTACTGTTAAAACCATTTTATACAAACAACAAACAAACAACTACCATAACTGTATTTTCATTTAACCCTACAGTGCATACTGATGCCATTTGGCAACACGACATTTTTCCCCATTTCCTACTCGATCTTCCATTTTCAAACGGCAAAACCATGCAATAAGTACAATAGATATAACATTTCATGGTATTAGCACTTAAGACTGCCAGTAGATTGCAGCAGGGGTACTATTTTGAGACATTGTTAGTAGCTAGTGAAACGAAAGTCAAGAGACAGAAAACGCCAAAATAAAAGGACCTTATAAATTAAAATAAAAAACATGTTCAGCTTGAAACAAAATTGTTTTGAAAAGATAAGTTGTTTTTTTATATTTTTAGAGCATTTGGTTTTATTTCACTTCACAATTAATTTCACAAGAGACACAAATTAATTTCTCAAGGACAAAGTTTTTTGCCAATAAAAAGTAGAAAAAAATTAAATTAATTTTTTTAGTATTTTTTTACTAATTTACACCATAATAGGGGTCACATAAATGATTTTCAAGTGAATTTAAAAAATCATGCATTGTAGGGTTAATCGATAATATTATAGTGCTTTTCTACGGGTATGTTTATTTTTACTCTTAAACCAAAGAATTCCAAACTTTTTGATTGATTTGCCGAGAAATTCGAGATTCTTTTAAGACATCATCATGCATCTCTAAATGTTCATTAGGGTGTCTCAAAAAGTGCGTTTTTTTGGAAAATTTTGAAAAGTGATCGGGCCGTTAGCTAAAAAGTTTCCTTTTGGTGTTAGAAGGTCAGTTGCAAAATTAAAACTAATTCTGTTCACTCTAACTATTGCCTCAACGAGAGCGAAATCTCTATAATGAGAGGCAAGCAACCTCTACCACTAAAACACTTACGCATCGCAATGACCTTGAAAAACTGTCACTGTTGACCAAATTTTCAACTTAAAACATCAAACTTAGCAAATAAAAAGATTTGGATTTCATGGGAATACCCCAAAACCAGAGGTTAACATTCCAATAATGGCATTAAGATCCAAACGAAACGTTGAAAAAGTAATAAAAACAACTTCTGAAAGAAAACACTTAATTAGACATCTACTGCATGATAGTTAAAATTCTTTTTTCTACGGTATCATATTTTATTCGTATCTTGAATGTAAACATTCCATAACACCAGGGGAAAGTAGGAGTGGGTTGCTTCTCTGCGAGAGTGAGACATTTAGGTGTTTCAAAAGTCTATGGGGAATTCTTTTTGTAAAATTTCCCAGATACATTATTACCTGTAAATTTTCAGGTCTCTAGGACAATTTTTGACCCCCACGCCCTTCATAAGTAGGTTTCCCATGTTAAAGTATAGGGAAAATATTGAAAATATCGTCATTTTTGGCTCTTTTCAATTTTATGAGCCTGAACGCACTCAATATCGAATTAAATCCCATACATTATCTTTGGGATACCATTGTCTCAAGATCCTATTGGAAAAACATTCAATAGAACCTACTGGGGGACGTTCCATGGGGGTTGAAAGCGCGGTTTGACCGAAAAAAGAGAATGCTCGCCGGCGCTTGCGACGGGAGCTGGATGAAGGCCTCACATAGGGTTTTACTTCCCAAAACTGAGATACAAGACTATCAGGTGATGCCAGCTGAAGTAAAATAGGAAAAATATTCAATAAAACCTCCATGTGAGGCCTTCATCCAGCTCCCGCCGCGAGCGCCTGCGAGCATTCTCCTTTTTCGGTCAAAGCGAGCTTTTAACCCCCCCCCCATGGAACAACTTAACTTTGAATTTATTTCAAAGATTTGGATTGGATTACCTATAAGTTTCATTTTAAAGTCTCCTACTGAATGGGAAAGCTTAGACGAATTCAAGTGGTGCCGAGATTTTTTCAACAACTTGGCGGTCACCTATGATGTCGCAGAGCTAGGAGTGGCCCTAACATAAGAGTATACCTCCCTAGATTGAAAACTGAAGCACAGAGGAAAAATCTCCAACAAACTGTCAATAAATATCGCGCTAAGTTTTCTAAGACAGATAAGACTACTTTAGTTCATGAATTTTAAAATTATCATGTAGCATAAACATAGAAAGTGTATATTTTAGTGCAATAAAAAACATATTAAAGGCATGTATTATATGAATATTATTATTACACTATCTCAATCCAAACAGTCTAAAAATGGCATAAAAAAGGTAAGCAAAAGCAAGTAGTTGCGTAATAGGTCTCGTTATGAAGTAAAGCTAGAGCTGCAGCCTAGACCAGGCTTTTCCCGTAACTTCAACCGCTTTGAGGCAATAGTTAGGGTTGTACCACAACTTTAAAAATTTCAGGGAAGTTTATTGGTGCCAAAAGGAAACTTTTTGGGACACGGCCCGATAAGATTTCCAAAGTTCGAAAAAATGAGACACCCTAATGTTCATCCCTAATAAAACATATTAACTCATAGATATAATCTATTCAAAACTTCCTAAGCATTTCAAGAAAACAGCGATTGTGCATACAACCAAAATTCGGCACTATCAGTGCAAAACGAACAGTAACATATTATAATTTCTCAACGACAAAATTTGCATCCATCAGTACTACATATCATCACATCCATTCTGCATCATCATATCACACAGCCACATCTCACAGTCTTCTTCAATCCAAACAAAGAGCAACTTCCCAATAATCAACAGTAAAAAAGAGAGAAGCCGCGCTAATAATCTTCCAACAAGATCTCGCAACTAGTTCAAGAAGCCTCTTCTCCTCCTCCATTGTCTTACCTTTGTTATGGGGATATGTGGATCTCGGGGTCTGAAAGCGCTGTTATAAATGTCCGCCGGGGAGTGACGAAATTCGGGTACTTTACGAGGATGGGACGGGGGAATTTGCATATGCGGAGTTTCGACATGGAATATGGAACTCGTCACCTCTTGTTTTTCTTGAAATTTTGAATGGACGTGATGGGAATGGGAAGTACGAGGAGAGGACGGAAGTGAGATTCTGGTAGGTGTGCATTTATTCAAAAGAACTGGGGGTGGAATTCTTCGGGTACTACTAATATTTTCCCCCCAAATAAATTTAATTTGAACACGACTTAGTAAAATAAAAATATCAATAAAGATCATAGCTTTTAACTACTTTCAAAAGGGCTCAAAAACGTATGTATTTAAACATGACAAATGTTAAAAAGTGTAAATAAAAAAATAAATTTTTTATACAGAAAACCGTCTTTTATAATTTTAATTTTTTCTTTCATATAAATTAAAATGGAAGCTGTCCTAAGTCATCGACTTAAAAGTTAAATATTTGATCTAAATCAGGGGTTCCCAAACTTTTTTGGTCCGTGGACCCCCTGATGACGTTTTTCGTACCCCGTGGACCCCCTGTCTTAGGGACCGTTCAAAAAGTAGCTAAAAATCTTATGTTTTTGATATAAACTTCTAAACCACGCATAAATTTTGTATTTTTTTTTCGTGCATTGATAAGCATTTGATTTCACACTTATACATATTAAAAAAACATTTTTTTAAATTTTTGCCTTCCAAATAAAACAATCAAACATTTAAAAGTTAAATAAAAACAGATCTAAACTTTACATATCTTTAAATTTCAAGACTTTTTAAATGTTTGATTGTTATAATTTTCTTAAAAATATCGTGCAACCATATGGAAGGCAAAAATTAAAAAAAAATTAAAAAAAATTTTCTAAACTAAACTTTTAATACCACTATATTTCAAGACACCACTCCATCTGATCGATCTCCAAGGACACGACAACAGCAACATTTCAAGACACAAGAACTTTTAACTTTAACAATAAGTTTTTGTCGCAAGCTTGTCAAAGTTAATGGCTTATGAGTGAGTTATTCATTCACCAAATCATAAAATTTCAGAAATAATTACAATTAATATATGGCATATTAACAAGCAATATTTAATTAAGTTCAACTATGAAAAGTCAAATTATACATTACGGAAATTTAGTTTTAATTTATGAAATTGAATTATGCGAGGCTGCTCGGGGGCTCTCCACCACGATAAGAGAGAAATGATTCCATCGCGCCTTGCTCGCTTTGCGAGGACTTGGTGATAACTAGTGATGGGCAGGTATCGATACCAAATACTTAAGTACTCGATACCTATAGGTATCGAGTGTATTCGATACCCACAAAAGTATCGATACTTTATTGACATATTTCGTTTTAAATTTTTCAATGAAGTAATCTTTATAATACCTACTGTAGATCAAACGCAGCCTATTTCCGTTTTCATTTTGCAACGCTCAAACCCAAGTCGTTATCATCCGCGAGAGAAATTTGACGCGGCTAGGTTTTTCCCCCGCCAAATCCTTCGCCTCTATCCACCTCCAGGCCCGTAGCTACGGGGCTTTTTGATGGATCGCTTTCAGTTTTTTGAATATTAGTCTGATTATGGATAGGTCCTAAAAAAATTGTCCCTTCAGGTTCATTTCCCGACATTGAAAAAAAGTACTCGATACCTAAAAGTACTCGATACCTATAAGTATTCGATACCAAAGTATTCGATACCTATAAGTATTCGATACCTAAAATTATCGATTTTGCCCATCACTAGTGATAACCAACTTCTCCTATCACAAAAATTTGAATATAAAAAAGACAAAATTTTTGAAACTTATCAAAGTTTTCCATTTTAATGAAATTTTTCCCGTGAACCTCTGAAAGTCACTGTGGACCCCCTAGAAGTTTCTGTGGACCCCCAGTTTTCATTTTCATAACCGTGGACCTCCTGGAAGTCACTGTGGACCACTGGGGGTCCATATGGACCACTTTGGGAACCGCTGATCTAAATTAACGACTAATTGGATGATAAACTGCTCATATAAATGCAGTAGACTAAAAATGCATTTATAAATATTTTTTGTTTTTATTTGGGGGGATTATTTATTTGATTACTTGCTTTATATAATAGCCACAGTAGTATGCAATAGTTTAATTGTGATGCGGGCCAAATTATGACAATTTAAAATACCGCGGACCAAAAAGTATATCTAATCTGATCTGGTGGATCAAAATATTGATAAAAATTCACTATTATTTGCTCAAGACATTGAGACTATTATGAAGTAGTGAAAAATTGCCTCAACTTTTCTGTGTTCAAAAGAAATGCAATTTTCTGGATTATTACTTCAATAAAGTTTACATATTTTCTAATTTTATTTTAATTTATTTGATTTATAATTTATTAAATTATTTATTTTTTAACCTGAATGTTGTGCTGGCCTGCAATAAAGAAATTAGTACTCTGTTTTGAAACTAGCTTAATTGAATATTAACATGAATAAAAAAAGAAACTTGGCATTTTCAGATCAAGTTAAATACATTTTATTCAAGCTTTTCCGATTTTTATAACCTTTAGTCATTCCAAAGTAATTAATAAGGCAAATAAATTTATACAAGCAAAACAAAAAAGATCTCGCCGGAAAGCCAATAAATTTTCGTAATCCAAACGCGTTTTTCATCACATAAAAACAATCAGTTCGCAAACAAAATACTAGGTAAATAAAAACAAAGTTCCCCTAATTACTTTTAGAACGTTTATTAGTTCCCTACATACTCTACAAAGTTTACCTTTCACCTAACAATAAAACCTTTTGTGATGCGAATAAACAACTTGTCTAAGGTGAAAAGGTGTTAAGCTATAAATGTCACTCACCGACACCATGGCAGTAAGTTTCCAGAGATTTTCATCGTAAAAACCTGATAATCTTGTGCCATGATGTCACTTTTGTGGGATTATCTGTAGAAAGTTAACTTTTTATAACTCGAGTATAAAGGAAAGCTTGAGAAAAGCGTTAATTCTCGGCGTGAAGGTTTTTGAAATGCACACACCAAAGGGATTTTTACTTAATGGAGTGGTTTGGAAACGGGAATTTACGACTAAAGACCTTGATGAACTATGATTTCACTATTTTAAAACTTTTCAACCAACTAAATGCAATCTTGAGAATTGCTGTAAAGTTAATGGGGATGAGTTTGAGTATATTTTGATGTAATAAATTATTCTGATTCGGGAAGTAATTCGATATCGTCGGTTTGATTACTTACATAGGGGCATTTTAGGTCTATATCACACAATTTACATCTTTTATCCCTTCACGTCCCTATGTCAAAGTGTTCCAATTCACCATTTCCCTCCTCCCTTATGTTACATTCTCCGACCGACCGGCAAAAAGTCTGGCACTAGCACAAGGTTGATAAAAACTTAGGACTCCACATTTCTATTCTATCTAAATTGTACCCCACCTTTCGCTTCAGAGTGGAACTTATGGCGGATTTACACCACTGCTGCAAGACCGGTTTGCGATAAAAGCGGCAAGAAACGGGAATTTGTTATTCCAATAAACCAATTGACGAACGCCATCTTTTGTGAGTAGCGGGTACTAAAATTTGCCGCTTTTTTGCATGACTTGCAGCTCTTGCAGCGGTGGTGTAAATCCCCCATTAGTATATTTTTTTACAAAAATGATGTTTATGCTTTTTTTGGAATCCTATAACCTATGAGTTATCTCTGTAACAGTCTGACTTCGGGGTCTGTATAAATACGATAGGAATTATCTGCATATATTACAGGAGGTATTTCTTAGCATAGCTGACAGGACTTCTACGTTAACTCTTTCGGCCCTACCATTGGATCCTATGGAAAATTTGGGGCACTAGGACTGAAAAGGTTAACTAAACAGTTAATAGAGTGCACTGAAAATAGGTCTGTAAACTATTCTCTTTCATTCACGTCAGTAATTACATTTTTAAAAAATTCACAGAATCAGTTTATTTCAAGTCCACTTGAAAACCAATTTTCCAAACTATAAGATAAAAAACATTTATAAAAACCCGTTTGGAAACAAACTGCAAGTTGACAAAACAGCAGGTGAACGAACCAACCTTCGACAAAACACCACATTCCCATCATCCGAGAAACAACACTAGCCAAAACTAAAGCCCTGGATAGCACAGCTTAAGTAGCGATTCACTTTTATGTTGCCGCTTCCGATTTTGATTGGACGTTCACAGTCACGCATGTAAACAGCCGCCATTATGGGTTTTTCAAGCTCCGAGCCAGTGCGATAGATTTTCATACGGAAACACCATTGATCATTTAATTTGCAGATTGTATAGTTATTAAAGATGCCAAGTTGTTATGCTTTTGGGTGTACAAATAATTGAACCGGTGGCTACAAGTTCTATCGATTACCTGCTGGGAAATTTTACGAAGGAAGACGAAAAGTCTGGCTGCATAACATCGGGAGAGAAAAGTGGAAACCAAATGACCACTGCAAAGTGTGTGAGGTAAGTTTATAAAAATCATTTAATTATATTTATCCAAATCAAGTTTTAAGGTTTTATTAGTAATGTGGCTCAAGTTATGTATTGCATTTATTATACTCACTTGTTAAATTAATAAACCCGTATTGATGTTGTAAGGTGATCCGGTCATTATAAAAAGTAACACAGTTTTCATTACGCATTTTTGATTAATGTTTATAACACACATCTGTGGCAGATTTAATATGCATTTCGTGTGTCTTAAAAAAACTAATATAAAATATCCTTAAAAATACATAGTAAACAATAATATCCATCCAGTATCTTAAAATCGTTTTCCATAATAAAGTTAAAGTTATAAAATACAGTCTGAGTAATAATTATTATTTCTTTCAAAATAACCAACTTCTCGTAGAGATAATGTAAAAAAAACAGTTTTTTTCCCTAAACTGTTACTATTTAAACCGATTCTCCACATGTATTTAAAGAAAAATATTTTAGGATTAACCGGCGCACCTCTTCAATCGGACTATAATGGCTATGCATATTATTTCCCAAATGAAAATGTAACAATAATTGAAAGACACACTGCTAGTTGAGATATTTTAATGGTGTTAATATCGATTTTTTTGGCGATTTAACAAACCTCGACGCTTGTGCCTAGCTGATCCTAAAGTACCAATTTGTAAAGCACCACTTGTGCTTCGCGGTCGATAGTAATACATAATTGTTTACAATACATACCTTATTCTAAATTTTTATCTAGGTCCATTTTACGGAGGACAAGTTTGAAAATCATGAAGATGATAACAGGCGCCTTCTGAAGCAAATGCAGTTCCTACATGTTTCTCTCTATACAAGGGTCAAGAAAACCATCATATATATTATAGAAAAATTATGTTGATTTTCCAAATGGTAATAAAATTGTTAATAACTGAAGTTAATTTTATACGTGTTTAATGAGCTCATTATTTTAATATATCTTTGTAGAAATATACATAATCTTAATGAATATTTCATGCAATTCCTCTTTGGTTAATAAAAAGCATTAGTTCCCTAGCAGCACAAAATTGTTTTTAGAAAAATATTAAAACTATTTTTGTATGATGAAGAAATACTTAATTTTGATGTTTTGAATGTATCATATCATGAAAAACTAAGCTTTGATATAGATTCTGAAAAGGTGAGTATAGAAATTTATTCTGAAATTGTTGAGAGAGACTTGTCATAAATCGAAGAAAGCGCATTATATTATTTGTGTGGATGTGTTGGGAAGACTGTAATTAAACGAGGAAACCTTTGCCAAACTTGTATTGAAACTCTCAATCATAAACTCTGCAACACTAATTCCAAACTGAGATAGTTTCATAAAGATAAATCGAATCTAGTTTATGTTTCTCAGGAGGTATACTGCATTCTACTTCACATAGAAAAATTTTTTCGGGCGAATGAAGAACGAATTTTGAAGGAAGATTTTGATACGAAAATTTTAAAATCTTTGAGGATTAGTTCTGCCTGTGATCATTTCAAAAACTTGCCCACGTCCTGTAATTTAATGGAAAAGCTTGCAATAAGAAATTTAGGGACCCAAAGAGTTCACTTTTTAATTAAAAATAAAAATCAAAGTATGAAATCAAGAAAAATAAAAAAAATACTCGAGTAAGAGCATTGGAATGAGAGTATCAGCATCAGAAATTAAGTAGCTGTAAGTTAAAATATATAAATATATTTTAAGTATGTTTTCATACATTTAAAAATATTCCATTACTACTAAAGTAATAAATTAAATTTTACTGTTAAAATAATAAAGAAATTGAATACTGTAAAATATATGTGTGTGACATATCTTCAATTTTAAACAGGCACCTTATATTCTTTGCACCATCTCGTTATATTTTAAATAAGTATTACATTTTATTAACAGTTTCTGTTTCTTTTTATTTAAATTCTTTACTTAGTTTGACTTAAGTTAACTCAGTTTGACTTTAGTTAGCTTCAAGAGAGAAAAGGTAGGTTTTATGATTTAAAACAAAAAAATATTTAATAGAATTGAACTATGGCTGATATACCAAAAACTAAATAAATATTTTTTTATGAATTTAACAAACCAAAAAATCCCTAAATATAGCAGAGAAGCTTTGCGGAAGACTCCTTTTATTATTATTTTTAGTTATCTCCATTTTCTGATTGTTGCATTTCAACTATTGCAACTCCGTTTCCTCATAGCGGACTTACGGAAAAAACCCAAAATGGCGGACGATTTTGAACTCGTGTCGCTACTTAAGTAACGTAGCTTCATCCAGGGCTTTAGCCAAAACAGAAGGTCGCATAATCGCTGGTTTAACATCGCATTAACCAACCACTCCGAAATACCACGACAGCTTACGTTGGCCGAGCGAGACTTCAAAAAACATGTTCTACAAATTAAAATAATAAAAAAGGTTCTCACAGCAGAAGGTATCGGTCCATTGAACTGACAAAAACCGACTGACCTCATCAAAAAGGGCTTTATAGCGAATATATCCAACCTTCAGGCCAGCGTTATTGATCTGAACAAGGGAATTCGGGTGATATGTCCAACGGGCATTGTTTTGAACGGCAGTTTATCCTTGCGCAACTTTCGATTGGAACAAAGGGAGTGCACACGCCCACCCTGGTGACCAGGGGGCGAGATTGATTGACCTTGTTAACGCGGAAACGATTTAAAAAGCCATTTTCAAGATAAGCCCAGAAGGGGGGGAATGTATTGGAAGTTGTTTAATGAAAAACTCTAATGGAATTTAGTTGTAACTCGAACCTATATACACTGCAGAGGCGTGAAACATTTTGCAACGGTCAGTAAACACGATAATGAACATTTCTAACCAAAAGCGTTTTGTTTGTGTTGCGATTATGTTGTGTGAGAAAAGTGTTGTAAAAGTGTTGCTAAAAATTACAGAGACAAAAAATGTGTTCTTAATATGGTGTTTCGATTCAAATTTAAGAAAACTTTCAGATTCTAAGCATATTTTACAGCAATATTTTTACAACACATTTCTAACATTCTTTAACCATATTCAGAACACTATAATATCACAATAAGGTGTAAACTGTTCTTCACTATGCAACTAAAGTGTAGTAAAATTGAAGATTAAAAATTTTTTCTTTAATGTGTTCATTTTTGTGTTGAACGTTTGCCAATTTAAAAGCACTTAGCCTTTATTCAATACATATTTCGTAGTATAGAGAAATTTCAGGGGTGGTCCTTTAGTGTGATGGCCTTTTTAATAGATACATCGTAATAGTTAGAATTCCCAAGTTCCCCATACAGCTGTTAAAATAAGTTAATTCTTCAAACTGAATGAGCTTTTTCAAGAGGATTTTTGCACACTCCATGAGATGAGTCTTGATTGTATTTATTAACTTCGGTATAATTACTCATGCTCATATACAATCCTGATGGTAAAAAAAGGGCAAGGGATAAATTCGGATTATAAATAAAGGCCCATTCACACTGTTTCACTTTCACTGTTCATCGCAGTGATTCATCGCAGTGAAAGACTAGTTCAGTGAACAGCTTTGTTTGCACTTTCACTCTTCATCAGACTCGTTCACTTTCATCGGTTGTTTATACCACCAGGTTACTAGATACTATAGACTTCGTTACCATGGCAATCTATTACATTTACTTAAACTTACTTTTTATGACCATTATAAGTTTTTAAAATGTATCATCATTAAAATATTAAGCCGGTATTAGATCAATAGTATAGCTTTAATTTTAAAAAATTACAATTTTCCTTGTTTGTCCATTTTATATAGAATTTAACATAATGACAATTAATAAAAATAATCAGCTAAATTTATTTTAACTGTTTTTATTGTTTTTATTCATCAGCAATTGACCGATTTAATGAAACAAAATGAAATGAAACGGCAACGAACTTTAAAACCTGGAAATTCTAAACAGAATAAGGAAATCATAAGTGATAGGAAAAAAAATTTTTGTATGTGATTTCCGCCTCCACACATACGCGCGAGTGCGAATCACAATAACAAAAAAGCATCTCTGTGTAAGCGGACCGTTCGTGTTCCAACGAACTTATGCACCTGGCTTCACGAATGCATTCGCCTACATTCGCTCCAGAGGCGGTTTTTTGGGCACGAGTCAAAGAATCAGGAGCGAACACGAACTATCCATTTAAACATACGTTGTTTCGACTACCTGACACTGGCGTAAATTAGGGGGCGAGGGGGCCCTGCCCCCCGAAATTCGGACTTGGCGTACCAAAGCAAGTTTTAGGGACACATTTTCTGGGAGAGGACCCCCAACCCCCCCCTTTCTGATTGGAATTTTATTATTGCAAATCATTTTGTAATAAGTTCATCAAAATCCTAATCCTACTTAATATATGGCCAAAATTAAAACTGGGTGTACCAAAACCGAGTAGAAATTCTGTTTTCAGGGGCAAATTTCCAAAATTTTTCTGTGGGACGACCCCCAGATCCCCTTTTCTACTTGGAACTCTATTATTTTCAACTTGTTTTTATATTAAGTTCCCCCAAATGCAAATCCTATCTAAAAATTTTAATTAAGAAATTCGGACAAGGTGTGCCAAAACTCGTTAAATCAAATTTTCGAGTCAAATTTTCAAAAATTTTCTGGGAGAGGCTACCCAGACCCCCCTTTGTTACTCGGAACCAAATTACTCACAACTTTCTTTATATAATAAGTTCTTTTAGATGTAAATTTTAACAAAAAATATATAAAAAGTTACATTGGATGTAATAAATTTGCTTGGGAGGGGTGAAAAATAATTTTAGGCCCCTCCTGAAATAAATTTCTATTTACGCCACTGCTACCTGATCAAATGGAATGTAGTAATGAGAAAGTTTTAAAATTTCTTGAACTTTATCAAGGGGATATAATTTCAAATAATCAAATGATACATTTTCAAGAGTTTTAATCTTACCACCTTTATAGAATTTTTTAAAACTAAAATTTATTAATATTTCAAAATATAGTACTATTTCTTAGATTGTAAAATCATTAGTGTGCATAATACATACACCCTACTCAAAATAAAAAATTTTTGTTCCTAGATATAGATAATGACATTAGAGAGAGGATACCATCTTAAGCATGAATTTAATACTCTATTAATTTAAAATATCTATTTAAGGGGGTTCAGAGCATACGTCTGGAAACAAAAACTAAAAAGGAAATAATTACGGAGTCCTAGTCAGATGATCAGATCTTGCCCAGTATCGTCTTTGCTCAGGAGTCTCCAAACTTTTCAGCCCGAGGGCCCCCTTAACTATTAAACAGTCGTTCGGGGGCCGACTTAAATTCGAGACTCGAGGTTAAATTAAAATAGCTGAAAGCCAGTGGCGGCTCGTGAGTTGTTCACATGTTTTGAAAGAACAATTAACAACCTTATACAGGGTGTCCCATAAATAATGGGTCACACTTCTAGGGGGATAGTAGACACCTAGACGAGTCAGAATCACATAGGATTTGGGGGTCCCAGACCAAATCCCAGGGAGTTAAAAATGGAGCGACACCCCAAAAAGATTATTGAAAAATTCAATTTGTAGAACTACTATTGATAAAAATTTAATTATGGTCTCAAAAATTTGTTTTATTATGAAAAAAGTTAAAAAATCACAAAAAAATGTGAAAACTCTGCCAAAACTTTATTTTCTATTTCGAAATCCTTTCTTTTGGTTTAATAATCTGAAAGATCATAATTGAAAACCCTTAAGTCCAATGTGTCACGTAAAAACCATCAATATTAAATGCTTTAGAGCCTGTTAAAGCATGGTTTAAGTCAGTTTTTTGGGTCCGCAAACTGCCGTTTTGGAAACGGCTATAGGAAACCACTTTACGCACGCAAAAAACGAACTTTAACAGGATCTCAAGCGTTAAATATTGACGGTTTTTACGTGAAAATTTGGACCTAAGGGTTTACAACTATGATCTTTCAGATTATAAAATCAAAAGAAAGGATTTCGAAATACAAAATGAGGTTTTGGCACAATTTTCACATTTTTTTGTGGTTTTTTAACTTTTTTCATATTAAAACAAATTTTAAAGTGAAGACTTTTGAGATAATTTTAAAGATCATATTAAACCAGAATTTTTGAGACCCTAATTAAATTTTTACCAATAGTAGTTCTTCTACAAAATTAATTTTTCAATAATTTTTTTGGGGTGTCGCTCCATTTTTAACTCCCTGGGATTTGGTTTGGGACCCCCAAATCCTATGTGATTCTGACTCGTCTAGGTGTCTACTATCCCCCTTAGAAGTGTGACCCATTATTCATGGGACACCCGTATATAAATCACAGTTATTATTTTAAAAAGAGAAAAAACATGCATTTAAGAAATTTTTAACTTTAAATAAGCAAGTACACGTGTATCTAATGAATCTTAAAAATAAAACAGTTTTAAAATGATCAGTAAATTGTATTTTTAACATCTTGCCTCTTAGTATTGTATATAGAAATTTATTACGGGAGGTTGCAAATATCCTCTAAGAAAAGTCATTATATGTATCATACCACAAGCTAAATTTTTCACCAGAGAGACCTAAAATTTACCCTAAGCCCCTCTTATGCATACATTAATAGGTTTAATGTATCTTAATACATTTTTAGGTAGGATTCTAATTTTTCTGAACTTTGAAATGAATGTGAGTAGTGAGTTAAAATTTTTAAAAAAGGGGGAGGGGGTCTGGGGGCCCTACCCCAGAACATTCTTCGAAATTTGACCCTCATTTTGGTACCCCTAGTCCAAATTTTAGGGGGAGGATCTTGGATCTTTTGAGTACACAATATATTAGTAATATTTTTCGTGATACAAAGATATCCGCGGGCTGTAGTTTGGAGACCCCTGTCTTTGCTCATCAGGCTTTTCATCGTCTTCATTTTTTGAAATCTCTAAATAATGGTATTAATTGGTTAATTGTAAAGAGCATCCTTAACAACACTTCCATTTCGAACGTATGTTCGTGGAGAACTGCGAACATGTAAGCAGCACCCGCTGTTCTATAAAAACAAAAGAAATCCAATTAAAATATTCGGCACTCGCATTCGCGCGCATGTGTGGACCCGGAGTTACAGCTAAAATATTTCCTTTTAATTATTAAAATTAATATTTTTTAGAAAGCAATCTTTAATAATGTTAAGAATATTTGTTCCGTAAATTAAAAAGCGAAATACACAAATAGAAAAAAATGAATAAAATGAACTGAAGGTGATCTAGAACTGTAAATAAAAAGAATAATCCTTCCCTAAGTTAAGATTTATTCGAAGCAAAAAAAATCATTATTCTGTCACAATTGGTATAACACGGCTCTTAAAAATTCTAAGATAGTTTTATTAAATAGTTATTCTTGCAGAGGAATTCATCGGTAGAATTTAATCTAATTCAATAATTTAATTAATAGTTAAGTTACAAAACATTAAAATTTCGTTTAAAAAATTATTTTTACATTTTTATTTTCTAGAAAAATTTTTTAAATTTCAAGAAACATTTTTCATTTATACGCAATTTCCGTTAAGCAAAAAAAAGTATTGCGTTTGGTAGGATTCGATCGCACAACCTCTGTATCTACAAGTCAACGTGCTAACCATCAAGCTATAAAACCAACAATAACTAGATTAAAATAATAAATATAAATTTTGTCAAGCAAATGAAGGAAATGTAGTACCAAGAATTTAGATTAATTTTTAGGTTTTAAGAATATCTCAAACTATTTCCTTTTTCCATACATTGATTTTCAAAACATTTAAATACATCGTTTAGAAGGATGCATATTTTAATTATCTCATTTATAAAATAATTTTTCTATCTCGGCGGAAATCACGTTAAAAAACCGCTGTGCTGCGGATTTTAATTGCTGTGATTTAAGAAGCTTTAATATTTTAATTCACTTTTATACAATTGTAAAACAAATTTTTTTCATAATAATCACACTTTAACACTGAAAAAAAGCTTCTTAAGTCTCAGAATTAAATTATCAGATTTTTCTTAGGTGTAAGAATACACTGGATGAGTTCATCGGTGAAAGGTCCAGTGATTGTTTCATCTTTCATCTTTCATTTTCACTTCTGATGAAAACGACATTCCCACCCTTTCACTTTGGGTGTTTCACCCTATTGGAAAAAGTTCACAAAACCAGTATCAAAATCATACTGGAACCAGTAAAAATCATACTGGAACCAGTAAAACCATACTGGAAATTCAAAACCAGTATGAAAATCATACTAGAAATTTAATACCAGTATAAAAATCTTACTGGTAATTCTGAAACCAGTATTGAACCATACTAGAAATATTCATACTGGTTTTCAAATATACTGGAAATTTTGAAACCAGTATTGAACCATACTAGAAATGTTCATACTAGTTTTCAAATATACTGGAAATTTTGAAACCAGTATTAAACCATACTAGAAATGTTCATACTGGTTTTCATTTATACTGGAAATTTTGAAACCAGTATTAAACCATACTAGTTTTCAAATATTCCGGAAAATTTGAAACCTGTATGAAAGCATACTGGTAATTTTAAATCTAGTCTAGAAACTAGAACTAGAGTATGAACGTCCATTGTAGATATATACGAACTTTTCAAAATTTCCTGGCAGCATTCCGACTTAAATAATTTCTAAAATTTAGATTTGAGAATAGAAATAAGGCATTAAAATAGACAATTACTTTTATTAAATGAAATAAAAGTATATAATGTGAAAACAGATTCAAATGTTTTTATGAAAAGAAAATAAATTTAAAAAACTCCCTTGTCCTGCAATTGACAAATAAATATTTGAACTATGTTTAGCTGCTTTTTATTTTGACTATCCAGGTATCACAAAAATATTAACTGCGTGCGAATACTGGCCAATATCGTGTAATATCGGACATTGTAATAACGATATTGGCCAGTATTTGTTGGCATTGTGACCCGAGAAAATTTATAATTTTTGAACTGGCAAAAATTTGGCAACTGACTTTTTTTCAATATATTTTTGCTAGTTTTTATTGAAGTAATTAAAAGGGAAAAAACTTTATATAAATTCTTTCACTCTGTGCAAGATTTTTCAAACCTTTTCAAGTTATTAACATGAAATTGCATAGAAATACCCGTTTAGGTTTCCTAATAAGTTTTACCTCACATTTAAACATGAAATAGAACCAAGTTTTTCTTATCAGTTAATAACGTTTTTTAAAAATTGTAATTAAAAAAACTGCGATTAAAAATATTTAATTTACTTGAATAGTTTTTGAAAATCTTGCTCACAGTGAGAGAATTCGGGAATTTTTTTCCTTTTGATTACTTTTATAAAAATTTCGAAATAACTTTTTAAAATTTTGAGTATATATATATATTGATAATTGATATAGTAATTATATAGTAAAAATTTCAATTTTCTGCAAAATTTTGTTTTTGTGAAATATAGCAAGGAAAGCTATGTATACAAGCATTTAATGCTTATAAGCTGTTCAAGCTACTCTCATAGCATTGAATGGTTGGTGAACCTTGATAGAACGGGTGCCTCGTGGCACGTTAAGCCTACATGTGGTGACTTTGACGCTGAATAGCGCCGGATATATTAGGAGCCCAAATTAGTGGTTTATATTTTCTAAAAGCATACAAAAATGTGTTTCGAATAATAGCATTATCTAAGAGGTGGTGTAAAATTTGCGCAATCCGGAAAATTCATTTTTTGGTTATCCAAGACTAGTTTTCACGGATTTCTCCCAAAATAATTATCAGAGAGCTTATTAATAACTATATTCTTGAAGAACTCCTTGAACCACGTTAGAAAAACTCGGTTTTATCTGGAGAAAAGGAGTAAGGGGCGTTAAAAAGTGAAAATAAAAACGAGCACGCGGTTTTAAAATATCTTAATATGGGTTCAATCCCTTAGTGTCATACATCATTCAATAGGAAATATTAAGGAGGTACACATACTAAAATTTCAGAACCCTACCTCTAAAATTAAGGACATGACGCCCAATTAAAGTTTTCCAATAAAACCGGAAAAACTCCCGAAATAAGGAACCAATCCCCTTATACTTTATATATTCTAAATCTACTAAATTATGTGAACACGATGATGTAAAACACTTGGGGGTCAATTTATATTTTTACGCATTCCTCCATTTTCTCATAGCCCGAAAAACGTAATGGATTCCTATGAAGACAAGTCAATCACTTTTGTGTTCAAAAATTCCTGGATGACGCCAGGATGACCATGGCAACTCGAAATTCTAGAAAAAGCTTACCATATTACTCAACTACCATAATAAAAATTCAAAAAATTTCTAACTTATAATTAAATACCAGTTATTAGGCTATTTTGGACTTGTGTTTTTTACTCAAAACTACGATTTTTTTACGACTCCGAAAAGCCCTTAAATGTTTAACGAATTGCATGAAAATTCGATATGAAGTGTATTTTAAGGTCCTGTGTAAGAATATGTCAAAGAAAAAATTTTAAATTACGTTTATTAGGTTTAAAACGACAAAAGAGTACTATTTCGACAGTGAAATACCTGCTGTAAATAATAATTGCAAATAGAAAATAAATGCATTCATTAATATAAATTAAATAAAAAATAATGACATAATTTGAACTATTTAATGAAGAAATAAAGCTGGGCAAGGGTAAATGGATGTAAACTAAGAACAAGAGACACATGTCACAATCTCACCCCCGCACTAAAAAACGTATAGTATGGGCTGTATCGCTTTTATTGTGTACTTGTTCATGTTCATATAACCACAGATTTTTGTAAATTTACTTTTAAAATTTCATCAGGATTCCTTTTTAATGCTTGATTGTATTTTTAGTGGAGTATAATTTTTATTTTATAAACTGAGCCGCATAGATTTAGAATTTATTAGATTTGACTTGTGCGAATGGCAACACCAGATTGACTATGCTGTTTATTTTGAAATCACGTTATAACATGCTGTTGCTTCCTCTGCTATTTTAAGTAAGTTAAATGGTATCTATCTTTAATTAAAATGTATTAAACATGTATTTATTTTGACCCATTAATAAATTTTTAAAAGATTATAAAGTTCGGAACTTTAGGATAAGCCGGGCTGTTGTGAGATAGGGACATAGCGGCCGGCTAATCCTTAAGTATCTAAGTTTATTTGATACATTTGTTTCTTGTATTCTTCCATTCTAAACAGTGTTTATGTTACGGGAAATGTGTTAAATCCGGGCATTTTTAATAATGCCCGCGTATTTCGAACAAATAATCATTACTAATTGAAAAATATCATTGAAATTATCACCCTTCTTGGCTCAATTTGGGCATTATTAACAATGCCCAGTTTATCATATTGGGGAAAGTTAATGTAATACATTATTTTATTTTCTGTAAGATTAACGGCTAATCTGCATTACATTTAATCTAACTAATAACTTAAAAAAAAGCATTCTCTTAAAAGTGATATATCCAGTTATGTTACCATTACTTTTTTTCAACTTCCAATATAACACATGTTTCGCACATCAGCTACATAACATACCTGTTATAGTGTATGCCATTCATGGCTTATTAGGGGACATCCATAAATTACGTGAGGTCAAAAAGGGGGAGGGGGGTCGATTAAAATCTCACGTCAACTATTCCAGTTAGAAATTAAATGATTTTTTTAAGTATGAGAAAGGAATAATACCCACAGATAAGATACTGTGGTGATTTTTAGGCGGAATAATGTTGTCCTTTTCCCCTACATCATTAATAATGAAAAAGTTTTAGGTGCTGTGAAGCACAAAAGCAAACAAATTAGATAGAAAATATTTTTAAAGGTTGTAGGTAAATCTCACGTCGGGGGAGGGGGGTCCAGCAAAATCTCACTCAGGGGGAAGGGGAGACCAGATTATGGAAAAAAACACCTCACGTAATCCAGATTTTGGAAAAAACTCCTCACGTAATCCAGATTTTGGAAAAAACTCCTCACATAATCAGATATCACTAATAATGCCTGATCTATCACATTGCCCGTAACATATATTTATCGTTGCTGTGAAAACAAATCGGCATATCTGCAAAATGCATATTATGCTAGAGCGCTTTTAAGTTTACGCATGTGATACTTCAGATAATAATAAAAATGTGCTATTGTGAGATAATTCAGTTTTACTTAGATGATGGATATCTTTCCACCTTGAAGGTTATGAAGCGACTGGTGTATTGCACAGTAGATCATAGATCTGTAGCTTCTGATAAACAAAATGGCTATTCCCGATTACATGCACATCTGTCCAACACGATCTGATGGAGTTTTATTCAAGTATATGACATGCCAGTTTGACATAAAAATATACGAGAAAAAAAAAAAATTTTTGACACTAACAACTCAAAAACTCAATTTTGCAGACAAATGCCGGTATGATTTCACAGCAACAATATATCGTCGCTTAAGGCGCAAAATGACATAACTGCATTTTCCCTATTTTGCAGGAGATGAAAAAACAGTTTGGCTATTAATTAAAGATAATAATATTATTAAAGTTTTAAACCTTCATTTTAGGCCTTTTTGACCGGGGATTGAGATGAAACGCTTCTCTGTGGCGGCGTCCCTAACAATATCAATGAAAGGCATGCAATTATGTCATTTTGACTTACGAATGCAGTTATGCTAAAATGACAAAATTGACGATTGCAGCGATTTGAGTCATTTTTTCGCAAAATCGTTGGTGCCAGGTGATCCGGGGCCGGGATTTGCATAAAGATTGATGCATAACTCAAAATGTCAGTTATGTCATTTTGCGCCTTAAGCGACGATATATGTATTCCTTATGTAACATTAATAAGTGAAATATTGTTTTTGCAGTTCAACACGGTGCTGGAGCTAAGCCCTTAAAAGCGAAATTAGAAGAGAACAATTTTTTACTGCGCCTGGCTCAGATAGGTAAAAACCATTTTAGCCTTCCTGGGGGTTAAAATAAAAGCATTGTCATCCATATGGGGTCATCCATAAATTACGTGAGGTGTTTTTTCCAAAATCTGGACCCCCCCTCCCCCCTTGGTGAGATTTTGCTGGACCCCCCTCCCCCCTAGTGAGATTTACCTACAACCTTTAAAAATAATTTTCTATCCAATTCGTTTGCATTTTGAGGAAAAGAACATTATTCAGCCTAAAAATCACCACAGTATCTTATCTGTGGGTATTATTCCTTTCTCAAACTTAAAAAAAATCGTTTAATTTCGAACTTAAAAGGTTGATGTGAGTTTTTCACCGACCCCCCCTCCCCCCTTGGTGAGATTTTTCCAAACCCCTCCCCCCCTTTTTGACCTCACGTAATTTATGGATGCCCCCTATTGAACTTTGTGTTATAGCTCGAGGGTGTTGTCAAGTAATTTTACGTACGTAGGGTTTAAATAATTTTCAAAATCCAGATAAGATAATGCGATAGTGCATTTACTTAAATTACAATATATGTAAAAATGTGTATCTGAAAATGAGTTTAAAAGTAATTTAGCACCAATTTTTTCTCTGGACTTCAATAAGAATTTTCAAAATTTATTGGTTTGGTTGGCAAAATAAAATGCTTTCATTAAAAGAGTGACCATGTAAAAATTTTTGGTACTCTTCCAGAATCTCGGCGAATAAAGCCGCCAATAATGATGCAACCAGCGACAAACGGAATATCTGTTTCGAAAGGTCATGTGTGAGCTGTCGCCAAAAAAAAAGGACAGATGATTAAAGAACAGATGATTAAGTGAAAAGTAAGTAATATTTGTCCTAATTGTTTGTAAACTAAAGGGTGTTTTTGGGTTTTTAATGTGGCTAATATTAATATTTAGCAGAGTCGGAAAAAACAGGTTTAAAACAAAACTTTTTTTTTGGCTTAAACCGGTTTTTATAAACACTTCCTACCCCCATAAATATAACTACTTAGTGTTTTCTGTTATGAATCCATTGAATTAATTGTTTATCAATTCATCTATAAACAAAGTTACTTAACTAATTTATTATTTAAAATTAATTTTAAAAAAGTTAAAATTTTATATAACCCAGGTTTTTATTCCTGCTTAAAAAACCCACTGGTTTTTATAGCATGGAAAAGAGTGTTTATTTGTACATTTTTGATAAGATTTTTATTTATTTATAAATAAAAACCAACTGGGGTTTTTATAATGGATTCAAATATCTGGGGGTTTTATAATGCATATATTTAAATATTTGGTTCTTTAAATATATTGTTCTTAATGAATTAAAACAAACATACAGGACAATTCCATTTTTTTACAATTCAGCATCCCTGTCTTAATTACAAGATTCGTAATCAATTAATTAACTTTTGTCCTTTACCTGCAGGCCTACATCCTACAGACTCAGGCATCAATATAGCTTCTAAAGACGAGTGCCTGATCTGCTACCATCAAAGAGCCTGAAGGCCAGACTGATAAAGTTAAAAAGTAAGTAACATTTTTCTTAAGTGTTTGTAAAATATATAGGGGAGAGTAAGGATGAACGGGACAGCTCAATTTTTTAAACCTTAACTTCACTTTAAATTTTTGTTATTTCAGCCATAAGATAGTACCTAGCCTATTCAATAAATTGTGTTCATTAACATCAGCTTCTATTTTTGTATAAATTAGACTACTAGATGTGTTTTTCCATACCTAAAGTAACTTTTGTTGTTTTACTTCTATAATTATTGAAAAACAATTTAACTTAAGCTAAAAAAATTTCCGTTTGTTGAAAGAGTACTTATATTAGTATAATTTAAAATTTAAATGGAGAAAGTCCATGGATTTTTTTCCTTGTCTAGATTTGTTTTTTTTAAAATAAGTGGGTATGGGGATGAATGGGACAGTTCCATCATCACTTTATTTCCTGTTTTCAAAATTTTCCATCAATAGCTTGCTATATTCAACTCATTTAAGTAATTTCTGAATAAGTAACTAAAATAGGGTGCAAAAATCTATGTTTAAAATTGCATTTTATGTTCCAAACTAATGTGTGAATATGGGAAGTCTTAATGAGCAATTACTTGCAACTTTCATCTCATATGTTATGATTAAACCATTATTACAACAAGTTAGGTTTTTATGATCAATTTTTATGAAAAGTTCCTTCCTAGTGCAATATTACATTTGTTATTTTGTAAATTTCTGAACTTTTTTAAACTGTCCCATTCATCCCCACCACGGGGATGAATGGGACAAAATACATGCATTCATAAAAACTTTGAGTTTAAACGATGGCTAAATGATTGAATACATGCATTTATAATGTAAGATAGTTCAATTATTCAATTGTGATTTAAGAGTTCAATTATTGGTGATCAGGGTGTTTTTAAATAGTGTAAAACAGGTTATTTTCTTAAATATTTCACTTAGACACATACTTCCAAGTACAAATTTTCATTTTGTGAGTTATTTTTGCTACAAACTAGTATTTGATTAAATAACTTTTTCAACTTTCAACCTTATATTTTAATATTTTATCTTTAATGCAGATTCATCATTAAAAAATCTAGTATCTAGAAGCTCTTATTTTAGTGTATTACGAAAACTATGCTGTTAGTGTTTGCTTTTAAATTAAGGACAAAAAATGGCACTGCTCTTTTTAAACTCATTGAAGACATATAAATTAATCTGTAAAATTCTATACTTGTTATCATGTTCTTCCAGTTCTCTCCAGCAAATAACATTTGACTCATTTTAATGTTTTTTTCTTCTTTTAGATGGATTGAGATATTTTTTGAAAGATTATCAGGGGATGAAGGTCGAACAACTTTTGTCAGCCTCCTCTTCCGTTGCTGTAAGGAAGATGCTTTCTGATAACTCCAAGAAAGAACGCATCTTCAGCACCACAATAATTATATTAATCAAGATTTTTTGTTACATATTATTCAAGATTTTTTTGTATGTATATTGTTACTTAAATTTTCTTTTTATTTATTAAATTTATTCAAGATTTGCAATATGATGTGATATATTGATACTTTCCATTAATTTATTACATTAATCAAGTTTTTTTGTAAAACCACAACAAAGTTTTTTTACAGTAATTGTTTATGTGACATCTTGATAAATATACTGGTACCAGTACCATACTGGTATACCGGTATATACTGGTACCAGTACCATACTGGTATACCGGTATATACTGGTACCAGTACCATACTGGTAAACCAGTATATACTGGTACCAGTGTCATACTGGTATACCAGTATTACTGGTACCAGTACCATACTGGTAAACCAGTATATACTGGTACCAGTACCATATACTGGTACACCAGTACATACTGGTACCAGTACCATATACTGGTATACCAGTATATGGCACCAGTACCATATTATTTATTAAATTTAATCAAGATTTGCTATATGATGTGATATATTGATACTTTCCATTAATTTATTACATAAACCAAGTTTTTTTGTAAAACCACAACAAAAAGTTTTTTTACAGTAATTGTTTATGTGACATCTTGATACATATACTGGTATCAGTACCATACTGGTATACCAGTATATACTGGTACCAATACCATACTGGTATACCAGTATATACTGGTACCAGTACCATATACTGGTACACCAGTATGTACTGGTACTACTTGGTATACCAGTATATACTGGTATAACAATATATGGTTCCAGTACTAAATATTGGAACTGATACCATATACTGGTATACCAGTATATGGCACCAGTACCATATATTGGTATACCAGTATAGGGTACCAGTACCATATATAGGTATACCAGTATAGGGTAGTACCATATTTTGGTATACCAGTATAGGGTACTGGTACCAGTATATACTGTTAGTATGATGTGATGATATATTGATACTTTCCATTTATTTATTACACTAATCAAGGTTTTTTTGTAAAACAACAGTTTTTTACAGTAATTGTTTTCTTGTATAAACCTGTGTTTCAAAAATGAACATAATTGATTTCACTCTAGTATATACAGGAACAAATTTAAACCAGCCTATGAAATACCAAATCCAGTATCATATTGGGTTCCGATATATACTGGATCCGGCATCATACCAGATCCAGTATATACTGGAACCAGTTTATACCGGGTTATGAAACACCAAAACTAGTATCATTCCGCATCCTGTATATACTAGAACCAGTATAATACCGGGTTATGAAACACCGGGACCAGTATGATACCAGAACCAGTATAATACTGGTTCTGGTATCTTACCGGGCCCAGTATAATACCGGGTTATGAAACACCGGGACCAGTATGATACCAGAACCAGTATAATACTGGTTCTGGTATCATACCGGACCCAGTATATACCAGAACCAGTATAATACCGGGTTATGAAACACCGGGACCAGTATACCAGAACCAGTATAATACCGGGTTATGAAACACCGGGACCAGTATGATACCAGAACCAGTATAATACTGGTTCTGGTATCATACTGGTCCCGGTGTTTCATAACCCGGTATTAATTTTTTTATACTGGAAATTTTTTTCCAATAGGGCATCGATAATGAACAGTGAAAGTGAAACAGTGTGAATGGGCCTTAAGTTAAAAGCATTCTTTCCTTCACTTTTCCCTGGAAAACGTCATCCAACTATTAATCAATGCACAGATGTATTGCCGCAAACAAAAGAGGGGACCTTGCGCAACATTCGATACAAACTTAAAACAAAGGGATCGCACACGCCCTAACCCAGGGGGCGCGCTTTTACCGACCTTGTTAACACGGAAACGATTAAGGAGAGAAAAATCGTGATCGGTTTGATCCAGAGTCGATTATTTTGGGTGATTTACGGGCAGGTTTGAGATGGATGGATAACTGCAACCGATTTCCCAAGAAAGGTTTTCTCAGATAGTTAAGAGTTTCTGGCTGGACTTATATTCGTAACCTCTTGGGTGTATTTATAAACGTTAAAGCCTTACAGGAAGAGATGGAGCAGGCAGATTGAACTGTTTATAGCACGATTCATCAGATCATATGGTGTAATTGCTGGCAATCAGAAGGCGGTTTCGACTTATTTAAATGTGTTTGTTTACCAATGTGGGTGGTGCTAGTATATAAAATGGAATGGTGTTTTCAAATTGACGAGTTTATTTTTAAAAAGGAGTAAGAACTGAAACAACTAAATGTACTTTGCAGGCTGTTTAAAATAATCACAGGAATTAAACTTTTTTCTTTCAATGAAATGGCTCTTAAGCCATTTTCAAATCATTCAGACGTATATGCTATTTTCAGAGATGATTTGAAATTTAACTAAAAATGTCTACCAGACCATTAAATCCCACTAACTTAAATTGAACATAAACTTACACGCTAAACGAATAAATAACCGATACAAAAAGTTTAAGGAGTCTAACAAAAACTGTAAATGAACTTTGACATTCCAGGTTGCAAAAAAGTAATACAAAAGTATCCCTCGTATTAAATTAGGGATGTATTCAAAAGAAAACTCGCCTTTTTGAATTAAAAAGTACCTCAAAATATCTTCACTTAAAGTGAAATTTTTTTTCTCAGTGATAGCTTGTGGTGACCACATTCACCACTTAAATTAATATCGGAAAACTCCGATATTAATTTAAGTGGTGAACTCTATAGTCTTTCGGATTAGCTTCCCAACACCGCACACTTAAAAATTCATCATAAGATAATCGAGGAAATGGGCAAGCTCTAGGTATGCACAGAAAACTTTACTCATCTACATATTTGATTTCGCACTCAATGTCAAAATCTTATTTTAAGACATGACAAACTAATCGATACTGACCAGTAAGAAAATAGACCTCGATTAAATATTTAAGTCACTCTAAAACCATTAAAGTTTCTAAATCAACACAACAACAGACCCATCTCCAACCAGAAGGAAGGGGCATTGCTTCCGCCGGGGTGAAGGTTTCCTTTCGAATCATTTGCATACAGCTCATTTGAGCGGTCACGGCTCCCACCATTTTTCGCATCGGAATTGATGGTCTCTTCGAACTTTTCTTATACACGGTTGGGAAACAACAGCAGGGTGAGGGAAGAGAAAGTTATCCTTGGTCAATGCGTGAGACACAATAATAAAAGGAATGCCATATCCTTAGGCCACCAGAGGGCGTTTGGTTAAGAAAAGGTGGATGCCCGTTTCAAGGAAGGGTCCCGTTTCTTTTTGAACTGGTTGGGAAGAGATGTTAGGAGTTGCTCTCGGAGGATGAAATGCTAAATTGAATTTTGGGCGGGAACGGTAGCGGTGCTATGGGAATATCGCATGTTTTGGGTCAAGAATTCACTAAGCACCAAGGACGGGGTGCGATTAAAGGGTTGGATTTAAAGGGTGTACTCCCTTTATCGTGGAATGAAATCAGCATATCTCAGGTCAGTCAGTGATAAATGCCTCACATTGTGGAAACTCGAATCAGACTTTGTAGTGGAAGCATTGATGTTACTTGATATGTTGAATTTGAGGTTCCTCAAACCGTTTAATCCTAAGGCACCCAAGATTACCATTGGATCCTATTGAAAATTTGGAGCGGCTAGGACAGAAAAAGTTTAAAAAAATCTAATAGTTCATCTAAAAGTTCATTTTCCCTCGTTTATCTACTTCATTCTTCTTTTAGCATCTCTCTTTTTTGAAGAAATCCAGGAATCATACATTCAACAAATAAAGTCACCTCAACACCTCAGTCAAAAACATATTGCTCTAAATCAAGGGTTCTCAAACTTTTTAACATCGCGAACCACTTTTAAGAAACAAAATCTAACGCGACCCACCGACTTCAGTTATTTATAATTAACTGAACTGAGAAAATTATCTCATGCCCCCTCCCCACAGAATTTTAACTTATCTGACTGGGGGGTGTTCACCAACTATTTAGTTACAAGGGTATGAAATGGTTTAATTGTGGTCTAACAATGATCCCTACAGTAAAAAGGGGGGTCTGGGGGTACTCCCCCAGAGAAAATTTTAAAATTTGACCCTTAAAAACATGGTTATATAACTTGTTTTTTAGCAATATGGGATAAATTACATCAGTTGCATCATATCCCAAGAAAATTCTTAAAATTTGCATTAATCCCCTCAAGTGTGGATGGGGAGAAACACTAAATATTTTTTTCAAATCTTATTTGAATAACCGACTAGATTTGCATTATCGGCACATTAAAGTGACACACATAGTACGTATTTACATTAATTGCCTTTTCCGTTCCATTCCAAGTAGTGTAGTTTTTCCTCAAATTTTTATTCTTTTTACTATAGTATGGTAATTTGATAATTTCAAAAGTTCAACTAATAGCTTGATGATTCAAAAGTCAATAACACCGTTTGTGAAAAATTAAAAATCTTCTCGCGACCCACCAAAAACTGACTGGCGACCCACAGTTTGAGAAACTCTGCTCTAAATTACTCGCGGTACCCTTTATACTCAAGATAACGCTATCATTATTTCCATCATTTTAAAATGAAAGAATGAATGCAAATATTTCTAACACAAAGTATTTAAAAGTTTGCTCGGTGAATCATAAATAGAAAACTTCAAACAAAGAAAATCTGAAAACACCATCTGTAAAATGTATTACGATTGAAAACTATCCCTAAAATCCCCACTAAAACCTAACCAACTAATAAAGAAATCAAACCTAGAACATTTCAATATAATATAATCACAACTCGTAAACCATTTGAAATAAAATAATAGCCCACAAGCACTGTAACCCATCATCAATTTGACACCATCGAAAAAAACTTGTTAAAAGCTCAACACTGACAACTCACTTTATTAAGAACCCTAAAATGCCACTCCACCACACAACGTACGCACGATTCATGCTCCAATAACGTCACCTTAAACCATTGTTCCTTACAAATCAACGTCGCGCCTAGCGACAGGCCCATTGAACAAACATTAACGCACTTTTTCTTAACACATTAAAGCCATTCCCCTCCATGGGTTCCGACAATCAGAAATTTCTCTTAACTAATAACACAAACGCAACTGATTTTGTCTTTTTTAATATAGTTAAAACAGTTGTGTAACACACGTTATCTTGTTTGTAGGAGAGGGATTTCACCCTTGTTCTCTTCGAAATAAAGAGCATTGTAAGGCGATTTCACGCCCTGTAGTGCTATAATGGGTTTTGAAGTACTTTCTTCAGCCTTAATCAGTTTCATCGGTTTTTATACATTTTTTTTACTACGGATTGAGGATTATGTTGCAAAACAGAGGATTGAAGGGAATCACATCATTGATTTCTATTTCTTATAAAGGGAACAGAACCCTAAGAAGCCGAGGACTAAATATTTTGAGTAACTACTTTTTGTTCGAGAGAAATATTATCCGATGATAACATCATAGTTAAGAGAAAGTTATTAACCATCTATACTGCCCATGGTAGCAAATACGCTACCATAAGTTTAGCTTCAATTTTCAGCATCTTTTTAAGTTATTGCAGTAATAATTGCACTTTCATGTGCTATAACTTATAAAGATTAGGTTCTGTCCCCAGTTTCAAAATTAAAAAAAATTAAAATCAAATTTCATAAAAATTATGTTGGTATTTTTTTTACTTGGCTACATGATTATAACTACATGAATAAGGCAAAAAAAATTCCATAGTTATTTGTTGTTGTGGGAATAAGATGGTTAATGGGCTAAAGAAAAATGTTCAAATCTATTAATACAGTAATAGTTTTTATAAAAATTAGATGTGTCACTTTTTGAAAGAGTCCGCTTTACCAAAAGTTTTAATTCAACACAACAGGATCGACTCTAAAATAGCGCCAACTGGCTAACGTTAAGGACTTATGCCAAAAACTTTTAAAAGATGAGACAACTAGACCCACATAAATATAGAAGATACAGTGAATATGAGCATGCAGAAGATGGTAATGGGTCATTCCACGCCAAACCATCCAGGGTGGTACATCCACCTACAGCAGATTTTTATGAAATTTTTTATGCTTAATGTATGAATAAAGATTAGAAAAAATATCAATTTTTATCCAATTCTGTCAAGAAGTTTCGGAGTTTCGGCCGTTTTAAGTTAAGCCCATCTTGATTTTGAGCGGGCGATTCGGGCTTGTGTTATTTTGCGTTTAACGCTACCAAATTTTTATTTATTTAGGTAAAAGCTTCAAATTTCATTTATTACATTAGATTGACTTCTACAGAAATGACCATAAAACAAAAAATTCTCTACCAAACATTATCAAACTTGACAGAAGAAGTATTGGTAAGGTAATTTTGTTATTCCTCTCTTCAGACCCGAGGTATAAAAAAATTCTTTCAACTCAAATTTTTTTCTTGAAATAGTATTAAAATGCTTCACAAAGTTCATAAAAATCTTCAATTCAAGAAAATGTTTTTCAGGGGGCTTAAAATTTAAGGTCCACCCTGGTGGACCTTGGTTCTTATCGTAGTAAAACATGACACCATTCCTATGGTATGAAATTGTTACTTTCTTTAATTATAATTTAAATATATGAATTATTTATAATTTTTTTTGTCGTAGTAGGTTTTTTTGAAGGTTGTAACTTAATTTCCTTTATAAAATTAATAATTTTTTAGAAAATTTAATTTTTTAAAAATTCAAAAATTCATTTTTAGGTGCATAGAAAACTTTCTGTGTATGTTTTTAACATTTTTATGCAATAATCAAAGTTAATTTGCATTTATACTGTAGAAAATAGTATTCATTTTGGGTTTTACAGAATTTTTTAAAAAAATTTTTGAAAAATTTAAAAAATTTTGAAAATTTTAAATTTGTTATTTCTATATGAAATTCAAAATTTTAAATGAAAAAAATAATAATTATCATTTAAATTATAAAATAAGTGTTTTAAATTCTCAAAATAGTTTATTTACCCGTTTTTTATGAATTTTTTCTCCTTAACATTTACCATCGTTAAGAACCGAGTTCCACACTGGTGGACCTCTCTATATCTTGCTCTCCAAAACTCAAAATTTATTAGATTTCTTTACAGATTGTTTTATTCTGCTTGAAAGAATACTAAGTAATAAAACTAGTCAAATTAAGTCTCATAAATAAATTAATTTAGGTTTAAATTAATTAATATTCCCAAGTTTTAGATAGGACGCCATTTTTTCCAAAATCCTCTTTTTAAATATGTGCTGTGGGCAAAATTTTGTTTTAAAGCGCCATCTCTCGATTGAAATAGGAAGTAAAAACATCAAATAATACATATTACAGCTTTTAGCTTATAATTTTTAATAAAAAGTTTGTTTTTGAGGGGGTAAGCGAAGGTCCACCACGGTGGAAATGGGGCGTGAAGAGGATAAAATAGAACGTCTATATCCAGTAGTTTTTTCTTTATTAGCACTTAACTTAAGGTGGTTTTAAATCAGAACCACTTTCTAATTTTCAACGATCCAAAAATACCCTTTAAACCCCAAACCCCACTAATTTTTTTTCACTGTTTGAAAGCAAATTTCCTCTTCTTTCTATTAATGCATAGTTTATAAGAAAGTATTCATAGAGATTTGTGCTTCATGCGTTTTAGTAAGGCACTATGAAAAACACGTTTTTCGTGTTTAGAAGTCTTTTAAACCACTATAAAGTTATTCAATTTTAAATTTTACTCCACCATTTTATTTTGTAGACTATTGGCTGTAAATAAATGAAATTTGAAGCTTTTACCTACATAAATAACAATTTGGTAGCGTTAAACGCAAAATAACACGAGCCCGAATTGCCCGCTCAAAATCGAGATGGGCTTAACTTTAAACGGCCGAAACTCCGAAACTACTTGACAGAATTGGATAAAAATTCATATTTTTTCTAATCTTTATTCATACATTAAGCATGCAAAATTTCATGAAAGTCTGAGAACCTAGGGTATCAAAATGGGTTTTTGCTGGATGATTTGGCATGGAATGACCCTAATGTGGGATTTGAATAACATCTAACTTGTTGAATTCAAAGTCTTGGATAATTAGAGGTTATCTTGGTCCCTTGAACTTTATATTTAAAATCAATGTTAAAAATGAATACTGTTGAATTTGATAATAATTTTTATAGTCTTTTTACTCCTCATTTTTTTGCATTCAAAATTATGCAGAAATACAATTTAATTGACAATTTTTAGAGATATATTTCAACTGAAACTTCGTTAGTTTGAAAAAGGGAAACAGCCCATCAATTTTTTAACTCAACAACATTTTTGAATACGCTTATATTTTCTTGTATTGTTCTGTATTCTAATATTGTGTACTCTAATATTCTTAATATTGAATTTCTAGCAAAAATGTGGTTGTTATGCAACAAAAGTTTCATTACAAGTTTTTTCTCGATTTTTTGAAAGTTGGTGTTTGGACTTATACACTTTTTCAAAGTGACGATTCAATTAGTGCTATAGGCGTTGGAGGAGATAATTGCAAGGATGAGAATGACGAAACTGCCTGGATGGCCTCTTTTTGTTTTCACGGAAGCAAGAAGGGGAGGAAATGACACCATCACTCGCTTAAAACCTTCAACCTCTCAATTATTTCTGGAGCACTTTTGTTGTTGGAATTAATCGTTATAAATTAATTAGTAGGTACCTTTGCACTTAGCTTAGCAACCGCAAAAGTTATGCGGCTATTAGGACATTAAGAAGGCAGTTAAGGTGTTTTCTTACGAAGTATTTATTTTATTTACTCTACAAAACTCAACCGCATTACTCTAGTGAAAGGAAGGCTGAAGGAGAAGTCTGAAATAGTTTTCATCCATATTGAATTGAGTTAACCATTCACATTAAGCATATATTGGTTGAGTACAAAGAAGCCACATAACAAAGATGGAATACTTTGTACTAATAGAAGCACCCAAAAGCACATTAAACACATTAGCATGGGTAGTGAAATGTGGTTTCTGGTGTTAAATGTGAATATATGGGTTAAGAATCGTTAAAGTTCAGCGAGAGAAGATTTGAGGCTTTTTTGGTACGAGAACCAGATATTTCTACTTTCAATTCAAATTTACTATAGATGGGTTAAGGAGATATCATATTTTAAATGTATGTTAAATGTACTTTTTGATGTAACCTAAAGGGTCTCAAAATGAGTTAAAACACTACTTTTAGGGCAAAATGCCAAAATTTATCTGGAATAGAAACCCAACATCCCCTTGAAATTTTGCAGTTTATTGTACATGTTTTTCTTTAAAAATTTGCCTTTTACAATGAGCTCTTTGGGTGTAATCCGAAAGGTCTCTCAAAATGAGCCAAAGCACTATTTGGAGCGGCAAATTTCCAACCCAAGAATTCTACTTGATATTTGCATATTGTTGTTTTCAAAATTTGGAAATTATGTGGACCAAAATTAAAATGGTACCCCAAAAATAAAGTTGAGTCAAATCCCTACTGAAAAGAAATCTGGTTACGGCCCTGTCCTCATTATGGTGCATGATGCAAAACTCATACGGTAAAGCCTATTGTGTCAGGTTGTATCAGAAGTCGGACCTGTTTTGCGGTCTTTATGGAAAATGTCAACGGTGTGTAATTATGGTTAATATACTAAAAATCTAGAACGGAGAAATCAGAAAGTGAAATGAATGGATACATAATTGTTTTAATTGTGATTGTCGAGAAAATGTCGAAAAACGGGAACGGATGAAATTGTATGAGGTTACTGCGGTTATTCTAAACGAATATGAATTCATTTTAAACTTAAATTAAAAAGTAATTTTACCTGCACAAAGATCTCAGATCCAGTCGCTTTTAAAATTTAAATGCAGCTAATACGAGGGAAAAAGCAGGTCAGGTTGAAAATTGTAATAAAGAGTAATCGCTAATCAATCTTAAGGGACGGTAGAATAATTAATAATTTTTGTATAAAGCATGAAAAAAACTTAAGGAAATGATGCGTAAAACGCAATTTTCAGGCAGTTTTAGTATTGCAATTATACATTGCTCACCGAGAACACTTAAATTAATGCTAGAGCAGATACAACACGCTTGTGAGACGTTAAATTATGCCATAATTTCAATCATTAGTTCTTTATCACTACTAAAAGTGAAATTTGAAGCTAAATAGTTTCAAAATAAATTCAAATTGCAAAAATACATAAACAGATAAATAAAACCTTCTTTTACTAACAAAAACAAGAGTATTATCAATTTGTCTTTAATTCTTTAGTTCCTGTAACACTGCTCAGTTTTGAAAAGGTGTGAAAGCTGAAAATATTTTGAAAGTTAACTTTTTTAACATGAAATGGATTCATTTATCGTAAAATTCAAATACCATCCGTTTATTTGATGGGTATTAAGTTTTATGACAGATGGTTGCTATTGCCATAACTGGAACCGCAATTTTATAACAAAATAAAATAGAACTATAGTTGATTTCAGAATTTTTAGAAAATTCGAAAGCATTTTCAGAATTACCAAAAAATTCAGAACATTTTGATACCAAAATTGTGACATTACGAGTAATTAATAATTAAGCAATTTCAAGTTTAAGTTTTTAAAGTTAAAAGTTATTTTCTCCAGAAATCAACCACTATGAACTTAAAATAAAAAGATAACGCACGAAGTTATAAAGCTTTGTTACAAGGACGTGAAATTTATTTTTATTTTCCTTAAATAAATGTTTAAGTTCAAAACAATATAAGTTACTTTTATAAAGTCAAAGTTACGAAAATGTTGAAGTTATCAAAAACCCATTCAAATCTGAATATAACATTTTATGTAAATATCAATCACAGATGCATTTAAAGAAATTCTTTAACATCGCCTTGGAGGTAAAGACTGTTACGTTAACATGGCAATCAGTGTCTAAAGCGCGTAGAAACTGCAAATTTGTGTCAGAAGAAAGGGATCATTAATTAGGGGATAACCCACTATTTTCTCTTCAACGCTACATCTTCATTTTCCAACTCCTCACGAAAATACAATGGTTCAAGGCGACAGAGGCGATACGACCCACTGAAACGACTTGAACTGTTGAACTGTATGCTCGATACAAAAAGTTTTCGTGGACATCAAATTATAATAGATACCCAGGGAAAGACAAAAATATCTAAACTGGGCCAAGGAAGCCTCATAGGCAAAAAATCTAGGGAAAACGAATTGAAGTTTCCACAAAAGCGCATATTGATACACATTTCGAAAAGCGCAGACATTGCATTTCTGGAGAATTTGCATCAAATTTAAATAGACACCGCTTTTTCCGCACCGATGGTTTTTCTTAGCTTGATAATAATAGCCAAAAAAGCGTTTCTTCGGGGTCCTTGTTTAGAAATGCAAATTCGAGTCGAGTCAACTGGAATAATGGATCGCCTCTAACCTCATGACCTCGCGCATTTAAATCGATCCCACTATAGGTGGGGGCTAAGAGCGAGCCAAACTGATCTGTTCAATGGGCTGTTCAAGTCAATCACTAGGCGAGAGTTTTCAGAGAGTGAGAAAATTGCCAGGACAAAATTTGTTAGAATGAAATTATTTTCATTATTATTTATAAATATGAATTAAATTATATTTCAATCGTCAAATTGAAAAAGAGAATGAGTTCAAAAACCAAGTTTTGAGAAAATCAAGAAAAAATAACCTGGGAGCTCAACCGGGTGCCACTCTTCAACAATAACCTTATTAATACTTTGCCGTAACAAGTCTAACTTTATCAGTACTTAAAAATTTCATTGCATGCTGTTTCTCAACAAATAAGCGAATAATAGCCAAATACTGCTATTTGGCAAACTTTTTGCTTCCACCTATGATGGTGGGATCGACTTATCGACTGGGAGAGCCAATTGGAAAGTTAACCTGGCGAACAATCGAGAGTGAAAACTTATTTGTCGATAAGCGTTTAACCTCGATGGGTATAGTTTATTCGGAAATATGAAGTAATGTTGGATGACATGGTGTCTTGTGAGTTAAAATTAATGGAAATTCAACGAGGTGTTTAAAAAACATGTCTCTTAGGTAAATTCTTACAAAAAGTAAGTTTCAAATATTTAGCAAGAACATCTGTGTCGAAGGAATATTGGCTAAGTACGAATAAATTTACATATGAAGGAGTTTTTAAGTCATGGTTATCTTCTAAGAGTTCAAAAGAGTTTGAATTGAAATTATTATTAATGTGCGTTTTATGTGTATTTATCTCTATTAGATACTTTTGGCATCTTTTTGATTTCAAAATTAAGGAGTAAATTGTTTATTAAATGAGTAAAGTATTAAAGGAGTAAATTGTTTATCAAAAGGAAAATTTCCTTCAAAATCTTCGTTGAAGACATGGCAATTCCTAAGTTATGGTTATTTCACATGTATAAGAAAGAGTACGTTACTTTAACACAGTTAAGTACAGAACCTAGTTCCAACCAACAAAATCAATAGATATAGGCATTTTACGTTTTAAACAATTTTTCGTCTAGCGTCAGAATAAATTATTACTCCTATTCCCTCATTTTTTATCTTCTCGTCCTTTCAACAACAAAAAAATAACTCTGCACTGGATCTCGGGTTTTATGCCCATAAAATCTCATTAAGTTTTTCATCAGAAATTTGAATATCATTTAATTTAACCTAGAATTTGAAAAGGTCATATCTCCTTTTTGAAAAGAGATCATTTTTATCCAACTTTAAGATTTAAAATAAAAATTAATAATCTTTTATGATAACTAATACAAATTTTCAAATATCAAGTCACGAATACTATCGAATCTTTCTTTGAATGATATAACACTAAGAGTTTATAAAAGACAATTTTAATCAAAGAGAGTAGGGTATTCAAGGTCCTTAAGGTATTATAAAATTCAATAAATTAAAAAACAATTGGTTGAAAAATTTCGAGAGAATTAACTCGTTTAGTTATCTTTAGGTAGTATGACAGCTATGAGAGAATAATATCTCTTGTTATGTTTAATTTTGATCATAACAATAATTATACAAACAATAATTATGCATATTAGAATAAAATCAGATAATTGCTAAGATTTATCTATAATTAGATCTTGCTTCACATGTCAAATTATATTTTTACTAAATTATAAGCCTCAATGAGATCCGAAGCAAAGAAAAAAAAAGAACGTTCTATATTTTTATTCTCTGGGTAACACAATCACAGAGTAAAAATGTTTTGACATTTGAGGGATAGTGAAATCTCGGGTTTAACTAAAGAAATTAGGAATTTATGATATTTTATTAAATATTTGGCCCTTATTTTGTTGTTTTTTTAGATAAACTCGAATGTTTTTTCAGAGTGGTGTATTTCGACTAAACGAGACACATGCTTGGTACATTCAAAGCTTCCAATATTCCTTTTTCAACGATACAATATTTTAGAATTCATCACTATTTCACAATGATACAATATCATAATTAGTGAAAGTTTACGAAAAACAACATCCTTTTGTAAACGAGTCATAACTAAAAGCTTTCTCTCTATATTAAAAAAAAGTTACTGTCACCGCCGCTGCCGCCGCCGCCGCTGTTTCAGAAAATTTAATTTTTCAACTCTTTGAACTCTCATATCGCAAAAACTACTTGATAGAAATTTATGAAATTTGAAATATTTGTAGAGGAATATTTTGGCCACATTTTAGAACCAAAAGCTAACTGATGTGATAATTAGTTCTTGGGTATTTTTAAGGTCAAAGTTGAAGTTTTTCTTTTTCGCCGCGTAATCCAGTTCAGCGAAATCTATTAGCAGCAGAACTATGATTTTTTGCAGGCTAATACTCTGAAGTATGAAGATGTGCACTACGTCGCCCTTTTTTTGAATTTCGAATTTGGTTTAGAGTAATTAATTTTTTAATTTTCGAAATTTTTGACACTTTTTCGTTTTTTTCTATCTAAAATGAAAACTATTCACGGTATCAATATGATTTTTTAAACACTTATAGTCTTATTTTTTAGAAAGAGATTGGAGTTTAATTCTTTAAAAAATTCTAATTAGTTTTGGAATTATTAAGCATCAAAGTTTCATTTTTTTCATAGTTTTAGTAGGTCTTTATCAGACGTGTTTAATGTTTTTAATTTTATATTTGCCTGTTCACTAGATTGTCGCGAGCACGGATATTTAAATTTAAAAGTTTTGAGGTGCACATTTTTGCTCTAACTTTGCTAGCGATATAGTATAGACTTGGTTAATAATCTTTTAAAGATACTCCGATATTTTTTGAACTACTAGAGAAATAAATAATTTAGCTTTTTTGAGTGCTATTTGTGCCGACGAAAGGAAGAGGATTTTCGGGAAGTTTGTTTTACTCTAATGCTAAAGATCGATTGCAGATAATACAGATCGCTTCGCGATCTGTAAAGAGCTGCATAGCAGTTACGGGGGTTGGTGAGCGTAAGCGAGTAGGGGGCGGTAGCCCCCTATCCATTAAATTATTGATAATTTAAAAAAGAATATATCAGTAAGAGTTTTATTTTGATATTTTCGTGGTAATGATCCAAATCAAATTATTGAAAAGTTTGAGAGATAAAAAGTTTCGATATTAAATGATCATTAACTATACTCTGTTCATTTAGAATTAGCGCCTGAGACGTAATGTATTAAAAACAGTTATTATTCTAATTATCGTCGACAAAATTTTCTTCTACAATGACAAGGCAGCCTAAGCAGAAGTAGTTAAAATACTGTAGAAACAATCGGTCACTGAAGTTGTCTGATAAGCGTTATTAAGCATTATTGAGCGTTTTTGATCCTGTTGCAGGCGCCTATTCTAAATGAACAGATTATAAGCAGACAAGTTCCAGGTTGTACTGGATAGTTGAGATGAAACAAGCGATCTCTGCTCGCTAAGATCGCGAAGGGATCTTTATAGAACTGCGAAGCAGTTCTGGGGGTTGGTGAGCGATAGCGAGCAGGGGGCAGAGCCCCCTAGTTTATTTAAAAAAAGGTTAATTTTATCAATGATGACCCTCATTTTCACCATGCTTTCAACCCTAGCTATTTTCACTACAAACTCAAGCACCTCTTCAGGATTCGCTTTAATAGACATGTAGCAAAATGGAAGCTTTTTAGTGGTTGGTAATTTAATTTTTGAGAAGAGGTGTTTACTTCTTAGACAGTGAGTTTAGTGACGGGAAGAAGATTACTGATCATTATGGTTGAGTACACGTTATTAAGTCAAGTTGGGGATGAGTGTCTACAGCTGAAAAGTAAACAAAGTCAATCAAGCAAATGGATTGCTGTAGCGTTTCGGACTGTATTGGCTGTTCTAGTCTATTTGGTTAAGACGACCTTTTGAAGAAAATACATAATCATAATGGAAGAGTTAAGTGGAGAAATTATAAAAAAACTGCTAACGAAAACTTTAAAGGATATCTAAGTGGTGATGTTTCGGATTTGCCATTGACGAGAACAATTTAGTAACTTAAGTAGACGTTCGGTTTTTACGTTGCCCTATGTACTTTTTGATCCTCACCGGATTGCCGCCCCACAACCAGACGCTTAAGTGGAAATGCTCCCCTTGGAGGAATATACCCAACACCTAAAACCTACCCAACAGTTACTCCAATACATACTATAGCTTTCAACTGCACTAACCTCTTTGCCCCCACCATCTATTCCCGTCGCCTACGTTTCGAAAAATCAATTAATCCCGACAGTGTCCGTGCCACCATCACCTTGGCCCCCTATCTTCTGAATCATTCATAGAGCGCAAACATAGGAGCTGACGTTAGCCACCTTTCTCCATACGGGATCGCGACCTCCTGACAACATCGTTTTCGGAATCAACCTTAGCCCGAGAGGTGTAATGCCTGGTTGACACACGAGGGTTTCAAACAAAGAGAAGTATCTTTTCAATGTGCGAACAAATAAAGGGTTTCGAAGTGCACAGTGCTGGCGGGCGAGTAGAGTTACATCACTTTATAGGATGTTTCGAAAAAGGTCGTAACCAGACTTAGGCTTCAGGGGGGACTCAGCATTTTTTTAAGGTACCTACTCCGTATCAAGTTCATTTTTACGTTAAGTTTTAGATCAATTAAAATCATATACAGGGTGTCCCACGAAATTGGTCCAACCCCTTTAACTTTTGAACCCCCAAAGATATAATCATGAAAGTGGGGTCTAGGTATAGATAAATGACCATGCCCTTTCCGATGAGATAACTTTCCACGCCCTCTAGCGGAAACTATAGGAGTTATAATTTTTATTTTAAAAACTATTTGAGGTATGTGAAAAAAGTCAATGACTTAATTGTAGATCAGCATCGATTCAGTAGGAAAACACATGAAGCAGAAAATATCTTGAATAAAATCCCTAAAACGTACGCTCAATTAGGTTGAATTTACGTAGATTTTTCATCTTAAAACACTCCTCACGTGGCGAAAATGAGAAATTTTTAATTTAATGAATTAAGAATACTTTAAGTCATTTACTTAAGTCATAAAAATGAAAATTTCTCATTACCGCCTCGTGAGGAGAGTTTTAAGAAGTAAAAACTACGTAAATTCAACCTAATTGAGCGTGCGTTTTAGCGGTTTTATTCAAGATATTTTTCTGCTTGAGGTGTCTTTTCGTACTGAATCGATGCTGCTCTACAACTTGGTCATGGACTTTTTTCACATACCTCAAATAGTTTTTAAAATAAAAATTCTAACTCCTAAAGTTTCCGCTAGAGGGCGTGGAAAGTAGTCTCATCTGATAGGGCATGGCCACTTTACTATACCTAGACCTTCTTTCATGACCAGGGGTTCAAAAGTTAAAGGGGTTGGGCCACTTTTCGTGGGACACCCTGTACATAGCGTGTACATAAATTTTGTTGAACGCATTGTCAAAATTGTGTTAAAAAATGCAGAGTGAGCTCTAAATGAAGATTTTGGGTGTATGGTTGCTACCTTCAGAAAATTAGTCTCTTTAAATGGGAAAAAAACTACCTCTCTAATAGCAGAGAGGCCATTTTTTGCTAAATTTTTTTTATGAAATGAGCTACTACTAACTACTACTGATGTCACTAAACGCGAAGATGGTTTCATTTTTCACACTTTTTAAAATTTTTTTGAATGTTTTACAGATGAATAGTAATTTTTTTATTGAAATTTGGAAATCGGTCAAATATGTGTGCAATATTATTTCAAAAGTACAATTATTGTTTCATGAAAATATTTTTCGGCATTCCACGAAAGATGTTTAAGACTGATTTTGCACTTTTAAAGGATTTATTAAAAAAGTTTATCAAATCCGCAATTTTTTGAAATTCCTTTATCTGAATTTAAAGTCATTTAACTAAAAAAATAAAAACAGTATATTTATGATTACACAAGGAAAATAAATTTTCAAAGTTCGAATAATATCGAGTAATCGAATCAAGTTTAGAATACTAAAAAGAAATTTTAATGAAACTTTTATCAACGCTTTGTTTTGATATTGCGCACATTTTTCAAACAGAAGTTTTTGTTCCATCTCCTCTTGATTTTTATTACAATTTGTTAAAACTTTCTCCTCTCGTTCCTAGGAGCATTGTAAACCATTTCAATGTATCCAGCATTAATCACTACTTCACACCCTGCATAGAAAAAACAGTCTCTCATTGAAGATCATAGGCGAGTATAAGTACATTGTTTCATTCCAGCCGATTATCACACAGCAGGTAAAGCTAAGTCGCAAGTCAAAGGTGAGTGTTTTCATAGCCAAAAGGCCAGTTTAGCCGAGGGTAAGAGGTCTGTTGTTTTAAGACTGATAAATAATTTGAGGTCGTTTTGAGAGGCGGTCTTCTTGCATTAGGGTGTTTTGATTGGATTACGAGAGTACATACTTGACATTCGTTCCATTTTTTTTTTTTAAAGAAAAAGGAAAGAGTTGTTTTATGCATCAAAAAATTAGGTAAAGTTATAAACATTTGGAAATAGTAAAACAAATTTATTAAAAGGTTAAGACGAGTCCTTGATATAAAAATTCCGTTAGTAATCAATTAAAGAAATGAGCATTCAAGCAAGTTTTTCAAGCACGCATACACCAGGAGAGTTGTCAGGTCTGCTTATATATTATTAGCTCAACACACTAAAAAAATTCATTCCATAAGGATTAAGACGCGAAGATTTAAAAACACGTCTTAAAAGCCTCAGACATCTTAGTTAGAAGTTTAAGAAACTTACATTTCTTTCCAGGGGGCCTTGACCTTTTATTTACTTTTTAACCTTTTATTTTAAATTCAAAACTAAGAAATCTTTCATACCAACTATAAGAATAACTTCACTTGAATCGAACATTTAAGTATTGATTTCATTTCCATGTTATAGCCCCTGATTTTTTTTTCGTAAACCAATTGCTAATTTTTAACAGCCATCTTAATAAAAAAGAAAGGATGATATAGAATCTAGATTCCCTTCTAAAAAGGTTTTTCTTTGTTGGAAATGTGAAAAATGTTCAAGAAAATGGTTTATGGGCATTTCTTGATTTCTAATTAGTAAATTTCTAATTTGCTTTTAAAAAAACTAAAATTTGAAAAAAAAATTTCATATTTTTTTTCGTTAGCGTCCCACATAAGTATCAGAAAATTCAGATATCACATCTTGCATTGTAAATAAAAGGTTTCAAAGAATTATTAGGTTTAAAACATTTAGTATGCGAGTAACTAAGGAAACCAGACGTCTGAAAATGTCTTTAAGTTATATTTGCTTGGAGAGTCTCTTAAATCAACCTTTACCATCTGTGAATACTTATTATAAGATTCTGAGTTTTTCATCTCGACATCAGAATATTTCCCACTTCATTACAAGTGTCTGTCTTGGAAGTAATGACAGAAAACAATAAAATTTATATCACTTACTACTGTCCACGCATGAAAAATGGAAAAAACCAGACGATGTGTAACCATCACTAAATTATTTCACTAGCTTTCCACACGCGACAGAATATATATTACATCGTTAAAAAACCTGAATAATATCATTTCATCAGATAGGTTGGTTCCAATATAGAAACTGGCACGAGACTACAGCCATCCGACATTGAAATCGAACCATAATTCAGAATTTGCGTCAAGTGCGTCGCAAGTCATGACTGTACTACGGCAACGCGAAAAAAAGATCGGCGAAACTATAAAATTCCGTCTCAGTCCCCGAGGGCGTGTAAAGACGAGAAGCGGTCAAGGAAATAATCTCTCATTTCGCTCCCCCACCGCGAAGAAAATCTCTATACGACCTCGCACAATCTCATTAAAACGGGCAGAAGGAATAGTTTATGACGACGCGGTTATTTAAGCTAATTGCGAATGAATCGGGCTGGAAGTTAGGGGGCGATCAAATATTACGTGATCATATTTTTGACCCCTTCCTTTCTCAGTCAACAATTACAAGCAAACCGAAAACTTTTATTCAAAAATTCTTTCTATGTCTTAGAAGTCCTTGCTCTTCTATAACTGTCTATTTTTGCGCGTTTAAATACGTGACCCTTGGAATATTATTGAAAGACTTTTTTGAAGTTTCATATGTAATTTTATTTTTGCCAAATTTAACTTTCTCAATTAGTTTTTAAAATTTAGTTACTGGTTGCAAATTACGAAGATATTTCTGCAAATATAAATTGTTGCCCAAAAGTAAAGCATAGTTGGAAATTTTGTAAATAATGACGCAGATGTCATTTTTTGGTTCGAATGGATACATTTTCCACCACAGAGAGCGTATATAAATTGTTGGATCTTTCCTTAAACTAGGGAATAGCGATGTTAATGCAATTTCAAACCTCGAGAAGAAAATTGCTGTTGACCCCGAAGCTACTCAATTGCATTATGGAGCTATACCTTCCGTTCCCACATACATGCAGTTATTGGGCAAGAAAAATGAACAACCTAGTATAAAAAATGTACAACCAATGAAATTCCAGCCCCTAGGATCTTCTAATCCTAAGATTTTATTAACCCGCGGGATCATTAGTATATTACACAATAATGCATGTTTCCCCTCGTCAGCAAATTCCTCCGCCGTCAGGTGCTTACGCAATATTTAGACGGTCCCTTAGAAAATGTCTTTGGGTGGCATACGTCAGGTTAAGTTTCTAGGGATGTTAGTAGTAGAATGTGCGCCAGATCGAATGGAATTCGGAATAAAGAGCACATTAATAATGCAGGGAGCAGTTTTTTTAATGTTTTTCTACATCAATTAGGATAGTATAATTACTGGGTGAAGAAATAACAATAATAATCGGAACGGTAGCTGCTCGGTTGAACTTCTTTTTCTTTGGATTGCATCGGTCATGGTAATGACATCAGGCAGCAGAAAAATAAATCAGTTTATTAAATATGGAAGGATTTTTTTTCTCGTTTTGAATCATGGTTTATTTTGGTTAGGCCACAAAGAGAGAGATGGTAGAAAATGAGCAATATTCAACCTGGAACTGAATTCTTCAACAGCTCTTTGTTTATAGGTCGTAACGAAACACAAATAATTCTTCTTGGTGAAAAGCCCAAAAGATTTTTTAAAGGTAAGGTCACTTTAAATCAGAAAATAATTTCCACAACGTAATCCATCTTTTTCAAGGTGAAAACAATACTTTTGTCTGTGTCTCCCCGCATTTATATGGCGAATTGATTATGTCTGATTATTTATCAATGAGAGAAGGGAGATTATAATGACAGATTCAATATTCATACCCTCAGATAATAGGCCTAAATCTATCCCAGTGGATAACCTCGATCGCAGCCAACGTAATTTCGCTCCGAAATTATTGATTGAAATCTATGTAGTGACTCATCTCCCCCTTATCTATTTCTCTTCACAATCATCAGACAATATATCGACCTTAGGTCTAAATCATAAAATGAGAGTATACAGTACAACCGCTCTTATATTGATTGAGCTAAGGGCGTAAGCTTTTTTCGAGAATCAAAAATTCAGATACTGAGCACAAAACAATCTTTAAATATACAGACTTATAATTTAATACGACATGAAAAAACTATGATCTGTAACAAAATATCACACAGTTAATTTAAAAGAAATAAAAAATAACTTTCCTACACTCCAGAGCTTATATTAAAAACTGATTGGTCAACTGTGTTACGTTTTAGACATATTGGCATAAACAAATCTATCAATTCAATCAAAAATTATCTAAAAACCTTATTCGGATACAAGGGCGTAATCAATGATGATATATCCTTCCTAAATTTAGAAATGTTCTTCTTCTGAGAATAGAAAAGGACTAAATTTTTCCATCTATCCCCCGAAATGCCAATATCCCCATACAAAATTTTTTTACTGGCTACGTCACTTAAACGAGAGCCGGATACGCGAATTTTAAACTAAATTTATAAAACACCACCTTCAACAAAAAATCCCACCAACGAATCAAGACATTGTTCTCCACGAGGAAAATTCTTTCTATGTCAATTTTTAACACCATTCTTCCATACAGATCCAATTCAAAACAAAATTTAAAAAAAAAAGAATAGGCATGATGGATGGCTTCTCACTTCCAAAAAAGGAGCGGGAAACCAACAACCAAGACTTCCTACGGAAAAATCTCTCGGTTCATTAGCGTATCCGATGTGTGCGGGTCTCATTGTGAAAGACAATGCCGGGGAACCGCCTTGTCTATCCATCTTTTTTTCTGTATACAGGAGGGAATATTGTATAGTCTTACTCTCGAGATGGATGCAATTGTGGAAGAGACAAGACCATGCGATTGCTCAATGCATCATCCTTTCACGAAAGTGGGCCCAAAGGGTTGAGGAAAAAGGTGTGGTGGTGTTTTGGAACGCCGGCGTTTGTAGCCGGAGGAAGCAAGAGAAAATACTGTAAAAATAATTTTCGAATTGAATCGTCAGGTGAAAGAAGGGAATAAGTCCAAAAACCAAGTTTTGAGAAAATCGAAACAAACTGTATAAGTAATGGAATTTTCATTGTGTAATCACAAAATGTTTACTGGAAGTTCACAAGCCTATTTAGAAAACAAAGCAACCATCAAAACAAATATAAGTATATTCAAACATATTTTACAGTCAAAATAAGTTGATGGACTTATTCTCTTCTTCAACCTTATGAAATTTTTCTGATGAAAAAATCATTAAAAACCCTTAAATTCGCATTTAAATTATATTTCTCCTTAGTTTTCACCACAGAAGGGTGAAATTAAAGGAATAAGATAAATAAAATTCAAAATTATAGTGAAACTGAGTTATTAGAGAAGTATCAATGGAGTGAGTGAATATGAATGGAGTCAAACATTCCCTGCATAAAAAAAGTTTGAAAAAATTTTAAATTAAAAGAAAATTTCATTTTAACTTAGTTTACAGCTCAAAGAATTGGAAAAGTAAGACAAATTAACTTTAATTCCAAATTCAATTAAAAAATACAATGAATGGACATCGATTTCACAACTTCAAGGGGCGATATCTCCCTATAGGGGGTAGTTATTTCCCCCCTCTTTTCACCCATGTGTAGAGCAAAGCTTGGAGATTGTTTTGAACACAAAAAGTCAATTTGTCATTTTTAGGACTTATTCCCTTCTTCAAACTGACGATTTAATTTGTATTATATGCAGTATATTTTATGATAGTTAACTATGGGGTCCCAAAGTACTTCAAAGGAGCAGTCGTTGATTAATTTGGAAAATAAATTTGAATGGTATACAGTAAATGGCTTAAACACTTTTGCATCGCTAAGTAAACATTATTTAATGTTCTAATCAAAAGCCTTTCGATTGTGTTGTGTGAGAAAAAGATAGTGCTCGAAGAGTTGCTGTAGGCAAAAAATGAGTTCTTATAGAGTTGCGATCGCAATTTGAGAACACTTTCAGATTATAAACCTATTTTACAACGCTAATTTTAGAAGGCATTCCTTAGAACAGAATAAATAGATAATTTACAAAACAAGACAGCAACTTAAGTTGAACCTACTACGTCCCTAACAAACTAAGTAGTTCCCATCGCGGTGTCTGAATTTCGAGTGAAACAAAGAACGTCACTTGTAAAATATGATTATTTCGTTAAACCCATGTATAAATAGTGTCTTTTTATCCTAATTCACGTATCGAAATTCCTCCTATCAACCCAACAGGATTTGTGTTTACTCACTTTCTCCTTCCGCGTAGTGACGTACTGGGTTCAGGAAACGTTGCTGTGAAGTATAGTTTCCAACATATTCAGAACACTGCCACAGCACATTGAGATGATTAAGTGTTCTACCTAACAACATAACAGAAAGGTAGCACGTTTGGGAACAAAAAATTGTTCGTCAATGCGTTTAATTTTGTGTGGAGAGTTTGTAGTGTTTTACCGGGAAATAATCAAGTTGTATCATTAAGAATTAGAAATATTTTTAAAATAATGAGTTTGCTGAAGAAAGATATAGGGTAGAGATACATAATTTTGTAGTTAAGAATTTAGGTGCTTGCAGCAACAATAAGCTAACTCCAATAGTTTTTTCATTGGGGTTAGCTCCTTGTTGTGGCCGCGGTGGTGTAGTGGTCAGCGTGTCTGGCTACGAGCATTACCGACCCAGGTTCGATGCCTTGCGGCTTCTCCTTGGGTAGCTGGTCATGGGTCAACTCAGCCCTTCATACTTCCGGGGTCGATAAATGAGGACCAAGCTCGCTTGGGGAATCAACTGGGGGTTCAGCGTCGGGCTAGCCACTCGGTCTGGACACACGCTAGTAATTAGCACCCCAGGCCCAAAGGCTACAGAAACGGAGATGGGCACAACCTGATGGGCCACTAGGCCCGGGCAGACTTTGACGATTTTGATTGATAACTCCTTGTTGCTGCAAACACCTCAAATAATACTATCTCGACGGATAAAATCTTTGTTTGGTACAAACACGATGCAGTTAAATATCGTGTTGCACATAAAAACTGTCTTATAAGGGGACAGTGGTAGTATTCACTTTTTTATCCAACTATTAAAAAATAACATCCTATTGAGTTTGTTAAATCCCCAGTTTACAACTTCCAACAGCGGAGTTCCCCTGCATTTATAGATAACAACACTTAATTATTTTTGGGTCATAAACGAATGGATTTAAAAGATTTTAGGTCACAGAAAACTAGAGTCCAATCACAGTACGTCCTCGTCGCTTTCGAACACCAACGTATTAATTTACGCATTTAAATTTTGAAATTCACCTTTCAAATCGCCCCATGCATCATCGTTACTCGAAATTGTGCTGAGAAAGGCTACGGAGAGAAGGCGTGGTATATGTTGTGCTGTTTGGGGAACAAGATCCTTTTTTAATCTTTTATGGATAAACGCGAGAAAACCAATACATTCGGTCATATGCAAACTAAGTATGATTCCATCCGTATTCAATCCATCATCACGTATACGAGCGTGTGGGGTGTATTTTATTTAAACCATTCATTCATACAACCTGTTCAGAGGAGAACTGTGGTTGATTGTCCTTCTATGGGGAACGGTGTGTAATTATTTACTTTAAATTGAAATAGAATACAGAGGAAATTAGCTTCATGTGAACCAACACGCAAGCTTTGATTCGAATTAAAACGCTGCTATAATTATCTTGAAGGAACACTGCATCTCTTTTGAAAATTTCCATGAGACTCTCTTGTGATCAGACAAAAAGTTTTGTTTCATGAATTCATAAAGATTGACAAGAATGAAAGCATTCCCGGATATGTCTCGATCTTGATGTTAATGCCTTCCACAACATCGTGCTGTTCTCGTCGGACGTTAAATGTTATAAATCTTGTTTATTGGTTACGGAGGAAGGAAGGAGTCCCTTTAAATTGGATCAAAAAGAAATATTGTTGATGGAAAAGATGCTTAATTACAATCCTGTAGAATAATCATATAGACTCCAAAAAAACTATTTAGCAGTCATAATTTACATACTTGGTAGTTTTTGTAGTAAAACAAACCAAGATCCTTGAAATAGAAGCACTTTAAAACTTAATTTCAGAGGACGTCATCAAATCACATCACACTATTGAACTCTTATTTTATGACATCAGATATAGAAAATCGGCATAGAAAATAATTTTAAATCATAAATGAAACCTTCTGAATGATGCACCAAGGTCCCCCCAATGCTTTAAATTACTTTCCAAAATAGTAAAAAATAAAAATTACAAAAACCTTCAAAACTTAAAATGTACGAGTCATATTTCAATGTTAAGAAATGCCTTTCGTCCTTCTACTATTCACTGAAATCATTACTGAGTCTCAATTAACCCTCTCAATTTTTAAAACTTCCAACCTGTTTTTTTTCCACTCTCAACAAAAGACGATTTCAAATGAAGGTAAAATACATCAAATGAAATCTGAAATGAGGTAGTATAATAAAAGATAATCCATCTACTACAGGTCTGCATAACTTTAACTATGATTATGCGGGTCAAATTAAGACATTTCAACTTGCTACAGCCCAAAAAACGGTTCTATTGTAATCTCTCGGGCAACAATGTTAATAAAAACTCCCTATATTTTGTTCGTGACACTGAAATTAATTAAAAATAATTGAATAAAAGAAAAATTATCCCAAATAGTACCATATTAGATTAAATGTTCAAAACATACTAAATTTTGTGTATCATAGTTTTTAACAAAATGTCTACATTTTAGATATTTATTTTTTTTCTATTTGTAGGTGATGTTCGATATTCGGCCAATTAAAAAAATGCATGGGACCCAAAAACAGGGATGGCGGGCTTTTATTCTGCAGGTATTAAATCTACTACAAACAAGGGTTCAAGCCGAATATCTTTTTTCACTTCTTGAATGGAGAGAAAACGTATTAATATTCCTCTTGCGAGTAAGAATTCCTAAATGGAAAAGATGCTCTCCGCCGTTAATCGGTTTGACCCACACACAACAGCAGCAATGGCGAAATCTTAGTGAAGGAGGAATGGATATTATCTCAGCAGCAGAAAGATACAAGAATAGATAATAAGTTTTGAATTATTTTCATAAGTAGGGATTAAAGAGCGAATGGCTACCTGCCATAGAGTGAATGTCACAAAGCAAAAATAAGGATGAATGCTTCATGGGTTTCATAAATTTAATGAAGATCTCAGAGACGATAAATTAAAACTGGAGACAGAGTTACTGAGTAGAACAGTACGTGAGAATATTTACTATATCACTATATAAGATTATACATGCTTATCTTATGGTAGAATCCGACTCTTTGCATCAAAGATGGAGAAAGCGTTAGTCCAAAATATGACGAAGTTCTAGGATGGAATTCTTGTTTATTTCAAGAAAATTTATTTTGCTTACAATAGTTTTTATTTTGTGTGTAAAACTAAAATTGACTAAATGTATCTTTATGTAAAGTGATTTAAATTCCCTATGTTTCATAAACTGAAGGGTACAAAACTTTAATCGGACTGCAATCAATAATAACCATTAAGCAAGTTTGCATTCACTGAAATTTATGCTAGGTTTTTCAAAAAAAATGCCGGAATCAAAGGACTTTGCTGGTTTTAAGTCCTACAGGATTAATTTCAGGATTATTCAGTCTCCCCATGCCGTTAGGGGTACATTTCCCACCCCTATTACTACAATTCCGAGTCGTCTAGTCTAGGTTTACCCCACCCTAGACTTCCGAGCATTTCCCCCTCTAGTTTTGAATCCTCCTTACTACTTCTGAATTTTTAAACATCCTTCTCTTGAAGAGGTAATTACCATACGAACAAATACACACACTCCAAAAACCCTGCAACGAGCATAATCGTTTTGACCCACAGTGGCACGAACCTTCATACAAGAGGAAGCAATAGGAGGTGTGCCACGAAAAAAAATGCCCCATCGAAGCATCTTCCTTGCGTGCTAGCAGCATGGGCTGTCTTTATAATTAAGTTTTGATTCACCGGTCAAAGTAGGTTAACAGAGATTGTTTTGGTACGAATGGATACATTTTCCACCACAGAGAGCGTATATAAATTTTTGGATATTTCCTTAAACTAGGGAATAGCGATGTTAATGCAATTTCAAACCTCGAGAAGAAAATTGCTGTTGACCCCGAGGCTACTCAAATGTATTATGGAGCTATACCTTCCGTTCCCATATACATGCAGTGATTGGGCAAGAAAAATGAACAACCTACTATAAAAAATGCTACATTTACATCGTCTTGATACAACGAAGATGATTCTAGATCTGTTCGCTTAATTGGGCAGTTACAGAAACTTGACCTTTAAATGAAAATGGAATCACGGTGATTAGCATATTAGAGAGATATTATTGGGATGAAGGAATGTGGGTTTGACGGTAGGAACTAGGTCAAACCCGCAGCGAAGTTGGATTGTTTTTGTAAGGCAAGCTAAGAATATTCTCACAATTTTTTTTGTTGTCCATCACATCGTAATGCGCAATGAATATGATATATGTGTTCATTGAAGCTAGAAAGGTTACGTCTTACCATCTGAAATCTGGAGCACAGATTGTATAGAAAGCTATAAGTGCAAACATCTCTCCCCCTGAGCTAACAGTTAATAAAATGAATGAAAGATAATTCAAACAACGTTATTCTACCTTTAAATATTATGTTGAAGTTGGAAGCCCATTATAGTTTTTTTTCAGTTCCAATGGTAGGCCAGAACAGAAACAGAGTGCAACCGAAGTCATTGCTCCAGAGACACACAACGATATCAATACTCTGAAGCCACAGAGGAGAAGGTCGCCAGAGAGATATAATGCGTATGGTTTGGGGAGTGTCCGGTTATGGAAGTCAGTTTGATTTACGACCATTTCCACAACAGTCCTTCGTCGAAGCCGCAAATGGAACCCCAACCACGAGTCCGTATATGATCCACGAGATCTGACATCACATTCCCACAATCGGACGTAGTGTGATTCCTACTTTTCAGGAGAGCCACATTTACATATGTCCAACACACAAACATCCTTGCCAGAGCGGAGGTTCGAACCCCAAACAATCGGCTTCGCAATCAGTTACTCTGATGCCAGTACGCCGGCAAGCTATCAAGGTAATAAAGGTTATTTTTCTTTAAACTGAGTAAACTTCTTTTACATGCAATTGTTACTTCGGAGGAGCAAGTAGACTTGACACAGTAAACCAGGTGGCTCGAATATGTTCACTCATACATCATATGGGACTCAATTAAACGGAGAGATAAAAAAATACATGCGACCTACCTCACTATTTCGACGTTATCCAACGCCCACTGGTCGTATCCTCTTCCTTCGTGGAAAGGCTGCCACCAGCGGAAACGGACGCCGTAAACTTTGGCGGTTTCGGGGATTTCGTACACCAAGCGTCTCGGCTGCGAAATTTCAAAAACATATTATATTCAATCAACACACTACGCTTCTTGGGCATGGCACTTATATGGTTAAAAAAAGACTGCAATTACCTTCTTGAAATCCATGGCCGAGTGCAGAGCGATGAACTCCCAGGAGATGCCGTCGTTGACGCTGTACTGCAGAAGGACGGACTTGTCCGACGAAGAGGGGTGCTGCAGGTTGATGTGGCACTGCGAGAAGCCCTCCTCCGTACCGATGCGCAGCACGAACATCAGCTTGCTGCAAACAATCAAGTCAAGAATGGTATCTTTTTAAACGTAGGCTAACGTTAGCTAAGGAATTACACCGACATCTCATTGGAAAATCGACAATTATTCTACCATCCAACAAAGGAGAGATACCCCTATAGGGTATAAGATACTATTCGGGGGTCACTTTATGGGGTTGTTGTTGTTTCTTCTTTGTCCCATTCTGGTTAACTGATTATTTCCTGATGAGATACCAGTGTATAATTCCTTAGCTGACGTTACCCGTAGTGTCTATCCTTCTATTTGAAGGTCAAACTCCTAAGAATTTCCCAGACCCCCCTTTTCAATATAAAAACTATCAGTAGTTTCAAGTTTTTAAGACTAAAGTTAATTCAATGGTTACGAATCTTATAATAAAGGAAAGTGCTTAAATTCTAAAAGTTTATTTCTTTGCAGTTAATAAACCCTGTTCGAATCGAACAGTGTAAATCTATCTGAACCCATCCATTCTGTGTTCTGGTGTGTTGCACATTTACTAGTACCAGAAACTAGTACTCTTAAACTAGTACCCAACCCCACAAGGAGCTCCCCACCCTTTGTTTGGTTTGTCTTACCTCCTTACCGTTTTTCTCCAAGACGTGCTTTCTCCAATGCTGTAAAACTCTAAACCAAGTCTTACTCGAGTAAACCTTATTGCATATTAGGGCATATTTATGGAGTTGGGAGCAAAACGAACTTTAAGTGGACGCCAGTAGGAAAAAACTTTCACATAAAAACCAAAACAATACAAAGAAGTACATAATGAGAGCCTCGCAGATTCTGTACAAAACGTTTTTACGGCGTTTATGAATCATAATCACCCTTGAAATTGAGCGGAAAAGTCCGTTCCCATAACAATCGCAACAATACTCAAAAATGTAAACTCACAACTCTCAAGCGTCACCTCCAACCATGGACCGGTTTCGTCCTTGTTAGGACTCCTCAGGACCATCCTATTGTCTTGTTATTATTGACCTTGTTAGGACTATCCTATACCGTACTGAGGAGTCCTAACAAGGACGAAACCGGTCCTTGGTTGGAGGGGACGCTTGAGAGTTGTGAGTTTACACTTATTCTTCGCTTAACCAGCGATAAATGGTGAAATTCTCCTTTCAATACTCAAAAGTTTTTCTCCTGGCGGTATAACAATAGTTAATCGCGCTTGTCTTTCATTCAGAGTCAAGTAGACCATCCGCAACAAAAAAGCCTACCTGGCGAGCGAAGTGTCCAGCTCCTTGGTGACTATCTCCCTCCTTCCGCACTCGCCCATGTAGAGGTGCTTCCCTCCGCCGTGAGGGGCGAGCGAGCCGCACTCCTGGCTGATCCAGCCCCCCTTGACCACCTCCCACAGGTCGGCCGACAGCCCGCTCTCGAACGAGTCCAGGAAGGTGGTGGGCAGCACCCGCGCCGACATCAGGCTGCGCGACGGCTTGCACTCCGATCCTGCAACACAACAACCAAGAGTTAATATCGGGCCGTATTCAGAAACTTTAACACGAGACGGAAACGATACGTAAACGTTGAAAAACCCACGGTCACTCGGAAGAGACCGTTTCGAGAGCTCGAGCGTTCATGCTGCCATCTGTCGAAAAACGTCACAATAATTACACACTAATAACACTAGTCGACAGTGGTTTTCTAACAACAACCAAATTACTATTTTTGTTGCTAATTCATATAGTTATTCAAATATCTGCAAGTAAAAAAGTTCCACCACGTCCTATTTTTGTGTAACAAAAAATTTTGATTTTCTGATTTTTTTTCTTAATTTTTGCGTTTTAAGCGCCATTTTTATCTATTAGAAACCCTGCACTCCCGTCCAATTAATTTATTTCCAGTATCTTAGTATGTAGACATTCTCTTAAAAGTGTGTCCATGTTTTTATATTGCAGTTCATTTTGAAAATGACGAGTTTTTGGGGTAGATTTTGCACATTTATGCACAATACGTTTTGCTAAACTTAGTTACGGTTTAAATTACCATTTAAGGGTAATATTTAGCAGAGAAAGTGAAAAAAGGTTTTATTCCACTGATTTGGATCCAAATAGGTGATGGAAATGAAATCTGGGCTCCTCACGAGTGTTGCATAAGTTAGAATGTGGCACTTTTTAAGTGTGTATGAGACAACAGTAGTTCTATACAAATAACTATCCCTATTGTGTGGGGAGGACATTCAAATTATCTTGGTTATTGTTATATCAATGACAAATACAGAAAAACATTTCAAAAAAATTTTTAAATGACTTTTTTTGCCATTTAGTGAAGGCAAACTCAAAGTTAGTAAAAACCTCTAATTAAAAAAGGATTCATGACCCTTATTTCGAAGAAAAATTTAATAAAAACGCATTATCAGCTTGGAAATAGTTTTTAGGAGAGTGGTAAGATGATTTTTAGAAAATAGGAATGATCAAAATATTTTATACCCAATAGAAGGTTCTCTTTAGTCTTACCAAGCCATAGGATGTTGAACATCACTCAAAATTCATATTTTACATAAACATTTGAATTTTTTTCCGGGAAATCTCATTGTAGTTAATCATAAACAAGGGTAAAGATTTCCTTAGGAAATAAATTCGATAGATAGGTCATTGAGAAACAGAGATTTTGGGAGACAGCTCTTGGTTTATTAAAAAAAAGAAATTTCACGCCACTTAAGAGAAAAAAGTGATAAAATTGCATCGTATTTAATGAATGTTTAAGGGGACTCGGCACCTTACAAACATTTTCCCCCCCATTTGTATTTTAAGTTTTAGTTTTTGCACTATTCTATTGCTTTGTCTTTACAAATAAAATTTTACTACAAAAAAACCCAACTTTTAAATCACAATTTTAAAAATTTAATTTTTTTTAAAAAAATAAAGCATTTTTAAAAATTCATCCTCTCATTTAAAACTTGGAGTATCGGCTTGATTTTTTTTTCACAGTTTTATTACATTTATGTAAAAACTTTTATGCATTGAATTCAATGTAAGTAAAATACTTCCAGAGAAAAAAAATAAAATCAAAAATCATAAAAGAAAATCCGCAGATATAACTGTGTTTACTAATATTTATTTTTTTAAAAATAAAACTACCTAAGATATTCTTAAAACAATGCATAAATTTGTTACATATAGTTTCAGGACTATGTGAAAAAAAAACCAGCCCAATACACACAAAAATAAAAAAGCCTTTGCACTTTGAATCAGAAGAAATGTTAAAAAACAAAGTAGGAGAAAACAGCGTTTAAAGTTTTAAGTGAAGTTTATCTCCTCTAATATTTCATATACTATTTTGGTCACTGCGAGCCTAATTATGGACCGATTTTGATGCGGTTTGTTTTAAAATGCTCTAAACAGTCTAAATAATTTTTTAAAAATAAATTTGAAAAATCGATTTTTTGAAGGTTCAAAGGTGCTAACTCCCCTTAATGGTTTTTAGTTTTATTTTGTCTGAAACATGTATATAATCTCAGTTATAATAGTATTTTATGGTAAAATAATGAGATTTCCTGTTCAAAAGTGAGGGATTTCAACGCTTTTGTCCGTTTCTTACAATACTGGTGCCATATCTCTCTATATTAAAAAAAAGTTACTGTCACCGCCGCCGCCGCCGCCGCTGCCGCCGCTGCCGCTGTTTCAGAAAATTTTATTTTTCAACTCTTTGAACTCTCATATCGCAAAAACTACTTGATAGAAATTTATGAAATTTGAAATGTTTGTAAAGGAATATTTGGGGCACATTCTCGAACAAAAAGCTAACTGATGTGATGATTAGTACTGGGGTATTTTTAAGGTCAAAGTTGAAGTTTTTCTTTTTTCGCCGCGTAATCCAGTTCCGCAAAATCTATTAGCAGCAGAACTATGATTTTTTGCAGCCTAATACTCTGAAGTATGAAGATGTGCACTACGTCGCCCTTTTTTCAAATTTCGAATTTGGTTTAGAGTAATTAATTCTTTAATTTTCGAAATTTTTGACACTTTTTCGTTTTTTTCTATCTTAAATGAAAACTAATAAAGGTATCGATATGATTTTTTAAACACTTATATTCTTATTTTTTTGAAAGAGATTGGCTTTTAGTTCTTTCAAAAATTCTAATTAGTTTTAAAGTAATTAAGCATCAAAGTTTCATTTTTTTCATAGTTTTAGTAGGTCTTTATCAGACGTGTTTAATGTTTTTAAATTTTATATTTGCCTGTTCACTAGATTGTCGCGAGCACGGATATTTAAATTTAAAGTTTTGAGGTGCACATTTTTGCTCTAAGTTTGCTAGCGATATAGTATAGACTTGTTTAATAATCTTTTCAAGATACTTCGATATTTTTTGAAATACTAGAGAAATAAATAATTTAGCTTTTTTGAGTGTTATTTGTGCCGATGATAGGAAGAGGATTTTCGACAAGTTTGTTTGTATCTGCTAAATATCGATTGCAGATATTACAGATCGCTTCGCGATCTGTAAAGAGCTGCATAGCAGTTACGGGGGTTGGTGAGCGTAAGCGAGCAGGGGGCGGTAGCCCCCTATCCATTAAATTATTGATAATTTAAAAAGAAATATTTCAGTATAATAGTTTGATTTTGATCTGCTAATAAATGCTTTTTCGGGCTGAAGAAACAATTAAGATCAAAACTTATCAGCCGAAAAACGAAGCTGAGAGTATACAAGACACTCATACTACCTGTGCTTCTGTATGGAAGCGAAACCTGGACACTAAACCTAGATACCCAGCGAGCCCTGGAAATCTTCGAAAGGAAGATACTAAGAACCATCTTCGGGCCTATACAAGAACAAGGATGCTGGCGAACCAGGTATAATTTCGAGTTATATAGGCTGTATAAACAGTCTCAAATCACTCAAGTCATCAGAAGTAATCGACTAAGATGGCTTGGGCATGTTTGGAGAAGCCCAGAAAACAACCCAACTAGAATATGCACTTTCAAGAAACCCGAGGGATCCCGTACCCGGGGAAGACCGCCAACAAGATGGCTTGATGACATCGAAAACGACATTAAAATATTGAGAATCAAAAACTGGCAAAGAGTTGCGGGGGACAGAATGAGTTGGAAGAGGCGTGCTGTCGAGGCAGCTAAGACCTGCAACAGGTTGTTAAGCTGCTGAAGAAGAAGAAGAAGTTTTATTTTGATGTTTTCGTGGTAATGATCCAAATTAAGTTATAGAAAAGTTTGAGAGATAAGAAGTTTCGATATTAAATGATCATCAACTACACTCTGTTCATTTAGAATTAGCGCCTGAGACGTAATGTATTAGAAGCATTTATAATTCTAATCGTCGAAAAAATTTTCTTCTGCAATGACAAGTCAGCCTAAGCAGAAGTAGTTAAAATACTGTAGAAACAATCGGTCACTGAAGTTGTCTGATGAGCGTTATTAAGCATTGGTGAGCGTTTTTGATTCTGTTTCAGGCACCTATTCTAAATAAACAGACTATAAGCAGACAAGTTCCAGGTTGTACTGGATAGTTGAGATGAAACAAGCGAGCTCTGCTCGCTAAGATCGCGAAGCGATCTTCAAAGAACTGCGAAGCAGTTCCGGGGGTTGGTGAGCGATAGCGAGCAGGGGGCAGAGCCCCCTAGTATGTAACAAAAAAACTCTACGTGCTGCAGCTTTTTTACAACATTTCTGAATTCTACGCCCTGAAATTAGTCAGAAATACCTAATCTCGTTTTTGTTAGGCAAAAAAAGTTTAATTTTGTCGACTAGTGTAATACAAATTTTTACAAGCACTAGATGTCCATTACTTTCGTAATATATTAATGTCTGAAGACTTATTTTGGTAATTAATAGCTGTTTTAGATTTTTTGGAACTATTTAACGGACCACAAAAAGTGTAAAAGCAATCGGAATGCGCTTCGAATCTCAGAACAATATGGCGGACGACAGCTGTGGAGTAGAAATATCTCTCGTTTACGTCCCGTTCTCGTTCCCATCTCGTGTTTTTCCCATCGAAATTTTCTGAATACGGCCCATAGGTTCGTTTTAAGATATTTTGAGAACAATCATCCTGTCTCAAAATTTTCCTCAACCCTTTCAGACCTAGCCGCCCCAAATTTCCCATCGGATTCAATGGTAATATCGGAAGGTGTAGGATTTAAGGAGTATTATTAATACGAAATAAAGAGACTGTAAGCAACATATTTGACTTGGAACAAAAGCAAAAAAAGTAGTTTCTCTAGCAAAATTAAAACTTTCTGCACTGCTGCTGTCTGCAATGTCGGCTCTAGAACACTATTAAGATTTGGAGGGCAACCACACTTTTATTACAGACATTTCAGATTTTCACATAGAAAAATGAGAAATTTGGTCCTCAGCATTTATTAGAATATACATTTAGAAAATTATATACAAACTTTAGGTACTTAAAGCTTTTAAAATGAACTTACCATTAAATCCAAGATATCACTGAAATTTCCCTGATTGACCCAAAAAAATTATTTTTCTCCGATTGGAGCACTGGATAAATGCGATATATGTTTTTGTATTTTTAGTGGAGATTTCTCCTTTTAAATAATGTTCCCTTCTTTGGAGTTATTCCATGATTATTAAAAGATGATGATATTAAGAACACCCAACTAGAAGATCAGCAGAGTATTTTTTGCAGGCTACCAATGCAAATCATTTATACTCTATTTAGCAGTATGTTCAAAATTTAAACCGTTTGTACTTGTTACTTGTAATGGAGTCTATTGAGCCAGTCAAAACACTGGATAACCAGAGATTTTTTTAACCAATGGGAAGGCATTAGGTTTATAATTATTGACCACTGAATTGCCTTGAAAATTACCTACTCAGAAACTTTTATGAACATTACCTACTCAGAGGGCACCAATGAACCAGGGCCAATGCCTGTGCCACAGAGACCATTTGCTAGCATATCCCCTTTTTACAAGGGGAAGCACATTCATTCATCACACACAAGAACAAAAACTAAAATCCATGCCAAATGAGGATTCGAACCTCAAACGTACAGCTTCACAGTCAGATACTTTAACCATTAGGCCAGTATGTGTCAGCAAGGATTAAAAGGGATTAAAAATTATTCAAGCAAAGATTTTTCAGTAAAGAGGATTGGCTGCATTATGAGTGAAGAAACATTCAAAACTGATTTACACTAAATGAACAGAATTAGTTACTTTCAGTGATTTAAAATTCAATTAATCATATGAAACATGGAACTGAACTTAAATATGCAAAGTACACTAATTATCATTTTCTTAAGGAATTAGTCATCAAGTTAAGAGCCTTGAGTGAGGTCAAATTAACTGTTTCCTAATTAAAAAATGCAAAAAAATTCTACAATTTAATAAAGACCACTGTAGAAAACACTAATCTTAAAGATTACAATAATTTAAATATTTAATTCACATTTGGTCATTTCCCATAACCAACTAATAAGATTAATTTTAATCACTAGAGATATTCAATGCAAGGTGGTTATAATTAAACTTTCGATTTTAATATGCTGTAAAAAAATTACTGGTTACAATGTCCTGATATTTCACCTGAGTATTCCTGAAACCCAGTAAATTTTTTTATGAAAGTAAAACTCCAAAAATTGGCTGATATATGTGGAGCTGTATTGGTCATAACTCCTTGAGACCAAACTAAAAACAGGCAAGAAAGAACTTTTTATACAGATCTTTCTATAAAACAGGCAAGTTCTACAGAAAGATGTTGTCTGTTTTTAGTTGGTTTCAAGGGGTTTAGAAGAGTGCAGTGCCTTATATCCAATTCATCATATTTCAGTTAATTTCGGAAATATTTTTTTCTTTTCCTGAAATATATATATATATATATATATATATATATATATATATATATATATATATATATATATATATATATATATATATATATATATATATATATATATATATATATATATATATATATATATATATATATATATATATATATATATATATATATATATATATATATATATATATATATTCTGATGAAATATCAAGTCATAAACATGATTTACTAGGACAAAAGGACAATAAAACACAGATTAAAAAGATAATTTTAACAAGAAAAATACAAAAATGTAAGAAAGGAGAGAAAAAATACAAACAAAGAAAAATAGTTTTGAGCACCTTGAAAAAAAAGAATAGATCCCATCCATTTTAAATAGTGTTTCAATGTTATTATGTCTTACTATGGAATTATGTAATCCTTTTTTTTATTAATTCAGTTTTATAGTCAGTATTTTAAGGGTTTCATTTAATTTATTCAATAGGAAAGGAAAGAGAAAATACCGACCAGTGATTATTATTTACATTACATTTTTACCTATTAAAATTACGCCTTCAATAACAATCACCCTGTAGATCACTTAAACTATCAAAATTAATTTACCTGTGAATCCTAGATTGCACTGGCATTTCCCTTTGATGCATATACCCTTCCCATGGCACATTGCAGGACAGGCTTCTCCAATGTATATGTCATCAATGGCCCATGCTGGCAGGTTTCGTGGTTTGGGGATGTTGGTTGGTGTGTCCTGAATCCATCGGAACTGAGTGGTGCTGCAACAAGAGTAAATTGAATACAAATGCCACAAAAGTTTAACCTCTTCTTTGCTTTTTAATTTTTTAATTTCCAAACCAAATTTTTTTATATCTGAAAATTCAAGCATGTTTTATCTTCTTGATACAGAAAAGTGGGAAAATTTCGGTCCTCAAACTATTTTTGCCAGATTTACAAGGGGTCAAATGTTTAATAATTTGCTAACTGATTTCCAGTTTTTCAAGCAATACGCTGTCTCAAAAATGTACATTTTTCTGCAGTTCTTCGCAATAAATGGATACAAAATAATTTTTAGTGACTCTTTTGAGTTATTTAAGACAATTTTCTGCCTATATAAAAATAATAATTAAATATAATTCAAACAATTCAAGGCTTCATTTATTGATCTTGAATTTTCCTGCAATATACCTGACCAAATATCTGCAGTTGAAAATCGCTATTGATTTTCAAACTTCCTTGACCTCTATACATACTATTGATAAGGACATAAATTTCTAGGAATTGCTAGGGAATTTCAGTATAAGTGAAGGAAGAAACAGGTGAAAGAAATTTCAACGGAAACCCCAGGACAGTTTTATGACTATCTAGAGTTCCCCACCTCTTACATTTGTTGCTCTCTGTATTGAATGGGGAATGAGCGGAGAAAATGTCCAAAATAAGTAGAAAATGAGACGAGGACTAAATATTTCTTCTAAACCAGCCCCTGAAAAGCCACTTAAACTATTTTAGAATATTTCACAGCTATTTAACAGTAAATTATGTTCTCATAAACATTTCAGGCATATCATGTTCCCTCTTAAGGCCCTCCACCAAAGTCCAATCATATTTGTTTTTCTTGAAATGAACACAACAGAGTGATAATAATTACCTAGAGAAGGTTTTCTCTGGCAAGTAAAACATGACTAGAGTCCACTTTTTGTGAGTATTTGTTGAATAAATGGAAGAGGTGTGGTACTCATTAGGAGCACATTCAGAATGGATGGAACTGCTCGGAAAACAATCTCGATTCACCAGTTCCCAGTTCCCTAAAAAGAAAGAAATCTTGAACAGTTTGAAATAACATCAGTATGAGTAGTATTAAATCAGAGGTCTCCGAAGTATGGCCTGTTGGTCAAAACCGGACCTCCAGCTCCTTAAATATGGCTATACTGTAGCCGAAAAGACCTTCTAATTTTCCAGTTAGCTTTTATATATTTACAAGTACAGGAAATAAAAAAATCTTTCAATTTGAAATATCTAACTAAATTTAGAGTTAATTTAAGATTATATGAAAATAAATAATAAGCACATTGTATTTTCGAAAAATAATATCTCAGAGTTTAAAACTAAACTATGTTTCAGAGAAATATGATTAGCTGCCTTAGCTTGTTTTGCCCCTTGCTTAAGATTTCAATTGAATCCTATAGGAAAATTGGAGCAGACAAGACTGAAAGAGTTATAATGGTTGTTCAGTGTGGCCATTGGGAATCTATAGATTAGTAAATGTGACCCTCTCTGGCTAAAAAGTTTGAAACTTCTGTGTTAAGTTAAAAGTGAGCTTCAAACTTACCTGAACCCGGTTCCTTAGAGAATTCAAGTCGAACACTATTGTTTGTGATGCAACTGTCAGTAAATTCTCCACAACCAATTGCAATCTAAAATTCAAAATTGCAGTTAATTTATTCATAAGTATTTGAATTGGTATAATATCAATATTAACAGAGAAAGAAAATTTCAAAAGTATTGAAATGTACCTTAAACTGAATCATGAAATCATATTCCACAATAAGCTCTCTTGAGGTGATTCCACGTTCATCGATATCCGAATCTTTCTTCCAAACCAAAGCCTTGCTTGGTTGATAGCAGTAAGAGCTTTCCATCTAAAAAAAGAAGTATTAAAATTGAGTAACAAGTTAAATATTTGAGCAAAAAAAATGTTTACTACATTTGGAACAAAAACATTTATTAGATGAACACAAATTAAATTCCAAAACACAGAAACTAAGTTTTTCAGTTATTAAACATGTATTTTGGTAGAAAATATTTCACAACACAAATACTTCAAAAATTTCCAATAAAAGGGGAAAACATTTACAAAATTGATGATTTCTTGGAAAAGAAGTATTTAAAATTTCAATTGAACAAAATGAACAATAGTTAAGAATGTAATTAATTTTTAATTATCTGAAATACACACAAATTTAGGTTCAATATTTAATTTTACAACAAAATTAAATAATTAAAGCAATGACTGCAATTTTAGTGTTCCATATAATAACTTTATAGCACATATAATCTATTAATAGATATAAAGCTAATAGATATGAAGTTAAATTCAACAAACACCTAGTAAAATCAATCTTTCTTCTATGAACAACAATTTATTTCTCTATAAAACATTAACTGACCTTTGAATAAGGCCCAAACCACCAGCTTGTAGCATCTGGTCCTCCAACGTCTTCAAAATCGTCGAAAAGCTCAAAAGCATTGATCTCGGAACCACCTATGTAAATATCGTCCAGAGCCAGGGCCGGAAGCAGCTCGTCTCCAACTAAACCCGATGGCTGCCACCAACGAATTCGAGTGGCAGAAGTTCTGGCGTACTCTGGCAACAGTATGTGGTCAATGTGAGGTTGATGGTAGAGGGTGAAATCCAGTTCGTGCAGCAGATACCATCTGATACCTTAAACAATATATTTTGTTTCATTTTATGTTAATTGATTGGTTTAATCATGCAAATTTTTGAATGCATCAATTATAACAAAGATATGAGTAATTCCAACAATTATGCATGCTTATCTTTTTTTATGAAAAAAAGCAATCAATGGACTTCGACTTTGTGAAAGAATATACTGTGTGTGTGATTTTTTTAATGATTAATTTTAGTCAAAAGTGTTTTAGGAAATCAATTATCGAATATTTCTAAATATAAGATAATAGTTGAAGGTTGAAAATACTATTATTGATTTAGCTTTAAAAAAAGTACTTTATTAGATCAGATACTTAATATCAGTTTTTGGGTTTTGAATTTTGGATACATTTGTTGAAGAAAAACTGATGGAATATACAAATGGGCCTACATTCAGATATATACTGTATTTTTCAGCCAATCATTACTTAAAAATTTCTTTTACAAAAGCTTTTTTCAACTTACCCCCATTAATTGAATACTGTAAATATGCACTATGATTCCTGGATGTGGCTCCAACACAGGCTAAATTGTCTCCATACCCTCCAATCTGTGCTACAAACTGTATAAACCTAAAAACAAAAAAACACCTCAAATACCACATCAATTACCACAGGTTCCATTTTTATTCAAATTTTTAAAAAAACGAAAATCAAAATTTTACTTTGCATCTCGAAGGTCCAAGTCAACTGTTTCTAGAATGCGAGGACCAATTCCGCTGAAGACAACTGCAGTATCTTCTACTAAGACAGAACAAGGGTAAGCTATTCTTCCACCAACAACATAATTCCAGTATGTAGGGTCAAGGTCTTTCTCGTCGAAGCTCTCTTTCAGTTGTGTCTGAGTAATCAATTACATTATTTTAAAGTAATTCATAAAAAAGAATCGCAGATTTTAAATCCACAACGCTGCCTACCAGCCAGGAAACATTTAATGGTTATTTTAGTTTTAAGAAAACCTTACGAATAATGAAGAAAGTTAATAGAGAACTGTAAAACATCCTGTAACAAATTCAGACCCATGGCAGATAAATAGATTTTTTTATATAATCCTCGAGGATTAGGTAAAGTTACCACAAAAAGATAATTTTAAGTTGAAAAAAATAATAATGGCACAGTTAACGCCTAGCTGACATCACGTTTATAGTATATGTAATTACTTCTCTTAAAATGTGATTATGAAAAATAATTTTCTATCTGATATTTTTCAATTATATTCTTCAGTAAAAAAGTGAGCATGGAATAAAAGTTTAATATCTTTAGAATAGACAGAGAAACATGGGCACTGACTTGTGGAAATTATTGGGGGGGCTAGACCAAAATTTGGCAATGGAGAATAAAATATTTTAAGATGAGTAACTTTTTACCACTGATAAATTTTCAAATTAGAACATGTGCATATTGTTAAATTATTATTTTCATCACTCCAATTTGGGTGAATCATCAAACATATAGGGTGGGGTCCTTCTCCAAAATGTTGAAGGAGCTAAATCCCACCCAAACTCTATGAAGTCGGCACTTAACATTTTCTAATTTAAAAATACAGCTGCATTATGTCCTAGTTTCCCTTCCAACTGAAACTTACAGGCTTGTCTTCTGCTTTGTTGCAGGTCTCTCCCAAGTAGCCCTTGTCACACTGACACTTGAGTTCAACACAAGTGCCGTGTCCGTGACAGTGGTGGGGGCACTGAGGGCCAATGTACACATCGCTCACTGCCCAGGAATGAGAAGGGGTGGCATCCTGAGTGGCTCCCTGGCTCCAACGGAAGCGAGTCCACCTGGTTAAATAGTAAATGGGATTAATATTAACTGCAGAAATGTTAGGCAAGAAGAATTTCAAATATATATTTAATTTGCAGATGTTAAAATTCGGTACATTGCTTCAGGGGTGCAAGATTCTCTTTGTCAGAGTTACTGTAATTCGACCAGTATAGACAGTTAATAGAAATGTTTTAAGCGAGGTTACAGTGCAAGGCATTTAGTCAATAAAGTTAGACAACTGGGCAAGAATTCAAAAGGTTTAGTGTGAAAAACAAAAAATAATATTTCCAAACTATAATATTATTTTACAACTATTATTATTATATATTATGTAGAAAGGTAAGGTCACATGCAGGGATACATATCTTTAAAATAGATGCAGAGTCAAAATTATTGGACATTGTTTTTAAATTCTACAGGATTAACTTTGCTTCTTCACTCAAACTTGCTCCGTATAAATAAATTTAATAGTTCAAATAAAGGTGAGGTGCTTATTGCCACAAAAAATTTGTGGGTACTCCACACTTTAGTCAAACTATTCAAAAGTTCAAGATTTGTCCAATTTTCGTCAGGTATAACCAAATTTCGTTTATTTCCAGTTGATATATTAGTATGAGCTATGCTACTAGGGTAATACAAAAGTTCTTATTGCTGACAACTATTAGAGTGTGGGTCAGAGCAACTTGGATACATAACAAGCTGATGGAACCAACAACAAAAAATTTTGATCTCGAAAACTTCAAATTTAAAAAAGTTAAATTTATTTAGTGAGGAGTTTAAAGAATTAGAATAAATCTCCCAATTAGAGACGTTCGAGGTGTCTAAGAAAGAAACATTGTACATAAATATAATCCTCACCTAGAAAGAATGTCTCCATGCAGAGGAAAGATGAATCTCCTCCAAGGAACAGGGGTGAAGTAGACGGTGGGGTAGTGCGCCAATCCAGAGCAGGAGAGTTCCATTGGCAAGCACTTCTGGACCACCTCCTGCCAAGTGTCGCCAAAGTTGACAGAATACTCCAGCTTCACAGGCATTCCTGGATCTTCCCAGCTCTCATTGCAGCCAATGGAAAACTAGAACACATATCAGCAGAGTTAGTTGGTCCTCTCTAAGACGTTTTCTACCATAGTGATATAGGAGAGCTCAGCCCTCCTCCTTACTGGCTCATAAGGCAAATGCCAAATTTTGTTTAAACACCTCCAATGCTTTAGTTCAAAAGCAATACCAATGATTTGAACTTTAAAAAAATCATAAATGAGTTAAAACTTTCTTCAGATATTTCTGATTAGTTTAGTGCCCCAGTCTCTTAAAAAGCACATTTACTGTCACATTATTTATCTGGCTACTAAGAAAATGCTTCTTAAGCTACAACAGAAGAAATCAATTTACAAAATGTTAAATTATATAAAAAGTTTTTCGCACAATTCTAAATTTTTTTGCACTTCTTATATTACCAGCATCTACAAGAACATGGTGAGAAATAAAGGGCATTTAGAAAAATATAGAACATCTTGAAGGTTTTTGAAAATATAGGAAATATAGGACAACTTCTACCACAGTAGAAAGGGGGTCCCAAGTTCTAGACAACATTTCGCTTTGGCATATTTTTGGTAGAAGAGTGTGACATAAAGGTGGAGGGTTAGGGGGAAGTGGGAAACTTAGGGACATACATGGGAGAGGGATAGGGGTTAAAAATATAGAAAAAAAAGTGTGCAATTTTTCATGGATGGTCCCCTTATTTTAAAAAATCTTAACTTGGCAGATGCACTCACCATAAACTCCAGCACAGAATGCTTCTTCACATGGACATCAATGGTCTCCAAAACAGCATTTTCATTGCTTATGGACTTCCCCAAGGCGACTTTCTTTGGACTACCACAGTACTCGAGATGGCTTACGTGAGTGGCAGTCAACCACTCTCTATCAGCCAAAAAATGACCATTGTCCAAGGATAAGTACTTCTCTGGGGCCTCGATGCTCCCACCGATGAAGATGTTGTCCACGGCCCAGTCGTGGTGAGCCCTGCCGCCGTGTTGTGGCTGCCACCATCGTATTCTGACGACACTGCTGCGCACTTCGTCAAACAGGGGGACTGCCACATAACTAAAGAATTGAGAACATAATAAACAAGATCAGTTGCTCCCAATCATTGGGGATTTTCTTGAATTTTTTACAGTTTTATGGGATTTAAGTACGTATCAAAATAAAGACAATCAGGAAGAGTCATCTAACAGAGGGAAGTAGAAATTGCAAACTGAAAAAATGAGGCGAAACTTCATTGCTCCCCATAGAAGAGTATTTCCCTCCATTAAAAAAGTATATTTAAAAAAATATAATAAAAACTATTTTTAAAAACATACCAACACTTCATCAATTTTGGATGAAGGTACTAATTGGATTACTCAATTTGGATGAAGGTGAAAATTGGAGAAAAGGTTTTGAAACACCTTGTTTCATTTTGAAGTAAACATTTTTTAATATATATTCTCTTCACTTTGTTTACTAAAACACATATAGAAAATGCCTCAATGTTGAACCAGATATATCTGGTTTAATATTGGGTACTTAAAAGTAGCTATTATCCAGAAGTGGAAAAAATAGTCAGAAGCCCAAAGTAGGATGATTTTTTTCATAACATTTAGATGTGTGTTATTCTTACAGGGATGAGATTGACAAAAAAGCAAAAAGTCTGAAAACTGCAAGAATGATAAGAAGATCTTAAACCAAACCAAATAAAATTATTTAGCTGCCTCAGATATGAAAATTTACCATAGGAAAAATCCTCATAAACCAAGAACATTCACAAAAAATGAAAAATATGTAGTTTTTAGTTGAAAATTAAAGTTTATAAGCTGATATTTTTTCATTAAAAGTCTGAAATTTTGGTTGAAAAGTTTTAAAAAGTCAGAAAATCCTTCAAAAGTCTGAAAAATCTCATCCCTGTATTCTTAATCAAAGGATACTTGAAAAAAAATAAATATTCATGACTTATTTGAAGGTTAAAGTATTGTGCCTTTTCAACTACTGCTTACACTTAGATACCAATAATCAAGAGGGGGCTGTGGTTCACCGTGAAACTAAAAAAGGGTTTGCAAGTCGAAACTAATTGCAGTCTAAAGAAGAAAATTTAAAGAATCCAGTTGAAACAAACAAAATTAAACATACTTTGTATAAATATAATTCTTGAAGTACAGTTCTTTGAGAGTTTTCCAAGTGATTCCACCATTTAAAGAATACTGGAGGAAAACGGTATGGTTACTAGATGTTGGAGGAGAGATGCAGCCATATCGGAAATAAAACTGAATAACTGTAGCAGTTTTTAAATTCAAATCTTTCGTGACCAGTTGTCTACTGCAAGCCTGAAAATAATGAAAAGATTACACAGATTAATAAGAAATTGTTGTTTTACTGTGTTAGTTGAAAGAAAACTTAAGTACATAATATGATTCAAGAAAAAAATTATTTTTAAACATAAATTTTAACCCTAAGTTCGAAAATAATTACAAAAATACAATGGGCTGTATTATATTAGCCATTATCTCTTATCTATCCCCATTCCCTATCATGTAGCAAATGCACTTGAATAGGTTACTACTCAAGTAATATGCTACTAAAAAAACCATTCGAGCTAAAATATTGTCAGATGCAACTAGTAAAAAGCAGGTTTGAGATAAGTATTATGCATAAGTGTTTTTAAGTTAAGAATTAAATATTTTCAGTTTAAAATAAAAAATTTACTTAAATTAAGTTCTTTTGTAGCTTGAATGTAATCTAGACAAAAATAAAAACATTACAATAGGAAATGCAGGAATAGGTTCTGTTACTCACGCCATAAAAGTGTAGAGCACTGCCTGAAGCCAAAGGTCCACAGAGATCTGACAGAATTCCACCAACCACAAGAGAGTATTTGCTGGATAATGGCTCCGTAGAGAAAGTGTCTCTCAGCTCAGACGGAAGAGACGATTTGGATTCGCCACAATCTGCACCAGTCCACCCATCATCACACCTGTATTAGAGATAAGTTATAGATACAATAAGGAAGTTGCATGCGTCAGATTTTCAAAAACAAACAAGTTATTAATACATGGGGACTTTTTGTACACTTACTTGCATATACCCGAGCTACACTTTCCATGACCAGAACACATGCTCTCGCATTCTTCACCGACATATAAATGGCCGATGGCCCAAGTTTGTGAGGACTTAAATCCTGGAGGCTGAATCCATCTGAATCTCGTAGTTTGGGTCCTATGAAAAAAAATTAAAACAACAATCAAAACTCACATTTTATCAAGAACATAATGAAGAGTTATTTAAATACAGTGAAAATTGAATAACTCAAACCTTTTTAATTCAAACTTGTGGATAATTGAAAGTTTTCTAGGTCATCTGAACTTTCTATTAAATTAATGTTAAAATTCATGGATAACTGGAGTTCATGAACTTTAATTAGAAGTTTTTTTTAATAAAACAGATTTGAATAATCCAAATTGCAATGTAATGGTATTTAATTTTAAAAACAAATCTAACCTACCTTGTATAATATGGCAAAGGTACAGAAATGCGAGTGATGTCTTCATACATATCAGATTTAAAGACACTTCCCTCAAAGAAATCATTGCAGTCAACATCCATTGGCAGGCAATCGTGTTGAACCAGGTCCCACGTTTTCCCCATATCAATACTGTACTCCAACAGGATTTCTGGAATTATTGAACATTATTTTATTTCGTTATGTAAAAATTCAATAAGTTTTCGTTACATTAAATAAAGATAGCAAGACCGATCAGCCCAATACCATAGCATGCAGCAGTATTTGATTTGCATCCCATTACCAATTCAAACTGGATGTAAGTATTTTCACCAATAACCACATCAGTGGTCACGGCATACCTCCTGTCATCAGCTCCTGTAAAAATTTAACACAACATGAAGAATATGGTAAAAAATACTTTGAGACTATATTGGAATGAATTAAATGAAGATTTTTTTGAACCCCTGAAAGTTTTTAATTTCATAACAATGTTGATAAAAAAGATAAAAGGTTTAAATTAACATTAAACTAAGGGGATTTTAAAATGATGGATTTTGTTTTTTTATTATTAAAAAGGAAACTGTTTCAGTAGTTGCGGAGAGAAGAAACTGGGCCAAAGTAAGTTCTAATAACCAATAAGGTGTGTACAAACATCCACTTAATTATAATACATATTATACTTCGATAAGACTAACTTTGTAAAGTCAAAAACCTATATCTTTCTAAAAAATATTTTCCCATACACGTTAGGTATTCCTCTAATTTAACTTCTTATTCCAAATACTCTTCACCTCAAAATGTTTTACCTTCCTCTCCGACATTGTCATATTGAGAGTATACTGTAATGCAGAAGAACTAGCAGAGTTGATACTGAATGAAACTTATGGATTTATATTTTAATGAATTAATTTATTGCAGAATGAGTTTCATTTTAATAATGAGTGAATTTAAGTATACAAACCTTTGAAATGCAAAAAGTTGTTTTTGCTTCCACACGTTGGTTCTAGTTTTGCACCTGGGTTCAATACCCAGTTGGCTTCTTTAGTACTACTGAAGTCATCATTCAATGTTGATACACCATTGGCATCACCACCAATAAATACCTACAAAACACAACACATATGAGTTGTTTGGAAACATTGCTTTAAAACGTTACACGTGATGGGTATGAAGTCTCCAAATTTATGAAGATTGGCAATATGTAGGGAACCCTTCTTTGCCATCTCTAATCATTCTTTTGATTCATTATTATTTCAAGCTCATCCCCAATACGTATTAGCCTCATTACTTTTTCAGGCATGTGATTCCTCAAGAAAGAAATTATCTGAAATTTTTTTAGAAGCGTCTAGATAAGTTACAGTGGTATAGAAATTTATTTTGGGAGGGGCCCAAATTCAAATCCCTATCCCATACAATAGGTTCAAGTTAGCTTTTTAATTCTTTTTAGATAGGATTCTCATCTTACTAAAATCAAACTTAGAAATTTTTTTAAATTTGAGCCTAAAAAACGGTTTTAAATCGTTTTGGTACACTTTATGTCCACACAGGAAACAAATATTCCGATTTTTTCCCGCTTTGAAATATTAATTCCGCACACAATTGAGCAGAATTCCGATTAGCAACACCTCTAAAATTAGCGGATTTCCGCTAATTAGCGGAAAAATCACATGCCTGCTTTTTACAAATATTTGGCATACAATAAATATTTTATGCCAACATTGGAAGTTCTGGAATCATGTTTTTGGACAATTTAGCTCGGTTGCACTTATTAATCACTCAAAATCAGGATTCTAAGTGGAAGTTTTTATCAAAAAACACATGGACGCGAAAGAAGTTGCCAACTCGAAGTTTGCAAACAAAACTTCAATAAAAATGTTAATATGCAATGTCAACTGTACACTTTGGATTCTTTGTCTTCATAGATACCTTCCTTTTTTCGCATGATAGTTATAAGTCATGAATGAAAACTGTTAGAAACATAACAATCCTACAGAAATAATACCACATCAAACATGCATCCTCAGGGTATGATACTAACCTGATCCAAAGCCCATTCTTCCAAGAAATAACCATTATTTGAAGGCTGCCACCACTTCAGCTTTGTAGAATTTGTTCTGGCATGGTGAGGAAGCTCGATTGCAATGTAGGACGGATGGGACACTCGAGAATTCTCTCCAAAACTGAACTGTTCCAGCATGTTCCACGTAGAACCTCCATCCACAGAGTACTGCAATAGGACAGGTTGTTCATCGGAAGAGGGGGGCTCCGATTTGCAACCCAACCGGATGTAAAACTGAATGGATCTGACAAGAAGGGAAAAGAATATATTAGTTTTCACTAGTTGATACTTATACCTTTTTCATAATTAAGTATTTTCCGCTTATTTAACCCTTTCAATCCTAAGTCGTCCGATATTACTATGGAATCCAATGGGAAAATTGGGGAGTCTAGGTCTTAAAGATTTAAGGTGAACCTAATGTTCTTCTAGATTTGTAAATAAAACTGACCAAGATCAATACTGTATTTTTTGCAGCTTAGAAATGTTGCACAGAACCCAAGTTCTATATTATCTTGAGATAATCTTCATATTATTAAAAAACTAAACAATAATTTTATTAACTTAGTTTTGCCAGCTAATTATTAACTTTATTTATAACCTTTGATATTAAATCGATTTTAGTGGGGGAAATATTGGCACATAAAAACAATGTAATGCATCCCAATTTTCATGAAAAAGAATGGCCTTTTTTTGTAAAATCTATAAATTTATGTTCAAAATATGTCAGCTTTTCTTACCCAACAAACTCAAGATCCAGATCTCGAGACATGAGCACTCTTTCCCCTTCAAAGGTAAACACTAAACTTGTGCTACTGATTAAAATTCCACAGCTTAAAGAAATTTCTGAACCACTCCAAAGCTCCCAGTTTCCAAGGTCAATCTTAGTTTCTAGAAAACATTTGAAATGAAAAATTCAACTCATAACCAGATTTAGTAGCACAGTAGCATTTAAATAAAAATATCACTATGTTTTTACAAATAAACTATTTATACACAAATATTTGGCAACGATATCAAATCCACCAATAATGACATAATGAGTATAAAGTTCTATATACCTTCAAAGCCATCTTTGAGTAAACTTGGATTGGGTCTGATACTGTAGCAAAAATCCCCTTCATAGCCAGGATCACATTGACACATAACACCATTGATACAGAAGCCATGTCCCATGCAATGAAGGGCACAGGAAGGTCCGATGTAAACATTGTCAATTGCCCAATGAGAGGGTGAATCACGCAAAGAGTGGTAGCCCTGAGACCATCGAAATCTCACATTTCTAGAAGAAAGAAAACAGAAGTTTTGTGAATAGCTGCTTTCCCACTAATTCATCCTTTTTATTTAATTTTCAATGCATTTACTGAACATCTTGCCAAATACTTAAGAATAAAACGTTAAAAACATGTTTACGCACTTAAAATTCCAAATAACACATAGTACAGTGCAGACTATCCCCAGTCAGATTGAACAAATAAGAATGCAACGTAAACTAGTAGTATAAGAAGTAGTTAACTAATAATTAGGTACTCACCCACATATTTTCAACCCAGTGAGAGGAACAACTACCCTCTGCCATTCACTATGACTATTACTATAGTACACAGAGGGTGTTTCAGCTTGAAGGACAGTATCTTGCCCCGATCCATACCGCAGCCAATCAGATTTCACCTGCTCCCAAGATCTGCCTTGATCTGAAGAATACTCCAAATAAACAGGGTCTTCTGGAGATATGGTGATGCCACAACCAACTTTAATCTGTCAAGTAAAAAAAACATATTTTAGATCCAAAGGTACAAAAAGGGGCTGTGGCGAACTTAGTCACCAGTACAATAGAGGTGGGCAAATCCACTAATTTTTGAAAACGTAGCAGTTACGTTCGTTATAGAAAAGTAGCAGCTAAAATTAGCTGCTAAAAATTAGCAGATTAGCAGACCTTGAGGGTCGTGCTATTTTTTAGCAGTGCTACAGTAGCTGCTAAAAATTATGCGATTAATGTTACAGGTTGCTAATTTTTGTGGCTGCTTTTTTTCTTAGCAGTGGCGCTTTTTTGTTACATTCAACGTTAACCATGCATTTTGGAATTGATTTTGATGGTTTGATAACAAAATTTCGTTACAAGTTGGAATTTAATTTTATCAACCAAATGTTACAGAATTTATTTACTTGAATTCTCTATCAATTTGCAATTTTGCTACTTTTTGTCTTTGGGACCCTTGCGTTTTTTTGTTTCAACTATGTTAATGATAATTAGTATTAACAAAATCTAATTTACATAAATAAAAAATACTAATGATTTTATATTTTCACGATCCTCAGGTTCTAATAAGGCTTTAATATTTAGATACTCCATTAAAAATATAGACGATTAAAAAAGATTGAGAAAAGAAGAATTTCGTTAAACAAAGCTGCCATTATTGAAAGGCATGGGTTTTATTTCTGACGGAGCATTATTATTTTGCAAACACTTGCTCATAAATAAAAATACTTGGTCTTGAGCAAAAGGCTAGCTGTAGAGGTTATTATTTTAATGATTTAGCATTGTTTTACATAATTAATGAGGCGATTGATTTGGATTTTAAGTCTTCTTTTGAACTGATTTTGAGTATTGTAATTTGTCTACATAAATGTAGCAGGTAGATAAGCGATAAATACAGCGCCATCATACAGATGGCGCTGACTAGACTACCCCCACCGCCCTGACCACTGCTACGGGGCAGGATCGCGTTTTCTTCTCGTTTCCTTCGTTATTTCAAAAACTGCTACTGCTAAATTTAGACGATTCTCATTGGTCAGTGCGTAGCAGTATAAGTGCGATTTTTTGACCAATCAAGAGCCTACATATGCTGCTAATTTTTAGCAGCTATTTTGTAACACGTTTAGCAGCTACATCAATTTTTTTCCTGTAGCAGCTATTTTTTAACTGCTACTCGTTTTTTGCCCATCTCTACAGTACAATAGTCAAATAATTCAAATGGGCTATAAATACCGACTGAAGCGATTATAACTCCGAAGTATACTTTTGAGTCGTATGACCTTCGGATCGGTATCTCCCCGTGGCTTGCATATATCACGTCCAGGTCACCAATGTGGCATGTGCGAGCCACGGGGCGATACCGAGCCGAAGGTCATACGACTCAAAAGTATACTTCGGAGTTATAATTGCTTCAGTCGGTATTTATAGCCCATTTGAATTATTTGACTATTGTACTGGTGACTAAGTTCGCCACAGGGCTATCCCAAAGTTCTTTGCAAAAAGTTCAATGAAAATTCTTTAAAAACTTAATAGCTTTGTTAGAAAGATTGAACCTAATGCACAGCACACAGAAACACTTGGAAAATAAATATACATAAATTTTTGAAGAATAATAACTCTTAATAACAAGAAAAACATTCTGAAAAGGTACAGAATTTATTGGAAGAGTAATTCACAAATATGAAATATATATCTTAATCATGGTTTAGCTCTTCAGAATAAGCCAATATTTAATTAACTTTTACCAGAAATAGACATTCAACAAAATTGATAGCCTTGAATTATAAGGAGTACCTCAAACTGAATAACATAGTCATCCATAACAGTCATGTCTCTAGTATAAAGAGATCTTTCACCTTCACTTGAAGCAAATACCATGGAGCTCCTTGGCTCGCTGAAACAAAACATTTATATAAGTTAGAATAAAATTATTAACACCATTATTCAAAAACTTTTCAAGATATGACATTAATCTATTCAAGACATTACAACATACCTCGTGCAGAAATTCCCCATTACTCCACCAGGCCAAAAGAGCCATGCATCAGGTTGCGGTATGAGAACCAAGGGGTCATACAGAACATTTGGTTTCACAATCATACCTCCAATGTAAAAGTCATCAATGGCCCACTGCATTAAGTCAGTCCCTGCAAACAAGTGGTTAATGAGACAGCTCAAGGGCGGATTTAAGGGGGTGCATGGGGGTGTGCAACACACCCCCAACTTTTTGAGAAAGTTCCATTTTTATAGGGGAAAATAATGTTTTCAAAGTCATCAGGGACAGCTTGCACCCCCAGGGTTTACCATCTAAATCCGCCCATGAGACAGCTGTGAAATAGCATCATCAATCAAGCTGCACGGAGCATTAGTAATTTAACCAAATGTAATTTTATCTCAATAAAAATGCAAAAAATTTTTCAAAACACTTTAAAACCATTAAATGGTACAAAATGATAAATTTAATCTAATCATCACCTCTTAAAATGGTTTATGTTTATAAACAAAATTATTAGCTATCAACTCTTTATTTTGTTCAAAGCATTTGACTAATATGAAGCTGTTTTAGATACTTTAATTATAACTGCCTCATTGTGACATCTACTTATCACTCATTAATGAATTAATTGTTTTCCGAAATACTTGAAAAATTATAACCTGACCCAAAAATAAAGTAGAGTAAGCCCCAATGATTTCAGATTATGCTAGTAAATAGTTATAAAGAAACAAATATGAAAAAAACTATCACAACTTTTATGAGGATGGTAGATTTTAGGATGGTAGGTAGTTATCAATGACAAAAGCTAATTTACAGATCATTGGATGGAAAGTATTAAAATTTTAGCTCACCAGCATTTATAGGTTGCCAAAACCTAACACGTGTTGCATTCGTAAGAGCAGCTGGATCTCTGATGGGTATCATATAATACTGAGGCATCGTTTCAGCTGAAAAATGAAGTTCCTGAAAACAGTTACTTATAAATAAAAAAGTATTAAGTTTTAAATCGATAGAAATAGATACTAGAACATTATTTCTAACCTTCAATAAATGCCATGTAATCCCTCCATTGTTTGAGTACTGGATAAGAATTCCATTGCCCCTCGTTACAGTTGGTGGCACTGAGCCATGGCAGCCATATTTAAGAGTAAACTGAACATATTGAGCTGCAGTCAAGTCCAAATCTTGAGTTACAGCCATCCTTACTCCTTCCTAAAAGAAAATCGAATTATAAGTATGTAAAGAATTAAACATCAGTAAGAGTAACCATATGAAACTGTAATGAGTAAAAAGAAAATGTGTCCACCTTATAGAAAACCAAAGCATTTCCACTGACAAGTACTCCACATCTTGAGCTTATCTCACCTCCATATATTTCAGGCCAAGCAGTTCTATTGGATGACACTGTATCAAATGTATCCCTCAGTTCACATGGTAATGGATCATCAGGGGCACAGTAAGGTTGTTTGAATCCAGGATCACATCTAAAGGGGAAAATTTAGTGTAACTCATAAAAAAAGGTTTAAAACTTGTTAAGATACGACTCACAAAACAAATTAGGGGGAAATGTTGCTAGGAATGACTTTGATTATATTTAGGCAGATATTTTTAATGCCCAACAAACATTTTTCACACATTGAAAATCGGAAATATGCTTGAAAAACTAGTCAAGCATATTCTCAAGCTCAGAAAACGATTGTGGAAAATGCAGAAAAAAAAGTTTATTGAAATCTTAATTTAAGTTAAGTATTCCATATAAAATGCCTTATTTTTTAACAAAATATATCAAATATGCTATATTAAAAGGAGTCAAAGAGTATTTTCATTCTTTGAAAAAAAATCTAAGCTATATATCTATTTATATGTCATAATTTTCATTATATTCAAGTTTTTGAATGCAAATATGAAATCAGGTTTACTCTACTAGCTTTAACTTTTCATCAATTTTTTTTCTTTTTTAAGAGTATTTTTACAAAAAAAACACAGGTTTACCTACATTTTGTTCAGATATTAATTAAATTTAGTTTAATTTTACCCTAAATATCGGTACTAAGTCAGTCTGACATGCAACTAGATTTAGGCAACTCCTGCTATCCAGTGTTATCAACTTTTGAATACTTGTTGCCATTATCTTTAAACAGGTTGCTAGCAAAACACTATAAAGAGTTGCTAAGAAAGTACACACATGCACTTTGTTCCCACGCAGTCTCCATGGCCAGAACACATCCACGGGCAGCCGTCGCCTAGATACACATCGTCCAGAGCCCACGCATGTCCAGAGTGCTTCATCACCTCAATCCAACGGAAACGGGTAGAAGGTGACCTAGGTAACAAGCAGATCATTTTAACGAATTTATTAAACAAGGGTCACAAAATAAAAAATTTGACATTGAAAGGGACAAATTAACTATTTTGAGAAACATAAAAGAATAATAAAGTAAGCTGTGATAAAAAAAATATTTTTCAAAAGGGTTGGCAAGAAAATTATTAAAGGTGAAAATATTAATTTAGATATGTTTTCTGGCAAATTGTAAAAGCCTAGAAACATCATTAACTATTTCCTAAATTATTTGTAAAAAAGTTGCCCCCCTTTTTATAAAATACTCTCATCGAAACAAAGTTGATATAATAAGGGATTTGCAATCCGAGCAGTTTTAAAATTTCTTAATTAAATAATATCTTATTAAAATCTAGATACTTTAGAAAATAAAAACATAATTTTATAATTAGAATTATTAATGTACCGAATTTTGGACACTTAAAAGGTTGAATTTCTAAAAAAATATTCTTAAAATTGGTTTCATTTCAAAGATAAGAATAATAAAGAACAATAAAATTTTGCTCAAAAATATTTTAATTTCCATATAGAAAAACTTAAAACCAAGATCAATTCTTGGTTTGAAAAGTTATAAATTTCAAAAGCCCTATACATCTTCACTGTCTTCATACAAAGACCACAGTAGATGAAATCTAACATTAATATTGTATTGCCTTAAACTTACATTGCTCTCTGGGGAAGGTATACAGTCACCCTCGTCCAGTTTCCATATTGATCTGAAGAATGGACTGTTCCAGACGAGTAACTGGTGCATCCTACGTCAGGGGGCATGCAGGGTGGTGCAACCAATGACCATGTCCTTCCCTTGTCTACTGAGAACTCTAGCTTCACACTGAAGGGATTGATGTTGTAGCTACAACCAAGATTGATGTAGTACTGTAAGAATGTTGCAGGATGAATTTCAAAGTCCCATGTTTCTGCATAATGTTCTTCAGCTGAAATAAAATGAATAGGTTAAAATTCTCAAACTGTGGGGTGGTGAGTCTTTTTTGACAGTTTGCTACAAGTTTTTGTATTCATATTTTAGTATGTTATTACAAATTTTTTTGAATGTTGTGTGAGCTTTAAAAGCTAAAAGCAAATCAAAGAAAAACTTGTTACTTTATTCTGCTGGTGATGCAAAATATTCATCTATATAATTTAAAGGTTTTAGAAAAATTGTTTAGTAAATGTTTCTAAACATAAGGAAGATTTCTTACCAGCAAGTTAAAATCAAGGTAATTAATTGAACTGTAATTTAATTCATATTAACAAATAGAACAATTGAATGGGAAAAAAACTACTGTAAGATTTTATAAAGTTTTAAATTTAACTGAATCTCACTAGAATAATGGCTGGAGTAGAACAGACTTACTGTGATCTGCAGCAAAAGTAAGAGCTCTTCCAGATATAGCACATCCAGCTCTTGGAGTTCCATGCTGAGTCAAAAACCAGTTTTCTATCACAATAGGATTAAAAGTATCATGGAAACCTTTGGCATTTTTGTGATTTCCAAGCACTTGCACATTATCTATTGCCCATTGTGCATTTTCTTTACCTAGAGAAAAATTCAAAACTTTGTTGTATAAAGAAATTTGTCAAACTAAAATAAACGTGGAAAATTTTCATTTGGGTCATTGTAATGAAAACATTTTCATATGCAGCAAAATAGCTTATGGCTCATTTCATTTAAAATCACCCAAAATAAAAAAATCTTGTTGCCATCATGTCACGGATTTTCCTGAAAATTGTATGTGGAAGAGAACATGATGAAAAAAGGCTAAAATAATTTTTTCAGAATTTTTTGATCAAAACTGACGTTGTGGGGTCATTTTGAATTTGACTGAAATCCTCAAAATGGCGGCACTAGACGAAGTACTATGAGTGTTTGTAACTTCAATAACTTTCTTATTTATCATCTGATATAGATAAGTTTGGTGTCTTTTTAAAGATAAAAATACCAACTTCATGACAAATTCAAAAATATTCCAGAAATAGTGGATCAACTTTTAGAAAAATCCATTAAAAGAAATTTTGGAAGAATTTTTTGAACAATTTTTAAGGAATTTTTTAAAGGTAAAACCCCACCTTTCACCCTCTTGAATTTTTTTCTCAATGTTGAAAATATCATATATTTCAACATAAAAAAAATTCAGGAGGGTGTTTTTTGTTGTTAATTTTAAAAAAATTAAAGAAGGTGAAAAATTGAATTTTTTGTATATTTTTTAAATATTTTTTTTAAGGTAGAACCCCAACTTTCACCCTTTTGATTTTTTGTCACAATATTGCAAATCTTATACTCTTCAACATAAAAAAATTCAGAAGGGTGTTTTTTGTATTTTGTCTTAAATGGAATAAATAAAAGAGAGGTAAGTATATTTACCTTCCCAGAAGGATCAACTTTTTCAGAAGTACAACAATGAAAATTCATTGATTGATTGAAAGAGGGAGAAAGGGTGAACATTAAGGAGTCATTTACAATTAATATTTGTTCTATTTAAGACAAAATACAAAAAACACCCTTCTGAATTTTTTTTATGTTGAAGAGTATAAGATTTGCAATATTGTGACAAAAAATCAAAATGGTGAAAGTTGGGGTTCTACCTTAAAAAAATTATTTAAAAAATATACAAAAAATTCAATTTTTCACCTTCTTTAATTTTTTTAAAATTAACAACAAAAAACACCCTCCTGAATTTTTTTTATGTTGAAATATATGATATTTTCAACATTGAGAAAAAAATTCAAGAGGGTGAAAGGTGGGGTTTTACCTTTAAAAAATTCCTTAAAAATTGTTCAAAAAATTCTTCCAAAATTTCTTTTAATGGATTTTTCTAAAAGTTGATCCACTATTTCTGGAATATTTTTGAATTTTTCATTAAGTTGGTATTTTTATCTTTAAAAAGACACCAAACTTATCTATATCAAATGATAAATAAGAAAGTTATTGAAGTTACAAACACTCATAGTACTTCATCTAGTGCCGCCATTTTGAGGATTTCAGTCAAATTCAAAATGGCCCCACAACGTCAGTTTTGATCGAAAAATTCTGAAAAAATTATTTTAGCCTTTTTTCATCATGTTCTCTTCCACATACAATTTTCAGGAAAATCCGTGACATGGTGGCAACACTCATCGGGTGATTTTAAATGAAATGACCCTTATAGGTGTTCTCCCTTAATTTAAAATTTCAAAGAAATATGAACTAAAAATAATTTAAAGTAAGGCCTATGTTTTTTACAATCCAGTTTTTAAAAATTATTACTAATAGTTCCACTAATAATCTAGTTATTTTAGTTATTACTGAACCCCATTCGGATAATTATACTTTTTCGAAAGAAAATATAATTATATTTTCTTCCGAAAAAGGTCTATTTTTATTAATTACTATGTATAGGAAAAAAATATTTTTAAGGAAAGAGATCTTTTAATTAATTAAATGAAATAGCAATATTCAGATAGTTGAAGTTCTGCAGTACTGAATCCCAATGTTTATTTTCAGCACTTATGGGCAAAGTTTAAATATTTGCAATAGCAAAGAACAATTGCTTTTTGAAACAACTACAAAACATCACCTTTCATAACTTAAGTAATGTAGTTTCTCGACCTAAAAGAAATTACCTCTGATCCCAATAGGTTGCCACCACCTAAAAGAAGTGCCAGTTGATTTGGCTTCTTTCGGCAAAGGAAGTTCCACAGCAGTTGGCTTCAAGCTGAAGATTTCATGGTCGAGTTCTCTTAGGGTACTCCAAATAAGGCCGTGATCAGTCGAAAATTGCACAAATATGTTTTCCCTCCTGTCCAAAGGTCTTCTACATGTAGCTGAATTATGGACACTGCCTAGCTGGACAATAAACTGTATAGATCTAATAAAGAAAAGTATTAAGAAAGATGTTAACTTTTTTAAAATAAAGAACATCAAAACTTTACTTTAATATAGATAGGTGGTTCTGGAAAGTATCCACTTTATTACCAGATAAACTACTAATACTTGAATTCCTATATGGGGGTTTCCTACTTTCAAGAGCTCATGGGCCACAGTTAAAAGCAATGGTGGGCAGCAAAGTGACATGGTGTAAAGGTACTTATTATGTTTTCAAAATGTGTCAGAGAATATACAGATTTTTTAACCAATCTTTTATAACTTAAAAATTGGGGTCTTCCTCCAAAAAATTTTAGTAAATTTCCCTAAAATATAGCGCTTTCCCTCATTTTTGGATACTGCCCCTCCTTGTGATAAAGGTTGGTGTAAGTCAAGGGATAATTTCAGGGTAGAATACCTCCCCTGAAAAACCTCAAACTTTTCCTTTCTCACCATAGAAAACAACCAAAACTACTCCACTTATAGACTTTGAACTCCATTTTTAATTTTAGCATGCTAAAAAGAGTTTTAAAGCTACTTTAGGGGGGACTTTGCAAGGTAGCACAAAAAGACCTGACAGGCTATTTCTTTTTTTTTAAGTTTCTAAAGTAATTTAAAACTACATAAAACAAACACTTTTTAGAATGACATTAGAAAGGTTAGATAATCTTACTTTAAATTTGTAGTATCAAGATCCATGGTGTGAGCTAAGCGATATCCTGGTTTTCCAAAGTACAATGAATTTCCAAGAGACAAATTTCCACATCCCAAACCCAAATGTCCACCAAATACTTCCCATTTTTCTTTTAAGTCACTGATTTCATCAAATCTATCAATCATGCCAGATGGATTCTGCTTAACACTACTGCAAGTGGGACCTAGATAAACCAAATTAATTACATAACCAAATATATTTATATCAAACAATCTATATTTATAAAGCTTTAGTAAAATATAGCCTGACAGCTCATTTTGAAAATTGAGGATTAAAATTAAGCCGGACAATTTTTAATCTGATTTTAAAATATATGAAATAGCTTTGACTATTAAGATAGTTATTTTTGACTGCTGATGCAAAACTTGTTTTCTGAAACCATAGGTAATTTATAGTAGTAATTACAGATCAGTATTGATAAAATAATTTATTAAATACTTTTACATAATATAATCTGGGGAAACAACCTTGGCCTAAAATTCAAATCTTAACCTTAATTTAATGATCTAAATAGGCCTTTCTTACTCAAAACATTGTGAAGAAAAAAGTTAAAAACAAACCTTGAAAGCCAGGATCACAAATACATAACTGTTCATCACAGGTTCCATGCCCAGAACAGTGTAAAGGACAGGGATAGCCCACATAAAACTCATCAATTGCAAAGGGAGTCAGCTGTCCAAATTTACCATTAAATTGGGCTTCTTGCTTCCAACGTATTAATGTTTGCCTGCATGTTAAAGTAACATTAAGTATCACAGAGTTTTTACAATTATTAAATGTAATTATTGAAATATGAAATACAATACTTTACAGAATTAAGTTTCATTTCTTTTGGATTAGCTGTTTTTTTTATTATTACTTTAAAAGTGTCTTAACATCTAAAGATATAATTCTAAATGAACTTTCTAACTTTATAATTCAATTTTTGAATTGATTGAAGGTATGCTAAGTATATTAACAGAAACAAATGAATATCTTTTAGATTTAAATTACTTTGTAAATAAAAATATTTTCCAATCAATCTTTGTTTAAATTCTCTAATTAAAAGTCATAATATTGTATTCCTGTAAAGACTGTTTTTTCATATCATGAAATTATATAAAGAAAAAATATATGGGTTTTTAAAACCAGTACATTTTTTAAATAAATAGTCAAACATGAATAACAACAATATATTTAACCATTATCAATAATCAATGAATACTTTGTTATGGTTTTTAAAGAAATAGTAGCTGTATAAGCTCAAGCTTTCTCTGCAGATTAGACTTCAACTGAAGTTTTAGTATTTTAAATAGTTGTACGAAATAAATGCTGGATTTTGCTGGTTTACAGAGTTCTTAAAGAGATAAGAGAAATATCTATTTACTATCACTAAACATGTTTTAACATATAAAACTATTAAAAAGCATATACTTTTGAGCCAAATGATGTGTCACTGGCACAAGCACACGCCTCCATGATCCATACAATCCAGAGTAATACATGGAAGCTTCATGAGCTGAACCCAGACAGTCAGTGCCAGAAAAGCATTGACTTTCCAACAACTCCCAAGTCACGCCTGAATCATGTGAGAATTCCAAGGATACAGCACTCTCCCAGTCAAACTTGTCTGAACATCCTACATTTATCTGAAAACATACGCATTTTGGATCACATTTTGAGTTAGATTCAATAAATGTTGATGTACTGATTAAAAATTAATAAGACAGAAGACATTTGTATGGCTGGGAATTTTTAACACAGAAAAAGCTGTTCAAATAAATCAGATGTGAATATGTTGATAAGAAAACATACTGAAAACATTTTAATTTCAATATTTCTACCATTGAGCTTACTTTAAACATTATGACTTGTCCTTCTCTTAGGTAAAGAGGTCGTGAAATTAGGAATTTGAACTTTTCAGGTCCATTCAGAAGTAGAACCTTCCTCGTAGAGTTACAGTAATGCTGCATAGATGATTTTGTAATGGCAGACACTAACTTTTGCTCCTCGGGTGCTGAAACCTGAAATACAAAATAATATTCATTATCTAGCTATTTTTTTTATTTTATACTCTCTATCACACAATCCAAGAAATACATAACTTGATGGTAATGGTGTTTTTTTTTCAAAACACATAGGTTTGTTGCAGGTCTGTAAACACAATGTCTCAAGTAACTTACCTGCTGCATAGCTTCCAAGTTGTCAGGTTTAGAGTTAGCATTGAGGTAAAGATCATCGAGAGCCCACTGATCCTTGCCTTCGCCTGAATGCTGAGGCTGCCACCAACGCACCCTAGTGCTGTATGTACGAGCAGTGAACGGAAGGGTGACATGCTCGAGTCTACAGGAAAAAGAATTGGTATCAGCGTTTAATTTCTGCGATCAAATTCCTTATATTTTTCAAAACAAAACAGAGGCTGTTACGTTTAAAACATTTTTAAATAATAGCATTATTAAATATGTTTAAAACACTTCAGTTAAAGCATTTACTATTAAATTTTACTTCCATCAATTCCTTTTTGCAATAATGTTTGTTTGGTAGTTTGAAAATAATGTGTTTTTTTAAATAAAACTATAAAAAATGAATTGGCTTATTTTGAAAACATTCATACTTAAAATGACTTTTTTGTTTTCACCCCACTTAATAGCTCCAATAATTAACATGAGTTAACATTCCTTATAACTAAGTGTAGATCTTGTTTATTTCCTTTCACTTTCACAACTTTCCCCATTTTAACTTAATTGTTTTATAAGTAAATGCAATATAAAAAACAAATAAAGTTGTTCCAAAAATATATTCATATTTAAATATTTAATTTGGCTGTAAAAACAATTGTATTTCTTTTGTTTTTTAATCAAATTAAATGTTACAAAGGCTGCCATATGTGTAGCGATTTTTAAAACATGTAACAATTAAAATATTGAAATGAAACAAATAGTTAAATTAATAATCAACTAATTTCAATTACTGAAATGTGAAGCACAAAAGAAAAAACATTAAAAATCTGCTTCAAACAGAAAAATGCTTTTACAATAAAAAGAAAAAAAACAAGTGTTTTCCGACCCTGAACAACACTAAACACAACCTTGACATTCTGTAGTTTTCGGGATCCAGTTCTTTGAGCAAATTCCACGAGATTCCAGCATCGTTTGAATACTGAACCAGCACTCCTTCATTCTTCTGCGACGCATTATTGCAAGTGGACGGGTCCCCTCCACCAATGCGAACGAAGAACTGCATGAAGTCGGTGTTTTCAGTGTTCATATCGCTGGTGACCAACTGACGAATGCCATCCTGGAAAAAGGGAACGCTTATTTGAAAACTCCATGCCAATTGAATCAACTAAAGATGAATTGATCACTGATAATTTTCCTATTTTGCAGAGTTTAATCACTTTACAGTGATATTGTGATTGATTGGACAATCTTGGAAAATCTCAATGAAGAAACAGTCAAATGTTGTAGACACAGCATAATTGAAATCCAGATCAACTCTATGACCAGCCATCCCATGGAATCTTCTAAGAACATAAAGTTAATTAAAGCCCCAGCATATGCTTATTTTTTACAGTAGGGCATGAAATTTCAGTTCTAAAGGTACTAGCCCAGGGGTCGGCAACATGCGACATCATATTTGAATTTGAAACACAACATTTAAGGACAAAATTTACTTGCCAAGTTGGTGAGCAGAAGTTTTGAATCCTGTTCTAAAGTGCTTACTTTAATTTGAATATTATACTTTATAAACTACTAAAAAGGAGTAAAAAATAGTAGTTTTGAAAAAAAACTCAGAAATCTAAGGAATCCCTGAATAAAATTGGTGTGACCCACACTTTCCAGACAAATAGTCAGCAATACAATGTGCTGTAAACAAGTCAACTAAGAATATATTGCTTCTTACAGTGGCGAATCTCTGGGAGGGCAATAGCCTCCCAACAGGTGACAGACCCGTACATTAGGGTGTCCCAAAAAAACGCGACTTTTGAAATTCTCAACTCTCACCCCCTAAAAATGTTCTTTATGGGAACATAAGACACTGTGATTTTTTTAAGAATTTTTGAAAAATATTTAGAGGTCGCTCAAAGCCATTGAATTTTCAAAAAATGGCCCCAAAAGGGTAAAATTTAACATTTTTCATAATTTTTAAAAAAAATTATCTGAAGGTTCAGAGGCCATTATTTACATTTATTGGAGCCCTTTATATTGTTTTAAACAAATTCTGTATTTATTATCTGGATAGGAAATAAAACGCATTAGCATTAAAATCAAGAAATATTCGATATTTTTCGATATTTTTACTTTATGCATTTTTACACACAAAATATAAAAACTTTAAGCAATTGGTATTTAAAATAAATAAGGAAGATTTTTTTAAACAATTAACAATATTTATTAACACATTTTTTTAAATATTACATAATTTTTAAAATTAAATTACATATCAAAAATATTTTTTCGATTGCACTTTGTGTAGGTTTTTCTATGCGAATCTACGATTTGCAACAAAAACTGCTTCTGCTCTTTATCTTTTGTTGCACAATTAAAATAATCTTGAATTAAGGCAACAGCCTGTTCAGCCACATCATTTACGCTAACAAAGTTTTTTGCGAATAATGCAGCCTCTTTATAAGATGGAGTATCAGACCAATCTTTCACAGGCACATTGAGAAAAGTATCTTCAATTTTTACTGTTTCGAAAAAGCTATGCGAAATTACATAAATCCTCCAATTTGAGAGGAAGTACTTCTAACAGAGGTGAACTTCTTTCTTTTCTCATGTTCATGACTAGTTTTACTTTTTTACAAAAGAAAGCTGTTAAACCTAAGCTACACCATTCTATCTCCTAAAATTGCTGCTGTCTTAGATAGAAGTAACACTAGCATTACAAGGTCAACTATGATATTGACATCTGTAATTAATAAAGAAGGTTGTTCTTCCTCTACCACGACTTCTGAACCAAAGGTAAAATCCATAGTACTTTCCAAAAGTACTGTTCACCGGGAACGCCACCGTCTTCGTCATGAATTGGCTGAGCAATTAAAAACAGAGTTTGAAGCATCAAAGTCAGTTGTTCATTGGGATGGAAAAATGATACCAGATTTGTCATCAAACAGTACAGGAAAGGTTGAGCGTCTACAATTCTAATTTCTTCTTTGGAAAATAATAGTACCAAGCTTCTTGGAGTTCCCAAGTTATTGCCTGGAACCGTAAAAACAAAAGCTGATGCTGTTTTCGACCTCTTAAAGTCCTGGAAATGCCAGACGGAAGTTATAGGTATGTGTTTCGATACGACTGCAGCTAACAGTGGAAGACTTAAAGGAGCATGCACTCTTCTTGAACAAAAAATTGGTCGGAATATTTTGTGGATAGCGTGCCACATGCTTGAAGTTCTACTTTCGGTAGTATTCAGTGTGTGTTTTGGACAATCTTCTGCCCCTGAAGTCCTTTTATTTAAGAGATTCCGAGAAGATTGGGCCAAACTAAACCACCATGAACCGAAAAGTCAACCAGTACTCATAATAGTAGCATCAGATGGTTTGAAAAATTTTGTATCTCATCAGCTGGAAATTAATAAAAATTTACCTAGGGATGACTATAGAGAATTTTTGCATCTTGCATCCTTAATGATTGATGGATTCAGACACTCAAATTGCAATTCGAAAACCAGGGGCTCTTCACCGAGCTCGCTGGATGGCTAAAGCCATATATTCGATGAAGATAGAATTATTATTAGACGGGAACGAAACAAAAATATTATTATCTGCTGAGGAGCTTCAAAGTGTAAAGCGATTTAATAGGTTTGTTGTGTGTGTGTGTACCTGGAGTCTTGGTTTACATGCCGGTCTCCTGTTTATGCTCCTTTAAATGACATTTTTCTTATTCAAAGGTTGCAAGAATATGATGATGAAGAAGTAAGCTATAAGGGATTAAAAATGATGTTACGTCATTCGTGTTATTTAAGTGGCGAACTTTCAACTCTTGTCTTGTTTTCAGATCTTGTTTCCGAGGCTCAAAAAGTAAAACTAGTCATGAACATGAGAAAAGAAAGAAGTTCACGTCTATTAGAAGTACTTCCTCTCAAATTGGAGGATTTATGTATTTCGCATAGCTTTTTCGAAACAGTAAAAATTGAAGATACTTTTCTCAATGTGCCTGTGAAAGATTGGTCTGATACTCCATCTTATAAAGAGGCTGCATTATTCGCAAAAAAACTTTGTTTGCGTAAATGATGTGGCTGAACAGGCTGTTGCCTTAATTCAAGATTATTTTAATTGTGCAACAAAAGATGAAGAGCAGAAGCAGTTTTTGTTGCAAATCGTAGATTCGCATAGAAAAACCTACACAAAGTGCAATCGAAAAAATATTTTTGATATGTAATTTAATTTTAAAAAATATGTAATATTTAAAAAAATTTGTTAATAAATATTGTTAATTGTTTAAAAAAATCTTCCTTACTATTTATTTTAAATACCAACATCTTACAGTTTTTATATTTTGTGTGTAAAAATGCATAAAGTAAAAATATCGAATATTTCTTGATTTTAATGCTAATGCGTTTTATTTCCTACCCAGATAATAAATACAGAATTTGTTTAAAACAATATAAAGGGCTCCAATAAATGTAAATAATGGCCTCTGAACCTTCTGATTAATTTTTTTAAAAATTATGAAAAATGTTAAATTTTACACTTTTTGGGCCATTTTTTGAAAATTCAATGGCTTTGAGCGACCTCTAAATATTTTTCAAAAATTCTTAAAAAAATCACAGTGTCTTATGTTCCCATAAAGAACATTTTTAGGGGGTGAGAGTTGAGAATTTCAAAAGTCGCGTTTTTTTGGGACACCCTACCGTACATTATACAGTACCCCAGAATTCCCAGATGTAGGGTCCAAAATGCACTAAAGAACTTATTTCAAGATAAGAGATAAAAATAAGTTTAAATCCTGTTTTAAAGGATCAAACATTTTCTGGGATCCAAAGACCCCCTTTTTATCAGCCTCCCTCCAGAAAATTTCCATTATATGCATTTCTGTAAGTGTTTCTGAAAGGGTAGAATGAATCTAATATGCAAGCAGGACCAAAAAAGTATTACTGTGAGATAACTTTCTAAAAAAGAAATTACAGTTATACAGCTATGACAGAATTGCTTCTCCCAAATAAATCAAGTCTCTGGATCTGCCACTGCCTTTTGGGGATAACTTTTAAAAGAATCCACTTGGTTGTACTTCTCCGAAACAAGTTCTTACAACAATGCATACTAAATTTATTGAACCCAACTAAACGGGTTCTGTATACTCTTTTAAACAGTCATATTACTGTAGTTAAAATACAGTTTGATTCTTACTTGATAAAAGTAGACAGAGTTCCCTGATCCCACAGGGCCACAGCCTTCATCGGCTGACATTACAGCACCACCACTAATGTCAAAGTTCTCCTTAACCAGCTCCTCAGGAGACTCAAACTTCTTTATCATCTTGTTCTTTAGTTTGTCTTGGGGAACACAAGTTTTCCCATAAAATCCTGAATCACACCTGAAATTTTTTATTTAGCCATTGAGATCATCACAAACATTACTTCCAAGAAGCTTTTACAAAAAAGGTTTTTGAAATGTTTGGGTTGTTATAAATAAATGAAATTTTGATATCCATTGTTCTTGTTTAAAATACTTACACACAAGCTCCATCGGTACATCTTCCATGCCCACTGCACATATCTTTACATTGAGGGCCTATATACAAGTTGTCAATTGCCCAGTTGTCACTGGTGTCATATTCATGCTGAATAAAACGGAAACGAGTAGAACTAGACCTATGAAAAGAGTTTTAAAATTCAAATAAGAGTAAGACATTTTTAAACAAATAACTTACACATACATATTTTTATTCCATTACTAAGTGATGTAAAATTAGAAGATAGCTTCTCTTCTAATTCAAATTAATTATTATAAAATCAAATCAAAATACAACTAAATCGAGTCAATTAGAATTGTCAATCAGTTCAAGATACAGGCTTTGATTTCATCTTTTTTTGCATTTAGAAACGTATTATTATCAGTAGAAACTTCGATTGAAAGCATTTGATTTTTGGAAGAAAATATGCTGCAAATATAACAGATATTTTCCAGGAAAATTGATACTGCATATTGATAAAGATATAGCACATTGATTTGTATGATCATGTTTTTATTTGTTATACATTATGAAGTGTTCAACGATAAAAGAAAAAGATTTTGTTAGCTTCCATTAGTCAATTCAATAAATTCAGTAAATGAGTATAACTAATGAATCTCAATTAATTTGCACATTTATGTTTTCTTACCATGTAGCAGGCAAAAGGCTTACAGTGACCCTTTTCCACTTTCCAAATTCAGTAGAATCATACACTGTCCCTTTTGTAAAGACTCCATTACAGCTACCATTAGAAGGAAGACAAGGTTTATACACAGGAAACCAATGCATGCCATGATTGGTTGAAAACTCTAAGCGAACCTAAATGATAACAAAAATGAGCATAAATTGATAAAAAGAATCCAATAAGATAAGGCTATAAAAGAATTTTAGACAAAACTAAACTAACTTGGTTATTCTTTTCAATTGAAAACACAGATCCACAACCCATGAGTAAATCAAACTGAACCATGTATGACGGACCTACAGTGATGGATTTAGTTTCGAGAGATCTTGTAACACCATTGTATACTTCTTCATCAAAACTGAAATAGAATCAATGACTTTCTTCAATGTTGATTTAATTTGAAAATCCAAAGTTTCAAGCACAATTCCAACCAACTTTCAGCATTATATTGTCAAAAATACTCAAAAGAATTTTAAACTGTGGGATAAGAAATTAAAAAAATAATAATTTTAAAAATAATAAAAATATAATATTTCCCTGGAAGAAGGAAGATTAAACTGACCTGCATAAATGCATAACACTTACACAACAGAGGCTTGTTCTGAACTGCAGTAGCTTTTCACCACTCCAGAGCTGTACCTAATGGAAGTGTTCATTGCATTTAGATCAGAAAAGTTAAGGCTGATCACATTCAAAAGGGAAGTTGACAGGCTTATATCGTCCACTGCCCACACATCTTCTGATTTCCCAGAATGGTACGGCTGCCAGATCTTAAACATGCACCATTCTCTCTGAGCCTCAGCAGGCAAGGCAAGGGAGACAATCCTAAAATGCAAGTATTTCATTTTGGAATGTAACTGCAATGGATTGAAATACAACAGCTGATTTAAAAAATTTTCATTCAAGTATTTCTACAAAAAATAACTCATGAGAACTATCAAAGTAATGCTTTTTTACTTTCTAAAATTCCAGCTCCTATTAGATCCAAAAATCTGTATGTTTATAAAGAAAGGACTTTAAAAATAAAGTTTAAATGTGAACCTTTGCTAGCATCAAAGCATTCTTAGAACTCCAGTTCCTTAAATACAAAAAATCTACTTCATATATAACATGGATACATGCATAATATACGACCATCAGTTGAAACAAATTTAAAAAAGTTTATTTCTTAATATATATTTTTCTTGGAGTTTAATTTATAAAAAAAAATTATTACCAAATAATACTCACTTTGGTTCCCTAAACTTGTGCTTTTCGAAAAATTCCAATAACTTCCAGGATAAACCACCATTACATGAGTAATGAACATAAACAACTTCTGAGGGGTGATTTGGTGATAAGCATGGGCTCTTTTTAGAAGAACTACCAATCCTCAAAGTAAACTGAAAGAACCTGCAAAACCAAACTTTCATTTAAAATAGTCGTCTCGAGAGTAAATTATTCATAGCTTAATTTAAACCAAACAATTCTTGTAAACTAGTTAATATCTTTGCATTCATGTGGAGTTAAGTATTTAGAGAATAAATAATATTATGTACAAATTATGTACAAATACTTAAAGGCTCTCACAGACGATCAACTTAGTTGTTAACCTGGTCATCAACATGCAATGTTTTCAACCAAGTTGTCCATCTGCTGGGAAGTTGATGGTTGGAATTTCAGGTTGACTGATTGGTCAACTTAAAACTCTTGGTGGGTGGAGCTTGATTGTAACATGCTAACAAAAAATTTCAAAACTAAGAATTGAAAATGAAAATCCAAAATGTATATTATTTGGTTGACAATCGAGGTTTGCAACCAAGTCAATCATCTGTGGGAGCCTTAATGCACTAAACTTATTAGGGGTGAATTTCTACTATCTCACTTGCCTTACAAATGTTGTATTAACCTCTTTGGTGACTAAAAGTCTTGGACCTGGTTGATCAAACACAACAGCCTTTCCACTTCCTAAAGATCCACACTGATATCCCAAATCAGCTCCAAGAAGCTAGAATACATAAGGTAATTATTTGGAAATATTATGCAAGAATAAAGAAAATACCCAAAGTTTTAACAATGATTTAGAAAATTAAGAACTTAGTAAGCAGAGAAACCATACTTACAGTGACAATATTTGATAACTCATTAATTTTGGAAGTCTGGAACATCTCGGATAAATAAGAAGGTATTGTAACAGATGCTATTTCACATTTCTGTCCAGTATAACCCATATCACATCTGATGAAAAACACACAAAACTATTAAAGTTCTATGACAAATAATATTTTTAATTTGCTATCATTAATTGAAATATATTGAGTAAACTTACTGACATCCAGAACTTTCACATTTTCCATGGCCACTGCATCCATTCGGGCATGGTCCAATATACACTAAAAATTAACAAAAATCTTAGTCTTTTGGTGTGTTTTTTATTTTAAGTTTTTTATCCCAAGACAGTATTATCCTGTGTGCAAATTATGTTCCCTCCATTGCAAAATAAGGAGAACTATTGGATACATAAATTTGATTTTTGTTTTATTAGTTTTTTGTTTCCCTTAAATTTTGGATGCAAAATAAAACTTAAAACACTCAAGAAAAGTAACTTTATAGTTTTTTTTAAAAGATTACCAAAAATTAGGAAATGTCTAAAGCATGCAAACTTTACAACTCCCTTATCGATAACTTTTGTAAAACTAAAGATTACATAACCCATCCTAAAATCATGATGCTCAATCTCAGAGGCTAGCATAGAAAAAGATGACATGAATTACCATCATCAATCGCCCAATTGGAAGATTTGTATTTCCCCAACTGTTTGATGCGGAATCGTACTCCTTCAACTAGAGCTGCATAGGGAAGTGGATAGGAGACTTTGTTCCAACTGAAATCAATTCATAAATTAGCAAAGGTATACCAGCATGGGTGTAGCCAGGGGGGGGGCAGCTGCCCCCCCCCTAAGTCCTGAGTAATTTACTTTTACTTTACTTTTAGTTAAGATAAAACCCAGTTTTTTAAGGTCAAATTTTCAAAATTTTTCTGGGGGAGAGCCCCCAGGCCCCCCTTTAGTATTGAAACATTTCATATTAACACTTTTTTATAATAACTTCATTAAGATCAAAATTCTACCTAAAATGTATGTTCAAATTTGGGTTTAACTAACTAACTAACTCCCTGGCATTACAGCCCATGTTGGACTATGGCCTCTCCAACAACTTTCCTCCAAAGCCTTCTGTCCCTTGCCTTTTGTTTCCAATTACGGACTTTTAGAATTTTAAGGTCCTTTTCAACCTCATCCAACCATCTTTTGACTGGCCTTCCTCTTTTTCGTTGTCCCTGGCACTGGCCCTTGAAGATCTTTCTAGTGCCCCTATCTTCCTCCATTCTCTCTCGAGGTGTCCCAACCATTGTATTCTTTTGGTCTTTGTATAATTGATTATGTCTTTCTCTTTAAATAGTCTTGCAATTTCAAAATTAAATCTCTTCCTCCAAAGGTCACCCTCCTTCAAAGGTCCAAAAACTGCTCTTAAAATCTTTCTCTCCCAGGTGATTAGCATCTTTTCTTGTTTTTGAGTTAGAACCCAGGTCTCTGCTCCATAGGTAACTGCTGGTCTGATTATAGTTTTATAAACCTGAAGCTTTGTTTTTCTTGTTACTATTTTAGATGTTAATATTTTCTTAAGTGCAAAAAAGCTGCGATTTCCAGCATTTAATCTTTGTTTAATCTCTGGCATAATATTATTGTTTTCAGAGACAATTGTACCCAAGTACTTGAATTCTGTAACTCTTTCAAATCTTTCCTCTTCATTTATCTTTAGTTCTGTGCTCTTATCAGTTCCCCTACAATCCATTATCATGTATTTGGTCTTTTTTACATTTACTTCTAAACCAAAAAGACTGGCCTCTCTGGTCATTTCTTTAAAGAGGTCGACAAGTGCATCTTTACTTCTTGCCATCAATACAACATCGTCGGCGAAAGCCAGAACCTGCTTTGTTCTATTAAAAATAGTTCCACCTCTACTTGATATGGTGTTACGCATCACTTTTTCAAGGCAAACATTAAACAACAAGGTCGATAGAACATCGCCCTGTCTCAATCCAGTTACAATTTCAAATTTCCTGGAAAAATTGTTTTGTATCCTTACCTTTGCTTTTGTAGATGTAGTTGTCATTTTTATCAACCTGATTAATTTATGGGGAATACTAAATTCGTGTAAAGTTTTTAACATCAATTCTCTGTTTATAGAATCATAGGCTTGTTTAAAGTCAACATATAGCTGATAGACATTAACATTCATTTCATTGAACTTTTCCAGGATATTTCTTATGCTGAATATCTGGTCTATCGTGGATCTATTCTGCCTAAAACCGCATTGATAATCTCCAATTTCCCTCTCAATCAATGGTTTAAGTCTGTTTGCTAAGACTTTAGTAAGGACTTTATAAGTCAAGTTAAGCAGAGAAATCCCTCGATAATTGTTGCAGTCTAGAATATCTCCCTTTTTTAAAATTGGGCAGATTATTGCTCTGCTCCATTCATTTGGCATAACTTCTTTTTCCCAAACTTCATTAACCAAATCATATACCATTCTGTATAACTTCTCACTACCGTACTTAAGTAGTTCTGGAGAAATCAAGTCCTCTCCAGGAGCTTTTCCATTGTGTAACTTTTTAATTGCTTCTTTAATTTCTTCCATCTCTAAAGGGTTGCAATCATTATCTGATGCTACAAATTCATCTTCTATTTGTCTAATTCCTTCATTCCGGTTCAATAGCCTTTCAAAGTATTCTGCCCATGTCTCTAAGATCTCATCCTCTTTCCCCACTAAGTTTCCAGTTTTGTTCCTACAAAATGTTGTTCGTGGTTGGTACCCTCTTCTTATAGAAGACAATTTTGAATACATTCCACGGATGTCCCCTATCGCAGATAGGTCCTCCACTTCCTGTATCTTTTCTTTTTCCAGGGTTCTTTTCTTACCACGAATAATTCTCCTTACTTGTTTCCTCTTTTCTTTGTAGACTTTTTCATTATTTCTTGTGTTGTGGGCAAGCAGTTTTTCCCTTGCTTTTATCTTTTCTTGAACTAATATTTCACACTCTTCATCAAACCATTCTTTTTCTTTCTTCCTCTCTTCTCTTCCTAGAGTTTCATCAGCCGAGTTTACAATTATATTTTTGTATGTTTCCCACTTCTCTTCTACTGAAAGGTCTTCTGTGTTCTTAAGATGAACATCAATCTTTGTATCTAAATTTTTCCCATACCTATCTCTAATATCTGTATTTTTTAGCTTCTTCACATTAAATTTCTTTTGTCTTTTACCCTTGGTATTACGGGTTTTTGATATTCTCTGTCTATATTTCACAACTACCAAAAAATGATCACTGTCGCAATCTGCTCCCCTGTAACTTCTGACATCCATTACATCAGAGGCATGTCTTTTATCAATTAAAACATGATCGATTTGGTTTTTCGTTTTTCCATCAGGGGAAGTCCACGTTTCTTTATGAATCCTCTTATGGTCAAAACATGTACTACTAATGATCATGTTGTTATATGTTGCAAAATCCACTACTCTCCCTCCATTTTCGTTGCTAGTTTCATGCAGACTGAATCGACCCGTTGTTGGTCTAAACCAGGGCTCTTTTCCAATTTTTGCATTTAGGTCTCCTAATACTATCTTTACATCATGTCTTGGTATTTTTGAAATTTCACTATTGAGATCCTCATAGAAGTCATTCTTCTGGTCTTCCTCAGCATCTTCAATAGGAGCATGTACACTCAACAAAGTTATATTGAAAAATTTAGCCCGTATCCTTAAAATACATATCCGTTCGTTTACTGCTCGAAAATCAATCACCTCGCTCTTTATCTCTTTCCTCACCATGAATCCTGTTCCATGGGTATTTCTACTAGAGCTGGCACTGTTAAAAACAGTATAATGCCCAAGATCAGCAATATTGCTTTCCTTCCATCTGACCTCCTGAATCGCCAAAACATCCAATTTGTATCGATCACATTGTCTCTGTAGTTGTTTCACTGCACCTGATCGGTATAAACTCAAAACATTCCAAGTTCCGAATTTCAAATCTCTGGTCCGTTTTCGCAGTCCGCTTCCGTCATCCTTTAGAGCAGTCCGGCTTTTTGGATTTGTTTGTAGTTTCTGAACAGTGGTTTTTTTACGAGGTCGGGTTGTCAGCCCAGCGCTCAACCCCCAACCTGGAGGACCAGGCCTCCATATTTATAAACCCCCTGGAGACAGGGGTGCCCAGCTATACCCCCCAAATTTGGGTTTATGTGTATAAAAAAACAGTTGGAAACTATTCTTGGGATCAAATTTCCAAACATTTTCTAGGGGCGGGCAGTTAGGCACCGCTTTAGTATTTAAACCTTTATTATTCACATTTTTTTTTGTAATAAGTTCATTAAAATCGAAATTCTACCTAAAAAATGTAAGTCCCAATTTGGGTTTACATGTTTGAAAACTTGTTCAAAGGGTTAAATTTCCAAATATTTGCTGCGGGTGGAAAGCCAGCCCCCCTTTGGTATTTAAACCTTTATTATTCACACTTTTTTACAATAAGTTCATTAAAATCAAAATTCTACCTAAAACTTTGTCCAAATTTGGGTTTAAGTGTACTAAAAACCAGTTTAAAAACCTGTTCTTAGGGTCAAATTTCCAAAAATTTTCTGGGGGAGACCCCCCAGACCCCCCTTTGAAACTTGAACCTTTATTACTAAAAACCTTTCTTATATAAATTTTTCTTGGACGCAAATTCTACTTAAATAAGTGTTGAAAAACTACATTAAACCTATGAATGAAACAGGCCTTATTGTTTCAAAACTACCCACAAAACTTTTACATTAATTTAAGTAAAGGTCAAAAACCCATCTCGAAACTATACTGTGGCTACTGCCCTCCCTCACGGGGCTCTAAAATTGTTCTCCATAAACATAAAAAAGTCGACCCTGCTTGCCCCCCCCCGAGTGGAACCCTGGCTACGCCCATGTATACCAGAATGTTAACTTCTGAAAAAGTAGTAATTCAAATGTATAAAAATCATTTTACAAACATACATACATCACAAAAATATGGAAGAAAACAACAAATCCAAAAGAAATTCTCAAAGGAGTCCATACTTGTATAATATACACGAACGCGCGAACGGCGTTCGCAGAAAATTTTGCCCTCTGCAGAAAATTTTCTGCAGAAAAACTACAAAAAAAAATTTTTTTTTCATAAATTTTTCTGCAGAATTTATTTTTGATCGATAAATTTTTCTCATGTTTTTCACCAAATGCTTCCATCCGCTGAATCGCGATTTTAGGAAGAATTGGAATCGCGGAAGTCGGGAAATCGCAACTTCTCCCGTTAGTTCCGTTTTTGCTCGCGGAGTTTACCGTTTCATCCGCGATGCTTTCTTGGACGGCCGCGGACGTTAAGGTGAAGTCGGCTTCGTATCGCGTTGTTATTGCGATGTAGAAAAAACAACTTTACCGTAGTTAGAAGCCAACAAGTCCGGAAGTAAAAAAATGGCGATTTTTCGCGAAAGTTCCGTTTTTCTGGCTTATGAGGTTTTTGTAAGTTGCAAAATTTTTGAAAGGCTACTTTGAGAAGCAACTTAAGTAAAAAATTCAGTTTTTTTAATCGAGTTAGATTATAACCTGTATTACGAGACATATCTGATATGATTTGAGATTCTAATAATACTTTTAAAAATTCATTTGACTTTTTCTTCACTTAGCAAAAATTTTATTGGTAAAAAAATTCAGTAATTTAATTATATTTAAAGTAATCAATAAATTATCCTAGTATTTAACTGATTTCCTAAATTTTCATCTGATTTTAGTTGCATTTTGGTTATTTTCATGCAAATGAAGATAACGTGAAATATGTATCTTTCTTTGTTTAAAGATATTTTTATCTAGACTAGTAATATTAATGACTAGTTTAATGCCAGTTTAAAGTTCTTAAAATCTTCCCGAGTATAACCCAGTTAAATTAAAATTTTTCTTGTTAAAATTATTTGTTTCACACATTAAAAAAATTATACATAACTAAGCTCACGTGCTTTTTCCTCTTTTTTCATCTTTAGATAAACTCATCCCTGCAATTTGGGTATTTCAGTAATAATGTTTTCTTTTTAGAGGGAGTGATATTTAAAAATGTGTAAATTCTTGCAGAAAATTTTTTGGAAAAAATTTAAGTTCGCAGAAAGGTTTTTATTTTATACAAGTATGAAGGAGTCATAGCTTGTCCATGGATTCATATATTCCCTAGACTAATACAATATAAGTGAAGAAATGAAAGCGAATGAAGAAGGGGTCCAGACCAGCAAGGATTTTTTTTATTTGAAGAAGTAATATAAAAGAAATTAATCATCTGACCAATTAAAATATTTCTACGGTGTCGATGTGAAGAGGAAAACATTTTAAACTAATTGGAAATGCTTTTTATATATTTCTTTATGGGGGTAGGTATAAGTTAGAAATTGTGCTTAGGGAAATCATATGGCCTTTTAATCAAAAATAATGTATGTAACTAATTAATGATCCTAAAACCAAGCTTACCCATTCATGTCATGAGAGTTCAAGCGCGATTTGAGTGACGAGTGACTTCCATTACACAATGGAGGGAGACATATTTCATGAAGGGAATGCCATGTGTGACCTGAAGTTGTACTGTACTCAATTCCAACTCTAAAAGAAAAGGTTTTGGTTAAATATTGTTATCCTCAGACAATCTCTAGCATCCCCCTTATGGTCCCATAAGCAGTGGCGGCTCGAAGGTAGAATTATAAGGGATGCTGCTCCGGTGGTACCAAGTTGGCAACGTATTTTAAGCGATATAATGCCAAATTATATTTCTATTAAACAAAAACGTGGAAAAAATCAAATAGAAAAGATGGGAACAACATAAAATTTCGATTTCACACTAAGAAGCATTCAAAAACTGTCACTTACCTATGGTTAGCTGATTATTACGAATATGAAGAATCTAAGATGAAGTCTATTTCATTTAGTATCTCAAAAGCAAATGAAACTAAAATCAACATTTCGAATTCAATTTTTTCATTATAAAAATAAATAAAAACTTGGCTACAAAAAAAGTAAACATAAATCTTTATTGACTTGCCGAAACATCAGAAAATATTTGTTCTCTCTCTGTTGAAAAGAAAAAAAAGAAGCTATAAATAAAAAATTAAAACAGCGTTGGAGTGAGAAAACCGCTAAAAAGCCAATGTGATTTATTATTAGTAGAAATCGTTTATTTTTCTTCTTCCTCACAGCTCTCTCAAGAGAAAAAGATATTCTTTTGGTCGGGGCTGATGAAAAGCAGCCCCTTTTCTCCTAGCAGATTTGTATGCTAAATTCTTGATATTTTGATTTGATATGATAGAGCTAGGTTTATACCACGATTGGTATATCTGAGGGGGCTGATCGACCCGGAAAGAAATCTGTTGGCGAGATGGCATAGCAGAGAATTATTAATTGAAAAAGGATAATAAAGAACAAAGATTAAAGGGGGAAATAGATATTTTTTAAATATTGTAAAGCAAATAAAAATTGGAATTTCGGGAAATTTTGGTTGGGGGTGCTGCAGCCCCGCAGCCCCTATGGACGAGCTGCCACTGCCCATAAGGCATTGCATTTGTGGTACACAAATTTGTGGTGTCAGTCAAGAGTATGTTTTTGTGAAAAGTCCTGTTACTGTAAAAATCTATTCATAATTTTGTAAATTAAAAATTAGTGTTAAATTGGGGCCTTGCATCCAGAGTCCTGTTTTGGTGGTATTGAAAAATTTATAAAGGAAGACATGGTAAAATTGTGATGGGAGAGCACAAATAAGATCCTCATTTAGAGTTAAAACGTTGAAAAGCTCTATTTTTTAAACAAAAACATTTTGCAAAGGGTTTGTTAACTGACTCAAGTTTCTTCTAATCAGACCCCCGTTATGAGGGAAAAGATATTTCAAATTTTAAAATTAATAACTTGAATTTATTTATTAAACTGACTTAGAAAACATTTCACAAGGTTTAAAAACAATAAATGTAAAAAACTACTGCAGGAAAATAAAACACAGCATCTCATCCCACTTTTGGCATGCATCAATACATAAAAATCAATGAAAAATCTAATTATAAGTTGGTAGATTCAAAACATTTCTATTGTAATGTAAAATTTGGCCTAAACTATTTAAGAGCCAAGTTACTATTTTTATAACTATTAATACTATTTTTGTGTTTTAGTCAGCTTTAATGAAAGCTCTGAATTGTTGTTGTCTTATGCCACTTGGAATATCCAAGCTCCACCTCAAAGCGTACAGGATTTAAGAAAAGGGGGTGCAGCTCCTGAGAAAGTGGAAAGTGAGAAAGATTGAATGGCAGGAGTCCGACTTCAGCCTCGGATGATAGATGCCGCCACCACAGGGGCTGCGCTAAGGTTTTCAAAACATTCGCCAGTGAATTAGCCAAATCATAAATTTATTAGCCAAATTTATTAGCTATTAGCCATATTTTTTTTGAGTAAAATCTAATTGCATGATTTTTTTAAGTTACTCCATCCAAAAATTAAAGCGTTCGCGGGCAGTCCGTGGCTGGCGCCGGCGTAATCGGATATCGGGTAAAACCGGTATTAACGTAGCTTCATTACATAAAACAGCTAATAAATACAGCGCCATCATATAGATGGCGCTATATTTATCGCTTATCTACTAGACAGGTTTCGATTCTCAAAATCAGTTAAAAAGATACTTTTTAAATCCAAGTCAATCGGCTCATTAATTATGTAAAAAAATTCTAAATCATTAAGATAATAATCTATACAGCAAGCTTTTTGCTCAAGATCGATTATTTTTTTATTATCAACAAGTACTTAAATAATAATGCTCCCTCAGAAATAAATGCATGCCTTCCAATATGAGGCAGCTCGTTAAACAAAATTCTTTTTTTCGCAATCTTTTTTAATCGTCGAAATTTTCAATGGAGTATTTAAATATTAAAGGAGTATTAGAACCTGAGAATCTTAATAACATAAAATTATGATTATTTTTTAATTATGTTCAGTAGATTGTGTTAATCGCACATGGGCGACTTTTAAAAACGAAAGTTAAGTTCTGAAATTTATCGATTACTTTTGGAAGTTCACTAAAACGGAAAAAGTATTCGCCAGTACTTTCGCCAAAATTACTTTTTTCTCGCCATTTTCACGATTTACTCGCATTTGGCGAATTGGCGAATGGTTAGCGCGGCCCCTGCACCATCTATCGCCACCTCCACAATTTTGCCATGTCTCTGAAGGGGAGGGAAATAGTCTCCTCTGAATTGTTTGAAATGTTGTATGGCAACCAAACTATTCCACTTACAAGCTAATGACCTTGAAAAACGACAAACAAAATATGAAATACTTACTCATTAGCAGTCAAATTAGCTCCACATTGAAAGTTTATCTTGAAATTCATGACGTGGCTTATTTCAGATTGCAATAAGGGTAAAACCAACACATTGTCAACTATCCACATGTCTTTGTCTTTCCCACCATTGGAGGCCTGCGTCCAGCAGAAACGAGTCTTTTCTGTCTGAGCCTCAGCAGGGATGGGAAGAGAAACAAGTGTAGGTTCCTGAAATAGTTTTTAAAAAGACCCTCAAAATACTACTCACTACTTGAAATAGAGGCTAAAAGCCTTTGAAACGTATGCTAATAATAAGATTTAATAGCTAATAAAAAGAATTTAAGGAAGCACAGCAGACAAATATAATTGCAGGGTTGGAAAAAAACATGTTTTTTTAATAAAAAACAAAAAACATGTTTTATTTGTTTTAAACATGTTTTTTTTGTTTAAAACGTTTTATTTGTTTTTTTTACCCTCGACATAGAAATGATAAAAAAATCCATGATTTTTAAAAATTTAAATTTGACTTTTCAAATCGAAATTATACTAATAAAGCTACACTTTTAAGTACATCACAAATAGTTCATTCTTTTAAATGATTTTTGTAAGTTTTCTTCACAGCATCGTGCTCTTTATCAAGCAATGTACTGCCTATGTCATGGTGATTTGGTGGTTTGTACACCCAAGCCTTATACTTGGCACCATCTCTTTAGGCTCTGGGTGATCCATACATGAAAATAGTGAGTTGGTTGCCTAAATAAAGGGAGCAACTTGCTAAAAACTACATGTGTTTTAAACAATGTTTTTTTTTGCTATGTTTAAAACAAGTGTTTAAAACAAAGTGTTTTAAACGTAACAACCCTGTATAATGGAGATTAATTCCATTATTTGTCTCATCAAATATCCCTAATTTGCTTTGGTCACCAAAAAATAGAAATATCGCCAAAAATTTCAAATCAATCGAATAAAAAAATGGTTATACTAATAACCAGGGCTCGATTTCAGCCGAAACGGTTCGGAACGGCGTTCCGGAACTCTTCTCTTTTTCGGAAAAAAAATTAATAATTCTATTTCAGTGGTCTCCTAACAACCGCCCGCGAGACCCTTTCATCAGGCCCGCAGATATTTATTTATTTATTTATTTATTTATTCTACAGTCAAACAGATAAAAATCCAATTACATGACTGGTAATACAAAGTAAAAGACACACAAAAAACACTATAAAAGACACACAAAAACCCTATAAAAGACACATATTAAACAACAAGAACAAACAATGAATAAGAAAAATTTAAAAGTCGAATTTCATACCCTAATTACCCTGACAAGATCACTGCAAGAATTAAAGAAAATATCAGAATCAATTGGCAAGTTGTTTACCAATTTACAGAATTGAAATATTGACTGGTTTAATAAATAATTTTTGTTACAGGAGGGAATTTCAAAAACAGTTTTATTTCTTGTCATATATTGCGGAACGTGAAAATTTAAGAGATTAAGTAGGTCAGAACAATCAATCTCATTATTTAGAAGCCTAAAGAAAAACTTAAAAACACAAGTATTACGTCTAGTTTCAAGAGTAACAATGTTAGGTAATACGTTGAGTGAATTATTCGATTTAAAGGAAAGAAAACGAAGAAACATATTTTGAATTTTCTCAAGAGATTTAATGTGAGATTTATTATATGGATTCCATACTGTACAATTATATTCAAGAATAGAACGAACCAAAGAAATAAAAAGATTATATAAAACAAAATTGTTGGTGAAATCATAAGTGGTTCTCTTTAAAATTCCTAAAGTCTTAATTGCTTTGAGTCTGATGTCTTTAATATGCATGTTAAAACCAAAATTGGATTCATAAATTATACCCAGGTCCTTGATATGCGATATTCTAGTGATAGGAAGATTGTCAATTAAGTAATTTTTAAGAAGAGGGTTAAGTCTACGCGTAAAAGTTAAAACAAAACATTTATCAATATTTAAGTATAATTTATTTGAATTGCACCAATTGCTCAAATCATTAAGTTCGTACTGCAAAACTTCCAGATCATTATGAGAAGATATTTGTTTGAAAATCTTTAAATCATCAGCGAAAAGAAGACAAGATTGAAAAAGTGAAGTGATATCATTGATAAATAAAATAAAAAGTAAGGGCCCAAGGATCGATCCCTGAGGAACACCAGTAGTGCCAGAAAAACCACTAGAAAAAACTGAATTGTATTTAACAAAAAGAGACCTTTGAGACAGGTAAGAACTAAACCAAACAAGTAGATTGCGATCAAAACCTATATTAGATAGTTTGTGTAGTAATATTTTATGATCAACAGTATCAAAAGCTTTTGCAAAATCGGAGTAAACAACGTCTAATTGTTGATTAACCTCTAAAGCATCAGAAATTTTCTTATTTAGACAAAGAAGATTAGTCGCAGTGGAACGTTTTTTCACAAATCCATGCTGGTTAAGGGAAATAATTTGATGGGTCTGTAAGGAGATTTTGCTATGAATGATTGATTCAAAAATTTTAGCAAAATTAGATTAGATTTTTTTATACCTTTCTACATTACGAAAAAAGTCCTAAAATGAATTAAAACCCTGTTTTTACTGCCAACTTTCCAAAATTTTTCTGGGGGGGACCCCCAGACCCCCTGTTTGTATTTAGAACTAAAATAATTTAAATTTTTTTGAGATTAAGTTCATAAAAGTGAGAATTCTACCAAAAAAATTTTAAAAAGGCATATTTCAAATTTTAAAATTTTTTATCTTTTTTGCAAATAACAATGATTTTTATTTAATTGGTAAGGTTGCAACTTCATTGTGTTAATTAATTGTTCTTTTAAAACATAATTGTGAACCTCCATTTGAACTACCCACGATTGCCAGATTGCTGGGCAAATTTGCAAAGAAAATTTGCGACATCTTAAGTTCTACCATTTAAGGACTTTAACTACGCATTCTTTCTCTCTCTCTATTGCTTAAATTAGCAAAATATACAACACAAATGGTTCATTGATGGTAAGCCGTTCCGCTTCCTACAAGAGGCCTCCTTTGGGAAAAAAAATATAACGCACTGTAAAAAGTGTTTACAAAAAAACTGTATAGAGTTCGTTTTAAACAATAATTAAGTTAGAACACTCTTTCTAATCTAGTACAACACATTTAAATTTATTTTTTAAATTTAAATTTGAAAATAAATGCTTAAGTTTTTGTATTAAAAAGTATTCGCTTTTTCAGTTTTGAGACCAATAATTTTACCGTTCCAGTACCTCTTTGTTTAGAAATTGAGCCCTGCTAATAACCATAAAATTTTTGCCGATATTTGAATAATTGGGAACCAAAATAGACAGGCAACATTTAACAGGACAGATAACAGAGTTGAACCAAAATTAATTTGAATTAATTCACCTTTAATTTTTCTGATAACAATAAATGTTAACCTGTCTATAGAAGTTTTTACTTTTAAATATAATTTATTGAAAACTTAAAAACAATTTAGATTCATAAAATTTCAAAAGCTATGAATAACTTAACTTATCTTACCATAACAGCAGCATGAATCACATCAGCTAGCATAACTTGTTCTCCATAAGCAGTCTCAGCATACACTAAGATTGGGCTGTTATGAGACATATCAGTATTTTCTTGGTCCATGGAACAGTTGTCTCCACCTGAAAGAGTAATTATTGTATAAGGAAAACATCGGACCTGAAAAAAGTTGTAACCTTCCCTCGAACCTAACCGAAATTTACCCGAACCTTATGTATTGCAACTATGGAAGCTGGCAGTGGCTTCCCCCGAACCAGGTTCGCAGGTTCGGGCACTTTTTCCAGGTCCGGAAAACATATTTAAAGAACTAACAAATAGTAAAAGTTGACATGGTAAAAAAAGATTATTAAGATTACTGCATTTTTAGGTAGACTAAAATTTTTGAGTAGATGTCACAAAATAACTTACCAAACAGGAAATGGAATCTTAAATTTCCAGCCTTTTCAGCCTGTATGAAAGGGGTGCAAAATATCCTGGTACCTTTAGCAGACATTACTAGAGCTTTTTTGTAATTTGATATTTCGCACCTAGAATTCACTTCACCTCCTTTTATTACCCACCTACGAAAATAAACTTAATTTCAGTCCCCAGAATTATGAAACATTTTTATTACAAAAATGCGGGGAGGAATACATACGATGTAATGGATTTGGTAAACATCTCGTTAAACAAAATGTCATCAGATGCAATGATGGCAGACATATCCAAATCTCTCGTGACAACTGCTCGTTTTTGCTTTTCAAGTCCAACAAAAGTTAAGGCATTTCCATCAGAGTGACATTTTCTCTAGTAAAAAAATAATCAAAGATTATTATTTATAAGACAAAGAGCTTTTAAGAAAAATAATCTGAATATCAATTTTAAAAAAACTTTGATAACAATTTCTTAGTTTTAGTTACAAAATGTTAACTGTGTTTAATGGCTTTAGCACATAATTTTTATACTTCATAATTAGTGAGTTTTAAGGGTATAAATTCTAACATTAAGCATACAGAAATGTCTTCATTTTTGACAAAATTTTTAAAAAGAGAGAATTTATTTAAAGAATTACAAAATAACTAAATGAAACCTATATTATTAAACATCAATTGCTCAACACTTAAAGCAACATCAGCAACACAGTTAATTAGCAAAATTTAAATCATGCCTTTTACCAGTCTACTTTACGAAAAATTACGTAGTGATGGAGTGACCATTTCATTGAGGAAAAATCTGTACTATTATAAAAACTTCAGAATGTGCCAGATATATATAAAACATTAGAAATTTATTCATATTTTATGTCTTTTATTTAAACAGAAAAAATATTCATGTATACCTGAACCATGCCTCCAGGGAAAAATAAGAAATTTCCAGGGTCAATAGGATCAAAATTGTCCTCCACAGCTTTTGGACGATCTGACACGCTGCTAATAATAATATTATCGATAGCCCAGCAGCCTTTGAAGGTTTTTCCACTGGATGAAGTTTCCTGATACCATTGGATGCATACCTCTGTTGATTTTGCCAATGGAGGTAAACACAGAATGTGGACGGTCGTCTCTACAGCAGGTTGCAGCCTGATGAAAAAAATAATGATTTGATAGTTTTATTATCCACTAATGTAAGATTTTTTCAAATGTATGAAAGAAAAAAGCATCACAAATCAAATAAAAACTACAAAATTTAGGGGGAAATATTTAAAAGAAAACATTTCAAGTTCTTAAAATTCTGAACATACAGAAAAAAATATAGATTAGAACTTAAGAAAAGGTTATAATCTTCATGTGCATGGTTAGTGTTAGTTTCATAGATTAAAATAAATTACATTAATTTTTAATTTATTAAATTCATTTAACTATGTAAAACTATTTTATAAAAGGCCCTTAAGTATTTTCTCTCTTAAAAAATTATAAAAGTTGGTAACTTTTTAGAAAAAGTTCTTGAAAATACTAGCAGGTATAATAAAGAGAAATTGGGATAAAAAAATAAACAACTCAAGGAATGTAAACCTTTCTGTCTCATAATTACCTTATTTGTTCCAGCTCGTGCCATTTTGTACATCCATTAGTACCATAATAAACATAAATTGGGGGTTCATCTATAGCAACTGAGCAGTTTCCAAATCCTAAGAACAAGGGTTATAAGTTCCTTGGGAAGGTTTTGGGAATATCCCTAAATTGAAAGAATAATTTTTCAAGAAAAATTACCTAAAGCAAACTGAAGAGTAGAAGCTGTTGTAGTATTAAGAGGAACAGTGGTCTGAAAAATAAAAATCACAGTTGAGTTAATTTGTTTTAATAATATGATGGTATATTGGTAATAAGACAGGATATCAAAACTCAAGTTGATTTTATCAATATCCTGAACCACCAAGGTTTCCACTCTTTTAGCAAAACCAAAAATATGGCCTTTTTTAGAGTGTTTTTATTAAGGGACTTAATTAATTTTAGAGTATTTTAAATTATGAGTAACGCTCTGTCACTACTAACTTTTCTTAACGGTCTAAGGATTCAGAACAAAAATATGACCTTTTAGGTGGCTTTATAGGGTACATGGGAACCCTGACTGGACCTGTAAACCTAATAAAATTTCCCCAAACCTTATGTATTGCTCTTATGGAGCTGGTAGGGGCTTCAACCGAACCAGGTTCGTAAGTTCGGGCACTTTTTCCAGGTTCGACCTTGACTGCAGTAAGAATGGCATATCCAAATATACTTTTGGTAAAAATCAGGCCAAAAACTTTACCCAAATGAATAGTGTACTTAAAAATATAGTCCCAAACATTGAGTTTCACTTACAAGTGATCTAGGTCCAGCTGCACTGCAGAAAGTTGCAGCTTTCCCATGTAAAACATGTCCACATTGCTCATTGACAACACCACTAATCATTTCAGACCAAATCAATGAATTTGCTTCGTCATAGTTTTCAAAATCCTCTCTGATCACAAGACCAGGATCATGTACTCCACTCAATTGGGGGATGATTTCTGTGGCTTTTGATATTTCTAAACAAGAGAATAAAAATAGAAAATTATGAGAGAGGTAAACTGTACAAACTATTAGGGTAATTACATATAAATTGAAGGCTGTGGTCAATGTTTTGGAAAGTTTTTAAACACCAAAAAACAAACATTAAAAATCTTTTTACAAATTATTAAGTAACATTTACGAGGAAAAAACTTTAGCAATTTAATCTCTTATATGTAGTTTATACAATGGTTACTGAGCAGTTCACGTGTAGTAGTATTTAAGACCATAACATAATGCTAACGTAATATTTTAAAATACTGATTTGAGTGAACAATAATATGGAAATGGTTCTGAAACTTAAAATATTCAAATTAGGGAGAATTAAATATATTTTTGTAAGAAACTTACAAGAAAAAAATATGTCAAATAATCTCAAAGATTTGGATATATGACTTTAAATCCTCTTGTAATGAAATAAAGGTAACTAAATACTAAATTTTGACTCAAATATTTATAGTAATCTGCAAGTAATGTACCCTCTTACAAATAAGATTGAAAGATATTTCATGATTAAACTTGGGTTTGGGGTAGAGATCCTGAACATAGTGCCATAAACATCTTTTAATGACCACTAGTTTCAAAATTATGATTAAAAACACAAAAAGATTCATTATTCAGAAAAAAAATTATTACATACCTCCAGCTTCACATATTTGCAGAGCTAAAGTATCTTTAAACAAAACTTCATGGCCTAATGAAGCAGTGGCTCTGGAATGTAATTGAAATGTTTCAGCATAACAAAGTCAGAATATACGGCTTACTAAATAGTTTATAACTACAAGTAGTAGTAATCAGTAATGCACTCACAAAAAGTTAACGCAGCCAGTCCCAGAAGGAGGGGCCATCCACAAAAATACCAGCGACTTTGAAGGTCTGTGAGACAAGTGCGAATGAACAATCGCACAAACCAAGCCCCTGCCTCCCCCTGGTTCAGAAGGGGATGCAGTTGGGGCCTGATTGAAAAGATTCATAGGGGGTCCTGTGACCCCTGAAGGGGCTGTGTAGAGACCGGTCATCAGAAATCCATCAAAGTCCAAGCTTGAAGATACAGTAACTGAAAATTTTTAAAGACAGCAGTATAGAGGAGTGAAAGGAGTCAAAAATGTTGAACAAAAGTGTGACAATATTCATGAGCAGCTCCTTCCTATCTATCTTCAACCTGTTATGTATAGGTTCCCAGTTGGAAAATACTGCTTTGAATACTCAAGATTTGATGTAACTGTATGAAACTATTTATTGAATTCTTGGTCAAGAGATATTTAACTGGCTTTTATTGTTACAGAACTGTTTCAGTTCAGTTAAACCTGACTGTACAGATAAGGGTTAATAATGAGGGTCATAAGAAGAATAAACTCTAATTCTTTTAAAGTAATAATAATTCTGAATAAAAAAAAAGAATCCATTATCAGAAAGCCCAGCTTTCTCTTATGCCTTTATTGCCTGAAAAATTGTAAATAGTTATGATGGGGATTTGAATTAATTTGTACTTAATTTTTGAAGTAAAGTGTCTTCTTTTTTGTTTTATGAACAGAGATTGTTATGTAGCAGCTGGATAAAATTATTTCACTTATTGAGCTATTTCCAGCAATGGAAAGATTAGCACAGTGCTTTGATTGGAAAAGGATGGGGGTGCTGTCCCTCAAATTATTTTAGCATCCCCTCACAATATGGGGTTTGGGGCCAAAAATTTAAAAAGAGAATAAAAAGTGAGTTCACTATAATATTTTGCTCTAACTACAGCAATGGATTATCATAGCCCAACTATAAGTTCAAACATTCACATAAAAATGCAGGGTATCTGTCTGAGAGTTCTATTAGTAATTAAAAATAAAAAGGAAAGACGAAAGAATTATTAAAGAGAAATCCTGGCACCTAACCCAGGAGGTCAAGAGTCCCCCTATCAGCTAAGCCTCTCTTCCTGTGAATGGGAGCCTTCTTATCTCCACAGGAAATACACTCAATTCCAACGCCACAAATGAATGGCATTGTTTCCTATTGCTTCAAGGGTTAGTTTAATCTGTCCTGTATGTATTTAATTACTAGTTTCCAGATTACTCTCATAGAATTCCAAATTAAGTTAATAAAAAACTTTTTTTACAGGTCATTAAAGTAGATCATTTCTGAAAACGAGGGGGTAGTTTGGTAATTGTCAAACATTTTTTATTAAAAATTTTACTAGTGTTTGATGTAGTTTTAAAGTACTTTAACAAATAATAAATTTAAAGTGGTAAAATTACTATTAATAAATGATGGAAGAAAATGATTGGTTAGAGTTAAGACTTTTTTTCGGTAAACAAATGAAAGTTTGTTAGTATTGTAGATCAGTTAAAAAAACCTGCAAGAGAACTAAGCTAAAAAATAGGTAATTTCCGCTTTTCAGGGGCGTAGCCAGAGGGGGGATTTAGGGATATGTCCCCCCTCCCGAAACTCAGAAAATATCCTTTTTTGTCCATAGAAAACCACTAAAATTCGCCCTTAAAACTCAGGTAATAATGGATAGCCCCAAAAATACTATGAGAAAAATTGGAGTTGGCTGATGCATTCTAAATAACATATACTACCTTCATAAACTTTTCCAGGTTCATAATACTCTGGGTTATCCTTAATGTTGACAGATAATGCTATCTCCCCTTTCACAGCTCCTGGCTGATCCAAATCTCTATGGTATTGGCAGAGGAAGAAAAACGGTGATGCCACAGAGGCCAAGTTCTGGGCATAACTCAGCTTTGTACTCAAATTAATGAAGATAACAAATATAAGAGAACTTTGAAACATAGCTGCCTTGTAACTGCTTTGATAACCACTCTTCATGATAGATGCAGTTCAGTCATATAGCTAGAAAAAAATAATGCAATTAAATGTAAATAGAACAATAAGTGAAAACCAAATTCTGGTGCATTTCGATTAGCCAGGAGTAAATCTAACTAAACAAGCTTTATTGAATATGTTTTCAAAATTACATAAAACAATTATATCCAACAATGTTAGTTACAACATTTTCAATAGGTATTTTATGATATTTACGAATAACCTGGCTAATCGGAAAAAAACATATTTTACAAAATAAATTTTGTTTTATTTTTAATTTAGTATTTTTTTGTGTGGTACATCTTATTAAATGAAGCTAATTGTAAAATAATTTTATAACCTATAAAACTGTTTCCAAAAATTGCAAAAATTACCAAAATCTTTAACTATTTTTCTTGGCATAAATGTACTTTATTATTCAAGTTATAAAAAGTCCTAATTTTCATTTGTAACAGAATAGTTTTTAAAAAACTATTTTGCAGTAAAATAATCCACATTTTACTTCATAAATAAAGAATATAAAAGTAACTGACATTAAAATACAAATGTCCAATAATAAATTTCATCAAAGAATTAGACTTAATTATGGCAATTCCTAATTTTTAATTGTTTATCAATTTTTTAATATGCACAAAGAAACAAAAATCTTACCTGAACTTAACAAACTATGATTTTTTAACTTTTTAATCGCTTTACTTAACGTAGAAAATCATTTTTAGGAATACCAGTCCACGTAAGTTTTTTATCCCACAAGAGAATTACTTTAGATCCAACTTACACAAACTTTAGAGGTACTATGGTTAGAACAGGAAGTTGTGAAGAAAACATAGGAAGTAACTCATGCGTCCAATGTCCAGTTAGTACAGCTTCGTGCTGAATGACTGATAAAAAAATAAGTCTAGAGAGCTTGCTTCCTGTCTCCATTTCTGCCTCTTTTTTTAAGCTGCAAGGGAAAACATGATGCAACAACAGAAAAAAGCTACTAATAAACAAGTAGAATTCAGTGTTCATGCTAATAAAACCCATTTTAAATTCTCTACCACGCGAAACTATTGGTAGAAAATTTCAAATTTTGTAGAGGACATACCTAATGAAAGGGTGGAAATTTGTTTAGGAAAGAATGAGTTCCTTTTTTTAGATGGTACTTTAGATAAAAAGCAGCTTAATGTTTCTCTTAATGTTCAGACCACAATGCTTATCCAGAAATAAAATTTTAAAATATTTTTAAAAATTAAACATGCAAAAAAGTATATTTTGCAATTTTCTAACAAAAATTATAACTTTGATTTTCAAATTTGGTGGTTTGGATAACCCTTTAAAAAACATCTTTGAGCTACTAACCCTAAATAGCTAAAAAGAACCTCTTGTTTTTAGACTATCCTTATAAAAATTGTTATAAACAAGATATTTTTTATATACAAAAATCCATTTGTAAGAGAGGATAAAACTTTTTCCTCACAAAGACATTTCTATCCTTTCTTAGTATCTTCTAAAAAGTTTCAGTATATTATTTCAACTTATTTAATACTGTAGAGAATTTAAAAATATGTATGGTCACTTGATTATATGGGTATGAGTATAGTACGGAGTGATAAGGATATCAGATTGATAAAGGACTTTCAACTGAAACAATTAAATTTGCTAGCTTCTTTATTTTGGTTGTTTCTTTTTCACAAATTTACCCATGATATTTATTATAAAGGGAAAATTATTAATTAATTTTTTAGAAATACTAAAAATGAATAGTTTCTCAATTTTCCTTACTGAACACATAAGTTACTGGACTTAATAAAGCTGACCGTAAAATTCAATACACAAGGGCCTTTTCATACTTCTGTATTAAGCAGTCATGGGTGGATTAACGAAGATAATCTGGGGGCATTGAATCGCTCAGTTTGTTTAAGCCTTCAGGACTAAAGAGTGATACCCATCAGAGACACCAGTATTTCAAAAATCCTTTCTAGTTAAATAGGAGAAAATTAAATAATAATTTAGAATTGCTTTTTTAGACATGCAATTACACGTTAAAGCACTTTACAGCTTATATTAAATCTAATTTATAAGAAATTTTTAACTAAGCCTGCATGTTCCAGGTGGCAACATGTCTTTGCAATACCCCATAATTTTGAAGACTTGTTGGCATGACAAACACTCAAAGGAAAATATAATTGAATAAATGGGGCAAAAACCAAACTCATTAGTGCAACATCCCATGAAGGCCAAAGCACACAATATTCATTTGTAGGTGCCCTTAGGTCCATGGAGAAATTCTAATGTCCAAGCAAGGTGTGAACAATACAATACCTCACATAAATCTGACCATGGAAAAATGGTCATCAACTATTTAGTCATTTTTATTATAGTCATTATATATATTTTTATTATATTTATTATTATTATTATTATTTTTTATCAACTATTTAGTTTTAGTTTACATTACAGGTTTATTAATACAAAATTTAAGAAAAAATTTATTTTTCGCCAACCCTTGGCAATTGGCCTGGATTGTTATAATAAAGCTTTTTTTAAGAACTCAAAAAATTATAATTATGCATTCAGATAACGCTACTATTGTTAGTTTTGGGTGAATTGTGCCTGACATCAGCTTCTATTAGTATGCAATGAGCAATTTTAAAGTGTATGAATTGATGCTTTGGTGAAATCCCATATAGCCAGAGTGATTTTTTCCAATTTCCCCTCTCAATTTTTTATGTGGTTATCGCCAAAAATAAACTTGCTACCTCATAATTTTCTTCTCCTTCCTTTTTACTAATGGATATTCTGGACAGTGAATATTTTAGTGAAGTTTCACTAAAATGAATCAGTGAATTTATTTTTTTACAAGAAGGGCTTCTTTTAGAAATGTGCAGCAGATAATTTCTAGAAGTGAAAAGTTTGAAATTTAAAGGATAATTAATTCGAGGAAATATTTAAATAAATAGCCCGCCTCTGGAACTCCCGCTGCTATTGATATTGATATTGAAATTGATGGAGAGCTTTGAGACTTATTCCGCCCAACTCGGGCCGTTTCGTCTTCTTCTTCCAGAAAGATTAGTAAGAAACAGTGCACAGAGTACTAGAACAGAGAGTCCGTCGCCATAGGCGCTATTGGAAATCGAAAAATTGGATGAGTGTGGGGCTATTTTGGCGCTGCGATCGCATCAACGTCATGAGAGGCGGGATGGAAAAGCCTGATTGGTTGAGAAAAACTTTTTCCTTCTCCTTCGAAAATAGAAGTTTAGAGTGGCGCAAGTTCAGAGGTGCGGATGCGCCAAGTTTTTAGCGGTAAAGATGACTAATATGGTAATCCAACTAATGTTAAGTGGATGATTTGGCTTCTAAATGTGCCGCTAAACAGCCAAAATTCGCCAAGCATCCCGCCGTATGGAGGCCATCCCCTCATTTGGGGTACATAAACCATAACCTTCATAAAAAAAATGAAAGGTGATACTAATTGCTGTATACATCTCTAAGGAAAGTACCCATCACTTGCAGATATCTTCTCGATTTGTTGATGCGGTCCATTAAAATAGTAAAGATAATATCTTTATCTATGAAATCAATCTTTTCTTTCAATTTACTCCGAGAAAATTTGGTGCATGTAGTTATGAGATGTTCAGGAGAGTCGTATACATGGCAAGTGCGGTCTACTACTATTCGGCGCGGCCGTTTGGGCGCGGGTCGATTTGGCGCCAGAAATAAAATGAAAGTAAATAGACCTCTTTCATAATCCTTCTAAAAATTCGAAGGAAAAAAATTGTGTCTCGCGCCGAAACGGGCCGGCGCCCAAACGGCCGCGCCAAATCGTCCCATTCCGTGGCAAGTGGGACAAAGCGGAGAACCTACTAAGTTAAATTTGTATAGTAAACCGTTTGTAGAAGCATTCCTGTAAACAGGCGAGCAATTAGAACGTCCATCTCCCTATTTTTGGACCATTTAAAATTTATTGGTTCATCCAGGGCCTTGAACTCTGGATAATATTTAGAGCTTTGCCATTATCTCTTAGTTAGATTAGCATAAAAAAACCCTGCTTGTTTGGCAAGGTCGTTTGTTGAAAACCATTCATGGCGTTGACTTTTAGGCTGGTCCCTAGCCGAAACAGCCAAAGCGTCGACTTCCTCATTTTCTTTTACCCCAACATGACTAGGGGTCCAAATAAAGGATAAACTGGTTGCTATTGAACTTGCCTCTTGTATGACTTTATTGATCTGCAAGACTATCGTAGGAGATCTATTTGTAATGAGAGCCATTAGTAGGGATTTGCTATCTGTTAGAAAAATGTATGTTGCCTTACAGAGCGATAGCTTCTGCAGTGAAAATTGAATTAATATTCGGAATTTTTTTCAGGAACTTAACATTTCTTTTGAAGTCAATGCCAGCAACCGAAGTATAATTGTCGGTTTTGGAGGCATCCGTTGCTATTATACAATTACTCTGCCTATAAGTGTTATGTATATGAAGTTACTGACTTCCGGTGGCAACCTTAATATTGTCTAGCCTATATTATAAAAGTAACTACTACTTCAACTACTCTTGCAATGTCTTCATGTCATCACAAGAATGTCAATGTCTTCATGTCATCACACGTGGTGGTGTGGTGACATGAAACCATCATGTCACCACCACGTAAACCAGTGAGCACTTAATAAAAATTTAAAATATCTGGTATTATCTTGAAGATACTGTGAACAATTTGTAGATATAAAGATAAGCCAGCAGCCAAATAAGAAATTTTATTTATTCATATTAATAACCAACATGTCATTCAATATCATCCAGTGGAACTGTAGAGGTCTGAAAAATAAAGTGCAATGGCTGCAAAACAGTCCCTTCTCTAATGCAAAAGTGATAATGTTTCAAGAAACGTTCCTCAGTCAGCAATCGGCGATTTCATTAAAAAATAAAATCATTTATAGATAGGATAGAAATGTCTCGTTTGGAGGAGGAATAGCAATAGCTATAGATAATAAAATTTCATCACAAAGAATACAGGTCAATCTGCCACCTAGTGAAAATGAATTTCAGGCAATATCAATTAACTACAAAGGATCAACGTTATCAGTAGCAAATATCTATTCTCCGAAAGGAAAATTCACCAAAGACTGGTTGAAGGGAGTTGTAAATAATTTATATAAAAGCACCTTTTATTATTGCAGGCGACTTTAATGTTCACCACAAAAGTTGGGGAGCGGATAAGAATTCGCCTGGAGCGGAAATGTTTGCGGAGTGGATTACTGAGAATAATATTTGTATATTGAACACAAATCCTCATACATGCATATCGTATAACTCATCTTCACTAATTGATCTTACTTTTTACTCTCCGGGCATCATCCAAGATATAGACTTAGATATATCTTCTGATTTGTTTGACTCTGATCACCTACCAATCCAAATTGCATACAAAAGATGGGAAACAAGAGTAGAGAAACATACCCGACATAGATATCATTGGGGAAGAATAAAAAGTGGACTGAACAACACACTGGATAAATTAGAAGAAATAAAATACGACGATTTCCTAGACATGTGCCATGGAGAACTAGCTACGTTCTCCCCCAGAAAAAATTTTGAAATTCAAATCACAATCAAATCAAATTTATTGGACAAAAGACAGAACATATATAAGACATGGAACACACAGACAAGGACTGTACAAAAACACAAAGGGAAATATATACATATATTGACATTTTGTTTAAACATAGAAAAAACAAAAAAATTGATTATGTGGATCCCAAAGATCCAAAGGCTCGCCCAGGGAACCTAAATTTAAAAAAAAGATTTTATCATGTGGCAAGAGCTGCGCTTATTATTTAGGAATTTTGAACAAAGCTTCAATATCTGAGTGTCCTGAGATAAAAAGATGAATACCGGATTTAAATTTGTGAATATTGTTGGTTAGTTTAAGAGTTTCTTCAAGTTTATTAAATATGTATGGTCCCAAAAAGGCATGAGATTTATGAAATATTTCTTTTTTAGATTTAGGGATATACAAGTTACCTTTAGCGTTTCTAAGATAAGAAGTTATATTTTTGGCTTCATATAAATGTTTATTTTTATATATAAAAAGTAATAAACGAAAAATATACAGTTTTCTGATTGTTAAGATATTATTAGGCAGGGAATTATATTTTAAGTGAGATAAAATCTTTTTTTTGAAACTGAATGAGCGGTTTAATATTATTGTAATAATCAAATGCAAAGCACGTTATTCCATAATTAATTGTTGATTGCACCCAAGCAAAATATACTGTTGTTAGAAATTTATGGTCAATTATACCTTTTAATTTAAACAGCTTCAAATTGATAAAACGCAATTTGTTTAACAAGATGTTTATATGGGATTTCCATTTTAAATTAGAATCAAAATGTAGACCTAAATATTTAATTGTATCAACACACTTAATTACATCACAGGAGGAAGAACCATTACACTCACGATTACAATTTGGTTTATGGATTTTTAGGGAATCCCTTATAGTCACTGAAGTTTTAAGGTTAAAAATCATAAATTTAGTTTTCAAAACATTAAGCTTTAGCATATTATTATAAAACCAAATATTAACTTTTTGTAGGCAAACTTCAATTTTTTTAAACAGCTCAGAGTAATTAACCGCCGAGAAAACCAAAACCGTATCATCAGCAAATGCAATAATATCACAATTCAAATCAAGTTTACAGAAGTCATTAATGAAAATCAAAAATAATAATGGCCTTAAAATAGAACCCTGAGGAACACCACCTCTAATAAGTTTTTGGGAGCTGCAAATATCATTAATTTTAACAATTTGAGACCTGTCATTTAAATACGATTTGAACCAATCATATGTATTTCCTCTAACTCCAATCATGTGAAGTTTATGTAGAAGTAAATCGTGATTGACTGTATCAAAAGCTTTGCTTATGTCTAGGAAAACGGCTGCTGTTTTTTGGTTATTGTTGACATTCGAAAATATTATTTTTGTAAATTTCATTAAAGCAAGCTCTGTACTTCTACCTTTCCTAAAACCAAATTGATTGTCTGCAATTACACCCTGTTTATCCAAAAATTTTACTAGACGAGAATGAATTAATTTTTCTATTACCTTTGAGAAAACACTGAGTAAGGAAATCGGTCTATAATTATTCAAATCATTTTTATTACCTTGTTTGAAAATTGGAACAACTATAGAAGTTTTAAGACCGGAAAAAAAATACACCTTGTTGAAATGAGAGGTTAATCAGATATGTGATAAATTCAGGATAACAGTTAAAGAGTACCTTTATCATATTTTTGTTAATTTTATCTATTCCAGTGGATTTTTTTATTAGGAAGCGAATTTATGACATTTGATATTTCAAAATCTGTAACATATTCTAGGAAAAAACTATTCACGTTAGATTGTAAATCAATGTTATTAAGACCGATATTTTGATTACCTCCATTTGTGTTGAAAACCAAAGAAAAATTAGCATTAAAATCTTCAACTAAAGTTTCTAAATTGTTATTTGTCGGTAAAACTATACTTTGTTTTTCACCAAGAACTTCTTTAATTACCTTCCATTGATCTTTGTGATTAGAATTTAAAAATCCTAATCCTAAAAAATTTTAAATTGACTCCTAAAAGTAGGGTTTTAACTCATTTTGAGAAACTTTTTGGATCCAAGGGGAACACTTTTCCAGACCGTCATTTTAATCTTTTGAGAATTTTTTTTTCAAAATGTCCGATATTTTCTAAAATTTACTATGCTTGATCCCCTTGCGGCTTGTGCTACCACTGGGAGGTATAGGGGTCCTTCCCCAGAAAATACTTTGAAATTTGACTTGTAAAGGTTGTTTTAACTCATTTTGAAAACCGGGGGTCTAAGCATTAAACTTATCTTATTATTAATCGAAACGAGTTCATTAATGTTAAAGCGGCTAAAGTGACTGTCTTTGAACAAAGATGACTTGGAACATTCACCAACAGCATGCGCGGATCAAAGGGAAGCACTCTGGATAAGTACCCCCCGCTTAGACCCCAAAAATTTTTGATCCTTACAACCATCAACCCCGCAGGATCAAAATCAAGAATTCATCGTAAAATTAGCTGGCCATGGCCTGGGTGTGAAGGTTCGAAAAAAATTTGAGTATAGGAAATTTAACAAAGGAAGCTTCAAATTTTAAACGCATTTTGGGGGGTCGTTTGTGAACACAGGAAAATAAAAACTCGCGGTTTTAGGGGGCTATCTTTCAGAATATCTGACAATATTTGGTGGTCTCCATAGGAAAAAAAGTTAGTGTTTCGTTTAATATGAAGCTCCCCAACTAAGGACTCGGAAAATTTTTTGGTTAAAGAATAATTTAATTAGGCACTGTCTATTTGGACGGCCTTTTTTCAACTAAACTCTACTCTAATTTCCACGGCCCGGCGTTCCATTGGTTCTATCACTAAGCGCCAAGACTGCTACGTAAACAACGAGACCTACAGCGCATGCGCCACGGGCCGTCCAAATAGACACTTCTATTTAATTAATGAAAAATAACACCTTATTTGTCTTCATCACAGACAATAAGAGACAGACCGGTCAATGGGCGGCCCACGACACGAACGCCCTCCCTCAACCCGCGGTACCTGCACTAAAACTGTGGTTACAGTTAAGCTTTTAGGTCTGGCAACCATGGAGACGTTTTGCGAAGACGTAATCCATCGACCATATGATCACCAGGATCGCGATCCTTGGCGATCACATAAGCCATTTTAATGCTTTTTAAAATTAAAAAATTTCTTTTCTTTCAACAAATTTTTAAAATTTGCTATTATAATAGAAAATTTAAATTAAATCATTAAGGTTTGTTCATCAACAAAATTTCGTGATCGCATATGATGAAAAACTCGATTGTAAAAATACAAGCTTAAATATAAAGTAATCAAGTATCACACAAGTAAATAATGAGAATCTAAATGATTTTATTAAATCTCATATTTCAATAACTGCAAATATTTGTTATAATCCCTTGGCTTTTTAAGACAAAAATGATGTGTAAATGAAGAATGAAGTTGAAATCCCCGTGAATCTAAACGAACACATCTTTTGCAAATACGAATCCCAGATCCCAGGCACATTCAAAATGAATTCTTGACAATAAAAATATATAATACTAGGATTCATTTTCATCTGAATTAAATAAACACGCCTATAATTAACGCGAATTATACCGAATTCTATCAGGTGTAGAAATCAAGTTCAAGAATGCAACACAGATTTTCCAATACATTGCAAAATAGGGAAGAAACGAGATAAAATGTGCCTTAATGCAATAAGACACTGTTAAAATGATTTACAAATCTTGAAAACAATTGAAAAGAGTCCGATTAAAACGATTTACACAAACTTTATGTTTACTTTCGAAATCGAATATTGCAAGTTTCGTCAACAAAAAAATTTATAAAGATTTCGATTAACAAATATTAAATTAATCGATTAATGCCGGTACCGCTTGTCAGAGGCGCCACTTGAGCCCTCTGGATAAGCCCCGCCTATTGACCGGTCTGTCTCTTCTTGTCTGTGGTCTTCATAACCCAAGTGGTTCTCCAGATATCGCTCTGAGAAGTTTTTTATTTTCCCATTTGTACATACAGGCTCAGTAGAACAATGAGGATGGGCAGAAAATATATTAAAGTTAAAAAAACATTGGTAGTTTATTACACCTAAAAACACACGTTTTTACTAGAAATTCACATTCAGTTCGATTAAATGTAGGACTCGAGCACACAACGTTAGTCAAAGTGCCGCACGGGAGATTGATGTGGGGAATGAATGCTGTGGCAGCGGAAGCGTATGCTAAGAAATGAATATAAAGAGGAGAAGGCTGCAAGGCAGCGTCAGTTAAAAGCAAGCTTCGCTTGCTGATGGTTTCAAGACCGCATGAAATTAGTAGACAGCAGCGTCGTAGAGTGCATCAGCGGAAGGCAGCGTCGTAGAGTGCATCAGCGGAAGGCAGCGTCGTAGAGTGCATCAGCGGAAGGCAGCGTCGTAGAGTGCATCAGCGGAAGGCAGCGTCGTAGAGTGCATCAGCGGAAGGCAGCGTCGTAGAGTGCATCAGCGGAAGGCAGCGTCGTAGAGTGCATCAGCGGAAGGCAGCGTCGTAGAGTGCATCAGCGGAAGGCAGCGTCGTAGAGTGCATCAGCGGAAGGCAGCGTCTTAGAGTGCATCAGCGGAAGGCAGCGTCGTAGAGTGCATCAGCGGAAGGCAGCGTCGTAGAGTGCATCAGCGGAAGGCAGCGTCGTAGAGTGCATCAGCGGAAGGCAGCGTCGTAGAGTGCATCAGCGGAAGGCAGCGTCGTAGAGTGCATCAGCGGAAGGCAGCGTCGTAGAGTGCATCAGCGGAAGGCAGCGTCGTAGAGTGCATCAGCGGAAGGCAGCGTCGTAGAGTGCATCAGCGGAAGGCAGCGTCGTAGAGTGCATCAGCGGAAGGCAGCGTCGTAGAGTGCATCAGCGGAAGGCAGCGTCGTAGAGTGCATCAGCGGAAGGCAGCGTCGTAGAGTGCATCAGCGGAAGGCAGCGTCGTAGAGTGCATCAGCGGAAGGCAGCGTCGTAGAGTGCATCAGCGGAAGGCAGCGTCGTAGAGTGCATCAGCGGAAGGCAGCGTCGTAGAGTGCATCAGCGGAAGGCAGCGTCGTAGAGTGCATCAGCGGAAGGCAGCGTCGTAGAGTGCATCAGCGGAAGGCAGCGTCGTAGAGTGCATCAGCGGAAGGCAGCGTCGTAGAGTGCATCAGCGGAAGGCAGCGTCGTAGAGTGCATCAGCGGAAGGCAGCGTCGTAGAGTGCATCAGCGGAAGGCAGCGTCGTAGAGTGCATCAGCGGAAGGCAGCGTCGTAGAGTGCATCAGCGGAAGGCAGCGTCGTATGCAGGGCTCCAAGCAGGTATTTTTTTTTGGTACTCACGTATTAACGCAACCAGGCCAAAATTCGCATAAATCGCCAAATTTGGCGACTTTACTTACGGCAACCCGACGTGGCCAAAATTCGCATAAATCGCCAAATTTGGCGCTCCAAGTAACGGCAACCCTACGTGTTACACGTGGCTCTTCGTAAAGAAAATATTATGCTTACTGATTAGATTGAAAGTCATTGTAAACACTGGGTGAGTGGAAAAGTTATTTTCTGACGTTTTTAAGAGTGTTTTATGAGGATAGTAATTTATTTTATTTTATAATGTACTTAACATGCGTTATATAGTCTGGTAATTCAAAACAATGAAGTGTTTAAAATGAAGTGAATTAATGTAATAACGTTCATGTTTGGTATCGTCGGTATCGTAATGTTTGCGTGGCGTAAGCGAATTGTTCGTAAAGGTACAAGGATATTTTAAAGGGTAAATACATTTTAATTTATATTGTGCTGTAAAATTATCCTGTTTTATACAATTGTATCATTGCTTAATTTATCTCATAACCTATAAGATGCCGGTAGTGTATTTTGGATATCCTTTTATTATAGTATTACCTAGTAGCATAGCTCATACCAAATATGTAAAGTTTACGTAACTGCAACTAGAAGTAAACAAAATTTCGCCCTATATGACTAAAATTCGACGAATCTTAAAAATTTGTGCTGCTTGGAATTAGTCGTAGAATTCGGTCAATTGAGTAAATAATACTTTGAAATTATGTTATAACAACCTTAATTTCTTCCCTATTTAAGTTTTAATTAGTTTTGTCTACGTTTTTAACTTTCCGCAGCTTTAAATTTGGCGCGTTTCGCTCTTGGCGACAGAAAAAAACTTGGCGCCAAAAACGCGCCAAGTTGGCCAAATTTCGCCAAGTTGGAGCCGACCTGGTTGCGGTAATACGTAAGTACCTTTTTTTTTATCTCGGGTCTCTAAAAGTCTCTTTTTCAGGATTAGGGTCTTTTTCTTTTTATACTTTTTGAGGAGCGCCCCCAGACCCCCTCTACCTTTGAAATTGTTTTTCTCTTTATATCCTGCGATTTTCCCTAGAAAATTGTGGCTTAAAAGATATCAGTCTCTTTGGGAGTTAGCAATGGGTCTCAATATTAGTTGAAAAAATACTTTAAAGGCTAATATCCTCTAACTTTTTCCAGTGAAGGACCCTCATCCCTGTATCTGTGATTCGGGTTCATATTTTATACCAAAATTTTTCTATTAGCACCCCAAAAAATACATAGAAAATTCAGTAAAATTATTCAAACAGCTTTTTGGTTGCAGACCTGTTTAATCAAGGCATCTATAGACGATATTAGTGATGACGTTTTCTGTTTTGTTTGGAATCGTTGATTCGATCCGTGATTGGTTACATACGGATCCGTACAGTTCACAGAACCAATCACAGACTGAATCTACGATTCCAAACAAAACAAAAAACGTCACACTAATCTTGTCTATTAGTAGGATACAAATATTGTTTATATAAGTTTTATCCTGTTTTGATTATGTTATAGGGGTATTAAGGATAATTATGACCTCCTTATTGGGGCACACCCAGGATTTTCCTTTGGGGGTCCAAAAAATGCGTTATTGTAAATCAATGGAATTTCTGTAATTACCCAAATAAGTTTGTGAATTAGTCATTATTTTTAATTACTTCACTGTTAGCTAAGAGGTTAACTCCTCTATGTTAATTAAGATCTCTCCTCAAAAATATTCTAGGGGATATCCACTATAATTTATGATTGTCTTTATTATGGAACTTTTCCGGCGAGAGTGACTAATTTTATTTATAAATTCTAAAGGTACTACAGTATTTTCAAAAATTTCAGGAGATTATATTAATTAATTGACTTTATGCATCTTTTTGAACTGAATAGGGGAGACCGGGGAGGGATGGGACATTTTTTCCAAGAATATTTTTTATAAATTCAGTTTTCCTTGTATAAATTTGAAACTTTCAAAATAACATCTTGAAACATTTTAACATGTTAAAAAATATAACCCATTTGATAGCAAATGAAACTTATAGTCCAGGCAATCTGTTACTAACCCGGTAAAAATTGCAACGTTTGGTTTTTCAAAGGTTTTCACTTGGGGATAACCTCAATAATAACATACTAAAAATCGGACAAAATTGGTCCGCGGGAAGTTTTAATTTTTTTTAATTTAAAAAAAATGGCCGAAAAAAAATTTCAAAAAGTCAAATTATTGTAATCGAGACTTATGATATATGTTTATAGACAATTTCTCAGTGCTAAACACGAATATACCATTTAAATTTTTTAAAAATTCAAAATTTAAAAACTAATTAAAAATTTGGAAAGTTGAAATAATTAAAACATCGCTCAAAACCACAAAATAATTACAAAGGAAATAATTTAAACGGTTTTCAATTAGAAATGACTTAAATAGTAACATACTAAAAATGGAAGAAAATCTGACAATAAAAAGTTTAATTTTTTAAAAAAATTTAGAATAAGTGTGGAAAAATTGAAGCATTTTCCCCCATACTTTTGTTTTTTATGCTTCAGTTTTTCCAGTTTATTTAAATTTTATTGAAAAGTTGTCTTGATATTCGTAAACAGCACTAAAATATAGCCTAGAGTCCTAGAGACATGTATCACACGTGCATATACAAAATTTAAAACTTTTAAATTAATTTAAAATTTAAATTTTTTGAAAGATATTTTGTCTTTTTTTCAATTAATTTATTTTTAAAATGATTTTTTATCAAATACTAGCTGATATGCCCGGCCCTGCACGGGTAAAGTTATAGCTTTAGGATTTCTTTTTTTAAATTTTCAATATTTTTTAACCTTATTTTACCAAGTGAAAGGTATCAAAATCCATCCAGTTGTCAAGCATCTTAATATTTCAACAATTTCTACATTTAACCTCATGATCCCCATAAAAAATCAGTTTAAATCTCCCAAAATTACTTAAAATATGCCCAATTAGAAACCTTGATTAATCATACAGGATTTTAATTAAATTTTTCTGTGAAATTATTCAATAACTAAACCGTATTCCATTTTGCAATTTATGAAAAAACATATCTTTCTAGTTGAAAGGGCTTTCACATTTTCAATTGTTTTTGTTTTGTAAATCAACTTTCTTGAAGCTGCAATAGATGATCGTTTTTTTATTTACATTTTCGTTTCCATGGAGACTATTTAAACAACAATATTATTCCATTAAACATTTTATTTAAAAGCTAGATCAAGTTTCAAATAAAAATATTTTAAAATATACTTAATTACTTGTTTTAAAATTTTAAATTTCATTGATTATATTTTTAGATTATAGTTATAATTTTTAAATAGACTTCATTTTCATTAAATAGATTTTTATATTATTAATATAATTTTTAAATAGACTTGTACCTAGTGTTTCTATTAAAAACTCGCTGTTTAGCATTACGTTTTCTTTGCAACAATGGAGTAAGCACATCTCTTCTTGAAGAGAAATAAAGCTATTTCAGCAAAATGACCATAAAAAGGGTCGAAAGAGGGTCAAGGGGTCATTAAAAGTTTTCGAAACATAGCCTATGTTTTTTCTGGAGTTTTTTTACGTATGTATACCAAGTTTGGTGCAGATCAAAAGAAAACTGTGGATTTGTATAAAAGACAAACATACATACATACCCATATACCCACACTTGATTTTATTATATTAGACTAGCTGATATGCCCGGCCTTGCACGGGTGAAGAGTATAAATTTATTATTTATGGCGTTTGCTATCAAAACCAGCTCTTTCCGTATTTTTTTGAAATCCCCTTTTTCCCATGTTTTGAAAATTTAGAGGAAGAGGGTCCCTTAATGACCTGGCGAAGGGATATAGCTCAAATCCAGCGTATTCCAACCCAAAATTAGATTAAAGGGTGAAAACTATGATCTCAACTGTGAAATTTCAGATCATTTGAAAAAGTTAAGTGAATGTCATTTATTTAAACTCGTAAAGACACAAATATTAACTGGTAAACTGGAAAAAACCAATTTCACAACACTTAATTGAACAAAAAAACTGAAAAAAAAAGCATGAAAAATCGTGTTTTTGCATAAAAATCAGCTCATTCCAACCTAATTAGTGTAATTACGCCCAAGGTAATGCAACTGTAATGAAAGTGAAAAACTAATCAAATTCTAGGTGGTTTTGGTTTTACCTACAATTAAAAGTTTAAAAAACAAATTTAGCTTTAGAACTGTGGACGTGAGAAGTTTTTTGCCTTTTGTAAAATTTCCAAAAATGGAATAAGCCGGTTTTGATAGCAAACGCCTGATTTTTAAGTTTTCCCAAATACATTTCTAATTTTATATAATCAGCATTTACCAATCATCCCGGTATCCCAGGCGTCTTTTTCATATTCCGGTGTTCCCGGTAACTTTTCCTATCCCTTTGTTCCTAGTAATTTTTCTTATCCCGGTGTTCCCGGATGGACTAAAATTCCTTCAGTACTCAAGCAATATAACTTTTGAATGATTTCCACATTTACAACATGGAAAAAATATTCTAAAAATTATTTTAAATTTCTCAGATTCCTTAATTAATCATTTCTTTAAGAATAAACGTTTTCGGTGAAATTATTCAATAATTAAAGCTTATTCCATTTTGCAATTTAAGAAAATAAATCAATCTTTTCTAGTTGAAAGGGAGTTTTAATAGTTTTTGGTTTGTTAACCAACTTTCTTAAAAGCTAAAATATTATCACTTTTTGATTTTACTTACTCGTTTCCATGGAGACATTTTAACAACAATGATATTCCATAAAGCTTTTAAAATTTAAAAATTAGATAAACTCTCAAATAAAAATAGTATGTTAAACTATACTTAAACTTTTAAATTTCATGGAAATAGATTTTTAAATTAGTAATATAATTTTTAAATAGACTTGTACCTAGTGTTTCTATTAAAAACTTGTCGTTTAGCATTAAGTTTTCTTTGTAACAATGGGTAAGCAGATCTCTTCTTGAGGAGAAATAAAGCTATTTCAGCAAAATGACCATAAAAAGGGTCGAAAGAGGGTCAAGGGGTCATTAAAAGTTTTCGAAACATAGCCTATGTTTTTCCTTGGGTTTTTTTACGTAGGTATACCAAGTTTCGTGCAGATCGGAAGTAAACTGTGGATTTGTATAAAAGACAACCATACACACACACATACACACACTTACTTTTATTATATTAGATTGTCTAAATATTTTCTGCAATTCTTGATTGAAAGATTTTACCTGTATTTTAAACGTTAATTTTTATAAATTAACTAGCGGTGACGCGCTAGACCTGGGCTTCGCCCGGGTTTCAGTTTTTTTATAAATACTAGGGGGCTCTGCCCCCTGCTCGCTATCGCTCACCAACCCCCGGAACTGCTTCGCAGTTCTTTGAAGATCGCTTCGCGATCTTAGCGAGCAGAGCTCGCTTGATTCATCTCAACTATCCAGTACAACCTGGAACTTGTCTGCTTATAGTCTGTTTATTTAGAATAGGCGCCTGAAACAGGATCAAAAACGCTCAACAATGCTTAATAACGCTCATCAGACAACTTCAATGACTGATTGTTTCTAAAGTATTTTAACTATTTCTGCTTAGGCTGACTTGTCATTGCAGAAGAAAATTTTTTCGACGATAATTAGAATAATATATGCTTCTAATACATTACGTCTCAGGCGCTAATTCTAAATGAGCAGAGTGTAGTTGATGATCATTTAATATCGAAACTTCTTATCTCTGAAACTTTTCTAAAACTTAATTCGGATCATTACCACGAAAATATCAAAATAAAACTATTACTGAAATATTCCTTTTTAAATTATCAATAATTTAATGGATAGGGGGCTACCGCCCCCTGCTCGCTTACGCTCACCAACCCCCGTAACTGCTATGCAGCTCTTTACAGATCGCGAAGCGATCTGTAATATCTGCAATCGATCTTTAGCAGAGTAAAGCACACTTCTCGAAAATCCTCTTCCTTTCTACGGCACAAATAACACTCAAAATATAGCTAAATTATTAATTTCTCTAGTACTATTTCAAAAAATATCGAAGTATCTTTAAAAGATTATTAAACAAGTCTATACTATATCGCTTGCAAACTTAGAGCAAAAATGTGCACCTCAAAACTTTAAATTGAAATATCCGTGCTCGCGACAATCTAGTGAACAGGCAAATATAAAATATAAAAAAATTAAACACGTCTGATAAAGACCTACTAAAACTATGAAAAAAATGAAACTTCGATGCTTAATAATTCCAAAACTAATTAGAATTTTTTAAGGAATTAAACGGCAATCTCTTTCTAAAAAATAAGAATATAAGTGTTTAAAAAATCATATTGATACCGTGATTAGTTTTCATTTTAGATAGAAAAAAACGAAAAAGTGTAAAAAATTCCGAAAATTAAAAAATTAATTACTCTAAACCAAATTCGAAATTCGAAAAAAGGGCGACGTAGTGCACATCTTCATACTTCAGAGTATTAGGCTGCAAAAAATCATAGTTCTGCTGCTAATAGATTTTGCTGAACTGGATTACGCGGCGAAAAAAGAAAAACTCCAACTTTGACCTTAAAAATACCCCAGTTCTAATTATCACATCAGTTAGCTTTTTGTTCGAGAATGTGCCCCAAATATTCCTTTACAAACATTTCAAATTTCATAAATTTCTATCAAGTAGTTTTTGCGATATGAGAGTTCAAAGAGTTGAAAAATTAAATTTTCTGAAACAGCGGCGGCGGCAGCGGCGGCAGCGGCAGCGGCGGCAGCGGTGACAGTAACTTTTTTTTAATATAGAGAGATAAACGGCAATCTCTTTCTAAAAAATAAGAATATAAGTGTTTAAAAAATCATATTGATACCGTGATTAGTTTTCATTTTAGATAGAAAAAAACGAAAAAGTGTAAAAAATTCCGAAAATTAAAAAATTAATTACTCTAAACCAAATTCGAAATTCGAAAAAAGGGCGACGTAGTGCACATCTTCATACTTCAGAGTATTAGGCTGCAAAAAATCATAGTTCTGCTGCTAATAGATTTTGCTGAACTGGATTACGCGGCGAAAAAAGAAAAACTCCAACTTTGACCTTAAAAATACCCCAGTTCTAATTATCACATCAGTTAGCTTTTTGTTCGAGAATGTGCCCCAAATATTCCTTTACAAACATTTCAAATTTCATAAATTTCTATCAAGTAGTTTTTGCGATATGAGAGTTCAAAGAGTTGAAAAATTAAATTTTCTGAAACAGCGGCGGCGGCAGCGGCGGCAGCGGCAGCGGTGACAGTAACTTTTTTTTAATATAGAGAGATAATCTGGTGCGATACAGATGGACTTCACCAGTCCAAATGTGGAAATAGTTAAATAAAGGAGCCACTTTTATGTTTATGCTACCCTGAAGTTAGGCATGAAATACGAGTTTTTTAGCATAAAATGGACCAAAAAAGTAAAAGTAAAGACAAATTCTTCTTTAATCTAAAAAAATTTTTTCAACTGCAATACTAATCAGTTTCAAAACAAAGGTATCTAAAGAATTGTATACAATAGCTTGTATTTAGGTATTGATTAGGTCCCCACCCCGGTAGCAACAGTTTAAAAAAAAAGGTTCTTTCAAAAGAACTGTAGCTTTTATGCTTAACTCAACTATATATACTAACGAACTATGTTACCGCTAAAGTTGATAATTAGTTATTCTGAAGAATACCTAGGTAAACTTGAGATTAACTGATTTCTGTCGTTAATGTGCGGATTTTTGAGTTTTTCGCATTTTACCTAGGGAATCTACACTATAACGGCCTCTTGATAGTTAAAGTTCAAAATAGTTTGTTTCGTTCAATACTTTCTGTTAAAATGTTGAGGTGCTCACTGCGACATGCTCTTACCCCTGCGCAGTTGGGTTTCAATACGTAGTTTGTTGTCATATTTGGTGTTTTGATTTCAAATTTAGTGCGTAGCACTGGTAGTTGTCATGTTGAATGTTAAAACAAAATAATACAAGCAAGTAAGGACTGTAAATTTATATGATTAAGTACAGTATATTACTACTAAAACGGGTATTTTGAAACAATTGTGTTGAAGCTCCGACTTCAGAGTGACATAGATTACTTTTAACGAAAGCAAATGCCCCAGCTGTTGAAATATCTTTTCAACAAACGTTAATTCAACAATCGCTGGAACCTGGGAAAGGGTTTAACATATGTAATCGATCGCGAATCCTAGCAATAGTTCAGGGCAGGCTGCCAGCCGATTACACCGCGCTTTCATTAAGATTTGCTAGTTTAAGTGCTCATTGAAATACGCTGTCAAATCGAGATCGAAAACCACAATTGATACAAATCTCAGTTGGTACAGTAATATTATATTATTGTTTTTATATTCTAGTTTTAAAATTGCTATTTCATTACTATTTTTATGGGATTTGCGTGTTTTGTGCAATATGAAAAAAGTACCGATCCCCCTTTTTTGATTCGTCATTGTTACTGTTTACCCCCAAAACGAGTTTGGTTATAGTTAGGGCAGGGGGGTTTGTTGGGCGGCAGCCCCCCCAACCTCCTTAAACTTTTTATAAAATAAAATAAAATTTTGTACTTTAACGGATCACCCTCGTTAATATGTAAAATAACTGATTACAGGTAGTATGCAGATTAACGAGTGTCTAGTCGGTAGGGTGCAGAATACCTAGGTAATTTCAAGATTACCTAGGTAATCTTAGAAATTGAAAAAAAAATTCGCTCTTTAACGGATCACCCTCGTTAATCTGCAAATTACCTAGGTTATCTGTAAATTAACTGATTTCCGGACTTTAACTGTAACATATACATAAATAATACATTATTCTATTTAGAAAACAATAAAAACCATTAAGAAAGCAACGAAGAATCAGATTGAAAATTCACTTTGAAAAGTGTAATACTTACGGCCATATTCACCGGTAACCTGACCGGCGGTCAGGTCAGGAAACCATGGTTACAGCCTCTGATTGGTGGAATTCAAATCAGAAATCCAAATTCCACCAATCAGAGGCTGTAACCATGGTTTCCTGACCTGACCGCCGGTCAGGTTACCGGTGAATATGGCCGTTAGTTACTTTTGCTATAGTGAAACCATCTTTTTCATTCAGAAACTTTTAGGAGCTTGCAACTAAAATAGTAAACAGCAACAAGTATCAATCCATGGTGGCTTTACCTGGTGGAACACTCAAAAACTAATTTTATTTATAATTTTAAGATTTATTGAAGGTGTCTCATCCCACCCAGGGTCCCATCCATCCCTGGTCTCCCCTATATATTATTCGGTTCAATTCCGTTAAAGGTCCCGCTAAATTTCACAAAGTTTTTATTAGCGCCATATATTCAAATATGGACAATTTTTTCTGATTTTTATTATTTAACTAAACAGTTATTGATCTAACTAAACATTTTAATATATTAGTTTGGAATTATTTAGCAATACTTTTACTTTCAGGGGTGTCACCCAAAGGGTCTCAAAATGAATAGGAACCATATACTTTTAAGGACAAAAATTCCAAAATTTTTATGGGGGAAGACTCCCAAACCCCCTCGAAATTTTGGAATCTAATAAGTAAGGTTTTTTCTTGAAACTTTAGGTATTTACAAGGAGTTTGATGTAACCTAATGAAACTCTTTGATGTAACCTAAAGTGTCTCAACATGAGTTAAAATGCTAATTTTAGAGGCAAAATTCAAAACCTTTAATAGGAGCCCCTAACCCCCTAGAAATTTCCCAATTACTATAAACTGTTTTCCTTGAAAATTCTGCCGCTTACAATGAGTGGTGCTCTTTGGGTGGAATCTAAAAGGCTTCAAAATGAGCTTGAACCTTTAATACTAAAAAAACCCTTCTTGTATGAATTTTTATGGGACGCAAATTCTACCAAAAAAAGTGTTGAAAGGCCCTCGCATATTCGCGGATTTCGATCTCGAAGCTTTTGAGCAATGAAACTTGCATTTTTGGCAGAAAAGATATAATTGTTCGATTCCGGTATTTATTATGTAAAATCATTTTGAAAAATGTTTCTTCTACTAAGCAAGTTTTCTAACTATTAAGTGACCCTTTTGGTATTTACTAGGGGAAAGTTGTCCAAAATGGGGACGCTAACATATTTCTGTCTGCAAAAAAAATCTATAAATAAGAAAAATGTGGCAAAGCATTTCCCGTTTAGAGCATGTCTTAGACTATGAGATGGCAAGGCGATTTTTTAAAAAAAATCCTTAGTATAGGCAAAAAAAACATTTTTCTGAATAATGTTCGAAGTCCCCGTTTTGGACAACCGGGTGGGTAAAATGGGGTACTCATATGAAATAGCATATAAATTCAAGTTCTGCTGCGAAATTTTATTAGAAAAACTTGTTTTACAAAGAAAGATTGACTTTAATGCAAAATCAAAATGCAGATAAGGAATTTTACCTTTTTTAACAGTTACTAGAATGTCACAAAAAGTAATCAAATACAAAAGTCACATATAAAATTGACATCGCTTTCGTCAACACTTGAACATGCTTCATGGGCCCAACCTCGACAGCTGCTACATTGAATCCATCCCTCTTTGTGTTTCGAGTCAATGTAAAGCTCATTACAAAAAATGCAAGCGTCATTTCTATTCTCTTCCTCATCAGATGATAACGGATCTTGATTTTTTTTTATTTTCTTCTCATTTTTAGCTTTTGGATATTTAGGATTGGGTTCGGTGGGTTTCTTGACCAATTTTCTTTTCAGTTTATTTTGCTTTTCATTTTTCTCCTGTTCCATAGCTTCCAATTCTGCTTTATAAGGCGATGAAGTGAGTATGGCAGTTTTACCTCTCTTCTTGTCATTCACTTTTTTTTTTCATGCGTTCAATTTCTTGTGGTGGAGGCATTATTATTTTCGGTGAAATGTTAAACGCTGAACATGTCTGGGGTTCTATAGCTGGAGATATTCCAAACGATGAAGTGGAAGGTGGGGGTGTGACGATTCCATCACTCGATGCTAAATGACGTTCTAAAGGGTTGTTAGCAGGTTTTTCAGTTGTTTCTGAAGGCGCAAATAAATGTTCAGGGAACACATCTCTGTTAAAGGGATATATCCCTGTTTTTTTAAACCCATTTATAGCATTTTGCACAGTAGCTGCTCTTGAAAATGCATTTTTGAAAAGGTTTCCGACCTGGTAAATTGTCACGCATCGTCCAGGGTGATGTATGAGCCATTTCCTTGTCTCTTGCTCATAAAAGGCACTAAGTGGTGCCATGAAAGAGACATCGAGTGGCTGCAACCGATGTGTGGTGTGAGGGGGAAAGCATATCAACACCACGTTATTTTCCCGAGCAAAATTCACCAGTTCCAAGCTTTTTGTATGGGAACTGTGGCCATCAAGTATTAACAACACTGGCTTTGTAGGTCCTGGATTTGAATGCTCCACAAACTTCTTGAACCAAACAAGGAAAGTCTCCTTGTTAATCCAACCACTCTCGTGATATACCGCAAATGATCCAGGAGGGGCATCATCCATCAAGAGAGCATTTTCTCGCTTTCTAGGAAAGACAAACATAGTTGGAACGAAATTTCCTGCGGCATTGACACAGATTTCTGTTGTCACAAGTACCCCTCGCTCGGCTGATGCCAAACTGCCAACTTGTTTTTTTCCACGAAGAGCAAGGACTTTAGATGGCTTATTGGGCACTGTCAAGATGCCTGTCTCATCTACATTGTAAATATCATTGGGTGAGAATTGATATTTTAGATACAATGACTCTAATAAATCAAAGAACATTTTTAGAGCGACGCGATTAAAACCTTTTGCACGCGCCATTGAGGTTTTTTCAGGATTACGTAGAGCTAATATTGGATGACGTTTTAGAAATCCATAAAGCCAGTCCTTTCCAGCCATTCTCCGTTCCATGTTAAAAACATGCTGAATTTTGTTTTTCTCTGCTAGCTCAAACGCGAGAGTTCTCAAATCTGATAGCGTAACGCCAAACAACCTCTCTTCCAAATGTAAGAGATGGTCCACCAATTCCTTCTCTTGGGCTTCCGAAAAAACTGTTTTATATCTTCCTAAGCGTTTAGCAGCAGCCGCTTGTGTAGAGAGCTCCTTCTGTCGAGCCTCTTTCACCTTCCTCTCCAGAGTTGTCTGTGGAACGTTGTAGGCTTTAGATGCTCTCCTGTAACCCATTTTCCCTTCTAAAACTTCTTGGATTGCACCAGCCATGCTCTCTGTCGACCAGCTCTGTCGATCAGTTTTCCTTTGATAGCGCCCCATCTCGTCTTCAAATAAAATGATAGTTCTGTAAATAACAGAACAAATTACCATTTTGACATTTAAAAAAAATTATACATTAAATTTTATTTTTGTAACTTAAATATTTATTTAATTTAGTTAATCTATATTAAATTAATTATACTTATTTAATCTTTGTAAAAATAATTACATTTAATCATTATAAAATTAATTTTATTTAATCGTTATAAAACTAATTTTGTTTAATCTACATTCGTTATGCACACAAATAATATCTTACACTCAATTTAAGCACTTAATTCACAACATAATATCTCAGAATTAAAGCAAATTAAAACATATTTCAAAATTGTTATGAGACGTTCAAAACGGGGACGTCCCCATTTTGGACTACCCTCTATGTCCCCATTTGAGCCGACCATGACGAACGCTAGAAAACATGGCATCTCTTCACACACATGTAAGATAGAAAATGAAGAAACATATCAGAATATAACTTAAAACTAGAGCGAAAAAAATGATTACTTACCAAAATTGAATCTTCAAATGTAAATTCATACAGCTCAATATAGTGCAGGGGCAAAATCGAACTTTTTTCTTGCTAAAAATTCAAAACTTCGTAGCAGGAAGAATAACAGCAAATGGCGTCAACAAATCTTTTCAAAATGGCAATCTGATGTAAAGGAATAATAGTAGTACATTGGATCACCAGATGTCAGCACTTATCAGTGAGAAACCGAATGTCCCCATTTGACCCGCCGTCCCCGTTTTGGACGACTCTCCTAAATTATTTAGTTATTGCGATTTTTTATAGTTAAAACTGGTTCATGCAATAAGTAGTTTTATCTATTAAATGACGGAATCGAACCATTATATCTGTTATATTGTCATATATGCGCGTTTTAAAACAGGAATATTTTGGAGCGTAACTATACCGCGATTAACGAGGGAACACTGTAATGTTATGCACATAAAATTTTGAACTATGCTTAGCTTTTTAGTATTTTTTTAGTTATCTGCTGTTTTGACTTACCAGTATTTTTTTTTAGTCTGAACTGAAGACTCGGTTGTTGTGCTCATTCAAGAAATGGACTACAATTTCAGATCAAGGTATATTGTTTTTAATCTTTGATAACAATTAACAATAATTTTTAGTATGCTATAGTTAGCATTAAAGTTGTGCTGTAAAGTTCTGTAACTAAATGGTGATATTTATTTTAGTGTTGAGGAATGCCATAAGTGTTATGCAAATCCGGACTAAGGAATGTTTCACCAGCCATTGTAGCTCATATTTTTTCATGATGTCTTGAACATGCTCTGGTCTAACAGATGCCATATATAGGTAGGAGTGGTTTGTTGCATACTAAATGGTATAAATTAAGCTTTTCTGTGAGTTAAAATTGTTTCTTTTAATTTAGAACCTAAACAGCAGTATGATGTGGGGTGACAAAGAAAAACCAGATTATAACAAACAGGCTACGTGGAATGTCGAAGTATTTGTTCAAGTTGTTCGAGAAATGGTAAATTCTTTTTTATTTTAGTACGATAGTTTTTTCTATTTTAGTACAGATAGTTTACACTAATCTGTGTTACTATCTACAAAAAATCTGAGGTTTTAAAATAGAAAAGAAATCAGGCACTTGAAATCGAAAAAAGTAAAAATAAGGAACTTGCATGTGTCAGATTTTCATAAACATTCAAGTGTTCCGTAAGGTTTTTTGTATAGAAATATTTAGTCAATTTTTCGAAAAAGTGTACATGTAATTAAATATTTTAATTTAAAAATCCAGAAAAAAACACGTGAGTGAAAACGCGAATCGTGTGTTTGCATGCACAGTGACGTAGAATTCCATCAGGCCAAATTGCAATTAAAATTGAATTTCTATGTTTTAGTTAATGATTTCTTTTTTCCGAAATGTCCGATATGAGTGTTAATAAATATTTACCTTCTACCTTCTAGTAGCTAGACACTTCTGGTGACGTTCAGAAATCCAAGGCAAACATTTCAGGCTAAGTCAATGTATTGTGACGTCACTGTGCATGCAATTAAGAGTTTTCAGGCGTTTAGAAAAAGACGATTTTTGATAATTTAATCGAAAAATTTCTCAATCGGCCTCAAATTTTGTGTAGTGGCTTATTTTTGCGTGAAGAAAAGATAAAAAAATAATAAAAAATCATGCAAGTTCCTTATTCATGAAAAATAACATTTAAATCAAGTTTACACACTTTAAAAAATACCTAAATTCAAATATTTTTCTTAGATTGTAGAAGATAACATGCATTATAATATAAAAAGTGAAATAAAAAAGCATCAAAATATTTTAAGTATCATAAAAGTAATCACTGTTAGCGTGATCCAAAATATACAGAAATGTCATTCTTCAGAAAAAAAGCAAAATTGTTTGTTAATCCTGGTATTACTCGGTACTAAAACAGCTGTAACTTGTGTTCTAGAGATTACTCAGAGTTTAAAGTAAGGCAGTTTTAGAAAGCGTATTAAACAGGCTATATAAAATAAAATGAAATTCGATGTTCCTCCCTTTTGAGTAAAAATTAAGATTCAAATGGTTCTGACTCAACAGCATCTAACAAATTAGTAGGGTTGTCCCAAAAGTTCCGTTACTTTTTATAAAGTTTCGTATTAGGGGCCGTCCATAAATGATGTCGCACTTTTTTTTGCCCATTTTTCCCCCTCCTCCCCTTTGTCACAAATTGTCACACTTTCCCATACCCCCTCTGTCACGTTTTTAAACCAACAATATGTCGGTCTAAAACCCGAATTTGAAAGTGCCCGGAACCAACTTTTTTATTCGAACTTAATTTTACCCCTCCCTTATAGTTTCATTTCAATCAACCTTTAAGATGCCTTTTGAGAACAATAAGTATACACGGTCGTTTTAACAATTTAAGGTTTTTTTGTTTATTTTCAGCTGCAGGATGTGATGCTACAATTTTTAAACCCCCTCTCCCTCCCCCTTGTCACAAACTGATTAACCCCCTCCCCCCCTTTGAGCGTGACGTCATTTATATGGACGGCACCTTAGAAAATTGTTTCTGAAAAATTGGTAATGAGTGGAGATTTCAAACAAAAGGGATTTTGATTTATGGTTATTATGAACATAATGTGTGATTTTGGTAGTTCTCGTGATATTATTTCTTTTCAAAATTGCGATTTGAAAAATAGACCGCAAACGCCGATTTTTGTAAAAAAATTTTTTCGGCTGCTTTAAAAACTGGGAAGAATGCATGATTCATAGCTAATAAAAGCTTTGCTGTATACAGGGTGTATCTGAAATGGTGCAACAAACTTTCAGGGATGATAGTACTCATCAAGACGAACAAGAATCGGTGGGGGGTCCCAGACCAAATCCCAGGGAGTTAAAAATGAAGCGACACCCCCAAAAATCATTGAAAAATTCAATTTGTAGAATAACTACTATTGGTAAAAACTTAATTATGGTCTCAAAAATTGTGGTTTAATATGATCTTTAAAATCACCTCCAAAGTCTTCACTTTAAAATTTGTTATATAATGAAAAAAAAAGTTAAAAAACGAAAAACAAATGTGAAAACTCTGCCAAAACCTTGTTTTGTATTTCGAAATCCTTTCTTTTGATTCGATAATCTGAAAGATCATAGTTGAAAACCCCTAAATCCAAAGTTTCTCGTAAATACAATCAATATTAAACGCTTGAGATCCTGTTAAAGTTTGTTTTTTGCGTGCGTAAACAGCTGTTCTGGAAACAGCTCTAGAAAACTGCTTGCGCACCGAAAAAACAAACTTTAACAGGATCTCAAGCGTTTAATATTGATTGTATTTAAGTGAAACTTTGGACTTAAGGGTTTTCAACTATGATCTTTCAGATTATCAAATCAAAAGAAAGGATTTCGAAATACAAAATAAGGTTTCGGCAGAGTTTTCACATTTTTTTGTGTTTTTTAACTTTTTTATAATAAAACAAATTTTAAAGTGAAGACTTTTGAGGTGATTTTAAAGATCATATTAAACCACAATTTTTGAGACCATAATTAAGTTTTTACCAATAGTAGTTCTTCTACAAACAGAATTTTTCAATGATTTTTTGGGGGTGTCGCTTCATTTTTAACTCCCTGGGATTTGGTCTGGGACCCCCTTTCTATACCGATTCTTGTTCGTCTTGATGAGTACTATCATCCCTAAAAGTTTGTTGCACCATTTCAGATACACCCTGTATTTACAATGTTTAAATTCAGATTGTTAAAGTTTTGAAATGATTCGAAAAGTTTAAGATGGTAAATTTTGACTTTAAAACTGCATATGAAATAAAATTAAGACATATTTTTCTGAACTAAAATAATTGTTAAAGCATAGTCATTTTCCACAACATCATGGTTTTATTTGTTTCCAGTTTCGAGCGGTTGTCGTAATTCCCGAAAACCGCGGAATCGCTGTCGCAAACCGGGTGGTCTAAAGCAGCCTTTAGTTAAGCTTAGTGCAATTATTAGCAGTGCTAGAAGTGCGGGGGGACGCGGGGTGACGCGTCCCCCCACTTTTCGTAAAAATACCCATCCGTCCCCCCACTTTTATTTCCACTAAAATCCATCCCCCCACTTCTTAATTACTAAAAATCATCACCCCACTTCTAAAACCACTGAAATTCTTCGCACCGCTTTTTAAAAAATTACAAAACCCTCGGCAACGTTGTAGCCCATTGCGTTCATATTGAGAAACCGTCCTACAAACTTCTCACACACGTAACGTGGAGGTCTCTGTTCTCATCTTTTGAGGAATGTTTGACAGGTTTATTAGAATGAGTCGGGGTGGTTTTTTTTTTAGAAAATACGTAACGGGAGGCTGTTCTTGCATTACAAAAACGTGTAAACAAATTGCAGAGAGAGCTGCTATTCGACCCCCCTCAAAGTATAAACAACGTCTCCCCTTGTTACAAAAAAGGTATGCCACAGAGATTAACAGAGAGCACATAATCTCTTTTGCAGAAAAAGTAAAAACGTAAAAACAAAAAAGGCGGGAATATTTTGTGAGAGGGGAGATGATGTGAGTGGCTCAAAACAATTATCATTCTCCGCGGTTGCTGTTCGCGCGCTTATAGATCTCTTCTGTTATTTAATACTTAATTTAGATCCTAAATTCTAAATTAATTTGAGTAGTTGGTTTCAAGATTACGGAATACGGATGCGAGGACAGAGGAGACGAATATTTACATCAAGTTAAAAAGGATCATGTGGAGAATCAAATGAACAATAACGGTGTTCAGGTGTGGTTTTTATTTCTTTAAATATTTAAAATTAGCACTTGAATTTAAGTGTATGTCATAAAAGCACTTCATTTACAACTACTTTTATACTTAAACTTTTAAAAATTTTCAACATCTGTTATTAAATGTAACACTTCATTCTACATTTTTAAAAATTATTTTTCTTTAAATTTATATGAAAATATGCGAATTCAAAACTACTACTACCTTAATTTTATTTAAATTATTTATTTAAGTTTACTTAATTTGGACTCTATCCAAAGATGTTGTTAGGGGTTCAACCTCCCCTAAAATTTGGATTTTTATAAAATATGTATTGCTCCCTCTTGAAAATTCTGGAGGGTACAAGGAGTAATTGAACCCTTTGTCCAAAAAAAGGGTCCAAAATGTCCAAAAATACTACTTTTAAGGATCAAAATTTCAAAAATTTTCTGGGGGAGGACCCCCAGACTCCCCTCTACTTTTCTTGCTGAGGTGTATAGACAAACATTTGTCATGAAGTACGCGAAGGAGAGACATTTTGTATGGTAATGTAAATTTATGAAGTAATGAAACGGGAAACTATGTTTATTATGCTGAATTATAATTTATGTGTTTTGTGTAATGATAGCATTTGAAGATAGCATTTGATAGTAATAATGATAGCATTTGAAGATTATATGCCTGATATTTATTCACTTAGGGAGCAATTGATATATTTGTGTTTGACAGGGGTTAATCTAAAATCCAATAATTAAATAAAGGTTCACAAACGAAATTTCTTTATTCTTCTTTAAAAAAATAATTAGAAAGCAAGTAACAGCAGCATAAGTAAAACTTAGGCATCATTAAAATCAATCAAAATTCACAAAAAATGCTCAAAATATTTATTGAACTATTTAGGGTTTAATACTTTCAAAAAATATACGCATACCATGCAAAAAATATAGATGGAGGTAACAGTAAAAAGAAAATTCTGGGGGGGGGCTTGGGCTAGGCCATCCCCCCACTTTTAGTTCACCCACTTCTACCACTGATTATTAGCCATGTATCATGCATTCTTCCCAGTTTTTAAAGCGGCTGAAATATTTTTTACTAAAATAAGTGTTTGCGGTCTTTTTTTCAAACCGCTATTTTGAAAAGAAGTAATATCACGAGAATTACCAAAATCACACATATTATGTTAATAAATATACATATACTATCAAAATCCTTTTTGTTTGAAATCTCCACCTATTACCAGTTTTGCAGAAAACATATTTTCAAACACAAAACTTTGTAAAAAGTAACAGAACTTTTGGGACATCAACCCAATATCATGGACCAAAATCATAGCATAAGATCCATAATGATGGTAAATATTCGACATGTGTTTAAATGTACCCTAACGAAAATTCAAAGGGGTACAGAGACATTCCACTGATAAAAGCTCTATACGCGAACTTTTTCTACTATTATAATTCCTTTATTGTAGCTTATAGCAGTGTTTCCCAACCTTTTTTCGGTCCATGCCCCACCAAAGCCTTTCAAAATTTTCTATGCCCCCCGGTCTCAGTGGCATATAAAGGAATATATTTTGTGAGGGAGCTAAAATTATTTCTTAGTCCCTCCCTCCTATGTATATTTAATAAGCCCAATGAAGCTTTTCAGAACATTTTTAGGTAGATTTTGCATGCTAAAGAACTAAATCAAGTTACGAATAATTAAGTTCTAAGTACCAAGGGGGTATGTATGGTGGTCTTCGCCCAGCAAATTTTCGGAAATTTGACTCTGACAATTCCCTATAGAAAATGATATTGCCCCCCCCGGTGGGGCGTGCGCCCCACGTTGGGAAACACTGGTTTAAAGTGATAATTAACTTATAATTTATAATTGTTTTCATAATAGCTGTTGCATTATTTTTTTTCAGATTGTCAAGTCTGTGAGAATGGTGTTGTTAGATAATAAAATTTCGTTAAAAAAAAATTGTCTCTTATTTGATTTTCATATACGTATTGTTTTTATCAAATTAATTACTTAAAATGAAAAAATAGTCATCTTGATTGTTATACTATTACTGCATAAAAGTATATGTACGGTAATACCTCGACTTAACGCTACCCCGACTTACGGAAATTTATAGTTACGCGGTTTGAAACCACATTTCAATTTTTTCCCCCAAATTTTCTTCAAAGATCGCGCAACTTATCACTTTTATCTGCTCAAATATTCTTTAAATATCTTTTTTTAAAACTAAGTTCCTTCTTCACGAAATGCGAACACTGCTTTTTAGAAAAGGTGAAAATAAAAGAATACTGGTTTTCACTCAATAAGATAAATAGATGATTGGGCTTCGAAAACAGTGTAAGTGCCAAAAAGTAAATATTCTGTAATTGATCAAGGAATACACATACGAAGTCATCTTTCGGGCTAATTTTAAAATACGAATAATTGTTGTGCCACTAAGCTGACTTTATAGGTTGTTGGCGATGGTACTTAGATTTGTATTTCGAGTTTAATTCATATTTTTTACTTTTGGCACTTGGCTTCTTTTTGAAGTCCAGTCTTCAATTCTGTTTGTGTTATGTTCTGAAATATTTCCCCCGCTGTTAACTCATGATCCCTTTCAAACAGAGAATCAAATCACGATTTTAAAGGTAACTTAGATCTGAATTCTATTAAAAAGGATAGATCCAAACGGACTTTTAAGGCTAGACGGAGCAAGTGGGCGTGGCCTGCGTTGAAAAAGGTTCCGCCGATTTTCACATTCCACATGATTTTGTAGGTATTGAGATTTGAGCATATTCAATCAAGTGACCCCGATCACGTGATCAAGCCAGCTGGCCGGAATCAAACCGACGACCACGAACAGCGCACAGGCTGCTAGCGTGGTGGCCATCCCGTCCCCAGAGCTCATATTACACGTGACTCTTGAGAGACGTTTCAACACAGGGCCGAATGCAGCTACGTTCTGTAACAATTCAAGGAACCGTAGAAACGTTCTAGGGAACCGTATATCGTTTTAAAACGCCTGCTCCTGACCAGGCGTTCAACAACGATCGGGGTGGTCTGTGCGCGCGCACAAAGAGAAGGCGCGGGCCACTCAGGATGGCAGTGGATCACGTGGTTAAGACCACGTGGGACTATGGGCTGGGGCAAATATATCCTATCTTGAAGAGTATTTACCGGTTTGAACGACGCGTCGCCGCAGAACGTAGTTGCATCCGGCCCACACTGGCTCACCGTTATGGGAATGCGCGCGCATGCTCCGTCTATCTGTGTTCTAAGGCCCAAGTCAGACCTAGCGACCATAAGTCGCGACAGCAATCAATCAAAGAGGGGGAAAGAGCATGGAGTTCAGCCTGAGACTCCCCCTATCTGGACAGGAATCTTCATTCCTGTCAAGATAGGAGACTAGGGGCCGTATTCTGGAATCTCGAATATTCGAACTCACCTCGAATGTTCGACCTCACCGTTCGAGTTAAAAATGCTATTCTGACTCCAAAAATCACACCGGTGAGATGGGAGGAGACCAGTGGCGTAGCCAGAAAAAAATTTCGGAGGGGGATATTGATATTACGGGGGGGGATATGGAGTATTTTTAGTGGTTTCCTATGGTCAAAAAAGAAAAATTTCTAAGTTTCGGGGGGGGATATATCCCCAAATCCCCCCCTCTGGCTACGCCACTGGAGGAGACCTCACTTATGGGAGGAGACTTTGCTTATTGGTTGATTGGCGCCAAAGTTCGTGGCCAATTAGGAGACGCGTGACAAGTTGGGAATGATTCCTCCACTTGTTTTTCAGCTGAAATATGGTATACATCTCGCGTCCAATAGTGCTAAAATGTCGTTTGGAGATTTGATATGTGTTGCAAAAAATAATAAATAAATTATAAATGTAAAAGAACGCATGTCTCTATCGTCAACAACTCAAATCTATGTTAAACAAACGAGGGGTAGAAACACTTTTAACAAGTTATCAATAAATTTTAAGGGCAAACAGTTTTTAATTTTTTAAAAACAGTCTTTAATTCATCAGATTTCTAGTTAATTTTTTAAAACCTTCTTTACATTAAAATAAGTATTGTACATTAATACTAATTCATCAGATTTCTAGTTAATTTTTTAAAACCTTCTTTACATTAAAATAAGTATTGTACATTAATACTTTTTGTATTTCTGAGTTGGCTAATTAAATAAGTCTTCATAAGTATCTTATCTCTGGTCTCAATTGCACATAATGTGTGTTTTTCTATAAAAAAAAGTACCCCGACTGACACGGTTGTCGCTCGGTCTCACCTATTGCGTAAGCATTTTATGCACGTGAACTTTTATATCTTTACTTGCATTATTGCAATCTAAATTACCAAACTCCTTCCACGTGGTTGTGATAACACATAGGTACCGCATAACGTGTACCGCATAACGTGGGGGCTTGGACCATATCCGTCTGACGTCACAACTTATCCATCTGACCTACTGAGCTTGCAATTGGTTACTACAGATAGCTTGTAGTGAGATGATGATAGTCAGATATGATTTGATAGTGAGTTTGTTCTTCCCCATCACGTAATTTAATTGGCGTGACACGGATGTTATGGTCCTGGAGCAGCACCTGGTCCGGATAGATAGAGGAAAGAAGGGAGTCATTCCTAAAGGTATGTAGACGACCCAGACTCGGGTCATTTTTTTAGGATCTCGAATCATCCGGTTAAAATTAAAACCAAATAATAAAATATATTAAGAAATATTTTTCTTTAAAATAAAAAAAATTTCAAAAATTAAGATTGCAGAAAAAATTAAAAGAACGTTGAAAACTAAAAAGAACATAAAAAAAATCGGAGAAATTGAAATGACCAGAACAAATTCATTCAAATAGGATGCAAATCGAACCATATTTTTTTCTCTTCATATTTTTTGTTTCAGCCTAAAAATTTATACCCTTTAAAGATTGCTGATGAAAACATTTTGAAGACATTTTCAAATCATTAACCATTAATATAGTAGTTATATGGTCTAAGAAAAACCTACAGATGATAAATCATTAAATAGTTTTGGTCGTTGAAAAATTTTAATATGACCAATTTAAAATAATTAATGATTTAACATCTTTAGGTTTTTCTTAGACCATATAACTACTATATTTATGGTTAATGATTTGAAAATGCCTTCAAAATGTTTTCATCAGCAATCTTTAAAGGGTATAATTTTTTAAGCTGAAACCAAAAATATGAAGAGAAAAAAATATTGTTCGATTTGCATCCTATTTGAATGAATTTGTTCAGGTCATTTCAATTTCTCCGATTTTTTTTTATGTTCTTTTTAGTTTTCAACGTTCTTTTAATTTTTTCTGCAATCTTAATTTTTGAAATTTTTTTATTTTAAAGAAAAATATTTCTTAATATATTTTATTATTTGGTTTTAATTTTTTGCATTTTAACCGGATGATCCGAGATCCGAGATCCGAGATCCGAGATCCGAGATCCGAGATCCGAGATCCGAGATCCGAGATCCGAGATCCGAGATCCGAGATCCGAGATCCGAGATCCGAGATCCGAGATCCGAGATCCGAGATCCGAGATCCGAGATCCGAGATCCGAGATCCGAGATCCGAGATCCGAGATCCGAGATCCGAGATCCGAGATCCGAGATCCGAGATCCGAGATCCGAGATCCGAGATCCGAGATCCGAGATCCGAGATCCGAGATCCGAGATCCGAGATCCGAGATCCGAGATCCGAGATCCGAGATCCGAGATCCGAGATCCGAGATCCGAGATCCGAGATCCGAGATCCGAGATCCGAGATCCGAGATCCGAGATCCGAGATCCGAGATCCGAGATCCGAGATCCGAGATCCGAGATCCGAGATCCGAGATCCGAGATCCGAGATCCGAGATCCGAGATCCGATCGCAACGACTCTCGACCCCTGGCGGTAGTCTGGGGGTGGGCGGTAGTCTGGTGAGGGCGAGGTTGGGGGTCTCGAGGGCTCCTGCGTGCTTGGGGGATTTTCGCGCGAAAATCCCCCAAGCACGCAGTCGCCTTCTCTCGACCCCTGGGTGGGCGGTAGTCTGGTGAGGGCGAGGTTGGGGGTCTCGAGGGCTCCTGCGTGCTTGGGGGATTTTCGCGCGAAAATCCCCCAAGCACGCAGTCGCCTTCTCTCGACCCCTGGGTGGGCGGTAGTCTGGTGAGGGCGAGGTTGGGGGTCTCGAGGGCTCCTGCGTGCTTGGGGGATTTTCGCGCGAAAATCCCCCAAGCACGCAGTCGCCTTCTCTCGACCCCTGGGTGGGCGGTAGTCTGGTGAGGGCGAGGTTGGGGGTCTCGAGGGCTCCTGCGTGCTTGGGGGATTTTCGCGCGAAAATCCCCCAAGCACGCAGTCGCCTTCTCTCGACCCCTGGGTGGGCGGTAGTCTGGTGAGGGCGAGGTTGGGGGTCTCGAGGGCTCCTGCGTGCTTGGGGGATTTTCGCGCGAAAATCCCCCAAGCACGCAGTCGCCTTCTCTCGACCCCTGGGTGGGCGGTAGTCTGGTGAGGGCGAGGTTGGGGGTCTCGAGGGCTCCTGCGTGCTTGGGGGATTTTCGCGCGAAAATCCCCCAAGCACGCAGTCGCCTTCTCTCGACCCCTGGGTGGGCGGTAGTCTGGTGAGGGCGAGGTTGGGGGTCTCGAGGGCTCCTGCGTGCTTGGGGGATTTTCGCGCGAAAATCCCCCAAGCACGCAGTCGCCTTCTCTCGACCCCTGGGTGGGCGGTAGTCTGGTGAGGGCGAGGTTGGGGGTCTCGAGGGCTCCTGCGTGCTTGGGGGATTTTCGCGCGAAAATCCCCCAAGCACGCAGTCGCCTTCTCTCGACCCCTGGGTGGGCGGTAGTCTGGTGAGGGCGAGGTTGGGGGTCTCGAGGGCTCCTGCGTGCTTGGGGGATTTTCGCGCGAAAATCCCCCAAGCACGCAGTCGCCTTCTCTCGACCCCTGGGTGGGCGGTAGTCTGGTGAGGGCGAGGTTGGGGGTCTCGAGGGCTCCTGCGTGCTTGGGGGATTTTCGCGCGAAAATCCCCCAAGCACGCAGTCGCCTTCTCTCGACCCCTGGGTGGGCGGTAGTCTGGTGAGGGCGAGGTTGGGGGTCTCGAGGGCTCCTGCGTGCTTGGGGGATTTTCGCGCGAAAATCCCCCAAGCACGCAGTCGCCTTCTCTCGACCCCTGGGTGGGCGGTAGTCTGGTGAGGGCGAGGTTGGGGGTCTCGAGGGCTCCTGCGTGCTTGGGGGATTTTCGCGCGAAAATCCCCCAAGCACGCAGTCGCCTTCTCTCGACCCCTGGGTGGGCGGTAGTCTGGTGAGGGCGAGGTTGGGGGTCTCGAGGGCTCCTGCGTGCTTGGGGGATTTTCGCGCGAAAATCCCCCAAGCACGCAGTCGCCTTCTCTCGACCCCTGGGTGGGCGGTAGTCTGGTGAGGGCGAGGTTGGGGGTCTCGAGGGCTCCTGCGTGCTTGGGGGATTTTCGCGCGAAAATCCCCCAAGCACGCAGTCGCCTTCTCTCGACCCCTGGGTGGGCGGTAGTCTGGTGAGGGCGAGGTTGGGGGTCTCGAGGGCTCCTGCGTGCTTGGGGGATTTTCGCGCGAAAATCCCCCAAGCACGCAGTCGCCTTCTCTCGACCCCTGGGTGGGCGGTAGTCTGGTGAGGGCGAGGTTGGGGGTCTCGAGGGCTCCTGCGTGCTTGGGGGATTTTCGCGCGAAAATCCCCCAAGCACGCAGTCGCCTTCTCTCGACCCCTGGGTGGGCGGTAGTCTGGTGAGGGCGAGGTTGGGGGTCTCGAGGGCTCCTGCGTGCTTGGGGGATTTTCGCGCGAAAATCCCCCAAGCACGCAGTCGCCTTCTCTCGACCCCTGGGTGGGCGGTAGTCTGGTGAGGGCGAGGTTGGGGGTCTCGAGGGCTCCTGCGTGCTTGGGGGATTTTCGCGCGAAAATCCCCCAAGCACGCAGTCGCCTTCTCTCGACCCCTGGGTGGGCGGTAGTCTGGTGAGGGCGAGGTTGGGGGTCTCGAGGGCTCCTGCGTGCTTGGGGGATTTTCGCGCGAAAATCCCCCAAGCACGCAGTCGCCTTCTCTCGACCCCTGGGTGGGCGGTAGTCTGGTGAGGGCGAGGTTGGGGGTCTCGAGGGCTCCTGCGTGCTTGGGGGATTTTCGCGCGAAAATCCCCCAAGCACGCAGTCGCCTTCTCTCGACCCCTGGGTGGGCGGTAGTCTGGTGAGGGCGAGGTTGGGGGTCTCGAGGGCTCCTGCGTGCTTGGGGGATTTTCGCGCGAAAATCCCCCAAGCACGCAGTCGCCTTCTCTCGACCCCTGGGTGGGCGGTAGTCTGGTGAGGGCGAGGTTGGGGGTCTCGAGGGCTCCTGCGTGCTTGGGGGATTTTCGCGCGAAAATCCCCCAAGCACGCAGTCGCCTTCTCTCGACCCCTGGGTGGGCGGTAGTCTGGTGAGGGCGAGGTTGGGGGTCTCGAGGGCTCCTGCGTGCTTGGGGGATTTTCGCGCGAAAATCCCCCAAGCACGCAGTCGCCTTCTCTCGACCCCTGGGTGGGCGGTAGTCTGGTGAGGGCGAGGTTGGGGGTCTCGAGGGCTCCTGCGTGCTTGGGGGATTTTCGCGCGAAAATCCCCCAAGCACGCAGTCGCCTTCTCTCGACCCCTGGGTGGGCGGTAGTCTGGTGAGGGCGAGGTTGGGGGTCTCGAGGGCTCCTGCGTGCTTGGGGGATTTTCGCGCGAAAATCCCCCAAGCACGCAGTCGCCTTCTCTCGACCCCTGGGTGGGCGGTAGTCTGGTGAGGGCGAGGTTGGGGGTCTCGAGGGCTCCTGCGTGCTTGGGGGATTTTCGCGCGAAAATCCCCCAAGCACGCAGTCGCCTTCTCTCGACCCCTGGGTGGGCGGTAGTCTGGTGAGGGCGAGGTTGGGGGTCTCGAGGGCTCCTGCGTGCTTGGGGGATTTTCGCGCGAAAATCCCCCAAGCACGCAGTCGCCTTCTCTCGACCCCTGGGTGGGCGGTAGTCTGGTGAGGGCGAGGTTGGGGGTCTCGAGGGCTCCTGCGTGCTTGGGGGATTTTCGCGCGAAAATCCCCCAAGCACGCAGTCGCCTTCTCTCGACCCCTGGGTGGGCGGTAGTCTGGTGAGGGCGAGGTTGGGGGTCTCGAGGGCTCCTGCGTGCTTGGGGGATTTTCGCGCGAAAATCCCCCAAGCACGCAGTCGCCTTCTCTCGACCCCTGGGTGGGCGGTAGTCTGGTGAGGGCGAGGTTGGGGGTCTCGAGGGCTCCTGCGTGCTTGGGGGATTTTCGCGCGAAAATCCCCCAAGCACGCAGTCGCCTTCTCTCGACCCCTGGGTGGGCGGTAGTCTGGTGAGGGCGAGGTTGGGGGTCTCGAGGGCTCCTGCGTGCTTGGGGGATTTTCGCGCGAAAATCCCCCAAGCACGCAGTCGCCTTCTCTCGACCCCTGGGTGGGCGGTAGTCTGGTGAGGGCGAGGTTGGGGGTCTCGAGGGCTCCTGCGTGCTTGGGGGATTTTCGCGCGAAAATCCCCCAAGCACGCAGTCGCCTTCTCTCGACCCCTGGGTGGGCGGTAGTCTGGTGAGGGCGAGGTTGGGGGTCTCGAGGGCTCCTGCGTGCTTGGGGGATTTTCGCGCGAAAATCCCCCAAGCACGCAGTCGCCTTCTCTCGACCCCTGGGTGGGCGGTAGTCTGGTGAGGGCGAGGTTGGGGGTCTCGAGGGCTCCTGCGTGCTTGGGGGATTTTCGCGCGAAAATCCCCCAAGCACGCAGTCGCCTTCTCTCGACCCCTGGGTGGGCGGTAGTCTGGTGAGGGCGAGGTTGGGGGTCTCGAGGGCTCCTGCGTGCTTGGGGGATTTTCGCGCGAAAATCCCCCAAGCACGCAGTCGCCTTCTCTCGACCCCTGGGTGGGCGGTAGTCTGGTGAGGGCGAGGTTGGGGGTCTCGAGGGCTCCTGCGTGCTTGGGGGATTTTCGCGCGAAAATCCCCCAAGCACGCAGTCGCCTTCTCTCGACCCCTGGGTGGGCGGTAGTCTGGTGAGGGCGAGGTTGGGGGTCTCGAGGGCTCCTGCGTGCTTGGGGGATTTTCGCGCGAAAATCCCCCAAGCACGCAGTCGCCTTCTCTCGACCCCTGGGTGGGCGGTAGTCTGGTGAGGGCGAGGTTGGGGGTCTCGAGGGCTCCTGCGTGCTTGGGGGATTTTCGCGCGAAAATCCCGATCACCAGAAATCCAGATCATTGATTTTCGCAGGATTTTCGCGCGAAAATCCCCCAAGCACGAAAATCTTATACTTGGAGGAATGCACTATGGGTGCGCTGAACGAGGGGAAGAAACACTTTTAACCAGTTATCAATAAATTTTAAGGGCGAACAGTTTTAAATTTTTTAAAAACAGTTTTTAATTCATCAGATTTCTAGTTAATTTTTAAAACCTTCTTTACATCAAAAAAACTTTTTTAAAAATATAGTACATAAAAACTTTTTGTATGTCTGAGTTTGCTATTTAAATAAGTCTTCATAATTATTATTTCTTATCTCTGGTCCTAATTGAACATAATGTGTGTTTTTCTATAGAAAAAAAGTACCCCCGACTTATGCGGTTGTCGCTCGGTCCCATCTATTGTGTAAGCATTTAATGCACGTGAAATTTTATATCTTTACTTGCATTATTACAATCTAAATTACCAAACTCCTTCCACGTGGTTGTGATAACACATAGGTACCACGTAACGTGGAGGCTTGGACCATATCTGTCTGACGTCACATTTTATCCATCTGACCTACTGAGCTTGCAATTGGTTGCTACAGATAGCTTGTATTGAGATGATGATAGTCAGATATGATTTGATAGTGAGTTCTGAGATCTTTCCATAATCTGCCACTGGCACGCCGTTGCTGATCTCTCGATTCCTGGTGTTGGGGTGGTCTTGTGAGGGCGGGGTTGGGGGTCTTGAGCGCCCCTGCGTGCCCGTGGGGGATTTTCGCGCGAAAATCCCGATGGTGGGTGTCTAATGAGGGCACGCGAAAATCAGTTGAGGGCGGACCTGGAAAAAGTTGATACCTTACCCAGATTTGGGCACTTTTTCCAGGTCCGGTTGAGGGTATCGAAACATCCAAAATCCCCCTATTGTGTGAGCCCAACTGCTGTGGATATTATCAACTAGACCCCTACCCACGTTCTGCAGATACCTCCAGCAGACCCAACCGGCATGGCCCTAACTTGGACTCCAAATGTAAAGAAAAAGAGGTATACGCCAAAGCACACATGGCACCAGATGGTTATTACAGAAAGAAACTATCTGGACACCCCCAGCTCCTCACATACACCACATAAGCATTATGAGACTAACTCACTTAAGTCAAGTATCTACCACCAAAATTTCAATATCCTGTCTAAATTTTTTTTTCTGGTTACGGCATCGGCTTTAATATTTTGCAGCGTCAGAAAATTTCAGCTTTTATTCTTTATCTTCAAGTAAGTATGAGACTCCCAGCATCATCAACCAAAAAACATTTCAAATTGATGCCACATCACATGAAGTGGTCACCAAAGAAAAATATTTTTTAGTGTTGTGAGCAGAGCATCAAAGATGACTGCATTTTAGCATCTATCTTCACAATTTATTCAATTTCACATTTTAGAAATTAGTAGAAGTGTTTTAACTCCTTTTGAGACTTTTTGAGTTGCACCCACAGATCTTTGTGGAAGTTAAAGATTTTCCAAAGGACTTGCAGCTATTTTTCACATTATCTCGATCTTTCTTAAAATTTAGTACTAGGTCACACTAACGGTCAGAGTGTTCAGTATATAATGATTGGAAAATAGGAAAGTGGAATTTCAGTTTTGCAAATCGAATGGTCGGATTTTAATTTTGCTAAGCATATTGACGGATTTCCCCCAATTCGCGGAGAATCACATGTATGAAAAATATCAAAACAGTAAGAAAAAACTTATTTAAAAAAATGAAGCAATTTTGAAGACCAAACAAGTAAGTATATGTAATTGTACACACCATTGGTTTAGCCCCCTACAAAACATCACATTTCATGACCTTTAGCCCCCTTCGAAATATTAGCCCATTTCATGATCTTTAGCCCCTGCAAAAACTTTTAATACCTGTGGTTTTGTATAAGAAATTGAGAATTTAGAGGCCAATGAGCTTTAACCTCTACAAAGCATTAGGCTAAGCACGCACTAGAGACATCTGTCGCTGCGACTATAAACACAAGGTCACTTGAGAGCAATGCATTTCTATGGTAGATTTTTGGCAATCGGCCAAGAGTCTCGTCGCCTCATGCGCTCTCTTTAGCTTCTTGCAATCGCCAGGGTGATAATTTTGTCTCTAGTGCGTGCTTAGCCTTAGTCCCTTTCATTTTTATATATTTTGTTTACATCAACTTGGTGAGCTTTTAGCCCCCTCAAAGATAGATGAGCTTTAGCCCTGCTCTTTTATAAAGATGGAATTCATTACTTCAAAAAAAAATGCTGTAATGAGCTTAACCACTACAAAATCTTTAGCCCCCCATTATTTTAATAAATTCTATTCACAATTTAAATGGAACAATGAGCTTTAGCTTTCTTCATACATGTGATTACACTGACAAAAAATTGGCGGAAAATATTTAAAAAAAATTTTTATAGCATCTAAATTTTTCTTCATTTTAAGTAGAGGGGGTCCATCGGCTTCTACTTCCCGAGATCTTGGTTGGTTGGGTTTTTATGGCGCATGACCGAAGACGGGGTTTTTCGATATGGCAGATTCATATTTTTTAGCTTAAATCTTAACTAATTTTCATATTACTTCAATATTTTTAAAATTTAGTGCTAGACCACTCTAGCAGTCAGAGTTTTCAGTATAAAACGATTGGTAAATAAGAAAGTAGAATTTCAGTTTTGCAAATCGATTTGTCGGATTTTAACTTTGCTAAGCAATTTAGCGGAAGAATCACATGTACTATGTTTATTGCGTTTTCAATTTAAAAAGCTTTAGCCCATTAGCAATTTATAGCCCTCTACTTTAGTTTTTGCTGATTCGATTCACAATTTAAATAGAACAATGAGCTTTAGCCCTCTAGCGTTTTTAAGTAAAAAGCTTTAGCCCGTTAGCCATTTATGGGCCCCCTACTTTAGTTTTCGTAGATTCGATTCCCAATTTAAAGGGGCCAATATAATTTTTTTCTAACTGTTCTGATACTTTTTTGGTAGACTAATGAAGGATAACAAACGATGTTAGGATAATTTTTGTTTCGTTTTTGTATGTGCAGCTTGGCTGTAATAGGCATACTAGTGTACATTTGTAGGTTGTCAAATACTTTCTGGACTGACATTAGACAACTAACACAAAAGAATTCTTCTTTAGTCGCCCTACAGCCCTCGATGGGCCTTGGCCTGCTGTACTATTTTATTCCAGGCAACTCTATTACATGCCTTTTATTCCAGTTGGTTATTTTCATTGTTCTAAGATCTTTAAGAACATCATCCAACCATCTCATTTTAGGTCTCCCTCTAGGTCTATTGCTCATTGGCTTCCAATTTAATGTTAACTCTATTTTTGTCATCCGATCTTTCAATGTGACCCAACCAAGCCAGTCTCTGTACTTTAATAAAACGGGTTATAGTTTCATTTTTTAACAGAATTGGATTGGTTCAAAAGAATTGGACGAATTAAATTAACAAGTATGTATGAGGTGTGAACACATAAGTATATATTATAACGAACCACTAGCGGATCCAGGGGGGGCTAGGGGGCTCAAGCCCCCTCCAAAATGAAAAGTTTTACTTATAATATGACATTTTATGTACCAAAATGAGTTAAAACCCTGTTATTTTAAGGTCAAATTTTAAAAAATTTTCTGGGGGAAGCCCCCAGACCCCCTTGTAACTCTGTTATTACGACTACATTTTACTAAGTTTGTGCTAAAACGCAAAAAATTTTCTACGAAATTCAGGTGAAGCGTACCAAAAGGAGTTGAAAAATTGGGGTTTTGACTTAAATTTCCAAAAATTCTCTGGGGGAGGACCCCCCCCCTTTTGGAAGTTGGAGCAGGATATTTCACTCCTTTTCCGTATTAACATTAACAAGAAGAATTGGGTTACGAAAATTCTTAGCTCCCCCCAAAACCAAATCCTGGATCCGCCACTGTAACGAACTAATCACTTACCCTGCAAAAAGCTTATCTGTGGAAGAGCACTATCAAAGTAATTGAAAGGATTTATGTTAAATAAGCTCAAAATTTAAGAAAATTAGATCCATCTAATCTAATTAAAGTTCGAATTAATTCAATAAGAAAGGCGGGTACAAAGGCAAAACGGAAAACGCGTAAAAATATGCACTAGAGAATTCCCAAACCCAAAGCACCTGCGCTGGCAAAAATTCGCGCGCGCGCAATCAGCCGGCAGTGTAGTGCTGGGGACTGAGCTGCCGGCCACCAGCCGGCGCTGCAGAAAAAAATTAAATTCGCAGAAAATTTCTTTTCTATATTTTCCACTGAGCTTTAGCTAGTGATATTTAAGATTAAAATAGACAAATAAATTTCTTAAATTCATACAGAAACCGAAACCTGTTTGCGTGATTGAAGGATGAATTATTAAATTTATATTTCTAACAATAAGGTACGAATAATATGGCAACGCAAATGATAGCAGCTGATGTTTATGTTTATATTTGAATTTTGAATTTTTTGTGCCCACCCGTATGCCACCCGCCTAAATCGGAGGATGATCCGATATTTACTATATTAGATCATTTAAAAATCATGAATTAAAAATGCTCGGACGATATTGATTTATTCCTAAATTTTTATTTATTTTGAATTTACTGTTTAATTGTAACCTACATTGAAATGCTTCAATCTGGAGATTCCAGAGAGGTTGAGCTTCAAAATATTTTAACTGATGAAAGAAACAGATGTAATCAGTACAAGCAAATATATCAAACACTGAAAGAAAAGCACAATAAGTATGGTTTCTGATGAACGATTCTCCTCTAATTTATTGTATATAAAATCGATTTAAGGTAGTGAATATTTACATTGCTCTAATTTTCAGATTGCAAGATGAACTCACTTTGATATACGAAAAACTTAAAGAAGCTGGGTCTCACAAAGAGAGGCTAATCTCATCCAATGAGTTAACAGTTAAAAAATTGGAAACTAGAATAAAAGAACAGCAAACTGAAATTGATACTTACTTGGCCAAAGTATGTAAACTGTGTAATTGTAATAAATCTTATCAAAAATATATGTATTCTTGCCAATGTTAGGAACAAATCTATTATAATCCCATTTTAATAATGTAATCAGATATAAAATAAAGCGCCAAAAATGGTCTGCTTTCATCATTATTAAAAATGCATGTTTAGAATTTGGTATAGAAAACTACTTCTTTTTTCAGTGTTGCTTGCTTGGACAATAATTTGCTGTAGTATATTTTCAATACATTGGACACAAATCATATATTTTTGGTAAAATTTTAAGTACTCAAAGCAATTAAAAGCAACACTTTGTGTTGAAGTAATTTTATAATAGTTGGTTTTGATCATTTATCAGAAAACTGAGCACTTGTACCTATCTATTTGACCTATAATACTTTTCAAATACTTTTTCCTGATCTATAGTGCAAACTAAATGACCTACATAAAATTATTATGAAGGGGATTTTCAATAGGCATCATGGGTAAGTCGATTCCCATTGACAAGCCAATCTACTAAGATCAAAATCAACCTACCCCTGTTGTAAAGCAGTGTCCTTTTAAAGGGTAAAATACCTTGTGAAGGGTCCATTTTTAAGTTAAATATTTTGTGAAGGGTCCGAAAAGGGGCCCCTGAATTTATCACCAACAACGATACCTTATTCTAAACTACCATCAAGGATTATGCTTTTGCATTACAAATTTTTCTAAAAATCTGGTTAATTAATCCCATTTCTTTTACAGTTAAAAGCTCATGATGAAAAGAAAATTCGAGCCTCTGTTTTAGAAGAGGCTTCATCACATTATGAAGCAAAGATTAACGAGTTGCATTCCGAAACTGATAGAATAAGAGAACAATACAATACGCTTCATTATGAAAATGTTGTTCTCAAATGTAACTTCGAAAGTCGTGAAGCAGAATATTCACGCTCACTCGAAGGAATAAACAGACAACATCAAGCTGAGGTGAGGTTCACTGGCTTTAAGATATAGTAATAATCCAATTTTATAACTTACAAGGGGACGGCAAGACCTCGGAAATGGACTTCGGGTTCAAACTTGGTAGGTTTGTAGCAGGGATGCAGAAAATGTTTTTACCTTCAAGATTTCCCCCAATCCATAGAAAAATTTCCCCCAAATTTTAAAAAATGATAAGGTAAATGTGGGTATAGTGGACACTTTAATGAAAATTTTTGCTTATTATTAAAAATTATTATTAAATTATATATATTATTACATTATTAAAAAAATATATATTTACAATACTGCTAAAAATGTCAGTAATTACTTAATATTGACAATAATTAAATAGTTCCGAAACCAGGGTTGGCAAAAAACCGGGTTTTTTTAAAAAAACCAAAAAAAAAACGGGTTTTTTTTGGTTTAAACCAGGTTTTTTTGGTTTAAACCAAGTTTTTTTAGAATTTTTTTATCAGAATAAGTTATTTTAGCATTGATGTTTGAAATTGAGTTGTAAATGAGACATTTATTTCAGGGGTTGTTTATAATTGATAAATGATTTGTATATTTCAATTAATTAATTAAAATTAAATTAATTTGTTTTAAAAATAATTTTTGTTTCTAAAATATTCCAATTTGAATATCTAATATTATTGTAGTGAATAAAAATCAGTGTTAATTTATCTTGGATAAATGGTTGAAATAATCAAATTATTTATCTTAATTATATATGGATTAATTTATGAACTTAAGAAATTTCTTTAGAAAGAGAAAAAATGAGAAGTAAAAGTGAAATGTAAACAACTAATGTTAATTGAAATTGGATAATTGATAAAGATAATTAATTTGATTAATTATTAAATGGTAAAATAATCAAATTAATTATATGGATTATTTATGAACTGAAGAAATTTCTTTAGAAAGAGAAAATTTAACTTTTTTTAATAAATAAAAGGGAAATGTAAGCAACTAATGTTAATTGAAATTGGATAAATGATTGAGATAATTAATCCGACTAAGGAAATTAACGGTTTTTATTAATTTAGTAAAAAAACCCAACTGGTTTTTATCTGTTTATAAACAAACCAACTGGTTTTTAGTTTTATCATTAAAGAAATCAACGGTTTTTATTAATTTACTAAAAAAACCAACTGGTTTTTATGACTGACAAATAAGGCAAATTGGTTTTATTAATTAATTAAAATCCAAGCCATATTTTATCAGTGAAAAACAGATAACTTTTGTGTATGTTTAGTTACTCTTTGAAATAATGCTTCATTTTAAAGGAAATTAATAAATGAACTACCTCTTGCAAAATATAATAAGTTTAACTTAAGCATTTAAGGTTAAGTGTAGAGAGAATTCAATAATTAAAACCACTAAATTAAAAGATTTCTGATTTTTAATCACCTTAAAATGTCAATTTTTTTATAAATCTGACCTTTTAATTTTGTGCAAAAGATTATACTTAATAAAACTTTCTTTAAAAAATCCTGAAAATATTTTATAATTTCTAAAAAAACCAAGTGGTTTTTTTGGTAAAAAAACCATGGTAAAAAAACCATGGTTTAAACCAAATGGTTTAAACCGGCCAACCCTGTCAGAAACTATTCCTTACAATTTTGTTTTCGTCTGCGCAAAAGACATTTTATTATTAGAAGAAGAAAAAGCTGTTTTATAGGTAATGTTCTTTAAATTGCCGAGTTTATTTTGGTTTATTTCAAAGATTTGTTGATAAAGAAAAATAATATTTTGAAAATTTCGTGCTTTTAAATAGTGTTAACTAGCTGTAACAGGAAAATGATTAGGTTTTTGTAAGTTATTATTTTAAAGTTTCCAGAGTTTTCTAATATATGCCTCTTTCTATTCGATGATTTGATAGTAGCAAATAATTACGGTTTATAAAATATTCATTTCATTCATATTTAATTTAACTATCATATTATTTTAAAATAAAAAGTATTTATTTAAATCGATGTACAAAATTGTTTTCTCTAATGGTAAAAAATGGATTTTAAATCATTTTTAAGAAGTGAAAAGAGAAGAAAAAAAAGCGGATAGGTGGATTCGAACCTACGTCCTTCAGTTGTGGGGCGTGAACGCTACCGACTGAGCTATTAGGCTCTTGTTAAGGGAAGAGTATTTAAATATTTAAACTAATGGGTAAAACTTTGGGGGGCGTTTTCTCGGAAACTACTGGATAGTGCGTCGTAATATTTTCAGGATAGGATATCCTTGGGGTGTACTACAAACCTACTAAGTTTGAACCCGAAGTCCGTTTCCGAAGTCTTGCCGTCCCCTTGTTAGTTCAGTGATTTCCAAAGTGGGTGCCATGAAGGGATGTCAGGAGTGCCACGAGAAGCTCAGGATAGGATATAACAGATTTTTTGAAAGACTGGTTCTTGCCTATTTTCTTGTCCATCACATTCAGCGGCACAGTCTATGAGATTTTGTAATGCTCTTCGGATTCAGTTCCTCAATTGACAGGATAATACATTAGTACCAACTGAAAGACTTAACCCCTTAGAGAGACTCCTAACTTGGTTCCACAGGGGGTGCTACTTTTCCGCAGTAGGCCCGTAAATCCTTTTGAGCTAAACAAAAAGGTGAAAAATTAAAAATAAGTTCAGAGCTGCATCATTATAAACATATTTTATGAAGAATACAGTCCAACCATTGATTCTAAACTAATACATTGTAGCTACATCATTCAGAAATATATGTTTCGTTGCTATAAAGCTGTAGTCATCATTTCCGACTGTTTTGTCCCATTGATTCAATAGTCACACAGTAGGTTTTGTAGAGAAAGTACTTTCAGAACAAGAAAACTTGTTTTAAATCCGAGAACATTCCTTAATTTGGGTTTCTGGAAAAAAGTTTGTTTCTCTATTAGTTTTCTTGGATTTGAGTTAAAGTCAGTTGCACCCCTGTTATAAAGATTCAGAAATATTTGAATCTTCTCTTCATGTTTATAATCCAATTTTATAGAAAGGTAAATGTGTGCAATTGTCACCTTCATTGTATTCTCTGAAATATTCTTTTTATTTTAAGATTGAACTGCTCCAAAGCAAAATAGAAGAGCTTCAAAAAGAGAAGGACGCCCCCACAGATTCATACGCTGTTGAGTTAAAGTCATCTAAGCGGGAAGTCCTGCAGCTCACTTCCAAGAACAAAGTTTTGCTTTCAGAATGTGAAGAATTACGCGCACAAAACGAACATCTTACTTTGCAAATCAGCAGCTTAAATAGAACTAACACAAAACAGATATCAGATCATACAACCAACATTAGACTTTTAGAGGTGAGGTTTATAACTTAATTGAAAGAAATGTAAACTTACGTTAATTTAAATTTGTAAAAGAAATTCTGACCAATTTTTGAGAAATATAAGTATTTTTATAAAAAATATATTATCACTTTATAATTTATATTACTTTTGATGACATCCTTTCTTGGATATTTTTTTTATGTTTTTAAATTTCAAATTATTGATATATACTTACGCTATATAGTATTTAAAACATTCAAGTTTTATCTTAAAAATATCATTTATTAATGTCCTGTACCTAAGTTCCTTCAAGGCATTTTAGAAGCTACAGTAAATTACTGATCATTGTAGGAAATTAGTATCCTTTTTCTCTGGTTTGATTTTTCTTGCCAAAAATGAGCTTACCAAAAAAAAGCATTAAGTTTTATAAATATAAACAGTTAAATCCCTATATTAATTTTGCCCCACCTGACCTTATACATTTAAACCAGCAGTTCCCAAAGTGGTCCATATGGACCCCCAGGGGTCCACAGCAACTTCCAGGGGGTCCACAGGCAAGAAAATGAAAATTGGGGGTCCACAGTGACTTCTAGGGGGTCCACGGGGAAAAAATTCACTTAAATGAAAATTTTTAATAAGTTTAAAAATTTGATCTTTTTATAATCAAATTTTAGAAATACGAAAAGTTGGTTATTACCAAGTCCTCGCAACGCGAGCAGGGGCAATGGAATATTTTCTCTCTTATCGCGGTGGAGAGCCCCCGAACAGGGTGATTTGAGGTTAAACCTCAGTCGTTGAAACCTTATGTTAATATCTAATGTCAAAGCACCAGGTTCATCTCTTCCATTAAAAGTATGTTGCAATACTGCAGTTTTCCCTCTCTATACATTTTATAGTATCTTCTCTCACTAACTCTTATTCCCTACTTATATTTTTAGAAATAATTATTCAATGAGTTAAAATTGAAATCTGGATTTCATTACTTGTTTCTAGCAATAACATTTTATAAGGAGGGTTTTCAAGAACAAAGGGTGCTTAGGCAATACGTTTTTACATTTTAAAAACCTTTGAAATAATTTTTTATATTTTATGATTAACCGGCTGCTAGTGAAAGGTTCTTTGATAAATTCTCAAAAATTAAATGTTATATTCAAAAAAATTAAAACATTCAAACTAACACTATCATTTGACTTCGGTTACATTTACGGCCGTATTCACCGGTAAACTGACCGGCGGTCAGGTCAGGAAACCATGGTTACAGCCTCTGATTGGTGGAAAAATAATTCAATATTTTCCTTCCACCAATCAGAGGCTGTAATCATGGTTTCCTGACCTGACCGCCGGTCAGGTTACCGGTGAATACTGCCGACATTTTTTACTCTATTAACAGGATTTTATTATCTTTTTAGGTGTTAAATTATGTATTTACTTTATACTAATTCATATTTAGCACAAAAAGTAAATTCAAAAATTTATTTATATCAAAAATTTAAAAAAAGTGTGGCCAAAATTACCCTATTTCAAAATGCTACTCCTCCTTTAATATACTCTTTTCACTTGATATTTTTTCTCAACATAAATCCACCATATATTGTTAGCTCTACGTAAGGAAATTTAAATATCTTCAAGGGTTTCCGAAAAATAAAAGAAAATCTGAAATTTGACATTTTTTTTAAATATGCTAAGTTTCTACTTCCTTTCTTTGGAAAAAATTTTGTAATAAATATATTTTAAAATCCATACGTAGAGGTGTTAAACATACATTACTCATAATGACTACCAAGTTTTAAGTGATTTGGACAATTAGAAAAAAATCCTTAGGATTTTAAACGATAAAAACCTTGTTTTACGAAAACCCCGTTTAAAGGTTGAAAGCTACGCTTCAGTAAGCCTATTTTTGGGTCAGAAAACCTCACAATTCTTATATTTAAAAACCTCATATCATTATAATTCTAAGGGTAGTATCTTCATTTTTATGGCAAAATCTCAAATTCCAAATTTTGACTAAATTTTTGGTACTGAGTCCCCTTAAAGTTTTTGTGCCTTAAAATGTAATGATATTAAACGTTTGATTCTTATAGTTCCATTAAAAATGTGGTGTAACCATATCAATGGCACTTGAAAAACTTGAAACAACAACTTTTTATCAGCACTTGAAAAAAATTACAATATTTATGCGTGATTTAGAAATATATATAATAAACATAAGGGTTTTTAGCTACTTTTTGAACGGTCCCTATAACAGGGGGTCCATGGAGTGCGAAAAATGTCGTCAGGGGGTCCATGGGCCAAAAAAGTTTGGGAACCCCTGATTTAAACCTACATTATTGATATGATTTACAGTTTTGGTTTTTCAGTTATCCAATTTCAGGCTTGGTGCTCATTAACTCAGATAATTGGGACTCAACTAGCTATTTAGTTTGTTAATGTTATTATTAGTATCTTTGTATTATAATTCCCTAATATTTTTAATTAATAGTCTGAGAAGCAGAAAATAACCATGAAAAAAGAAGTGTTGGAAAAGGAACTGACTAATGCCCAAGAACATCGGAAAGCCCTGAACAATGAACTACAGGCCAGTAAGCGCGAGATCATTTCTTTGAGAAGCAAGTTGGAGGAATGCGAGCACAAATGCAGAGTCACAATTACCAATCTCCAAGTAGAGCTGGAACAAAAGAAATCAAATTCTGAATCTGAACATGAGCTCTTAGTTGAAGAGATTGCTAGTAAGTTTGGGTTAAGCCATTGTCTTGAAGTTTGAAAAGATTTTAGGTTTAATTTAGGGAAGTGTGAACTAGGAGGAAATATAGAAGTTCATCTCCCCTTAACGATCTGAGTAAATTTATTCAGAGTCTGTTTGGGAGGTTTTTGAAAAAGATATATCCTCGTAAATGATGAGTCAATGAATAAGTTTATCGATCCTTAAGATTTTAAAGTGAATTATTCTCAGAAATTTTGAATGCTGCTATTTAAATTTACTTCATTATAAGGCAAAGGGAAACATTGTTTAAAATAAATGCTAACACTGCATTTTCTGTTAAAAATAGGTAACTCAAAATCAAAATTAAATAAGCTTATTTTAGCTACCATGGTCAGATACTATTAAATAGATTGCTTTGTTGAGTTTTGTGTTGAAACTTCGTTCATTATTACATGAGTTGTAATATTCTAGGGCTGAAGTCTGATCTGCAGGAAGTACATAATGCTTTATCTCAAGAAAGGGAATCTATGGCAGTGGGTGAACGAAATTTTCAACAAAACTTATCAATTGTTAGGCAGCAGTTGTGGAAGCAGTCTCGAGAAATCACTGAGGAAAAGTAAGTGCCCACTTTTAATGAAACGACTCTAATTTGCTATGCTTACTTTTGTCTTCAAATTTCTTTTTTTTAATTTATCTACATAACATTTAACTTTCAGGGATTCTTTTGAAAGAAAAGTACGAGAAATTGCTGCCGAGAAAGATAAAATTATTGCTCAACTAAAACAAGAAACCAATTCATTGAAACAAAATCTACAGATATGTTCTGCATCTAAAGCAGAACTACAGAAGGAATTTGTAAGTTTAAGGTAAGTCTCTCTCAATTTTCATTAAGTTACCTTTTGTATTTATATCTTTCTTAAATAAAATTGGTTGATATAATACTAGCATCTAAAAAGTTGATTTTTTAAGACTCAAATCAACATTATTTAAAGGTAGAAAAGGAAAACCCTTAGCAGTTAGCTTCTATAGAACCTAGTTTGTGCTAACCCCTGTGCAACAAATTATTTGTGGCCATATGAAGTTCACATCGAACAGTTCCTAACCTTTTAATTTTAAAATCTTATCAAATTAGTTTTCTTAAAGTTCTTATATCTTTCAAGAGATCAACTGAATTCAGCATCACAAAACGATAGCCAGAAGAAAGGACAAGCACTCAAACAGAATTTGAATTATGAGCAAGAAATTCAAGAGCTAAGAGAAAAGATAGATTTGTTATCTGCGAGTGGATTCCAAAATTTTGGAGAATCAGGTGCCACATCTAATGCAAAGGTTTTTTTATGTCTTATTTTTTTATTTGACCATCATGCATGAAACACAAAATCTTAAAATTGTGGTTTTCCTTTCAGTCTCCTGACCATGAAATCATTCAACTCAAGCTTAGTTGGGAGCAACAAAAGTTGCAGTATCAGCAACGACTGGACGAAGTTGAATCTCAGTTCAGGGAACTTCGAAATACAACAAGTTGTGAAAAAAGAGAGCTTGAATTTGTAAGTGGTTTCCTCGCTTCTCCACAAAAAAAATTTCTTATCTCATGTGTCTCAACGCCTTTTTTTACTCTAAATTTATTTTCTTAGTGTACATTTTATTCTATAATCATACCACTTTGGGTTTTTTTTTCAATTCCTATGGTTTGCAACCAGCAACTTTCGGTAAACACGTCAAATTTACGAGGGTTGTTTTTTAATTAACTTCCGTTTTGCTCCAGAAAAAAAAAGTAGTACGAATTTCGAAATAATTTTGCAACTGGTAGATAGGTACATCCTTGAGGATCAATTTCCCTCTTTACTGGAAAAAATAGGACATTTTTTCTGTTATTTATCGAATTTACAAACGCGCTCCTTGAACTTATTTCCCGCCAACCCATAGACAAATCCCCTTTTTCGAAATTTTCCCCTTTTTGATAGATTAAAAATAAAAAACAAATATATATTTAAAAATAAGGTTATTACGGAAGGTTACAAACATCTTTAATTACTTTCCAACGTAATCATCTTGAAATAGACCATTTTCCGTACCTTTTCACAAGTTTTTCGATCCCGCTTCATGAAAAGTTTGATTTTTCGTTGTGCTTCGCATCGGTTTGGACAGCTGTTTTCCCCCTCAGCTCACACTTTGCCTGCAAATCTGTTGATGTTGCCTTGTTTATTATGGCTCTAACTCCAGAATCCCAAATGCCTGGAACTTGGCAGATGCAAAACATATGGTTTTAAACATGCACAATAGCATGCTGCAAAAATCACCTGCCTGCCGATTTTCTATTGTTAATGCGAACAGAGTTTAAAGGAAGAGAAATTCTCTATGGGCCGGCGGGAAATAAGTTTGAGAAGCGCGCTTGTAAATTCGATACATAATAGGAAAAATGTTCGATTTTTTCCAGTAAAGTTGGAAATTGATCCTTAAGGATGTACCTATCTACCAGTACCAAGATTATTTTCAAATTCCCACTACTTTTTTTACAGGAGCAAAACGGAAGTTAATTAAAAAACAACCCTCGTACAAATCTTTCATTTTTGGCCAGCACAAATATCAACAATTAAATACTGTCTCTGACAGTTTAGTATTGCAATAATTTAAGTTTCCTAGGTTTTTTTTTATTACAACAGAAAATAATTTTAAAACCAATCTATGATAATCAAAACAATAACATGCATTTTTGCAAAATAAATTTATAACATTAAGTTATGTACTCCTCTATTTATTTTTATTAAAGTTTTTTACTTTTTTTTAATCTGTTTCGTTTACTAAGATTTTTGTTTTCAGAAACTCAAGCAGTATGCCAAGCAAATAAATAAGTTGAGAGATAGGCTTGAATTGCAAAAAACTGAAAATGAAGAGCTAGAAATGCAAAAGAATGCTCTCGAGTAAGTCCCAAATTTATCAGCCTGAACACACATTGAACTGAAGGGTTTATCACTAAATAGGAGGCATATTTTCTTACCTTAACTTAAAAAGATTGGACTGTGAAAACCTAGAAAGATTTTTTTAAACAACAAACTAACTCCAAACATTAGTTGGAGTTTATATAATTTCAGCTTCATGTAATGAGCCTAGCTAATATTTTAGTGAAGCACACTATCCTAATATTTCTGTCAAAGTATTTATGTGAGAAAATCTTCGTTCTAGTTTTTCTGCACTTTCAGTTAGTCCTCCATATGGAGTTTTAAAACTTTCTACTCAATGTTTTTTTCTCTGTAGTCAGCTTTAAAATGAGGTATCTGTGTGGTCCATAAGGATTGATTTCTTCAGTGACTCTGTCATTGCAACTGTAAAACTTATATACAAAAGCAACATCCATCCTTTTTGCCAAGTTCTATCTTTAAAAAAATTTCAACTTATCATCATAATTGGTTAATCACTGACAACCAATGAAACAGTTGTGATTCCTTTTGATTACTCAAAGTACATTGATTCTTATAATGATTTGTTCCCTCCAGAAAGAATGTTCCGTATGAAGTCCACTCTCAAGTGAAAAACCACCTGACTGAGCTTCAAAAAAGACTGAACCAGTATGGTATGCTCATCGCAGCAGAACCAAGAGTTACTGCCAAAAACATTCCTGGGGTCACGTTCTCTGAGAAGTTGTTGTCAGATATAAAGAACACACAGTTTCAAGCATTGAGCCCTCAAGTAAGCTTTGTGGTTTTTCAGACATCAAGTGTTACCTTAGAATCAAGTGTTACCTTAGTCTCTCTCTTTTTCTTAACTAATATCATTGTAAAAGCTTTAGTTCATCATCCATCATCCAAGAAAAAAAATCGCTAATATTTTCATATGAGAACATGATACTAGATGCTACCAGTAAAATTAGTATCATTAGTGCAACAATTAAAATGCCAGTAGTATTCAATTCAGTATACTGGTTTAAATTTAAGAACTAACTTGTTTGTTTTTCATAACAGTATGCTTTCAACAAAAATATTTTAGACTAGATTTAGTATTGTGTGTTTAGCTTGACCACTAACCTGACCAGCAGTTAACCAACTTTCAAACATCTGATCGTCAGTTAAAGATAGGAAAATTAGTGTTCCGCCTATCCAGGGGTGCATCTAGAAAGAAATTGGGGCCGAAAACGGCCCCTTCACAAAATTCCGACCCTCAAAACAGGCCCCTTCACAAAATTCCGACCCTCAAAAAAAGCCCCTTAAAATTCCGACCCTCAAAAACGGCCCCTTCACAAAATTCCGATCCTCAAAAACAGCCCCTTCACAAAATTCCGACCCTCAAAAACGGCCCCTTCACAAAATTCCGATCCTCAAAAACAGCCCCTTCACAAAATTCCGGTTCCCAAAAACGGACTTTAATCAAGCTATATGCACTCGCTAAGCGTAATTTTATTAAAAAAATAATATATTTACAGAAATAGGACCTTATTTTAGAATGAAAAATTATTTTCACAAAATTCAATTCTGTTTTTCACAAAATTCAATCCCGTTTTTCACAAAATTCCCAAAAACGGCCCCTGGCAAAAAATCCTGGATGCACCCCTGCTATCTGATGCTTAACTCCTGATTAACCGTCGGTCAAGTTAGCGATGAATATGGTTGCGTTTTTCATCATATTGATTGATTTAATATAATCCTTAATAATCTAATGTGGAATTACCGGATGAGTTTTTCAATAAAAAAGATCAATTTATTGGAATAGTCTAGTGAACACATCAAATTAATTAAACATATTATTTTCTTTCATTTAGCTACCAAGTGATGACGTTTCAAAGAACGATGGGTTTCAAGCTTCACAAGGAAGTACCAGGGTTAAAACTGTAGAAAACAAATTTCCCAAAAAGACTCTTCGCCGCCGAAAAAAATCGCTTAAAACTCAGGAGAAAAGGTATCAATCAAGGACTGGCAGCCCCATCATAAGCTCAAGCAGTGATTTAGATTTGGAAAATTTATGATGAAAAATGACATAGCATTCCATTTTAAAAACATTTTTATAAGAATGTTGTTCTTTTTGTGTCAAGGTAGTTATAAGGGTGATGTCCTGTTTCATCGCTTCCTGTTTCATCTCCTTGTCAAATATTCTCCTGTTTCATCCCCTCGATAATTTACGACTGTTTCTTAGTGCTGTTTCGTCTCTTCCTTCAAATTTGGCACAATAAATACAGTTTGGCTTCAAAAAAATGTTCCGCTCCTAAAAAGCTGCATTCGGTTCTTTTTTAAATATCAAACGTAACATTTAAAAATTTAAAGAGTCTTGTTTGTCCTTCCCTGCATTCATTTGCCCTAACATGTATTTTCCAAGTGACCAGTAGGGTGGGTCATTTTCATATGGCGAAAAAATTTTTTTACAAATTCTATCGGGCACAGCAAGAATATGGTGCCAAATGGTCTCAAACTAACATGTGTAAAATATTATACCATTATAATAACTCTTTTTGCCTCCGGATTGGCCTCAAATAGAACAAAAATATGTAATTTTTCAAATTTTTTAAAAATTATATTAATTAAATTTTTGGTCGATAACATGTAAAAGCTCACAAATAAGGGTCTTTAAAAGCAATTTTAATCACATTAGTCACCTTAATGCATTACCAATACAAAAACAACTGCCAAAGTGGCAATGTAATATGCTATCATATTAACAATAGCCATAGAATAAGAGGCTCTTTTTTGCCAACAAACAGTGGATTGTCAGTGGTACATATTTTAAATATTGGTAGTTCAGATACATTTTCCCTCAAGTTTGGTCAGTACAAAGCGGTATTTTTAATTTTTAGAAGTAGAAATAGCTATATTTTTCATAAAAATGCCGCGCTTTCAAAATTCACCTGACAGTTATTTCACTGGCTGGTCTTGGGATCCAAACATGATCGCAAAAATATGTTGAAACAATTGTCGAATGGATAGTTCGTTCATAGGCAATATCAGTTATGATTCGCTCAGTCATGATTTACCTAATTTTTTGCTATAGCAGTAGACTGAAATTCAGGCCCATGAAATTATACTTCTTTGAGGATTGACTCAAAATAGCGTATTATCATTCCCTTATCCGTGCATAAAAGTTAAAATATAGCAAATTCAACTGTTTAAGATAGTTACAAGTAAGTTTTGAAAAGTAATGTAGCTTATTTAAAAACTTAGGGGATAATACTGCGCTTTATGCTGAAAACGGGGAACTACCGCTCTTCTTAAGAAAATGTTTCAAAATTTGACTCTTAAAATGTGGTTTTACTTTATTTTTGGACATTATATTCATATATGGGGGCACTTGGGATGGAATATTCCTAATATGCGCAAGAAATTTCAAGGAAACCGCAACTTTTAAACTATTATCCAAATGTTTTCCTTCGGGTTGAAATCTACACTGTAAAAAATAATCCAGTAAAAAAAAACAGAAATTTTTTGGCAGCAAAAGTTGCCAGAACAGAAATCCTGTAAACAGAAAAAAACTGTAACCTACAGGTAAATGCTGTAAAAAGAAACTTTCTGTCAAGTGAGCTACATATTTTTTCCGTTGCCTCACAGTAATTTTCTGCTTGTGCGCATGCGTGTCGATTTATTTTAGCTGGTTTTTTTAATTTTAAAAAATCAATAACCGGGGATAGAACCCACGATCTACCGCATGCTAAGCACGCACGCTACCGCTGCTCCAACGAGGATTCAGTAAAAGTAGAAATTATCCGAAGATGTTCTTTCTTTCTCCACAAACTGAAACTTTCTGTTTAAGTACAGATAAGCTAAAAAACTAGAAAAAAGCTGTTTTTTTTACATAAATAAATAGAAGTGCGGTGGGAATGTTACATGACAGAATATACCTGTAAACATGAAGTCATTTTTATTGAAACTTTCTGTTTTTCTACAGTTTTTTTACAGTGTATAACACTAAAAAGGTACCCATCTTCTGACATATCCATTTTTATTAAAAATTTAATGTTTTTAACATCCTACTCAACCGGCAATAAGAGTTTTGCACATTTTTATGATTCCAGCAAGAAATTTTTGATTGACAGTTCTAACCATTGAGATATTTCAAAATATGTTGTATTACAACTCAAGTATTTCAACTCTGGTTTCATTTATAATTATTTTATAGTCTTCAATGATGATTTTTATACCATAGTGGACATTTACATTCCCTGGGAATACATGCTGTGCCCCTGGGAACATTTTTTTGACCCACCCTAGTGACCGGTGGTCGCGGAAAGCATAATATTAAGGATAATTGCAACAATTCCATTGTATCAGATAATGATAATATACCAAATCTAACTCTATCTATTCTAAATTTATGAAATACAAAAATATTTTTAAAAATATGTTTTTATAATGTACTCTACTAAAAAGTACAAACTAATTTTTATAAATCCTTGTAAGACGAAAAACGTGGATATCATACTTTAAGTATTTGATTCTCTCAGCACTCCCCATGCTGCTATTTTTTTATCGTGTACAGATAATACATAATGCATGATTTCCATGTTTTTCGTTTTTAGTCCAGGCAACCTATAACTTAACTCAGGGGTCGGCAACCTGCGGCTTGCGATCCGCATGCGGCTCTTTCGATGGTAAGATGCGGCTCTCCAGTTCCAATGAAAAAAATTTATAATATATTTTCAAAACCCTTAATTATCTAATCAAATCAATATGACTCACAATTAGCGGTGTAACCCAAAGTTTTAAAGATGACTCACCTTAAAAACTTTGGGTTACACTGCTAATTTGATTTATCTTGATGTAAAAAAGTACCCGAAGGGAGGTACCTCAAAAAAATGTTGGGTCAACCTCTCCATCTAAAATCTCCCTCCCAATATAAAATCAAATATATACAGGGTGTTTCAGATAAGTGGTACAATATTTTAAGGGGAGATAGGGGACATCTGGACGAGTCAGAATCACAAACGATTTGGGGGTCCCAGACCAAATCCCAGGGAGTTAAAAATGGAGCGACACCCCAAAAAAATTATTGAAAAATTCAATTTGTAGAAGAAGTACTATTGGGGTAAAAATTTATTTATGGTCTCAAAAATTGTGGTTTCATATGATTTTTAAAATTCTCTCAAAAGTCTTCACTTTAAAATTTGTTTTATTATGAAAAAAGTTTAAAAAAACCACAAAAAAATGTGAAAATTCTGCCCAAACCTCATTTTATATTTTGAAATCCTTCCTTTTGATTTTCTAATCTGAAAGATCATAGTCGTAAACCCTTAAGTCCAAAGTTGCACTTAAAAACCATCAATATTAAACGCTTGAGATCCTGTTAAAGTTCGTTTTTTGCGTGCCCAAACTGGTTTCCTATAGCCGTTTCCAAAGCGGCAGTTAGCGGACGCAAAAAACGGACTTAAACCATGCTTTAACAGGATCTCAAGCATTAAATATTGATGGTTTTTACGTGACACTTTGGACTTAAGGGTTTTCGACTATGATCTTGCAGATTATTAAATCAAAGGAAAGGATTTCGAAATACAAAATAAAGTTTTGGCAGAGTTTTCACATTTTTTTGTGGTTTTTAAACTTTTTTTGTAATAAAAAAATTTTGAACTGAAAACTTTTAAAATAATTTTAAAGATCATATTAAACCACAATTTTTGAGACCATAATTATGTTTTTACCTATAGTAGTTCTTCTACAAATTGAATTTTTCAATAATTTTTTTTGGGGGGTCGCTCCATTTTTAACTCCCTGGGATTTGGTCTGGTACCCCAAATCATATATGATTCTGACTCGTCCAGATGTCCCCTATCTCCCCTTAAAATATTGTATCACTTATCTGAAACACCCTGTATATAAGCCGATCTAATATAATAAAAGTCAATGTGTGTGTGTTTGTGTGTCTTCCAAATCCACAGTTTACTTCCGATCTATCAAACCTAGAACGACCCCTTGACCCTCTTTTGACCGTTTTTATGGTCATTTTGCTGAAATAGCTTTATTTCTGCTCAAAAAGAGATATGCTGACCCCATTGTTACAAAAAAAGTGAAATGCAAAAAAACAAGTTTCCAATAGAAAAGCTATATCTAAAGCTGTTTAAAAATCATATTAATTATCTAAAAATATATTTCAACAAAAATTTTAAATTTTCAAACTGGTAAGTATAGTACAAAATATTTTTATTTGAGGGTTTAGTTTTTAAATAAAAAGTTTCATGGAATAACATTGTTGTTAAAATAGTCTCCATGGAAACGAGGATGAAAAATCAAATGATGATCATATAGTATAGCTTTTAAGAAAGTTGATTAACAGACAAACCGGGATGATTGGTAAATGCTGATTATACAAAATTAGAAATGTATGTGGAAGAACTAAAAAATAATAAATTTATACTCTGCACCCGTGCAAGGCCGGGCATATCAGCTAGTATATTATAAAATTGAAACAAAAAAATCAGTGGCCCTTTAAAAACTGGGAAATTTGTTGTAAGTTGTAATAGTCCGAGAGCTGGCTACATGAAAGTTCAACCGGAAAAACATAGTTCTAAAAATTATATATTTTGAAGCACCCTTCTAGGGAAGTAAATTTATGTTGGTCAGCCGGTGCAAAGCGGTTGCGTTATCGAATGGCAGCTAATTGAAAATCGAATTTTCGGCCTTTTTTATAAATTGTGAAATAACAACCAAACGATGATATTTTCGAATAGACACCTATTTAAATGTTTTGTTACTGAATAAAAATTGCTTACATTCTAAACCAAAGTTTATTTGTGTAGCTCAATTAGTTGTTAAGGTATTTAACTTCAAAGTTCTTGAATTTTTCAACTTTTTCTCTTTGTCCAACAATGAAATTTTCTCAAAACGCATTGTTGTAACCGAAAAAACTGGAATTTTAAAGTCGAATATTCCAAAAACTACTCAACCAATCAAAGTAAACTTGGGCTTTAAATGTAGGTCATCTATTCAATAAAAACATTTATTACATTTATGGTCAAAAATCCTACCGTTTGGTTTAAATTGAACCAAGAAAATTGAAAAAATGCCCAAATTGAGCAAGCATACATTGCTCCAAACAATTTAGCTCATTGAGCGGTGCACTTTGGATGCAGTCCAAAAATTCCATAAAATGAGCTAAAATCATTTTTTATACTTAAAAAATTAAAAAACTTATTTATTTAAAAAATCTATTTGATAGAGGTATTTCTTTGAAGAAGAAAGTAACAAGCTGAAAGTGTTCGCATATTTATATTAGGAAAAGCCGGAAAACTTAGATGTATATCAGGGAAATTTTAAAACTACAGTCAGGGAAATTTGTTCCTCAGATTCTGTAGCCACCTTGTACTTTTTAAGGTCAAATTTTAAAAATTTCTGGTGGAGGACCCCAGACCCCTTTATTCTTGGGGCTAGATATTAATGCCTAAACATTGAAATTAAACACAGTAAAAGTTTTTAGTACTAAAGGTTTAAGTTTCAAAGGGGGTCTGGCGGTCAGAAAATTTATGGAAATTTGACCCTAAGAACAGGGTTTTAAACTGTTTTTTAGTACATGTAAACCCAATTTTGGGCATACATTTATAGGTAGAATTTTGATTTTAATCAACTTATTATAAAAAAAGTCAATAATAAAGGTTGAAATACTAAAGGGGGTCTGGGGGTCCACCCCAGAAAAATTTTGAAAATTTGACCCTATCAAACTGGGTTTTAACTAACTAAAAGTAAAGTAAAAGTTAATTACTCGGGACTTAGGGGGGCTACGACCATGTCTGTAATGTAATTAAAGATGGTTTGGAATAATATATGGGGCAAAACCTCTCTGGAACAAAAATCGCGTCAGCCCATTCAAAGGCTTAGTAGTAATCTCTTTTCCACCTTTCAATTAAGAGGGAATGAATAAAGGCACTGTAAAAAACTAATTATTTTTTACGATCTGGCTCAAATCATCGTAAAACTTTTGGTTGACACACCATCAATATTAATTTTGATACAAGTTTAATAGTTCATTGATTTAATTACTAATAAATTAATTAGTTATATTGGAAAAAACTAGTTAATGTTTATAGATTATGTTAGCCCCCCACTTGCTCAGGTTCTAGATCCGCCTTAACTAGCAATATTTCACCTTTTTAGCAGTTTTATGCCAATTATGGTAAACTAAACACCCAGGGGATCAAACAGGAATAACCAAAAATGCTTTTAACCCTAAAGGGATGAAACAGACCAATTTTTGACAAGGAGACGAAACAGGAAGCGATGAAACAGGACTAAACCGTTATAAGAAATGTTTTTTATTTCTTTTAATTTATAGATATGTTGTATCTATATTGTACTGGGTGTATTCAAAGCATCATCTGTTTGATGTTTTTAATCTATTGTGATGCAAAATTACATTATTATTTAATCCGATTTTGTAAAACATTGCTGGATTCTCCCCTAAATCCTAAAAATATATTTTTTGGGGGAGAATGTTAAACTTCAGATATTTCTAGAGTAATGATTCATTATTGTATATATTTTTGCACAGAAATCATAAATAATCTGAAACATTTGTACAGTAAGACAAAGTACAAAATTATATTTCTACATTGAAAATTTAAATCAATTTGTTAAGTCTAAAACTTTTTTGTTTAATGCATTAAAAAATTCTATGGAATATTTAGTAAAATCTTTGTACAGTAAAAACCCCTTATGATACCAAAAATATGATAATTTTAATAAAAGGACATAAATAATGTAGGGATTATAGAGGTTCCACTGGGGTATAAAACTCATTTTCACAAAAATTAATTATTATGCATGTGTTTATACACTCCTCATAAAATATTTTTTTGTGTGTGAGGAAGATTATTTTGAAAGGGACATTTTTTGATAAGTTTATAAATTTAGTTGAAATATGGTCCATGGACCATTATTTCAAAAATCATTTAAACATGTTTTGGATTACTTAGTTTAAAATAATTATTTGTGTGAAAGTCTAGTCAATTTTACTAACATTGTTTTGGTAATCAAAACCACTGCCATTTTAAATGAACAACAATCAATACTTTTATTTGCATATAGGCTTTATGAAACATTGTAAAATATTTTGACAAATTTGAATAAATAAGTTGTGGAACAAGTTTGTTCTGGTCATAATGCAGGGTGGCTACAGATCAGGGAAAAGTCAGGGAATTTCATTCATCTGGAAAAGTCAGGGAAATTCTTAAAAAATTTTAAAAATCAGGGAAATTTTCAATAATTGACTCACAAGGAGCATAGTAATCTAAAAGGTTTCAAAATGAGTCAAAACACTACTTCTAAGGGTAAAAATTTCAAAAATTTTGAAATAAATATATTATGCTCTGATTTTCCTTGAAAATTCTGTGACTTATGAGGAGTGATCTTTATTTTGTGTTTGAAATATGATTTGAAACACTACTTTAAGGGACAAAATTTTCCTGAAACAGGATCCCCAAAACTCCCCTCAAAATTTTGCTGTTTATTACACTATGCTGGGTTACTTTGATAATTATACCGCTAATTTACTAATTATACCGCTCTCCTCATTGAGCGGTGCACTTGTGGTGTAGTCCAAAAATTCCTTAAAATGAGCTAAAAAATGCTTTTTTGAGGTGGAAATTTCCAAAATTTTTAAATTAAATTCACCAAAATTAATGTACGATGTACAAGTCTAGTCATATAAGACTTGAAGTACAATTGTGCCCTAAAAAATGCCAAAAACCAAAATATAGTTACGGCCATGTTATAAGCATTAATAAATGAATAAATTCTATTTCCAATCAGGGTTGTTTGATTTAAATCGCAATTTAAATCATGATTTAAATCACTTGATTTTTTAAAAAAAAATCATTGATTTAAATCAAAAATGTTTAACTGACACAATTTAAATAAAAAATTAGTTGTATGCTTTAAAATGGTTTGCAAGATTATTTGCATTACATTTTTTTTTAAATTCTGCTAGATATGTAACTGGGAAATATTTCAAGAACAAATTTTACTACCAATAACAAAATATTTATGACGAAAAGGGGTAAATAGAAGGGTTTGGAATCAATAATTGTGATAAACTAAGAAAAGAATTAAAATATTTTAATTTTTTTATCTGGTACATCAACTTTTTAAAATACAAGCATGAGAATGATTTTTATTGTAAGCTCGCTTTTAAAGTTAGTCATGTTTTCCGAACTATTGTTTTCTTTTACATAACTACAGTGAATAGAGCTCTATTCTCTATGCACTTTGCACATGACTGTCAATAAGTTACTTATTTGATTTTATTTTTTTATTACTAATTATTATCTTAAAGAAATAAGTATACATAATACTTTCAGTAAAATTAATTTAACTGAATTATTATAATTCAAAGATAGATTAAAATTTTTACACAAAATTGTGGCATAGATTTTTGTTAGAAGTCATTGTCGCAATTTCTTTTAAAGCTAATATTGATTGCAAAATTGGGCAAAAATAGGTATAAAAAGGATAAAAATTTTAGTAATAGTAGTTTTTTTATCTGGTACATCAACTTTTTAAAATACAAGCATGAGAATGATTTTTATTGTAAGCTCGCTTTTAAAGTTAGTCATGTTTTCCGAACTATTGTTTTCTTTTACATAACTACAGTGAATAGAGCTCTATTCTCTATGCACTTTGCACATGACTGTCAATAAGTTACTTATTTGATTTTATTTTTTTATTACTAATTATTATCTTAAAGAAATAAGTATACATAATACTTTCAGTAAAATTAATTTAACTGAATTATTATAATTCAAAGATAGATTAAAATTTTTACACAAAATTGTGGCATAGATTTTTGTTAGAAGTCATTGTCGCAATTTCTTTTAAAGCTAATATTGATTGCAAAATTGGGCAAAAATAGGTATAAAAAGGATAAAAATTTTAGTAACTGAGAGTATAATTGTTCATTCACTATTTTAGGATGGGCTTGGGCATCTCACCATGAAATGCCAGCGAACCGCTCCCCTTAAGACTAGTCGACAGTGGTTTCCTAACAACAACCAAATTACTATTTTTGTAAATAATTCATATAGTTATTAAAATATCTACAGGTAAAAAAGTTCCATCACGTCTCATTTTTGTGTATCAAAAACTTACGATTTTCTGCTTTTTTTCTTAATTTTTGCGTTTTAAGCGCCATTTTTGTCCAATAGCAACCCTCCAATCCCCTCCAATTAATTTATTTATAGTATCCCAGTATGTAGACATTCTTTTAAAAGGGTTGCTATGTTTTTGTACTGCAGTTCATTTTGAAAATTGACGAGTTTTCAGTGTAGATTTTGCAAATTTATGCACAATACGTTTTTCTAAATTTTGGTACGGTTTAAATTACAATTAAACGGTAATATTTAACAGAAAAGGTGGAAAAACGTTTTTCCCTACTGATTTGGGTCCAAATAGGTGACTAAAAGGAAATATGGGCTCCTCATGTGTGTTGCAGAAGTTAGAATGTGGCTCTTCTTCAGTGCGTAAGAGTCAACAGTCGTTCTATGCAAATTACTATCCTTATAGTATGGGGAAGACATTCAAATTATCTTGGTTCTTTAATATCAATGAAAAATTCAGAAAAATTATTTAAAAAAGTATTTAAAAGGACTTTTTTGCCCTTTAGTGAAGGCAAACTCAAAGTCAGTATGAACCTCTGATTAAAAAAGAATTAACGACAAGGAAAATTTAATAAAAATGCATTATCAGCTAGGAAATGGTTTTTAGGAGAGTGGTAAGATGATTTTTTGAAAATAGGACCGATAAAAACGTTTTATTCCCAATATAAGGTTCTCTTTAGTCTTACCAAGCTTTAGAACGTTGAGCAGCACTCAAAATTCTTATTTTACATCCACGTTTGAATTTATTTCCGGAAAATCTCACTGTATTCAATCATAAACAAGGGTAAAGATTCCCTTAGGACCTTAACTCGATACATAGGTCACTGAGAAATATCAATTTTGGGCTACAACTCTTGGTTCAATGAAAGAGGAGATTTAACGCCACTTAAGAGATAAAATAGCATCGTATTTAATGAATGTTTATTGATTTTTAGTTTTATATTGTCTGAAACATGTATATAATCTTAATTCTGACAGTATTTTATACTAAAATAATGAGATTGATTGTTAAAAATGAGTGTTTTCAACACTTTTGTCCGTTTCTTACAGTACTGGTGCCATATTTGTAACAAAACAACTGTACGTGCTGCAGCTTTTTCACGACTATTTCTGAATTCTACACCCTGAAATTAGTCGGAAATACCTAATCTCATTTTTGTTAGGGAAAAAAGTTTAATTTTGTCGACTTGTGTAATTAATTCAATTAATTAATGCATTAAATAGATCAAAATTGGAATATTAAGTTATCCTGAACTATTATATCACATTGAAATTACAATATCAGTATATTATTAACCAGTTTCAGGAAGTTCAGAGCTAGTAATTCATTTAAATAAAAAAAATCTGATTTAAATAAAAAAAATCCGATCAGCAACCCTGTTTCCAATTCACAATATACTAATTAGTTAACTTTTCATATCTGTGAAAATTTAAAAGAAAAAAACATTAATATTTAATCATATTTGATAGTAGTTTATTTATTTGTATATAAAAAATATTATATCCTTATAATTAATATTTTACATTATTAATATTTTTAAAAGTTATATAATTATTTTTATTTTAAATATCTATTTGATAGAATTATATCTGTGTGAAGTAATTAGCTAAAAGTGTTTAAATTATTAGGAAAAGCCGAAAACCATTTCGATGTATATCAGGGAAATTTTAAAATTGTAGTCAGGGAAAAGTCAGGGCAATTTGTTCCTCAGATTCTGTAGCCACCCTGTAATGAGTTTTTTTAGAACCTTGCAATCAGTGGCGGATCCAGCCTGGACCTAAGGGGGGGGGCAACCTTATTTTTTGAAGGTTGGAGGTTTTTCCCCAGAAAATTTTGAAAATTTGATTCTATAAGTGAAAATACTTGGATGACGCCCCAGGGAAAAGGGGGGTCTGGGGGTCCTCCCCCCCAGAATTTTTTTGAAATTTTACCTTTAAAAGTAGTCTTTTGACTCATTTTTGAACATTTAAGATGTGATCGGGGGATAGCATTTTAACGTCCCACCTTTCCAGCCAGAGAGACCCTGAGCGGTCATCACTGCTCTAGATGGGAGTGGCATAAATATAAATTTATTTCTGAAGGAACCAAAATATTCTCCAAAAAATAAGTCATTATCAGGCGAAAAGCTGCAACGAGGGAGAGGACCTAAAATTATTCTTAAGCTTCCTCATAGGTTTTATGTACTTTTATAGGAAAGATTCGCATTTTGATATATAGTATATTTGTAGTATAAAAATGTAAAACAAAATAAGGAAAGTATATCTTCAAAAAGGGGATCTGGGAGTCTTCCCCGAGAAATTTTTTGGAAATTTGACCCTAAAAATCAGGGTTTTAACTCGTTTTGGTACCCAAATCCAAAGCTCGATTCTCAGGGTGGGCCGGACCATATGTGACTGATTTCTCCACAGGTCACCAATTTTCTTCCCTCTCTTTTTTCATCACTCCACAGGCGTATATAGATTTTTATTTGGAAAGTCTCCAAATTTATCCTCTAAAAAATTAGTCATTATCATGTTTTCCAAAAAACAACAATGGTCAGGGTTAACAAATGGTTAACTGGTCTCGTGGACATTCCCCTTCAGTGGCGTATACTATATAGAAATTTATTTCAGGAGGGGCCCAATATTATTTCTCCCATACATATTAAATAGGTTTAATGAAACTTTGTAACACATTTTAAGTATAATTTGCGTCTTAAAGAAGTACAGAATGAGACAAGTTGTGAGTAATTTATTAAGTATGATGTATCAAAGGGGGACAGGAGGCCCTCCCCCAGAAGATTTTTTAGAAAAATTGACTCTAAAAACAGATTTTTAACTAGTTTTGGTATCTAAAGCCCGAATTTCAGGTGTTCATTTTCGCGTAGGATTTTCATTTTAATGTGCAGAATGTAAAGAAGCTGTAAATAATTGAGTTCCAAATACAAAAGGGGGTCTGGGGGCTGGGGGTCCTCCCCCAGAAAATTTTTGGAAATTTTACCCAATAAAACATGGTTTTAACTTGTTTTTGTATACCTTGTCCGAATTTCGGATGTCTGATTTTCGTTTTTTCCTTTTCTTACCGTAACTTTTAAAAAAGGTACCTGAGCCCAAGGGGGGGGCAAAAGGCCTGTTGCCCCCCCTGGATCCGCCACTGCTTGCAATACTGACTTATTGACAATAAGGTATATGTCTTCTTTGTCTGGTAATATAAGGTAAATACAATAGTATTTATTTTAAGCGTATTTGTCTAAAATGTTCCCTCTTTATTTAATTATTTTAGTTTTACTTTATTTAAATTAAAAATCCACTTTCTATGTTTAAGTTTTGAATTTCTTTTTCAAGGATCAAAACCTTTTAACATGGTATCCAAAAAAGAGGGTGTTTCAAAAGGAGTGTAACAATAGGCCCTAGACACACACTTTCGATTGCAAATTTTTATTGAATTGGCCTCTTGGGGGAAAATTTTTTGTAGCAGTTATTGAAAATACACTAAACCATGAAAAGTGACACTTAAATGATTTTCCTAACCCTAACTTTTTGCCCAAAATTTCTTCTGTAACTTTTTTTCAAGACTACAAGAATATCTTAAGTTCAATGTGGGGAATCTAAAGTCTTGGGGGTTACTTCCTCAGAACCCTAAATGTAGTTATTTTGTTTCTTTGGAGTGACACTCAAAGAGGTCCAGTATGTGCAGAAGAAATTTCAAGAAAAGGAGCAGTATGCTAGTATTAGTTCTCAAAATATTTGGGTAAGAGAGGAACCCCTCCCTGTATACAAACGACTTTGGCTCCCTTAACCTCGCTTGCCATAACTTCATTTTTCTCATTTCTAAATAAGATAAAATTCAAGGAAGAAACTAGCATAGATTGACATTAATGGAAACTGCATAATCCAGACTCTGATAAATCAATTCAGTGCTTCCCAAACTGTCTGCCGCGCCCTGTATCGCCGTGAACCCTGGGGCACCGCGAAATCTACTGCAAATACCTTTGGATTCAGAACAACATTCCATATAATCTGCGTGCTCTTTTTTACAAGAGGGGTGCCGTGGAAAGGTTTTTAGTCAGACGGGAAGTCATAAAAGTTTTGAAACCACTGGGTTTCAAAAAAGAACGTTTGAGGCCTCACCCCCCAAAAAAATCTGAATAGGTTTACCAAAATGAGTTACAAATACAAATTAAGTCGACCAACTACAGGCGTAAGCCCAGCAAGGTTGGTCCAGTCTTTTTAACCCAGACTACCAGAATCCCAGTATCTGTCAATTTTCCTCTTGAACTCGTTTACCCCACTTGAATTTACAATTGTTTCAGGCATCGCAATCCATCTATCCACTACCCTATTAAAAAATAATGCTTCCTACAATCCGTCTTAAATTTTCCTTTATTCAATTTGAATTTGTGACCCCTTGTTCTATTACCCGTATTGAAATCTAGTCCCTCTGTGTCCCCTTGCTTTACCATTTTAAAAAGTTGAATCAAATCCCCTCTAATCCTTCTTTTCTCTAGAGTGAACATATTTAGCTTCTTTAATCTTCTCTCATAAATAACTTAAACTGGATATACCCTTGACCATTTTAGTAGCCCTATGCTGAACCCTTTCAATTGAATCAATATCTTTTTTTAAGTATGGAGACCAAAACTGAACAGCATACTCTAGATGAGGTCTCACCAAGCCTCTGTATAGTGATAAAATAATATCCTGCATAACCTTGTTTTGGATCAGATTTCCAAAACATTAATTCTATCATTCATATTTTTTTTGTAATAAGGTCATCCAAATGCTAAACCTACCAAAAGCTTTAGCTTCATTAAGCCTATTAAATATGCATGGGAGGGGGCGTAGGAATACTTTTAGGTCCTCCTCACCCCCAGGGTAAAAATCTATCTTTGGCCCGATAATGACTGAACTTTAGTGAGGATATTTGGGCCCTTCCTGAAATTTCTACATACGCCACTGAAAACTCTACCACTAGCGTGGTGAAAAATATTTTTCCAAACTAAATCTCTGACCCTCTAGAAATGCTGCTCCATCAACAGACAACATTTCAACAGTTGGTATTTAAACATAATACGCAGTTTCTTAATGAGATCTGTCAGTATTTCTTCCGAGAAAGAAGCATTTCACCCAGAGAAAATTTCCACTAACGTCAATACCTATTCCGCGAAAAGAGACACCATATTGACCACAAAATTATCAAGTGATCTTCAAACCATGCCCGTTTCTCTCAATGAAACACGTACTCTACGACACCCGAGATAAATGAGCGCATAAACAATTTAAATATTGATGATATTTCCTCGTTTTGGGTGCATATCTCTCCTCTGATCAGCTTCTCGACCTCCTTAGAGACGTTTTATCTCCGGAATTCCCGACCTGTGAACTCTTACGCGATGCTTGTTGATCCCCATCAAGAGTGACCAGAACTGTTTTTCGGCCTGTGGATTTCGTACCGAGCAGACACAGAAAGATGTATCGGCCGCTCTTGATTCTCCTTGTGGTGGTTTCTGCTATTCATGGCAGCGTATCACAACAAGGTAAGAATTTAAACTATAATTATTTAATTGAAGAAGCAACTTACCTGTAAACTCTATAAATCATTGAATAGCAGAGGAAAGGACAAGGCGAGTAAGATTGTGCAATCGGGTAAGAGTACGCAGCGTTCTTTTCCTTGGCAACAGTGCAAGTGGACGCCAGTGGGATCATTAGACCACATCCATCTTAAGCCCTCTGAAAAGACTGTCAGTATTAATTTTATTCTTTTTTTTGTATTTCATTTATTAGAAAACGTCGTTTTGTTGTATTAGCCTCTAATTTTGCTATGAAAAAATCTTATTTTTTTGTAAAACAAAAATAAATGATTACTGTCAAAGTGAATAGCAATAGAAGGTATGTTTCTGAACTATGTTGCATTGTTCAATTTTAACTTAATTTTATGGATGATTTATATATTTAGTACATCGCTGTCGGCTAAGAGTACACATAGGAACGGTTGTTGAGGATATTGTCTAGTGAATAACAAAACTCATCATATTATTCTTCACAAAATGAGAGGAATATCCTATTGCTATTAAATAATTGTTTATTTCCCCCTATGAAAGCTCATGTCTAATTAGAAGCTGATTATCGTTAGTTACCACGACTGACTGGGTAACGATTTGCTATTTTCACTAAAATCTCCACATTTTTATTTTTATTTTACTTTTGACGCAAAAGATAAAAGAAAAAACGTGTAATTTCCAAACTAAAAGTGAACGAGGTATTTGAATTGAATACCCCCTGGTGTGATTTAGCGGGACCCCTCTACCCCCTTTTTCACCTCACGTAATTTATAGACGTCCCCAATATATGCATGCACTGATATGTTTTGAAATGTTCGCAGTGCAAATGCAGGACCACGACGGCCCGTTCTCTCTGACGGACTCCTCTGCCCAGCTGGAAGAGCTTCAGAAGAACATCAGCTCCCTCTGGTCGTACATCCACGAGCTGCGAGGGGCCGTCACCCATCACCTCAACCACCTGAGGCAGCACCAGATCGAGATGGAGGACAGCATCCACAGGCTGGAGCACCACAGTGAGTACCAAAAATACACACTTTACACGAAAAGTGGTGGGTATAGAAATGGCCTCCATACATCATGGAGAAATGTTACACCGCGATGAGGAGGGACCCCCACTTAGACTCGGAGGAAGGTCCCTCTGTAGTGAAACCTCCCTCCACGGAGAGGGACCTACCTCCAAAAAAAAATTATGAACAAATCACAGACTGGTTGAATGTATCCCTAGGAGAGTTAGGGCTGAAATTTGCTCGTAGAACCTGAACCAAGGAAATAAAATGATTTATCATTTTCCTTTGAATTTGAATGTGTCCAAATGCTTATTGGATGTTACAGTATAGTCTGTGTAATTTGAATCGGCGGCTCACTACTAGTCCTTTCCCATTGCATTTCTATTGCGTTTCCATGGTGACGAGCCGTCTATTCTATTTACCAGGAGTATAGTGTAGTTCGAATCTGATTACCATTGTCGGATGAAACTGATAATGTAAAAAGTTAAAATGTAATATTTTGATTTCGCCTTTTCCTCCAGGTCAAGGAGACAGCCACGCTGCTCACACTGCTGGTCACTCCCACAGCGGTGAAGACCACGCCCACGGCTCCTCCTCCCAACACTCCCACAGCGGTGAAGACCACGCCCACGGCTCCTCCTCCCAACACTCCCACAGTGGAGAAGACCACCACCACTACCACCACATCGCAGACCACCACCACAGTGGAGAGAACCACCCGCACGACGACCACAGCCACTCCCACAGTGGCGAACACCAATCGCATGGACACTACCACGATTCCCACTCCCACACGGACGGAGACCACGCCCATGGAGATGACCACAGTCATGGGCACGCCCATAAGTAATTCTTGAACCATATATATTTCATTGACTAGCGCTACGAGCCAGACTTTGCTTTAAGGGCCAAATACCGTTAAATGTGCCCTTTTAACAAAACTAACAGCCATATACACAGCCGTCAGTGTCAGTAAATCATGTGAAATAATATCTGAAATCTGAAATGAATGATAAATATCTGAAATGTTTCATACAAAATACATGTAAAAGGGAAACAGCCTCTTTTAAACTCCCCTCTTTTATAAATTACCAGCAATTTTAAAATTTATAGCATCAACTAATCTCCCAAAGATATACGCAACTTGTAGATTTGAGTAGTTCTTAAGCACCTTTTGTGTTGACCTAAAAAATACCCCAAAGCCTTTCTCGGTTATGGTTCCACGGACCCCCAGTTGGTTGGTAAAGGCAGACTCAATCAAGTGTTTCCATTACAGAGACTCCCACGAAAATGCGGATGACCTTCAGCAGACGGCCCAGGTATCGGAACCCCTGATCGAACCGGTGATCGTTGCTTCCACCCGCCCTCCTTCCAACCACCACACCCACCATCACCACTCTTATTCCAGGGGTGGAGCAATAAACCTGATGGGAGAGGACAGCTTCCACGGGGCTTCAAGAAGCAGTAGGAACAGGACCGTCGCCATGCCAAAGTGTGAGTGCTAAAGAATCTGTTGTAGATTCTACACTGGGTGATTCAAAACTCATGAGCGAATTGCACATTATTAGATGCCATTGAGTTGAAGATGTATACTCTGTTCCACCCCAAGTTGACACTGAAGAAAAGGCTACGGTGACCGAATTACAGCCAGGAAACCGGTTCCCAGCCAATCAGCAGGATTAAGCTGCCCGTCCAACGCCGTTCTACCCCGCTCTACCCTACGAACTATATTCATTCGCTTGAACTTAAAGACTTTTAACGCATGATTAAATTACGTTATATGATAAAAATCCCGATAAACCATAATGTATGACACATTTTTACAAATTTGTCAGCATATTCTTTATTTGAAATAGCAATACAAGCTAGTACTATTTTTTCGGCCGGATTGGTACAACCTCTGCCTTTCCCAACCGTGTCAACTTAGGGTGGAACAGAGTGTAGTTCATAGGGCTTTCAGGAAGGATTTTTTATTCTTAGTTATATTTTCTTGCATAGATGCGTTTTTAAAATGCGTTTAAGGATGCGTTTGTAAAATCTCAAGCGGCATTCGTTTTAAAATTAATATTGGTCTTTTCAGATTCTGATTATCACCTGTATGAGTTTGCTGTTTGTAACGTCGCCCCCAATCAAGCTTTGTCTATAGAGCAACAGCAGAACATCGTGGGACAAGTTTCCTTCTGGCAAAAAGTGAGATATTTCTATTGTGCAGTAACTTAAAAAGTTTTAATTTACAGTTGTGGATAATTCAAAGTTTTCTACTTGCAAAACGTATTTCTGGTTTCTTGTACACAAAGTAACTTACCTCAAGTAACAAAGTAACTTATAAGATTACCTCAAGAATGTATTGCTATAGAGCTATGATTTAAATTGGGGTATTTTAAGTAGCTTCTGACTTAATTTGTTGAATTTGGGATTGCTTAAAAAGAAAGACAGGAGGATAAAAAGAAAATTAGGGCAAATAAAGGGGTAAAAAAGGAAGATAAAGAAAGAAAAAATAAGAAATAAATAGAAAAATAGAACGAGCTGTGAGAAAATGTAAAATAAAAAGAGAAAGATATATCTTTTTCACACATTTATTTCTAGGCCTTCTTTTGTCTCCTTTTATTTCTCTCCTTCTTCCTTTCTTTTTAAGGAAGCATATGGAAATTATTGGTGGGCTAAAACGAAATTCGGCTTTGGAAAATAAAAATTTCTCAAGACCTATATTTTCTTCAGCCACAATACATTAAAAAACTTTACCATTTGAATATTTATGACCCTTTTTGTCCTAGGCGCCCCAAATTTTAAGCAGGATTCAACGGTAATCTCAGGCGGCTTAGGGCTGAATGGGTTTAAACCATTATTTTCATCGATTCCTGAAAGTATTGTCCCCTCTCTCGGAATACATTAAAGGGTTTAAACCGGACAAATCTATAGACGAGATTAGTGATGACGTTTTTTGTTTTGTTTGGAAACGTTGATTCGATCCGTGATTGGTTACATACGGATCCGTACTGTCCGTACAGTTCACGGAACCAATCACAGACTGAATTTACGTTTCCAAACAAAACAAAAAACGTCACACTAATCTCGTCTATTGGAAGTCGGCGAATCTGCTTCAATACTCAAGTGAAACTAAAACTCTAAATTAGGACAAATGAAAAATTAACATGATGCCAGTAGCTAGCATGCCAGTGGTCTTGAGAGGTTATATGCAATCAGGTTGAGAAATATCCAGAAATACGTGCACCAACGTGATAACTAGCATGCTAGCTAATGGAATCGAGAAATTAGACCTTACTTGAGGCAGCCTTTCACCAATGTACTGAAAAGACATTCCTCATTGGAAATTTTTAGAAAACGGGCGGTCCTCTGAACATCCACGTCCGCCTATCAGGGTTCTCGATGGGCGATCACCACGCCCACCACCAGCAGGCTCAGCAACAAGAGGAGGACAGTAACGACACGGACATGCCGCCTATGGTGCACAAGCACGGCTTCCACATCCACGCCCTTGCAGACATAGCCAATGGGTGCCAAGGTGCCGGGCCACACTACAACCCCAAAGGAGTGACCCACGGAGGTCCCAAATCTCTTGTTAGGTAAGTGTGGTATAACTCTTTTTGGTACTTTTCCATTATACCGGCGCAAATCTCGCCAAACAGACTTAACATCGCCGATATTCCATTTGGTGTTGGTTGCATCCTTATTGGCGACTTTATCACTTGCGCCGGTATAGTGGAAAGTACCATCTTTTTGTATTGAGACTAGAGATGGTAATGGCCGGAAAAAAACCGGAAACTTTGGGAAAAAAACCGGTTTTTTTCCAGTTTTTTTCCGAAGGGTTTATTTCTTTCCGGAAAAATAGAAAATGTTAATTCAAAATACTTTATTTAGATTTTATATATTAACCGATATCAATTAAAATATTATTTAGATTATATTCTTATACAATAAAGTATTTAAAAATGAAGTTTTAACCATATAATAAACATTTTTTTCCCAAAAACGCTGGATTCCACTCAGGAAAAGTTAAAAATTTTTAAGTTTGTATGCATTTAAAAATTTTTTACATTCACATTCTAATGTTTTCTTGTTTGATATTTTTTATACTCAATATTTCACATGAAAACACAAATTTGGAAAAAGTAAGCTGCAAGATAAATTATTTTAACATCCAAGTGTTATTTATTTTACTCTCTAAAAACAAAAATAATTATACAATGCAAATTAATATCAATAAAACCAATTAGGATTAGAAGAATATTATATTTAACCATTAAATCAGATTGTCTAATAATCCTAAGCATATGAAATGACTTACTACTTCTTCAAGTTTCTCTGCTTTATCAGAATTTTAAAAAAAAATTAGATCAGATTTCAAAGTTTGGGATTATTGGAGGCTTTTTACAGGGTTGCTTAAAAAAATATTTATGGTGTATGAGTATTTATTCAACAATGAACACATTAATATCCTGAAAATTAAATAAAAAAATAAGTTCCAAAAATATTTAAACAAAACAATGAACGATTTTTTAATTTTTTTATATTAATGACTTCAACATTTTTTTTAATTGGCAGAATTTAATTAAAACTTCTCCACCTTTCTAAGAAACCATAATTGCAATGATTATGTGAAAAAGGTTAGGATCAATTATGTATAGTGATGGTAAAAATATTACAGCAAACATCTGTTATTTGTTGTTGGATCATGTTGTAAACAAAATTAAGTCATTAAAAGTACTTAAAGTTTAAAAAAATAAATATTAAATTAATGTTATTTATTACAATAACATGCTCTATATTTATATTGCATATGTTATTTTTAGTTATAAAAACTTTAGTTTTTTTTAAATTACTTGCAAAATGCTGCATATTTTTATTTTGGAAGAATTATTTTTAATTAATTTTTAATGATTTAATAGTTTATAATATATAATGACTAATGATTTTTATACAACGAATGCTTATTTAGCTTCTAAAAAAATATGTATTCAAAAACCACTATTTTCTATGCAAAAAAAGGTCAATTTTTCCGACTTTTCCAATTTTTCCGGAAAAAAAACGGTTTTTTTCCGCCTACCCAAAATTTCCGGAAATTTTCCATCTCTAATTGAGACATCATATTCCTTAGTAGTCATGAGGCTCGTTTAGACTTTTCCCTTTCAAAGTTCATCTAGGAGGAATCGTCCAAAATGCCAAGTGTAGATGTTGTTTTAAAAAATGAACTCAGAAAAATTTCATTAAATGTTTTTCCTTCCTTAAAAATTCCAACTTTCAAGGAGCTGTCTTCTTCAAATGTCCCTAAAGGATTTTGAAATGAGTTAAAACAATTCTTTTAAAGGTTACAGGCGCATTATGATCAAAATTGATTCATGCGCCATAAAACAATAATCAAACTTTAAAGGTTACATTCCAAAATATTCTCGTAGTTAACCTCCCAGCCCTCCATTTTGTTTTACAAAATTTTGACATCAAGATTTCGTAAGTGATCTAAAACTTAACGTATAAAATTATACTCGTGAGGGGTACAGCCACGGTCCTGAAAAACACCAACTTACTTTTCAAGTTGAGTAACAGGAGTCGGAAGAAAATATCTTTGACCTAAGTTAAATGAACCCGCTGAGCTTTCAGTGGGTCGAGTTCTGTTTTGCTAACTTACTGGCAGATGGCAGCACTACCATTAAAAAAGTTATTTCTCGTTCCTTTTAGAGGTCCTTTATTACCTATCTATTGTTTGGTATACGAATATCGTAACTATATGAAGTTAAGAAATCAAATTACCACTGAAGTTAAGAAATCAAATTATTGAAATTAGAGTTATTTTTCTATTCTTGAAATTAAAAATAAAATAAAGCATAAGTGAGATAAACTCAGTCTTTTTACAGTGAACATAAAAATACTTTTTTGTTTTATTGTTCAATAGTACATAAATTATAAATTGGTTGCTAGTCAGGAACTACCATGAATTTTAATATGTTTTAATAAAAAAATTTAAATACACGTATTTTTAAAAACTGAGACTGGGTTTAAATTCATCCCTTGAATTGGAAATTGATGAGACACCTGAAAACTTTTATAATTTTTTTATAACAACCATACGATTTCGGTAAATTCGTAAATAGAACAGACCACTAATTTTAAAATAATAGCACAACCATGTTTTTTAATGTTTTTATCTCTAAACTATCATTTTAAACAAAAAGCATCAGTGACTCACAAAACAAAAAATTTTACTTCCTCGAATGTTAGCTTCCCAATCGGGAGACTAAACAGAACTCAAATTAAAATTTATCTCTTCTTGCCAATAAACCTTCAGTTCACTTTCAGTTTTAATATTAATCTCAGTATATACCTTTGCTTTTGATAAACCAATAGGCAGTGGCGGATCCAGGATTTGGTTTTGGGGGGGGCTAAGAATTTTCCTTATCCAATAAATCTTCTTGTCAATGTTAATACGGAAAAGGTATCGAAATATCCTGCTCCAACTTCCAAAAGGGGGGTCTGGGGGTCCTCCCCCAGAAAATTTTTGGAAATTTAAGTCAAAAACCCCACTTTTTCAACTCCTTTTGGTACGCTTCATCGGAATTTCGGATATAGATTTTTTGCGTTTTGACACCAACTTAGTAAAATGTAGTTGTAATAACAGAGTTACAAGTGCGAAGGGGGTCTGGGGGTCTTCCCCCAGAAATTTTTTTAAAATTTGACCTTAAATAATAGTGTTTTAACTCATTTTGGTGCATAAAATGTCATTTTATATAGAGTAAAACTTTTCATTTTGGGGGGGGCTTGAGCCCCCTAGCCCCCCCCTGGATCCGCTAGTGCCAATAGGATGACTAATTTACAGCCACATTCACAGCCATCCGCGTTTGTGTTAAACCCATGGGCGGATTTAGATGGTGAACCCTGGGGGTGCGTATTGAAAACTTGGGGGTGCAAGCTGCCCCTGATGACTTTGAAAACATTATTTTCCCCTATAAAAATGGATTTTTCTCAAAAAGTTGGGGGTGCAACGCACCCCCATCATCATCATCACAATTCTCTCACGCCAAGCTGGCGTATAAGGCCTTAAGTCTAGATCTCCATCGCCTGCGGTCCAAAGCAGCCTCGATCCCTAGCCAAGCCCCAGCTAGACGCGAGTTCACAGGACGCACTAGGCGATTTCTCAGCTTGGTCTATGATTGGCTGAATGGTATGACGTTGGGGTAATAGTGATAAGTTACGCCCTGAAATTGACCAATCACGATTCGAGTTGGTAATCGCCTAGTACGTCCTGTGAACTTGCCAGCTAGACCATCCAAAGGCATTTCGTTCGCTCTCCACCATTCTTCGCCTTGGGTCTTCCTCGCTTCCTACGTCCCTCAGGTGTCCAAGGGGCCACGCGAGGAAGTTCAGAGGCTGGCATTCTGAGTATGTGGCCTATCCAGGTCCATCTGCGATGCTTAATTTCTTCTACGATGGGTCTAGTTTTTGCCTTGTGGAGCAGTTGCTCATTTGAAATGACGTATGGCCAAAAGATCCCAAAAATCCTGCGAAGAGCTTTCGTTTGAAAGGAATTTAGGGTATTTTCTTGTGATTTAGTAAGTTTCCATGTTACGCACCCATAAAGTAAAACAGATTTAACTAATGAATTAAAAATAAGTAATTTCAGCCTGGTTGATAGGGCTGAAGAGCACCCCCTTAAATCCGCCCATGGTTAAACCTAGGTCAAAGAAGGATTCCACCAATCAGAGTCATCGAAAATCTAATTATTCTTTCTTTAGCTGCTGGTTACCATTGACACTGGTCACTGATGGCTGTGATTATGGCTATTAATATATATTACAAGTTTTTTTCTACTCTTAACGCGGTCACTAAAACCTTTTTAAACATTCTGTTTTTTTTTTTAAAACTAAATCCATATTTAAGAGGTAAAACACTCATCACAGTGAAGACTATCAGCATCTGTCGAGCAAAACCAAACCATCTTTCGGGTGACTACGAGATTAATCAACTATATTTTCCTTCTTAACCCTATCAGAGGACTCTGATAACTCCAGGTACGCGTAACCCTCTTTTTCTCTTTATCTCAATTCGTCCCAAAAAAATTTTATGCTATTTGTTTCGTAATCGAACTCTCTCTGTCTGTTTTTTTCCTTTGAAGTATCTGGAGTTTTCTAATAAATTAGGGCATTAATCTAGATCTAGAACGTTGAAGTCGTAACAAAGATGTGTGTCTCATGTGATCATATTCTTAAAAGGAGCTAAATAGTTTAATAAAGGAACAAGGTTGAAGTGCATCGATGAAAAAAATATTACTTCGTTACTTTTAGTGATAAAGGTATCAATTTTCATAGGTATGGAACTCTTTTGTCGTAATTTAAAGGGTAAAGTTTAATAACACATTTTGTTAGGTGTTTCGAAATCGTAACTATAATATGACTCTACCGATTGTTTCTTTTTTAAATCTGACATGACATTCCTCAGCATAGATTTTTTGGGAATTTCAGGATATTAAAAGAACACTATTCTCTACATTTCCACCATTTTCATCTTGTTTTATTGAACGTATAGGAGAGACTTTTTAATTCCTTAAGTAAGCATTACTCATTTCCCCTTCCCCCACTGTCAGCAACAGTAACTAAATTGAAAATCCCCTTATTTAAATATTTACGTAAAATTTGAACGGTCCTTTCCTTTGGGTTGGTTTAGAGTTACCAAGTTGAGATTAGAGTTAGATTTTTACAGCCCTTGATTTTATGACCCAAAAGCACGGCTGATAAAAAAAAGGTATAGATAACACAAACAAAGTGGCGAGGTGGGAAACTCTTTGGTGTGGTTTGGGGGTTGCTCTCAATACTCCCGTGAGAGGTTGGTCTTGATAAAACCAACCCTGAACTTATGTAATGATCTACAAACACGCCACTTATTGAGACAGTAGACAATTGCATCAGGGAAAGTAAAGGAAAAAGGTAATAAATTAGTCAGTTATCCTCCACTGAAGGGGCGCGATATTTTTAGAAACTCATGGGCATCCTAGCCACGTAGGTCAACTATTTAAATCTCAAGCAAAAAATTTAATTTATTATTACCCACGAATATTTTGTACGAGAGAAACGAACCACAAAAGAAGCCGTTTATGTCTTGACTTCTGTCACCCCAATCTTATTTCTATCCCCATAATTATTTCAACCTTGGACGCGAGGCCTCGTGAACACGTGCCCTTCATGGTCGGAACTAGTCGGAACTATTTGCAGTTTCGGTTCTGTAACACAGCATGGGTTCTCCAGTGGGTGGTGGAAGGTTTTCAAAATGGAGATTTTTTTTGGGGAGGTCAAGCAACTTATAACGTTTGAAAAATAGAGAAAGGTTATATTGAGTTGTGGCTCATTTGTACTATTTATAACAAGGGAGCTACCGTGCACTCTGATCGCTATTCTTCGTCAACCCCCGGGAAGTGCTATCACTGATCGTTTCGGATTGCCTCGCAATCCATGTTGGCTTCGCTAGCTCACCATTTGTTAAAATATTTTATTAACCTAGCTAAAATTACTAAAACAATATTCAAAAATTTTGGCATCGACTATTTTCAACTATATTAGTGATATATTGTGATTTGGACTAAGATTACATTGCTTTTCGCAACACGTAAGAAAAATCCATCTTGCAGTAAAATAAGGTTCCTATAAGGTAAGGTTAACTTGCAGTAAAATAAGGTTTCATATCACTATACAGAACAGAGTATATAGCTATATAATATATCCCCCTTATATGACCAATGCATTATACCATAACTATTCTATACCTACTAACGCAACTCAGCTAATTTCATAACAGCAACAGAATCAACAGTTAATTTTCACTAGGTTCAAATTCTAACACTAAATATTCTAAAAAGCTACATTTTACTTCTAATGTGCGTGCGTAGGATGTTAATGTTCAAATAATGGTTAAAGCTATTGAGGTTTAAATTTTAGGAGAACTTCGGGGGAACTATATAAAAAGGTTGAAACACAGTGATTTAACAAACTCTAAAAAATTATAATCACATAAAACTAAATATTTAAAAAAAACTTAATATGAGCGATTCACGTGTGCTGTTACTACATATGAACAACTTATATTGAGAGTTAGATGGGTTTCAATAATGACGTAATAACTAAATTGTTTTCAAAACTGAGAAAATAGTGATATTTTTTTTCATTCGACATTAGTTTATTTGAACGCGCTATCTATGTATGTATTTTCAGCACTTCCGAACAATGGATTTTTGATAGTGGATAAAAGTTTTATCTGAAGTACGGACTCTTAGGCGTTTTTTCTTGTCAGTTTCAATTAGAAGGATGGACTATCTTTGTAATCTAGTCTGTATCCTCCTGTCGTTTAAAATACCAGGTGTTTATTGAACTTTCGCCAATCTTAATTTCATTTCTCGTAAATAAAATAATTCCGTCCGAAAGCCGGATGTTAAAATTAAAGAAATAAGTAAAATATCACTTTAAAAATGTTCACAAATGTTTTGAAGTCAAGCAGTTTGACCACACAACAAAAACAAACAAATGATATAATGAATGTCTATTACACACAATAGATTATTGCATATTTTCTACAGAAAAAGTAAATTATGGTGATGAATTTCAGATTTTTATACAAAAAAAAGAATCACTCGGGTGTCAGTTTGCTTTTATGTAATTACAAGAGAGGGGATGTAAGAGATTTGCTTATTTTTACTGATAAAATACTTAGGAGATTCAAATCGTCAAAAACCTGCTAACGTAATATTTGAACGCTTCCTTGCAAAAATTTGGGTAGTCCATTTTCGCCCCCAGTCAGCTATAACAAAGATTCGACTATATTAATTGGTTTGCCCAACGGTCATATTCACAGCCATGTTAACCAGCAGCTAAAAAAAATTACTGCGTCATATATCATACGACTATTGACCTCTTCCTCAATGAAACTGGGTACTCCCATCCTTTTTTCTTTAACTCTTTCAGCCGCCCCAAATTTTCAATTAGAATTTAATGGAGATCTCGGGCGGCACAGGACTGATAGGGTTAGTTAAGCCGTGTAATTGACTCAACGGCGTAGAAAAAAATACCATGCACTGAATAGAATTTCAGTCAGCCTCCGTATAGATTTGCATTACACTCCAATATACGTGTTACCTAATTCATTGCGGAGGAAACGATATCTTCCCCTTATCAGATAACCTTGCGAGAGTCTCGCCTTGCATGTAAGTAAGAGAAAAAAGAGGGAAGGAACACCAGAAGAACAAGAATATTACTTATTTGCTAGTCGGAACCGGAGGGTCAGGTAGTCAAGGTCGGTCCGCACAAAAACACATCCCACTGCATGTGAAATAAAAAAAACGCGCCAAAATAGTCGTATGTGGGGATGTTTCCCTAATATGATGAGAAATCGGGTTCAATGTGTTTTTTTTAATTTTCTGAAAGTATGAAATTCATCTCTGCACGAATAATTGGAATAGATATTTCATATATAACTCTGAACCACTGGTAAATTCCTCCTGTTTTTAAGGCTAAAATGCAACGGTTCGCTATGCTTTATTTAGTAACCCTTGACCACTGGTCATGTCCCCCATTTTTACAATGCAAACAATAGTATCTTATCTCTCTGATGGTCTCTGTTCAGGTCATATATACTCAATTTTATTTTACACTTGACCACAGGTCACTTCTCCCCTTTTAAAGCGAGGAAAGTATGTCTTCATACCTCTAGAGTAACTACGCTAGCATATTAATGATGTTCGGCTGAATTTTTTACTTCTTTAATTCCAATAGCTTAACTAAATAATAACAAAAAATACTTTTTTTTTGTGCCGGAAAAATTAAAGCTGATTTTGTATAGCTTAACTAATTAATAACAAAAAATACTTTTTCTCGTGCCGGAAACATTAAAGCTGATTTTGTATATATTCAACCTGCTGATTCAGAATATAGCATCCATTTTTACGCAGCAGCTCTAGTTTGTGAGATCATAGGCGCCGACTCCATAGGGTTTGAGGGGGCTTGAGCCCCCCCAAAGTTGGAAAAAGGGGGACTAAGCCCCCCCAATATTTTTAGTAAAATATTTCTATTTTCTTTCATGAACTAAAGAAGGCAATGTATTAGACGTCGTTCTTTTGGTCCCGTTCACTTGGTCTTCACAAAGGGTCTCAAAATGACTTAAAACACTACTTTCTAGGGTAAAAATTTCAAATACTACTAATAAAAATTTTATATACTGGGTTTCTTTGAAAATTCTGCTTTTTAAAATGATCCCTTTGCTCTAAGGGTGGAACCCAAATAGGCTTCAAAAAGAGATAAAACGCTATTTTGTGGTGGAAATTTCCTAATTTTGGGGGGAGGACCCTCAAAATATCGCTTTGCTTGGAATTTTCAATGTTTATAAAATTTTGAAATTAATTTCAACAAAATTAATGTAAAATGTACAAGTCATCTAACACCTTAAGTAAAAAAGAACTCGTAAGTAGGTACCCCAAGCTCCCCTCAAATTTTAAAATCTATTATTTACCGATTTCTCCTGAAACTTAATTGATTTTTGAGGTGAGCAGGTACCTCAAAAAAAATATTTAAGTCAAAATCCCTCCCGAAACAAAACTCTAGTTACGGCTCTGTGCAGTTGATTTTAAAAGCGATATAAATCCACTTTCATTCTTCGCGATAGGTATTTAATTTTTTGTGTTCGATTAAATTTTTTTTTAAATATTGTGCTGCTTTTTATTTGAATTTTTATAGCAGTGGTCCGCGGACCTCCGAGGGTCCTCAGCACCTTCCTAGAGGGGGTTCGCGAGTTACCTTTTGATAGTTTCAAAATAAATAACACTAACACAAATTTCAAAAATATTTCTAGGGGAGGACCCCTAGCTCCTCTCGAAATTTCGATGCCTCTAGTTGTAATATTTTCCTCAGAAATTCTATGTTTTACAAGGAACTTCTCTCTTTTGGAGGAACCAAAAATGTCTAAAGAAAAGCTGTAACACTACTTTTTGAGGCAAATTTTCAAAATTTTTCGGGGGGAACCCCCCAGACCCCCTATTATACTTCGATTAATTGTTAAATTTTAACATAATGTGGAATATGATTTGAGTACTAGTTTTAAGGAATCAAAAACTTTATGTATTGTTATACTCCTTAGGGGTACTTTAGGAATAAGCCTTTGCGGACGTTCAAAATCTTGGGGGGGGGGCTATGTCTAGCATTAGTGGCGATCGAAAGTTTAAGGACCGCTTATATATGGAATAACTAATATCTTTTTTGTCTAGTACTGCCCCCCCCAATATTTGATAAAAGTCGGCGCCTATGTGTGAGATAATCTAAAGTTACTTTTTTAGGACTTTTGCTCTTACGTTTTATGCAATATGGTGATATAAAGATGTCTCAAAAAATAAAAAAACATTACTCCCCAAGGCTTTTCCTATTTATTTGGGTCCAAATAGATAGAGTAGGAAGTTTCAGCCCCCTAAGTTAGTTCTAAGGGGGTACCTATATAGAGCCCTCAAGTTTGAAAAAATGTTGAAATAATGGTCTTTTTTTTCAGAATTTTTAAAAAAATATTTTCGAGTTTGCTAATGTGATAAAACTGGCTAATATATTCTTTTACTGAATTTGAAGTCATGCCTTTTTCTGTTGTGATTTTCTCGAAAACTATATACTTTTCGTAGAGGTAGTTCGTAAGTCATTTTTTGTGATCCCGTCAAGGAATCTAGGCGAGAAGAGGACTTGTTGAAACATCCTTTACACAACCCTCATCTCTCTTTTTATTCTCCTTTATTATTTTTCAACCGACAAAGTCTGCAAGCTTAAAATAGACTGAAAACACTTTCCAACCGAAATTCCAACATCTCTCTGGATGCTTTTCCCACATTCTTCCAAACTCAAATGCAAATTCTTCTACTCGAATCCTGTATCTCCCTCACAAGGCCATCTTGACCGCCTTCAAACCCTTTCGGTCCTGGCCGGTCAGAGTTATTCGAAGGATTTTAACGGTACAATCGGCCGGTCGGGGACTGGAAGGGTTAGCTGCATCATAACATCTCTCCTTGATGGAACCACAAGACGTTATACAAACGTACGTGATTTCTTTGTTAAAAACTTTCTCTCTTGGTAAACCTGTTCTCCTCTAGTAAATAGAAGAAGTATAGGAGAAGAGAGAATTCGCAAGCTTCTCAGTGAAGTGGGCGGGAGATTGCACCTGATAAAAGGGTGTTTGAGAAGGGTGTTTTTATCTTGTTCACGAAGTAACACAATTCCGTTAATCGGGAGAAAGTTCTTAAATCGAGATAAGGTAACATCGCCAATGGGGTGTTGTACTCCTCGTATAGCTTCCTCAATTACTGAGAATAACTTTGTCTACTATGTGCTTTATCTACTTCTACTGTCCATGTTTTAGTAAAGTCTGAATTTTGGGAGTAGCTATAGGGATTTTTTTTTGCGATGCAAAATGCAAACAGAAGAATTTCAGGGGGAGGAAGTATCATTTTAAGATTTTAATTCCAACTACAAATAATAAGGTAACTAATCTGTGTTTTACTGTACTCATGTGACAATATTAATGAACTTCTTTTCCAAGTTGAATCCGATTTGATTGAAATTGGAAAAAGGTTCACTGCAATGCTGCAAATGATTTGTGCTTAAATTTAAATAAAACGAAATATAACTACTTCAATCTGAGGCAGTCATAATTCGATCTTAGAATTAAATTCCACACACAAATTTGTAATAAAAATTCTAGTTGCAACTGTACACTGCAAAAAAAACGGAAATTTAACAGCAAAAACTGCTGTTAATATTTTACGCATTTGCTGTAATCGCAAAACACTGCCTTTTTAGCTGTAAATTCGAAGCGCCACCTGCTATAGTTTACTGGCAACTGCTGTGCTAGTGACCAGATACACACTGCAAAAAAAACGAAAAATTTAACAGCAAAAACTGCTGTTAATATTTTACGCATTTGCTGTAATCTAAAAAAAAACTGCCTTTTTAGCTGTAAATTTGAAGCGCCACCTACATTAGTATAAATTAAAAATACATAGTAATTTTCCTGGTAGTTTTCCTTGTAATATCTGTAATTCTTCAATTGGTCATCGAAATAAATATTAAAAGAAAATGAAATTCTTGTTTATTGAATGCATTTAAATGAGTAACGTTCCTGATTTTATGAGTTTTTACAGCAGTTTAATACTTTCCTGGAAAATTCTGGTTTTCATTTCTGAATCCTTGTGGACAGGAAACCAATGTTTGTTTTTACGCTCACCACTAAAAGAGTCAAATTATTTAGATGAGGTGTAAGAACCAACATGATTCTAAAACTATGAAGTATAACCTTCGTAAATCGGATCGGTATCTCCCGTGGTTCATAATATGCCACATTTTGAATACTTGTAGAAACATGGAAGAACAAGACATAACTGAGATGTGCACATTGCTTTCTAGTTTTTCTGCGGAATAATTACAGTATCGCTGTAAAGTTAACACAAAATTCTGTAAAATTACAAAATTGCTGTAAAAATACAGAATTGCTGTAAAAATACAGAATTGCTGTGTTAAATTTACAAAATTGCTGTTAATTTACAAAATTGCTGTTAAAGTCAAAAATTACAAAATTGCTGTAAAATCACTGCAAAAAGAACTGGCACCCATATTGCCAGTGATTTTTGCTGTAAATTTACTGTGAAATTTTTTGCAGTGTATGCACTAAACTCTGTTTCTACAATTAAATATCTGGTTTACATGTTGATTCGAATTTAATTATTATAAGTTGAAAAAAAGAATCATGCTGGGGTCTGGAGGCCACGATTTAAAATCTGATTTATTCATATTTTTCTCGTTATGGAGAACTTAAAAGAAAGCGGGACATTGGTGGAACTTCAGTGGAAAAGCCGGACATTTATGCAGGATATCAGAATCAGGATGTCTGGTATCATTAGGCTATGATGCACACCAACACCAACACTTTAAAAAAACCGGTTGCCTTAAAAAAGAAATCCTGTAAGCTATGTAACTAGAAATAAAAACCCCTGAAGGTAATTTGTATACAAAGAAATTGTTTTTTTTGCCAGACTACAGAAATATTTGATTAAAACCTTCTCTGAGCTTAGCGCCGGGCGGACATTATTCGTTAAACCCCTCGTAAACCACAGAATTTTCAAGGGAAAAAAGTTATGAATAGGCCATCAAAATTTCGAAGGGAGCGGGGGTTCTACCCCAAAACAGTATTTAAACTTTGCCTATTTAAATTTAATGTTTTATCTCATTTTGAAACTCTTGGGAACACAACACACCCGAAATGAACCGCTTCTCGTTGTGGCAAAATTTTCAAGGTGAATATAACGCGTTAAAATTTTGAAAGGGGTTTGGGAGTTTGTAATTTGTTAGGGAGAGGCCTGATTACAGTGAGTTATTTATCATGTATTATTTTCTCCTCAGGCACGTCGGGGACTTGGGCAACATCGAATGCGATGACCACGGCATTGCCAACCTGGCTTTCAGTGACGGAATTGCTTCTCTGAAAGGACCTTATTCAGTCGTTGGGAAATCCATAGTCGTAAGTATTTTAGAAATAAAAAGTTAACATCTCTTATTTAAAACAATTAATTCAGGTATATGTTCTCGGGTAAGTTTAATTGACCCAGATAGAAATGTAAGGTTTTATAAACTTATTTTGACCTTAAGACGTAACCCGTTTGAGGTTTTTGTAAGGTGTATTCCTACTCAACTAAGAACATTCACTTTTGTTTTCTTAATTGAAATAGCAAACATCACACTGATACATCCTACGAATATATTTATTTCAATTATCGGAAAATTGAGAAAATTTATTATAATAGCCATATTAAACATCGAAGAGATCGATGCACTTAATATTTGAAATACTTAGTGAAAATTATCTTTTATAAATACCTGATGGAAATGTATATTTATTTTCTTCCTGATATTTTTGTCAATGGCGTATATAAATGGATTTTGTTTTCAAAAAGAAATACTCACTGAACTTCTATTTAATTAACGTACAATGTAGTGTTTTTCATTGAATGTTTTAAGTTTGAAAAGATGCATAATTTTAAAACTTCTTCTTTTGTGCAATGAAACAACAGAAATTTTAGAAGTTAAATTCAAAACAGTTAAATAGTAAAAATAAAGGTGGCAATCTGAAATTAATAGATATATTGTCATAAATATTGGCAATTTGAATGGTTTTACTCTATTAATATTTTTAACTTAGATGGGAAATAAATCATAAGATTGTTCCATGGAAACAGTATAAAAAGTTGACTAAAATGAAAGAAATAAAATATGTTCAAATAACTTTCAGAAAATATAAATAATTTTGAAATAATCTCTATATTCATTTAAGTTAAACAAGTGCAACTATACTTTGTTAGGTCAAAATGAGTTTCGTGAAAAAGAATATAGGAGAACAGGTTCTATTCGCTTTCATTCATTTGATTAATTGAAGGAAACCCCTTTCGTCTAAATTTATTCAATAAATAAACTTAATTGAGCGGAAACACTATTACTGTTGAGAAAAGAATTCTATCTACATTTATCGATATTAAACCAATTATATTTTTATAGCACTTAAATGAACGTTATGTGTGATTTATGTAAAACGTATGGTAAATGCCTCATTGAAATACCACAAGTTTTACCCTAGTTGTTTTTATCAGCCATCGAAAGTGTGATAAGTATGAAAGGAGGATATCAGGTAAAGACGATTTTTGTTATGTTCTCAACTTGACACAAAAGATGTCGAGTTGTGTACCTGCTGCAATAATTTGAATTTTGAGAGTGTAAGACGCTACGTTTCTCAAGGTCAGTAGTTTATAGGAGACATCGGACATCAAATTTCGTGTAGGAGTGACACAAAAAACGAGAAATACGTGGTCTTGGTTACACAAAAGAGAGAGGACTAGAGAAAGCCTATATCTTAGATATTCAAGAATGTCATTCAATATTTGAAATAATAGTATCACGAATATAGTGTGAATAATAATCCTGCAAAAGAAATAAAAAATACTAGGAGGCTATCGCCCCCTGCTCGCTATCGCTCGCCAACCCCCGGGAACTGCTGGCGCAGTTCCCCTAGGATTGCTTCGCAATCCTGTGCTCGCTACGCTCGCTTGCCATACGCTGGTACAGCCTAGCTGTGTTTTATTACCAACTAAATTTATTGGTTAAAATAGAGTTTTATACATAGTAATATGCAGCAGGGAAACATTAAATATGTGTATGAAAAATATGTATACAGTGATTATCAAATTCATGGGTACTGTTGCATTAGTCAAGAAAAGCCACCATATATCAGCCAACAAATACATCAGATGAGTACTATTAACATGTATATGTTATACTTAAAAGTTGATATAGGTGCTTTTACTTACCCCATTATTTAATCCCTCCTCTAAAACTTCTTTGTAGACATAATTGTAAATACTCTTGCTTGGAGCTACAACCGATTGCTTTTAAATTTACGAAACTTAAACAAAACAAACCAACCGTTGCCAACGGGAGAAAACAAATACCGCCAATTTTGAGCTTCACGTAAGAGAAATATATATATATAGATGTTTAAATGACAAAAGAAAATTAAAGTTTAGTAATTATACACTTTTAGCCCAGAGCTTTAAAAATAGAAACATTGAATCTCTAACTTTGTGAAAACGCTTATTAGTACATGCATAAGTAAAACAAATATCGGGCCAAAAATTTTATAAGGAGTAAATTAATTAGGTATCAAGAAATATCAAAGAGTGTACGATTATAAAGATTGGTGAGATTTATAATACAACTTATAGAATGCATATCTTCAAATTACTACTTTGAAAAGGCATAGGCAGATAAATAATTCTACAGATTTGCTAATTCTACAGCAACTAAACAATTGCTTTATTGATATTTGTGATAAAGGACCGTAAGAAAAATTATTGATGTCAATTAATGCATTAAAGATTAAAGAGTTTTATGGACTGTAGGGAGTACTCTGAACAGTAGAATACCATCTCGGGCCCCAACAATGATGCGGTGGATACCATCAAATTTCCCCCTAAATCTTTCGCAACTTGCACCTCGCAGCCAACCAGCGCTACCGGATCCGTATGGTCCGTAGAGTTCAGATAGCGAACCGAAACCTAAACTAGATTCCAGGTTTCGGTTCGCGCGTTGACGCTTACTGCTTTCTTTTTGTTAGATATAGTTTTTCTCGCTACGGCGCAGTGGAGAATGTTCCAGTTCTCCTTCGGGCAAAGGATCTTATAAAGTAATAGAATAAAGTATCCAGAATTAAACAATAATAATAATAATTAATACAAGTATACTATAAGTAGACAAAATTAAACAACTTGCATCATGTACCCAGGGGTAGCTAATTGAAGATATAATCCCCAATGAAAGTTAGAAATTGTCCTTTTTTGACCACATAAAAGAACTAACTTTACCCCATATCCCCTCTTAAAAAAATTTTTCTGGCTTGAATGTACTCAGTGTTTCAAATATTATACTACATGATTGGATGTGATATGTTTATACGGTACTTTTCCGTTAGCCGGGCGCGAAAAATCACCATTAAAAAATCATTAAAAATTACAAAATCATTCCTTAATATTTGTTTGTAGTTGAACGTTTTCGACTTATGTTACGTTGGCGACATTTGCTCCCGAAGTACCGTTAATACATACTAGATTTATTCTATAATATTATAAGTAGAAACTTAAGCCATAAGAAGGAAAGGTTAAAAATAGATACAGCATATAATTATATTGTTTCTCAATAGTTATACTAGCTTATAATTATTATGTAGCTGCGGTGGTGTAGTGGTCAGTGTGTCTGGCTACGAGCACTACATATAAAATGTTACAAACAATGTGATTGTTAATCCTAATATTTTCATTTCTCACTAATTGTACTGTTTCTAGGTCCACGCCGGCCAAGACGACTTGGGCCTCGGCGGCGACGACGAAAGCCTCAAAACGGGCAACGCGGGCGCTAGGCTCGCTTGCTGCGTCATCCAGAAGGTTGACAAGCTGCCTTTCCGCTCTTACAAAGCCATGAAGACCGCCATCCAGCACCAGAACTGAACCCTTTCCTGATTTCTCCCATTCAACCGCTGTATTATTCCTTCGTCCATACATGATGTCACACTCGTCCGCCATTTTCCGATTGATTTCTGTACCTTGAGGCAACATCTGTATTTTCTTTTTCTGTTAAATGAGAGAAACTTTCCGTTATTTTAGTTACATATGGCGGGGTTTACAACAACCAATCTAATATCTCTGGCCTTATGAAACCCCTCCCCTTTATGTCAAATGAGAGAAACTTTCCGTTATTTGAAGAAACTTCAGATTTCTTTTTTAGATTAGTTACAGGAAGCGGGGTTTACAACAACCAATCTAATATATCTGGCCTTATGAAACCCCTCATCCTTATGTCACATTTCACACTTGCCTACTAACAATATGTCAACCACAAAGTTGGCAAAGAACCTTAAAACTCGGCTTTTTATTCCACAGCCGAAGTGTACTCCCTTTATTAATTTCAAAGTAAACTCACAATTTCTTTTGTACTGCTTTTGGTTTAATTTCGTCACCCGTCCCGTTACGTTAGAAATATCTCTTTGCAACAATAATTTTTAACCAACCGACAAAAACATAAGATTATACTAATGAATATAAATTGGCAACATTTGAATGATTAACAGCCAAAACAGCTTTAACGGGACAGATAACGGAATTGAACTAAATTTTTAGTAATTTTGTTGATAGTAGTACCCCTTTGTGTAAGCTACATTAAAAAAACCTGCAAAGATAATTTTGTTGATTTGCCGTATGATGTATAATCATGCAACTCGTCACAAAGTGTGACACAGATTGACCTCCCTCCCCTCCGAGTGTGACATAATTCATGGACATCTCCTATGTCTCTTCCTTCGGGCCAAGTGCAATTGAACATGGCTACTCATAGGGATAAAGATGCTTGAAACTGTGACGTGGGACAGAAGTCCTGACGTCACTTTTCATCGAAATCAACTTCACTTTGAAAGAAATTAAATTCTGTACCTCAGAAGCGAAAGGTCCTATCACTTAATTTCTCCAGGAGGGAAGAAAAACTGAAGTTTAGAATTTTATTCGAATTTTTGAAATTATAAAAGTTTGAAATTACTCAAATAAATTTTTTAATAAAACTTGATTCAGTAATTACTAATTAACTTAAGAACTCAAATTAAAATATAAAATTATAGTGTTATTCTCTTCTGGCGAAACTAAGCGATAGGACCTTTTTTTTCTGAAATACTACGACCTTCTCTATGCATTTCAAATAATTCTAGAAGGGTGATTTTTTTTTATCAAAGAAAGGCATACATAACGGTCACTTTAACAATTTTATTAAAAATCCCCCTAACATTTGACCACTATTATTTTAAATGAATTTGAATACTTAAATTTAATTCAGAGTAAAGTTGAGTTGCACTCAAAAAACGATCAAAAGTGACGTCAGGACATATATCATGCGTCACAATTTCTAGCTTCTCTGGCCTTATGAGTCTAGATGGCCATGAATTGAAAATTGAAGCAGTGAACAAGAGACGAAATCAGAAACGTTGATGATAATAATGTTAATAATCCTATCCTCCGCTTTTTATTTCTGTCTGATGATACTGGATCTGTGTAATGGAGACGGAGATGTTTTTATGGAAATAAATACATTTTAGTCGTACTGTGTCCGATGTTTTTTTTATTTCCCATTGGGGTTAAGGAATTGTTCCAAGGTTGAGGAGAGAGCTCAGATGGGTAACAATGGACACTTGAATGGGATGTGATATCAAAAGTTAGTGTTGATAATATTATTTTCATTTTGCAAGAGTTTTTAATCAATTGGCTGATGCATAAAACTAACAAGTAAGTTTTCAATTAAAATTAAAATATATTTGAAAGTGAAACGTATGCGTTTCGAATTTCAACTTTGAATGTTTCTTGATTTATAAGAAATAAAAATTAAGAAAATGTTGGGAAGCATCATAGAGAAAACTAATTGGAAGTAAGAATATAGTTTTAAATCTTTAATTGCGTCTAGGGTTTTATTTATGATAGAAACATGATTCGTGATTTAGCCGAAAAGCTGGGTTATTTTTTAAACCGAAAAAAGTAAAATATTTTTGTTTTACGACCCCTCTGAAACAAATATGTAGAGGAGACAAAGGTTATAATTTATTTAAAAAAGAGATTCGAGACTCCATAAAGCATTCCATTTATTATTAAAGAGCCACAAGGAAAGCTAAAATTGCAATTTTTCTCATTAAAAATAAATCAAACAATTAAATTCCACTTATATCTTACCTCAATAGTACTGGTTATAAGTTAGTTACTCGTGGTTTTTTTAATTACTCAGCTGCTAAAAGTAGTCTGTGTTGCATTAAACATTTTTATGATAAGAAACACTTTGTATGTTTCAATTTAGTACTTCATAATTTTCAATGAATTTTAACCGATAAATATGTATGATAAAAAATCTTTAGAAATATATTCGATTCCATTAAAAGTCTTAACTTTTTAATCTACTGAAAATCTTTCTCTAAAAAGAGGAAACCAGTGAATATTCAAAAAGGAATTAAAATTAAATACTGTAAAGTACAAAAATCATAAACTCCAAATTGCGATTGCTCTAACAAAGAAAAACACGTTTATCGAAATTACGTTATCCTGTTTTCATTCTCAAAATGCCACTAAACGTATAGATAAAATTAATTTAAAGGTTATCAAGCACTTTATATCAGTGTTTTAAAAAACCTTTCTCGATTAAATATATTACTTGGTGAATAAATAAAATCTAGGATTTATGACTAATTTAGCCTCCCCGGTGTTTCGCCCGGGAGTGGGCAATTTCTTGTTAGAGAGGGACATTAAAAATGTTTTTCAGCAAATTACAAAAAAGAGTATAGAAACCACTTTTTATAAAAGTCAAATTTTAATTAACCTTATGGGGAAGGACCCCTCTTCCTGAAGTAGGACTTATAACTAACCCCGAAGTGTATATTTGGACGGCCCAAACGGCCCGTGGCGCATGCGCTGTAGGTTACGTAGCAGTCTCGGCGCTTAGTGATGGAACCAATGGAACGCCGGGCCGTGGAAATTAGAGTAGAGTTTAGTTGAAAAAAGGCCGTCCAAATATACAGTGCCAACTAACCCACAAGATATAAAGATTTGATGCGCTAAGGTTAATATACCCCATATTTCTCAAAACCTACCTTTAACCTCTATTGCCTTGCATGACATTAAGGTAAAATAAAGTGGTGGGGGTTGGAACTAAATTCCACCACTCCCCACGAAACTAAAATGCAGTTATGGACTAGGGCAGGGATGGCGAACCTATGGCACGCGTGCCACTGGGTGGCACGCGAGCGGTATTTCGGTGGCACGCAACATTCACTAAAAATGACACAAAAAAACTTTAGTACTAAACCAGATATTTCGTACTACCTGAAAACTCCCCAAAACCAGATTCAGAACACTTTTTAGCTAGCTGAAATTCAAAACATTTTCGGGGGAGGACCCCCGAACCCCCCACTCACCTCTTAGGTGTCGTTGGGCCGTTCAAATATTACGCAACAACATTTTCTTGGCCATTTTGGACTCCCTCCTCCCCTTTTGTCAGCAAGGTAAGCAAATCCCAACCGCCCTTATAATAATTACGTAAGGAAACTGACATTAAGCCGTTAGAAAATAAAATCATGGATGCAAAAGGAGCCTGATTACTTAACGCAAAAAGGGGCATATAAGGGGGACCAAGAGGCCCTGCCCCCCTCCGAAATTCAGACAAGGTATACCAAAACAAGTTAAAACCCAGTTTCTTCTGGTAAAATATTTTTTTGGGGAGTGCCCCCAAATCCCCTTTTCTACTTCAAACTTTTTTATAATACTCATGAAAATCAAAATCCTACCTAAAAATGTCCGAAATTTGGACTTAGATGCACCAAAAACTTGTTCAAAACCCTGTTTATAGGGTCAAATTTCCAAAAATTATCTGGGGAGGACCCCCAAACCCCCTTACTTGGAACTTCATTATTAACATTTTTTCTTAGATAAAATTCTAGAAAATGCGAATTCCTCCAAAAATGTATTAAAAATCTGCATTAAACCTATTAAAGATGCATGGGAGGGACTGAGGAATAATTTTTGGCCCCTCCCGAAAAAAATTTCTATATACACCACAGACTTTACGGGCCACCACCCACCACTTGAGCACTTTAAGTTAGAAACTCCTGTTCTTAACTAGCGACCCTCAAAGGAGGATTTCATTTTCCAAGGGTTTAAAGATAAATTATTAAAAAAATAACAAGTGGCACACTTGACACCTGAAAATCATAAACCGTAATATAAATGGCACACTGATCGAAAAAGGTTCGCCATCCCTGGACTAGGGAGTGGAAATTATATAATGACGTGGTTCGTGGTTTGAGAAAGGTCGAGACACGCTGTTTAATTGGCAAGCAGAAAGATATTATTTTACGGAAAGAGCGGTTTGGTTACTAAGAATATCAGAGTGTAGTTTTTTTTTGCTTACTGTCTACACTAAAGGAAAAACGGGTTCTACAGGAGCACTTACGTAACCGGAAGATTATTAATATTTAGCTAACTACATAACTTAATAATTTTCAGTGAATTACATAACCCTTGAACAACAAAAAGGGATCCCCTTTTTAGTTGAAAATAAGCATCTAACTGGAAAAAAAACTTCGGTTCAGGTAGTTTTTATTTGGTTATAAAAAGACTAACGTGTCTCAAAAATTAAAGCATACAAAAAAAAAACTAATATCTTACATGATTTAGGAATGGAAAGAAGTGAGACAAATAATGGCTAATTAATATGATAGAATGTTATAAAATAATCATAAATTTTCATTGTTTATTTTGCAAGGTCCCTGGTCCTCTTAACAGTCTATGTAAATAAGTACTATTTTACAATAATTTAATAATTTTTATGTAAAAAAGGTTTTTTTCTCATGTATAAAACAAGAAACACTTTCATTGTCCCGTCTGTTTAAGAAAATAAAAGAAGTTCAAACCATGGGGAGAGATCCCAATAGAGATAAATCTTAAATTTCAGTTCTAAAAATTCAATTCTATTTAGAGAAATGTACAAAACAATGCAAGATTTAAAAATATAAAGAAACCTATTTAGAGAGAACTAGAATTTTTGAAAAAACAGCACATAAATACCCTCACGGTTCCAAACCAGATGTTTCCATCTACCACACAACGTGTTCATGTTTACAAAACCTCTCCCTATCAGCTGGAGGTCACCGGTGCTATTCTGATAAGGCCAAAAGGGAATTACAGATTTCTCAGTTTATAATTAAAAGGAACTTCTCTGACAATAATCTTATGAGACCTTACAAATTTAAAAAAAATTATATCAACATTATCACTTGCTGAAGATCTACTTCTACATTGTTAAAAAAACAGTTCACAACCTTTCGCCACCAACTGGTTCAAATTTAGCTGCAACCTAGATTCGGTAACAGGTTCCACTAAGTTTTCGTGCTCTCTCTGGTGAAAGCAACGTATTTCCGAAACCTTTCACCACAAACTGGTGAAAGGTTGAACTGTTTTTTAACGTTGTAGAAGGGTCTTTCCAAAGTCCGTGTCACGGCTTTTATTTGGAGCCATGGAAATGGGTAAGGTGTACCCCTAGGTAAGTGACTGTTGGGAATCCATTGAGATTAATTAAATTTAAAAAAGTAGTCAAAATACTAAAGGAGACTGTTGGCAAAAATTGTTGGCAATATCATGACACACGTACAGAAAAAGTTTCATGAAAATATTTTGGGGAGTCGGTACCTTTGAGAACTTAAAATCTTGATTTTGAGATTTTGAATGTTTCATATTCTACATTTCATGACCTTTACAACGATGTCTCATTTATGCAAAAATTCAAAGTACAAGTGTATTGAATTGTCTTTTAAAAACACGAGAACTCCATTTCATCTGGGAAGATTTTAACACTAAAATAAGTTTTTCTCAAAATTAACTTTTTAAAACTGCGTGTACCTTTATCTCAGCATCTACTGTATGTATTGAGCTCATATTTGCACCATGTGTTCTTGACATATACAGTACAATACTTTTAACGTAAGCTTTTTTTTCAATATTTTCAGTTATATAAAAAATTAGAAGCTTTTATGTCCAATAGTTTCTGAGAAAAAGATACATAAAGTTTGTGAATTTAATATTGTCGGTATACAAGGTATCGACTCCCCTTAAGTGCTAGAGGAGATGAGGCATATAAAAACAGCACTTTTTCAGGACTCAAAAAAGGAAAAGTTCGGAAATTTTCTAGTTTCTTTGGTTTTTTATTTAAAGTTTCTCTTCAACAATTAAACATAAAACTGCATGATAACACTGAAAAAATAGCAAAAAAGTGCTATTTTCACATGCCTCATCTCCCCGAATATTTAAGATAATTTCATGAAACTTTTTTTCTTATTATCAGGATATTGCAAACAAATTTCTTACTGAAGTTTTTGTTCCATCTCCTTTAGTTTTTTAGTTAATTTTTTAAACTTTCTTATTTCGCTGCTAGTGGCGTCGTCTCAATGGACTCAACCAAGACCCTCTATATAGTATGTATATAAAGCCTCAAGCCCCACAACTACGTCACGATGACGTCAAACGTACGGGAAAATCGGAATTAAATTCACTGATTTTTCCGTACGTTTGACGTCATCGTGACGTAGTTGTGAGGCCTTATAGATGGTTTTGACTCAACACGGTCACTTACCTAGTGGTACACATTACTTCCATGACCCTAAGAGACGTCGGTTCCAAATAAAAGCCATAAAATGACCTTTTGAAACACCCTGTATATTTGCTTATTTTCCCGATTTTCCGACACTTAAGATATGATTCCTCCTTTTTATCTATAAGACGCCAGACCATGATGAGATCAGAAGTAGTGTCGAGAGACGGCCTGTTGAAAAGGACCTGCAATATTTATCGTTTGAAAGCGAGCATGCTGCCAGATACGCACGCACGTGCCTTCATTATATAGTACGGATATGGATTTTCGAAAATGGATTTATGAAGTATACAAAAAAATAATGACACGCCAAGAATATCGTCAGTTTGCGCAAAATAACAAGATTTTGAAACATTATCAAAAGCACTGAGTCAGAATACTCTTGAGGTTATTCTCTGCTTCTTTTCATAGGTTCCTTAAATGAGTGTAGATTCAAAGGCATGAACCCATGAGTTGGCGCAAATCTTATCAGACTGGAAGCATTCCAAATTATGTGGTAAAAATAAAAACATAGGTCAAGGATACAAATTTATTCTGATTTTGGAAACAAACTGGATTGAAATAAAAAATACTGGATGTGTGTATATAAGTACTTTGAGAGAGAGAGAATATAGTTATTCTCGCAAATTTCACAGTTTCATGAAGATAATGTGTTTCAAAATTTCCCGTACAACTTTCTTCATCAACTATGAAATAGGTGGATTAGAAAGATACATAAATTTGATGAGGTGCAATTTGTAAGCGAGCTATCCACACCCAAGACAAAAATCTTTAAATTGGACAAAAATATTTTGTTAATTAATAAGTAAAGTATACTTGTGAAAATTTTGTTCTTGTAATAAAAAATTGTCATTTAAAAAAGCTTAATCTTTGCGTTTTATTTTTGGATACGTGAGATCAAAATGGGGAGAGGGGCAGCAAAATCTCACCAAAAGGGTGGGGGGGGTCAGTTGAAATATCCCACCAACTTCTCTCCAAATCTCTTTCATCTTTTTTAGCACCAGTTAAGAAAAAAATGCACACATTAGTCATAACAGGGAATCGTTAGCCAGTCAATCGTGATAATTGCAACGTAGTACAAGACAATCGTCGCTTGACGCGCAACATGACATAGCTGAAATTTTGGCCATTTTGAATCATACATCAATCTTTATGCAAATTTCGAACCGAATCACCTGGCACAAAAAGTTTTGTGAAAAGACTACTTATAAATCGCTGAATTCCTCTATTTGGTCATTTTTGCATAGCTGCAATCGTAAAAGGCAAAATGACATAATTGCAGGCCATCAGTGACTCCATTAGGGACGCCCCGGCACAGCTAAGCGTTTCATCTCAAATCCCGGTCAAAAATCCTTAAAATAAAGGTTTACAAAATATTAAAATATTATTACTTTTATTAAGAGCAAAACAGTTTTTTCGTCTCCTGTTGGGAAAATGTAGTTAATGTCATGTTGCGCTTTAAGCGACGCAATGCTAGCTTCTTCAACACAGCATGGATTTGTATCAAAATTTAACAATGCGTATACTCTTATAAGCTCTTTGCCGACACGACGAAACAAACGTGCCAAGAACACATAAAAGAAATTGGTTTTAAAAATCTTAAGTTTTATTAAAGTTTAAGTTTAAGTATTAAAATTTAAGTTTAGTTAAATGTTATGGAGAAAAATTCAAGATATAGTTTAAGCGGGAGGGGGTCCAACTAAATCTCACCATGAGAGATGGAGGTATCTCCAAAATTTGAAAAAAAAAACACCTCATGTAATTATGAGCGTCCTCTTAAAATTCTAAGAAGTTTAAAGTACTTTTCGAAAAATATTAGGAACAGAATTCCCCGCTGTGTTGGTGATGGAAACCTGTGCAAATAGAGCTGTATTCTCACCTGCCACTCGGGGAATTGAAAAACCAACCTGTTTGTTCCACGACTTCGACGTTCGTCCGTTGGTGGAAAAAATATTTCCTCTCGTTTATTATAAAACTAATATTTTGGGAGTGTTTGATGTAGTAAACGTGGACAGAGAAAAAGTGACGAAGCCACCCAGTCCTTTTACGTAGATATACTAAATTCCTTATTTTTCATGACGTTCGTAACTTGGTGTGCTTCATCACAAAAACGTTTTCCCGTTCAGTTATGAGGGAATTTGTTTCTTGCCTCAAAATGACTTAATAGTAAGCTTGTAAGGAATATTTAAAACCAACTTGTTGGAATTTCAAAATTCTCCACCGAAATTAGACAGTAAGTCTAGTGAAAGATAAGTAGTAAGCCATATCCAAAGGGAAGTTCAGGGGTTTAACCCCCCTTCAAAAAAATTGTTTTTTAATTCTTCAAGGTTCTCAAAATGAGTGAAAATGCTACTTTTTTAAGGGTTAAATTTGAAAAAAAATTCTAGGGGAAAACCCCTCCCGAAAAAACTTAAAACAAATTTTGTTTCGGTTTAGTTTAGTTTACAGCACAAAGAATACGAATTAAAAGTCAAGTTAACTTAAATTTCAAAGGATAAAAAAAAGCAATGAATGGCAAAAATTTTGCCAAATGCATGGGTCTGTCTGTTTATATGAAGCAGGTTTCCCCCCTTTTCCACTTATGTGTAAAGCGAAGCTTTGAGGGGTTTTATAGCACAAAAAGTCACAATTTACTATTTTTTGAACTACTCCTTTTTTTATTAAACTGATGATTCAATCTGCAATGAAATTTTTTTTCTTCTCCCCGTTTGCCCACAAGACCAATCTTTTTTCCAATGACAGTTTGCCATTTTTAATACACCCCTGTGCATTGATTTGTAAAAATATAACATGGTTTTAGAGACATTTAGAAACCGATTTATTTTTCTTTGCCGTCTGTCTTCTCTTTTTTCGGCATATCACTATAAATTTCATGTAGTCTCTTTACATGCAAAAATCACGATATTTCAAAAGTCGAAATTGAAATTTGCTGCGTCATCTATACGACATTCTGTGACGTGAAGAAATCTTATCGCCCCTCATATGTCCTCTGTTCTAAATATACACAAAAAAGTATGCTCCAAGAAGAGTATCTTTCCCTCCTATCTTTCTTTTTGCATTAAGTAGTAGTCTCAACTAGAGTTCAATTCGAAAGCAAAGAGCTCGACGATACTTTCACCCTTAGTTAAATAGATTAGGAATCATGTCAACGAACTGATCGGGCTGTGGTTACAAAATTCTCCGATACACATTCATTTGGAAAGGGAAGGGGAGGGACAACTTCGGACTGATAAAACTTCGGAAAGGGAGGGACATGATTAGTCTTCGGCCCAAAATATTTTTCTATGGTTAAAGTTAGAACCTTTGTGCCCTTAAATATCATGGTTTTAAAAGTAATACTTAATCCCTGGCAAAAAGGGGTTCTTGAACCCTCATTTTTTAAAATTAGACCTCATAAAGTAATGTTTTGACTCATTTTTGGACATTTGGGACCCTCTGGGTCACATCCAAGGAGAGCTCTTTGTACACCTCAGATTTTTCAATAAAACAACAGTGGATCTCTGACTTATGAGTCAACATAATATACTTTTTTTACTGCCCAACAGCTAGTCTCGGGAAATGTAGGGTCAATTAGTCAATAAAGGAAGGTCCTCCTCGCACGGGATTCAGGGGAAATAAGAAACATCAACACAACAGATGGAGACATCAGTACATCACCACCATCGCTTGACCACCAAAGGCTTCCATTCACCAACTTAAAATGATACTAAAAACTAAAGACCCACCATCTGAAAATTTCTCAGAACATCTCCGGTTTCAAAATAAGAGACAAACGGCTGAACAAATCGCAAGTTCCTAGCGAAAGGCGACACTTCGTTCTGCGCATTATTAACATTATATAACCGAACGCTTTGTAAATCATTCGACTACCTACTAACTAGTACTTACCTAACTTCGGTTACTTAAAACTACCTGCGCAAGTTGAGTGGTTAATAGTAACTAGACAGAAGTTAAATACCAGATAAAATTACACTTCTTAATTTCCTTAAAATTAATGTGGAGTTAAAGTGAAAGAAAATTGATTATTAAAACACTGCCTGATGCAATAACGGATCCATAGGTGGCACGGGGGTATCCCTCCCCCAGAAGGGTAAATTTTTCTTGGATAAAATGACATCTGAACATAATCTTTTTTCAAATATCGCACAATTTTTAAGTTTTTTTAATGCTTTAATGTGTAGGGCCAAAAAATGTATTATCCTTCAATATTTTCAAAAACATCAAAATTCAATAAATTTTATTGTACAACTGATCTATATCTATAAAATACAAATATCACTGACTGACTTGACTCACTGACACTTGATCACTGACCACTTTCCCCCTCGAGCCCAAAACGTTTTTCTTTAGTAACAAAATTAGTAATATCACTCAAGTAAATAGGAAATTCAACTCTTAAAACATGTTTAACACATTTTTTTAGATTCCGCTGATGGGAAACTTCATCCAGGACCGCGAACAACCCTTTCATCTACATTTCCTATCGCTCCCTTCCCATATTCCGTAATTTGAGCTCGAATCACGAAATTTGTTACACCTAATCTTGCTCTTGCACATTCCAAACGCTTAAAGTAGAAAGCTATGTATTATTCTTTCAAATTAAAAGCTTGCTCATACGAAACCCACAGGTCCACTGATTAAACAGAACGACGAATGAGGAAATTGCTTGTGTTTTATTCGTCGGCAGCGGCAGAGAGTTTTCCCATACAGTTGTGTTGGAACATCTGTGTTCGGAATTGGCGGGAACAATGACGCTCTAGTGTACTTAAAAAGGCAGCTTATTGTTGTTCAGCTGAAAAATTCTATATAAAATCTCAATCACGATAAGACTAGTCACTGAAACAACTAATCACTTTATTAAAGAGCATAAATAAAGGTAAAGCAAGCCAAGTAAGAATGGAAACTGGGGATTCAAGAAGACGAAAACTCTTATTTTTATGATCAGTTTGGCTAATATTGGCTGAATCAGTGATGTCATTTGAGTCACAACTGCTAAATGAAAGAATAAAATTCATACGTCATTCCTTGGGACATTGCCTTGGTATGGCTATTTTGGGAAGAGTTACAATGGTTACAATGTATCTCAGAATTTTATGAAATTATTTTATACAATAATTTTAGGAGATATAGCCATATACTCGCAGTGGAGGATCCAGGATTTGGTTTTGGGGGGCTAAGAATTTTCATAATCCAATTGAATCTCCTTGTTAGTGGTAATACGGAAAAGGTAGTGAATTATCCTACTCAAACCACTAAAAGGGAGGCCTGGGGGTCCTCTCCCAGAAAATTTTGGAAATTTAAGTCAAAAACCCCACTTTTTCAACACGTTTTGGTACGCCTCATCCGAATTTCGGATATAGATTTTTTGCATTTTAACAAACTTAGTAAAATTTTAGAAGTTTTTTTTCGGGGGGGGCTTCAGCCTGAAAGCCCCCCGTATATCCGTCATTGTATACTCGATATTGCCGTAACATTTACTTAGGCATTATTTAATGGGTCAAATATAAAACAAGACGAACTGATCCAGAACAGTTATTGGCATTATTCACTAGCGGTTGACCTTTGAAAGCCCTGGATGAAGCGACGATGCTTTGCTATCCATGGCCTTAGTTAGACTCCTAACCCAAGCAGCACAAACGTTCAAGATTCGTCCAACTTTTGTAATGTATGCCCAAATTTCGTTTACTTCTTGTTGCAGTTACGTAAACTTGAAATATTTGTTATGAGCTGTGCAACTTGGGAATTGTTTAATCAATAAGGGTTTATTTTACAAAAACAACAACTGCTATCCCTAAAATCAAATCCAGATTCTCTCTACACCCCCAAAATTAAAACTAAAATTAATTTTAAGCTATTTTTCTGCCTCATAAAGTTACAGTGAGCGTATACCTTTTTTGACTGTAACCGTAAAGGCAGTAAAAAAAAGAAAATAACTTTCTGCTGCTTATTTTAGTTACTTTTTCGTATTTACCGTGCGAAGAGTTGTGATAATGCGTATCCCGAACCCGATGTTGGTTTCTCAATAATTTTCGCGAACTTTAAAAAATGACCTTCTGGAATTTTGAGTGCAAAGTGTGGAATATTAACGTTCTATGACTTCGCAACAGTTTATGAAGAATGGCAGGTAGCATCCCGTACGAAATTTCGAAGTTTAGAAATCATTCCCGTCAGCTCAGGCGAATATTACGGGATACTAAACAATCTTTTGAAGATATTGAAAAAAGCGGATACTTTACTGAAGGTATGATTTTTCCATTGTTTAGTTTATAAGTGTAAAAACACAGGGTAATTTTTTCTCTTATTTTCCTTGTGTATCCTCGTGAGCATCATTAGATTGATATTACGTTTTTGAGCGATCTGGCTTTGATTTTTTCTCATTATAAATTGAAGTTTTTATTTTACCGTATAATTTATTTGTTCATTATGGAAAGCATGAAAGAAATATAATTTCTGTTGCGCCAATCAATTGAAATCGCATCCTAGTTTTGTGTATGAAAATAATGTTACTTTCCTCATAAAAGAAATTAAACTTTAAAAAACATCTGTTGTTAAATTTGTAAATTTGATGGTACCTAATAATTCCAATCTTAGGTACTATTTCCATTTTAATGCAGCTGAGTGTATTTAGAGAACTCTGTGGAATCAATTCATTTAACTCTCAATGGTTATCCATTGAATATTTTAGTGTACATTTTAACTGTTATTTAAATTTTTCACTTAAAAGAATATTTTAACTGGATGCCTGGATAAAACCTAATAGATTGTCAAGAAAAAGGACTGTAATTATATGTGTAAAAAAGAGTTAGTAGGTTCCTTCATTAACTGCCATTGTGGTGAATCCCCAAAAGGGAGATAATGTTAAAGTGTTGCCTTTTTATTTAATTAATTATAAGATCTTCCTGTAAGAATAGTTTTTCTCCCATTTTCAACATACACAACAGTAATTAATTAAAATAGAATCTTTTTTTGGAAAAAATCCAATTTTCCAAATGGGGTCTGGTCTGCATAGATTTGGATGATCGGTGTTCTACTGTATTTACTGTTGGTGTCAGTGGCGGATTTACGGGGGGGGCTTTCGGGCTGAAGCCCCCCCCAAAACGTCTAATATTTTACTAAGTTTGTCAAAACGCAAAAAATCTATATCCGAAATTCGGATGAGGCGTACCAAAACGAGTTGAAAATGTGGGGTTTTTGACTTAAATTTGCAAAAATTTTCTGGGGGAGGGACCCCAGACCCCCCTTATAGTGGTTTGAGTAGGATAATTTACTACTTTTTCCGTATTACCATTAATAAGAAGATTCAATTGGATTATGAAAATTCTTAGCCCCCCCCAAAAGCAAATCCTGGATCCGCCACTGGTTGGTGTTATATAGTTGTACCTCAGTCAGTACTATTCCATTATCTTCTGGGGAAATCCACAATAAACAAGATTCAAATGCCAAATTATTGTTTTAAATGCCCTACCCAAGGTTGCAGAAATCAAATTGTTATTAGTGGCAAACAAAATTTTTTGTTTCACGACAATCTGACTTCTATGGAAATTAAGAGTAAACTACAGAGCTACAGATGTGGAAGACAAAACTACAGATTACGCTGGTGGAGTTTCCTTGGTTGAATACCTATAAATAACTTTTTTTTGCATTTTGATTGATATGCATGAAACACAACACATCTGTGACAGGATCGGTGATTTTCTCTAAAAATCCTGTTCTTGTCTAATCTGTTCTTGCTTTTAAATTTAGTTTAATTTGGGAAAAGTTTGGACCGCAACAACTTGTGTGCTAGGGAAATATTGGGCCCTAAAACATTTCTTTCACCCCTGGTCCTACCTAGCCTGACTCATTTCAATAATTACAGTGCAACTTTGATTACCTGAATCTCTTTAATACAATACAATTTGAATAGTGAAAATCTATGGTTATTTTCCTAGCCTAATTTTAGTTTTTAAAAAATAAGTGGTTGTGGGGATTAATGGGACAGTTCCATTATCCTTTCATTTCCTTGTTTTAAAACTTTCCATCTCTATATTCAACTTATTTAAGTAAACTTCCAATAAGGTAACTAATATTGGGTGCCAAAATTTATATTTAAACTTGTGTTTTATATTCCAAACTCCTGTGCAAATACTTGCAACTTTCATCTCAAATATGTTTGGTTAATCCATTATTCAAGCTGGATTGGGTTTTATGCTCAATTTTTAAAAAAGCTCCTTCAGGATGGCAGGAAAATGTAAATGCTTTTGGAAGTTGATTCCTGGCGCATTGAAAATTATCTATATTTGCCCTCCTAAAAGTACAAACCCGTTAAAAGCAGCATTATTTAATAGAAATAAATAATAACACCAATCCTCAACCACTAAACTGAAAGAACAAAAGGACTTAGTTTAGTTTGTTAATTTTATTTGACATGAAGTTAAAGTAACCTGTGTTTTTGCCCTTTCCTATTTAATTTTTTTATTTGGAAAATATCATGTTGTTGCTTTAAAATATTAAACATTATCCAAAATTAAAAATAACATTGTTATTTTACAAATCTTGACTTTTTTAACTGTCCCATTCATCCCCATCACGTGGATGAATAGGACGAAATATGTGCATTCATAAAAACTTTTCTTGCAGTTTAAATAAAGACTAATTGGTTGAATATGTTACGCATTTATTATGTAACCAAGATTTCAATTATTGGTTTTATAAACTTGTTACAGAAAAACTAGTCCTAGTTTTTCATTACACACTACCTACCTTTCATAATTTCCTAGACATTAGTGGTCCTGACCACTAATGTCATCCATTAGGAAAATAGTGAATTAAGAATCCTAAAGTAGAAACGAACTCAGCTCGGGCTTCACAAAATAAAAACGTAAATTTTTCTCTAGCCCAAAGTCAGTTTGGGCATCACAAATACTGCATGTAGTAGTTGCCCAAACTGAATTCTGGCGACACTGGCAAGAGGTTTAATGATAACTAGCTGTGATTTCTAATAAAATAACGATTGGTTTTTAAGAAAAATGTGGAAGAACTTCAGACTCAATTCCAAGTTAGACTTTTAGTGTTTCATAATTTCGTTTCTTTACAAAGCTTCAGGTCTTTTGGTCATCATTTTCTAATTAAGGTACAGACCTAAAACTTTGCAAGAAGAGTTTTCTGAGCTAAGTTAAAAAACTTAGGGGGGTGTTCTGGTGACTTCGTCACACTTTTTTCTCCATAGAAAAATGGGACACCCTACTTGACAGTCATCATCAGTTTCTTTCATGTTCTTAAATTATGGACCAAAGGTTTACTGTATGGTAGCCCTTCCTAGCTTAACAGCTAATCTTCTAATAAAATAATTCCTTGTTTTTATGCCGTAGCTCCAGGGTTGGGTTTTTCCCGTCCAAAACTAGTTAATCCCATACCACTGGGAAAAAGTGGGAAAAACTGGTAAATACCAGGAAATACTGGGAAAAACTTCCAATTGACAAAATAATGGAAGTATTAGGTCATGGCCTTTTTAAACACATTATAAAAACTTAGTAAAAAATGACATTTTTTTTGGGGGGGGTTAAAATTATTAGGTGGGGAAATAGTGAGCAAAAGAATTATGACATTTAACATAAAATTTGCATATATTTTTTAATATTAATGAATTTCTCAAATAAAAATAGAGACTATTTTAAAACAAATTTACTTATAATATCTGTGTCTTTAAGAGAAGCATAATATATATGTTACCGCTAAAGTTGAGAATTAGTTATTCTAAAGAATACCTAGGTAAACTTTAGATTAACTGATTTCTGTCGTTAATGTGCGGATATTAGAGTTTTTCGTATTTTACCTAGGGAATCTACACTATAACGGCCTCTTGATAGTTAAAGTTCAAAATAGTTTGTTTCACTCAATCCTTTCTGTTAAAATGTTTATCTGCTCACTGCGCCATGCGCTTACCCCTGCGCAGTCGGGTTTCAATACGTAGTTTGTTGTCATATTTGGTGTTTTGATTTCAAATTTAGTGCGTAGCACTGGTAGTTGTCACGTTGAAAGTTAAACTAATACAAGCAAGTAAGTAAAGTAAATTTACAAGCTTAAGTTCAGTTAATTACTACTAATACGGGTATTTTAAAACAATTGTGTTGAAGCTCCGACTTCAGAGTGACAGAGACTTCTTTTAACGAAAGCAAATGTCCCAGCTGTTGAAATATCTTTTTTAACAAACGTTAATTCAATAATCGCTGGAACCTGGGCAAGGGTTTAAGAAATGTAATCGATCGCGAATCCTAGCAATAGTTTAGGGTAGGCTGGCAGCCGATTACACTGCGCTTTCATAAATATTTGCTAGTTTAAGTGCTCATTGAAATACGCTGTCAAATCGAGATCGAAAAACCACAATTGATACAAAATCTAAGTTGGTACTTTTATATTCTATTCGTATTAGAATTGCTATTTCAATACTATTTTTGTGTGATTTGCGTGTTTTGTGTATTATCAAAAAGTACCGAGCTCCCTATATTTATTCTCCACTGTTACTGTTAACCCCCAAAACGAGTTTGGTTATAGTCAGGTCCGGGGGGTTTGGGGGGGCGGAAGCCCCCCCCAACCACCTTAAAATTTTCATAAAAATTAAATAAGATAAATTTTTGTACTTTAACGGATCACCCTCGTTAATATGTAAAATAACTGATTACAGGTAGTATGCAGATTAACGAGTGTCTAGTCGATAGGGTGCAGAATACCTAGGTAATTTCAAGATTACCTAGGTAATCTTAGAAATTGAAAAAAATTTCGCTCTTTAACGGATCACCCTCGTTAATCTGCAAATTACCTAGGTTATCTGTAAATTAACTGATTTCCGGACTTTAACTGTAACATATATATTTTTTAAATGTAAATAAAAATGTAATTTAAATAAAATAAAATGTAAATGTAAATCTTGATTGCAAGATAACTTTTTTGAAGTAACAAGGTATGATAATCCGATGAAAAGGGCATAACAATCAAAAAATGACATTCCTCAGACACATGATAAAACCCATATTCATAACATAGGATAAAGCTTATTTAAGGTCATTTTTCTATAAAAAGGCTGTAAAAACTTTTAAAACGTTCATCTGTGAACAGAATAAATTCAATAAATATACAGTTTTTCCAGGACAGTAAATACCGGTTTTTAACCATGGTATTTACCGGGGGTGGGAAAAACCTCGCCAACCCTGAGCTTAGCCTGAAAAAACTCAGCAAAGGATATGTAGTAAATTTAGTTTTTTCTGTAATCTAAAAAGGAAAATTTCTGACTTTCAAGGGGAAGATTAATGTATCTCTAAATCCCCCCTGCCTATGCCACTGTGGTTACAGTTATGTAGGATCTTTTTATTTGCCCTACAAAGAAAAATTATGGTGCTCACATATTACGCCGGCAACCGTTCAGCAGCCGTAAAATTCAGCGGTACAGCTATAGAACAGTCAATGGGTTTTGATAGCGTTTTATAATTCAACAGCATGGTCAACGGGATAATACGAAAGAACCAAAATGGGGTATTCCATGTCAAATCAACACAGTTTTGGGACATTTTAGGACTTCAAGTCTCAGATTTTCTTGATTTTTGGTATGCAGTAAGTCATCATAGAGATATGAAAAAATGCCAAATTTCAGCTTCCTAGCTCAAATACTTTTGAAGTTATAAATTTTTAAAGTTTTGAATTTTCCTCAAAAAACTGCACTTTTTGACATCTTTGATTGCCTGTAAGTTGGCAACCAATTATAATACAGTCTTGGGAGTGGTATCATTGTAAAGCCCATTCGTGGGGCTTTAAAATGATGTGCAGCAATACCGGGTCACCATTAAATTTTTTTTTGAAATTTTAAAATTAAATTTTAAAATTTAAATATCTCAAAAAATGGTATTTTTAAAAATCTGAAAAAATTACCAAAAATAGTTTGTGTTGACTACTTACTTATGGCAAAAGCTTGTGATGGGATCTCAATGGGATCAGGTGATAATAAGCACCCAAAAAACACATGTTTTATGAATACTGTAAAGATATGTACTAATAAAGATATTTTTATGTACTAATTTTGCTTCATTGAGTATGTAGAATATGTAAAATATTAGAAAAGTTGGGATTTCACCTTTTAATAAAAAAAACTAAGCAAATTTAATAAATTTAAAAAATTTTAAATTTTTTAAATTTTGTAGTACAGGCATGTGATACATGTCTATATGCTATATTTTAGTGCTGTTTACGAATATCAGGCCAACTTTTGAATAAAATTTAGAATAAGTGTGGAAAAAATGAATAATTTATCTTTAATTACTTCTTTTGTTTAAATTGCTTCAATTTTTCCACACTTAATTTAAATTTTATTCAAAAGTTGGCCGAATATTCGTAAACAGCACTAAAATATAGCCTATAGACATCTATCACATGCCTGTACTATAAAATTTAAAAATTTTAAATTTGTTTAAAATTTAAATTTTTTGAAATATTTTGTCTTTTTTAAATTTTAATATTTTTTTGAATGATTCAGTACCAAACATTGTCAAAATATTTTCTGTTCCATTTGATATAAGGATTTCACCCCCTGTATTTTTTTCCAAGTTTATTTGAAAAATTAATTATTAAACTAATGACTAGATCGTAAATAGAGGTTTTTATATTATATAACTATAATATCCATGGAAAAGGACCTTGGTAAAGATAATTATCATTTAAAAAAGTTGATTTTTGAAATAACACAATGTTTAACACAAAATAACATATAAAAATAGTCCCCTGATAGTTTGAAAAGAAAATAACTTTTAACTGTCCTATTTTCTTCCAATTTTTGCAAGTCCTTTTTAAGGGAAACCCATTTAAAATACTTATTGTTCAGTTAATTTATGGTTTGAGTGACAATATTTGATAATGAGTCATTTAAAAATATAAAAATTTAAAAAAGACAAAAAATATTTCAAAAAATTTAAATTTTTAACAATTTTAAAATTTTTTAAATTTTGTAGTACAGGCATGTGATAGATGTCTATAGGCTATATTTTAGTGCTGTTTACGAATATTCAGCCAACTTTTGAATAAAATTTAGAATAAGTGTGGAAAAATTGAAGCAGTTTAAACAAAAGAAGTAATTAAAGATAAATTATTCAATTTTTCCACACTTATTCTAAATTTTATTCAAAAGTTGGCCTGATATTCGTAAACAGCACTAAAATATAGCATATAGACATGTATCACATGCCTGTACTACAAAATTTAAAACTTTTAAAAAATTTAAAATTTTTTAAATTTGCTTAGTTTTTTTGTTAAAAGGGGAAATCCCAACTTTTCTAATATTTTACATATTCTACATACTCAATGAAGCAAAATTAGTACATAAAAATAACTTTATTAGTACATATCTTTACAGTATTCATAAAACATGTGTTTTTTGGGTGCTTATTATCACCTGATCCCATTGAGATCCCATCACAAGCTTTTGCCATAAGTAAGTAGTCAACACAAACTATTTTTGGTAATTTTTTCAGATTTTTAAAAATACCATTTTTTGAGATATTTAAATTTTAAAATTTAATTTTAAAATTTCAAAAAAAAAATTTATGGTGACCCCGTATTGCTGCACATCATTTTAAAGCCCCACGAATGGGCTTTACAATGATACCACTCCCAAGACTGTATTATAATTGGTTGCCAACTTACAGGCAATCAAAGATGTCAAAAAGTGCAGTTTTTTGAGGAAAATTCAAAACTTTAAAAATTTATAACTTCAAAAGTATTTGAGCTAGGAAGCTGAAATTTGGCATTTTTTCATATCTCTATAATGACTTACTGCATACCAAAAATCAAGAAAATCTGAGACATCAAGTGTGAATGAGTGTGTTGATTTGACGTGGAATACCCCAAATTACTTTTGATTTTGCCACCCCTGCTATTCTTATGGGAACATATATTCCTCTAAAACTAAAAGTTGACATGAGATTTTAATAGACTTCTCCCTCCCCTTTATGAGATTTTGTGAGTTTGTTGGACCACCTCCTCCCCTTTTTGCCCTCACACAATTTATGAACGTCCCCTCACATGATTATATTTGAAATTCCAGAACAGATTGCAAGCATCCAGCTCAAGTTGGAGAGCGAGCAAGCTGTTTGTGATGTAATCTACAGTGCCATTGGAATAACCATCTTAGGCCAGGACTGTTGGGCCAAAGCAACTGTTGCAAATGAACTCTTTGGTCAGAAGATCCTACCCACCGAGCCTCAAGATCCAGAAAGTGATTGTTCTAAACTGTCATGGAGAATGGTAAGCTTTTTACCCATATAAAAACCTTATCAGTAAGTTATCTCATTGTAATGATTCATTTGATAATGATAAGGTGTTTGCTCGGTACTTTAAAATTGGATTTCTTTAGAAACTGATGTTAAGCTATCGCTGTAGAGAAGTTAGAATGGGTTTTAAATATGTAAACAATGATATGTGATTCAAATGTATTGGAGCTGTTTAAACTATGTTGAAATATAGTGTTAATTTTTGCATGGTGCAACAGGGTTGGCCGGTTTAAACCATTTGGTTTAAACCATTGGTTTAAACCATGGTTTTTTTACCATGGTTTTTTTACCAAAAAAACCACTTGGTTTTTTTGGTTTTTTTAGAAATTATAAAATATTTTCAGGATTTTTTAAAGAAAGTGTTATTAAGTATAATCTTTTGCACGAAATTAAAAGGTCAGATTTATAAAAAAATTGACATTTTAAGGTGATTAAAAATCAGAAATCTTTTAATTTAATGGTTTTAATTATTGAATTCTCTCTAAACTTAACCTTAAATGCTTAAGTTAAACTTATTATATTTTGCAAGAGATAGTTCATTTATTAATTTCCTTTAAAATGAAGCATTATTTCAAAGAGTAACTAAACATACACAAAAGTTATCTGTTTTTCACTGATAAAATATGGATTTAATTGGATTTTAATTAATTAATAAAACCAATTTGTCTTATTTGTAATGTTCGGCACTAGTTAACTAAAAGTAGTTGAAAAGTAGTTAACTACTAGTTGCAACTACTAGTTAACTAGTAGTTCAACTACTTTTGGTTTAGAGTAGTTGAACTAGTAGTTTAACTACTTTTTTCACCAACTACTAGTTCCAACTACTTTCAAAAAGTTCAACTACTTCAAAAAATATTGAAAGATCAAAATTTTAAAAAATTTGTTACATCTACTAATAATTCCATTTTTCGTGATACATTTTCCTATTTGGCAACCTTCAAAAGTATTTAGCCATGATATTTTTGCTATAGGTAATAAAAAGTAATCGAAAATTTGGGGGAAAATATCTTATGAAATTAAATAGACTAGTTAACTAGTAGTAAAACTACTTTGGGAAATAATCAACTACTAGTTACAACTACTTCCAAGGAAAAGTAGTTAACTAGTAGTTACAACTACTTTTGCCCAGACTAGTTGGTAGTTGGTAGTTAACTACTTTTTGACCAGTAGTTGCCGAACACTACTTATTTGTCAGTCATAAAAACCAGTTGGTTTTTTTAGTAAATTAATAAAAACCGTTGATTTCTTTAATGATAAAAACTAAAAACCAGTTGGTTTGTTTATAAACAGATAAAAACCAGTTGGGTTTTTTTACTAAATTAATAAAAACCGTTAATTTCCTTAATTGGATTAATTATCTCAATCATTTATCCAATTTCAATTGACATTAGTTGCTTACATTTCCCTTTTATTTATTAAAAAAGTTAAATTTTCTCTTTCTAAAGAAATTTCTTAAGTTCATAAATAATCCATATAATTAATTTGATTATTTTACCATTTAATAATTAATCAAATTAATTATCTTTATCAATTATCCAATTTCAATTAACATTAGTTGTTTACATTTCACTTTTACTTCTCATTTAAAAATAAAATTTTCTCTTTCTAAAGAAATTTCTTAAGTTCATTAATTAATCCATATATAATTAAGATAAATAATTTGATTATTTCAACCATTTATCCAAGATAAATTAACACTGATAATATTAGATATTATTCACTACAATAATATTAGATATTCAAATTGGAATATTTTAGAAACAAAAATTATTTTTAAAACAAATTAATTTAATTTTAATTAATTAATTCAAATATACAAATCATTTATCAATTATAAACAACCCCTGAAATAAATGTCTCATTTACAACTCAATTTCAAACATCAATGCTAAAATAACTTATTCTGATAAAAAAAATCTAAAAAAACTTGGTTTAAACCAAAAAAACCTGGTTTAAACCAAAAAAAACCAAATAAACCCGTTTTTTTTTGTTTTTTTAAAAAAACCCGGTTTTTAGCCAACCCTGTGGTGCAATATACTCAAACTAGTGTATTGTTTTGATGTACTCTGGTTGACATGTATGCATTTTTATTAACTTTTTCTTGTGCAAAGACAAGGTAGCCTAAACAGAAGTAGTTAAAATACGGTATAAGAGTCAGTCTCTAAAGTTGTGTGATGAGTGTTATTAAGCATTTTTGAACCTGGTTCAGCCGCCTATTCTAAATAAACAGACTATAATTGAATTATGAGCTTTAAAGATGATACTTCAGAGTATTTCTTGGATTTTTTTCTTTAGCTGAGAAAATCATTTTGGGTATAAAAACGCCAGTACCCTGGTTGACATGTATGCATTTTTATTAGTTTTGTTATTTATAACCCACTATTTCAAAACTTGTTATTAATTCTTTTAATTTCCAAAAAAGAGAGAGTTAAATGAAATTTATTAATTTGTTGGCAGTTTTATGTAGAATTTCTTTAATGTTTTAACTAACTCTTTTCCAGTTACTTATCTAAACATATTTTTAAAAATTATAAATCCTGCAAGTCTTGAAAACCCCTATTTTATAACAATTTATTTTTTCAGAATTGAGGTGATTAAATGAAACAACCCTGCTTTTAACTTGTTCTTAATATTATTTTTTATTCTAATTATTTAGATCAGATTTACATATGGTTCTCAAACACAAGTGAGCTTAGCTCTACCTAACAGCTATGAGCTCTTAGATCATCTAGTTTCTCATGAGCAACAGTGGCATACAATACCTCTAGAAGATCTAGAATTAAAGGTAAATTTTACATACCTATTCTTTGAATGAAAAGGATATTAAAGTATAAAGTTGTCCATAAATCTAATGTTAAGTTCTACCTGTTTGCCAATTTGAAAGTTATTGTACAGTCGACTTTGCTTAATGTGATCACAGTTAATGTATCAAACTGATAATATTATTGAAGTTGACTGGTCCTGATCACTCCTATTTAAATTAGCGCAAAATGTATCGTTTTATGTGATCATTATACCTTTTAATGTTATCAAAATTTGGTGGAAATCCCTTAAAAACTTCCTTTTTCTGTTTGAAAGCCAATTTCAATACATAATCATACAAAATGAGTCACTAATTTTTTCGAGAAAAATATGGGTTACCGCGGAAAAATCTCGACTTTTCATGAAAGTGAGAGTGATTTTAAAACATGATTCAGGAATGCAATTGGCAAAGCGTGCGTTTTAAGCTGTGTAAAAAATTTTCTCTCAAATACTCCTTGAAATTTTTAAAAACACTCCTTGAAAACTACTTGATTTTGATTTGTGAAAAATTGTATGAACCCTGATAACCGCTTATTATTATCAACCGGATATTGTTATCATTTTGATCTTGGCAAATGTGATCACATTAAGCAGAGTAGACTTTTATTTTATATCAAATACTCATCAAACAAATGAATAGTTTCTATATATAACCTTAATTTTAAATGCCCATTAAATTTGTATTATTTAGGGTGAACCTGGTGAAGACCCGGCATTTGAAACAGCAGTTCTTGACATCAAGCTCCGTCATCAGCTACTGCGAGATGATGTCGTGGTCATGGTCTCTCCTACAAATGTAAATGCCAACTTTGAGCAAGTCCTGTCTGTCTGCATGCAAGGCTACACGTCTGTTGTCATTTATGCCATTGCCAATGGTGTTCTCACACAGAAGGTAGATCTTCTGGTTTTTTATTTACTTTCTAAGCTAAATATCTGTACTTAATCAGTGTAATTAACTATCCTTAAATTGCCATGTTTAAAAAATGATTTTTCTGTTAAACGTAAATATCTAGACCTACATACTAATCAGTGAATGAGAGACTAATAAAGAAATGTTTTATAAATACCATCATGCTTTTCTGAGATCTTTCCTAGTAGTTAATTGAATGGAGGGGCATTTCACGGTATTTATAGAGTTCTTAACATTTAATTTTTTCTTTTAAAGTTGTATAAATTAGAAATATTTTCTGAATTTTCTTTTCTGACACTTAACATAACTCTTGTTTATGTGTAGTATAACATTTGCGTAGAAAATTTTTTTAAACTTTCAAGTTTATGTAGCATACTAGATGTTATGGACTCTACAAATACCGTGAAATGCCCCTGGAATAACGCAAATTTAAATCTGAATTATGTATTATTTAATTGCAAGATATAAGGATATTGTAACATTATTTAAGTTACCAATTTAGTCAATGCAGTTTCATTGCCATAATAAAGTAAACATTATAGGTTACCATGGACTACCTTTGTGCTCTTTGGTGTGGCATGATTAATTTATTTTTCTATATGTGTGCTTTTGACTCTTATTTGATTCCTTATGGTTTGTAATGTTTTAATGTCCATTAAAATGTTCTGTACTTCAAAAAATGATTGTTAGCTTATTTTCTGTAGGAAGTGACAGAACTGATAGAAATTCGCAAAAAGCTCCCCAAGCTTCCCATATTCTTCCTGTGCGTGACGCCGCCTACATCCGAACTCACAGAATCAGAACAGCATGCCCGAGATGAGAGGCTGGTGTTTGGATCATCGGAAAATCCCCAGTCTGGGTTCAAGCCTCACTCGTACCACGAGAGCTCTCCAGCCATGTGTGCCTTGCTTAAAAGAAAAGAATCTTTGGATTCCAGGTAAACCCCCATACTTGATTGATAAATCTTATTGTTATGCTCTCTGTTATTATTAAATGATCATCTCTTAACTCATACTTTAGGATAGGAACTCTCACCCTAACTCTTTGCCAGCAGCTGTGCAATCTTGGCTTCCTTAATGTGATATCCCCCAACTTGAAGAAAAAACTATGTCGCCAGCAAAGTGGGACCATTGAAGTGGAAAGCAAGCTGGTAGAAAGTCTAGAAAATTTTGCCAGGTAGCAGTTTCTCATTCTTATTTACTTCTGCACACTGTTTTAGGTAATGGTGTTTGTTGACTTTTCTGTCTAAGATTATTAACCCTTGAAACTATACTAGGCTGTAATGTTTCTTGACCCTATGACATAACTACGGGGAAGGAAAAACTGAGTAAACAGAAAACCTGTTGGGTTGCTAAGAGGAGTTTCGATATTCAAAACTGATGCGCTCAAAACTACTTTGTTAGCTTTCTGCCAGGTTCAAGTAATGTTGCAGTCTAGTATAGGGATATATGCTTATACAAATATTAATAGTAATGACCAACGACTGGCTTGGAACCCAATCAGGGTGGTCCATTTATTCTAAACTCACCAATACCCAGAAAATGTCAATCTTTTTCTTAAACTCCTGTAGAATTATCTGTTATTTCTGGCAATACATCCCATCTATACCTTACCCTTCATATCAGATAGAAAAAACAAAAAGTACAAGTAGAAATCATCTCATCGGGTAGTATGGATCCCTGTGGATTGAAGGACTTTTCTACAGGGGAAAAGGTTTAAAAATAACAAACCTTCAAAAGTAGTCAAAAACAAATAAATTTACCACTACAAGTACAAACTAGCCTACAAAGTCATAAATAATTCAATTATATACTCTGAAAACAAAAATACTGTTTTAATAAATTTACATTTGAACACTTTCAAGCCTTGTATCTCCCATACCATTCTAAGGTCAAGTGTTAAAATACAAACTTAAATTCTGTCACCCACAAAAACTCCTAGGGAATCCACATTCTGGAAGTGTGAGATTAAAATTTTCCAAAGCCCTTCTTAAAGTCTTCTGCATTATCACATCTCATCAGGGTTTTAATGTTTTCAATGCTGTGTTTTAAGCATATTTAAATAAACAGCATCTCAAACAGGGTTGTTATATCTTCTCTTTCAATCCAAAACATGTGAATTTCACAATCTAAGTAGGCATTTTGTCTTTGCAGTAGTATACTCCTGCACATCCGCCAGATCCTGCAGGCGGAGCTGGTCCAGGTGGCAACGATACTGAACGAAGCGCACAACACTTGCCTGCGCATGTTCATACTGAGTGCCTTTGACATGACGTGGGACATGCTGATCACGCCGAAGAGGGTAGCATACGCCAGGCAGAGGGAGACAGAACTGTACGAATCCCTGATGTCCATTGCCAACTGTAAGCAGGAGGAGATCAGGCAGCTCATAGTGGAGACGATAAATGTGTTGAGCGAGGAACTACAGGAAAAAGCTTCCGAGTATCAGTTTCAAGGTAAAGTGTTTGTTTAGTGAAGAAACATTTGTGTGGAACTTTTTTTTGCATATACTACAAACTAAAGATTAAAAAAAGATAGGTACTCTTTACATGGATATTCTACACATTTTATAATTATTCTCTTCATTTTCTTATTTTAATTACTTCATTGCAATTTTCATGTGTAATTTCATGTGTTAATGAGTTAATTTTCTTGTAGGAAAGGTAGTTTTGTGTGAAAGATTAAATTTTTAAAATGGTAAATTTTGTATGAAATTTGTTTCTTTTCCAATTTATTCTTTAGGATGTTTCCTTTTTTGGATAAACTTTGATTGAAAGTGACTGTTGTACCTAAAATGTTGTATAAATTTGCTTTTAGGTGTAGAATTAAATGAAAATGAACCGCCATCAACTAGGGATATTCAAATTTGCACTTCTGAAATTCAAAATTTAGTCCTGACTTCACTTAATAGTGCTGTTGCAAATAAACTGATTGGCTCAGTTGAATACCTTAGAGACAGCTTTATAGGTTTGTATTTAGGTTCTTAATGGATATTTCAATAAAAGATTAACTTTAGATATTATCGCATACAATTTTTATGTATCTTGTAAAAAAGTAATAGCTACTTTTTATCTGTAGGATTAAAATTAAGTCTCAAGAAAATAAATCTAGGTTGTGTAAAACTAGAATTCCTCATGCCTGGTAGCAAAAAATGTTCAGCTCAGCAGTTATTGCTGCATATTTAACCTAAAGCTTGCTGATAATTTACTACTCAAAAAAGAAATAAATTAGTTTAAATGCTTAAATTAAATTTTATGTTATTTAAACCTTTATCAATATTCAATTTCTGTTAGGTACACTTGAAAGATGTTTAGCCAGTCTTGAGAGCTTGAAAGATGGATCTGAACCATCTCAAGCGAGTAATTCTTTGAAACAGATTCTTAATGCTGCTTATCAGGTATTATGGCTTTCAAGTTAACTGATTTTTAAATTGATGATGCTAAGTATTTGTTTCTTATACTTTTATAAATTCTTAGATTTTTATTAGTTTAATGTCTCTACCCCTTTAAATTTTTGTTATGGTAAATTGAATTACATATCTTATATTTTCCATCATAATGGATCTCGTGCTATGATTTTTGTTGATGAGAATAATTTTTGTTAGATGCTGTGGAGTCAAAATAACTTGCTTAAGATTTTTTAGACAAAAAGGGGGTGCAGGAACAATGGGGGGGTAAGCATTATTGGTGGTTACTTCTGAACCATTTAATGACACATTACTAATGTACTTTAATTTCACAGATGACAATGAGGAAGTTGCATGATTTTTTTAAATTTTTTTAATCGATTCCTCTTGCAAAAATAAGCAACTACTCAAAATTTGAGGCCGATCGAGAAATTTTTTGATTGCCAAAAAATTAACAAAAATCCCCTTTTTAAAAGCGCGCGAAAACGCCAAGAGTTTGGATGTGACGTCATCTTATACTAAACATTGTTGTAAAGCAATGGAGTTGATGGTATTATTGTTGACGTCATCTTATAGTTTAAACAATAAACGTTTTCAGTCACGTGTTTTTTTCTCGACTTTTAAATTAAAATATTTAATTACCTGTACATTTTTTTGAAAAACTGACTAGATATTTCATTTTACCATACAAAACACCATACGGAACACTTGTTTGTTTTTGAAAATCTGACACATGCAACTTCCTTATTTATCTATTTTACTATCTAGTCTGTATGTAAAATCCAGCATTTCATTCAAAACTAAAATTAGTGCATTAATAAAAAAACAGGTGATGGGAAAAATCAACTAACATATTTGAATTCAGTGTAAAAAGCTCACTGACATCCCCCTTTCTTCTTGCCTCAGAAAAAAAGTTCAATTTTGTTGACTTGTGTTATTGATGAGATTTATTTGGTTGTCAAACAACATTTACTTTGCATTACAGGTAGAAGTAACTAGTAGAACTAGTTCATCTCTTATACGAGTACTTTTTGAAAAGATGAAACAAGTAGGTGATAAGTATATTTTCATCTTTTTAAAAATAGTTATGGATACTTTTCCTGGAAAACAATACTATATTTTTTTTCTACAAAAAAATTTGTAAAGAATTTTTTATCTTTTTTATCCATTATTTAAGAACACGTGATTCTTCTTACAAGAACTCATTTTCTTGAGTCCTCATATCGTTAAGATTACATAATCATTAATGATGAGTTAGGCAGCTAAAAATTTTGCTAAAAATTATTTGTTTATCTTTTATTTTTGAAAATTTTAGTACTTATGATACAAACATGATTTTCTTGCAATAATTATTACAATCTGCAACATGCAAACTAAAATAAAAGTTGTTTACCAAAATCTTCTCTAAACTCTATGTGTTTTGTAATCATTGTGTTATAAATCAAATCATTGTGTGATGATTGTTTGTGAAAACTGTTTATTTATATGTCTGGATGGTTTTGGCTGTTTTCCTGTTTAAGTTACACTTAATTTACTATCTAAAGCTTTTTGCTTGACATGTTGTTTTCAATGCAGATCGTGCTTTTTATTCTTGCATTATTGTGTTGTGGCTTAATCTGTGTACTAATGGTGTCCTTATGGTGCTAGGTGCTATTAAAATTATTTATTTGATGCATAATTATTTTACTTGTAGATAACATGTTCAATCCATAAAATGTCCTTTATTGTGTTTTGTTTGAGAAACACTGTTGCTGTGTGTATTTGAGGTGAATATTATTGATTTGGAACTCGTAACACAACCCCTGTCCTGCTATATAGCTAATTTTCTTTAGTTTTAGAATTGAGATTTATATTTTGAAAAATCATTAGCATTGATTGGATTTTGGGCTAATTGATATAATAACCACCCCAAATTATTTATTGTTTAAAATAGTCTTAAAGTTTTTCTTTTGATGATCAAAATAACTAATTTACTATTGTAAATTCTAAAAAGATTATGTGGCATAAGAACCCTACTTTGATTTCCTATAAGTTTCAACAATGTTATTAATACAAAAATTAATCAGGGTTTTCTCTATCAACCTAGGTATTTGCGTCTTTAACAAAGCTATTTGAAAAATTTTGCACACATCCAAACATAATAGAATTGTCAGTCTTAAATTTGAAAAAAAAGGCTAAAAATTGTGTTTTATTGTTTTGGAAAATAATAATTTGACAAGATATTCAACTTTTTCCTTGCAATTATTACATTTTCAACTTATAAAAAAATTTGCCGACATTGAATAAGAATAAGCAGTGAAACTCGCCACTTAAAGTTATGCAAAAACACTCACTTCTTTTTGTTTTGACTGCTGATTTTATAATGAGCTTGCACTATGTATGTCTCTTCAAATCTAATTTATCAAAATTTGACCAATTCGGGGTGTTATTTTCATTGAAATCAATGTCTTGTTTCTTTGTACAGCGAGACTTCCCACTCTCAAAGTTTTAGGATAGCCAAAAGACAGAATCTCAGACTTAAAACATTACATAATATATGGATTTTCTTATAACTATTAAAGTCTATAAGTATTTTTGTTGGCCTGGTGAGAAAGCCCCTTGCTTACAATTTTAACACTTAGTGCGTAGCTGCAGCTCTAACAAGACAATCTAACTTGACACTGAAGTGATTTATTAATAATTGTTTTTCCTCAGAAAGTCACATCCCTTCATGGTACGACAGAAACCCCCAAACAATCAAATTCCCCAATGGGTACCCATTACCATGATCTCAAGCCTTTGTCTGAGTTCCCATTTTTACGGAATGCAGCCACAGATAACTTCTTTTCTTTGGTAAGACAGGAGAACAGCGGGATGTAGATGATAGTTTAAATGTGCATGATTTCTGCCAACAGTTTTCCCCAAAAAGAATTTCTTACTAAATCAAAAGAAATATCAATGATCTTGCAAAGGCTGTTGTGCTCTATTTCAGATATGCATGCTGGTCTATACTTAGAGTTTGTCGCTCTAAACTTTTTGTTATTGTTTCTTTAATTTTTGCAACATTAATACCCTTTTTATTCTCCTTTCATTCCAAAGCACAGAATGTAGTTTGTTTCTGTTTTCTTTATTGCTGTGTTTGATTTATGGTTATTACTTTAGTTCTTTTAAATCATCTGCATGGTCTTTGAAAAATAACTTTACTTTATGGTTTATAAAACACGTGCAGTGCAACACAAATATTTCAGATCCATAGGGAAACCAATAAATTTGAATTATCTAAAACTTCAAATAAAAGTGTATCATTAATTTAAGAAGTTTAGAAGACTGAGATAAATCTTTAAGTTATCAAGTTTCAATAGTTAACATCAGTTATCCAAGTTGCATTGTAACTTGTTTTAAAAACATGATATGAGAAAATAAAATGTTAAGTTCATTCTTTTTTTTTTCTTATTTAAGTTAAATCTAATCCAAAAGGTGATTGAATACATAAAATGAAACAGTTTTTTCTTGTTTCTTTCATTAGAAGCAAGATTTATTCTTATCAAAATATTTTTAAATCAGTCAAAGGCTAATTTTAGCAAATTGATGACTTTATGCAGGGTATTAAAGTTTAATTCTGAAAGTAACTTTAACTAGCTGGACTAAAAGTTGTACTATCCACTAAATTAAGGCACCAATCTTAGTGTATGTAATTTTATTTGAAACATATTTTAACCAGTGACTATAAGTTAGCAAGTGCATAGTTCATGCTCTGGCTTGACTTATTATGATATTCATCAAAATATCTATCAATGTTAATTTCCTTTTTTGTAATATCCTTCTTTTCCCTTCAAAAAAAATAAGTTGAATGTATTTAAGTTAATGTGTTTATTAAACGGTTCACTTTTCAAATGTATTAACAAACTAAGTCTATGTAGCAATGTGCACTTTTTGCTCTGGTCTCTTCTTAATAATGCCTTCCTTAGCTATTAGATTCTAGTTACCAATTAGATTCATATGTAAGCAAACTTAATTCTCATAACAAGAATACATGGCTTGGGGGCCATTTAAATATTACATAATTTTTTTCTACCCTTGTTAGAAAAATAAGCTAATTGCTGACCCCCTGATAAATACATAAGGAAACTTTCATTTTAAACAATTGTTAATGTTTTTCTCTGGTTGTCAAAATCCTATGAGTCCTTATGAATTTCAAGTTAAATTTTCTTTTGCCAAATTTAATTTTTGTAAGTTGATTTTTCTTTCAAATTCTAGATAGTTTCAAAAATGAGAGTTTAATGTCTTGCATAAAAATCATTTATCATCTCCCTCCTTCTACGCTGGTCAGAAATAACCAATTGACGACCCCCTTCACCCCCCTAAAAAAACAGGTGCCTATGTAGCATTTAAATGGCCCCTTGTTGCTTGAAATTATTCTGTTTGCATTTTTATTCATTGAACATTTAAAGCCACTTACCTACTAATTTGAATGCAGCTGGTCCAGGCCCTCCCCTGGAAGGCTCCCCCGGTGATGGACGCGGAGTGGAAGAGGCGGGTGGCGAGCGACATGCTCATGAGTCTGAGCGAGTCCAGACTTGCCCGCTCCATCTGCTCACAGTTCAGGGAGCGGCTGAGGGCCTCGCACGAACAGTTTGCCGCCTCCCTCAGGCACCTGGAGGCAATGCATTCTGGGAGACTCGAGCGCACCGAGGAGCAGAGGCTCAAGGTGAGATTGGCTTAGTTTATTCATCGCGATATGAAACGATTGAATGCTTTTTATGCAAGTAGCACTAGTGTTGTGAGAGCAATGGACACTATTGCCTAAGCTCTTTTTCCTTCTACCCCGAGGAAGAGGGAGATGCCACCCCCAAAGTAAAAGTAAAGTTACCAGTGTTGTAGTGATTCATGATCCTTTTTTTTGTATCGCTTTGATCAAGTAAGAGGTGGCAGACAATCGGTTGTTTCATTGAGATGTAAAAGTCTAAATCCATGCTGATTATGTTTATTAAAAAAACTCCTTTAAAATAAACAAGAGGTGATGTGGAATTTGAGCCATTTTTTTTCGGAAAGGGACCAAATATACCTTCTTTAACCCCTTAACTGCCGTCGACGTAAATGTACGGTTTGGAAATCCCGAGTGTTAAGTGCCAATGGCGTATATTTACGCTTTGTAAAAAGTACGATGTGTTGTATTGTGTTTTTACCAAAAATAATACCAGGAATAACTTTGACAGTGTTTCCAAAGGAATTTCTTATTTCTCTGAAGTAGGGGGGATGAATTTTGAACCGTGTTTTTTTCTTTAGCGATAAAAATAAGAGCGGTTAAGTTATAGCCTGTGTTTCTTTTTGAGTTTTTTATTCTTTTTTATGCTATATTTTGAGTCTAACACTTCCGTTTTAGTTCCCTTTGCATAGAATATGGATTTTTATTTTTTTTAAAATTTGTTCCTCTGCAAGGAAATAAGAAAAATGCTTATAACGGATCGATTTGTTTTACTTCTTATTTTTTACAATTTTTTCTTTATTAGGTCATGATTCTGGTTTTAACTGGTACTCCATACATTGAGAGGGTGCAATTTCTTTATATGAACGAAATTAACAGTCTTTTGAGTAGTTAACGAGTTGAAAAAGAAACGCGCACTCTGCAAAAGTGTAAGTACGCGGGCGCGGGAGAAAAACGCTGGCACTGGGGAGCCACTTGCTGCGGATTTCCGTGGCAGTTAAGGGGTTAATGCAAGAGATCTCAACTAGGTTTTTTGCTCTTGGGGAGATGGCCCCGTAACAACCCTAATAACTCCTTCATGCATTCATATTTGGTTAAAAGTTGTCATTGAGATTTTTCATATAATTTGTTTTTTTTATTTGATAAATATGAACAATGTATAGATATACAGAATTCCAAGTACAAAATGGAGGTCTGAGAGTGCATCCCCAGAAAATTAGTTGGTAATTTCACCCCTTCAGGCATGTCTCTTAGCACAGGGCAGCAAAAAGACTGCGTACTGAAGAAATCCATGTAGAACATAAGTAAAAAATAATAAGTTTAAATTTTTAAGAATTTTTTCTTCCGTAAGGAAGGCTATGATCCTTGAAAGAACCTCAAAAATATCTCAAGAACTTCTTTTGGCATGCTAAGCTTATTAGATCTTAAGATTTATTAAGTTGTTCTCTAGGATGTGACAAAAAATTCTGTGTGTGAGGTCCTATACTACTGTGGATGAGATTATTTATTATTCTGGTCTATATTTACTTTACCTACCCTGAAATATTAATATGTTTGTGTAATCATTTTCTCTTGTGCTTTATTTAATTTGTATTTGTTTAGTTTTTAGTGCAAACATTTTACTACACTTTTATTTTTATTATATTTTGTTAGGTTCGAAAGCTTCATGCACCGAAACTTGCAAAATTTGCTCTTGAAAGTACATCACTTAGAGATATTATGCTTTATGGTATGGTTTATTTTTTAAAGATTGTTTTTGTGGCACATACTTTTTAATTTTTCATTTTGTTCCATTTGTTGTTTTTTTAAATTTTGTTTCTCAAGATAAACATTTCCCACAACAAGCATGCTTAAAGGTTTTTCAAAATTACGCATAGAAAATTTTGTTCCACAATGTGGTTGCAATTTTTCACATTTTTTTAATGAGTTAAATCATTAACTTTAACACTTTTATTGATGTAAATATTCTGCAAATTAAAACGATTATTTGTGATGTATTGCTCTGCTTGTGTGCTGAGTGTTATTTACCAACATCAATTAAGTATCCAAAACTACATTAAAAGTAGCTGTCTGTATTGAATATATTAAGACTAAGCAGAACTTATAACTAGTCTGTCCATTTAGAATAGGCCGGTGAAACAGGAGCAATAACATAATAACGCTTTTCATACAACATCAGTGACATTCTTATACAGTATTTTTCCTACTTCAGTTTAGGCCGTCTAGTAACAGCACAAGACAAATGTTTTAATGAGATTTACTATAGTTACTGCTTCTAGTGTGTCTATTCTAAATGAACAGACTATAATTATCTTTATTGTCTTAGGGTGGGACAAACTTGATTGGTAACTGCAATGAGTTAAAAGGAAACAGGATGCATGTGCCTATAAGGTTCCTTCATATGTGCTTTCAGGAATGCCCCACATAGGTCGAGAAATTGGCAGAGGACAATATGGTGTTGTCTACGCATGTGACTCTTGGGCTGGTCATTCTCCATGTGCCATTAAATCTGTTGTACCTCCAGATGACAAACATTGGAATGACCTCGCCATGGAGTTTTACTATACTAGGTATTTTTAAACAATTTCTTTAGCTTTGTAAAACCTTGAAAATGCCCTCAGTTTGGAACATTGGGTTTTTCGTTCCATTATTGGTATATTATGATCAGTTATGGGAATCTGGTAAATATGCATAGATATTTACCAATTTCTTCAATACTTACTCCAAAATGTTAATTTTCTCTATTTAATTTACAAGCTTTATTTTACACTATTTGCCTTTTTATTCTTTTACTTTGTGATCTTTTTGTGAACTTGCTTAATTTGGTGATTTTTAAAACATATTTTATTTTTCACAGTTTTATTTATAAAACCATACATTCTGTGCAAACATAAAAGCATAAATGTTTGTTAGTTCTGAGTAAGGTACTATTCCATTTTAAGATACTGGTAAGATACTACCTCACCAATAAACCTTAATTTTTTTTTGTGTTATATGACAGTAAGTTAAATTTAAGAGTTTTAGATGATGCAATAGCATGATTTTCTTTTTAATTCAATGGTATTTTGTAGAGCTTTTATGAATTATTATTTTTATTTGGAAAATGTATTTTGCTGTTGAATGAGTATGAATTTTTATTTAACTTTTGTAAATATGGATGAATATTTCATTTAATTAATCAGTAATATTATTACACAAGTAAGCACCATTAAAATTTTCATTGGTTAAATAAAGCAGGGAAATTTTGAGACTGAAGTATATACTTTTTTGCAAATCACATATTCTAGACATTATTATGTCTATCGTTATATATTTTTTAACTTGTTGATTTTATTGAAACATTTCAATAATTAGCAAAATTTATTTATTTACTTTTTAGGAGCATTCCTGAACACGACCGCATCGTCCAAATCCGAGGGTCTGTGATTGACTTGACTTATGCTGGTGGAAGCACCCCTGCAGTTCTGCTGGTCATGGACCGGTTACAAAGAGATTTGTACTCTGCTCTAAAACTGAGTTTGCCTTGGAAAACTAGACTGCAGGTAAATTTATTTCACTCTTTAGGTTTATTTACTGCATTGTTTAGGGTTGTCAGTAATGTATTGATAACAGAATTAAAAATAAGGAAAAGTTTAATGTAGTGGATGGGCAGGTATGGATACCAAATACTTAGGTACTCAATACCTAAAAGTATATGATGTGTTCGATACCTTAATAAATATATTGATACTTTTTTGACAAATTTTTTTTTCAACTTTTTTAAAGAAATTATCTTAAAAATATCTTCTGTGGATTTAAAGCAGCCTGTTTTCATTTGTACCTGAAAAACCCTAGCCTTAAATCTGTAGAGGCAAGATTTGACGGCCTTGGACATTCCCGTTCTTTTATTTTTAGTTTTTTTATAGACTGCCTTTTAGACCAATGGTCGCGGTGCTCAGGCTCTTGCAGCCACCCCATCACAAATCATTAATTATTATAGACTGCCTTTAGCTTAAGTGTGGTTCCTGTGCATCCTTTGTAAATTGTAGGTACATTCAGTTTTCAAGTAATATTATTGAATTTTTAAAACTATTAGTATTTAATTTCAAAAGAGTTAAAAATATTTGATTCCTGAAAATACTAGATACCTTAAAGTATCGGTTTTGCCCATCACTAGTTTAAAGTATGAGACAAGTATTTGAGGCTGATTTAATTTTTGTTTTTGCCCTTGAAAAGCAAGTGTTATTATGTTTTATTTGGATTTTTGAACTTTCTTATTCCAGGTTGCATTAGATGTGGTGCAAGGTATAAGATTTCTGCACGGCCAAGGCCTAGTACACAGAGATATCAAGTTAAAAAATGTACTGGTAGGTTGATTTGTCCAGTGTTTTATCAGTAAGGTTCTCATTTTTGTAGCGTCTTAATATAGTTTCCTTTTATAATCAGCCATCACAAAAACAAAGCAATTCTTTCAATTTAGGATTTTAGTTTTAAGTTAATACTTTTGGACCCTTAGATATTAATAAAGTTCATGAAACTTTCCACTCCGAAATTATCAGTTAAATAGTTTATGTCCAAGGATTTTTTCATGGGTGGAGCTTTTATCGTTAAATTATTTTAAAGCTTTTATTTCATTTGCCCTTGCTTCCTTTTAAATTGTATAAATCATGAAAAAAATATATGATATCATGTTCCTGAGGCATGAAAAAGAGTAAAAATTAACTAGTGGAGTATCTTTAATTAAGCTATTCACTTGTAATGTTTTAAACCGATATTGATTTTCAGTTGGACAAGAACAACCGTGCCAAAATCACAGACCTCGGTTTCTGCAAGCCAGAGGCCATGATGTCTGGTAGCATCGTGGGCACTCCCATTCACATGGCCCCTGAGCTGTTCAGTGGGCGATACGACAACAGCGTGGACGTCTACGCCTTTGGGATTTTGTTCTGGTACATCTGTGCTGACCACGTTCGCCTGCCTTATGTGTATGAGCAGTGCCAGAGCAAGGACCAGTTATGGAACTCTGTCAAGAAAGGTGAGGGCTTGGTTGGGGATGCACTTTTGAAAAGTGCTTGAAATTCAGTTGACTCTTTCGTGCTTGGTAGGATCTCTTTTAATGTCTTGAATTGGATTATGTTATCAAAATTTATGGGCTGATGAAAAAATGAAGGAATATTTTGTATTAATTAAGTAGATCAGATATCTGATAAAGTTCTTTGGATCAAGGGTCACATTTAGAACTCCATTAAGTCCTGTGGGCCACATTGGAGAACAGTTTAAAAACCATCATTATACAAAGTTAATTCCTGAACTTTGAACAAATTTTTGTTGTGAAAATGTGATATCCCATGTGTTATTTTTAAAATCATTTAATGTAGGGCTAAAAATTGAGGAAATCATCTTGAATTAAAAAAATTTTGGAATGGATTTACTGGTGAAAAAAGAGAACAAAATATGTGTGCACGTAATTTAAAGTTCATTAAAAACACACGCGGTTTCGGGGATAACATGGATCCCCGAAACGGCGTATGTTTTTAAAATTTTTAAATTATGTGCATACATACCTTTGTTCTCTTTTATCACCATTAATATATGAACAGTGTGGACTGAACTTTTATTAATGGATTTACTGCACTTTCATCTCCTAATATTTATACATTGGAGTTAAATTTTTATTCTATATTTGCCGTAAGGTTTGATTCTTACATACTGATTTAAAAAGTTAGCCTAATGGTTCACTGAACAGAATAGCAAGACTTCCTTAACGTAAAATATAAATCATTACAGTCCTCTCTCACAGTACGAACTCTTAAATCCCTTGCAGGAGCCCGACCCGAGCGCCTCCCCCAATTCGACGAGAACTGCTGGCGGCTGATGGAGGACTGCTGGAACGGCAAACCTGCCCTCCGCCCGCTCCTGGGCGAGGTGGAGCCTCGGCTGACGGACATCATGGATCACTACGAGCGCCACCCTCTGCCCAGTGGGTTCAACTCCCTGCTCCTGCGCTCCTCCTCCCACAAGCGCACCCGCCGCTACTCTGCTAACAAGACTAATCCGGCGGGTGGGCGGCGGCGCAACGTCACCCACCCGCAGGCGTGACTGTTGCGGCTGCCCGGCGGCGTGGCGCTGTCGGGCGAATGCCCCTTCGAGCGGGTTCTGGCGGAGGTGTCCGACAGCCTGGAGGGCATCTCCGGCCTGCTCGTGCCGTCACCGCAACACTGACTAATCCCTCTTTAGAGCTAACACATGAGGAGAGACAGCTTGGCATAGCTATCCCATGTGACCCTGACGTTCTGTAGGCATGTGGGTTTCAGAGTGGGAAAAATATTTTCTCCTATAAAAATGATCATGACAGTGGACTGTTGTAGTCAAATATTTTTAATCTTAATGTATTCAGACTGGCTTAAAACCTCCGAAAGCGCTAAATTTTAAGTTATCTTCAATTGAAAATAGCTCTTCAGACAGAGCTGAATCAACATTTACAATCATTCTACTTCAAAAGACGTTGCGCTCTCTAGTTTTTGGCTTTACGGCCTAGTGTTTCCCACATTTCCGAGAACCACGCTTAGGGTGACTATGTTAGGAGCTTTTCTGTTGTAAAATATTTCATAATTGCTAAAAAAAAATTGTGGGGGAAAGACGAGCGTATTTTCGGACTCGGGAGAGAATTTTCAATCAGTTAAAATTGAATATTTAGAATTTTAAGACATGCTGCAAATCTCCATTTACTACTATGACAAGTCATTTAGTGTAGGAAAAATTATATTTTTATTTAATATTGTTTTAAATAACAGTTTTGAAAAGACTTCCAACTTATGATGTTCTGGGGAATTTTTTTTAGAAGAACATCTCAATTTCATTTTAGCTATTTGATTCATTAAACCAGTATTTATGGGAGAAAATCATTGTCTTAATGTTCAAGGTAGAAATTAAGCTTAGTAGGAAGATTTTGGTGAGAGTATGCAGACAGATGTGAATATTTTAAAATGCCAACAGAGCAACTTTATTGCCAACAATGGGATCAGATGTTCAAAGCTGTCTATCCATGTTACCTCTATGCTCTACATCCCTTTCTTCTTGAGGTTTGCATGGACTCAAGGCTTTTTCTTGTGAATTTTCTCTACTAATACTTCACCCAGTGAGCTCAATACATATTTTTATTGTAACCCTTCACATTGGAAGGCCTTTTTATTTTCAATTTTATGCATGACTAACTTTTTAACAACTTGCATGTTTGCTTTCTTACCATTTGCTTCAAACAGTTAATGAAAATGGATGAACCATTTTAAATTCCAAAGTTTTCAACTTTTTACTCATTTTCAAGCTTTCATTTAATAATCATAAGGCTTTATATATATATTTTTAAATTCATTGATATTTTGGTAATTTAATGCTACATTCAACCTGTATGTAACAATACTTCCTTTGATCCTGGCAAGGTTGAAGCCAGCAATGGAAAACTGGATGTTTCAACTCTGCACATCCTTCTTTGCATATTGAATGCAGTACATAAAAAAGGCCCAGTTGATCTATACCTTTACATCCCATAGTTTTCAAGAAAATTGCAACAAAAATGCATGTTAAAAATAACCACTGTGCTTAGAGGTGCACTGTGGAATGGAATTGTAATGTTCTCATTAGATATGACATTACATTTTTCTATAAAAAATAAGAGTTGTAAACATACAGTTATCTAGGGATTTGTTTTGTTACCCACATATGAAATCAGGGTTTGCAGATTTATTGAAACATCCTGAATAAGTTTTTTTCTAGATCCCTACAGTATAGTCATAAGCAGGTTTTACCGTAGTTTTAATCAAATCCGGTGTATGATTTAACTATTTTAAATGGTAAAAGTGCTTATACTTCTCCTTCTTGCATATCTGGTGATATTCATGATACATTTAGATACCTTTATATTGATTTGATATTTAACTTATGTGACTTTAAATTACATGGTACTCTTTACTGGTGATTTTTTGCCTTTATTTTATAACAAAACTAAAATCTTCACTTTTTGTGATAGTAAATTAACCCAACTGGATTTTATAATTGTTGAATATATGTCCTTTTTGTTGATAAATTCTAATATCCTATTAATTTTATGAAAAAAAATGAGTGATTTTAATAATTGTAGAACCTTTTTAAAAAATCTAGAAATAACAGCCTTACTAAGCAAAGTACTCTAGTTTTCTTTCTAATATCCTTCACTTGGTTAAAATGACAGAACTAATTAATGTTATGAGTAAAGATTTTTCATAGTAATTATATTAGTTTCATCGCTTGGCTTTTAATTAACAATTTAATTCATTATAATTTCTTAATTTTTCAAAATTAAGTATTTATTAAGGAATCTTCATTATTTTGTTTTGTATTTTAAAATAATTTCAATGATTACAATCCTAATAATAATTTACACTGGTTAAGATATCCTTTATAGCTGGGGTACAATTTTGCTAGATCCGTCAAAAATATTACTTGTAAAGGAGTTGGTTTCACGCTCTTAAAACTTTTCTACCTTATACAGGAAATTATGGTATAGTGTTTGAAAAATAAAGTAAAATATTTATATATGGATTATGTGTGCGTTATAGGCAGGGGTGTGGATGAGCAAGAAGTGGACATCATCTCCACAAGTCCATACATCAACCTAGAATTAGCACCTGCCTGGAGCCATTAGTTCATTAGCAGTCCATTTTAATGTGTTGTGTGCCAATCAAAAGAGATGTCAGTCTCTGAAACGACCCTATTCATCTGTGAAGCTACCCTTTAAGTGTCGCAATTCGTCCCATTGGCTGAGTGAAAATTGTGATAATGTTGAGAATTCATAGTTTTATGTGCCATTTGAAATGAATTTATCGTCTGTTTCCAGCTTAAATTTTCTGAATAAGAGCATAGTTATCTGGGAACAGTGTGCTTTTAAGTGTAAACGGTATGTAAAAATTGTAAATAATCAGACAATTAGATTGTTTTTTTGTGAGAAGTTATTTAAAAACATTTTCTTAAATTTTTTGAGGTGTGTGTATTGAATAGTGAGAGTTTTGAAATCATTCCAGTGTAGTGTTGATTTTTATAGGAATTGTGGACTTGGAAAATGGACTAATTGTTTGAAAGTTTTGTTTTTTATTGAAATTATCTTGTGATGTTTTATATATTAGTGTACAGATTGTTAAATATTTGTATGGAAATTTTAGAAAAGTATGGAATTATTTTCATCGTTTTAACCCAAGATTTTATTTTTATTTTGTTAAATAAATGATATATTGTATAATGTTACAAATAAAATTTATTATCAATTTGAACTTTACCTCTTGTGACTCTGACTTTATATTTTAATGCAATCATTTGGAATGTAGGTCATATTAGTTAAATGTGCTGCCATCACGAGAAAACTACATACATTGAATAGTATGGTGGTTGTTATAGAAAGTTATTCCATTGCATTTTGTGTGATGGCAATTCATTTGGCACTGATTGAACCAATCTGTACGGCATTCATTTAGCTTGTACTTTTCTCAATACTAGATGCTTAAATTTTGCGATATTACATTTATTTCTCATTTTTTAATACAGTTGCATTAACATAATGTCTGTAGTAAAAATATTCCAGAAAATTTGGTAAGTTTTGTAGGGAAAATACTTAAAAACAAGAATTTTTTTAAATGTGTAAGCATTAAATATCCAGATTTTGGATAAAAGGTTTGTTACTCTTATAGTTTTCCAGGATTTTGAGTTAAAGTGAGTATAACCTGGTATAAATACTAACTGAATTGAATGTAACTCCGAAATATACTTTTGAGTCATAGAACCTTTGGATTGGTATTTTCCTGCACAGGGGTGAAGTAAGAATTTTCCTTTGGGGGTTCAATATAAAAAATTAGAATTAAATATCTATTAGTTTTCTGTAATTATATAAATAAAATTGTAATTTTCTCATTATTTGTAATGATTTCACTTAAAATTAACAAGTTTAAAAAAATTAAGTATTCTTAAATAAGGGTTTAACTTGAGGCGATGGAACCTTTTAGGAACACCTGTGTTTGGTAGCAAAAGATATCCATTTAAAATCTTCGAACTTGTTTTCATTGCTGTTTTCCAACACTTCAATTACTACATCATAATAGGGGGACCCAATGTTTCTCTAAAAATCTTTATTTTAAGATTTCAAAAAAGTATTTTTTGAGGCACTTTTAAGGGGTTGAGGGCCTTATAGTAGCCCTCTCCAGAGTAGCCATTGGTAATTACTTGTATAACACCTAAAATTGGGTCTAAAATATTTTGGATTTGCTAGTTTTGAAAATTGTAAGGTGGCTTACATCCTACCACAACCACACAAGTTTCATATGGTAGAAAATTATTTTTCAAAAAACAAGTATGGTGATTAAGTTATAAAATGTTTCTTTAAAATAATGTTGCTATTTCTTATGTAACAGTATAAAAAGCCCACAAAATATTGAAAATATTTTCAGAGTTTAAAGTTTTTATAATTAAATGCTGTTCAATGAGAGATGGCTATTGTATCATCAAAGGTGAAATGGATTCTTAACCTAATACGTGCTTAGTTTGCCAAATGTTGCAGTGTATTTTATACCAGCTTCCATCCTCTTTTGGATTTGTCTATTTATTGCAACCCTGTTCAGTTTTTATCATAGTCCTAGACAGGGTTGCTGGATTTAAATGAACTTGATTTAAATCACTTGATTTTTTCAAAGAAAAATCATTGATTTAAATCAAGAATGTCAAACTGCCACAATTTAAATAAAAATATTATCTGCTAGATATGTAACTGGGAGAGATAGGTTTAAGTTATTCTACATAAAATTGCCTGCAATTTCAAGATCAAATTTTTGCCACCAATAACAAAAATGTTTGAGAAAAAGGGTAAATACAGCAGGGTTTGGAATCAATAATTGTGATAAACTAAAACAAAAATTAAAATCTTTACCTGGTATCAAATCTTAAAATACAAGTACAGTAAAGCACCGTTTATACGTCTCTCATTTATACTTCTTTTACATTTATACGTCGTTTTCGTTAAGTCCCAAATCATTCAAATCATCAAAATTGTTTTCAATTATACGTCTTTTCATTTATACGCCGTTTTACGTCGGCCCCTTGAAAGACGTATAAACGGTGCTTTACTGTATGTGGATGATTTTTATTGAAAGCTCTTTTTTTTTAATTTTAGTCATGTTTTTGCAACTAATTTTTTCATATACAAAACTACAGATAATAGGGCTCTATTATTTGTGTGTGTGACTACTATCAATTACACTAGTCGACAGTGGTTTCCTAACAACAACCAAATTACTATTTTTGTTACTAATTCATATAGTTATTCAAATATCTGCAAGTAAAAAAGTTCCACCACGTCCCATATTTGTGTAACAAAATTTTCGATTTTCTGCTTTTTTTTCATAATTTTTGCGTTTTAAGCGTCATTTTTGTCCAATAGCAACCCTGCAATCCCATTCAATTAATTTATTTCTAGTATCCCAGAATGTAGAAATTATTTTAAAAGTGTGGCTATGTTTTTGTACTGCAATTCATTTCGAAAAATGACGAGTTTTCAGAGTAGATTTTGCAAATTTATACGCAATACGTTTTGCAAAATTTGGGTACGGTTTAAATTACAATTCAACGGTAATATTTAACAAAAAAGGTGGGAAAAGGTTTTTCCCATTAATTTGGATCCAAATAAGTGGCTAAAATGAAATCTGGGCTCCTCAGGTATGTTGCAGAAGTTAGAATGTGGCTCTTTTTAAGTGCGTAAGAGTTAACAGTAGTTCTATGCAAATTACTATCCATAAAGTATGGGGAGGGCATTCAAATTGTCTTGGTTATTTAATATCATTGATAAATACCGAAAAAACACTTCAAAAAGTATTTAAAAGGACTTTTTTTGCCATTAAGTGAAGGCAAACACAAAGTCAGTATGAACCTCTGATTAAAAAAGGATTCACGACCTTGCTTTTGAAGGAAAATTTAATAAAAACTCATTATCAGCTTGGAAATGGATTTTAGGAGAGTGGTAGGATAAGTTTTAGAAAAAAGGACCGATAAAAATGTTTTAATCCCAATAGAAGGTTCTGTTTTAGTCTTACCAAGCTATAGAACGTTGAACATCGCTCAAAAATCATATTTTACATCCACGTTTGAATTTATTTTCGGAAAATCTCACTGTATTCAATCATAAACAATGGTATATATTCCCTTAGGACATTGACTCGATGCATAGGTCATTGAGAAATAGCAATTTTGGGCTACAGCTCTTGGTTCATTAAAAGAGGAGATTTGACGCCACCTATGAGGCAAAAAGTGATAAAATTGCATCGTATTTAAGGAATGTTTAATGGTTTTTAGTTTTATATCATCTGAAACATGTATATAATCTCAATTATGATAGTACTAGCTGTTACGACCCGGCAAAGCCGGGTCTTACAGCTAGGCTAGCCTTTTATGCGAGCTTCCCTCGTTACTACTTCAAGTTCCTATTAATTATACATTAAATAAGAAGTTTAACTTCTTTATCTTACCGCTGAAATATCACTAATTTATCATATTCAAATAAGTCACTCAATTTCGGCTGACCACCACCGAGCTGATTTGGGCAAATTTATTCTTAAATCAAATCTTACTACCCTTATATAAACTCATTTTAAATGGCATTCTCCCCAAACATTCCATTATTAAATTATTATTTGATTTTAATTTGCCTCATTATTTGAAGATAGTTTGTTATGGGGCGCCTACGGCGCCCACGTATTTAGTAGCAAAATATTTAAAAAGCCAATAATTTTAAAAAAATTTATAAGTGAAAAATTTTTTTATTACAATATTTCTCTATAAACAACATTTCGAGTGAATTGACGATGATCTTTAAGTAGTGGTCCTTGTTGAGCATTTTCTTCTATATGCACTTTCACATTCGTAGAGTTTCTTGATCGCGATAATGCCACATACATCTGACCATGTGAGAAGACAGCCGATTGCAAATTAATACCAATGTAATCAAATGATTGTCCTTGCGACTTATTGATAGTAATGGCATACGCTGGCATAACAGGAAATTGTCTTCGACGAAGGATGAATGGAAGTGTTGTCTCTGTCGGCGCCAGATCAATTCGAGGAATAAGGACTGATTCACCTTTGTTGCACTCTGATATAATTTTTGCTTTGATAATATTTCGAGACAATTCTTCGACAATCAATCGAGTACCATTACACATTCCTTTCTTAGGATTAAGATTTCGTAAAAGCATTATTATGACGCCTTTCTTAAGCAAAAGGACATGCGGTGGCATTCCCGAAGGCGTTTGCTCGTTAAGAAATTCGACTGGGAAGTTGAGTGTATCACTTGGATCTTCAGATACGATCGAGTCGGCGCTATAGTAAATTTTTGCTTCTCCAGGAATAGTGTCGATGATTTTTCGATTCATTTCGAGTGTGTGTGCATTAGTTGGAGCTACAATTACTCTCTTTGATAAATCTTCAACAGACATGCCTTGAATATTGCCAAAAACAACGCTTATGAGATCATCTTTCGTTACCATTGAATCAGGAATTTGAATCGTATCGTCTTCGTAAATTCCAGCTGTCTGAGGCAAGCTACCGGATCCGACACTCAACAGCCATTGATTATGCTCATGTTGACCTTCGCTACGCATGTTAGTGCTCAATGAAAATTGTTGGAATTGATTCCAAAGACGGCTCGATTTGATGCAAGTTTCAATTATTTCAGTGCGCGAGCCTCTTGGCACAACTGGAAGTGTCTGGCGAAAGTCGCCGCCCAAAACTAACACCTTACCACCAAAGCTTGTATCACATGACATTATATCGCGCAAGAGTTTATCGATACATCTTAATCCATTCTTTGATAACATAGTGATCTCATCTATGACTATAAGAGCTGCATCATGTAAAATTTTGGCTTCTGGTGAATTTAATCGCATCGAAGAGACAGATGTGTCAAGTAATGGCACAGGAAGCTTAAATCCGCTGTGTACTGTTCGGCCTCCTTTAAGCAATGTAGCAGCAATTCCTGTTGTAGCAAATGGAAGCACAATCATTCCTCTGCCACGAAAATATGCCATCAGAGTTGTGTATAGGTAAGTTTTACCCGAACCGCCTGGACCATCGAGATAAAAAAGTTTTGAAACTTCCTCAGTGTTTTCAACAGCTAACATGATGTGAGTGAATGCATTCATTTGTGCAGCATTCAAAGTTTCAAATTGCATTGTTGCTTGTCGAGCCTCCTCTTCTTGATCATAAACGGTTTCATTTCCTGAAGCTTCTCCTGTTGGTTTTGGTAAGCCTACCGATCCACACGACATTCCATGTTGCATTAAGATGAAATTTATTTCATGCAATGATAAATTTGATGCAACTTCTTCTGTGTGTCCGCGAATGTGATCGAGTATCAAATTTTGCAAATGATCTTGCCAAAGCTTGAGTGGTTGAGATGGGTGGCAAAAAACAATGATATATGCGAACAATTCGCGTAGCTGTTTGGGCATCAAATAAATTCCGGCATCAGTCATACATCTGTCCCACTCTTCGTCTGATTCAAGGAGACCTCGCACCATTGCTGCTGCTTTAAATGTTTCGCAAACTACACCATCAACCGTTCGCAATGATTCAAAACTTGTTGCTCCAACCACATGAAGCAGCAACAGTCGAAGATAAAATCTTTCTTCATCCTTCACACTCACAGTATACATCCTGGCAACGGTCTTATTTCCTCCTCTTTGTCGCTCTTGCCATTGACCACGCACATAAACAAAGTGATAAGGAATGTCAGTATATATAAATTCTCTTGCAATCGGATTATTTTCATTGAGTTTGAAGTACGCTTCAAGCTTTGTTTTTCCAGTTTGTGCAGCAAGTAATGCTTCCTCTTCGTGACCTTCCTCGAAAATCACACGCTGCTGATTTGGCAAATGAACTGGAAGTCTGATAACTGCGTGTGAACGATCGTGCATTTTGGATTCTCTCAAACGCCACATTGCTTCTGGCGCACTCACATATCTACAATCAATGAAATTTGTGATCTCATTGTATCTTAATTCACTCTGTCCATCGGGTGTTATTGTTACATTCGCGCAATCAAAGCCTTTGAATATGTATTTGTAAATGTATTTGACGAATCGAAGCGATGTTGAGCATTCTACGTTTATGTGTGCGTTATATTTAAGTGTCAAATATGGATTGTATGGCACAACGTTTCGATTATCCATGACTGAACCTCTCACAGTTACTTGCTCTCCACGTCGACGTCGATACGAAGGATATCCATTTAAATTTGGAAGAGTTTGTTCATTGAAGTCCTTTGGAAAATGCTTCGAGCAATGGCCATCTTTCATACATGGTGCATTTGGATGATTAATACCGCATGGACCGTGCATCATACACTTCAAAACAATTTGACGTAGTGTTGGACTCTCTTCTCCAGGCACTTCTGCACAAATAAATTTGTCGATTCGTTCGGGAGTTGTAAATTTGTCTTGGGCAATCAAAGTCAATAAAATATGTGCGTGCGGCAATCCACGTTTTTGAAATTCAATACAATACACATACGCTATCGATTTGCCAAATATTCCGTTGGTTGTAATGTCTTTGATCAACGCATCTAGTTTAATTTTAAACACACGTGCAACTAAATCAGGGCGATCGGATGCATGCTCACCAGGTTGCAAATTATTGATAATTTCTTTCCAACTCGGATTAGCAGTGAAAGTAATAAAGAGATCAGGACTTCCCCATTTTGAGAAAATTGACATAGCATCACAACATCGCTCTCTCATTTGACGTGGTGAACCTTCGAAACTGGATGGTAGAATAACTGAAACTCCTGCTGCTAATTGTTCGTTATGAGCTAAATTTGCGACGTGATCTGCTAATCCCTGATACTGCTCAGCTCGTAATCGCTTTTGATTCTGTCGAATGTAATTAAGATTATTGGCTTCTACTTGAAGATATGAATCAACAATCCACTGCTGTGTTAATCTTCCCGAGCTCATGATAGGATTAAAATCATTTCGAATTGCTGTCATTGCAGCTTTATATTGAAGCATAGAGACTTTTGAACGCACACGATTCTTAACAGCACCTGGATATGATTCGCATTCCCAATTCGGCTGCCAACCAGGCTCTCCGTACGGAAATAACAATGCATATGACATGGGATCCATGTTTGGTGATAAGAAATGCAAATTGATGAATTGTTGGTTAGGGTCCTCAGGATTTACAGGATAGATGTGTATGTCTCGATCGAAAGGTGGTTCACCATCTTCATTGACAAATATCATCGCCACTTCATTGCACGTCGGTGCATTATATCTTCGCTGATCTGACTGTCGATCACGCCTCAATGCCATGCTGACTACTGGAATTTGCAATCCCTCAGCAGCTGCTCTTTCAGCCTCTCTTGCTTCCACATCTCTTATCAATTGAAAGCTTTGTGCCATTCGATTATGTTCGCGAAGAAATCGATCTATTCGATCAAGAATGTCTGGCTGACAATTTGAGTTTGCTGTGTGTTCTTGACGAATTGTTGTGGCTTGAGTGCTATCTAAAACATATAGTTGTGCAAATTGAGGTGACTGATCATTGATTGGTAATAAATGCGATGTTCGATGATAACTTTGTCCATGAATTTTGAAAATGTAAGGTCCTCTGCCGGGTAAATCAACTATTTTCGCACCCATAGATGCAAATGAGAGTGCACTGTTATACGATCGAATATTTTCGCGAAAATTTTGACGATGTGGATCGGTTGTATCGGACAATAGCTTGCGAAGAAATTCAGGATATTTCAATTCATTTCCATGGATGTCCATTGGTTTCGGTAACTTTAGTTTGCCTTTTCGACAGCAAGACGTAAATAATTGATCAGATGGACGTTCTGCTCCAAAGTGCTTAGCGTCACAGAATTTACAAATTATCGAAAAAGGTCCACAATCATGCTCATCGACACGATCTTCATTAAAATTTATTGCTTCGTCGCGAATTGCCTGTGATCGTCTCTCTCGAGCTAAACGTTGAGACTCAGTGTTTGTAGCGCGATGTGCATTCAATTGCTGAGATGTAAAATTTTCAATGCGATGTCGTTGAGAATTAGCGTTTGAGATATGAAGAGCAGTTGATTGTTGAGGAGTAAGGCGTTCGATATAATTTTGCTGTGATTCAGCATGAGCAGCATGATGTGCATTCAATTGCTGAGACGTAAAATTTTCAATGCGACGTCGTTGAGAATCAGCGTTTGAGACATGAAGAGCAGTTGATTGTTCAGGAGTAAGGCGTTCAATATAAAGTCGTTGTGATTCAGCATGAGCAACATGATGTGCATCTAATTGTTGCTGAGTGAAATTTTCAATGCGACGTCGTTGAGAATCAGCGTTTGAGACATGAAGAGCAGTTGATTGTTCAGGAGTAAGGCGTTCAATGTGAAGTCGCTGTGAATTAGCATGGGCAACATTAAAAGCTTCTAATTCTTTAGCTGGCATATTATTAATGCGTTTTTGATGAGCATCGAGATCTAATAATCAAATTTTTGCCAGCGATTCAGGAGTTTGTCTAGCACGCCATCTTTGCTTTCTTTCTTTAGCTAAGCGACGTTTTTTTGAGGTAGGATCTTCATCATCACCCATGACAATGACTATGAGAAAGAAAAAAATGAATAGTAAAAATTGAGATGATTACTATTGAAAGCTGATTCTAAAAGTGAATAAGTTATATAAATCAGTTGAAAAATAAATAAAATTCAATTATTTACTTACTTAAGAAATAATTAATTTTTCGTTTCCGAAAGTAAATAAAGATTATTGCCAAAAAAAAATCAAAAAGTGCTTTTTATACGATTATTTATTAGATTTATTATTGTTGAATTAGAAACCAACTTCCCTAAAAGTAACTTTTTAACCTTTATTAAGTAAACCAACTTTCTTGAAAGATATTTAAAAGCTATTATATTATTTTAATTTTAATTACTTTTATTTATTTATTTTTCTGATTATTGCGAGATGGCATCATAGTGTGCGAGCGTTCCAGAATCAGTGAGTCAGTGAGTGACATGGGCTTTTATATGAGAGATTTTATGCTAAAATAATGAGATAAACTGTTAAAAAACCAGTGGTTTCAACGCTTTTTTCCTTTCTTACAGTATTGGTGCTATATTTGTAACAAAAAAACTGTACGTGCTGCAGCTTTTTCACAACTATTTCTGAATTCTACACCCTCAAATTAGTCGGAAATACCTAATCTCATTTTTGTTAGGGAAAAAAAGTTTGAATTTGTCGACTAGTGTTATTAATTACTGAATTTTCATTTTTATCACTAATTATTTTAAAGAAATAAACACATTCTTGGAGTAAAATTAATTTAACTGAATCAATATAATTTAAAGATTGATTTTAATTTTACACAAAAATGAGGCATGATGTTTTTAGTAATCATTGTCACAATTTATTTTCAAACCTGATATTAATATCAAAATTTGGCAAAAATAGTTATAAAAAGGATAAAAATTTTAGTTATCGAGTACAATTCATCCTTTTCGAATGGGCTTCTCATCGGTGAGATACCAGTGAACTGCTTCTCTTAATTAATTCAATTACTTAATGTATTAAATAGACTAAAATTGGGTAATGAGGAAGTTGCATGATTTTTTTTTATTTTTTTAATCGATTCCTCTTGCAAAAATAAGCAACTACCCAAAATTTGAGGCCGATCGAGAAATTTTTTGATTGTCAAAAAAATTAACAAAAATCCCCTTTTTAAAAGCGCGCGAAAACGCCAAGAGTTTGGATGTGACGTCATCTTATACTAAACATTGTTGTAAAGCAATGGAGTTGATGGTATGATTGTTGACGTCATCTTATAGTTTAAACAATAAACGTTTTCAGTCACGTGTTTTTTTCTCGACTTTTAAATTAAAATATTTAATTACCTGTACATTTTTTTGAAAAACTGACTAGATATTTCATTTTACCATACAAAAAACCATACGTAACACTTGTTTGTTTTTGAAAATCTGACACATGCAACTTCCTTATTGAGTAATGCTTCAGTATTATATCACATTGAAATTACAATATCAGAATATTATTAACCAGTTTCATGAAGTTCAGAACTAGTAATTCATTTAAATAAAAAAATCTGATTTAAATCAAAAAAGTCCGATTTAAATCAAATAAATCCAATTATCTTGATTTTTTAAAAAATAAAAAAAATCAGCAACCCTGGTACTAGAAAATACTTAGCAAGAGTTTGGCACTTCCAAACTCTGCTCAAAGAAATTTTGATATATTTTAATAGTTTGGAAATGTTTTCTAATACAAGGGAGAGGATTAATAACACAAAAGCCAAAATCACAAAAACACTAATTCTTTCAATTCTCTAATTCTGCAGCTTTTTATGAATTAATTACGTATATCCAAGATCACATACTTGTGACACAAGCCCTGCTTAAGAATGGACGCCATGGGAATAATTTGGCATACAAATTGGGACTCCCCAAAGATGTGGCCGAATATCTCGATTACCACCGGTACTTAGTCTTTCCTAAATAAGCAAATTGTATCCCTTTGGAAACGAATAAAAACAAATTGAATGTCTTTCAAAGTGTAACTCTTGTGAATTTCCTTTCCAGTGGTATTTCATAATATTTACCAATTTAACCTTTTGCAAATTGGGAATGCTTGCTGAAGCTATTCACCTTTACAATTCATTTTAAGAGTTAAGTATAACTGAATATACAATTGATAAAACTAAGTATATGATATAAACTGTACTTTAATGACATGTGTATACTATGTTTGGAACTACACATAATTACATATTTTTCTAACATAAAATATCAACTTAATAAATTTACTTGGGTGGTACCCATGCTTTGATTTTGGGCTGGGTTGTTGAATATGGTGTATAAGCTTTGCTAGAACCAGAGAAGTTCTCAGTATGATCCATTAACCATTTGTATTGGATTTGCTTTCCTTCGGTAGGGGGAGTGTCAGTTATATGATGTAGCCAACGGTGCCTGTACAAAAATGAAGAACTCGGTTTTAAAAATTAGGTATGAGATCACAAACAGTACAAATTAGTTTTTCTCTCGGTGAATAACCAAAATATACAATTATGGATAACATAATAATAATTATGGATAACATAATAATAATTATGGATTATAACAGTCTTTCCCAACCTTTTTCGGTCCATACCTCACCAAAGCCTTTTTAAATTTTCCATGCCCCCTGTCTTTTTTTCTCTCAAAAAACCTTCTAGGAAAATCAATAGAATCTGGCTACCCATGGGGGGCAATTGTGTTGAAAATTTTCGAATTGCCCCCCTAGAAAATCATATTGCCCCCCGGCGGGGTGTGTTCCCTTGGTTCGGAAAAACTGGATTATAATATGCAATTTTGGATACATCAAAGTAACATTCCATGAATCTAAATGGTAAATATAGTGATCTAGAAAAATACATTTGAACTTGAACTTACCATTCAGGAGGTACTTGGCTTCCATCATAGTCTAATCCTCTCTCATTGTTGTAGTCTACCCACCTATCCCGAGCTAAAAAAGTGAATCCAACATTAATATCAGGAAGGGAAATTATGTAATAATTTGTAATAAAAAATTTTTACATGATTTTAATACTAAAATTTCAATTGTACAATTCAGGGTGGATTAATATGACTCAGTAAGAGCCATAAGTTCAAAGATAAATTCAAATGCAACCAGAAAGATGGGAAAAATTAGGATAGCAATGAAATGGGTCGAATAGAGTTATTAAATAAAAGTATCACTTTTCCCCAAAAGACAAGGAAAACTTTTTTAACCTCTCAAAGGCTCATAACAACAGTTATACACACTTACCATAAAAATATCTTTTGTTTTCATAATACTTGTTTCCAAATTTATCTGTACCAATCAAGGTTCCCATTTTCAAAGTATCAGTTCTAAACATTATAGAAATAAAATTTTTTAATAACTTTTACACAGACCACATTTTAAAAATAATTTAATGTTAACAAATTTATTTAAATAGTATTATCTTAATTTCTGACCAAGGAAGTTTCCAGCAAGGGTTTGAAAAAATATAGGACAAATAAAATAAAATATATAGGACAGTTTAAAATATATATATAAAACGGATATAAACTAATATTTTCTAATGAAATACTACAAAGTATGGTATTTTACACCAATTCACAGCATTATCAATGCACAATTTAAATATCCTATTGCGTACGTTGAAGGCATAAGTTTCTGAAGAAATTTTTTCCTCACAAAAATAACTTTCCTGTTAAATCTTATATATTTCTGCAAATTTCTATTTTTAAATTTTCTTACAGCTACAATTACTTGAGTTTATGCTTAACAAAACATTGCAAGAAATCTCAAAATAATAAACAGATGATCCCATTAATTAGGATACTGCTTCCCGAGGCTTGAAAGCAACATGCAACTCTTGGAAAGAAACTTTATCCAGAAATAATAAATTAAAGGATTGAGAACACACACATTTTCAAGTGTTTATAATAGTTCAGTGCATTTTGATAACAGTTCTCTTTTCGTTTTGGTAAGCAGTGTTGACTGTTGTGGCTAATGCTGGTACAGGGATGCGGTAAGTTATTTGTGTTTATGATTACTAAAACTGGATTGTTCAGTCTTTGGATTTGACAGTGAGTGAGTGAAAAGTTATTTGGATTTATGATACTTATATAAGTATTTTATTGCTTTATGATGAGATGAGATACATTTTTCAATGTTGATATTTGTAATATGGCAGAACAGAATTCGTTAGTTATAACTTTGATACTGAATATGGCGTATTGGAACACATTTTTTGCATTATTACGTGGATGTTATAAAGGGTAATTAATCTTTGAAAATATAAACCATTGCTTAATTTATCACAGGACATAGAAGATGTCGGAATTATATTATTCTTGAATCATAGTATTAGTCTTAAAAATTGGTCAATCCAGTGATAAATACTTTTAAATTATGTTTAATTAGTTTCCTAATTAAATATTAAGTAGTTTAGTCCAGGGCATGAAATTTCAGCTCTAAAGGTACTAGCCAGACAAAAATTTTTACTCGCCACTACTTTGGATTTATATATTTTTTATTTTAAAAAATAGTGCTAATGATATAGGAATATTGCTGATAGCAGATCCACTTTGCATCATCTCTTTCGTTTGAACGGATCCACTTTGATTACCCCTAGTAAAATAGGAATCGATATTTTGCTCCCTTTTCTTCATAATACCTTTGATATTACCACAGACATATTTAGTTTAACTACCGCCGAAAAGCAACGATCTAATCAAGGGGTCGGCAACCTGCGGATCTTTTGATGTAAAGTAGCGGCGAATACGAAAAAAATAATAAGTTATTACCAAAACCCTTAAAAATTCAGAAAATATATTTTAAGTACCTAATCAAATCAATGTGACTCACAAGGAGCAGTGTAACCCAAAGCTCTTAGGATTAGTCAAAACTTTTAAGGGTAAAAATTCCAAACAATTTCTGGGGGAGAACTCCCCTCAAAATTTTGGAACTTAATGTGATGTTTTTCCTTAAAAATTCTGTGATTTATGAGGAGTGGGAACCTCATTTGGTCTAATAGATAAGTTCTAAAATTTGAATTAAAACACTACTTTTAGGGGCAAATTTCCAAACTTTTTCTGAAGTGGGGCCCCACCTCCTTGAAATTTTGTGTTTACTTGAAAATTTGACCACATAAATAATGAGCTGTGCTTTTAGGGTGCAATCAAAAAAGCCTAAAAATAAGCTAAAACGCTATTTTGAAGGGAAAATTTCCAAAAAAAATTTCTGGGGGAGGACCCCCAAACCTCCAATTTTTCTTGGAGTTCTCAATGATTACAAAGTTTTGATATTAAGTTTACTAGAGCCGCTCGTTTCAGGTTCCTTTATTTGGATATTTTTTATTTTAAACTCAAAATTTTTTTCAGGGAAAAGAACTTTCTCGCCAGTCTAAAATTTTTGTTGCCAATGGCGAGCGGAAATTTTGTGCCCTGGTTTAGTCTATGTTTATAACTTTCTGCAGCTTTAAATTTGGTGCTTTTCTCCCAACTCTTTCTAAATCTGTCCCGAATCAAATTGGAACAGCTTTAGAAAGAGTCCCCCAGTTGCCATCTTCACCCACAGCTCAAATGATCACTGAAAACCACAGATATTTAAGTTATTAATAGATCCTTAAGTAATAATCTACTTATTATCATTATTTCAGGATCTAATAATAATATTTATACTTAGATCTCTATGGTTGTTAGTCCACATTTGAGCTGTGGGTAAACAGCTTGTTTTTATCATTTTGGCAGTACTTTTTTTGGCATCCAAAATATCTTGGCAATTTTAAACGGGACAATGAACGGAATTGAACACCAAATTTTTACTATAATAATCGCTATTAAAAAATTGGTACTTTAGGAGGACAGGTATAAAAGCTTTCACATGAATGGGTAAAATGTACCTAGATTAAATGGGTAAACAAGGTTGTAAAAGGAATCATAGTCTACCTGTATAAAGTTTTAATGGAGTTAATAATTCCCCCATTATGCTTAACTGTGTCGTAAAAACGCTTCACTTTATCAAGGCCTAAATATCTTGCCATTTTAATACATAAATTGACAAATAGCTATCAATTTTTTACTATTTTATAGGAAAGATGTTGGTTAATTCCTTGTCTTGGGCAAGGGCAAATATGCAATGTTTACAAATTTGGTTGGTTGGTTGGTTGGTTTAGTTGCTCTGGTTTTTGCTATGCGCTTATACCAGGTATCCTTTTTTTTTTTTAACCATTTAGTCAAAGTTTCAACTTTCTGTTTCTCTTGTTATTTTCCTCTTAAAACCTATTTATTTCTTTGAAGAAATTTTTTAATACTCTTGCTTTTATTTCCCCTTCATCTTCGAAGGATGCCAGCCATCCGAAAGAAAATGGGCGCAAGTTCAGAGTTGCACCTGCTTGGCGATTTTTGGCTGTTTAACGGCACATTTAGAAGCCAAATGACTCTTTTAACATGAGTTAGGGTTACCATATTAGTCATCTTTAACGCTAAAAACTTGGCGCAGGTGCAACTCTGAACTTGCGCCAGATAATGGCGTTATTCCTATACTTTTTCTCAGTTGATTTCTTTCGTTTTCATATAATGGGCATGATAATAGAATATGTTCTAAATTTTCTATTTCTCTTCCACATGTACATTCATCCTTTTCTGCTAGTCCAATTTTTTTCAATATTCCATTTGTGGGCAAGGTTTTTGTTCGTATTCTAGTTAATAGGACATCCTGTTTTCTGTTATTTCCTATCTTTTTCTTTGTTCTTTTATCTAATTTTGTTAGGTTTGGGTGGGTCATAGTGTATTTGCTTTTCTCCCATTCTTCTATCATTGCATTTCTTGTTCTTCTTTTAATTTCTTGTGCTATGTCTTCTGGGACAATCCATCTTAGGATTGTTCCTTTGTTGCGTGCTTCCTTTGCCACCTTGTCTGCTATTTCATTTATTGTTATATCCGTACTTGGGGGTTGGGAGGAAGATCAGTGAAACATAGCCATTGGACTTAAGCAATATTTATTTATATTAATCAGCCCGGCGTGGACACACGCGTCTGTGCTCAGCTCCGGCTCTCTCTCAAGTGGCGGGCGGTTGCCATTCCGCCCAGACCAAACTTGGAGTAGTGTGGTGTTGCCACATGCAACAAATACAACACCCTCCAACACATAAATTACACTTGACTAAAAAATATAGCATAATAAAAGTATATACTAAATGACACAAGTTCTTGATTAATTTACACAGTCGAATACAGAATAAAGTCAACAAGGATTAGAAGTCACACATCAAGTCTGACAGGAGGTCTTCTCGCTCGCTGGGACCGTCTGGGGGTATGCACCACTTCAGGAACTGGAGGAGCCGCTGCTCTGCTGGGGGAGGGAGCCACTGCTCCGCTGGCGAAAGGAGTCGCTGGAGGGTGCTCTGCCTCATCCGGCAGCATGGGTTCTTCGTTGACCCCTGGGGACGGTGTCTCTGGAGCCCGCAACCGCAGTTGATCCTGGTGCCTGACCACAATTCCCATAGGGGTCAGAACTCTGGACATAACTCTGCCCATGCGGCTTTCCACCTCTCCTGGGAGCCACTTTGGTCCCACCCTATGGTTCCTGCTCCAGACTAAGTCCTCAGAGCAGAAGGTAGTTGGTCCCCGCCCTGCATTAGCAGCCAGACTTCCCTCAGGCCGCAGCAGATCTAGGCGGCTTCTAATTGGCCGGCCGAACATAGCAACAGCTGGTGATACCCCAGTAGACGAAAAAGGAGCCCTGCGATAGTTAAACAGGAAGCGATCTAGTCGCTCCAGGAATTTACCACCAGTGGACTTCTTCATAGCATCCTTCAGGGTGCGCACTAGACGCTCTGCCTGGCCGTTAGACTGAGGATGGTAAGGCGCAATGCGGACATGCACAATTCCACACGCCCTTAAGAAGCTACCAAACTCCTCACTTGTAAACGAGGTGCCATTATCGGACACAAGAGTCTTAGGCAGGCCAAAACGAGCAAAGATGCCACGTAGAGCAGCAATGGAGGCCCCTGATGACGTGGAGGGCACCACCACCGCCTCGAGCCACTTGGTTGCTGCGTCCACGACCAAAAAGATGATATTGTTCTCAAAAGGGCCTGCATGGTCAACATGGATTCGACTCCATGGGACCGTCGTATATGGCCAAGGGGACAACTTGGGTGGTGGCTCAGAAACTCCTATCTGGCAAGCTTCGCATGAGCGCACCAGCTCCTCAATCTGCCGGTCAACCCCTGGCCACCAGACTGACTGCCGAGCTAGGGCTTTCAGTGCGCACACTCCTTGGTGCCCAGCATGCAACTCTCTCAGCACATATGCCTGGTACTTGGGCGGAACCACCACCCTGTTACCCCGAAGAATAACCCCAGTCTCTACTGAAAGCTCTGCCCGACAGAGCCAATATGGCCGTATTTCTGCATCAACTGCTTTTGGCCAACCTTTGTGAACGTACTCCATAACTTTCCTAAACAAAGGGCTCGCCTTCAATTCCATCGCAAACTGGTGAACCGTCACTGGACTATCATCCAAAGCATTAAGGAGCAGAACAACATCCGCTGGCGCAGTCATAGATGGGCTTCTTCCAGGCCTCAGAGGTAGCCTGCTACATGCATCAGCGTTAGAATGCAGGGAGCCCTTCCTATATGCAATGGTGTAGGAGTACCCTGATAAAATAACCGCCCAGCGCTGGATGCGTGATGCCGCCATGGGAGCTATGGGCTTCTTCTCTGAAAACAGGCTCACCAATGGCTGATGGTCTGTCACCAGAGTAAAAGTGCGCCCCAAAAGGAATTTCCGGTATCGGGTCACCCCAAAGATCAATGCCAGTGCCTCTCTTTCCAGCTGACTATAGTTCCTCTCAGCTTTTGTTAGGGCTCTTGAGGCGAAGGCGATAGGGCGATCGCCAGACCCCGACGGGTGTGACAGCACAGCTCCCACACCATACGGACTAGCATCACACTGCAGCTGAACCGGCCTACCCTGGTCAAAATGCACTAGCAAGGTCGATGAAGTTAGGCTTTCTTTGGCCTGTTGAAAAGCCTGGCTCTCAGCTGCACCCCAACTCCAGGGCTGGTCCTTAGCCAGCAGCCGGTACAGAGGGGCCAGCATGGTAGCCATATTCGGCAGGAATTTCGAATAGTAGGCCAGCAAGCCCAGGAATGAGCGAAGCTCTTCAATGTTCCTAGGATTCGGGGCTTTTTCAATGGCCTCTATTTTAGTTTGCACTGGGTGCAACCCCTCTGCATCAATTCGATGCCCCAGGTACTCCACAGTAGGCTGTAGGAAAGCACACTTATCAGGCCGTAATTTAACTCCTGCAGCCTGGAGAGTGGACAGTACTCTGTCGAGGTTCTGCAGGTGGCTCGCAGTCGAATCGCCTGTGATCAAAAGGTCATCCAGGTAACACAAGGCTCGTTCCTGTCCCTGTAATAGCTTATCCATCTCCCGTTGGAAGATTGCGGGAGCAGATGCTACACCAAATGGCAGCCTGGTGTACTTGAAAAGTCCCTTATGGGTATTGATCACCACCAGGTCCTGTGAGGAGGCATCCAGCTCCAGTTGACAGTATGCATCCGACAGGTCAATTTTGGAGAACGACACACCCCCAGACAACTTGGCGAACAGGTCTTCAACATTCGGTAAGGGGTAGCGCTCAAGTTCCGTAGCCACATTGACCGTGAGTTTGAAATCGCCACACAGTCTCACCGTCCCGTTTGCCTTTAGCACTGGAACTATAGGAGTCGCCCAGTCAGCACAGGGCACTGGCTGCAAAACTCCCAAGGCAACTAGCCGCTCGATCTCCTGCTCCACTTTAGTCAGATATGCATATGGCACTGGACGGGCTTTGAAAAATCTGGGCGCCACCCCGGGAATCTGGTTTAGGCGCACTTTTGCCTCCCTGATATGACCCAGGTCACCCGAAAACAACTCCTTGTGGGCCTCCAAAATGCCTGAAAGCGAGAGCGGAGGTGTCATGATGGCATGAGTGCCCTCTAGCTGGATGTCCTTTAGGACCTCGAAGCTCATGATCCAGTCTCGGCCCATCAATTTGGCACCACAATCCCGTACTACCACCATCGGCAGCCTTTTTTTGGATCCCCGGTAGGTAGCAGTCACATTGGTTACCCCAGCAATATCTAGCTGATGTTTTGTGAAGGACCGCAGCTTGAGGTCTGTTTCCTCCAAGGCTGGGAGCTTCCCACAGTTCTTCTCATAAAAAGTGAAGGGGACGATGGTGAAAGGGGCCCCAGTATCCACCTCCATTGACAGCGGAATCCCCTCCACCTCTACCTCCACTTGACAAGAGGGAATGGCCTCCGGTCGCGACGACACTGAGAAAAGGTCGTAAACTGTGCTTGAGTCGTCCACTGCGTCTTCCTGACCCACCTGGTGAACTCGCTGGTTGGAGTTCCTACCCCTCCTTCTCCTAGGGGCCTGATTTCTGTCCCTGGCAGAGCACATCTTGGCCAGATGGCCCAATCTTCCGCAGGAGTGGCATCTGCTGTTGCTGTGCTTACAGTTGGTGGCCCAATGACCCGTCTCGCCGCAACAATAACAAACAGAGTCCTCCCGAGCTCCGGTGGTACCCCCTGCTGGTGGCTTATCTTGTCTGATCTTGTTTACCAGGGGCTCCGCGCTGTCACCTCCACGAAGGTCCACTGCATTTTTGTTGGCAGCCTCCATCGCCACAGCCAGTTCTGTGGCCCTTGTAAGCGTCAGGTCTCGCTCGGACAGCAGCCTCCTCTGGATGGACTCCTCGTTTACGCCGCAGACCAGCCGATCTCGCAGCATCTCGTCTAACGCCATGCCGTAGTCGCATCGCCTCGCCAAGCGCCGCAGCTCCGCGACGAACATGGACACCGTCTCGCCCGGCCTGCGGGAGCGGCTGTTAAATTTAAACCGCTGGACAATGGTCGACTGCGGAGGCTCGAAATGCGCTTCCAGAGTCTGTTGGAGCTGCACCAATGTTCTTGCCGTTGGCAGCTCGGGAGCCAAAAGATTTTTCAAAAGGCCGTATGTGCTCGCGCCGACCGCTGTCAGGAATATCGCCCGCCGCCGATTTGCGTCCTCCAGCTCATTAGCGATGAAGAATTGTTCGAGCCGCTCCGAATATTCACTCCAGGATTCCGTCTCCGAGTTGAATTCTCCCAGCGCTCCGAACAAGGCCATCGTAGCTTCTATACGGTCACGTGCGTGTTAGGCTTACGGCTTACCCTTGCCCGCTGTTCCTCAGGTCCTTACTCACATCCGTGAATAGATCGCATCCCGTCGTCAGTTGTTATATCCGTACTTGGGGGTTGGGAGGAAGATCAGTGAAACATAGCCATTGGACTTAAGCAATATTTATTTATATTAATCAGCCCGGCGTGGACACACGCGTCTGTGCTCAGCTCCGGCTCTCTCTCAAGTGGCGGGCGGTTGCCATTCCGCCCAGACCAAACTTGGAGTAGTGTGGTGTTGCCACATGCAACAAATACAACATTTATTTTTAAATTTGAATGTCCCGGAATCCATATTAGGTTTATTTGGTTACAGATCTGACTAGATTTTTCTATTGCCCAGCTTAATCTTTCTATTACTGTGCTTTTCCTCTCTTGACCGCTTTTCAACGCCGACAGCACCGATAAGCTATCAGTGAATATATAAAGTTCTTCTTGTCTTTTAGCATACTTTTCTATAGCAATTATTATGGCTATGGCTTCTCCTGAGAAAATTGAATTGATTTGATGAATTGTCCCACTTAGTTTGGTTTGTGTCCTAAAATTTATTATGGCTACAGCACATTTTTCTTTTGATTTCGATGCATCTGTTGCTATTACTGTTGCAGTCTTAGGCATTGTATTTAGATAATCTGTCAGTAAATGTTGAATTCCCTCATGGGGATTACTCTTTGGTACTTGAAATTGTAGGTTGTCCGTATATATGTTGAGATTTTTTATTGACCCTAGGTTTTTTGTAGTGCTTGCTTGTAGAATATTTCTTTTCTCCACTTTCAATTCCCTTAGTTTTTGTTCTATTTCCAGGCAGAAAGATGTTTTTTGGAAAACGCTATTTGTGCAATGTTCCTTTATTTGTTCCATTTCTTCCACAATTGGCGATCTATTCTTGATGAGATTTATATGGGCAGTTAGGTTTCTTTGTTTTATTCTTTCTGTAAGATTTGGTTGGCCTGATTCCGCATATAAAACAGGTATTGGAGTCCATTTTGGTAACCCCAATGCTTGTCTGAGCACAGTGGCGAATCCAGAGGGGGGGGCTGTGGGGCTGCAGCCCCCCCAGGAATATGACATTCAAGTTTTGATAATAGCAGTAAAGCCAGAAAAGAAATTTCAACACGTTGCGGATATTCGGTAGTGACACCCAAAGGGTCTCAAAATGAATAGGAACCCCACTTTTAAGGGTAAAAATTCCAAAATTTTCTGGGGGAAGACCCCCAAACCCCCTCGAAATTTTGGAATCTAATAAGTCAGTTTTTCCTCTAAACTTTAGGGATTTACAAAGAATGATCCTCTTTGATGTAACCTAAAGTCTCTCAAGATGAGTTAAAATGCCACTTTTAGGGGCAAAATTTAAAAATTTTTCTGGAATAGGAACCCCAAAACCCCTTAAAAATTTTCCAATTCATAAAACCATAAACTTTTTTCCCTGAAAATTCTGCCGCTTACAATGAGTGGTGCTCTTTGGGTGGAATCTAAAGGGCTTCAAAATGAGCTAAAACACTATTTAGAGGGGCAAATTTCCAAAATTTTCTGGGGGAGGACACCCAGACCCCCCTTTTACTAGGAGTTGACATTTTTACACAATTTTGAAATTTAGTGCGCCAAAATTAAAACCTTATGAAGTCATCTCACCTAAAACTTAGTATCCCTAAGATTAGACCTCAGAAAAGATATCGAGTAACCCCCTTAACAAAAAATCTTGCTACGGCACTATCAAACCCTCTCCCCCTTCAGTTGCTTACATAATATTTAACACATACCCTAATAGCAATTAATTTATTTGTGAAACTCAGCCCCCCCCAGACAAAAATCCTGGATTCGCCACTGTCTGAGCATGTTGTTGTATATTGTTTTTAGTTTTTTCCTGCATGTTTTTGATGCATTCATGATGATCTGTGGTGCATATTCCAGGTTGCTTCTTATGCAGGAGTTCGCAATTGTCAGCAAGTGGTCACTGCGGACTCCCCATCCAACCCCTCCAATAGCTCTTAGTAGATTTATTTGCTTGCTTGCTTTTTCGCATATTTTCTTGATGTGGTGATTGAACAAAAGATTGGAAGTAAACCATATTCCTAAAATCTTAACCTCGGAGCTCCAGGGGATTGTCTCTCCTTTTAATATCGTGTCAAAACTGGGGTTGTTTAAACCTTTCGACATGTTGATTATGACCGATTTTTTTGTTTGCAAAGATAGTTTCCATTTGTCGCACCATTTGCTTATTGAATCTATTGCTTCCTGGCAATTTGCTTTTATCTCTTCTGTGGTATTTCCCGATACTATCATATTTATATCATCTGCAAAGACTACAATCTGGGTGTGTTCAGGTACATTTTCGAATACGTCGTGCATGAATATCGTGAATAGGATAGGGCTAATGACACTACCCTGAGGTACACCTCTATTCTGTACTCTTTCTTCTGAAAGTGTTCCTCTCCATCTCACTTTTATTTTCCTTTTTTTGATGAACTCATGAGTCCATTGTGTGATTTCTGTGGGTAAACCCATTTTTATCATTTTCATCATAAGGCCCGATGGCCACACAGAGTCGTAAGCCTCTTTGAGGTCTAAAGAGATTAGCACTACTTTTTTTTGATTTATTCTAGTGTTTAGAATTTTAGTGAATATGGTGACCTGTGCTTCTTCACAACCTCGATTTCTTAAAAACCCATAGTGGTATGGGTTTAGTAGGTTATTTTTAGTTATGTGTTTAGTAATTCTTGTCACAATTAGTTTTTCAAAGGTTTTACTCAGGATTGACGTCAATGCAATGGGTCTGTATGAATCAATATCTTCCCGGTTTTTATTTGGTTTCCTAATTGGTACTACCGTGGTTCTTTTGAATTCATCCGGTACTTCACCTTTTTCCCATAGGTTGTTGTAGAGATCTAGTAGTTTTTTTAAGTTATCTTCTGACAACTGCTTTATCATTTTTGTTGATATGTTGTCCGGACCCGGAGATCGATTTTTCATTTTTCTTATTACTTCTTGTAGTTCGGTTAATTTGAACTTTTCTTTCAGATTTTCTCCAGTCTTGTTATAGTTTAGTAGGACTTCGGGAAGATCACTACTTCTTGTATATTTCATCACAAACGCGTTTGCTTGTGCTAGGAGTGTAAATAGTTCTATATTTTTAATTTTTATTACATGATTGCTGGAACCAGTGTTTAGATTTTTCTCTTTTATTGTTTTTAGGATCTTGTATATTCTTCCGTTCTCTCCAGCCTCTTTACATATGTTATCCCAATACTTTTCCTTCAAATCTTTTATTAGTTTTCTTAGTTGAGCTGATGCTTTTTTGTAGTTATTCCATGTTGTATTATTTATATTTCTCTTAGCTTCTCTAAATAGATATCTTTTTTTCTGTAACAATGCGTTACATTTGAGTGTCCAATATGGTGGAGCTTTTGCGTAAACTTTAGTTTTTGATTGTAGGCTTTCATCTTTGGCTTCTCTGATCGTTTTGGTTAAATCTTCCATGGATGTCAGATTGTCTTTGTTGTTCAAGGAGGTATTAATGTTTTCTTGAAATCTTTTCCAATGGATTCTTTTTACCTCTAAGCATTCTGTCTTCTTGAATAATCTTAGCTGCGGTTTGATTTGAATTGGGTAATGATCACTGTCATATAACTCTTCTAGAACCATTAGATCTGTATGTAGCCCCAAATCTTTTGAGGCCAAGGTCAGGTCCAATAAGGCTTGGGAGTTCCTTGAGAAGTGGGTTGGTTGTTTGGTATTCAACAAGACTAATTCGTTATCCATAATCCAGTCCATTACCTTATCCCCATCTTGGGATTTGTTGGGGCTTCCCAAATGGGGGTGATGGATGTTGAAATCACCCACTAGGTAGGTGTGATCATGTATTTGTTTGGTAACATAGTTAAGCCAGTTCTTTGTAAATCGGCCCTTAGGGGAGTATATATTTACAAACGTTGTCCATTTCCCTCCTATGTATACCTTAACACATAAAATTTCATTTTCTGAGGTTGGTGGATTTAAATTTACCTTTTGAGAAGGTAACTTTTTGTTGATTGCTGTTAGTAGACCTCCACCTCTTGAAGGTCTGTCCTCTCTATACGTAACTTTGTTTTTTATATTCAAATTGTCTTCAGGAGTTAAGAAGGTTTCCTGTATTAACAAAATATCTGCATTTTCGAAAATAGATTGATTTAACCAGAAGCCTTTATTTTTTATGCTTCTAGCATTCCATTGTATAAAGTACACATTGTTGTCACTTTTATTAAGGTTCATTTTTTGTTTGCTTTTGTTGGTACTTGTTTATTTATTGTCCGTTTCTGTTGATTCTTCGCTATATGTTATATAAGTGATCAGGGCTCCCTCCAGGTGAGAGATCATATGTGTCATCCATTTTTTCAACCTGAAGGTTTCCAACTTTTATTCTAGATTATCTACTGTTTGGGCTAACTTTTCTATTTTTGACGTTAATTCCAAGATCGGTTGTGCTGCTGATTTAATAACTTGTCCCAAGTCTTTTTTTGCTTTCTCCTTTTCGAATTCCCTAATGGCAAAACTCTGGTCTCCTGTTTGTTTGCTTCCACTTTCGTGGTGTTTCAATCTGTCTTCTTTTGTGTGGCTTAGGATTTGTTCTGTTACTTCCTTAAGATCCTTTACTACCTCTTTGAGTTCCGTCAATTCTTTGAGATTTTTAACTACCTCTTTTAGTTCCTTGACTATTTCAGTCAGTTCATTCGTTTGGGATTTTTCGATTGATCCCACTGTTTTGGGGGTCGTGTTTCCTGCAACTACTTTCGCATAGGTATTTCCCACAATCGCTTTCCTGGCCTCTGTAAATGTTATGTTTTCGTTTCTCACTTTATTGAGTATTTTTCTTTCAGTTTGGATTTTGGTGCAGGTTGTTTCGATTGCTGTATGTCCTTTTATTCCGCATCTGAAACAAGCTGGGTTTTCTTCTATACATTCGCTAGGGTTATGTTTTCCGCCACATTTGTAACATTTTTGTTGAGTGTCTCTACATGTTTTCTCAAAATGTCCTAGTCTCAGGCATTTATGACAAATCTTAGGTTTTTCTTCAAAGGTGTTTACATTGTGGTATATGTTGTCTATCTTTATCTTTTTTCTTTCTGCCACTCCCAATTCTTTTACTAATATTGTTGGTGATAGCTCACCTTTTTTGTTGTTAAATCTTATGATTTTTCTTACTCGTATTCCTTGATCCTTCAGGCTTTCCGCAATCTCCTCTAGTGATATATCTTGGTCCACGTCGTGTATTATATATTGGGATGTGAAGGAGTCCTCAAAAGTAGTTACTTTGACTCTGACTTCGTTGATTTTTTCCAATTCTAATATTTTTCTTGTTGTTTCCTCGTTTTGAGTAGTTATGATCAAACGCTTTGCTCTTGTGACTATTATTTCGTCTTCTTTTTTTAGTATATTACAAAACGCATTTTTCAGGATCGTGTGTTTAGTTGGTATTTCAGTTTCGATCCCTGCTATTCCGAATTTTATGGTCTTGCTTCCGTTTTTCTTCGCTGTCTTGATTTGGTCTTCAGTAGGTTCTTGATTAATATAAACTCTTTCTGTTTTCTTTATCTTAGATTGTCTTAGATCATTTTGTAAATCTGTCTCCTCGTCTAGAGAGTGCTTACCCGCCATTCTTTGAGGGGTAAAGCCCTAGTCGACACATCCGACTTGGATTGTCTGTAAACACAAACTTTAAGGAAAATAAAAACTTCTTTTAGCTCTCTTGCTAGAAACAAAATACTTCCAACTCACTATACTTCCAACCCTAGACTTCTACTAAACGAATTCTAACTTAGAAAATCACTGAGAACACCGTATCACATCAGCACTCAAAACATCCAACCCTTTTAACGCAATCTACAAATTTGGCTTTGCAGATTTGGTAAGTTGAGTTGTTGGCTCTCCTGAAATTAAAACCTTGATTTCTTGCAAGATGCGTTATAATCTAAATGTTTAAAGCGTTAAAATAATAATATTGGACTTCATACTGTCAATCTTTGAGTTCATTTGAATCTTTTCATAAATTTGTTTTTTTAAATTCAAACTAATCATCTGTTAGAAGTTAGAGCCTCAGTGGTTAGAGCTCATCTGTTGGTTTGTTTCGTATTTCAAGTGAACTGAACGGAAGTAAAATCGATCATATTCGCAACTTGTGCGCAACTTGAAAGTTTTACTTTCGTTTTTCGTGTTTCAAAAATATCCCTAAGGACGTCAAAAGTATCCTTAAGCTTAAAGTATGAAATTTGAAACATTAATTATGAATGGGGAATGGGTTGAATTAATTCTTATCTATTTTTATTTGCTCGCTTTATTTTGTCTGCAGCCTTCTGGTGGAATATTGAAATAGATTTTTAACTAATTCCCTGTAGAGTGCCTTAACTTCCTAAACTACATTCAGGCCCTCTAATTTCCTGATGAGCTACTAGAACAGGGGTCGGCAAGTAATTTTACTTGGGGTCCAAATAATTTTGAAAATTTTTCATCGGGGTCCGGAGAAAAAAATAGGCTACTATTACTAGTTTAAATTGTTATCTTCAGTTGCACATAAATTTTTACAAAGATGTAACTTGAGTATGCTACCTGCTAAATAAAATTGTTAAATTTAACATGATTAGAAGTTTTAACATTAAAATGGGGGTCTGGAGGCTTCCCCCAGGAAAGTTTTTCAAATTAGACCCTTAAAAAGCATGTCAAAGCTAATATTTGTTCCGTAAAAGTACAAATAAATTATTTTCAAAATGGTATGGCGGTCCAGGAAATAACTTCACGCGGTCCGGATGCGGACCGCGGTCCGCCAGTTGCCGACCCCTGTGCTAGAAGCTTGTTGCTTTTCACAAAATTCAAATTTGGAGGACAATATAATAGTATCTCGCTTTTTTGGTTAAAATGCTTTCCCTGAATCCTCAGGGGTCTTACACAGTTTTCACATTTCAGGTCCCACTTCGTTAATTAATTAATAAGATAATTAATTGAATAATCAATAAGTGTTTTAAGTTAGTGAGAGTGTGAAAGCAATAGATAGATAATATTGATAAAGAGTGTAGGGTATAGCTGATGAATTAATTTGTTTTTTCAGCCATTTAGGTTTTTCATTTTACAAGGTATGAAAAAATTTAGTTTTAGTTAGTACTTTTTAAAACGCTTATTTTTTAAATTAAGTAATATAACTATCCTCTAGATATACTACCTACTTGAAGATACACTGTTCAAAACAATAAAAGGATATTGGTGGTTTCGATACATATTGGCAAGCAAATGAAAAATTGGTGTCGCGAAAAAACCGTTCAAAACAAAAACCGTTCAGACAAAAACCGTTCAAAAAACAAAAAAAAACTCTTAGCTTTACACATGTAATAAATTTATTTGTTTTTTATTGAACGGTTTTTGCACTGAACGGTTTTTTCGTATATCCGAAAAATTTGCTGTGGTTCAAGCCTTTTTTTTTATAAGTTCAGGGTCATTTAAAAGCTAAATCTGTGTAGTTATTAAAAGAAAAAAAACCTTATTTTTACTTGTTTTATAAAAAAATATTATTTTTACTTTTTTTATCAAAATAAGAAAATGCACATTTTGTTTATTTAAGAAAAAAAGTGAAAAATCTATCAATACTTAAATGAAAACCCTTTTCGCTTGGGCAATGGTGTCTTAAAACAACGTTGTTGTTGATCTGTTTATCACCAGGTTTGTTTCGTTATTTATGAGGGCCTGGGGTATTTATCTCCAACTATCCCCTTTTGAGCATTTTTCAGCATTTGAGCTGTTTGGGAGGTATTGAAAGGGCAGCAGTTCATTTTTCAAGCCATGTCCCAAACTTTTTTCTACTGGATTCATGTCGGGAGAACGTGCTGGTCGATCCCATTCTTGCGATTTCTGCATCCTGAAGGAAACCATTCAATAAGGCAGCACAACGTTTTCTGCAACTAATTACCATACCTTCAAGTTAAATTATCACAGATTTCTCCTGCGTGAGGGACAGCCAGATGTGTAAGGATATTGATCTTACAACTTGGAACTCCTGAAACTGTTTCTAAAGACGGTGAGGACTGAGGGGGTCATTATTCCATAGATACAGGGCCGTGTGGTGCTGTGATGCAGAGAAGTGGTCGCATCAGGCGGCAATTTTCAAGGGGGGGGGCAAAAGCCCCCTGAAATTTTAAACCCCTACTACCGGAAAAAAAATTCCGTAAAATCTTCCTTTGATACCCTAGTAACAATAAAGAGCATTCACGTACTCGTGGAAAATGTGTAATCTGCAGAGTCTCGTTTATGCAGTTCTTTCATTACTATACTCCAATGTTGTTTTAAGATATCAGTGGTCAACGTGGCTAAAGAAATTTAAAAGCTGTTTTTAGTTTTCGCTTTTTTCATCACCATGTTTAATTTTTATTTATTTTATTTTATTTATTTGTTTGTTTTAGATGCACAAAACAGAAAAAATCCAATTACAATGTACATCATAAAAGCCACAATGAAAAACATCAAAAACACAAAAAAAGAGAAAAATCATTACATTGTAATAAAGAGTATAGCAGGCCCGTGCTGGGTACCTTCAGAGGGCGGTGGACAAAGGGTGTAAGGGCGCAACCATACAATGATTATTAAACCTAAAAACTTTTTTAAAGATAGGCGGGATTTTAAAAATTACAAAGCAATACTGCTACTCGTGTTTTTTTTTATTATTTTTATTTCAACATTTGATTTTTGTTTAAAAATGGTATTTTAGCTCATTTTGAGCCCCTTCTGTGTGGATGATTACACCAAAAAAGGATCACTCCTTGTAAGTTAAAATATTCAAGAGAAACAGTGCATGAATAATAAGAAATTTAAAAGGGGGTCTGGGGGTCCTCCCCCAGAAAAATTTTAGAATTTTTACTCTTAAAAGTAGTGAAAAGTAATTTTGAGACCCTTTGAGTTACACCAGGAGGACAAAAATTGGAAAGAAAATACAGCATAAAAAATATGTCAGAATTTCAGGAATTGCTATAAAAATCTCCCTGAATTTTTATTTTCGAAGGTAATTATTATTTTGACTAAGGGACGCCCTTAGTCAAGAAGCCCTTGGTGTGTGGCCAGTCGTCAAAATTTGAGCGAAAATTTTAAAATAGCTGGCTTGCATGAAAAAGGGCACCCTGCAAACACCTCGTCTTCCCCTAATTTTTTCATTTAGTGTGCCCAAGGGGAAAACTAATGCTTATTGAAGTAAGATGGTCTCCATTTGTCAGTTTAAATGAGAGTGCCCTATCAATTTCAACGTGCCTTGAATATTAACCACCTTACCTTGTTATTTCATAGTTAATCTTTAAATAAAAGCGCCCTAAAAATAAAAACTCATAACGAAATTTGATGGTTAGGTAAAAATGGGGAGGTTAAAAAGACTTTTAGATGCCTTCGCGCATCAGACTTGATGAACCAAGAATGAATTGTAAAACCAATAGTATAGTGACTAGACCAATAGTGGTTCAAGTTTGGTGGAAAAGGAGCCCATAAAAACATTGAGAAATCCACGAGTAAATTACAAATTGTAGAAAAGTCTCTTTAAAAGGGCGCCTGAGCAAAGGGCGCAGGGGGACATGTCCCCCTGTCCCCCCTGGCCAGCACGGGCCTGGAGTATAGCCTCCGACAGTTAGCTTTAAAAATATTAAAAGGCATACAAAATATATCCAGTTCCTCAGAAACACTGTTATATAAATTCCAAAAGTGATCTTTTTTCCCCTTAGTGATTAATATTATTTAACTAATTCTTTAAATGGAAAACAGGTAAAAAAATCTTTTAAAAGTTAGTTTGTGTTTTCTGTTAAATTTTTTTTCCTTTGATTTTTCAACGCCATTAAAGTCTGCGGTTTTTTTTCTGAAAAGTTTGAGAAAATGTTACACATGCTTATCAACTTTTTGTTATCCCTTAAATATTTTTTTCCGATTTCAACAAAAGGGATAAATAACCGAATCCAAAAAAAAACATTACTTCAAATCTTTATAAAAGGGAATTTTCATGTTGACCCCTATATTCTGGTTTCATTCTCAAAAATTGTGAGGCATAAAAGGAGCCAACCTTTTCTGGTGTCACCCAAAAGGGGCCCAAATGAGATAAAACAGTACTTTTAAGAGTAAAATTTCCAAACTTTTTCTGCGGAGGACCCCCAAACCCCCATTTGGCTTCAAACTTTAGTATTGTTCACTAAATGTTATGAGTTAAGTATAGATTCAAGATTAATTTTTTAAAGCTGCTCATTGCTAATGTGTAACTTTTTTTTCCATAATTTAATTCCGAGGTCTAGTTACAACGCAATAACGAAGAATTGTTTTCATTCAAAACCAACCCTGAAAGCTACGAAAATTTAAATGAAATTTCAAAAACTAGTTTTTTTTTTCAGCCGTAACCCTGAGATTCAGCTCAGATATTTTGCATTTCACCACCATTCAGATTCCTCGCCCACTCAAGACGTCCGCTCCTGCCCGTATTGTCATCTGACAAAAGGCAATCGATCCTTCATTCTCTCATCTAAACCATAGAATAACTGTTTTAACAGAGAGCGCATTGAACGCTTGTCTCTATTGTAGCAGTGGTTGCAAAGACTAGGAAAAAACCGGGAATATATCGGGTATTTTGAGAAGGAAATATTTAGATATAAGAAGGAAAAACATCTCGATTAACTCGAACCAACGTTGATGAAGAAAGTTTTTGCACTAAATGATCAGACACAGAATGAAAATACACGGCCCTTTACAAAAGAAGTGGTGGGTAGAAACTGCCGGTCTACTACTATTCGGCGGGAGAAATAAAATAAAAGAGAACTCTTTCATATTTCTTCTAAAAACAAGATTTTTTTTGCTCGCCGAATCGCCCCATTCCGAGAAATTGGAGAGATGTTATACACCTGATAAGAAGCAAGGCACCCCCACATAGACTTGTCTACGGAGGGACCTACCCACCACTTATTTTGTGTAGAGCAGTGTTTCCCAACCTTTTTCGGTCCATGCCCCACCAAAGCCTTTCTAAATTTTCCATGCCCCCCCGGTCTCAGTGGCATATAGAAATATATTTTGAGAGGACGCTAAAATTATGTGTATTATGTGTATCCTCCTATGTGTATTTCACAAGCCTATTAAAGATTTTCAGAACATTTTTAGGTAGAATTTGCATGCTAAAGAACTAAATCAAGCTATGAGTTATTGAGTTGAAAGTACCAAGGGGGGGTCTGGGGGTCCTCCCCCAGCAAATTTTCAGAAATTTGACTCTAAGAAGCAGGTTTTGAACTACAGTCGAGTCCGCTTAATGTGATCGCAATTGTCCGAGACTAAACTGATAACATTATCCGATCGATAACAATAAGCGATCTCATATAAAAAACAGCAAACAGTGTAACTAGATTGTTTGCTTTAAAATCAAAATAATATGTAATCGTAATAAATGTATTCAAAACTCTATTTTTACACTAGGTAAAATTTTAAGGGGAAATATAAGAGTAGTTCAGTTAATAAAATTAAAATAATCGCTTACTTTGTATTTTTATAGAAAGGTCTCTCTTTTTTCAACTCCATTAAGCCTTCCACTCCAATAAACCACTTATTTATAACATAATCTGAATTCCAGTAAACAAGGGAAATCAAAATCTCTTATTAGAAACATCTGCAAAGCGTGGATCTTGGTGTTTCTTTAACGAATCACAAGTATGGATTCGGACCCCCCCCTATAACCGTTTTCTTTCAATATAATATGGGGAAGGTTTTATTTTCTTACTCACTCATACTGAGTTTCAGAAAAAATAAGCACCAGATGTTCTCATGGAGCACATGTTTACTTGTAAAAATTGACCTTCAAAATGAAACTCGAACTCAAAAGCGGTCGTTTTAAAGGGGATATGGACAAATTTTGATAATATTAAGCGGAGTGATGATTTATAGTTGATCACATTAAACGGTGTATTTTACATTAAATTAAATAGGAATGATACCTTCGATTTCGATAACATTATCCGATTGATAACATTAACCGTGATCACATTAAGCGGATTCGACTGTAGTTTGGTTCCCCTAGTTAGGAAATTTTGGATACATTTTGTTAGGTAAGATTTGCATTTTGATGAACCTAATGTAAAAAAGTTTCAAATATAAGCGTTCTAAAAACAAAGATATCTTGGGTCATTCCCCAGGAAAGGTTTGGAAATTAGACTCTAAAAACAGGGTTTCAATTTGGTTTTGATACATACTGGTCCAGATTTCAGACATACATTCTCAGATAGGATAATAGGATCAGATTTTGATAAACTTCTTTTTAAAAAGGTTTTTTTAAATTTTCCCCCTGGCTTGGCCCCACCTGGGGGCAATTTGGTTGAAAATTTTCGAATTGCCCCCCAAGAAAATGATATTGCCCCCCGGTGGGGCGTGCGCCCCACGTTGGGAAACACTGGTGTAGAGTATTTTTTACAGTAAAATTCTGTATACGTTTCTGAAAGGCTACATTTAACCTATAAAATTCAAGCTTCGGAGGGGGTATAAAAATAGATTGATGAGTTTTAACCTTTCTAAAAAAAGAAAGTCTTGTTACGGGGCTGAAGATGGACAGTCTCTGTATCCGCCACAGTCATGGGATACAGATTTAGGCCATACGTCCGGGGTTTCATACATTAACTCAGAGAACTTACTTTCAGTGAATTTTGTGATAAAATTAAGTCAATCCAACAAATTTTAAAAAAGTAATACCAAAAAAATTTAGTATTAGGGGCCGTTCAAATATTACGTAAGCACTTTTTTGGTCATTTTTAACCCCCCTCCCCCCTTGTCAGCAAAGATAAGCAAACCTCAACCCCCCCACCATAATTACGTAAGAAACTGCCGGACCCCCCCCCAAAATTTTGACATCCCTAATAGTAAGTACTGTTTTTTTCTCCTTGAAAATTAGGTGACTCGTACAAGGAGCTGTCCTTTTTGGGTGTAACGCTATAATAAAGGTTCAAAAATGAGTCAAAACATTACTTTTCGGGGTTTCAATTTCAAAATGCTAGGGTTGTCCATCTCCAGAAAAAAGTGCTTACGTCAGATTTCCTAATTCAATTATTTGTTACATTTACTTTTGGTTGAATTTTGAAATTATTTATGCAAGAAACAAGAGATTTTCGAAAATCCACCATCTTACGTAAGCATCCCTCATATCCCCCCTCCCCCCTTGACAGCAAAAATAAGCAAAGAGTAAACCCCCCTCCCCCCTTAGGTGCTTACGTAATATTTGAACGGCCCCTTACTGTTAAGTGTTTATTAGATTGAATGTTTTTCTTAGTTTTTAATCTTTGATGATTTAATATGGCACTCTCTATGTAATTTCAAAAAATATATCCTGGGTTGGATTGGAACCAAGAAAATATTGTAAGCACATATACAGATTTCTTTTTGGCCACTAACCATGTTGGGATAAACACACTGATGGGATCTCTATATCATAACACCCCCTATGGTCTAAGCACACTTATGTGAGGAATTTCCACGAGATCCAGTTAACAATGAATAATGAAGTTCTCTGCGCCTCTGAGGGGACCTTGCAAACCTCCCTACCGCAAGGACACTCCTTCGCTAAACATAATTTGAAGTAATTAATTCGAACACTAAATCATCAAAAGTTCGTAAACAGGTTCAACGGATGGTGACTATCGAAATTCCCGCCTCGCCACGGCATCACGTGATTGGGCTTGTGTAGGTCAAAGCCTTCGAGGTGCACAGTGCTACTGCTTTGGAAAAATTTTCACGTATTGCGAAAAAACTGAGTTTCGAAACATCAGCAACACAGACTTCAGAGATCTAAAATGGTTGCGTTGATTTAATGGTTAACAATGGTCGGTTTCATCTCCAGGTAGCATGAAGACCCTGCAAGTAAGAATGTTTTTTTGTGAAAGATCATGTTTCATTCAATTCTCATAAATTTCTACTTCACTGGTCAAAAATAACGTCCATTATAAAAAAGTGTTGCGTGACCATTATATCATCACTTGCCGAGTATCCTCTTTGGTTTATTTTTATCTGTATCTTTTTACGTTGACCGGCATTGAGAAATTCCATTTTTCTACTCTTATGTTGTCAAGAATACTGCAAATTTCCAGAGAATGAGGCACTGTCCCGTCGAATAAGAAATAACCTAATCTCATTAATTACTTACGTAACATTGATTTATTAATTCTAAAAAAATAACAAAGTGGCAAAAAATGATCGAGATAACTTTTCCATTCTTCTTGATAAAAGTCTGCTAATATCAAAACACCTCTTTTTCTGGGATGAGAAGAAAGGAAAAATAAATTTTCCTTAGTAAGTTTCAAAATATTACTAACCAAATGCAAGATTATTCAGCAGCATAAAAATCACTTGTCTTTCGTAAGTTGAAAATATTTGTTCAATAAACTGTTGAACTTGATATGTACCAGTACCTAGAGATCCATATAAAAATAGTTTTAGTTTATTTTCCTGGGCCGTATCCAAGGGGGGTTAGGGGTTCCGCCCCCCTCTCGAAATTTTGACAACAATTTTTTTCACGTTACTTTCCAAGTTATGCGACTCACAACGATCGGACCCCTTCGGTTGAAATACAAAGGGTCTTAAAATGAGTCAAGACCCCTACTTTTAAAGGTAAAATTCCAAAATGTTTAGGGGGGGGACCCCCAGACCCCCCACGAAATTCTAAATTCTATCAAGTGTAGTTGCTTTTTTTCTGATTCACAAGAAATGGTCCTCTTTAATGTGTTCTTAAGTGTGTCAAAATGAAGTAAATCACCAATTTTAGCGATAAAATTCAAAAAGTTTTCTGGAGTAGAAACCCTAAAAACTTGTCATTTATTATAACATAAAGGTTGTTTCAAAAATCCGTTTCACGACTTTTATTTGAAACCAACGTCTCCTAGGGTCATGGAAATTAAGATCAACCCTAGGTAAGTGATCCTGGAGAACCCCTGAAGAAAAATTAATAAGTCATAGGAGACGTTGGTTTCAAATAAAAGCCGTGAAATGGACTTTGGAAATACCCTGTATTTGCCTATAGTTATTTTTCCCTCACCCCACTCATATGTAGAGCGAAGCTTGGAGACTTTTTTTGAACACACACTCACAGAAAAAAAAATTGCAATTTTTTTAGACTTATTCCCTTTTTAAACTCACGATTCATATGTAGTGAGCAGTTTAATCCCTCTTTTAAATGCTCGAAGTTGATTCCCCGAAGTAACTTGCTTCGAAATAAAAGGAATATAATTAACGAAGTAAAACAAAGGACTAATAAGTTTTAACGTTTCTTGTGACGTCACCGAAAGAACGGGGTGAATTCTTCTCGAGAGCTCTTCCTTCTCTAATTGGGTCAAGTACCAAGCGACCTGAGAGCAAACGATTAGTAGAAAACTTTCTCTTTTTATCTGGACGCCTTCATCACTGCACTTGGTAAACAAGACACGTTAAAGAGTTACGACATACTAACGGTTCGATTTTCATTTGCATATAGTAGTAAGAAAGCAAAAACTCTCTAGCATACGTTCTTTTTAGACCCCTTTCAAACGAAGCAGGAACAAAAAATTTTAATATTAATTTGGAAAGGGGACATGTTTTTCCAATGTTTTCTAAAACTTCATTTCCTACAGTTTTAAGTATTCTGTAATTAAATTCGTTTAAAATTTTCTAAATTGCAATGTTTTAAATCACAAAAATTGCTTTTTACATTGATAAGATATAAAGGGCATGTTGACTAGCTCGCCATTTATTTTTTTCGCATTTGAGCTTTCTAAAACCACTCACAAAACATTAAGTTGGACAGACTATAAAGTGGAGTCGCATGAAGTGATTGCCTAAAGAATCTGTTTTAAAAGCCAATTTTTCAAATAAACTTCTAATCCCTAATAAAAGGAATGAAACAAGTCTGATTTACAAGTCTATTCCGAGGGGCCTCTGTAGATGGTTATACGTCATCTTAATTCTCTTAACCCCTTAAAAATATATATTCAATATTTAAAATAGGAGTAACTCATTTTTACATTATGTTTATTGTATTTTCAATATTTTTTTTTCAATCTGAGAAACAACAATCCAAATTTTATCGTAATGTAACCAACATTTTGTAATACATGTTTCTTGATCAAAAATTTAATTTTTATGATAAAATTACAACGCGGGGCAATAAACCTGCGTATTTGTGCCAGGGCTGTAATATTTTTTTTAAATTGGTCCCTGGAGTGAAAAGAAAAACAAGTCTTGAATGAGAAACCTTCAAAATTTAGAAAAAAATATGGATAGAGCATATTTTGGTAGTATAACAATATATTATGGTCTAAGAGCTGGATGCAAATTTTGGGAATGATAAGGTGCACGAGATATTTCACCTGGAACAGATTCGATTGATGATGGGAAAACTTATGTCACCAAAGCCAGAAGGCGGAGTGGAAGCTTTCAGTGTGAAAGGGGGGGTCGAACATGCAAACAGCGCGCGGTCCCTTGCGATAGAGATTTTGAGGAAATCGGTTGAAAATTTGCACAGTTTAAGGAGAGTGTGAATAAAAGATAATGTAGCATTCTCAAAAGTATAAGTTGTGTTTTAAGGGTCGTAGAGAACTAAACGAATTTTCGAATGTTTATATGAATGATCTGTACGGCCGACGAGGTGCAAGGGTGGACATAGGCTTAATGTATTGAAGAATGTTAGTAAAAGTTAGGGTAACACTCCCAGAAGACTAAGTGGAAGACAAAGGGTGGCCAGAAGTCACCAAAGGTGCAGAAAAATCTTAAAACCAGAATCATTCGGAAACTTCTGGCTGTTTGCATATGTATAGCTGACATATAGAACAAACTATATGCAAACAGCCAGAAGTCTAAGTGGAAGCGTTCGGGAGATATTCAGGTGCGAAGTAAAAGACTGAATAAAAGCAATTCTCTTGCAACAATGACTAATAATACGCTAATAAATAAAAAGTCATTGTTAGCGTGGTTTTTAGCGTATTATTACTCATTGTTGCAAGAGAAAAGTTATATGTTATAAGTCATTTGTTATATATAAACATTGGAAAATTCGTTAGTTTCCTACAACCCTTAAAACACAACTTATACTGTTGAGAATGCTACATTATCTTTTATTCACACTCTCCTAAAACTGTGCAAATTTTCAACCAATTTCTGCAAAATTTCTGTCGCAAGAGACCGCGCGCTTTTATTCGGTTTTGTACTTCGTGCCTGAATATCTCCCGAACGCTTCCACTTAGACTTCTGGCTGTTTGCATATAGTTTGTTCTATATATCAGCTATACATATGCAAACAGCCAGAAGTTTCCGAATGATTCGGGTTTTAAGATTTTTCTGCACCTTTGGTGACTTCTGGCCACCCTTTGTCTTCCACTTAGTCTTCTGGGAGTGTTACCCTAACTTTTACTAACATTCTTCAATACATTTAGCCTATGTCCACCCTTGCACCTCGTCGGCCGTACAGATCATTCATATCAACATTCGAAAATTCGTTTAGTTCTCTACGACCCTTAAAACACAACTTATACTTTTGAGAATGCTACATTATCTTTTATTCACACTCTCCTTAAACTGTGCAAATTTTCAACCGATTTCCTCAAAATCTCTGTCGCAAGGGACCGCGCGCTGTTTGCATGTTCGACCCCCCCTTTCACACTGAAAGCTTCCACTCCGCCTTCTGGCGTTGGTGACATAAGTTTTCCCATCATCAATCGAATCTGTTCCAGGTGAAATATCTCGTGCACCTTATCATTCCCAAAATTTGCATCCAGCTCTCAGGCTATTAGGTTTAAGATGATGAATCTAAATATTCTTCAAGAGTTGAACTTAGTCTACGGAGTTGAAGAGCAGAATTCTGGACTGCTTTTACTTGTCCCTCTTAAATCTTACTGCTAAAAATAAAGGAATAACTGAATACTTGAATATATATTAAATGTATTAAGTCGATGCCTCTAAAAACAATGGAACCTAACACTCAATTTCAACCTGAATAACTTAAGAAAACTCAAGAATGTTCACTTTGCTACGAGAGAGACGTCATTACACTAAATAACTTTTAACTTTTATAGAAAAATTTCGTTTCTCATTGGTTGGTAGAATTATTTCAAAAGTTAGGTAACTCTAGCTCTGCTAAATATATATGCATAATTCCCTTTTATAATGCATAAAGTTAGGGCAAAATAAAATGTTTGAAATAAATCCAATTTTTACGCAAACACATAACTTGTGGTGAGTCCCCAAAAGGGAGATAAAATCCTCACCACAGCCAAATATCTAAACCCTCTGGGAAATATAGCAACCCCCAGTTGGGAGCCAAATATCTTGGATGCTAGACGTATAATATCGTCGTCCTCAATAAAGTATTTCATAATGTTTAATCAGTGGTGTAATCTCTTATATCGACAATCTATCGAATCCCCACAATGGTGACTTCCGCGACGAGGAAAGTAACACGCCCTGAAACGCATTCTTCTAATTAAAATCATCGACTAATCATCTTCTGTCGGAGAATTGGATCCTTCATACCACGCCAGTACTCCCCCGCACGGTCCCGGCTGAACGCATTCCCCACCCTGCCGGGGAGATGTCTTTTGACACCTTCGGCACCCCGAGGGATTAGCGGATTAACTGACGGAGCAACGCGTCTCAACACTCAACAGCAGTAAGTGCTTTTCCTTCTGATCTTTTTTTTTGTGCTTTCTACTTTTGGAGGAATTGGCTTAACTTTTGGGATCATATCTATTTAAAATTGCGATTCTCAAAACCTTGCACAATGTCTAAGTCAAATACTGTACTATTACCTGCCTACAATAGGTCAGACCCTGCTCTTTGGTTCGTAATTTGCGAAAGTACTTTTAAATTAGCACCCAAGCCCATCACAGATTCTCAAAATAAATACAACCATATAGTTTCGCAATTGCCCCCCGAAGTCGCTTCGTTAGTAAGGGATGTTCTAATGAACCCTGATTCTGAAGACCCTTATAAGAAATTAAAAAACGAAATAATAAAGCGGTCAGGTGAGTCTTCCCAACAAGATATTCGCCAAATTCTTACTGGGGAAGAGTTAGGGACAAGAAAGCCTTCGGAACTATTAAGAAGTATGCGCAGGCGAGCCGAAAATCTTGAGGTCCCTGAATCTTTCATGTTAGAACTATTTTCGCAGCGAATGCCAATTTCAGTTAAAACTGTTTTGGCGGCCTTTGCTGATATAGGTCTAGAAAAAGCGGCCGAAATAGCGGACCGCATAGTGGAAGCAAACCCTACCCCCTTAGAAGCTAGTGGCGTTAGCACAGCCAATTCGGGTTCCCTTGAAGAAAGACTTTTGAGTGAACTCGAAAAGTTAAATACGAGATTAAACAAAATTGAGCATTCTCGTAGTCGTTCTCCTGTTCGGGGAAGGAGAAATTATCCCAGATCTAGGAGTAACAGTAAAAAACAGGAAACATCTGTTTGCTGGTACCATAAGCGATTTGGGAAAGGATGCAAACCCGAAAAATGCATCCAACCGTGCGAATTTCGGGAAAACTAAAAAGGCGGAGAACAACGGCGACTTGTTCTTTGCCCCAAACATCACGTCGCCTGTTCATTAAAGACCAGACAACAAAAATGTCGTTTCTGGTCGATACAGGATCGGATGTTTCCATACTCCCGGCAAATAATACCCAAAAGAGAAACACCTCCCAGCAAACGGTCTTTGCAGCAAATTCTTCCCCTATAAACATTTATGGGCAAAGAACTCTTTCTTTAGATCTCAAATTAAGACGAATGTTTACTTGGACGTTTTTAATTGCTGATGTAACAACACCAATTTTGGGAGCAGATTTTCTTCATTTTTATGAATTGATGCCTGATTTGGGTAATAAATGCCTAAGGGATTCAAAAACTAAATTAAAATCAACGGGTCATTTAAAGGAAACTACGGTGCATTCAGTAAAAACCATAACTGGCGATTCTGTTTATCATGCACTATTATCAAAATTTCCTTCAATTACTAAATTACCTGATCCCAACAAACCAGTAAAACATAATACTGTGCATTTTATAAAAACTGTTGGTCCACCAGTCGTGGCAAAACCACGTAGGTTGGCCCCCGATCGCTTAAAAATAGCGAAGATGGAATTTCAAAATATGATCCAATTGGGTCACATGAGACCTTCGAGAAGCAACTATGCGTCACCACTCCATATGGTTCCGAAAAAAGGAACAATAGAGTGGAGACCGGTTGGCGATTTTCGAGCACTTAATGCTCAAACAATTAAAGACAAATATCCCATTCCCTGTATAGCCGATTTTACCTCAACATTACATGGTACAAAAATATTTAGCACTATTGATTTAGTTAAAGCTTATCATCAGATTCCTATCCACCCTGACGATATTCATAAAACGGCTATTTGCACCCCTTTTGGTTTATTCGAAAGTACGCGAATGCAATTTGGCCTGTGCAACGCATCCGCGACATTTCAAAGATTCATCGACGAAGTCACAAGAGGTTTACCCGGAGTGTACGCTTTTGTCGATGATATCTTAATTGCTTCAAAAGACTCTCAGGAGCATTTAGAACATCTAAATTTACTATTTTCGAGGTTAGACGAATACGGTCTCTGTGTTAATGTTTCTAAATGTATATTTGGAGAATCAAAAATCAATTTTCTAGGTTTTCATCTTTCAAAGGAGGGGATTTCACCTTTACCTGATAAAGTCAAATGCATAACAGATTTTCCTAAACCCACTACCCTGACTCAGTTGCGAAGATTTTTAGGAATGTTCAACTTTTATAGATGCTTTATTCCAAAGGCCGCGGACTTACTTGACCCCTTAGTGAAATTTTTAGAAGGGCACAAAAATAAAAAGAAACGTAATTCCAATGCTCGAGATAAAACCGAGCAACTTGAATGGAATGACAGTTCGGAATCGGCTTTTATTAATGCTAAAAATGCAATCGCTCAAACTACTTTACTTAAACATCCTATTCCTGGTGCCCAGTTAAGCCTCTGGGTCGATGCTTCTGACGTAGCTGTGGGGGGGACCCTAATGCAAAAATCTGAAAATGAATGGGAACCGATGGCATTTTACTCTATGAAATTAAACAATTCTCAAAAAAGATGGTCAACTTACGACCGAGAATTATTTGCTATATATTCGGCAATAAAAAAATTTAAACACATGTTAGAGGGTAGAATTTTCCAAATTTACACAGATCAAAAACCTCTAATCTATGCTTTTAAACAAAACCCAGATAAATGTTCTCCAAGGCAAATGCGTCATTTAGATTTAATATCGCAATATTCTACTGACATACGGCATGTGCAGGGTTCTGAAAATGTAGTTGCAGACGCACTTTCTCGAATTGAAATAAATTTAATAAATAATTGTCCAGTTTTAAATTTTGAGGATTTTAAAAAAGCACAAAAAGATGATCAAGAGATTAAAAGCCTTCTCGAGAACGGCTCTTCGTCACTGCAGCTGGAATACAAGCCATGCCACCTTTCGGAGCGTGAATTGCTGTGTGACGTATCGACAGGCTGTCCTCGTCCATTGGTGCCAACATCCTTGCGGATGTTAGTGTTCCAGCATCTGCATAACCTCTCCCATCCAGGTGTGTCGGCCACACAAAAGCTCATATCCTCGAGGTATATGTGGCCCGACATGAATCGGGATGTAAAATCGTGGGTGAGATGCTGCGTGCCATGCCAAAAATCCAAAATTCACAGGCACACAAAAGCTCCCCGAGGCACTTTTTCCTTGCCTGATGCTCGTTTTTCTGAAATCCACATTGACATCGTGGGACCATTGCCTCCATCAAACGGTTTCAGCTATCTACTCACGATAATAGACCGTTTTTCACGATGGCCAGAAGCCATTCCCATAGCTGATACGCGAGCGGAAACTGTCTCCAAGGCCATATTCCACACATGGATTAGTAGATTCGGTTGTCCAGCGGTGATAACAACAGATCAGGGATCGCAAATGCGATCCAATCTTTTCTATCAGTTCACGCGAATACTGGGAACTCGTAGAGTACAAACCACGGCATACCATCCCATCGCAAATGGTATAATAGAACGGTTCCATAGGCACCTGAAATCATCTCTCAAAGCTCATGAGAATGATCAGTGGACAGACATTCTCCCTGTCGTGCTCCTCGGAATTCGCACTGCTGTCAAAGCAGACATCAATGCCTCGTGTGCCGAAATGGTTTATGGAACAACTCTACGACTTCCCAGTGACATCATTGAGTCTTCAAATTTAACCGTGTGTGACGAACCATTTGTTGATAGATTACGAAACATTATGCGGGATTTAAATCCCGTGGGCACATCTGCCCACTGTGAGGACAATCCTTACATTCATCCAAAGTTGGAGACCTGTTCTCATGTGTTCCTCAGAATAGACAGAGTCCAGGCTCCTCTTTGTCAGCCCTACAGTGGTCCTCATCGTGTCCTCGACCGAACAGATAAAACTATGTCCCTAATGATCAATGACAAAAAGACCATTGTATCAATAGACAGGGTTAAACCAGGGCTGTTGCTAGCCGACCGTCGTACGACGGACGGCAAGTCCCACGGCCATGGCGACCGACGTATTGTTTCGTACTGTATTTCACAATCCCTGCAAGATTTTTATACTTTATTAGCAATGCGCATCCATGTGGACCCGATTCTTGCTGTTTCTATAAAATATTTTAGCGAAATAATTTTATTTTCAATAAATTAATAATTTAAATTATTTTTTTAAAAATTAGACAAAGTAAAACATTTAAAAAACCACAATGAATTTAATTAAATAAGGAATGACTGTTAAACAAGAGCAATTAATTCTTGCAATTTTTAATGGAATTTATAAAAATTTAAATTAAATTTACTGAAAAATAATAACCGGGCTCGAATCCACGACCTTCCGCACGCCAGGCAGACGCGCTACCTTTCCCCCATCGGGGCCACGCTTACCACAATCCTAAATACTTTAAAACCACGTCTTTAACCCGAGCATGCGCACAACGGTTACCCGACGGTCGGGAAGTCACTCCCTTAAACCAGCGTATTTGTTGCCCGATCATGTTGATACAAATAAAAACCCAATCAAGAAAATGGCGCAAACAAAAATAACTGCCTGTCAAAATCATGAAAAAACTGTGTCAATGAAAGAAGGCGGAGTTAAAACTACACGATCGGGCAGACGTGTGAAATTTCCCAAACGATTAGCCACATATCACATTTTAAAAATATCGTATATAATTTGGGAACTTTCGGTGTGTGTGTGTGTGTTCAATCAAATAACTCATTTTATATATTCCTTCTAAGTTAACAACTTAATTGTTTTCTAGTGCATTTATGCGTTTGTTCTACATTAACAACCATTTATTTTTTGTTTATTTTTAAATAATTTAGTGCATTTATGTGTTTTTTTTTACCTTTTGTCTATGCTTCATGTATAAGCATCCTTTATTAATAACTTTGTGTATCGTTCCTTCAGTATCCCTCAGTCACTGGGGGGATACTCTGTGGTGAGTCCCCAAAAGGGAGATAAAATCCTCACCACAGCCAAATATCTAAACCCTCTGGGAAATATAGCAACCCCCAGTTGGGAGCCAAATATCTTGGATGCTAGACGTATAATATCGTCGTCCTCAATAAAGTATTTCATAATGTTTAATCAGTGGTGTAATCTCTTATATCGACAATCTATCGAATCCCCACAAACTCAAAAAAGTACGAAAGTAAAAGAAACAATTTTGTTTTAAAAAATTCCCAATGGTACCAAACCATTTTATGTAATATGTAATCAAAAGGATTTTATTTTGTTTTATTGTAGAAATCAAGCTTTTACCATTTGAGAACATAAATAACTAATATCGCTGCCACTGCATTATAGTGGTGCTGCCATCTATAAACAGAATTAGAAACCAGGGCACATCTCGGCTCTAGAACTGGTGCTGCTACCTAGATGAGGAAAGAGCTCATTCACGAGTGGCGGATCCAGGACAGGATTTGTTTTTTTCGATGGGGAGGGGCTAAGAATTTTCAAAATGAAGTTGGATCCACTGAACTATATACTGAGACTGGAATGCGTAGCGCGCGGTCCGAAACCGCATCACTCCCTTTCCGGAGTGTGTGAATGCAAAGAGGCAAAAGAGGAACTACTTTCCCTTTCTCGCAATGCTCGGACAAGGGAAACATTGTTTTTTTAATAATATTTACGGAATAAAGTAGTTTTTTCTTGTTTAAATCTAATGGGAAGTACCCTTTCCATTTAGATGGAGTATTTGCATACTTTTAGTACTTGTGCAATAAACAGCTTTAGATTAAAAAGCATATTTGGGTGTTTAATTCAGTTAGCTAGGTACATTTAACAGAGATTTAAGTGCAGGAAAAACCAAGCAAACATTTTTAAATTTTAATTTGTTAACATACTAGTTCTCAGCTGGGACTTAATGTATCCTGGAAGCTCAGATAATTTGTCAGGAATTATTTTGACATTTCTGCTATACATATAATTGTCCTGTATTCAAAGAATTTGAAGAAAATTAAACAAGCAAGTCAAATATGTATACAATACCGTATTAAATTATTATAAACATTTCGGTAAACTCTCTTAATTGAACCTGTTTATAATACTCAAGATTTTCAATGAACATAATATATTTTGCTTAATAATTTTTGCTTAATAATTTTTTATTGCAACATTTTAAAGCAACTAAAAACTTCCTAGATATCACAAGTTCATTCTTTTATATAGCAAAATTTAAGATAAAATCTAGTGTCAAGCATGATTGAACTTAAATTGAGCATTTGTAAATCTTAATACGAAAAAAATTTCAATCCATATAAGCCAGTTAACTAATTCCAAGTTCCAAGGCATAAATTACAAGGATCTAAGTACTATCACAAAACTAAGCCTTTTATTTTCACTATAGTCCTCTACTAAATTTGTCACTGTATGAACAATTTTGAAACTCAAACAACTTCAGCGTGAAAGTTTAGAAAATATTTCAACAATTATTTTAAGAACTTACCTGTATTTTTAAAAAGAAAATCTTTAAAAATAATTATCTAAATTTTAATAAACAAAGCAAACGAGGTAGTTTTCAAAACATTTATTTACATGACAGGTACAGGGCTCCCATCCAACTTTTGTGGTTAGTCTTAGGGGTAAATTAATTTATATTCTATGTTAAATATAAGAACTACACATATTAAAAACTGTTTTCCATCCAAATGTTTATACATTTTGAAATAATATTAGTTTTGTTATTTTTTGTCTTTTTGTGGCACAGTTATTGTGTATATATCTTTCAAAGTTGTATTTTTACCATAATGTTTGATTTGGATATTTATATATCGGTCAATAATTAGTTAAGTCATTTGTGACTCATGAAGGTCTTCTTCACACCCAACTTCATTCTCAACGGGATGATAAAAAATCTAATATATTCATTGGACAAATATTCATAAATTATTAATTTTAACTTATAATTAATATTATTAAAGCTTTTGTCCATTTTTTCGTTTAATATGAAATGCTTAAAGGCCCTCTCAGAAGGAGAGATAATTTTAAAAACAGTCATTGAACACATAATAAGTCCACCTCTTGAAACGAAAGAAAAAAATAATTAAGGATCTCTAAAGGTAGATATATGTTTTGTTTGGTGTGTTGGTTCTTTTTGCAACACGGACATACAAGATTTACAAGTAATATTCTTAAATATGCTCTTTACAATTTGGAGTTTTTTTGCCATATTCTCGGAGTTTTCCGAATCTATTTCTGCAATTGTATACACTACACCAGTGGTCTCCAACCCCCGGTCCGCGGACCGGTGCCGGTCCGTGGATCAAATGGTACTGGGCCGCGGGCCGACCATTTCATTAAAAAGGAATTTAAATTCCTAGGCTTATACTCCAAATTAATGAATGAAAGGAATTATAAATCACTTAATATTTATTTTTTGTTGTAACTGTATTTTATTTAGAAAGTATGTTTAAATACAATTCAATTAAAATTAATAAATCAAAATAATCTAGAATGTAAACAATCTACACCCTCCCAGCGGGCCGTGGTAAAATTATCAAACGTTGACCGGTCCGTGGTAGTAAAAAGGTTGGGGACCACTGCACTACACCATCTAATCATCTTATATCTACACTAGCGGAAATAAAAATCCCAACACCAAGAAGGAAAGGAGATATCAAAGTCAAATTTATTTCTATGATTTCACATAGTATCAATGTGAATTGGTTGAAAAATCAGCCTTCCTGGATGTTAGGGGGCCGAGAAAATCGGTGAGAAGTGTTGTCTTCATAGGTGTCCATTACCGCCGTCACACGTCATGGTATTGAGTGACAGGGTCTCTAAATGACTTTTGAGGGATTGGAGGACCATGTTGCCACCTCAGGTAGTCCAAATTCATATGGTGCACCAGCGGACGTTGCATACCGGGCTAGGTGATTTCTCCTCTTTCTCCGGACATGTTTTGTGAGTGTTGGTTCTTAAGAACGGATAGGCCAGGGTAAAAATGCAACATAGGGGGTTAAGAAAAAAGCTTGGACAGTACATGAAACATGTGTTTGTGCATTTTTCTCTTGAAATTTGTCCCCAGGACAGGTCTGAAGGTAAGGACGGACAACCGGCTAAAAAACCTCAATGAAGCAGCTTTGGTTGGCCAAAATACCGGTAGATCATACTGAGGACAAGCGGCAGTGGGATGGATGTCGTTTGCAGTACTGCGGATCGTCCGTTCGGTCCGCATAGCTTCTTACATCTTTGTCTATAAACAAGGGGCTGAAAATGGGCATTTCTGTTTCCAATAGTGCACGAAATAAGGAAATGAAAATCCCAATTTCATGATATTGTGTTTATGAGAGAATCCTGATTCGGTTTGGAGCACCACGACGGTTGGGTATGAGTTTGAAGACACAATGGAGAGAGCGCACTCAGCTGATGATTTTCTAATCGTTCCACGGAGTGTTGATGAAGGGTAACGGAGTGGGGATGCATTGGATTCCATTTCTGCAACTCCTGAGTATGATTCACCAGTAATTTTTCCAACCAGAGCTGCGTCATTGAGATTTTGCAACCGGTAGACCGTCCTTACCTTCAGACCTGTCCTGGGGACAAATTGCAAGAGAAACATGCACAACCACATGTTGTATGCAATGTTCAAGCTTTCTTCTTAACCCCCTAGTTTGCCTTTTTACCCCGTCTTTCCCGTTCTCTAGAACCAACACCCACAAAACAAGTCCGATCAATGAGGAGAAATCACCTATCCCGGTATGCAACGTCCACTGGTGCACCATATGAATATGGACTACCTGAGGAGGCAACACGGTCCTCCAATCCCTCAAAAGTCATTTAGATCCCCTGTCACTCAATATCATGACGTGTGACGGCGGTAATGGACACCTATGGAGACAACACTCCTCACCGATTTTCTCGGCCCCCTAACATCCAGAAAGGCTGATTTTTTAATCAATTCACATTAACACTATGTGCAATCATAGAAATAAATTTTACTTTGATATCTCCTTTCCTTCTTGGTGTTGGGATTTTTATTTCCGCTAGTGTAGAAATAAAACAACGATATAGACTAAAATTATTTAAATAAAGAACCGACAAGAACATGAAAACACGCGCCAACACTACTTCCCAGTACCGAAACACGTTTGTTTTGCCTCTTTGAGTGGGATCTTCGCTCAAACTCCTCACCTTTCCTGTATTCATACGCGGACAGGCGGTGCCAATGCTTCCGTACAGGAACTCGTCATTCCAGTCAGTATATTTAGTTCAGTGGTTGGATCTTCTCAACGAACATAATATTTGTTTAATAATCGTGTTCTAGTTACTTAGAGGGGGTCTAGGCCCCTCCCCTCCTTCTCACTGTTAGTTGCCCCCTAGCCCCCCTGGATTCGCTAGTGCACCCACTCATAACAATAGACCTCATTGTCTTTCAGAGCCACCTACTCTTGGCGTCCCTTCTGGCGGCGGCCTCTGGAGAGCAGTGCTTCCGCCGAGGGGGCGGGGAGCTGAGCGAGGAGGCGTTCCTGGAGGCGGGCACTCGCTTCGCCGTGCGGCTGCTGCACGCGCTGGACACGAGCCGCGGCGACGCCTTCTTCAGCCCTTTCAGCGTGTGGGCGCAGCTGCTGCTGCTCTACCTGGGTGCCAGGGGCAGCACCGAGAGGCAGCTGGAGGCGGTGCTGGGGCTGGGAGGCACCGACAAGGCAGCCGTGGCGCACAGGTATTGTATAAGTTTCTTTTCGGCTGTATAAACCCCTAACCTATCCTATAATCTATTCATTTTGAATAAGCGCCTGAAAATATTTCCTTCCTACACCACCCAATCGGTAACCATATATATATAGCAACTACAGGAATAGATAATCAGAATGTTTTGTCTGCAGGTACCGCAGCATCAAGTCCGGCTTCTCCCACAAGCTGACCTCCGTCACCATGGCTACCAGCCTGTTCTTCCAAGAGGGCCTGCGCTTGCACGGCTGCCTGGCGCCCTTCGTGCAAGGCGACCTGGCCTACGTGGACTTCCAGCGCGACCCTGAGCTCGCACGCACAGCCATTAACCTCTTGGTGCATCTGCGCACGGGCATCCGGGAGGTCCTGCCTCCAGACGGAGTCTCCTATGCCACAGAATGGGTGGCCGCCTCCACCATGCACTTTAAGAGGGCGTGGCTGCAGCCCTTCAGCCCCCAGGCCACCCACGCTGGGCTGTTCTTCGATGGGGCGTCGGCACCCGCGGCGGTGGACATGATGGCGACGCGCGACGTCTTCCCCTACGCTGAGAGCGACGCGCTGCAGTGCGCGGCGCTCGAACTTCCGTACGCAGGGCGGGGCCTCTCTATGCTCCTCCTCCTGCCGCGCAATCGAGCGCACGGCGTGCAGATCCTGGCGCGCTCGCTCACCCCTGCGCGCCTGCGCAACCTCACGGAGGAGCTGTTCCCGCACGACACGCTGCTCGCGATGCCGCGCTTCCGCTTGGAGCATAGCCTTCAACTGCGTCCTGCGCTGCGCCGCATGGGACTGCGCGGTGCCATGGACCTGCGAGGGTTCGGCGCGGCGCTGCGAGGGGACGCGCTGCTCTACCACAAGGCGCGCATCGCGGTGGACGAGCGCGGCACGGAGGCGGCTGCCGCCACAGTCTCCGCCTCCGCGCGCCGCGCCCTGCCCTCCAGAACGGTCAACTTTGTCGTGGACAGGCCGTTCGTATTCTTCATCCGGGATAGCCGCTCCAACAGCATATTCTTCATGGGTATCGTCCGGCATCCCAAGTACAGTCCTTTCATTACGTAATGCATGCGAACGTGTACGATTTGTGAAAACTTTTGAACTTCTTGAAACTTTTGATTCTACAAAGACGCACGGGTTCTGTACGATTTTATTTGTTTCATCCTCACTTCATGGTGAACAGGCCCTCAGAAAAACAAGCCTATGGGGTCCAAAACGCTATTTTCATCTGCTATCCTGATCCTGTGATAGAGGAAAGCACTACAAATATCCAAGATTGACAGAGAGTAAGCAGTGCAATTCGTCGCAGCAGTTATTGGCTGTAACGTGTTTATTCAATATGTCACTCTCACAGGAGTATTAGATAATTCGACCATTGGGGATCTATTTCTCCGCCTCTTGTGTTCGTGACGCAACAAGGAAGGTGAGAGTGAGTGCCAACAGGGCCCCTATCACAAAGGCATACATACCCCTTGCTTTTTCGGTTTCCATTATCACCTATATTCATAGAGTCTCTGTCCTGGTACTTCTGTGGTAATGCGTAGGAACGCATACGATTTGTTTCATCATCTTTAAACTTCAAACCCTACAAAGCCACATGTGTTCTGTACCATATTTGTTTCATTTTCTCTTTGTGGTGGCCCTTCGGAATCTTCATCCGGGAACGCCATTATCATGGGAATCATTATTTTCCGTTCATTTAGAATTGGCGCCCGAGACATAATGTATTAGAAGCAGTTACTACTGTAATTATCATCGAAACATTTTTCTTGTGCAATAGCAAGGCAGCCGAAGCAGAAGTAGTTAAAATACTGTAAAATAATCGGTCCTGGAAGTTGTGTGATGAGTGTTATTAGGCGTTTTTGGGCGTTTTCGATCGTGCTTCAGGCGCCAATTCTAAATGAACAGACTATAGGCATAGGCATCCTAAGTAATACAATCTACAATCCTTACATTACCCGATGCAGGGACGTAGGTAGTGAAAAAATACTATTTTGAATATCAATAAGTTTTCCGTAATTATTGAAATAAATTTATAATTTCTTAATTAATTTTGGATTCCCCCCTTTTCTTTGTTAACTAGAAGTTAATATTTATTTAAATAATGAATAAAATTAAATACTTTTTTAATTTCTAGTTGGATTCCCAGTTCTAATCAAAAATAATTTGTTGGTGAAGAATAAAGACCTTCAAAAAACGAAGATATTTTGTATGAATTATCCTGCTTCAGAGGTGTAGGTAAGGAATACCGAGGGTTATTGAAATTCAGACTAGGTGTACCAAACCAAGTAAAAACATAGTTGTATAGTTGAATAATTTTTGTGAAGAAGGACCCCCAGCCCTATTATCCCCTTTTTGTATATATGACTCCCTAATTCACAACTTTTTTGATATTAAGTTTATTAAAATGCAAATAACCTAAAAATGCATTGCATAATAAAAAATAAAAGTACAAATCACCTAAATATGCATTAATAATTATCTAGTTTCAAAATGTTTGTCCGAATATCAAACTAGGTGTACCAAAACTAGTTAACCCTGTTTTTTAGAGTCAAATTTCAAAAAATCTTTTGGATGAGTAGGGAAATTTGGAATTTGGAGCAACAAAGAAAATTTTTTTTTCTGGAACTTCATACTATCAGAAAAGTTGTGAGTAATAAAGTTCCTTAAGATAAAAATTCTACATGTATTTAAAAGCTACATAAGACTTATTAAATGTGCATGGGATGGGCTGAGAAGTAATTTTCGGTCCCCTCCCTCGTTGCTAAACTCTAGCTTAAGATAATGACTAACCTGATAATGACAAATTTTTTAGATAATGTTAGAGCCTCTCCCGAAGGGTTTAGGGGAGCCTGGGACATGCAAGTATTACTTAAGATAGTTGTGTTTTTGAATGCTTCTCACCTGGTTCATCTGAAGACGGGTTCAAAAACTATATTATAGAATGAATATCCCTCAGGTTTTGCATCAGTATGTATAATTTTTGACCAAAATATTGAATTAATGATATTGATTTTGTAAGTTTTTAACTTTATGCTATTTTCAATTTTTTTCTTTAGTTATTAAAAATAAATTCCACATTTTTATATCTTACGCGTTTTTTATATTTACGATATCACTTACTGTTTGCACTATCATTGAAATTTAAGGGTGGAAAAACCCTATTCTTTTTTAGTGGGGATTTTTTTTAGTTACCTGCTTTTTTGTTTTATTCAGATCAGTTAATGAATAAAAAAACTTTATGTAGCCAGATATATTAATAGCTAAAAAGTCTCTCGAAGTTTTTATTATTAACTGACACAAAAAGTTTGTTTAATAGTTTATTTCAAATTAATACACAATCAGCACAATAATTTTATTATAAATAGACAAATAAAGACCGCTCACCATTATGAATAGATCAATAAAGACCGCAAAAGAGGATAAAATTTGATTGATTTTTTTTCAGTAAATTTCTCTTCTTGATCTTTTTCTTAACTTGGAAGGGTACTGGAAATCCGCCCAGCGGTCTTTCTTGATCACGTGTGACGTCCCTCTGTTCTTCTTGATTTTCGATTTCTTGGATTTGGCGACAAATTCGTAGGCTACTATCACGGCGGTTTCCAAGAATTCATACACTGCCACCAAAGAAATTCCTAAATACATTCCCATGTAGCCTCCTATAACACTGAAAAGCTCCAAAGTCTGAAAAAGTAGAGAAGGAAATTTTTGTTTAGAATGGAATGGTTGAAGTAAAACTTCATGATCGTTCAATGAAAGCTTATGTAAGGCCTTTTGAAGACAATTTCAATAACGTGATAAAATGTAGTACAAAACAGGGTTTAAGATAGAGAAAAAAATCCTTTAGCAAAAAAATCAAAATTGGAGAAAAAAAAGTTTTAGCAAAATGCTAAAATAGCAAATTGATTAGATACGCCAATGTTTTTAGCTGGACAACGTCTGGTGTTTCTATTCTTCAAATATTTATAATTTTCCAATTTATCATTCACCTTTTTGCCATTGTCGAAAATATTTTAGCTTTCTTAAGGTGTTCGTTCGCATTTTGCAAAAAAATCTACCTTTAGCAGATTATCTATTATTTACTGCATCATAAACATATATAAAAATGTAAAACCTTAACTACAAGTAAAAAATATAACATCACAACGATAAATAAAAAATTTATAACATCTCAATCTTAATGTAACGCACAACCATAACGTTCATCTTTCGTGCGTTTTGGAATTACTGTTAACAATGATTATCAACTGGACTACCTATCAACATAATAAAGTTTCAATTTGCTTACCACGACTTTATATAGTGAATCAATAAACTTTTCCTGCAATCTGCTGGTAGTGCTAAATTTAACTTTGACATTTTTCGCTAAACTGATTAAAGCATGATCACTAGGGTGTATCGAAAAAAACTTTTTTTCGATTTTGATGACGTAATAGTGCGGAAAAGTTGTCTAAGGTGCCAGAGAGTACCTGTGAATTTTTTCAGAATTTTTGGATAATTTCTTAATGTGCCACATTGGCCCTGAAGTTCCCCATGTTAATCCAATGGGGCGCGCCGCCAAAAAGACCGAAAATCGGTTTTTCGCCCCTCATTTCTACCCTAATCACACGACGAATGTCTCGTCTCGAGTTATGGACTCTATATGATGTATGCTACCCGAAAAAACTTGAATAATAACTTAAATCTCTATATTATGTTGATTGTGGGCTCTGATTTGAACGAGGAAATACGCGATTTTCGACGAAATTTGAGCATACAAAAAAACGTAATATAGATATTTAGGCTATTATTCAAACTTTGTCGGATAGCCTAGATCATATAGATCCCATAACTCGAGACGAGACCTTCGTCGTTTGATTAGGGTAGAAATGAGGGGCGAAAAACCGATTTTCGGCCTTTTTGGCGGCGCGCCCCATTGGATTAACATGGGGAACTTCAGGGCCAATGTGGCACATTAAGAAATTATCCAAAAATTCTGAAAAAATTCACAGGTACTCTCTGGCACCTTAGACAACTTTTCCGCACTATTACGTCATCAAAATCGAAAAAAAGTTTTTTTCGATACACCCTAATGATCACGTTGAAGTTACGCTTTTTAAGTTGCTTATTTTCAAAGTCTAACATATGTTATGGTACTGCTTTGAAAAAGCAAGCTTACCTCAAACTTTGGATTATACGTTATATTAGTAACTTCATACTCATCGAAGTTCATTTCAATATTTATGGTCTGACATCTATAAAAGTTGAAGAAAATTAAGCATGGGAAACCAATAAAATGCCATTGATTTATAAAATAATAGTGTTTTTTTATGAAATACAATTGTATTGAAAGCTATTTAGCTTGGGTACATTTGTATAGCCTTATTCAGCACCATCTTTAAAAAATAAAATTATTTTTATAAACTGAAAGAATCATTTTATTAAATAATAGTCTCCAAAAATTTCTTGCAAAATAGATAACATTTATCAATTCAATAACAAATATAAATTGACTATCGATTTTGATGATTAATTTGACGATTTGTATATCATTTATATTTAAACTACCCTTTTAACATTTATGCAATACTTACTGTTTAGTGAAAAGTCTTTCAAAAGTACAGTTGAACTGCAAAAAAAGATCAATTTAAATAATTATACCCACTTCTAAAAACTTCTAGAAAATGTAGTTTTAAATAATTAGTTTTTAAGATAAAATATTAAACTCAAGTAACATATATTTAGTAAAAATTTGAAATTAAAATAAGAGGTTATATTTCATATTAATATTAAGCTACAGATGTTTACATAAAATATTTTAGATAATTTAAACACAAAATAATGTTAGGAGTATTTTAGTTGCTAGTTTCTCTTATCAATTTTTATTTTATAACATTATCTTGAATTTTTTAATAGCATTTTTTTCTCCCTAACATTTCTTTATAAAGGAGCATAGTTTTTTAACTGAAAATATTACCATGTTCAGTGAATTGAAAAATTGAATTTATCACATTGCCCTCCTCCACTTCGGGCATTATTAATAATGCCCGATTTATCACCATAACAATACATATTGAAAAATTGAATATACTTTTTTATAATAACTTTTAGATAATAATGTTAAACAAAACAGTTATTTAAATAATGCTTAATAATAATACTTACTCCTTTCTGTCTTATGTAAAAATCCTGAAACACAAATTCAATAATAATTTTAGAGTTTTTTTACTTCTAGTATAGAATTAAAAACACGATATAAAATAGATTTTGACTTTTTATTAGTTTGTGCTGCCCAACATGACAGGGGACTAATTTTTTCCATAAATTTTGACTAAAAATTAATTTAAAATTTCTACTGTGGATTATACATTAACAACCTCCCATGCCGGCTTCTAAAAATCCCTAGGTCGCTGGGGACATTTCTGAGTCGTCTAGGTGTGCCCTACCAAGACCCTCTATATAAAGGCCTCCCAACTCGGCCGTGCGACGTCATAACTTTCACTCATCTTTGACGTCACTCCATAGACTTAACATGGCAATTTTCACCCACGTCTGACGTCATCACCCGGAGTTGGATGGTCCATGTATATAGAGGGTCTTGGCCCTTCCCCTCCTAAAGTTATGAACCACTTGTCTGAAACACCCTGTGTAATTAATTAAATTGTAAAAAGGAATTATACGATCAGAAAATTAATTTAGGGGAGATTGACAGGGAACGCTGAAACCTCATTAATTACGTCCCAGTATTTTTCGAAATATTTCAATATCTTCGCGTGCCGATGATTAAACTCACAAGTAAACGTTCCCAGGCGAAACTCACAAAAAACGGACGAAAATTTTAAAGGCATATCAAGATGACACAAAACACTTAATATGAAAAAATTAGCTGCGGAATTTTATTAGGATAGGAGTAAATTAATATTGAAAATTGGGTCCTGAGTTCCGAAACCACGGGCGTCGACTCCGGCTCCGGGGGAACAGGGGAGATGCGTCCTTCCTAATGATTAGAAACCTTGTTTCTTATCTTTATTTTTAACTTTTGAGGGAAACCAAAAACTTTATGAATGTGTTTCTCCAACTTTAAGTAATAGGATGGTGCCAATTTAGCCATGGCAAAAATATATTAGGCATAAAGAAGGGGACAGACCCCCATGATTTAGAACAAGATTTAATTTAAAATAGGTTGAATCCAGGGATGAGATTGGGGACGGAATCATTCCTATAAAAAATTTTGTTTTTAGCCATAAAAGCGGGCGAGTTCCTCCCTAAAAAAATATTTTTTAAACCACAAAACCGATTAAAGCATAGAAATTTGATTTTTGAAATTTTGCAATCATATAACTTTGAAAATGAGTTTGACCCTTCAAATGAGGGTCAAAAAAATTTCACGGGGAGGACCCCCAGTCCCCCTTTTTCATTAAAGAGTTTGTCCATTCACAAAACCTTAGAACAAGGACTACTTATGGTCCGAAGAACCCCTACACATTTAACTAAGAGAATTTGAAATTTGTTTAACAAAGTAGGAAGTTACTGTAATAAAATGCAAGACAAAAAAAGAAAAGAAAATAAGCTTACCTCTCTAGTTGATAAGAATTTAGTGGACTGAAATAGGAACAAAGGTATTTATTTTGTCGGGACCTTTATAGGGGGTAATATACTAAAACTACGGATTTAGTAGGGACTTACTAAACTTTTGATGATGTAGACCCATTTTTCTTCAACATTCATAACATAACTTTCAGAACTGTAAGAAAAGGAAAAAAGTTTAGTCGGTCATTAGTTCGTTCTTTATTTTAAACACTTTTAGAATAGATTTGCCACCATAACCACTTGCTATAACCTTCGTAAGTCCCCAAATTTATATCACTTTTAAATATCACAATTTCAAAGAGAATAAATTAATAAACATGACCAGGGATATGGAACCATTGGAATGCAAAAAGAATGACATCAGGCATGACAATCTATTACTGTAGAGCAGTGTAGTTATCTAATCTTTTAAGATAAAAATTCTGCCAACCAACCCTCTTACCATATAAATTTAATTAAAATTTTTTCCCACTAAATATTTCTTTGCAGAAGCTTCTCATCTGTGTGTGGCTGGCTATTCTTTATTTTTTACCTTCGTTTGGGGTACTCTGGTATCACTTCCGGCCGCTGTATCTCTAAGTTCGACGTATCCAAACTAATCCAAACCAGAGGCGAGGGTTATTCAAAATTTTCAAAACAAAGCATTTGTTTTTCCTTGATTTTTTTACTATACCGAGCTTGGTGCAAATCGGATGACAACTGTATTTGTGTAAAAGACAAACACACGAAAACATTGTCTTTAATTTGATAAAACATTTCTCACGTTTTATTTAGAGTTGGAAAATTTTCCGTTTCAAAACTTTCCTTTGAACATTAAGGAATAACATTAACTACAATAAAAAAGAGAAATAGTTCCTCAAAATAAAATTTACTAATTACTTACTCGCACGGTTGATTTTTAGAATCCAATAAATCCGTACAGGAACTTCCAATCCTGGTTTCATCTATATTAAAAATACAATAATTGAATCGTCAGTTTGAAGAAGGGAATAAGTCCAACAAATGACAAATTGACTTTTCGTGCTCAAAACAATCTCCAAGCTTTGCCCTACACATGGGTGAAAAGAGGGGGAAAATAAGTAACCCCTATAGGGAGATATCGCCCCTTGATGTTGTGAAATCGATATCCATACAATGAAAATTCCATTTCATTTTTGGATTTTCTCAAAACTTGATTTTTGGACTTATTCCCTTCTTCAAACTGACGATTCAATTGTTAAAATTCTTTTATTCAGAGTAATGGTACAACCCCCAAAACATGATCAAAATTATATATTTTGGTATCCTAACTTTTATATTTATCCATCATTCAAATCTATTTTTAAAACTATTTTAGAATAGAGTTACAAATACAAATACAAATACAAATTTTGTCGACCAGCTACAGGCTCAAAGCCCAACAAGGCTGGTCTATGAATAAGACCTTTTTATTTTTGGGACATTTGATCGTTGTACCATATTAAATTTAAAGTAAAAGCTTTGAAGATAGAAGCTGCATTGCCTATTTTGAAAAACGGTAATGATGTGTTATGTGTGAGGAGAACTTACTATCACAGTTATTTTCACAGTATCTGCAGACGGTGTAATTGTGAGGATAATCCACAGAGTATGGGATGCATCCCAATTCTTTTAGAGCTGCGTTCATCCGGCATTCTTGAAGTGTCATCTAGGGTTAAAAAGGGTTTTTTAAAAATTTTATTATGTACAGCTACAGTTTAGCCTCATGAATCATAAATTGATACGTTCTCTCAAGAGTAATGTTTTCATCTCTTTAAGTAACTTTAGAAACATGTATCATCCTGTTTAATAAGTTACTAACAACGTACTATAAAGTTGAATGAATCTGCTCAATAAATGTACTGAGAATAAATTAATAGAGAAAACTCCAGCTCTCAAGCGTCGCCTCCAACCGTGGACCGGTTTCGCCCTTGTCCACGGTTGGAGGCGACGCTTGAGAGCTGGAGTTTTCTCACACATTCCTCTAACCAGAGGTTACTGGTGAAGAACTCTTCAATTAATAGAGTTTGAAAAATAAAAGGAATATAAGTTTTAATGAAAAATTTCGTTTTGCTTATTGATGCAACTGTGTAGGTTGTATTATAGTAAGATCCTGAGTATCAAAACTTTAAGTTGTAAAATTGCTTTATTTTAAATAATTTGCACGAAGTCATAGAGAGTAAGTTAACTAAATCTTCTCAGTACAGATAAAAGTAGCATGGTTTCTTTATTACTTTTATTATTGTTTGTTATTTTATTATCAAGGCTTTAAATGTTGGTGAATTTAGTAAGTTGAAAACCTGTATCAAAAGTAGATATTTGAAAGCTTAGTGATTAAGCGACTTGGTTTTGTTAGCGTCGTTGTATAGTATAATCATTATGAACGGTTTTATTTGTTCCTTTTATAGAATGTAGCTTTTACTTACCACTTGGTTGAGGGGTGCCACACCATTATTTTCAACCCAATCCTTCGCGTAGTCAGTACAATTCGTTTGATAAGGGGGTGGTAATAAGTGCTTTTCACCCTGTGAAAAAATGTTTAATATATTTTTCTGCAATCAGATAAAGAAAAAGCGTGAACGAACACATAAGATAATTTTAGACAGGAAAATGGAAGATGTGTTTTGGGAAAGAAGGGTTAAAATAAAGGACAGGTAAGAATGTATTAAAAAAGAAAAAAGGTATTAAATAAAGAAATATTAAAGTAGAAAGAAAGAGAGAAAAATAATAGAGATGAAAAATTGAGAATAGAGGTATATAAAGTATAGAGAAGAGAGAATAAAGGAGTTGCCTAAAGGGGTAATCCATAAATGATGTCACACTCTGGGGGAAGGGAGGGATTTGTTAATCTGTGACGCTTTGTGACAAGGGAGAGAGTGGGTTACAGGAATTGTGTGTGTGACATCACACACTACATAACAACAAAAACACAAAACAATATTTTTTGGGGGGTGAGAGAATGTAGTTTCCATAGAAATGTACTTAGAACTTAAATAAAAATTGTACCAACCAAAAGAAAGGTCACTTTGAAGTTATGAGGGCGAGGGGGGTACATTTCATCTGGAATAATAAATGTGGGTAAAGGTAAGAGGGTAAAAAATGAGATTTGATGAGAGAGAGAGAGAGAGAGAGAGAGAGAGAGAGAGAGAGAGAGAGAGAGAGAGAGAGAGAGAGAGAGAGAGAGAGAGAGAGAGAGAGAAAGAGAGAGAGAGGGAGAGAGATTATAAGGTATAAAGAGTAAAAGAGAGATAGTAAAGAAGAGAAGAATTTAAGGGGAAGAAATGGGAGATAGAGAGTGGGGAAGAAATGGAGTATAGAAAATGAAGAGGGCAAAGAGAATGTCAAAAACAAAACTGAAGAGAGGACTTAGAGATTAAGAATGAAGTTTGAGTTGTAAAGGTGGACACAAATTGGAGCCGAGCGGCGAAGGGAACAGCCACGAACACGCTCTGCGCAGGCGCAACTCGGAGGTGCTAAGAGCGGCGCTTGCGCAGAGCGTGTTCGTGGCTGTTCCCTTCGCCGCTCGGCTCCAATTTGTGTCCATCTTAAAGGTAATGAGGAAGAGAATGGGAAATATCGAAGAAGAATAGAAAAATAGAGGGATATTGAGAGATAAAGAAAATCCCAAGCAGCACAAACGTCCAAGATTCGTCCAATTTTTGCGATGCATGACCAAATTTAATTTACTTCTAGTTGTAATTACATAAAATTGACAAATTTGGTATGAGCTGTGCTAATAGGGAATGAAACTGGCAGGGGTAACGAAAGAGAAGAAGGAGAGAGGAGAATATAGAAAGAGAAGGGGAGATACAAAACAATTCTTTTTTTTGTAATAGTCCTACTAATAAAACTACGAATATCGCTTCAAACGATGTTTGTGGCGAGTACCTTCGTCACTTTGATCTGATACTTCTTCCCTCCCACGAATCCTTGGCCGAAAACGTAGGGGCTCTGGGACATCTGCTGGGAATGAAGGCCGAACTGCACGGAGGCAGAGCCCGCGGGGTTGTATCTGGGAAGCTGGACTTCTTCAGGAGCGGCGTTTCGGTCCCGGTACGATATGTCCACGTAGAACTCCATCTGAATCCCTAGAATACATACCAAGAAATCTAGATTGCGAAATTGTTTAGCCAATGGTCTATTGATTACTGAACTACGTTTAGAATGACTGAATCTTCTACTTGAATTGAAAATCACAGACTTACAGTGATTCCCAATTCGAAGAGTCGTCCCCTTTACACCGGATCACCTGGCACAAACGGTTTTGGGAAAAAAATCCGACTCAAATCGCTGCAATCGCTAATTTTGTCATTTTAGCATTAACTGCAATCATAGGGAAAATAAAAGCTGTGAGGTGGACGTGGACTAATTGAGGACAGTGAATACAACCAAGTGGGTAGAGGTTCTATAAGCCATCTCATTGGATTGAGCATGGACAATGGGGGTGCACCATACTACCAGGAACCTAGGAGATGTTGGTTCCAAATAAAAGCTGTAAAATGGACGTAATGAAAGAAAAATTCTTATTTCTTGTTCATAATAATATATTTACTTTCAGATTTTTTTATCCTCTGTATTTCTCGGTTGGGATCTCCCCATTTAGAATTGAGAGTGAAGCAGAAGCTCGGGACATTGGTGTCACTGTAGTAGGACCCGATCACGACGTTATGAAGGCTGGAAAAAAATAACACAAAGATTATTTGATATTTTTATTGCTTTGCAAGCTTCATCTACTGGTTGAAGTTCGAAAAAATTAGTGAAGAACTAAGATTTTGTAAATTGCGGTTTATCCTGAATCAGACTTCCCGGGGGGATAAAATCAATATAAAATTTTTTTAAGTGTTAAAAAAGAAGTTAAATGTGAAAAGAGTTTAACGGATAAATTACTTCGTTCTAAATTAAATCAAAGTGAATCGAGTTATACAAAATCAGTTTCACAATTCTTACACTACCCTATAGAAATGGACCGGGCACCAGACAATTTCCATAAAATTCGACTGCATATAAATTTTTTCACATTCCAATGCTTACACGTGACCTGGTGAGGTCCCTTCTTTAGTTCTGCGTGAAATTGAGATGATATTTTTAAAAGAAATAAACTTGGGGGCTTAGTTAGAAAAAAATGATGAAGCAAGTGGTCATTTACAGGCAAGTCTATTCATTCAATTTCGGGAGAGTTATTAAATCCATGGTGAATTTTCGTGCTGTAGAAAGATTATGGGAATGCTAATTGAATCGTCAGTTTGAAGAAGGGAATAAGTCCAAAAATCAAGTTTTGAGAAAATCGAAAAAAACTGTATAAGTAATGGAATTTTCATTGTATAACCGCCGAATTTTTACTGGAAGTTCAGAACCCTATTTAGAAAACAGAGCAATCATCAAAACAAATATAACTGTATTCAAAAATATTTTACAGCCAAAATAAGTTGATGGACTTATTCCCTTCTTACACCTTATGAAATTTTTCTGATGAAAAAATCTTCAAAAACCCTTAAAATCACATTTAAATTATATTTCTCCTTAGTTTACACCACAAAAGGGTGAAATAAAAAGAATAAGACAAATGAAATTCAAAATTATAGTGAAACTGGGTTATTAAAGCAGTATCAATGGAGTGAGTGAATATGAATGGAGTCAAACATTCCCTACATAAAAAAAAAGTTTGAAAAACATTGAAATTAAGAGAAAATTTTATTTTAACTTAGTTTACAGCACAAAGAATATGAGGAGAAAGAAAAATTAACTTTAATTCCAAATTAGCTTAAAAAATGCAATGAATGGACATCGATTTCACAACTTCAAGGGGCGATATCTCCCTATAGGGGTTAGTTATTGTTCCCCTCTTTTCACCCATGTGTAGAGCAAAGCTTAGAGATTGTTTTGAGCACAAAAAGTCAATTTGTCATTTTTTGGACTTATTCCCTTCTTCAAACTGACGATTCAATTGCACTTGTTGTTTGTCCCCAAATAATCTTAAATGAGTTTAAACAGGCTGCAGGAGTTAGATCCGCTACAATACTTTGAATGAAAATGAAATACAGGTCTTTAATATCCATAGCTTTGTTGGGCCGTAAACAAGCCAAACATCACATCATCCAAAATAGAAGGTAGACTTGCTTGGCGTTTGCAATGTCGTAGCAGGACTAGAAAGCTGTTTTCTGAAGCGTCGAGTTACACAAAACGCTCTCCGAGTCAGTTGGGCAAGCTTGAGTTCGAAATGGAATGAAAGCGGAATGGATTTTTTTAAGATTCTTTACTTAATGTGGTAGCATTAAGAAATCCTTGATTGTTGATGAGCGGATCCTGATTGTTGTTTGTCCCCAAATAATCTTAAATGAGTTTAAACAGGCTGCAGGAGTTAGATCCGCTACAATACTTTGAATGAAAATGAAATACAGGCCTTTAATATCCATAGCTTTGTTGGGCCGTAAACAAGCCAAACATCACATCATCTAAAATAGAAGGTAGACTTGCTTGGCGTTTGCAATGTTATATCTTTCCCTTAGCTAAAAGTTTTCTACACGCAGAGACTTAAAAAAATATTTAGTTTAAAACAGGGCCCTATCCAGTGGGTTAGGGGTTCAGCTCCCATGAAACTTTGACAAATTTGTTCACCTGTTTTCACCCTTGAAAACTATGCAACTAACAAGGAGCTGAATTTTCAAGGGAATCTCTGCCCTTTGGGTGAGGGTTTTAAAAAGGGTTTAAAAATGGGGGGGGGGTTAAAATGGTTTAAACCCCAAGGGTTTTAAAAAGGAGTTAAAACACTACTTTTGCGTGTCAGCTTTCAAAAACTGTTCTGAGGAACCACCTCTAAAATTTTTTCCGTTTTATCATGTTTTCCAATGAAAATCCAGACGCTTAGAAGTGTTCCTCTTTTGGGTGTTCCCCAAATACTTTCTAAATGAGTTAACGTTGTTAGAGAGCACAGTGGTGGAGTGAGCAATGATAACCCTAAGGTCCTAATAATCCTCCTATGATCCTAATATGATGATAATGATAATAATCCTAATAGGTGATAATCCTATGATGTGATTTCCAGAAAACCACCAAATACAGCAAACACGTGACGGCAGTTTTACTGTATCACCCCACTTCTATTATTTCTTCTCTATGGTTACTTAAAAAAACACTATCTTAAAGTGTCATACTATTTTCAACTCGTGAAACACTTTTGTGACCATATACTTACTCGCATTCCCTATCTTCCCTTCCACCGGTAATGGTGCACTTGAAGAAATCTTCCAGAGGAACTCTCAGTGCGTCCAGAGAGGAAGTGTTTAAGTTAATAGTCTCTGCGAACATCTTGTAACGAACAGCCTGTCGAAAATTCATTGTGAAATTTTCGTCGTAACTGATGAAATTTTTTTAATGTAATAGTAGATAGAGTTTTTTTAATAACTTACAGTGAATCCATCAGGAAGTTTACCATCAGAGCAAAACGCAGGGAATACGAGGCATGGTTTGATGAATTCTAAAAAGTAACCAGTAGCACAAGTTGGTGTAAGCTGACAGACAACCTCTGGCTTCAATCTAGACGGAAAGAGAGACACATACTGTGACGTTAGGTGTAAGATCTCCGTAAATGCATGAAACATTTTCCAACGCTAAGTAAACGCAATAGGGAACTCTTTGATTCAAAAGCGTTTGGATTGTATATTTCTGTGATTATTCTGATTGTTCTGTGGGAGAAACTATAGTGCTGTAAAAGTGTTGCGAAAAAGAATTCTTATGGTGTTCGATTGAAATTTAAGAACACTTTCATATTTTAAAATTTAAGGGATTGAGAATACTTTCTTGAACTGTGAGCTTGAATCATAAATGCTATTTTATAAAAGAAGTAGAAGATATTTTGTAATAGTGTAGAAAAATTCAAAAACAACACACACAATATAATGGGCCATAAATTATATTATTAGTAGAAATTATTATATAATTAAAAATCTACGCAATAAATATTCTTATTATTTTTTCAATTATTCTATACCTAATTACTACTTACTAAAATGAAAGGTAAGGTTGCTTACCCTGCCGAACTACATAGAGTGATTCCTGGTAATTCAATTTCTGAAGGAACTGACACTTGGATATCAACGACGGTTGGATAGGTCAGGTAGAGGAAGTAAAACTCGAGGGTCTGCCACAGAAACCCTATGAGGCACACTACCACCACGGTTGCTTTGAGAACAATTTTAGCGCTTAACTTCGATTTTCCCATCGTCCAGCAGGATTTTCCCTCCTTTTAAGAGTAGAACCTATAAAGTAACAGTTGGTTAGTAAAAGGAAAATGTCCCGGTCGAAAGTATAAGGATAAGCAAAAATTAAATAGTCAGTACAGGATTAAGTCCACAAAAATTGTAAAAAAATCTCCAAACTTTGCTCTGCACTTAAGAGGAAAGAACGGAAACCCCTTATGGTCAGATAGCCCCTTGAAATCGATGTGAATTCATTATATTTTTGATTAAATTTGAAAATTAAGTCAATTCGTATTTCTTTTCTTATTCTTTGTGCTGTAAACTAAGCCAGATTAATTTTCTTAAAGTTTTTTTATTCAGTGCTTGACGCCATTGGTTAGAAATGTGCTCCATCCAGAAAATAGTGTTGTAAAATATATTTAGAATCTCAAAGTGTTCTTAAATTTTCTGTCTGAGTAATTTTTAGCAACACTTTTACACAACACCCATTTATACAACTTTTACCATTTATCCATTTATTATAAAAAGGCCTTATTGCTCAATTTCATGAAATTTGTTTTTACTTTTTTTGTCTTGGTCTTTTTATTTTCACTTTTGTGATGTGAACAAAGCAGAAATATAATTTAATTATCGATTGAAGTGGTTTTTAAGATCTTTTCAGCTAAAATTTCATAAGTTTGAAAAAGAGATTAAGTTCATCAACAGTTTTCAACTGCAAAACATTTTTGTGGCACGTTTATTTTTTTGAGATGATTTTTCGGAATTTTAAATAGTGTCTGGAATTTCCAGTGAAAATTTAGTGGCTATAGAACAAAAATTCCATTGCGGTGTTTTTTTTCCGATTCTCTCAAAACTTGGTTTTTGGACTTATTTCCTTTTTCAAATTGACAATTCAATTAGTGTTTATTTTTAAAGTAGAATTATTAGATGAATCTGAATTTAATAAGCTAAATTTCTTACGAAAAATAAATAAAAATTTTATGGTACATTTATATCAGCAGTCTATATAAGTTTACCACATTTTTTTACTCACTAACGTTTCTCTATAGGTAAAAAGGTCTTAACTTAGGTTTCATTGAGATATTTTACATTCAAGCAACGTAAATGCAACGCAAAATTCAGTAATTCTCTGCATTTTAACGAGCACTTGAATAGCCCCCAAAAATATACGAACGTTTTTATAAACTTTTACTAAGCAGGTTCGCAAGCCGACTTTTTTTAGAGGGGAAATGCCTATGACGGATGATGACTACGTTATTTCTACAGTACCCCCGAACAAGAACATTTCTGCGTTATATTTAGAATACTTACTATGTGAGCTACAAATGGAGGATCTAGCGTTTACCCCAAAAAATTTACCTCCAAAAGTAGTGTTTCAGTTCATTTTGAGACCTTATGGGTGACATCCGAAGATAGCAGTTTCTTGTGAACCACATAATTTTCTAGGAAAAAATTATAACACGTCAAAATTTAGAGTGTGGTTAGAGGTCTTTCTGCAAGACGCATTTTTGAAATTTCCCCCTTTAAACTAGTGTTCTTATCTTATTTTGAAATTCTTTGAAGAACACCCGAAGAGATACGCTTCTTGTAAGCTGATGAATTTTCACGGGGAATAACAGTGTAAAAGTTTTGGGATTCTCTCCCACAGAAATTTGTTTCAAATTTGACCCTAAAAGAATCATTTTGACTGATTTTTTAAAAGACTTTTTGAGGAACACAAGATGAGAATTTTTCCTTGTAAGTTGCCGAATCTTCAAGGGATAGGTAAACAGTTTAAAAATTTATGTCAGTTTACTAAGGAGGGTCGACCCCGAACCCCCCACCCTTGAATACGGTCCAGGAAGTAAGAAATAACTTACCGAATCTGTATAAATCTCGAAGAAAAACTAGTTTCAAAAACCCAATTGTGAGTACCCTTCGCGAACTGCTTAAATGATACAAGCCAAGTTTATGACAAATATATATGAAAAGGGAATGGTTTTTGAAACAAATAATGCACAATAAATTACTTTAAAAATACTTATTAGCATGTTTAATGGTTTTTGCTTTAAACTGCTTTTATACATCGTGAATATTTTATGAAAGGTAATAGCCTGATATTCATAAATTTTTCATGATTTTGTTACGACACGATGCGTAGGAAAAGTTAAGCGTGATTATCTCCAATTAATTAAAGATAAACCATTTTTTAAGGTGAAATCCTATAAAATTTTTACCAGACTGCATTTTTTGACAAACGAGAAAACTTGAATGAATTACTGGGGATCCGTTAAAATCCGATATTCAACAGCCCGTCAACTCAAAAGCCGATAGGTTTGCGGATCCAGCATGGACTTCCGGGGGGGAAACCACATTTTGAGGGTGGGATTCTCCCCCAAAAACTTTTGAAAATAAGACCATAAAAACCCAAACTCAGGTCAACTAACAGGGCTGCACAACCACAACCAGACTTTTGTTTTCAGGAAGGGTTTTGATCTTACAATTTCTTTTTTAAGGTCCCCGAGTATTTTATGGATCAAATGTGAACCTTCGCTGAAAAACTGTGCAAGTTTTATTGACGATGCTTATCCTAAGAAGGGGAGACTGGGGGTCCTCCCCCAGAAATGTTTTGTAAAGTAGACCTTAAAAAGTATTCTTTTGACTCATTTTTGGACGTTTAAGACGGGGTCGCACTGAAGTTAAACTAGCTTGTTTTCATCAAAGATATAAACCAAGATTAAAATTCAAAATTCAAAGATTATTAAACTTTTAATGGTCAACCCGACTGAGGACTTCTTCAGGGGTCACCCCCAGCCGAGCTGGGGGTGACCCCTGAAGAAGACTGTACTGTTCTCTCTTGTTTGGAAGTTGCTGCATTGCGCACATCCTGCTCGGGGATATTTATCATATTTGTTTTTCATTTTGACTTTTGAGTAATTAATTTATTTAACATTAAATTATTGTGATCTTGTTTTCATCAAAATGTACTAGCGGCGAAAATGATGTCAGCTTCCTTTTTGGCTGCCCAAACACAGTTGCGCTCCTTCACGAAGCGCCAGTTAGACATTGCTGGTGTGTTGCTTCTTCCCTTGGTGGTGGTACAAAACTGCGCTGCCATATTAATGGGCAGAGACTGGATAAAATACGTTGATGTGTTGAAGGACATCAGATCCCTTTTTGCGAATGCCATCCAGGCAACTCCCCCAGTCAATTGAAAGCTTCCTGGATTAGCATTAAGAACCGTTTTCTGGTGACTTAGGTCACTTAAAGAAGTGAGGGTGCACCTCAGCAAAATCCCTGAGGTGACACCTAGATTCTTTAAAGACAGGAGCCAGGCCAGTTCCATACGCTTATCAAACCAAAGTGGAAAAATAGTCGGGGCGGTGTTGCCAACCGGCTAAAAAAGACTTCTTGGCTGGAGTTGCCACAACATAACACTAGAAACTAATTGATAGAATTGGAAAACTATTTCTATTCCTCCTTATCTTAATGCATACATTGAGCATACAAAATTTCATGAACATCTGAGAACCTAGGGTGTAAAATTGAGTTCTCGCTGGATATTTGGCAAGGAATGACCCCACTCCATTTGGGCCAAAGTTACCCCATTTTACTGTATGTTGGCTTTAAAAGCTCAAAAATAAATAATTAAACATGACGGTAACTATGAAACTTTACCTACTTATGCTACTTCACTACTTACGTAAAACTTAATTTATGAGAGAAACATGGTAGCCTTTTACTGATAACTCAAAATCAATAACATTTTACTACCACTCTGAAAGAAAAAGTAAAATTAGCATTTCGGTTTCTACCCCAACCACCATTATTCGAAGGTTTTCTGGTTTATTAATGTCATTTCATTATTCCAAATTCTTTTTTAGGAGATCATTAAATGAATCGTCAGTTGGAGAAAGGGAATAAGTTCAGAAATCAAGTTATGAAGAAATCGAAAAAAAAAACGTATAAGTAATGGAATTTTTATGTATATAATATATATGATACCATCAAATCTTTGCAGTAAAATATCGACCCGGTTTAGATTTCAGAACAATCATCGAAATAAATACATCAGGGTGTTTCAAAAGTCCGTTTCACGGCTTTCCATTTGGAACCAACGTTTAATTAGTTTTTTAAATTTTTTTATTTCACCGCAAGGGGTGCTGTAAGTCATCTCAATGAATTCTCCAGGGTCACTTACCTAGGGGTAGACCTTACTTCCTTGTACACCTTAGGAGACGTTGGTTCCAATAAACACCCCGTATGTTTTTAAAAAATTTGACAGTTGAAAAAAAGTTGATAAACCGTATTCCCATTTTTTAAACTTGTGTCACCTTAGATTAAAAAGAAAAAATATAAGCGTCGATATCACAGAGAAAAATCCTAACAGAGGGTCCAAAACGATATATTCAAAAGTTGGATGGTTATGAGGGCGCCACGATGAACTAAATGATTGACAGAGAGATCAAACCTGTGATTGGCTGTCACTCAATCTTCTATTTTCGAAGGAGAAGGAAAAAGTTTTTCTAAACCAATCAGGCTTTTCCCTCCCGCCTCTCGTGACGTTGATGCGATCGCAGCGCCAAAATAGCCCCACAACCATCCAACTTTTCGATTTCCATTAGCGCCTATGGCGACGGACTCTCTTCTAGTACTCTGTGGTCGATATTAAATCCTAGGTCAAGGAAAGATTCTACCAATCAGAGTCACAATAAGGTTCTTTTTTAAGTCACCGACGCCGATGGCTAGTTCAACTTTTTTAGCTCTAAAAATTAACCCATTAAAGTTTTTTTGTGTCTCTAATCTTATAGGGGAGATAGACAGTTGTACGTTCGGACGGACACCGAACTTTATAGTTCGGAAATTTGATTAATTGGTCGATATTTGAATGTAAACAGATGCTATCTAGTTGAACCGTGGAATCAGATCTTGAAATTAAAATTTTAAGTAAACATAATAAATTTACTGGTTTTAGAGGCTAAATTTCGTGTTTACTTAAAGAGTAATAAATTCAAGATAGTGACGGATTGCTTGCTTTCCATAAAACCATGGACAAGAAAGACCTGATCACAAGGATTTCAAGATGGGATCTACTTTTAGATTTTGAGTACGAGATTGCCCATAGGCCAGGTCAAAAATGAAACACGTCGACGCATTAAGCAGAAATCCAGTAATGGACATCGACGATGAAACCACATCCGCAAGGATAAGGTTAGCTCAAGAAAAAGACGACCATATCATCACACTAAAGTCCTTATTGAAAGTAGCGAATATCAAGAATAGTTCATGAAGAATAGAATCTTGTACAAATTTGAAAATGGTCGAGAATTAATTGTAGTAACAGAAAGAATGCAAACTTAACTTATCAAGTCAGCTCACGAGAAAGGACAATTTTACAGTCGTCAAAACGGTGGATATCGGGAAGCAAGAGTATTATATCCCAAAGTTGTACTCTATAGTTGAGAGCGCAATAGCGCACTTTATACCCTGCATCCTGGCAAGCAAGAAAGCCGGTAAGAAGGAAGGGTTGTTACATCCAATTCCCAAAGAAGATACTCCTCTCCATACTTGCCACGTAGACTTTATAGGGACGATGCCTTCGATAAACAAAAATTATGAACACATTTCTCTGTCTGAACTGTCGTTGATGCTTTTTTAAAATTTGTGTGGCTTTACCCCACAAAATCTGTTTCTACTGAAGACGTGTTGGAAAACTCAGACTGCAACAGAAAACATTTGGAAATCCTGTCCGAATAATCACCGACAGAGGAACAGCGTTCACTTCAAAGAGCTTTAAAGAATATTCTGAAAAGGAAGACATTTTGCATTTGCAAATCGCAACTGGAGTGCCTCGTGGGAATGGTCAGGTTCACAGAACCTCGAATTCCTGCTCTGACCAAACTTACTCGTGAAGACCCTACGAAGTGGTTCAAGCATGTACCAGAAGCCCAAAGAATTCGGAATGACACCATCTGTCGAAGCACTAAGTTCACACCATTTGAACTTCTGATGGGTGTGAAGATGAGAAACAAAGAGAACGTTACCATAAGAGAAATCTTAGTCGAGGAAATGTTCAAAGAATACAACTATCAAAGAAGCAAGCTTAGATCAGACGCAGCAAAAAACATTCTCAAAATCCGGGACGAGAATAGAAAGAAACACAGTAAGAAGTGCAAGACAACTACCGAATACAGGATCGGTGACATTGTAGCAATCTAACACACGCAGTTTGGTACAGGGTTAAAACTATGGCCTAAGTTTTTTGGTCCCTACGAAGTCATTAAAGTTAATGGGAGAGATAGGTACGAGGTAGTTAAATTGGGAAATCACGAGGGTCCCAATAAAACGACCCCATCTGCCGATCTAATGAAGTATTTTGCTTCAGGGCCATAGTTATTTTAAATACCTTGTGTAATATTATGTATGATTTTTTTCAACTTAAGTAATTTTGAGGCTGAATTAGTAAGAAACGACAGTGCATTTGTTGTGCTTATAGTTTAGAGGTTTTTGGAGTATTTGGTGTTATTTTGATAATTTTTGAGTCGTCGATTAATTCGCTTATTTTTATTTCGATATGATTTTTTTTTCTAATTAAATATGTCGAGTATTATAGAAAAGCATCTATTCATCTGTAATTTTTTTATTTATTTTGTGAGTTATTTTCTGTCTGTATTATTATTATTATTATTATTATTATTATTATTATTATTATTATTATTATTATTATTATTATTATTATTATATTTTTATTAATTAGCCCTGTGAGATCAGGTCTATCTCAGGATGACCGAATCTGTATAATTTTGCCACTGGCGGCGCCCTTTTGGCCAATGTGATCAACCTCTGCAATTCACTATTAGTAATTGTATTGAGTGGCAAGGGCAGCGATCTGTTCTGCGCGCGCTTTTGTTTTATACAGGGAGGAGAGAGTAAACAGGAGACGAAATATGAATGCACAGTAGCGCACATTTGAAGCTGACGGTGTTCCTTTGTGTTCTTAAGTATCCCAGAACACCTTGCGCGACCGGTTCAAGTTCCGCGATCGTGAGGGAGGAGGGAGGGGACGATATATACGCCACTTTGCCACTGAGCGAATCACGTTCCTTCTTCGCATCTCCTCACGCAGTGCATTCTGGGACTGTTAAGAACGATCTAATGAGCAGAAGGGGATCATCTAACTTCATTCGCTGGGTGGTATATTTCGTCTCCTGTTTACTCTCTCCTCCCTAATTTTATGTTCGTTCATCTGTTGTATGTTAAGCTGTGCTCATATGTAAATAAATCCCCATAGCCAAAAAATGAGTTTTCATTGTGAACAAGCTACTCCTAGACCACCAGAGTCCCACATGTATTAAAAAGCTACATTAGACTTATTAAATATGCATGGGAGGGGCTGAGAAATAATTTTCCATCCTCTCCCTCGTTGCAAAAATCTAGCTTTAGACAGTGTCAAATGACCTGATAATGACTAATTTTTTAAAGAATGTTTTAGCCGCTCCCGATACAAACTTCTATATACGCCACGTGGCTCTATATTGGAGAGGGGGGCTTAGAAGCTCTCCCTCAGAATACCTTTGAAAATTTGATATGCAGCATATCAACGGCTACTACCAGTAGGTTCACAGTTTATAACTTCAGGAATATCAGCGGCCAATATGCCTAGGACATGCAAGTTTTACCTGTGATATTGACCCGGTTCATCTGAAAATACGAGTTCAAAAAAAACAATACTTTAGAATGAATATCCCTCAAATTTTGCAGTATGAGCTCAGTATGCAGTTTCCCTCAGTTTTGCAGTATGCTCAGTATGTTGGGCCGTTCAAATACTACGCAAGAACTTTTTGGTAATTTTTAACCCCCTCCTCCCTTGTTAGCAAAGATAAGAAAACTTCAACCATCCCACCATAATTACGTAAGAAACTGCTGGACCCCCCCCGAAATTTTGACATCCCTTTTAGTAAGTACCTACTGTTTTTTTTCTCCTTGAAAATTAGGTGACTTATACAAGGAGCTTTCCTTTTTGGGTGTAACTCTAAGGGTTCAAAAATGAATCGAAACACTACTTTTCGGGGTTAAAATTTCAAAATTCTTCGGGGGTCCATCCCCAGAAAAAAGTGCTTACGTCAGATTTACTAATTCAAATTTTTGTTAAATTAATATTTGGTTAAGTTTTGAATCCTCCCTTGTCAGAAAAAATAAGCAAAGAACAAAGCCCCTCCCCCCTTAGGTGCTTATACGTAATATTTGAACTGCCCCTGTATAATTTTTGACCAAAATATTGAATTACTGATATCGATGATGTAAATTTAACTTTTTGCTATTTTCAATATTTTTCTTAATTATTAAAAATAAGTTCAATATTTATTATATCTTAAGCATAGTATATAGATATCACTTACTACTTTTAAGACACTGTCATTGAAATTTAAGGATAGAAAAAGACGATTCTTTTAATGGTGTTTTTTAGTTAGCCGCTTTTGTGATTAAATTGTTTTTTGATTAAAATCAGAGTAGTTGATGAATAAAAAACTTTATGTAGCCAGAAATATTATGTGGAATGCAGCTTAAAGCGCTCTAAGTTTTTATTTATTAATAAACACAAAAAGTTAATTTAAGTTAAGTATTTCAAATTAATACAGAAATCAGCACTATAATTTAATGATGAATATGGGATAAAATTCCATTGATTTTTTCAGTAAATTTCTCTTCTTGTTTTTCTTAACTCGGAAGGGTACTGGAAATCTGCCCAGCGGTCTTTCTTTTTCACGTGTGACGTCCATCTGTTCTTCTTGATTTTCGATTTCTTGGATTTGGCGACAAATCCGTAGGCTACTATCACGGCGGTTTCCAAGAATTCATACACTGCCACCAAAGAAATTCCTAAATACATTCCCATGTAGCCTCCTATAACACTGTAAAGCTCCAAACTCTGAAAAAGTAGAGAAGGAAATTTTCGTTTAGAATGGAATGGTTAAGGTAAAACTTCAGGATCGTTCAATGAAAGCATATACGAGTAAAAAATATTACATAACCGTAATAAATAAAAAATAAGAGGTCTTAATGTAACGAACAACGTCATTTTTCATGCGTTTTGGATTACTGTTAATAATCACTAGACTACCTTTCAATATACAGAGTGTTTCAAAAGTTCGTTTCGGCGGCTTTTAAGTAAGGCCTAGACACAGAGAAAAATCCTACCAGAGGGTCCAAAAGGATATATTCAAAAGTAGGATGGATATAAGGGAGCCACGAGGAACTATAAATGATTGACAGAGAGATCGGCAGTACATTTTGGTGACTAAACCTGTGATTGGCTGTCACTCAATCTTCTATTTTCGAAGGTGAAGGAAAAAGTTTTTCTCAACCAATCAGGCTTTTTCCCCTGCCTCTCGTGACGTAGATGCGATCGCAGTGCCAAAATATCCCCATACCCATCCAACTTTTCGATTTCCATTAGCGCTTATGGCGACGGACTCTCTGTTCTAGTACTCTGTGGGCCTAGATAAGTGACCCTGGAGGATCCATTGAGATGACTTACAGCGCCCCTAGCGGCGAAATAATAAATAGTTAAAAAATAATTTAAAAACTAAAGGAGATAGAGCAAAAACCTCAGGGAGAATATTGTTGCCCCGGCCAGGGGCCATTCAAATATTACGTAAGCACCTAAGGGGGGAGGGATTTTAAAATTTAACATTAACATAAGGGAACATTTTGAAATTTTAACCCCGAAAAGTAGTATTTCGACTCATTTTTGAACCCTTAGGGTTACACCGAAAAAGGACGTAATTATGGTGGGGGGTTTGAGGTTTGCTTATCTTTGCTGACAAGGGGGGAGGGGGGTCAAAAATGACCAAAAAAGTGCTTACGTAATATTTGAACGGCCCCTCATGAAGAACTCACTGAAAAAAATTTCATGAAAATATCGTGAATATTGGCGAAGATATTAGCAAGTGTGAAAATCGCTCTTTTTCTGGCCTCAAAAAAGAAAAAGTACGTAAATTTGCAAATTTTTCCATGTGTAGTTTTAGGTTTTTTTTAGTTGAATGAAGGCATAATTTAATAAAAAAATACAAAAACTTTGCAAATTTGCGAACTTTTTCTTTTTTGAGGCCTGAAAAAAGGCTTTTTCACATGCTAATATATCCGGGAATATTAACGATATTTTTATGAAATTTTTTCTGTGAGTTCTTCCTAACGGTGGCAACAATACTATCACTGATGTTTTCGCTCTATACTTCCTTTAGTTTTTAAATTAATTTTTTACCTCTTTTATTTCGCCGCTGAAGGGGCACTGTAAGTCATCTCAATGGATTCTCCAGGGTCACTTACCGAGGAGTAGAACTTACTTCCGTGACCCTGAGACACTTTAGTTCCAAATAAAAGCCGCGAAACGGACTTATGAAACACCCTGTATATAGTTTCAATTTGATAACGACTTTTATTATATTAGCGAATCAATAGATTTTTCCTGCAATCTGTTGGTAGTGCTAAATTTAACTTTGACATTTTTCACTAAACTGATTAAAGCATGATCACGTTGAAGTTAAGCTTTTCAGTTGTTTATTTTTAAAGTCTAACACAGGAGTAGGCAACTGGCGGACCGCGGTCCCCATCCGGACCGCGTGAGGTTATTTCTCGGACCGCCAAAACGTTTTGAATTTCATTAAGTTGTATTTTTACACTACTAAGAATGTAAAAATTCTAAGTTTACATGTTACATTACTAAGAATATAAAAATTTCTAATAATATTAAATTTCATCTTATAATTAAGCAGGTAGCGTACTCAAATTACATCTTTGTATTAAAAATGTGTATTTGAAGAAAAGAATGAAAATTAGTAATAGCAACCTGTTTTTTCTCCGGACCTCGATGAAAATTTTCAAAATTATTTGGACCCCAAGTAAAATTACTTGCCGACCCCTGGTCTAACATAACATGCAACAAAAAAATTAATGAAATTTTTTTCTATCCGTTTGCAGTTATTTTTGGAAAAAAATTTGTTATGGTACTGCTTTGAAAAATGCAAACTTACCTCAAACTTTGGATTATACGTTATATTAGTAACTTGGTACTCATCGAAGTTCATTTCAATATTTATGGTCTGACATCTATAAAAGTTGAAGAAAATTAAGCATGGGGAAACCGAAAAAATGACATTGATTTATAAAACAATAACGATTTTTTATTAAATACAATTGCATTGAAAGCTATATTTAGCTAATGTAAATTTGTGGACCAATATAAGTCTTATTCAGCACCATCTTTAAAATAATGTCATTATCTAGATCTAGGAACAAAGCATTTTTTATTTAGAATAGGGTTTATGTATTGTGCACACTAATGATTTTACAATCTAAGAAATAGTACTTTATTTTGAAATATATTAATAAATTTTAGTTTTTAAAAATTCTATAAAGGTGGTAAGATTAAAACTCTTAAAAATGTATAATTTGATTATTTGAAATTATATCCCCCTGATAAAGTTCAAGAAATTTTAAAACTTTCTCATTACTACATTCCATTTGATCAGGTAGCACTGGCGTAAATAGAAATTTATTTCGGGAGGGGCCTAAAATTATTTTTCACCCCCTCCCAAGCAAATTTATTACATCCAATGTAACTTTTTATATATTTTTTGTTAAAATTTACATATAAAAGAACTTATTGTATAAAGAAAGTTGTCAGTAATTTTGTTCCAAGTACCAAAAGGGGGTCTGTGGGGCCTCTCCCAGAAAATTTTTGAAAATTTCACTCTTAAAAACTGGTTTTTTAACGAGTTTTAGTACACCTAGTCCGAATTTTTTAATTAAAATTATAAGATAGGATTTGCATTTGGGAGAACTTAATATAAAAACAAGTTGGAAATAATAGAGTTCCAAGTAGAAAAGGGGATCTGGGGGTCGTCCCTCTGAAAAGTTTTGGAAATTTGCCCCTGAAAACAGGATTTCTACTCGGTTTTGGTATCCTCGCCCCCCTAATATACGCCACTGTCAGATAGTCAAAACAACGAATTTGACTCGTGCCCAAAAAACCGTCTCTGGAGCGAATGTAGGCGAATGCATTCGTGAAGCCAGGTGCATAAGTTCGTTGGGACACGAACCTCCATCAGACGAACGGTCCGCTTACACATGCTTTGTTGTTATTCTGATTCGCGCTTGCGCGTATGTACTATGTGTGGTGGCGGCATAAGTAAATAAAATGTTCTTTTTGACACATATCATTCATGAGTGTTGATGAAATACTTTGTTCTAGTTTGCTGTTAACAAAGGATTTCTTTGTGTCATGATTAAAATGTATCATTAATTTATTTTAATATTAAGTTATTCATTCAGTGAGAAAAAAAATTAGTGTAATTCAAAACCTTAATTTTTTTCTTTCATTTCGATATCATCATGCACCCCCCAAAAATAATTTCTGGCTTGGCCACTGCCCTTTTAACATTTATGTAGTACTTACGGTTTAGTGTAAATATTTTCAGAAGTACAGTTGAACTGCAAAAAAAGATCAATTTAAATAGTTATACCAACTTCTAAAAACTTCTAGAAAATTTAGTTTTACATAACTAATTTTTAAGGTAAAATATTAAACAAAACTCAAGTAACATATAATTTGTAAAAATATGAAATTCAAACAAGAGGTTATATTTCATTTTAATATTACGCTACAGATGTTCACATAAAAATTTTTAGGTAATTTAAAAACAAAAATAATATTAGGAGTATTTCAATTTCCAGTTTCTCTTATCAATTTAAATTTTATAGCCTTAAATTTTTCAATTTTTAAATAGCATTTTTCTCTTTTCATTTAAACAAGAACAGTTTTTTAGCTGAAAATATTACTCTATTCCAGAGTTTCTCAAACTGTGGGTCGCGACCCACTGGTGGGTCGCCAGTCAGTTTTTGGTGGGTCGCGAGAAGATTTTTAATTTTTCTGAATATGAAGTATCTTTTTATAATTTTTACAAACGTGTTATTGACTTTTGAATCATGAAACTATTATTTGAACTTTTGAAATTTATCAAATTACCATGTAGTAAAAAAAGAAAAATTTGAGGAAAAACTACACTACTTGGTGTCGAACGGAAAAGGCAATTAATGTAAATACGTACTATGTGTGTCGCTTTAATGTGCCAATAAAACAATGATGCAATTTCTTAGAAAATGATGCAAACTGCAATTTATTACATATTGCTAAGAAAACAAGTTTAAACCCTGTTTTTAAAGGTTAAATTTTAAAATTTTCTCTGGGGGAGGACCCCAGATCCCCCTTTTTATTGTGGAGATCATTGTTAGCCCACAATAAAACTATTTCATACGCTCAAATTCAGATATTTTCTTTTAATTTTCTAAAAAGTTAATTTCTCTTCTATTACGTGCATGTAATAATTTATTGTGTAACTAAATAGTTGGTTAACACCCCCCAGTCAGAGAAGTTAAAATTCTGTGAGGGGCATTAGATAGTTATCTCAGTTCAGTTAATTATAATTAACTGAAGTCGGTGGGTCGCGTTAGATTTTGTTTCTCAAAAGTGGGTCGCGATGTTAAAAAGTTTGAGAACCCCTGCTCTATTCAATGAATTGAAAAATTTCCCTAGTTTAAAGGATTACCAGAGTTTATAGAACTATGAATTAAAAAATAGTACAAAGTGTTTATTGAAAAATTGAGTAATCTTTTTTTGTAAATGACTTTTAGAGACTAATTAATGTTAAACAAAACAGTTATTTAAATAATGTCTAATAATAATACTTACTCCTTTCTTTCTTATGTATAAATCCTGAAACAGAAGTTCAATAATTTTAGAGTTTTTACTTCTATTATATAGAATTAAAAACACAATTCATATTAGATTTTGACTTTTTATTAGTTTGTGATGACCTACATGACAGGGGACTAACTTTTTTCATAAATTTCGACTATAAATTAATTTAAAACTTCTATTTTTAGCATCGCGGTATTTGTATCTATAGCTCATTATATCCAATTGAGTTGTAAACGAATAATCTTATGATATGTATAAAAATGTTGTCCCTCACATAAATAAGGGTATTAATTAATATACAGGGTGTTTCAACAATTTCATCTAATCTTTGCAAATTAAGATTCCTTGCTCGGAGCAGATAAAATTTGCCCAAAGAACTTACGTCGACTTTTATTTTTCAAAAATGTGACGTCATGTGAATGATAAAAATTTCCCTTACGACGTCATTCCACGATGCACGCATGCAAGTGGAAGGATTTTTTTCTCATTCTTAGAGGGGAAACATATCCACACGAACATGTTCAAGTTGGGTCTAAATTAATGAAGTAACAAATTAGAATTATCGAGGTGGATAAGCTACTATTTTTCAACCTCCTCCCCCCCAAAAAAAATTATAAGACATAAGATTTTATGCAATACAGGGTGTTTCAGGTAATTGATTCATAACTTCAAGAGAGGTAAGACACACCTAGACGACCTAGGAAAGGGGGTCGAAAATGTACCCCTAACGAGCTAGGGGTTTTTATAAGCGGGCATAGGAAGAAGTAAAATTCCTTGTGGAAAATTGACACGTTGTAAACTTTTAAGATCGAGTTAAAACCATCTCGATTCAGGTATTTATTCCGTAAACCAATTCCTCCTAAATCAGTTTTTATGTAACAAGTGCTGTTACCGGAATCGAATGATTTTCTGGTTTTAATCCAATCATAAAAGGTTGCATGTCAGATTCCACTGTAGATTATACTACCTCCCATGCCGGCTTACCCCTAGGTCCCTGGGGTCACTTCCGACCCCCTTTCCTATATGTGATTCTGTGTCGTCCAGTGGTTAACCACCGATCAAGTGAGGAATCACCGACTCTGATTGGCTGAATCATACATTGACAGCTGTTTAAACACTAAATAGTCAGAAAACTCCAGCTCTAAATAGTCACGTAGCACAAAATATGGAACATGCTGCAGAGAAAACGCGGCTAGTTCCATCTCTGCATCATTAGGCGGTTTCTCTGCATTTCTCACCTATGTCCGTTCATTTTGAACTGGCGCTTGAAAATATTTCCTTCCCCCGCCACCGATCGGTAACCATAGCAATTATCTTCGTCAAAGTGACGAAGAAGGCTTACTATTGGCTGCTACAAGATAGTAACTATGGTTACGCTTCTAGCGTGGGGGAAAGCACTTTTTCTCAAGCGCCAATTCTAAATGAATAGAGTATAGTACGGTTGCATTTGGTGTTAAAAATGAAGGTTTTTAATATTTGTTTACAGCTTTTTTACTATAACGGAGCCAATTTTTTCACAGCGAGTGTTTGGATAGTCATCTACTAACCCCCGTAAAATTTCCGTCAATTCTGCGAGCTTAGACTGGGCCAGCCATGTTCCAGATGGCCTTTTTTTTGCAGTGCCTCTTCACGCACAACTTTCAACGATCTTCCGGACTGCTTTTTGGTTCGCAGAACAAACGGTTTTATAGCGGTAGCATTTAACTAAGATAATTTGAACTTTTTTTTTAACAAAGTAGGAAGTTACTGTAATAATATGCAAAAAGAAAAAAAGAAAATGAGCTTACCTCTGCAGATCCAAATAAAGTATTTTTCTGAAATAAGAACAAAGGTGATTATTTTGCTTAGTAAGACCTTTTTAGGGGGTAATAGTATACTAAAGCTACGGACTTAGTATGGACTTACAAATCTTTTGATTTCGTAGACCCATTTTTCTTCAACATTCATAACATAACTTTCAGACCTGTAAGAAAAGGAAAAAGTTTAATATGTTATTAGTTCTTTCTTTATTTAAATACTTTTGGAATAGATTTGCCACCAATGTAACCACTTACTATACATTTCTTCCTAAGTCCCCAAGTTTATTTCACTTTAAAATATCACAATTTCACACAGAATTATAATTAACTAGCTGATTTGCCCGGCCTTGCAAGGGTGGAGTGTTGATTCCATTTTTTAATGTACTCCCAAGTTATATGTCGTATTTTTTTATATCACCAATCATCCTGTAGTTTCCGATAATTTTCATATCCCAGTTTTCCCGGCACCTTTTCATATCCCAGTTATCACGATAATTTTTATATCCAGGCGTTCCCAATAATTTTCATCCCGGTATTCCCGGTGCCTTTTTCTCATCCCACAGTTCCAACTGTGATATCTCATTCCATCCCGAATTTTAGTCTATTAAACATTTATCCTTTCTATGTGATAAAAACAATCAAATTAAAATCTTAAGCATAATTTTTTATGAAGTATTCCGCTATCCTTTTAAAATTCCAGAAAAATTCAATTTCAAAATAAAATAAATTTCAAAAATCCCTCAATAAAAAGTTATTTCAAGTAACAAAAAACTATTAAACGCCTGTCATTAATGTAACCAACTTCTTTAAAATAATCTACTTAAGAAAGTAAAAATAACAGATTGCTGCTATACTAAAATTTCACACTTTTTGTCCAATATTTATAACTTTTATTCTGATTTACGAGTTTATTCACTGTTCATGCGACTATACGTATAAATTTCCATACGATCGTATGATGCGATGCGATCGCATGCTACCAAAGGCTCATTCTGTGGTCTCAATCGTGTGAGGCGTGGCTTCAGATCGTTCACTTATTGGCCAACTTCTATTGTTGTTTTTCAATATTTTTAACCTATCACGGTACTTTTGCTACACTCTATTGTACAAGCATTGGAATGCAAAAAGAATGACAGGGAGTCGTATTTCATCTAATCCTACAGTTATCTAATCCTAAAGATAAAAGTCCTACTATACCCCAACCCTACCACATTCCAAGTGTTTCTTAAGATTATGAAGTGATGAACTCTTTCGAGCGCCAGGGTACCTGTTTCTCCTTTCATTCCTTACCATATAAATTTAATTCAATTTTTTACACCAAATATTATTTTTCTGCTGAAGCTTCTCTTCAGTGTGTGTATCTGTCTTTTATTTTTTTCCTTCATCAGGGGTACCTACTACACTGCTGTGCAAAAATTAAGGACGGAACTGTTTTTCAACATAACAACTAGTAGAATTATTGTTCATCCCTGAAAATCATACCAAAAGATGTTCAATGGATGAGAATACAGGGCCCGAGAACAAATTTTCCCTATCAATATTTTAAGGCGGTAAATGGACCCTCCATTGATAATGGAGTTCCATTACACATTTGCAGCAGTGACAGAAACGTCTATGTAAGAGGTATTTAACCGAGAAATTTAAGTTTTTTGCAATGAATATGATTTTTCCTTAACTCAATGCATATTTTTAAACGTTTGTGCTGCCTTTAAATGGTATTTTTTAGGTTTTATTGAGAGATATCGGTCTAATCGTCATTTTTGGCAAGTTTTAGCTTTTGGGTCATTTTTGGTAAGGGGTATCTTACCGTCAACCAGGTTTTTAGTAGGTCTCACATGTGTCTGATTGCGTTTAGGTCCGAGGACCTGAAAAGTAACTTTATTATTTCAATATGGTTAGTTATGAACAAATTTGAGATAGTCAAATTGTGATTTTGTGCAGCTTTTTCACTTATAAAAAGAGAAATCCTTGACCCGAGAGGTCTTCTAAAAGAAGTAAAAGGGACATGAGAATACAGGTACGCTATTGCAGATATCAGTGAAAATTTCTGTGCTGTCTAAGGGGTGCTGAAACGGCACAAAGAATTGCATTAGTTTCACAAAAAGGACATATGTTATTAACGTTCAAAAAAAGAAGTATTTTTAGTGTTTATGGACTATTACATGTTTGAAAAGAAAGATATTTCTGTAAAAATATCTCCATTATCTTTAAAATGAAGTTTAAAGAGATCGAATTTTTTCTTTGAATCTGTACTATACTTATAGACATTTCAACACCCCTATACTCAAAAGAGATTTTCCCTGATGTCTTAAAATGCATATCTATATTCTCATAGCCCCTTTGCTTCTTTTAGAAGACATTTTGGTACAATGATTTCTCTTTATTAATGAAAAAGCTGCAAAAATTACAATTTGGCTTTCTCAAAGTTTTTCATAACAAACAATATTGAAAGAATAAAGTTGCTTTCCAGGTCCCCACACCTAAAGGTAATCAGGCACATGTGATACCAACTAAAAACCTGGTTGACGGTAAGATACCCCTTACCAAAAATGTCCCAGAAGCTAGGGCCATATTCAGATCTTCGCCGACGGCGAAAAAGTTGAGCTAAATAGTTGAAACGGTATTTAGATTGACTTTTTCTCGACTCACTTTTTCGAAATCGCTGACGGTGAAATTACCGACTTTCTCTTCTCTCATTGGCTGAAACTGCGCTGAAACCTTGGAAACAGTTTGTTTACATTCTTCATTTGGTGTACTTCGTAACAAAAATCGGGCGTCCATCTTTAGGGAAATTTGCATGCTTTGATTAGTAAGATGTAGAGTCATTAATGTCTGGATTGATATATTAAAATATTTGATAAATTTAACAAGAATGAGAGAACACAGAAGAAAAATGGCACAGCTGAGATAAGAGTCGACCATGCCAAACCAACACTCCTTACCCTGCTTCAGATTACTCCCGATAGCAAAGAAAAATTTGAGGTATGTAAATCGTTTTTTTTATTTAATTTTCTCATTATGGAATCTTTCAGAATTGGTAAATGTTTGTGTATTCAATATTTCGGATCAATTAGGTTATGTTCCGTAAATATCGCCAAGTTTGTTTTGGTATCAAATATTAGAAACATAGCTTCAACTATTACTAACCTTAATAGGATAAAAATGTTCATTTAGTATAAAATGGAATAATTTATAATGTTTTTAATGTTACACAAATCGACGTGGCAAATTTCTTTTTGAATTGTTATATTTTAAGATTAAGAATTCTGAATAGACTCGGAAATCCAATTCAAGATTTGAATTAAGAAGGTGGATGTGTTCAGTACTTTTTTTTATTCAGAAAAAGTTATAAATGGAAAGCTTTAAAATAGATATATTTAAATGTTTATTTCAGTTGTAATAATATAAGAAATAGTTTGTGTTTTAAATTCATGAAAGATATCATTTTTGCACAGAATACATTAGTTATTACTTGTAATTCTTGATTTTTTTATGTACAGCTTATAGCATTTTTTTGCATTGGAATATCACATATTTAAAGAATTATTATTCTATCGCTTTCCATTAAACTAGCTTCCTTCAGCAAAAAAGTGTTTTTTAATTTTAGGATAGTATTAATTAAATTAAGAAGATTACACCAAGACAGGGTTCATACAATTTTTCACAAATCAAAATCAAGGAGTATTCAAGTAGTTTTCAAGGAGTGTTTTTAAAAATTTCAAGGAGTATTTGAGAGAAAATTTTTTTACACAGCTTAAAACACACGCTTTGCCAATTGCATTCCTGAATCAAGTTTTAAAATCACTCTCACTTTCACGAAAAGTCGAGATTTTTCCGCGGTAACACATTATTTTTCTCGAAAATAATGCAGATTGAAACTATTTTTATAGACAAGATAAATTTATTAAAAAATTTCATGATGAAAATCAAGGAGTTTTTAAGGAGTACAGCCTAAATTCAAGGAGTTTCCATAGTGCTTGAAAATGAAAATAATTTTCAAGGAGTATTTAAGGAGTTTTCAAGGAGCGTATGAACCCTGCAAGATAAAAATCATTGAATGCGAATATAAACATTTCAAAATAGTACTATAATTAAATAACAATCAATTATGCTGTTAAATAATTTTTTCTTGTAAGTAATTAATATTTTCATTTTATGTTTACATGCAAATATAATTTTTTTCCAGTTCAACTAAAATGCTGTTTTCTGTGAATCCAGAAAGAAGTATTGAAAAGGGAAAATTATAAAAGTTTAAAAGGATGAAACTTCTATATAAACTGAAAGTTATCTTTTAAAAAATATTTGATAAATAGTAATGGAAATTAATCAATTATTCATTTAAATTGTTTTGAGGTATAGTTATTGTATTTGATAATTTATGAAAAAAAATTTCCTCCTGTGAACAGTGACAATCCATACTCAATTAACCAAACAGAATCATTATTGAGAAAAGAGTTGTATAAATGTTGGAACAAATTGGTGTAGTGCTTACTTTTTTTGTTGATAATAAATAATATTTTTTGTGATTAGAGGAGTTTTTATATTTTTAAGATTTAGTTCATATAATATACTTTGAAATTATCACAAGTTACACTTTAGTCTAACTGGAGTAATAAAAATTTGTTTGTAAAATCTGCCTCATTCTTTCTTATATGTTGTACTAATAAATTTCAATTTAATACAGAGTAACTGCAATAGTTCACACATTTAACTGTAAAAAAATAATTTTTGCTCCATTGAGCGGAAAATTCTCCAACAAATTAAGTATGCAGTTTAAAATATAATAAGTTGAAGAATATTTAATACAAAATTCCTAAACTTTTATTGAATCTATCGTAAAAATAAAAAAGGGAACTTTCAAATATTGTGTAGAAATGAAAATAGTATAAGTACTTATTTATTTTGTTTTATAAGCTTGCAAAGTTTCAGTTTATAGATTTAAAAAGTGCAGCTAAAATTGGGAAACGATAATTAAGGATTAGTTTACTGTACCAATAAGGTGAGTATTATTCTAAACTCTTATCAACCAGAATTATGAATTATAGTTCCTACTTCCTAACATCTTGTATTATATTGAATTTAATGAGTAATTAATTCCTTTGTAGAAAAGATATTTCCATGTAATCAAACTTTATAAAATAACTTTTTTCTATTGAATTTTTGTTTTCTACCCCAGCTATTATCTCTCTTTTTCATAACCATTCTTTCAAAATCATGCAAGAATGAATTTCCAAAACATACTTGGAATTAAATTTGGGAAATGAAGCATTACTGTTATGAGTTACAAGAAATACTTGGTTATGCTCCTTTAAAAGGTGCAAAGCTTGTAGAAATAAGAAAAGATGAAATATTTTCTTTTTCTTTTATTGTTTTTATTAACTCTTTAATATGTGCGCTCAGCTAAAAGCTTCAGCTTGGTTTCTAGTTCACTCAAACAAGCGACTTGCAGTGCAGATTGAGTTTGTTTACACTTTTGGGAGCATGTGAATGCATCAGTGATGTTTTCCCGCCTTTTTAGAGAGGGATTTTATTGGTCGCTAAGCGTTTCACGTCAACAACACAACTAACCAATGAGCTGAATCTCCGAGATTTCCGCGTCCTTTCGGAAGAAGATCTGAATACGGTGAAAAAGTTCAAGGCGAAATAGATATTTCGAAATCGCCTCAACTATTTAGCTGAACTTTTTCGCCGTCAGCGAAGATCTGAATATGGCCCTAAAACTTGCCAAAAATGATGATTAGACCGATATCTCTCAATAAAACCTAAAAAATACCATTTAAAGGCAGCACAAACGTTTAAAAATATGAATTGAGTTAAGGAATAATCATATTCATTGCAAAAAACTTAAATTTCTCGGTTAAATACCTCTTACATAGACGTTTCTGTCACTGCTGCAAATGTGTAATGGAACTCCATTATCAATGGAGGGTCCATTTACCCCCTTAAAATATTGATAGGAAAAATTTGTTTTCGAACCCTGTATTCTCACCCATTGAACATCTTTCGGTATGATTTTCATGGGTGAACAATAATTCTACTAGGTATTATGTTGAAAAAACAGTTCCGTCCTTAATTTTTGCACAGCCAGTGTAGTATCCGGCCGCTGGAACTCCCAAGTTCGACGTATCCAAACCAGAGGCGAGGGTTATTCAAAATTTTCAAAACAAAGCATTTGTTTTTGAATTTTTTTACTACCGAGCTTGGGGCAAATCGGAAGAAAACTATATTTGTGTAAAAGACAAACACATGAACATACATTGACTTTTATTTGATAAGACTCTCGTTTTAGAGAGTGGGAGTTCTGTTTCAAAACTTTCCTTTAAACATTAAGGAATAACACTAACTAAAATAAAAAAGAGAAATGGTTCCTCAAAATAAAATTTACTAACTACTTACTCGCACGGTTGATTCTTTGATTGTAATAAATCCATACAGGAACTTCCAATTCTGGTTTCAGCTATATTAAAAATAAAATAATTGAATTATTTTATTCAGAGTAATGGTACGACACAAAATATGATCAAAATGATATTTTTGGTATCCAAACTTTTATATTTATCCATATTTCAAGTTTATTTTTAAAACTAATTATAGAATAGAGTTTGTTAAGTAAGACCTTTTCATTTTAGGGACAATTGATCGTTGTACCATTAAAGTTAAAGAATACTATTTAAGATAGCTGCATTACCTATTTTGAAAAACGGTAATAATGAGTTATGTGTGAGAACTTACTATCACAGTCATTTCCGCAGTATCTGCAGACGGTGTAATTGTGAGGATAATCCACAGAGAATGGGATGCATCCCAATTCTTTTAGAGCTGCCTTCATCCGGCATTCGTGAAGTGTCATCTAATGTGAAACATGTTTTTTCAAATTTTTATAATGTACAGCTACAGTACAGCCTTGTGAATCACAAATTGGTACGATCCCTCAAGAGTAATGTTCGACCCCTCAAGGGTAATGTTTTCATCCCCTTAGGTAACGTTAGAAACATGTATCATCCGGTTTAATTAACTACCATAAAGTTGAATGAATGTGCTCACAAATGTACTGAGAATGATTTAATAGAGTTTGAAAATAAAGTGAATATAAATTTTAATAAAAAATTCGTTTTACTTATAATAAGAGTAAGGCTAGGCGCGCACTTGAGACTTCCGTCGCGGCGACTAGAGCGACGGTGGAACATAACTGTCTCTCGAGAGTAAGGAATCTCTATGACAAGCAATTACGTGATATCCCCAGTCTCCACATCTTTCCCCTCTGCGTTGCCATGGTTTCTACCAGTCTTATTTTCCCCCCACAACACGCCAAGCTTGCAGGTTTACATGCTGCCGGTGAATCCAAGGAGTCCTGCATAAGCAGATTGCGATTTCGAATTTTTTCTTACTTTTCGAACTGTCGAAGAACAAATCGACCAATCAAATACCACTAAATCAAATAGTAATAGAAATAGCAATAATAATAATAATTGCTTCGGATCGTTGGAGAAGCTCATTTGATAGGTTTGGATTTTGCCAACTCGATGATGTCACGCTTACGAACTAATCAAATGAGCTTTTCCAATTTTGCAATTAAAAATATTCCCGAAACACACCAGAAGACAGTGGTTTTTGATTCAAAGGTGAAAATGTTACGCCTGATGTGGCAACCTGCTTGCCACCTGACGAAATGTATAAGTAAACTTCCTCACTAACTTCGAGTTGGTGACCGGAAATTTTACGCTCTGCCTTAACTAATGTGAAAAAATGAAGCAGAACTGCTTACATTTTCTCCTTCATTACCAAAGCGAAGAACTTCAACTAATGACGTCCAACTGCCTATTTTATTTACACTGACTTCTTGCCATAGTCCGATTTTTCCAGACGCCCAGACGATTGCCTTATGGTTCAATAAGAGTAATGGTAGTAAGTGGGACCCTTTTTTTTTGGCACAGTGCATTTTTGAAGCTTAATAGAAAGATTTTGAAAGGGTGAAAAAATTGAAATTATTATTGATTTATTTCATTTAAGAGTTTATATCTATAATTAAAAATTTATAATTAGTTTCTGGAATAATACTTTACATATTTCTTAACTCTGGTCTTTTTATCAAAAATGAGATGGGTGACCCACTTACCCCAAGAGATGGGGTAAGTGGGTCACCCCCTCTTTATTTATATTTGATGCAGGCAAAACTAAAAATTAAGTAAGAGGTTCTTACTAGATAAAGTAGAGAAACTTCCAATGTAAAATATTTTATTGTAACTGTATCCATGTTTGAGAAATCTACTCACAGTACACAGGTAACAGTAGAATGAAAAACAAAATAAATAAATAATTTATGGAATGTTTTGAAAGACCAAAGGGGTATTTTTTTAATTTAACGTATAAAATAGTGTTGGAAAAAACGGAAAACAGTTTATTAAGATTTTTTTGGCCTATTAGTAACACGTTTTGTAAGATAAAAAATAAATAGGAAACACTAAATGAGAATGAAGACTAATGCTGAAATATTTTACTTTACTCACCATAAATTAAAACCCACAATTGACACACTCATCGATCGAATTACTTATATAAACTTTTCAATAAACTTTGAAGTGTTGAGTAATAGGTGTGTTACTACAATGAAATGAAATTTTCTGAAAATGTTGGGGGACATTGCTTCTATAACCCCCCTTAAATCCGCCCATGTCTTCAGTAATGGTTCCTATATCAACTGGGAACCCCTAGACTCACTTACACCATAATAAGGGGTCTCACTAACTCCATAAAGAGGGGTCCCACTTACCCCATAAAGAGGGGGTCCCACTTACAACTATTAGGCTAAAATTACGGGGTAAGTGGGACCCCTTATAAACACTTCTTAGTTAAAAATTTTGTAAAAATTCAAATTGAAGTATGTATTTTAAGTTAAGCTCTGCACAACACAGTTCAATAAATATCAAAATATAATGAAAACTTAGCTGGAAATACTTCTTTGAAAAATGCATCTTAAACTCTCCAAAAAATCCATTCCTGGATTTTATATTAATTCTACAGGGTGATTCAGAAATAATCATCAATATTTTGGGGGGAGGTAGAGGGGCCCTAGACAAGCATATTTCGAATACGGATGGTGGGGAGCAGCCTTACCGTTAAAGAGCTAGGAACTAATGTAGTGCGATCGCGTTTCAAAAGGCCGTTTTTAGAAGACCCGTGTGACGAAACAAAACATAATGAAAGGAAAAAATCTATTGCATGAGGTAAGGAAGTATCCCTACTTCTTACACCATGAATTCAATAGAATTTGAACCACTTTCTAAACCGTGGAGTTGTTGTTGTTGTCTTATACCACTTGGAATATCCAAGCTCCACCGCAAAGCGTACAGGATTTAAGGCAAAGGGGGTGCGGCTCCTGAGAAAGTGAGGCCCATGAAATGCAGGAGTCCGACTTCTGCCTCGGATGATAGATGCCGCCACCATCTATCGCCACCTCCACAATTTTGACATGCATCTGAAGGGGAGGGAAATAGTCTCCAGACACGTGGACCCAAGGTAAACTGCACCATGACCGACCTCAGGACTTTCGGACCCACAGATTTAACGAGCACGTACTCCGCATATACTCGATGGGTCTTCAGCGGTGTCGGGAATCGAACCCGGGACCCTCCGATCCCAAGGCCGATGCCTTAACCACTAGGCTCCCCACGGCCTAAAAATGTGGAGTGAGCACCACGGCCTAAACCGTGGAGTGAGTTTCAAAAGTGCAATATTAATCTTTTAGTCAAAGAATGGAGTTCCCTTAATGGAATTTAGAAAAATGATGATCGGGGAAGGAATTTTCAATGATTGTAACATTGATCATTGAAACTGTTTGATCATTAAAAATTCCTTCCCCGATCATCAGTTTTCTAAATACCATTAAAAGAACTCCATTGTTTGACTAAGAGATTAATATTGCACGTTTTAAAACTCATCCCACGATTTAGCAAGTGGTCCAATTTCTATCACAATGAGGATTTAAGTAGTACGGATAATCCTGTACCTCATGCAATAGATTTTTTCATTTTATTATGTTTTGTTTCGTCACACGGGCCTTCTAAAAACGGCCTTTTGAAACGCGCTCGCACTACATTAGGTCCTAGCTATTTTACGGTAAGGCTGTGCCCCACGATCCCTTTCGAAATATGCTTGTCTAGGGCCCCTCTACCTCACCCCCAATTATTGATGATTATTTCTGAATCACCCTGTATAATCTTAAAAAGAAATTTAAAAAAATCAAATATATGAAAAACTCATAAATGTGACAAACTGTATCATAATCAATGTGAGTAAGTGTGAAATTTCCTGTACATATTTTAGTTTGAGGGGGGTGAACCACTTACCCCATATTCTCACTTACCCCCAACTAACCATACAATAAGAGTAACAGAGAAAGTAATAAACTGTTGTTAGTGTGGGTTATATTATTGTAAGATCCCGAGTATCAAAACTTTTAGTTTTAAAATTGCTTTAATTTAAATACTTTGCACGAAGCCAGTGATATTTTTAACGCTTCTGAGAGCATATTTCACGCATTGGAAATCGGAAATACGCTTTCAAAAACCAGCCAGGCGTATTTTCAAGCTTTGAATTTTTATTCAAGGTTTTTCTTAAAAAATGGCGCCCCACCGAAATTGAAAAATAATATTTTTTTCTACTCAAATTTATAATATTAAATTAAAATTGCATTTAAGAATGTTTAATGTGAAATATATTATTTTATTTATAATGTTTAATATTGTCTACGAATACTTAACAGATGCTAAAACCAAAATAGCATCCTAATTATTTTATTTTTCCAATAAAAAAAGGAAAGCGTTTTTATGAAAAAGTTGTCTCTGTATTTGCAGTTATGCTATTTCCCTATTTCACTCCCCTCATCAATGAATTTCACGCCTCCTGAAAAAGTCTAGGAGTATTTTTACTCCTCCAAAAAAATCCTAAGAATAACACTGCACGAACCTATAGAAAGTAAATTAACTAATTCTTCTCAGTACAGATAAAAATATAGCATGGTTTCTTCATTACTTTTATTATTGTTTGTTATTTTATTATCAAGGCTTTAAATGTCGGTAACCTGTTAAAATACAGATTATTTAAAACCTGTATAAAATATAGTAGATATTTGAAAGCGACTTTGTTTTGTTGGTGTCATAAGGTATTAGTAGCTTTTATTACCACTTGGTTGAGGGGTGCCACACCATTGTTTTCAACCCAATCCTTCACGTAGTCAGTACAGTTCGTTTGATAAGGGGGTGGTAATAAGTGCTTTTCACCCTGTGAAAAAATATTTGATGTTTTTCATACCAGAGAATATTTTAATGTAATCAGATAAAGAAAAAGCGTGAACACACATAAGAGAATTTTAGACAGGAAAATGAAAGATGTGTTCGAGGTGAAAAAGGATAAAATAAAGGACAAAGAAAGGTATTAAAAAGAAAGATTAAAGAGTAGAAAGTAGGAGAGAAAAATAATAGAGATAGAAAATTGAGAATAGAGTTATAAAAATAGGGCCATCCATGAATGATAGTCCACTGAAAATAGCGAGAAAAAAATGGCCGAACCTCGGACAAATTTCAATAGAAGGTTTCTCTACGGTTTTCACTTAGGAATGACCTCAGTAATAACATACTAAAAATCGGACAAGGGGAAATTTAATTTTTTTTTAATTTTTAAAAAATGTCCGAAAAAAATTGTAAAATTTTTAAATTGTAGTATAATAATATTTAGGTCATTTCTAATGAAAACCGTTGGGTTTATCTCTTTTGATGTTTTTGTTAAGTTTTTAGGGGGGGTTTAATTTTTTCATATAGCTAATTATTCAATTTAATTTTAAAAATTGAAATTTCAATTTTTTTTTTCAAACTAAAGGCAATATTATTAAAGGCAGCACCATTAATATAACCTATAAACATGTATCACTTGTCCATATCATTGTTTTGGTTTGTTTTTTGAATTTTGAATTTCGGCCATTTTTTTAAGTTAAAAAAATTAAATTTCCCCTTGTCCGATTTTGTCCGATTTTAAGTATGTTATTCTTGAGGTCATTACTAAGTGAAAACCGTTGAGAAACATTTTACTGCAATTTGTCCGAGGTTCTACTCTATTTTCAGTGGACTATATGATGTCCCACTTGGAGGGACGAGAGAGAGAGAGAGAGGAGAGAGAGAGAGAGAGAGAGAGAGAGAGAGAGAGAGAGAGAGAGAGAGAGAGAGAGAGAGAGAGAGAGAGAGAGAGAGAGAGAGAGAGAGAGAGAGAGAGAGAGAGAGCACTGTAAAAAAATACTGCACTTTACACGAAAAGTGCTGGGTAAAAATTGCCCCCATAAATGGAGAGATGGAGGCAATTTCTACCCAGCACTTCTTGTGTAAAGACAAAAAAAACAATTTTTTTGGGGGGGAGAGAATATAACTTACCTAGAAATATAGTTAGAACTTCAAAGTGAATAGTAATAATAATAATTAACACGTGTAATTGAGAAAAGAGCACTGAGACGTACCGAACAATTCTATCACTTTTTGGGACCCTCTGTATTTAATGTATTAATCGGTACTCTTCCATTTCACGCGGGCAACAAGTAGTACTACAACTTCTATCTACTGCCAAACCGGTGTCTTTTGGCGATATTTCCTTTAAGACCTCTCCTAATTTCTACGATTCGTAAAATCTCGTTTCACACGATTCCATCTAGTAATTTATTATTTAACCCTTTATGTCCCGACAGGGCTTGTAAGTCCCACTTCCCAATGTTCCAAATTCGTTCAATTTTCGTCATGTAAGGCCAAATTTACAAACTTATAGTGTTATAGTTGCAGTTACGTAAACTTGACATATTTTGGATGAGGATGAGGAAAAATAATTTGGGGCAAAAAAGGTCAAGATCGGACTAAAAACCAGCAAAATCGTTCGATTCCGGCATTTTTTACAAAAAATTTTGTTCATTTTAATGAATTTAAAATAGCTATAACATTTTATTCAATTACTATTCTTATGATATTTTTTTAAAAGTAGCTCATTCTACTCATACTCAAATAAGTAGCTATAGGGTTATGTAGTTTTCATCAAACCAGCCCATAAAAGGCCGGTATAAAGTTCTGATCTGCATGATAGGCATGATATTGTTTCTATTTCCACGGTGGGGTGATAACTATTTGGGCATAACGCAACAGCATAATTGGGTAAGTGTTTGGCAAGGTCCTGGGGGTAATGTTACTAAAATCAAAGCACCGCTCGAACATAGCATGAAAAATTTTTCCTAAATGAAAACGTTTATTCATTTTAAAGCGTCGTTAAAAGCCTAGTGCATAATAAATTTCACGAGTGCCTTTCAGGTATCTTACCTAATTTCACCAGTGGTACGGATGGCACAGAATGATACCTATAATATTTTTTCTAGAATCGAACCTTTAACCCTCTGATTATGAGCTTGATGGTAATACAGGGTGGTTATAAAATAACATACCTACTTTAAAATTCTCTACAGACGAAACTTCTTGGGGAAAAAATCTGAAACTTTAAAGGAGTCATTTTGAAGGGATGGGAATTTTTTTAAACTAAAAAAATTAGTTAATTAATTTAATTTTCTAAATTTTAATCAGTAATCAGAAGTCTAAAATGTAAATGTTTTGATGCTTATTCGAACAATCAAATCAGACACTTAAGGGAAACAAAATTATTCATTCCTAAAAAAATCATGCAATTTTGTTGATCAAAGGGGATAGTTAAAATTTATTTTTTCCTAAAGTGTCTGATATGCTAGTTTTAATAAACATTTACCTTCTAGACTTCTGGCAACTGTCCGAAATCCAAGGTAAAAACTTAATTAAATTCATTAATTTACTAATTTTTTTGGTTTAAAAAATTCCCATTCCTTCAATATACACTTTTAAAAATTTTCAAATTTTTTCGACCAGTAGTTTCGTCTCTGTAGAGACTTTTAAAGTAGGTATGTTATTTTATAACCACCCTGTATTCTAAATACTATAACAGAGCCTTTCTGTTTGAGTTTGATCATCTGATCCAATCCAATAACAGAGCTAACGCAATTTAGTCCCCATGTGGCTGGAAATCAACATAACAGGTCCAGGTGTAAAACTCTTGTCATTTAGACCTTTAGTGAATCAAACCATCTGGCAGCCTCATGGTAAAATTCAATCAAATTTTACTAAGATAATTTATTTCTTAGATAATAATTTATTCAAGACAAAATTTTAGGAAAAAAAGTTATGCATAATGGTATAATTACAGATGTATAATTGCAGTATACATCTATCCATACAGTATTATACATACGGTATTAGTTACAGTAAATGAAATAATTTCAGATGGCAATTTTAGGATAGCTTGATTAAGGCACATCGCAAAAACACGCCAAAAAAGCCAACTTGGCAGTAGTAAGAAGTGGTATACTCATTTGCAACTTAACTTGAGCCTGTAGAAATATGCTGAGAGCAACCAAAGAAAGTAGTTCCCCGCGAGGTGTCTGAATTTTGAGTGAAATTTATAGCTTCAATTTTTTAGTTTTTTAAATCCACGTATATTGAGCATCTTTTCATCCCGATATGCATAAAATGTTCCGTATTATTATTTTTTAAAGTGGCGTAACGCGTCCAACTTGCTCAACTTGCTCTCAAACTCGGCAGCCAATAAGAGCTCCCAGCAACCCAGCAGGCTTTCTGTTTACTCAAATTTTCTTCCGCGTGGCCATGACGTCAAAGGCTCAACTTAAGTTGCATTCGAGTATAGTACTTGTTAGTTCTGGGTAATGGAAAGTATCAAGAAGATAAAATGTACACAGACGATCCGAAACGTCAAAGAACCGTACGATACTATACTGCCATCGGTTTTTATTAAAAGTGGAACGAAAAGTGCAGCGAACGTGTTAAGAAAGAGAAATGATGTAGGGAAAGAGAATCAGAGTGAAAATAAAATGAGAAGAAGAAAGAAATGAAGGTTAGAAAATGTGTGCGGAATAGGAAAAGAGAGAGAGATAATAAAAGTTATAAGATATTTAAAGTAGAAGATGGAGATAAAATATTTATAAGGAAGTGATTGAAAAATGGGAAGAGTTTAGAAGTTAAAAAGTATTTAAAATGAAAGATACCGTACAAAAAATTCATAAGGAAGTGATTAAAAGTAGGAATGAAGGAAAAACAGTAAGAGGTAAGGTAAAAACAAATAAGAAGAGGAGAAAAAATAAGAGAGTAACAGAAAAGAAATGAAATAAGATAGAATGAAAGAAGGGACAGAAGGAAACATCAAGAGGGAAATGTGTGATTTAAGAAGAAAAGAGAACGAGAAATAAAAGACGATAGCAATTAGAAACTGAGTAATCTCTCTATTCTAAAAAAAAGTTTTTGGTGAACGGTTTCCAGAGAAAGGCTTTTTAATTACTGAACCAAATGACACATATATGGTATCAAAATGTCCGAATTCTTTCCGGATTTCCGAGTAAGCCCTTCGATTTTTCAAAAAAATTCTTAATTTCAAAATATTTCCAGTTTTTTAGATTTCGGATAAGGTCGCAGTTACAAAGCAAGAAACTATGAATTTTAAAACAATTGAAAATATATTTCACTGGTTTTTTAACATTCAAATACATTAAATAATCATCTTTCTATTTATCACACTAATTTAAAAAATATATATTGGATTCTTTTTAACAATATTTATATTTTTGCTGTTCAAACGATTTTAATTATATTTAAAACTAATGTATAATTAATTTAACTTTTATTTTTAAATAATTAATTCATATTTATATATTTATCTTTGTCGTTGTGGCAACCTAATCATTACTATATTTACAATAAAATATAAACTCGCTTTCAGAAATTTTGAACTTTTGCATTTATTTATTACAATAATAATTATTTTTATATCCTTTTGCAAGTTATATTATTTAAGGTAGTAAAAGGTAACTTTTTTTATAATGCCAAAACGCAAAACTAGATATGGCGGGGGAATGTTTTAGTCGATGTTTATTTGTTCTCATGAAGCAAAATTCTAAATTTTCGTGATGTTTACGATAATTACTACATTTTTCACAGACAATCAATGACAATCATTACAAATTTTAAGAAAGTAAAATTTATTCCTGAGATGTTTCAGTGCTTCTGAATGGATCTGTGTGAGAAAAACATTACCTTGGGGAAATGGTAAAAGAAAGTTTACACTGCTTTGTAACTAATTTTCTTGGAATTAAATGGCGATCAACCAATTCATATTGCCATAAAGGAACTGTTAAAATTTCGCCGCTGAATGAATATTCCCCTTTTTTGAAAGAATACCCCAGAGAAGTAGTTCCCCTGTTTTAAGAATGTTTTATAAAATGAGTAAGTGCTGTGAGCTGCGTTTTGTGAGGATGGCAAAGAGATCCTTAAGTATCAGCGTCAGCAGTTAACGGGGGTTGGCGAGCGATAGCGAGCAGGGGGCGGTAGCTCCCTAGTAAATTTAAAAAAAAGATTTAAGGGGGAAAATGAGAGATAGGTATAAAAAGAGAAGAGCACAAAGAATGTCAAAAACAAAACTTAAGAGAGGACTTGGAGAATAAGAAATAAGTTTTAGTTGTTAAGGTAATGAGGAAGAGAATGGGAAATATCGATGAGGAATAGAAAAATTTAGGGATATTGAGAGAAAGAAAATCCCAAGCAGCACAAACGTTCAAGATTCATCTCATTTTTGTCATGTATGACCAAATTTCATTTATTTCTAGTTGTAACTACTTAAACTTGACATATTTGGTATGAGCTGTGCTATTAGGGAATGAAACTGGCAGAGGTAACGAAAGAGAAGAAGGAGAATAAAGAAAGGGAAGAAGGAGAATTAAGAAAGAGAAGAAGGAGAATATAGAAAGAGAAGAAGGAGAATATAGAAAGTGAAAAGGAGAGAGAAGAATATAGAAAGAGAAGGGGAGATACAAAACCATTATTAAATAGTCCAACTATGAATATTAAAACGATGTTTGCAGCAAGTACCTTCGTCACTTTGATCTGATACTTCTTCCCTCCCACGAATCCTTGGCCGAACATGTAGGGGCTCTGGGACATCCGCTGGGAATGAAGGCCGATCTGCACGGAGACAGAGTCAGAGGGGTTGTATCTGGGACGCTGGATTTCTTCAGGACGGGCATTACGACTTCTGTTCGCTATGTCCACGTAGAACTCCATCTGAATCCCTAGAATACATACCAAGAAATCTAGATTGCGAAATTTTTTAGCCAATGGTCTATTGATTACTGAACTACGTTTAGAATGACTGAATCTTCTCCTTGAATTGAAAATCAAAGATTTACAGTGATTCCCGATTCGAAGAGTCGTTACCTCAACTGCCACAAACGGTTTTGCGAAAAAACGACTCAACTAGCTGCAATAGTCACTTTCGTCATTTTAGCATAACTGCAATCGTCGGCAAAATAGCCATTCAGGAAACAGCTCTAGAAAACTGTTTGCGCACGCAAAAAAAAACCAGGATCTCCAGCATTTAATATTGATTCGCATCTGAATCCCTAGAATACATACCAAGAAATCTAGATTGCGAAATTGTTTAGCCAATGGTCTATTGATTACTGAACTACGTTTAGAATGACTGAATCTTCTCCTTGAATTGAAAATCATAGACTTTGGTCCAGTCAAATTGCCCTAAAATAAGGCCATTTTGGGAAAATTTTGGGGTACAAGATATTTTTCTCTATCTGTAAGTTTTTTGGGGTGCTGAATCCGAATCTGAGGTTTGCCAACAAAATTTCGTGACGGAACATTGTGAAAACTCGAAAAAATGGCAAAAACTCGCCCCTTTTTTTCGTTTTCTACCCCTAGAACATAACCTTTGCGCTTCTGAGCTAAACAGTCAATACAAAAAATAAAGACCACTAACCAAGCTACAAAAAAGTCAATTAAAACTTTTCCCTCAGACGCATAGTTTCGGAGATAGAGCACGTTAAAAAAGGGGCTAGTTTCGTTCGATTGGTAGGAAATCCAAAAAATGGCACTAGTATCTCCAAAAACCGCATTTTTGGAACAGGATACTATAAAAACTGCCTAAATAATATTTTGCTTGGAATTAACCATCTAAAAACTCCAATGATGATGGCTAAATCCATTTTTGTTCGGTGATTTCTCTTAACCCTTTATGCCCCAAATTATGTTTTTCTGAAAAATTGTGCTGTATATTTTTTATACCTTATCCCTATAAGTGTATTAAGTATATAACCTTCATATTAACCCTAGTAGCACAGCTCGTCCCAAATATGTCATATGTACGTAACTGCAACTAGAAGTAAACGAAATTTGGCCTTACATGACGAAAATTGGACGAATTTGGAACATTGGGAAGTGGGACTTATAGTCCCGTCGGAGCATAAAAGGTTAAGAACGAAAGTTCAACAGGAGATAATAGTATCTCTTCTAGTATATAGATAGTATTGCTTCTTCGAAATTAAATGCAAAACTTTTCTATTGACTGCTCTATATGTTTTTGAGGATGCTGAATCCGAATTTGATGTTTGCCAACAAAATTTCGTGACGGAACATAGTAAAAATTTGAAAAAATGCCAAAAATTCACCACTTTTAATTGCTTTCTGCCCTTAGAACATACACTTTGCACTTCTGAGCAAACCAGTCAATTAAAGAATAAAGAAGAGGCAACCTTTCTCTCAGATGAAGGGTTTAGAGGCTAGAGAACGCTGAATATTGAGAAGTTTTTGTTCGATTGGTGGAAAATTGGTGTCACTCGTATCATCGAAAAGCGGCCTGTTTCGGAACAGGATACTATAAGAACTGCTTTAATTATATGTTACGCCCATGAAATCAACGTTCTGTATGTTTAAATGTTAATTAATTAGATGCACGATTTATTTCATGTACAATACTGGTAAAAAACGACTCAGACCCTATATCTCCGGAACGTCTTGTGATATAAAGACAAATAAGGTATCATTTTTCATGATTTGAAGTATTCTATATGCAGAACAATTTTCAAGTATATAATTTTGATAAAGCCTTTAACAATGAGCAATATTACAATAATCCAAAAATGTTGCTAATGGTCGTATTTTATTGTTATGTTTAATTAATTATCAATTAACTTTTGAACGTTGATTTCATGGGATTAACACATAATTGAAGAAGTTCTTATAGTATCCTGTTCCAAAACAGGCCACTTTTCGGTGATACGAGTGACATTTTATGGATTTTCCACCAATCGAACAAAAACTTCCCATTATTCAGCGTGCTCTACCGTCCAAACCATTCATCTGAGAGAAAAGTTGTAATTGACTTTTTTGTAGCTTGTTTCCTCTTCTTTATTCTTGTATTGACTGGTTTGCTCAGAAGTGCAAAGTGTTTATTCTAAGGGTAGAAAACGAATAAAAGTGGCGAATTTTTGGCATTTTTTCGAATTTTCACAATGTTCCGTCACGAAATTTTGTTGGCAAACATCAAATTTGGATTCAGCATCCTCAAAAACTTATAGAGCAGTCAATAGAAAAGTTTTGCATTTAATTTCGAAGAAGCAATACTATTATAGAAATACTATTATCTCCTAAATGAAAGGAGTATTTCACCAATTATTGCTGGTTAAGCGGACAATAAGTGTTAACTCACAACTCTCAAGCGTCATCTCCAACCGTGGACCGGTTTTGTCCTTGTTAGGACTCATCAGCACGGTATAGGAAGGTAACGCAAGAGAGCGGAGGGCAAGTACTAGTCTAGCCGACTATAACTGAAAAAGTGGTGACCATTGATTAGTCCTCCACTCATCTGCTGGAATGACAATGGCATTCCTAGAACAGATTTAATTCCAGTAAGGCAAGGTAAATGGCAAGGTAAATGACAAGGTAGTACTTACCCTCCACTCTCTTGCGTTACCTTCCTATACCGTGTTGATGAGTCCTAACAAGGACGAAACCGGTCCACGGTTGGAGGTGACGCTTGAGAGTTGTGAGTTTACACTTACTATCTCCTGTTGAACTTTCGTTCTTAAGAGAAATCACCGAACAAAAATGGATTTAGCCATCATCATTGGAGTTTTTAGATGGTTAATTCCAAGCGAAATATTATTTAGGCAGTTTTTACAGTATCCCTTTCCAAACATGCGGTTTTTTGGAGATACTAGTGACATTTTTTGGATTTCCTACCAATCGAACGAAAATAGCCCCTTTTTAACGTGCTCTATCTCCGAAACTATGCGTCTGAGAGAAAAGTTGTTATTGACATTTTTGTAGCTTGGTTAGAGGTCTTTATTTTTTGTATTGACTGTTTAGCTCAGAAGCGCAAAAGTAATGTTCTAGGGGTAGAAAACGAAAAAAAAGGGGCGAATTTTCGCTATTTTTCCGAATTTTCACAATGTTCCGTCACGAAATTTTGTTGGCAAACCTCAGATTCGGATTCAGCACCCCAAAAACATACAGATGGAGAAAAATATCTTCTACCCCAAAATTTTCCCAAAATAAATACTATTTGACTGGACTACTTACAGTGATTCCCAATTCGAAGAGTCGTTACCCTACCCTGGATCAACTGGCACAAACGGTTTTGCGAAAAAACGACTTAACTAGTTGCAATAGTCACTTTCGTCATTTTAGCATTACTGCAATGGTCGGCAAAATAGCCATTCAGGAAACAGCTCTAGAAAACTGTTTGCGCACGCAAAAAACACTTTAACAGGATCTCAAGCGTTTAATATTGATTGTATTTACGTGAAACTTTGGACTTAAGGGTTTTCAAATCTTTCAGATTTTCAAATCAGAAGAAATGATTTCGAAATACAAAATAAGGTTTTGACAGAGTTTTCACATTTTTTTGTGGTTTTTTAACTTTTTTCATAATAAACAAATTTTAAATTGAAAACTTTTGAGATAATTTCAAAGATCATATTAAACCACAGTTTTTGAGACCATAATTAAATTTTTACCAATAGTAGGTAGTTCTTCTACAAATTGAATTTTTTTTTCAATAAATTTTTTTGGGGTGTCGGTCGCTCTATTTTTAACTCCCTGGTATTTGGTCTGGGACCCCCAAATCCCATGTGATTCTGACTCTTCTAGGTGTCTACTATCCCCCCTAGAAGTTATGAAACACTTATCTGAAACACCCTGTATATCTTTACCTGGAAGTAATCATTAGGGTGATAATAACCTGGAAGTAATCATTACCATGGATAATCATTAGGGTGGGTAATTTTCCTATGGCGAAAAAAAAATTTTGCAAATTGCATCGGGCACAGCAAGAAAAGGGTGTCAAATGGTCTCAAACTAACATGTGTAAAATATTATTCGATTATAATAACTCTTTTTGCCTCCGGATCGGCCTCAAATAGAACCAAAATATGTAATTTTTAATATTTTTAAAAAATTTTATGAACTAGGGGGTTCTGCCCCCTGCTCGCTATCGCTCACCAACCCCCGGAACTGCTTCGCAGTTATTTGAAGATCGCTTCGCGATCTTAGCGAGCAGGGCTCGCTTGTTTCATCTCAAGTATCCAGTAAACCCTGGAACTTGTCTGCTTAGTTAATGATCATTTAAAATCGAAATGTTTTATCTCTCTAACTTATCAATAACTTAATGCGGACCATCACTACGAAAATATCAAAATAAAACTCTTACTAAAATATTTCTTTTTAGCTTACCAATAATTTAATCGAAATGTTTTAAAAAATATCCAGCAAGTCTACTAATTATCATCAACCATCTTAGAGAAAAAAAAAGCATGCCATTAAAATCTTTTAAATTGATAAAGTGAAAAGAAGGAAAATGGTTCATAACTGAAATGGCGTTTAGAATTAGACGTGTCTATCTAGCGTGATTTTTGCTGGTGTTTATTTTGCTATTTTCGTGTATTTTTTCTTTGGTTGACTGTATTGAATTTTTTGTAATTTTATTATAATTTAAAACAAGCCGAGCAGTTGAGAGAAAGACGTTCTTGCTGGTTTTTTATAAGGACTGTAAGATAGTTTGGCATTCCACCAAGATGGCGGTGACCGCCGCTGTGGATGGAAACAGAGGAATGAAAAATATGGAGTTTGATAACGAGAACTTTCTGTCAAACAAAGATGATCTTAAAACTCAGTTGGAGTATGCGGCTGTGAATAGTGCAGAGAAATACGTAGTTTTATTAAATCCTACTCAAGATAAAATTTCCAAAAATAACCCGAAACTACTGAAGGAGTGCTTTAAAAGTAAAGTAACGAATATAGGAAATGTTGATGAAATCATACACGCAAGGAATGGAAAAATATTAGTTATGACAAAACATCTGAAAACAGCAAAATAATTAGTAACGGTTAAAAATCTACTTGGAAAGGAAGTGATACCGTCTCTTCAATACGAATCAATAACAACCAGATTCCTATTGTTTAATGTTCCGATTGAAGAAAAACTGGAAGATGTGAAAAGGGATATCGAGGAAGAAAATCAAATAAGAATTCATAGCATCACTAGATTTACGAAGAAACAAAACAATAAATATGTAAACACTGAAACTATATTAGTTACAATGTATGGAAGAGCATTACCTCAACACATTAAGCTATGGATGTTGAGAAGCAAAATTAATCTATTCGTGGATAGGCCAAGACAATGTCAAAAATGTTTTGGATTTGATCACCCGTCCAAATTTTGCAAGGAGACGCAACACTGCGTAAATTGTGGAAAGTGTCACACAGAGTTAGAATGTAAAGAAAGTACCTGCTGCCTCCTTTGCAAAGGGAATCATAAGGCAAATAATAAAGAATGCGATCACTTCAAAGAAGAAGAGGAAATGTTAAAGTTTAAAGCAGCGGTTCCCAAAGTGGTCCATATGGACCCCCAGTGGTCCACAGCGACTTCCAGGGGGTCCACAGGCATGAAAATGAAAATTAGGGGTCCACAGCAACTTCTAGGGGGACCACAGCGACTTTCAGAGGTTCACGGAGAAAATTTCATTAAAACGGAAAACTTTGATAAGTTTTAAAAATTTTGTCTTTTTTATAATCAAATTTTAGTAATATGAAAAGTTGGTTTTCACCGAATCCTCGCAACGCGACGGGGATGATGGAATAATTTCTCTTATCGCGGTGGAGAGCGCCCGACCAGCTTTGCATAATTCAATAAAACTAAATTTCAGTAATGTATAATTTTACTTCGTTTCATAGATGAACTTAATTAAATATTGTTTGTATTATTTGTAATTACTAGGGGGCTCTGCCCCCTGCTCGCTATCGCTCACCAACCCCCGGAACTGCTTCGCAGTTCTATGAAGATCGCTTCGCGATCTTAGCGAGCAGAGCTCGCTTGTTTCATCTCAACTATCCAGTAAAACCTGGAACTTGTCTGCTTAGTTAATGATCCTTTAAAATCGAAACCTTTTATCTCTCTAACTTACAATAACTTAATGCGGACCATAACTACAAAAATATCAAAATAAAACTGTTACTAAAATATTCCTTTTTAGTTTACCAATAATTTAACCGAAATGTTTTCAAAAATATCCAGCAAGTCTACTAATTATCATCAACCATCTTAGAGAAAAAAAACATGCCATTAAAAAGCTTTTAAATTTATAAAATGCACGTCTGTATCTAGTGAATCATCGGGAATAAGAAATCAGACTCATAAAAATAATCGCCTGTTTCTCTAGTGAACGACCAGAAAGAGAAGAAAAAATTGAAACTTGGTATCTTAATAATTCTAAAACTAATTCGAATTTTTTAAAAAATGAAACGCCAATCTTTCTATAAAAAATATTTGTATGCGTGTTTAAAATATCATAGTTCTACTGTGATTAGTTTTTCTATTATAACGAAAAAACCGAAAAAGGGTAAAAAATTTCGAAACTTTAGAATTTAATTACTCCCAAAATACTTCGAAATTCGAAAAAAGGGCGACGAGGTGCACAACTTCATACCTAAGAGTATGTGTCTGCAAAAAATCATGTTTCTGCTGTAAATAGATTTTGCTGGGGGCGAACTCGCAGCCGAAAAAAATAATTTTCGACTTTGACATTAAATAACTCCAGAACTAATTATCTAATTAATTAGGTTTGGAAACTGAAATGACCCTCATACATTTGTCTATCAATGGTCAAAATTTCATAATATTCCTTCAAATAGTTTTTGCGTAGTGATAATTCAAAGTGTTCAAAAATATCATTTTCTGAAACAGCGGCGGCAGCGGCGGCGGCGGCGGTGACTGTAGTCAGGGTGCCAAATGGCAAAAAAGGGGCCAACCGTGTATTGGAATGTGTATGGAATTTTTTTGCTGATTTTGATGGGTTATGATGTCTAGATTGAAGAACCGATTGATGCCACCTCGTAAATGTTGAGCATTTTGAGGAATTCAAGATGGCGTCCATTTTAGCCACAAAATAGGATTTTCGATTTATCTTTAATAAAATATGGCATGAGGGGTATCATTCTTTTTGTTTTTCAATAGGGAATTATTTATTTTAAACAAAAAAAAGTTAAAATTGATTTGAAATACCTTTATTTTGAAAATAATTACGATGGAACCGTAATTTGGTGACAAAAAATCCTTGTTTATTTAATATTGGAGGAGCTGATTTTTTTCTAAAAATATTAAGAGCCAGTTAACAAATTACGTATGATAAATAATTTCCTGTTGAATTTTGAAATATTTCTGTTGGTTGTTAACAGTAGTTCACATTTACGGCGGTACCTTGCTCCAGCTACATGCAAGCATGTGTGTGTGCCTGTAAGTAGTCGTACCTCTTCAGCCCACTTATCTTTTCTCTTTTCGCACACATCCGAAAGTCTCCGTTGGAAGTCAACAGTGTGAACGAGATGGGAAGGATTGAATCTACTGGGATTTTTTGCATCACGTTCAACGCACGGATTGGAACAAAATATGCAGTGAAGTCTAATATCAAAATCCTTACATTCTGAACACAACAATCTTCTATTATTTTCTTGGTTGGTATCTTGTGGTGATTTTTAGGCGGAATAATGTCCTTTTCTTCACATCATTTATAATGGAAAAATTTTAGGTGCTGTGAAGCATAAAATGCGAACGAATAGGATAGAATATTATTTTTAAAGGTTGTAGGTAAATCTCACGTGGGGGGAGGGGGGGTCCAGCAAAATCTCACTAAATCTCACCAAGGGGGGAGGGGGGGTCCAGATTTTGGCAAAAACACCTCACGTAATTTATGGATGTCCCCTAAGTTTTCTTCAAAATTCCATTTACATGAGTTTTGGAGGTGTATGTTGATACACAAATCCTATGGCTTATAAAACGCTCTTTTAGACGGTCAAACTTGTGGTCTCTTCGAAGTTTACTTGCAGATATGATGGATCTTATTCGTTTTGGTGACAATTTGGTCCCAGATCTTTGAACTCTACACTTAAAAATACATTCTTTATCATAATTACCAGACATTTCCAAAACATAGGGAATCAGAAAACATGGTGAATAAAATAAAGTATTGTATTTTACAAATGTTTACAATATTTCGCAATTACTTATTAACCGGGGTGCGATATCAGCCAATTGGAGCATTATTTCGGAATGATGCAAGAATGGATAATAATACTGAATAAAAAATATCATAATAAAAAATATGAATTAATTTTAAATTTTTGGCTTTCTGATAATTACTTTTTTCTCAAACAAATTAAAATTTTATTTCTTAAGCTACATTAAAAACTAATCAGAACATTTCCTCCAGATGGTTCGTTCTGAATGAAATAAAAGCAATGAATTCTTTTAAATTATTAATTTATTCCTTTTAATGTGTTACTGGAATTATTCTAAACCTTATTAATTTTAAATTTATGCAAAATATGAGTTAATAAGCAAAATATGCACTTTAAAACTCTGTTTTTAAAAAAATCCTGCTTTTTCAATGAAATATGTTTGTTTTACTAAAAAACCTATTCCAAACTTAATTAAAGTAAAAAATAGCGTTAAATATCGTTTCTTTGACCCCAAAATTACCATATATGATGTATCGCATGCTATATTTTTATTTTCAAAAGTATTGTTTTCAATGGAGGCCATTTTGGACGCCATCTTGATTTATAAAAAATGCTCAATATTTGCAGAGTGGCATCAATCGGTTCTGATATCTACACCATCAAATCTATCAGAAACCGTCATAAAATTCCATACACATTCCAATGCACACTTTTCGAGTTGGCACCCTGACTACTGTTACTTTTTTTAATATAGAGAGATTTCTGAAATTTTATGATTTGGTGAATGAATAACTCACTCATAAGCCATTAACTTTGACAAGTTTGCAACCAAAATTTTTACTGTTAAAGTTAAAATTTTTTGTGCCTTGAAATGTAATGATATTAAAAGTTTAGATTTGTTTTTAGTTTTAATTTTTTTAAATGTTTGATTTTTATAATTTCATTAAAAATGTTGTGCAACGATATCAATGGCAATTTTATTTCTTTTCATAGTTGAACTCAATTAGATATTGTTTGTTAACTTGCCTGATACTATAAATTGTAGTTGTTTCTGAACTGTCTGTTATGATTTGGTGAATGAATGACTCACTCATAAGCCTTAACTTTATAATAAGTCATTAACTTTGACAAGCTTGCGACCAAAACTTATTAAAATTAAAAAATTTTTTTGTGTCTTGAAATGTAGAGATATTAAAAATTTAGGTTTGTTTTTAGTTCAAACTTTTTGAATGTTTGATTGTTTTAATTTCCTTAAAACTATCGTGTAACCATATGAAGGAAAAAATTTAAAAAAAAAGTTTTTTTTTAAATATGTAAAAGTGTGAAATAAATGCTTATCGATGCAAGAAAAAACACTTGAAAAAATTGCAAAATTTATGCGTGGTTTAGAAGTTTATATCAAAAACATAAGATTTTTAGCTACTTTCTGAACGGTCCCTAAGACAGGGGGTCCACGGGGTACGAAAAATGTCGTCAGGGGGTCCACGGGCCAAAAAAGTTTGGGAACCCCTGGTTTAAAGCCATAAACGGCCTTACCACAAATGAAGCCAGGAGGCGGTGGAAGCCAAAAAATTCCTACGCAGCAGTCACTCGCATCAACAAACCAACCGAACAAACCAACACTACAAAAATAGAAATGATAGACTTACTAAACAAGAACTCGGAAAATATGAATAAACAGTTCCAAGCCTCATTACAAGCCGCTCTGCAACAACAAGCAAATCATTTCATGCTGGCAATTCAAGCAATTAATTCATCATTAGAAAAGGTTGAGAAGGCAATAATAGAACTCAAAGAAGAAAGCGAACTCCCATCTAAAAATAGAAATAAACCTGGAAAAAAAGTTAAAAAAGAAGAAACCCCGAGTAATTTGAAATTTCAAAAGAACAGTAATTTTGTATCAGCGGAAATGCAAAAGTATTATAACTCATTGCAAGCACAGAATTCAATGTCCCTTGGCCTTGGTAGTAATCCGAAAACTCTCCAAATGGAAAGTAACGATAAAATTACAACAGGAAATAGTACATAACGTAAACCAGTGAGCACTTAACAAAAATTTTAAATATCTGGTATTATCTTGAAGATACTGTAAACAAGGTGTAGATATAAAGATAAGCCAGCAGTCAAATAAGAATTTTATTTATTCATATTAATAACCAACATGTCATTCAATATCATCCAGTGGAACTGTAGAGGTCTGAAAAATAAAGTGCAATGGCTGCAAAACAGTCCATTCTCTAATGCAAAAGTGATAATGTTTCAAGAAACGTTCCTCAATCAGCAATCGGCGATTTCATTAAAAAATAAAATCATTTATAGACAGGATAGAAATGTTTCGTATGGAGGAGGAATAGCAATAGCTATAGATAATAAAATTTCATCACAAAGAACACAAGTCAATCTGCCACCTAGTGAAAATGAATTTCAGGCAATATCAATTAACTACAAAGGATCAACGTTATCTGTAGCAAATATCTATTCTCCGAAAGGAAAATTCACCAAAGACTGGTTGAAGGGAGTTGTAAATAATTTAAAAGCACCTTTTATTATTGCAGGCGACTTTAATGTTCACCACAAAAGTTGGGGGGCAGATAAGAATTCGCCTGGAGCGGAAATGTTTGCGGAGTGGATTACTGAGAATAATATTTGTATATTGAACACAAATCATCATACACGCATATCGTATAACTCATCTTCACTAATTGATCTTACTTTTTGCTCTCCGGACATCATCCAAGATATAGACTTAGATATATCTTCTGATTTGTTTGACTCTGATCACCTACCAATCCAAATTGCATACAAAAGATGGGAAACTAGAGTAGATAAACATACCCGACATAGATATCATTGGGGAAGAATAAAAAGTGGACTGAACAACACACTGGATAAATTAGAAGAAATAAAATACGACGATTTCCTAGACATGTGCCATGGAGAACTAGCTAGAAATAAGAGCACGCAGAACATTAAAGAAAACACGTTTCCACCGTGGTGGAACTCCGAATGCAGCTTGTTACTAGGCCAAAAGAGAAGGTACCTCCGGTATGCCAGAAGCCGAATTTCCGAGGAAAATTGGATGACATACAAAAAGACAGCTGCCAAGTTAAGAAAGGCCATTAAGAAAGCAAAAAATAAATTTTGGGAGAAAGTTTGTAATGAGACAGCAAAATCAGGGAGGATATTTAAGATAATCAAATCCCTTAACAATAGGACTAACCATGTGAATAGCTACAGAAACCTAATCATTATAGATGATAAAAATAATGAAATAATGAATCCTCATGACCAAGCCCAAGTTTTTGTAAAAATTGTGGCGAATAAAGGAAACCAGGAAAACATCCCTATGGATTTCAGTTCTGATGTGAAGTCCAGAGACATAATCAAAATGGAAGAGAAATTCGGGATTGAAGAACTGGATAATGCAATTAAGTCCACTAAAGAAAAATCACCAGGAGGAGATGGATTTTCAGTGAAGATATTTCATCAGTTATCCCAGAAAAACAGAGAGAAGATATTGGAAACAATAAACAAGATATGGGAAAAAAGTGAAGTACCAGAATCCTGGAAGACATCAATAATAGTACCTATTCAAAAGCCAGGCAAGCCTCCGGAGAGAATAGAGTCATATCGCCCTATTTCCCTTACTTCCGTGTTCTGCAAAATTGTGGAGAAAATGTTATTAAAAAGATTGATAGACTATGCCATAAATAATGATGTATTTCACAAAAATCAGTTTGGGTTCTTACCGTTTAGGGACTGTCAAACAGCTTTAAAGATAATATACGAAGACATAAATAGTTACAGAAATTCGATGGATTATGTTCTTCTAATTACCATGGATATCCATAAAGCATACGATTCTGTGTGGCAAGATGCCCTAATATACAAAAGTCTGCAAAAAGGAATCTCGGGGAAAACCTGCAAGATAATCAACGACCTTATTTCTGATCGGAAAATAAGAATTAAGTGGCGAAATGCATTATCAGAAGAAGAAAACGTTAGTAAGGGTATTCCACAAGGAAGTGTATTATCGCCTTTTCTTTTCTCAATTTATATGTCAGACCTTCATGAGGAATTTGAAGAAGATGTAAAGTGCATTTCCTATGCTGATGATGTAATTATATATACAAAAGGGAAAACGCTCGAGGACACAGTAAAGAAGTTGAAAAAAGCCATAGACTGTTTCATGAAATGGTGTGAAAATTTCAAACTTGATATAGTTCCAAGCAAATGCTCAATGATAAATTTTTCAAAGAAGAAGATAATGCAAAACTTAGTTATCACAGTAAAAAATTCTCCAATACCTTTAGTAAAAGATATAAAAATCTTAGGAATTTATTTTTCACAGAATCTTACGTTCCACCGACATTTTAACTATCTAAAAGAGAAATCCTCAAAAAAACTGAATGCAATAAAGGCGTTAGCATCTAAAAAATGGGGTGCCCGTACAACTGTCCTGATCAGAATTATTAATCAGGTTATCAGAAGCAGTCTCGAGTATGGTAGCGGTGTAACAACTGTGGCGTGCGTATCCTCAAGAATGAAATTGGAAACTATTTATAATGAAGCTCTAAGAGTGGCTACTGGTTTGCAGAGGTGGACTCCAATACCTCTTCTTAGAAGGATTGCTAACCAACCGTCTATCCTCATTAGGCAGAACTTTCTTACAACTAAATTCTTCATCAAGACTCTGTCTTTAAAATATATTTCTACTCTATATTCAAAGATCAGTGAAAGCTTCATGACGAAGGGCACAATTAAAACTAGAGGAACAATGAGAAATTTGGTTGAAACGCGTAACCTGTTCGCATCTTTGGGCGCTGAGTATTAAACTCTTATCCAATACATTCCTAGATCTATAATCCATGGAGAAGTCGAATATCACCTGTCCGATATTCCTTTTCAGAGGGCAATTGTTCCCCAGGACATTGTATTTCGATACGAAGAATATATTGCAGAATATAGACAATCGGGCTGTGTTATAGCAACGGATGCATCAAAAACATCGTTAAGAACATCCATTGCAGCTATAAATTTCAATAGTAAAGAGCGATTTTTAAGAAGAACCTCCAATATCAATAGCATTTTTTCTGCAGAAGCAATAGCCATTTTCTCAGCTATCAAAAAATTTATAAAAAACAAAGGAATTTTCATAATCTTAACAGATAGTAAATCAGTCCTGTCAGCCCTTGTGAATGTTAATAACAAGTCATCAGCAATTATACTTCAATTACAGAAAGCTATCCAAGAAGCTAGTACAATCGCCGATAAAATTGTATTAACATGGACACCTAGTCATGTAGGAATCAAAGAAAACGAAGAAGTTGACAGGTTGGCAGCTGATGCTGATGAGAAAACGGCAGTATTGAAATGGGTTTCTCCTACAGATTTAACCAAACAGGCCAAGTCGTATTACACAGAACAAACTACAAAAGAATGGTCACTGTCAAAATATAACCCAGAGTTTAATTTCCTGAATGAACCGATACAATTTAAATGGAGTAAAAACAGAGAAATGGATGTATTAATAGCCCGACTTTTCACAAAAATGTTACCCACAAATAATCTGTTATTTCGATTTAAATTAACTGAATCTCCCCTGTGCTCTACATGCAAAAAGGACGAGACAATAGAACATGTCCTAATATTTTGTGGAAAATATTCTCATCCGAGAAGTAACTTGAAGGTGAGACTGGAAATGAAGACTGATGCAGATCTGGATGTTAATGGAATTATGGAGCGAGCATTGAGATCAAGGAAAGGACTACAGGCTGTAGGAATTTTCCTAAGTGAAATATTTGAATAAAAAGAAAATATTGGAGCTTGGAAAAAAGAAATGAATAAAAAGTTTTTAGGAGAACAATTTAGAAGAATCACTCTTGGGTGAAAAATTGAAGGCAAAGGAAGAAGAGGACAAAGCGACCATTCTTGGGCAGCAAATGTCCCTACTACTTCAATATAATAATAAATTGATAAAGTGCACGTGTGTATCTAGTGAATCGTCGGAAGTAAAAGAAATCAAGAAATCAGACTCATAAAAAAATCGGCTGTTTCTCTAGTGAACGGCCAGAAAGAGATGAAGAAATTGAAACTTTGAATCTTAATAATTCTAAAAATAATTCGAATTTTTTAAAAAACGAAACGCCAATCTTTCTATAAAAAATAATTGTATGTGCGTTTAAAATATCATAGTTTTACTGTGATTAGTTTTTCTTTTATAACGAAAAAACAGAAAAAGGGTAAAAAATTTCGAAACTTTAGAATTTAATTACTCCAAAAATAATTCGAAATTCGAAAAAAGGGCGACGAGGTGCAAAACTTCATACCTAAGAGTATGTCTCTGCAAAAAATCATGTTTCTGCTGTAAATAGATTTTGCTGGGGGCGAACTCGCAGCCGAAAAAAATAATTTTCGACTTTGACATTAAATAACTCCAGAACTAATTATCTAATTAATTAGGTTTGGAAACTGAAATGACCCTCATACATTTGTCTACCAATGGTCAAAATTTCATAATATTCCTTCAAATAGTTTTTGCGTAGTGATAGTTCAAAGTGTTCAAAAATAAAATTTTCAAAATCAGCGGCGGTGACGGCGGCGGCGGTCACTGTTACTTTTTTTTAATACTAGGGGGCTCTGCCCCCTGCTCGCTATCGCTCACCAACCCCCGGAACTGCTTCGCAGTTCTATGAAGATCGCTTCGCGATCTTAGCGAGCAGAGCTCGCTTGTTTCATCTCAAGTATCCAGTAAAACCTGGTCTGCTTAGTTAAAGATCATTTAAAATCGAAATGTTTTATCTCTCTAACTTATCAATAACTTAATGCGGACCATCACTACGAATTTATCAAAATAAAACTCTTACTAAAATATTCCTTTTTAGCTTACCAATAATTTAATCGAAATGTTTTTAAAAAATATCCAGCAAGTCTACTAATTATCATCAACCATCTTAGAGAAAAAAAATGCCATTAAAAAACTCTTAAATTTATAAAATGCACGTGTGTATCTAGTGAATCATCGGGAATAAGAAATCAAACTCATATAAATGAGCGGCTGTTTCTCTAGTGAACGACCAGAAAGAGAAGAAAAAATTGAAACTTTGTATCTTAATAATTCTAAAACTAATTCGAATTTTTTAAAAAACGAAACGCCAATCTTTCTATAAAAAATAATTGCATGCGTGTTTAAAATATCATAGTTCTACTGTGATTAGTTTTTCTTTTATAACGAAAAAACTGAAAAAGGGGGAAAAATTTCGAAACTTTAGAATTTAATTACTCCAAAAATAATTCGAAATTCGAAAAAAGGGCGACGAGGTGCAAAACTTCATATCTAAGAGTATGTGTCTGCAAAAAATAATGCTTCTGCTGTAAATAGATTTGGCTGGGGGCGAACTCGCAGCAGAAAAAAATTATTTTCGACTTTGATAATAAATAACTCCAGAACTAATAATCTAATTAATTAGGTTTTGGAACCAAAATGACTCTCATACATTTGTCTACCATTGGTCAAAATTTCATAATATTCCTTCAAATAGTTTCTGCGTAGTTACAGTTCAAAGTGTTGAAAAATAAAATTTTCAAAATCAGCGGCGGTGACGGCGGCGGCGGTCACTGTTACTTTTTTTAATACTAGGGGGCTCTGCCCCCTGCTCGCTATCGCTCACCAACCCCCGGAACTGCTTCGCAGTTCTTTGAAGATCGCTTCGCGATCTTAGCGAGCAGAGCTCGCTTGTTTCATCTCAACAATCCAGGCTCGTCGGCTTAGTTAATGATCCTTTGATACCGAAGCTACTCATCTCTCTAATTTATCAATGATTTAATTCGAATCATTCATTCCCTCGAAGATATCAAAATAAAACTGTTTCTAAAATATTCCATCTCTTAACTTCAATTCTTCTTTCTTCAATTATTGAATAGAAATGTTTTTAAAAAAATATCAAGCAAGTCTACCAATTATCATCAACCAACTTAGAGTAAAAACAAGCCTTTAAGAAACTTTAAATTTTTAATATGCACGCGAACATCTAGTGAATCGTCGGAAATTAAAGAAATAAGACTCATAAAAATAAGCTGTTTCCCTAGTGAAAGACCAGAAAGAGAAGAAAAAATCGAAACTTTGAATCTCAATAATTCTAAAACTGATTCGAATTTTTTGAAAAACGAAACGCCAATATTTTCATAAAAAATAACTGTATATGTGTCTAAAATATTGTAGTTACCTCTATCATGATTAGTTTTTATTTCATAACGAAAAAATCGAAAAATTGTCAAAAATTTCGAAACTTTAAAATTGAATTACTCAAAAAATAATTCGAAATTCGAAAAAAGAGCGATGAGGTGCAAAACTTCATGCCTAAGAGTATGTGTATGCAAAAAATCACGTTTCTGCTGTAAATAGATTTTGCTGGAGGCGAACTCGCAGCAGAAAAAAATAATTTTCGACTTTGACATTAAATAACTCCAGAACTAATTATCTAATTAATTACGTTTTGGAACGAAAATGATTATTATGCATTTTTCTACCAATGGTCAAAATTTCATAATATTCCTTTGAATAGTTTTTGCGTAGTTAGAGTTCAAAATGTTCAGAAATAAAATTTTCAAAATCAGCGGCGGCGGCGGCGACAGCGGCGGCGGCGGCGGTCACTGTTACTTTTTTTTAATATAGAGAGATAGAGAGATTAAATTTTTCTTGTAGAAAACTTATAAAAGTTCACAAATAAGGGTATCTAAAAGAAATTTTAATCACATTAGTCACCTTCATGCATTATTAATACAAAAATAACTGCCAAAGTGGCAATATAATAATATGCTATCATATTAACAAGAGCCGTAGAATATGAATCTCTTCTTATAGTGGATTTTCAGTGGTACAGATTTTAAATATTGGTAGTTTATAGACATTCTCCCTCAAGGTGGTCAGTATGAAACGGTATTTTTAATTTTTCAAAATAGAAACAGTTGTGTTTTTCATAAATATGCCGCGCTTTCGAAATTCAGCGGATAGTTATTTCACTGGCTGGTTTTGGGATCCAAATATGATCGCAAAAATATGTTGAAACAATTGTCGAATGGATAGTTCGTTCATAGGCAATATCAGTTATGATTCGCTCAGTCATGATTTACCTAATTTTTTACTATAGCAATTGACTGAAACCCAGGCCCATGAAATTATACTTCTTTGAGGATTGACTCAAAATAGCTTCTTAGCATTCCCTTATGCGTTCATAAAAGTTAAAATATAGCAAATTTAACTGTTAAGGATAATTACAAGTAAGTTTTGAAAAGTAATATAACTTATTTAAAAACTTAAGGGATAATACTGAGCTTTAGGCTGAAAACGGGATCTACCGCTCTTCTTAAGAAAATATTTCAAAATTTGACTCTTAAAATGTGGTTTTAATTTATTTTTGGACATTAGGGAATCACTTGGGGTGGACTATTCCTAATATGCCACAAAATTTCAAGGAAATCCCAACTTTTAAACTATTACCCAAAAGTTTTCCATGGGGTTGAAACCTATAACCCAAAAAAGGTATCCACCTTCTGACATATCCATTTTTATTAAAAATTTAATGTTTTTACCATCATCAACCGACAATAAAGGTTTCGCACATTTTTATGATTCCAGCAAGAAATTTTTGATTGCCCAGTTCTAACCATTGAGATTTTTCAAAATATGTTGCATTACAGGTCAAGTATTTCAACTTTGGTTTCATTTATAATTATTTTATAGTCTCCAATGATGATTTTTATACCATTGTGCACATTTATATTCATGACGGATTTGTGCAATCCAGGTAAAAGCTTGATTTTCGTTCGTTCATTTTTGCATGAAATTACTATATTAATCGAAACTTCGAGGCCAATCCGGAGGCAAAAAGAGTTATTATAATCGAAAAATATTTTACACATGTTAGTTTGAGACCATTTGTCACTGTGCCCCTGGGAAAATGTGAAAAAAATATTTTTGACCCACCCTAATAATCATAATCTATTGAGATTCCTTATAGCGTCCCTAGTAGTGTAATAAGTGAGTTAAAACTTAATTTAAAAATTAAAGGAAATAACAAGAACTCTACTACAATAGAAAATTGTTTGAAGTATCATGAAAAACGCACGTAAAGAAGTTTTATGATAATATGATACATATTCGAAGAAATATTAATTTGTAACAATAGCACCTATTCAGGTTTAAAATGAGAAAAAGTTTGCAAGAATTTACAGTTTTTTAAGTTTTTCAATCGTGTTTATTTAACTTTCAAAACTCAAAACTACATATATGTACTGAAAAGTTTCCAAATATGCAAACTTTACTTTTATGAGGCTTGAAAAAGAGCTATTTTCTTTCTTATTTCGTGGCTTGAAGTTCTGTAAGCCATATCATTGAATTAAACATAGGCAGTTACCAAGGGGGTGCACCTTTTACTACCAGGAACCTAGGAGACGTTGGTTTCAAATAAAAGCTGTGAAATGGACTCTGTATAACTGAGGGTGAATAGTCAGGAGCATCTTCATAGTTCATTTTGTTATAAATTAAGAGGCTTATTTATTTAGAAAAAATCTGAGTTCATAATAATATATTTACTTTCAGATGTCTTCATCCTCTGTATTTCTCGGTTCGGATCTCCCCATTTAGAATTGAGAGTGAAGCAGAAGCTCGGAATATTGGTGTCACTGTAGTAGGACCCGATTACGACGTTATCAAGGCTGGAAAAAACTCAAAACTTATTTTATATTTTTTGCTTTGCAAGCTTTATCTACTGGTTAGTTCGAAAACTTATTTAAGTACGTAAGATTTTCTGAATTACGGTCTATCTTGAATAAGACTTCTTGGGGGCGGGAAGATCGGTATAACACTACTTAAAAGTGTTAAAAAAGGAGTATTTAATGTGCAAAGAGTTCGGATAAATAACTTCAACGTATAAATTGAACGGATAAATTAAATCAAAGGGAATCGAGTTATACAAAATCAGTTTCACAATTGTTATTATAGTATAATTCAATGTCATACCATGAACTATTTTTACACTGCGGGGTCTACACTAATTGATTCACAGAGAATGACAGTAGGGTAGACTAGGGATACTTGATCCTTAGGAATACATGATCCCTAGCCAAAAAATGCACAAAAACAAAATGTCAGATCTTTGAAATCTGGCAACAACTTTTAAGTTATACTTGTACACAAAAACTGGCAACACTACATCTTTTTCAGTCATTTTATTTCAGTGCAAGAAGTGATTGCTTGAATCTTGCATGGAAAACTTTCTCTAGCTAAATATGTTATTTTGTGTATCGTTTGTAATATGCAACTTAAAAACTTAAACTAAGTTTAATTTCAAAGTATAGGCTGTCTTTAAAAATTAAATAATTTCATTAGTGAGCATCCTTTGATTATTTACTATTAAAAATGTATGTTTTGTATGAATCGCATATTAGGGATACTTGATCCCGTTTTTTCGAGGGATACATGATCCCAGGCATTGGCGTCGGCGGCTCCTGAATATTGGCGGGGACGCCTCAAGGATTCGAGATCCTCACCAAATGTTTTTACAAACTACTGGTTAACTACCCCAAAATAATCGTTTTTCTTTTTTGCCCTCGTTTAAGAATTTTAAGGTGGCTTTGAATCAACTAATTAACTTCTGTTAAAACTTTTAATAAACCGTTTGTAACTTTGCACTATAAAGGGGGTCTGGGGGTCCTCCCCCAGAAAATTTTTAGAAATTTGAGCTTTAATATACAGGTTTAAACTCATTTTAAGTGATATAAGAATACAGTTTCAAAATTAAATTTTTTATACGCTAACCATCTCTAGCTGGATTTTTTTGAGGGGTCTCATTAAATTATTATTATTTTTTTAGCTAGAAAGAGAATTTTTTGTTAAAATGTTTTCCCAATCTCTCAACCTTCAACCTTCTCTAAATGAAATCGTGTTCTAAAAATGAGGTGTACGTCTCCTTATTGTATACGCCTCTTAAATTAGGTGCCATTGGTATATTGGCACCATCCTTTATGATTCAAAGTCAGAGAAACACACATTCAGTAAATTTTTGGTCGCATACATAGGTAAATACATAGTTTTTTAAACAATGTTCCCAATTATTGGGGGGGGACACGTCCCCCCCGTCCCCCCCGGCGACGACGCCCATGATCCCAGGATCAAGCTGAAGTAGATGATCCTTCTTTAAATAAAAATGATTTTGTTTTAGTTAGATTAGTTTAAAATTATTTTTTGTTTTAGTTTTGTTTTTTTTATTATTTTTTGTTTTAGTTAGATGATTTAGTTTTGTGTGTAACCCAAGGGTCTCAAATTGAGTTAAAACACAACTACTTATGCGAGTTAGCTTTAAAAATTTTTCAAAGGGCCCATCTCCAAAATTTTGACTTCTGTTTTTATCGTATTTTGGCAGTGTTCCTTTTTTGGCTGTTTCCCAAAAAGTTTCAAAATGAGTTAACATTGTTAGAGGACACAATGGTGGAGTGAGCAAATGGTAACCATTAAGAGATCCTATGATAATTTCCAGAAAACCACCAAATACAGCAAACAAGTGACGGCGGTTTTACTGGAAACGGTTTTCACCACCGATCTTTTATGTCATGCAGTGTTGCTAATGTATGTATCTAATGTATGTATCTAATGTATGTTGCTAATGTTTGTCACCAAGCTTTAGCATATGAGGCGTTTGCTTTCAAAACCAGCTCATTCCATACTTTTCTGAAATCCACTTTTTTTGCATATTTTGAAAGTTTAGAGGGTCCTTCATAACCTGACGAAGGGATATAGCTCAAATTCAGCTGATTCCAACCCAAAGTTGGATGAAAAGGTTAAAAACTGTGATCTCAACTGTGAAATTTCAGATCATTTGAAAAAGTTAAGTGGATGTCATTTATTTAAAACTCGTAAAGACACAAATATTAACTGGTAAACTGGAAAAAAAACAATTTTACACAACTTAAATGAACAAAAACACTGAAAAAAAAGCATGAAAAATCGTGTTTTTGCATCAAAATCAGCTCATTCCAACCTAATTAGTGTAATTACGCCCAAGGTAATGCACCTGGAATGAAAATGAAAAACTAACAAATTCTAGGCGGTTATACCTACAATTAAAAATTTTAAAAAGAAATTTAGCTTTAGAACTGTGGACGTGAGAAGTTTTTTGTCTCCCCTGTAAAATTTCCAAAAATGGAATGAGCTGGTTTTGATAGCAAACGCCTCATATGCTTCTGCAATAGTTATTTATTATTAATAAGCAAGCGATAACGTGCCAACTCATCGCCAGAAGCGTTCACCTCACTTATATTATTTCTTCTCTTATGGTTACTTAAAACACTATCTTAAAGTGTCATGCTATTTTCAACTTGTGAAACTCTTTTGTGACCATGCTTACTCGCATTCCCTATCTTCGCTTCCACCGGTAATGGTGCAATTGAAGAAATCTTCCAGTGGAACTCTCAGTGTGTCCAGAGATGATGTGTTTAAGTCATTAGTCGTTGCGAACTTCTGGTACAAAACAAGCTGTTGAAAATTCATAGTGAAATTTTTGTCGTAACAGATGTATTTTTTTAATGTAACATATTGATTTTTTAATAGCTTACAGTGAATCCAGGAGGTAAGCTCATAACTTTGCCAGTAAGACAAGATGCTGTAAGGTTACAGATGACCTCAGGCTTCCATCTAGACGGAAAGAGAGAAACATACGGTGACGTTAGGTGTAAGTGCTCCGCAAATGCATGAAACATTTTGCAACGCTAAGTAAACGCAATTAGGGAAGGGGAACTCTTTTAATAAAAAGCGTTTGGATTGTATACTGGGATTGTATTCCGATTGGGCTGTGGAAGAAAATATGGTGCTGTAAAAGTGTTGCGAAAAAGGAAAATGTGTTCTTACGGTGTTCTATTCAAATTTAAGAACACTTTCATATTTTAATTTAAACATTATTTTTTTAACAAACAAATTTATTTACAAAAGAAATACAAATAATAGAAAAAACATGTGATATGCCAAGGGGAAATACTCTTCCCGTACAGGCATAAGAGAAATATATTCATAATAGAAAAAAATAAAAAATAATAGACACCATATAGAAACACTTAAAAAAATGGCAAAAAAGCTGGATAACATTATTAAGTAAAATTCTTCAAAGTGAAAAATATATATCAACGTCGTCAATGTTTAATAAAAATTCAAATAATATTCTTTTAAATGTTGAATATTTACTAATACTAATTAAGTGTATATGTAAACTATTGAACAGTTTAGGGGCAAGGTAATAAAAATGTTTACAAAATATGTCCTTGGAGAAACTTGGAATTTCAAAAGTATCTGTGGATCGAGTATTATATTGTATGCTTTTCATTTTAAATTGGGATTTATTCCGGTAAATATAAAGTAAAATACGAAAGTAAGCATTATGTCGAAATGGTAGCAACTTAAGGGATCTAAATCTTAGGGGGCTAGATTGGGGCCTAAAAATTTTGAAGCATTTATTTTGTATAGATATTAAAGGTTGAAGATTTGATATATACTCACCGCCCCAAATAGTAATACCATAATTGATTAATGAATAAAACCAAGCATAATATAAGGATTTTAAAAAATTTGAACTAACTTTATTTTTGAAATGGTAAAACTTGAAAATAACAAAACGCAAACGCTTCCCCAACTCTTTGATATGTGTTTTCCATTTCAAGTTTGAATCTATATATAGTCCTAAATATTTGATGCTTTGTACAGGCTGAAGAGTATAACACGAACAATTACTTGTATTTCCATTACAAGGCAAAGAATGAAATTTGATATTTAAGTTTAAATTTGAAGGTCTTAGGCTGAAGTGGATGTATTTTGTTTTATTTAAATTTAAGGTTAAATCATTAGCTTCTAACCAAGTTCCTATTTCAATTAAATCAACTTCTATTTGGTTAAGTAAGTCATTTTTGCTAGTGGAAGAATACAATAAAACTGTGTCATCAGCGTATGTTAAAATTTTACCATTTATGTTTAATTTACAAAAATCATTAATATTTTTTTTAATAACTAGGGAGCTACCGCCCCCTGCTCGCTATCGCTCGCCAACCCCCGTTAACTGCTGACGCAGGACCTTTTAGATTGCTTCGCAATTATATTACAATACCAAGATCCATGATCAACTGAACTTAACTCACTTCATAAAACATAAAAACAATTATTAGTAGAAGAAATATCAACCAACTTTCAATACGTCATAGGTCATTTCCATCTCTCTCTTAAAAGTTAGAATATTTATCAGCTCTAACTTATTCATAATTTAATCAAAATGTTTTTTCTAACTCGTCTATTCATATAACTATTGTTATTTAATATTCTGAAAAAAACTTACACTGATTAATCTTTTAAGTCCTATTTTGTACCTAGTAACACGTCCGTGCACCTAGTGTTTAATAATTATTATTTTTGTTTCAACCCAGACTTGTTAAACAATACCTTTTAAACCATTGGAAATAAGTAGAAAAAAAACCTACATGACACTTAATGTTTACAAACAATTTCATTTAGCAGAACAAAAACTGTTACATTTAAAACAAAATGTGTGATAATCTACTATGAAAAAGCATGTATGTAAGTTTTTATAACACTTTTATCTGTTTTTGAAATATATTTAATTTGGAAAGTACATTTTTAAAACGTGAAAGGAATTCGTTTCATCATAAAATATGGCGTCAGTTGGTTGTTATGATTGGATGATAATAAGTTGTTTGATAGTTGCTTGCTTAGTAACTGCGACCTTATCCGTAATCTAAAAAAATGGAAATATTTTAAAATTGAGAATTTTTTTAGGAATTCTAAAGGCACTTTGCACATCCTCAAAAGAATCCGGACAGTTTGATACCAAATATGTGTTATACGGATCAGTAATTAAAAAGCCTTTCTCTGGAAACCGTTCACCAAAAACTTTTTTTTAGAATAGAGAGATAATAATAATAATAATTTATTAACAATTAAAGAAAAAATAAACATAAATACAGAAAAACAATGTTATACACCAAGGGGAAATAAAAAAATCCCGTCCAGGTGTAAAAGAAAAACAAGAATCAGTTAAATGTAATCAGAAAAACAAGGGACCTAAAATAGACCCCTGTGGAACACCCCGATTTGTTAGACAAAAATAACTGAAACTATTTACTATCTTTACCCTTTGCATTCCACCTGTCAAATATGAAATGAACCATTTAAGAGAGTCTCCTCTAAATCCAGCATTATGTAGTTTATCAATTAATATAGAATGATTTACGTTGTCAAAAGCTTTTTTAAGATCTAAAAAAAAAATTGCTACCGTAAGTCTACTATCATCTATACTTTTAAAAATAAACTTAAAAAATTCTAGAAGAGCCATTTCAGTAGAGCGGCCTTCAAAAAAAATTTTTTTATCACTATTAAAAACATTCCTGGATAGAACACATATTTCCAATTTCCAACACTTTTCAAACCTGAAAGGTGAAATTCACCATTTATTTGCTGGTTAAGCGAACAATAGGTGTAATCTCACAACTCTCTAGCGTCACCTCCAACCGTGGACCGGTTTCGTACTTGTTAGGACTCATCAGTACGGTGTAGGAGTGTAGGATGGTAACGCAAGAGAGCGGAGGGCAAGTACTAGTCTAGCCGAGCCCTCCGCTCTCTTGCGTTACCATCCTATACCGTGCTGATGAGTCCTAACAAGGACGAAACCGGTCCACGGTTGGAGGTGACGCTTGAGAGTTGTGAGATTACACCTATTGTTCGCTTAAACACTTTTTCAGTTATAGTCGGCTAGACTATAGTACTTGCCCTCCGCTGTCTTGCGTTACCATCCTATACCGTGCTGATGAGTCCTAACAAGGACGAAACCGGTCCACGGTTGGAGGTGACGCTTGAGAGTTGTGAGATTGCACCTACTTTTCAAACCTATTCAGAAGACTAACAACTAACAACCCAATAAGGTGATAAAGTGTTCTACTAACACAACTTGTTAATTTGGTGACAAAATATGATCTTATGTGTTTATTTTTTGTGTGGGGCTAAGGCTAAGCGCGCACTAGAGACTTTTTTCACGGCGACAGAGACATAATTGGAGGGTTCAGAATAGAAGTGAACCAAGTCCGCTTTAGCTACTTTTGAGCTACAGACGTTTAAAGTTAAAACTTCATAGCAAAATTACATGTTAACGCAATAGAACTTGCTATTGCAAAGCGGATATTATCAGAACTAGGACTTGGTTCATTATTGCACTGAAATTTTACATAGTTGGTGCATGTTATAGCGTTGCTAACTCAAAAATGACAAAAAGTGGGCTTGGTCCATTTTAATTCTGAGCCCTCCAATTATCACCCTGGCTATTGCAAGAAGCTAGAGCGCGCACAGGCGACAAGACTCTTGGAAGATTGCCGCGACAGAAGTCTCTAGTGCGCGCTTAGCCTAAGGCTAAGCGCGCACTAGAGACTTCTGTCTCGGCGACTTAAAACACTAGTCACTCGAGAGCAATGCATTTCTATGAGGAAATTCTTGGCCTAGTGATCTTGGTCTCGTCGCCATGTGCGGGCACTCTAGCTTCTTGCAATAGCCAGGGAAGCAATTTTGTCTTTGTCGCCGAGACAAAAGTCTCTAGTGCGCGCTTAGCCTAACTGTACTAACTCTATGCCTTTAGTTAATATTTTTACCAACACAGGCAAAACGTCTTCTAAAGAGCATGAAATAAATCTACAATGTTTCAATAATCAAGCTTCAAAGCATGGCTTTGCACAGTTTGGCAAAGTTTAAGCAAAAGTTTTTTTAAACCTTTCTTTTAATCATCAATATATATATTTCTCTTACATGTTGCTCAAATTTGGCTGTATTTCTTATCCTTGGTTTGGAACAATCAGTTTATTTTTATTTAGATTTACAAAATATGTGGATTTTTTTAATAAAAAATTATTTCTACAGGGGCCGTTCAAATATTATGCACGCACCTAAGGGAGGCACGAGTTTGCTCTTTGCTTATTTTTCCAGACAACATGGGAAGTCAGTGACGCTTACATAAGATCTTACTAACACTGCATTTTTGAAAATCTCTCGTTTTTTGCACAAATTCAAAATTCAACCAAAAATAAATTTTACTTTAAAATTTGTTCATACAAAAAAGGGGATCAGGCAGTTTTCTTATGTAATAATGAGGGAGCTTTGTGGTTTGCTTATCTTTGCTGACAAGGGGGGTTTCAAATGTTACCCAAAATATATTTGGATATAATATTAGCATGTGAAAATAGCACTTTTTCAGGCCTCAAAAATGAAAAAGTTAGCAACTTCACCAGTTTCCAGTGTCATTATGTAGTTTTGTGTTTTTTAGTTAAATAAAGACACAATTTAATTAAACATTTAAAAAAACCGAGAAATGCTGTTTTTACATGCCACATATTTATCTCCACGAATAATAATCACGACATTTTCATGAATTTTTTTAGTGGGTTTTTAATTCCAATGACAAAAATAATCTCATTATGGTTTTGAGTCTATCTCCTCCATTTTTAGTTAATTTTTTTATTTTGCCTTTAGAGGCACTGTAAGTGTAAGTCTTCTCAGTGGATTTTTTAGGGTCACTTACATAGGGGTAGACCATATTTCCATGAGCCTTGGAGGCGTTGGTTCCAAATAAAAGCAGTGAAACTGACTTTTGAAACACCAGTATAGGTACATCTTATTAGTAAAGATGCTTACATAACATATAACATAATATTTATTAATGAATCAATAATATTAGAAAATATCCTTATTAAAAATTTCACACATTTTCAAGTAAAAATGACTTTATTACTGTGCATTTAATACAGTCTCATTAGAATAGATTTTTATTACATTACAAAGGTTCGATAAGTGGACCAGATCAAAAAATTTATTATGTACCTAACTGTAATTTACGAACAAAGGTAGATTAAAACTTTTAAATTATTATTTAAAACTTTTTAATGATATTTTACTTTAACAAGTAAGATAAGTACTATGGCTTTGCGAAAATTGGCTTAGATCTAAAATATCCCATCCCCATCACCCAATTCCGCAAAAAATGTATAAACTTGTAAACGAAAAAATAAAACACAGAATATATCCAAGTAATTATATCGCCAATCAGAACAAGCCCAATTTAACCGCCAAGCAAAATGTAACAACTAGAACAACCTCAGACTTCGACGCATGCGCCTGGCATTTTCGCCGATCCCAACCGTTTCGTCCAACGAAGACTCAGGCGCATGCGTCAAAGTCTGAGGTTGTTCTAGTTCAGGCATGGCCAACCCGCGGGCCGCATGCGGCCCTCCGGGTCGCGTATATCCGAACCCTCAAGCATGCAACGCATTGGCGCGGTTTGAAAGTCGGGCGCTTCGCCAGACACGCGCTAAACGAAACCTAGATAACTCGCTCTTTCAACTACGGCAAACCTATTTGCTTATATGAAGTGAGGTGTTTAAAGGAAAAGCCAACATTCAGGAACATGCATGCTTGAGTACGCTGAACTAGCAATATGAAACCGAAACTGAACTTAGAACTCGGGGGTTTGGTTTGCACTATCACTTAGCTTCGTTCCTTTGCATGCCATCAGTGGCGGATCCAGGATTTGGTTTTGGGGGGGGCTAAGAATTTTCATAATCCAATTGAATCTCTTTGCTAATGTTAATACGGAAAAGGTAGAGAAATATCCTACTCCAACTTCCAAAAGGGGGGTCTGGGCATGGGCGTAGCCAGGGTTCAACTTAGGGGGGGGCAAGGAGGGTTGACTTTTTTTTATGTTTGTGGAGAACGATTTTAAAGTCCCGTGAGAGAGGGCCGTCAAGTTTCAACGAGGGGTCTGGGGGTCCTCCCCCTGAAAATTTCGGAAATTTGCCCCTAAGAACAGGGTTGGAAACTGCTTTTTGGTACGCGTAAACCCAAATTTGGACTTACATTGTAAGTAGAATTTTGATTTCAATGAAGCGGTGAATTAAAGTGAAAAAAGGTGTGAATAATAAAGGTTTAAATACTATAGGGGGGTCTGGGGGTCCTCCCCCAGAAAATTTTTAAAATTTGACCCTAAAATACTGGGTTTTAACTTACTAAAAGTAAAGTAAAAGTTAATTATTCGAGACTTAGGGGAGGGGCAGCTGCCCCTCCCTGCCCCCCCTTGGCTACGCCATTGGGGCTGGGGGTCCTCCCCCAGAAAATTTTTCGAAATTTATGTCAAAAACTCCACTTTTAAACTCATTTTGGTACGCCTCATCCGAATTTCGGATATAGGTTTTTTTGCGTTTTGACAAACTTAGTAAAATGTAGTTGTAATAACAGAGTTACAAGTGCCAAGGGGGTCTGGGGGTCCCCCCAGAAAATTTTTTAGAATTTGACCTTAAAATAACAGGGTTTTAACTCATTTTGGTACATAAAATGTCATTATATAGAGTAAAACTTCTCATTTTGGGGGGGGCTTGAGCCCCTTAGCCCCCCCCTGGATCCGCTAGTGCATGCCATTACTCCATAGATCGTGGATCCTGAATATGGATGTGAAACATATTTCTGAGCAACTTTCTTCAATTTATCCTTCGTTGTTAGTTGATGAAACTAAATCCATCACGGAAAACACTGTTCTTAGACTAATTTTAAAAGATAAAGACGATGCAGAATATTTCAAAATACTTTGTACCAAATAGTAATATCCAAATAATATGTATTCTAAGTACTTTATAGTATTGCTAGAGTACTACATGACCATTTCATATTATCAATAATATTTACATTTATTTCCAAATATCAGTAAAAAAATAGAATACCCTCAATTATTATTCTCGGAGAATATTCTCGTTTTACAAAACTATTCAAGAGCTTTTAAAAAGAAATAACTTCATATTCTGTAAAAATTCATACTTAATATGTTAAGAGTGTTTCAGACATAAAGCTAATATAGCCTCAATTTTTAATATTAATTTTCCAAACTTTTACATTACCATTAATTACAGTATTGAAAAGATATAGTCTTAAGTATACACTAAATTGTTGACTTAATTATAACTCAAGATTAATCATTTGAGATTTATATATGCATGCTATGCTACCATGTAAACTCTTACATTCAAAATTAACATATACTTCATTGACCATCATACATACTTTTGAATATCATAGTTTTATAAAAAAAATTTATTCACTATGACTTCAAACGAGAAAATTATTTGGATGAAATGCCTATCACTATAGATAGCAGCAAAACAGAAGCAAGCGGTGATAAAAAAAAGTATATGATAAAGAATAGAATGTAAAACTTGTAAGCAAAAGATTTCACCTAAGTTCACACAATTTCTTACATAAACACATAATCTTAATTACGTTCTTCAAATGCTTTATTAAAGAAAATTAAGTTCTTTTTAGAAGCCTTGGATATAATAAGCTACGAGTTAAACTATTTTGTTAAAATTTCGTTGGCAAACCAAGCGTTTGTTTACATTCTGTACACCGTTTGATGGTTCGATCTCGACTCGAACGCTATGGCGGCGTAGAGGCATTCGCGTGTCCATATTTAGTGCCAAACGGTGCGGCGCTCTTCAAACCGCGCCAATGCGTTGCACGCTTGAGGGTTCGGATATACGCCTCCGGGTCATTTTGTGCGGCCCGTGAAGCTCTCTGAAAACTCTCCAAAAAGTAGCTTCAAAACACTTTTTAGCACATTAAAATTCAAAATTTTTTTCGGGGGAGAACCCCCGACCCCCCATATACCTCTTAGATCAGGCTTTGAAATTATTTTGCAGTCCGCAAGAATTTTTTTAGTCAAAACTTAGGGGAAGTTAAGGCCCCCCAAATTCGGACAAAATGTACCAAAACACGTTATAGTCTGTTAATTAGAGTCGTATTTCCAAAAATTTTTCTGGGGGAGGACCCCCATATCCCCCTTTAGTACAAGGAACTCTATTGTTCACAACTTTTTTAGGATATTAGTTCAGTCAGATGCAAATACTAACTAAAATTATATTTTAATTTATGCATTGAACCAATTAAATATGCATGGGGGCATGAGAGGAAGATTTGGGTATACTTTTTCCCGATGCAAAAATCTAGCTGCAATTTTTAGAGAAAATTTGGGTCCTCCCGAAATAAATTTAAATATTAAAATTGAATAAAAAAATTGGATAAAATTAAGAATTAGAATTGAATAAAATTAAAATTGAAATAAATCTAAGAAACTCCCTAAATTATATACCTAATTTATTCAATTTACTTCACTGTCATTCTGTGCACCTAATATCCTAAAATTTTATATGCGGCCCGCGAGAGTATTGTGGTTTTCCAAAGTGGCCCTCAACAACATTTGGGTTGGCCACCCCTGTTCCAGTTGTTACATTTTGCTTGGCGGTTAAATTGGGCTTGTTCTGATTGGCGATAAAATTACTTGGATATATTCTGTGTTTTATTTTTTCGTTTACAAGTTTATACATTTTTTGCGGAATTGGGTGATGGGGATGGGATATTTTAGATCTAAGCCAATTTTTGCAAAGCCATAGTACTTATCTTACTTGTTAAAGTAAAATATCATTAAAAAGTTTTAAATAATAATTTAAAAGTTTTAATCTACCTTTGTTCGTAAATTACAGTTAGGTACATAATAAATTTTTTGATCTGGTCCACTTATCGAACCTTTGGTATGTAATAAAAATATATTCTAATGAGACTGTATTAAATGCACAGTAATAAAGTCATTTTTACTTGAAAATGTGTGAAATTTTTAATTAGGATATTTTCTAATATTATTGATTCATTAATAAATATTATGTTATATGTTATGTAAGCATCTTTACTAATGTGATGTACCTATACTGGTGTTTCAAAAGTCAGTTTCACTGCTTTTATTTGGAACCAACGCCTCCAAGGCTCATGGAAATATGGTCTACCCCTATATAAGTGACCCTAAAAAATCCACTGAGAAGACTTACACTTACAGTGCCTCTAAAGGCAAAATAAAAAAATTAACTAAAAATGGAGGAGATAGACTCAAAACCATAATGAGATTATTTTTGTCATTGGAATTAAAAACCCACTAAAAAAATTCATGAAAATGTCGTGATTATTATTCGTGGAGATAAATATGTGGCATGTAAAAACAGCACTTCTCAGTTTTTTAAATGTTTAATTAAATTGTGTCTTTATTTAACTAAAAAACACAAAACTACATAATGACACTGGAAACTGGTGAAGTTGCTAACTTTTTCATTTTTGAGGCCTGAAAAAGTGCTATTTTCACATGCTAATATATCCAAATATATTTTGGGTAACATTTGAAACCACCCTTGTCAGCAAAGATAAGCAAACCACAAGCTCCCTCATTATTACATAAGAAAACTGCCTGATCCCCTTTTTTGTATGAACAAATTTTAAAGTAAAATTTATTTTTGGTTGAATTTTGAATTTATGCAAAAAACGAGAGATTTTCAAAAATGCAGTGTTAGTAAGATCTTATGTAAGCGTCACTGACTTCCCATGTTGTCTGGAAAAATAAGCAAAGAGCAAACTCGTGCCCCCCTTAGGTGCGTGCATAATATTTGAACGGCCCCTGTGGAAATAATTTTTTATTAAAAAAATCCACATATTTTGTAAATCTAAATAAAAATAAACTGATTGTTCCAAACCAAGGATAAGAAATACAGCCAAATTTGAGCAACATGTAAGAGAAATATATACAGTGGCGGATTTACCAGCAGGCTGAGTAGGCTGGAGCCTAGGGCGGCAGATTTTTGAGGGGCGGCAGATTTTTGAGAGGCGGCAGATTTTTTTTTGCAGTATAAGAAGCTGCCCGTAGAATATTCGAAAAAAATTTTCGATCAAACCTTATTACATTTTTGTTATGGATAAACGCTTATCTGAAAACCAACATTCTTTCACCACATGGGGTCCCTTCCCTTTCATTTTCTGGCTGCATGTTCGGACAGAAGTTGGATTTCGTGGAACCAGCATCAAAGGATGGCGGGGGAAGGCAATTACTAGGCTTACCATACTTTCGGGTTTACCCAAGATAGTCCTGGTTTTTCAATGCTGTCCGGGGAAATGTCCTGGGTTGCAATTTGTCCGGGGATTTTATAATTTTAAGGGGAATAGCAACATTTTTTTGTTAAAATTTTGATCAAAATATTCTAATAGCATTTTATTACTTCCTCCTACAACCGTACTTTACCCATTATAGCGGGTGAAAGTGTCGACATTGAACAAACAGAGGATTGGAGTTAAAATGGCTATAAAGTACCAGATACAAGAAAAATGTAGGGTTGTGTTCCAGTTGTAAAAATACTAATGTTTCATCAACCCTAAGGAAAAAAGCCCTGTCCTTAGAAAAAATGTATTGTAATGATTTAGAGACTGAGTTTGTTAAAGAATGCATTCATTTTCATAGTCATTTATCTTCACAAAACATTTTGATTAAACCAGATTCAACTAGATCATTAGAGAAAATATCTTCGTTTCTGCGAAAACAGAATTTGCAGAATATATATCCAAACTTGGACATAGCTCATAGCCCTTCGTATGGCATTATGCACACCAGTGACGAATTGTTCGGGCGAGAGAAGCTTCTCTTGTTTAAAAATTATCTCAGAGCAACCTTAAGCCAAGAAAAGTTAAACTCTTTAGCTCTTTTGTGCATAGAGTCGCAATTAATGACAAATATTAACTATGACGATATCATCAACGAATTTGCAAACAAACTGTGCAATAAAAATTGTTTATTCACGTTTACCGAATGTATATCATTGTGTAAGTAGCATACATTACCCCGCCTTATTAATCGTACAGGATTGAGCTTTGATTATCTCAGAAATATACCCAAAAACTATTTTACGTGCTATTTCAACGAAATTATTGTACTGTAAAAATAATCTAGGACATGACAAGGTAGGTAGAACGGAAGGGCGCCGCCATAGGGAAGGGATAGGTACTCTAGCGGATCCAGGGGGGCTAGGGGGCTCAAGCCCCCCCTCCAAAATGAAAAGCATTACTCTAGAATATAATGACATTTTATGCACTAAAATGAGTTCAAACCCTGTTATTTTAAGGTCAAATTATAAAAAATTTTCTGGGGGAAGACCCCCAGACCCGCTTTGGCACTTGTAACTCTGTTATTACAACTACATTTTACGAAGTTTGTGTCAAACTGGTACAAAATCTCTATCCGAAATTCGGATGAAGCGTACCAAAAGGAGTTGAAAAAGTGGGGGTTTTGACTTAAATTACCAAAAATTTTCTGGGGGAGGATCCCCAGGCCCCCCTTTTGGAAGTTGGAGCAGGATATTTCACTACCTTTCCCGTATTAACATTAACAAGAAGATGGCATTGGATAAGGAAAATTCTTAGCCCCCCGAAACCAAATCCTGGATCCGCCACTGGATAGGTAGACGGAAGGGCGGCAAAAATTTTACAGCCTATACCTTGAAAATGTGTAAATCCGCCACTGAATATATATATATTGATGATTAAAAGAAAGGTTTAAAAAAACTTTTGCTTAAACTTTGCCAAACTGTGAAAAAAATGCTTACGTTAGGTATAATTTATGAAAGTAAAAATTGTAAAACAACACATTCAGAACTCTTAAATATTTCTTAACATTTTCTCAAAACTCTCTAAAAACGCGAACTATGCCAAAATTTGGCAACCCCATTCAAGACCACAGAGTATTGTGGAAATATCTAAGTCCAAAAACGCATGCGCCTGAGTCTTCATTGGACAAAACGGTTGGGATCGGCGAAAATGCATGCGCCTGAGTCTTCGTTGGACGAAACGGTTGGGATCGGCGAAAATGCTTACTGCGATACGGTAATTGAAACACGTGTTTCAATTACCGTATCGCAGTAAGCCATGTTCAAAGTTTCGGCGGTTTACTAGATTTATCCCAACGGAATACTAGCTAGGCACATTGAATTAAAAAAATTTTAGCGCTACAGATTTGGTTGAAGTATTTCTTCTTTCTCTTTAGAAGTGGTATCACAATAAAAAAAGTATATTAACTTCAAACTATGAGGCAAATTAAAATCAAATAATAATTGAAAAATGGTAAGGTTTTGGGAGAATGCCACTTAAAATGGGTTCATATCGTAAGATTTCATTTAAGAGCAGGTTTTTACAGATCCGGTTCGGTGGATTGGGCCAAGACCCTCTATATCAGTGGTTCCCAACAGGTGGTCCGCGGACCACTGGTGGTCCGTGAGGCCTTCAGAGGTGGTCCGTGAGAAGATTTTTAAGCTCATAAAAAACTGTGTGTAAATTTAAAAAAAACAGTTTTCCTAATCACACATTCCAGGAAATTGTAAAAACACTACAGATGCAAAAACATAAGTAAAAAATCATACGTCTCATAATTAAAAAATATTAAGTTCTCTTTCTCTCCTATGAAAATCATTTGTTCATTTCTCTTATTTTCAACAGTTTTATTCATCAGTAAGAGTTTATTGCAGAGTAGAGAGGAAATGTGATGATGCGGAAAATTATTACATCAGATTTGTTAAAACTGAGAGGCGTTTGGGTGGGGCAAATAAAGAATCGAATGATCGGACTTACACTTGGTTTGATACGAAGCGAAGCCTGGAAGTGTTGAAAGATATACTTCAAACTGAGATGCTATGGTCAGACAGAGGGTCTCCTAGAAATCGTCTTATGAAAAGAGACACATTTCAGACTCACAAAAGAAATAGGTTTGGTCGAAGATATGAGAAAAATTTATTCCTGAAAATGCGAAAGTTTTTGAACACAAATTATTTTCTATTTTAATCGCTCCTTTGAAATAATTATTAACTTTCAACGCGGTTTCTTTCGGGAGAACATCTGTAAGCCTCGCCCGCTTCTCGCCTATAGAATTTCCTCTGCCACAACTCGCAGTCAGTGCATGTCCAGTTTTCTTTTTTCTGATCAACACATTTCCTGGTTATCTCATTTGTCCTGCAGTTTAATTTCAAGCTAAGTACTTTCTTTCAAATTTATATCTACTAATAATATAACATTAGTACTTTTTTTGTTGGTTATAAAAAAGAAAAAAATAATTCTTTTATATTGTTGTTTTTTAAAGAGATGGTCCGCAGAGGTTCAAATTTAAGTTAGGTGGTCCGCAGACATATTTGAGTTGGGAACCACTGCTCTATATACATATAGAGCAGAGGGTCTTGATTGGGATGACGGCCGATCGAAATTAAATGACAATTATTTCAATGCGATAAATTTGTAATAATTCAATGTGAAATCAGAGACAAAACGCCTTCCGAAGATAACGAAATTAAACTTCATATTTGGTGTTATAGACCATGGGCCCGTGTCAAAAATTGATGGGTCATTTGAACCACCCGAAGACCTATATAGAATGATATAAGGACATAAAATAATAAGATTCAGCACTATGCCGTCACTTGTAAGCAGTCCAACTGAGTAGGGTGGGTTGGGGTAAAGTGGGTCTTGGGGTAAAATGGGTCAGTTTTAATTAACTCGATATAAATCAAATTTAAATTGAATAATTTTAGCTCATTTTTTTGTATTATAATCTTTTATCTGTTGGCAATATTTTTCGACTGTCAAAAATTAAGATTTATGAATTTGAGAACTGAAAAAATATTTAATTTGAACCGTAAATGATGTCATCGAAAAAACAGGGTTTACTAACTTCCAAAATATCTATATATTGTAATAAATTACAGCATACTTTTGTAATATTTTCCATAATAGAAAGTCTCAGAGACATTTCAAGCCAATCAGCTTAGAAAAATATAAAATATTTTATCTTTTATAACAATATTTTGTACTTGGGGCAAAATGGGTCATAGTTAGGAGGCTTGCTGTATTAAGTAAAACAATGTTTTTAACTTATTTCCTTCAAATATACATTGAACTGTCATACAAGTTTATTTTTTCATCCAAACGAAGTATTTTAATTGCTAAATTTGAACAATGTTCATTAACCTCGGCCTTTTACAATTTCATTAAAGTGCAACTTAAAACAAATTTTTTCAGATAAAAACGGCTTAGCCGATTGCCTTTTTTCTTATTTTCATATATATTTAGTAAGAAATATATTTTTGACATCTTTTTGCAATGAGACCCATTTTACCCCACATTGGGGTAAAATAGGTCATTACTTTTGATGCTAAGTTTAACCAACTTATAACTAAAAAATATTTGATAAAATTAGATGAAAATGTTCTGAAGGATAGTAATGTCAAGATCCAATTGAAAGAAATCATTAAAAAGTAATAGTTTAAAGAAATAAAACTTAGAATGTGAAAGTACCTTAAAATTGACCCATTTTACCCCAACCCACCCTACTATATTGGTCCACCAATTCGGAATTTGTTTTTGATTTTCCGGCGATTTTAAGGGTAAATTAGGTCATTTGATCATGTACGGCATCGGTACCATACAATTTCAATGCCTCTTCTTATCCATAAATCCGCAACGCCGTACAAAAAATCATGTGACAAGGGGGAAAAATCGAGGGTTGCAACCCCCTCTTTTTCTAGTAAACTCATTCACTAGACTTTTAAATTTACTAGATCTTTTTATTTTACCAGATTTTCTAGAAAAGGAGGGGGTTTCAAACCTCGATTTTTCCCCCTTGTCGCATGATTTTTGTACGGCGTTGCGGAATTATGGATAAGAAGAGGCATTGAAACTGTATGGTACCGATGCCGTACATGATCAAATGACCAAATTTACCCTTAAAATCGCCGGAAAATCAAAAAAAAAAATTCCGACTTTGTGGACCCCTACTTTTGTACGGCACTGCGCGTTTTCTCATTATTTTTCATGGATCTATTGATGGTAAGAATGCCGTACATAATCACATGACCAAAATATACTCACTCTAGCTGTGCTTTTGAATTCTCAACTCCACTCAGTTGGACTGCTTACAAGTGACGGCATAGTGCTGAATCTTATTATTTTATGCCCTTATATCATTCTATATAGGTCTTCTGGTGGTTCAAATGATTGACACGGGCCATGGTCTATTAGGGAAGGTGTAAATTAATACTAACAGGTAGTTAACGAGCTAATCTCGCATCAGCGCCAAAGAAGGCTATCTGTAAGACATGGCTTTGCCGGGTTGTAACAGCTAGTATAATTTAAAATCTACCCAATAAATATTCTTATTATTTTTCAATTATTCTATACCTAATTACTTCTTACTGAAATGAAAGCTACGGTTACTTACCCTGGAGAACTACATAGAGTGAGTCCTGGTAATTCAATTTCTGAAGGAACTGACACTTGGATATCAACGACTGTTGGAAAGGTCAGGTAGAGGAAGTAAAACTCGAGGGTCTGCCACAGAAACCCTATGATGCACACTACCACTACGGTTGCTTTGAGAACATTTTTAGCGTTTAACTTCATTTTTCCTATCGTCCAGCAGGATTTTCCCTCCTTTTAAGAGTAGAACCTTATGAAGTAACATTTGGTTAGTAAAAGGAAAATGTCACAAGGAGAAGGTGGTAGTGGTCCTTCTGCCTGAAACATTTTTAAAATTTGGCCCCTTTACCTTTTACAGGTCAATGTTCCCAACATTGTTGTGAACATCCTGTATGAAAATTCATAAAAAATAACTACCATCAGTAAACAATTTAAAGCTGAAAGATGACTTGATTTTTTAAAATTAAAACGAAGTTTCTATCTTTATTGGAAAAAATTTAAAAAAATTATAAAATGGACTATATCCGTCTGACGTCACATTTCCCCCATCATGTGACCTACTGAGCTTGCATTTGGAGACAGAGATAGTTTGTACTGAGATATAATAGTGAGATATGATTTGATAGTGAGTTTGTTTTCCCCGATCACGTGATTAATATGGGCGGGGCCTAATATAGCCCATTGGCCAGTGTTTACGCTTTTTGATAGAGGCAAACAAAAAAAATTATAAAAAACTGAAAAACAGTCCAAGGTTCCCAAAATTTGGAAGGGACATTGAAAAATAGATACCTTAACAATACATCATTAGTATTAATACTAATTATCAAAAACTCACCTGCTGTAAATTGCTAAACTTGCGTGTTAGGAACATTGGCCTGTCGACGTTATACACGGGGAACTGAGTTTCTATGGCGTTATACAGGGTGTTTCAAAAGTCCGTTTCGCGGCTGTTATTTAGAACCAACGTGTCCTAGGCTCACGAAAGTAAGTGCTACCCCTACGTAAGTGAGCCTGGAGAATGCGCTGAAATGATTTACAGCGCCCCTAGCGGCGAAATTAAAAAGTTAAAAAAATTAATTTAAAAACTAAAAGAGATAGAGCAAAAACCTCAGGAAGAGTATTGTTGCCATCGTTATGATCAATCAATATTAAACGCTTGAGATCCTGTTAAAGTTTGTTTTTTGCGGTGCGCAAACAGCTGTTCTGGAAACTGCTCTAGAAAACTATTTGCGCATGCAAAAAATAAACTTTAACAGGATCTCAACCGTTTAATATATTTTGTATTTACCTGACACTTTGAACTTGAGGGTTTTTAACTATTATCTTTCATAATTATCAAATCAAAAGAAAGGATTTCGAAATACAAAATAAGGTTTTGGCAAAGTTTTCACATTTTTTGTGGTTTTTTAACTTTTTCATAATAAAACAAATTTTAAAGTGAATATTTTTGAGATAATTTTAAAGATCATATTAAACCACAATTTTTGAGACCATAATTAAGTTTTTACCAATAGTAGTTCTTCTACAAATTGAATTTTTAAATGATTTTTTGGGGTGTCGCTAAATTTTTAACTCCATAGGATTTGGTCTGGGACCCCCCTTTCTATACCGATTCTTGTTCGTCTTATCTTCGTCTTGTTCGTCTATCATCCCTGAAAGTTTGTTGCACCATTTCAGATACACCCTGTATAATTTAGGAGCAAGATAAAAAAAATTTTTTTTGAATTTCTTTCTGAAAACGGGGAATATTAAATATAATTGTGGGTCTTCTATTTGAGGTATGAATTTTTAAGTCGCAAATATTTTTATGGTGATATAAAAAAGTAACATTCGATAAAATGCAAAATGGCGAATAGGTAAAATTTTTAAATTCATTATTAAGTTACAGGGATGACCATATTTATTGCTTAATAATTTTAAAATTTTGTTTTGAATTGATATTAAAGGAGTTAAATTAGATTTATATTCGCCTCCCCAAACTATAATTTCATAATTTATTAATGATTGAGTCCAAGAATGACACAAAGTAATTAAAATGACCTGTGAACTTTATTTTTTTTAAGTAAATGCAATTTGATTAAAACGAAGCGTAGTTTTTTAGATAATTCAGTGATGTAAATTTTCCATTTACAGGTTCCAATCAATAAAAAGACCTAAATATTTAATACTATTTACTTGTTGCAGCAAATGACAGTTGCAGTTAACAAGAAGACCATTACATGATGAAGATTGAAATTTAATATTAAGAGTTGAACTTGATTGCATTAAATGGAAATGAATAAGTTTTGTCTTATTTAAATTCAAAGAAAGGTCGTTAAAAGCAAACCATTTTCCGATCGCAATCATATCAGATTCAATTTGAGATTTTAGGTAATAACTATTATAACAGAAGAATAACAAAATAGAATAATCAGCATATGTTACGATTTTACCATAACGCTTCAATTTGCAAAAATCATTTATGTAAATTATAAATAACAAAGGACCCAAAATAGAGCCTTGAGGAACACCACGGTTGGAAAAATAATAATCACTAAATGAGTTGCGAACGTTAATGAATTGTTTCCTATTAGAAAGATAAGAGATAAACAATTTTAATAAGTACCACGGAAACCTGCATTTTCTAATTTTTTGATTAATATTGAGTGGTTAACGGTATCAAAAACCTTTGAAATATCAAGAAAAACAGCGGCAGTCTTTTATTGTTGTCAATACTGTTGTAAATGAATTTAGAAAAATTTAAAAGGGCTAATTCAGTATTTCGACCTTTTATAAAACCATATTGATAATCCGCAAAAAATTTAGTATGAATTAAATAATGATACATTTTAATTGATAATGCTTTTTCTATGATTTTTGAAAAAGTAGGGAGAATAAGAATGGGGCGATAGTTTGAAGGATTATCTTTATCCCCAGATTTAAAAACTGGAGTAATGAGGTATTTGCATGAGTGAGGGATTTGCTTGATTTTATACTTTTTCGATACATTATGGTCTAAAACTCCAAAATTTCTGATTTTTAAGTTCAAAAATGTGTTTTAAATAATTTAAAATTCAATTTTATTTTTGCCAAAACGTCAGAAAAGTCACGCTATCAGAAAACGGGTTTCTATTGGATGTGACATCACAGCGCATGAAAACCATTGTGTTTTCTTTTGTCACGTGATCAGAAAACGGGCTTCTATTGGATGTGACCTCACAGCGCATGATTTGTGATTCGAAAGTGTTTTCGCGCCAAAACAAAAAGCGAAATTTCAAAAATTTATATCTCAGAAACTAGGCTACGGAAATACTTGCTGTAAACGTCATTCTTCATGGTTTTTTATCTACTACTTTAATAAAATGTAATCTCAAAACGTGAGAATACCTCATTGTGGCTTTTTTAAGTGAGGTTGGAAAATCACACATAATCAAAGAACGGTTTATGAAATTTGTAATGAAACCTATATTGTTAACAGTCTTAATACTTATACCATCTGAACCAATAGAGTCAATTTTTGAAAAAGAGTTTAGAACATCAATTACATCAAGATCAAACATTGTATTGAAAACAAATGAGTTTAAAGAAGGTGACATATTATATAGGTTTGAGAAGCTTTGGGAGATATTAGTATCAGAGATTTGAATATCAAATTGAGTTTTAAACTTAAAAGCAGTATATGAATCATTTTCGAGTTGGGGTAGAATGGAAGGTTTGTTAAAATGACAAATGTCATCTACCAGATTCCATTTTTATTAGATTTTTGTACAGTTGTTAAATTTCTTTTGATAAAAATTGGACTTGGTGGTTTTTATTATACGTTTCAATTCGGAGACAGTAGTTTGGTAGTCTAAATTGTAAATAATATCCCAAGGGTATTTTTTTACTTTTTTGAAGAGTTTGTCTTTTCTTCGAATTAACAACAGTATTTCATCTGTTATCCAAAGGATTTTTCTTAAGGGATTTAATAGAGGATTTAAAAATATTACGTATATTAAGTAATGAAAAGACTAAAGATTGATACTGTTTATCAAGACTATCAAGATTATTACAATTGAAATTATAACTATGAAGATATGAATAAAGTTTATTATAATTCATAAACATAGGAATCCGAGAAGAACTGTGGACTTTAGTTAAATCAGGACTAGGGTGAACCGACCAGTAGTTGACCATTTGAGCATAATTTTGCAAAAAACAACCCTAATAACACAAAAGTCACAGTGACGTCACTATAATGTCACTGAGGGTCACACAAGTCGCAGGTCACAGGGGGTGACTGAAATGCGTCTTCACAAAGAGGTCACATTATGACCGCCATCTAACAGAACATGTGTGAACACTCTGCAACGTCATTGTGACTCCTAGAGTTGACCGTCACCCCTAAGTCACCTCGTGAAGTCTCTGTGATTTCACCGTGTGACCGATTAGTGAAGACATGTTTTAGTAAGATTATATTGAGGTATTTCTGATTTCAAGTAAAAAATTCACTTAAAATAACCTGAAAATACTTAAAAATTTCAAACGGGAAGCAATTGTTAATTTTATTTAATTTTTTCTAATTTTAGAAAAAATACTTGTTACCAGCATTAAAATCTCTGTCTAAAATATATAAATATCTGTAATAAGTTAAAGTGTGACCATGTAAACTGATTTGCCCCTTTGTGGTGACGCGGCATCTCGGTCGCGGTGTGACTCGTCACACTGAGATTACACAAAGAAGTCAAATTCAAGTCATGAGGTGACCACTGCACGGCAACGTGTCGAATACCAGTCACTGCAACATCGCAGCCAAGTCATCAAGTGACTGCGACGTCACAATCAAGTCATTAAGTGACACCGTGACGTCACAATCAGGTCATCAAGTGACGTACACATCGTGACTACTCTACGACGTCACATTCGCGTCACGTAGTCACAATCTGGTTGTACTGTGACTTCACAAGGACGTCACGAGTGGTCACAGATTTTGGTCACAAATTGCGGACATTAAGCTGTCACTGTGACGTCCTGGTGACTTCACGGTCATGCCCGTGACCCCAAAGTGAAAGTCACAAACGAGTCACATATTGGTCACTTGGCTATTAGGGAAGAACTGTTGTGTGTTTATTTCGAATCTGTTGCGTTGAAAACATAGCTAACATTTTATTAAAAGCTCATGCACAGTCTTAAGTTCCAGTATTGTTCTTAAAAGACGCAATAAATAGTTGAAAACAAAGTTATCAACAAAGCTTCAAAGCATGCGCTCTCACTACTAGCTATAATGGTATGGAGCAGGGGTTCTCAAACTTTTTATGTCGCGGAGCCCTTTTCAAGAGACAAATTATTCGCGGAGCCCTTTTCCGAAATAAATTTTTTCAAGGTATAAAAGCAAATTACATAAAACCCATTGCTTCTAGAAATAAAAACATAATAGAAATTTATTTCGGGAGGGTCCAAAATTATTCCTCAGCCCCTCCTATGCATATTTAACAGTTTAACGTAGCTTTTAAAAACATTTTTAGGTATAATTTGCATGTAGGATAATTTATTTGTAAGAAAAATTGTGACAAATTAAGATCCAAGTACATTAGAAGGGTCTGGGGGTCCTTCCTCCCCAGAAGATATTGTGAAATGTGATCCTTAAAAACAGTTTTTTAACTCGTTTTAGGTTTTAGGTACATCATTGTCCAAATTTTGGACATTCATTTTTAGGTAGGATTTTAATTTTAACGAAATTACTAAAAAAAATGAGAATAATAAAGTTTCAAGTACAATAGGGGGTTTTGGGGGTCCTCCCCCAAAAGAATTTCGGAAATTTGACCCTAAATAACATAGTTTTAATTTGTTTTGTTATACGTAGTCCGATTTTCCGGGGGAAAGGCACAGGGCCCCCTCGCCCCTTTATTGATATACACCCCGGGATATATGGAATATTTTGTTTACCAATTATATTTTATCATTGGATACAATGTAAATCTTTATTTTAAATTTCTGAATATTAAAGCTATCACTTTTTAATCATTATGCCGGAGATGCATGAACAAAGGATTCATACGGAAATCTATACATCTGTAAATTTTGTTTTCCTAAAATTTACTTCTTTTGAAATCGAGAGCTGTTTTTGGGGGCTGTTAGACCATACGTCAGAGGTACATATCGAAATTTATTTACACATGGGCCCAAAATCATTCCTTATCCCCTCCCATGCCATAGGATCAATGTTAGCTTTTTATACATTTTTGGCAGAATTTGCATCTTAAAGAACTTAATATAAGAAACGCGTTTTGTGTAATTAAGTTCCAAATGCAATTAAGGGGGGGTTGGAAATTTGACTCTACTAAAAACAGGTTTTCCCTTGGTTTTGGTGAACTTTATAAAAAAAGGTGCTGAGTAATCAATTTGAGAGGTGGAGGAATGGGGTTCTTTGGTGTGCTACTATTCGGCGCGGCCGTTTCAGCGGCAGAAATAAAATGAAAATAAATAGAACTCTCATAATTCTTCTAAAAATTAGAAGAAAAATTTGGTGTTGAAACGGGAACGGTGGCGCCCAAAAGGCCAGCGCCAAACCGTCCCATCCTGGGGGTTCCTCCCCCAGAAAAGTTTTGGAAATTTGACCCTAAAAACAGGGTTTTAACTTGTTTTGGTAAACCAAAAAAGACCTGAAAAAGGCAAAAACCAGCAGACCTTACCAACACCTTACAGAAAATTATTTATAACATTTCAGAGAAAAGCAAATTAGAAATTATCAAAAAATGTATTCATTTCAAATTTCTTCGCGGAGCCCCTGAAAAGGCTTGGCGGAGCCCTAAGGGCTCCGCGGAGCACAGTTTGAGAACCGCTGGTATGGAGTATTTAGTTCAATCTCAAATCATCCAGCTAGTTTTAATACCAATAGTTTATTTATTGATGTACTTAGGTCCTATATGTTTAGTTTAATTAAATAAAACTATCATTATTTGTATATTAACCATTTAATTTGATATTTGGGGGGTGGTCAACCACTGGCTGTCTAAAATAGAAAAAGTGCTAGTATTTGACCAAAGTGGTCAACTATTGGATTTTATTTGCTTTTAAAATTTCTTTCTAAACCAAGAGCGATCATAAAGATTTCTACCTGCAGTACAATTTTTGCTTAAATTTACTGTAAAAAAAGTTACATTTCCAGTAATTAACCAGTATTGTTAATAGGGACTCTTTATTCAATACAACTATTTTATTGGTTCTGCCCTGACAACATCTTCAACATCTGCGCTTTGAAAATATGTCACTCCTCTCGCTAAGCCCTGAAATACGTACCTACGGGTAGTTGGTTGTCAAACATATACGCATTTTTAGTTTTTTAGATAGCCTTCATGTAGTAAACACTGGAATCGAACGATTCGCGGTGCAAGCGCTTGCTAGGTGGCCTAGATGGCGAATCGTGCTGGTTTACAGTCTGGTTTTAAAAGGTTGAACAATAAAAACACATGTTCTAACTTCTTGCTTAAAATATATATGATTTTGCTAATACATTTAAAAAATCATTATAATTACTAATCAAGTAGTTTTATATTTTTAACAAACTGTTTTTTAAACTGACAGTCATTTAATATTAATAAAGTATGAGAATTAATAAGTAGGAACTTTTTTCCGTGTTCTCTTCCAGAGTTTAATTTATTGATTGTAAAAGCTGCAAAGGGAGATTTTCCCAGTAATAAAAATCAAGTATAAATGGTTGAATGCCAAAAGGCACGGGTGCTTATAAGAATGGAATATTAGATAAGTTCAACATTTTAAAATCATTCAATAAAACAACTGATTTTTTCGCTTAAAATTGTTAAGAAAAACTATAAACTTAAAAATTTGCTAAAATTTGCCAATTCTTAATTTTTGTGAGTGAATTTTATAATCATCAGATTGAGTGAAAGTTTGTGTAAGAGTTTCTGAAACGTTTTCTTCAAACGTCTCCGTTGCGTATTTTTTTCAGCCAACTTTAGGAAGAACACCCTGTTTTAAAGTAATGGGGAAAATTTCATTGGGACTCGAACAAATAGCTCTCTTGGAAATGATAGGTTGCGTTGTGGATCAGTTGGTTGATTTGTGCTTGAGCTGTATATTTAGATTTTTATTCTGGAAATGGTGAATATGGCAATGGTCAATTACTGGAATAATGGTGGTCAAATACTGGATCTAAGTGGTCAACTACTGGCAAAATCTCAGTTAATTGCTTTTAAAATAAATAAATAAAAATCTATAAAAGTGAAAGGAAAAATGATTATCAGTTATTATTCTTCATACCTTCATTGATATTAAAACACTGTCAATTTTTTTGGAAAAATTTTTTTCTTAGAAAGAAAAATAAAACTTGGAGGAATTTTCAGTAACTGGTCAATTACTGGTCGTTTCACCCTACTCAATTTACAGAGTGTTAAGTAATGATCACTTATCATTATATATGATATTAGTCTTGAGATCTTTAAGTTTTTTCTTTATCTCGGAGTTTTCTTTCATAAGGCTTGCGTTCGTAGTTTGTAGTTCTTTATTAATATTCTGTAAACCCACTATTTGATTCTTGAGGTCTAGAATTAAAGAACTATGGAATTCTATTCATTCTCAAGTTTATCAAATTTAGAGGACTTGAAAGTCTTCAGATCATGCTGCTGGGTGACTCCTGAAAATTCCTAAGAATTATGTTAATGTCTAATTGTTTTTACTTTTAACAAGTCAAATCAAAGTAAATTAAAAGAACATAAAAAATTGGATATAAACACATTTCTTAGGAATATTCAGTTAAAATTCATGTACATTGAATGAGGTATTCTCACGTTTTGAGATTTAATTTTATTAAAATAGTAGATAAGAAACCATGAAGAATGACGTTTACATCAAGTATTTTCGTAGCCTAGTTTCTGAGATATAAATTTTTGAAATTTCGTTTTATATTTGGGCGCGAAAATGTTTATATGTAACAAATGACTTATAACATATATAACTTTTCTCTTGCAACAATGACTAATAATACGCTAAAAACAACGCTACAATGACTTTATATTTATTAGCGTATTATTAGTCATTGTTGCAAGAGAAAAGCTGTCAAACGACATGGTGCTCTAGCACTTTACAACCGATTTCCCACGATCACTTTCAATTAGCATCGTAAAATTTTTACTTGGTCACTACTATGCATAAAAGATAAAATTTAAATTTTTAGAAATTTAAAAAATACATAACTTTCATATAAACATTCGAAAATTCGTTTAGTTTCCTACAACCCTTAAAACACAACTTATACTTTTGAGAATGCTACATTATCTTTTATTCACACTCTCCTTAAACTGTGCAAATTTTCAACCGATTTCCTCAAAATTTCTGTCGCAAGGGACCGCGCGCTTTTATTCGGTTTTGTACTTCGCGCCTGAATATCTCCCGAACGCTTCCACTTAGACTTCTGGCTGTTTGCATATAGTTTGTTCAAAATGTCAGCTATACATATGCAAACAGCCAGAAGTTTCCGAATGATTTGGGTTTTAAGATTTTTCTGCACCTTTGGTTACTTCTGGCCACCCTTTGTCTTCCACTTAGTCTTCTGGGAGTGTTACCCTAACTTTTACTCACATTCTTCAATACATTAAGCCTATGTCCAGCCTTGCACCTCGTCGGCCGTACAGAACATTCATATAAACATTCGAAAATTTGTTTATTTTCTACAACCCTTATAACACAACTTATGCTTTTTAGAATGCTACATTATCTTTTATTCACAATCTCCTTAAACTGTGCAAATTTTCAGCTGATTTCCTTAAAATCTCTGTCGCATGGGACCGCGCGCTGTTTGCATGTTCGACCCCCCCTTTCACACTAAAAGCTTCCACTCCGCCTTCTGGCGTTGGTGACATAAGTTTTCCCATCATCAATCGAATCTGTTCCAGGTGAAATATCTCGTGCACCTTATCATTCCCAAAATTTGCATCCAGCTCTTAGACCAGCGGTTCTCAAACTGTGGTCCGCGGACCCCTGGGTGTCCGCGGCGCCTTCCTAGGGGGTCCGCGAGTTACCTTGAAGAATTCCTCACGCTACTTTTAGAATTCCCCAAAGAGTTTCAAAATTAGATGAAACACTAGTTTTAAGAGGTAAATTTCAAAAAATTTCTGGGGGAGAACCCCCAGCCCCCTCGAAATTTTGACTTCAATGCATAATATTTACCTTGAAATTTCCAGACCCTCACCTCAGAGACTTGGAGTAATTCAGGGGAGTAATAAGTGTGTGTGAAGGGGCCCTGAAATTTGGATTTGGTGAATCAAAACACGTTAAAACCCTGTTTTTGGGATCAAATCTTCGAAATGGGGAGGACCCCTGAACCCCCTTTAGTATTTGGTAATTTATTATTTAAATTTTTTTAAAAAGTTCATCAAAATTGAAATCTTACCTAAGAATATATTGTCTGAAATTCGTAATTAAGAAATATAGTTAAAATCCTGTGTGTTTTAGGGACAAATTTATCTTAAACTTCTCTGAGGATGACCCCCAGATACCCTTTTGTTCTTAAAACTCTATTATAAACTATTTTTATATTAAGTTCATCAAAATGCAAATATTACTAAATAAAAATTTATATTAAAATTTTTTTAACTAGGGGTATTAAACTAATTTAAAATCTGTTTTCCTAGTTGAATTTCCAAACATTTTCTGGAGGAGGACCCCCCAGACCCCCCTTTGTAGGTAGAACTTAATTACTCATAACCTTTTCATGTTAATTTCCCTAAGACGCAAATTCTACTTAAAAATGTACTAAGAAGCTACTTTGACCTATGAAATATATACATTAGGGTGGTTTTTTTAAACGAAAGTTCGAATTTTTTTCGGGGCACCTCCTCAAAAGGTGCCATTTGATATAAAACTAATATTCTGAGAGTTACAGCTCAAAAAAAATAATATTTAGACCCCGCCCCCGAGCGTCAAAGTTTCAAAAAAACTCTAAATTTTGCACGTTTTTAGCTATAAAATCCAAACTAATGGTTGTAAAAATACAAAGTGGGTCTCATTTTGTAGATAATTTATTTAGCTTCAAATTTTATAGTTGAAACTTATTTGTGAAGCTTACATATCATAACATACGAGGGGTTTCATTAACTCCCCTCGCAATATCTATTTTTTAAGAAGTGCCAGGAAATTTCTTTAAATTTATCAGCTACCGTATAATGGTTCAATAACATATAAATAATAGTTTTAGACAACATAGGTACAAAATTTAATACATTAAAGAGCAAAAAAAATTTTTTTGTACATACCTGTTATTTTTTCACAATCGTAAAACAATTCAAATAAAATATATAAAATATTTTTTCAACTACTTATTAAATGATTAATGTGTAAAAGTTCATAAAAAAGCAAAAAAAAAATACAATTAATATTATTTTTACTTTTTTTCTAAAATATAGAAATTTTATTTTCATCGCTTTGATAGTATTTTTCATAAGATCTCCCTATTTTAGAAGTAGTTTTGAGAGCAGTATTCGACAAGACCCTTTTCTGAAGTTTTTAAAATTAAATTGAACTGATGTAAGTAAAATAGTACAAAGTTCGAGTTGATGAAAAAGAAGTCAATTCAAAACTAATTACACAGGTCTGCAAAAAAAACTTTTTTCGAGCTATTTTGGATATTTCACCTGAACTTTGTTATTTTTGGTGCACTGAATCCAAAAATGACCTCCATTTTGTCCTGGGACGTCACGTTTTTTGACAATTCAGATTTTTAGGTTTTATTGGGAAATGCCTTAAAATTTTGTTAAATTAACTTTTTATACTAAATTTTTTATCCAAATTTTTTCCACCAAATCTTTTTAAATTTTTTTTGATGTGCTGAATCTAAAACTGACCTCCGTTTTGTCATAGGACTTCACCTTTTTTCACAATTTGAGTAACTATGTCAATTTTTTTAGAAAATAAAAGTAAATATTTAACAAAAAATTTTTTCGATTCAAACTTTTTTTAAAACAATTTTTTATTATTTTTGGTGAGCTGAATCCAAAAAATACCTCTTTTGATTTTTAAGACACCACATTTTGTAACAAATTGAGCAAATATAGCAACATTTCACATAAAATGTAAGTATACTTAAGAAGTAGATTTTTAATCCAAATTTATTTTTAAGGTTTTTTTGTGCCCTGAGTTCAAAAATGGTCTCTGTTTTTCCATAGAATGTCATGTTTCCTGACAATTTAGGTAAAATTGTAAAATAAGTCATTATTTCAATTTTCATGAAAATAGGTTCATAAAATAAAATTATTGTTACATATTCTTCATGAAAATCATTATATAACTAAAATAAACTTATTTACACAATATAAAGCCAATTTTTCCTCCTCATGAAACTCCCCTCGGTACCATTACCCTTGTGAGTAGCAAAAAGAACGTATTCTTTGAACTATACAACAAAAATCCTTCATTATTCCCCGATTAAATCTTCCCTAATAATTTCTTTCAATCTCTATAACAGTGGTTCCCAACAGGTGGTCCGCGGACCACTGGTGGTCCGTGAGGCCTTCAGAGGTGGTCCGTGAGAAGATTTTTAAGCTCATAAAAAACTGTGTGTAAATTAAAAAAAAACAGTTTTCCTAATCACACATTCCAGGAAATTGTAAAAACACCACAGATGCAAAAACATAAGTAAAAAATCATACGTCTCATAATTAAAAAATATTAAGTTCTCTTTCTCTCCTATGAAAATCATTTGTTCATTTCTCTTATTTTCAACAGTTTTATTCATCAGTAAGAGTTTATTGCAGAGTAGAGAGGAAATGTGATGATGCGGAAAATTATTACATCAGATTTGTTAAAACTGAGAGGCGTTTGGGTGGGGCAAATAAAGAATCGAATGATCGGACTTACACTTGGTTTGATACGAAGCGAAGCCTGGAAGTGTTGAAAGATATACTTCAAACTGAGATGCTATGGTCAGACAGAGGGTCTCCTAGAAATCGTCTTATGAAAAGAGACACATTTCAGACTCACAAAAGAAATAGGTTTGGTCGAAGATATGAGAAAAATTTATTCCTGAAAATGCGAAAGTTTTTGAACACAAATTATTTTCTATTTTAATCGCTCCTTTGAAATAATTATTAACTTTCAACGCGGTTTCTTTCGGGAGAACATCTGTAAGCCTCGCCCGCTTCTCGCCTATAGAATTTCCTCTGCCACAACTCGCAGTCAGTGCATGTCCAGTTTTCTTTTTTCTGATCAACACATTTCCTGGTTATCTCATTTGTCCTGCAGTTTAATTTCAAGCTAAGTACTTTCTTTCAAATTTATATCTACTAATAATATAACATTAGTACTTTTTTTGTTGGTTATAAAAAAGAAAAAAATAATTCTTTTATATTGTTGTTTTTTAAAGAGATGGTCCGCAGAGGTTCAAATTTAAGTTAGGTGGTCCGCAGACATATTTGAGTTGGGAACCACTGCTCTATAATGTCCTGATGAGATAGTTTACTATATGCACCATTCACAGCTCCTAATTTTTAAAACTAAAGGAGCTAGAAATGCACAAAAACTATGAAAAATGGGCAAATTCGAATATAATATTGCAATTTGTGAAAAATCCTGACGTATAGGATTTTTTTCAATATTTTTTTTGTTATCAGCACACCAAAATACATAGGAAATCGCTAAAATTATTCAAACAGCTTTTTCATTGCAGACCTGTGTTATCATTAAAAATATTGGAAGTTTCATTTCTATGCATTAGGAAAAATTCAATATATCTTCAAAGAAAGGAATCTTGCAAGTGCTTGGTATATGGTTGGTTTGATATATCAAACCATCCCTAGGTATACCATTGTATCATGCTAGATCAGTGGTTCCCAACAGGTGGTCCGCGGACCACTGGTGGTCCGTGAGGCCTTCAGAGGTGGTCCGTGAGAAGATTTTTAAGCTCATAAAAAACTGTGTGGAAATTAAAAAAAACAGTTTTCCTAATCACACATTCCAGGAAATTGTAAAAACACCACAGATGCAAAAACATAAGTAAAAAATCATACGTCTCATAAATAAAAAATATTAAGTTCTCTTTCTCTCCTATGAAAATCATTTGTTCATTTCTCTTATTTTCAACAGTTTTATTCATCAGTAAGAGTTTATTGCAGAGTAGAGAGGAAATGTGATGATGCGGAAAATTATTACATCAGATTTGTTAAAACTGAGAGGCGTTGGGGTGGGGCAAATAAAGAATCGAATGATCGGACTTACACTTGGTTTGATACGAAGCGAAGCCTGGAAGTGTTGAAAGATATACTTCAAACTGAGATGCTATGGTCAGACAGAGGGTCTCCTAGAAATCGTGGTATGAAAAGAGACACATTTCAGACTCACAAAAGAAATAGGTTTGGTCGAAGATATGAGAAAAATTTATACCCGAAAATGCGAAAGTTTTTGAACACAAATTATTTTCTATTTTAATCGCTCCTTTGAAATAATTATTAACTTTCAACGCGGTTTCTTTCGGGAGAACATCTGTAAGCCTCGCCCGCTTCTCGCCTATAGAATTTCCTCTGCCACAACTCGCAGTCAGAGTATGTCCAGTTTTCTTTTTTCTGATCAACACATTTCCTGGTTATCTCATTTGTCCTGCAGTTTAATTTCAAGCTAAGTACTTTCTTTCAAATTTACATCTACTAATAATATAACATTACTTTTTTTGTTGGTTATAAAAAAGAAAAAAATAATTATTTTATATTGTTGTTTTTTAAAGAGATGGTCCGCAGAGGTTCAAATTTAAGTGAAGTGGTCCGCAGACATATTTGAGTTGGGAACCACTGTGCTAGATGTAATGCAAAAGTCCAATATTGCGTGAAAATTCTCCTTTTTAAATACAACTAGCGCTGACGCGCTAGACCCGGCTTTGCCCGGGCGCAGTAGCGCTGACGCGCTAGACCCGGGCTTCGCCCGGGTTTTATTTATTTTTTATAAATATCATCTGGTGCGTTACAGATGGGCTTCGCCAGTCCATTTTTAAAGAAGATTATTCTGGTGTGTTACAGATGGGCTTCGCCAGTCCATTTAAAAAAATTCTTCTGGTGTGTTAGAGATGGGCTTCGCCAGTCCAAATGTGGAAATAGTTAAATAAAGGAGCCACTTTTATGTTTATGTTACAACAATGGATTTTAAACTGCAACAATCGAGAATATGCCTTCAACAATTAAAGTTACATCTTCTTTTATGATATTTACAACAATGGGAGTTTTCCATGAAGTTAGGCACGAAATATGGGTTTTTGAGCATATAATTGACCAAAAAAGTTATTAGGATGCATCGATTTTAAATTATTATTCTTCAGAAACCTTCCTTGGAGCGAGTAGATCAACGTGGTATAGTTTAATAGTTAATGTAGGTTCGAAAAGTTTAAAACTATAAAGGACATACATACAGACATACATACAGACATTCATTTTTATATATATAGATTGTATCTAGCCCTTAAAAACTGTAATCAGAAGTATCTGTGGTATTCTACTACACACCTTCATTACAGTTTGGTTTTCTGAGCTAGATGCAACATTAGTTGCATATCAAGAACTTAAATTTGTAAAAACTGTAGTTAGTTACGAAAAAAGTGCAGAAATATCAAAAATAGCATTATTATTTTTTCAATAGTTTGTGGTACTTAAACCCCGAGACTTTTAAATTCTCAGAAAGCTTTAAATATAAATTAAAGATAGCATGCTTTTGTGTTATGAGGAGGAACTATAAAACTAGCTGAAGACTATGTGAAAGTAGAATAATAATAGTGAGAGTTAATTTAAGTGTCTAATTATCTTTTCAGCAATGAAATCGACAGTTTCATCACTTCATTTTCATTTACAATGAACTTTTTAAAAAGATTTAATATTTCTATTCTACTTTTAAAGGTCTGATAAAGCTATTTGAAATACTGGCTGGAATTTTCATACAACAGAGGGCTTTTGTATTACATCTAGCATGTAGCAGGATTGTTTTGGACACCTAGTCTGATTTTTTGGGGGGAAGGGGGGTGGTGGGTCCCCTACCAACCCCCTTGATATATCAGTAGAATACCACAGATACTTCTGATTACAGCTACCTATTTTAAGCGCTAGATACAATTGTATTTAAAAAGGAAAATTTTTCACGCAATATTGGAGTTTTACATTATATCTAGCATGATACAATGATACCTACCCATGTAGCACACGAAAATCGATCGATATTGTATGGACGATATTGGCCTTCATCAAAATGACCCTATCGTGAATATCGGCCAATCGCGATGCTCGACCTTAGATAATATCGAACAACACTGATTAATCTCGTATTTGCGATATTCGTTTTTATCGATATCAGACAATGTCGCGAATAGCATTGGCCAATTTCGTTCAGTATTGATAAATCCTGGACATTAATGATCAACCCTGGATGTTCGATGTTCGTCTTGTACGAGATCTATCGATGTCATGCGGTGTTCGCGATGAATATTTTAAAAAATGCTACCAGAATTCGAAACAGGCTTTAAATATCACTCGGAAATGCAATACACAACTAACTTTTTTTTTCATCGCTATAAAAATGTCACTCATTATCAATCAATATCCCACCTACAATAGAAATTTTAGAATGCTGCCAAACATCGGCCAATATCCTTTCTACGACTTTGAATTGACTTGTGATCTTGTTTTTCTGACACCGGTTACGCAACGCCATATAATGTCGATCGAAATCGTCATGGCGACATTGACTTCTCGGATATTGGCCAATGTTAATCAAAATCAGTTCACAGATATCATCTTTAGCAATTTTACCAAAACAGGGGTAAAAAGGTCCAATTAAATATTTACACTAATTTTCCATCCAAATGACGTTAAAAAAAATTTTTTTCAATATATTTTTTATCTCTCTCTCTTATAAAAAATTACACAATATCGATCAAAGCTGTCGGATATTGTGATTCCGATGTCCGATATTCTACGATATTCGCGATATTGGCCAGTATTGGTACATCGTTGTCCAATGTCCGTGTGCTACCTGGGTAGGGATGTTTGATGTATCAAGCCTTATAAATACCAAGCACTTGCAAGATTCTTTTCTTAGAAGATATTCTGAATTTTTACTACTGCATAGAAATGAAACTTATAATATTTTTATGATAATTAGTTTTGAATTGACGTCTTTATCATCAACTCGAACTTTGTACTATTTTATTTACATCAGTTCAATTTAAATTTAAGAACTTCAGATAAGGGTCGTGTCGAATACTGCTCTCAAAACTACTTCTAAAACAGGGAGATCTTATGAAAAATACTGTCAAAGCGATGAAAATAAAATTTCTATTTTTTAGAAAAACTAAAAATAATATTAATTTGTATTTTTTTGGCATGTTTATCAACTTTTACACATTTTATTCATTTAATAAGTATTGAAAAAAATATTTTATATATTTTATTTGAATTTTTCTACGATTGTGAAAAAAATAACAGGTATGCACGAAAAAATTTTTTTGCTCTTTAATATATTAAATTTTGTTTTATTTGTTTTTTTATTTATGTTATTGAACCATTTTACGGTAGCTGATAAATTAAAAGAAATTTCCTGGCACTTCTTAAAAAATAGATATTGCGTGGGGTGTTAATGAAACCCCTCGTATCTTATGATCTGTAAGCTTCACAAATAAGTTTTATTTATAAAATTTGAAGCTAAATAAATTATCTACAAAATGAGACCCACTTTGTATTTTTACAACCATTAGTTTGGATTTTATAGCTAAAAACGTGCAAAATTTAGTTTTTTTTTGAAACTTTGACGCTCGGGGGCGGGGTCTAAATATTATTTTTTTGAGCTGTAACTCTCAGAATATTAGTTTTATATCAAATGGCACCTTTTGAGGGGGTGCCCCGAAAAAAATTCGAACTTTCGTTTTAAAAAAACCACCCTAATATATAAGTCCAAGAAAGTTAGCTCAAAAAAGAGGTTGAGGTGGAACAAATTGTAAAAGAAAGTTTGATGGGTGATTCTTATAGGAAATTTTCCGTAGAAAACGATGGTGAAACGTAAACCAAAATTAACCTCTTCCTTTAGTCAATATGGCGGATTTTCCAAAATGGCGGACAATCGTTTTTAACTTATAACTAGTGATGGGCAGGTATCGATACCAAATACTTAAGTACTCGATACCTATAGGTATCGAGTGTATTCGATACCCACAAAAGTATCGATACTTTATTGACATATTTCGTTTTAAATTTTTCAATGAAGTAATCTTTATAATACCTACTGTAGATCAAACGCAGCCTGTTTCCGTTTTCATTTTGCAACGCTCAAACCCAAGTCGTTATCATCCGCGAGAGAAATTTGACGCGGCTAAGTTTTTCCCCCGCCAAATCCTTCGCCTCTATCCACCTCCAGGCCCGTAGCTACGGGGCTTTTTGATGGATCACTTTCAGTTTTTTGAATATTAGTCTGATTATGGATAGGCCCTAAAAAAATTGTCCCTTCAGGTTCATTTCCCGACATTGAAAAAAAGTACTCGATACCTATAAGTATTCGATACCAAAGTATTCGATACCTATAAGTATTCGATACCTATAAGTATTCGATACCAAAGTATTCGATACCTAAAATTATCGATTTTGCCCATCACTACTTATAACTTCCTAAAAAATGTTAATAAAATTATGATTTCTGCAGTAAATGATTAGAATTTAGTAGCAAAAACAATGGGGAGCTGTTTTTTCTCTTACGATTTGTCATTTATCCAATATGGCGGATTTTCCAAAATGGCGTCCACTAATGTTTATAATAAAAAAAAATATGATTATAAATTCGTAATTTTTTCAGGATATGGTAAGAATTAAGTCATAATAATATTCATATCAATTTCCTTTCCTCAATGTATCAAATATGGCGGATTTTTCAAAATGGCGGACAATCTTGTTTTACTAATATGCTAAAATTCGTTAATAAAATAAAACTTTTGCTGTAAATTATTAGAATTTAGTAGCAAAAATAATGTGGAACTGTTTTTTTTCTCTTACGATAAGTCATTTAACCAATATGGCGGATTTTCCAAAATGGCGTCCACCTAATGATTAAAATACATAAATTATGATATTAAATTCGTAATTTTTACAGGATATGGTAAGAATTAAGTCATAATAAAATTAATATCAGTTTCCTCCCCCTCAATGTATCAAATATGGCGGATTTTCCAAAATGGCGGCCACTTATTAAGATCCTTTTTATTTTTAATTGTTATTTTCTTAATAATTAGAAATATTAAATGTAATTAGGTAAAATATAAGCAGAATACTTATAATTTACTAAAATTTACGGGTAAATAATGTTAAAGATAGGTAGAAATTCAAAAATTACTATTTACCACTTAGTTTGAAATATGCGGCCGCCTTTTTGGAAATTATTTCAATGTATCGCAAAATCTTGGTTAATATACCATTTTATAAATAATTTAATATATAATTATTTATATTATGCCAAAATAAAATGTATTTATATGTAAAAACGTTAAAAATAAAAAGGCTCTAAATAAGTGGCCGCCGTTTTGGAAAATCCGCCATATTTGATACATTGAGGGGGAGGACACTGATATGAATATTATTATGTAATTCTTACCATATCCTGTAAAAACTACGAATTAATTATCATAATTTATTTATTTTAAACATTAGGTGGACGCCATTTTGGAAAATCCGCCATATTGGATAAATGGCTTATCGTAAGAGACAAAAAACAGTTCCACATTATTTTTGCTACAAATTCTAATAATTTACAGCAAAAGTTTTATTTTATTAACGAATTTTAGCATATTAGTAAAACACGATTGTCCGCCATTTTGAAAAATCCGCCATATTTGATACATTGAGGAAAGGAAATTGATATGAATATTATTATGTCTTAATTCTTACCATATCCTGAAAAAATTACGAATTTATAATCATAATTTTTTTTATTATAAACATTATAGTGGACGCCATTTTGGAAAATCCGCCATATTGGATAAATGACAAATCGTAAGAGAAAAAAACAGCTCCCCATTGTTTTTTCTACTAAATTCTAATCATTTACTGCAGAAATCATAATTTTATTAAAATTTTTTAGGAAGTTATAAGTTTAAAACGATTGTCCGCCATTTTGGAAAATCCGCCATATTGGCTAAAGGACGAGGTTAATTTTGGTTTACGTTTCACCATCGTTTTCTACGGAAAATTTCCTATAAGAATCACTCTTCAAACTTTCTTTTACAATTTGTTCCACCTCAACCCTTAACTTTCTTGGACTAATAGGGTCACTTGGACTAATAGGGTAAGTGGGACCCCTTTTTGGCCTAGTACATTTTTGGAGCTTTATAGAAAAAAAATTGAAAGGTTTTAGTTTGTACTTGTTGACTAATTTCATTAAAGAGTCTATCGATAAACAAAAATTTATCAGTAGTTTCTAAAATAAAGCTTTAAATTTTTCTTAACTGGTCTTTTTATCAAAAATGAGATGGGTGACCCACTTACCCCAAGAGATGGGGTAAGTGGGTCACCCCCTCTTTATTTATATTTAAAGTAAGCAAAACTTAAAAGGAAGTAAGTGGGTCTTACTTGATAAAGTATAGTAAATTTCAATATAAAATATTTTATTGTAACTATATCCATGAGTGAGAAATATACTCACATCAAAACCAATATGACAAGGTAAGAATAGAATAAAAGCAAAATAAGTATTTTAAAGAAAATTTTGAAGGCCCAAAGGGATATGTTTTACTTGAGCATATAAAATAGTGTTGAAAAAACATAATAAGGTTGATTAAGATTTATTTTGGCACTTTAATACACATTATAAGATAAAAAAGAAATCATACACACTAAATGAGAATGAACACTATTGATGAGATATTTCACTTTACTCACCATAAATGAAATTAAAATGCAAATTTGATATAAAATGTCGATCAAACTATTTATAAGTTTTAATGAATTTTGAAGTGGTGAGTAAAAGGTCTTGCTACTTGCAACTATAAATCGAAATTTTCTGAAAATATTGGGGGAAATTGTCCCTATAACCCCCCTTAAATCCGCCCATGTCGTCAGTAATAGTTCCTATTATCATATGGGACCCTCTAGAACCACTTATATCATAATAAAGGGTCCCACTTACCCGGACCCCCCTGTTAAACACTTCAAAATTAAAAATTTTGAAAAATTTCAAATTGCCGTATGTAATTTAGGTCAAACTCTGCAAAACAGTTCAATAAACATTAAAATGTAATGAAAACTTACCTAGAAATACTTCTTTGAAAAATACGTCTTGAACTCTCAATAAATCCATTCTGGGAATCTATTTTAAATTAGTTCTATAATCTTAAAAATAAATTAAACAAATATCAAATATATGTAAAACTCATCGGTGTGACAAGCTGTAACATAATCAATGCGAGTAAGTGTGAAATTTCCTGTACATATTATAGTTTAAGGGGGGTGACCCACTTACCCCAGTGACCCACTTATCCCAAGTAACCCTACATGCATGGGAGCGGAGGGATAATTTTGTTCCCTCCCTAAATAATATTTCTCTGGAGTGGAGTAATTGTAAAATTTGTTATAATTTGTATACTATTTTTAATTAATCTTAAACACAGAACAAAAGTCTGGTTACGGCTTTTGGTGTTGGGGGTCCGCGATGCCTGGCTTCTAACATAAAGGGGGCCGTGACGATAGAAAGTTTGAGAACCGCTGTCTTAGACCATTAGAAAAATATAAATATTTTATCTTTTATAACAATACTTTGTACTTGGGGTAAAATGGGTCATAGTTAGGAGGCCTTCTATATTAAGAAAAAACAATGCTTTTAACTTATTTCCTTCAAAAATATATTGAACTGTCAAGCAAGTTTATTTTTTTTCCAAATGAAGAATTTTAATTTCTACATTTGAACAATGTTCATTAACTTCGGACTTTTACAATTTCATTAAAAAAAATTTCAGATAAAAACGGCTTAGCCTATTTTCTTATTTTCATGTATATTTAGTAATAGATATATTTTTGACATCTTTTTGCAATGGGACCCATTTTACCCCACGTTGGGGTAAAATAGGTCATTATTTTGATGCTAAGTTTAACCAACTTATAACTAAAAAATATTTGATAAAATTATAGATGAAAATGTTCTGAAGGATTGTAATGCCAAGATCCAATTGAAAGAAATCCTTAAAAAGTAATAGTTTTGATGAAATAAAACTTAGAATGTGAAAGTGCCTTAAAAGTGACCCATTTTACCCCAACCCACCCTATGTGTTCTTTTCGTTTTGCTCCAATGTTAACTCTATGGCGGAGTTTTCCGCCTGCCGCCAGGCCGAACCCTTTAACCGATTTGTACAAACTCGGTCTTGATCGAAAGCTTTTCACTCCTAGATGAGCCAATAATATATCATGTTCCTTCAAAACTTACAATTTTAAAATTATGAGTTCTTTTTGTTTTGCTCCCATATTAAGTCTATGGAGAGGTTCCTTTCCGCCGGCCGCCAGCCCAACCCCCTGATCCGATTTGGACAAAATTGGTCTTAAACGGAAGCTTTCTACCCCTAGATGATCCAGTTTTAGGTCGCATTCCTCCAAAGAATTCCATTTTTTTAATTATAAATTGATTTCAATTTGCCACATTGTTTTTTGTTAATATATTTACCAACACAGACCCGGCTGTAAGACCCGGCACAGCCAGGTCTTACAGCTAGCCTTCTTTAATGCTGATGCAAGATTCGCTCGTTACTACCTATTCGTATTTATTTACACATTCATATTAAATATGCAGTTTTAATTCATTATCTTTGAAAGGCGTTTTGTCTCTGATTTCACATTGAATTGTCAAATTTTGTTGCATTGAAATAATTGAAATTTATTTTCGACCGGTCGTCAGCCCAATCCACCGAACCGGATCTGAACAAACTTGTTCTTAAATGAAATCTTACTACCTCTATATGAACCCATTTTAAGTGGCATTCTCCCAAAACCTTCCATTTTTAAATTATTATTTGATTTTAATTAGCCTCATAGGTTGAAGTTAATATACCTTTTTTTTACTGTAATACCACTTCTGAAGAGACAGAAGAAATACTTAATCGAATCTGTAGCCAGGGTTGGAAAAAACCTGGTTTTTTTCAAAAAAACCAAAAAAACCGGGTTTTTTTTGTTTTTTTAAAAACCAGTGGTTTTTTTAACTTTTTTTCGTACCCGCATAAATATAGCTACTTAGTTTTTTTCTGTTATAAATCCATTGAATTAATAGTTAATCAATTCAGCTATAAACCAAGTGATTTAATTAATTAACTTCTTCTTCATTGGCTCCACAGCCCCTTGTGGGCCAAGGCCTTCTTAAGAATCCTCCTCCATTCTGTTCTCTTCTTGGATAGGGTTCTCCAATTGCTAATTCTTAACTTTTTAAAATCCTCATCAACACAGTTCACCCATCTAAGTTTGGGTCTGCCTCTTAAACGGGTCCCGATTGGTTTAAACTGAAAGATTCTTGCTGTTAGAGAGGAAGGGCTCAACCTGCAGAGGTGTCCAGCAAGTTTCATAATTAATTAACTAATTAAAATAAATTTTTTAAAATGTTAAATTTATATGTAAATCAGGATTTTTTGCTGCATATAAAAACCACTGGCTTTTATTGCATCGGAAAAGTGTTTATATGTGTACATTTTAGTAAGATTTTTATTTATCCTACTACTATTATAATTGTGAATGTTTGTCTGTATGTTTGTTACTCTTTCACGCAAAAACTACTGAATGGATTTTAATGAAACTTTACAATAATGTAGCTTATACATCAGAATAACACATAGGCTATAATTTATGAAGAGAAAATCAGTCCTTCATTCTTTTTTTTCCATTTTTCCTGCTTTTTTCACTTATTTTTCCGTGTTTGAAAACCTGTTTTACCAGTCATGCAAGCCAATAATAGGAAACTTTAAAAAAAAGCACCAGTGTTGTAGTTACTACTAGGCAATTTTATTAATCTCTATATAAATAAAAAACGTTTGTGGCTGTGTGTGTATGTGTTCCGCATCTCCTTTTAAACCACACCGAAGGCGTGGACATTTCCTCCATTTCAAGATTTTTTGAAATAAATATATTTACTAAGAAATATATATTTTTTCATAGAAAACGAGTTAAAAATAAAACATTTTTTTCAAATGAGACAGATCACTAGACTTTTTCATTTACTAGATCTTTTATTTTAGTTTTAAATTTGTTAATTTGTTCACTAGACTTATTAATTTACTAGACTTTTTATTATAGTTTCAAATTTGTTATTTTATAAAGGGACCAAGATATTAAACATTTATCAGGAACACCGGGATTGTAAAAAGTGACAAGAACACCGGGATTGGAAAATTAGCGGGAACATCGGGATAGGAAAAATTACCATAAAGACACCGGGAATACCGGAATATAAAAATTACCAGAAACACCGAAATAGGAAAATTACCGAGAACACCGGGATTAGAAAATTACCGAGAACACCGGGATAGAAAAGAGGCGCCTGGGATACCAAGAGGATTTGTAATATTGCTAATTTACAAAATTATAAATGTATATTAAGAAAACTTTTAAAAAATAAATTTATACACCCCACCCGTGCAAGGCAGGGTATAACGGCTAGTTATAAATAATAACAAACTGAGGTTTTTATAATGGATTCAAATATATGGGGTTTATATGATAAAAAACCATATTGGTTTTTATTTAAAAAAAAACAATAGTTTCTTTTCAAAGTATAAAAACCAAGTGGTTTTTATATAATACATACTACTTAAATAACCGGTGCTGAGTGAGTAAAAAATTGTTTTTTTTAGTGCATTAAAATATCCTTTTCTTATTGAACTAAAAAAAAAACAAGATTTCTTTTCAAAGCAAAATATCAAGTGGTTTTTATTATCGGTTCTTAGTGAGTTAAAAAATCCATTTGGTTTTTATAGTGTAAGGTGCAATAAAATTTCTTGTTCTTAATAAATGAAAAAAACCCCATTCATTATGGTTTTTATTGAATAACACCATGGAATTTCTTTTCAAAGCATAAAAAACAAGTTCTTTTTTTAATCTATTAATATAAATATATAATAAATATATTTGTATTTATGAAAAAAAAAACAATATATTAAGGGACAATATTTTAATAAATAAATTACTTTAATAAAGCCAAAAGTTTTTCTTTAAAAAATTGCAGATTTTCTGGAAAAAAACAACCGTGAAACCATGCCAACTGTAAGAAACAGACTGAGTTTCAGTTTACTAGTAACCCCACTGCACTAGTGACTCAACTGTTTTCCTGAAATTTATTATTTTATTATTAATTTACTTTTAAAACCCTGAGTGGCAATAAGAGGCTATGTTGGTGTTCTAAACTTTTAATTTTGGTAAAATCCTAGTATACGTAACCGGCTTGGCGCGATTTTGAAAAATTCGCCAACTCTAAAAAAGTTGGCGACTTTTTCAAAATCGTCACAATCAAAATGGCCGCAATTGGCGTGGGCAAAAACATTGAAAAATAACATCTCAAAAATTGAAAAATATCATGAAAAAGTAATAGAAATCTTACACAAATAAGTAAACTTGAAATTCAAGCATTAATAAATTTTAACAGACATAAAAAATCCTAGGTTTGTTTTCACTAAATATTCATATTAGGTTGTATTCATATTAGGGGAAAGGAGGATAAGAGTACGCACACAAATGCCGATCCGGTTATGTGTACTAGGACTTTACAAATTTTAGACCAAGAACTCAAATTGACCAAGAATTGAAATCAAGAATTCAAAAGCCAGACCCTCAAATATTTAGTACACGTAACTTTGTTGACTCACATATCAACGTAAAAAAATGAGTCTTTAACGAAAACAAAGTAAATAAGTTATACCAAGTGCAAATTTCTGGAATTGTCAACTGAGAATTTAAAAAAAAAAAGATAAAATTTATTAAATTCAAATTTTAAAAAATTATTATCAATACAACTTACCCACAGCTGTATCAGGCATTAAAAATGCAGCCTACTTGCACTCGCTTAATTTAAATTTTCCCGATGATGCGTTAAACGTGCTTGTGTTTTTAAAAGCTTTTTATCAAAATTAAGTTACTAGTCAAACTTTTGTAAATGTCAAATTTTCTGTATTTGTAAACCCCAAAAATTTGAAAGCCAGGGGACGTTCTTTATTTTATACAAGCATTTTTTAAATTTAAATTGATGAATTGCATTAGTTCCGTAAATCCTTTGGATTAACTTACAATCTTTATAAAAAAAATTATAATACTTGTAAAAACAATACCTCTTAAGCTATTAAAAATAAGAGACAAAACCTACATGGTACTCAATGTTTTCAAACATTTTATTTTGGTATCAGATTTAAATTTTATCGCCCCCTCAAATGTCGCCAAACATCGCCAAATCCAATTGGTTACGGATACTAGGATTAAACCTTAATTTTTATAAGACTTCTTTTAATTTATCCGAGTTTGAGTTTTGTAAATTTATGTTATTGTGACTGAAGTAGATGTTCTTAAATTTAAATATTGTAAATAAAGTAGGATGTTTTTTTTAAAGAGTATGAGTTATTATGCATCCTGCACTGAGTAATATAAGAGAACTAGGATTTACCGTGTTATTATATAGAGTTTTGAAACCGGTATCCTGTCTGTAGCAGTAAAATTTTTAAATTTAATGTGTCTACTAGGATTCCGTTGGGATAAATCTAGTAAACCGCCAAAACCATTAAGCTTGATAATTTCAATGTAGATTTTCTTGATGGTAAAAATATTGACTGAAAACAATGGGGCATATAAAAATAAATTTCTAATTTTAAAATGGAATGCTTTGGAGGAATGAGATCTAAAACTGGCTCATCTATAGGGATGGATTGATGGATAGCTTTCTTTTGAGACAAGTTTGTCGAAATCGGTTCGGGGGTTCCCTGTTTCATTCCTCATCGTCTCCCTTTCTCATTTTTATCATCCAAATCAGTAATTATGTGGATGATAATAACCTTTAAGTTGAAAATGATAATAATTTTTGACGGATGTTTAGAAATATTCGGGAAATGTTATATTGATAAGTCAAGACATTTCTAACACCCTTTGTACATTTACATAACGTTTTATCAGAGGTTCTCAGTAAACATATTTCGTTATTCTTTGTTTTAACACTCCAAAAGGTATCCTTTAGGTATAAAATTCAGGTTTTGGAACTTATCGAAATATTTTACTTTATTTATAAAAAGTATTATTGAATTAAGTTCTTAAAATTGCAACTTTAGAAAATTACAGATTCTAAATATACGTGTTTTTCAGCGTAGTTTTAAAAATACTACTTATTTATTTAAAATTTTATACTTACATTGATGTTTGTTTTGCTGCAAGCACCTCAAGTGCTGCTTCGGCCTTCCCGAATGTATTTAGTTTCTTAAGCAAGAACGCGAATGAAAACATTACTTTTAAGTCGAAAAATAATCAATGAAACTAATTTTGATAACAATAATATATCTATGACTATGTAAGAACGCGAATGAAAACATTACTTTTTATGTCGAAAAAAAATCAATGAAACTAATTTTGATAACAATAATATATCTATGACTACCGTATTGACATAGATTTCCTTTAGAATAAATGCTCAAATAATAAACAAAGATTTAATCATCTATCTCAGAGGTTCTCAAACTGTGTGCCGCCGCACCCTGGGGTGCCGCGACAATAATCAAGAAAAGTTGCAAAAAATTCCGAATTTGTTTTATATGGAACGAATATGCTTAACTGTTTATGGGGGTTAAACAGTGAATATAATCCAGGGGTTCCCAAACTTTTTTTGACCCGTGGACCCCCTGACGACATTTTTTGTACCCCGTGGACCCCCTGTCTTAAGGACCGTTCAAAAAGTAGCTAAAAATCTTATATGTTTATGATATATTTCTAAATCATGCATAAATTTTGGAATTCTTTTTAACGTGTTTTTTCGTGCATTGATAAGCATTTGATTTCACACTTTTACTTATTAAAAAAATATTTTTGCCATTCAAATGGTTAAACGGTATTTTTAAGGAAATTATAGCATTCAAACATTTAAAACGTTTGAAATAAAAACAAATCTAAACTTTTAATATCACTACATTTCAAATCACAAAAACTTTTAATTTTAACAATAAGTTTTGGTCGCAAACTTGCCAAAGTTACTGGTACGCTAGGAGATTTAAGGCAAAAAGGGACTCGAAATGGAACAAATTGCAAAAGAAGGTTTGTGATGTTTTTTAGGTTTGGAATAATGTGTATAATAACATATCAAAAGTCTACCAAAGTCTGATGGGCGGAACACAGCCATTTTGGCCGCCATCTTGAAATATCTCAAAAAGTAGGAAAATGCAAATATGGCCTAAAAACTTCAAATTTGTTCCGAATTTGAACTTTTAAGACCTAAATTCTCAAGAACGCATTACGAAATATATTTTTTAAGACATATTTTATTCGGTAAAAGGTCTTTAAAATGTAGATAAATGAGTTATAGGGTAGGTGGGGGCAAAAGCCAAGCAATTTTCAGTATTTTTTACATTGTCGTCGAAAGGGGGTAGATAATCCCGAAATTTCAATTGGAAATGTTAGATTGAGATCCTACCTACAAAACCAATCCAAGTTTAAACTCTTATCGATGGTATTTTAGGAGAAATTTACAATTTAGTAGAAAAAAAATCGCGGGGCTTTGCCTCGCAAAATGGGGCAAAGACCCGCACTTGCAAATCTTGGTGCCGAAATGAAATAAACATGGATAAACAGAATTTTTCATTATAAAAACACTAAAAATAATCCTCTCAATGTTGTTTTAATATTTTTAAGCCAACCAACAATATTAAATAAAAATATGATCAGTTTTAATGAAAATTGTCAACCTGTTGCAGCAATTCATTTCAGATTGCACAGATATCTTTCAAAAGGGAAAAAGGATGGTTTCAGGTAAAGGGTTGGCATCTCGGACACCTTTATTAACCTCTTTAGAGATCAAGTAGTCCCATTTTCCTTTTGGGACGAATTCCTGAGCTTTTTTTTTTTTAGCTCTCCGCTGATCTGTCTTTGTTTTGATTTATATTTATTATAAGTGGTTTTTCATAAGTTATGTTTGTTGCTAGTTAGTGTAGAGGAGAAATAATCTCGTAGTAACTCTTGCTGTGCGTGCTTCTGAAACTGTTCCTGCTTCCTGTAAGTTGTCCTACTAAAGCTTCTACAAAATCCAGTAAGTCTGTAATAATGCCGCCGAAACCAAAGTCGGACAATCAACAACTTGAAGATATGAGAATTCTGATTAAGACCGAAATACAAGCTGCTTTTGAACCGATTTTGACGAAAATGAATGAGACTAATAGTAAAGTGGATAGCTTTATTAAAACCCTGGAAAGAATAGACACCAAGATGTAAAAGACGTAAAACAGGAGGTTGGGTCATTGTCCACACAACATCAAAAATGCATCGAAAGGATTTCCAGTCTTGAGACGGAAGTTCAGAAAATTCGATCGAATATGAACGATATGGAACAGTATTCAAGAAATATTAACATTGAAATTGACGGTGTGCCTCAATCAGAAAATGAAAACCTTCTTGAAACTCTTGATAAAATTGCTGCAAATATCGGCTTTCAAGATGATCTGCATATTATGAAAGTTCATCGGGTACCTACTCTTTCTAAAAAACCGATAAAGTCTATCATATGTCAGTTCGGTTCGAGAAAAGATCGTGACAGATTTCTTTCCTTGGCAAGAAGTAAGAAGGATTTAAACATCAAAAGTTTAGATAGCAATTTTGTGTCAGCACCTTTCTATATAAACGAGCATCTTACTCAATATAACAAGTTCATATTATCAAAAGCAAAACATTTTAGGAGGGAAAATCCAGAATACAAGTTTGTGTGGTGTAGGGAGGGAAAGGTCTTCGTGAGGAAAAACGAAAATGACAAAGTGATAAGAATTAGAAATGAAAGTGATCTTAAAGTATTAAATGTTTGATTTGGACTTTTTATCACCTCACGTTGACTCTTTCACTCCCTGCACATCTATTCTGAATTCCCCCGATATAGATAATTTTGTTTGTAAATGTGATTCTGCCCACCTTTCTGTTTTCCACGTAAACATTAGAAGTCTTAGATCAAATTTCGATGAACTAATATCCTATTTTTCTAGTATTAATATTTTTTCTGATTTTATCATTCTTTCAGAAATTTGGATTAAAAGTATAGAAACAAAATTGTTTCAAATAAATGGATATAACTCAATATTTAATTGTCGCGAAGCCAATAAATCGGGAGGCATTGCCTTGTATGTAAAACACAATCTATCAGATTTCGTGGAGGTTCCTGTTGATATAACTTCTGCTGAATGTGTATCTGTATATTCAAAAACCTTAAATTTACAAATCCTTTCTTTTTATCGAGCACATGAGTTCAAGCCTGAAGATTTTATTTTTGAGTTAGAAAATTTGCTAAAATCATGTAAAATAAGAAACTTGATTATTGTTGGTGACATTAATATAAATATATTAGAAAATTCTGCAGTTTCAAATAATTATTTAAACACTCTATCAACCTATGGTTTAAAACCTGGAATCTTTGGAGTCACAAGGCAATCTTTTAATGACTCATCATCTTGTATCGATCATTTATTTTATAGGACTAATAGTATGTTTGATGTGAATTCGGCAATAATCAACTATCCTATTACTGATCACTTTCCCTTGTTTTCTGTAATTTGTTCTAATGTAGATGTCTGCCCTGTATCCAACTCAGTGGTATCATCAAATAATATTGTTAATCTTAACACATTCAGTGTTTTAGTTCAAACTACCGATCTATGTTTGTCTTTTAGTTCGTATTCTGATGTCGATCAGGTTTTCAAAGAATTTCTAAAAAAAGTAAATCATTTTATTACTTTTTCAAAATCTGCTTCTAAAATTGTTCAACGTAAATCTTTTAAAAAACCTTGGATGACAGCTGAGTTACTTTCAAATATTAGGAAAAAAGAAAAACTATTTAAACTATATAAAAAAATTAATATAATCAAGATATTAAATCACGGTTTGTTTCCTTTAGAAATAATCTAAAAACTAAACTACGTCTTGCAAAATCTGAATATTATTATTCTAAGTTTCTGCAAACTGGAAGAAGTAGTAGAGATCAATGGAAAATAGTTAAAGATATACTTAATGAAAACTCAAAGATAAAGCAGTTACCTAACTACACTGAAAGTGAAATTTTAGCATTTGACTTTAACAAACATTTTTCTGAAGTCTTTAAAGGTGTAGATATCCCTGCAGATTTTCACTGCACGAAAATTCCTTTCTTTACTTAATAGTATGTTTTTTTGTGAAGTGTCTAAGGAAGAAATCTCAAACTTAATTCATTCACTTCCCAATAAAAAATCTACGGGTATTGATCAAATAAACAAGAAAATGTTATCCATACTTTTTACTAAAAACGCCGATTTTATCACTAGTTTAATAAATTCCTCATTTGAAAATGGTATTTTTTTCTCTGATTTAAAGACCTCAGTGGTCGTCCCCGTTTATAAAAAAGGTAATGTGAATGATTTGGGTAATTACCGTCCTATATCTCTATTAAGCATCTTTTCAAAACTTATAGAGAAACTGATGCAGTCTCGATTGATAAATTTTTTAGATAAGAACAATATATTATCTGACAACCAATTTGGTTTTAGAAAGGGAAAAGGTACTGAGCAGGCTTTAATGGAGGTCACCAAAATTATTTACTCTAATGAAAACAGTAACCTGAAAACTGCTGCGGTTTTCCTTGATATTAGTAAAGCTTTTGATACTGTTAACCACAAACTGTTATTGCATAAACTTAACTGCATTGGAATAAGAGGAAATTTAAATAAATGGTTTAAATCATATTTAACAGATAGAAAACAGATAGTTAAAATAAATAACAAATTCAGTCAAGAGATTTCCATTGAAGGAGGAGTTCCTCAGGGATCGATATTAGGGCCAACTTTATTTTTAATTTTTATTAATGATTTTTGCGAAATTAAATTGGACTGCAAAATAGTAACCTTTGCTGATGATACAGTTTTGATTTTTTCAGATTACAACATTTCAGCACTTTATGAAAAAGTTGAGATAGGATTGAAAAAAGTAAATGAATGGTTTCATCTAAATTTACTTAACTTAAATACCTTTAAGACTAAATTTATGATTTTTAATTTAAAACCAACTATCTCTTTAAGAAACACCATAAAAATTCATAATTTTGTTTGTAATATGCAATGCAATGACTCATGTAATTGTGAAGTAATAGAAAGGGTTAATATGATTAAATATTTAGGAATTCAATTCGATAGTAACTTTAAATGGAAATCGCATGTAAATAATTTGCTTAACAAATTGCGTTACGTTAATATTACGTTTTTTAAATTAAAAAGAGTAGTGGATCAACGATTTTTAATAACTCTGTATTATTCATGGGTTCAATCTATTTTAAACTATGGTATAACATGCTATGCATCCGATTACTTTAATAATATTAAACCTCTAATTCATTTACAAAACAAATTGTTTTCTCATTTCAAATACTTTCAGCAACCTATAACTTTTCTAACTTTACGCCAACTTTTTGTTTATCGGCTACTTATTTTCATTTTTAAAAACAAAAACTTCTACGAGCTAAAACCAGTAAATTATTTTATAAGAGGCACTAAAGGCAATTACTTTACTCCTAAATCCAGAAAAGAAATTATTCATAAATCTCACACTTTTTTAGGCCCCTATATATTTAACAAATTAAATGAAGCTACAAAACTTACAAATAATTATGCAGAATTCAAAATAAATATATCCAAATTCATAGAAGCACAAAAATCAATAGAAATTCTCTTTATAGTAAATAAATAAAGCTCCATCGCGTTGCCTTAATTACATCAAATGACATTTTTGATGTCATGACACGAGCTTATGCTCTTAATGATATCACATACATACATTTTTTTTTGTTCTTTGTTATTCCAATTTTGTGTTTTTTTTTGTTGTATGTTTTCCGCTTTGTCTAATCTATGTGTGTCTATGTGTCTGTATGTTAATGTTAATAAATTTGAATTTTTAAGCTGCGTGGATTTGCCGCAAACAACTGCGTGGATTTGCCCCGTTTTACTTTATTTTGAAAAACAAGCCTTATTATTTTTAGAGACATGTTGAGGCAATTCTTTCAAAATGAAACTGAAGTTGAATTGCGATCTTATCATTGGGCTATTCGTTTGTATTTCTCCTCAAGCCCTATTTTATGTAATGTTTTAGTAAAAGATCGGAAAAATTACATCAAAATGATGAAAAACAAACTTACAGCATTTTTTAAACTCATGAGTGACTTAGGGGTACGAACTTTCGTAGAACATTAGGTCACAATAAGACAAACCAACCACCTGGTTTTCAACTTTTGAATCGATCATCAACAATTAAAAATCGCGGTGCGTGGCTTTGCCCCGTGCTGGGTTTTTACCCCCAACTACCCTACACATTAAAAAATATGAAACAAGTGGTTAAAAGATTTTCAATATGTTTCTAAGCATCAAACTAATAGTAAAAGATTAAAATGAGGATTTTCTGACTTGAAATATAGTCTGTAATAACATACCAAAGTCTGATGGGCGGAACACTGCTGTTTTGGTCGCCATCTTGAATTTTCTCAAAATGTAAGAAAGTGCTATAGCTGTAAAATTTTCTAATTTGGAACGAATTTGAACTTTTAAACATTTTTATGTTTTAAATAACATATAATAAAATGTTATTATGGGTAAATCAGCCATTTAGCCACCATCGTGGATTTTATCAATAAGTAAGGAAAATGCAAATATCTCTAAAAACTTCAAAAGGATTTTACATTTAAAACCCCATAACAAACTCTGTAATGAATTGTATTCATGAGAAAATAAGCCATTTTAATCGCCATCATGGAATTTCTCACTTAGAGAGAAATGCAAAATGGCTCTAAAAACTTCAAACTTGTTCTCAATTTAAATTTTTATACCTATATTTTTTCATACAGGTATTAAAATATTTTTAAAGCACTAGGGGGCTCTGCCCCCTGCTCGCTATCGCTCACCAACCCCCGGAACTGCTTCGCAGTTCTTTGAAGATCGCTTCGCGATCTTAGCGAGCAGAGCTCGCTTGTTTCATCTCAACAATCCAGGCTCGTCGGCTTAGTTAATGCTCCTTTGATACCGAAGCTACTCATCTCTCTAGTTTATCAATGATTTAATTCGAATCATTCATTCCCTCGAAGATATCAAAATAAAACTGTTTCTAAAATATTTATCTCTGAACTTCAATTCTTCTTTCTTCAATTATTGAATACACAGAGAACAGAGCTTACAGAGGTTTCATCGCCATAGACGCTAATGGTAATTTTTTAAACCAATCAAACAATTTGCGGACATAGCTCCGCCTCCTACCGCCGCGTCCCATTTGTCCGCGCCGCGTCCCTCCACCGGGAAAGCTGTCTTCAAATTGATTTCGCTTCTTCTGATTGGCTGCTGGTGAGAATTAAATTAGTGTCCGCGGATTGACGAAAAGTGCCTTATGAAACCTCTGTAAGCTCTGTTCTCTGTGATTGAATAGAAATGTTTTTAAAAAAATATCAAGCAAGTCTACCAATCCTCCTCAACCAACTTAGAGTAAAAACAAGCCTTTAAGAAACTTTAAATTTTTAATATGCAAGTAAATATCTAGTGAATCGTCGGAAATTAAAGAAATAAGACTCATAAAAATAAGCTGTTTCCCTAGTGAAAGCCCAGAAAGAGAAGAAAAAATTGAAACTTTGAATCTCAATAATTCTAAAACTGATTCGAATTTTTTAAAAAACGAAACGCCAATATTTTTATAAAAAATAACTGTATATGTGTCTAAAATATTGTACCTCTATCATGATTAGTTTTTATTTTATAACGAAAAAATCGAAAAATTGTCAAAAATTTCGAAACTTTAAAATTAAATTACTCAAAAACTAATTCGAAATTCGAAAAAAGAGAGATGAGGTGCAAAAATTCATGCCTAAGAGTATGTGTATGCAAAAAATCACGTTTCTGCTGTAAATAGATTTTGCTGGAGGCGAACTCGCAGCAGAAAAAAATAATTTTCGACTTTGCCATTAAATAACTCCAGAACTAATTATCTAATTAATTAGGTTTTGGAACGAAAATGATTATCATGCATTTGTCTACCAATGGTCAAAATTTCATAAAATTCCTTTGAATAGTTTTTGCGTAGTTAGAGCTTAAAATGTTCAAAAATAAAATTTTCAAAATCAGCGGCGGCGGCGACAGCGGCGGCGGCGGCGGTCACTGTTACTTTTTTTTAATATAGAGAGATGTATTATTGAATACAAGGTGTATAACTTTTTTAAACGCCCATTTTTTACTGACTGAAAAAGATGCAAATTAAGGTTTTGGTCTCGGTAAGGTGAGATGTGAATAACAATGAATAATTTCCAAAATTTGATGCGTCAGTTATGGATCTCAATCTCCGATTTCCTCCACCAGAGGTCAACAAAGCCATGCAAGAAGAATTAACTAATGTCTCGTACAATACTAATGAGCATCACAAAGAAATTCCATATAGCAGACAGACCAGATTGCGTAGTTAACCAAAAAAGTCTTAATACTTTTGATAGACTGAAGCCCTTTCACAAATGACGAATCCATGCGCATTTTATCTACTGGTGTGGTTTCACACTGGACCTTGAGCATAGAAAGTTCTAAACAATTTGGCAATTAAATTCACCTGTTAATGCGTGTACACAAAATTTTAAATTATCATTTCAAACGAAGTTTGCAATCTATTACCATGGGATCAAGCAGCATTAAAATATTAAAATTTATAATATTGAACCTAAGTTGTTGTTTCGAATAGTTTTTTTATATGTCATTATAAACAAAAGGAGCATTTTCACTCTGTCCCTTTCCAACTTTTTTGTCTGCAAATCGATAGGCGGGGGAAATAGCTCAAAAAAGGGCCGACCCTCAAACAAATTCCAACAAAAGATTTTTCAACGGTTTTGGCACAGAGAACAGAGCTTACAGAGGTTTCATCGCCATAGACGCTAATGGTAATTTTTTAAACCAATCAAACAATTTGCGGACATAGCTCCACCTCCTACCGCCGCGTCCCATTTGTTCGCGCCGCGTCCCTCCACCGGGGGAGCTGTCTTCAAATTGATTTCGCTTCTTCTGATTGGCTGCTAGTGAGAATTAAATTAGTGTCCGCGGATTGACGAAAAGTGCCTTATGAAACCTCTGTTCTCTGTGGGTTTTGGACTCTACTAGGTGTCCTCATTGACCAAAAAAAAGTTTACCACAATCTGAGAACTGGAAGTTGGTTTTTTATAATTTAAAAAAAATTTTAAATCCATAAAAAACGATAAATAGGGCGAAACAAAAACTTTTTTCGGTGTTAAATTATATATTCGATGGTAGATGACATTTCTAAGCGAAGAAATTTATAAAAATTTCATTTAAAAGAATCTGGCAACCATTAAAGTGCATTTTCCAAGATGGCAGCCTACGTTTTCATTAAATGACAGTTAAATCGGTTTTCTCGAGTAAATTCCATTAATTGCTATGAAATGCGATGTTAATTAACTCAATTACTTCAGATAATGCTGTAAATTTGGTCTATCCGATTGAAATAATCAAAAGAAACAAGCAGAAATACGCGCATATCTGCGGTGGTTCCGAGTCCCGATTTCAATGGGTATAGTCACTTTAAAAGTTCATTACAGCTTGGAAAAAATTCCAACAAGCATTTTCTCAACGGTTTTAGACAGTACTAAGTGTATTTATTGCCATGTAGAAAGTCTACCAGAATCTAACAACCGGAAGTGGGTTTTTTTCAAGATGGCCGCCGATGCTTCAAATAAAGAGACGGGAAAGAACCCTAATTTAACAGCTATGAAAATTTTTTATGGGTTCAAAAAACAAATATTAGGTATCGTATTGGTATTATTCAAGTTTTCTTATCATACTTATAAATATAAATTTCTTTTACAAAATCTAGAAACCAGAACAGGGCTTATTTCCAAGATGGCGGCGTACGTTATTTTCTAAATTGACGGCGCTTTTTAAAGGTTCATCAAATTAAAGAAAAAATTCCAACAAGAATTTTCTCAACGGTTTTAGACAGTACTAAGTGTATTTATTCTAGTTATGAAAGTCTACCTGAATCTGACAACCGGAAGTGGGTTTTTTCAAGATGGTAAAGAATTTTTCAATTTTCAAAGAAAGAGATATTCAGGAAAAAATCCATTTTAAGTGTTATAAAATTTTTTTATGAATTCTAAAATCAAATATCAGGTTATAGTTAAGTTCTATGATCATAGTGGTAAATATAAATTGCGTTTATAAAATCTTTTATCCAGAATAGAGCTTATTTCCTAGATGTCGGCGTAAGTAATTTACGAAATTGCCGGCGCATATTAGATAACTTTAAAGGTTCATTAAATTAAAGAAAAAATTCCAACAATCATTTTCTCAACAGTTTTAGACAGTAATATGTGTATTTATTGCCGTAAAGAAATTCTACCAGAATCTGACAACCGGAAGTGCGTTTTTTTTTCAGGATGGCCGCCGATGCTTCAAAGAGAGATATTCGGGAAAAAGTCCCACTTTAAGGGCTATAAATTTTTTTATGGATTCTAAAATCAAAGATCAGGTTATAGTTAAGTGTTCTCATCATAGTTATGAATATAAATTCAGTTTGCAAAATTTATTAAGCAGTAGAGGGCTTATTTCCTAGATGGCGGCGCACGTAATTTTCGGAATTGCCGGCGCATACTATACTAGTTAACTTAAAAGGTTCATTAAATTAGGGGCCGTTCAAATATTACGTAAGCACCTAAGGGGGGAGGAGGGGTTTGCTGTTTGCTTATTTTTGCTGACAAGGGGGGAGGGGGATATGAGTGATGCTTACGTAAGATGGTGCATTTTCGAAAATCTCTTGTTTCTTCCATAAATAATTTAAAAATTCAACCAAAAATAAATGTAACAAAAAATTGAATTATGAAATCTGACCCAAGTACTTTTTTCTTGAGATGGACCACCCTAACATTTTGAAATTGTAACCCCGAAAAGTAGTGTTTCGACTCATTTTTGAACCCTTAGGGTTACACCCAAAAAGGACAGCTCCTTGTACGAGTCACCTAATTTTGAAGGAGAAAAAACAGTACTAACTGAAAGGGATGTTAAAATTTCGGGGGGGGGGTGGGTCCGGCAGTTTCTTACGTAATTATGGTGGGGGGTTTGAGGTTTGCTTCTCTTTGCTGACAAGGGGGGAGGGGGGGTTAAAAATTACCAAAAAGTGCTTACGTAATATTTGAACGGTCCCTTAATGAAAAAATTCCAACAAGCATTTTCTCAACGGTTTTAGACAAAAATATGTGTATTTATTGCCATAAAGAAAGTCTACCAAAATCGGACAACCGGAAGTGGGTCTTTTTCGAGATGGCCGCCAATGCTTAAAAAACTGGAAAATCCTATAAAATTGAATGTTAAGTGAAAATAATTCCTATTTAATTGTTTGAAGTAAAAATTTGATAATTATAGACCCTTTTAACATTGTAAACGCAATTTATTTTTATGAATTTAGTACGAAAAGTTACTTAACTTAATATTTGATTTTTTAGAACCCATAAATCTTTTTCATAAAACTTACTTTAGGGCTTTTCCCGAATATCTCTTTCTTTGAAGCATAGGCGGCCATCTCGAAAAAGACCCACTTCCGGTTGTCCGATTTTGGTAGACTTTCTTTATGGCAATTAATACACATATTACTGTCAAAAACCGTTAAGAAAATGCCTGTTGGAATTTTTTCTTTAATTTAATGAACCTTTAAAGTTATCTAGTATGCGCCGGCAATTTCGTAAATTACTTACGCCGACATCTAGGAAATAAGCTCTATTCTGGATAAAAGATTTTATAAACGCAATTTATATTTACCACTATGAACTATAACCTGATATTTGATTTTAGAATTCATAAAAAAATTTTATAGCACTTAAAATGGATTTTTTCCTGAATATCTCTTTCTTTGAAGCATCGGCGGCCATCTTGAAAAAAACCCAATTCCGGTTGTCAGATTCTGGTAGACTTTCATAATTAGAATAAATATACTTAGTACTGTCTAAAACCGTTAAGGAAATGCTTTTGGGAATTTTTTCTTTAATTTGATGAACCTTTAAAAAGCGCCGTCAATTTAGAAAATAACGTACGCCGCCATCTTGGAAATAAGCCCTGTTCTGGTTTCTAGATTTTGTAAAAGAAATTTATATTTATAAGTGTAAGAAAACTTGACTAGTACCCAGGGCCGTATTTAGGCACGTGCAACATGTGCTATAGCACAGGGCGGCAAAATTTTGGGGGGCGGCAGATTACAACAATTTAAAATGCTACATACTATACAGTTTTGAAAAAAATGTACCACACAGTTTTCACTACTGGAGGATTCTAGGGTTGAATCATTCCCAGCATCCAACGGTCACATGCCCCAAAATATACGAACGATACAAAGATTTAGAATAAGATAAGATTTAGATAAGCCCCCTCTTGGACCCAAAAATGTTCTTAAAATGAGTTAAAACCCTAATTTTACAAGTTAAATTTCAAAATTTTTCCTGGGGGAGGACCCCCATACCCCCCTGCGGTTCCACAAGGGAATCTTACGGGACACGTTTGAGAAAATCCCCGAAATTTTGTGTCAAAAGATAAAAGTGATTGACCCAAAAAGGTTCTCAATATGAGTTATTAAGACCCTACTTTTAAGGGTCGAATTTCGAAATTTCTTCTGGGGGAAAGAGGATCTTACGTGATACTTTTTAAAAAATCCCCACCATTTTGTTATTTTGTGTCAAAAGGTAAAGACCCCACCTTTAAGCAGTAGACTTGTAAAAGAAACAAGGGGTGTATTTTCTTGAAACAGGAAATGAAATAGAGGGGGCGGCAATAAATCGATATGCACAGGGCGGCAAAAACCCTAAATACGGGCCTGCTAGTACCTAATATTTGTTATTTGAACCCATAAAAAATTTTAATAGCTGTTAAATTAGGGTTCTTTCCCGAATATCTCTTTATTTGAAGCATCGGCGGTCATCTTGAAAAAACCCACTTCCGGTTGTCAGATTCTGGTAGACCTTCTACATGGCAATAAATACACTTAGTACTGACTAAAACCGTTGAGAAAATGCTTGTTGGAATTTTTTCCAAGCTGTAATGAACTTTTAAAGTGACTATACCCAGTGAAATTGGGACTCGGAACCTCCGCAGATATGCGCGTATTTTTGCTTGTTTTTTTTTTATTATTTCAATCGGATAGACCAAATTTACAGCATTATCTGAAGTTATTGAGTTAATTAACATCGCAATTATTGGAATTTACTCGAGAAAACCGATTTAACTGTCATTTAATGAAAGTGTAGGCAGCCATCTTGGAAAATGCACTTTAATGGTTGCCAGATTCTTATAAATGAAATTTCTATAAATTTCTTCGCTTAGAAATGTCAACTACCATCGAATATATAATTTAACACCGAAAAAAGTTTTTGTTTCGCCCTATTTATCATTTTTTATGGATTTTAATTTTTTTAAATATAAAAAAAACAACTTTCAGTTGTCAGATTGTGGTAAACTTTTTTTTTGGTTAATAAGGACACCTAGAAGAGTCCAAAACCGTTGAAAAACCTTTTGTTGGAATTAGTTTGAGGTCAAACCGTATTTTCCCCCGCCTAAGAAGAGCAAATCAGCTTTGACCATTGTTAGGAAGCAAAGTAATGAAACATAACTTATCTGGATTATTACCTCTATCGGATATTTTTTATGTGTTAAAAGGAGGTGATTTACTGCATGAACTACCTTGGACTGTAGGAACGCACTTAACAGAAATATGCAATTCATATTCAAAATATAGCACTTCTGTTGCGTGGAGCTTTTTGATGGATACTGAAATAGTTTGTCTATCAAAGACTCACATGAGAAAAAGGGAAGGAAAACATTCTCCTTAAGTTTTATCTACCATGGATATGAAGATGAATTGAAGCATATTGATGAAGATATTTTTCTGTCCAATAAAGCAAATAAGCAGTATCCTCGAGTGTGGAATTTTAAACAGTTGCACTTGTCAAAAAATGCTGATAAGAAGGGGTCAGTGCCAAGTTCACAAAAGGTGAAGCTAGGCAGGGGTTGATCCAGGTTTTAATTTTTGGGGCCTGTTTTTCATAATTTTTGTAAAAATGAAATTATTTTTTGTGAAAATAAAGTTATTTTTGTGAAAATTGTGTTTTTTCTGAAAAATATATTTTTCCGTAATTCATTGCAGAGCATAGGGTTGCCGGATTGAAAACGCAAACTGCTGTTTTCGTCGATCTTTGGATTGTATGGTTCTTTCTCAACCGAAGAATCCCGTTCGTTTCGGAGAATATTTGAAGGGCTTCGTTTGAAATTTGAAAGTGGTAATTTTTTGTCACTAGAAATTTTGTGAAAGGGCCGATTTTATGAAGTTTATTTTTGTGAAGGGGCCGTTTTATCGAAGTTAATTTTTGTGAAGGGGCCGCAAAACGGCTCCAATTTTCGCCTGGATCGACCCCTGCTAGAGGAAGAATACATTCAATTTGACCAAGCATGTGGTAGGGGAGAGGGGAGGAAAATGCTGTGCGGTCTCAGAGACCTCACATCCCCTGATACAGGTTAACTAACTTCCTTCATACTCTTTTCAGCCTTTGTTTTTTTACATTGTGCACAATTAAAGAAATTAGATACATGAAGACACATTTAAAATAACTCCTGTGAAGCATACCTCATTACTTTACCATACATTAAATAAAACCCATTTGCATTGTACCCAAACTCGATTTTTAAACTATTTCTACCACAACCAAGCTGTCTCAAGATGTATGAAACTTGTAAGTAGAACAAAGGCAAGAGAAGGATTCACTCACACAAGCCACATTGTTTTCTCGCATATGATCTTGTATTACAGATTTTGTTTGTAAACACGACTTTAAAGCTAATTCACAGACATATTGAATGTATCTTTTTGAGAATTAAATGGGGTTTAATGTATGTTGAAGTGATGAGGCATGCTCCACAGGACCTTCCATGAACCTGAAATTTCAATTTTTCAATAAGGATGGGTGCCATTAAAATAGGCTAGCAAGGGAAAAACAAATTTCTGAATATTGGTGCAGAATAGAGCTCTAAAATTTCACACATTGCCTTGCCCGTTCATAGTAAAATAAAAAAATGTAAAAAATAATAATAATTTGGAAGTTTCATTGAAAAAGAAATAGGATTCTTCAAAACATAACCTTTATTTATAAAACAGAAATAATTTACACAGGTATCACATAGTTATTTTAACTGTTTTACCACACCACAAAATGAGAACAGTTTCAAGGTTGACAATAATAGATAAATAACCAACTAAGTATATTCAGTAAAATTCGTTAAAATTATTTACATATTTGAACAAATCTCGATCTTATAAAAACATTGTATCTGGTCATGAGTATCAAAGGGGTGATTGTGACTTAGGAGAGAAACAAGGGAAATCTCTCTAACTATGGCCCCAAACAATTAAAACTACAGTGCTTCTGGGATGAAAAAAAGAAAAACAATGAAGAAATCAACCTATAATAAACTTGATTCGGCATTAACGGCCGCCCCTTGCCACCCAATTCCACGGATAATCGGGGCTCTACTGTACTTTTATTTTAGAATGCATATAATTAAATAGTATATCAGAAGTAGACATATACATAGCGGACAGAGCTCAACACAGCAGAAGGATGCTGAACATCAGCAAACCTTTCTGGTTAAAGAATAAACCAACATATATTTTAAAACTACTAATGGAGAAACTCAGAAATGGGCACTTTAAAAATTTAGAAGGATAAATAAAAAATATCTAGGGAACCTCAAAACACAATCATCCCCGATTTATGATGGGTAAGGTTCATGCTTATCTGTGTTTTGGTTTACATTTGTCTGACAGTAGTATAGAAACCATTTTTATCCACAATTTAGGTATATAACTTAACATTAATACCAAAAAAACCCTAATAATATGTTTCCCTCATCCTATTTAGACCATGTTATCAAAGACGTACAATATTCCTCATTATCTCAAAAACCTAACCCGGAGTAACCTAGTTATCCTGAAAACTTCCCTATCTGTAATTTTTTCTCAAGTCCCTTTAATTTTGAAACATGGAGGTTATACTGTATTTTAGTAGATAATAATTTCCATTCGAGTTTTTATTTCAAGTACTTGTAAAACAACAAAACCAAGACATAGAAAAACAACTACTCCCTCCTTCACATTTGCTATTTACAAGAGCAGGAATACAGTGACCGTTACTTATTCCTTCTTTTGAGGAACATAGTCAGAGCACCTGTAGCAGCCAAAGTTCCCACAACTACAGCTGCGGCACCACCTACGACTGCGGCGGCACCAAATATCGCCATGCCAGTCAAGCCATCTGTGAAGACAACAACACACTAGATTACTCCATGCTCATCTTAATGCCAGATGAGATAGGAAGAAAAAGTCTAAATATTGCCTGAACCATATCAAAGTGAAAATATTAATGAATTTACAAGCAAAACTAATATTATTAGTATTATTGGCATAGTATAATTTAATGCTATTTTACAGGGAATACCAAATAATAAGAATTCATCAGGGGTGCAAGAATATGTCCAAAAGCCTAAATGAGGTTGGGGGATTTTGCCAGCTGTGGGGAAATTTTCTAAAAGGATGAATGCCCTTTAGGATGGATGGCCCTCTCCTCCTGTAGCACCAATGGGGGTATTTCTGCCCCCACCTCAACTTGGAAATTCTCTTTTTTCAACAAAAATCCTACTTATGCCTAAGGCTTATGTAAATGGGGAGGTTCGAAGGTCCTCGCCCCCAGAAAATGTTTAAGTTTTAGCATGCAAAAAGAGTGTTTTTGAGCAACATTTGTGGGGTTTTCAGGGAGCCTGCTACTGGTAAGAGGCAATGGGGGCTGCCAGTTGGAAATCCCTGTTTTAGAACCTTTATCTTAGTACTGGGTCAATCCATATCAAGTGATCCAGAAAAAACAGAAATGGTCGCTCGACCATTTTAGAATCAAATAATTTTTTGAGGGTTGATTCTTATATCATTGGAGAGTCCAAAAACACCGTCTTTGATTTTTTATCTTAGTTTGATTTTTTATGGCAGCCATCGAAAAAGCTGATTTTTGCGTTTGTAAGGGTTTCTGTTAACTTTCGTTACTCCTGACTGGTTTAAGTTAAATCCATGCAACAAAAGCCATTTTACTCAGAAAGATACATCCTTCAAAATTTTTGGTACAATTATTTGGAGAATCGTGTGCCAAATATAGAAAAACAGCCCAAAAGAAGAACTTTAAAAATGAGGATTTTTCAATTTTCGAAGGCGTAGTATTCCCAAAAGATCTATATTTTCCAAATGTTTTTTGTAGACAATGTGTAGCCTACTTACTGGACTATATTATGAAAAAAATTCAACTCTGGTATTTTGTTCTTTTTTGTAGTTATAGGCCTCCAAAGTTGGAACATTTCAAAAAATTCTATCTTTAACCCTCTATATCTCTGTTGGAACAAAGTTTAAAAATCTGAAATTTTTACAAGTAAACCCTCACTAGAGTATCATCCAACTGTAAAAATTTCACTTTTGGTATTTGCTTTCAAGTGGAGCTATGAACCTTCAAAATCAGATGATTTCAAAAAAATCCTTACTTTGACCCTCTATATCTCTGGTGGAACAAAGTTTAAATGTTTGAAAATTTCACAGGTTACTCCTCACTTAGGTATTATCCTCCTATAAAAATTTCATCTTTGGTATTTACTTTTATGTCAAGTTACAGGACCATAAAAACGTTATGTTTCAAGAACATTAAACTGAAAAATGAGGGTATCGTTACACTAATGGATTATCATGTTCCCAACTAAGCGTTTTTACGGTCCTGTAACTTGACTTAGAAGTAAATACCAAGGATGAAATTTTTACAGGAGGATAATACCTAAGTGAGGAGTAACCTGTGAAATTTTCAAACATTTAAACTTTGTTCCACCAGAGATATAGAGGGTTAAAGTAAGGATTTTTTTGTAATCATCAGATTTTGAAGGTTCATAACTCCACTTGGAAGCAAATACCAAAAATGAAATTTTTACAGTTGGATGATATCCTAGTGAGGGTTTACCTGTAAAAATTTCAGATTTTTAAACTTTGTTCCAACAGAGATATAGAGGGTTAAAATTTGAATTTTTTGAAATGTTCCAACTTTGGAGGCCTATAACAACAAAAAAGAACAAAATACCAGAGTTGATTTTTTTTCATAACATAGTCCAGTAAGTAGGCTACACATTGTCTACTAAAACATTGGGAGAATATAGATCTTTTGGGAATACTGCGCCTTCGAAAATTAAAAAATCATCATTTTTAAAGTTCTACTTTTGGGCTGTTTTTCTATATTTGGGACACGATTCTCCAAACGAGTGTACCAAAAATTTTGAAGGATGGATCTTTCTGAGTACAATAGCTTTTATTGCATGAATTTAAGTTACACCAGTCAGGAATAACGAAAGCTAACAGAAACCCTTACAAACGCAAAAATCGGCTTTTTCGATGGCTGCTATAAAAAATCAAATAAAGATAAAAAATTAAAGATAGTGTTTTTGGACTCTCCAATGATATAAGAATCAACCCTCAAAAAATTATTTGATTCTAAAATGGTCGAGCGACCACCTCTGGATCACTTGATATGGATTGACCCTACTTCGTTAGGAAAACAATTACAGGGCAAAATAATGCTTTTTGACCCTATATAAATCAAATCTAAAGCCACAAAACCATGACAAAATGCAAAAATGAGCATTCTCAGAAAACACGAGGATTAGGGTGTCTCAAAAAAACTTTTTTTCGAAAAACCTTGCTCCCCAGGGCTTTTCCCATTCCTTTTGGTCCCAAAAGATAGTGTGTAAAGTTTCAGCCCCCGAAGTTAACTCTAGGGTTTGCCTGTAGAGCCCCAAAGTTTGAAAAAAGTGGAAAAAATGACCAATTTTCAGATTTTTTTAAAATTATATTTTAGGATTGATACTGCGATAAAACTGGTTCAGATGTGTCATTTAGGACTTATTTAGATGGAATATATTTATTTATGTGTATTAACTGCACCCTATAGCCCCTATAATTTAAGATTAAAACGTACTACTTAGAGACGTTGCACTCGCCAAAGCTTATAATACACTACCGGTGGATGAAATGAATTAAATTTGAATTTCTTCGAAGGAACTCCCTCAAATGATGCCATTTGGTGCTAAATTGATATTATAAATTATAAAAACCATTGAAATAACAATAATGAGGTCTTCCACTAAGCTTTTAATGTAAAAAGTGATTTTCTTCAAAATTTCTCTTATTTAGCTGATCAAACCCAAAATTTATACAAAAAAAGAGGGTTGTTCTACTTATTTAGATACCAAACATTGTAAGCTTTAAAAGGGTTTCATTTTTAATAATTAGAATTAAATTTTAAACCGCACAGATCAGAAATGACATGGATATTTCCTATACCAGACGTTAAAATCGATTTTCTTTTTTTTAAGTTTGGAAAATTACTTCCTTTTAACGTATTAAGGGAAAATTTTAATTCAAAACTTCTTTCTTTAACATTTCAACCAAGATTCACAAGCATTAAACTATTTTCCTAACTTTGAAAAAAGAAAATCAATTTTCACATCTGGTATAGGAAATATCCATGTCATTTCCGATCTGTGCGGTTTAAAATTTAATTCTACTTATAAAAAATTAAACCCCTATAAAGGTTTCAATGTTTGGTATCTAAAAAAGTACAACAACCTTCTTATTTAATATAAATTTTGGGTATGATCAGCTAGAAAAGAGAAATTTTGAAGAAAATCACTTTTTACATTAAAAGCTCAGTGGAAGACCTCATTATTGTTATTTCAATGGTTTTTATAATTTATAATATCAATTTAGCACCAAATGGCATCTTTCGAGGGAGTTCCTTCGAAGAAATTCAAATTTAATTCATTTCATCCACCGGTAGTGTATTATAAGCTTTGGCGAGTGCAACGTCTCTAAGTAGTACGTTTTAATCTTAAATTATAGGGGCTATAGGGTGCAGTTAATACACATAAATAAATATATTCCATCTAAATAAGTCCTAAATGACACATCTGAACCAGTTTTATCGCAGTATCAATCCTAAAATATAATTTAAAAAAAATCTGAAAATTGGTCATTTTTTCCACTTTTTTCAAACTTTGGGGCTCTACAAGCAAACCCTAGAGTTAACTTAGGGGTCTGAAACTTTACACACTATCTTTTGGGACCAAAAGGAATGGGAAAAGCCCTGGGGAGCGAGGTTTTTTGAAAAAAAGTTTTTTTGAGACACCCTAGCGAGGATGTTGGGGAGAAACTGGGGTATTATTCGAATAAAGAAGGTCGATTTATGTAGAAATCAGCTGGAATTGTGCCATTGGCATTTTGACCATACTTTTTGCCACCCAGTGTAGTTGAAGGAGAATGAAATCAGTTATTTAATACAGAGCTCAGAAATTATTTCTTATTAATTTAAAATAAGAAAATATATACGTATCTAAGAGAAAGAATAATAAAGAACTTTAAACGCTGAAACTATTTTTAAAAAAGGTTATGATGTTTTGTTGTTTCCTTTTTTTAAACAGCAGGAGTAAATTTTATCAATAATGCTGAGCACAGAGAGAAGAAATGAATATGGTTATATGGAGACAACACAAAAATATGAACGTGAAGGGGTGTTTAAAAAAATGGAGGGACATGGGAAGTGTTAATGGAAACTTCATACCCTTTTTTAAATTCTTGTCGATATATGCATTCAGTTGTTGTGCTTGGACATTATTCTTTTCCACTTCTAAAAATGCTTTAATATACTTCTTTGCACTAGCATAATTCTGAAAGAAAATGAATAAAAATATTAGAAAATTAAGACTATATAGATGAAAATAATATTTCTAAGAGGGATCTATTATTATTATTATTATTGAGGGAGCAGTAGCACATCCAATGTAGGATTGAGGTGGATCTCTGGAGTTAGTTTTTATCACAGTAACTCAATAATTTTTTGATGCAATTACTAGCAACATTTTACTAACATACTAGCACTACTAACATACATATTATCAAAAGGCTATAAACAACTGAATAATCGGGTGACCTTCTGAAAATATGTCCTTAAAATTTAACTTTAGTAAATACAATTTAGGTAATTAAAATTTGTCCACGGTCGCTTGGCGGAGAAAAACCGGTTTCTCAGCATTGTGGAAGGCACAGAAAACCGGTTTTCCTCCGCCTTCCGACGGTAGACAAGCAATAGTTTGACAAACTTTTCCAATCTTTTTTAAAAGGCTTTGAAGATATTGCTCCCTTTCAAACAATTTTCATCAAGGGTAGGAATTAAAGGAAGTGTCAAAGCAAGCTAGAACTGTCAAACTCATTGTCTCTTAAAATACTCAAATTGATCTGAACTTTACTGACACTATGAAATGCAATAAAAAAAACACACATTTTTACAATGGCCTTTTTAGATTTTTTTGTAAAATCATGCTAAAAAAATTCGGTCCTTCACCTTACTTAATTTAAGAGTTTGACGAGTTCATTTTTAACCACTATTTCTCCTGTTTGAATTAAGTTATATTTTAGAAGTTTAAGTGAAATGCTAATTCGTAGAGCCGTACTTCTAGTCCTTATTATCATTATCAATTACTATAATTACTTTTCAATTACTAATTGCCTGCAACTAGATTTTTGCTCCAGTGAAGATAACCAGCAAAAGCATCCCCCCTCTATGCAATTAAATGCAGGGGCCGCACTAACCATTTGCCAATTCGCCAAATGCGAGTAAATCGCGAAAATGGCGAGAAAAAAGTAATTTTGGCGAAAGTACTGGCGAATACTTTTTCCGTTTTAGTGAACTTCCAAAAGTAATCGATAAATTTCAGAACTAACTTGACTTTCGTTTTTAAAAGTCGCCCGTGTGCGATTATGGCCAAAAATGGTTTGGCTGTACAGCCGCGAGCATTCGCGGAATGCGGTTGGCTTGAAATCGTATTTCCGCGTGCACCGCGCCGCAACCGCGCTACGAGCACCGAAACAACCGTTCCCGGCTTCGCTTACGCCGTTTGGATCTATGTCTACCTTTACCTAAAAGAAACGAACTACAACTTAAACGATTTCGCTAAACGAGATTTACATTGTTTTAATCAGTATGTTATATGTTTATTATGATTATTAACACAATCTACTGAACATAATTAAAAAATAATCATAATTTTATGTTATTAAGATTCTCATGTTCTAATACTCCTTTAATATTTAAATACTCCATTGAAAATTTCGACGATTAAAAAGATTGCGAAAAAAAGAATTTTGTTTAACGAGAGCTGCTTCATATTGGAAGGCATGCATTTATTTCTGAGGGAGCATTATTATTATTTAAGTACTGGTTGATAATAAAAAATTAATCGATCTTGAGCAAAAAGCTTGCTGTATAGATTATTATCATAATGATTTAGAATTTTTTCACATAATTAATGAGCCGATTGACTTGGATTTAAAAAGTATCTTTTTAACTGATTTTGAGAATCGAAACCTGTCTAGTAGATAAGCGATAAATACAGCGCCATCTATATGATGGCGTTGTATTTTTGGATGGAGTAACTTAAAAAAATCATGCAATTAGATTTTACTCAAAAAAAATATGGCTAATAGCTAATAAATTTGGTTAATATATATTTATGATTTGGCTAATTCACTGGCGAATGTTTTGAAAACCTTAGCGCGGCCCCTGAAATGCACATGCCCCCTCTATATTTTAAAACAAGCTTTTGGTATTATTAGGGTTTTTATTAGCTCAATTTCAAACATTTGTAGGTATTAAAGAAATCAAAGTACAATAAGGGGTCTTTTTTGAAACTTGACCCTAAAAACAGCATACCAACTTGTGTTTATCCACTTAGTCCAAATATGGGGCCTTTGGGCATCCCCTTATATACACCCCTGGTTCAACTTAAAAACCATGGTTAGGTATGATTGAATTATATTTTTTGTTAGGCACAAAAACTTCAACAGGATAAGCCGAATTGATGAATTTTTGTCGCAGTTTTGTAAATTTAACACATCTCTGAAATTTTGATGATTTAAATCTGATTTACCATCCTGTTTAACGATACAGGATGTTTTTATTATGAAATAACTAGGTTATAGTCCTTAATACTAGATAAAGTATTAAATAGCTAAAAAGTTTGGAGAAAATATTGATAAATAGTGTCATTTGAGTAAATTTAAAGGTAGAAACATTTGTGTAATTTAGTCTAACACGGGGACAGCAAGACCTTGGAAACTGACTTTGGGTTCAAATTTGCACAAATTTGGTTTCTAGTGCACCCCAAGAGTAACCTACCCTGGACGTATTACGACACACTAGCCCCGAGAAAAAAGTTATTTCAATTTCAATTCCTCAGTCGGCTTTGGGTGGTGTTTTCTTGGGGGCTACTGGCTAGTGCGTCGTATTACATCCAGGGTAAGTTACTCTTGGGCTGTACTACAAACCTACCAAATTTGAACCCGAAGTCAGTTTCTGAGGTTTTGTTGTCCCCTTGTAAGTTAGATTCCAAAAATTTTTATAAATCTTGCTTCTAGGTGAAATTATTTTATACACAACAAAAAAGTCAATTCAACAAATTTCCACACTACTGTTTTAAATTTTAAAAGAAATTCTTATTAAATTAATTAGATTTTACCTTCTGTTTTGTTTCGGAAACTGTCAAGTAAAATAAGCTATCTCGCTTGAGTTCTTCAGATCCTTCTTGAAAAATTTCTAGGTAGAAAAAGTAAAAGTTACATAAAATATGTTTACAATTCCACAAAACATTTGTTTTTTAAATTTTCAACAACATAAATTTGAAACTGAATCAAAATTATGATAGTATGGTACAGTAAAATCCTCTTACAACGAATACCAATACAACAAAAAGTCCTGTTATTACTTAAGTCCCCAACTGTTTTTATTTGAATTCTAGAAATATCGTTACAACGAAATTTCGGTTAGAAGTACAACAAAGGAATTTTAGAGTCCCGTGGAGTTCGTTATAACGGGATTTTACTGTAATAGAAAGTAAACTAAAATGAAAATATTATAAGAAAACTCAAAAATAATATTGATATTTATGTACAGGATGATCCAAAAAGATCCCCTTACTTTAAAAATCTTTAATAAAAACATGCCATCTGCAGCATCCTACTTAGGAGACCTGTAATAAATGTTTTACACAATATTTTTTAAGAGAAAAAAATTTTAGATGGCAGCACCATTTTTTTTGGGGGGGGGGTCGATTTTACCCCATGCTTAACTTTTTGTACGGAAATAAAATATTATGAATAGAATTGATTCCAGAATCAAATACAGGCCAATGTTGGTACAGCACCTTCATAAAAATTCTTCTTAAGCTATTTCAAAATGATATGTAAATTGCTTATTGTTCATTGAGTATTTAAATAGCTACTACGCCTTCTGCACATGAAAAAATACCCCAATCTTTCTATGAAATTTTTTAAAAGTCCTGAAAACACAAATATTTGGGAAAAGAATATCTTGGGAGACAGTACGATTACTCTCCCGGCAGTTTTCGTGCACACAAAACAGGGTCCATGGTTTTCGCTATGACTCAAATTTTTTCTAGGTTGTATATTCTTTCTTCATGGATTTCAGTTGCTATGGTTCCGCAAATAAAATTTACTATCAAGGCACCACTGTACTGTACCACTTCTTAAAAAACAGAAGTAAATGGCATAATCAGTAAGTATTCTACTACACGAAGATAAAAACAGACAAACAATCGGAGGTCTAAAAAAACGCCGGCACAGCTGGGATAAGCGTCGACCATTTGGCGACCACAAAGCGGTCGCCAACTAGTTGGCGCTTATCACGCCCGAGGTGCCGATCGTCCGTTCCGGCCACCATGTTTTACCACAACTCAAATGATAACACTTCAATGCATTATGATGACTCCGATTTAAATTAGAAGAAATACACTAAGCTTGAAAATAAGACTTTCGAAAATGTATAAAGCATAATACTAAAACAATAAACATGCAACTTAACATTGTACCATGCATTGTCATGTATCGTTATTAAAATGACTCAAGTAAAATAGCATGCGATACCAAAAGCACAATTTGCATGCAACTACAAAAGCACATTATAAATGATTCTTTATCATATAAGCTAAAAATAAGTAGTTAATAATATTCAGAGAAATAACGTTTCGCTTACTGATTTCTACGCTGCTTGTAAGCAGCGTAGAAATCAGTAAGCGAAACGTTATTTCTATATGATAAAGAGTCATTTATAATGTGCTTTTGTAGTTGCATGCAAATTGTGCTTTTGGTATAGCATGCTATTTTACTTGAGTCATTTTAATAACGATACATGACAATGCATGGTACAATGTTAAGTTGCATGTTTATTGTTTTAGTATTATGCTTTATACATTTTCGAAAGTCTTATTTTCAAGCTTAGTGTATTTCTTCTAATTTAAATCGGAGCCATCGTAATGCATTGAAGTGTTATCATTTGAGTTGCGGTAAAACATGGTGGCCGGAACGGACGATCGGCACACTTCATAGCGGTACCACAATAAACAAGATCTATTAACGAGACTGCGCAGAACGTCGTCACTATTGCGGGATGATTAAAACAATTAATCAATCCAGGTTTTGTCTTTTTAATCTTATTTAATTATTAAATCAATTAAATTATGTGATTAATAATTATATTATTTGTGATATTGTTCTTCCTTTACTTCGGATATCGGATCCTGAAAACCTTCGGAATGCGCATGCGTTAAATCTTCACATTTAAAAGATATAATTATGTTCTTATTTATTTTCTTAATAATCATCAAGAAATAAGAAGCGATTCATAAAATTTAAAGAATTCAAAGAAATATTGTTACGCTCACCGATTTCTATGCTGCTTACTTCGTACCGCATAATCACAACAAACAAGATCTTTTAAGGGGTCATCCATAAATTACGTGAGGTGCTTTTTCCAAATTCTGGACCCCTCCCTCCCCCTTGGTGAGAATTAGTGAGATTTCGCTGGACCCCCCTCCCCCTCTCGTGAGATTTTTTTCAATTACTTTTTGACTAATTTTCGGATTTTTCCAGTAGTTTTGCTAAAAAATTTAAAGAAAAAACGTGTATTTTCTAAATTAAAAGTTGACGTGAGATTTTAATTGACTCCCCCCTCCCCCAGGTGAGATTTTGCTGGACCCCCCCTCCCCCTTTTTGACCTCACGTAATTTATGGACGTCCCCTAACAACAACGTGACTACTCAGAACGTTGTCATCGTCACTATTCCCGGATGATTAAAATAAAGACAAAATCTGGTTTGATTAATTGTTTTGAATTATTAAATCAATTAAATCATATGATTAATAATAATATTGTTCTTCCTTTTTTTCGGATCATAGAATTTCGGATCTTGCAAACCCTCGGAATTGCGCATGCGTCAAATCTTTACGCCCAAAATATAATTATGTTCTTATTTTTAAATTAAATAATTACCGGTGATCAAAATATGTATCTCCCGGATACAAAGCGTGCATCACAATACTGAAATCGTAATAACTTTTTATAACATCCTTTTTCTTTGGTTAATCTTCATTTGAGTGAGACGTGGGGAAACATGGCGGCCGGAACGGGCGACCTGCCGCTCGGCCGTGATACAGCGCCAGGTAGTCTTCCATTTGGCGACCGCGTCTTCCATTTGGCATGGTCGACTCTTATCCCAGCTGTGCCAAAACGCCCATGAGAAAAGCTTAATTCCAATAAGTTACAGAACAAAACCAAAAATCTCAGCAAAGAAAAAAGTCTTTGCCTTTCTCCCATAAATCATCCGTGCAGATTAGAATATTCCGATTTATACCCTCTTCTTATTTATTGCTCATTGTCATCAGTTACTAGCGTTATAGTTTTTGTTCTCAATTCTAAGTTTTAAAAATATTTATTGAAAAGATCGCAGCTAAAAACAGAGAATTAAGAAAAAAAATTTAAATACATTGTCTTTAAAATATAGTTTCCGTAGTTTTTCTATCTTTATCCCTAATTGCGGAATTCGAGGCTGAAATGTGGAATGATTTTGCAAAATCCGGAATGGTTGGCATCCCTGCACAAGTAATAGATATTGGTGACATCAGAACTCAATGAGAAGATATGATGAGGTCATTCTCATTCATGAATTTATGATTCATAATGTGTTGATAACTTAAAATTCAAAATGATAAAACTTAACCTGATAAATCACTAGCCTAATACAAATGCATTTGCAAGTTATTAAAGATGAGTCAACTATATTCATATCCTTGGAAAGGATATACAGTAAAATCCTGTTATAACGAACTTCATGGGACCGTAAAATTTCTTCGTTTCAAAGGAAATTTCGTTGTATCTGTACTATTGCTAATTCCCATAAAATCAGTTGGGGACTTTCTGGACTTTCGTAATAACGGGATTTTTCGTTGTAACGGTATTCATTGTAACTGGATTTCACTGTAAAAGTTATGACTTAAAAGCTACCAGATACAATATTTTCTTATTTTAAAAGACTTAAAAAATAATTTTTCCAAGCAAATTGGTTTACTTTTTTTCATTAAATCTTTATGAATTTTTATAGAAAATAATTGAGTGTAATATTTAATTTAAATGTTCCATTAATAAAGTGAATGTGATATTCTTGGGTTGTCACCATTCAAGCATTCTTTCTGGGGACTTTTTCAGATTCTACTGCTTCAGATTTTATGGGCTATATATTACTTTCCATAAAAAGCACAATATTTTATAATGCAAGTTTTTAATTACTTCTTAGTATATAAAATACACTGATATAAGGATATAAACCTGCAAATAAAGAAGATGCTATTTTCCAGTCTTCATAGCTTTTACTGTGAGTCAAGCACCATGCATACTGGAACTTAGTTTCCAAGTCAACTTTCCCAGTAGATAGCTCATCTCTGTATTTCTTTCTCAGAGCCTAAGTGTAAGGGAAAAATTTAGCACTTTATATTTATATAAAATTATTTCCCATACTATAAACAAAGTATTTAAGACTCAAAAAGATTAAATTTTCAAAAAATAGTTAGCCATTGCCATCAATGTAACTGTCTATTTTCAAATTTATTTGTTCCTTTAATGATATTTCAATCTTTTGCTTACAAAAATAGGTAAGAATAATGATAAAATAAATTAAAAAACAGGTGCTCATGTACTATTGTAGTGATGCACAACCTGCGGCCCGCGAACCATCAACATGCGGCCCGCGCACTAATTTGGATATTTCAGGTTACCCCTAACTTTTGTTACTTTCCTTATTTTAACCGAGAAAAAGTGACGATTTATAGCGGAAAAAAGTCGGGAAAATCGCGCTTTTTCGAGTTTCGTTTTGCTCGTGAAGTGTTCCGTTCTCCGCGATTTTCGGGCGGGAACCAAATTGAAGTTGGCTTCTTCTTGTATTGTTTGTGCAACGGTGCGATGTGGAAAAAAACAACTTAACAATGGTTTTAAGTTTTGAAGCCAGAAGTCCGGTGTTTAGGATCACGCGCCGCGGAAAAGTCGAAAAATAGCGATTTTTCGCGAAAGTGCCGTTTTTACGGCGCCTATTTGAAGCTGGCTTCTTTTCACATTGTAATTGCAATGCAGAAAAAATTAAAGCATGGTCAGAGGAGTCTAATAAGTCTAGTGACAGATTTTTTTTATCAATTTTAGTGAGTATTTTCAACAAGTTTTTCTTAAGGATTTCCCAAGTTCTAAATTTTTGCAAAAAGATCACTTTGAAACAAGATTAGATAATAATGCAGTGTATTTTTTTAATTCTTATTAGATCATAACCTGTTTCAGATATGCTATCAAGGGGGATAGCAGAAGGCTGGGGGCCTGTCCCCCAAAAAAAAATCGAACTTGATATCTAAAATAAGTTAAAACCCTGTTTTTTAGGGTCAAATTTCCAAAATTTTTCAGGGGTAGGACCCCAGACCCCCTTTACATTTGAAATTCTACAATTACCATTTTTTTATAATTATTAAGTTAATCAAAATGCAAATCCCATCTTAAAATATATGTCCAATATTTGGGCTAAATGTGCAAAAACTAGTCAATGCTTTGTTTTTTAGAGTTAAATTTCCAAAAATTTTCTGGGGAGGACCCCTAGAACCCTTTAATGGTACAAACTCAATTATTCACATCTTATATTATATTAAGTTCCTTGAGATGCAAATTCTACCTTATTGTATTAGCTGTATTATATTATTTTTGCTGTTACTCTGTTAGCGGCCCTCCGTGTCTCAATCAACTTTGTGAGTGGCCCTCCTCCCAAAAAGGTTGTGCATCCCTATACTATTGATTGACCCATCCCGTCAACCATGCCAATGAATCTGAAAATGTTACTAAAACTTACTGAATTTTCTATAGCTGTGCCATTGAATTTTACAGTTGCTAAACAGTTGACAGGATCAAGAACTAAGAATTATATACAAACCTTTAAACTGATCTTTAACGGCAACCACACTTTATTTAACAATTACAAAGTTTCCTGGCAACTGGCACAACTGCTAAAGAAAGCTGTCTCTAAAAAGGACTATTGCCAAACCTGTGCCTTATAAGAATATCTGGTTCAATTTCGTTAACCGGCCTGCTAAAAACCCCATGCTATTTTGGACACCAAATTTTTAAATATCGCTAAATTTTTCTGATATTTATTGATAAACTGAACAGTTATTGATCTAACTAGACAAATTTAATGTATGAATTTGGAATTGTTAAGGAATATTTTTACTTTTTGGTGTCCAAATTAGCATGGTGGTTTTTAGCAGGAAAGTTATAGGAATTGAACTGAATATCTATAAAAAACAAAAGTAGAACTTTAGAACATTAAGATATGAATTAAAAACATCTACTTGAAGAATTTCGCATAAAAAGAACATTCCGAAAGAAAACCAAGGGCAATGATGTGAATTATCAGCTTTCCAATTAGTTATAATTAAAAAAATATATTAATCCTTATGTGGCTATTCTTAAAGTTGTTTAGAACCTTTATCAATATAATTGTGAATAAAAGAAATCGAACTCACTTCTGTGTCTGTAGCAGACACATTATAATTAAGCAAAGTTTTCATGTCGTCATCGGTCAAGTTTGAAACCTCAGTAGACATTACTGGTTACTGGACGGATTTTAAAGTTCCTTTTCGTTCGTTCAAAATTGCATGCAATCAATTAGAATTTGATGCAATAGGAGCACTAAGACACAAGAGGGCAACACATCGAAAGATTGGATCGTACGTAATGTTTGTAAACACGTACACCATACTGCGATTGCGCAATGCGTTGAAATTCAGACTGCCACAAGGAAGGAAATAAAAGTTTCCTGATTGTGACTCACCCACCAGGTTGCCGGGGTATGAAACCTGAAAACTCTTTAGCCAAGAGGTTCCATCGGGCTTCTGCACTTGATGCCAAAAAGCACAGGACAAAAAACTTTGAAATTTCTAAAATATGAAAATTTGTAGAGAATGGATCGTATTTAAGGAAGGGGTTATTACCCCCTAAAAATGCAGGAAATCCTTAACAATTATAAAGTTTATGGTCATTAGATTTCGGTTCTTGGGGTTCGGACCCTTTAAAAATGATTTGTGTAAGAGTAAATTCAGAACTTTAATGGTAATGTTTGTCTGCTGTCTCTAGGCGGTAAACCAAGACCCTCTATTACAGTGGCTAGAAGGGGATGGTGTGTCGTTCGAAGATGAAAACTGAAAAAAAAATTACTCCTCCGCTTGGTGTCGCTGCTGTTAGACGTGCATATTAGGGTGGGCCGAAAAAACCTTTTATTTTTTTTCGAAGTTTTAATAGCGCGGAAAAGTTGCGAATTATATAGACAAAGAAAAGGAAAAATTTTTTTTCAAAATCGGTTAATATCTTCCGATCGCGCAAAGGCCCCAAAGTTTGAAAAAATATGAAAAAACTTCATTTTTGCGATTATTTTTTTTTAAAAATCAAAGATTAAACTATCAAATATTGTTCATGATTTTTTTATGTGAAACTAAAATAGTTATAGACATAATCGTTCAGATTCCATTCTTCTATCACTTTTTTTTCTTTAGATATAATTTTTTTAATGTTCATACAAATTTTGTAAAGTTGTTTTTCCTGCATTTTTAAACAGCTAATAACTCTAGAACTATACAACTTAAAAACTTGAAATCAGTCCCATTTTGTTCGTAAATTTTTTGTCTTTGATTTGGTGTGCATCATGATCATCATTTTCAAAAAGTTTTTTTTTAATTTGAAAAAAGTGAAAAAAAATTTAATAAAAAAAATTTTTTAAATTTTTTTTTGAAAAAATATTAATAGCCTTTTAACTCTTAAAATGAACATAACTACCCAATTTCAAGTTGAAAATAAAATTTAATCATGTATAAAAAAATAAAAATAACCGTAATTTAGTCAAATCCCTAAACATTCCCTAAAATTATACACCAAGAGCGATTCACTCATGGAAAATTTATCAAATCACTTGAGGGTGTTCATATGAGTTAAAACATGTAAAAAATGTCACATAAATTTCAGAAAATAAGACAATTAACAGATTCGGTTCAAAATCTTACAGTGCTAGTTCCCAACTTTAAGTTAATTCAATTTGCATGAATTTTACTGGAATATTCCTTAGAAATGTGTTTATATCCAATTTTTTTATGTTCTTAAGTTTTTAATTTACTTTGATTTGACTTGTTAAAAGTAAAAACAATTAGATATAAACATAATTCTTAGAAATTTTCAGGAGAAATGCATGCAAACTTAACTAAATATGAAAAAACTTGATTTTTGCGTTTATTTTTTTTAATTTGATGTTTTCGTAACGTAATAGTTTGCAACGTCTTCTAATAGAGCCTAAAAAGTTTTAATTTCGTTTAGATCAGTTAATATAATCCGATCGCGCGTAAGCCCCAAAATTTGCCAAAATATTGAAAATTTCACACTTTTGCAAGTTTTTTTTTTATATCTTTAATATATTTTTTAACGTAATAGTTACACTATTTTTATTTTAAACATAATATTTTTGAATGTTAAACATCTATTTGGTGGCTTAAGGTACTTTAAAGCTGGATTTGCTGATGAAGTTCGGCATGTATGATCTAGAGAGCAGAGTGGTTCTTATAAATCCTTCTCGTGATTCAGCTCCGCAAACTTTTCCTGAGGCTTCCGTGACGAGTTTTACACAGCGTTCAACAGCCTGCGTGTGAACTGTTTTAGGCTCTATTAGAAGACGTTGCAAACTATTACGTCACGAAAACATCAAATTAAAAAAAAAATAAACGCAAAAATCAAGTTTTTTCATATTTAGTTAAGTTTGCATGCATTTCTCCTGAAAATTTCTAAGAATTATGTTTATATCTAATTGTTTTTACTTTTAACAAGTCAAATCAAAGTAAATTAAAAACTTAAGAACATAAAAAAATTGGATATAAACACATTTCTAAGGAATATTCAGGTAAAATTCATGCAAATTGAATTAACTTAAAGTTGGGAACTAGCACTGTAAGATTTTGAACCGAATCTGTTAATTGTCTTATTTTCTGAAATTTATGTGACATTTTTTACATGTTTTAAGTCATATGAACACCCTCAAGTGATTTGATAAATTTTCCATGAGTGAATCGCTCTTGGTGTATAATTTTAGGGAATGTTTAGGGATTTGACTAAATTACGGTTATTTTTATTTTTTTATACATGATTAAATTTTATTTTCAACTTGAAATTGGGTAGTTATAATCATTTTAAGAGTTAAAAGGCTATTAATATTTTTTCAAAAAAAAATTTTTAAAAATTTTTTTTATTAAATTTTTTTTCACTTTTTTCAAATTAAAAAAAAAACTTTTTGGAAATGATGATCATGATGCACACCAAATCAAAGACAAAAAATTTACGAACAAAATGGGACTGATTTCAAGTTTTTAAGTTGTATAGTTCTAGAGTTATTAGCTGTTTAAAAATGCAGGAAAAACAACTTTACAAAATTTGTATGAACATTAAAAAAATTATATCTAAAGAAAAAAAAGTGATAGAAGAATGGAATCTGAACGATTATGTCTATAACTATATTAGTTTCACATAAAAAAATCATGAACAATATATGATAGTTTAATCTTTGATTTTTTTTAAAAATAATCGCAAAAATCAAGTTTTTTCATATTTTTTCAAACTTTGGGGCCTTTGCGCGATCGGAAGATATTAACCGATTTTGAAAAATTTTTTTTTCTTTTCTTCGTCTATATAATTCGCAACTTTTCCGCGCTATTAAAACTTCTAAAAAAAATAAAAGGTTTTTTCGGCCCACCCTAGTGCATATAGGCGCCTGCGCATTGCGACTCTCATTCTCAGCGGCTATGTTATTGTGCCGTGTAAAATCATGGCTTTGGCCGGCTTGGTGCTGAAAGTCGCAATGCGCAGGCGCCTATATGCACGTCTAACAGCAGCGACACCAAGCGGAGGAGTGAAACGAGGAGAAAAATTTTAGCATTGCTGGTATTGGCGAACGACACACTATCCCCTTCTAGCCACTGTACCTCTATATACATGGCCACCCAACTCCAGACCAGTGGCGGCTCGAAGCTAAAATTATTAGGGGTGCTGCTCCGTCGGTACCAAGCTGGCACCGTATTTTAAGCGTATATAATGCCAAATAAATCACTAAAAAACTTGGAAAGTGTTTATATATAGCCTTAATCAGATAGGAGTACAAAGTATTAATAAATCTGATTCTGTCTTTAAATTTTAAAATTCAGTGAAAGAATACTAACAAGAAAATAAAAACTCATAGAGCAAACTAATACATTTACTCAATTCGTATTTTTACATTAAAATATCACTATATTAACTTAAAATTGAAATAAGACAAGTAAATAACGTTATGGTGGAAAAACAAAATCACATTCACAAGACAAAAACGTCGAAAAAATCAAGTAGAAAAGATGGGAACAATATAAAATTTCGATTTCACACTTAAATAATATTTAAAAACCTGTCACTTACCTATATTTGGCTGATAATAACCAGGGTTGCTGATTTTTTTGATTTTTTTAAAAAAATAAAAAAAATCGGATTTATTTGATTTAAATCGGACTTTTTTGATTTAAATCAGATTTTTTTGATTTAAATGAATTACTAGTTCTGAACTTCATGAAACTGGTTAATAATATTATGATATTGTAATTTCAATGTAATTTAATACTTTAGCATTACTTAATTACCCAATTTTAGTCTATTTTATACATTAATTAATTGAATTAATTAAGAGAAGCAGTTCACTGGTATCTCACCGATGAGAAGCCCATTCGAAAAGGGGAATTGTACTCAATAACTAAAATTTTTATCCTTCTTTCTATAACTATTTTTGCCAAATTTTGATATTAATAGGTTTGAAAATAAATTGTGACAATGATTACTAAAAACATCATGCCTCATTTTTGTGTAAAAATTATAATCAATCTTTAAATTATATTGATTCAGGTAAACTAATTTTACTCAAAGAATTGTGTTTATTTCTTTAAAATAATAATTAATTAGTGATAAAAATGAAAATTCAGTAATTAATAACTGATAGCCATGCACACAGATAATAAAGCCCTATTATCTGTAGTTCTATATATGAAAAAATTAGTTGGGAAAACATGACTAAAATTAAAAAAAGAGCTTTCAATAAAAATCATCCACATACTTGTATTTTAAGATTTGATACCAAGTAAAAAAAATAAGATTCTAATTCTTGTTTAGTTTATCACAATTATTGATTCCAAACCCTGCTATTTACCCCTTTTTGTCATAAACATTTTTGTTATTGGTGGCAAAAATTTGATCTTGAAATTGGAGGCAATTTTATGTAGAATAACTTTAACCTATCTCTCCCAGTTACATATCTAGCAGATAATTTTTTTACTTAAATTGTGGCAGTTTGACATTTTTGATTTAAATCAATGATTTTTTTTTAAAAATCAAGTAATTTAAATCATGATTTAAATCAAGTTGATTTAAATCCAGCAACCCTGATAATAACATCTTGCAAAGATTAAGTTGATTTCATATATAGTACTATCTCCTAGCAAATATCTACATCTACTACTAATATCTACATTGCGAACTTAAATTGTTCGGTACAAAAAGAAATAAAAACGTGACTACAAAAAAGTAAACAAAAATCTTTAAGCCGAAACAGGAGGAAAGATTATGATTATCTCTGTTGGAAAGAAAAAAGCTATAAATCAAAAATTAAAACTGTGGTGAAAATCTTAAAAGCAAATGTGATCTATTAGTAGTAGAAATCGTTTATTTTTCTCTTCCTCACAACTCTCTCAAGAGAAAAACTATCATTCTTTTGGTCGGGGCTGCTGAAATGCAGCCCCTTTTCTCCTAACAGATTCGCATGCTAAATTCTTGATATTTTGATTTGATATGATAGAGATAGTGTTTTATACCACGATAGGTATACTTGCGGGGGCTGATCGACCCGGAAAGAAATCTGTTGGCGAGACGGCATAGCAGAGAATTATTAATTGAAAAAGGATTATAAAGGACAAAGATTAAAGGGGAAATAGATAATTTTTTAAATATTGTAAAGCAAATAAAAATTGGAATATCGGAAAATTTTGGTTGGGGGTGCTGCAGCCCCGCAGCCCCTATGAACGAGCCGCCACTGCTCCAGACGATGACGTCAAACGTGAGTGAAAATTGCCATGTTAAGTCTATGGAGTGACGTCAAAGATGAGTGAAAGTTATGACATTGCACGGCCGAGTTGGGAGGCCTTTATATAGATGGTCTTGGGTAAACTTCTCCACAGAGAAAAATCCTAACAGAGGGTCCAAAACGATATATTCAAAAGTTGGATGGGTTTGAGGGCGTCACGATGAACTAAATGATTGACAGAGAGATCAAACCTGTGATTGGCTCTGTCCCTCCATCTTCTATTTTCGAAGGAGAAGGAAAAAGTTTTTCTCAACCAATCAGGCACTTCCCTCCCGCCTCTCATGACGTTGATGCGATCGCAGCGCCAAAATAGCCCCACACTCATCCAACTTTTCAATTTCCATTAGTGCCTATGGCGACGGACTCTCTGTTCTAGTTCTCTGTGGTTTTCTCTGCCTTCCACAATATGCTATCTCAACCGCCTAGCGACGGCAAAGTTAATTTGTGTTCAGCGAATCAAAATCTATAAGAAAAGACTATTTTCGTCTCTGTAAAAAATTTTAAGTTTAAATTTGTTGAACAGTGTAGGTAAAAATCGCATTTTCTTCCCTCTAATACTAATGCATATTTCCAACCCAGATAATTAATACAGAATTTGCTTAAAACAATATAAATAGCTTTAATAAATGAAAATAACGCCATTTGAACAGTTTACTTTTTTAAAATTAGAAAATGTTAAATTTTACCCCTTTTTGAAAATTCAATGACTTTGTGGGGGACCTATAAAATAAAAATAAAAGCGTCTGGGGGATGTTTAGCCCATCAGATTGGTCTGGCTGCTTACAAAAAATATTGAAATAAAAGTTGCGGCTGATGGAATGCATCTGGCAGTATTGATTACTAATTTTTGACGTACATGTAAAAATCAACCTTGAGAAAAGTGAGCACTATTTATACATTCCTTTAGCACGTGGTACCTGTCGATAGGCCGGCGGGCTAAGCTAGCGGGTATGTACACATCCGCTACTACACCTACACTACATTATCCCATGTAGTGTATCCCATTTGTGAGAAAATAAGTAATGTCTGGGGGCCCTGGGATCTTGGATTATATGATAATACAGTCGAATCCGCTTAATATGATCACGGTTAATGTTATCGAAATACAGGTCCCGATCATTCCTATTCAATTTAATGTAAAATATATCGTTTAATATGATCAACTATTGATCAACACGCCGCTTAATGTTATCAAAATTTGTCCATATCCCCTAAAAATGTCCGCTATCAGGTTTCGTTTTATAGTATCTGGTGGCATTTCTTTTTCTCAAACTCATTAGTAAGAATAAAAAAGATTCCACAAATATTGAAGAAAACGGCTACAGGGGGGGTCCAAATCCATACTTGTAAGAAACCATCGGCGCCTTGCAGATGTTTCTGATAAGAGATTTTAATTTTCCCTTGGTTATTGGAATTCAGGTTATAAAATAGGTGGTTTGTTAGATTAGAAGGATATAATAGAGTTCACAGAAAAAGAGAGACCTTTCTACAAATAAAAATATCAAGTAAGCGATAATTTTGTTTTTATTAATTGAACTACTCTTATATTACCCTAAAAATTATAAGTTGTCAAATCAGGGTTGGCAAAAAACCGGGTTTTTTTAAAAAAACCAAAAAAACCGGGTTTATTTGGTTTTTTTTGGTTTAAACCAGGTTTTTTTGGTTTAAACCAAGTTTTTTTAGAATTTTTTTTTATCAGAATAAGTTATTTTAGCATTGATGTTTGAAATTGAGTTGTAAATGAGACATTTATTTCAGGGGTTGTTTATAATTGATAAATGATTTGTATATTTCAATTAATTAATTAAAATTAAATTAATTTGTTTTAAAAATAATTTTTGTTTCTAAAATATTCCAATTCGAATATCTAATATTATTGTAGTGAATAAAAATCAGTGTTAATTTATCTTGGATAAATGGTTGAAATAATCAAATTATTTATCTTAATTATATATGGATTAATTTATGAACTTAAGAAATTTCTTTAGAAAGAGAAAATTTTATTTTTTAAATGAGAAGTAAAAGTGAAATGTAAACAACTAATGTTAATTGAAATTGGATAATTGATAAAGATAATTAATTTGATTAATTATTAAATGGTAAAATAATCAAATTAATTATATGGATTATTTATGAACTTAAGAAATTTCTTTAGAAAGAGAAATTTTAACTTTTTTAATAAATAAAAGGGAAATGTAAGCAACTAATGTTAATTGAAATTGGATAAATGATTGAGATAATTAATCCGATTAAGGAAATTAACGGTTTTTATTAATTTAGTAAAAAAACCCAACTGGTTTTTATCTGTTTATAAACAAACCAACTGGTTTTTAGTTTTTATCATTAAAGAAATCAATGGTTTTTATTAATTTACTAAAAAAACCAACTGGTTTTTATGACTGACAAATAAGACAAATTGGTTTTATTAATTAAAATCCAAGCCATATTTTATCAGTGAAAAACAGATAACTTTTTGTGTATGTTTAGTTACTCTTTGAAATAATGCTTCATTTTAAAGGAAATTAATAAATGAACTATCTCTTGCAAAATATAATAAGTTTAACTTAAGCATTTAAGGTTAAGTTTAGAGAGAATTCAATAATTAAAACCATTAAATTAAAAGATTTCTGATTTTTAATCACCTTAAAATGTCAATTTCTTTATAAATCTGACCTTTTAATTTTGTGCAAAAGATTATACTTAATAACACTTTCTTTAAAAAATCCTGAAAATATTTAATAATTCCTAAAAAAAACAAAAAAACCAAGTGGTTTTTTTGGTAAAAAAACCATGGTAAAAAAACCATGGTTTAAACCAATGGTTTAAACCAAATGGTTTAAACCGGCCAACCCTGTGTCAAATACATAGTGTAAAATTGTTTTAAATACACTAATTACGAGTACGTAATTTTGATTTTAAAGCAAACAATATAGTTACACTTTTTGCTGCTTTTTGATGTAAAATCGCTTATTGTTATCAAGCGGAAAATGTTATCAGTTTAATCTCGGACAATTGCGATCACATTAAGCGGATTCGACTGTAGTTCAAAACTTCTCTTAATAAACACAATTATTAGAATAAATGTTAAAAAAGGGTACGTAATTATCTAAAAGTATTTAGTTTCAAGTATTTTTCAGAAACAAAAATTAACACATACGCCTCTAAGTTATTTCAGAAACCAACATTTTAGAGGTAATATAAGAACATTTTAACTACCTTAAAAATTACCCTGCAGTTTTCTTGCATAATAACCTCTTGAATGAAAAATTTCTAAATATGACACTTAAGATTTTTAAAAATTATAACAAAACCTATGCTCTTTTACTACATTACTTCCTAGATTTTTCCCTTGTGAAAAACATTTTATTCAACTACTAAGTAATTCATATGCTTTTAATAACTAAAAATTAATTTATTGCATATCAATTTACAGTGCCACATTACAAATAATAAAAACAAATAAAAAAACTTCTCTCATTCAAAATATCTCGACAATTATGTACACATCAACCATTAACAAGTTTCTGCACCTTCTTCCTGGAAGATCTTAGAAAATTCTTCTTAATGTCTGACGTTTTCTTCACAACATTCTCTTCCAAGTTTAATGCGTCTACAGACTTGGACTTCACTGCTATACATTCAATTGACTTAGAAGCTGGTAAAACCTAAGAGAGAAGATACTAAAGAAAAGAGTCTATAATAAAATACTTGTATATAACCAAGTTAAGTAATATTGCATACTTAAAAGTTTAATTCCTTGAATATACATTAGGTAAGTATTTTTCACATTATATAATATTTCTTTAACTCTTATCTGGGTATGATATGTTATTGACTAAGACAAGATTGGCAAAAACTGAGCGAATATGATTTGATCAACATTTAGATAGAGGGCTACATTAAAAACAAAAAAATAAATAGGAAAAACTGGTAACAAAAATGGCTAACATTATTGCAACATTAAATTCCAAAACTTAAAAAATAAAAATTATACCATATAGGAATGAGCTCAAAGCAATAAAAACTATCCTTTTCAGAGAAAGATTTAAGTTTAAAAAAATACCCATTGAATCATCCCAAAAGTATGATGGCAGATTCTAGTATACTTTTATGATTGCAAATTCTACTGAAATCAGACAAACATGTAGGGTATCTAATGTTCTTCACATAAGTAAAAGGGAGAAATAGCAAAAAAATTATTTTTAAAATCTTTGAACATGAAGTAGAAAACCTGAAACTGATTATTCCAGGCTGTAAATGAAATAAAAATATTTAGTTGTTATATGAAGTAGGAAAAATTACCATATATTAACCCAAATATGAAAACTTATTGTTTAAAAGAGCCGTCAAGAATAATAACGAACTGAGAACTGCAATTCTATGAAAAATTTCAGTTCATTAGCTTATTTTTTGTAACAGTAAATAATCTAAATTAATTTTTCCAAAAAGTTTTACGAAAAGAAGCTGTACTGTTTCTGCAAAATATCTATCAACAGGCAAATAACAATTTGATTTATTGAATCTTGCCACCATTATGTGCTTTACTTACCATGTCATAAGCAGAATGACGGCACTCATAGTTGTTCTCCCTCTTTTTGTGAGAGTTTTTCAATAGGTGCTTCTAAAAAATAAATATCCGAGATAAATGCATAATTTTTGTGTATGACACAGCTTAATACAATTTATATTAATTCACTTTAATGTAAAAAAAAACTCCACTACACAATTACCTATTAAGTTAATCTAATTTTTGAAAAACTGTTTAAGATGGAGACTTCAAACAGAGTGGGTTTTGATTGAGATAGATTGAATATAGGGAATGGTTTTGGTACTTCTGGTGTGATTGTTTCTTTTTAAACTGGCTGCTTGAATAGAGAACCACCAAATGTAGATTTTCATTGCATTTTACTTTCATTTTTTTAGGATATCATAACTTTGTCAATAAGTTTATGATTAAAAAATTTAGGTATTAAACAAAACATCTAGTTTGAAAACCTTACCTCATTAATTACAAGTTATTTAAAGAAGATTATCACAAAAACACCCCTAATATTAGTAAAAAAAGCTTTTATGTAGACCCAAGTATTTAGAAATATTTAGTGTTTTAAATAATATTTGAATGAAGGAGAAACCAAGCATTTCTAGAGCATTCTTGAGAAGCCAAGAAAGTCTAAATTACCTTAAATGCTGCACCAACTGACCGGCTCCGTGCATGTTTTTTAGGCCTTTCCTGCACTGGTTCGGAACTATTTTCTCTCTGAAACTAATATTTTCTCAATTAGAAAAACAAATTCCAAAAATTTTTTATTAAAAGTACAAAGTATAAGATCAATCAACCAAGAGCATTTAAAATTCTAGACACATGTGCATGAGTATGATAAATAACTATTTAATGCAGTACTTATAACATGCATTTATTCTAACAATGACCCATTTTCCTCAAAAGAAAACATGCTATTGTAGGTTTTTTTAAGGATATGCTAAGAAAGATATTTGGATTTAAAAAAGAGCTAAAATTGAGAGATAGAGATTAAAAAAATGTGTTCAAATGGCATCTTTCACAATCTGTTTAAAGAATTTAATTCCCTTGATGAGCTTTACATGGTTAATAAGTAGGTAGAGTGTAAGGCAAGCATGGAAGAATCTTATAAAACAATTGTCAACATTCAAATCAGTATATGTAAGGTCTTCATGAGGAATTTTGTACATTAATTTACCTTATTAATTTCATCCAAATAAGGAGAAAAATGTAAAGAAGTTTATCTGCTAGTAAAGAAGTGTGGGAATTTACATTTTAAATGTTTTTCCTTATAATATTGGTATTTGTATGGGTTTGAGAAATAATGTTGTGGAGCAACTAGTGTGAAACCAAATAAGGGGTTAATCCTTACAAAATATTTATTTTTGTCTAAATGCCACCTTTGGAACCACACAATGAACATGTGCACCTTCTGTTAAACAAATTTATGACCTCAAAATCATAATTTTTCAAACTAGGATGCTTGTATGTAATATTCATTAATGTAGTATATTCTACTACAAGTTTGTTAATCTTTCACACACCTCAAATAAAACAAAGGTTTATATGCAACTACTAAAAGCTACAGCCAAGCTTATATCACAGTCTTAAAATCAATAGCTTATGACCAAGAAAACTCATAACAAAAAGTATCTACTTTTTTGATAAGTTTCCTTTTCCTGGTTGAGTTAGGCAAGTTTTCTATGTATGCTTGTAGTTCAGCTATGGCTTTGCTGGTATAGTCAGCAGGCTCTGTCTCGTCAGAGTTTCTTTCACAGAACGTTATCATTGTTTTCACAGCCGCAGACTGAAAATATTCATTTTTTTTGCAGATAACGTCTAAATGAAAACCAGCTAGGCTACACTTAATACTTAAAATTAGCTTAATTACGAGCAAATCAAAAAGTAACTAGCTAAACAACTTGTGCACTCCTTGGGTTTGGCAAGGTTCTACCTTCTTCGGTAAATTGAAGGAGCCAAAACCTTGTCAAATTTATTGTACAATTATACCAGCACTTGCACAGAAAAAATTTACCCTATCTTAAGTTTAGTTTTGCAAGCACCAAAACTTTAATACAAGTAAAAAAACCCTTAGGTGAATGATTGAGTATAAAGTAAACTAAATTAAATTACAGTATGAAGATAAGTTTTTGTCATGAATAAAGAAAATCAGATTTTCATTAAAATGATTTTTAAAAGCAGAAGAGAATCTTAAAACTTTTATTATTTTAAATAAACAAATTATCAAAGAGGTCTGGAATAAAATATTAGTTTTTTAAATCTAAACACATAAGCAGGAGGTTAACATTTAAATGAAGGATATACAGATCAAACCAACACTACTTCAAACTTAAGTAAAAAAAGCAGGGTTGAAAAAAACCCCATGTTTTTTTTGGTTTAAACCAGTTTTTAAACACTTTTTTTCCTACCCCATAAATTTAACTACTTCTTAGTGTTTTCTGTTATGAATCCATTGAATTAATTGTTCATCAATTTAGTTATCAACAAAGTGACTTAACTAATTTATTAATTTAAAATTAATTTTTAAAAAAGTTAAAATTATAAGTAAACCAGGTTTTTTGCTGCATAAAACACCCACTGGTTTTTATAGCATGGAAAAAAGTGTTAATATGTACATCTATATATATACAGGGCTCGATTTCTAAAAAAAGAGGTACCGGAACGGTAAAATTATTGGTATCAAAACTGAAAAAGCGAATACTTTTTAATACCAAAACTTAAGCATTTATTTTCAAATTTAAATTTATAAAATAAATTCAAATGTGTTGTACTATATTAGGAAGAGTGCTCTAAATTATTAATTGTATAAGACGATGAACTCTTTATACACCTTTTATATAGTGGGTTATACTTTTTTTCCCAACAGTGTGCCTCTTGTAGGGAGGTGAGACCTATCATCAATCATTAAAGAACCAATATCAATGAAACATTAGTGTTGTATATTTTGCCAATTTAAAGAATATAATGCGTAGTTAAAGTCCTTAAATGGTAGAATTGAGGATGCCTCAAATTTTCTTTGCAAATTTGCCCAGGGATCTGACAAATGGTTGATGTGGATTGAATGGACCAATGTGGGTAGTTCAAATGGGGGTGCACACGTTCACTATCGTGTTTTAAAAGAACAATTAAGTAAAAACCTTACAATTAAATCACAAATATTGTTATTTATTAAAAAGATAAAAATGCATTGAAAATATTATTTAAAATATGCCTTTTTTTATATTCTTTTAGTATAATTCTTACTGTTATGAACTTAATCTGAAAACAAGTACAGTAAAGCACCGTTTATACGACTTTCAAGGGACCGACGTAAAATGACGTATATAAATGAAAAGACGTATAATTGAAAACAATTTTGATTATTTGAATGAATTGGGACTTAGCGAAAACGACGTATAAATGTAAAAGACGTATAAATGAGAGACGTATAAACGGTGCTTTACTGTATATAATAAGTTGAGTTCTTAGTACAAAAGAGGGGTCTGGGGGTTCTCCTCCCGAAAAATTTTGGAAATTTGACAGTAAAATCAGGGTTTTAATTCATTTTAGGACTTTTTCCTTACATAGAAAGGTATCCGCTGGCCTGAAGAATGGGTCTCGCGGACAGTAGTTAGGAGACCCCTGATATAGAATAATTTTTTTCAGAAAAAGGTTCCGGAACGGCGTTCCGGCTGAAATCGAGCCCTGTATATATATATATATATATATATAAATGAATGTTTTTCTGTATGTCCTTTATAGTTTTGTTTTAAAGTTTTCCCACCTACATTAACTTTTAAACTTTACCACGTTGCTCTACTCACTCCCGAGAAGGTTTCTGAATAATAATATAAAATCGAAGTATCTTAACAACTTTTTTGGTACATTTTATGCTCAAACACCCATATTTCACACCTAACTTCATGGCAAAACCACATTGTTGTAAATATAATAAGAGAGAAGATAATAACATTAATTATTGTAGGCATGAAGCATGATATTGATTGTTGTAGATTGAAATCAATTGTTGTAGTTTAAAATAAATTGTTGTAGCATAAACATAAAAATCAATCAATTTTTAAATTATTTCTCACTCTGCCGGGCATATTGTCCGGGTAACGCCTGGCCTAGCACACAGTGCTACATTTGGACTGGTGAAGCCCGTCTGTAACACAACAGATGATATTTTTTTAAAAACTAAAAACCCGGGCAAAGCCCATGTCTAGCGCGTCAGCGCTAGTTTTTAAACCAAGGAGTTTCTTTTCAAAGCATAAAAACTCAAATAGATTTTTTAAAACAAAAAGCAATATAATAAGACAATATTTTAATAAATAAGTTACTACTTTAATCAGGCATGTGATTGCTAAAGAAAGAAATTATCTGAAATTTTTTAGAAGCGTCTAGATAAGTTACAGTGGTATAGAAATTTATTTTGGGAGGGTCCAAATTCAAATCCCTATCCCATACAATAGGTTCAATTTAGCTTTTTAATACTTTTCAGATAGGATTCTCATCTTACTAAACTCAATCTCAGAAATTTGAGCCTAAATAACAGGGGTTTAATCGTTTTGGTACACTTTGTCCGCTCAGGAAACAAAATATTCCGATTTTTCCCTCTTAGAAATATTAATTCCACACAATTGAGCGGAATTCTGATTCTCAACAACTCTAAAATTAGCGAATTTCCTCTAATTAGCGGAAAAATCCCATGCCTGTTTAATATAATAAAAAAATCCAAAGTTTTTCTAAAAAAAATTTGCAGCTCTTTGAAAAAAATTTTTTTGGTGTTTTTTTGTGAAAAAAAAACAATTTGGTTTAAACCATGCCAACCCTGAAAAAAAAAAGAATAAGTAATGCCAAACCTCTTTGCAAGGAGATCGCAATGGTCCTTTATCTGATTCTTCCCTAAGATATATTAAGATATCTTGGAGAAGTTCCTGAGGGGGGTGAAATAACACAGCTGCATTGTTGATTAGGAATGCAACACACTTGACCATCCTTGGAAAATTATGCTTCATAACATCTGACAGCATCTAGACACATAAAATAAAAATAACCTTTGAACAGAATCAAAACAGAATTACTTAACTTCCTTTTAAAAGTGGGTAACTAAAAATTTTCAAATATCTTTTTAACTGATTAGAAACATAACACATTTAGAGATGCATGGCAATAATATTTACAAGCCATCAAGTGCTTTAGTGAAAATTTTCAAAATAATATTACCAAGAGAATATTCTCTAAAGAAAATAACAGAAGGGAAACAAAAATTTCATCAGACAAAATTATTAGTGAATATTACCTGAAATATACTGGTTCTTTGTGAATTTTAGAAAAATAATAAAGAATATTCTCCCTCATGAGTAATAATTTAAAAAAAAATTTCTACATTTTTGATAGTTACCAGGTTTTTATAAAATTCTTTGAGCTGCTTTTGTAAATTAGCGAAATAAATTTTGAAGGCATCCATTTCGGAAGGATTTTCAATTTATGTGATGCAAATGTATGTATATGAATAAACAAACTGGTCTAGAGAGAGGCTTTAATGTTAAGAATTCAATTTTAAAAAATGTTCAGAGAGAGATAACAATTTTCGGTTCTTACGAACTATGCCGTCAACTGTGCCGCTGAATCCAAAAATGTTTAAAATCCCATTGACTGTCCTATAGCTGTACCGCTGAATTTAACAGCTGCTGAACAATCGACGGTATAATACGTAAGTACCCAATTTTCTTGCATTTGTATTGAGAGAATTTCAGTACTGAATCACGATTTTAGTTTAAAATAAAGTAATAATGTTGAGGGAAGAACTTACCTTTTTAGGACAAATGATGTGAGGAGCAAACAATGTGGCTAAATTTTCTGAAGACATTTTGTTCATTTCTTGGGCATTCTGTATTTGATAAAGTAAGAGGAGCAGATACTTCAAGAGGCAGTAGTTGTCATCAGGTAATAACAAGAGTAACAACTTGGTAGCTTTCAACTGTTGTTTGAACACAGCATTTACTCTACTGGGTGAAATGCTGTCATTCATCATGTCTGAGAAAACATTTGCAAGTGTTAGTTGACATTTTATGGAAGGAAAATTCATATTTTCAAAAAGAATACAGTGGTTAAGCAAAGGTTGCTTATTTTTGAAAAATCATAGTTAGAAGGCATATTACTACTATGGATAGAAATAGTCCAGTTAAATTTCAGATCATTACGAATTTTTTTTAAAGATTGGAATTTTGTGAAGGGTCTGTAAATGGACCTAATTTTGTGCAAGATGATCCCCTGATTATTCATTTAAAATTATCCTGTAAACATCCATAAAAATTAAAACCACTTGGGTTTGCATCTCTTGAAAGGGTATAAAACATAATTTTTAATAAGCTAGGTTTCAAAATTGTATGCCATCACTATTTTAGAACTCAGTTTTAAGTATTTCACACAATAGCAAAACACAGTATTAATTACCCCTGCATACCATTAGTAAGTTTTATAACTTTTAACACCAATAACCAAAAATAACTATTTCAAAATTAAATAGCCCAAGAGATTTTAATTAGATCTTGCAGAATGTGTTTTCTTTTGGGAGGGGGTAAGATTGAAAGGGGTTAAAGAATAAAGTATTAATCATTACAAAAAAACTAAATGAGAATAACTTTTTCAAGAGGAAAGCACCCTCATACCAGTAATTTGACAATGCGCTGAGTAATGAGCTTCGGATAATAGGGGTTCCTGTAACTCGGCTAAGAAGCTCTTTAGGACGCAGGCACAGTCATGAACAGAATAGCTGCTAGAACTAAAATCAATGTTATCACCAACCCTTAATAAGGTTTTGAGTTCATTTTGTCGAGCCAAGCTTCCAGTTTTTCGAAACACACCTTCTCTAGACAAGTCTGGAATAAAGATTGTGAGAATGTTGGTTATAATAAATTGATGAACAAAGTACCAGATTTTATTGCTTGTAAAATGACAGAATAATCTACACATAATTGTACTATTTGAACATAATCTTTACTGCTTGAAAACAGAAAGTCATTAGTACATAAATGTACTAATGACTTTCTGTTTTCAATATTCAATGACTGTTCATTATTCAATCTCATTTCAATTTATAAATTTAAATGAGATTGAATAATGAACTGAAGTAATGATATCTAAAAGAAGATATTTTTAGGATGGCAAAATTGGAGTCAAATTTACAAACTTTAAAAGTTTTTAGGAAAAGTCAACAAGTTCACACTCTTCAACACAACAAAATACTAATTCTATATAACCCTACACTAATTAAAATTTTAGTTGTTTGTATTGAAACTTGTATTTAACACATTTCACAAGTTTTAGTACAATGTCACTGAATTGTCACAACAAATTAGTTAAGTTGTTAGTTATTAACTATTTAGCTAAACTAGTAAAGTTTAATTAACTCGTAGATTTTTAAAACTAGAAACTATTCTTCAGGCACCAGTTAAATATCAATAGAGCATAACAGGAGGGTCTAGGGGTGCTCCCCCATAAAATTTTTGGAAATTTCATTCAAGAAATCAAAGTTTCAGCTTATTTTGGAAAACTTTGTCAAAATTTTTTTCTGTAAAAAAAATCTGAAAAAGTTGGAAAATCCGATAAAATAACTGGAAGATTCTCATGCCTGATACCAGCCCTGTCATAAGTTTAAGTAGGATCACATTAAAAATCATCATTGGGTGAAAAATATTTTACTTACTTATCTCTCTTCCCAAAAATTCAATGATTTGATAAATATGTGAAATAGTCTCTTGGTTTAATGGCATGACATCAGATACGTCTTTCTCTGAAAAAGATAAACATTGTCAACACTATGAACTACAGGGGCTTTATGTCATAAAATATATTTCGAAGGGTAACCCAAAATTTAAGTAAAGAATTTTTATTCAACACCCTGAAATAGTCTTAAAAATGTTCTGTTTTTTATTTAAGCCCATTGTTTGACATGCCTTTGTATTTTACTATAAGCTGCAAAAGGGTTTAAAGGAAAACAAACTTGGTTCATACCAGGAATTGTCAGAATCTTTTTCAGGGAACAGTATATAAACAGTTTAAGAAAATATACTATACAAATGAATTCTGCATCACAACAGGATGAAAGCCATTTTAGTTATAATGTTGATTGTAACAGCTTGGAAAATGCACCCAGCAGATTAGAAAGCTTTTAGAAGAGCTAACCTTTCATGAACCGGCTGAAGTAGCTTCTCGTTTTTTTCTTTTCAGTTGATTTCTCGATCAAAGTTGATAACTCATCATCATGTAAATCCAGAGTAAATGTCAGATGCATTCGACAGAGTTCAATAAACTTTTCTGGATTAAGTTTTTGGAGTTCTTCAATGTACTCCATCGCAGTAAAAGTAATTCACCAGAGAACCTAGAAAATAATGCCTCTTTAAAAAATATACTTTTAGGGTAATCATAGAAAGATCAATAAAGCAATATGGATCAACCAATTTCGGAGACTAAATTTGAAACCCTTATGTTTGAAATGGTTTATACTTCTTTTCATATTACCAGGGACTAATCCAGAATTTCAAAACTTAATCCCTATTTTTGTGAAAAACTTGCATAGCATTTTAATTTTTGTGAAAAAATTGTAAGATCTTTTTAATTTATGTGAAACTTTTTATAAATATTTTAAATGGGAACTATAAAATTAATGAAAACAGCATTAAATTACTTATTTCTACAGTTTTATATTAATTTAAAGACTAATTTAACCATAAACAATTTACCTATCATTAAAAAATAATTTTAGAATTTTTGTAAAGAAAAAATATTCAAGAGAAGAGTTTAAGGTAGAGGAAAAATTCCTTTAGAAAAAAAGCTTCAACAAAATGCTAAAACAACTTGATTAGACATAACATTTAATACATAAAATTCAAAAACAAAAAACTCGATAGGAATTAAATACATTTTGGTATTTACATATTATACGGTCGATCGTTCATTGGCTATCTAATTCAGCTGTACAGCAATAGAAAAAGAATAACCAATGGGTTTGATAACGTTTTTGATTAAGCGGTATGTTCGACGGGATAATACGCAAGTACCTATATTTCTCTAAATATTTATATACATGAAGTTTCAACACCATCACATAACTGCACAGAAAGATTTCTTGGGTAGAGTACATAAAAATGCCCTAAGAACTTAACTTCCATCTATTAATTTATATAAACCTCTTCACAATCATAAATTATTAAGCAATAAAATAAAATCAATGTTTGGTTCGATTCTACTAACTGTGCCATTTAATAAGATCAAAGTTTTTTTTGGTTCAATTCCGTTTACAATTCCACTAAATATCGGCATGCTCTTTTGGACACCAAAAAGTAGGAATATAGCTAAATATCAAACTCATAGATACAAATGTTCAGTTAGATCAATAACTGTAAAATTTATCAAAAACATCAGAAAAATATGTCGAAATTTGAATGTATGGATTTCAAAAGAGCTTGGTGATGAATGTTAACGGAATTGAACCCCTTTTTTGTTCGCCAACTATTTAAATGTCACCAAGTTTTGCCATTAATATGACTATCTCCTGTATTTTTATGAGTATTTTGCAACTTTAAGCAATTATTTTTAAATTTGCTCTCTAAAACAACCAGGTGATATTTAATGGGATAATAAAGGTAGTTGAACCCACAGTCTGGAAAATAGACATTTTTAAATATTATAACCTCTATTGACCCAACATGTTCCAAAATGCCCTTTTCATATTTCTAATGGTTCAGTCTCTAAATGTTTAAGAATAGGCAACAGCTGCAGCATTTAGAAATATATGTCTAGTAATGAAAATTTTGGGGATTACCTAAAGTGGGGTTCAAGAGATTGTTACCAAATCGTGGACATTGCAAAGGGTCTAAGTGATTAAATGTGATGGTGTTTAATGTCATCTGGTGTTGGATTTTTTGGAAATCTTCCTTTGTTTTAGCAAAAAAATTCCCCAACTTGGAGCAATTTCATTAGCTGTAAACTCAGAGGGGAATCCTATTTATAGGCAAATACAGATAGGATTATTGACCCTTCTTATGAACATGCCCCCCCCTTCAATCAAAAAATCTAGAGAATTATTAGCTCAGACTTAAATTTAGAAAGATAAAAGATGATGCATGTATAACAAAAGTGAATTAAGCACATGATAGACAATAATACATTATAAACAAGATCCTGATGCATAAACACTTCAAACTTCCAATTTTGACCAATGAAAGACTATTCTTGTATGGTTCTTAAAGTATTTTATTATTTGAGCTGAAAATGAGAGAGGGAGGTATGAGAGGCAAGGTAGGGGATAGTCAATTATATTTTATAAAACAAAAACGGGTATAAGCAGTAAGGGTACATAAACATGATGATGAAAAATTACTAGTTTTTTAATGGGATACCTAAATTATGGAATTTAATTCACAAAAAGGAAAAGTAACAAATCATCGTGTGTCTGACTTTTCATTTCCTACTCTTCCTTGTAAGCGTACGACACAGTGAAATATTTTGGACTTACTGAAATTATTCTGGGCTGTACAGAAAATATTTAAGGTGAAAAGTTCATGATTAACGTTTTAAAATTGGGCTAAAGTCTTCACAATTATGAGGTATCCATGTTCATTAGGTTAAAATTCCGCTCCTTTTCGTTTACGAAGCATTGGATGAAATCCTATTATTTATTTTGTCGTTAGCCAATCACAAAAGAGCACTTTATCATGAGTCCTCTTCTTCTGTAAAATAATTAAAATTTAATTAAAAATATCCAAACGTATTATAAGAATAAAAAATATAATTCAGGTATAAATAATTTTTCAATTGGTATTTGCATTTTAAATTTTCGCTAAAATAGTAAATTTTACTTTTTGGTAGTTTTTTGGCCAGTGAATCACCTTGAACTCATAAGAAGTTAACTACGACTTTTACTAATGTTGTGATAATCTGCTTTTGCTTATCAGATGGTAAACAAACTAGTTGCATGCCGTTAATTTCGAAATTACATTCTATACTCAGTAGAGAGTTTTTATACCGACGTTTATTTGTTAAAAAATTTTATTCTTCAAATAAATTTTTTTCATTCTTCATCATGGATCCTGCCGAATTTGCTAAAGAAGCTGCAGCTGTAAAAGCTATCGATGATCATATTAAGGTTTAATGATTTTAAATCTCTTATAATCTTATCTTTAGGCATTCATTCATGTAATGTTCTCTGTTAAAAGTTTGAATTTTTATCAAAAGTTTTTCCATGTCTAATAACTTGACTTCTTTTAGCACAGTATAATTGAATATTGAATGGATATAACTAAACCTTGGAAGTGCATATACAGGAAGCTAAAAATTGAAAGGGTTGGGGTGTAACAGCCTCTTGAAAAAGGCCCCTAACGAGATAAGAGATAAAGGATTTCACTTCTTTAAAATGACCATCAAAAGCTACATGGATTTAAAAATTATCCTGCTTCAAATTTTTCAAACTATTTTCGAGACCTTCGATAAATTATTATGGTACTTATGTACTTAGCCCATCGACCATGCCACTAAATCTGAAAATGTCAAGCTGCTGAATCTGATGGTTGCTGAACAGTGGATCGAATAATACATAAGTACCCAGTTTAATTTTTCTAGGTGTTTTATAAATACATCCCTAAGCTAATTTGGGTGATCCCAAAATTTCCCAGGTTCAATTTGGTTATAGTTCCTGCTAAATATTGCCAATCTCTTTTGAACGCTCAATATTCAAATGTAAAGAAATTTTTCAAATTTTTAATGATAAACTGAACAGTTATAGATCTAATTAAACATTTTAATCTATGAGTTTGAAATTATTTAGCAATATTTATACTTTATAGTGTCCAAAAGAGTTAGGCTATGTTTAGCAGGAACTATAACAGAATTGAACCATTTCCCAAACTGAAAAGCATTTAGTTGGTGCATGAGATTGCAAAGGCCAAAGAAATTGATAGGTTATTACTGAATTTGGTAGTTAGGACTAGTGACTGAGTGCAATCTCCTGTTTGCGAATAAATCAGTTTTTCACAAAAATGGGCTGAAAAAATTCAGGTGCAGCTTTCTTCAACAGGTACGCAAACTTTTGAAATACTTTTTTGTGTTGAAAAATACTAAAAAAAAGAACTCTTAACCATCTGACTTCAACCGAAATTGCTTCAAAAATTTTGTAATTTTTTTATTGCCTATTTTAAATCTATATATATTGAGGAATTCAAAATGCATTTTTTTCTTTTTTGAAAAGATTTTTTATATAGATCTTTATCATGAGTAACTTTATCATAAGTTGCCAGAAAAACCAATTTCAGATGTTATTGCCTGAAAAAAATTTTTAAAACAAATTTCAAGTGAATTACAGTTAATTTCTATGTAGTTTATTGAATCATGATCAGATTCATCACTATATAAGGAGCAGTCAGAAAAATCTATATCACTATCAAAACTAAAATCGCTTTCAGAATCTGATAAGTCATCAGGAATATACACTGTCAATCGCTGATCGTTTTCTAGCAGCCATTTCTGATAAAAAAGCGGCGAAGTGAAATTTGAGTGGTGTACCACAAATTCCTTCAAATGCCGCAATTTAGTGGACATCTAACAACATTTGTTGGGCCTGTAATTTAGTGGTCAACTAACGACATTTGTTGGCCGAAACGTAAATTAAACGTCTAATACAATATACTAATTTATAATTTTTTTAGTGGTTAAACGGGGAAAAAACGGGATGCGCTCCTCAATAAGGGAAGAAAAACACATACCTACCCGCAGATTTTGTTACAGTTGAGTTGCCCGTGGAAATCACAGGATGTTAAGTCAGAGGGTTAAAATGCTTAATTAGGCTGGACCTGATATGCTCCCAATGTTACAAAATTTAGAAATTCTGGTAGTTACGTACTAAGACGTCGACCGTTTATGCTGAATTTTAAAACATTGCCGAAGTCGCCTAAAAGTGGCTTTACCGCAAAATATTAGAATTTGGTGACGTCATAAATCAATGAAGAGTTTTAAGTTATTGCCAGATCCAGTTTCCCTTAAACAAGGCAACCAAATAAAATATTTTTTTGTTTTACTTAAAATAATTAAGTACTAAACTTGAAAATGGGATAAATAGAAAATAAGATCTGCTATACAAACAATATTTTTATTTCAATTTTAATGACAAAAATAGTTTAGTCTACCCAAATACTTATAATGTTTGATTACATTAATACTTAACATATTTGATTAAAGCATTTCTCTGTGGCTTTGTAAAGTTTAATTTTGAATTTGATTGTTTAATCAATAAAGTGAATTTGGTATTCGAATGTTGGTATTGTCTAGTGTTCTCTGGTAATGTTTTCAGATCAGAGGCGGATTTAACGGGCTTTGGTGATGTTTTAAAATTTAGAGACACAGTTGATGGCTAAGTACTTATGTACCAAAATTCTTTTTATGATGCAAGAATAAGTCATTTACTTAGAGGGGTGTTAGAGGAGGTAAAAACTTAAAATCTGTACTGTAAAAAAGGCATCTTATCTCATTAACCATCAGTTTTAGCAGCACAGTTAACCCTCATTGACATTTTATTTTTCAGTTTCTAATCCAAAATTTTCAGTACATTTCACTACTGAAAATTCAAATTTTTATCATCAAGCTATTTTTTTCTGTTTTTAGTGTTCCAATATTTATAATTATCTTACTGAACTCTAGTTTTCCCTGCAATGCACCTTCCCTATATCTGCATTTTTCTGCTGCTTCTTTTAATAAATCTAGAGTATTTAAATTAGAAATTATGTTTATTGACTCTGATGTGTTTATGACTGCTGAGGTGATCTGCTTAAAAAATAAAAATTAAATGTAATTTAAATGCTCCACTTTTTGTTCTCAAGTTTTCCTGTAATAGACCTGATTAACCCTTTCACACTGGACAGGAAATAATGCTGTCCCAGGCTGGAAATTTTTTGAAATTTTAGCTGAGGCAACATTATGTCCCAGTTAACTAAAAACTTCTCGGGCTCTAAGAGTGTGTGCAAATCTTAAATCGATCAGAAAATATTAACACGTGCCCCAAACGGCCTAAAGTTTGAAAATTTTGACTTTTTTTTCATTTTTTCGAAATTTTTTAAAAATATGTTTATTTATTTTGTTGTTGAATAATAGGGCTCTAACACATCTAAACAATTTTATTTGACCGTTTTTCATTATTATCTAGGCCAAAATGGCCAGTTTTTGGCCTAGCCATCAATCAGAAAATCATTAAATTTGTCCATTTTGTACTGTGAATGGAGGAATCAAAAGGAGGTGGTAAATAACTTAGAACTACATAATTCCTCAACTAAATACCATTAGTAGACGATTTTGATGTGTATAGGAATTATCTGGAGCTCAAATTAATTACACTGGTCTGCAATGAAAAAGCTGTTTGAATCATTTTAGCGATTTCCTATGTATTTTGATGTGCTGATTACGAAAAAAATATTGAAAAAAATCCTATACGTCAGGATTTTTCACAAATTGCAAAATTATATTCGAATTTGCCCATTTTTCATAGTTTTTGTGCATTTCTAGCTCCTTTAGTTTTAAAAATTAGGAGCTGTGAATGGTGCATATAGTAAATTATCTCATCAGGACATTTTAGAGATGGAAAGAAAATATTAGGGAAGATTTAATCGGGAATAATGAAGGATTTTTGTTGTATAGTTCAAAGAAACGTTCTTTTTGCTACTCACAAGGGTAAAGGTACCAAGGGGAGTTTCATGAGGAGAAAAAATTGGCTTTAGATTGTGTAAATAAGTTTATTTTAGTTATATAATGATTTTCATAAAGAATATGTAACAATAATTTTATTTTATGAACCTATTTTCATGAAAATTGAAATAATGACTTATTTTACATTTTTACCTAAATTGTCAGGAAACATGACATTCTATGGCAAAACAGAGACCATTTTTGAACTCGGGGCACAAAAAAACCTTGGAAGTAGCAACCTTAAATATAAATTTTCATTAAAAAATCTACTTCTTAAGTATACTTACATTTTATGTGAAATGTTGCTATATTTGCTCAATTTGTTACAAAATGTGGTGTCTTAAAATTCAAAAGAGGTATTTTTTGGATTCAGCTCACCAAAAATCATAAAAGATTGTTTTCAAATAAAGTTTGAGTCGAAAAATAATTTTTTTAAATATTTACTTTTATTTTCTTAAAAAATTGACATATTTACTCAAATTGTGAAAAAAGGTGAAGTCCTATGACAAAACGGAGGTCAGTTTTAGATTCAGCACATCAAAAAACATAAAAAAAGATTTGGTGAAAAAAATTTGAATAAAAAATTTAGTATTTAAAGTTAATTTAACAAAATTTTAAGGCATTTCCCAATAAAACCTAAAAATCTGAATTGTCAAAAAACGTGACGTCCCAGGAAAAAATGGAGGTCATTTTTGGATTCAGCGCACCAAAAATAACAAAGTTCAGGTGAAATATCCAAAACAGCTCGAAAAAAGTTTTTTTTTGCAGACCTGTGTTATCAGTTATTTAAATACAAACACCTTGTTGGATTGCATTACCACTAAAAAATTATGTGATAAACGGTATGGGTATGTCTTGTATTGGGTAATGGGTTTTTGACGCTTGTAATCTCAATTAAGGCTTTTAAAATCCTCTTGTACCACATTTTAAAGCTTTTTACTCAATTCAAATGACAGGCAGATGTCCTAATACAAGAGTGAATACATGATTTCAAAACTATAGAGGGTCTAATTCTAAAAACATAAAAGCGGCAAGAGAAATTCTAGAAAAATATTAAAATTATCCAGACGTATTGTATTCCTGAAAAATTTAAGTAAATAAAAAATTAACCCGCTCTTAAATAATGATTGAGCCTACTACACCCATAATATGAGTCATTAATCATAATTATATAATTTTCTTGTATTTTATCATAATTTTAAGCATAAACACATAAAAAGCTCCTGCAAATTAGAAAATTAGTGACAGGCAAAATCAATCAGAAATATACATTGACTTTGAGAATATGTTAAATATAAAAACAACAGTTCCTAAAAATCCTTCCTTCTTTAAAGTCAGTTTTAAGTCAGAGCTACTCTTCCCTCTGTAAAATTTTATACTACTTAGATTCTTTAAAATACTAAGGGTTAAAAATAATTTAATTTCATAGAGAACTTTCTCAAAAAATCAACTCGAAACCTAATTGCTTCTTTAAAATTGTTTTCTGATGAAAATTTATGGTGCGAAAAAATACTACAAAAGTAGTTGAAGGGTTATAAAAACTAGTTAATATTAACCGTACTTTCATAGCTGTGAACCAAATATCAGTGTCTAATTGGTTTTTCATGATTCTTATTTGCTAAATTGCAGGAATTTTTTATGTTTATGCTTAAAATTATGATAAAAATACTAGAAAAGTATATAAATATGGTTAATGGCTTATATTATGGGTGTAATAGGATCAATCCTTATGGACAGCGGGTTAATTTTTATTTACTTCAATATTTCTGGAATACAATACGTCTGGATATATTGCACTCTCATTTTTAAATATTTTTCTAGAATTTTTCTTGTTGCTTTTATATTTTTAGAATTATACAATCTATAGCTCTGAAATCATAGTTTGCACTTATATTAGGAGATCTGCCGGGCATTTGAATTGAGTAAAGAGCTTTAAAATGTGGTATATGAGGATTTTATAAGGCTTAACTGAGATTACTAGCCTCAAAAACCCATTACCCAATACAAGACATGCCCATACCGTTGATCACATAATTTTTTTAGGGGTAATGCGATCTAATGAGGTGTCCGTATTTAAATAACTGATAATTAATTTTAGCTCCAGGTAATTCCTATACTCATCAATATCGTCTACAAATGATATTTAATTGAGGAATTATGTAGTTCTAAGTCAGTGGTTCCCAAAGTGGGTTCCGCGGAACCCTGGGGTTCCACGAAAAAATTAAGGGGTTCCCATGGGACAAACTTTATTTCATTAAAAAAAATTAGAATGGTGTAAAAAAAATAAGAATGGACAGCGCCGCCCCCCCCTTGAACCCAAAAATTTTCTCAAAATGAGTTAAAACCTTACTTTTACCAGTCGAATTTCAAAATTTTTTCTGGGGGAGGACCCCCAGAACCCCCCACGGTATCACAAGGGGATCTTGCGCAATACTTTTTGGAAAATCCCCAACATTGTGACATTTTTTGTCAAAAGATAAAGATGGAAAATTCCCCTCTTGGCCCCAAAAAGCGTCTTAAAATGAGTTAAAACTCTACTTCTAAAAGTCAAATTTCAAAATTTTTTCTGGGGGAGGTCCCCCAGAACCCCCCACGGTATCACAAGGGGATCTTGCGCAATACTTTTTGGAAAATCCCCAACATTGTGACATTTTTTGTCAAAAGATAAAGATGGAAAATTCCCCTCTTGGCCCCAAAAAGCGTCTTAAAATGAGTTAAAACTCTACTTCTAAAAGTCAAATTTCAAAATTTTTTCTGGGGGAGGTCCCCCATACCCCCCAGCGGTACCAGAATCTTGCGTGATACTTTTAGAAAATCCCCTAGAATTTGACATTTTTGTCAAAGGGTAATGGTGATTGTCTGGAAAAGTGTCCCCCCTGGACCCGTGCTGGATCCGCACCTGGTTTCATTTAATATCATATATTAAATTTTTAAAAATCGTTGATTAAAAAATATTCAGGGTTCCGCGATCATCGGTAACAAATTTGGGGGTTCCTCGACCAAAATAGTTTGGGAACCACTGTGCCTTTTGATTCCTCCATTCATAGTACAAAATGGACAAATTTGATGATTTTCTGATTGATGGCTAGGCCAAAAACTGGGCATTTTGGCCTAGATAATAATGAAAAACGATCAAATAAGATTGTTTAGATGTGTTAGAGCCCTATTATTCAACAACAAAATAACTAAACATATTTTTAAAAAATTTCGAAAAAATGAAGAAAAAGTCAAAATTTTCTAACTTTAGGCCGTTTGGGGCACCTGTTAATATTTTCTGATCGATTTAAGATTTTGCACACACTCTCCAAAAGGAAAAAAAATTGGGGGGTGTCTCAAAAGTTTTCCCGACTTTCGATTTTTAAGGGACACCCTACTGCACAGTCAACAAGAAAAATAATAATTACCAAAATTTTTTTCTGCAGGTCAAAAATTTTTGTTATGGGCATTGTGTGAATGTTATATAGCAGGGGTCCCCAACCTTTTTGTACCGTAGAGCACATACCAGAATATCGGTCGAATGGCGGGCACCATTTATTATTTTTTTTTCAAGATAAATTTATAGTTGGTGAACATAGTTAACAACATGTAATGCACAAAAATTTTAATTTTAAAAACTAATTTAACATATAAATATAATTAGCATTAATATTCTTTTGTAAAATGAATGATTACTAAATTGCTGATTAATTGCTAAATTATTAAAAATTTGCATACCATTTAATGGGATAATGGAAACCTGAAATATTTTATCATTGCACACAAGCAGCGGGCGCACCTTGACCAATCGACGGGCGCCATGGTGCCCGCGGGCATAGGGTTGGGGACCCCTGTTATATAGGATAGATAAGATTATACATCTCATTGTCAAATAAGTGTTTATGAATTGTGCTTGTTTAGTCCACAGCAGTTTAAAACTTTAAAATGTGTATCCTGATAAGGAGATTGTCAGAAAATGTAATGACGATTGAATACCAACGTTAAAATGTTTTCTTTTTAGAGAGACTGTTCCATTGGCATTGGTAGTGGTTCCACTATTGTTTATGCAGTCAAACATTTAGGTTTGTAAACTATATATATCTAAAATATTGGATTACATATTTAAAAATATTGAATTAAATGATTAAACCAGAAAATACTTCATTCTAAAATCAAAGATGAAGTGGTAAAAAATTGAAATTTATTGGCTTACCATACGTCCAGGGTTTTTAGAGCTGCCTGGGGAAATGTCCTGGGTCACTAAAATGTCCTGGGTTTCATACATTTAAGATTTGCCTGACTTTTTTATGAAAAAATCATGACCAAACTATTTAAAATTGTGTTTTTTACGTTTTCTAACGTCTTTATTACTTCAGAAAACTTACTTTCAGTGAATTTGGTGATAAAAATTAAGGCAATCTAACAATTTTTGAAAAAGTAATGTTAAATGAAAAAATAAAATTTGATATTTTTGTTTAATGTTTATTAGTTTGAATAGTTTTTTCTTAGTTTTTAATCTTTGGTAATTTGATATGGCACTTACAAAGAAATTTCAAAAATATGTCCTGGGTTGGCCCCTAGAAAATATGGCAAGCCTAGAAATTTAGGGCTTTATGGCTTCTTGGGGGAAACTTTCAACTTAGTTATATGTTTTTTAAACTAATTTCATTGACTAGTAACTTGCTTGCTTAGCCATTGCTGGATATGACTTTGCAAAGACCATGTAGAAACATCATTACAGACAAGCTTCACTGTATTTCCAGTTCTTTGTCTGAAAACTTTTTTTTATTTTCATTACTCTTTATAGGTACTCTTCTGTAGTTTTTAGCAAAAATTCTTAACTATTTTTTATTTTCAAAGGATTCAAATGAAACCCATCACTTATACTAATATATTTAATGACTCAAAGATGTGTTTATAAGTTATTTTGAAGATCTTTGCCCTTGCAAAACTTTGTTTCTCAAGATTTTTCTGGGTGTAAAATATCTGTATGAGGATAGTACTTCGAGAGTAATAAATAATATATTTTTTAACAGGGTTGGCCGGTTTAAACCATTTGGTTTAAACCATGGTTTTTTTATCCTTGGTTTTTTTACCAAAAAAACCACTTGGTTTTTTGGTTTTTTTCGAAATTATAAAATATTTTCAGGATTTTTTAAAGAAAGTGTTATTAAGTATAATCTTTTGCACAAAATTAAAAGGTCAGATTTATAAAAGAAATTGACATTTTAAGGTGATTAAAAATCGAAATCTTTTAATTTAATGGTTTTAATTATTGAATTCTCTCTAAACTTAACCTTAAATGCTTAAGTTAAACTTATTATATTTTGCAAGAGATAGTTCATTTATTAATTTCCTTTAAATTGAAGTCATTATTTCAAAGAGTAACTAAACATACACAAAAGTTATCTGTTTTTCACTGATAAAATATGGCTTGGATTTTAATTAATTAATAAAACCAATTTGTCTTATTTGTCAGTCATAAAAACCAGTTGGTTTTTTTAGTAAATTAATAAAAACCATTGATTTCTTAACCCTACAGTGCATACTGTTGCCATTTGGCACCACGACATTTTTCCCCATTTACTACTCGAACTTTCATTTCCAAACGGCAACACCATGCAATTAGTACAATAGATATAGCATTTCATTGTATTAGCACTTAAGACTGCCAGTAGATCACAGCAGGGGTACTATTTTGAGACATTTGTTAGTAGCTAGTGAGACGAAAGTCAAGACACAGAAAACGCCAAAATAAAAGGTCCATATAAATTAAAATAAAAAAAATTTCAGCTTGAACAAAAAATGTTTTGAAAAGATAAGTTGTTTTTTTATATTTTTAGAGCATTTGGTTTTATTTCACTTCACAATTAAATTCACAAGAGACACAAACTAATTTCACAAGGACAACGTTTTTTGCCAAAAAAGAGTAGAAAAAAATTAAATTAATTTTTTTAGTATTTTTTTACTAATTCACACCATAATAGAAGTCACATATTTGATTTTCAAGTGAATATAAAAAATCATGCATTGTAGGGTTAAATGATAAAAACTAAAAACCAGTTGGTTTGTTTATAAACAGATAAAAACCAGTTGGGTTTTTTTACTAAATTAATAAAAACCGTTAATTTCCTTAATCGGATTAATTATCTCAATCATTTATCCAATTTCAATTAACATTAGTTGCTTACATTTCCCTTTTATTTATTAAAAAAGTTAAATTTTCTCTTTCTAAAGAAATTTCTTAAGTTCATAAATAATCCATATAATTAATTTGATTATTTTACCATTTAATAATTAATCAAATTAATTATCTTTATCAATTATCCAATTTCAATTAACATTAGTTGTTTACATTTCACTTTTACTTCTCATTTAAAAAATAAAATTTTCTCTTTCTAAAGAAATTTCTTAAGTTCATAAATTAATCCATATATAATTAAGATAAATAATTTGATTATTTCAACCTTTTATCCAAGATAAATTAACACTGATTTTTATTCACTACAATAATATTAGATATTCAAATTGGAATATTTTAGAAACAAAAATTATTTTTAAAACAAATTAATTTAATTTTAATTAATTAATTGAAGTATACAAATCATTTATCCATTATAAACAACCCCTGAAATAATTAAATGTCTCATTTACAACTCAATTTCAAACATCAATGCTAAAATAACTTATTCTGATAAACAAAATTCTAAAAAAACTTGGTTTAAACCAAAAAAACCTGGTTTAAACCAAAAAAAAACCAAATAAACCCGGTTTTTTTGGGTTTTTTTTTTTAAAAACCGGTTTTTTGCCAACCCTGTTTTTTAATTACTGTTCTTCTTTACAATTATTTATAAATTTTATCTGTGATAATCATTTTTTATGTTATACTATATTTTTAATTCTTATGCAGCTAAAGTAGTTCAAGCCAATGGATTAAAGATTTCTTGTGTTCCAACATCTATTCAGGTAATTAATGTTTTTATGGCATTTTTGTCAAAGACAATTTAAATTTCACATAAATTTGATGCAATGTACGAAAATTCCTGTACTAGGGTTCTTATACTTATTTGCATTCCTTAGCCAAATATATTAAAATGATGTGCTTTATTAATTCGGGGATGATTTGAGTTATAAACAATTTAACAGTAACATAATATTTGATTTGAAAACAAAAGATTTTTTCAAAAAATAACGATTTAAAATAATGCAAGAAACCCGGTGGCATAGTGGTAGCTCTTCATGCTTCCTTGACACAGGTCCTGTGTTTGATTCATGGGTCCTTAGTGTTAGTTTATTTCAAGGGTACGTTCACACAGGAAAAGTTAAACTAGTTTAAGTGCCAATCTAGTTTAAGTAAAGTATGTGTGAACGAACTGTCCTTGATTTAAACTAGTTTAGCGAAGATAAACTGTCTTAACTTTAAGATAGTTCCCCAAACTATCTTAAATCCTAGGAGAGTTAAAAATATATCAAGGCTCCATCTACTAAGAGGAAAACACAAAAAAACTACCAACCTTTTTTTTAATATGGTATCACATCGGCACATCCGTTTGTGAATTGAATATATTTTCGAAATTAATACATTTTGATAATGAAATTGGAAAACACAAGCAGACAATTTTGTACACTGCTAATATAAGTGCCGAATAAAAAAAAGTTTAAGTGGAATTTTCAGGCTTAGAGAGGAGCTCTTGGACGGCTGCCATTTTTTTACTTGTAGTCTCATCTGGGTTTTAGTTGTAGTGTGAACGGATAAAAATAAGATTGTTTAAGTTAGGATATCTTAATATCTCTCTTATGTTAAACCAGCTTAACTTTTCCTTTGTGAACGTAGTATTAGTGTTTGTTTATTTCACTTTCTGAATTAGATTTTAAGGGTTAATTAGCAGTGATATGTATTATTTTTTAACATTGTCTTTGTCATTTAGGCCAAGCAACTCATTAGGGAATATAAACTATATCTTAGTGACCTTGAAGAAACACCCCAGGTATGAGTTGCATTTTGTTCTTATTCTCTTAGAAATTCCCATTGCTTTGAAATATGTATTTCACCATATGCACAGTTCATTTTTTTAAATGAAATCTGAGTCAAATTTAATTAGCTTATTACAAACACAGTCACATCACTTTTTTTCTTCTTACAACCAAGTCTTTCTTGTTTTGACTTGTTTGTTCACATAATTTTAAATGGAGAGAGGAGGCATTCTATTTAAACAAAGCTTGGCATTAAGCTCTACCTCAGGCTTGTCTAAAGTGCGGCCCAAAAGTCTTTAAAATGCAGCCCAAACACAAATTATGAAAATAATTAATTGATTTAATTAAAGAGTTTAAAAGTAGATTTCAAGATTTTCGAAAAAATGAAGAGCATTTTAACGCGTTTTCTACCCCATTTTCTCTAGATATAAATAAACTACCATCAAATCTTCAAATGGAATGCATTGAACTGCAAAGTGACATTCAACTCAAAGAAAAATTTGGGAATGTTTCTTTACTATTACAAGGATTACCTACTCCGCGATAAATATCCTAATTTTCACAATCATGCCTATTAATGTCTTCACATTTTGGCAGTTCTTATATATATTTTTTTAATTTCCAATGGCAAGTTACAAGACAACTGAGTCATCATAAAAATATTAAGAATGACATGAAAACATTGAAACATTAAAAACGACCTCAGTAAATCTATAAACTCAGGGCGTTTCTTGCCGCCCAGTAGCGCTCCCAAATGGAGATTCGGGGAAGAGCAGGGCAGCGACGGAGATGCTCGAAATCCATATCCTCCCCAAGATTACACAGGGGACAGAGAGAGTCTGATGCAACATTGATACGGTAGAGGTACTTGCGAAGACAGTCGTGACCGGAGATGAGGCGGAAGGCAGTACTTATATTTGTGAACAATTATTTTCAAGAATGAAGCATACAAAAAACAAAAACAGGACAAAGATCACTGACAAACATCTAGAAAATGCTTTAAAAATTGCAACCTCGTCTATTGAACATAATATCGATTTCCTTGTTCAACAAAAACAAATTCATCCATCTCATTAATTTTTTGTAATTTTTCCATCTTTATGAAATCCAAACTAAGTGAAACGAAACTTTTACAAATTTAAAATAAATATGTACCTATGCGTATCTAATTCCCAATAAAAAATTATAATAAGAAAGAGTTAATTTATTTTTATTAAAACTAATGGTTAATTTTTATTTCAATATGTTGAAAAAATATTGTGTGTGCGGCCCAGAAATTTCTTTTTTTTTTTGCAATGTGGCCCACAAATGGTCATAGTTTAGACACCCATGCTCTACATAAACAATATCAAACTGATTTATTTTTTCCAAACATTTCAACAAAGCAGAATCATGAATGTTATCTTCTCAACTTAACTCTGGCTATAAAAATTTAAATAACAAAGCTACTGAAGTGGAAGTCATTGGTTTCACTAACACTGATGGTGTTGCCCGATGTGAGCAGCAAAGTGTTTTTTAAAAAATCTTTGCCATGAAACTCATATAGTTTACATAGAATTTCTTTGTTTTTTAATTTGTTATGTTTAACAAAAACTTAACTGGACCAAAATCCAAGCAATTGTGTGTAAAATGAAATCCCTGTACTTAAATATACTAAAAATTTCTTGAAAAAGAAATGAAATTTTTAGTGTATTTAAGTACAGGGCATGGAAATGTTAGTTTTAAAAGTACTACATAGACTAAAGTTTTTATTTGCCACTGAATAAAACCACTATCTAAGCATTGTAATTTTACATTTCTAATTACTATTAGTATATTAAAGATTTTTTCCTGAAATTTCATGCTGATGACTTTGCGTGAAAGATTATATTTGATGTTACATAAATTTCATTAATTTTTTTACAGTTGGACTTTGTTTTTGATGGGGCTGATGAAGTTGATGAAAAATTCACCCTCATCAAAGGTGGTGGCGGATGTTTGACACAAGAAAAAATTGTAGCCTCTTGTACCAAAAATTTAATCATTTTAGCTGATCATAGGTAATGATAAAATAATTTATCCCCAGTGGTGTCGCTAGTTCGGGCTCTGTCAGAACTAGTGTTAATACCCTAATTTCCTCTTTACATAATTTAATGTTCAATGAAATTTATTATAAATAGTAAAATGATAAAAACCTGTTTTTGATCCAGGCCCATAAGCTCAGAAATGTCTTTCGTAAATATTGACATTAAAACATGTTTTCATAAAATTTAGAATGTTTTTGAGGTTTATTTTCTTCAATAATGTGAATGAAATTCCTAAACAAGTTCAGACTGATATACTGTTGACAAACTATTTAAGTGATTAAAAACATGTTAGAACTATTAGAAAAATGTTAGAGATGATGATTGAACTTGACACATTTCATTTTCCAATTTATTTTTACACAATAAATTGTTAGGTATGGGGAATTATATAGGCTTATCCAAAGCACCACATAACTGTTGATTTTAAAATATAATTTTGGGGAAATTCACTATCATAAATTAATAATTTATTTAATTAATAAGTTAATTAATAATTAAATCAGCTGTTCCAACATTTTCATATTGCAATTTTTGCATAATATGAAAAAAGTTTTCTTGTTGTAAAATTATTTTTACTTTGTCTTTTAGGAAAGACTCGATACATCTTGGTACAAATTGGACTAAAGGTATTCCTATCGAAGTTATACCCATGGCTTATGTTCCGATAAAAATAAAACTGGAAGCAATGGGTGGCACTGCAGAGTTAAGAATGGCGAAAGCTAAAGCGGTAATTTCTTTCTCTAACTAATGCTTGCATGATATGATGCTTTTTGATTATTAATATTAATGTACCATGGGAAATTATCTACAATTTAATCTTAAGGATAATTAGTTTCACAGTGTTACCCAGGTTCATTAACATAAATTGAAAGAAGGGGGAAGACCTTCTGGAATGACGATCCCTCAGGTTTTCAATCTTAAAACATCTAAAAAACATGTATCTTAGAATTCTAAAAACTAATTTATATACTACAATAAGAGGCCAAATATTGATTCTATATAGTTAGTTTTATTAAGGTGGAGAAAACAAGACTTATAATTTGCACTTTACAATTAATCAAATATAGTAGTGGATGACAAAAAAAAAGGAATAATATTGGCCAAAAATTTAAGAATAAGCAGGAAGAAATGAAAGAAAGAAAACTTAACTCGCATGATGGCGTCCCATTGCCAGTAATCCAAGAATAAACAACTCACGTGGAAAACACATTACTTCTCACACAAAAATCAGGAGAGCAAGCGCCTCTGATGGCGTTTCCACCTTATATAGACTTTTCCTGATGAGCAGCAGCCAATTAGCCAGCGAGAACAATGGGGAAAGGGTACGACCCTCCCCCCGAGTTCCGAGGAAGAAGCACTGGCTGTCTAACACTAATTAAAGAAAAAATGGACAACGCCAGAGAAGAAAAACGACTACGTAGAGTTATATTAGTTTCAAGGGAATCAAGAAGGAAATTAGTTTTAAAATTTGTCAACCACCTCAAAATAATTAATATTAATATTAGTCAACCACCACTTCGTTTAAAACTGAGTTTCTTTTTGTTGATGCCAATTGCAGTTGATTAAGGGAATCACACCTGTGAGCGTGAAAGGAACCAACTAAAAGTCACATTAATTATTGAATTTCAATAGAAAACCTTAATTACAAAAAAAACAATTAGTTGCAAACAACCATTGCAAGTACCTCAAATGCTGAAGTAATAACTTAAAGTTATTATGATATGAAACTGTTTCAGTATTGGTTATATTGCATTTATAAATTTTTTATGGGTTTTTAAGATGCAAGCTATATTTCTTCATAAGCTTATTTTTTGCTTTATTAAAATTTGATTAAATATGTTGCATGGTATGAGAAATTAAAACTGAAATATTAAATTATTTCTATGCCTTTTACACTCCAATGCTTTATGAAACTATTAAACAATTTATGAAATAATGAAAAAAAATACTTTATTTCCTTTGTCTTCTTTTTGTGTGACAAGCACACTGCCCTGGTGCTGGCAGCTCCTACTGGCATTTCTTTTTTTGCTGGTAGTATTATAACTAGTTTTGATATGAGGATGGGTATTATTTATCTACCTGTAAATTTATATTTAATTAAACTTAATACTATCTACTTTCTGGATATCTTCATTTACTCTGCTGGATCACCTTCATATTTGTAGCAATAAAAGTGTAATTATCATATATTCTGTGCAGTTGGTATTGTTGTAGTAGGGATATTTGCTGATTGACATTGGCCACTTTCTGTGCAGTTTTAATGTTGTTTTTATAGTACTTTGTTGCTTGTGTAGGGTCCTGTTGTGACAGATAATGGTAACTTCATTATTGACTGGAAGTTTGATCTGAGTGATAAGGAAATGAATTGGGGAGAAATAGATAAAAAAATAACTTGTTTTCCAGGTAAGAAAAATATCTTGCATGAATTTGCTTGAATATCTTCCTTTGTTAAATATTCTAAACTTTTATTTTAAATTCTACTAGTCATTTTAAAATTATTTTTGTGTGTTTACCACTGTTATTCTGCGTATATCTATATATATAAAATCCAAATACGGGTCATTCATTCATTCATAACACTCATCACGAAATCTCCAAAACTGCCGGACCGATTGGCTTGAAATTTGACAGAGACCTTCCTCTCAGCCATTAGACGCGCACTAAGAAACGATTTTAAAATCGAACGACTCCTTCCCTGTTTTTCGGCGCTTTTTCGACTCCGTTTTACCCATTGAAATAGCATTGTGCATTGTTGAAATGCATAAATTGCAGTGTTTACTTCTCTATCTTAAGGCGACGTCTTGCCTCACTTGAATGAATATAACTGATTAACATTTATACATATTTTATTATTTACAACAAAATCTAAGAAGAAAAACAGTGTGAATATCTGTATTTAAATATTATAACAGTTATCAGAAAAACGAAGTAAATTAAAATAATTAATTTACTTTCTTTAATATTTTCATTTCTCAAAAAAATATATTTAAATAGCAAGAATTTAAAAGTTTCCAAGGAAACAGCTAAAATTTCATTGCTTCATAGCGGAATTGGTTTACTAGACTATAATCACTAGATTTTTCATTATAACTAGCAATCTGTTTTTACTCTTTCAGAGAAGCTTTTAAAGAAGTTGGTTTTATTAAAAAGAAGACAAGCTTACTTGATAACTTTTTATCGAGGGATTTTTGAAATTTATTTTATTTTGAAATTTATTTTTTGCGGAATTTTAAAAGGATAGCGGGAATACTTTAAGAAAATTATGTTTAAGATTTTAAACACTGGATTTCAAATGACAGAGATGATTTCAAGTAGATTGTTTTTATCACATAGGAAGGATAAATGTTTAATAGACAAAAAATCGGGATGGAATGACATACCTGCCAACCGTTCCGATTAAATCGTATTCGTTCCGATTTTTCACTGTTGTTCCGAAAATACGATTTTAGTACCAAATGTTCCGTTTTTACGCCCCCCTGTAAAAGGTCAAAATCAGCTACTTTTGTAGCCCTTCATAAAGATTAATTTTTCTATTTTCCAAACAATGTTTGCTTATTTCACTGTTTCATTTTATTAGTACTAACCAAGTATTTTTAAATCTTTCTGAGTTATTATGTATGAAATTCCCAGTGTTTGACATCGTTAGTCATTTTTGTTATTCTATTTGCAGAAATTTAAGCCCAGATAAATGGAAGAAAAATTTAACTTTATTATATCCTAGTATAAATGTAGATAATTATTAGTCAGAATATAAAGGTATAAAACACTTAGTCCTCTTAACAACCATAAGATACCTTAGATAAGAGATAAAAGTTATGAATTACAAGTTTTTTAAATAATACCCCTTTAACACATTAAAAATGTGTCGTGCGTGTTGTTCCTATTTCTGTTTCTGAAATGTTGGCAGGTATGGAATGAGATATCACAGCTGGAACTGGGATGAGAAAAAGGCACCGGGAAAACTGGGATGAAAATGAGGAAATTGCATGATTTTTTTTTTATTTTTTTAATCGATTCCTCTTGCAAAAATAAGCAACTACCCAAAATTTGAGGCCGATCGAGAAATTTTTTGATTGCCAAAAAAATTAACAAAAATCCCCTTTTTAAAAGCGCGCGAAAACGCCAAGAGTTTGGATGTGACGTCATCTTATACTAAACATTGTTGTAAAGCAATGGAGTTGATGGTATTATTGTTGACGTCATCTTATAGTTTAAACAATAAACGTTTTCAGTCACGTGTTTTTTTCTCGACTTTTAAATTAAAATATTTAATTATCTGTACATTTTTTTGAAAAACTGACTAGATATTTCATTTTACCATACAAAAAACCATATGGAACACTTGTTTGTTTTTGAAAATCTGACACATGCAACTTCCTTATTATCGGGAAAACCGGAACATTAAAATTATCGGGAACACCGGGTTATGAAAAGGTAAAAGGAAAACCGGGATATGAAAAGGTAGCGGGAACATCCGGATATGAAAAGGTACACTTTAAAATAGATTAAAAAAAAGATGATTTCAATATGATTGTTTTTATCACATGGTAAGGATAAATATTTGATGGAATGAGGTGTCACAGTTGGAACTGGGATGGGGAAAAGGAACCGGGAATACCGGGATGAAAATTATTGGAAACACCTGGATATGAAAATTATCGGGAACCGGGGGTATGTAAAGGTACCGGGAAAACCGGGATATGAAAAGGTAGCGGGAACATCCGGATATGAAAAGGTACCGGGAACACCCGGATATGAAAAGTTTCCGGGAAAACCGGGTTATGAAAACTATCGGGAACATGAAAATGGGAAATGAAACTATCGGGAATATGAAAAAGTACTGTGGACACCGGGGTTATTGGTGATTTGAAAAATCGGACATATAACTTGGGAGAACTTTAAAAAAGAAATTAATACACTCCACCCGTGCAAGGCCGGGCAAATCAGCTAGTAATGCTATAATTTTACGTGAAACCAATCATGATGCCCAGGGAAATGTTTTGTCTGTGGTCACAGCTGAGCTATGATTTGCTCTGTGCCTGTTTGTTGGTACTAGCGTATATTAGTCTTTTGTACTTTTGTTTTGTAAAAAAGATTATAAAGGTTTTTAATTTATTCCCTGACTGATGAAATCTTATTCTTGCAAATTGAAGTGTTACGAGGAAATATTCATTTATAAAAATATATAAAGCACAAAGCATTAGTAATTTAAGAAATTACTTTTTGATAATACTAACTACTAATTACTAACTACATTCACAAATATAAGAGGGGTCACCTAATAGTTCCTTAGTTTGCCCTATTCCTTACAAAAGGTAAAGGACCCTTAAAGTACTTAAAAGTACTCATTAGACATTTTTTTTTAGCAGTAACTAGTTGTTTTCCTGATTCCGTTCTCAGTCCTGAAAAACAACACTCTGTACCAGGGGTTCTCAAACTTTTTAACATCGCGACCCACTTTTGAGATACAAAATCTAATGCGACCCACCTACTTGAAATTAACTTTTTAGAAAATTAAAAGTGAACATATGAATATGAGTGTATGAAATAGTTTAATTGTAGGCTATCAATGATCCCTACAATAAAAAGGGGGTCTGGGGGTCCTCCCCCAGAGAAAATTTTAAAATTTGACCCTTAAAAATATGGTTTTAACTTATTTTTTAGCAATAGGGGATAAATTGCAGTTGCATCATTTTCTAAGAAAACTCTTAAAATTTGCATTGCTCCCCCTGGTGTGGATGGGGGAAACACTGAATATTTTTTATCAAATCTTATTTGAATAGCTGACTAGATTTGCACTATCCTCACATTAAAGTGACACACATAGTACGTATTTGCATTAATTGCCTTTTCCGTTCGACACCAAGTAGTGTAGTTTTTCCTCAAATTGTTATTCGTTTTACTATATGGTAATTTGATAAATTTCAAAAGTTCAAATAATAGTTTGATAATTCAAAAGTCAGTAACACGTTTGTAAAAATTATAAAAAGATACTTCATATTATTCAGAAAAATTAAAAATCTTCTCGCGACCCACCAAAAACTGACTGGTGACCCACCAGTGGGTCGCGACCCACAGTTTGAGAAACTCTGCTCTGTACCATTGCAAATTTGGTTTAGCCAATGAAAATTGAGTGTCATTTCTTAAAATTGTGGTAACTAGTATAAAGTTATTAAAATTAGAAATTACCTTGGCCTTTTCTGCTAAAAAATGGAATTTAAGGTTTTGAGACACTAGATCACTCTTGGCATTTTTAAAAACTTTTTTGTAGTCATTACAAAACGAGTATGCCATTAATGTATTCTTATTGGAGAGGCAAATACATATTCAAAATTTCTTGGAAAGTCGTTTTCGTGAAAAGTTCTAAGGTTCTTGGAAATAACTTAGATTTCTTGGAAAACCCCTTATTGACATTTTTAAATGGCATTCACGAAGGTCCTTAAAGTTTTCCAAACTCCCAAGAAAATCTTGATATGTACTTAATTTTGCACTTTCAACTTCTGTATGAATCCTGTTTTAATGATAATTTTTCATGAATGGAATAACAGGCCATATAGTCCAGTAATTTTAGGGTTTGGTAGCAGAATAATTTATAATTAGCTGAAAATTTCAGGATCAGCTCTCTATGATGTGTACAACCCACCATGAAAAGTCTCTAAAGATCTTCCGTCGGCGTCATTTCAAAATGGCGGATCAAAGATGGCCGCCTACCATTTTTGCCTTTTCCCATATTTTCGCTCATATCTAAGTCAAAAATTAATATTTTTTAGTTCTGTAAAAGGATTTGTACTCAGAATAGATGCCGTTCTCAAATAAAATTTATAGTTTTGCGATAAAAATATAATAAATGGGGTGAAAAGGGATTTTATTCATGCCAAACTGCAAAATTTTCATTGTTGTTTGCATACTTTGCCATATAACTTTACTAATAGAAAAATCGATCGAAAAAAATATGATTGTTTTTAGTAGTAACATTATTCAGGATTATTTTGGAAAAAATATTTTGAAATCCGCTGAAAATTAACCGAGATATTTAATTTTTAGTAAAGTCTGTCATGGCGCGGATGGTATTGGGTAGTATACGTTAGGAGTGGGTTTCGCACTTGATTAATAATTGTTTTTTGGCCATTATCTATAACAGCTTAGTTAATACCGTGGTAACGTAAAGAAATCAATATGGTGCATTAAAATTTTCTTATACGAACATTAAATTATCAAAAAGTTCATTAAATTTATTTAGTCTTTTGGACTGATTCTATATTTCGGCCCCTTTAGCTTCCTTTTAAAATGAATGGGATATTCTAGTTTTATGTAGATATATTTCAAAGGATTTCGAAGTGATATAAAGTAACTTAAATAAACGTTTTAGCTTATACAGGTGGTACTCCGTTATTGTAAACCATCAGATACAAATTTCAATATCACAAGAGGTTTACTATTGTTGATTCGTTTTTTTACACTTAGCGGAGCTCGACTGTATCTTCATGGCAGTAAATAAGTATAATTTTAAATAAATGTTATCAAATACTATAGATATTTTTAATCGTAAAGGTATCGTAAAATAAATTATATCAAATAAGCCACTTACTCAAAATTTTATTCATTGTCATCGTCATTGTTTTCGAATTCAGTAGTAATAGAAGCTGAATTTTTACATGACTCGCCAAAGCATGGTGTGCAAAATCTGCAACATTTGGAGTCCTGCTTTTCTGCACTGGCATCTAGTGTCAAAATACCTTGAAGAATTTATTTTGCAGTTGCAAGAGATGAGCTGTAGGAGTTCTTCAGAAGCTGCTTGAAGTGCTTAGTAACTGGATTCAATTTTCCATCCTTTTTGAACCAGCCATTGTTGGACTTGCAGGTAAACCCATAGAGGAGGTAAACCCGATATGAATGCTAAGAAGCTGCTGCGCTTGTTGAAGGAACTGCTAGATTAAAATTTGAAGACAGAGTTTTAGACAAATCCCTATTGTAGTGAATGTAACGTAATTCATCGACAGAATCAACATAAAATACCTCACCGATTTCACTATAACGTTTGAGGAGTCAAGTGAAGGACTATTAAATTGTGAAACCATAGAGTGCAAATTTGGAATGTTCTTTATCAATTTGAAAGCTGAATATTTTCCTTTTCTAAAAATTGCTGAGATGGAAACGCATCCAGAAGCTGCATGTAGGAAGATAATTGAATATTTTATTGGGCTAAGAGTGTTTTGAATTTTAGAGATGTTGTAGCACTTGGGTTCACTAATAGTTGTTTCAGGACGCAAAAAAAACAGTGACTCTCCAGGTGTACTACGCGCATAATTAATAGATCTGTATTTGTCCCTACTACTGTGACTTGTTTGTTGAAACTTTGACTAGCGTCAATTGCAGAAGAACAGATGTACCTGCAAGTCCAACAATGGCTGGAAAACAACCTGAATCCAACGGATTGGGAATGGTTCAAAAAGGATGGAAAATTGAATACAGTTACTTCACCACTTCCAGCAGCTTCTGAAGAACCCCTGCAGCTCATCTCTTGCAACAGCAAAATAAATTCTTCAAGGGATTTTGACACTAGATGCCAGTGCAGAAAAGCAGGACTCCAAATGTTCCAGATTTTGCACATCTTGATTTGACGAGTCATGTAAAAATTCAGCTTCTATTACTACAGAATTCGAAGACGATGACAATGAATAAAATTTTGAGTAAGTGGCTTATTTGATATAATTTATCTAACGATACCTTTACGATTAAAAATATCGATAGCATTTGATAAAATTTATTTAAAATTATACTTTTTTACTGCCATGAAGATACAGTCGAGCTCTAAGTGTAAAAAAATAATAAATCAACAATAGCAAACCTCTCGTGATATTGAAATAGGTTGGATTTGATCATCTAATATTTCAATGAAACGTACTCATTTTAACCATAAACGGATCACAGCTGTTTTAAAACGTGTTATGGTTAAAAATATACATTTCCGATTGTTTATATAGGAGATACAAGCGTCCTTTTATTTCTGTATTAAAAGCGCGCCTGCTGGAAGGTTAAGTTACTTTATACCACTTCGAAATCCTTTGAAATATCTCTGTACATAAAACTAGAATATCCCAGTCATTTTAAAAAGAAGCTAAAGGGGCCAAAATATAGAATCGGTCCAAAAGACTAAATAAATTTAATGAAATTTTGGGTAATTTAATGTTTGTATAAGAAAATTTTAATGCGCCATATTGATTTCTTTACGTTACTACGGTATTAACTAAGCTGTTGTAGATAATGGCCAAAAAACAATTATTAAACAAATGCGAAACCCACTCCTAACGTATTCTACCCAATACCATTCGCGCCATGACAGACTTTACTAAAAATTAAATATCTCGGATAATTTTCAGCGGATTTTAAAAAATATTTTTCCAAAATAATCCTGAATAATGGTACTACTAAAAACAATCATATTTTTTCGATCGATTTTTCTATTAGTAAAGTTATATGTCAAAGTATGCAAACAACAATGAAAATTTTGCAGTTTGGCATGAATAAAATCCCTTTTCACCCCATTTATTATATTTTTATCGCAAAACTATAAATTTTATTTGAAAACGGCATCTATCCTGAGTTCAAATCCCTTTACAGAACTAAAAAATATTAATTTTTGACTTAGATATGAGCGAAAATATGGGAAAAGGCAAAAATGGTAGGCGGCCATCTTTGATCCGCCATTTTGAAATGACGCCGACGGAAGATCTTTAGAGACTTTTCATGGTGGGTTGTACACATCATAGAGAGCTTATCCTGAAATTTTCAGCTAATTATAAATTATTCCGCTATCGACCACTTTTTTCGCCTAAAATTACTGGGCTAATAGGTTAGTGCTTGTTCCCAAGTCTGTTTCAAATATTAGTTTTTAGTACTAGTCTGCTTTTTTTGAAGCTTGTACTTTTAAACAATCTTGAAATTACAAAACTAGGTTTTCTTTTTTATTGTAGAATAATTTTGTTTTAATTTTGATTTCTAAAATGTTACGGTATCCTCAAAACAGACCATGATAAAAACAAATGAAAGAATATTAATTTATTTTAAGGGTTTTTTTGGGTTTCAAATTTATTTAGGTTAAAATTTTCTCAACACTGAAATATCACAAGGAATATCCAACCTTTCCTAATTAATCTGTTTTTACAGGTGTTGTGGACACTGGTCTATTTGTGGATATGACCTCTAAGGTTTACTTTGGACAACCTGAAGGGTCAGTCATTGTAAGACAAAGAGAAAACTAAAATAAACGAATCTCTGTTTTAGATCTTAAACAATTTTATTGTAATTAAATCATCCATTTTTTGTGACGTAGCTGTGTATCAGTTATTGTAATTTTATATAAATTAAATTGTATATTCTTCTATAAACATTTGTTTTTTTTTCTCATCACAATCACGCTTGTACTTTCACGTTTTTGTTTTTAATGGTAAAGCCAATACTCCAATTTCAATTTTATATGAAGGTAGCCTTTTGAGAATAAATTCTTTAAGAATGAAATAAAACATAAAAATTTATATCTTAGTTTCAATTCTTATCCCAAGTAAAAATGACATTTTCATTGATAGGTAACTTGCTTTTACTATAATTGTTCAAAAGTATGCCTGTGCCCTATATGGTGTCCTAGGGTAATTTTTCATAAGTAGTTTTTTTTGTCAGATTTAGCAACATTATGTGTTGTATGTTATATGTTTATGTAACATTGACTCTTAGTGTCCCACTGTACTTGTATACAACATCTTTCATTAAAATTTTAAAGAAAACAAACTACATTCAAACATAGTAAACTTAAGAGGCAATTGAGTAAGAAATACTCTACTCATTTCAAAATAACACTCACATTTAACGTAACCACTAACTTTTGCTAGAGCTCTGTAGGTAACTAACACTAAAACTGCTCTAAACAAGCTAAAATTGCTACCATTTTCCATAAGATTTAATTACAAGATTTAGTTAATGTATTAAAAGATAGATAAAAGAGGGAAATTGAAAATTAAGGCTCTGATTTCCCTCACAAAATATTTACGACAATTAAAACTAAAGCCCTGGTTGGAGCGAGCTCTACCCTCTCAAGTAGCGGCATCCTTTTCCCCAGTGCCTTTCGTGCCGCTTTCAGTTTTGATTGAGTTGCGGTGGTCCCCAAAATGGCAGATAATTGAACTCTTGTCGCTACTTGAGGGGGGAGGGCTTGCTCCATCCAGGGCTTAAGTTACAACGCCCTTTTCCATCAAAACTTTAATAAGTGGGTTTTTTTCTTAGCCATGTGCACACAAATTAAAATTTGTTTTCAAATTCGAATGTGCACAAAAATTATATATCTTCCATTAGAAATACAAAACCTAATACAGCTGTGAAAATTAAAAATAATTTCATATGAATTTGTGCTTTTGAGAAAAAGGAACATAAATGTTTAATTTATAAGTTAATGGTCTTTCAGGAAGTTTTGGTAAGTCTACCTTATCTTCTATTTTCCAAGTTGTTGTTGTTGCTTATCCTCAGAATATCTGACATTTGTCAGATCAACTCCATCAAGTTGTTGACCGCCAAAAAGTCAATAACCATGAGATGGTCAGATGTTAAGTCCTCTTTGGAAAGTCCGACGCATCCAAGAATGTGATCCGGTGAAGCTGGATGGCTATGGCATTTTGGACAAATGGGGTGGATTTTTCTGCCACGTTCAAAGGAAAGGCACTTCAGATGGCCAGTAGCAAGTCTTGCTAGAGCAGTCTGGGAGCCATGATCACATTTGAACTCCAGGAGAGTGCCAGGGGATGTTCTGGTGTACCATTGGTGATCAGGTGGTGTACGCCAAGTTGTCTCAAGTCTAGATCTTGCATTTGAGTACAGTTCCTGGAAAGTAAGCAGGAGTCAGTGGCCGTTTCTTCCTCACTACCCTCTTTGGCCAGTCTATCGCAATCTCATTACCATAAATGTTAATGTGTGATGGTATCCATTGGAGATTTTCCAAATAGTTTATAGTTCTAAAAGGATTTCAATATTCAAAAGTTTGGGTCTGATTGAATTAAAGAGTGGTTAACTTACACTTTGAGGTGGATAAAAAAGTTTATCAAAACAAATATTCTCCAACCTGTCACAGGCCAGATAAGATGCAATTTTATTTACTTTAAAATTTTTTAGTCTAAATTTAACACAAGAGGAGAAGGGCACTATAGTCTGTTCCATCCTAAGTTGGCAGTGGAAAAAAGGCTATGGTGACAGAATCACAGCCATTGTCATAGCAACTCGGGTTGAAAAACTGGTTCCCCGCCAAAAAACTAGCTTGTTTCCCGTTCTACCATCATATGGACTATACATTTGCTTCGGTTAAAGACTTTACATATATGATAAATTAAGTTATAATATATGATGAAAATCTAAATAAACCATAATGTTTGTTACATTTTTACAAATATGGCTGCATATTTTTTATTTTAAATTACTATGCAAGCTAGTACTCTTTTTTTGGGCGGTTTGGTAATGCCCTTCCTTTACCAACGCTGCCAAGTTAGGGTGGAATGGAGTAGATATGACGTAGTAAAAAAATCACTAGGATTTGAACTTTAATCCCTAAATGGATGAACACACAAATCTGAGGTCCCCAATATATGGATATTCTATGAGTTGAAGTCTTACCATCAGCTTAAAACATGAAGACATAAGTAGAGGACTGAAGACATAACCATTTTTATTCTTTTTTAAAACAAGACTTTCTGAAGTTATTCAAAATCTTACGCAAAATAAATAAACGTGTTAAGTTTTAAGTTAGATTCTTTCAACACACAACCAATACAGGAACTCGAACCTTTGGATACATTTTCATTTTGGCACGCTGAGTTTGCATTTCAGGTTATTATATAGCTCAGTGGCCATCATGATCAAACTAGTATATGAATACATTGGAGTACACTGACAATAGATAGCGAAGGGCTTAGGGGGGACATGGCATAAAAAAGCTTAAACACTACTCTAACTCTTTAAGCATGGACAGATTTCGCCTTTGTAGTAGTGCACGTGCCGCTGGAGGTATAAAAATAAATCGGTCGGGAGAGAGGGAGGGAGAAAAAACCGCCAGGGCAGCACTCACGAGGGATCACGTTCTTGCTGAGAGAGGGGAGGGAGAGAAAAAAAATAGAATTGGAACGCAACAGCACGAAATCCCTCTTTGATTTAATTCCCATTCAAACAAGCCACTGACAAAAGGTTATCGTTCCTCGAAAAGCTTTTTAATTGCCGTTAAAACTCCGCTGCTAAGTGGCAGCAGTGGTCAAAAAGGAGAAAAACCGCAATCGTAATCGTAATCGAGGAGTTTAATGACGTTTATTCATTGCATTGAAATTAAGGGGGAGCCATTTTTTTTCTATCCGCTTTTCAACATCTTTTTCTTAATAAACCGGTATTCAAAAGAGCAGCCAGGATTTTTTTTCTTCTCCCCGCAAGGCTTTTAATGTTTTTTTTCTATCATCATCATCATCCGCTCCGTGATTAAAAAACGAGCTGAAAAACAGCACAATATGTGTACTTTTTAAATTTGCATCGAATTATACAGCTTTTGTGCCCGACCCTACGTGACTTAATTGAGTTACGATGAATGAAAATCCTCCTACCCCAGAAGTGAGTGGGGAGAGAGATAAAAAAAGCGATGCTGTTTTCGTTTTTTTTTTCCTTTGCAGTGCCAATCTGAAGTGTTAACTGCAAATTAATATCGTATTTACGCATTTAATGAAAGACTCGAGTGGGGAGAATTTTTTTCTTCATCGCCGAGAAAAAAATTACTCGTGGGTTTGAAATAAAAAGTAATTCCCCTTCTCCGTGATTCAAATCTGTAAATGAAAAGATTATTTCTCTGAGTTAAATAAAAGAATTGAGTAAGACTGAAACTTTCCTATCTTGATTGTTGAAGTAAAGATAATGGAAACTGCTCTTTTTTATCCCACCTGAATTGAGATGAATGTTTGTGATTTAAAATATTCAATTTATGAACTCCTTGTTTTGATGGATAATTAATTATACTTAATTCTGCATCCCCAGCATCGCAGTCCCATTGTCTGTTTTCCAATACAGTTTATATATTCGAACTTTAATCGAACCGGAAAATTATTGAATTTAATAAAAGGACCTTTAGCCAATTGTGTGCGCATTGAAAATATATCTGATTGAAAATCATTTTATCGCAATGGTTTTTGAAGTGAAACAATACCAAAGGGAATTTCATTCATTTCAGTTTCATTTCATAAGCGTTCTATTCATTGATATGACTGTAATTTATACCCCCAGTGAAATTATTTCTTTGTTATTAACATCAAATTCGAATAAGCGAGAAATCATTTTCTAAATGGATTGTTTCTTAAATCTCCCGTTCAAGTCCATATTATTAGTGTTAATATTTTCTCGGAATTTGTTTCTCCTTTCTAACGATAGATCCAGATGTTTGAATGATTTTTTTCTGTGAATGAAAGTGAAAATAAGTTTTGAGACTTAGGGTAGATGATTTAAAAAATAATTAGCTAAAGCTCTGTTAAATTATGGGTTAAAAATTTTTTTGGCACCTGAGACTGACTTATGTGACTCTAACGTCTGATGGCTGCATGAGTGAGTGTCCCAATTTTCTAAGCAAATAAAAAATTTCTTTTTACTGATTAAACATAAACATCAAATTTTATACACAAAGTTTTACTTAAAATAAGAGAGTTGCGTTTAATGAGTATTTTGAGTGTGATCTTAATTCATTTCATATATTTTTTCAAATTAACATTCATTCAGATTCAGGGGTACCTTTTTACGGATTCCCGGGTATAGCCCCGGATATCCATTTTTTAACAGCATGAATCCCGGAAGTCCGGTTTTTATCGAAATTTTAAAAAACTTAAACGCTTCACAAGAAAAGAGCAGAATTAGGTCCAATTGAAAATAAGTGCAGTGCATTAACACAATATTTTTTTAAGAATCCGGTCTCACTATCATCTAGCTCTAAGTCCGACTACATAGTTGAATGCATGGATGGTAAAAATAATGCCTAAATGCTTATTGGAATGGTAAAACGGAATAAAAAATGAGTCCTAAAGTTTAAGGAATGTCAGTTGACTGATTTACTGGTTTTACTTTCATTACAGGAAGTTTTTAAACTCTTTTCACCATCCCTCCAGCCTCCAGCTTTGAATTATCAAATTTAGTTTTTTGTCCCTAAATCAATTAAAGCGGCGAAACTTTAAAACAACAATTGGTATTTTTAAGGGAAAACTGATAGAGATTGAGGTTATATATGTGGTTTCTTTCCTCTTCGTCGACAAGAGAACTAGCAGACGAATTCCGATAGCATTCCGCATTCGAGTAAAAACACCGGCCGATTCCTTTTTCCTCCCTTTCAGTTTTAATCGCATCAATCGAACTACTCTATAATAAAAAGAAACAACGACCGGGGGACTATCAAATCGGCGTGCATCAGAAACCGATTCTCCGGTTTAATTCTGGGAAAACAAATAGTTTTTCTTTTTGTCGACGGTCCCCATTATCCGAAACAAACATAAACAAGAAGGGAAGAAAGAGAGGAAGAAGAGAAATCCCAGCAATCTGAGAGTGACAGAGCAAAGAACCCGAAATAGGCGTAACCCAAGAGAGAGACTTGTCCTCTCCAACTCCACCGCAAAGAAGAACTCAATCTTAACAAAAGGAACGGAGGGAGGGGAGACAAAGAGAAAAAACCTAAATGCTCCGAGGAATTGATAGAGCATTTGAAGGAAGGTAATTGGCTGAGATGGAGACGCCTGAGGGGACAGGGGGGTGCTTCCCCCCTCCGGCGTCCGTGACAATTAAGGGCTATCATTGGCTCCTCGTTACCCAAACCGATGAGAGTCGGGATTGGGAGAGGCAAAAAGACGCTTTTCTTTCCTGTTTCCGGGAGAAATTTAATGCTCTTCGGGTTTGGCCGCTTTCGGCGGTGCAGCCCACTTGCCAGAAATGGCGACCTTTTCTCAAAGGAGGGGGTTTTATTTGTTTCGACGTGGTGCATGGTGGTTGGGATCATAATCGATAACGTTATTGGGAAAACAGTCACAAAACGTGTCATCATGGAAGAATGATAAATAGCGTTATGTTACAGTGCAAACTTCCTGTACTTTAACCTTATGAAAATCGTGCTTTCGTGAGTGATTTGCCGCTCAAGGTGGCAAAATATTAATGCTGTAACATTGTAGTTCCCTACACTGTTAAAAAATTTCAACCTTTCACCACAAACGTGGTTCAAATTAGTTGCAACCGAAATGTCGCGAAAAGTTGAAACACATTTTCCAAAAACTTGTTTTTGGTGCTTTTAATCAAGTTTTCGCTACATTTCGGTTGAAACTATTGATGAACCGCTTTTAAGTGAAACTGACCAACCTTTCACCACTAAACTGGTGAAAGGTTGAACTGTTTTTTTTAACAGTGTAAAAAACACTAATGTTTGCCTAACTCTGTTGATTTTCTTCTTATTTCTGAAGAAATTTTGTAGATATATCGTTCTACAGCTTTTGCGCTCTATTTCATTAAATCAATCAAACGCATTTTAAGTTAGATTCTGTTAACATGTAAGAAATAGCGGAACTTGATCTTTGCCCCTTTGGCGTAATGGCACAGAGTTTATTTTGGTACGTTGAGTTTGCACTCAAGGTTATAATATAGCATCAGTAGTTGCAGCTATAACTTTTATTCCTATTAATCCATAATGTAAAATTATATTATTAATGAGATGCAGTAGTCAAAGCTTTCACTGCAAACACTCTACACAAAAATAAACACAATTTGAACACATTTAAGAACACTTTTTTCTCCCCAAATTAACAACGCTTCGATTGTATTGTTAGGTACTGTTAGGTTAGATTGTATTGTACACTTTGTCTTCTAATAGGGTTGTGAATACTTTTAAAATATTCACAAATATTGGAAATGTGTTCTATTCAGGAGTATGTTCAAAAAATTGTGTTCTGAAACGTGTTTAAAATCTGAAGGTGTTCTTAAATTTGGATCGTAACACCATAAGAACATATTTTCTGTCTCTTGCAGCACTTTTTCTCACAGAACACATTTGTAACGTAACTACACAATTACAATTGTTGCTAAAAATTAGAGACAGAAAACGCTTACTCATAGTGTTTGCATCCAAATTTAGAAACACACTGCGAATTCGTGAAACACTTTTGCAACGCAAAGTAAACACAATGAACACTACTAAACAAAAGAAATTCGATTGTATTGCGATTGTGTGGTTAAGTGTTTCTAAAGATTTCACTATTTTTTCTGATAGTGTTGAATCCAATTTTAAGAAAACTTCCATACTATCCACATTTCTACGACACTTTTCTTTGAACACATTACTTTATAAAACACGATTTCCAACACTTTTCCACCATATTTTTAACACTACACACAATAAGGTGTGTAACAGGGTGGGGTAGGGGGTACAATAGGGTGTTTTATAGAATAAGGTGTGAAAGTGTCTACCTGACAACTCAACAGAAGTTCTGTTAATATCGGCACAAAAGTGTTCTTAAATGTGTTTATTTTTGTCTTCCATGTCCATGACAAAGACAAAACGCAACCGGAACATTTAAAAAATGGCAGGCATTAGCGCTCTTCCCGCCCCAAGATCAAATTAAAAGGATTTTTGATGAGCTCATCTAAAGGAAGATAAATCCGGGCCGCTGAGAGGTATCATCATTACGCCGAAAGGTATTGAAATAAATCGCCCCAGACTCCCTTTCAAAGCAGCGAGATGATTAATTGATCAGAAAAAAAAGCCTGAAACGACACCGACCGAAAAACCCGGAAAGACGGGCAGCAGCCGGCTGGAACAAGAGCGCAAAAATATTTATAACAATAACAAAGGCCGCTCAAAACTTCAATCCTTTTTCATTACCTCCCAGAAAATTGTAAAACTTGGCGGGAGTACGTTAATTCGCCAAATCATGCCTCGAGGGGGGGAGGAGTGAAATTTCAAGAGGGTGAGGGAAAAGACAGACGGACCGGCTAATTGGTCCGAAAAGCTCGAAATCTTTTAAGAGCTCTGTCTTAATTGGGGCAGCACGGTAACGACCATTTTCAGGCGTATTTAATTAGCTTAGTATGAAATAGCTCTGAGACTTGTTTAACAATGGGTTAAGTATCTGGCGTGCTGCAGTTCTGCTGCTTTTAACAAATTGCGGGTTTTTTCCTCCACCCTCCAGATTTCTTGCTTGGAAAAATTACGTTTATTATTATTTTTTTCTCTTTCTCTCTCGCCGAGAGTTTTTAGTTATGGAAATCGCCTCTGGCCATTCGTTAGCGAAATGAAAATAAGGGGTATGGGAATTAAGTTCTCTCCTATTAATATTTTCCCCGGGATCTTTTTTTTCGCCGTTAAAAATAAATGATTTAAGTACGAGTGTCACGGAGGTTTTCGCATGATGCGGCATTTCTCGGGGTAAATTAAAAGAAATACGTTTTTCTTCTCTTGAGACTCTCTTTTCGGTGTCTTTCTTATCAAGGAGAAAAGCGGGTTGCTTCTGCTGAATTTCCTTTCTAAATTTTGATTGCGCTGGTGGGCAATTTTTTTGTGTCTCGACGTGACATCGGATGAGAGGAACAGTGTAGTTTGGAACAAAGATGAAAGGTTAATGGTACAGTTGTGTGTAAAAAACGATATAGTCTAAAGTCGAATTTTTTACTGCACCTTTTTAATAGTATTTTTTGAAATTCCGTCGTATTGATGAGAACCTGAGAGACTCTGCTTTGAAATTGAAAACGACTGTTGGAAATTTTAGAAGTTCTAAATTTTATTGTAAAAAGTATTAGATATTTACTAAATTACCAAGTTGTAGATAAACATCGATTTAGTAGGATAAGACACCTTAAGTCTATGGAGAAATTGGTTTGTTTTGCCTCTTTTTGCTGAGCAAAAGAGGCATCTTGTAACCTTCCGCGCCGGCACGTTCCGTCGCTTGTTATGGTATCGCAGGTTGTCACTCCAGTTTGTTAATTAGCTCAGTGGCTATATTTAATATCCCTTCAGAGTAGAGGTTGTCTTGAAAAGGGAATTGCCCTATCTTCTGAAGGTCCCCGAGTATGGCTGGACAGTTGAAGATGTGATGTGGAGAAAGCTCTTCTCCAGGGCAGTTGTCACGGAAAAGATACGTCCTGGAGCGTAGGACGTATCTTTTCAGGACGTATCTGAAACTGGAAAATGACTGTAGTATGTTCATTTATAGCAGGGCGTTGAAACCAGTTCTGAAACCAGCATGACCAATTTTATGATAGTATATATTTTTTCTACTTCAGTTTAGGCTAGCTAGTTATTGCTCAAGGAAAATGATTGGATGGGCGTTATTATGGTTACCTTGCTTCTATAGCATTTTGTCTCACCGTCCTATTCTAAATGAACAGGCTGTAATACAAACACATATTTATATTGAATAAATAGAAATTAAAACGAGAGAATGAATGCATAAATTTGTTTTGATATTTTGTTTCGTAATTACTATTACTCCAGTAGAGGTTTATCGAGTTATATCCATCCCGAAATTCAAATTTTCTTTCTTGATCCTATTATACAGGGTGTAAAGGAAAGTCCCTTTACCCTGTAATAAATTGCTAACGGAGCAAGCTAAAGCTATGCAGTTAGGGTAACGGTATAGTAAAGTGACTATGCGCAATCGAATGCGAGCAAACACAGCGCCCTCTAGCGGAAATTTTAGGAGTTAAAAATTTTATTTTAAAAAATATTAAGAATTTGCTAAAATAGTCAATTAAAAAGTTGTAGAACACCATCGATTTAGTAGGAAAAGACACCTTAAACAAAAAAATATCTTGAATAGAACACCTAAAACGCACACTCAATTAGGTTGAATTTGCGTAGATTTTACGTCTTAAAACGCTTCTCACGAGGCGAAAATGAGAAATTTTCAATTTAATGACTTAAATTAATTAATAAAAGTATTCTTAACTCATTTAATTAAAGCTAGATAAAGCTAGAAGTGTGATATGTTTGCCGGTGACGTCACTATGTGATTCTGGGTAATGAAATTTAACCTTTTACAGGCCGAGTTATGATCCAGGTATATTTTAATTAATTTTATGCTACAGTCGAATCCGCTTAATGTGATCACGGTTAATGTTATCAATCGGATAATGTTATCGAAATCGACAGGTCCCAATCATTCCTATTTAATTTAATGTAAAATACTTCGTTTAATGTGATCAACTATGAATCATCACTCCGCTTAATATTATCAAAATTTGTCCATATTCCCTTTAAAACGACCGCTTTTGAGTTTGAGTTTCATTTTGAAGGTCAATTTTTACAAGTAAACATCTGCCCCATGGGAGCATCCGGCGCTTTTTTTTTCTGAAACTCAGATGAGTAAGAAAAAGAAAACATTCCGCATATATATTTAAAGAAAACAGTTTTTGGGGGGGGTCCGAATTCATACTTGTGATTGGTTAAAGCGTTAAAGAAACCACCAAGATCGAAGCTTTGCAGATGTCTGATAAGAGATTTGAACTTTCCCTTGTTCTCTGGAATTCAGATTATGTTATAAATAGGTGGTTATTAGAGTGGAAGGATATAATGGAGTGGAAAAAAGAGAGACCTTTCTATGCAAATAAAAATATAAAGTAAGCGATTATTTTACTTTTATTAATTGAACTACTCTTATATTTACCCCTTAAAATTTTACCTAGGTTAAAAATAGTGTTTTGAATACATTTATTACGATTACATGATTTTGATTTTAAAGCAAACAATCTAGTTACACTGTTTGCTGCTTTTTGATATGAGATCGCTTATTGTTATCGATCGGTTAATGTTATCAGTTTAGTCTCGGACAATTGCGATCACATTAAGCGGACTCGACTGTATTTATTTTCTGAAAGGGGATTTCCCTTTAAGCAATTAGGTAACCTTTTTATTATTTACGAAAAAAAATACTCCCTTTCTACTGAGTTCTATAATTCAACGCCATACTGCAAACTCGGTTTCCCGTGAATAGCGGCGACAGGCCAATGTTCCCAATTGGGAACATGCATGTTTCGCAAGTTACCACAAGCGTGTTTTTAATAGTTGTTAATAATACTGAGGATATCTATTTAAGGTAAGTCTTTGCCAATATTCTTACCAAATTTTGGAAACTTAGAACAATATTTCGATTTTTCATGAATTATTTTGTGTACCTCTATCAAAAAGCGTAAAAATGGCCTATTTTAAGAATTTTTGTATTTTTTTCCTAAACAGATAGAAACTTCGTTTGAATTTTAAAAAATCAAGTCATCCTTCAACTGTGCATGGTAAAATTTTAAACAGTATACTGATAGTAGCTATTTTTTTTTTATGAATTTTCAAACACGATGTTCCCAATTGGGAACATTGGCCTGTACAAGGTTAATATAATTTTATTGATTGTATATTATACAATGTATAAAGCCCCGGCCTCCTAAAAACCTATCTAAAAGAACTCCTAAGCTTCTTTTAATAACTGAAAGTTTCTCTAATTTGACAGAAAAGAAAAAAAATCCAGATGTTTCCTCAATGTACAGAAATTAACCGGCAGATACTAATTTCTGATATTTGAAAAAAGAATTATTTACAGTGTAAAACCCTTTTAAATTACATCATCTAGCAATCATCTGGCATGGAAGTATATTACAATGAATCGTTAACTATCTAGCCTGTTGAAATGGAATCAGTTGGAAGACTTGTTTTTATCAGTAAAGGAGCGAGTGCGTGTGGCAGTGTCACATTACTGTGTGTCCCTGTTTAATCACTCTGACACATTAAACGAGCTCTTTTCCCCCATTAAGACCTCTAATAAAATTCAGCCGCAGTCATTTAGGCGCTTGAGTGCTGCCAGACATTAGACTTTCATTACTGCTGTTAGTGCGAATTGAAAATAAATGCTACAGCGCTTTGGCTGTTACAAAGAAGACAGTTTAATATTTTAAGACGACTCGGAAGATGTTTAATAACATTAGAATAATTTTTAAAAATAAGTGTCAGAGAAATCTGTTACACCGATCGCTTTCACGATATTTTTGGGAGAAAAACAAGAATAAAATAATTAAATGCATGCAATTAATGCGTCGATTCTACCCTGTAAGGTTACCCTACATTCCATGAGATGTGCTGCTGGATAGAAATAATTTTTTACACAATTTATGATCTTTTGGGAATACTATGCTATAATAATCCATGTTAGCCCTCCTTAACCTACTTCTTAAAGTCAATACGTTAAGATTTTATGGTACATTTTTTCACCTGCAAAGTTTTATCAAGATTTAACTTTTGAATCAGTGATAAAATAACAAAATCTAAAACAATCTATGTACCGACTTATAGTTCCTAATTGATGAACGTCAATAAGTTCAACTGCGCTTTGAAGGTTACTAGAGTATACTAGAGTTACTAGTAGAAAGTTACTTATAACTATTTATTTGGTAAAAAAAATAGAAGTTGTAAAAAAATACAACTTAGTTAAGAGTTGAAGTAGCTAAAGCCCTGGATACTCTACCTTAGGAAGGTAGAGGATCAAGGGGTTTAGAAGTAGCAACATTTCGTTATTTAGGTTTCTTGAATTTTTAAACTTTTATCAACTTTTAAATGATTTGATTTTGAAAACAAAAATATTGATATTTATGATTACAATATTAAAAATTGTTCTTAGTTTTAAAAGTACCTATTGAAATTGATCTCTTGTCAGAACTATTCTTGTTAGCATTTTAAAAATGAATAAAAACTTCGGAATAGCATATTAAAATTTACCAAGCTTGGTAATACATTTCATTTGCTGCATAAAATGTTAGAATGCTCAGTATGTGAAGTATATTTTTACAGTGGCTTCAGCTTCAGAGAGATTATACTTTTTATTTCAGTTTTTAAAAGTTGTTTATTATTTTTAAATCATCACATGGTCGTATTTATTTGTTGCAAAACCCCAAAAAATTAATTTGAAAGGAACTCTCCACTACTAAACTATCAAAACAAGTTTAATTACTCTTCAATTTAACCTAACATTATAAAAAACTATTCTTTTGGGTTCATTAAATATTAATTTATAATTGGAAAATAATATAAAAATATCTATCTTTAAAATGCACCTCTATATATAAAATGAGAATAAATTGGATTCTCATAGTGTTAAACTCTTTATTAAAGTTTTTCAATATATTCATAATTATAAAACTTTACAAAAACTTCCATGTAAGCTTTTGATTTGATTTTTAATCAGTAACGTAAAACCTCTCACAAAAGAAGCCGTATGAAGCATATTACAATTTGATGTAATGACATATCGATGGAACGTTTTAGGAATCCTAATTACCAAAAATCATCTCCCTGTCTTCAGAAAAACTTGTCATCGGATACGAGCAGTCATGTTATCCGCAAAAATACATTTTTTGGTTCCGAAAATTATTCAAAGCCACCTCTCTTCAGAAAGGGATAAAAAACCCCCCTTCCTCCATAATAATAGCCGGTAACGGCCAATTTATTATTTATGCAGCAACTCAAATATTTAAAACGGGAGCTAAAAACTTATGTAATACATAGTTAATTAATTGTTTGTGCGCCAGGGTAAAGAAAAAAAAAGTGTACGCAAAAATACGGCAATAACTTAAAAGTAAGCGAAAAAACGCCCCGATATGGAGATTATTTTACACTTTTGCGAAAGAAAAGGGGAAAGGTAAACATTGGAAGTATCGTTTGAAGGCGCACGGTATTTGGTTTTCTCTTTTTCTGGCGGAGTACTTTATCTAGATAATGAGTTGTTTTTTGGGTCCTTGATTAATTAAAGTGAGCTGCTCCCTACCTATTAAGCTCCAGCGGTAGAGGTTTTTGCCCCTCCGCACCGGGTATGTCGATTTGCACTAATGGCTTGTAATGTTTGCCTTTCGACCGAAAGAAGAGGAGAGTCGGGACTTAAAATATTAATTCTCGCTTGTCCTAGGGTGCAGACCCCCTTTCTTTTTTTTTCTCGTTCTTATTTCGAGCACTCTTATTGGGGGTCTGCCGGATTGAATATTCAACATTTGATGAGTGAAGCTTGATTGGGAGTTGTCCAAGAACGTATCCAGCGCGATTGTGGGTTAGAAATTTAAAGGGATATTTTTAGGGACAAATTTATGCATACGTGTGTGATTTGGTTTAAAATGAGGTTTTAATAAGTAAAAGCAGTGTTATTCCTAGGATTTTTTTGGAGGAGTAAAAATACTCCTTTTCTTTTTTAGGAGGAGTGAAATACGGAAATAACATAAACTGCAAATACAGATACAAATTTTCTACAAAAATACTTACTTTTTTAATGGACAAAAAATGAAATAGAAAAAAATGAATATGCTAGATTTCGTTTTTAATAATTCAAGAATATGTTAAGTATTTGTAGAAAATGTAAAAAAAATTAGAAAAAATACAACAAATAAAAACAAAACAATCCAAACAAACAATTAGTAGAAAATATAAAAGTTGGTGTTTAGAGTAGACAAAAAATATTAGTTGTTTTCGTTAGGGCTCCATGCATTTTTTAAGCCAAACCCGTGTTGAAAATCCAAAGCGTGAAAATAGTCCTGGCAAGTTTTTTAAAGCGTATTTCCGATTTTCAAAACGTGAAATACGCTCTTAAAGGCGTTAAAATTATCTCTGAGTAAAAGGCTACTTAATCAACCACCAAGAGAATTTTCATTTGTATGTGAAAAGCTACCTCAAATTTGTTAAACTGTTATAAAATAACCACTTAATTTAACTTCATTCGTCGGGTTCAACTTGATGTTAATATTTAATTGTTTTTGATAATTTTTTTTGGTTGAAGTAGCAAAAGTTGAGCCTTCTTTGATGTTTCAAACAGATCAGCGATTCTTGAGAAAGAAAAGGAGATAGTTATAAGCAATAATGAACCCATTTCTCTCTATTTTACATTCATTATTAGTCTTTCCCCTCCTCTCCCTCTTTTTCTCTCTACTTTTCCATTCTCTATTAGTCTTTCTTATACTCTCCATCTTTCACCCTCTATTTTCGTTCATTCTCTCTAAGCCTCCCTCTTTTCTATCTATTTCTTTCATTCCTTTCTCTCTCTCATACTTTCCATCTTATTTTCCCTATTTACTTATTCTTCTAGTTTTCTTTCCGTAATATTTCCCTCTCTCTTTCTCTCCCGTTTTCTATCATCATTCTCTCTCATCAAATCTCTATTATTTTCTGCACTCTCTCCTCGCAAAAGAGGTCGAGAAGAAGATCAAGAAAGCTTTCATGAATGAAAACATTTCTCCCAACTAAATAACTGATAACGACAAGCACTCAGCCATCCGTCTGTCACAGATTCCTCCCTCAACCAGCAGATGGCGCCCTCTCCGCCTCCTCATCGATTCCGAAGTTGTTAGAAAGCCTCTGTGCGATTAGCGAGCCAAGTAGAAAACGACATTGACAGATGGATTTGTAATGTAACCCGAGGCACAAACGTCTACACAAATAGTTCGACGGATAACAAGCACAGAGCGGTTTTCTTCCTTTTTTCCCTCCCCTCCCTCTCATCGCTCGCTTATTTATTTACTTATTTACTTGCTTATTTCGGCCGCAGATTGTTAAGAGGGAGAGAGAGAGAGAAAAGATTTTTGCGCCCCAGGTGTGCGCCTCTCTCGCGTCCCGTTTTAAATGCTTTTAAATTATTTTAATCGCGGATTTTTGAGCCCGATGGCCGCCGGCGCCGTGGAGGTTTATGACGCTGACGGCCCGTGCGCAAATTGGATGAAATGAGGCTTGATTCGTGCAATAACGACCGGGCGATAATAACCCTGCCGCGCGCGAGGGGGAAAAAAGAGTGAAGACGGGTTAAGCTAGATATCCGGCTGATTGTGTGTGTGTTTTAGCTTTTTTTATCCAGTGAACTCCGATGCAATGGGATTACTGTTTGCGCTAAAAGAGAAATTGACTTAAGGGGGAGAACTTGAGAGATTTAGCATCGCTTTTAAAAGCGCATTACCCTTCAAGAAATGAAAGGCGCTTAAAATTTCAAATAAAGCTGTTTAACGAAGAGTTAAAAAGTTGTTGGAGGGCAGCTCAAATTAAGATCTTTTCGGGAAGTTTCTGCTCGGCTTTTTTCCGGAATCTGCCGAGTGCCCCCGAGCGCTGCTCTGTGCTCCCGAGTCGCGGTCTTTTAATTTCTCCCGATTAGATTGGCGGACGACGAAATCCGAGCGGAGTGTTCTGCGCCGGGGTTTGGTTGGGTTAAGAAGAAACGGTTTAAAAAGGGATTGCGTAAAAACATTGGATTCCATTAGGACTTTTAATTGAGGGCATTGGAATTAAAATTACTTTAACGGTGCTGAAAAAAGGTTCGTGTTGTTTATCCGGTTTTCTAAGAAGTTCCTAAGACTGTTTTATTATTGGATTTTACGTGAACTGTTAGTGAATAAAGATATTTAAAAACCTCGATCTAAATTTAAGAACACTTTCAGAAATTCTAAACATATTTTACAACACTATTTTTAGAACATATTCCTGGACAAGAACACTCTTAAAGCATTTTCTTCAGAACACTGTGACAACACAATAAGGTGATGAAGTGTTCTACCCAATAAAACAACCGAAGTGTTAATTTGGGGACAAAATAGTGGTCTTAACTGTGTTTATTTTTGTGTGGAGTGTTTGCAATGTATTCTTCATCTATTTGCATGGATCATAACTACTTAATAGCTAAAGAAGAATATCGGTCATATTTGATACAGTCTCTTGAAAAAAAAACCCAAGAGTCTTCTGTAAAATAACAGTTTTTTTTAACAAATGAAAAATTATATCTAATTGGTTAATAATATTGAAAAAAAACCCACCCAAAAATACTTAAAGTGTTATTTTAAATACCTTTAAACTTTTGCTTTTAATACATGTTTATAAAAAGAGGTGTTAAGCTCAATAGAAATCCAAACTGTGAAGAATTTCAGTTGAATTCGACGCTAGATTAATAGAATTCCCCAAATGCATAAAAATGCGTAAAGTTTTCTTTATCGCTTAAATGTAAAAACGAATATACATATATTACTCGTATTTTTAACTTGTTGCGTACCTCTTTCCTAAATAAATATCCTTTCGTTTTGCCATCACTGTTCAAAAATTTATTTTATGAAAGTTATTGAATGTTGTATAAATAAATAGCCCTATAAATGTATTTCAAATCACTCTTCGAGTTATAACTTCTTGTAAAATATATATATTACTGGCGCCATGGAAATATTACTTATGCAGAACAATTCAAGCGTACCTTATTTTGTATACTTTTTGTTGTTTTATAGGATTCTGTGATATGAAATATAGTTAAATGCAATTTTCCTTTTAAAACATTTCTTCTTTCAAAGTGACCCGATTTTCACTGTCATGAAATTGTAGTAGAATTGTATTTTGTAGTGAATATTAAATTAGTATAGTATGTTTAATTGATTTTAAAATGTTCTTTTAATGTTAAATTACTATTTTTAAAGATACTTTTTTAGAATAATTTCTATTATTAATTATTCCTATAATATATGATACATTATTTTTTTCGTACCGATTCATATTACAAAAATTTCTCATTTTTAAAACTTTCGATTCGTACAACTCTTTCCGTATAAAATTATACGCATTCATTAAAGTGTGCATCAATAAAGATTTTATACAATTGTACGTATTCATTAAAGGATTATAATAAATTCTATTCTAAGGAAAAAAAATTGAGTAAAAAACAAAAATTAAAAACAAATAGCACTGAGTGCTATCCCTATTAACAAATTATCGTACCATCTAAAAACTAGTCATTGGCTTGACATAAAATCGTAGAGATCAGAGGCCTATATAAGGTGGGTCCGAAGGGGCCTTGGCCCCCCCCAAAAAATCCGGACTTGGTAACAAACTAAAACCCTATTTTTAGGGACAAATTTCCAGACATTTTCTGGGGGAGGACCCCCGAACCCCCCTTTCTGATTAGAATTTTATTATTCCAAATCTTTTTATAATAAGTTCATCAAAATCCTAATCCTACTTAAAAATATATGCCCTAAATTAGGACTAGGTGTACCAAAATCAAGTAGAAATCTTGTTTTTAGGGTCAAATTTCCAAAAATTTTCCGAGGGAGGACCCCAGATCCCCTTTTCTACTTGAAACTCTATTATTTTCAACTTTTTTTTATGAAAAGTTCACCCAAATGCAAATCCTATCTAAAAATATAAATAAAAAATTCGGACTAGGTGTATCAAAACTAGTTAAGAACCAGTTTTTAAGAGTCAAATTTTCAAAAATTTTCTGAGGGAGGACTCCCAGACCCCCCTTTGGTACTTGGAACAAAATTACTCACAATTTTTTATGTAGTTCTTTTATATGTAAATTTTAACAAAAAATATATAAAAAGTTACATTGGACGTAATAAATTTGCTTGGGAGGGGTGAAAAATAATTTTGGCCCCCCCCGAAATAAATTTCTATATACGCCACTGGTAGAGATTCACCACTGTTGAAAAGAAGCCATCTGGCATCCTAGGTATAAGACAAGCGGACGAATCTTCCTTGTTGCCAGCTTCTATTTTACACCTAATCCCTGGGTGAGGTAGGAGCACCCCCATCCATCATTGATTATTGACCTTTTCATGGAGAGAGAGAGATGGCTATTATCTGCTCCTGGAGGTTGCAGTTAGTGGCGATTGAGACGAGGAGAGAAAGTTGCCTTTTCCCCGCTGTTTCGGGAGTTCTTTTTTCTTGAGAATTCAAAGAGGTTGGTTTTGGGGGTGTCATAGCTGAGTTGAGGGATTTCTCGTTCCCTCATGTTGGGTATTGGGTATAGTGACTTTTTTCTGAAGAAAGAAGTAATTATGAGATTGTGTGTAAGTATTTGCACACTTTTTTTGGTACTTTTGCGTTATTTACACCGTAAAAACGTCTTTTGCAGTTCTTTGCTGATATCTTGTGTTTCGGTGATTCTTTTTTAAATGATATCTATGTTTCGTCTCTGTATGGCGTCGATGTCCTTGTGTGATTGCCGCTGCTAAAATCAATGAGCTATTTTAATCAACTTAGATAAAGAATTTCACAAAAACATAGAAAGAAGATCTTATTTATTTTGATGTCAGAATCTATAGTTTGACTTTGGCATCCCCTTATTGAATGTGAGTAAAGCTTGAGCCACCCATACTAAACAAACAAGTAGTGATATACTTCCACTTAACTTAAAAATTCTTTATTCTTTCTCCTCTAAATAAAAACACAATATTTTTTGTATGTAAATCAATATTTATACATATATGTTTGTAGTACGTTTTATATCATACGAAAAAAGTACATAATTAATATATAGCGTCATTTTATTTATTACTCATAATACGAGATAGTTATTGATTATATCGCATTTCCCTCAAATATTTCTATTAAAATTTTGAACACATGCCAAAATACAAAAACAACTAACATTTGAAAGAAATTAACAAAGATAACTTAATTTTACTCTATAACTCGATCGTCAATTTTTTTCGATTTCTAGTTCAAAAGTGATTGGGCTCATGGTATTTTTAAGCACCAGGGCCTTCAAAACTCAAATTGGCATTCAATAACCTAGAAGAGAATTAGCTTGATGATAAAAACTGATCTCGATCATTCACTACTTTATTTGTTTTCTTCACATCACATTTGATTTCATAACATTTTAAGGCACAAATTCCAACAGCCCTCCCTGAACAAAACAAAGCAGAATCAGAATCAGATGACGATCATTCGAAACGCAACCGACGGAATCTCTCCCCGAAAACCGGCCATCACGTTCCCTTCCACAAAACAGCGCCAGAGTGTCTCTCTCCTTTCGAATCCCGCGAAGCAAACAAACAAAGAGAGAAAAAGAGACCTCCTCGAAATCGAGTTAGTTTATTTGCCGCCATAAGCCCTCTCTCCCCACTGGGGGCATCAATACCCCGACCCCGGAAGAAGAAAATAGGCGTCTCCTCCCTCCACCTGTCGCGCTCTCCTCCAAACCTTACTTAAATGGCTCCATCTCTGCGAAAGATGAAGTAGAAAATGGAACGTTCGACTCATTTCCCAAAGGCCTCTCTTACTCGCAGCCAGCAAAACAACGAGCGGGTATCAAGCGTAGGGAGAGGGAAGCAACAGGGGGAGCCTCTTTCCATTGAGGCAACCGTGGCTTTACTGGCCACATTCATTGAATGGATTGTTTAGTGGGTTTTAGTTTAACTATCTACTGCCCCTGGTAGCTACCATAAGTTAGCATGTGCTACTATAAGTTACCATGTGCTACCATCAGTTACCATGTGCTACCATAAGTTACCATGTACTACCATAAGTTAACATGTGCTACCATAAGTTACCATGTGTTTTTCAATTGATGCTTTGTATACTAAAGAGTAAAAATGAATTTTATGTAAAGATGTGGTGGCTTCAATGTACCGCTTAATCAACGATAGTAAAAGGGTCACGTGATTTTGAAAGACTCAGAGGGGAGAAAGGAAGAGGCTGAGGGGCAGTTGATCGAAAGAAGAAGAAACATTTTGCATTAATTATAGAAGTAGGACTAAGGACCATCCATACACATAAAAAATCAGTAACTTTTAAATAAAATAAAAAAAATCACGTGACAATTTTACTATAGTTGGTTAAGCAGTAAAAGCAATCCTATAATTTATACGATTTTATTCCCGATTTTTCTATAATTATTTTTCCAAATTTTTTATCGTTTTTAAGGTGACGAATTATAATGGGATCACAAGGAAAATATCCCGTTAGATCCTATTTAAACTCCATGCGTGAAAGACTACATTGTCTACATAGAAAATGCGTGAAAGACTACATAGAAAACACATTCTGGACCCACCGTTTTAAAAGATTCATTTCTACTGCTTGCCACACAGGGTCAGCATCCCACGCACGCTCTAGAAAACCCCATCTCCTCGGTATAAACACGTTCGCCTGATCCGTTGACAGAGCAAACGTTTTACCTGGGCCTCTCATCCCCTTCGAATGGATATGGCGTGTAGAGGCAGCGGCGTTTCTATCTATCGCGCGGAGTCATTTGTCCCCGCTCTTGAAGAAGAGGGACTTAAGAAGGGGGATCCAAGAGAAATTCTTGGAGGGGATCCTCGGGAGCGGAGGATTTGGAAGGGAGGGGGGATTTAATACCCCCTCTTTCTGGGGATGGTTGTCACGAAGATAATGGAGGAGTAGGGGCGGTTTAAATGGGTGGCTGGATATGCTGAGTTGTCTTTTGCCGGTTAGATTTCGATGGTTTATCTCGTTTGTGAGGGGTTGTTTAATTATGAGTCGGTTAGGGCTATTGAGAGCTGAAAAGATGTTAGACAACTAACAAATGCGTTTTTATTATTGTAGTTTGATTTAATATTTAATCATAATACTAATAAGTAATTATAATTACTAAATTATTATGTAATTGTGATTATATAATTATTTTAATTGTATTACAATAATTAATTTTTATTGTCTTTATTATAAAATTGTAATAATAATAATTGCAATCATATTATACTTAGTGGAACACGGGAAGATTTATTATGTTCAATTAAAAAATCCTTGTCATTAATTAATATTAATTAATTATGCATTTAATTTTGAATTATATTTTATAATTCATAATTTAAATAGGAGGAATTTGAATAACCCCTTTTTTTGGAACAGTTGACTTCAAATTTCGTAGTTCTGAATTTTTGGGATTTTTTCCCAAGTGTGTTTAAAATCTATTTGTGCTTTTTTTATTTAAAAAGTATACACGCTTTATTTTTTTGTAACCTTAGAACGTGTTTTTCCTTGATTGCAGTTTGTATACACAAAAACAACTTTACGCTGTGTTTTCACCTGTAGAACGTGTTTTTCCTTGATTGTAGTTTGTATGCACAAAAACAACTTTACGCTGTGTTTTCACCTGTAGAACGTGTTTTTCCTTGATTGCAGTTTGTATACACAAAAAAAACTTTACGCTGTGTTTTCACCTGTAGAACGTGTTTTTCCTTTAGAGTAGTTTGTATGCGGAAAAACAAACTTCTCTGGCAGAGGTTTTTTAAAGGTAAATTTTTATGATTATTTTTCAATCGAAGAGGAATACCTCTGTCGTGGTTCTTTGCCGTTCTTGAATAAATTATAAAATAAAAATATTTGTAAGCATGGAATTAAATTTAATGAACAAATACTAATCTACTACGATTCATTTGATAATGACATAATTAGATTTTCTAATAAAAATGTTTATTACAGGATGATTCAGAAATAATCATCAATATTTTGGGGTGAGGTAGAGGGGCCCTAGACAAGCATATTTCGAATAGGGATGGTGGGGCGCAACCTTACCGTTAAAGAGCTAGGACCTAATGTAGTGCGAGCGCGTTTCAAAAGGCCGTTTTTAGATGGCCCGTGTGACGAAACAAAAATAATAAAATGAAAAAATCTATTGCATGAGGTAAGGAAGTATCCCTACTACTTACACCATGAATTCGATAGAATTTGAACCACTTTCTAAACCATGGAGTGAGTTTCAAAAGTGCAATATTAATCTTTTAGGCAAAGAATGGAGTTCCCTTAATGGTATTTAGAAAAATGATGATCGGGGAAGGAATTTTCAATGATCGTAACATTGATCATTGTAACATTAATCAAACTGTTTGATCATTCAAAATTCTTTCCCCGATCATCATTTTTCTAAATACCATTAAGGGAACTCCATTGTTTAACTAAGAGATTAATACTGCACGTTTTAAAACTCACCCCACGGTTTAGCAAGTTGTCCAATTTCTATCACATTGAGGATTTAAGTAGTACGGATACTCCTGTACCTCATGCAATAATGTTTTTTATTTTATTATGTTTTGTTTCGTCACACGGGCCTTCTAAAAACGGCCTTTTGAAACGCGCTCGCACTACATTAGGTCCTAGCTCTTTAACGGTAAGGCTGCGCCCCACCATCCCTATTCGAAATATGCTTGTCTAGGGCCCCTCTATCTCCCCCTCAATTATTGATGATTATTTCTGAATCACCCTGTATAATGCTTGTTTATTGCATTAAATGAAAGGAAAAAGATTGAAAGAATGTAAGTTTTTTAATATCAAAATTAATATATTGTTAATTTTTTAATATTTTATGGTAATAAAATATTTGTTAGCATGGAATTAAATTTAATGGACAAATAGTCTATTACGATATTTTTATCAATAACATATTTAGATTTTCAGAAAAAAATGTTTAACTATTGCAATGCTTGTTTAATGTTTTATTAGATGAAAAAGCGAAATATTTCTTTTAATTTCAAAGTTTATAGTAAGTATATTGTTAATTTTTTAACCATGTGTTAGTCTTTTTGTTAAACCCTCTCTAAATTGTCCTAGAAAATAAAATAAAACAACTTAAAAATAAATTAAAATAGAGTTTGATTTACTAAAAAGTTAAATAGTAATGAAATAAAAGTTGTAGTAATAAAATTCACCACCTTACAACCATTATCTCACACATGTTCTATAACGTTAGGTATTTCTGGGAGAATAACACCAACAAGGGGTGCTACTTTTCCAAAGTAGCCCCGGTAATCCTATTTTTAACAGCATGAATCTCAAAAATCTGGGTTTTACTGAAATTTTCGAAATTCTCAAATTCAACAAGAAAGCACAAATTTAGTTCCAGTGATAGAGATATAGATTGTAGGCAAGGTTAATAGAGTACTACAGGTTGGCTCATAAAATGTAAACAAAGCGAGGTCGCTACGTCACAACATACTGAAAGTTGGTCAGCCAATGTTAATCCTATGAGAAACTATGCATAAAAACCGACGGAAATAACTAATTTTTACTAATTTAATTTGTTTTTTGGCGATTGTTACTGATGGATGATAGTTCAAAATAATTTTTAAAAATGAAATAATAGATGTAACTAGATTAATTAAGTTTTTATAGGGTTTTAATTTTTACTAAAATAAGATCATTTACAATGGGAAAAACTCATTCACGGCTCTTATCTAAGCATTGTTGAAATAAATCGCTCGTCCTAAGTTTTTTTTATGAATTTTTTAGCTTTTTTAATCTTGATAACTGGATATTTTTTATTGTTTTAGTTATGAAATAATTTTAAACGTCAATAATCTCAGGAGAGACTACAGAATAACAGGAGACTCTATATTTAGAAATTAAATAATCACAATACCACACTGTAAAAAATTGAAACTTATGAACAGTAGAAATTACAAATAAATTAATTCGGAAATATATAAAGAAGCTAACTTACGTAAAATAAGATATTTTTGTTTGTTCCTCTTCCATTGAAACAACCTGAGACCGCACACCAAGATCCGTCACCTTTTGGCATTTTTAAATCATTTGTTTTACAATTAATAAAGCATTTTATAAGAAAACAATATGAAATGAAAAAAAATTATTCATTTGTTTAGAAAATTTGCAAGCGATTATTTTGAAATTCACGAAATTCCAAAGATGAGATGGTAATTAATGGTATTATGGTTATTTATAAAAAAACAATCTATTAATTAAAGGTTAAATAATATGATTTTATGCATGAAAAATGTGACAGAAAAATAAATTTTAAAATTTATAATCTTTAATTTATTAATATAATTATTAATTATAATTATAATATTAATTTAATTATAATATTAATTTAATTATAATAATAATTTATTCAAATATTGTCAATAGTTATTTCAACAATGCTTAGATAAGAGCCGTAAATGAGCTTTTCCCATTGTGAATGAACTGATTTTAGTAAAAATTAAAACCCTATAAAAACTTAATTAATCTAGTTATATCTAATATTTCATTTTTAAAAATTATTTTGAAGTATCATCTATCAGTAACAATCGCCAAAAAACAAATTAAATTAGTAGAAATTAGTTATTTTCGTCGGTTTTTATGCATAGTTTCTTATATTAACATTGGCAGACCAACTTTCAGTATGTTGTGACGTCACGATATTTTATGAGCCAACCTTTAGTACTCTATTAACCTTGGATTGTAGGTATAGGTATAGGTAGGTGTAGGTACGTCATTCTGATATAGATTGTGGGTAAAACATTAGCGACCGTTATGTCTAGCGACCGTTATGTCTCATCGGTTCATAGTTTATAAGTTTTATGGGTTATACCTTCACAGAATATGAAATTAAAATAAAAAATACGTAAACGTTTCGGATTTTATAGCATTCCGGACGAAAAGTTTCTTACTCCAATAGTTAACCGAGATTCTTAGTTGAAGTCAGTAGCAACCCTGAACTACTGTTTTACAGCTTGCTACTATGAGACACAATTACTTAAACCAACTCACCACTATTCATTCTCTTTCCTGTCTCACCCATTATCAACCCTTCCCCTTCTCACTTTTTCGACGACCCCCTCCCTTTCCCAACTTGTCTCCCATCGAATATTATGACAGAGTCATTTCTTTGCGTACGCGATAAAGGGATCTAATCCCCCCGGGATCTCTCCTTCCACCAATTCCTTTCTCTCTCCACCCCCTCTAGAGATAGCGGTCGCGCAATTCATTTCAAAAACGTTCCGAATCGGTCTTAATGCCGACTGACAAGAGTCGTCTTGATCACACTTTCCCATTATGTGTCCTCCCCACCTTTTCGATGGATTCGAAAAAGGGTTGAGGTTTCACTTCCTAACCCCTTTTTTATTTCGGTGGAAGTGGAGTAGGGGGATTCTTTCTTGAGGGGGTAGCGGGAACTTTTGATCCGCCGAGTTCTGCGAGTTTAATGGGCGGATTTTTTTTCGCGTTCTTTTTAAAGTGGAAGATGTTTAATTTTTTCAGGTTTTTGAATAGGGAGTTCAATGGGTCATGATACTCTAATTTCTTAAAGCTAAGAGAGGAGAGTTCTTTTGGTGGAATAAATATTAAATCGGTTTGAATTTTGTGGTTACGTTCTCAAATAGGAAATTTAATTGGTAGATATGTTTATGCGATATTTTTCGAATTTTGTAGATAATAGAGCATTGCTGAATAAGATTCATTTTGCATTCGTAAAGCAGGGGAATAAATGTTAGTAATTTTTACCTAGAAAACTTTAAACAAATTTTGGCTGCATAATTTTTAGTGCCAAGTGTTAAAAGCTTTTTCAAAGTTTCAGTTTTATTAATTTTGATAGAGAGACAGACCACAGGATTGTTCTTTATCAATTCAATTCTCCCTATTTTATTATTGATTTCAATGTGTTTGTTAATGGAAAAATTATTTAAAGCAAGTTTGCAGATAATAATTGTGTTGTTGTTACTTATTCTCCCTGATCTAGAACAATTAGATCAGGCCCAGAAGATCACACACCCTCAATGATTTTTTATCAATTATCAATCATGGATGATGATAATAATTGTTCTGCTTTTAATCCTTGTTATGTTAAAGTTATGTTGATAGTGAGTATCCATAGTAATGAAAGCTTAAACATTACGAAGAGACCTCTATAAAGTTATCTCAATCAGAATAATTAAAAATAGCTATCCAATCTTCCTACAGTCAACATCGCAGTATAAAGCCGTGTCGTTAAAATGTTCTCAATTAAATTACATTAGTCAAAGTAGATAACAATAGCTATCCAAAATCAAAGCTTGACTACTCTTTAAAGTCGCCTATAAACAATCAAATTCAGAATAACAACAAGCAGATATTTAATATTCCTACCGTGTCAACATCCCTCGCTTAAACTCCATGAAAATGTCCTCTATAAAATTACATTAGTCAAAATAGGAAATAGGTGTCCAATACCAAGTAAATCTATAAAATGCCATCAGTGTCCTCTACGAAATCACATAAGTCAAACTAGGTAAGAAAAGCTATGCTATCCAGCACTAAATCAACCTAGCTAAAACGCCATCAAAATGTCCTCCATGAAATCACATTAGTCAAAAAGGTAAGTAGATATCCAATACCAAGTACACCTATTTAAAACGCTATCAAAATATCCCCCATGAAATCACATCAGTCAAAATAGGTAAGAATGGATCTCCAATATTAAGTAAACGTAGCTGCAATTCCATCAAAATGTCCCCATATGAAATCACCTTAGTCCAATATTTAAGAACAGTTATCTACCACCAAGTCAACCTATCTAAAACGCCATCAAAATGTCATTACATATAATATAAAATTACATTAGTAAAAATAGGTAAAATAGCTATCCAACACCAAGTCAACCTAGCTAAAATGCCATCAAAATGTTCTCCATGAAATCACATTAGTCAAAATAGGTAGGTAAGATAGCTCTCCAATATTAAGTAAACCTAGCTTCAATTACATCAAAATGTCCCCACATGAAATCACCTTAGTCCAATATGTAAGAACGGTTATCTACCACCAAGTCAACCTATCTAAAACGCCATCAAAATGTCATTACATATAATATAAAATTACATTAGTCAAAATAGGTAAAATAGCTATCCAACACCAAGTCAACCTAGCTAAAACGCCATCAAAATGTTCTCCATGAAATCACATTAGTCAAAATAGGTAGGTAAGATAGCTCTCCAATATTAAGTAAACCTAGCTTCAATTACATCAAAATGTCCCCACATGAAATCACCTTAGTCCAATATGTAAGAACGGTTATCTACCTCCAAGCCAACTTATCTAAAACGCCATCAAAATGTCCCTTATAAAATTACATTAGTCAAAATAGGTAAGAATAGCTCTCCAATATTAAATAAACCTAGCTACAATTCCATTAAAATTTCCCCATTTGAAATCTCCTTAGTCCAATATTTAAGAACTTTTATCTACCACCAAATCAATTTATCTAAAACGCCATCAAAATGTCCCTTATAAAATTACACTAGTCAAAATAGGTAAGAATAGCTATCCAACACCAAGTCAACCTAGCTAAAACGCCATCAAAATGTTCTCCATGAAGTCACATTAGTCAAAATAGGTAAGATAGCTCTCCAGTCAACCTAGCTACAATTCCATCAAAATGTCCCCATATGAAATCACTTTATGCAAGAACGGTTATCTACCACCAAGTCAACCTATCTAAAACGCCATCAAAATGCCCCTCATAAAATCACATTAGTCAAAATAGGCAAGAATAGCTATCCAACATCAAAGCTCAACCGCCGTTAAAAGTCCCCGATGAAATCATCATCATCATCTAGCATCGACAGAGGAAGAAGAAGAAGAAGCAGTGGCGGTCAAGCGCCATCCATCGCGTAATCCTAATCAATGATCGGCGCAGTCCATAATAACGCGTTTATGATTCCCTCTCTCTTTAAAGCCGGACTAATGGCGGCCGTTCGAGCGCCCCTCCCTCGAGGAGCGTCATTAGCTCCCGATGACCCCCGGTGTCCAGGGGGCGATCCGTCACGAGACGGGGGCCGGCTACTCAGTGCGGGGGGCGATCGATGGGGGTGGGATCTAATGATGAAGGTGCTTTATACGTTGTTTGTAATGTTTTCGAAGAGATGACTTGGAAGGATATAGGTAATGAAAAGAAAGAGGGAACTAGAGTGAAAAGAAAGATATGATGATTGAATGGGGGAGAAGAAGGAGAGATGAAAGGTGAGGGAGTGTGTGAGAGAAATGTAGAGAGGGAGCTAGAGAAAGAATGAAAGGTATGAAGGAAGAAAGTGAATGAGAAAGAAATGAAGGAGGAAGAAAAAGAGGGAACTATAGATAAAGGGAGTGCGATGTGGGGAGATTGGGGATTAGGGTGTATCGAAAAAAACTTTTTTTCGATTTTGATGATGCCTTAGTGCGGAAAAGTTGTCTAAGGTGACAGAGAGTACCTGTGAATTTTTTCAGAATTTTCGGATAATATCTTTAGGTGCCGCCAAGGCCCTGAAGGTCCCCATGTTAATTCAATGGAGCGCGCAAGCCAACAAGGCTGAAAATTGGTTTTTCGCCCCTCATTTCTACCCTAATCACACGACGAATGTCTTCACTCGAGTTATGGACCCTATATGATCTAGGCTGTTCGACAAAACTTGAATAATAGCCTAAATCTCTATATTACGTTTCTTTGTATGCTCCAATTTCGTCGAAAATCGCTTATTTCCTCGTTCAAATCAGAGCCCACAATCAACATAATATTGAGATTTAGGCTATTATTCAAGTTTTGTCGGAAAGCCTAGATCATATAGGGTCCATAACTCGAGTGAAGACATTCGTCGTGTGATTAGGGTAGAAATGAGGCGCGAAAAACCAATTTTCGGCCTTCTTGGCTTGCGCGCTCCATTGGATTAACATGGGGACCTTCAGGGCCTTGGCGGCACCTAAAGATATTATCCGAAAATTCTGAAAAAATTCACGGGTACTCTCTGCCACCTTAGACAACTTTTCCGCACTAAGGCATCATCAAAATCGAAAAAAAGTTTTTTTCGATACACCCTATTGGGGATCTAGTGATTACTAGTGAAGTTTTATTTGAGAAGGTGCTTTATACATTGTGTATAATATTCTTGGAGAGATGACTTGGAATGATATACAGGGTGTTTCAAAAGTCCGTTTCCCGGCTTTTATTTGGAACCAGCGTGTCTTAGGGTCATGAAAGTAAGGTCTAACCCTAGGTAAGTGGCCCTGGAGAATCCATTGAGATGACTTACAGCGCCCCTAGCGGCGAAACAAAAAAGTTAAAAAATAAATTTAAAAACTAAAGGAGATAGAGCAAAAACCTCAATATGAGTATTGTTGCCAACGTCACGAAGAACTCACTGAAAAAATTTTCATGAAAATATCTTGAATATTCACGGAGATATTATCATGTGAAAATAGCACTTTTTCAATGGTTAAAAAAGAAAAAGGTCGCATATTTGCAAATTTTTTTGATTCAATTTTGTGTTCTTTCAACTAAAAAAAACCACAAAACTGCACAATAACACTGAACAATTTGCAAATATGTGAACTTTTTATTTTTTGACCCCTGAAAAAGTGCTATTTTCACATGCTAATATCTCCGCGAATATTCAAGATATTTTGATCAAATTTTTTTCAGTGAGTTCTTCATGACATTGGCAACAATACTCTTCCTGAAGTTTTTGCTGCTCTATCTCCTTTAGTTTTTAAATAAATTTTTTTAACTTTTTTATTTCTGTAAGTCATCTCAATAGATTCTCCAGGGTCACTTACCTAGGGGTAGACCTTACTTCCATGACCCTAGGACACGTTGGTTCCGAATAAAAGCCGGGAAACGGACTTTTTTGAAACACCCTGTAGAGATCAAAAGAAGGAGAGAACTAGAGTGGAAAGAAAGATATGATAATTGAACGGGATAAAAGAAATGTGAAAGAGAATAACGAGAAGGGAAGGGAGAGAGAGAAATTTAAATAAAAGAGGGAGTTAAAGAAAAAATAAGAGGGATGAAAAGAAGGAAGAGGGGACAGAAATGAAGGAGGAAGAAAAATACGGAAATTAGAAAGAAAGGAATGATAGAAGAAAGAGAAAGATAGAAATAGAGAGAATCAGTGATTGAAAAATAGATATTTATAGAAAAAAGAGGAACCGTGAGAAATAAGGCAAGAGAAGGATTTATAAAAAAAGATACATTAAGAAAAAAGTGAAAGAGAAATATAGAAAAATAGAGCGAGAGAGAAAAAGTGTGTGAGAAAGAAGGATGGAGGAGAGAGGTGGGAGAACAAATTTATTTATTTGAATAACTGCACGAAAAAAAACCTTAAATATATTAGTCCTGGAAAAATGTGGAACCTGGAAGTTATTAGGTAGTTTCAAACTTGATGGATCTCTAAACTGAAAACAATAAAACGATATTAGATAATAACCCTTAATTATTTTGAAAAGAAATTTCTAAACGAAGAACTTTTTCATGAGCGCTAAGAGGGTTTCGACTCAACCTCCTCAAGCATTTCAGTTGGTGAAACTGACCAACGAAAGTTGTTATAAATGAATATGTTAACTTTACGCTGAATGGTTTTGTAATTTATCAAGGATGTATATTATTTTAGTATATTTAAGTATGTAAAAGGAGAAGGTTAGAGAGAGAAAGAATAACCTATAGGGAGAAAGAGGATGAATGTTGTAGAAAGAAAAAAAAAGAGAATAATGAGTATAGTGTGAGAGAAATAGAGTAAGATAGAGAGAGAAAAAGGGAGGAAGGATAAAATGAAAAAACAAAAGAGAAAGTGAGACAGAGCAGGATAGGAGAAAGAATTGAGGATTGTGATGAACCGATTGGGAAGTATTTTTAAGAATATTTTGTTACTTAATTTTAGTAGTCTATAAAAGGGTTCAAAATTGTAAGGTGTATAAACTACCATCGTAAATTAATTCTAAAAAAGCAACCAATAACTTTCTAATAAAAGTACTTACTGGTAACATTATTTTCAAGCGTATTTTATAACAAGATAACAAAGCTGTAAAATTATCCTACAGTTGAGGCGCTTCTTTACAGCTATTAATTTCATTCAATAAGTAAATAAATTATCTTTTCAATACATTACCTTTTTTTTAATTTTCTAGTCACACGGAGTTTCACAAGCTTCATTTGGATTTCTTTGTTCGTGAAAAATTTTCAGTCTTCTTTAAAAAGAAAGGGTTAAACTTCTTTGTTTAACAACTTAGAGCATTTTTAATTTTTTATCCTTCTTCATTTGCAAAGAAAACACTCCAAGATTTTAAAGGATCTCACCTTAAGGTAACTATTCATTCATCTTTTAATCTTTTTCATTAATTTATCTTGACCCAAATTCAGTCACAAAAACCTTTTGAAAATGATCAATGGGTTTTAAAAGTCACTTCTACTTATAAAGAAAGTGGTGAATTCTTTTAGTTTAATTTGGGATCTTAGTGAAAAAAAAGTAGAGAAAACCAAGTTAAATTAACGAAGGAATAACTTTTACATATTATAAAATAACTTCTTTTACGTGTCGTTATTGTCGTGGATAAAATGTGATTTATGGCTTGAAGAAATAGTTTAAGATGATGTTCTGTTCATATAGGATTGTTTAATTTTGAATTAATTCGATCGGTGATTGAATTATGAGTAGAAAACAGTATAAGTTCAATTTTCACTATTTTGTAAAAACCATTTTTACACGTAAAACTTGCATTACTGAAAACTAACCGTTGATTACAAATATAGTAATTTAGCTATACTTTCGACCCAATAGATTGATGAACTCACTTCATAAATAATCAAACTTGTGAAAAACATGTGTTCAAAAGCAAGATTCCAAGCTTTATTTAGTCCTTCGAAAAATAATGCATGCGACGAACCAATAGGAAAAAATTCAAAAAGATAGAGGATGTCATGATACTAATAAAAAATAACATTTGTACCAAATCAAATCCTTGACAAGAAAATTAAGTAATTGAAGACTTTATTCTTCTTCTTAATATATAATTTTTACCTTGTTATCATTAAAACATTTTATATGAATACCCACATTCTATTTCAGATATTTAAATTGATATGATAAAAAGCGTGTATTTCAAATAAAACTTATGTGAGGTGGAAAACAATACACTTGCAGTTCTTTTTGGACAAGAGCTGCAGAATGACATTTGATGGTTGACCAGTGAAAAATACACTTATGTGTACACCTTAATAATTTTTTTATTTTTTTACATTTACATGAACGGATATTTACGAGAGAGAAAAAAATCACCAGGAATTATTATTTGGACACTAATGGGATTAGAATCCCTTAAAATTGCATTTATAATTTAAAATAATACACTATGATGAGAGAAAACAACAGAAAAGTAAATAGGGTAGGTGGGGGTAAAAACCCGCTCGGGGCAAAACCACGCACCGCGATTTTTAATCGTTATTAATCGATTCAAAAGTTGAAAACCAGGTGGTTGGTTTGTCTTATAGTGACCTATCATTCTACGAAAGTTCGTACCCCTAAGTCACTCATGAGTTGAAAAAATGCCGTAAGTTTGTTTTTCATCATTTTGATGTAATTTTTCTGATATTTTACTTAAACATTACATAAAATAGGGCTTGAGGAGAAATACAAACAAATAGCCCAATGATAAGATAGCAATTTCACTTCAGTTTCCTTTTGAAAAAACTGCCTCAACATGTCTCTAAAAATAATAAGGCTTGTTTTTCAAAACAAAGTAAAATGGGGCAAATTCACGCAGGTGTTTTGGGGCAAATCTACGCAGCTTAAAAAGCTCAGGAATTCGTCCCAAAAGGGAAATGGGACTACTTGATCTCCAATGAGGTTAATAAAGGTGTCCTAGATGCCAACCCCCCTACCTGAAACCATCCTTTCTCCCTTTTGAAAGATATCTGGCCAATTTGAAATTAATTGCTACAACAGATTGACAATTTTCATTAAAACGGATTATATTTATGTTTAATATTGTTGGTTCACTTAAAAATATTAAAACAATACATTAGAAATCCATTATCCGCCAGTGGATGATCCACGATTGGCACGAAAAAAAATTTTTCATGATGAGGGTAAATTTTAGACGACATTAGAGAGATTTTAGAAGTAGAGCAAAGGTTTCTGCTGTACTGTACACATTTTAAAAGTTTTACATATCATGTTTTTTGTAAAATGAAACATAGTTTTTATGCTGAAATATTTTGTTTCGTGTTTTCACCTCATTTTTAGTCTTATTTCGGACTATTCGCGATTTTAGCTATCCGCGGTACCCTTGCCACCCGATTCTGCGGATAATAGGGGCTCTACTGTATTAAGATGATTATTTCTAGTGTTTTTATAATGAAACATTTTGTTTATCCATGTTTATTTCACATGAACACAAAGATTCAAAAGTGCGGATCTTTGCCCCCATTTTGCGAGGCAAAGACCCGCAATTTTTTTTTCAACTAAATTGTCAATTTCTCTTGAAATACTATCGATAAGAGTATAAATTTGGATTGGTTTTGTAGGTAGCATCTCAATCTAACACCTCCAATTGAAATTTTGAGATTATCTACCCCCTTTCGATCACAATGTTAAAAATACTAAAAACTGCGGGGCTTTGCCCCCACCAACCCTATATACAAAAAAAATATAAATATACGTTACAAGAAAACAATACAAAATAGATATTACGAAATAACAAGGTTGGCAATGGTGTCAGTTGCAAAATATAGGGGAGGGTGGGGACGATTGTAACACGGGGCAATTGTAACACTTTGATTTCCTCAAAATGGGAGGCTGCCTGGGCGAAAAAGAGATTACAGTGCGTACAAGGCAGGTGAATGAAAGAATATCAGATATTTTCAAGGCTGACATTTGAGTTGTGGCTGTGTAATTGAGAAAAGAGCGTTTTTCGAGCATCGAAGTAAATTTCTACTCTTGGATAACTTTCCATCTCCTGCATTGCAGGTATGAAGCACAACAACACTGATTTTATGTATTGTATTTACATGTATCCTAGTTTTATTCTGCTTTGTTTCAAAATGATAGTGTTGTTAGTTTCGTGGAAAACGAGGGTTGAATTAAAAATGGCGACGTTGGGTCGATTGTAACACTTCATCTAGGGACGATTGTAACATGCCACAGGACCATTTTTAGTGCAAAAAATGGTCCCACGTTTGTTGTACTATAGAGGAATTCATATATAAATACCCTAATTGCCTTTCTGAATAATTTTTCACTATTATTTACTCATATTCATTCATTATAATTTATTTGAGTGGAATGTTTATTATTGCCATTCTAGTCTATGTATTTAATTATTATTTAGAAAGAAGAGATATATTGTTAATAAATCTGTATGATCTTCTATTGATTTTTATGAATTTGTGTTAAATTTGTAGTGTGTTACAATTGACCCTTGAGACGGGGTCGATTGTAACGATTTTCGATGTTTTATTTACTATATTGCAATGCATGTCCACCGGACAGCTTTCATTACAAAATTGTAATTGGGATGTATCAACCTATATTCATACCGATTTTCATAACTCTAACATAAAAAATGGCTTAGTTTGAGATCAAATAAAGATTTTTGTCACAATCGCCCCCCCCCCTCCCCAACATATATATTTGAACCCAATTAAAAATTTTTATCAGTAGTAATGAATTAATCCAAATAAAAATAAGTATTGACCACAGAACATTACGCAGAATCAATTGAATGAATGTATTACCTAATAATTTACAACACCAATAATTACCTAAGGATAAACCTTACTTCCATGACCCTAAAAGACGTTGTTCTTAAATGAAAGCTGTGAAACAGACTTATGAACCACCCCATCTTATCGAAATTAGGAAACATATGTTTCGGGCAATGTGGTAAATTCGGGCCTTATTAATAATACCCGCATATTTCGTACATAGTGATAAATACTCATTGATAATACTCATTTGATCGTGAGGGGCTTCCGCAAAAATGATTTCCGTTAGCAAATTTTTTCAAACTCTTTAGATCGGCGTATAATCCGACACCCTTACTTTTGAATATGAAACTTTCCAAATTATTCTCGTTTCATACGCGGAAATATATGGTATACAGGGTGTTTCAAAATTCCCTTTCACAGCTTTTTTTTGTAACCAACGCGCGCGTCTCCTAGGGTATAGGAGACCCGTAGGTAAGTAACCCTGGAGAATCCATTGAGATGAATTACAACACCCCTAGCGGAGAATATCAAAAAAGAATAAAAAATAAATTAAAAACTAAATGCGATAGTGCAGAAACCTCAATGAGAGTATTGTTGTCAGTTGAAAATCACACTGAAAAAAAACTTCACATTTTTATTATGCCGCTAGGGGCAGCTGTAAGTCATCTCAATGGATTCTTCAGGTTCACTTACCTAAGGGAACGTACCCATACTACGTGACCCATTTTTTACCATTTTTGACCCCCCTCCCTCCCCTTGGTGACCATCGGTAGTATATGCCAAGACCCCCCCTCCCCCTCTAGTTTTCACGTAGTAATTCATAAATAAGGTTTTCAATCATTTTTTGCAAACAAAAAGTTTAAAAAACTGATTTGGCTTAATTTGTCTAATTTTAATAATTAATTTGGCTTAATTTGTCAAATTTCAGTAATTAATTTGGCTTAATTTTGCCGTATTGAAAAGAGGAAATTGACTACGTGACGAAACTCTAAGCCCCCCCGTCCCCTCTGTGACCTCCCCTAAACGGGTCACGTAGTATGGGTACGTTCCCTAAGGGTAGACCTTACTTCCATGACACTGAGAGACTTTGTTCTTTTGAAACAACCTGGCGAGGCTAAACGATGCTCATAGTAGGACAAACTGAGCTGCATCTAATCTCCGTCAAGTAGGTCAGGCACATAACCCCCTCGCACAACGTAGGTTGTAATCTTCCCTTTTTCCCCTTCGCCGTGCGTATCAAAAGCAGGTGCGGATTAATAACAAAGCGGCCATCGTCGTCGTCGTCGCAATAATAACGGCTAATAGTCGCGAAAGAGGCTAACACCGTCCACTGTCACACCCGCTCGCCTAATTAAGAGGCCCCCGGATGCTTATTGAGTAGCCAGGGTCCGTCTTAATGAGATCGGCCGCTGCATCATCATCATCAGCGATGGCATCTGGACCTTGTCGGCCCTCCCTTCGCTCCCCCCTCGGGGTCAGTCTCTTCGGGAGGGGGAGTAGTTTTAGGATAACTAATACGTCTGATTGCGAGGACAGTGGACTGACGGTTTAATTGTGGAGTGCGGATTGGGTGGTCTTTTTTATGGGGGTGTTTTAGGCTTTTAAAAACCAAATGAAGGAGTGGGGGATATCAAGGAAGTATGTGAGAAAAAGCACGTAACGGAATGTTTTCTCTCAGGAATGAAATGAATTTTGATTTTGATAACATGAAAGTAAAACGGTTAAGTAAAACGAAAACTAAAAAAAGTAAATTTATTATCGAAGTGTCACTGGTGTTCAAAGAAAAACCGCAACGATCCTTTTTTTGGCGTCAATTGTTTAAGGTTCCCGATCTGTCTTTGGCGCAGTTCTTTGGCATGGGCTCATACAAATACATATATCATAATGTAGATTCCCCAAATCAAAGATACGACGTTATCCCATGAGGCCAGCGATATCTCTGTTAAAAGTCTTCATAGAGAGATGGTGTCTGTACTAAAATGTAGGCCTAAATGTACACTATCCATCCATTACTATTGCTAATTTTATTAAAAAAAGTCACCGTATATTTACTGTCGTTCATTCGGCATTTTTTATATAATTCAAAGAATAATAACATGATAACATTACACTAAATAACAATATTATACCTGAAAAAATCTGATGTTGTTTATTAACAAATAAAAATATTTCAGTAAATAGTAATTCATCAATCAACGAAGAAAGGGAAAAAAGCCTCACTGAAGTACAGTTACAAAACAAACCCCTAATGTGGATTATTTTTCTAACAATAGCGAGCAAATCTGAAATGGTTTGTTAGAGACTTTACTTTGTTAGCGACAAAGAGATTCACAAAACCAAGAAAACTCTTCTCATAATCAAAACGAATTGTATTTTTAACGCATGGAAAAATAAAAAAAGAACGAATCAAAGAATCAAACCTTTAGTGTCACTCCAATTAAATGTGATCTCTTTTCCTCCTTTTTGCTCCATCTAACCTTTATTACTCAGTTTTTCAACGGAAATCGATACCTAATGAATCACCCTTCCTGAACCTGAGCTACGTCTTTTTTATCCCTCTATTTCACCTGCGTATAAGAAGAAGAGTACAAAACGCGGCAGAGATTTAATAAGTTGTAATTTCTCCAAACATCCGTAAAAAAAATAATTCTTCCTATAATCGTAATTCGCTTGAAATCTGCTCTTATTACGACAATAATGCAATTATTTTGCACATAGGCGATATTCAGGTTTTTTTATCAGCCGCTCGCAAAAGTAATTATGCCGAAACTCTACCTTTAGAAATAAAGCGCGAAATTTCCCTGCAAGAATAAAACGGAAATTGCATTTTTGCATTTTTGCTAATTACACCTTAATGTTAGAGCGCAAAAAAAGAGAGGATGTACACACCCTACTAGCGCGCATACCACAGTGATGCCAGTTCAATTAAAGAAATAAAGTGAAAATATTACGTATCGTTTCAATACTAATGGATAAGACGAGAAGAGTACGTATTAATATGTTGGGAGATGCTTTGAGAAAAAAAAGCCAGTTTGAAAATTAGAAAGGTATAAAGATTTCTTCCTTCTAATTAAGGCTTAATTGAGAGATAAATATTCAGCTGTGAGGGTTTTTTCTCCGGCTCTTATTCAATTCAAGAAAGACGCAAAGCGTTCAAATTCCTTTTTAAAAATGCAAAAGGAAACTTACAGATGCGGCATTCTACGGTAAATAGCCTGCTAATTGAAATCTAACATTTCAGCTGAGGATCAGAGCGTGAAAAAAAACACGGGGCGCACATGCTCATTCGAAGAGATGAAAAAAATCATTCCGAAATTATGTATATCTTTAAATTATCAGCAGCAGCAGAACAAATATACAGTTTAGTAAATGTTTACCGTTCCCCCGCTAAGTTTTCGAAAATTGTTTACAGAAGGATTTGGGCGGTCTTACTGCATTAATGAGAGCAATTAGTACTTCCACCTTCGTTAATTAGCTAATACTTTCGCAGTTCTTTCGGACGGATCGAAACAAACACGATGCGTTTAATTAAAACATAATCTGGGAAAGTCCCGATGTTATAAGTTCGAATATTTGCATATTTATAATTCTTTTTCGATCACCCCCTTTTCATTCGGAAATTTTTGGCTTCGGTTTTGAAATCAAACAAAACGCTTAGATTTGTGTGCCGCGCCTTTTAAAAAGTTGGCCCGGTCCTCTTTTTACCGATGTTTGCATTTTGTTGACTTTGCCATTGTTTTTGAAGTTACGGTTTCTGTTCAGTTTACCAGATCTATTTGAACGGCTTTGACATTTCTTGTGACGCATCTGTTATATTTTAATGCTACTAAAGGATCTCTACTGATTTAACATAAGTGATACATAAGCTACTAAATATTTGGGGGGGGGAGATGCTGAAACTTTCTTAGGGGGCGATCAGAATTACTTCTAAGGCCTCCTTGCGCGAACATAACTGGTTTTAAATAGCCTTTTAGAACATTTACTGGCATGATTCGAATCTTTGGATGCTTAATCTTTAGGGTCTTTATTTTTTTCAAAGGTATGATTTCATAGTGGATCGATGTTGCCTCGAGCCTTTGTGATGAAAAAATAATAAATGCCAAATTTTAACAAGATTAGATGCTTTTCAGGGATTGCATACTTTCGTCACTTTTTATAAAACTGTACTGATGGGCTTCTGCACGTCACCATTTTTTCCCACAGCTGTGTGCTCTATACCGACTAGAGGATGGGTGTAAACAGTCTTTTAGAATGTTTCATTGTTTCAAAAGTGGTAATTTTCAAATGTGACAACGCATCTATGTGATGAAAAAATAATAAATGCCAAATTTTAACAAGATTAGATGCTTTTCAGGGATTGCATACTTTCGTCACTTTTTATAAAACTGTACTGATGGGCTTCTGTACGTCACCATTTTTTCCCACAGCTGTGTGCCCTTTACCGACTGGAGGATGGGTGTGAACAGTCTTTTAGAATGTTTCATTGTTTCATAAGTGGTAATTTTAAAATGTCACAACGCATCTAAGTGATGAAAAAATAATAAATGCCAAATTTTAACAAGATTAGATGCTTTTCAGGGATTGCATACTTTCGTCACTTTTTATAAAACTGTACTGATGGGCTTCTGTACGTCACCATTTTTTCCCACAGCTGTGTGCCCTATACCGACTGGAGGATGGGTGTGTACAGTCTTTTAGAATGTTTCATTGTTTCAAAAGTGGTAATTTTCAAATGTAACAAAGCATCTGTGTGATGAAAAAATGTGTAAATGCACTTATAAGGTATTAAATTTCGAAATACTTAGGAAACCAAGTAATTTAAGAAATATGAATAGTATCAAGTTAAAATTTAAACAATTTGTTATTTCTATAATAAACATTTGTTTAAAAAACTTAATGGATGAATTTATTATTATGTACGTTTTTTATATGAACACGCAAAATTATCGGTTATGAAATTAAAATGAATTTAATTACAATTTATTTACATCAATTAGTTTGAAATGTTTAAGAAAAATGTCTTTATTGCATAATTATCGGCTTGTAACTCAAGCTATTATCATCTAATGAACTATTTAATGCAAAGAGTGTTTTATTATTCTGTATTAAATATTTAAACCATCAGAACTATTGAGCTACACTAACCACTCTCACTAACATCTAATCAGAGATCATTTTCTAATTTTCCTCTCTATTATCCTAATTTGCATGTAGTTTGTCTTTAATAGGAAAAATTTACTCAATAATTATTTTTTGGATAACAACTATACATCTACCATTTTCTTTTTTTAGTTATTGACTTGATTTGATATTGCTTTTCTATCTCGTAAATTTTAAATAGATTTATAATATAATAAATAATTTTCACAGCTTTAAACAGTGTTTTATCCGTGTAAGATTACAATGAATTTTTGGGTAGGTGGGCCGGGTTTCAGAGAAAGTGGTCTGGCCCACCTACACAAAAATTCATTGTGATATCATAGTGACACCGTCTGTGAAACTCTTCCAGTGTTTATCCCCTAATTGTTTAGAAAAGTTTTGTGACAAAAGAACCTAGGTATTTTTAATTTTATAAATACTCCCCCAATAGAGAGGTGGAAGATGATAGAAAGCATATTCTGTGCCACTGTCCTCTGTCTATTATGGGGCCAGAATGGAACTGCTGGAAGCCGCAGATCCATTACCGGAAGAACTATTTTTGGACTACAAATCAAACTACTACAAGAAACAAAAGCTCTTGAAAAATTCCTGATTACGGTTGATTCCATTAAAACGTAAAAAAAACAGAAAAAACATAACAGAGGAACAATAGTGTCGAAGCCGGGTTGCAGCAAAGGACACAAGCCAACTCAACTCAACTCAACTCAATTTAATAAATTCAGACAAATTTTCAGACTTGCAAACCCTTAATTAACCTGTAGATCAGTGGTTCCCAACCGGTGGTCCGTGGACCATTGGTGGTCCGTAAGAGTCTTGGAAGTGTACCGTGGAGGGACCCGGAAGAACACAAAAATTTCCGATAAATAATAGAAGTTTGAATAAATTGAACAAGAAAAGATGCTTTCGTCTGTCTAATTTGTGTGCATAACAGTCACTACCAAATTGCTTACAATACTTTCTTCTAATTTAAATATTTAAAGAGAAATGAAGAATTCTGAAAAAAAAATACTCGGCCATAATTTTGTGGGTTCCGAAAATTTACTTATATCACAACAAAAAATTACTAATTATCGGGAAATGTAATTAATTTTAAAAAAAGTTATATTTCAGTGCATTATATAAATTTCCATGTTGGTAATAAACTTTCATCTTGCAATTTTGTTTTGATAAGGATCTTAATCCCCAAAGGGCGGTCCATGAAGGTTCCAAATTTAAACTTAGTGGTCCGCGGACTTCTCTGAGTTGGGACCACTGCTGTAGATCGAGTGTTTCCTTGATTCTCGTTTGTATACGAAAAAACAACTTTACAAATTTTTCACCTGTAGAACTTGTTTTTCCTTGAGATGAGTTTGTATGCGGAAAAACAAACTTTTCTGCCATGTCCATGAGGTTGTTTAGTTTTGCTGTTTTATATGGCTTGAAATATGAAATAATTTCTAAAGGACCTAGTATTTCTTTATAAGTCTTGCATCCATGTCTGGAGATAGTATGATATAACTTACGGTTCATTTGGTAGATTTAGGTAACCTCTGCTTTAGTACAGCATAATTTTAGGTGAGGTCATCTAATGGCACCATGCATTTGACGTTACCACTTGAGAAATCTTATTTTGTTTTAAGAATTACTATTTCTGACTAATAATTAGAATTGCTATAGCTGACTAATAATATTGACGTTTTAACCCTACAGTGCATACTGTTGCCATTTGGCAACATGACATTTCCCCCCATTTTCTACTCAAACTTCCATTTCCAAACGACAACACCATTCAATAAGTACAATAAATATAACAATTCATTGTATTAGCACTTTAGATTGCCAGTAAATAGAAGCAGGGGTACTATTTTGAGACATTTGTTAGTAGCTAGTGAGACGAAAGTCAAGACACAGAAAACGACAAAATAAAAAGACCACATAAATTAAAATAAAAAAATTTTCCAGCTTGAAAAGAAATTGTTTTGAAAATATAAGTTGTTTTTTATATTTTTAGAGCATTTGGTTTTATTTCACTTCACAATAACTTCACAAGGGACACAAATTAATTTCACAAGGACAAAGTTTTTTGTCAATTAAAAGTAGAAAAAAATTTAATTAATTTTTTAGTATTTTTTTACTAATTTACACCATAATAGAAGACACATAAATGATTTTCAAGTGAATTTAAAAAATCATGCATTGTAGGGTTAAATCCTTAAATACGAATGAAAGAAAGTGGAGTTAAATACAGGGTGTCCCACGAGAAGTGTCCCAATCCCTTTAACTTTTGAACCCCTACAGATATAGTCATGAAAGTGGGGTTTAGGTATAGTAAAAGAACCATGCCCTATCCGATGAGACATTTTTCAACGCCCTCTAGCGGAAACTTTTATTTTAAAAACTATTTGAGGTATGTAAAAAAAGTCAATGACTAAGTTGTAGAGCATCATCGATTTAATAGGAAAAGACACCTTAAGCAGAAAAATATCTTGAATAAAATCCCTAAAACGCACGCTCAAATAGGTTGAATTTACGTAGATTTTACGTCTTAAAACGCTCCTCACGAGGCGAAAATGAGAAATTTTCAATTTAATGAACAAAGAATACTTTTAGTCATTTACTTAAATCATAAAAATAAAAATTTCTCATTTTCGCCTCGTGAGGAGCGTTTTAAAACGTAAAATCTACGTAAATTCAATCTAATTGAGCGTGCGTTTTAGGGGTTTTATTCAAGATATTTTTCTGCTTAAGGTGTCTTTTCCTACTGAATCGATGCTTCTCTACAACTTAGTCATTGACTTTTTTCACCTACCTCACATAGTTTTCAAAATAAAAATTATAACTCCTTAAGTTTCCGCTAGAGGGCGTTGAAACTTATTTCATCGGATAGAGCATGGTCACTTTACTATACCTAGACCCCACTTTCATGACTATATCTGTAGGGGTTCAAAAGTTAAAGGGGTTGGGCCACTTCTCGTGGGACACCCTGTATAGGGTGTTTCACAAAGAGCCCCCGATTTTAAAAATTAATAACAAAAAAGCGAAAAGAGATAAAAATACGCCGTTTGCGGTATCCTACTTAAAAGATCAAAGAATTTTCGTACACAAATTTTTGAAAATTCGTAGTTCTCACGTCAATTTATAGATGGAAGCACTGCTTCATTTGATATTTAGGGAAAGTTTTCCTCAAAGTCCGTATTTTCGTTTGTCATAGGGAAATCGAGTTTTGGGAAAGAATCAATTCATGAATCAAATTAGAATAAAATAATTTTGAATAATTTGGAATCGATTCTTTCGAAAAATTTGATTTCCCTATGACAAACGAAAATAAGGAATTTGAGGATAGCTTTCCCTAAACATCAAATGAAGCAGTGCTTCCATCTATAAATTGACGTGAGAACTACGAATTTTCAAAAATTTGTGTACGAAAATTCTTTGATCTTTTAAGTAGGATGCCGCAGACGGCGTATTTTTATCTCTTTTCGCTTTTTTGTTATTAATTTTTAAAATCGGGGGCTCTTTGTGAAACACCCTTATAATCCTGTAAAGAGCACTGGGAGGTTTTTCTCTCTGATATAATTCTAATATTTGCGTCCCTACCGTCTGAGCCATTTAAAATAATAAGGGAAACAATCTGCATGGTGTACTGTTATGATAAAAATGTCTCCGGTTACGAGAAAACTGCCCAAAAAAGTAAAATTTTTATACTAACTGAAATTTTTTATGATTTCGGAAAAATTATTGAATCGAATGTTTTTGTGCATTAAAAATACTCCACTGAGGCATTACATCAATACTGATAAATAGAGGAAACCTCACACCATGCCCATGTGAAGCAGGGGGATAACGACAATACCGATACCAGCACTTCGCTTATGACGTCAGTCTCTAACTCTTCCCTGGCCTTTTATACAGAGGGTGCTTCCTGTAAAGTGTTGCGCGTCGCACTTTCCGCAACACCCCTGCCACATCCGAAATCCGTCCCGAAATTAGGATGCGGCTCAGCTGTCAGATTGTCAGCGAAAGTAGGGGGGGGAGGGCGCGTTGATGAAAGCTCTCTCTTCAAAACGATATAAATATACCCACTCTCCTCCGCACAAGCACCGGCCGTTGAGAACGACAGTGGCGTAAGTCCATCGGTCTTTTGATTGATTGATACTTTTCGGTGGTGGTGTCTAAGGTGTGTTTCAGAAGTCTGTTTAGCAGCTTTCATTTGGAACCTAAGTTTCTTAGGGTCATGGAAGTGGTGTAGTAGTTTATAATACAATATATCAATGGTCACAGTGCTAAGGCTCTTGTAGCTACCCCGTGACAAATCATTATTAATTAGTTAATTAATGTTAGGGTCATGGAAATGAAGTGTAGCCCTAGGTAAGTGACCTTGCTGAATCCATTGAAGACGGTTCACAGCGCCCCGTTGGTCAAAATAGGGGATTTAAAACAATTAATTAAAATACTGAAGAAGAAAAGAGGGATAGAACATAACCTCTGTGAGAAATGTGTCTGTAATACCATGCAAACACAAAGAAAAAGTTGCATGGAAATATCTTTATTGTTTGAGGCGATATTAGCAAGTGAAGAAATCACTTTTTCATTAGTCGTTATGGATCCCCCAAAAAATGAACCTAGGAAAAATGTTGATCTGTTAAGTTCACCCATTGAAACCGCAAATCAAAAGAATAATAAACAAATGTAAATTTTATTGAAGTTATAATGCGCCAATTTGCAGTATCTTTTGAACGCACAAACTTTGTTACCATTTTTCATTTTACTTTTTAATCATTTCTTCATATAATTGTTCTCAATATCATGAGCAAACAATAGTGACTTTTTATCAATATTTTGACCCGCCAGTTCAGACAATATATACTTTTTTTGGCCCGCATCACAATTAAGCTCCAGCATTATCATCTCGAACTTCGCAATTTTCGACTCACGCTACTCTTCCTCTGAAGAGCTCATATATCTATATTAGCTGCGGGGAAAAGAGGGTGGTCATGGCCAGTGGTCAGTGGAGCGAAACTAGGAGGGAGTGTGGAGACTCCTAGAACGGGGGAGGGAGAGGTAGTAATTACAGCAGCGGCCGATTTATAGGATTGGAATCGTTTGGAACTTCTCGGAGTAGGAAGGGGGAGGTAAGAATGTTTTCGGCGAAAGATTTTTTTGGGGTGTTATTCCTCTTATTTTGCGGAGATTGGCTGTTTTTGGAAGGCGATTCGATTTTTTTTCTTCTGAGGGGGATGAGTGTCAATGGAGGGACTTAAGTGGCGTTTGTAAGTGAGTTTGAAACTGAGAAAAAAGAAGTGTGGGGGTTATGTGGGGATTTTGTAGTTGTTTTTTTATGTGTGTGCTATGGAATCTCGTTCTGAGATTGTGATGGGAGGTATATCGATTTTTGGAAATCTAGTGTTTTTAAGTATCGAATTATATTTATTTAAGATAAGGTAGGCATAGTTTATAACTAAATGAGTTGGTTTCTTAAAGGTATTTTATTTGAGTCTTCGATACCAGTAATCGATTCCCAAATGTAAATACTAAGTACTCGATTCGCTTTATCACTAGTTAGTTAATTTGGTGGAAGCTTTTGTAACTTCTGAAGTTTACAAAATAACCGTACTGTTTCTTAAATTCTAAGATACAAATTTTAAAGAGTTATAATTTAATATAGTTTGTTCTATCCATTCAATTTAGTATTGCGTTTAGTTCTAATGAATATTAAACCATTCAGATACAAATCGCGAACTCAGTTATAAGTAGGGGTTGAGAAATAGCGTTTGAAAAATTTCCCCTTAAGAGAAATTCCTGGGTTTGGAGTTTCTGTTTGTTTATGAATAGAAAGTGATTTCAATGTGCAAAATATAGTCTTTGTGGAGAGTCTAGATTCAAATGATGAAACTAATAATTTTAAAACTGATTTTGAATTTTCAATTCATATTCAGTTCCTTACATATTATTAAAAAGTGAGTTCTATAAAAATTAATTGATGAGTTTCTTATAATATGATTCTAGTTTAAAAGAAACCTCATGTGTGTTTATTTAAAACCACCAAAGGGATCTTAGTGTGGCTAATTCCTTATTCGAGATACGAACTTGTATACTATATATTTTTTAAATTGACAAGTCCATGGAAGTTACTTCTTCATCATCTGAAAATGTAACCAAAGTAGTTATCAACTGATAGCTAAATACATTACAAAAACCATGAAAAGTTACCATCGTTTTAAATCAAGTGGAATAATTCCTTAAACTCTATTTTTTGATAGATATCGTGTTTTCCCAATTTTTACCGGCGCAAATAGAGTTTTCAGATATCTTAATTGCATGTCATGATTTGAAATAAAAAACAAATAACAGCATCCTTTTTATCTATGGCAATTAAACAAAAAGATCTCTTAAAAGACCGCGTTAATCTCTTAAACAGATTTGTTTAGCAGCAGCAGTATAAAAAACATCTCTTGAGGTGAAATTCCCCGAAATCCGACTGCTATCAAAAACCTCCAGAGGAGATCGACTGTTATCGCCCTAAATAAAACAAACAACTTTCGCATTCCGAAAGATTTCGACGCCTGTCATTTAGAGGGAAAAAAGGCGAAAAAGATTAGGTGTATCGATGCTTCTCTCCACATTAAAGAACAATTTATTTCCATTTCACTAAGAAACAAGATCTTCTGGAAAAAGGGGTCGTTATTGCTGAAATTCCGAGATAATTCACTTTCTTTTCTAATATTCGCCGACTTCAAACGGAGAGTAAGCAACAGACGGCAAAAACCGTGGAGGTGGTATTTTTAGGGAGGGCTTTTACGTGTGAACCCTACGTGGTCATTATTCTGCGTGGAAATAAGATATCTGTAACGTGGGAAATCCAATAGACGGATAGATAAAGAGATAAATCCATTTTCTTCCTGAAAAATGGAAAGATAACTTCCTACATGTGAAAGAGAGTACAGTGAAATAATTCTCCACTGTGTGAAGTTGGATATTTACACAGTGATACTTATGATATTTTCCTACATTTTTCTGTGCATTTTTCATGATATTGTAAACAATATCCACACTGAAGTTTTCATTCCATCTCTTTTAATTTTTAATTAATCTTTTTAACACTTTTACTGCACCGCTAAGAGGACTGGAAGTAACCTCAATAGAGTGTTCTCAGGTGACGTCACGACCATTTATATTCTTACTTGCTGTAGAGGCTGTAAGTCAAACAGTCTGTATCTGTTGCTGTCATATGATTGCAAATGTGCTCCAATAGAAGCATTCCATGACCAGTTATTTTCTTTTAACTGTTAACTTCTGTAAGTCAAACAATCTGCTGCTAAGGCCGTTGCTAGGTCCGATTCCATGTGATTGAAAATGCTCTATAGCATGCTTGTCTAAAGTGCGGCCCACGGGCCGCATGCGGCCCAAAAGCCTTTAAAATGTGGCCCAAACGCAAATTATGAAAATATTTAGCACATATTTATTTTAAAAAAATAAATGATTGCAATATTTTTCATATAAATCGATTCAAACTGAAATAAAAATTTTAGGGAAACAAAAGGGGAACCCGCTGTGACTGAATTTAAAGACGAAGATTGGGTTTTAGATTTAGCTATTTTAGTAGACTTAACAGAACATTTTAATGGTTTAAATTTGAGACTTCAAGGGAAAAAATCAATTTATTAATATATGTTCCAGAATCCAGACAATAACAGCGTTTGAAAGAAAGTTGACATTTTGGCACAATCAAATAAAAGTAAAATATGACACATTTCAGTAGTACTTTGGCTGCACAGAAGCCTGTGAATTGCACAAAATATATGCTGCATTAATTTGTGATTTAATCCAAGAGTTTGAAAGTAGATTTCAAAATTTTCGAAAAAATGAAGATCATTTCAACATATTTTTACCCCATTTTCTCTAGAAGTAAATAAATTACCTTCAAATAGAATGCATTGAACTGCAAAGCGACATTCAAAGAAAAATTTGGGAATGTTTCTTTACTGGAGTTTTATAAAGATTACCTACCCCGCGATAAATATCCTAATTTTCACCATCATGCTTTATTAAAGTCTTCAGCTTTTGGCATACCTTTATTTGTGAACAAACATCTTTAAAATGCATTAAGAATTACAACCTAGTCTATTGAACCCCATATCAATTTGCTTGTTCATCAAAAGCAAATTTATCCATCTCATTAATTTGAATTATTTCTATCTTTACGGAATCCAAACTAAATGAAACTTTTACAAACTTAAATTAAATATGTACCTATACATATCTAATTAAAATTATGGTAAAAAGAAATTAATTTATTTTAATAAAACTACATAGAGTAAATTTGTATTCCAATTTGTTGAAAAAATAGTGTATGTGCGGCCCAGCAAATTTTTTTTCGTTGCAATGTGGCCCTCAAACGGTCATAGTTTAGACACCCATGCTCTATAGATTCCAAGGTCATTTATCTAAGGATATCCCTTAGTGACCCTAAGTGGCGCGTTGGTTCGAAATATAAGCCGTGAAACGGACTTTTGAAACACTCTGTATATTAAGAACCTAGTTGATGAAATATTAGATTCATTTTAATTTAACAAGGGATTACCTAGGTCGGGTTATACATTCAAACTCCAGTATAACCAGCCTCACTTGGCGAAGCCATGAGCAGGGCTGTGTTACAGAACGTGTGATTGAAAGTCATAGTCAGCTGAGGCAAAGCATCTTTTTTTCCCAAGTTAACTCGGTCCTCACTTTATCGACCCTGAATGGATAAAAGGCCGAGCCTTGCCGAACCCGGGTACAGAACTCGGGCTTGTGGTGTAGTAGTGATACTACTAAGTGTGGTACTACGTGGTGTGGTACTACTACGTCTCTTTTTGATTTAACGATTCCGAGCTCTTTCAACTTGCATACTATTGATTATGAAATTAAATTATCCTAGTGGTGATTTTATTAAATATTCACTATTTGTTGGAAAAATTCACGGAAAAAACGCGTTTTCTAGGAACTCGGATAATTTTCCGTCGAATTACAACTGAAAATTAAGTGTAAAAAGACACATTTCTTTACAGTGCGTGTGATGATGTCCACAGTCAATGGTGAGACGCACTCACAAAGCCCTGTCTATGACATAATACCTCTATACGGCAAAAACCTGCCGAGTGAGAAAAAAGGCGCCAGTATTTGCAAGATAACCGACGTCAATTTGTCGTTTTCGCGCGCTTAATAAATTTTTATCCGCGCCTTATCAAGCGTGTCGAATCATTTATTTCTCCATTCGCACCATGATTGTTTCTCTAAGCGCTGTAATACGAAAGCGATGGGGCTCGAAATCGGTTATTTATGAGAAAACAAAGAGGAGAAAAAAAATGGCACACAAAAAACGACTTTTAACTTTGTTAAGTGAGTGATTGGAGGGTATAACGATCGGTTCTTGCGATGAGAGGATTCGGGAAAGAAAGGCATTCTGGGTAGGGACATATCATTAGATTGCATAAACGTTTCATATCAAACTTTTTAACCCGACAGAACGCGCGCACCTTTCTGTCACACGAAGAACACGCGTGGGGTCTTTCTGGTCTCAAGCATCTTTTTACGCTTTTAACCTTCATTAATGCAAAACTTTTGTTTGGGAACGTTTGAATATATCATGTAATCGTTTAAAGTGCATAAACATAGTTGACAGATTTGAAAAGAGAATATTGAACTATTTTCGCACTGTGTAAAATTTTTTACTTTTTATAATTTTTTCATTAAAAATGGGTTACAAGTTAACTCAATTGTGTGTATCTAAAATTTCCTTTTTGTTAGATAAGAATGAAAAGATTGGTAATTTTTTTAATATCTTTGGTCATAAGTAGCGCCCGATACCCTCATCAGTTTGAGAAACGCTTCAATAAAAACAATGTATACTAACTCGGATAACAATGCAGCTATTTTATTTAATTTTCAAGAGCTTATTGTATTGGTGGAAATCTTTAAGGTGGATTTCAACTATTCTGGTTGAAAATGAGAATTTCTGTGAAAGTTTATCTAAGCCTAAGGTCAAACATGCGTTCTCGCGGGTTTTTAAGATAATAAAGGCTAATTAACTATAATTAGATAATTTTTAAAACTTAAATGCCGAATTAAAAAGTATTGTTTCTAAACCTGTAAAAAATAACGTTTGTTAGTTTATCCTACTGAAAATTAGTTATTTTAAATTTAAATAAAAAAGGTGAATACGGAAGATTCTAATTAATTATTTTTAAACTTTAATCCAAATAAGTTTTAACATGTATGTCAAAAGAATGATTTCTTAAAAATTTTGTCAGTATATATTTGCTTTATTTACTAGGTTTGCTAAGTTATTCCTAAAAAATGCACCATAGTTAATTGCAATGATGAAAAAACTTATTTCTTTTGTGTAATTGAGCTTCCATAACATACTTACTTTCCCTTTCATTCAAAATTAAATTTCATAATTTATCATTTCCCACTTATTCAATCAAGATTGATAAAACGATTCTAAAGGAGATTTTATTTCAAAGCAAAACCGGCCTTAGCAAAACGAAACCAGGAGGACACTGGTAACTTGATTAAACCTCAGAAATCTTAATCCGTTTTCGAAATTCAATGAATATTGGTTCTCAGCAACCACAAAGCTATGAATAAATTACACAGACCCGTGATAACACAGCCAGACAATGATTGTCAGGGTGAACCACGCGTTTTGAAATTGGTACGCCAACAATGGGACTTGGGTGTTTCTATAGAAATTTAGAACGACTCTTCCGAACACCTACGAAAATTCCAACTGTTTTAATTTCATAATTCGCCTCTAGTAAATGACATCGGTTTCATTCTGGACTCCCTTTCAAGTCGAGATTCCATTGAGCCTTTGAACGAATAGGAACGTGCATGGTTATTTCTGTTAAACTCGTTTAAAACTGAACATGGTGTTTACTGAAAAGGTTGTGAGGACTATAACGCTTTAGAAGACTAATACTTGAAAATCACCAAACTTTTTTTCACAGCACTTAAACTAGTGTTGGCATTGAAAATAATGTTGTAACTATATCCAAGAATAATAATTGTGTTGTAAATTTTCTTTATAAAAAAACTACCCAATTATGTAAAACTATGGACCAGGCACGGATTAGTGAAACTTTTTAGGAGGGAGTGATCCTGGCCAGTAGGGGGGTGGCACGGGAGCACGTGCCACCCAAAGGGGTAAAAGTATAATGGATAAAATGAAGCGCTTGGTGAATGAAGGGGCTATGTTACAAGGCCTGTCCCGAAAGTAACGAGACTGAATTCCAGTCAGAATTAGGGAATTCAGTCTCGTTACTTTCGGAACAGTCCTTGTAACATAGCCCCTTCATCTACCAAGCTCTTCAAATGACATCTGAAGATTATTTCTTAAAGAAATCGTAATTTTAAAAGCTTTTAAATGTTTTAATGTGTAGCTTTATGGATAAAAAAGATATTATCCTTCATAAATTTCAAAAATATTGCAGTTTCTGCTGCTAAAAATCCTGTTGCTCGGTGCCCTCCACCCGGTGAAATCAAACCTGGATCTAACCCTGATCGTGGCGATAAAAAAAATCACAGCTAAAAGAAATAAAAAGGGTTGCTTTGGTATGGTGTTTGACTTAATTATTCACTTAGGTTAAAGAGGATCAAATTTTTGTTACCTCTCGCTTCGTCCATCCAAAAAACTTAAAGTACGAACATTCTGATTCACTCTCACCTTAAAAAAAATGGAGGATTAAAAATAACTTTCACTTCTTCTAGATAGCCAGTACAGCAAGGACCATTTGACTATCCACAAACGATATAATCAAAAGTGTGACAAAGGCCATACACTGCTACTCTGCTTACAAAAGGGTTTTTACCTAAAGAGCTTCTCGCTTGCTTAACTCTTACCAAAGCCTTGGTCTTGCTTGGCATAGAATGGTCTAATCTGGTCCTTGTTCTATAAAACCCCAACCAACTAAAGAGAAAGACCTAAGAAATTTTACTTTTAAGAACCATTAAACATTTTTATTTACAGAAAACTATTTTTGTCCTTATTACACTTGATTAAGCTTCTGATCCAAGAGGGGGGATTGCCAACACAACCCCTTCCCCTTAATCTGTCCCTGCTATGGACATCAGGTAAAAATTCAGAAAAATTATAATACCCTGTATTATATATTGTGTCTTGTCCTTCTGAATATAACTCTCAAACTGCCCCTGAATCCAACAAGGATATTTTCCACTCTTGTCCAAAAGGGTTTAAGAACTCCCAACCCCTCCTCTCATATAACTCCAGTCATCCCCGACATTATTGTTCACGTTGGTTAATTTTCGTTACTTTGAAGAAAGAATTTTCCAGTGTGCGTGTGTAAAAGAAAGCTAATTTTCCAAGTTGTATATTTCCGTCATAAAGTTTGTAAAATATTGGTTTACTTATAATTAATTATAATTGAATCGTCAGTTTGAAGAAGGGAATAAGTCCTAAAAATGACAAATTGACTTTTTGTGCTCAAAACAATCTCCAAGCTTTGTTTACATGGGTGAAAAGAGGGGGAAAATAACTAACCCCTATAGGGAGATATCGCCCCTTGAAGTTGTGAAATCGATGTCCATTCATTGTATTTTTCAAGTTAATTTGGAGTTAAAGTTAATTTGTCTTTCTTTTCCTATTCTTAGAGCTGTAAACTAAGTTAAAATGAAATTTTCTTTTAATTTAAAAAAATGTTCAAACTTTTTTATGCAGGGAATGTTTAACTCTATTCATATTCACTCACTCCATTGATACTGCTCTAATAACTCAGTTTCACTATAATTTTGAATTTTAGTTGTCTTATTCCTTTTATTTCACCCTTTTGTGGTGTAAACTAAGGAGAAATATAATTTAAATGTGAATTTAAGGGTTTTTTAAGATTTTTTCATCAGAAAAATTTCATAAGGTTGAAGAAGGGAATAAGTCCATCAACTTATTTTGACTGTAAAATATTTTTGAATATACTTATATTTGTTTTGGTGATTGCTCTGTTTTCTAAATAGGGTTGTGAACTTCCAGTAAAAATTTGGTGATTATACAATGAAAAATATATTACTTATACAGTTTTTTTCGATTTTCTCAAAACTTGGTTTTTGGACTTATTCCCTTCTTCCAACTGACGATTCAATTATGATGCATCTAAATTTGGTTCTAACCGAAAACCAATCACTAATAAAGAGGATTTATAAATGTTAGAGATTACACATTGCGAAATTTAATTACTTATAACATTCTTTTCCTGAAACATACAGGGCGATGTCCACCCCGTTCAACTTTTGAACGTCTATAGGTATAGTCATAACAGTGGTGTCTAGGTATAGTTACATAGGCTATCCGATGCAGCAACTTTCAACGTTCCTAGAAATTGAAAGTTGTCACACAGGATAGCGCATGGTTACTTTACTATACCTAGACATCACTTTCAAGGCTATAGCTGTAGGGGTTCAAAAGTAAAAGGGGGTAGAGATTTATTTTGGGACATCCCAGCCCAGTATGAGCCCAGTATTTTTCAGTAGAAGTATATACGGTACGGATTCATAGCTGAACAGTGATTTACCGAGTAGGATGGGCCCCATAACCGCCTCCACGGAGCCAATCCCTCAGAACGATCCCCAATCCGCCATTTTGAATCCAACAACGATAGTCCAATATGGTTTCTAAAAAAATTCAAAGCCTACTTTCGCACGTCTCACAAGAAAAAACACCAAGACTATCGCTCCAGCCCTTCCGCGCGTGGCACTCCATTCATCCCCGGCGATACGGTGACAGTTAAACGTCGCCATGGCCTGTTTACCGATGGTCGCGATTCAATTATCAAGGTTGTCGCGTATATTCAACGAGCGGTGTCTCCAGGTGTCCTTGTCAACCCCCCTGGCCGCATAATTGTTTTTCTCCTTCGCTCCCGATCCCCTTTTATTGGGGGCTACAAGAAAAGGGCGGAATCGCCGAAAAAAGGAGAAAAAAGTTATATATATAACGCGGGTCCGTTCTTGTCAGCGCCAGAGCGAAGGGAGAATGTTGCTGGGTTCAATTTTTATTGGGATTCTCCGTCCTTCTCCGTGGAGGGATTGTTGTATAGAGTCCGCTTTGAGCATTTGTCACCAATATAGCGACGGTGGATAACATCGCATATGGCTGGTGGAAGTATCCGCTGAATGCTGACGTACTGGCCTAGTGGTTAGAGTATCTGACTGCGAAGCCGTACGCCTGGGGTTCGAATCCCCGTTTGGCATGGATGTTAGTTTCTGTCCTTGTGTGATGAATAAATGTGACCCCCCCCCGGTAAAAAGGGGTTGTGCGAGCGAATAAGTGTGTGGCGCGGGTAACAATACCTCACCTCCATGGCTCCTGTCCACAGGTGCTGGGTAAGACTAAGTAGGGAATAAGACTAAGTAGGGCAGTTTAGAGATCAAAGGATAATGTCCAGTAGTATCTGCCCATTGGAAATAAAAAAAAGTATCTGGTGAAAACAGTGGAATAAAAAGAAATTTGTTTAGAGAGGGGTCCAAATTCCTCTGGTCTTCCCATTCATATTTAACAGGTTCAACTTAGCTTTTTAATGCATTCTTAGAGGTAGAATTTGCGTCCAGAAGAATTTAATAGCATATGAAAAGGATTTAAGTTCCAAGTACCAAAGGCGGTCTGGGGGGTCCTCGCATAGAAAATGTTTGGAAATTTGACCCTAAATAACAGGGTTTTAACTTGTTTTGATACACTTAGTCCGAATTTCGTCGGGGGGGGGCAGGGCTACCTCGACCTCTTCTTATATGAGTTCCTGGGTTAAAAAGTTTTGTGGTAGAGATTTTCGCAATGTCCCGCATACTCTAGCCCATTCAAAACACGAGCTCGTACCTTGGCTTCATTTTCTACAACGATCACTAAAATAAAGAATTTTTTTTTCGGGAAATACCAGTGTAAGCTAATCAAAAATGAAAGCTCAAATAGAATAATGAGGGTTCCCATAAATTTTTATACTAATATTTTGGAACTTTTACACTGAAAATTTTCTCCGGGTAAATAAACTGAATTACATTTGAAAGTGGTTCTTTACAAAATTAAGGTGTTTTGAAACCCCTTAAAAATAGTGGGTTTTCTAACTTCACGAAAATGGGTTTCGCGTGCTTTTTCGTGATTATGCTTAGTGAAAATAGCCATTTTGTTCCTTATAATCTGTAGTTTACGAATCGCGATGGTGGACACTTCGGGTCTGCGCCAGGGGATGGTGAGAGGCGCAGAAGTGGAAAATCGACGAGTTTCGAATTTGTGTTGTTTGGAGTCAAAATGGTTCCTTTTACTTTTTTAATTTGCTCAAATGCTCCATAATACGAGAGAGGCGAGGGAGGACTAACGGGATATAGAGTTTGGAAAGGATCAGTTCACTCCAGTAGAAGGGGTGGAAGGATAAAGTGGAACGTAAAAATTTGTAAGCCTATTTTCTCTGAGGCGCAGGCTTATAGTCGTCCATTAACGTAATGAAAGGTGCCATTCTTTTCCTTATTTTCAGGCGAGAAAGAATTGCGATAGTAGAAATCTGGCAACGCTCACTAGGGGTAGGGAGAGGGGCAGGAAAAAATTACGAAAATCAGCAATATCTCCTGAAAAATAATTTCTTTTCTGCACCAACTGCGGTTGAATGTTTTGTAAATTGACACCAAAAATGGGTAAAATGCATTAAACCGATTTTCGAACGATTCTTCTACTTAAAATAGGGCCTGAAAGGTGTAGAAAAAAATAAGGGGAAATTCTCAACTTTTAAGTCTTTTAAAAACTTATTTTTACTCGTGAAGAAGCACTAATTTCAGGCTAATTTTTCCCTTTATACACTTAAGAATACGAAATACCATCGTAGATATCTGGGACCTGCGATTAAGGAGGGGGGCAGGGGCAGAAAAAAATATTCCTGTTTTTATACTCTTCGTGAGAGTAAAATTCAAAATTTTCTACTTTTAGTAGAGTCATAAGTGGTGCAAATAAAGAAGATAGATACCTGACATGTCTAACAGCCCGTTAGAAAAGAGTTCCTCCCATTGGAAGGTGAAATGGAAGGGTTAAGCGGAACATAAGGAATTATATGGGGAATTTTGAAAAAAATTGTGTCTATTTTAGTGAAATAATGTAGAAATATATTTGAGCAGGTTCTTTGTAATCTGTAGAACTGGAAATGCGACAATAAGTAACTTTCATTCTCGACTGAGGATAATAATTGGTACAGAAAAAAGTTAAAATTATACTTTACTGAGAAAAAGAGTAATTATCCTGTTTAAAAGGTTTTATGGACTGAAATTTTTGATTGGGGTCACTTAAGGTGGTCTATCCTGAGAAGCATAAACTCATCTTTGGGGGTTGAATGGATGAAATGGAATACAAATTCGATTTTTTGACAAATGGAGTGAAATTTCTTGGGAGAGAGTGATAATAAACAAATCGATTCCTCTTTCCAACTCTCTCGAATGGGTTACCCGACAATGAAATTTGGGAATCAAGACAAGGGTCCGTGGTCGGCGCAGAAAAATTTTATACATTAAATTTTAGTTTGTATAATTGTGTCTAAACAAGATAAAATATCCCTAAAATAAGAAAATTCATAGCAGACATGAAGGAGACCCATGTTAAAACTGTTTCTTGGAGGGTAAGAGGATAAAATAGAATATTAAGGGGTATTACATTTTACTATTTTACTAAAAGGTGAGTATTTCTCGCAAAAATTGCATTAAAAGGATTCGATTTTCCAATTTTACTCCATGGAATATGATACGTATAAGATAAATCTGTAGTATTAGGCAGGGGAAGGTTAGTTGGGCAAAAAAAACCTGTAATTATTACAAAATTAAGACAAAAAAACTTTATAATATTCTAATTTTTTGAGAAATAATTAAATGTCTTAAATTTGTAATAATTACAGGGTTTTTTCGCCCAACTAACCTTCCCCTTCCTAATACTACAGATTTATCTTAAACGTATCATATTCCATGGAGTAAAATTGGAAAATCGAATCCTTTTAATGCAATTTTTGCGAGAAATACTCACTTTTTAGTAAAATAGTAAAATGTAATACCCCCTAATATTCTATTTTATCCTCTTACCCTCCAAGAAACAATTTTAACATGGGTCTCCTTCATGTCTGCTATGAAATTTCTTATTTTAGGGATATTTTATCTTATTTAGACACAATTATGCAAACTAAAATTTAATACATAAAATTTTTCTGCGCCGACCACGGACCCTTGTCTTGATTCCCAAATTTCATTGTCGGGTAACCCATTCGAGAGAGTTGGAAAGAGGAATCGATTTGTTTATTATCACTCTCTTCCAAGAAATTTCACGCCATTTGTCAAAAAATCGAATTAGTATTCCATTTCATCCATTCAACCCCCAAAGATGAGTTTATGCTTCTCAGGATAGACCACCTTGAGTGACCCCAATCAAAAATTTCAGTCCATAAAACCTTTTAAACAGGATAATTACTCTTTTTCTCAGTAAAGTATAATTTTAACTTTTTTCTGCCCCAATTATTATCCTCAGTCGAGAATGAAAGTTACTTATTGTCGCATTTCCAGTTCTACAGATTACAAAGAACCTGCTCAAATATATTTCTACATTATTTCACTAAAATAGACACAATTTTTTTCAAAATTCCCCATATAATTCCTTATGTTCCGCTTAACCCTTCCATTTCACCTTCCAATGGGAGGAACTCTTTTCTAACGGGCTGTTAGACATGTCAGGTATCTATCTTCTTTATTTGCACCACTTATGACTCTACTAAAAGTAGAAAATTTTGAATTTTACTCTCACGAAGAGTATAAAAACAGGAATATTTTTTTCTGCCCCTGCCCCCCTCCTTAATCGCAGGTCCCAGATATCTACGATGGTATTTCGTATTCTTAAGTGTATAAAGGGAAAAATTAGCCTGAAATTAGTGCTTCTTCACGAGTAAAAATAAGTTTTTAAAAGACTTAAAAGTTGAGAATTTCCCCTTATTTTTTTCTACACCTTTCAGGCCCTATTTTAAGTAGAAGAATCGTTCGAAAATCGGTTTAATGCATTTTACCCATTTTTGGTGTCAATTTACAAAACATTCAACCGCAGTTGGTGCAGAAAAGAAATTATTTTTCAGGAGATATTGCTGATTTTCGTAATTTTTTCCTGCCCCTCTCCCTACCCCTAGTGAGCGTTGCCAGATTTCTACTATCGCAATTCTTTCTCGCCTGAAAATAAGGAAAAGAATGGCACCTTTCATTACGTTAATGGACGACTATAAGCCTGCGCCTCAGAGAAAATAGGCTTACAAATTTTTACGTTCCACTTTATCCTTCCACCCCTTCTACTGGAGTGAACTGATCCTTTCCAAACTCTATGTCCCGTTAGTCCTCCCTCGCCTCTCTCGTATTATGGAGCATTTGAGCAAATTAAAAAAGTAAAAGGAACCATTTTGACTCCAAACAACACAAATTCGAAACTCGTCGATTTTCCACTTCTGCGCCTCTCACCATCCCCTGGCGCAGACCCGAAGTGTCCACCATCGCGATTCGTAAACTACAGATTCTAAGGAACAAAATGGCTATTTTCACTAAGCATAATCACGAAAAAGCACGCGAAATCAAGTTAGAAAACCCCCTAAAATATGGTTGGAGAAATATTTCTCCCTGAATGATTTGACTTTGTTACTTTTCATGTAAGAAGTGGTCCGTCGCTTTTTCCATTATATTTTTTTTCTGAAAGAGGGATGAGAGAATGAGAAAAGAAGGTGAAGAGAGAAAGAAAGAGATGATGATTATGGTGTGGCTTATACAGGGGGTTTAAAAATTGCGTTGCACGGCTTTTATTCGGAACCAACTCCTCCTAGGGTCATGGAAGTAAGGTTTACCCCTAGGTAAGTCATTATAAGTTTCTCAATGTTGCTGGTCGTTTGTTCCCCAGCCTGGATCGCAATGTAATTAATTGTCCTGTCTTAATTGTTCCTATTTTGTGCTCTGTAATTTTCTTTAGGTTTAATAAATACCGGACCTGTGGCCTCTCGTTCTGGGCTGGATGCTATGGCGGCGTCCGGTGTATGTCACTCATTGTGACTGGTCAGCTTGCCCTGTTCTGTCTTACCCCTAGGTAAGTGACCCTGGAGAATCTATTGAGATGACTTATAGCGCCTCTAGGGGCGAAATTCAAAAGTTAAAAAAATTAACTTAAAAACTAAAGGAGATAGAACAAAAACCTCAGTAAGAAGATTCTTGCCAACGTCAAGAAGAACTCACTACTGAAAAAATTTGATCAAAATATCTTGAATATTCACCGAGATATTACCATGTGAAAATAGCACTTTTTCAAGGGTCAAAAAATAAAAAGTTCGCATATTTGCAAATTTTTTTGATTTTTTGATTAAATTTTGTGTTCTGTCAACTAAAAAAAACCAAAACTACACAATAACACTTAAAAATTTGGAAAAATGCTAACTTTTTATTTTTTGACCCTTAAAAAAGTGCTATCTTCACATGCTAATATCTCCGTGAATATTCAAGATTTTTTTATCACATTTTTTTCAGTGAGTTCTTCTTGACGTTGGCAACAATCTTCTCACTGAGGTTTTTGCTCTATCTCCTTTAGATTTTAAATTAATTTTTTTAACTTTTTAATTTCGCCGCTAGAGGCGTTGTAAGTAGGGGTAAACCTTACTTCCATGACCCTAGGAGGCGTTGGTTCCGAATAAAAGCTGTGCAAGCCATGGGGAGGTCCTTCAAAGGACACTCCGATGGCATGGAGAGAGGAAAGGGCTACAGGAGAAAAAATGAGAAAAAGATAGAGATGAAGAAAAGAGATAGTATAATATATATTTTTCTACTCCAAAATCCACCAGTTTCGGGGACTTCCCATGTTGCAAATTTCTCTCTGACAACCACCGCAGTCGCATATTTCGCAAGTGTACATTCATCTGGAAACCGCAGGCGGGATCTCTCATTTCAACCAATCAGAGACAATTGAAAAAGCGTATAAAAAACCGCGTGCTCTTCTCATGGCTATTCTTGGAAGTAATATTTACTATTATTGATATAACTGTGTTCTGAATTTAACGTTGCAATGTCTGCGGTTGAATTATTGCAGCCTGATTGAGTCTATAAATTCATAGAAAAATATTTTACATCGCTACTTTATTCGAGGAGGTATATAAGTTCTAGCTAATTCGGTTTCTGATTGGCTGAAATGAGGGATCCTGCCCCCAGTGGCAGGATAGATGTGCACACCATAGAGCAAGGATTAAGTGGATGGAGCATCGTCAAAAAACAGTTCAATAATCAAGTTAAAGCAACAGTGAAGTTTTGCCGCAATCTTGAGTAACGCATTTTGTAACTAACCAATATTTATAAAAAAAACTTTTACCGGCGAATATTACTACGTTCTATGAAACTTTTTATTTAAGATTAAAATATAAGTAGCTAAACTAAGTTTTCAAGTAAAATATTTCAATCCCTTGTAAATCATTGCCTTACAGCCTTACTTATGTTTCATTCAGAGGTAAGAAGTCTTCTAAAGAGTGCGAAATAAACATGCAAAAGTTTCATGGAACATGAAGTTAGTCACCAGTTTTAGTTTATGAGAAAAGTAGGTAAGTTTGATAAATCTTCACTGCGTTATTCAAGATGGCCGATAGTCATGACCACAATAAGGAACTTGCATGTGTCAGATTTTCATAAAAATTCAAGTGTTCCGTAAGGTTTTTTGTATAGTAAAATGAAATATTTAGTCAATTTTTCAAAAAAGTGTACAAGTAATTAAATATTTTAATTTAAAAGTCGAGAAAAAAACACGTGACTGAAAACGCGAAGTGTGTTTGCATGCACAGTGACGTAGAATTCCATCAAGCCAAATTGCAATTAAAATTGAATATCTATGTTTTAGTTGATGATTTCTTTTTTCTGGAGTGTCCGATATGAGTGTTTCAATAAATATTTACATTCTAGACACTTCTGGTGACAGTCAGAAATCCAAGGCAAACATTTCAGGCGAAGTCAATGTATTGTGACGTCACTGTGCATGCAATTAAGCGTTTTCAGGCTTTTCAAAAAAGACGATTTTTGATAATTTTTTTTGCAATCATAAAATTTCTAAATCGGCCTCAAATTTTGTGTAGTGGCTTATTTTTGAGTGAAGAATAGATTTAAAAAATAAAAACAAATCATGCAAGTCCCTTATTAAGTTTTTTTGGCTTCAGTTATTTCAAACCAGGTTTCTTCCTAGGTCCATGCTGCACACGCGAAATATGCCACCGGGTCACTCCATCGACGCTATCCCTATTCCCCAGTGCCTCTACGACGATCTCTTTCAAGAAAGAGAAGGAGCGATATATCCTCGGTTGACGAAGTGACCTTTTATTCTTGGCCGCGAGCAGGTGTGAGGGACAACGGACTTGATTGGATAAAAACTGACCGTGTCCGAGAGGAATGGAATGAAATGAAGTGAAGGAGAGGAGTGAATTTTTCACTGGGGGAGGAGGAGTTAGTTGCCAGAGAGTTTCCCCCGCAGAGAGATTGGATTCGGAGTCTAGGACGTTTTTTTTCTTTTGTTGAATTGGGCAGAAATCATAATTCGGTAGAGTCCCGTATAACGTGAATAACGTTCTTTTCGTTGTTGGTAAGTTTTGCCACCTAAAGTAAGTTTTCTTCTGGATTAAAATGTCAATTAATAATATTTAATTTAATAATTAAATAGGTTAACAAATAGAGAATATAATGTACAACAGACTTTAACAGAACATTTCTTGCATTTAAATATATGTTATACAGTAATTATGCTATACTAGACGAAATTTGTCATTTCTATTTTTCTACCTTGCTGTATTATAGCTTTGTAGTTGCAATTTCGTGTGTTTTTTCTTAATTTTTTAACATGAAAAATAAAAAACATTGGTAGAAGTGGGTAAAACTACATATATATTGTTTTCATATAAAGATATCTCTGTAACTTTCAGTTTAGAGGCAAATTTATTTCTTCAAAATTGTCCTTATTAAATTAACAAAATTATCCAACCCATTCATTGTGTGTCCGAGAATTTAAAAACATATCTTTTTAAATTTTGGCTCAAATGTGTCCTCTATAAGTAATTCTTTCTTTAAAAATGAATTCAGTTCAGAGTAAAATTTTAACTCTATATAGAAACCAATAATACAAACTATGACGGAAATATAAAACTTAGTAAATTATTTTTTTGTTACATAGTTTGTAACTATGTTATATTTAGTTCCATTAATAAAAGTTAAATCGTGTGTTTAATATTTTTCTATTTCTCAAGTCTTTTACACCTTTCTTGTTGTTGTTGATTTAGTCCCGTTCTTAGTCCCGTTAGTTCCTAAGAGGAGAACAGCCTGTTTGAATCTTTTAAAGAAGGCCAAAGCCCACAACGGGCTGTCGAGCCAGCTATGATGATGATGATGATGTATATGCAATGTTTTAAAATTGAAACGTGAAGTTTCGGATTGTGTTGTAAGTTGGTTCGATGTTTACGAAATTATAATTGACTTACCGTACCTTATTACTTTATACCAGTGGCTTCCAAAAAGCGTTGGTGATATCTCCCCCTAAAGGGCATGGTAGCTTTCTAATGGGAAGTGAATAAATAGTTCAGGGATATTCGGAAGGATATGTTGGTGTAATAAAAAGGAAGTTTAATTATTAGCTCATTATTGTTAAATCTCTTTATTATTACAAGCTATTTTGGTACTTCAAAACTACTATTTTTTACTGTATTTGTGTGTGTTCGTCTTCTTTTTTTGTTGTCCCTTCAATGTTGTGTGTTTATTATTCCATTGTTTTTTTCTTTCGTGTAATTTGTTTTAATTATATTTTGTTGAAATAAAATCCCTTTTTTTGTTGAAAGCAAAGGGATTAGCCCAGTTTAATTATTAATCAGTTAATTTTGTTATTAGCTCAGTTTAAATTCTTTATATTTTTCATGGATTTCTTTTCTTCTTCTGTCTGTATCAGTGGGGAAGAAGTTTGAGAATAAGTTTTGCCTGTGAAGAATACCCACTTTACAACTTTTACCAAAATATACATTTTTATAGGTATAGTAGTACATAAATAGATTCCTATAACGTTGTGTAGGATACCATAACATAAACCATAAACAAAACAGTAGGCAATTTGTTTTATAAGGTATTTAATACTTTTTTCAAGCAAAGGATGATGGGATTTTGGTTTATGCTATTTTAATGGCTACATTCAGGATAGGGGATGTTTGTTTGACACCCCTGAAACAATCGATTCTACAAGTTGGTCAGTAATATCCCAAATGAATAAAAATTAAATATTTCGAGTTTTTTTCCAAGCTTGGCATGTCAGTTTAGACATTATTCAGCAGATTATCGGCTGTTTAAAATATTTTAAAATTATTTTTGGCGTTTTGTGTGTTTGAGTGTGGGTTTTTATACTATAAAGATAATTTTTTTAGTGATTTTTTAGAATTTCAAATTAAAAAAACAATGAAGTTCTTTTGAAACATTTTTGAGTCCAATATAAAAATGTTTAATTTAAATTTGAAAGCCCTAGTTTGTAGGGTTAGTAGAATTACTCTAAATTAGATGATCACTGAAGTAGTTAGTATTCCCATGTGAAATGAACGTAAAAACTGATAAGAATTGATTTTTCAATGAAACGAATTTATTGTATGAACAAGGGATGAAATAGAATGTGAAGAGGAATCATATATGAATTTTCTCAGTAATGGAAAGATAAATTAACAAACAGGAGACGATATATTAGTAACAGCAAGAACAATCTACATTCCTGCACATAAAGACACAGTAACTATAAAAACTAAGAAGCTCATTATTGGCAACATTTTTTAGGAGAAAAACCGTTAAGTAAAATGCCGTAGGTAAGTTTGTTACAACGCATATCGTGCCAGGTTTTAGTAAATGAAACTCATTAAATACAACGAAAACTTCATCTGTACAATTAGTTTATGTACAAATACACAATAATGAAGCCCCTTTCTTGGTTCTGTTATTTTATAAAGTTTAAAATTTGCGGTATTGTCTGATAAATGTTTAAGATTTCTACAGTCAAATAATTTTCTATTTTTTTCAAAGATGATAAATTTTCCTGGTGAGATTTCATGAGAAATTTCTAGATTATTTTTAAGACTGTATTAAAAAAGTAAGTAAAATAATAAATTTTAACTTTTAGAGGAATTTTCAAATTCAAAAGGACTATCAAATTTAGAATAGTTTAAATTCAATACTTAAAACTTTAATCACATGATTTTTTTAAGTAAGCTATATTGACAGATATTTCACAACCTTTTCTGATCAGAGAAGACTTTATATTTGTGCCTATATACAAATGACATTTATTTCCTAGGTATTGGTATTATTTCTGAATATGAGACGGGAAGTCAGACATTGAAGTGTTGAGCTAAATTTACATCTATTATTTCAGAGGGTTGGAGATATTGCTCATGACTAGATTTACCGAAAATGCGAATCAAATGCAGCAATTCAATGTAATAAAATTTACACCGTGCTTTTCTTGATTCTCTTCAGAGGAGTCTTGCTATAGACTCTCTCTACCACAGTGGTTCTCAACTCAGTCAAGTCAGCGGATCACTAATCCTCTAATAATATCATCCAGGGACCACATTCTTACTGACAATGTCATTATTAAAATATCAATAGCAGTATGAAACCATTCTGATGAAATTTAAAGGCCATTGTTTATTTGTTGTTTATGTGATCCATTTTAAGAACTGTATTTTAATTGTTGCCCCTTTAATGGGTAGAATAATAAATTTTAAATTATGTTTCGACCCAAAGAAATTTTGCAGTTTAATTCAGACATTCTAGATTGTCAATATACTCGTACTACAATACTCATATTAACTAAAAACAAATGTTGTTTTAAGAAAGAATTCCTGTATTTTTTTCATGGAATCCTGTTTATGTTGATACTGACTCCGTTCCGTAGTCAGACTAGAGATAAAACTAATATTAGTTAACAGAAGATTCCTACTACTAAGAGAATCTGTTACCCAATGGCTAAATCAATATGAGAGAATTTCCCTGCACAAATTACGAGGGTTGTTTTTTAATTAACTTCCGTTTTTCTGCTGAAAAGAAAGTATTAGAAATTTCAAAATAATTTTGGTACAGGTAGTTAGATACATCTTTCAGGTTCAATTTGCCACTTTACTGAATAAAATCGGACATTTTTTCTATTTTTTATCGATTTTACAAGCGCGCTCCTCAAACTATTTTCCCGCCAACCCATAGAGAATTTCGCGTTTTTTCTCCGCTCGCTCCGTCCGCGACCAGACATTAACATAGGGCAGGTGATCGCGGACGGAGCGAGGGGAGAAAAAAAGCCGAAATTCTCTATGGGTTGGCGGGAAAATAGTTCGAGGAGCGCGCTTGTAAAATCGATAAAAATAGAAAAAATGTCCGATTTTATTCAGTAAAGTGGCAAATTGAACCTGAAAGATGTATCTAACTACCTGTACCAAAATTATTTTGAAGTTCCTAATACTTTCTTTTCAGCAGAAAAACGGAAGTTAATTAAAAAACAACCCTCGTACAGTTGGGGAAATAAAAAACGACTCAGTTGCGATTTCTGGCGAACCACTTGGGTTACGAAGACAAATGAGGTGTCATTTTTCATTGTTTGAAGTATTCTTTAACCAAAAAAATTTTCGAGTCCTTAGGGGGTCGTCTTCATATTAAACGAAACACTAACTTTTTTTTTCAATGAGGACCCCCAATTATTATGATATTTTCTGAAAGGCCATCCCTTTAAACCCTTAAATACCCAGTTTCATCCAGATTTATTCACAATTAAAAAATTTTTGAAAAAATTAAAAAAAAATTAATTTTTAAAATCGTGAAATATTTTGATGGTAATCGATTCAGGTAGTAATTTGATGTATAAAGCCAAAATTTCAATTGATTTCACCGAATAGTTTTTGATAAAAACGAACGAGAAAGAATATTTGCGGTATGCATTCGGCAACGGTATACCGCCCCTTAAGATTAAAGTTCGTTTTTATCAAAAACTATTCGGTGAAATCGATTGAAATTTTGGCTTTATACATAAAACTACTACCTGAATCGATTACCATCAAAATATTTCACGATTTTAAAAATTAATTTTTTTTTAATTTTTTCAAAAAATTTTTAATTGTGAATCATTCTGGATGAAACTGGGTATTTAGGGGTTTTGAGGGATGGCCTTTCAGAAAATATCATAATAATTGGGGGTCCTGATTGAAAAAAAAAAGTTAGTGTTTCGTTTAATATGAAGACGACCCCCTAAGGACTCGAAAATTTTTTTGGTTAAAGAATACTTTAAACAATGAAAAATGACACCTCATTTGTCTTCTTAACCCAAGTGGTTCGCCAGAAATCGCAACTGAGTCGTTTTTTATTTCCCCAACTGTACATGTGTTCTAGCTAACTTGTGTTTTAGTATACCTCTTATATTGATATCTGGAAAACCTTTATGCTTCGAAAAAATATTTTACCCCATGAAATTAAGTGTTTCTCAATTTTCCCTTATGTAACCTCAAAAAATTTTTGTGGGTCCTTTGGATTTCGAGGTTATACGATATACTGTATATGTATATGGGAGAAAATATGACAGGATTCCTTTTTAAATCAACAAGTGTTTTAGTTAGAGTGTAGTCACAGAAAGTGTTGTTAACAATTCATTGATGACCGTTATTACCCCCATATCGACATATCTTCCAGTCGTCCGGTTTCTTTCATCGCACACTGCGCAGAAAATATTTATTGGAATTTATTAAAGTGATCTTTCACATTCGTGGACCACATCGTAAAATCTAACGGACCACTAATGGTCCGCTGACCACCAGTTGGGAACCACTGTTTTCTACCAAAGTCCAACAACGTTATGAAATCGATAAACATCTTATATGCATCGGCTCATTTACAAATGGATTACCCTGTGTGTATTTAAAAGGAAGGAAGACTCTCAAGTCAGTCTGGTCTCGTCTCTGGCACAGAGCTAGAATGAAGTAAAGAGAGAGCGTGTCCCTTTATAGAAGCATGATGGATAAATTTAATATTAAATGCAGTGGGAAACACACAGGGTGAGTAAAAAAGGGTCTCTGTAATTAAAGTTCTACTTTGAAGGGACCATAAGAAAAAATTAGTGTACAAAAAAGGTATCAAATTTCTTAATAATTTAATTTTAAAGTTATGAGATTTCATATTGTTTTGACGAAATATTGTTCAAAAACTGACTTCCAGAAAGAAGACTGTACTGTTCGCTCAACGATAGTAAAAGGGTCACGTGATTTTCAACGACGTCAAAATCACGTGACCCTTTTACTATCGTTGGTTTAGCAGTATGCAATAAATTTAACCGAAGTGAGATGTAAAGACGTTGGTTTAAAATGTCTAACCGTTTCCATGTAAACTTACCAGTAGTGGTAAAAAATTAAACCATTTTAGGTGTAAGCACATGTTTTTGATCTCAAATTATCAATAACCAATGATTTTTAAATTTAGAATCTAGCTGTTAAATTATTTTGCTTGGTGCTGAGTTTTTGAAAAAACTTATTGGGTGAATATTTTAAATCCTACGACTTTTGCTAAACTATTACTAAGTTTGATAACATTAGACCAAGTAGGCTTTCTTTTATGTTTTATATAGGCTTTTCTTATGGCCTTATCAAAGTGGGATTTTAATCACAAATACCCAGTTTCTTTAAGGAACTTACAAATGGAAATCTAATGCAAATAAAATCATGAAATCATGCTTAAAGGTAGTTAATAATAAAATTATCATCACTAACTACCTCTTACAAGTTCTGAATTTCACAATAATTTATAGGAACGTTCAAAACGAACCTTGAAAAACGGTGAAACGGGATGAGATCACATTACAACCTGAGTGATAATTTTAACACACAAAAGAATAGTAATTTTTGGATAAACTTAAATATTTCCTTTGTTGCATGACTTTTTTTCCTCTATTTCATTGAAATATTAGGTATTTTAAATTTTGTTAACGGTTTTCATTCAAAGCTCCTTTTTATACAAATAATCCAGCTTTTTCTCCATCCACATAAGGGACCTCTCTTCTCCCTTGGTCATCCACAGACCCGCTCTCTCCCATCTCATTCTAACTCTATGGCTCCAGCAGAAACCTTGGAATCACGCATCAGTCACCGGCTCATACCCTTTCACTATAGTGAACGATGATATTTATAGCTCAGAAGCTCACCGGCTCATACCGGTCCAACACTGAAGTCACAACAGCTCAGAAGCTCAGTACGAATAGTCAATGGCTGCTAGCCATTTCAGGGTCCTGCAAGTGCGCTTCCACCCCTATCGTCTTAACCACCGGCCTCATGTCCGCCTCGGGGTAGGACGATGAAGTGTTCATAGCCGCGTCCACTACGGGGGTGTAGTACTGGTGGGAATGGTGGTTCTGCTGTTGCTGATGCTGTTGAAGGTGGTTGGACTCGTCCAAGGGGCTGTCCACCCCTCCAGACGAGGGGGACGACCTTCCCCAGCAGAAGACGTCCGACGCGCGACTGTCCGAGTCCACCCCGTTCTCCACCACCGACAGCGGCGGCGTCATGGTGGTCAAGGGAGGGACCATGGGGGTCAGCTCTGTGCTGTTGACGGGGGTCGTGTTGACCATGTCGTGAGGGGGTTCCGTGGAGGGGTTGCTGTTGTTGTGTTCCGTGGGGGGCAGTAGAGGGCGCTGCTGTGGAGGTAGGCAGGCGGGGGGCGGTGGGGGCGCGGTGCCGTTGACCAGAGGGGGTGTGGGTTTGTTATTGTTGCTCTTGGACTTCTTGGAGGTGGTTGAGGGGTTGGTTTGCTTCTCCCCGCTGGACTTAAGCTCGGCCGCTTCGGCGTTGGAGACGTTGTCCTGCTTTTTCCATTTCGTCCTCCGGTTCTGGAACCAAATCTTCACCTGGAAGACGAATAGGGTATTGATATATGGTTACGAATAAGCAGAGATGTTTAGTAAATTTTTCAAATATTTTAATACTTACGAACGCTTTTAACCCTCTATTGCCCATGGCAGCAAATGTGCTACCTTAAGTTAAACTTCAATTTTTAGCATAATTTTTATTTAATTATTTAAGCAGCAATACTTGCATCTTCAGGTGATATAGTTAATTAAGTTTAGGGTTTGTCTCCAGTTTTAATTTTAAAAATTTTTGGCATTTTTATTATATTTGGCCCAAAACTACATGGATAAGGCAATTTTTTCCTTAGTTATTTTTAGTAGTGAGCATTAGAGATTTATTAGAGGTTTAACTGGTTTCTTATGAATTATTTGAGGACATATAAAAGAGCATCAGTGACTAGAGGAGCTACTGAGAGCTAGCTACTGGATAGAAGTGATTGTAAAGCAACAAAATTCCTTATTACTTATTAGTGATAACGTCATTTTCATTATTTCCTGATAAAGGTATTTCATATTAGTTTAAACATAAGTAGAAGCCTAAGAACTTAAGCATAGCCTAAGAACATCTAGTAGTACGAAATTAAGTACTCACGAAATTTGAAGTATGAGCCTACTGAAAAATAAAATAGATTTGAGCAACAGGATGCTAATTAGTAATAAAACGAGGATTGATCAATAAAAAACTTTTCATTCAGTTTTTGTTTGCTAAAAACTACTTTACATTACACGTTTTTTTGTGAATCCAAAGAAGATGAAAAAAAGTTGACAATTATTTTAGAGAAAATTTGAAAATGAATATTAAATTCATAAAGTTTGTATCAAGGAAGACGATGCAAATTCACTGTCACTCACTTTTAATTTATACCTTGAAATTAAAAGTTCAAAATTTTAGGATAGCATAAAAAATCATTATATTAAACTGCTCGGAGTGTTTTGAACTGCGTTAGTTGTAATCAGGTTTATTAAAACACGTTATAGCATGTTTATGTTCATTATTCAGTTAATTAGCGAACGATTCCCAAGGCAAGATTCAGGTGATGTCGTACAAAACGCCTATTCGACGGAGAATGAAAATATTAGTCGTAGCAGGCTCAGGTTAATCTCTCTTTCGATGCATGTAACCCTATCGGCAAAGGAGAAATATTTTAAAATTCCGCAAAATTCTACTTTTAATCTAATCACTTTTATAGCGAGTGTCCGCTATTAAGGGCGTAATTACCCCCGAACGAACTCACTTACTCGCAGTCCCTTTACGACAACACGATTTCGCAGGTGCGAAAATTAAACAGCTAATTAGAGAAAATTTAAAACTCCCGCTGCTGTAACGTTAGCACATCTATAATAATCACTCGCGACAGCCAAAACGCGAACATCGAAAACAATTTGCGAGGCGCGTGTTTGAAATACGAGGCGCGCGGGTTTTGTTTCCCTTGTATATAACGGTCTAAAAAGGGGCGCCCCCTCGCGGTAATCGCGCAAAACGCCCTCTAATATCCCGGGCGCCATTAATCAAGAAATGGAAGATAATAAACTGCCTTCATAACGTCACTTTCAACGGCAAATGGGGAGCGGGAATTGCTTCAAATGGCAGATTAAAACTTACTTAGGCAGCAGGATAGTTTAGCTGATGTAATGAACTCGCATTGCTCTTTTAATATGCTCGTTTACCGCCGAACGATCGCCATGTTAGGCCCAAATTAAAATGGCGTATCAATTTTATTTATACTTTGTAATTTCCTTATCGAGCAAGTCAGCAGAACGCGTTATTAAACGTGGAGTGGCTGCCCCCTTTTTCTCCGTTCTTGGCGGCGGCGGTGGGCTATTAAGGTCTTTTAAAATGGCGGCTCCTGATTGATTCCGGCTAATGTGTCAATTAATTAGCCTCCGCGGACTGGAACCGGCCAATTTTGCGTTCAACAGTATTGAACCAATGGAATCGTCGTTCTTTTCTAACTGTTTTTTTTTCATTCCATACTTAAATGGGGAATTACAACGATTTTTCAAATTTAATTTATTTCCATAGAGCTTATTTAAAAATATTAATTTTTTTTTCGAAATCTGATCATTAGTTAATTTTTAAAAATTAAAAACTGCAATTCGCAGAAGGGTTCTTGGTTTGGCCCATAACGTCACTTCACTTCTGTCTTCGGGACGACACAATTTTACGAAAGCGTATTCGGCATCCTTTCCTTTGAAAGTATTGATTGGTTGAATATTTGGCGAAAGCAGAGGCGACGTCAGATAAGCTACAACTCTGATTCTAGCGAGCGTAATTTTTGAAAATTAATTAAGTACTAGTGATAGAAAAATCTAAAAATTTGAAGAAATGTGTTTTATAACCCCATCAATGATTTCCAAATAGTCGAAACCTTGAATTTCCGTAAGTGTTGTATTCCCTTTTGTTTCATAGGCTATAGACATAGAGTTAGTATAAATATAGAGACAGCTTACTCTTCTCGGTAAGGCAACCTTGCATGTCTAAAAGAGTTGGACCTGTGTGAGTGGCGGAAGTAAATTTTTAACATGGAGCTCCCGTAGGAGGGTGGAATTTGAGGTATAAAAACTGCTCTTCTTCCCAGAAAAATGATGAAAAAAAGAAACCGACAATTTGAAACTCGAGAAAAAGCAATTACAAATCGTTCGGTGAAGAAAAAATTTCTCTATCTCAATTAGTTTTTTACCTGTAATTTTTTAAATTCCGCGGATTCGGAAAAAACAATTTTACACTGTATTTTTATAATGTTGCGGGGGGAATTTCTTTAAAAAAAGCTTCACACCATATAATATGAACCCTCCTGATTTGATACGAGTCATTTCCGATTCGTTTAAACAAGTATTTAAGGGAGAAAATTGCTGATTTAGTGGTCGAGGTAGGAACTGGAAGTTGGCAAAGCTTGGCGCTTGGCGGTATGAGCTTGGCGGGCGTTTTTGACGTAGTTTCTTTACGAGTAAAGCCACGCGAAAAACCGAAAACGCCAAAAGAGAGATTTAGTGGCCAAGCTGGTTCAAAAAGTCAAGTGTGAGTGGCAGAGCGAAACCGGGAGACCGGTCACGCTTAGAACAGCGGAGCAGATGTTTAAGCTGTCTCTATATTAGTACTAACTCTATGGCTATAGAGGAGGTAGTAGTACTGGGCAGTTGCGGATCCAGAAGGATTGCACGGGGGCACGTGTCCCCCCAGAAGGGTAAAAACTTATTGGATTTAATGACATCTGATAAGAATTTCTTTTAAAAATAGTAATATTGAAGCTTTTAAATGCTTTAATGCATAACTTTATGACCCAAAAAGTGTATTATCCTTCAATATTCACAAAAACAGGGCAGTTTCTGCTGCTGGAGATGTTTTAAAAATCCTGGTGCCCCCCCCCTTTGATGTCAAACCTGCATCCTCTCTGGTACTGGGAAAGGTGAGTAGTTTAAAGATTGAAACAAAACATATAATATCAAGTTATTGTGAACAATATTTGAGGCGTCTGTGGCTACAATGATCTTAACTCTAATGTAATGCTGTTGGATTTAGCTCGATGGAGCTGCAAGCAACTAATTGTAGGAAAAACAAATGTACCGTATCATCGGTTTACAGGAGAAAGGCACCATTCACAGGTATCTTGACCAGTGGTTAACCGGGATTCAAACATCTGATTGGCGAAGAACTAGTTTTCCTTTTCTAAATGCCAATTAAGTTTATCTGCCGGTCAACTTACCGGTGAATACGGCCGTAAGTCACTTCTGGCCCATTAACTTTGTACTAGGTTATGCCAAATGTGGCATAAGCGATCATTTTCTTTTGTCTTTTCAGTTTCACTAACGCACGATCGCTTTTTAGCTTGGCGAGGATTTGAGAATCAGGGTTGGCTGGATTGGACCCAATGGGGTTTTAAAAAAAAACATGTGAAAAAACCCACATTTTGGACCCATTTTTGTTTTTTTAAAGAAAAATCAAGATTTTGGCAGTTCCTTCAAAATTTAATGTTTTTTTTTAAGTTTAGGATATTTTTAAAATTTTAATGCGTTTTTTCAAAATTTAAACTAGATTTTAAAAATTAAATGGTGTTTTTTCAATTTCAGAGAGTTTTTTTAAAGTTAAATAGGTTCTTTCATTATTCAGTGGGTTTTTTCATTATTGAATGGGGTTTTTCAAAATTTAGGACGTTTTAAAGTTCAAACTAGATTAACTAGATAACTTTTTTTTAAACTTCAGTGGGTTTTTTCAAAGTTGTATAGATTTCTTTCAATATTGAATGGGTTTTTTCAAAGTTTAGGATATTTTTTAAATTTTGGTGTTTTTTTTTCAGAATTTAAACCAGGTTTCAGTAAATAAGGGGTGTTTTTACAATTTCAGTGGGTTTTTTTAAAGTATAAAAACTTTGAAAAAAACCCACTTAACTGTGGAAAAACTGACATTATTTTGACAAAACACATTTAACAAAGAAAGAACTCTCTAAAATTTGAAAAACCCATATACTTTACAAGAGAAAACCACTTAATTTTGAAAAAAAACACACTTTTTCCAAAAAAAACCCAGTTTTATATGGGTTTTTCAGGGTTTTATTGAAAAAACCCGAAAAAACCCAACCCACTTGGGTTTAAAAAAAACCGGGTTTTTGCCAACCCTGTTGAGAATACACTCGTTCATTGATGTCGTGTCTCTCAAAAGATTCTCCCAAAGTGACTTAATGCCTTTCTCCTGTAAGCCAACGATATGGTATTCTAGAGCAGCCCTGACTCATGCATGTGTAGTTGGGAGATTCTCTTGACCACAAAAAGTCAGTTTGCCATTTCTTGAACTTATTCCCTGATTAACGATTCAAATATGATAGGTAGAAAAAGAGTGATTCAGGGTAATTATAAATATAAAAATCTATTCCAGTCTCACGTAGGCTGAATTAAAGAAAGTTATCTAACTTTATGTGGGCAAGCTTGCACTTTTTTAGCTGTTACACATGTTTAGAAGTAGCTTTAACTTTATTCCCTCTATAGAAAGTTTATTCATTGTTTTTACAAAAAGTCAGATTTTTTTGGAGTTAAATTCTACACATACTACCTACATTATCTCAACACGATTTTCGTTAAGGGTTAAACATTTCACCTATTTACGATGTGATTGTTTACATTCAGAGAAACAACACTTCACCGCAACGGGAAAAACGAGGTGCTTTGTCATGGAAGAAGTTCGCTATGAAAATATGAGACGCATTTCTAAAACCAACAAGTTTATTTTCCAAATCCCCATTTAGTGCGTAAGCCATCACGCTAACAAGGAGTGACTAAGCGACGCTTTAAAAAAGTGTGAGTTACAATGATTCGCCTTCTTTCTCCCTTTTAATTACGTTCCCTTTGGAAAAACACAGCTTTCTCGTATCTCACCGCCGTTTCTACCTCAAAATAAACTCATCAGAAGGTTTACGGTTTTTTTCTGAAGCGTGAACCTCTTTTGCTACAGTGCTTACACTGTGAAGTGAATCGTCAGTTTGAAAAAGGGAAATAAGTCCATAAAGTGACTTTTTGTGCTCAAAAACCATTTGCAAGCTTTGCTCTACACATGAGTGGGAAGAGGGAAACATGTACAGGGTGTTTCAAGAGTCCTAGGGTGAACCAATGTGTCCTAGGGTCTAGGAAGTCAATTGCCCCTAGGAATTGACCCGGGAGAATCTGTTGAGATGATTTACAGAGCCCTTAGAGGTGAAATAAAAAAGTTAAACAAATTAATTTAAAAACTAAAGGAGATAGAGCAAAAACCTTCAGTGAAAGTATTGTTGCCAACGTTAAGAACAACTCGCTGAAAAAAAAGTCATGGAAATATTAAAGTTCCATTAACTATACATTTTTTCGAAAGAATTATGAATCATATTCAATCATCCTCTTAAATTTATCGATTTTAAATTTATTGTTATTTTTATTTATAATTTGGTTATCTTAATTATACAGGTGGTAAAAAAATTCTTGAACATAGTATAAAACGTAAAAATAATTATAAAAATAACGAATGCTAAAAACAGGCAGAATGAAACATATGATTTAATATAAAAAATATATATAAATCTTTCTAGTTTGATTAGTACTTAAAACACATTTTAATACTTCTTCAAATACCTTACTCTGTGACGTATTTTTCACTCCAAAAAACAGTTTGCCGCACTGTTGAACTTTCAAAGAAAAGTTGTCACCAAAATTTCGGGAGGGAGGGAACTGAACCCTTCAGACCCCTGTACATGGAGCTACATCACCAATTAGTTTTTTTTCTCGTTCGAACTCAAGCTAACACGTTGAGAGCCTCAGAGACAAGAGAACTATCGGCGACTGACTCAGCCCTTCAATTACGACGTCTCCCTTAGACCCTTCCCGTATCTCACCTCCACTCACAAGAATGTTTACGCAGAACCTCAAAGAGAGAGGAATTACGACGTGTTTTGATTTCGATACACACCCAGGCGCAGTGCATAACTCAACCCCCCGTTGTCCAGATTTAGGACGACGACTGCGTATTTCTGGAAGAGTCGGGGCGTTCTTGGCAAAAATCTCGGCACTCCATCCGTTATTCGGGCTTGTCACGCTCTGTCAATAGAACAAGGCTTGACGCTAACTGCAATTAATGCGCTAACAGACACGGAGGAGCAAGTGGTCTCCGACTCCCGGTATTTATAGAGCGCGCTTTGTGGATGGCTGCGCTTAAATGGATGGGAGAGTGGAAAAGGGATAGGCAGCGCATAGGAGGATACCCGTGCTTGGCAATGCATTGAGTGACTGGGAGAAAGTGGGAAAGCTTGTTTATGATGCCTCTTGGAAGTTCTATCTGCAAAGGCGTGTAGGAATTAAGACAATGGGGAGTCACGGCTGTTTATAAAGTGAGGCCCGTCATGAAGGGTCCACCTTAAGCCACGAATGCTGCCACCATCTCCACAATTTTGCCATGCCTCTGAAGGGGAGGAAAGTAGTTTCCAGACGATCTGGAGATAAGAGGACTGATGGTTTTTGAGAGATTAAAGAAAATCAGCTAGAGGAAGAAAGAAAAATGTGTGATCGAAAGAAAGAGACAAAGAGAATAAAGAGTTGGAGAATAAAGAGAGATAAAGAGAGAGAGAGAAAGAAAGAGAGAAATGAAAGACAGAAAGAGAGGCAGACATAAAACAGTGGGCAGAAAAGGGAAATCATGTGTTCGATACACAATAAGGAAGGATTGTTAGAGGTGGAAGAATTTCGAATGATTCAATAGACTAATCATTAAATTTAACGCTTATAGTAACTTATTTTTTTTGCCGAAGTAAACGCATTTTCAATGGAAATAAACCCTTTAAAAGCATAATCAAAACGGCGGCATGAATCTGCCCTTGATACACGAGGAGGGGCACCGTAAGAACCTAAACAATAAAGAAGCAATTTTGTCTCCATTTCTTGATTATATGAGTTGCAGATATGTTAGTACTCTATATCCAATGAAGAAAGACGCGCAATGAGCAGTCTATCTACTAATACCGTCCCTACAGATGAGAAAGATCGACTCCTCCGTTCCCCCCATTCCCTCCGAAACCGATTTTTTCCGCTTCTGACGTTTTTCGTTTTTTTTTCTCTTCTGTTCGGCGTTAATTTCTTACGGCAGCTTACGGAACAGTTTTCTAAAGAGTAAAGAGGGAGCATTAATTAGGGTTCATTTTGCGCGACTTCTTCCCCTTTCCCTCTGACAGTCAAGAAATTTTTGGCTTCGGGGATTAAAGTGGCGAGGGTTATTTATAAGCGGTGCCCACATAAGTAGGTCAGGAATTCTGTGTGTAGGTTTTTTCTTCGTCTTCTCTCTGGACGGGCGAATCTATCATGAGTTAACGACAAAGATTCGCTTTCATGATTTTCTTTCGGCTGTGATTGAATGCGGGAAGGGTTACGCGTTGTGATTATTTGAGGATTCTTTGACGGGCTCCTCTAAATATGAAGGAGTTGGATGCTATTTGTGAAAATATTTGCTCATGGGGATCACACACATGTGAAATGGTCCCTAGGAACACAGCTCATACCAAAAATGGCAAGTTCTGCTTGGTGTATAAATTTTTTTCGTTTCATGTTAGAAATTGGATTGCTTTTTGTAAGGATATCCGTAACTTGAAATATTTGGGGTTCTTGTCGGACATTCTGATGATTGCTTATTACCGGAAATCTGAAACAATTGTAAATTAAACTAGTAACGTTATTTGTCTTTCTTGGCTGATAACATTGAAATTTTCACCTACAGGGAAAGAGTGAGAAACGTGATTATTTGCCTCTCATTTGAATTTTTAATGAATAAGTTAAAGTCTTCAATGAGAAATTCTTGAATAAAAAAATCATAAGATATTTTTCAAAATTTGTTCTGCGATATAGACAATCCTACATTTTTTTACAATGATGCAAAAATTGAATAGGGAATTATATTACCTAAATATTGGTGGTTTTCAGAATTATTTTAGATTTGCTGATTATTCCTATTTTCATTATGCTAATAATTGGTAAATAAAGTCATGAACTGATTACCTTTATGAATTTTGCAGATATTTCGATCGTAGTTTTTGTGTTGCATTCAAAAATGAATAAGATTAAGAGGCAGATTTTATAAGGAGCCGGCAAAAATGCGGGGGTCATTAAAGTGACCCCCCACTATAGTGACCTGCCCGCTCCTTAAATTTGCCTCTTAATTTTATAATTCAGCGAAAGCTCCAACCTACCGACACCATATGAAAATTCAGTTTCTGCCTTTTTTAAATAAAAACCCATGAAAACTCTTCATTTATCTAACTTATACGAATTTGAGGGTAAATATGTAGGGAATAACTATTCATTCAAAATTTTTTAAATCTCCCAACATAAAATTAAAATAATTCTAAACTGCCACGTTTTGCACTTTTATTACCTCATCGTTTCATCAAACTTGCAGAGTGCATTTAACTATCTAATTATTAAAGAACAGAGATACAGTAGGAACCATACAATTTCGTATCAGTTTGAGTCTAGCTAATCTAATGTAGCTATATCGTTTGAACAGAGAACCGTATTTTTAGCGATCGCAGCCCGACCACTTACTTTTATTTATTCAAAGCGGATAGCCCGAAGTGATTTCCGATCCCCCGCGCCACTAAATGGGAGGTAAAGTCTGGTCAAACATTTATCCTACACGATAAACAAGCGCCATAACACTCGCGTGCGCTTTTAAAATCTTTCATTTATTCACGGAATCGAATGGTCCGATCAAGCGGAAGGGTTCGGAAACACAGTGGTGCATGTGTCCAGTTTTCAAATGGAGAGAGCTTTATCAGGATGAGCTATTAGCTAGCGTTTTCCAGTGCCTTTTATTTCGGAGGATAACCATTTAGAAATAATATGATTTACTATCGTGTGTTTTTTTATTTTTTTATTTCAATCTAAGTTCTACTACTCTATCACCTGCTCGGTTCAATAATGAAACTTGTTTATTTTTGAAATTTAAATTTCTGTAACGTAAACAAATAAATATCTAAGAAATATATTCCACCAATCTCCCTATTTTCCATAGTTTAACCCTTTATTTACCGCATTATGATTCGCTGCAATTTTTTTCGTGCAAATACTTTTTTTGAGTCACTAAATTGAAAATTAAGGGATATACATAAATAAAATAATCATCTTTGTAAAATTGAATCCGCTAGAGCCAATTACTTAAATTGATACTTTTGGGTACTGTCAGTACACGGAGTACTAAAATATTCTCACAATACAAGAAAAACAGCTTTTTTATCGCAGTAATAAGTCTTAAAAGATAATACACTTAACTTGTGACTTTAACTACTTTTTTGCTGGAGCAAAAAGGACAATCATGTGAATCCGATCGAAATGGCAGCTAAACTTACAACTTCAGTTACATCTATTCGCCATTTCCCGCTAAAATACTTATCATAGAAACTTCGCTGCTTTTTATCCTGGAAGAGGATAACTGAAAGAGTGTTCCTGCAAATTATCGTCAATATATTCGGATTCGCAAGGATGGTTATTCTATGTAATTTTAAAGTTGGCGGTACTTGTAAGTACCGTCGGTAAATAAAGGGTTAAGCGGTACTTGAAGCAAAGAACACGCCCTGAGTATTACACCCTGTGAAAAAAGTGGAACTTTTGTTATATTGGGTTGTCTCATAAGTTCTGTTACTTTTTACAAAGTCTTTGGAAATTTTTTATGAATAACTGGTAATAGGTGGAGATTTCAAACAAAAAGGATTTTGATATATGTATTTTTATGAACATAATGTGGGATTTTGGTAGTTCTTGTGATATTATTTCTTTTCAAAATGGCGGGTTGAAAAAAAGACCGCAAACGACGATTTTTGCATAATTTTTTTCTTTTGTTTAAAAAACTAGGAAGAACGCATAACTCATGGCTAAAAAAAGTTTTACTGTATATTTGAAATGTTTAGATTAAGATGTCATAGTTTCAAAATGATTCGATAAGTTTAAAGTAAGAAATGTTGGCTTTAAAACTTTATATATTGGTAATTTCACGTGCTTTTTAAAGCACACCTTTTATTTTTCTAAGCAGTTGGTATGAAGCAAATTAAAGGCATATGTTTTTTGAACCATAATGCTTGTTTCAACGGTTTAAACATTGAAAGCATCTTTTCATTATATCGTTGAACTGATTTATTTTTAAATTCCAACGAGTTGTTTTTATTGTAGCGTTTTCGTATGAAGCAAAAAATTGCTTTGATCACTTAGCATAAGTTCAGCGAGTGTAATTCTGATAAGCTAAAACGTTGCGCACTTGAATTGTGCGCACTACTTTATTAACTTAATCTGAACTTTCTGTATATAGATTCTGTATTCTTTAATCTGTATATTAAATTATATCTGAACGTTCTGTTCAGATATAATTTAATATACTGCATATTTTGAATACTTGTGTCTATCTGTAAGCTTTTTTATTGATTTTGAGGCTTTTTTTCGTGAAAATTTCTTTGAAATGACTAACATTACTGATGTAAGTTTTTTTGTAATAGATGTTATGTTTGAGACCGAAATTTCCTAAATTAAACTTATTGAAATATCTTGAAACTATGACATCATAATCTAAACATTTTAAATATACAGTAAAACTTTTTTAGCCATGAATTATGCGTTCTTTCTAGTTTTTTTAAACAAAAGAAAAAAATTACGTGAAAATCGTCGTTTGTGGTTATTTTCAAACCGCCATTTAGAAAAGAAATAATATCACAAGAACTACCAAAATCCCACATTATGTTCATAAAATACGTACAGCAAAATTCCTTTTATTTGAAATATCCACCTATTTCCAGTTTTTCATAAAAAATTTTCAAAGAAGAAACTTGGTAGAAGGTAACAGAACTTATGGGACAACCCAATAAAATAAAGCGACAAAATTTTACAATGTGAATCAATGGAAATGTATGATGAAAACGAGAAATTTATATGCATACTGATTCAAAAATATACAAACATTATCTCCAGCTAGATACATCCTTAAAGTTCATCTGTGTAGTTATGCTTCTAGTTTATTAAATTTATTGTGTGTTTTTCTCATTGTTTGAAAATTTTTCTTCATTCAAAAATATAATGGTTCACATTTCAAAAGTACTTATTTATGTATTAAGCATTATGTATTTTTGAGTATCATTATTTTGATAATCTAATATCTTCATAGTTTTAAAATTAAAAATAATAACAAAAAGGTTTGATTTAAGAATCTAGCTAATCATTAATTTTTCAGGGCAAAACTTAATGAAAATTGAAATAAATATAATTTTTCATAAGAATATGTTTCATTCCTAGTAGGCTGAAAATTTCCATCGAATTTTTGCATCAAAGTTTTCCCAGAGTTTTTAGTCAACCATTGGGTAAGTATATTCTTTCCTTATTTGAAAATCAAAGCTTTAAAAAGACAGACCATTTTTTCAGAGAAACTAAGAGAAATGAGGGCTACTTATATAAAATGATTGTAAAAACGTGTTTTTAGCTTAAAATGATTGTAAAAACGTGTTTTTAGCTTAATTTTTGAGTGAAATAATAATTTCTAAAACGAGATGATATATATAAATTATAAATACTATAGGTGAATTTTAAGTAATGGAATGGAACATCTAAAGAAAGATAATGTTAAGATTATTATTTATGAAAATAATTTAAACAAGATTAGCTGAAATAAGTAAAAAAGACAACGTTTGACGAGGGGGATCCAGGCATCCCCGAAATGATCGTCGGAATCATTTTTTAAAATAAACTAATGTGCATAGTATAAACGTTGCCTTTTTTTACTTATTTTAACCTTATTTGCACAGTAAATTTTTAATCAAGATTAGCTGAATCTAATTTTCCACTTTTTACCTCTGATGTTTCATGGTTATTGAATCAAATATTTGTCCCGATTCATTTACTACATAATGCTGTGCACTCATGGTTTCATACAGACCCAATTAAAATTAAAAAAAAATATTTATTTCGAAATCGAAATAATTATTTTTGGTTCAGGTTTTAAACAAGTCCTCCATGGCAAAAACAAGATATTGGTATCCAAGAACGGGAGGCCGGCGCACTAGCGGATCCAGGGGGGGGCTAGGGGGCTCAAGCCCCCCCCAAATGAAAAGTTTTACTCTATATAATATGACATTTTATGCACCAGAATGAGTTAAAACCCTGTTATTTTAAGGTCAAATTTTAAAAAAATTTCTGGGAGAAGACCCCTTTGGCACTTGTAACCCTTTTATTACAACTACATTTTACTAAGATTGTGTCAAAATGCAAAAAATCTGTACCCGAAATTTGGGTTAAGCATTCCAAAAAGAGTTGAAAAAGTGTGGTTTTTGACCTAAATTTCGGAAAATTTTCTGGGGGAGGACCCACAGACCCCCCTTTTGGGAGTTGGATCAGGATATTTCACTACCTTTTCCGTATTAATATTAACAAGATTAAAATGGATAAGGAAAATTCTTAGCCCCCCCCAAAAACCAAATCCTGGATCCTCCACTGGGCCGGCGGATCGACAGCTGCTGTGGAACAGTCGCCAATTTGGCGACTACTCTAGTAAAGCCACCTGGGAGAACCTGTTTCAAATCTGTTCCCATAATTCCAAACAAAATCCTTTCCTACAAATTTTCTTCATTGAAATAATACACATTTCTAAAAAAAGATAACGACTTCAAAAATATGTTTAATTAATTTTTTATCGCAGTTTTATCAACTGGATGAACTGGATATAACTCATTCTAGTTTTTTTCTTCATTAGCTTTTTTTGAAAATTGAAAATTTTGCGGATTTTTTATATTAAAATTAAAAAATACAACTATTTAAGGAACAATTTCAAGTGCTTACAAATGGGAAAGTGAAATTTTCTATTAATTACCAAGGAATGATGTAACATTATTTATAATCTGAAAAAATAGAGCTGAATTAGTTTTAAGGGAAACATAAGGATTCTTAATATTCCGCTTATAAGATCTCTATATCAATTAAAAAAAGTAATCACCCGTATAAATGTATTTTGCATCATAATTTATAGGAGGGGACACAAATTTAACATACGTGCAACCTTTCCATTTTTAGAGTCGTTAAAAAACTTTCACCCATTTCACACATACTTTTTCAGCATGGGTTTGTTTTCAATTAAACCACTCACAAAGATATAACTTATACCACTCTTCCCCTTTACTCTCCACCGAACTAAGAAAGTCGTCACTGATGAGATTTAATTAAAAGGCTCAGGGTGGAAAATTTAAATATTTGGTGGAAGAATTATTTACGGAGCTGTTCGGAGGAAGGAGTTCTCCGAGATTTTAAGCGATCGCAATCGTAACCGAAACTGTTTGAATAAGTTAGCTAATTAAAGGCAAGGCAAATAAATAAATAATTTGGTGCCATTTGGTGCTGTTGATATACGACCTGCTGCTGTTGCGTTTAGAGACTGAGTGGTGGGGGTAAAAACATGAATTATGCCTTCATCACTCGAGGAAGAATTACTGTGCATTTTAAAGTCTGCAGATGAAGTCTCGGTAATTTTGATAAGACAGGAGATCGTGATAGGATTAAATCACATATCATCAAAAACTCCAACTCCTAATGTAATCCATTTAAATTCTTTCTTATGAAAAAAATATTTAGTGATAGAAAGGCATTTTGATCTATTATTATTTCATCAACTAACTCATCATTTTTTGATAGTTGCCTATACAGGGTGGTCCTTAATTCATGGTAAAAACTTCTAGGGGTGTTAGAGTACACCCAGACGAACAAGAATTGGTATAGGAAGGGAGGTCGCAGTTACACCGATAGAGAGCTAGGTCCTAATGTAGTGCGAGAGCGTTACAAAAGGACGTTTTGCCAAGGCCCGTTTAACGAAAAAAAAACATAATGAAATGAAAAAATTTATTGCATGAGGTACAGCAGTATCCGTACTACTTACATCATAAATTTGATAGAAATTGAACCACTTTCTAAACCGCGGAGTTAGTTTCAAAAGTGCAATATTAATCTTTTAGTTAAAGAATCACATTCCTTAATGGTATTTAGAAAAATGATGATCGGGGAAGGAATTTTCAATGATCGTAACATGGATCATTGAAACTGTTTGACATACATAACTTTTACAATAAAATTTAACGTTAAGAATAATGTTTACATTTAACCTCATCACATAACGTTTTTGAGTTCTGTTTTTTGATACATGAATGTGCATTACTTAGAGGGCCTTTCTTAAGTATACATAAACAATGAACAAAACTATTATGCTTCCTCAAATTCAATATAAAAGAAATGTTATTGTGTGACTTGCGCCTTTTCGGTATAAAGAAATACAGATAAGAACTTGAAGTGTTTTAAAGCCATTCCTGAATCTAATTTTATATGTTGTAGTACCAGATGAAAAACAGTAAGATCTTAAGCATGAAAACCGGGATACTTAACATTTTGTTTGAACAGTATATTAGGTAAAATAGACTAAATGAATACTTCCATATTTACAGCTAAATGTTAAGAAATGCTAAAAAATTAATTGAATTTTTAATTTGAGTTACGCAAACAATCTTTCATCTTATAAGTATTTTTTATAGGTGAAAAAAAACTTTTAAATTCTCAATTTTTCTCCACTTCCAAACGATTATAGATTTTTTTAACTTAATGGCGAAGAAACAGTTTTTGAAGGGAAAAATCTGTGATATCATGTTCTCTAAAAACATTTACGCAACAAGCTATCAACAAAAAGACGGAAAACTTTTTGTTCTCAGATTCAATATTGACCTTTTTCTTCCTCCAGTCCCATAAAAACCGAAACGCGTTCCTTTTAATGAGAATATGCTCTCCCCGCACAATTCCCCATCTCAAAAAAACGGTCGCATTCAACCCATTGTATCCTCAGCGTTTTGCATAAATTGATTCACCCCCTAAAAAAAGACGCCCTCAGCAGATCCTAAATGATCCCAAATAAACTCGAAAAGCTTTGTTATAATAGAACCCAATTGAACAATTCACGCCTTTTAAAATCACATCCCTAAAGGCCATTCACTTTTTTTATTACTACCTTAGCGCTTTTTCATACTCGCTCCGTATAACATTAGGGTAAAAACAGGCAAAAATAAAAGGAAAGTCCAGAGGAAAAAAACTGCTACGACAACTTAATCGCCGTTTAAAAGTCCCTTGAATGGACCCGGCGAGACAGCTACAGTAATAAAGTGATTTTTAAGCTACTATTCTTTCTTTATTCGCTTTTTTTAATAGAGTGCCGTCCGTCTTTCTTTGCTCCTCGTTTTTACTTCCCCTTTTTTCCCTCCTCTGCCCGGGTAATTTATTCCTTAATAGGATCAGGGTTTCTTTATTATTTCAGTCTTTTTAATCTTTTTTTAATCGCGCCGTCTTTTTTCCCCTCCTCATAGGGAAATTATTTATGCTGAGCAAAGAATCAAGAAACCAAAAGGTAAAGAAGACGCGAAAAAAAAGCCGGAATGATGGAAATTCGTCCTTTGGGGGATTTTTCTTCCTCTTTTTTCTCCCTTCTTTTTGTGTGAGCGTGTGTGAATAACATAATGTCTTTTGAAGAGGATAAAAGACCGTTTTGCTGTGATACTGTAAATTGTGTTTTGCGGGCGAGGAGGGAATTTCTGCATATTTATCCCTCTATTTCGAGGATACTTCTTTCAGGCGTGTCAATTGAATTTCTAATATACGTGTGTTTAAAGCTCCTGCCTTTAAAAGAAGGTTTTTATCAGTGCGCGCGCTATTAATTGCAAATAAGTTAAGTTTTTCGAGACTTCTGAATTTATTAACTTTGAAAGAGGATTGAATTTTTCTTTTTATTAAAAAATCTTTTCTTCCATAGGTCGTTTTTTATTCACATTTGGGATGTGGTGAAAAATAATTTCATTATGCCGTACTTAAATCAATCTTAAATAAACATATCTTTAAAAATAGGAAAACTGCCCCTCTTGTATTAAAATAAGAACACAGCAATAATGATACATTATTAGACCAGTTTGGTACCAAGTAGGTATTTATTTATTAGGTTATAGACAGGAGAAAGTTGAATAGCCATTTTTTGGGGTCTCTTGTTTTGCGTAAAATATGTAGAACCGGCATTTTAAGTGCAGATACATTCGCTTTGCGGTAAATTGATTGTATTTTTAAGTAACTTTTTAGTGTTGATATATGTTGAATTTTTGTGTTTGAGGTAAAAAGCTTAATTTCTTATATGAAATATATTTAACATTTCCTTTTACTTTAAAACGTACGGTTTTCTTTAAAGAGAAATTTGCTCCTATCTTTTTAAAAAACCTAACAATACTTTAACTAAGTTAAGTTTTGAACGTTTGAAAATATTTACGTAAATGATAATTCATGCTTTGAGTGAAAAACTCATAGCATATTATGCAAAGAAAAATAAATAATAAAACGCATAATATAGAATATTAATTGCTCTACCAAGAAAAAAGTTTTGTAAAATTATTTCAGTGAGATTTTTATATAATCTATCTATTATTTATCTACACATAGAAAAAGAACTTTATAACACAACCACCTAGAGTAAATTAGGTCTACTTTAAAATACAAAATGTTTTTTACTCGTGCTGTTTATACGATATACCATTAAAACTTATGAAGCTGAAATAGGTATTAGTTGTGTTTTTCAAGACACATAAGAATAGTTTTATAACTTTTATATTATTTCATCTCGTAGTATTTTATAGAAACACTAGCTGATATGCCCGGCCTTGCACGGGTGGAGTTAGAGCTTTAGGATTTCTTTTTAAAATTTTCAATATATTTTATACCTTATTTTACCAGGTAAAAGGTATTATATTCATCCAGTTATCAAGCATTTTAATATTTGAACAATTTCTACATTTAATCTCATGGTTCCCATAAAAAATCTCCCAAAATTACTTAAAATATGCCCATTTAGAACCCTTGATTAATCATACAGGATTTAAATTAACTTTTTCGGTGAAATTATTCAATAACTAAAGCGATTCGATTTTTCAATTTACGAAAAAATCTATCTAGTTGAAAGGGCTTTCACATTTTCAATTGTTTTTGTTTTGTAAATCAACTTTCTTGAAGCTACAATAAATGATCGCTTTTTATTTACATTTTCCATGGAGACTATTTTAACAACAATGCTATATTCCATGAAACTTTTTATTTAAAAGCTAGATCAACTTTCAAATAAAAATCTCTCTATATTAAAAAAAAGTTACTGTCACCGCCGCTGCCGCTGCCGCCGCCGCTGTTTCAGAAAATTTAATTTTTCAACTCTTTGAACTCTCATAACGCAAAAACTACTAGATAGAAATTTATGAAATTTGAAAGGTTTGTAGAGGAATATTTGGGGCACATTCTCAAACAAAAAGCTAACTGATGTGATAATTAGAACTGGGGTATTTTTAAGGTCAAAGTTGAAGTTTTTCTTTTTTCGCCGCGTAATCCAGTTCAGCAAAATCTATTAGCAGCAGAACTATGATTTTTTGCAGCCTAATACTCTGAAGTATGAAGATGTGCACTACGTCGCCCTTTTTTCGAATTTCGAATTTGGTTTAGAGTAATTAATTTTTTAATTTTCGAAATTTTTGACACTTTTTCGTTTTTTTCTATCTAAAATGAAAACTAATCACGGTATCAATATGATTTTTTAAACACTTATATTCTTATTTTTTAGAAAGAGATTGGCGTTTAATTCCTTAAAAAATTCTAATTAGTTTTGGAATTATTAAGCATCAAAGTTTCATTTTTTTCATAGTTTTAGTAGGTCTTTATCAGACGTGTTTAATTTTTTTATATTTTATATTTGCCTGTTCACTAGATTGTCGCGAGCACGGATATTTCAATTTAAAGTTTTAAAGTGCACATTTTTTCTCTAAGTTTGCAAGCGATATAGTATAGACTTGTTTCATAATCTTTTAAAGATACTTCGATATTTTTTGAAATACTAGAGAAATAAATAATTTAACTATTTAGAGTGTTATTTGTGCCGATGAAAGGAAGAAGATTTTTGGGAAGCTGCATAGCAGTTAAGGGGGTTGGTGAGCGTAAGCGAGCAGGGGGGGCGGTAGCCCTCTATCCGTTAAATTATTGATAATTTAAAAATGAATATTTCAGCAATAGTTTTATTTTGATATTTTCGTGGTAATGATCCGAATTCAATTTTTCAATTCAAAAGTTTGAGGGATGAAAAGTTTCGATATTAAATTATCATTAACTAACTATACTCTGCTCATTTAGAATTAGCGCCTAGACGTAATGTATTAGACGTAATGTAAGTTATTCTAATTATCGTCGAAAAAATTTTCTTCTGCAATGACAAGGCTGCCTAAGCAGAAGTTTAAAATACTGTAAAAAAATCGGTCACTGAAGTTGTCTGATGAGCGTTATTAAGCATTATTGAGCGTTTTTGATCCTGTTTCAGGCGCCTATTCTAAATGAACAGACTATAAGCAGACAAGTTCCAGGTTGTACGGGATAGTTAAGACGAAACAAGCGAGCTTTGCTCGCTAAGATCGCGAAGCGATCTTCAAAGAACTGCGAAGCAGTTCCGGGGGTTGGTGAGCGATAGCGAGCAGGGGGCAGAGCCCCCTAGTATTTTAAAATATACTTAAATACCAGTTTTTAAAATTTAAATTTCATCTTATTTTTAGATTGTTGTTATAATTATTAAACAGAGTTGTATCTGGTTTTTCTTTTAAAAACTTGTTATTTTGCATTATGTTTTTTGTAACAATGGGGTAAACAGATCTCTTCTGGAGAAGAAATAAAGCTCTTTCAGCAAAATGACCATAAAAGGGGTCAAAAGAGGGTCAAGAGGTCAATTAAAGTATATCAATATTAAACGCTTGAGATCCTTTTAAAGTTTGTTTTATGGGTGCGCAAGCAGTTTTTTAGAGCTGTTTCCAGAACAGCTGTTAGGGCACGCAAAAAACAAACTTTAACAGGATCTCAAGCGTTTAATATCGATTGTATTTACGTGAAACTTTGGATTTAAGGGTTTTCAACTATGATATTTCAAATTATCAAATCAAAAGAAAGGACTTCGAAATACAAAATAAGGTTTTGGCTGAGTTTTCACATTTATTTGTGTTTTTTAACTTTTTTCATAATAAAACAAATTTTAAAGTGAAGACTTTTGAGGCAATTTTAAAGATCATATGAAACCACAATTTTTGAGACCATAATTAAGTTTTTACCAATAGCAGTTCTTCTACAAATTGAATTTTTCAATGATTTTTTTGGGGTGTCGCTCCATTTTTAACTCCCTGGGATTTGGTCTGGGACCCCCCTTTCTATGCCGATTCTTGTTCGTCTTGATGAGTACTATCATCCCTGAAAGTTTGTTGCACCTCAGATACACCCTGTATAGGGGAGAGTGTTGTACCTACGGACGGTTGTACCTTCAGCCCCCTCATTTTAAAATTCGGGAAAAAATGTAAATTTGAATTTGTGGTTGATTTTGAATGTAAACAGATGCTATCTAGTTGCTAACGTGAAATCAGCTGTTTAAAATATTATTTAAATTTTATATAATAAAAATACTGTTTTTAGGTGCTCAAAGTTTTTTTTAGTGCATCACTACATTAATTATTTTCTTCCTCTATGATTATGATATGATAAAATGGGATATATGGGGGAATCTCCGAGATTTTGAATTTTTAGTTTTGATATTAGAAATCGTCAGATCTCAATTCTTTTATCTTTTATAGAACTTTAAATGCAAAAACACCTGATGCTGTACCTTCGGACACCATAAGTGTTGTACCTACGGACACGTTCTTGTGGGTGTCTGTAGCTAATCAGCGTTTTAAAATCAGGTTTCATTTAACTGAATACATTTTAATAAATGTTAAATTAATTCTAAATGGTTATCCATTTGTCGGCGATTATTTTCAAGTGATTTTTAGATGAAAAATCAAATATTTTGTGATCTAAATTACTTTTTAAAATTTTTGATTCTACTTGGCATTTAAAGTAAAAAATAATGGAAAATCTTAAGCACCCTATCGCATTTAAGTATGATGATTACAAAAAAGTTAATTTCTACCGAAGATTTGCGAAAGTTATTACCACCAAATGCTTGCACAACTATGTGTCGATCGAATTGTTTTTTTTTGGATCAGTGAAGTTGTCAGATCAATCAGCATGATTGATGAAACTATGACCTTAAATTCTGATTTGAAAATACCATGTGATTTTTGTGTTTTTGGTAAAAAATAAAGACTTTTATCATTCAACTTCGTTTTAATGATCATTTACATCTAAAACTACATTACTTTAAAAAATCTATTTTCAATTTTAAAAAGGCTTGAAATAGGTTATTAAAAGGTAATTCATCAATAAAAATGTTCATTCTTAGCTTTTTTCAACTAAAACTTCCCTTTTTAAGGGTGTCCACAGGTACAACTGGGTCTGTCCATAGGTACAACAGGTTGTTGTACCTTTGGACACAAATTTTTCCAAGTTATTATAAATGATTAAAAATCCAATTTTCAAGATTTTGGCTAATAAAAAATATCTCTCTACTCACAAAGGTTAGAACTATAGGTTTTGGGCACTTTAAATGGTCAAAATGTGATTTTACCTGTCTTAGAAAAATCGAAACGTGATTTTTGTCCATAGGTACAACACTCTCCCCTATACATACACACCCACATTGACTTTTATTATATTAGATGATGTTTGATTTTACTTTTAAACAAAAGTTCTTTTTAATTTAGTTTTATTTATGAATAAATAATATGTTAGTTTCTCAAATTATTTTGAATTTGAATCCTCATACAAACAAGTGAATAAAAAGTATAAAGTGTCCCCAAACTTAACATTCTTTTAAATAAATTTGTCAGAAATAATAAGACAAAGTAAGATTGTTTAAGAGATATTTTCTTCGTCAATTAGGTAAATTTTAATAACTGTTATAAATTATAACAATTAAAAAATTATCTGATAGCTGTTGGCCCTCATTAGTATAAGAACCTATGTAAAATTTCATCAGTTCTGGTTAACTAAATGAAATATTTAAATTAGAAAATTATTGAAAATCCCAGTCTTGTAACCGCATTCTTATCTCGAAATATCTTAATAACTGATAATAGCATTCCGGCTTATGATCCACAAGGTTCTTTGATTAAATTTAAGCTAAGAAGATTAAATCATATTTAAAGACGTTTTAAAGAGTAATTCTTATTTATCTGTTACATCATAATCAATGAATTATGCATCGATTAAAAATTAAATTGTCATATGTAATTAACGAACTCACTATTATGCACTGTTTGTCAGAAACTTGTCTTTCATAACTTTCTTTTTCAATGCTTTAATCCTTAGTTATTTTTTAATGAATTTTCTAATAGTATCTTCTATAATTTCAAAGCATAAATATCACCAAACAGAGTTAGTTTTATTATCGCATTAGTTTTTTTAATGACATGCTAAAAGTTAATTTTTCTCTCTTGTCCATTTTCCATTATATTTTTATTAATAGTATGTGAAATGATTTTTGAGCTAATTTTTAATTAATAGAAAATCAAATAGGTCTATTAAAAAGGAATATTAAAATGGTATTTTTAATATTCTTTATATTTATATTTATTCTAAAATGACTTTTCCGTAACTAAAAACATTAGGAGAAATTTTCAATTTAACCTGCATTTTCTAGTACCTATATTTGTTTTAAGAAAATAAATTAAAAATATTTAAATGTATGTACACAATAAAAATGTATGAAAAACATATTTAAAAAACAACAATTTCAAATCTGTGTATTTTCAATTCCAAAGTTGGTGATACTTTTGTTTCTAAAATATTAAAAATAAATAACGGAATTTTTTTTCAAATTGTACTTCTTTTTCATATTGTTTAGATTTTAAACCTTTAATTGATTCCCTTTGTATATACCAAGTGTAATAAAAATGCCTAAGTATCACATTAATAAAGCAAACTTTAGAATGTAACAAAAATTAAACTATCAACTCTAGAGCAACATTTAGGCTTAAACTCTTTATTCAAAAAACAAGGATCTTCCACATTTAGGACTAAAAAGCATTTTAAATAAGTATGGAAAAAAGGTTTCTCTACTCTATTTGATTATATCACTGAATCACGAAGCTAAAAAATTGAATTTAGCATAACAAGCTAAAGCAAGCTGTATTCACAATAGCAAAAAAACTCCACCTTAATGTCCTTATGTGCACGTCATGGGGCTGGGAGGATGAGGGTAAACAAGGAACACAAAAATAATTAATAATTTATCCTTCGGAATGGAAATTTCAAGCGTTCTTTTTTTGGCAGTGACCTTCAGGGAAATAAAACGCAGCGACTTAACGCATACCAAAAACGCGATTTCGGGGGACAAGGAAAAAACCCCGCTCGCGCGAGACAACAAACATTCGAAAAATTCTTTATAGAACCTATTTATTCATTCCAAAAATTTTTTTCCCTTCCAAACCCTTTCGGCGCCACGAGGATTATCTTCTTTAACTGATATGCGCGCGCATGAGGTATACGTCCCTTTCAACCCTGCCGCCCCGAGTTTTCAGTGGGATCCGTTAGCAATATCGGTCGGTCTAGGACTGAAAGGTCTATTAGTGGGAGTGTTCGTGTCAGCCCGCATAACAAAGTTTCGTCCGTTTTTCAAAAACTTGGCTTGAATAGATAATGGGTTATTTTACTGCAAAAAGCGATTATGGTAGAAAAAAAAACGAGTCAGGTATGGATTATGTTGTTCTAATGTTCGCAAGGGCTTTGCTGCTGCTCTCCTAATTCTCTAAAGGGATTCCGGCGTCGTCGAGTTATAATATCTGGGTTATTACCGGCAGTTAGAATCTATTTTGTTTCGCGAGCTCTCTGGGTTGTTTTTCGTTAAGGCGGGTTTACATGCAGCGATCCGAGCGACGCGATTGGTCGAAGCTTCCCTATAATAAATTACCTACAAATGATGACGTAACTTCTACGTCATAGCTCTAAGAACCAATGGCAGGACCAGATGCTAAATCGATGAGGAAAGCGATGGGAAATTTTGACTGTTTCCTCAGTTTTCCCAATGAGGAGTTTAGCTCTAAACGCTGTATGTAAACCCGCCTTTAGGAGTCAAGAAAGCAATCTTTGGCGATTATCGTCGTGTGTGTTTAATTAATGAGTTCATCTGCCGTATTCATAGGAGAGATAAAGAGAAAAAATCTTGAAGGAAAAAAGCAGGAAAACGTGACAATATGTGCTCCAAGTGTAAATTCTTGCTTTTTAAGTAATTTCTGTTTAAAGTTCAGCTGCCGATTAGAGCTTTTTCAGATGTTTTGATGCTAAGTGTGTGGAAAATTATTTAGGAAAATATTAGTTTACAGAAATTTGTAATGAAGTATGGATTTATTGAATATACCTATCAACAACTGGAAAAAAACCTTTGTTCTAGGGGAATTGTGTTTGTGGAAATTATTTTGCTAAAATGATTCAATTAATATCAGTGACTATATTTAGATTTGCTCATTTTACGCTTTAATGAAGGCATGCTTTAGGGGAAAAAGAGACTATGGAGCAAAGAGATGCTCAAAAGAAGATATAGGTTCAAGAACAGAGTCGTTTAGGAAAAAAAGAAGGAGAAACAAGAGCAAAAAGCGGCTGTGGGCAAAAAGATTCTGATTGCTGAAGTTTCTATGGAGCAAAGATAATTTCAAGAGCAAAGGAATGCTCAGGGACAAGAAGAGGATGAAGAGAAAATATAACCATAGGGTACTCAAGAGGAAAACTATCCTTAAGGAGAGGAGAGAAGTTCAAGAGGAAAAGAGAATCTTAGGATAAGAGATAAGAAGGGAGCAAAAGGATGCTGAAGAGCATTTCCGTGGGATATTCAAACTTTGCAAATGAACTACCGTCTTTGAATTGCGTCATGGCGAACGGTTCTATGAGATGTAGAGTAAGGGGAAATACATGTAAGTTAGTATTTCAATGCATTGTGAATATTCGTATGTAGGGGTTTAGTTATACAGTAGGGTGGGTCAAAAATTTTTTTTCACATTTTCCCAGGGGCACAGCGACAAAAGGGTGCCAAATGGTCTCAAACTAACATGTGTAAAATACTATTCAATTATAATAACTCTTTTTGCCTCCGGATTGGCCTCAAAGTTTCGATTAATATAGTAATTTCATGTAAAAATGGACGAACGAAAATCAAGCTTTTACCTCGATTGCACAAATCCGTCATGAATATAAATGTGCACAATGGTATAAAAAACATCATTGAAGACTATAAAATAATCATAAATGAAACCAGAGTTGAAATACTTGAGTTGTAATACAACCTATTTTGAAATCTCTCAATGGTTAGAACTGGCAATCAAAAACTTCTTGCTGGAATCATTAAAATGTGCGAAACCTTTATTGTCGGTTGAGTAGGATGGTAAAAACATTAATTTTTTAATGAAAATGGATATGTCAGAAGGTGGGTACCTTTTTTGGGTTATTGGTTTCAACCCCAAGGAAAACATTTGGATAATAGTTTAAAAGTTGGGATTTCCTTGACATTTCTTGGCATATTAGGAATAGTCCAAATGTCCCCATTTGATTCCCTAATGTCCAAAAATAAATTAAAACCACATTTTAAGAGTCAAATTTTGAAATATTTTCTTAAGAAGAGCGGTAGATCCCAGTTTTCAGCTTAAAGCTCAGTATTATCCCCTAAGTTTTTAAATAAGTTACATTACTTTTCAAAACTTACTTGTAATTATCCTTAACAGTTAAATTTGCGGTATTTTAACTTTTATGAACGCATAAGGGAATGTTAAGAAGCTATTTTGAGTCAATCCTCAAAGAAGTATAATTTCATGGGCCTGGGTTTCAGTCTATTGCTATAGCAAAAAATTAGGTAAATCAGGACTGAGCGAATCATAACTGATATTGCCTATGAACGAACTATCCATTCGACATTTGTTTCAACATATTTTTGCCATCATATTTGGATCCCAAGACCAGCCACTTCACTGGCTGCCAACCAGTGAAATAACTGTCCGCTGAATTTCGAAAGCGCGGCACATTTATGAAAAATGCAACTGTTTCTATTTTGAAAAATTAAAAATACCGTTTTATATTGACCAATCTTGAGGGAGAATGTATATGAACTACCTATATGTAAAATTTGTACCACTGACAATCCACTGTTTTTTGGCAAAAAAGAGATTCATATTCTATACGGATCTTGTTAATATGATAGCATATTATATTGCCCCTTTGGCAGTTGCTTTTGTATTAATAATGCATGAAGGTGACTAATATGATTAAAATTGCTTTTAAATACCCTTATTTGTGAACTTTAAAGAGTTATTGACAAAAAAATTTAATTTATAAAATTTTTAAAAAAGATGAAAAATTACATATTTTTGTTCTATTTGAGGCCAATCCGGAGGCAAAAAGAATTAATATAGTGGAATAATGTTTTACACATGTTAGTTTGAGACCATTTGGCACCTTTTTCTTGCTGTGCCCGATAGAATATGTAAAAAAAATTTTCGCCATAGGAAAATGACCCACCCTATTATACAGGTGTGTAGGTGTAATGAAAATTTAAGTTGAGTGGTTCACTAACTTCTTCGAGATTGGAATCTCTGTTCCAAACTGTCCAAATGTCATGATTGAGCATGCGGTTTACATTTGAACAGTCTAATAAAAATACCATATTTAACATTGTGACATTTGTTGGCCCAATCGCAGAAGCAAACGAAGGCTCAATAATACAAGGAAAATCAAGAGTAAAGGGATTCTCAAGAGCAGAATGATACATAAGAGCAAGGTGAGCCAAAGGGTGAGCGTTGAGAAACACCCAACATAAAAAGAATGTGCAGGAGAAAAGATCCTTTCCATAAACTATTAAGGTGGATAGATTAACTCATTTAAATTTTATTTTAGTGATACAAGATAAGAGGGAATTGCTAACTTAAGGTTAATTCACACTTGAATGATTAATCCAAAATGTACACAAGGAGTGATAAGTCTGAATGAACCTTTAATTCTCAACCCTTATTTAAACTTATCACTTTTTGTGTTCATTTTGGAGGAATCATCCAAAGTGAAAAGTGCGAACTGGCGTTTTACACTTTATTCATTTACTCTCCTGTGCAAACTGGCGATTCATAAGAGTGAACTGAATGAGACTTTATTCACTGCTTTATACTGTGTAATGCCATGATTATGTGCATAGTTTGCGTTTAAACAATCTAATGCTATGATTATATGTACGGTTTGCGCTTCCATAGTCTAATGCCATGATTATTTGTACGGTTTACGTGTAAACAGTCTAATGCCATGATTATGTATACGACTTGCGTTTCAACAGTCTAATGCCATGATTATGTGTACGCTTTACGTTTAAACAGTCTAATGTGATGATTATGTGTGCACGGTTTGCGTTTACAGTCTAATGTCATGCTTATATGTACGGTTTACGTGTAAACAGTCTAATGTGATGATTATGTATACGACTTGCGTTTCAACAGTCTAATGCCATGATTATTAGTACGTTTTTCGTGTAAACAGTCTAATGTGATGATTATATGTGCACGGTTTGCGTTTACAGTCTAATGCCATGCTTATGTGTAAGGTTTACGTGTAAACAGTCTGATGCCATGATTATGTATACGACTTGCGTTTCAACAGTCTAATGCCATGATTAAGTCTACGGTTTACGTGTAAACAGTCTAATGTCACGATTCTCACCTGCGTCTCGGTGACGTTGAGCAGCTTGGCCATCTCTGCCCTCTCGCTGGAGGAGAGGTACTTCTTGATCTCGAACTGCTTTTCCAGCTCGAATATCTGTCTGCCTGTAAAAGTGGTTCGAGCTTTCTTCTTCTTGTTCTTGTCGCTCTCGGGGTCGCTGTCCTGCTGCTGGCCGCTGCTCCCCAGCTGCTGCTGCTGGTTGTTGGGCGAAGCGGGCAGCTGGGGTTGCTCGGGTGACGGCTTCTTCTCCTTCTTGCGCTTGCTGCTGTTGCTGGTTTTCACCGGTTTTGCTGAAATGGAAGAAAACAATGATGAGTTTCTAACTTATGGGCAATTCCAGTATTTTTAAAATTTTTGTTATTCGATGGAGGTACATTAAAGAGGAATATACGCGCAATTTTTTTAATTACGATGATTACGATTTTTAATTTAATTTCAAAGTTTGACTTAATAAAAGGGTGCGAAACGTCAAATGTCAAAATGAGACGTATTTTAATCCTAAACATTGATTTCAAAAAATTCGGTACAAAACCTTACAGAGCTAATTTTCAACTTTCAGTTAATTCAATGCGCATGAATTTTACCTGAATATTCCTTAGAAATGCGTTTATATCCAGTTTTTTATGTTCTAAAATTTTAATTTACTTTTGTTTGACTTGTTAAAAGTAAAAACAAGTAGTTCTTAATAATTTTAAGGAGAAATGCATGCAAATTGAATTAACTCAAAGTTGGAAATTAGCACTGTAAGATTTTGTACCGAATCTGTTAATTGTCGTATTTTCTGAAATTTATGACATTTTTTGCATGTTTTAAGTCACATGAACACCAAGCAATTTTATGAACTCTCCATGAGTGAATTGCTCTTGTTGTATATTTTAAGGGAATGTTTAAGGGACTTGCTTAAATTTCGAACAATTTTATTTTTTATACATGATTAAATTTAATTTATTTTCAACTTGAAATTTGATAGTTATTTTCATTTTCAGGGGTCTCAGGACTCTTAATTATGCAAAGGGTGGAACTAGTATTTCACTAAAACTAATTTCTGTAGAAACTTTAAATTTTACCGCGTAATAACTATAAATCAATACATAAATACCAACAATTTCAAAAAGTTTTGATGGTTTTTATAGGAATAATAAAAAAAGGAAAAAAAAATTCATAGCGTGCAATATTTCTCAAAAACTATTCAAGTTATATGCATGAAATTGGGTATAAATACTCTCTTCAGGCACTTAAGGTAAGTTAAACTTACTATTTTAAAAAAATATACTGTTAAAATAATTTTTTAATCACAGTTTTTTAAAAAATAAAATTTTTCAGTAAAACTTTTTTTAAATCCTATGAAAAAATATTGTTCCATAGTAGATTTAATGTGAGGTATAACTTATTAAGTACCTTAAGACGAGTATTTAATTAATAATTTGCAATTAAAATTTTTATCTTTTTAAAACTGTGAATAAAAATACTTAAGAGTTAAGTTGAGAGTCCTGAGAGCCCTAAAGAGGTAAACGGATTTTAATGTTTTTTCAAAATGTTTAAAAAAATTAATTTCTATTAACTTTTTTCACTTTTTTAAAATTTTGAAAAAAAACCTTTTTGAAAATGATGGTCATGAGCACACCAAATCAAAGACAAACAATTAACGAACAAAATGGAACTAATTTCAGGTTTTTAAAATGTATAGTTCTAGAGTTATTAGCTGTTTAAAAATGAAGGAAAAACAACTTTACAAAATTTCTTTGAACATAAAAAATTATATCTAACGAAACAAGGGCGATAGAAAAACGGAACCTGAGATATTATGTCTATAACTATTAGGGATGTTACGTATTAGTTAAAGTGTGGAACCGGTTCCACAGTTCCAGTTCCAAGGTGGGATTAGGTTCCCTTAACAGTTCCAGTTCCAAACGGTTCCAACTTTAAAACCGTTCATATAAAAAACGCAAGGGTCCCAAAGACAAAAAGGAGCAATAAAGTCAAAAAATTCAAAAATTGACCAGTGGTCAAATGGGGTTGAGGAAAGGTCAGGGACGCCTAAAACAACCACGAGACAAAAAGAAAAGGTCAGAAACGTTACATATAGCGAGAAAAAATGGATTGACCACTGGTCAAGAGATCTTGACCAGTGGTCAACACCAATATGTTACCCGTCTCAAGGCGTTTGGTTTGATACCCCACATGACCTACTTCAGTGCCAAAGTAAAGAAGTTACAAAGACCGGACTGACCAATGGTCAACCATAACCAAAGACACATGTTATAACGATAGGGATTACAAAATATCAATTAGCAACTCCTAAATTTATTTTATAATGAATTTTAGTCATCTTGGACAGTAGTCAAAGGAGGTTGACCAAAGGCCAGGACCCCCAAAACAATCAAGAGACAAAAAGAGAAAGTCAGAAAAGTTACATATAGTGAGAAAAAGTGGAATGACCACTGGTCAAGAGATATTGACCAGTGGTCAACACCAAAATGTTACCCGCCTCAAGGCGTTTGGTTTGAGCCCCCATATGACCTACTTCAGTCCCAAAGCACAGAAGTTGCAAAATGAGGATCGGACTGACCAATGGTCAGTCGGAACCAAAGACACACGTTATATCAATAAGGATTACAAAAGATAAATTGGCAACTCCAACATTTAGTTTAAAGTGAATTTTAGTCATCTTGACCAGTGGTCAAGCTACAGGAAACTTAAAATGAATTTCCAGATTTAATTCTCATTCTCACAGACAGGACAGTTATACCCTTCCCAACGAAGCCCAAACAGAAACAAACGCTTATACGTTCCAGTTCCAGGTTTATTAGTATTATTATCTTACCAGTTCCAAAGAGTTCCCAAGTTCTAAACCTAGTTATAAGTTCCAAAATAGCTCCAAAGTTCTTACCAGTTATAAGTTCCAAAAGAAGTTCTAATCAAGTTCCGGTTCCATTCCAGTTACGCGAATTCCTCCCAGCATAACTAATCCACTCGAAACAAGTTCCACGAGAACGTATTAGTTTCCGTAAAGAGTTCTGTCACTGGAACTTATTTCTCTCAGAACCGTTAGCGATCGCTAACAGTTCCAGGCCGACCCGGCCCATTCCGACAGCAAATCCATAGGAATTTCGGGCGGCAGTAATGAAAGCTCATAATCCGTGGAACTCAGGGTGTTCACGAAGCCGGCCCCGTTCCAACGGAAAATCCATAACAATTTCGGGCGGCAGGGATAAAAGCTATCAACTGCTTTGGAGCTTTCTGGTTGGTCCAGGCGGCTGTCAGTCATTCGTTTTTTCTTCAGCTTCTTCTCGCCCATATTCTCGCCGAAGGCCGAAGGAGGCAGATGTCTTTCTTTTTTATTTACTTTCCCTCGTTGCGTTTTTTCAGTGAGATAAGAGCATATTTGTTTTGAAAAGGGATTGATTAATTATAGATTCAGTTTTGGGCAGATGTGCTCTATGGTGCGAATAGATTGTTGCGTTTTTGCCTCGCTGCGTTTTTTTGCTATAGAATATATCTGCGGTAGCGGTTTGCGGGCATTGCTTATCTTTTCGTTTGGAAATCGCCTCTTTATTTGAGGCGTTCTCGTTCAATGTTGGATAGGATTGCAGAGAAATTTGGATTTGTTATTGATTTTTATCGGTTCCAGGGTGGAACCGTTAAGCGGTTCTTCGTGGAACCGGTTCTGACGGTTCCATGCTGGGATTAGGTTCCATGGAACTGTTCCAGTGGAACCGTAACATCCCTAATAACTATATTAGTTCCTTATAAAAATCATGAACAATATTTGAGAGTTTAATCTTTGGTTTTTTAGTTGTTTTGTAAAAAAGTCATGCATTTTTACATTACTTTAAGTTTGATGCGGGAGCAGAAGATATTATCCAATCGATAAAAATATTTTACATTATCCTTATTGGACCCAAATGGAACCCTTTCCGTGCTATTAGAACAGAAATAAAAAATTAAAGTGTGTTTTCGGCTCACCCTACTATACAGGCTAACCGACGTACGGAAAACGGTTAAGCGATAGATGACACTAACTAACCTTTTGCAAACCAATTCCACAGAGTTGAAGGAGGGCATTTATAGGTCAAAAATTTGTATTTTGGTAAGAAAAGGGATGTAATAAATTGTCATGGGTGAAAAAAATTAGTTAACAATCCCCATCAGTCAGCAGTAACGTCATGAAAAGAAGCATCTTTTCTGTTGTTAAAGACAGTAAAAATGAAACTTAATTTCTAAGACCTTGAAGAAATTATTATGGTTTGTGCAAATAAATTCTTCAACAATAGCAGCTAACACAGCGATTCTATTTTTTGTTTAAGTGTTAAAAAAATTTAATATTTACTGTCCTGAAGCTACTAATTTCATTTGAATGTGGTATATTAAACGATAACTTTATTCGATATAGTATAGTAGATATTTGATTGTGTGAGAAATAAAATTAATACCTACTTTACATTTTTAGAGATATCTTGTTTTTATTTTTTTTGAATAAGGTTGCTCTAAATACAGTTAAGGGGAAAATACATAGTACTACATTTTTCTACTTTTAAAACTTGGTTAGTTATTTAGTTCAAAAACGCTAGTTTAATATTAAATGTTGAATGAAACATTTAAATGCATCTTTCTGTATGTCGCGTTGTACTTATGTAAAAGGGGCAGTCGTTTTTTTATCATGTGGTATTTTTTATCGAGTACGAACTTTTTTATTGATGTCGCAAAACCCACTTTAAAGCCCCTTTTAAGCAAAACGATAATGTAATTTTTTCAGTTATTCGAAATAAAATTACAGCTGTAAAAAACATAAACCATAACTGCACGATAAAAATATCTATTTACAAGCTAAGGAAAGCAAACAAAAGCCTCCAATTTTAATTAAGGTAGATATAAAGGTATTTATCACATTAAATGAAAGGTATTATGCCAAAAAAGGTCAAAACACTCTTAATTAAGTTTATTGAAGAAGATAATTATGGCGCCGTGTTTTTTTATGCAGCTAATCTCAATTATTCTTTTTCTTTGCTTATCTTTTTTTTCTTGAAGTAAGTGCACAAGATTATCAGTTGAAGGAAAATTGCTCCGGCTTCTTATCGCAATTAAATATTTCTACAGTTTGTATTAAATGTCATTACACGGCATAGCGTTAGAGTTTTAATTATCATTATTTGGAATCAACAGGGTGGATAGTTGTAAAAACTTATTTTTGATGGTCGCGTTTTGCTCTTTTTCGGTGATTAATTTACCTCTCTTGAATCATTCGAGAGTTATTACTTGTTATTATTATTTTTATTCGAGAATTATTTCGGTTTTCTTGGAATGTAAAAACTATCTCATGATGATTACCGTAACTTAATTCTTAGAGATGTCCTTCTTGAATCCGATACATTGGATGAAAAAGATGCACTAAACAAAACAGTTGTAATAAAATAGAGATTAATAAAAAGGTATACTGGTGTTTAGTTGAACAAAACTGAAAACTATCTTGCGATGAAACAAATTACACAATTAGCAAAGTGGTCATTTCCCCATAATTACAAAAACAAGCTATTACTGTGGTTTTTCTTATTTCTAAAGATTAAATACCACTTAATTAGTTATTTGCGATTAGCATCTTTTATTTAACATTTCTAATGGTAACCCTACTATATTCAATACTACTTCTTTAAAAAAAATTATAATAATTAAACTTGCGAGATTCTGTGCTGAAAATTTCTAATTTTTTAAAATTTAATGAAAAATATTTTTAAAAGATTTCTTTTAACTAACACTACTATCGAATATTTTTTATTTACTTTTTTATACAAAACAACTAAAAAAACAAAGATTACTTCACCACATTTTGTTTACGATTTTTTCTTATAAAGAACTACGAATGTAACTTTTAATAGATGGAATGTTCCATGCTCTGATTTGTATTACCCTTCTTTTAGTAAGTAATGATTTTTTATAAAAGTAATTTGTAAAGTTGTTGTAAATGCATTTTAAAAATTTGTTAAACTATACAACTTAAAAGTATATCTTACTTAATTTGTATTAAACATATTTATTTTGGTAGTAATTTTATTCTCTTTGATTTGGTGTGCATCATAAAAAACTGTAATAAAAAAGGTTTTTTTAACGAACTAATGAGGAAGTTGCATGATTTTTTTTATTTTTTTAATCGATTCCTCTTGCAAAAATAAGCAACTACCCAAAATTTGAGGCCAATCGAGAAATTTTTTGATTGCAAAAAAACTTAACAAAAATCCCCTTTTTGAAAGCGCGCGAAAACGCCAAGAGTTTGGATGTGACGTCATCTTATACTAAACATTGTTGTAAAGCAATGGAGTTGATGCTATTATTGTTGACGTCATCTTATAGTTTAAACAATAAACGTTTTCAGTCACGTGTTTTTTTTATCGATTTTTAAATTAAAATATTTAATTACCTGTACATTTTTTATTTTAATTACCTGCACATTACCTGTACCTGACTAGATATTTCATTTTACCATACAAAAAACCATACGGAACACTTGATTGTTTATGAAAATCTGACACATGCAACTTCCTTATTGAGAACTATTATTATTAACTTCCAAAATAAAATTTCTACCAAATTTCAAGTTGTAAATCAAATTTATTTTTGTAAAAAATAAGAATTATCGAAATTTTAGTATTTCCTTAAAAACCACCGTATAATAAAATGACATGAGCTATTAACTATTAAGAAATTCGCCACTTATTCCTCCCTTTTTTAAGTGGAATTTTCTTGTAAAAATACGGAAGATTCTGAGTAATTTTATAAAAATGCATGTGGTCAATAGAACACAGGGTTTAGGGTAAAATTATAGGTGGTAAAGGTAGCGTTTAGGGTAAAATTATTTCCCTCTTGGTTACACAGATTACACAGATTTTAACATTAAAAAACTGTATTATACCATGTTGAGTTTTTATCAAAAATACATTAAAATGAATGAACTCTAGGTTGATATTGAAATCGGGGGGATAAGGTATGCTTTAATTTAACATATAAAATAGTTTAATATAGTAAAAATAATAATAATAGTAATAATAATATTAAAAATATAATAAGTTTGATTAAGATTTATTTTGGTAGATTAGTAAGCATTTTAAGATAAAAAAGAAATTGGAAACACTAAAAGAAAGCGTACATTTAAAGTTTGCAGAGGAAGAACCATAACAAAACGAATTAATATTTTACTTTATTCACCATAACTTAAATTAAAACGCAAGGTTGATTTAAATGTCGATCAAAAAATTTCAATAAACTTTGAAATGGTGAGCAAAAGGTGTCTTACTACTATAAAAGGAATTTTACTGAAAATGTTGGGGGACATTGCCCCTATAACCCCCCTTAAATCCGCACTTAAAGACCCACTCACACCATAATAAGGGGCCCCACTTACCCCTAATGAGGGGCCGCACTTACCGCATAATGAGGGGTCCCACTTACCCTTATTAGGATAAAACTACGAGGTAAGTGGAACCCCTTCTGTTAAATACTTCTAAATGAAAAATTTTGTAAAAATTCAAGCTGCAGTATGTATGTTAAGTCAACTTTGCAAAACAGTTCAATGGATATCAAAATATAATGAAAACTTAGCTGTAAATACATCTTTAAAAAATGTATCTTTAACTCTCCCAAAAATCCATTTTGGGAATCTATTTTATATTAGTTCTATAATCTTAAAAAAAATAAAATTTATGCAAAAATCTGTGTCACAAATTTTAAACATAATCAACGCGAGTAAGTTTGAAATTTACTGTACATATTTTAGTTTGAGGGGGTGACCCACTTACCTCAACTAACCCTACTTCAGATAACGAAGTCGGGAAGTTGTAAATATTTGAAATTTTGTTTGGGATAGTAATACTAGGCAAAACCGATTATGACAGAGCTCGTTTTATTTTAATGAAAGTCAATTGTTTTACGAGCTGTACAAAAATATCCCCCAAAACCTGGCTAGGTTTTTGTTTAAAAACACAGGGGATTTTGATTATGCTTAAATATCGCAATTATTAGAACGTTATTATGAATGAAACAATTACTTAGGCATGGAATTGAGCAATATTTATTTAGGAATACTCTTATGCGCAAAATATTACATTGATGTAACTTGTTACAAGATAAACTCTTCGTAGCTGTCATATCAAATTTCATTGTTATTTTTATGACAACTTCAGCATTTTGTTTCTTTTAGATACCCGCCGAAAAAGTTTTAAGAATAAAAAAGACTCAAACAACGTAAAATATATTATTTTTGTATAATGTCTAAATTGTTACTTTAAGGTCATACCATACCCTTAAAGTGGAGATTCTTTCCATCACTAGATCTTACTCCGAAAACAGCTCCTTTAAGCCAACCCTACTTGTAACAAGTAAGGAAAACTATCCAGTGGAGGCAGTTTATCAGTGAATCGCGGCAGGTGCAAGCGATAAAAAGCTCCGTTTCCAAACGACATTTTAAATGTTCCATTGCCGGCATCCCCTTGACGAATGATGTGGCGCCAGGGAAACAAAGCGCATTGTTTACCCTTTTCTTTAAATAAATGCCGCTTCCAAAATACTCCGGTGATGACTCTCTTAAGCGGACAAGACCACCGTAGAGTCTACTGGAGGAATAGAGCGCGCTTAGGACGCTTTTTCTTCCAAGTAAACGAATCTAGCGAGCCACCAAAACCTCCTTGTCTCTTGAACTGCTTTACTTTGCAGTGATTTATAGTTGCAGTGATTTATAGATTTTAGTGAAATGCAATGGGAAATGACTGTAGCGAGCCGCTAATTTTATTTACATAGACTATAGTTTGAGCCGAAACGGTTTTTCGAAAAAAATGCATGGGTCCTTTCTTTCCCCATTCTCTTAGTCTTCCTGTTTTACCTCTCTCTCTCTCTCTCTCTCTCTCTCTCTCTCTCTCTCTCTCTCTCTCTCTCTCTCTCTCTCTCTCTCTCTCTCTCTCTCTCTCTCTCTCTCTCTCTCTCTCTCTCTCTCTCTCTCTCTCTCTCACCATCTTGTTAATTACTTCTTTCTCTCTCGTTTTCTATTAAATCTATACCTCTCTGTATATCTCTCTTTTCCGTTTTCTATCATGTCTTCTCTTTCATTTCCAAACGTCAGTTTAAAAAGGGAAAATGTAAACAAAAAACCCCGAAATTTTGAGTTAAAAACTTTTTGAGATAAAAAAAATCTTGAATTTGGTGAAAACGATGCCATTCATTGTATTTTTATGTTTAATTTGTTTTTTTTTCTTATTGTCTGTCCTGAAAACGAAGCCAAAACGAATTTTTTTTTAATTTAAAAGTGTTGTAAACTTTTATATCTAGTGAATGTTGGACGCCATTGCTACTCGTTTGGGTTCAATTTCCCTACCTGTCCCGTAAAAAATCGCCAAAATTTTTGTCTCTTTCATTCTCTCTTCTTCTTATTTCTGATTTCTCTAGTGCTTTGCCTCTCTTCTTTTATTTCTCATTTTAACTGATCATTTTATATCGCTCCATTTTATTATATCATTGCCTATCAATAAACTCCCCTTCTCTCCGTCATTTCTATCTTTCCAATTTATTTTTCCATATATCTCTCTTAAATACCACATTAGTTCTTTCTCCTTCTCACCTCCTAGAATTCTTTTCTTCCATTGCTCTCTCAGCAATGCAAGCATTATGCACTAGTAAATGTTTAGAAACAACTTTCCCCTATCTGCATATTTTATATGAAAATATAAATATATTTTCTCTAAACTGCAGTAACTTTTACATTTAACTCCGGTTTACAGTTAGTTTCTGATAAATAAGTACATTTCTGTTTTTTCACCTTCCGTTTATGATATTTCTATGTTAGAGATTCCTGGAGGCCACTGATTTTCGCTCGGTAGGCCACGCATTGGATTTCGACCGATGCACACCCTACTAGTCTCCTCCCTACGGCCCAAAGACGATGCCAGGGCTTGATTAATGACCGCGCAGCATGTCGGAAATATATAAAGCACTAAGTGGTGCTTCTATTTTCGATTCCCCTTTCAGCAGCTGTTGGTTTGGGCCTGAATAATTGCCGAGTTACGGTCGCACTTTTTCACCGCTTAATTGAGGAGATTCTCCGCCGCAGATTTTTGCCGGATTTAACCGGTCGGATTTTCCTTCCACGACAGTTGCTGATTCATTCCGACCCTAACAGGCGGATGGTGGGACACGCTAGGGTTCAAGTTCTCCTTTAACTGTCCCGTTAAGTATAACCAAACTGTTTAAGAGTCAAGTATTCAAATATCACCAAATTTTCATGGTCGTTAGAAATGTACATTTTCATTGGTCAGTGTAAAAAGTTATTGCTTCAGTTTCAAGTCGTTATCTTTTATGTAATTAATAAATTGTTTGCAATAAAAAAAGTTAGTAATAAAATTAGGATACAGAATTTTAAGCACCCAAAATTAAATATAGTTAAATAAGAGATGCTAAAACTTTTTGACCGTTGCTAAATTTTTTTCAAACTTTTATACCAAGTCCAACAACAACATTAATCTATTAGAAAAGTATTATGTGGTTATTTAATGGGTTAGCTTTCAGAATTCCATTTAATTTACCGTTTTTTTCTAATTTAGGTTTTCTAGTCAAAACCAGTTCAGAACACTTACTTCACCTGACAAAATACACAAACTTAATAACTTTGAAATCACAAACCACATTCAAATACATGCAATTTTAAGTTTTTGGCAATTCTAATTAAATGCTTTAAAACTAAATATCTCTATGAACTGAGCATTCTTTATTGTGGTTTTACCTTTTGTTGTAATTGATTAAAAGGCGTACTACTTATAATATAATCTTTTGTATACTCTCCAATTTGATAGTACTATTTAAAACCCCCCTTAATATTGATTTCATACCTTCAAGTCATCTATGGTTTGATTTCTCTAATATAATCGCTGGGTCTCTTGAGAAAAGCCATAAAAACCTTAAACATATATGTATTTGTCTCCAATGAAAATAACTCCATTTGAAGCTCGTAATATGAATAAAGAGCGCAATAACCTCGCTCGAATGGGTAAAACGCTCCCCGCCGCCGGTAATAAGATCGCATATATTTCACATTTGTTGTACACACTCGCAAATAATTTCACGAAAGATTAGACAAAGAAACGAAATAATATCCGTAACAATACAGTTCCGAAAAAAACATTAACGGCGGAGAAAAAAGAACGCTTCCAAGAGAAAGATAAAAAAAATCCCCCTCTTTGGAAGAAAGCGACAAACGAACAACAAGAGAAAAATTACTTTAAGGATTTGTACGTTTAACCTGCTGGGTTATCAATTCGTTTTCTGGAAAAGGCGCTAGGTAGCTTGTTCACGCGATCGCTTTAAGCAGACTTTTTTCTTCCCTTCTCCTTTTTTTTCTTGCGACCAATGAAGGATAAAACGGGAAAGTGGAGAGGAGGGGGAGTAAAAAGGATTTGGGGACTGAATCATTCCGTTCTCGAAGCTTCTCGTCGTCTCTAAATGTTGCTTCACGGGCCACTGCTTCACAAACTGTCTGTGATTGGCCGAAGCTTAAATAGCCTCAGCGCGGGATTTTATTTAATGCCCGCCCAATTGGTTGTTAATGTTCCTTTTCTGTTTCTCCGTCTCTACCCTTTTTTTACTGTCTCCCCTCTTCAGTTTTTTTTCCTTCGTAGTCATAATTTTTTCGCCCCATGTTTATTTTCCCAAGCGGAGCATTCTTTTCCCCCTACTTTTTTTCCTTCCTTCGGCAAATATACATTCTTTGCTTTGAGACAACTCATTTGTTTCCAAATTTGGCTCAATTTAAATGTGTCTGTATTTTTTTTCGGAATAAAAAAGAAGGTCTTAAGGTACTAGTGATGGGAATTTAAACACGCATATCACGCGCGTCATTACTTGCTGATGCTGATGATGACTTGTTATTTTCAAGTCGAGGGGTGAAATTGTGATTTCATGAAGTTATTATTATCCGTTGAAAGAGCTCCTTTCATTGGGAATAATGGGAAACACTTCCAGCAAGGGGAAACAATTTATCGCATTATGAAATACATCTCAGAACATTACCTTTGAATACGCTCAAAACTGTTTTCAACGGTTTCTTTTAAAAATAGAGGAATACTCGGAGTGGTGGTTTTTCAAAAATATTTGGCACCAAATCGGTGACATTTGGTTGGGACAGTAAGGCGAAGCACTGTTTCTAGGATTTTGAGTCATTTCATTTTGAATTGAGTACAAAAAAAACTTACAGTACAGTAGAATTTGGATTTTTTAAAACGCTTTGAACTGGAACTTCGTTTTACTAACGTTTTTGTGATAGAAACATTTTTACTTCATGTGCAATATTTATTAAACGTTTTTATCAATTATTAATAAATATTACACAAGTTAAAATTACAATAGTAACGCAATTACAATATCACAATTCTACAAATTTCTATTGTCTCCATAAACTATTTTTTACTGTCTTATTATACTATAATTTAGGATTATGTTTTCCGTTTACTTAGAAATATTTAAGCATTTATTCGTAAAAAATGAGCTTTAATTTTATGTATGCAGGGATATTATACAAAACATAATTATAATTTTTAAAAGCATAAATTCCTTTTTTGTCATTTGCTGGCTCAAAATTTTTTTAAATTAAAGGACAAGAGAAAAATAACTTTTCATTTAACACCCTCCAGACTCGAAAAACTAATGGTAATAATCTAAACTGTCCTATTTTAACTGCAACAGAAAGTGATATTATTTTATAAATCAGTTAATTAGGACATTTTATTTTGGGGCAGATAGAAAATCCAACTAGACTGATCTAACTTGATATTGATCAAAATTTACTATAACTTACTAATGGCGTTAAGATAAAATACAAAAATTGAATGGCATAGAAAAATGATCACATATTATCTTTCACGTTCAAAAGAGACGGTATGTTTGTGCATTGCAACTTCAATGAAATTCCGATACTTTCGTAATTTCTGTAACCTTCATTTAATTTATTTTCTTTTGTAATGGAGCATTTCTTAAAGTTCTAAATATTCAATTTTAATTTATTAAAAATTCTCTCCTGATTCCAAAAATACGCTTGTCTATTCCCACAAACTTTTTTTAAGGTAATTATGACATATTTTAATACAGAAAGCGCCTAACAATGTGAGGTCACATGTGTCTCTTGGAAATGTGGTAAATACCGTTTTCATCGAAACACTAGGCTGTAAAAAAACTAGAGCTCAGTCTTTCCAGTCTTTCAAAACGGGATGATAACAACAAGCGAGAGCAAGGCATATTTGTCGTCACAAGGTCTTTCAGCTCAGACAGAAAAAAGCTATTTTTAATTGAAAATAACTTAAAATTTAGGGCTTTGAAAGGTAAATAAAAATGTTTTTAAAGGTTCTAAGCCATTCTGTACACATTCAGATTAAAAGAATTTGACTGCAATTATCCATTGGTGAATTAAATTGTTGAACTTTTTTCCACGGGTTGATTCTTCAGCAAATCCTTTAAGTTAAAAAATAAATTTTTTAAATTATATAATCTAAATCACGAAAGTTTTTAGAATCATTCAAGATTTATCAGTCCACGAAAAGAGCACTGCAGTCCCTTTTTTGGGGACCGCGAGGCGTGTGTTGTTGCCTTAAAACGCGGTTCGTCCTCAATCATTTTTTAAAAAGAATTTTACTCCAAAAGTTTTTTCAAAACTACAGAATGTCCTAATCACTAGCTAAAGAAAAAGGGTGGAAAGCGAGCGCGAAAAACATCCTGTGAGAAACCAATCAAGTTTTGAAAGACGACTTGTTCGGCGGCCAAGATTTTCGGGCCGGTTTCGCAAATAGAAGGAATACCCGGACAAAAAACATTCCGTTTCCCGCTGGAATGCTCACAGACACAGCGGAGATCGAGATCTATTTTTAGTCGCGCTGTTGACACAGCTGTTAGCGTCTTTCACCAGTGGACAAGTGATCTCAGAAGAGCGCTGGGCTCGTTACGGGTACTTATGAGGCTCCTTATTCCTTTTAATTTCGATTCTTTTTTTCTTTTTATCGCAAACGGATGTTCTGCTGTCAACTTTTTGTCTTTTGAGTTCCGTATAACGCGAGATCCTTCATAGAAAACTGAAAGTGCGATTTCGAGAAAACATAAATACGTATGAGTTTGTATTATACGAGCTACTGTCAAACCAACGATAGTAAAAGGGTCACGTGATTTTGACATACTCGGAGGGAAGAAAGGAAGAAGCTGAGGGGCAGTTGATCGAAAGAGGAAGATACATTTACTCCCTCTAACCTTAGTTATACCCTCTATACTATATACATAAAAAATCAGTATATTTTAAATAAAAAAAAATGCTGAAGCAAAAAATCACGTGACCCGTTTACCATCGTTGGTTCAACAGTACTGACGTAGTCACCATTTACCTAACCTTAGGTTACCTAGAATCAATATTTTTTGACAACTCTAATTTAACAGAATCGTTTCCCTTTTCAACGACCAACTAGAAGTTTTTATTACTTGTCAACCTTAGATTACTTTAGTGGTTATTATACGGCCGTAAACCTACACCAAGACTCGCAAAACTAGGTTGTGGTGGAAATAGTTTTTTCTACCCATGCGCCAAGTTTCCGCAGCGCTCTCAGTAGCGATATTAAAAAGTTAAAAAAATAATTAAAAACACGAAAGAGGATAGAGCAAAAACTTCAGTATTAATGTTGTTGCCAATTTTTTTTGTAAAAAATATCATGAATATATTCGTGGAGATATAAGCATGTAAAAATAGCACTTTTTTAGGCCTCAAAAAGCAAATTTCGAATGATCAGGGATTGGAATCACAGGGTTTTACGATTTTACAATTATATAAATCTTCCGTTTGCATTTAAGTAGCACTTAGTTAAATATAAATATATTTTAACTTTTAAGAAAGCAATAACAGAGTTTACAGAATAGATTCTAGTACAAACAATTGAACATGTAACTTTTCACTTTTTATGTAAGCTTTAAAACACTACAAAGTTTTAAGGCTAGTGTTTCAGCAAAGCAAGATGGAAATAAACTACTTTTAAAAAAAGTAGTATTAGTTAAGTTAGTTTAAGTAGTCCTTGATAAAAAAAAGAGAGGGCTGACATACTTATAAATTGACTTTGCTCTGCCATAAGATCTTATTGTAAATCATTCAAGCAACTGCTGCCGTAAGTTTCCTTTCTTCTTCGATTGTTAATCCCGGATGAGACTTACCTTCATTTCGATGAAGAGTCATCCGGTACCGGAAAAAACGAGTTTTTTTCTGCTATAAACTATTTTGGATTAGGGATAAAAGACTTCGACGTCTTTTTGACCTTTCGATTTCATCAAGTGTGGGACTAATTAAATTCAATACAAACTCTTTTTATAAATATTTTTTAATACCACGTAAGTGTGATTCATTATACGTCGTTACATGTCGGTAATTTTTATTTAAAAAAAATCGACTTCATAAGTTCTGTATTATTTGTAACTGGAACGGGGTTACAGAAAAATAATATGAAATGCCTCTTTTTGTACTGGATGGATAATGTAATAAAAATAGGATACACATTCAGGAACCTCAAAGAAAGTGCTTTATCTTCTGGAATTCTGTATTTGATAATTTGTTACTCACTTATATGAATATACTAGCTGATTTGCCCGGCCTTGCACGGGTGGAGTAGTATATTAATTCCTTTTTTTAAGTTCTCCCAAGTTATATTCCAATTTTTCGTATCACAAATCTCCCCCGTGCCCCCGGTACTTTTTTTTCATATCCCGGTATCTTTTCATATCCTGTTGTTTCCGATAATTTTCATATCCCGGTTTCCCAATAATTTTCATATCTCGTTGTTCTCGATATGTTTAATATCACGGTTTTCCAGATAATTTTTATATCCCGGTGCTTCTGGTACCTTGTCATCTCGGTATTCCCGGTGTCTTTTTTTCTTCATCCCAGTTCCAACTGTAATACCTCATTCCATCCCAACTACTTCTTTGTCCATCAAACATTTATCCTGTTGTTTGTGATGAAAAAATCCAATTGAAATCATCTCAGTCATTTCAAACCCAGTGTTTAAAATCTTAAACGGAATTTTAATAAAATATTCGAGCTACCCTTTTAAAATTCCACAAAAATTCAATTTCAAAATAAAATAAATTTCAAAAATACCTCGATAAAAATTATGTAAAAAATTATTAAAAGCCTGTTTTCTTATTGAAATTGTAAGTTGTTAGAGGTATTTGCTTGCTCTTTCGAGTATCTTCCTGTTTTCTTATTAATATAACCAATTTCTTTAAAGCTACTTTGAAAAAGTAAAAACGGATTGCTAGCAATGATATAAATCTAGTTAATAATATATATCTATTCTAGTAAACCAAGCCCTATGAAACTGAAACGATTAACTTTTAGCTCTGTTTCCATGGAAGATAATAATTCTTAGTATTCTATAAATATAATTAAATAATAAATATAAGTAAATAACTGTGGATAAATTCGCGTAAAAACGTAGAACTTTGGAACTTCCTTTCCTCATACTTTGTTTATTGAATACTTTTTAAAATAAAATCAACTTTAACTAACAACAGTTAATATATTTTCTGAATTATCTGATACTTAAAACTATTCACAGAATCAGGTAACTAGTAGCCATTTAATTATTACTCATTAAAAACTGCGCGAGACAGTTCGACGAATATAAAAATGGCTAACGACAAATTAAATCTACGACGCGGTTTCTCGTCCGAATAAGAACACAGTTTATAAAACTCGGAATAATCGCTGTAAAGTATACGCTATTTGTTCTTTGCCGAGACACCTACTTAACTTTAATGTCTCCACTAGAGAGAAAGAGGAAAAAAACGCGGAGAAAAAACCTCGATCGTTATTTTTATGAAAGAGATGCTTTTTTCCTCCACTCGCAGTTTATTATCGGTTTTTTAATTCTCTCTCTCACAGAATGTATGACAACATTCTGCGTCAGTAATCGCCGCGGAGAAAAAAATAATTAACCTGCCCTTTAATGACTCATGAAACTGTGATTAAATAATTGACATTTTATTACGGGGCGATCGAAAAACGAGGATTGTTCTTTGAACGCGACAGAAAAAAAACCAGGACGAGGTGCTGAGGATGAAAAAAAATTTGGCATTTTAGTGTTTCGTTTTAAACGCTTTTTCGGCTGTTTTTTTTCGCTCTCCGGAATATACGCTCGCTGAGGGAGGATTTTCTGTTTTGGAAGCGTTAATGACAGGAGCGCTGTTTTGGCACAGATGAACGATGTCGCTGGTTTTATTACGTTTTTAATAGTCGTTGGCTAAATTAAGTTTTAATTGGACTGTGCATAAGGAATGCGACTCTAAGTCTCTCTGGTGCGAAATTTTTTTTTGTAAGCATGTTGTACTTGATTGGGTTTTTAAATCAGGGAATAGACGCCGAGAATCGCCTCTTCGTGAATCCCTTAACCCTTCGCAACATAGGACCCCCGGGCTGCATGTGGCCTGAAATCTTTTTTGCTTTATTAATCTTAAAAGTTTTTAATGTTAAAGGTTTAAGAAAATTAAATACATATTTTTTTTTGAAAATTTGCAGCGAAATTCGTTTATGGATAACGTTAAATAAAAAAAATGCAAAATATTTTTTGAATGATAATTAAGAATTGTGCATTGTTTGCAGAAACAATGAGCTAACTCTAACAGAGCTAATGAGCTAACTCTAATAACTAACTATCTGCTAATGAGCAGAATCTAACTATCTGCTAATGAGCAGAGACCATGAGCTAACTCTAACAATAAGCTAACTCCATTGGAGTTAGCTTATAGTTTCTGCAAGCATCCCAATTTATATCTTTCAAAAATAGAAGAATTTAATTGACATAATATTACGTTAACGCTATATTTCAATCATGAATAAAATATTTTCATTCTCTATTTTATTCAATCACCGTTTATAGTTTCTCTCCATGTCATGGACAAGAAAATTGATTGATTTCTTGGCCACCACAGCAACTAGTTAAGTTGGTATAATTTGTCCCATGTAACAGTTTAAAGTCATGCTTATCTGCCTTAAGTTATCATCAACGTTTGGAGAACTTTTTCTCCAGTTTATTTATAGTTGCCCTTTTTCTAAATACTAAACGTTTGGTTAATTCGGTTTGCAAGCATTTAGAGAAAAATAAATTTCAAGATTGACATCTGGTTTATATTTAAAACTTTTGTTTATATAGAAATGATAAACTTTTTGATTCAATAAAACTAAATTTATTCTCAAATGCAGCGACTCTTAAATAAATCAAAACTGAAGAGACCACGGACATTGTCTGAATCAATCTTCCAAAACTTTGAATTATTGTCTAAAATTTTCAATTAGAAACGTTCGAATTATCCAAGTTGCAATTCGTCGCTTAAGGCGCAAAATGACATAACTGCATTTTCCCTATTTTGCAGGAGATGAAAAAAACAGTTTGGCTATTAATTAAAGAAAATAAAATTATTATAGTTTTAAACCTTCATTTAGGCCTTTTTGATCGGGGATTGAGATGAAACGCTTCTCTGTGGCGGCGTCCCTAACAATATCAATGAAAGGAGTGCAATTATGTTATTTTGCCTTACGAATGCAGTTATGCTAAAATGACAAAATTGACGATTGCAGATATTTGAGTCACTTTTTCGCAAAATCGTTGGTGCCAGGTGATCTGGGGCCGGGATTTGCATAAAGATTGATGCATAACTCAAAATGGCCAAAATGTCAGTTATGTCATTTTGCGCCTTAAGCGACGAATTGTAATATAAAAAAAGTTTAAATAATATCGGTGGAAAATGAAATTGACTTATATTTTCCTTCTATCAATTTACTTCAGCTGGGTGTATAAAAAGTCCGTTTCACGGCATTTATTTGGAACCAACGTATCCTAGAGTCTTGGAAATAAGGTTGGTATACCTCTTGGTAAGTGACTATAAAGAATCCATTAAGATGACTTACCCTATAGGGTAAATAAGAAAGTTAGAAATTAATTTAAAAAAAACTAGAGATAGAACAATAACTTCTATAAGAAAACTGGGTTATTACGTATTATGGCGTAGACCGTACCGCTGAATCCGAAAACTTCATCAAATCCCATTGACTTTTATAGCTGTACCGCTGAATTTAACGGCTGCTGAACTGTCGACGGTATAATACGTAAGTACCGAAAACTGTTAGTAATATTACAAATACACGCAGAAAAAATATCGTGAAAATATCTTAAATATTCAAGGAGTTATTAGGAAATGAAAATAGCACTTTTTCAGACCTCTAAAAAAGAAAAACTGCTCCAATTTGTGAGTTTTTAAGTTTTTTAGCTATACAGGGTGATTCAGATAAGTGTTTCATAACTTCTAGGGGAGGTAGGGTACATCAAGACGAACAAGAATTGATATAGAAAGGGGGGTCGCAGTTACACCGTTAAAGAGCTAGGTCCTAATGTAGTGCTAGAGCGTTACAAAAGGACGTTTTGCCAAGGCCCGTTTAACAAAAAAAAACATAATGAAATGAAAAAATTTATTGCATGAGGTACAGCAGTATCCGTACTACTTACATAATAAATTTGATAGAAATTGTACCACTTGCTAAACCGTGGGGTGAGTTTTAAAACATGCAATATTAATCTTTTAGTCAAAGAATCACATTCCCTAATGGTATTTAGAAAAATGATGATCGGGGAAGGAATTTTCAATGATCGTAACATGGATCATTGAAACTGTTTGATCATTGAAAATTCCTTCCCCGATCATCATTTTTCTAAATACCATTAATGGAACTCCATTGTTTGACTAAGAGCACGTTTTAAAACTCCCCCCACGGTTTAGAAAGTGGTCCAATTTCTATTAAATTTATGATGTAAGTAATACGGATACTGCTGTACCTCATGCAATAAATTTTTTCATTTCATTATGTTTTTTTTCGTTAAACGGGCCTTGGCAAAACGTCCTTTTGTAACGCTCTCGCACTACATTATTACCTAGCTCTTTAACGGTGTAACTGCGACCCCTCTTTCTATACCAATTCTTGTTCGTCTTGATGTACCCTACCTCCCCTAGAAGTTATAAAACACTTATCTGAATCACCCTGTAAAAAAGAAACAAAATATAATAAAAAATTCACTTTTCTTTTCACTTTCAAAATTCATTAAAAACTTTCTTTTTTGTGGCCCGAAAAAGTGCTTTTCACTTGCTGATATCTTCTGGAATTTTTAAGATACTTTCATGAAGTTTTTTCTGAGCGTTTTTTAAGATACTGCCAACAATTTTTTCAAACATGCTTTTTTTACATATCTCCTTTAACTTTTTAATTATTTTTTAAAACTCATTTTATTCGCCGCTGTGAGTCATCTCAATGTTTTCTCTATGGTAACTTACCTTGGGATACACCTTATTTCCAATACCCTAGGAGATGGTGGTTTTAAAAAAAAAGCTGTGAAACGGACTGAAGAAGTCAAAAGGTTTCTTTAGAGCTATAAGTTCAACCCGGGGATAAGCATACTCCAAAAAACCTATCCTGGAAGACCGAGATTTCGAATTTGTATCTGAAACAAAGGTTCCACGGTGAGAGAAGTCAGAATAAATATTCAAGTAGCTATCTAGCCCTAAGCCCATTGTCCGTCATCCCGAAACGCGATTCCGCACCGGAAAAATCAAGTTTCCGTCGATGGTGTCAATTTCATACATCCCCGTCCCAAAACTAATGGAAATTCCGCCTTCCGTACCGGCGGTTCGGAAAAAGTTAAACCCCCGGAATATATGGAGGGGTGTCCGTGAAACAACCTCGCGGGAGAGAGAGACACCTCGGCTCTTTTCTCTTTTCCGGAATTCTGATCAGCCGGTGTGCTCTCTTCTCTCTCTTCTAACCACTTACTTTACATCTCTCGGTATTCAAAAGAGGGGAGGATTGATTTACCACCCCACCTCCGGAATCAGCATTTCGCCACCACCACAAAAGAACTGGGGGATGTAGACGGATGGGTTTTGCATTCGGGAATACCCGGCCGAAAAATGTTTCAAAACTGGGGGATTACGCGCGCGGGGTGTGTGAAGGAAATGTATTCAACAACTTTTCCGCCTTGATAAGAAGCCCCGGTGTCGAATGCTGCCGGGGACTTTTTTCCCCCATGCTTTGCGAAGTTTTTCCCTGAGAATATAAGAGATTTTCGGGTGAATATATATGCGGGTGGATCCTATCTCGGAATTCCAAGTACCTTTGTTTCTTGTGAGCGATGAATATCTATCCCTATCTGAATAAAGTCCCTTTTTTTTACTTAAAGAGGGAGGATAAACACGGCTCTATTAGGTTACCCGTTTAGTCCAGACATATTGGCCGGTGCTGCGATGGAATCGATTGATGTGAAATCAGGCCAGTCGCTTTTCGGATGAAGGAAGACTAGTTATTTGACGTCAGTTTTATGGAGTGGGCTACTTAATTCCGCAAATCGGGGATATTAATCTAAATGAAGAGCTGCTACTCTAATGGACACACTGTAGGGTGAATGCGTTATGTAACGGAAAATAGGATTCGTAGAACCTCGTCCTTGCACAAGGCATGGCGAAAATTAATGTCAAAAATTTTAAAACAAGGATTTCAATCTTTTTTTCTCTTTTGAAAAAAATATGTTTGGGTCGAATGAACCGAAAAGCAATTTAAAATATACCCATATAAGTTAGTGTTTGGCTTTTTTGGGACCCTATATATTTAATAAATTAAATGAAACTACTAAACTAACATATAATTTTACAGAATTCAAATATGACATTTATGAATTTATCGAGGCGCAAGAAACAATAGAAAACCTCTTTACAATAGCTAAATAACAAGCAACTGTCGCCAACGAAAATATTGTAGTTATCATTGTAGATACTATATGCAGGCAAAATTTTGCCTATTTAGTATCACATAAATAATATTTTTTTCCTATAATAGTCCAGTAACTTTGTCGGCTGAAAGCATGGGGTCGTATGCGTCAAATCCGGTAGTTCTGATTTTTTGCAGACTTGTTTATGATGTTGGCCTAATGAATAATCCAAGTTTTCGACCTCGAGCGCCGAACGCAACTTTGTCAAAAATCGAAAAAACCGCCGAAAAATCGAGTTTTTTTCAAATTTTTGTAATTATAACCCTAAAGAACTAGTTTTTGAAAAAACTTTCTTATTACAAAGTTAAAGAAAACAAAATTTCCTACAAAATACACTATTCAACTTTGATTTTCTGAAGAGTGGTTTTGAAGCTAGAGCGCGCTGAAAAACATCGATTTTTTTGCCTTTCCGCAAAAAAAAGGAAAACGCGCACTTCTACCCTCTACAAAATGAAAACTATTCATGTTATCAACAAAAATTTTATACCACGTGAAAGAGCATTTAATTTTCTATAAATAACGTGCTTTATATTGTTATTTTTTTTAGAAGGGGGGAGGGAGGGAAGCAAAGATCGATAATAAAACTCTCCCGCCTCGCAGACCAAACGGACTTACGCGGTTGTTAATCTGCAATCTGCGCTTTATTTCCGGTATATTACCAATCAAATGGTTTGTTTTGGATTCATTGATGACTAAGCATGCTTAAAATAATAAATTTTTAATTTTATTTATGAAATATTGGGTGTTTTAGGCGGAATTTCGATCAATATTTTAAACTCATATTTTAAGTTATGAGGGTGTTTTAAGGAACGATTTTATATGTTTTTTGCATTGCTAAATCTGAATTTTAAGTTTATTTTCATTTTCAAAGTCATCTTCACATCAAAAATTGCAAAAAATCTCAAATTTTTGCTCTTTTGTTAGGTTTTTCATCGATTTTCGAAAAAAATATTCATTTTATGAAACATACCATGCAACCAAATTAAAGTACGTAAAATTTCCTATCAGATGCACTGGTTTATTTTTATCTTGCGATGAGCGGAGTACGTTTTATAGCGTCTTGAATGGTAGCGATTTTTTTGTTTTTCTACAAAAAAGTGGTGAACCCTCGATTTACCCCACTACAGCTCTACATAAATACAAATAACCTACTAATAGTTTATACCACATGAAATTACATTTAATTTCCTACAAAATGCACTATTTAACTTTTATTTTATGATGAAAGGTACTGATGCTAGAGCGCGCTAAATTATTGCTGTTTCCTGACTTCACACAAAAACAGGAAACTTGCTTTTTTCAAAACGCTATAAAACGTACACCGCTCATTGCAAGATAAAAATAAACCAGTGCACCTGATAGGAAATTTTACGTACTTTAATTTGGTTGCATGGTATGTTTCATAAAATGAATATTTTTTTCGAAAATTGATGAAAAACCTAACAAAAGAGCAAAAATTTGAGATTTTTTGCAATTTTTGATGTGAAGATGACTTTGAAAATGAAAATAAACTTAAAATTCGGATTTAGCAATGCAAAAAACATATAAAATCGTTCCTTAAAACACCCTCATAATTTAAAATATGAGTTTAAAATATTGATCGAAATTCCGCCTAAAACACCCAATATTTCATTAATAAAATTAAAAATTTATTATTTTAAGCATGCTTAGTCATCAATGAATCCAAAACAAACCATTTGATTGGTAATATACCGGAAATAAAGCGCAGATTGCAGATTAACAACCGCGTAAGTCCGTTTGGTCTGCGAGGCGGGAGAGTTTTATTATCGATCTTTGCTTCCCTCCCTCCCCCCTTCTAAAAAAAATAACAATGTAAAGCACGTTATTTATAGAAAATTAAATGCTCTTTCACGTGGTATAAAATTTTTGTTGATAACATGAATAGTTTTCATTTTGCAGAGGGTAGAAGTGCGCGTTTTCCTTTTTTTTGCGGAAAGGCAAAAAAATCGATGTTTTTCAGCGCGCTCTAGCTTCAAAACCACTCTTCAGAAAATCAAAGTTGAATAGTGCATTTTGTAGGAAATTTTGTTTTCTTTAACTTTGTAATAAGAAAGTTTTTTCAAAAACTAGTTCTTTAGGGTTATAATTACAAAAATTTGAAAAAAACTCGATTTTTCGGCGGTTTTTTCGATTTTTGACAAAGTTGCGTTCGGCGCTCGAGGTCGAAAACTTGGATTATTCATTAGGCCAACATCATAAATAAGTCTTCAAAAAATCAGAACTACCGGATTTGACGCATGTGGTGATGTATAAAGTTACTGGACTATAATATTTGTCTTCTTATGTTTAACATTTGTTCTTTTATTTGTATTGTTTGTGTTGTGTTGTTGTTTGAATTGTGGATCGTTCTTATATTTGATTTAAACTATATAGTAAAACTATTTTGTTAAAGATTACGTGAAAATGTATGAAAACTATTTTTGAAATTCTTGGCACATAGAATGCCCTGATCTGGCCTTTGTTCACGAAAAACCAACCGACTAATTTTTTAAGTTGGCCTTATTGTATAAAAATTCTTCAGATTCGTTACAATATTCTAAAACAGGGTGTCGCAAAAAAGACACACACATTTTAAAAATCAATAATTTATTACTGAAAAACACTAAAAAAGGTAAAAATACGCGGTCCGTTGCATCTTAGAAATAGTATGTAACAAACCGCGTATTTTTAGTTTTTGAGTTATCAGTAGTTATTGATTTCTAAAATGTGTCAGTCATTTTGGGACACCTTGTATTTCTCTTTTAGGGTCTTAAAATGATAGTTCTTTTTTAGTGATGCATCCAACACTGTAGGTAAATTATTTTTAAAGGCCGTTTAAAATGAATGATCCCTTAATATTCTCAACTATGCGATCTTCACGCTGACTCTTTTTATAAAAACTTAAAAAATCACAAATGCCATTTTGAGACATAATCCAATCTGCGATGAAATTTAAAAAAAAAATCAGAAACTCCACATTCAAGATGTATTACTCTTGAATCCCACAAAAAACGTTTTAGCCGTAAGAAAAACCTCCATAAAAGTGAGTCCGATTTTCAAAAAATTGGCCCACTTTTTCGAAAGCAATAAAAATTATTTTCACAGATAAAAGCGCGCTGTAACCGTGCTATTACTCAACGCCGCAACTTTTCGGTGCCGAAAGGCTTCCTTTTAATGTGCAAACGAGGAGGATTGAGGAAAAAAAACCTCCACAGAAAATCCGGATCTTTTATTATTATAATACTATACGTCTTTTTATTTTAACGGTACGAAGTTCGGACACAGTGTTCTGTACACTGATCATTAAGCTACCAGAGACATTTTCTCTAAGGTTTTTTTTTGCAAAACCGGAGTTCAGTTTTTGCTCTTTTTCTGTCGTCCTTTTCCTCTTCGGTCTGCATAAAGTTAGATTAATGAGTTTGTAATTACTAGGTTATTAGTGAAAATACGACAGAGAGAAAAAATATCTCGGGATATATTGAAACAAAAAACGTGTGGAGCTGGCTTTACGCCAGTGCATCATGAAGAGATTTCATCACCATTTAAAAACAACGTAATGTGTCAGCGGACTCCTTGATATATGACCGTGTCAATTTGAAAGAGGGGAAAGAGTCAAATATATCTGAATTAAGTGCTTCCAAATTGGACTTTCTTTCTCTGGAATTAATATGACATTATCCTCACTCAGACATCCGATAAAATTTGCATTTTACGTCATTGAATCGTAATCTTTCGGGTATTTGTTGATAAAAGTTGGTGGCTGTAAACAAAACTGAGATAGTGACTTTATTTAAAAAAAAGAGCTCTTAACCCGTAAGGACACACTCCTTTTTTACAAGGGATCGAGCTCTGAGGGTATTTAACCCATTTTATAAGTTTTTATGAAAGCAAGTAAATGACTTATAAATTGATCATTTGGCGATGTTTAAGAAATATTTTAAAAAGATATAACTAATTTTAAAAGGAATAAATATTGGAATTGCCAGAAATATAATATTTTTTTGCGGTTCACATACTAAAAATGGTCAGAAAAGTGAAATTCAAATTTAAAGTTTTAAAGCTTATTTTTTTGTGAATCTTGTATATTTAAGTAAAATTAAATTAATAAAAATATTTATGTGGTGAATCTCCAATTTATTCGCTTTGAAAGGTTGCAAATAGGCCAAAGGGTGTCATGTGTCGGATGTTTAAAGCTCAAAAGAAAAAATATCTTACACATGGTGAAGACTGTAAAATAGAAGAGTACAAATAAATATGGTTATCATTAATAAGAAATTTTGTCGTAGGTTTCTTCCTTTAAGGAAATGGAAAATTTATTCTTCAAAGTACATTTTGTAATACTGACAGGGATTGCAGCAATTACAATAAGGGCATTTTTGCTTAGGGGGGTTAATAAAACCAAAAAGTTTAAAACTTTTTTTAAATGCTAAATTGACTATCAGATTAAAACTATAACAACACTTTACAAATAAAAAGGAATTCCTGATGCATAGTAACGATCTATGCAGAGGCCAGTAAAACTGAATATGGATTACCTGATTAGGTTTTTGACTACATGGATATTATATAAGTTATTTTTCTCAATTTTTTCCATCTTAAAAGGACTCTCTCAAACAGTACTTTCATGTACAAATAATTAAAATTAAGTTTCAAATCTCTAATATGTGAGAAGTATTGAATAGGTATATGAACTGGAAACCTGAGTATTTGCTCCCCAAATCTCACTAATACTCAAACCTATGCATCAATATCCGAAATTATCAGTTCGGCCTCCAGCATCATTAGATTTGAAATCGATGAATCGACTTCTCTCAAGCCCATTTAATCAACCTTAGAACTCGCTAATATTCCACCGTCCAGTGCGCATTTGGCTAATTGGCCAAAGAAATGAAGATCGGCCCGGTTAATGTTGATACGCATTTGTCCTCGCGAAGGCAGTTAATGGTCCTATGCAAATTCCTCTCCCTCCCCCTGCGAAAGAGGCCAATCCCCAATAAAACTCGCATCCATTCTTCGAGCCTCCCTCCCCCCCTTGGCTGGACAATCAGATGGAAGGGGGGGGAGAAGCAGGAAATAGCCCCAGAGCATAGATGGGTTATGCATAGAGAGGGATGAGGTGTAGTTCCCCTCCGTGCCATGATTGGTGTATGGCAAAGAGAAGCATTGGAAGTTCCATGAACTTCGTAGAAAAATAGCTGTTTTAACTGCCTGTTCTTTCTTACTGTCTCTTTGCCTATCTATTTGTCTTTCTCTATTTAAATCTCTCTATTTGTCTATTTATCTCTCTCAGTAATTTCTATTTGTCTCTGTTTCTTTGTCTGTCTCTATTTATCTTTCTGCCTCACTCTATTGGTCTTTGTCTCCTTTTTTATCTTTTCTCCCTCTATCTATATTTTAAATTTGTCTGTCGTCTTTCTCTCCTTTTCCCTATATTTCCCTGTCTATTTTTCTGTCTCTCTCTCTCTATTGGTCTGTCTCCTGTTGTTGTTGTCGTGTGCCACTTGGTACTACCCAAGCTCCACAAGGATTCAAGGCAAAGGGGGTGCGGCTCCTGAGAAAGTGAGGCCCATAAATGGCAGGAGTCCGACTTCTGCCTCATGAGATGATAGATGCTGCCACTATCTATCGCCACCTCCACAATTTTGCCATGTATCTGAAGGGGAAGGAAATAGTCTCCAGACACCTGGACCCATGGTAAACTGCGCCATGACGGACCACAGGACTTTCGGACCCACAGATTTAACGAGCACGTACTCCGCATATACTCGGTGGGTCTTTAGCGGTGTCGGGAATTGAACCCGGGACCCTTTCTACCCCTTTTCTCTCTCTATCTCTTTTTTTATATTCGTCTTCTTTCTATCCTTTTCCCTATATTTTTTCTGTCTCTTTTTCATCACTTTTCCTTGTCTTACAGAAACTAGATCGCATAGAGATCCGAAATTTTTTTTACGTTTTAGAAAACACTGTTGAAAGATTCAGGGAAATTTTTTTTATTTAAGATGCTGCAGCCCATTTAAGGGTCAAGCAAGGGAGTAACAAGCCAACAATAAACAAAAAAAACCGTATAAACAAAGATTAACAAAATAGTAAAAGAACTATAAATATAATTTTAGTTTATGGTCAAATTTAAACATCGACCGGGTTGAGAAAATATAGTTAATATTGTTAGTTGTAATTATTTCTCTATATAAGTTATTTTTTGTTGCCTTAATGGTTGCTTTCTTAGTGTTTCACCTTAGAAATACTGTTTTAACTCACTTTTGTATCTAGTCCACTTTGTTCCCAATGCAAAGAAATTGATTCTAATGAACATCTGCTCATACAATGCAAAAAATTCATCACTCAAAGGAAAAAAACTAATGGAAACTTTGAACATATCTTCGACAAATTTCACAGAGATCTTGAAAGTCAACAGAGGAAATATAAAAAAAAAAACTAAATCCTTAACAAATTTCTTAAAAGCAATAGTTGGGCAATTCCACGGGTAACTGACTGACATTTTTTAAGAAAAACGCTTAGTATTTTGTAATTCTCTTCCCAATAATAAATGATAAAAAAATATTTTTCGCCCAGTTTATTGCTTTCTTGTTAGCTTAATCTAATGGCACCATTTAATTTTCAAAATATGTTTTTATTGATTTTTTAAAAATTTTAAACAACAAGGTAACTGACTGACATAAATGTTTCACAAATGTCAGTCAGTTACTATGTCGTTTGAAATTTTTAAAAAATCAATAAAAACATATTTAGAAAATTAAATTGTGCCATTAGATTAAGCTAACAAGAAAGCAATAAACTGGGCGAAAAATATTATTTTATCATTTATTATTGAGAAGAGAATTACAAAATACTAAGCGTTTTTCTTAAAAAATGTCAGTCAGTTACCCGTGGAATTGCCCAGTTAATTCTCATTAAAAAATCTGTAAAACAGAATAATATCACAAACAGGAAGAAGAAGACGAAGCGACTAACATATAGTCGGCAAAAGTCTCATAATGATTTCTAACCTGTAACTCACTTTTGGACACTTGGTTCCTTTTGAATGACACCCGAAGAGGACCTTTCACTGTACGCCTCAGAATTTCCAAGGTAATAAATAGTAATACAAATTTTGAGAGAACAGCTGACTTCCCCTAACAAAACCCATTGGATAGTTCTCTGATATTCTGCCCTAGGCCATGATGTCCACAGTTGTTCCAAAAGGGTCAGGAGTGTCCGAAGCGCTCCCTATGCGCAACCCCCACTTTATGGATCCACCCCCATCGGCTCACGTGACCGTGATTCTAATTAATGGCCGAGGGGCTCCGGAATGCAAATAATTCCGGACGCCGCCGTAAGGGGGAGTTGATTAACGAGGAATTAAGCCTCTTCACTTCACTTGTCGTTAGTGAAACGCTGTCATCCGCTCTGTCATCTTTTATCTCCGCCGTTTATTTCGCGCTAATTAAATAATCGGAGGCGTGGTTATTGAGGTTTTAATCGCCCTGTTTGTCGGCTGTCAATTCACCCCCTCTTAATGATGCGGACTGGGTCTATCTGGAGCAACAAGCGCTGCTTTTGGTTTGGGTGTCTCCGTTTGCTATCTGTCGCCAATAGTAGACTCATCACTCACCAATCGAATGCACTGCGATGTCCAAAACGCATTTAAAAACACTTTTTGCCTTCAAATTGCACCATGGTTTGTGTTATTAGATTGAAACTTTATGTACTGAATTGTGCTCTTGTGATAATGTTGTAGAGTTTTAGGAGACATTTACTTACCCTAGGGGATGCAGACAAAAATTGTTTCGGAAAAAAACTTGAGCTCTAAATTTGTACTCAAAAAGGATCCTGCTTGGTGTCAGTCGTACTGAGTGGTGCTTTTGCACCGTTTTTTTCCCGAGAGCCCCAACTTAAAGGGGCAGGTCGGTCTTCATCCTTATATATACTCTAGGGTATGAGCCACTTCGTTTCTAACTTTTTTAACTTATATTTTGCTCAAATGATAGATGCTGCCACTATCTAATGCCACCTCTAAAATTTTGCCATGTCCCTGAAGGGGAGGGAAATAGTTTCCAGATATATGGACCCATGGTAAACTGCGGCATGATCGACCACAGGACTTTCAGGCCCACAGATTTGTAATAATGTTATGAATATATGTAGGAAAATTGATGCTATCTCTTATGTGAAAATTGATTGACCACTCTTTTGCAACTCTAAGTAAACACAATAAAGAACACTTTTAACTAAAAGCGATTTGATTGTATTGCGTGAGAAAAATAGTGTTCTAAAAAAGTTTCTGAAAAATTACAGAGGTAAAAAACTATTATATTGTTTCGATTAAAATTTAAGCAATCTTTCAGATTATAAACATATTTTGCAACGATATTTCAGGAACTCATTTTTCTTCAAAACACATTCGTAACAATTTTCAAACATATTAAGAAGACTAATAGCAGAGCACAATAAAGTGTTTAGTGCCCCAACAAAACAACCAGTGTTGTTAATATGAGGACAACTTTGTTGGAGCATTTCGAGAGCAGAAATGTGTTTTAAAAAAAGTGCTGTGAAGTGTTGCAAAAAATTAGAGACACAAAATGTGTTTTTGTAGTCTTCAATCTAAATTTAAGGTAAAATAACTTCTAAACATATTTTACAACAGAAGTTTTGAGCACATTCTTGGTGGAAATAGTTTTCAAACATATTCAGAACACTATTTTGAGAGTGTTTAAGAAGTGTTCAACCACAGTGAACAACGATCATAAGTTCACTGCAAATGCGAGAAACAGTTTTGCAACCCTAAGCAAACACAGTTTAAACATAGTTATTATAACTTACACTCAAAATAGTTTTGACTGTGTTGTATGAGGAAAAGATAGTGTTGTGATGCTTTGAAAGTGTTGCCGAAGAGTGTTCCAAATTTAAGAAACTTTCAGATTTTGAACACATTTTCAACATTACATATTCAGAACACTATCACAGCACAATAATGTGATGAAGTGTTTCACTAAACAACACAACCGAAGTGTTGTTCATTCGGAGACAAAAAAGTGTTTAGTTTGGAGTTGAGCGTTTGCAGGGTACATTCAAATTCTAAACAAATTTTTTACCCCGAAGTTTAGAACACATTCTTGTTATCAACATTTTCAAACATATTCAAAACATTATCACAATATAATACAGTGTTAAAGTGTGTTCTAGCGAGCAATTCTACTAATGTGTTGTTAATTTGAAGACAAAAGAGTGTTTTTGAATGTGTTAACTTTTCTTGTGAGTGACCTTAAGCAGTGTAATTTCTCATACACAAATTAATTTAAATATTTTCACAAAGAACCCCTTTTTCCAGCAAATACTAATAAATATCAAGTTTCACTGAATCCAACAATAAAAATTCATTCCTGAAAATGTAATTAAACAAATAAATATCCAAACTTATATTACCTAGGGGTAATTCTAAAACTAATGAATGCAAACCACTAAATATTTGGTAGAAAAAAATCATCACAGAAATTTCACTGATCACCTACATAAATAATAATCTCGTAAGAGCTAAAATGTCATTAATCAATATTTTATTGAAATGTTTTCCCCAGAAAGAAATTATCCTGTAAGTCTTTTAATAACTGTCATAGCCATTTAGAGATGCATCATGCTCCCTTGAAATCGGATGCACAATGGCAATCTATCTCTAAATAGTTGTAGATATGAGTGGGTGAGAAGCAAAGAGTACAAGTGAGTGATGATTTCGGATCATCTCAATTTTTTCTTGGCCAATCAAGTACTACATTTCAGTATGAAACACATTTTTTTAAAAGACTAGGGGGCTCTGCCCCCTGCTCGCTATCGCTCACCAACCCCCGGAACTGCTTCGCAGTTCTTTGAAGATCGCTTCGCGATCTTAGCGAGCAGAGCTCGCTTGTTTCATCTTAACTATCCGGTAAAACCTGGAACTTGGCTGCTTAGTTAATCATCATTTAATATCGAAACTTTTTATCTCCCTAACTTATCAATAACTTAATTCGGACCATTACTACAAAAATATCAAAAAAAAAAAAAACTGCAACTGAAATATCCTTGTCAATAATCCTTGTTTAACTTGTCAATAATTTAATCGAAATGTTTTTAAAAAATATCCAGCAAGTCTACTAATTATTATCAACCATCTTAGAGAAAAAAAAAAGCATGCCATTAAAATCTTTTAAATTGATAAAGTGCATGTGTGTATCTAGTGAATCGTCGGAAGTAAAAGAAATCAAGAAATCAGACTCATAAAAAATCGGCTGTTTCTCTAGTGAACGACCAGAAAGAGATGAAAAAATTGAAACTTTGAATCTTAATAATTCTAAAAATAATTCGAATTTTTTAAAAAACAAAACGCCAATCTTTTTATAAAAAATAATTGTATGTGCGTTTAAAATATCATAGTTTTACTGTGATTAGTTTTTCTGTTATAACGAAAAAACAGAAAAAGGATAAAAAATTTCGAAACTTTAGAATTTAATTACTCCGAAAATAATTCGAAATTCGAAAAAAGGGCGACGAGGTGCAAAACTTCATACCTAAGAGTATGTGTCTGCAAAAAATCATGTTTCTGCTGTAAATAGATTTTGCTGGGGGCGAACTCGCAGCCGAAAAAAATAATTTTCGACTTTGACATTAAATAATTCCAGAACTAATTATCTAATTAATTAGGTTTGGAAACTGAAATGACCCTCATACATTTTCTACCAGTGGTCAAAATTTCATAATATTCCTTCAAATAGTTTTTGCGTAGTGATAGTTCAAAGTGTTCAAAAATAAAATTTTCAAAATCAGCGGCGGCGGTGACGGCGGCGGTCACTGTTACTTTTTTTTAATATAGAGAGAAAACCTATACTCGCCAATGCCGAGTTGGCGTTCATAAATATCGCACCTTTTACGAATTTTTTCCAAAATTTTATTTTGGAGGGGGTATTGTATTTTTGGGGGATATGGTAAACTTTTAATTTTCTTTTGTCAAAAGGGAGAAACTTCAGACTTTCGGGTGGGGATACATCCTCAAATATATCTCCTTTAGTTACTCCCATGTATTATTATGATTTCTTCGCAAACAGTTTATGTTGGTTAGCGATAGTTTAAGTTAAGATGGAAACACACTAGACCCAAATGTGGAAGTCGGCAGTCAAATTTCATGATAAGATAAATCACTTATTTGACTTCTATTATGGTGTAAATTAGTAAAAAAATACTAAAAAAATTTAATTTAATTTTTTTCTACTTTTAATTGACAAAAAACTTTGTCCTTGTGAAATTAATTTGTGTCCCTTGTGTGAACTGTGAAGTGAAATAAAACCTAATGCTCTAAAAATATAAAAAAACAACTTATCTTTTCAAAAAAAAAATTTTTCAAGCTGAAATTTTATTTTATTTTAATTTAATTGGTTCTTTTATTTTTGGCGTTTTCTGTGTCTTGACTTTCGTCTCCCTAGCTACTAACAAATGTCTCAAAATTGTACCCCTGCTGTCATTTACTGTCAGTTTAAAGTGCTAATACCAATGAAATGTTATATTTATTGTACTTATTGCATTGTGTCTGTTTGGAAATGGAAGTTTGAGTAGGAAATGGGGAAAAATATCGTGTAGCCAAATGGCTACAGTATGCAATGTAGGGTTAAGAAGCGCCCATTTTTGGCTTTGTGGAAGCGACTATTTTGGAAACGACCTGTGTTTCCTCCTTTATAAAATATTACTGCAGTTAAATCTATACAAATCTAAATCCCTTCTGCCCATCATGAAAGCTGGTACTACCACTGCTGTAATTCAACAAAGATGTGTCCAGTGTATGCAATGCATTCGACTACTTCTTTAGGTCTACTTACTTGATAGCCATTACCACATTATCAGGAGACTCTTTCTAATGCACACTCCCCACAGAATCGAAATCCTCCCCTCAGCAGGTTGCAGGCAGGAGGGGGGAGTCTCCCTGCATAGAACAAAAGCTCTCGGCGGGTGAGGCTGTCAATTTCCGCCCCCGCTGCTCAAGACCACCCTGGGAGTGTCGTTCGAAATGGGTCGAGGCCCCCCGCCACCTCTTCCTGTGTTTATTCGGTCCCGGCCTACGCACCAAGGGAGGCTCGGCCACTCAAAATTTCGAGAGTCCTTCTCAGTCACCGCTACTTCGTTTTGCTTCAAATTAACCAGTCTCCTATCTTAGATGAGACCTTCGTACCGAGTTTGGTGGTTTAGTTGAATCCGGTGGAAGCTACTAGATGAAATCAACTTGCAATTTCTACTTTTTGACTTGCTGGTTCCCACACCCTATACAAGCCGGATCTCGCCCACGAATGAAAATATTTTTTGAGTTTATAAAATCAACTTGTGTGTGGCTAGTACTCCCGACCTTACAAGGGTAAAGCAATAGCTTCATTTACGCCCGTAGTCTGTGCTTTTGGATTAAAATCACTTGAACAGCCGATCAATTGATTCACAAATATTAGCAAAGCCCTGATCTGTAAAATTTGATAGTCTGAGCACCTGGATCAATTGATAAAAGTGAATCAGAAACACCAGAGCTGGCGAACAAGCGAAACCGATGGCGATAAAAAAAGCTCAATCGTGATTGGTTGAGATCGTTTATATTGATGAATTTGATAGGAAAGAAATTTGCGAAAAAGTACGACATAAAAAGCACTCGGATTGTTTACTTTAAAAGTCAATGATTTTTAATAAAAATTAATGAAATAATATGAAACTTGAAGTTTTGAATAATACAAATGAAACAAAATAAACATAACACATGTAATCAGAATATTCGCATTTCCGAAATTTGCTTCATGGAATCCAATTTAGATTTGAATATAAATAAAAAAATAAAGCATCGTAGTTAGCTGATGATATTTTATTTTTGCATTTGAAAGAAAATAATAAAAAAAATCTTTTATTTTTAATTAACACAATTCTGGAGTTCTATATACTAACCTTTAGATTAGGTAAAAAGATAAAATAAATTAAGCAATCATTGGGAACTTAAAATATTGAATCAGTTTTGTACTTAGATCGGTAAATAATTTAATTTTGTAATAATAATAGCTACCTTTAAAAAAAATGGCCATGATGAATAAAATTAAATTGAAATCTTAATAAGTTTAATCAAAAATTGTATCGGCCGCCGGGAATCGAACCCGGGCCACTCGTATGATATCCGTGTATTTTAACACCAAGCTACCGGAGCGAAAGTCGCGGGAGAAAGTTTAAGTATAAAACAATAGAGAAAAAGATTTTAATTACTAGAAATAATCATTTAAATAAACATTGGACTCGACAACGCACACCTCAAAAATACTGTGAATCAAAAATATTTTATTTCTAAAATACTAATCTAATTTAGATTATATTGACACGAAGTGCATTTCCCAGGATAGCTTATGACGGGCGACGCCATGTTTTTGTTTTGTAATCATAGCTGAAGACAGACTCGATTCTGATTGGTGATCCAACCTAGATCAATGCTTTGAGCGGTGATTACTTGACACACAGTGGTCAACTGATTCATGGTGCTTCGGAATACCAAATCAAGCTGATTTGTGCTAAGAGATCCTGATCACAGGTTGCCAGAGGCTTCAGAATACGGCCGTTAGAGGTGTTGTTGATTTGCGTTTTGAATTAGGTATTAGGGTGGGTCATTTTCCTATGGCGAAAAAAAAATTTTACAAATTCTATCGGGCACAGCAAGAAAAGGGTGCCAAATGGTCTCAAACTAACATGTGTAAAATATTAATCCATTATAATAACTCTTTTTGCCTCCGGATTGGCCTCAAATAGAACAGAAATATATGTAATTTTTCATATTTTTAAAAAAATTTATAAATTAAATTTTTTTGTAGATAACTCTTTAAAGTTCACAAATAAGGGTATTTAAAAGTAATTTTAATCACATTAGTCACCTTCATGCATTATTAATACAAAAACAACTGCCAAAGTGACAATATAATATGCTATCATATTAACAAAAAGATCCGTAGAATATGAATCTCTTTTTTGCCAACAAACAGTGGATTGTCAGTGGTACAGATTTTAAATATTGGTCGTTCATACACATTCTCCCTCAAGTTTGGTCAGTATAAAATGGTATTTTTAAAAATAGAAATAGTTGTATTTTTTATAAATATGCCGCGTTATCTAAATTCAGCCGACAGTTATTTCAATGGCTGGTCTTGGGATCCAAATATGATAGCAAAAATATGTTGAAACAATCGTCGAATGGATAGTTCGTTCATAGGCAATATCAGTTATGATTCACTCAGTCATGATTTACCTAATTTTTTGCTATAGCAATAGACTGAAACCCAGGCCCATGAAATTATACTTCTTTGAGGATTGGCTCAAAATAGCTTCTTAGCATTCCCTTATGCGTTCATAAAAGTTAAAATATAGCAAATTTAACTGTTAAGGATAATTACAATTTAGTTTTGAAAAGTAATGTAGCTCATTTAAAAACTTTGGGGATAATTCTGAGCTTTATGGTGAAAACGGGGATCTACCGCTCTTCTTAAGAAAATGTTTCAAAATTTGACTCTTAAAATGTGGTTTAATTAATTTTGGACATTAGGGAATCATATGGGGACACTTGGGATGGACTATTCCTAATATGGCAATGAGATTTCAAAGAAAACCCCAACTTTTAAACGATTATCCAAGTGTTTTCCTTGGGATTGAAACCTATAACCTAAGAAAGGTACCCACCTTCTGATATATCCATTTTTATTAAAAATTTAATGTTTTTACCATCCTACTCAACCGACCACAAAGGTTTCACACATTTTTATGATTCCAGCAAGAAATTTTTGATTGCCAGTTCTAACCATTGAGATATTTCAAAATATGTTGTATTACAATAACTCAAGTATTTCAACTCTGGTTTCATTTATAATTATTTTATAGTCTTCAATGATGATTTTTATACCATTATGCACATTTATATTCATAACGGATTTGTGCTATCAAGGTAAAAGCTTGATTTTCGTTCGTCCATTTTTACATGAAATTACTATATTAATTTAAACTTTAAGGCCAATCCGGAGGCAAAAAGAGTTATTATAATCGAATAATATTTTACACATGTTAGTTTGTGACCATTTGGCACCCTTTTGTCGCTGTGCCCCTGGGAAAATGTGAAAAAAATATTTTTGACCCACCCTATTAGTAGGCTTACCATATTTTCTTGGGTCCAACCCAGGACATATTTTTGAAATTTCTTAATAAGTACCGTATCAAATCATCAAAGATTAAATAATAAGAAAAAACATTCAAACTTATAAACATTGAACAGAAATATCAAATTTTATTTTTTAATTCGACATTATTTTTTCAAAAATTGTTTGATTGACTTAACTTTATTATAAAATTCACTGAAAGTAAGTTCTCCAAATTAATATAGATGTTAGATACTGTAAAAAAATGCAATTTTCAAGAGTTTTTTTCACGATTTTTCATAAAAATGTCTGGCAAATCTTAAAAGTATGAAAACCCCGGACATATTGCAACCCCGGACATTTCCCCGGACAGCACTAAAAACCCCGGACTGTCCGGGGTAAACCCGGACGTATGGTAAGCCTACCTATTAGGTATACAAAACCACTTTCTGGTATCAATCGTAGGGGATATCGCCATAGTGCACGGCACCATCCCGTATCGCAAACTAATGGGCACCCCAGTTATAGTTAGAAGAGAAGCGGCATCGGCATCAAATTAGTAGATAACTAAAAACGTTATTAAATTGAAAAAGTCAGATGAATTGCAGATGAGCCGGTATGATCGAAATTCACGTCAGTTTAGTGCAGAAACTAGTCAAGCGACTTCACTAGACCTTTTTCTGCACTAAAGTTTAACTTTATATCATGCTTCAAAAATTTAGATGTTTGCCATTTGCTTGTTTTTGCTGACAAAAGAAGATAATTAAATTTATTTTTTTAGATGCTTATTTTTATTGAGGATAAAAAAATTAGATTGCCAGAAACATCAAAATTTACAAATATAAACTGTTGAAATCCGTGTACATCCATTTTACCCCATTATGACCTTTTTACCCCATCTGCTTCTATTTTGTATGTTGGAGTTTTATGTGGTACTTAATGCTCATAAGGCGTTGCATGTCTGGTTCTATTAAAATTAAAACAATAGATATATGGAAAATGTTTACCTTAGTGTCACAGCTCATACCAAAGATGCCATATTTACGCAACTAGAAGTAATGGAATACTTGAAAAAAATTGGACGAATCTTCAATTCTGATTCTGCTATGGGTATTTATTCCATTTGGAGCTGTGGATATTTTAAAACTTTAAGTTACTATTTACTATAATCTGCTCATTTAGAATAAGTGCCCGAGGCGTAATGTATTAGAAGCAGTTACTAATGTAATAATCATCAGAAAATTTTCTTGTGCATTGACAAGGGAGGCCTAAACAAAAGTTGTTATAATATTATAAAAGAATCGGTCACTGAAGTTGCGTGATGAGCTTTAATAGGAGTTTTTGAGCGTTTTTGATCCTGTTTCAGGCGTCTATTCTAAATGAACAGACTGTAAAACAAAACGATGCCCATTTAAAAAATTCCGGAAATAATTATCAACTCAAATAAAGTTCGTCCATCAACTACTGATGCATACAGTAATCACGAATAAAAAAATCTGGGTTACGTCATTAAAGACACACAAACCGCTCCACGGGAGGGAGAACTGACCAAATGGAATCTTCGCGCCAAAACAAAGAAAAAAAATCCGGGACTACTCTATAAATCAGTCAGCACAAGAAAAGAGAGATATTCAGCCGTGAATCGCCTCTCCAGAAGATATTGGTGTCATAACTGCGCGACAACGAGCAATATCGGGGGAGGAGAGTACTCTTCGGCTCGTTCATAAATCGACCCTCCAGCGAGCGCGCCCCGCGGGACCACGGAATATTTAGTCGGGGTCTCCCGTCGACAAGTGCAGAGGATCCTTCCTTGCGGTGTTATTTGACGCCGCGGGGGCCGAGATTTGGCTTCATTCCGCCCCGGTTGGCGAGAGTTTTTTTACTAAGGTTTTTTTATATAGGGGAGATGGTGGGATGAAATCGATGTTGTTGAGAGTCTGGGATTGAGTTGGGAGTTTTGTCGAAATTTGGATTTTAAAGGTGTGTTCTCTCACGATTTGAGGGATGATGTGGTGGAAGAGGTTGAAATTGGAAAAGTTTTGGGAAAAGAGGATATAGCATAGAGGAGATGTACAGGGTGTGCCAAAACGACCGCATAAACTCTGCACAGCTAGATTCCTCGTTGGGAGTACATAAAAGCTGCCCAAAGATGCGTTCCTGTACGATCTATAGTTTACGAGAAAAATACGAAAAACCAAGTATGACGTCACTGCCGGTGCAAGAAAAAACACTTTATTGAACATCAACAGCAGTATTATGCACAATTTAAAGCAGATATTCAAAGTGTTCGCCGTGCATGTCGAGGCAGGCTTGAGCACGCCGTGGAATGGCTGTAATCACACGTTGCAGCATCGCGGGGTCTAATGAAGTACTATAGCAGCATGCAGACGAGCAACCAAGTCCATTTGTGTTGTCACTACGTCTCGATACACCAGTTCCTTGAGATGGCCCCATACGGCGGACACTTTGAACATCTGCTTTAAATTGTGCATTATACTGCTGTTGATATGTTCAATAAAGTGTTTTTTCTTGCACCGGTAGTGATGTCATACTTTGTTTTTCGTATTTTTCTCGTAAACTATGGATCGTACAGGAGCGCTTCTTTGGGCAGTTTTTATGTACTCCAAACGAGGAATCTAGCTGTGCAGAGTTTATGCGGTCGTTTTGGAACACCCATTATAGAAAGCGGTGAGAGAGAGAGAAGACATAGAGTGTAAAAGAGAGACAGAGGAGCAGAAAGAGAGTAAAAAAGAGACGGAGAGATAAGGAGAATAATAGAGACACTAAGAAATGAGATGGATAGAAAGAGAGAGAGAGAGAGTAAAAGAGGTATAGATAGTTAAAGAAAAGCAGAGAAGGATGAAGGGAGAAAAAGAGAGAAGTAAAGAGACAGAGGAGGATGATAGGCACAAAGAAAGAAGGAAATAGATAAAGCGATAGAAAAAGAGACAGAGAGAGAAGAAAAGGAAGAAGAATAGAAAGAGAGGAGGTAGATAGAAAGAGAGGGAGAGAGTAAAAGAGACTGATTGAAGAAGAGAAAATGAGAATGATAGAGATGCAAAAAAGAAGATATATGGAAATATAGAGATAGTACAAGAGGTACAGAGCGTAAAGTAAAGCGGAGAAGGATAAAAAGAGAAAAGACGAGAAAATAAAAAGGTAGAAGAAGAGAAAAGGAGAATGGTACACACAAAGAGAGAACGAAATATATAGAATGAGAGAGATTAAACGAGTCAGAAGAAGAATGATAGACACAAAAAAAGACGGAGATAGATAGAAAGAGAGAGTACAAGATGTACTTAAAGTAAAGAAAAGCAGAGAAGGGAGAAAGAGTAAAAATAAGATTTAATAAAAGTGACAGAAAGAGAAGAAGAGAAAAGAAGAAGAATAGCTACTAGAAAGAATGATAACAACTAGAAATAAATTTCATAGTTATTTTCTATAATTCATTATTTAAAAATTCGTTTAAAAGAATACATATGAACTGACACACTTCTGCCCATAGTTTTAATTTTAATAATAATTACTTTCTCTGATGTTCACTACTGTATACTATGGTTTTCTTGTCAAGCCGGCATTATTTAAAATGAAACTGGGGTCAAAATTGTTTCTTTATGGATACCTACTATAGTGCCAAATTATACTACTACGCCCTCTGAGATTATTGAGAGTCAAAATATTGGAGGAATAAATCAACTCTGATTGTCCCCCGACCTAAATTCAATCAAGCACATAAGAGAACATCTAAAATTGCAATTAATGTTTTCCAGGAAAAATTATGTAGCTGAAATCCGCACAAAACAAAGATTGAGACGGTACCACTTATGGCTTTATTTACTGCCACTTAACCAGCGGTTAACCATTGGTTAAAGAAGGATCTCACAATCAGTCAGCGGAAAGCTCACCTTCTCTCTTTAGCTACTGGTTAACCGCTGTTTTAGTGTCAGTGAATAAGGTCATTAATAGTGCCTATAAAAACTATTAAGCATAGCATTTAAATCATCACTCTTAAAACGATTGAATCAAAATTGAGTAAAAAGTACTCAAAAAGGCTCCGATCCAATAAGTACTCCAATTTGAATACATGAATATACTCATTTCTGAAAATGTGCATACTCAAAAATGAAACATCTTGAGCTTGAACTCAAAAATGAGTTCACGATGTTTCATTTTTGAGTATTCACATTTCAGAATGAGTATATTCATGTATTCAAATTGGAGTACTTATTGGATCGGAGCCTTTTTGAGTACTTTTTACTCAATTTTGATACAATCGTTTTAAGAGTGATGTACTATTAAACACACATTTAATGATATTTCCATATTTCTCACTAAATACCGAAATGTCACTTACGAGGAGATTTCTTAACTCTTCCAAAGGGGTGTGGAGCACTAATGTGATTGATGAAGTACCTCTGGTATCCCCTATTAAACTTTTTAGGGTGAATTCCATCACGATTCCCTCTGAGTGAAGAGCTTACGGTATGATTTTGATCAATAAGGATGAATTTTGTGCGACGCTTTATCGGAAAAACTAAGTGTTCCCAAGCAATTGTCAAGTATTAGCAAACACTTTTTGGTATAAAGAAATAAAAAGAAAGCGAGACGGCCCCTCGTCGCTTTTAACATCTTTGATTCGGCCGCTTTGATGATGCGGTTTCAGCGACGAATGAACTTGAATCGAGAAAGAGAACATCATTACAACTCTCCTTTTTTTTTTGAAAACCCCCATCCGAGCTAGCTTAATAGAGGTTCAATAGAGGAGGAGGCTTAATAGAGGTCTATTGAATGCCTCATAACGAGCTATTGACACGAAGAAACGGACTAACGATCTTCTCTAGCGAGCAATTGAAAATCTCGTAATGCACGCAAAAAGAGAATCCTGGAAGTTCCCGGCCTCAATGGGAAGGCAGTTTAACTGATGACTTAACTCGACTTGTAATTCTTGTTAGAGGGAGGGGGGATCTTCTCTTGACATTTGTGGGAACTTTTCCTTGTGCTCTGTGGATATCAGCGTTTCTCCGTTTGTGGTGAGTTAACGCTTCATATGTTTTTATTCACTGTAACCTGACCATCGGTTAAATAAAGAAGGATTCCACCAATCAGGAGTCAGTGAAAAGATCATTTTCTTTCTTTAGCTGCTGGTTAACCACTATGGTCAAGTGACAGTGAATAAAGCCCATAATGGTATATTCGGGAAAACGATGTATAGCGATGAACATTGATAGATAAATTAATGTAAGATAGAAGGTGGAGGGAGTTAATGATAATTAGTTTATTTTTTCTTCCTTGTTTTAAAAGGTTTTGGTGAAAAATATTAAGTGAATGTATTGTGAATCTAAATTAATTTATCTTTAAATAAAATTAAAAAATAATACTCTGACTTAATAGTATAAGTACACTTTTTAAATGCACTTGAGACAACAAATATTTATCTCATTGTAATTTTTGCTCTTTACTTTAGTTTAGGTGTGTGACGGTACTTTAGGATGAGCTGGGCGCAAGTTCCAAATATTCTCATAAATTGCCACAAACATAAAAAGTATCAAAATAAGCAATCATTAAATTATCTCGACTGGCAGTGTTGTTTTTTTTTAAATATTTTTAATGTTTTCTGTGTAATTTGCAAAATATTTAGCATAAAGTCTGTGCCCGGCTAATCCTTAATTACCGAGATCATTACCTGTTTGAAGGAAAAACATCAGTTCATATCCGAAGGTATAACCAATGAAAAACTTATCAGGACGAAAAACAAAGTACACACCCTTTGATTTTTAAAGATTTGAGCATACACAAATGAAAAATATGTAGAGGGGAGTAGGGATACTTGAGCCACTTTTTACAGTGTAATTTTTTAATTTTTAAAATTAACACATAGAAAAAAGCAATATTGTAATTGAAAGTTTGATATTGTTTAGATTTGTGTGTATTTAAACACAATTTACATTAACCTTTACAATGTGGCTCAAGTATCCGAGGGGATACATGAGCCATGATGGAGGGATACTTGAAAAAACTCTAAATATGTGTATTTAAGCAAAATTTCTTAACTTTTTTAAAGATAACATAAGTTAATAATATAAGACCATATTAAATTAAAAATATTGCATCAATTGTCAATTATGTATGAAATTATTTGAACTTTGAAAAAGTAGGACTTGAAAAAATGCATTTTAAAAAGTAAAATGACAAGTGCCTAAATATAGCTTTTCACATCACGTGATTTGGCCCTAGCAACAGCCCAAACAACCTCCTTGCTACAGGTTTGGAGGACAGGCGCTTGCTCAGTGCGTGCACATGCTATAGTTTTGCCCTCCATGGTCTTAAAAATAACTGGAATCCGTTAAAATAACTGGTCGTGACGTCATCACGAAAAGATGTATAGCCTTGTATAAAAAAAATTAGGTTATTTTTTATTTGCATATTGCCGCGGGGTTGAGTCCCGCTGGGATAAAGGTCTTGTTAGGGAAAGGATGCTGGAAGGTTTAATTGCAGCATTGGCATCAATGGCATTGTCTCTTAAGTAATATATTGCTGGCTTTTTATTACACCACAAAATTATTTTCCTCAAGATTTGCTATGGCTCAGGTATCCCAACCAGCATCACTTTCATTTAAGGGTCTTTTACTAAAGAAAGCATGCATATTTTTTAAGGAACTTAGATTCAAAATAAACCTGATATTATACCAATAAATTCTAGTATATGTTTTTCTAGCTTAAAACTTGGTAAAAACCAAATATTGCCCACTGTACTTTCAAAATGTTACCGAGGTATGTGATTTTCTTTTAACACTTGTTGTGCAAAGTTATAAATATGTTAACATATCACCAGTTTAGGAACGATAAATTAACATACAGTGGATAAAATAGTTTAAATAACAAATAACTTATTTTATTAATAGTAAATAAATTTATTTTATTTTTTATTTGATAGACAAGAAGAGGAATATATCAAATCTGTTTTTATGCGAACCTTTATTGTGCGATTTTATTTTTGTGTGATATTTTTTTCTACGTTTTTTTGTGCGATATATGAAAAATTTAATCAAATTGAAATATACTTGATGACTATCGTAGCAGGTTTGATGAACCATTTAGTTATGAATGAAGAAGACAAAGCGGCTACTTTTTCTAGGAAGTACGAGTTTCAAACATTATATATCAACAGGAGGTTTGTTCGGGTTTTCTTGAAACGGATCGCGTGTCTCGTTAAATCCCTGTGTTGGGAAATAGACCACCTTTTTATAAAGATCTATTGTTCAAATAAATAAAAAATTACAAAAAAGCCATTTCCTAGTCATTTTGTAAGGTTTTGAGTTATTTTTACGTGAGAACTTTTCTTATGCGGTCCTTATTAATTGTCTTAATCTTGAAAGAGTTCCAAATTTTAAATATTTGGGATTAAATCTCGACCAGAACCTAAAATATACTTCACATATCAATTATCTAAAATCTAAACTCCGATACTACCTATTTATTTTTTATCATTTAAAAAATCATGTAGACGGATCCTTTTTGAAAACCTTATACTTCTCCTGGATTCAATCTATTTTACAGTATGGCATAATTTTTTGGGGAGGGGATTACATATCAAACCTTATACCTTTAATAAATGTGCAAAAAAGAATTTTTAAGCATGTAAATAGTGATCAGTTATTAACTATAAAGAAACTTTATTATTTTAGATTATCACTTTTTATTTATAATAACATTAGCTCATTTGGTAGTACCAATATTCATTATAATCTCAGACAACCACCTATATTAAATATCCCACAGCCATACAAAGAGATCTTGCGTAAAAGTTTTCTTTATCAGGGTCCGTTCTTTTATAACAAATTGCCAACTTCTCTAACCTCTAACTCAAATAAATTTTCTTTTAAAAAGGGTCTGTCTACATATTTATTGAATTTAAAAGACACAAATCTATAAAGGTCTTGTAATTGAAGATGAGCCTGATATTTGACTATATTTTGTTGCTCTGTGTTAGCCAAATTATTATTTTTTTCTGGTGTGTACTTAGTGTGTATTATTTTGTATGTATATTTGTATTTTGTTCATGACTGTATGTGTATTTCGATTATTTGTTTTATTTTTGTTCTTAGTATAAATATTTATTTATTAATTTAGTGCTTCACTTGGAAGGGCTTGTGCCCCTTAGTGAACAACATATGTATTTTGTTTTTTTTCTTTCTTTCTGTAAATAAATTCTTTCTGTAAATAAATTCTGTAAATTCTTATTCACCACATAAAAAAGGATTTTTTAATTGTGCTACGAATACTATATTTTATAGCTACTAGTGAAGTTTAAGTTTGGTGAGAATTTTTTTGTGCGATTTTTTATGCGGTCCTTATTCCTCGCACAAAAAGAGGTTTGACTTACCTACTTTAAAATTATCTACAGACTAAACTACTGGTCGAAAAAATCTAAAATTTTAAAAGGGGTGTATTGAAGGAATGGGGACTTTTTTGAAACAAAAAAAATGTATTTGATTTAACTTAATTAATTTATCTTGAATTTCAGACCGTCTCCAGAAGTCTAGAAAATGAATGTTTATTCAAAGAATCGTCTATGACGATTAAGAGAAAAAGTAAATTATAAACTATCCCCTTTGCTAAAAAAATTTAGTTACATTTTAGGGATAAATAATTTTTTCCTTAAGTGTCTGATTTGATAGTTTGAATAAACATTAAAACATTTACCTTTTAGACTTCTGGTTACTGTTCGAAAACTAAGGCAAAATTTAGGCAATTAAATTAATTAATTTACTAGTTTTTTTATTTGAAAACAATTTCCATCCCTTCTAAATGCCTCCTTTGAAATTTCAGATTCCTCCCCCAGTAGTTTCGTCTGTAAATAATTTTACAGTAGGTATGTTATCTTATAACTACCCTGTACGTGTACGTGCAAAAATATTTTAATTTCAAGGCTATTTAGTTTTTCGACTTTTAAAAAAGGTGCGAAAACAACCTGTGATGTCATTCAATCCGAAACATTGGTTTAAGCAAGGGTTTAGGATTCAAAGCGGATGTTGATTTTTATTTTAAAATACTGAATTAATTTAAATTTTGTGAAACTTAATACTTAGTGTTCATTTTTTCTATTGGAAACACGCATTTTTTCTGTTTTCGAAAAATGCGGTAATGGCCCATTAAAACTGGTATGCCATGCAACAGGCATAATTTTGGTTATGTTTTAAGACGTAAAAATTAGTGTTATCTGTTGTTTTACTGTATGTGTGCTTTTTACTTTTTATTTCTTCTCCCAGGTATAATTTCTACTTGTTATGATACAAAATTAATCTAATTTATAGCAAATTTTTTCCTTCTTCACGTTACTCACTATTATACCTGTGCTTTCAAGCACCTTAATATTAAACCACCTGAAGCAACAATAAAAAAACGTCCAACGATAAGAAATTAATCCACCAGACTATCAAATATGAAGTGGCTCGAAAACTACTCATCTCCTCTTTTATGCTTAAAGGCCTGCCCCACAGGGAGCGTTCAACGTGATAATGGCCGATATCGGCTATTAAAAAGCACTAAGTGCGGTAAAAGCGAGGTGAGGAGGTGAGGCACTATCAAACTCCTCCATTACAGGAATGGGCTGTTTTGGCGAGCGGCTTTGGCGACGGGATTATTACTCCCCCTCCCCGGCAACCCTGCAAATGGGGGCGAATTGATAGGAAAGAATTGAAGGGCTCTGGGGAGACACGGATGGGGAAATGGCAGGGCAAAAAAGGGGAAAACGGGAGCAGGGTAGAATAAATACTCCGAGACCCTATAGATGTCTGCTACGCCGCCCGAATACCAAATAACGTCAAGTGATTTTCTCCACCTTTCGAGATCTGGCCGCTTTCTTGTTTGCAGAAAAACCGCTTAATGTTTTTTCAAACTGTAACCTTTTTATTCTCCTTCACATCCCTCTCCTCTGTTGTTGTTGTTATTATTATTACTGTTATTTTTTTGGTGGCAATTGGAGAGCAGAGAGCGTGATAAGTAACAACGGATCGCTTAAAGGGAGTTATTTCGTCGTCGTTCGCTTAACAAGCGAATTGCTTTCGCTCCTGTTCTAAGAGGAATAAGGGAGATTGCGGATGATTCCCCCCCTTTTGGACTGGTTTATACTGCATCGGCTTCTCGATAAGGGACCATTCACAATTTATATCACACATTATCTAGGGAGTTGATCCTTCCTTCTCCTTATGTCAAGAGTTGTAACATTTAAGAGTAACTTTTATTAGGTTCAATTTCATGTAACTGGTTTGAACCTCAAAATAAATCAAAATTTTTCATAGTTCAAATGCTTACATTATTTTTGTGTTAGGGACTGTCCATAACTGAATCGTCGTCAAATACTTACGGCACCACTTTTTTTTATACAAGATGAATTGCACCCACCCAATAATTTCAACTTTCCTTTGTTTTTCTTTAAATTTTAAAAAATTTTGTCTACTTCTATTTGAACTACAAATTAAAAAAAGGCTGTTTCGTAACCCCCATTTACACTTTGTCACAAAGTGTCACTGATTGATAAACCCCCTTCCCTCCAAGCGTGCCATATTTTAGGTCTTAAAAACTAGCTTAATAATGCTGAATCGAAATTAGTAATGGAAGGAACTTCTCTTTTACCATTGGCATTGACAACACGGCAATCTTCCCAAAGTTACAAGTTGTCGCATTTAAGAGACACTTTACTCCTATTGTCATGTAGAAGTTTTGAAACTACACTCGTGTACAAAAATTAAAAGAATAATTTGATTAGTTAGAATAATGACACAAATAATAGTTCCTACTTAATGAAATTTCTGCCACACGAACATCTAAGATTGAAAATATGTGGTTCGGGATCAAATTACCCTAAAAATTTTTTAAAGGGAGTACAGAGACCCACCAACAATAATGTGCTCCATACGGATTCGGAACAGTAACAAAAACGTCCATGGAAAGCTCATTTAGGAAACACTTTCCAGTTATTTCTGAAGGACGTGATATTTCTGAACTCCATGGTGCATGCAATGCCTTTATGATTTAGTAGATTATAAAACATTCCTTTTAAAGCTATTAAGCAAGTTTGAAATAACTATTAATTAAAAATAATTATAAATTCATTTTAAGTGGTTAGGATATATCTTAACTCCCCATTTCTTTGGAATAAACTTCATATCTATTGCACTCAAAAATTTTTAATTCAGGTGAAACACACCTGGAACTTTAATTGAACTAAAAACGTCTGTGTGAATAGATATGAAGGGTATTGTAAGAAAAGAGGGATGGGAGATTGTCAAACAACTGAACATGGTGAGAAAACTCCAGCTCTCAAGCGTCGCCTCCAACCGTGGACCGGTTTCGCCCTTGTTAGGGATCATCAGCACGGTATAGGAAGGTAACGCAAGAGAGTGGAGGGAGAGAGTGATGAGCCCTAACAAGGGCGAAACCGGTCCACGGTTGGAGGCGACGCTTGAGAGCTGGAGTTTTCTTACATATTCCTCTAACCAGAGGTAGTGGTGAAGCACTCCCTTTTCACAACTGAACATGGATTTATAAATTTACTACTCCAAAGGATACAGAAATAAGGTATCAATTAACTTTATTAGAAACGCTTGATAAAATAATGCAAATAAATTTCAATAATAAGGAAGTTGCATGTGTCAGATTTTCAAAAACAAACAAGTGTTCCGTATGGTTTTTTGTATGGTAAAATGAAATATTTAGTCAATTCTTCAAAAAATGTACAGGTAATTAAATATTTTAATTTAAAAGTCGAAAAAAAACACGTGACTGAAAACGTTTATTGTTTAAAAAGTAACGATGACATCAACAATCATACCATCAACTCCATTGCTTTCCAACAATGTTTATCGTACGATGATGTCACATCCCAAACTCTTGGCGTTTTCGTGCGCTTTTAAAAAGGGGATTTTAATTAAATCTAAAAATTTCTCGATCGGCCTCAAATTTTGGGTAGTTGCTTATTTTTGCAAGAAGAATCGATTAAAAAAATAAAAATAATTATGCAACTTCCTCATTAGTCAATTTAAGGAGAAGAAACTTCTTCCTCTTACAAGAAGTAATTTTAAAATGCAATAGGTACTAAATAACGCATAGATTTTGTACCAAGTTGCTTGCAATTCTTATACTTACAACTTAAATTACTAATAATCTTACTCTTCTTATACTTGCAGTTCTTGTCAATGAATCCCTTTACAACTTCATAATTTCCCAAACACTTCACAGAGAGAAGAAATAGCCTATTTTTATCCCTCTTAAATCTTTTAAACCGACTGTTCCTCCCCCCCTCTTCCACAAACGGAACGTTGACCAATTACGATCCTTACAGAGGGTTCTCCCCTTGCTCGTGGGAATAAAGCAAGCACACCAGAGGAAAAAAGAAACGACTATCTCTGATTCTTTGTAATCAGATACCCGGAGCGTGTGTACCTCTAAGCCCCCCTTGCAAGGAAAAACCTAGAAAAGAAAGCCCCCCTCTCCTTTCCTCTTGGATATCTTTTACTTTTTTTTCCTTCTACCGAGGGATGTAGTCCTTGTGGGGCTAAATCCCCTTTGAAAGTGCTGCTAAGCCTCGAAAGCAAATGGAGTTTTCGCCCACTTTCGGCCAGCCGTGTTGTTTTCGAACGATGCCTTTTTCATTGAGGGGGTCTGCAGTTTATCACTTCGATTTTCTGAGGGGGATTCTGTCCCGTTAATTGTGGGGAACGCAACTGCCAAAGAAGATGTGAAGATGCTCCAATTCTGCGATGAAATCTCATAAAGAATATTAAGGATATCCTATGTTAGAAATAATATTCCTTTTAATATTTATTTGATTAATTTTTTGAAATTTTGAACTTTAATGTTTGAATAATTTAATGGGTTTAGTAGGTATATTTGAAATATTTTTGAATATATAAATGCAATTATTTATATCAGCAAGTGGAATTATTACAATAAGGCCTTAATTACAATCATAGCGTACTTCCTTTTTGACTGGGAAAACAATAGTGTGTAATAGGTGATATAAGCACTATGGATGAATAAGCTCGAACTCTCCGATAAAATCTCATAACCAATGTTGGTAATGATGAAGAGCTGTTTACCAACGCTTTTTAGATGGATAGATTACACCTTCAATAGGCACAAGTTGTACTCTTAGTTTTACAGTTCAAGCTTCTAGATGCATCAATACTACGATATGTTAATAAAACTTTGGTATCAGTTAAAATTATGAATATTTAATTTTCGTTCAACGAATTTGTGATTTAATTTACTTTTTGGAACATTTCGAATCTAAATATTTTGTTGATGGGCTAGAAGAGATACGTTTAAATGCAATGTAAAATATAAAACGCTGTCAAATGTAAGACAGAGAGTAATCTCCAGAGATCACACCCATACTTTTTTCTATCTTTTATGAAGGTAGTTGCTGTAAACAGTAAATTTTCTATCTAAACATTAGACCCCCAAAATATCCTTCAATGGTTTCATTCTGAATTTCCATCTGTATGAATAATTTCACCCACATATTTTTTTTATAAATTTACGGTTCGTAACTTCTTTAAGTTTAGCCTAGAATCGTAGTCAAAAGGTATGTCGAGATATGAATAATAAAATATTCATGTAATGATTATATAATTTTCTCCATCCCCCTAAATTCTAATCTCCCTCCAAATTTCTTTCTTTTTAACACGCTTTTAGTTGGTCGCTTTTAATCGAGATCTTGTTCACGCCCAATGCGAAAGTTCACACAAAAAAATAAGAAAGATGAAATAATTAATAAACAATTAAATAAACATGTTTTTAAAATGGACTAAAAGTATTAAGTTGTAACTCCTTGAAAAACTAAAAACGTTGGGATCATTCAATAAGTGATATTTAATAGCTAACATTATTCACACTGTGTTTACTTATCTATCCACGATATAAAATAACAAGAATTAAGATAGTGCTGAAAGAAATTTATGAATTAATAAATACCTTAAGTGCATGAGCCCATTGTTTTTCGTTTTACGAGGAGTTTCAAAAGTCGTTTTATACTTTTAGACCATTTTAAAGACGTTGTGTCAAAAAAAATTTATTTCATTATTTATTCTGATTTTCCTTTCATTTACTTAACAAATTTTACAAAATTTAAACGTAAAATAAGGTTGAATACCCATTAGTTTTGCTAATCATAACTATGATTTCGCATTCAAATTTCAAACTATAAGTTATGTTCTACATTCGTATATCAATATAACAATGAAAATAAACACATTTAAAAAGGTCCGTTGGAAGATGTTCATTTTCAAAGAAATTAGTTAAACTGTTGGCAAACTGTCACCGTAAAATGGGGTAACTTTGGCCCAAGCATCGAAAAGTGATAATAAGTGTTATATCTGTATGAAAAAATTAAATTATAACCTAATTGATGCTAGACCCAAGAGGTAGAATTGTTATCATGACTACCTCCTAGCAGTGTCTTGAAACTCCTAAAATGTGATCACTTGGGGGCTTCCAAGTTAAGTAGTATCCAAAAGTAGAATTTTGTTTATCTCACAACTTTTCTTTGGAAAGGTGATTGGAAACATGATTCAAAACAGCTAGGTCATATTTTTATGTCAGTTTTAAAGTCTTCTAACAGTTTTTAATGCCATATTTTTGTTTTTTGTTCGTTGTTTGACAATTACTGAGGTTTTATTACGTTGGGGTAACTTTTGGCCCACGGTTTTGGGTAACTTTGGCCAAATGGTATCTGGTGAAATAAGTGAAATACTCATTGATTTTAAAGAAAAGAAGAGAAGTTAATTTTTAAGACGAAATACATTCAAGTTATATGATAGCAATCCTTAAATGTAGTATGGCGAAGATGGTATCATTATTGTGAAATCGATGTCGTTCGAAGAAATATCAGTTTTTTGTTCCAAAAATGGATTTTTCTCCCAAATTTAGGCAACCAATTCCTTAAAATATGTGCCTAGGATGTTAAATACTTTTTATTGTTCATCTATATCTTTCCTTTAAAAATGTATTATGGTAACTCTAAAATGTAATCACTTTTGTGTAAGAAAACATGTTTTATGGCTTGATTTTATTATAAATTAAACTTGAAACTTGGAATAGATTATTATTATTGATAGGTAACTTAGCAAAACTTCCAAATAGTTTATCATTAGCAAAAAGTATTTCAACGCTTTAACTTTTGGGTTTTTGATGTCTGGGCCAAAGTTATCCCAATCAGGGAAACGGTGGCCCAAAATTTCAAAAAAATAAAAAAAAAATTTTAAACTTAAATCACCATTTTAAAAGCAGTTTATATTACAGGTAAACATGTTAAAAATAATATAAACCACTGACTTTGTGAAATTTGTTTTAATTAACTACTTTCATTTGCTTTTAAAGTGAAAAAAAAACACTCCAAAGTTACTCCATTTTACCATATCTCTTTTATTCCGTTGAATATTAATAGTCTATTTTAGTTCTAATTTGGTTATCATTTTGTGAATCCTTTCTCTTAATTTAAGCTGGGTTCACATTATAGAAAGGCATAGTTAATGTGATATAACTTCTCGTTTATGAAATATTTGTAGTAACTTTTAAAGAAATGGGGGGAACCACGAATTAAGGCGTTATACTTTTATTTTGCCACCCGTTTTGCACATTTGTTGTGATAAAAAATCAGTATTATAAATTCGCTTTATAATTAAGGGGATCTCGTCCCCCTCCCACTCTCTGTCGATCGACAACCTCCAAGGAATCTGTTTACGAGGTTTCCTTTGAATACCTTTCGCGATCCATGCTCGCTTAACCTTTGAAAAAATATTTTTGCCAATCTAAAATTACCCAAAAATTTAAATTTGGGCATAATTCGACCATTAAACCACCACAAAAACTGTTACTAAAAAGGTTACAACAACAAAAATAATATTATTAAAGCTATAATACTATACAAATTTGGTTGTATGTGAGTAAAACGGAGTACTGAATCAGTAAATACAATCATATTAATATGATTGCATAAATAATATAAAATCAATTAATATTTTCAAGTATGGGGGCATCCATAAATTACGTGAGGCGTTTTTTCCAAAATCTGGATCCCCCCTCCCCCCTTGGTGAGATTTAGTGAGATTTTGCTAGACCCCCCTCCCCCCCAAGTGAGATTTACCTATAACTTTTTAAAAGTAATTTGCAGTATCTTCTCTGTTTCTCATACTTAAAAAAAGAAAATCGTATGATTTCCAACGTAAAAAGTTGACGTGAGATTTTAATCGACCCCCCCTCCCCCTTTGGTGAGATTTGGTGAGATTTTTCCAAACGCCTCCCCCCCTTTTTGACCTCACGTAATTTATGGATGACCCCTATGCAATTAACCAAGATTTAAACACTAACGGCAGTATTATCCGGGAACTTGACCGGTGGGTAACCGGCAATCAAACTTCTGATTGGCGGAAAACTAATTTTCCTTCTGATTTGCCAATCAGAAGTTCGACTGCTGTTTGACCGCCGTTTAAGTTATCGGTGAATATGGGCGTAAGGAGCGTTGTCATCGGCAGAAAAGAAATGCATCCAAATTTTTGCGTTACGTAAAAACTCGTATCATCGCATCATGGCTGTTGCTGACGATATAATTTTTTTTCTGATCTTTAAATATTAAAGCTTTCATTTTTAAAGAGCGTTACTTGTTTACCCAATTGCTCCTTATTTTTAATCCCAATTTGTGCTACGGAAACGAGTTTTAATCACTTAGATTTCATATTTCAATACCTATAGAAAAAAGTTATTTCTTCTACGTTACTTTGCAAATACTAACTTGCTGATCATGAATTACTTAAATTTAGGTAGTTAGGTAGGACTAATCCCACTTGGTGTAGGAAGGCCTACACCAGGTCCAAGGCACCAATCCGCTGTAATAAAATGAAAACCCTTTCCTGCTCATCCGACATTACTTAAATTTAATATAGTGCATTTCAATAGACTAAAATATTAGACGAGACAAAAGTTTTAAATGTTATTTCACTGCAAAGGCCTGGACCACTTATGAAACGCAAAGTAAACACGATAATGAACACTTTTCTGACCAAAAACGTTTTGATTGTATTGCAATTAGAAAAAGATACACTGTGAAAAATTCTTGAAAGTTACTTAAAAAACTAGGCAGCTGAGTTTTCCTCATTTTTTTAAAAGTAATGTTCCTGGAACGTTACTGAAAAATAACGAAACATTCTCAATACTGGTTTAAATACCTATCTGGGCGTCATATTTATCATCGACAGAACAAGAAAATAACAGAAACGCTTTAAGCCCCTTTTTGTTTCTTCTTGTGAATAACATTTCCTAAAGTTAACTTGGGGTAATCAAATAGAGAAGATGGGTAAAGTTTTAAACTCAGATTGGCTATATTGATTTAAGATTCTACTTTATCAACCCCTTCTCTGTAACTTTGACCTTAAAACGTCTTGGGTACCTTAAAAATTTTTTAATGAGACGTATATATACTTTACATACACATAAACCCATCCCATAGAAAAGGGTTTAACTAATTGAGAGCGCTGCTATGAAATAGCGAAACAATCAGGCTAAAAGGTTTGTTGAACAAGGGGTATTCCTCGAATTTAAAAAGTAGTTCTAAAAAGTGTGCAGTGTAAACTTTATATTTTTATTTTATGCTTGGTATAAAAAGTGTAATGTAATAGAATATTCCCTCTCGCTTCTAAGAATAGTATACAAATAAGTGTGTGATGTGTAAATAAGGATTCTTTCCCATATTTCCCTTAGTGTTACATAAATTCTATGTAAAAATATTATTTCTACTAAAAGCTTAATGCTTAAAGGATCTTAATTATCTTCTCATTTTAATCTTTATTCTAACATTATAATTATCATCATCCTATTTTAATCTTCATAATTGAGGGGATAACGAGGATAACCCCTTCTTTCACTATTTGTGCATAGGTGTGCAGTATAAGTAAATATATCCCCTTTCTTAAAAAGATTGGTGCTTCAAATTGTTCTCTCCATCAGAACATTTTTTACCTACATTTCAAACTTAGTTTAACATGGGTGCTGTATTTGCAAACAAATATGATGTGCCCTTTTGTCTCTCTCTCTTTTAAGATAAGTTAAAAAAACCTGTCTAGATATATCTGCATATTTTACCTTATTTCAAGCTTAGACGTATTCTTAATGAAGGAATAAATTAGATTCCTATTACTGAGAAAATCCAAACTGTTGAATGTGATATGTATGAAATCTAAGGTGCTACAAATCTGTGATTCTAAGTTTTTGTACATCGCTTTGGTTTAACACGAGTGCCGTATAAAGATTTTCTCATCTCTTTCCAGATTATTATGCAAAAATTAAGTTGTGTATAAGGATATCCTAATCTATTTAAAACATAATTGAGACGTCTGTTAACAGAAAACTTTGATTAAATGACTTATATTCATGGAAAAATCTTCAATCTACATTGGAGTATAACGATAACTTGGTCACTAGAAACATTGGTTTACGTTATTAGTATGTGTGGTGGAGAACACCTCCACTACTGGTGCTTGACTTTGCTAGGGTTCATGGAGTTGATCTAGCTGTTGCTATTTCAGAAGGATTGGACACAACAACAGTATGTATTATGATTTACCCTGGTATAGCCTGTAATCTTACGGTTAAAATTCCCTTTTCAATGCCATTATTGGGTTTCCCAAAACAAGGATTGCTGAAAAAAATTACCCAATGTTATTTTCTAACCTTGTTTTAAAGTTTTCAATAAGGACACCGCTAACCTTATAGGTATCAGCTAGATCAGGTTCTTTTTACCTTGCCAACAGGGTACAGGTTGTCAATCTCACAAAAACATTAACTGGATTACGTCTTAACGTTGCAACAAGGTTTATAAAAGCCTATAGAGTATTAACATGGGCTAATGCCTTGGTCACTATAAATGCAAAACTATGGCTTGGTATGATGTCCGGGTCCTTTCGAATGACGAATGTTAAGTTCTTATTCGTTCAAGTGATGTCTAGATCACTATAAAAGTAAGATTATGAGTTAATTTAAGCATGGTGTGATGTCTAGTTTATTGAGAATGTTAGACTGAGCAATATTCTGCCCTTTGTCCTGCCATTGCCCGTTAACGGTGTGACGTCCAAGTCACTATGAACGTCATACTAAGAGTTAGGCTAGGCACGCGCTGAATACTTTTGTTTCGGTGACTGGAACATAATTGTCACTCAGGCTAGGGCCAGAAGCTAGAGCGTGCGCATTAGGCGACGAGACTCTTGGCCAATTGCCAAGAATCTCGTCATAGAGATCCATTGCTCTGGAGTGACAGTATGTTCCAGTCACCGTGACGGGAGTCTCCAGGGCGCGCTTAGCCTCACAGCGATATCTGATCACAGTGAAATATGAATTTATATTAACATGGTGTGATATCCAGTTCACAAAGAACGTTAGATTATCAGTTTAGTAAGTTAGCAGGATGTAATGTCCCCTATGAACTAGTATGATGTGTGTAAGGGATGAATACAAAAGATGACTCACCTTTGACGATCGCTGGGTTCACGTCCGGCACCGGCCCGACCACCGGCCCAACGACCCCTTCCTTGACGTCGCCCACCACCGCCCTCATACACAGGGGGGCGGCCTGAGGGGGCGACGACGATGACCCTCCACCACCCAGCTCCAGCCTCAGCTTGCACACCACGCTGGGGATGACCAGAGGGGACTGCTCCCCGACCACCTGATCGCAGCAGTCCTGCCCAGCGGGGGAGCAGGAGCTAGACGCAGGGGTGTAGGGGGAGGACTTGGCGGAGGGGCAGGACAGGTTGAGGGGCTGCTCCAGCCTCCCATTCAGCTGCAGCGAGGGTGGCGGCGGGTGCAGTCCCAAGATGTCGGCGATGAAGTGCGGAGTGGGCTGCCTGGGGGGCTTGGCGTACACGTGGGGGTGCCAGCTCCGCCCCAGGTGCTGCAGAGGGGGCGAGGAGGGCTGGTGGTACTGCTGGAAGGGTGGCGGGGAGTTGCACCCGTTCGTATGTTGCTGTTGTTGTTGTTGCATGTAGTACTCTTGCATTGTTATTGTCTTGTGGTGGGGTGTCAGACTTGAATGGACTGTCAGTCTGGAATAGACGAAGCTGTCGTGTCAATACCTTGTTTGCATTTAATTGGATACGTTTTTGCGAACTTAGATCTGGCTGCAGTAGTAGACTCAGTCACACTGGAACCAGAAATGGAGATGTTTTGTCAGAACCATGTTAGCATTTGAACGGACACGGGTATTTGTTTTAGTTATAACAACCTTTCCATGTTGCTTCAATGTTCTCTCTCTTTGGCGAACTGAAATTATACGTCTCTTATTTGACTATTTCTTCTGTAAAGTCGTCTGACTATTTCTTCTTTCTTTCTTTTCTTCAATAAAGCGAGAGAGTTTTCTTTGAAGATATTTAAACAAACATTTAATAGAGATTGTAACAAAACGGGAACAGAGTTTTTCATCCAAATAAGTATGATTTCCAAGCTCAAATATCAGATTTCAAGTGCATAATGGTCATATACTGAGAACTTCTCACCTACCAAGTATGTAAGTTTCTAAACTTATGTCCACGCACACAAAATCTTTTCAGAAAATCCAATATTTAAGTCAATCTTCCTCTAAGTTTCTAATTTAGAGTTCAATGCTTTAGAGTTCTCGAAAAATGTCCCAAATAGTAACTTATCTTATTCATCAAAGCATCTTTTGCGAAGCAGTTATGGACAATCACCAATATGGTCACACACAATTTGCCATCACAGTTTGAACTTTGAGATAGTCTGATATTCTTTGTACACTAGTCCATTAATCAAAGTATTTCTTTGAAACCATCACCACAATCAGAGTCTAAGCATATAACAACATTGATCATCACTGTCGCAGTTATACATAGACCAACCATTAAGCAATGACAAAGCAGTATTGAGACACGTGAGACACTATCACGGTATGAACTCTGTAGAGATGCCCACTTAATTAGACTCGTCCTTCTTAACAATTCTCTCAAATCTTCCTCGAAGAGCAGTGATGGGATGGTGAATTACAGTCCAAGCATAGAGTATATATCGATGAAAGCAACGATATCGTCCTTTACAGTTCACCAAATGCTACTTCGTTTCAGTTCAACATAGTCTTCATATAAGTTAGTGCTTCAAAGCATGCCGTCCGATAACAAAGAAACGGTAATAGTCACTCAGTTTTTAAGTAAGTGATTCAAAGACCGAGAACAAAGCACAGAGATGATAGTTACTCTATTCTTCAGTAAGTAATTCAAAGTCCTAGAGCAGCGGTGATAGTCACTCTCGTCGTCTCAAAAGGTCAAGCTTATAGCAACGATGAAAGCAGCTATATCGTCCACGCATACAAAAGTCAAACACAAATCAGACTTCTATCCAGTCCGATATATTACCTCCACGTTGGTGAAGTACTACGCTCAATTCTTCTCCCTTGAAGCGAATGATTCAAAGTCGCTTGAATCCAGCCACCGTTTCGTTCCCTTCGGACGCACGCGGTCGCGGAGGGAAGAGCGAGAGGCGGCGCGTGCGACCGTCCGCGAGCGATCCCTCTGACGCAACTGAGAGGCAAGAGGAGCTGCACGAGGAGGGAGGGAGCGGAGGTGGAGCGAGAGATCGGGCCGTTATCCTCCCGCCCAATCAATACGAAGGGGGCCGGCTCCTCTTCCGAGAAAACGTCTTAATTTGAATGCGCTGCTGCTGCTGCTGCAATTAATACGGAAGCGCCTTGATGAGCCGCTGTTGGCGAGATTGGCAGGGCGATGAGGGGCCAAGTGTGGAGGTTATTATTATTATTGTTATTATCATTATCGTCATCGATGGGGGGACGGTGTGTCGTAAAAAGAATGGGGGTTGCTGCTGCTGCTGCCTATATCGGTTTCTTCTTGTGGGGGTGGTTGTGACTTGTTGGATGGGGGAATGGAGGTGGGTTTTTTTGGAAGTGGGGAGAAAGGGTTGGAGTTGAGGGATGAGAGAAAGGGTTGTATGAGGGTTTCTTTGGTGGGGGTAAAGTAGTCGATTAGAAAAGTTTGAGGGAAAAAGAATGCCTCCTTCTTTTTTGATGTGAGGTATAATGGTCCTCTTTGGTCGATATCGGTTTTGAAGAGCTTTCAAGAAAATATTTTACGTTTGAAAAGAAGTTTTTTTGGAAGTTCTTGACTTCTCTCCATATAGAAATTACAGTCTATTTGTTGTAAGTTAATGTAGAAGCCAGTCTATTTATTATAAGTCAATGTAGAAATTACAGTCTATTTATTATAAGTCAATGTAGAAATTACAGTCTATTTATTGTAAGTCAATGTAGTCGATGGGTTGAACTCGATAGTCGACCCGAGAAAAATTTGTGTAAAACAAAATTTCTGTGGAAAAATGTCTATTAATCCGATATAAAAGACATTAACATAAGAACTTTAGATAAGATAAAAATTTCTTGTGACTTTTCTTTTAAATTTAAATTTTTTCCAAGAGTTATTAGACATAGTATTTTTTTAAGTGCATAATATGAGAAGAAAAATTACTATCAGGATTTATTGATAATGAAAAAATTTTTGTTTGACTCTTGGATTCATTATACACAACATATTTTATGGTACCTTTAGTCTATATTTAAGTGCTTACTAACGTTATGAATATTTTAAATTCCAGTTATATTTGAAATTTGTTCTCTGGCAGGCATTGTGTGCTTATTGAGTTGTGGAGAGGATTTCGTGAAAACATTTTAATTTGAAAAACATCAAAAGAATTTTATTTATATCTTAAGTTCCTTAAACTTTACACATTTATGAATGAATTAATTACGAAACTTTAAAAATTAGCTTCTTAAACTAAATACCAGGAGCAAGAATTAAACTTCTGACTCCACTGGGAAACGTTTCTTCGCTAGTGAGCGGATTTTCTACCGTTTTCTCAGAAGACTAAGGTATTTAAAAGGAACGTTTTTCCTCTCCGAATCCCTTCAGAGAGTCCTCGGGACAAAAAAAAGTCAAAATAAATCTCGCCAATGCGCTGAGAAAAGCGGTCCGCAGTTGCTACCCAGCAAATCAAGGTAATACACTCCTCCGTAGGGAGATTGCATATAGATAGAGCTTCAGGTGTGGTGACCCTGCGTGTCAACTGAGTGGTAGACAAAAATATATTTGTTGCTTTGAAAGTTCCGTAGACGAATGGTTTTCTGTGGATAAGAAATAGGCCTTTATCCCACTGGAAATTAACATTGAAAAGGGAAAGAGGATTTTCTATGTTGAGAGAAAATCACCCGAGAAACATTGTTGAGTTATTTATGAGAAAAATATCCGTTTGGATTTTTTTTATTAACTATGGATTTAAAGCACCACGGTTTTAAAAGAAAGTATTGCCAAGTGTTTCTTAGTTGTTACGAAAAAATATTTGTTTCAATTCTGCTAAATATCGCCAACCTCCTTAGAACGCTCAATACTCAAATGTAAACAAATATAGGGAAAAAATTTCACCATGTGTATAGTGAAGCCCCTCCTAATCCTATTTGAGCCATTTCTGACTCCTTTTGAAGGAGTGCTACCTGAAGCGAACAGTTCTTTTAGCGAAGTTTTCTTAAATGTAAACGATAGTTTTCCTTAAAATGAAGTAAAGGTTTTGTGGGGTAAGAGATCTGGTTTTCACTAATATCTTAAAAGAACACAATTAATTATTATTAATCGACATTGCCCGAGATTGTGAAGATGATACATCAACAACACAATATCGGTGCTGTCCTAACAATTTCAATTAATGTAGTGGGGTAATAGGGAGGTAAACAATCTCTAAAACAGGGAGAAGATGTTTTTTGGATATTTTCTCCTAGTGACCACGCCCGCTACATCCGAGACAGCCGTTCGAAGCGCCTCCTGTTACATACTGCCTCTACGCTCCCGACAATGGCTTCGGCCGAGAAAGCAACTCTACAGGGTCACCAGGGAATCCGTTGAAACGCCCGGCTGTAATAACGGCGCTGCGTTGGGAATCGGCCATTGTGAAGAAAAAAGGAGTGCTATCGCGAGTTAAGTGGATTAAACTGCTGTCTGATGACTGCTCTTCGGGTCGGATTGCAGCAGGGCATGATTTTTCGCCCTGCGAGACGAGCGAGGTTTTTGTTGCTCTTGACTATCACTTTTTTGTGTGTTTGTTTATGGTGTTTAGGCTTAAGTAGCTATTTAATTTCTTTGAACCTTGTTTTTTTGTCGGTGTTAGTTGGAAAATGAGTGAATGGTGGGCTCGAGTGTAAAAGGATAATTATTTTCTTTTCTCATTTAATATTTGTTGAGATCAAAAGGGGACTTTGTGATGTTGAACGTTTTAACATAAAAATAACGGTTAAAAAATTAAAAATGAAATTGCAACAGAAAAAGGTTTTCGGGATCCTTGTATTTTTAACTTTTATATTTTGCGCGTTTTAAACATTCTTGCTAAAATGTTTGTTAATGCTGGTATAATATGCAATCATCCTGATTAATCAGGTATCACCCGCGTTTTAAGTTCTGTTACATATTACATCAGGGTAAAAATGCAGTATATAGATTATAATTTATTAGTTACCTGAGAATCAATTTTTTAAATTTTCACTTCCTTTCAATATTTAACTTGATTGTTTTTTTTAATTGAAAATACCACAGTTTAAAATTTAAAATTAGAAAACAGGTGAACACTTTTTTTGTGAATCTGGAGAAGTTCATGTTTTTTAAAGGGGGGAGTGCATTTAAAAATCTTAATTGAAAATAATTTAGTATTCCAAGTATGTGTAAATGTGTTATAATATAACTGAATCATATAGCTGAAACATAATTTTAAATGTTTATGTATTTCCTCGTTTTTATATAATTAATTTTTAAAGTGAATTTATAAATCGTAATTTTATTTCTTATTTCAGATACGCTCTAAAGAGAAATAGTTCGAAGAATCCCACCCCGGGGTAAGTTTTATTTTATTACTTATATATTTTTGTAGCGTTGTTTTTTCTTTTAATTTTATCTCGCTATTTATTAGTTGAAGGCAGTTCAAAAGATCAAATCCTCCTGGTAACGGTTATAATTCCCTTCTAACAACATCGACTATTAAATAGTAAAAGGAAAAGAGCTGCTTCATCAAACCATAAAATGTTTCATAACAATAATACAAGCGATGATGGTGATTAAGTAACAGTTCCGTCATTAAAGTCGTTGTAAAAGTCAAATAAATGGTATTCAATAATAACTTTCACTCAATCCTATTTAAACGCATTTTAAATACCCAGACATCAAGTGTGGCGATTCCAGCACTGGGCCTTAACAGGTATCAAGTGGTCAGTGGACTGTCCTCTTTGTTGACCACTCCGGTCAACAACTGGCTTCTGAATGAGCCCCATTCTAATGAGGCCCGTATGTCCCCAGAACGTTTACTGCCGCATCCGGGTCCTTTATTATTATATTCCGCTTACGTGAGCAGCCATCTTGTGTGGGGACGCAGCGTTAATTAACTTAGTTTTGGGGCACTAATAAGGCATTGCAGGGGCTCAGCGGGGCTTGAATGGGGCGTCCGTTATGAGGGAGGACAAAGATCGGGGGACCGGCTGACCGCTGGTTGGTGATTAAAACTGGACGTTGTTTGGGGCGAAATTAAAGTCTAGATTTTGAAGAGAGGTGGGTGTGTTACTGCGCGTTTATATGTATGGGGTGCTGTGAATGACGCGTTTTAAAGTGTCGCGGTTTTCTCTATTGAGATTTAGTTCACTTGACGCGAATCCACTAATGTTCAAAAATTAAGAGAAGTAGCTTATTTGTTTGATTTTCTTTTGATTAACTGTGCAGATTTTGACGAACATAGGTTGATATAGTACCTAATAAATAATTAATTAATAGGTATATCACGCGTTAGTGACAATCGCCAGAGTTTAAAGGTATGAGAGAGCGGTTCAGAATCATACAAAAAAGTAGGTTTGTTTGGTTAACCAGCAGCTAAAGAGAGAAAATGAGCTTTTCACTGACTCCTGATTGGTGGAATCTATCTTTAACCTTTCAAATACGGCTATCCAATCAATAAATCTAAACATTAGCTTGTAACATATCATTGTTGTTGTTGTAACGTCGCTATGGGATCGTTTATACGTCCCTTAGACCTTCAAAGTTATTTCATCATATTAATCGATTGTTGGAGAAATAACTATTCCCGGTAATAAGGTGCACTAAACAGATTTTTTGCCATCTTGAAAGGGTGACAAACTGGTGTGCCAACAAGTGCATCCCGTTATTGTGGGATCAACTAAGGAATGTGTATCCGACTCTTGTCTATTCGCAGTGCTTGTGTTGCTAATTGATACAACCGTGCAAACCATGAAATGTGACAAACTTTCTTGTAAATTTCTATCACAGTTTTATTACCATACCTGAGTGTCTTCTGATAAAATAAAGCAAACTGACCTGGACTTCTTTGACTTCTATAAAGGCAATCCCATTATCTTTAAAAGGAATGATCCTTTTTTACTACTTTCTTCAACGCTACCGAACCACTACATTTTCACGTCATTAACGATTAACCAATGCTTAACTGCTGGTCAGGTAGCCATAAGTAATAAAGCCATAAGTACTCCCATATACACTTTTTTTTGGTTGTTGCACCTTTTGCTTTTCCTCGCACGATACATCTCCCTCCGATGTAGGGTTTTAAATATTTATGAAGGAATCGATTCCGGAATCGAATCGAAATCGAATACCTTGGAATCGATATCAAGGAATCGAACCCTGGAAGGAATCGATTCCAACAGGAATTGAATCTTAGGAATGGTACACAATTCTCTAATTAATACAAATAAACAATATTCCTCACTAATTAATTCGTATTGTATTTTGATAATTAAAATATTTTGCTGAGTATGAATTAAATTTGTAATAATTCCTAATTATATTTGATTTGTGATTGAAATAGGTAAGTTCGAATCGATTCCAGGTCAGAATCGATCCTCAGGAATCAAATCCAAGAATCGAACATCAGGAATCGAATCCAAGAATCGAACATCAGGAATCGATTCCGGAATCGAATCGAAAGATTTTTTAAATCCCTACTCCGATGAAGTACGAGAGCAGAATCAGGCAACACCATCGTTTTTCTGCTCCTGCTGCAATCCTAGTCAGTCTCGCTTAATCAATCTCCACGATCCCCTCGAAATTCCGGCGAGATCGTATTTCAAATAGATAACACTCCGCGGCCACTGAACGGAATGGAGAGGAAATTAATGTTTAGGAATGAGCCTGTGTGGAATTGCGCCTGCTGGGTTGTTTTATCGGGAGATTCGTCTGTTTTTTTTATCCACCTCTTCTGTGCCACTTAACAAGCACTGCTGATTTGAGTGTAACTTCTCTTCGAGACTTAGGTGTTGTCGGTACAGAAAACCCACCTCTTGATCCTTATAAATTAACATTGACGAAGAGGATCCTAGTAGTATTTGTTTCTTAAAGTTATTCTTTTCTGTGCAAAAAAACCACGTTGATTTTTTCTTAAATTCATACAACTTTGCACAGTTGCTTTTATTCAATATGTTCTTCCTGATGTTACACGAACTTGGTTGTTGCTGTTTTGATTTAGTCTATTTTAGAGAACTCTAGATGTGTGTGTACGTTTCTGGGAATAATAAAACTTATTAAGATGGACATTTTTGGAAAATAGCTGGGATTAGAAGGATACTTTAACCCATTCACAGTCCTAGCCGCCCAAATTTTGCATAGGATTAATGTTTATCTCGGGTGGTTTAGCATTAACAGCGTTGAACGCCATATCGTGATTTTTTGCGTTCTTAAAAATTATATTTGAAATCTTAATTGAATATTTTTTATACGAAGCCGTCTTCATACCTAACGTAAATCAAAATGTTCATTTTCAATGTAGACTCCCAATTTTTATTTCATATTTCGAAAGAGTACATCCAAAAACATCTAAAAAATATTTTTGTATGAATGTACTGATATGTTTTATGAGTGTTCTGTATTCCAAATAGGGTTCTAAATTTCCAGTAAAAATTGTGCTGTTATATTACAAAGTTATAAATGCGGGCATTATTAACAATGGTGGAAGTGGGGGCGTGCAATGTGATAAATTCAATGACAGTTATCAATAATTATTTATCACATTGCACGAAATACGAGGGGATTATTAATAATGCCCGCATTTATCACATTGGCCGTGACAGATATACAATGAAAATTAAATTATTCAGTTATTAATTATTCCATATTTCCTTTTTCAAACTGACGCAATTCAATTTATCTTTCACCATAGAACTATCTGACTCCTTCCTCCACGACCCTTTCTACACCTCCAACATTTTCTCCAGAACCAAATTGAAAACAACTCAAACTCCCCAAACCAGAAACGAACACCCCCCTCGAATCCCGGCAGTTAACCACCGGAAAAACCCGAACCTATCCAAACAAACGACTGGGAAATTAGGTCCCCTTTAATTCGCGGAGGATTTTATAGGGGGAGAGAAGCCCACACACAAAATTAAAGCGCTAATTTAATTACCGTCTCGCGCGCGTGCGAGGGTTTTGACACGTCGTTTCGGCGGCGAAAGTTATTTCCATAATGGCCTCTCTCTCCTTGTGTCCGCCGCTAATTAATGTGGGCGCTCTCTTTTATGAGAGAAAAGACTTTATGGTCGCTCGGACGTCGCGAATACGTCCGAATCATGTCGCTGTAATGTCGCATTCGGGGAGAATGTGATGTTATGCTTCCCTGGTTGATAGTATCGAGATTTTTTTTTAATTCTAATGGGAATTGTTCAAAATACTGATGTAGTGCTCATAGAATTGTTTCTCTACTTGTTCTGGGTCGAGTTGGTGATTTTTGGCGACATTTTTTTGTAGCCAGGCATAAAATCGGCGTTTTTAAAACGGACACATCGCCTCTTCAGCAGAGGACTTTTTTTTCGTATGATACATATACTCCTGTTCATAAAAAATGCAACACCATGAAGGACTTGTTAGATTTTGATGAAATTTACACAGCAAGTGATCTTTGTGGATACAAATAAATGATATAATTTTCAGAAAAAAGGAATAAAATTTACTATCGAAAATCGGTGTTTAATGTCTTCCATACGCGTTGCAATGAGAGCCTCTATACGACAGGTCATCGAATCAAACAGATTGAAATTTTGACTGAGGAGGTGATTTTCATCTAAGATTCATCCCAAACCCAAAGTTTGCCAATATTGGAAACATAAGAAGCATTTTAAGCATGAGGACAAACCAACAAAAATTAGTCGAGCTCCATAGGTGAATTTTTGGATGAAGAAATTTGTCGAGAAAGAAACTGTCTTTATTGGATGTAAAGTAAGTTTGGAACATTCCAAAAAACATGTGTACGGGATTTGTTCTGATGAATTACAGCTTCAGGATCGCTTCAAATGTAGGGTATAACTTTTGGCTCCAAAAATTTTTAGAAATTTATTTAAGAAATGAGATTGCCCTCATTTTTTATCTAACGAGGTTGCCCATGGTACCCAATAGTGCTCCAGGTCAAAACACTTCTCTTCTTCACCACAGACTCAAGATAAAACACTCCAAAAATTGTGATTTTCGGCATAGCGTCAAATCCCAATTTAGGTGTCATGTTAACCAAAATTGATGGGGGATTTCTTTAAAAGGACCATTTGTTATCAGTTATCTTACGAAAATATTTTTTGTGGATCCCATGGTAGGTTTATGCACCGATGGAATTCCATCGATGGAGTTCTGTAAAAAAAAAACGATACTTGGTGAATTTTGGTGCAATGGCGACCGATTAACTGATGGAGCAGACAATGATAGACCTGTTACAGTATTCTAACAATTTGAAACATGTCGAAAAGTCACTCAATGATCCGGCACTGCCATGCGAATGAAGTCTCTTTCATCCCGTGCTGACGTGACTATAAGGGGTCCAGACCCCAATTTTCAACTCACCTCACCCTTTTTGGACCTCTGCTTACAAACCCATATCAATATTGTCCGGTTTCACTTCATTTGACGAGCGGTAAAACAATGTGAAAAACACCCCTTCGGGAGGCATAACATTAATCCGCTTTAAAACTCTGTTAAATTTTCATATGACATCCGTTAAGGTCTAAGGGGTATAATAACATCTAATGACAAGATAATCAACGGTAAACAACCTTCTTACAAGCCCTTAACGTCCCATTACAGCCCCCCAAATATACGAATAAATCAGGGGTTGAGAAGACACTGTTCAGCTCGCGCATGCGCTATAGCTCTGAATTTGGTATCATTTGATAATCAAACCATAATGAACATACCCTGAAAATTTCAAGTTGATTGGACAATTCCTTCTTGGTGTTGCATTTTTTATGAACAGGAGTATATATTGCAATTTCAATTTTCATTTTAAAAGCTTTTTTTATTTTGAGAGACTCTATTGCAATTTAACTTTCATAATAATAATAATAATAATAATAATAATAATAATAATAATAATAATAATAATAATAATAATAATAATAATAATAATAATAATAATAGTAATAGTAATAGTAATAGTAATAGTAATAGTAATAGTAATAGTAATAATATTATTATTATTATTATTATTATTATTATTATTATTATTATTATTATTATTATTATTATTATTATTATTATTATTATTATTATTATTATTATTATTATTATTATTATTATTATTATTATTATTATTATTATTATTATTATTATTATTATTATTATTATTATTATTATTATTATTATTATTATTATTATTATTATTATTATTATTATTATTATTATTATTATTATTATTATTATTATTATTATTATTATTATTATTATTATTATTATTATTATTATTATTATTATTATTATTATTATTATTATTATTATTATTATTATTATTATCATTTTAATAGTTTAAATAAAAAATAGTAGCAGAACCACGGAGGTGGGGTACTGCTACTCGCGCAACACTCACGCATTCGCTCGCACAACCTCTTTTTACAAGTCATAAGTTGACCAATTTCAAAAACATTTGCTGGATTTATACTTGTACTATTAATGTGTTACGACTTTTCCGCACTCTCGCTTTTCAAGTTTTATACTTTCGTCTTTTTCGACATTGTTTATAAAAAAATCTTAGAAATGTTATTTTATCAAATGAGGCTAGCCGCAACTTAAGAAGAGAGAAGTAAACCTTCTTCAACGTATGAATTTTAACAATGCACAGTGCATTTTAAATGAGCTAAAACGGAGTAAAAAAAGTGCCGAAAATAGGCAGAGATGTTCGATTTTAAAATCCTATCTTAGTGCGCCTTTAATACTGAGCTGAAAGTCTGGGTAGTTAGTAAAAGTTCATGCTTCTAGGTCCATTAGGGGCCATCCATAAATTACGTGAGGTCAAAAAGGGGGGAGGGGTTTGGAAAAATCTCACCAAATCTCACCAAGGGGGGAGGGGGGTCTATTAAAATCTCACGTCAACTTTTACGAATAGGATAGAAAATTATTTTTAAAGGTTGTAGGTAAATCTCACGTAGGGGGGAGGGGGGGGTCCAGCAAAATCTCACTAAATCTCACCAAGGGGGGAGGGGGGGTCCAGCTTTTGGAAAAAACACCTCACGTAATTTATGGATGTCCCCTTAGTTTTGGATGGTTGGTTAGTTGGTGAGGTTTTATGGCACAACGACCGTATTCGGCTCTTCCCCGTTCAACACACAAGCTAGAATGTGCTAGATCATAGCTTAAATTTAAAAATTAGACACGTTTCATGAATTTTATATCGCTGTAGTTTTGGAGAAATTTAAAAATGTTTGTCACACTTATTCAGTCAGTGAATCGGTGGTATTTGGATTTTACAGATATAGATAAGTCTATTAATTTCATTCCGTGCAACGTGTTTACACCTATTAATAACAGAAATTGATATTTGTACCGTTTATTAGTTTTACATTCGATAACCTATACTTGATATTTAAAGTGATCTACATATCATTAAATTGGATACCAAGAAGTATACTCCATGCCTCTACCCTCATTAAACTGAAAGAATGGATCTGGAATATTCACCAAGCAAAGCATGTAACTTCAAATTTACAGCACAGGGCCACAAAACTTTTAAATATTGGCCTGCCTGAGACTATTCAGTACTCGCTTGTTTAACACATAAATATAACCTCCAGCAATACAGGGTGATTCAGAAATAATCATCAATAATTGGGGGGGGGAGGTAGAGGAACCCTGGACAAACATATTTCGAATAGGGATGGTGGGGCGCAGCCTTACCGTTAAAGAGCTAGGACCTAACGTAGTGCGAGCGCGTTTCAAAAGGCCGTTTTTAGAAGGCCCGTGTGACGAAACAAAACATAATAAAATGAAAAACATTATTGCATGAGGTACAGGAGTATCCGTACTACTTAAGGGGTCATAGGACTGTTAAAACGCAATGCAGTGAAAAAAACTTTAAATTTTCCAAAAAAATTAATATCTTTTTTTCTAATTTATGAAAAGACTCGGTTTAAACATATTTTTAATCCTTATTTATTAAACATTATGTAAAAAAATAATTGAATACTTAATAGACATAGTTAAGTTTATACATTGAGTCGAAAAAAAGCAACTTTGACGGTTAAATGTTAGTATGCAGTGGCTTTCATGCAAGATAATTAACTAACTATTAAATGGAAATTCAAAATTTCAATTCACATATATACTATATGAGTATACAATCAAGCCCTACCAGATATTTTGAGTTTGACAGTCAATTAATATTTTTTATTATAATTTGAACTTAGGTGTCAAAAACACAAAAAAATTATAAGTTCACAATCTCAAAAAATAATGAAATATAGGTTCAAAACTCTAAAAAGAGGTAGGGCTTTATTGTCACTACTAAATATTGATGCTCTCAAAGTTTCAAGGATATATTCTTATTACTTCAAATTTTATCATGCATGGAACACAAAAAAATCATATTTTGAGAAAAAAGACCTCAAAGTTCTAAAGTTAGTAATCTCCTTGGGTTTCTTGTTTCAGAATTTTAGCCATAACTTCTGAAATAATACGAATTTTCGCATGCGTTTTTTTTAAATTGTTAAGAAATATCTAGGCTATCACATATATTTTTTTCAAAAAATCGATTTTTTGGATGATTTAACAGTCCTATGACCCTTAAATCCTCAATGTGATAGAAATTGGACCACTTGCTAAACCGTGGGGTGAGTTTTAAAACGTGCAATATAAATTTCTTAGTCAAGCAATAGAAAAATGATGATTGGGGAAGGAATTTTCAATGATCAAACAGTTTCAATGATCAATGTTACGATCATTGAAAATTCCTCCCCCGATCATCATTTTTCTAAATACCATTAAGGGAACTCCATTCTTTGACTAAAAAATTAATATTGCTCTTTTGAAACTCACTCCACGGTTTAGAAAGTGGTTCAAGTTCTATCGAATTCATGGTGTAAGTAGTAGGGATACTTCCTTACCTCATGCAATAGGTTCATTTTATTATTTTTTGTTTCGTCAAACGGGTCTTCTAAAAACGGCCTTTTGAAACGCGCTCGCACTACATTAGGTCCTAGCTCTTTAACGGTAAGACTGCGCCCCCCCATTCCTATTCGAAATATGCTTGTCTAGGGCCCCTCTACCTCGCCTCCAATTATTGATGATTATTTCTGAATCACCCTGTATGTGCACGATACCAAAAAAGTATTCAACACCTCAATAAAGATGGATGCCAAGAAGTGTCCCTCTACCTTCCCATTAAACCGAAAGGAAGGAATATTCGCTCGCAGAAGAAGCGGCGGCTAATCCCCCTTCCCCTCTCGCTCTTAATGCCTCAGACATGTCGGCCGCGGTTTCCGTCTCCAAAGCTCTAATGGCACTCCGATGGCTAATTCGGATATGTATGCGTATAAGAGCGCCCTCCTTCTCCTCCTACGCGATATTTTGATATAAACGCCTGGCTGTTATTGTTGGATGTATTTCTTGCGGAAAATGATTTCGAGGGATCCTCCGGGTCTCTTAGAGGGGATGGGGGGAATGTGACGTGCTTGTCAGGAGGGAGTTAGAGCGGATGGGGTTGATTATTGTGAGGGAGGTGTCTAAATTATTTCATTTTTGTGAAGGGGGTGTGTTTTTCACAGAAATTATTTTCTTATATATTGAATTAAATTTTTTTTCTCTGATACTATACAAGGTGTTTGAGAAAGTCCAAACTAATTATTCACTTCCAGATTTTTTTGAAGGGAGGTCACATAAAAATGCCTAGATAATTGTACCTCGACGACCCATAGTTTTCGATAAAATCACGGGAGAGAAAGTTATGCCGTACCTGGTTTATACTAAAAAAAGGTTTATGGGAAACGTAAACGTGGTAATTTGCATTATGTTTACACACTAAAATATAAAATATATTCATATCCTTAGTGCTACATGCGCGCACTGTTGAATGAAATATTTCAGATTTTATGGGACATGGCGTAGAATATTTCTTTTTTTCCAAATCTTAATTTGTGTACCAGATATCTATTCAAATTCCTTTTAGTATCAAGCACTTCAATTGATCGAGAGTTTGAAAAGGGAATATGTCTAAAAAATGACAACTTTACTTTTATGCTTAAAATAATCTCCAATCTTTGCTTTACACATGCGTAGAAAGAGGGGGAAAATAGCTACCCTTATAAGGAGATAAATTCCCTTGAAGTTGCGAAATCGATGTCCATTCATTGTATTTTTTTCAGTTAATTTGGAATTAAAGTTAATTTTTCTTTTTGTTCTTATTCTTTGTGGTGTAATTAGGATAAAATAGAATTTGCTTCTGATTTAAGAGTGTTTTTAACTTTTTTTTACCTAGGGTATGTTGAACTCCATTCATATTCACTTACTCCCTTGATGCTGCTATAATGACTCAGTTTCATGATAATTTTAATATTTTATTTGTCTTCATCTTTCTATTTCTCACTTTTGTGTTGTGAACTAAGCAGTGGCGGATCCAGGGGGTGGCACTCTGGAATGTGCCCCCCCCTGGAGACCCAAAAAGGTTCTCAAAATGAGGAAAAACCCAACTTTTACAGGTCTAATTTCAAAATTTCTTCTGGGGGAGGACCCCCATACCCCCCATTAGTATAAAAATGGGGTATTCAGTGTTTATTTTTAGGAAACCCACAAAATTATGACATTTTGTATCAAAACGTAAAGGTAATAGTGTTGAAAAGTGCCCCCCTTAGACTCAAAAAGTTTCTAAAAATAAGTTAAAACCCTACTTTTACACGTCAAGTTTAAATTTTTTTCTGGAGAAGACCCCCATACCGCCAATAGTACCACAAGGGGATCTTGTCTGGAAAAGTGCCGCCCCCCTTGGAGCCGTGCTGGATCCGCGCCTGGAACTAAACATAAATATAATTTAAAAGGCAATTTAAGTGGTTTTTAAGATTATTCTTCAATTTAAATTTTATAAGATTGAAAAAGGGAATAAGTCCATCAACTTTTTTACACTGTAAAATTCCTTTGAAAGCACTTATATTTAATTAACACTTAGGTTTTTCCGGTCTTGTTGGCTGTAATCTTTGTAGATGGATGAACACTAAACATTTCAACTCCTTATACGGGAGTCATCTTCAGTAGGATAAAAGTTAAAAGCTATCACATTTAGTATTCATCAATCTACAAGATTAAGGCCAACAAGCCCAGAAAACCTAAGTGTTAATTATAACTCCCGTAAAAGCCTTCACAGTACTTATATATTTAAAAAAATAGAGTCCTGAATTCCCAATAAAATTTTGGTGGTTATATAACAAATATTCCAATATTTACAAATGTTTGTTTTTCTCGATTTTCTCAAAATTTGGTTTATGGCCTTATTCCCTTTCTCAAACTGCTGATTCAATTTTTGATCAACACATGATTCCCGAAAAAAAAGGTCTTTTAGGAAATCAAATCATAAATATTTTTTCCTGAAATACTTCATCTCTACATCTGAAATGTTGTTACGGATATTTAACTACAAAAAAAGAATGTTAAACATAAAAAAGTCAGCATCAGCATTCATTTGAATGACTCAGATTAATTACACTTTATAAGCTTTGAGGATTTACACTTGATTTATTACTTGTAGATGATTACCATCTTAACAATGGGTTTTTTCCTCTACTTCAAACAATATTTATAACCTAATCAAACCATTTTCGTGAGTGAGTATCCCCGCAATTTCAACAACAGTTTAAACTTTAATAGAGGTGGAATATACCTCCGCCGAATGTTACTTCGGAGCCCAAATCGCCTGGCCGCAGCCGATACGGTCGCAGCGAACATCGAAATCGGGCATGCAGCAATTATTCAAATTGCTCCCTACAGGGGGCGAGCTAGGCAAACTTCGTCCGGCGAGAAATCCGTCATCATCAGCAGCTCTGCCTTCCGTGACGTCACGGCCAATAGGAAAGAGATAAGTGTCCGCTCTGCAACGGCAACTAATTGATTAACGATTTATACCTGATAGTGATATTCATTAGCGTTTCCCCAACTGGTTGAAATCGTCGCCACCGAGTAATGAATGCGAAATTTATATGCCGTATAATTACAGGGCTGCGGCGAGATTGCGGAATTATCATCGGCTTTAAGTGATAAGATTTTTTTTCGGTTTTAATTTTTTCTTCTTCTCTTCCACCCTTTTTGCCGCGGCGCGCGGATAATGATTTTATTCCATTTGCTTTTTCTCGCGCGGGTTCTTTAATACTGGAAATGAGAAATTTTATTAAACGACGAAATTTTTCGTCGCCACATTTATCATCCGTCTGTTTTTCTATCTGCGGAATGTCCTTAAAAGTTTTTTTATGATGAGAAAATAGGAAACCAATATTTATAGAGTTGACTCAAAAGTAGATTCTCCCCATTTGGGGATATATCTGTCCTCATCACACTCAGATGGTGTTAGCAGACGATTAAGTCCTGGGGTGGAGAACGTTGCATGATTAGATGGGTAGATTTTTCCGCTCTCTAATGAACCACCCTCGTTTTGCCAAATTACTGCAGGTGGCGAGTTTTTAAATAGCTAAATAATGCAAAATGAATTGATGTTTCGCATCTGATTAGATTTCTTTAATATGCGATAATGATATCCATCCATTGTTGTTTAGATGTTTAAAATGACTATTAAGTGATAATTAAACTTAATAGGAATTTCATTGACCGTTTTGTGTAGACCAATAAGGAAATCCTGCAATTAGTAGGAATTGTGTACAGGCATTAATCTATTGCCCATTGACAGTTTTTATCTTCTTTATGAGTTTCAAACGACATGGTCATTAGAGTGAAAGTAAACATTTATTTTCTCTATCTTTTTTTTAAAGTTCCATTCATAGTATTTTTTTTGGAAAACAATTGGAATTAAAATCCTTTCCCGAAATTTATTTCCAAAAATAAAACTGCAAAGTACATTTGTGAATATTTAATCGAAAAACTCAATAGAAGAAACCGTTGTTGTTTTAATTTAAAACTATTAACATATATTTCAATAAAATAATGAAAACATCCACGGTGACAGTCCGACCGCCACGTAAAAAACTTTTGACGTCGAACAATATTGTGGCTGTTATGAAAACGGGTTAATCTTCTTAAATTTTTGGGGGATTGTTATTCATAAACGTTAAAAAAACGTTTTGAGCCAAATCCGAGCGACTATCATTTACTAGATTTGAGCTTATTTTTAGAGTTTTTTATCAAAGTTTTTATCGTGGCAGTCGGACTTTAGAGTGTTTTCATGTGACGTCACGACCAGTTATTTTCTTTTAACTGCTAACTGCTGTAGGTCAAACCTTCTGTTGCTAAGGCCGTTGCTAGGTTCGAATCATGTGATCGCAAATGCTTTATACTATTTATTTATCCATTTTTCCGGGATTGCATTAGAAATTTAGGACATCACATCCATACGTTTCGTCCTCTGCCTAGGATGATTTCTTTTTATTCATTTTGTATTTTTTAAAGTTTCAAATTTCTGTGTTCAATAAAAGCGTTTAAATTATAACTATTCAATAAATAGGATAAATCATTTTCATTATTTAAATCGAGTTTTTATTCTAGATAAAGTTGCATGGTAGATTGTATTTTTGAATAAACCTGAAAGCAGCCATCAAATTTTTCACCAGTTATTTTGTTTACGTGATCAAGCCAGAAAAGTAACAACCCAGAAAAAATATGCATATGCTTAGTGCATCTTTAATTAAACATTTATGTCTCATGAGTTCCGTTTTTATTTTTTTAAATGCGCCAAAATGTGCTAGATTTGGTTGTAATATTGACCCAATAATATCCCTTGAAACAACACTATGTTATAAAAATAATATTTTTCTCAAAGATAACTGCTATATTTGGTTACTTATGTTAAATACATACTTTGACACATTACTATAAGAGGTAAATTCATCGCATGACTTGCACAATATAAATTATAGCGTATTTTAGAAATAAATAAATTTTTATTCCGTCTGAAATAAAAAATCCATAACCTATTAAATTTTCATTGATTGCATGAAGTTTATTATAATCATTATAATCTGCCCTGATATTGATTACTTATTATAATCATATCAGGGCAGAATTACGCAAGGATTATTTGATTTTTACACCAAAATGCGACATTGGGAATAACCAGAAATTTTTAAAGGATATTTAAATCATGTTTACGTTGCAAATCAGCATATTTGTTTACTGGAATAAAACAATGTCTTCAATATATTTTTTCGATAAAAAAATGCCACGTATTTTTACATGAGGTTGATCAATTGGTACATACTTGTAAATTTTATCCTACAACATTTCATATTCCAATTGCAACCCCCCTTTTTAATAACTCGAAAACCCATCCACTGCCTCGACATTAAATCATATATCCCCCCTGCATACTCATAATTCGTATCATACCTCCTCTTATCTTCTGAAATACAAGCTTCAACCGCCGCTTCACACGCAACTCAACTCAACTATCTTTCATCTGTTTATCGGCACAAAACGAAACGGCGGCGCTTGACCGAAAGCCAATCGAGGGTGCTTCGCGCGCATTCGAGACCACCCGGCCCTAAAACTAATCCCAAAATAATCGAATCTAGACGGCTTCTCTATCTGATAATGAAGCGGCCATATCGGCTGCTCTGATGCTTCCTTGACACCCCCTGTCTCTCTATTAGTGGCGAATTAGGCGAGCGAGGAGGGATGGGGATGGAATAGAGTGCGCGTGCAGCGGCTGTACCTAATTGGAGAGACCGTGTTGACATTTCCTCTACATCTCGCCGAGAATGCTTTCGTAAAATTATAGGGACAAAAATTTTACAGGCTTACTTTTATTTTAAAATTTTACTCAGTTTATGGCTCAAAAGGGAAATTACAGCGAAAAAAATTTTATGATTTAGGTGGAGAGTAGTAAATTAGAGTTGATAATTGTGACTCTCGCTTCTTTGTGTACTCAGTATGTAGCCTCAAAACCCTTAAATTGAGCAATTACGTTAAGCAACATACTGATCGAACATCAATTGATGACTTCGAAATCTTCAAAATTAATGAAAATATTTTCAAAAAAAGGACCTGTATTATAAAGAGCGAAGCAAAAGCGTCGGATCAACCTCTTAAGGAGTGCGAAATGAAAACTTTAAGCCCTAGCTATTTCACCTAGCCACCAAAAACTGTCTATCCTTTTTCCCCGATCCATTTTTTGGGGATAAAAGGTGATTTCCCCCTCAAAAGTATACCTGTTTACGGAAATGTTAAGATTTATTTTCAACCTACTTCGACTATTTAAATAAGCGATAAAAATAAATGATACTAATTATTGGCATCAATCATACACTTCAAACGCTAAACACAAAATAAAAAACTCATTCCAGTACACTTTTCTTCCTCAAATTTACAACACTTTAGTTGAGTTGTCAGGTAGAACACTTTAACAACATATTGCGCTATGTATGATAGTGTATTGAATACACATATGTTTAGGGAGTGTATTAGAAATGTAATCTAATAATAGTATTCTTAAATTTGGATCAAAAAGGCTATAAAAGCACATTTTCTAACTCTAATTTTTAGCAACACTTGTTTTTCCACACAACCTTTTTGCAACATAATGATTGCTAGAATCATGACGTTTTTGCTTAGAAGTGTATTATTGCGTCTACTCAGCGTTGCAAAAGTGTTTCACGCATTTGCAGTGTACTAAAGGCCGTATTCACCGGTAACTAGACCGGTGGTTAACTGGAAGTTAAACCTCTGATTAGTGAAAAACTAGTTTTACTCGGGGACGGGGCGGCGTAGTGGGTTTACGTGCTACCCACTACGCTAGCAGTCTGCACACCGTACCTCCCGTCAGGTTTGATTCCCGGCCTTACCTTGGGTATATTTCTCTCTCTCTCTCTCTCTCTCTCTCTCTCTCTCTCTCTCTCTCTCTCTCTCTCTCTCTCTCTGTGTGTGTGCTAGTAAAAATTCTGTTTGCGTTCGTCTCACTTGACGAAGGTTTATAAATGATCCCTAAGATCAATCACACAAGCCGTAAAATATATGTGACCAAAACCAATCCAATCAAAATTATTTTTCCTTCTTCATCTGCCAATCAGAAGCTAGACTTCTTGTTAGTTACCGGTGAAAGTGGCCGTAAATCACTTCCTGTAATTCTTCGAAGTCGCCCTGAAGGCGGCAGGCACGCATATTTGTATATCCCAACGTTCTAGTCCTGATGAGCTTAGTGCGCATGCTCGGGGAGAAAGAAAGAACATCTTCGGATAATTTTTAAAAATACTGAATCCTCGCTGGAGCAGCGGTAGCGTGCGCGCTTAGCATGCGGTAGGTCGTGGGTTCTATAACCGGTTGTTATTTTATTTAAATTAAAAAAAAACAGCTAAAATTAGTCCACACGCATGCGCATTAAACTCGCCAGGATCAGACCGTTGGGAAATGCGAAAATTCAGTTGGCACCACGATTTCAATAGTAATAGCCCTCTGTTCCTTTTTGCCACCCACTCCCCACGTCTGCCCGAAGCTCCCGCGCCCCCTATCTCCCTCCCACCTCCACGTGAGCGCGCGAGAGAAGACGTCCCAATCAGGTTCCGGTTATCGCTCCCTCCCTCCGAAACTTTTCTCGATTGCCCTCTCTGCGAATTAATAATAATTACGCTCCCTCGCATGTTCCGTCGAGATAAACGCCGCCAGTCGTTTGCGAAAGAGTTGACAAGTGTTAATTTGTCTCCTCCCTCCCCACCCCAAGATTAGCTCGTGTTGCGAAACGAAATCGCACCCAAAACGAATAGCGCGCTAATTTTCTAATTGCGCAAATCATCTTTTCCTCCGTTGTAATCCTTTCTTGAGGAGGGCTTTCGGAATGATCGCCCATTGATTTTCTTAAGTGGTCCGAGAGGGTGTTTTGGGTCTGATATATGTTCGATGGAGCATCCTCCCCTCGCTGCTCGTTTGTCAGAACTCTTTATTCCAAATACCCTTATTAAACGGAACGTTTTTCGTTTTGGTCGGATTTTCCACTCTAAAAGCCTCAATTGTTTTGTAACTATTATAGCGCTGGTAAATTATGTACACCATTTGAATTTAAAAGGCCTTTGTTTTATTTCTGATTCATCCTTAAAGAAGTTAAATATCACAGACTTCTTAGAGGGTACTCTTGATTCAACTTTTTAAAATGATAAAGCAAAGGGGACACAGAGGGACTAGATTTCAATACGGGAAATGGAATGATGGGTCACAGATTCAAATTGAATAAAGCCAATTTTAATCGGGATTGCAGAAAGCATTATTTGGAGGGTTCAGAATTGAATACGACCAAGTCCACTTTTTGTAATTTTTGAGTTAGCAACGCTATAACATGCACCAACTATGTAAAATTTTAGTGCAATAATGAGCTAAGTCCTGGTTCTCATAATATCCGCTAGACATCAGGAAGTTCTTTTGCATTGTGAGAGATTTTCATTTTTATTCAGAATACTACTGAACCAAGTCCAAGTGATCTTAGTAATGTATACAATTCTGTGTTGACGTGCTTTAAACCCTTTAGTTAGAGCTTTTGACAGTTTATAACACAGAGTATAGACAGAGTATTCATCTCCATAGACACTAATGGCAACTTTTTTAACAAGGCTTTTCCCATAGACAAACTTCTGGCCCAGCGGACTGCCTCCTTTTACCTCCTATAGCTCCACCTCACACCAGTCACTCATCCGCTGAAGCTGTCTTCAAATCGGCAGTGGAGAGAAAATCTTGAAAGTTTGAAAAAGGAGCACCCTTCCAAATAAAAATAAATGAATCTTTCAGTGAAGTTTCGGGGTTCAGAACCTTAGACATCTCGAAAAAGACCAGTAAACAACGTCAGTCAGGAAGACCCGTGAAAGGGCAAACCTTGTTGACTGTACAGCAGGGTCAGCTTTACCCAACTAGAAGACAAATGGCTTTAAAAAAAAGGAGGACATGTTGTCCTTACTCCCTTACATACCCCCTATTTATCATGGATACTTCAGAAACCTTCCAGGGAATCAGACAACTCGTCAAACCCAGGATAACAAAACAACTGAAGGAAATGACACTGATGATGAGTTTTTTTATGTCGATTAAATTTCCTTTTAACTAAGAAGTGATATTTTCTTTTAATATTTGTAATTTAATCTCTAATCAGATTTAAAAATAAAATGTATTAGCAACACTTGGAGTTGGTTCATTATCTTCCTCAAATTTTTCAGAATACAATTGAACCAAGTCCACTACTTTGGATTTTTTGGGGTTATATTATGAAAATTGGCCAATAAAACCTATGTAAATGTCTAAGTTACTCCTTGAACTTCTTAAATTTAGTATATACTTTTAAAAAATTTTAACAGGTAATTTTGTTATGAAGCTTTAACTTTAAACGTCTGTAGCTCAAAAGTAGCTAAAGTGGACTTGGTCCATTTCTATTCTGAACCCTCCATTTTTTAAACAAGGTAGTGGATAGATGGAATGCGTTACCTGAAACGATTGTAAATTCGCGAGCGAGAAACGAACTAAGCGAGTTCAAGAAAAAAATGACAGATACTGGGAATCCGGTAGTTTGGGTTAAATAGACCGTACCAAACTTTGCTGGGCTTAAGCCAGTAGTCGGTAGACTTTATTTGTATTTGTATTTACATTCTAACATCTAATTCATCCTTAAACTCCTTATATCTAATCATATTTCCATCTAACCTTCAAGTAACTGATGCTGAATGACTTATGAAGGTTTTGGTAAACATTCATACTCAATTAAGAGCTTTGTAAAACGACCATATTCACAGCCGTCAGCGTTGGAGTTAACCAGCTGTTAAAGAAAGAAAAATTAGTTTTTCGTTGATAATGATTGGTGAAATCCTTCTTTGACCTTTGATAATGCAGACGCTGATGGCTGTGAATATGACTGTAAACCTCTCGGATGTACATAATTCAGTCATTTGTGCCATGTAAAGACATAGAATGACTACAATAGAATACAATGAATGCTACTTACCTTTTTCAAAGAACATTACATGAAGTATGCCAAGTTAAAAATATTGTTCTCCAAACCTTTGAAGTAACCAAAACTAACGACCGTATTCACCACTAATCTGAGTTAAGGTTAACCTCTTATCAAAACTTCTAATTGGTAGTTCAAAAAGGGAAACAATTTTTAAGCCAATTAGAACCACCGAGAATGCTTGATTCTAGGTTAACTTTCAATCAAGCCATCGGTGAATACAGTCGTGAATGAGTACTTGGATGTTTTGCAATTTAAGGAAATGACGGCTAAAATAATAGAATTTCGATTTTAAGCGTTATTTTACTTTTATTGTTTTTGACTTAAAACCAACCATATAAAGCGTTAAACATTTACTAAGAGGCTTACAAATTACATGGTGATCGAAGTTCACTAAGTGGAGAAAATGGCTGTGTGAGCGAACTCGAGTGGTAAATAATGCTTTTTGAAGTATAGTTCATATTGTGTTATTTATTGGCCGTGTTTTGTATCCTCCATTAAAAGGAGCATTGCTCTGATACTTAAATCCCCCGTTTTCCAATGAACAATGAGTCAAAAAGGAAATTAAAGTTTATAGATAGAGTAAGTAAATGAATTAAACGGCTTATTCGTAAAATTGTTACTATATTAAAACTCTTTTGAAACAATTGCATTTCCATTGAATTAGATATAAACTGGAGGAGACAGAATTGTGGCGACCTCGCCATCGTGTTCGATTCCCGGCTTTCGTAGGCTCTTTAGCCTTTCGCAAAGAACTGGTGACGTTTCTAGCTAGCTACTCCAACTTCGACTGTGATCGGCGCTTCAAGAGGTATAGAAAGCCTGACGGTTCGAAGCTCAGCTCTTCCTTCCCTTCTTTTCTGACTTTTCCTGCCTTCACGGAGCGTGTGCCGGCCACTGTCCAGCCACCATTATGTTCAAGCAGCCAGGCTTATGTTAATCTTTAATATTTACTTGTTAATCTAAATTTATTTGTTGTTCTAATTGTTAGTTGTTATTAAAGTTAAGTTATTTCTAAAGATGCTTCTTTCTTGGATTTAGGAGTCATACTTCTTTAAAGGTGATTTAAATTAAGGCAACAGGCCGCCTTAAGTGGTGACCCTGGCTGGTCGAGCAACGCGCGCTAGGAAAATTGTAAACTTTTTCAAAACTTTAATGTTTTCATTATTTTGGAACTATTGAATTTTGATGGTGATCGTGCATCGATTCGTATTTTGGATTACCACTGAAAAGGATTGGAGCAAGAGGTAAGCTGCTTTCGACAATTCTCATTCTGCATTTCTCTCAGATTCTTCAAAATTTTGGGTTGTAGGTTTGCCCCGGGTTTTGTAAGATGGGTGAAAGTTTGTTAAGCAACCATAGTACCCTACTAAAACAAATTTCAGAGTTAACTGAGCGCGTAAATCAGTTATGTGAGGATTTCGGACGATCTTTTGGCCGACGAAGGCAATCGTATAGCAGAAGTAGGTCCCGTAGCAAAAGTAGGCACGGATATTCGAAGTACAAAAAACCTTCGAACGGTTTGTGCTTTTATCACATAAATTTTGGCACAAAGGCAAAAAAATGCGTTCAGCCATGTTCATTCTCAGTTAATGTAAACAAACAGTCGGAAAACTGAACGGGCGATTGGAAGACGGTCAAACCGATCGCCACATCAGCAGAATTATGTTGGCCGATAAAGTAACAAGTTTGGTTTTCTTAGTAGACACTGGAGCGGACGTTAGTGTTATTCCTAAACATGAATGTTTAGATAACATTCGTCCAAACGAATTGAAATTATTTGCTGCTAACGGTAGCGAAATCAAGACATACGGCACAAAATTGGTTAGTTTGGATTTAAACTTGCGTCGTACTTTCCAGTGGCCATTTATTATAGCTGAAGTTGTAAACCCAATCATTGGCCTTGATTTTCTAAAGCATTTCAAATTGCTTGTTGACGCCAACAATAACTGCTTAATTGATTCCGTTACAAAATTAAACTCTGCTGGTTTACCCGTACCTAGTCCAAATACACCTTGTAAAATTAGCACAATCCATAATTTTACCCAATTTCATGAAATTTTGTCAGAATTTCCCAGTATAACAAATCCCTCTTTGATTTCTAAACATGGCAAAAATCCTATTGTATTTCATCATATAGAAACGACAGGACCCCCAGTTTTTTCAAAACCTCGGAGACTAAATCCGGAATTGCTAAAAGCCGCTAAAACGGAATTTCAGTTTATGGTTGATCAGGGTATAATCCGACCCTCAAAGAGCCCATGGGCATCACCACTACATATGGTTAAAAAATCCAATGGTGATTGGAGGCCATGTGGCGACTATCGTAGACTGAATACTGTTACAGTGCCAGATAGGTACCCTGTCCCCCATATACACGATTGTACCCAAATGTTAGAAGGTAAAAAAATATTCTCAACACTAGATCTCGCGAGGGCATACCACCAAATCCCAGTTTTCCCATCAGACATTCCGAAAACTGCTATAGTAACGCCTTTTGGATTGTTTGAGTACGTGTCCATGCCTTTTGGCCTCAGGAACGCTGGTCAAACATTTCAGAGGTTCATTCATCAAGTGTTACATGGATTAGACTTTTGTATTCCCTATTTTGACGACTTACTTGTCGCATCCTCAAATGTTGAAGAACATAAAAAACATCTACGTCTCATTTTTGGTAGATTACAAGAGTTCGGCTTAATATTGAATCCGTCAAAATGTGTTCTTGGCCAAAATTCTGTTACGTTTTTGGGATGTCTGATAACACCCGAAGGTGTAAAACCTCTCCCTTCTAAAGTAAAGTGCATAACCGAAATGCCAAAACCTCAAACAATATCCGAACTTCGAAGATTTTTGGCGATGTTAAATTTTTACAGGAGATTCATACCTAACGCAGCCGAAACACAAGCCCCTCTCAACAACTTTTTAAAAAATTCTAAGAAAAAAGACACCCGCCCTGTCCCTTGGGATGACATTTCTAGTAAATCATTTGAGAAATGCAGATTGGATTTGTCGGGCGCCGCTGCCTTGTGTTATTTTCCTCAAAATAATAAAATTTTCTTAATGGTAGATGCATCGGATGTGGCTATAGGTGCAAGTCTCCAGGCGCAAACTGAAAAGGGTTTAAAACCTCTTGAGTTTTACTCTAGAAAGCTAACGTCAAGTGAGGCACGTTATAGCACCTATGACCGCGAACTGTTGTCCATATACTGTGCTGTAAAGCACTTCAGGTATTCGGTTGAAGGCCGTGAGCTAATCATATACACGGACCATAAGCCTCTTGTGTACGCCTTCCGGAAGAAAAACGACACCTGTTCACAGAGACAGCTGAGACATCTAGACTTTATTGCTCAATATAGTTCTGACATTCGTCACATATCTGGAGATAAAAACGTAGTTGCCGACGCCTTGTCGAGAATGTGCACCGTTGAGCTGACTGCAGTCAACTACGATGAGATGTCCCGTGCTCAAAAAGATGACACTGAGCTTAAAAGGATCCTTGAAGACACCCAGACGTCTTGGAGCCTTAAGCTGTTCCAGCTCACCCCAACAGCATAACTGTACTGTGACGTGTCGAATGGAAAAATCCGACCATTCGTTCCCGCCACTTTCCGCAGGCAGATCTTCGACTCGCTCCATAGACTTTCGCATCCCGGTATACGAGCTTCTAAAAAGCTGGTACTGGAGCGATACGTCTGGCCTTCTGCGAACAAGGATGTCGCGTCTTGGGTACGGTCCTGTATAAGCTGCCAACGTGTCAAGGTTCACAAGCATACCAAAAGCCCAATCCAGCAATTTGGTTTGCCAGACAGAAGATTTGGACATGTCCATCTTGACCTCGTCGGACCGCTAGCTCCCTCTGAAGGATACAGGTATCTTCTGACCTGCTTGGACAGATATTCCCGATGGCCGGAAGCCATACCCATTTCGGACATATCTGCCGAGACTGTTGCATCCGCTTTCTTCAGTAACTGGATTGCCCGGTTTGGAGTACCTGATGTCATAACCAGCGACCAAGGTACACAGTTCATGTCGAAACTTTTCTCTGTGATGTCTTCCACGTTTGGATGTCGACAGACCCGCACAACTCCGTATCACCCGTGTGCTAATGGGATAGTGGAGCGTCTCCACCGCACTTTGAAGCAAGGTTTGATGAGCCATAACCACCTTCGTTGGACCGAGACCTTACCTGTCGTACTTCTAGGCATCAGATCCGCCTTCAAGGAAGACTTGAGTTCCACCTGTGCAGAGATGGTCTACGGATCTCCGCTGAGGTTGCCAGGACAATTCTTCTCTTCAGAGTTACCTGCAACTGAGCCTTCATCATTTCTCCGTACACTTCGAGAGACCATGAAGCGACTGTCGCCGGTTCAGACCTCATCTCACAGTAAGAGAACCTGTTTCGTTCATCCAGCACTGGACAGCTGCAGCCACGTGTTTGTGCGACATGATGGTGTAAAACCACCACTCGTTGCATCCTACGACGGCCCGTATCCTGTGCTTTCCAGACAAGAGAAGCATTTTACAGTGCAGCTTCCCAGTCGTAAGGTCGTAATCAGCATCGATCGTCTCAAGCCCGCCTTTCTCGAAGCAGAGGATCAGGAAGGAGAAAGTAGCACAGCAGTGTCACCCACTGATACTGCGTCGACGGACTTGCCTCCTGTGACTACTCGTTCTGGAAGAAGAGTGAAGTTCACTTCACGGTATCAAGCGTCATGATGTCGTACAGCGTGACCTCTGTACTGGAAGGGGGATAGTGTGGCGACCTCGCCATCGTGTTCGATTCCCGGCTTTCGTAGGATCTTTAGCCTTTCGCAAAGAACTGGTGACGTTTCTAGCTAGCTACTCCAACTTCGACTGTGATCGGCGCTTCAAGAGGTATAGAAAGCCTGACGGTTCGAAGCTCAGCTCTTCCTTCCCTTCTTTTCTGACTTTTCCTGCCTTCACGGAGCGTGTGCCGGCCACTGTCCAGCCACCATTATGTTCAAGCAGCCAGGCTTATGTTAATCTTTAATATTTACTTGTTAATCTAAATTTATTTGTTGTTCTAATTGTTAGTTGTTATTAAAGTTAAGTTATTTCTAAAGATGCTTCTTTCTTGGATTTAGGAGTCATACTTCTTTAAAGGTGATTTAAATTAAGGCAACAGGCCGCCTTAGAATGTTATTGGAAAATATTTGCGATTTGTTTTTGGGTATGAATATAAACAGCTTTTAATACACCACATGGATGATATTAAGAATGTAAACTCAACCTTTTAATGATATTTATTTTGAATTTTGAATAGTTAATATATTATTTAATCGCAATTTGTGAACCAGTTAGAAGATTTATCAATTTAAAACATCATTGTCAGATTTTTCACAAATGTTTCCACTATAAATTAAGCAGGAATTTTCTCTAAAGTATTATGAATATGACCAGACACATGCATTAATATTAATAAATTGGGGTGAAAACCACGGGGTTCTATTTAAAAGCTTTTATTTAATTTTTTAAATTAAGTGAAAAAAAATAATTTGATACTTACGCAAATAATTTATCCCCTTTATGATATTAAAACATATTACACTTTCTTAAATTTTAAACCATTGAGCACTTGTTACGTACAAAAGCATTTCTAAACTATAGAACGCAAGTTTTAAAAAAAATTAGCAATGAATTAAAGCTCAAAAATGTCTTCAAGATCTTTTCTCAATTGTTTGATATAATAAGGTGAGTTTTTACTTAAATCATTTGAGATAAACTTTATAAGAGAGTGTTCAAATTTCAGTTTTAAGAGCAAAGTCGTTTTTCAACAATTAGGTTGCACAAATCTCGTTAAATTGTTTGTCACAATGCCACCCGTCTGTGACAATTTTGTTTGCTTTAGATTTCTAAGGACATTCCTAAATTAGCTTTTTATTAGTTTTGAACTAGCTACTGTAGTTTAAGATCACATAATTTTGCACACAAAGTCGATTACATGAATTTTTTATATACGCCTGTAAAACTGGTTTTTCCTTGATAGTAGACAGTATACAGAGAAACCATATCCGTGCGATGTTTGGTTCCTGTAAAACCCGTTTTTCCTTGAGGGTAGTTTATATGCGGATAAACTAACCAGTCATAACTTGTCCTGCACACTGCTGGTTCGGGTGATCCCCTGGGTACTAAGCTGCAAAAATTTAGTTTAAAGGCAACCATAAGCATAGTTTGAGAAAAGCATTGTAAAAGAGGTAAAAATCATGTTTTTTTTTAATTTAGAAATATATTTTGCTTGATTTATTGTTTGAGATTAATTGAAAATTCTCTTGGGGTGCATTTTTAGTTAATGACGAATATAATATTATCTGTGTTTACCACACTTTGTTTCGTAATTTTGTTCCTATTTAATTTTCATGCATTTGTTCTTTTTTAATCGTAAAATCATCGTATGCATATCACCTACATGTATCAAACGATCCCAGGAGGTAATCCATTTGCATAAAAATAAATAAATTAATGTAATAAATAAATAATTTTTTTTATATTTCAACATGAATAATTGTTATGGGTTAATGAAATAAAATTTCTTCCCTTGAGAATTTTTTTGAAACTGTTTGTTTGCTTGTAAAGAAGAATATTGTATCATAAATAACATGGGTGTAAAAAGTTTTTTCTAATTTTAAGTACATTTTTTTAAATGTCAGTGTCATTTCGTTTTCTACCGTAGTAGAATTGCCTATACAGGGTGTTTCCGAAGTCCGTTTCACGGCATTTATCAGGAACCAATGTCTCCTAGGCGGGCCATGAAAGTAAGGTGTACCCCTGGGTAAGAATCAATGCTGCATCCATGAAGATGGCTTACATATCCCCTAGAGGTGAAATAAGAAAGTTAAAAAACGAAATAAAAAACTAAAGGAGATGTAACAAAAACTTTAATGATTAATTTGTTTTTATATCATGTACGAGCTATAGCTCTTATGATATCTCACATTTAAAAAATATTTTTCTTTTAATGATTTATTATTTGGTATTTATTTGTTTTTATTGTTCCGGGTTTTTTTCTTTCTCTGTGTTTGTGCTGTTGCATTAAATTGTAATGTAAAACTGTAATGAGGTAATTGCAAGAGTGAGGGATTTGCTTGATTTTATACTTTTTCGATACATTATGGTCTAAAACTCCCAGATTTCTGATTTTTAAGTTCAAAAATATGTTTTAAGTAATTTAAAATTCAATTTTATTTTCGCCAAAACGTCAGAAAAGTCACGTTATCAGAAAACGGGCATCTGTTGGATGTGACGTCACAGCGCATGAAAACCATTGTGTTTTCTGTTTTCAAGTGATCAGAAAACGGGCTTCTATTGGATGTGACCTCACAGCGCATGATTTGTGATTCGAAAGTGTTTTCGCGCCCAAACAAAATACTATATTTCAAAAATCCGTATCTCAGAAACTAGGCTACGAAAATACTTTATGTAAACGTCATTCTTCATGGTTTTTTATCTACTATTTTAATAAAATTTAATCTCAAAACGTGAGAATACCTCATTATAATTTGAAAAAAATAAATTGATTGATTGGTTTGCAGTATCATGAAATACTTACAAGTCCTAATAAATATGTATCCCATTTACTGTTTGGCTATCCCCCTAAAACGCAAGTTTACAAAATCCAAAACCTCGATCGCCTCTCTCCGCCGTTGGACCTGATTCTAAAGTGTTTAGCGCCGCTATACCCTTCGATAAATCGCCCGGAAGAAGCCGGACCCGATCGATGGCTCACAAAAGAGACCCCCTCTAAACCACTTTATAAAGAAGACATTAGTCTTGATTTGACCCGCGAGAGCGGCTCTTCTCTGTCCTCCGTCATTAGTCAAGCGGAGATAAGGCTTCTTATGGATAGGTGCGACACCTCTTTAGTTACAGATGGGGGATGTTCTCTCGGATTGATGCGATTTCGAAAGGGGATGTTCTAGGGCAGGGGTGGCCAACCTTTTTTGGATGAGTGCCACTATTTGAGGGGGAAATTTAGGCGTGCCACTTACTATTTTTCTCACCTCACCTAAAAATATAAAAAATTGAAAACAAAATTCATAGGCTGATAATAGAATTTTTACACACATAAATTTTTCATGTGAATTAAAATAGTGCAGATTTAAAAAGTACAAACTTATTTTTTATTACAATTAAACAATTTTAATTGTTCAGAGTTATGCAAGGTGCTCCATCTGTGTAAATACTGTCCAATTTTAACCAATCTACCTGGTTAGCTTCAATTATACTTTTAAGTTCTTTAAAAATGTCCTCCCTTGTAGTTAAAACCAGTTAGCGCAAATCAAGAAGTTCTTCCACAATATCCAAGTTATCATTCATGAAACGCACAAATATGCTTAACTGCGCTCAATCCGATTGATGACGCCTGAATATATTATTATTTCAAAATTGTTTCAGTACCTACGCCTGCCACTGGTGAGGCTCTGCCGTGCCACTTTGTGGAACGCGTGCCGCGGGTTGGCCATCCCTGTTCTAGGGGGACCAAAAAGATTTCGTGTTAAACAAAAGACCGGAAATGTCAGGAAGAGGGAAAAATCCTGTCGTGGAAAGAAATTCTTTTTTGTTCTTGATTTAGATTTGTGTAAAATATGGTGGGTGGGTATGTATTAGGAAATTTTAATTATTTTTTAAACATTTTTTTTGTTTTTGTTTACTGCCAAGAAAAAATTCTGCTCATTTAAATGATATCGGGTCTACATTGTGCTATAGGCATGAATGATAATTCTTGCTAATTCTACGATCATGTCTACTTCTGTGTCGATGGATCCTTTGTCTTCATGATACACATATAGAGCACACCAAAATCTAAAATGGAAACTGAGATTAATTTGTTATAAAGTAACTATAACGAAAAATATCAGATGAATGTTTTTTTTGAGGAGTATAACAAAAAAAAATGCTCCTATATTTTATATTAATACGTATTGTAGAAAACTGAAAAAAAAACCTGTTGGAGACTTGGGTAGAAAGTTTGGGTTGCCGTAGGTACGTTTGGAATTAATCCCGTATAGTATTCTATCCCTTTTGCTGGTATATCTGGTCCTATGTCTTGTAAATCTCGTTTCAAATCTTATACCAATCACTCATACCTATGTATTTTTATTGTTCTCTTTGTTATTTCAGGTTATTTAGTTTTAGTTCCTTCTACTCTACTTATAAATATTTTAAATCCATGCTAGATTTGATTCAATGAAAAATGTTAGATTTATATTCAACCTATTTAGGGGCTGTAACCTATGCTCGCACAGTACATGAGTTTTGACGAATTTCCAACCAGCTATGAAATAAAGATCCATCAGCGACCATTCAAAGATCAAATTTCATCATATCTGCAAAACTAAAACACCTGCAACCCCTATGCATCATCTCCATTACTCACCCCACCCACACCCCTCTTCACAATGACACCCCCACACGAATTTAAAAAAAAATCTCCACCCGTATTCAGCTGTGTGAAACAGTAGACGCTTTCCCACTCAACTCTTCCCGCCCGAAATCCACATTAGACTCTACGGAGAATACGCACCCTGACAGTATCCCTTTCTCTCCTTGCCGCCCCATGTTTTGCATATGATTTGATGGAAATCCCGGGGCGGTCTAGGTTCGAAAGCGATAGAAAAGGGGGTAGAGGGAAGGCGACAGGGTGTCAAGGGGGCAGGAGGAAAGTTTCAAAAACTCCCCTCCGTAAAAGGGGGGTGGGCTGCCTGGACATCATTAAACTGTCATCTAGTTAATTAGATTTTTGAAATGTAGCCGGAGAAGTCGGGCGTTATGCTTTTAAATTTTGATAGCGGAGAGCGGTGTATCGGCCGCTCTAATTAAGGACAGGGAGAGTTCATTATGAGGGAGGGAGAGGGATGATTTTTGTGTTTCGAGAGAGATGTGCGATTAGATGCGAAATGCGGGTAATTCCGATGGGGTAATCGTTTCATTACCCGTCCTCGATAAATTAAGAAATCGGGCATTTTGTTACGGATGATTATTATATGTGTACGTTTGGAGGATTGCCTGTTGAGCGCCGGTATTTCGATTTGAAAGAGTATCATGGGATGTGAAGTTCTGAAATGGTTGGACATAGAGTTTTGAGTTAAGTTTATTAATTGTTTTATATGAGATCCTTTTTAATTGGGGTGTATGAAATACACATTATTTTATGCATGTGTAATAATGTTAATAAAAAAATTACGTAAATTAATAATTATAAAAATTGATTAATGGTACTTAGTAAATTTCATTTTTAAGAAACCAGTTAATTTCTGCCTATATTTGCAGTTGTATGTAGTGAACGAAATATCTAATAAACGAAGGTAATAATTTATAGTTGGCAATAGAACAGTAATCACGGAATAACAAAATTAAAGTTTGTGTATCATTCTATACATTGTATTTTAGTCAAGTTTTAAAATCTAAATATATTTGTACTGTTTTTTTTTTGCTTTGCAATTAAAAAGTAAATGTGAACCGACTGCAAAATTTTTCAGTTTCGGTTTGCAAAAACCAGTAATCTCATTTTTAAATATTGTGTCCTTGATTTCCTATAAAAAATAACAAAAAAAAAACAATGCGGCTAAAAAAGTGAGTGGAAACTTGTGTTGCCATAAAACAAAATCCTGTTTTGTTTCCTATATAGTTGTTCTACTTTTTAAAATCAGTCATTTTTATAAAATATTACAGATTTTTCAGAGGAAGCTATTAACAGGTTTGTATTTAACACAGCCATACCAACTTTACTCTGTTCCAGCATTTAAATCATCACTATGGAGTAAGAAAATGTCTCCTAAAACTTTCCAACTTTCCAACCAACTACACACTATTTCCAAATCATCACTACGATTTCCGAGTGTTGACTGTCGAAAAGATAACTTTTTTATATGAGAAAAAGGTAACATTTTGTAACTTTATATATCACCGTATTTCTACTTACGTTGGTGTTACGTGTTATCTCCCATTATAATACTCTATCCCTTTTGATAAACCGACTTGGATTGGTTCAAACACTCCCATCTAATTTTTGCTTGTAAAATAATGACTCGAGAGTAGTTTAGATTCATATTAGAATTAATTTTCAACCCACAAACGGTTTTCCGACACACATCTATCTCGTATACGTCGTAGTAACACGAGAAGCTCTTCCCGAATTCCTTTCAAAACCCTACTCTTCCCCTGCGTGCGCGAAGATAATCCAGAGGCAGAGGAGATAGCTGGGCTACCAACTTCCCTCCGCTTCCAAACAAAGCGACGCAATCTTCTTCCCCATGTAAACTCATTAAAAGAGGCAGACATCAAAAGGGCAGCGGCCGCGAGGGATGACTCAAAAAGTGACAGAAAGGGGCGGATATTGAATTGGAGGGGGTTGAATATGGGATTATTAATTAACTGTGATGGTTAGTTTTAAACTTAGGCTTTTGTATTTTGTGTGTTAGAGCTCTGAGTGATTAGGGTTTGGATATTTAGGTGGAGATTAGGGTGTGTCGAAAAATACTTTAATTTGGATTATGATGATGCGTTAGTGAGGAAAAGTTGTATGAAGCGGCAGAGGGCACTGTAATTCTTTTCAGAATTTTCGGACGACGTCTTTAGGTGCCAACTTGGCCTTGTAGGTTTTCAATCTATGGAGCGTGGTGCATCAAAGAATGCCATCACCCTAGTTATGGACCTTATATCGAGAGTATGCTATCCAAAAAAAACTCGAATAAAAGCCTAATTATTATGTTGATTATAGACTCAAACTTGAACGAGGAAATACGTAATTTTCTTACTCTAATAACCAATATTAGATTTAGGCTTTTATTTGAGTTTTTTTATAGCATACACCGTATATAAGGCTCATATTTAGGTTGAAGACATGGGCTGTGCGATTAGGATGGAAAAGAGGGGATTTTTTCGGGGTTACCTGTGTTACTCGCTGTAAAGGATAGATTTAAGAACCTTCAGGGCCTAGTTGGCACCTAAGACGTCATCCGACAATTCTGAAAAAAAAACCATCACATTTTCCCTCTGCCATCTTAATTAACTATTTTTTGCACTAGCAAATCATGAAAATCCAAAAAAAAAGTTTTTTTTTCGATACACCCTAGTGGAGATGTTTTATTTGAGGAGGGATAGCGAAGGAATGTTTCCAAAGTTTATTTAATCCCCACATAAATGGGAGAGCGACCAGTTAAATAAATTGTTATTTAATTGTTAATAAATCTCCCTTTATTAAAAAAATGATAGTGAATATTCAAATAGTGCACAGAATTTGAAAAAAGTATGAATTACTCTGGGTTTCTTTCTTAGGTATTTTATAGATTCGGTATTATGCGATAGTGCTCTGACAATCGAACGTCATTTTCTTCTTTGTCAATAATTATTGTGTGTGAAGTGAACTTAGTCCACACGAAATTCTGGTAGAAGTCTTCCTTAATTCGAAATATAAGATAAGGATATAGAAAAAAAGACGTAAACGCTGAAATGAGATATTTAAGATAACGAAAGAGATAAATGACAGCAAAGCCGTACGTCTGGGGTTCGAATCCCCGTTTGGCATGGATGTTAGTGTAACTGTTCTTGTGTGTATGTGATGGATTCACCTATACGGATTGTCTGATCTTCAGGTGAATTTGTGAAATTTTTATTTAAAAATTTAAAAAAAAATAAAGGAACAATGAAACAATATAGAGAAGAACGAAGATGGGAGGGAGAAATTAAGATGGGAGAAAAATATATTAAAATGAGGAGAAGGAGAGATCTAAGAAAGAGAGATGATGACAACATATAAAAAAAGCCAGAAGAACATGATGCAGTGGCGGATTTCCAAATGTGCCGCCTATAGGCTGAACCAAAAATTGCCGCCTATATGCAATACCTCTTACAAAACTAAACAGGGCTGTCGTTTCAGTTTTTGGTTGGGAGGGGGGCAAATATTTTAAGTGGGTTTGTATACACGGCGTGACTTGACTTTTGGTTTTTATTTTTTTGTGGGGGGCGACAAGGGTGGATCCAGGATTTGGTTTTTTGGGGGGCTATGAATTTTCATAATTCAATTAAATCTTCTTTATGATCTTAATATGGGAAAGACTTCTAAAAGGGGGGTCTGGGGGTTCTCCCCCAGAAATTTTTTGGAAATTTAAGTTAAAAACCCCAATTTTTTTAACTAGTTTTGGAACGCCTCATCCGAGTTTCGGATATAGATTTTATGGTAGAATTTTTGTATTTGGACGAACTTAATATAAAATAAAGTTGTAATTATAGAGTTATAGGTACCACGGGGGTCTGGGAGTCCTCCCCCAGAAAATGTTTGAATATTTGACTTAAAAATAACAGGGTTTTAACTCATTTTGGTGCATAAAATGTCATATAGACGGGGGGTCTGGGGGGTTTCCACAGAAAAATTTTGAAAACTTGACTCTTAAAGTAGTGTTTCAGATCATTTTGAGATCCTTCAGTTCCTTGAAAACCACAATTTTCTAGGGGGGAAATTTATAAAAAACGTCCACAAGGTCCGGAAGCCCTCCCCCAGGATATGAATTTGGAAACTTCCCTCAAACTTGTGTTTATCTACTTTTCAAACTCTATGGAAAGAGCAGAGCCGTGCCGTGGTAAAACGGCGCCCGGGGTGAAGGTGGCTCATTTGCGCCCCCCCCATATTTTTGAAACCACCCCTTTATGTCCAATTTTTTATGTGGGAAATTTTAGGGCTATAACCAGACTTTTGTTTCGGGGAGGGATTGACTCAACGTTTTTAACGTTAATGTACTCGTAACGTTATCACTTGAAGGAAGCTCTTGAATGTGTTGCACAAATTGTCGAAATTTTTTAATGTGAGCTTAAGTAAATCTGGGGGGGTCTCCCCCAGAAAAATTTGGAAAAATGTCTCGGAAAAAGTGTTTTAGTTCATTTTGAGACCTTAAAAATCACTGAATTTTAAAGGAAAATAATCATAAATAGGCGTAAAATTTTGGAGGGGAACTGGAAATCTTCTTTATTTCGACACACTTTGGGAAAACACCTAAAGGAGACCTCTTCATTTAGGCATCAGAATTTTTAATGAGAAAAACCCTACCTAAAACCAACGCCAAATTTTGGGGATTGGGGGTTCTCTACCAGAATTTTTTTTCCTTTTTCAAAAAATTTGATCCTCGAAATTAGTGTTTTAACTCGAGGAAACCATTGAAATTATAAAACAGCATGTAAAATTGCATAAAATATAATAAAAAATCTGCAATAGTTTCTAAGAAATAAACAAATATTTTCTTTCATCTAGTTTCTAGTAAATGATTTCATAAATTATCACTCGTATCAACTACTACTAAGGGAAATAACATAAAACATTGATTGAAAACAAGTTTCATGCATCCAAGCATCTTTCAGGGTCTTATCTCGGTTAAGTTGTTCTTTTCGCGAACAAGATAAGCAAACTTACCCGGAGAGTGCCCATCAAGACTCAGGAGACTTGCGAGCGAATCCAAGACTTACAAAAAAGTCTAAAATTAATTTAATAAAAAGTCCAAAATTGTGAAAATCAAATAGACAGGGATTAGCAGAGGAATCTTATTTTGAAGTGAAAAGAAACGCAATAACCGCAGAAATTTCCGATCCATCAGTAAGACCGTAAACTAAACGAAAATCAGAACATTTTATGGACAAACCTTAAAAGTTGGCAAGTATGAATATCCAATTATTTTTATGAAATTTATTGATTAATACAATAAAATACGAAAAACAAATAGGAACTTACTAGAAAACGATGTTCCAATTTGTATTTTTGAATCATACATTACACTAATTTAGAAGGTCTCTCTCTGTTCAAGGCTAAACTCTTCTTACTGCCAATTGAGAAGCTAAACAGAGCTTATATGGAAGCGGTCTCGTGAACACATTCAATGAAAGGGGATGAAAACCAACCCCCGAATACACAGGATTGGTTTTTCGTAGAATGAACCAATAGCTGATGAAGAGCTCAAGAAGCGGAATCCTTTATCTTCGATTTATTTATGACCCCTTTGAGCAGGTGGCAATGGAACTAATTGAACGTTCTTTCCATCCCTGAGCACTCAAGATTTTTCTTGAATTCTTTGGTCAAGAAACCTGAAATGTTTGTTATCACAACAGCACCCCCTTTGAAGTAAGCCCCAGGCAGAACAAAACCTACCTAGTCCGTCTGGTCCATAAATCTTTCACACGTCCTACCCCATTCTCTGTCAATCGTCACCCCTACTGTGTCTTAAAATAACATTGCAACCGAAGACTGGAAGTGGACACATCTGGCGTTTACCAAACAAAAAGCGTGCAGCGCTTCTTTCTTTTACTAATCGCAACTGGAGACGCAAACAGGCGACCCCCATGGCGTTTCTCCCAAAAGGCGTGTGAGTGTTTAAAGTAGTGTTTTGGCTCATTTTGAGACTCTTTGGGTAACAAAGAGGACAGTTCCTTGTAAACCACATATTGATGTTCATGTAAGAACGTTCTCCCTCTTTGAGCTTATTTTTAGTGTTTCCTTTTTCTTCTTTTTTATTCAGAAAAAAATTCTGCTGTCAAAAATTTGCCGCCGTAGGCTATAGCCTAGCTAGCCTATTTAGAAATCCGCTACTGACATGATGTATGTGTAGGAATGAAATAAAAGGGAATAAAAGAAAAAATAACAAAATGTAGAAAGGAAAGGAGAGAAAGTAGTAAATATGAGAGGATTATTAGTAAGATTTTGAGATATTGAATGAAAAAATATGATATGACAATAAAAAGAAAAAATATAGAAGTAGAATGATGTTTAGAGAGAGAGAGAGAAAGATTATAGAAACAGAAAAGACAAAATTTACAGAAAAAAAATATAAGGAAAATTGATTGCAGAACAAAAAGGAAGGAGGAGAAAAAGCAGAAAAACAAAAGGAAGGAAATGGAAAAACTGTTAAGAAAAGGGAGTGAAGAAAGGAGAATCAATATGTAGAGCTGGTAGAAGGAAGGGTACAAGAAAGAGGAATAGAGATAGAAGTAGAATGAGGAGACTGTGTTGAACTTTGGGCTTCCCCACATATCTCTCGCAACAACTCCCTAGTATTTCATCATCTTTTCCATAATTTGACAAAATGCTCCATCAGAGAAGAGAATAAATGAGAAATAGATAAATGAAAAGACACAAATTCTCTATCAAAGAGAGGGAGAACACCAAACAATTTCCACAGCGCTCCCCCTAACACCGAGCAAAGAACAACAACGCCACCTCGAAATAAGAATCGTCGTCGGAAGCAGATCCCCTCTCTCCGAAACCTGTCACAAGCACGTTTGATAACCGCTTACACTCGGCGGAGAAGGAGGATCGTGCTATTGATAGTATCTCCCTCCCTCCTCTCTCCCTTGATCTCCTCTCTCCCCATTCCCCGTAATAAAAGCACGATTATGGTGCGTTTTATTATTCCCCCCTTTGTGCCTGCGCTGTAAAAATCGCCGTCTATTTGGAAGCCTGAGTTATGGAATGCCAATCGTTTAAAAGGGGCTTTTTTCTCTTCTGCCCCCGCCGCCGTCAGAGCGTTTAAGACAGTCTTGTTTGTTGGGGATGGAGAGGGGAAATGCCTCTTATTTCTCTCTTCTTGGGGTTGTGCGTGTGCAGTTTGGCGAAGAGAATATTAGTGGGTAAAGGGCTTGGTTTTTGGTCTAGAGAGAAATTCGAAATGCGATCTTTGGGATTTGAGTTTCGAGTCTGTTTTTGTTATTATGGGATCTTATATCGCGTTTTTCATAGTGTTATTTGTCGTTAGAGAAGGACAATTAATTGAGTTAATCTGGCAACAAGGAAAATATAATTGGACTCTTCTATAAGAAGCTATGCTTTTGATAGTTAGGGGACATCCATAAATTACGTGAGGTCAAAAAAGGGGGAGGGGTTTGGAAAAATCTCACCAAATCTCACCAAGGGGGGAGGGGGGGTCGATTAAAATATCACGTCAACTTTTTAAACTAGAAATTAAACGATTTTTTTTAAGTATGAGAAAGGAATAATGCCCACAGATAAGATGCTGTGGTGATTTTTAGGAGGAATAATGTCCTTTCCCTCACATCATTAATAATGGAAAAGGTTTTAGGCGCTGTGAAGCACAAAATGCAATGAATAGGATAGAAAATAATATTGAAATATTGTAGGTAAATCTCACGTGGGGGGAGGGGGGTCCAGCAAAATCTCACCAAGGGGGGGAGGGGGGGGGGTCCAGATTTTGGAAAAAAACCTACACGTAATTTATGGATGTCCCCTTATGTTGTCTTGCTAAAATTTTTTTTACAATATATTTATAACATGTAGGAGGATCTTCAGCAGCTCTATAAGCGTAGTTGATGTTGGCGTTTTTCCTAATAAAATCTTCAGAACGTGAAGGAAAAGTGTGCTACAAGGAAAAGTGTTATTGAACTATTTGCATATAAACTCAGAATTCAGCCTTAAATACAAACTTTTCTTTTGATTATCTAATCAGAAAAAAACTATAACATTTGAAGCATCGTTGTTTCTATTTATGATTGCCACTTGAATGCCTAATAGTTTAAATAATACACACCATACATACTCATAAGCTTTATTACTCTACACACCTATAAAATATTTAGGTAATAAATAAATGTACATCTATGTCATAGGATAATTACTTTATATTTTTGATTTCTACAAATTCAAAATTATCAGAATATAAATAGCATTAATGTCTATTGCCTTTTTAATAGATGGAATTACTTGATCTTTAAAATTAAATGGTTATTATTTAGTAAATAGGCAGGTGAAAATAATGTGAGAAGGTTTAGAAATTTAATGTAGCTAGTATCCTTTGTATGGTAATAATCAAATACCTTATTGAACCGACTTCGAAAGAGATCAATTCCCCGATATCATGGCGTAAAACATAGAGATAATAAATAAATTTATGGTTACTCCATAAGAACATTCCTTATTTTTCATTCGTATCAATTCAAAGATTTCAGCATAAATGCCTACACATTCATAATTAGAGGTGGAAATCCTCGTTCTTTCAAAATTAAATAGCCACGATTAAGTAGATAGTCACGACTGAGTTAATTAGAAGTTTCTGAAACTAAACGATATGATACCTACATTTTTAGCTTCTTACACGCCACCCCCGAATAAATCTCTAACCATAACCGACTTTGAAAGAGATCAATGGGGGAAAATAGACCCCGATTTCGATAGACAATCTCCGTCACAACTCCACTAATGATCCGTCCCTCGCCACACTCTAATACCAGTCGGCAATCCTTCAATTAGGAAGGCCGCTCGCCTATTAATAGTATCGCCTGCAAATTCCTTCATTAATTTCCTAAGTGAGTGAGGAGGCCGAGACTGAACCTTCCGTCAGACTTTAAAAGATGTTTCATAACCGCTTCCACCCACCCCCATCCAATTGATGTCTCTGCTGCTCCTTCCCTCCCTCCCTCCCTCCTTGTTAAAGCTAAGCCCGAAGAGTTTGTGCCAGGAATTAGGCACGTGATAGCAGCGTCGGGGGAGATTCCTGCAGAGAGGGGGGTGGCTATTGGGGGGGAGGGAGAAGATTCTCGTCTGCGCCCGGACTCCAGAACGTGAGGTCCTCTTGTGTATAGAGAGAGCATGGAACGTCCCTTTTTCTTCGAAAGACCGTGCCCGTTTTAAGGCTGAATGCAGCCTAAAGGGCTCTTTTATAGTCAAACTGGATCTGGTCTGAAACTGGGAAACCATCTATCACTGAACCCCGGCACGCTTTCCCCTCCCAGCCTTTCCAATGCTAGAGAGGGGGGTGAGATAGTTAAGTATCATGTTTGATCAATAAAGTTCATAACGATGAACGTTATAAACTGAAATTTTTCCTTCGTTAACACCGAGAAATACAATGGAATCCGCTCTTTTTCAAAACCACGGTGTTTCATTAATCCTTCCAAAAAAATTCTGGACACTTGTACATGGTATGAAAAACCAACTAGGTTGAAGAATACATTATTAATGTATGAAGTGTAGAGTTCATTATAGAAGGATGTCATAAGGACTCAAAAATGAAACATCTTTATATTGAACTCAAAAAGGAGCTCATGATGTTTCATTTTTGAGTATGCACATTTTCAGAAATGAGTATATTCATGTTTTCAAAGTTGAGTACATTTGGATCGGAGCCAGTTTGAGTAGATTTTACTCAGTTTTGAGACTGTCGTTTTAAGAAGGAGTAAAAAATACAGAAAAAGAAAAAGACAACTTAGAGGTTTTTCTACATGGCTACGTCGGCATGCAGGGTGATCATGAGGAACATCCGTCTATTTTCAATGCCCCTACGCTCCAGAACACCGGTCACGGAGCTTCAAAGGACGCCGAAGGGAACCATTAAAATATATCGGCGCAGGGGAGATAGCGGGGAGCGATTAAAGACTCAAGTTTCGACGTCTCCTCGGTCCCAGCGCGGAGGGATACACTTCCCGAGAAAACCCCCTCCTCTCCATTTGATACGGACCATGTTGTTGCAGCGGCAGATTTATTTGAGAGGAATCTTTTGCATATTTAAGCGCTCGCATGATAAACAATCGGGCGTTTTGCTGCCGCCTGAATTATAGAGCGAAAATTAAAGCGATTCGACTCTTTTCGAGAGAGGCGGGGTCGCGTGGGACGCATTATCCCGAGATGGCTTACGAGTTGATTATGGTAGTCAATTAGCTGGATGACGAGGGTCAGGAGCGTTTCGCCTCCTGAGGGCGCGGCCATTAATTACTTTCCAATCGCTGCACTGTTTGAAAGATGTTCCTTTATCCCTTGGTCCTGCTGGGTTTTCAGGTATATTCGTTGTAAGGGTGGCTTGTTGTTATTTCATTGATGGGAGCGAAAAATTCTGAAGTGAATCTCTTTCAGATAGTTCGCATCGCATTGTGATTGGAGTTTTCGTTGTTGAGATTTTTCGTTGTAATAGTTTCGGTGTTATCGCTTTTGACAGTTTCAAGTAGAGGTGAATTAATCGTCATAAGCAAGTCTACCATAAACTGCTGCTGAAGAGTAAAGGGATAAAGGGGGGATAAAGGAGATGCAGAAGAGTAAGTGGATGCTCAGAAGAAAAAAAAAGCTTAAACGTGAGAAGATGCTGAACAATGAAGATGTGTTCAGAAGGTAAAGAAAAGTCAAAGAGCACTAAGATACTGGAGAGCAAAGGGATGCTTAGAAGCTGCAAGCGGATCAAGAGAAGAAGATGCTGAAGAGTAAATGGATATTAAGAGGCAGATAGAAGCCCAAAAGCAAAGGGATCCTTAGAAGGAAAAAAAGAGGATCAAGGAAATAAAATATATAGGAATATTTAGAAAAAAAGAAGATCGAGAGCAAGAAGATGATGAAGAGTAAATGGACTCTTAGAGGCAGAGAGAAGCCCAAAATCAAAGGGATACTTAGAAGGAAAAAAGAGGCTCAAGGATATAAAGATAAAGGAATATTCAGAAAAAAAGAAGATCGAGAGCAAGAAGATGCTGAAGAGTAAATGGATACTTAGAGGCAGAGAGAAGCCCAAAAGCAAAGGGATACTTTGAAGGATAAAAAGAGTTTCAAGGATATAAAAGATAAAGGAATATTTAGAAAAAAAGAAGATCGAGAGCAAGAAGATGATGAAGAGTAAATGGACACTTAGAGGCAGAGAGAAGCCCAAAATCAAAGGGATACTTAGAAGGAAAAAAGAGGCTCAAGGATATAAAAGATAAAGGAATATTCAGAAAAAAAGAAGATCGAAAGCAAGAAGATGCTGAAGAGTAAATGGATACTTAGAGGCAGAGAGAAGCCCAAAAGCAAAGGGATACTTTGAAGGATAAAAAGAGTTGCAAGGATATAAAAGATAAAGGAATATTTAGAAAAAAAGAAGATCGAGAGCAAGAAGATGATGAAGAGTAAATGGACACTTAGAGGCAGAGAGAAGCCCAAAATCAAAGGGATACTTAGAAGGAAAAAAGAGGCTCAAGGATATAAAAGATAAAGGAATATTCAGAAAAAAAGAAGATCGAAAGCAAGAAGATGCTGAAGAGTAAATGGATACTTAGAGGCAGAGAGAAGCCCAAAAGCAAAGGGATACTTTGAAGGATAAAAAGAGTTTCAAGGATATAAAATATAAAGGAATATTTAGAAAAAAAGAAGATCGAGAGCAAGAAGATGATGAAGAGTAAATGCACACTTAGAGGCAGAGAGAAGCCCAAAATCAAAGGGATACTTAGAAGGAAAAAAGAGGCTCAAGGATATAAAAGATAAAGGAATATTCAGAAAAAAAGAAGATCGAGAGCAAGAAGATGCTGAAGAATAAATGGATACTTAGAGGCAGAGAGAAGCCCAAAAGCAAAGGGATACTTAGAAGGAAAAAAGAGGATCAAGGATATAAAAGATAAAGGAATATTCAGAAATAAAGAAGATCGAGAGCAAGTAAAAAATAATATTAAGAGCTAAATTATGTTCAATAACAAAGATAATATGCTAAAAAGGGATAATAAAGAGCATATACATAAGTTTAAAGTTGTGTGCATTTGAAAGACTTCTTCGTGATGATAAATTACGAGGGTTCCTAAGTGGGTGTCGTGTAGCGTTCATGGATGCAACGAGATGCTCATAAAAGACTTTATTGGTATTTATTAACCTCTAACATTATTAACCTGTAAGTTGTAAAAATAAATAAAATACCAATTGAAATTTTAAAAATTATAATAGTGGAAACATGGAAACCCCCCCTGAAAACATTACCAATCTTTAAGCGAATATTCAATGAATAAAACGCATTCTAAAACTCCACTCCTCCTTTTAATAAATTGGAACGATGCCCCCATCCCCCATGCCAATAACAATAAACTCCAAGCACAACACTTAAAATCTCATCCAGCCAAGTTCCCCTCCCTTCCTCCTAAAAATCCCTCTCTTCTCCCCTACGCACGCTTCTTCTTCCCCAGTGTTTTGAGAGAGAGAGAGAACTGAGTCACTAGAACCCCGGACGCATTTCATTTCTGTCGCATCCTGTGGGAGGATGACTCACCGGGTCCACCTTAGGGGGTGGAGGGCGTTAAATGCTCTAGGGGGGCGAATAGATTGGGAGGGGCAAAACCAGGATATGCGAAACTCGATGGCTTTTAGATAGGTTATGGCAATATGTACGGGGAGGCTGGCACTTGTGGAGGGGGTGTTATTGAGTTCTGACACTTGGATGGTGGTTGAATGAGGGAGTTTGAATATGAATTTATGTTGTAGTGAGAATTGTTGGATGCTTTTTAAATGAATTGGATGAAAACTATAGCCCTTTATTAGCCAGTAATTACAACCTCATTTTTAGACAGTAATTACAACCTCTTTACATAGCAACCTTTTATTTAAGTATATGTTAAGAGATTGTAATTACTCGCTAAAACAGCACTATAGTTTTCATCCAATAGTTGTCTTAACATAGCAACCTTTTATTTAAGCATATGCTGGCAGCATCTAACATCCATGCAAAAAAAGAGGGACGAAGCGGCTCATCTTAGAGTAAGCAAATGTCCCCTCTTAAACTTTCCAACTGAATTGAACTATTTAAGCATACGATCAAAAAGCAACAAACACAAACTCACACGACTATTTATAAATAGACAATCAGTTACAGACATAGTTATTATTCTTTATTACAAATACAATTAATGTTCTTTAACCCAGATAGAGTAAATATTTAACACTGATACAGTAAATATTAAATACAGATAAGTCACTCTCACAAGCGCTCCATTATTTTCAGTGTAAATTTGGAGCAGAGAGAGAGTATAAAGAGTCGATTAGATGGCAATTCGGGATGTTCGTTTTTTAGTTAGAGCTAGAAAATGAAGGTTCTTTATTTGATTAAGCATGAAGGAAAAGAAAAGGGCCTTTCAACCCTATTCACAACCATCAGCACCGGTGTTAAGTCCTAGGTCCAAAAAGGATTCCACCAATTAGAGTCAGCGAAAATCCAATGTTTCTTTCTTTAACTTCTAGTTTACATCCCTTAAAATATAATTATTAAACTCAATTATAGGTACTTTTTATCTATTTTAATCGGATTTTCATGCCTGAAATATCCGTTTTGTGTTTTATTATAAATTTCAGATTTTCCAAGTGATACAAGGGGAGATGTTCTTACCGAGGATTTAAATACCCTGTTATTGAGTTCTGATAGTTGGATGTTGGTTGGATATTGGGGATGTTGAGAGAGCATAAGGGATACTTTTTAAGTTGATTGATTTAAATTTTTAATGTAGAAGGTTTGTTTTTTGTTGAAGTTATAGAAGATACAATTTTCTTACTATGCTTGAGAGAAACAAGTCTTCAGCTATTGCTCTTTTGTTAAATGTAATTTTAACCCTTCAGTGCATACTGTTGCCATTTGGCAACACGACATTTTTCCCCATTTCCTACTCGAACTTCCATTTCCAAACGGCAACACCATGCAATAAGTACAATAAATATAACATTTCTTTGTCTTAGCACTTAAGACTGCCAGTAGATCGCAGCAGGGGTACTATTTTGAGACATTTGTTAGTAGCTAGTGAGGAGAAAGTCAAGACACAGAAAATGCCAAAATAAAAGGACCTTATAAATTAAAATAAAAAAATTTTGAGCTTGAAAAAAGTTTTTTTGAAAAGATAAGTTGTTTTTTTATATTTTTAGAGCATTTGGTTTTTCTCATCACAATTTCACAAGGGACACAAATTAATTTCACAAGGACAAAGTTTTTTGTCAATTAAGTGTAGAAAAGAATTTAATTAATTTTTTTAGTATTTTTTTACTTATTTACACCATAATAGAAGTCAAATAAATGATTTTCAAGTGAATTTAAAAAATCATGCATTGTTGGGTTAAGTAGTAACTTAATTTCAATTGAATTGCATAGTTTAAAATATCGTCATAAGTGTAACCCAGAAGCACTAAATATTTAGGAAAAAATTCTTTGTTGGTTAGACTTTGGTATAAAATAATTCCCTTGCGTATTTCTGCATTCCATCCTAATTTTTCAACATCCAACATGCATTGAATTTTCCTAACCTGAAGTAAGGCCCACAATTCTTCCAACCACATTCAAATCCTCACCCGCCACGTCTCACTCCACACGTAACCAGGCAGCAATAACACCCCACCCTACCCCTTTGATCAATTCCATGCCAAAAAGGACGTCACCAGAAATGCGTGTCATAGCAGCAATTAATTGTCACTCACTGCGACTCGCCGAGCCTCGGGGACATTTTACTCCAAATACGTGACTGGAGACAAAGGCGCCCAGATCATCATTGGATACAGCCAATCGATTCTGAGGAGGGGGAGGGAAGGTCCACCACCAAGCACCTATCTGAGTTAAGTGCTGTTCAAGCTGACATCAGGATATTGACCAGGGGAGGGAGGGGGGATGGCTGGAGGGATGATGGGACGGAGGAGGATTTGTTAGTCATTGAACGGTATTCCCTGTGAGGGTGGTGGGAGGCTTGCTACATTTGGCTGCCTCATCGCCTGCAGTATGCGGGTGGGAGGGATTTCTTTTATTTGGGGATTTTTATTGGAGGTAGGGAAATGACCGTTGGGTAGGGTTCTAAAAATTTCTGAAAGAATCGATTCCGGAATCGAATACCTTGGAATCGATACCAAAGAATCGAACCCTTTGAGGAATGGATTCCAGCAGGAATCGATTCTTTGGAACCGTACTTAATCTTCTAATTTATACTGATAGTTATTGACAATTTTGTTTACTAATTAATTAGTATTTTGATAGTTAATTAGTATTTGCAGCAGGAATCGAACCTTAGAAATCGTACTTAATTTTCTAATACAGACAATTATCAATTTTGTTCACTTATTAACTAGTAGTATGCCGATAATTAATACTGGTTAGTAATTAAATTAATAGTAATTACTAATTATTTTTGATTTGTAATTAAAATAGATAGTTCCATTCTACTCTTTGGATTCTGGCCCTAAGGAATCGATTCCAGGTTGGAATCAAACCTCAGGAATCGAATCCAAGAATCGAACCTCACGAATCGATTCCGGATTCGAATCCTGAGAGCATAAATATAAGTGTCAATTTAAGGGATTTAAATTTTTTTTCAACTTTCAACATAAACTTTTTTAAAAACACTTTTGTGTGCAAATATAATTATATTTTATTCGATGATAGTACAGGATCCTTAATAAGGTCCTGAGTTTTCAGTAAAAATTTAGTTGTTATATATTGAAGAACATTATTTATTTATTAATTAGTATTTAACTAGCTTTATCCCTTCTAAAAACTGTCAAAAACAAGGTAAAAAAGGTGTAACAACTATTTTTAACCATCCCTTTTATGCAAAACTAAATTTATATTTTAAATAAAACTGTACATTGTTAAATTATTATTTTTTTTCGAACGGGAATTTTAAAAGTTCAGAATAGAAGAAAAGATTTATGTATTGAAAATATTTTTTTAAATTAGATTTTGTGCTTAGCGCCACTAAGTTTTAACCATATCAGACAAGAATGTATGTGTTCTGGGGTGTTGTAAGAAAGGAAGTATTTTGAAGGAATTTTAGCGGCTTTAGGTAGGAAGTATTCACTTTCTTTAAATCTCAATAAGGTCTATTGTTTGTTTTATTGTTGGTATAGAACATTTAATATAAGTGTAAACTCCAACTCTCAAGCGTTGCCTCCAACCATGGACCGGTTTCGTCTTTGTTAGGACTCATCATGATTGAGTCCTAATAAGGACAAAACTGGTCCATGACTGGAGGCAACGCTTGAGAGTATGAGTTAACACTAATTCTCCTCTAACCAGAGGTAGTGGTGAAATACTCCCTTTTCAAACATGTAATATGAACTATTTAATTAAAAATAATTTGATATTACAAAACGAATATGACACAATGTAAAAAAATCACGCTACATTATTCGTTGTGTTTTGAGGGAGATTTTCTCAATGGCTCTAGAGAACATGGTTTTTGTGTGAATTTTTCCATAAAGATAATTTGGATTAAATAAAACCCCCTTTAAACGAATATATTAAAAAAAAACAATTATATACGATTCACAATCCCGGCAAGTTAAAACGAAGGTTATCTTCCCTTAGCTAGGTGGATAATATACGGGCATAGTATACGGGTGTTCCAAGATAAGTATAAATTAACTGTTTACATTTACCACTGGTACTTAGTGTGCATCCAGTCATCCCGTTCAACCCTTTCAGTCATGTACGCCAGAAATTTTCCATTGGATTTATTGGTAATCTTGGGCGTCTTAGGATTAAAAGGGTTAATTAAGGAGTTTCGTGAGGCTAAGTGTTCAAAAATTTTAATAAAAAAAGCAAGTGATTTTCGCGTTTTGTAAGGTTGAGTGTTCCAAATCACAATTAAAAAAACGCGTGTCTACTGCGTTTTATTCCTGACATTTGTGCGCATAAGGTGCCTATTTAAAATAAATCGATGGTACTCTACAGTTTTTAAATTCACTTATAACTCATACTTAGACACCACTTTTATGACTATACCCATTGACGTACAAAAGTTAAGACTGGGGACAGTTATCTTGAGACACCCTGTGACGTCACAATGTCATCCACGGTTATAAAACTAGTTGTGTTTATTATTTATTATTATAAACGTCACCTCTCTCTCTCCCTAATATCTAGCTGAAATACTTTAAAGTTTCTTCAAAAAACGGAAAGTTTCTCCCTTCGACAGAAAAAGAAAAGACGGACAGTTCCATAGAGCCATCCCAAAATTTTATGACCGGCTCGACAACGCTCCTTCGGGCAGTAGCGAACAAAAGAGTTCCCCTCCAACCCCCTAATCGCAAAAAGAGATGGGGTAGATCATCAATGCCCGAAGCATCCTCTTCGTTGGTACAATAAAAGTTTGCGGGGACCCTTAAATTACAGAAATTCACCAGAGCTGCCGATTAATTTCAGTTTTTTAGAAAGGATTTTTAACAGTGCAGCCACCTTGATTTAGGGCACTGTGTCATACCAGGAAACATTAACTGCACCCCCAATCGAAGAGAACTCCCCTAAATAACCCTCACTTGGCGGCTGCCAACCTGGCAACCCCCTGGACCCCCGGAGGCGTGTGTGCATCGAGAGAAGCATCTCCTCCCCCTCTTCCCTGGAGCAGACACAATGGCCTGGAATCGGAATAAACATCCGATTATGGATCCTGATTAATAATGCTGAGATACAAAACTGCTGAGCGTCGATTAATGTTAAATAAGTGCGATTCGGTAGTTGTTTTTGAAAAGGCGCTGTGTAGCCGGATCTGGGAGACCTTTTCCCTTAATCAGTGGAGAGTTGGAGGGCGTTAAAGTTGTGTTAACCCCTCTCTCGCTCAATCGAATGGTTGTAAATGAGGGTGATGAGGGTTATTGCACGATCAACGATCGTGAGGTGGAAAGTGAGGGGTGATACAATATACAGGGTGTTTCAGAAGTCCGTTTCACGGCTTTTATTCGGAGAAAACGTTTAAGTAAAGCGGGCTTCTAGATAAGAGACCATGTTGGAACCATTGAGACGACTTACAGCGCTCCTAGTGGCGAAATAAAAACTTTAAAAAAGGAGAAAAAATTCACAAAAATATCTTAAACTCGAGGAGATATTATGTTAAAACAGCACTTTTTCAGGCTTAAAAAAATTGAAAGTTTGCAAATTTCGAAATTATTTGATTTTTAAAATCGTAACCAAAGAAAAAACTCAAAATGACAACACTGAAAATCTAGCAAATTAGAGAACTTTTTCTCTTTCGATGCTTTAAAAGTGCTATTTTCACACGCTAGTATCTCCTCGAATGTTTAGATAAATTTATCAATGTTTTTTGCTTTGAGTTTGTTATGATATTGCAAAAAAATTTTTAGATTGAAGTTTTTATTCGAGCTCCTTTAGTTTTTGATTACGTTTTAATCAAAGTGCTAATTTAAGCGCTAAGAGCGCTGTAAGCTGTTATAATGGATCCAACATGTTCACAAACCAGGGGTACATCTTACTGGCAATATGTTAAGAGTTGTTGGTTTCAAATAAAAAGCCGAGGAACGGACTTCAGAATTACGCTTTAAGATGTGAGAGGAGAAAGGATTTGAATAGGTAGAGAACAAATTTTGGGTCTTTCTCCCTTTTTTTATTTCTTTTTCAATTATTCTAAACATTTACTTTATTGTGTTTTAAATCCTTCGTTATTTGTACTTGCACACATCTTCTTCTTCTTTATCTTAATTTTTCCCTAATCCTTACTCACAATTTATTAATTCTCTTACATTTTCATTTTTTCTCATCATAAAGCTGAAGTTTTCCAGATTCGTTAAGACATTGACGCATGTACGAGAACACTACTTCACTAAATTTCACTATTGTTGATGTGCCTCAAGTTGAGCTCCGGTCGTGGCTACTTCACAGGAGCGGTGGTACGGTTTCCAATGACAAATCGTAAATTTCATGATCACGATCATGAAAGGTTATGAATATTTGACTCACAGGTAAATGACTAAATGTGTTCTTATATCATAAAAACAAAAATTTAAAAAACCTTATGACCGCTCCTGTGAACTATCCACGACCGGAGCTCAACTTGAGGCAGACGAACAATAAATCAGAAATCCATCTACAAGTTAATAAAAATAATTGTCAGTTCCATATCGAAAATGTATCGCATTTCCCAACAAAACAAAACATCTTTGAGCTAAAGAATATTTATTTCAAAGAGCGGGAGTCTCTAATCCCTGTCAGAAGCGAAAGTACGTTTAATAAACGGGCATAAAAGGCGTGACGGTGATCTCCAATCCTCACCCCGTTAACTGATTTACCCCGTTGCCAACAGCTGCGAGCTAAACATTCCCTCCGTTTCTTCTTTGTTCAATTAATTCGACGCGTTTTGCGGCGCAGTTATCACGTCACCGGCTGCATTCCTTTTTGCGTCCCCGAAGATTATAATAATACACCCTTCCAAATATCGGATAATTAAATTTAAAAGCAGCAGCGCCCTAACCATCAGAAAGATAAACGCCAAGAAAGGTGTTATGCCTTTAAATACCAATTTAATTTAATCCTGGCAGCAGCAGCGAGGGTGTGTTATTGACGAGCCCCTCTTAATTTGTGATTGGCTGAAGAAAAGCGCCGGCAGTTCGAGGCTAAAGAAAAATGCGCGGAACTCGAGTGTTAACTTTGTCTGCATTCCTCGAATGATAAATAATTTTTGCATTTAATGAATAAATAATTCGGATTTCACAGCGTGTTTAAATTCAGTCGTACCGCTAAATGTGCGAGTAATTATTTAAGTAATTATCCATCGGAGAGGAGGTTTTTTCTCTTTCAATTGCGGATTGTTTTCGACAAGGATCGTGATTCAGATTCCTGAGAGGAGGAGGAATTCCAGTTACACACGAGAATCTATCAGGTTCGGATGTAATTGTGTAACCCGCTATCTTTTGTTTGACGGTGAATTTTTAGCTCTGATTTGAGAGCTCTCCTATTTCGGTTTTATTTTGCAAATTAATTTATCAGGAGGGATTTGAAAGTTATATTAATATTCTGAAAAGTATGTGGTGTGTATCGAGTGACTGAGGTGCTCAAATATTGATATCTTAATTTTATTTTTAATTTGTCTTCATTTCACTCTGTATTTGTTCAGGTTGAATAATAAGAGATCCCTCTATTCTATATTATTATTTTACTGTCCTACATGTTAATAAAAATGAGAAATATAAAATAGATGATTTTATACCGCATTATCCAATTCTATAAGTTATATTTCATAGTCAACTCTATTTTAAACGATAGTTTTAAGATAAGATTGATAAATTTAAACTATTTCTAAACTAATGAAATTTCCTACGTATTTACAGTACTAAAACGTATTTTCTTGTAATTTCTCTTAGAATAAACATTGAAGCAAAAGTACTCTTTGACCTTCATTACAAAAGTATAATCATCTTTGGAATAAACAGCATCAATATCACTTCACCTTAGCTTGAATATAAACTTAAAATGACAACCCGCTCCTAAAAAATACTGCTGTTTTGGAGGTTTTAGCTGCAAGTCTCTTAGCTGCAAATCTGTAGCAACCACAGCTCTTGAATGAAGGACACTTAACTTTGATTTTTATACATAATTTGTTATTATGAGGTATTTGTATGAGTGAGGGATTTGCTTGATTTTATACTTTTTGATACATTATGGTTTAAAACTCCCAAATTTATGATATAAATAATTTAAAATTTATTTTATTTTTGCCAAAACGCAAGAAAAGTCACGTTCTCAGAAAACGGGCTTCTATTGGATGTGACCTCACAGCACATGATTTGTGATTCGAAAGTGTTTTAGCGCCCAAACAAAAAAGGAAATTTCAAAAATTTATCTCAGAATCTAGGCTACGAAAATTCTTGATGTAAACGTCACTTCATGGTTTTTATCTACTATTTTAATAAAATCTGATCTCAAAACGTGAGAATACCTCATTATCATGGATTATCGTAGATTAAATACAACAAAACTAATGTAATTGTAGTTTTATTAAAACAAGTTTAGTCGAATATGTATATTATATTTTAACAGCCAAATTTTAGGATACACGAATGAAAAAATCTATGGTTTTATTTTTAATATAAAATTTTCTTGGTTGTTTGCCATTAAAATTAAGGCGACGCAGTACCATGTTTTGAAAAAAATTTCGAAAAAAAAATTTTCTTTTAAACTAATGTAAATGCACTTGTTTATCAGCCTACGAATTTTCAAAACTTTTCATTGAAAAATATCCAAGTTATTGTTGATTTCATATGTGAAAGCATTAAGGTCCCTATGGCTAATGGAAACTTCAAAGTCCTTTTACTCGGGATCACTGTTTCATTGTTTAAAAAGCTAAGGCTTTTTATCTATAGGACCAAATCTCTTGACATTTTTTCTGACTATTGTTGGAAGTATGTATAACAAAAGTTGGCATTTGTTTTTTCAATGAGCATTGTAGATTATTTTATAAAATTACTGAATTTAGAATTTGAGCATTTTATTGCTTTTTTAGCTAGTGATTCAAGAAAAACAAATATGTTTAGAATTCAGAGCACTATAAACCTTAAATCGATGTCAACTTTTGTTACACATAGTTAGATGTATATTTGAAAACCAAATTTCAAGAATGTATGTCGATTATTGTAGGAGGAGTAGCATTTTAAAATCACCTCTAAAATTTTTGAATTTTTTTAAATAAACTCATAAAATTTGAATTTTAGGATACTTTGAGTTTGGAATCTGTTTTACATGAAGAAAATACATATAATAATAGAAAGAAGTATTTAATAACAATGATTTTAAAGATTTTGGTAAAAATGGTACTGCGTCCCCTTAACAATTCACCTTGATCGACGGCTTATAAAAACCATATTTTTGTAGGTTACCGAACGAAATGTTGGTTACCGAACAATAACGCAACGCGTCGAATTAAACCTGTAGAAGTGTATTTACTGTGAGCATTCTCCTGTTGTAGAGAAACCAACTTATCAACGGCGAGTGACCCTGAAGTTGGCTTCACCTTTTAGGTTTGCCTTCCGGTTTCTGTCATAGCATAAGAAATAATTGAATCTTCAGTTTGAAAAAGGGAATTAGTCCCCAAAATGGAAAATTTTGACTCTTTGTGCTCCAAAAAAATTCGATTTGGCGAAATCAATGTCCATCCGTTGTATTTTTTTATGTAATGGGACAATTTAACTTAATTTGTTGTTTTTTACTATCCCTTATGCTGTTAACTAACCCAAACAAAATTTTCATTTTTAATTTAAAATTATGTTGTTGTTGTTGTTGTCGTGTGCCACTTGGAATACCCAAGCTCCACAAGGATTCAAGGCAAAGGGGGTGACGGCTATTGAGAAAGTGAGGCCCATAAATGGCAGGAGTCCGACTTCTACCTCATGAGATGATAGATGCTGCCACTGTCTATCGCCACCTCCACAATTTTGCCATGTGAGAAGGGAAGGGAAATAGTCTCCAGACACCTGGACCCGTGGTAAACTGCGCCATGACGGACTACAGGACTTTCGGACCCACAGATTTAACGAGCACGTACTCCGCATGTACTCGGTGGGTCTTTAGCGGTGTCGGGAATCGAACCCGGAACCCTCCAATCCCGAAGCCGATGCCTTAACCACTAGGATCTTTCCATAATTATATTTTTCTAATGACTCCCCCCATTGGCACTTTATTGATATTCCTGAAGTGCCTTAGTGACTCAGTTTATCCTACTTTTAATTTCATTATCCTTAGTTTTTCTGTTTCTAACTTTTGTACATTTAAAATAAGCAGGAATATAATTAAATTGTCCATCTAAATTGGTTTTTAAGATTTTTTTCATAACTTTGAAAATGGGAATAATTCATCAACAACTTAACATCAACTTTTTTCTTCAGCTGTGCAATATTTTTGTGTGAATGTACTGTGATTGTTTTTGTTGTTTGTGATAATGTTTGTGATTGTTCACTGTTCAGTATTCTAAATTCTGCCTAAATGTATTTATTCCAAAGGAGTCCTGAATTTCCAGTGAAAACAATAAATCCCATTACTTGAGAAAAGATTTTTCGATTTTCTCAAAATTTTATTTTTGGATACTCATTACTCATTCCTTTTTTCAACTGACGATTCAATTCAAACACCGATACGGGAAACGCAGATGGGTATGCTCAGCTTAAAAATATATTCGTTACGTTTTTAACAAAATAGCTACTGAATTATGTAGTTTATAGGCTATTTTTATAATTTCAGAGGAGAAATATGGCATTTTTCAAGAAATCCTTACGTTTGAGACCATATTATTTGAATACAATACATTTATGAAAGCGTCCATTAACTATTATACTTGAATCCTTAAAAACATATTTTTAAAATGTATATTTTAAAGAAGAAACTTAAGTGAATATAACGTTATTGATAACTAAACCTCAACTTTTAACAGTGTGTTTCTAATCACCTCATTTTTTAAATGCAGAATTATTTCTTCTATAAATATTCGAATGACTGTTATATAGAAAATATTATATTCTCTTTTTTAAAGCGACGATTCATATAAGAATCGTCGGAATTTCAGTTCAGCAATATAATAATGAAACTAAATTTTTCCAAAGCTCCTTCCGTTCCACGGACTTTTACCGTCACTCATAAAAATCCAGGGAGTCACATATCACCGTATATTTTGATAAAATATACATATTTCAAGAACATCTAAACGTTTGAGACCATATTATTTGAATACAACAATCCTACTACTATTATAATTGTGAATGTTTGTCTGTGTGTTTGTTACTCTTTCACGCAAAAACTACTGAATGGATTTTAATGAAATTTTACAATAATGTAGCTTATACATCAGAATAACACATAGGCTATTTTTTTAAAGAGACTAGGGGGCTGCCGCCCCTTGCTCGCTATCGCTCACCAACCCCCGTTAACTGCTTACGCATAAACTTTTGGACCTCTTCGCAATTCCTCAAAAAACCCAGCTCACTGCACTTACTCACTTTATAAAATATTCTTATAACAACAGAGCAATGTAAACATTCTTTTACCCATTTCCCCAAGGTAATATTTTTTTCACAGATCCGTTAAGAAGCACTGAAACATCTCAGGAATAAATTTAACTTTCTTAAAATTTGTAATGATTGGCTGTGAAAAATGTAGTAATTATCGTAAAAATCGCGAAAATTTAGAATTTTATCTTCATGAGAACAAACAAACGCCGAAGTTGTGTCAGTTTCATAGCAATAGACTTCCAATATTTTCGATTTTTATCTTTATTTCTAAAACATTCACCCGTGTTATCTAGTTATTTGCATTTTGGCATTATGAAATAAAGAGTTACATTTTACTACCTTAAAAAATACTTGCAAAAGGGTATAAAAATAATACTTATTTTAAAAAATAAATGCAAAAGTTCAAAATTTCCGAAAGCGAGTTTATATTTTATTGTAAATATAGTAATGATTAGGTTGCCACAACGACAAAGATAAATATAAAAATATTAATATGTTATTTAAAAAAATAAATGAATTATACATAAGTTTTAAATATATTTAAAACCGTTTGAACAACAAAAATATAAATATTGTTAAAAATAACACAAAATATATTTTTTTAAATTCCTGTTATAAATAGAAAGATGATTATTTAATCTATTTGAATATTAAAAAACCAGTGAAATATGTTTTCAATTGTTTTAAAATTCTCAGTTTCTTGCTTTGTAACTGCGACCTTATCCGAAATCTATAAAAATGGAAATATTTTAAAATTGAGAATTTTTTTAAAAAAATCCAATAGCCTACTCGGAAATCCGGAAAGAATCCGAACATTTTGATACCAGATATGTGTCATTCGGTTCAGTAATTAAAAAGTTTTTCTCTGGAAACCATTTACCAAAAACTTTTTTTTAGAATAGAGAGAAAATCAGTCCTTCATTCTTTTTTTCCCATTTTTTCTGCTTTTTTCACTTATTTTTCCGTGTTTGAAAACCTGTTTTACCAGTCATGCAAGCCAATAATAGGAAACTTTAGTACCAGTGTTGTAGTTACTAGGCAATTTTATTAATCTCTATATAAATTAAAACGTTTGTGGCTGTGTGTGTATGTATGTGTGTTCCGCATCTCGTTTTAAACCACGCCGAAGGCGTGGACATTTCCTCCATTTCAAGATTTTTTCCCTTTGAAATAAATATATTTACTGAAAATATGATTTTTTTTCATGGAAAACGAGTTAAAAATAAAACATTGTTGCAAATGAGACAGATCACTAGACTTTTTCATTTACTAGACTTTTTATTATAGTTTCAGATTTGTTATTTTATAAAGGCACCAAGATATTTAACATTGTCAGGAACATCGGGATTGTAAAAAGAGACAAGAACAGCGGGATTGGAAAATTAGCGGGAACATCGGGATAGGAAAGATTACCGAGAACACCGGGATTAGAAAATTACCGGGAACACCGGGATAGGAAAGAGGCGCGTGGGATACCGGGATGATTTGTAATATTGCTAATTTGCAAAATTATAAATGTATTTTAAGAAAACTTTAAAAAAATAACTTTATACACCCCACCCGTGCAAGGCCGGGTATAACAGCTAGTACATTTATAAAAGCGTCCTATTCTAAACTATTATATTTGAATCCCTAAGAAACATATTTTCAAAATGTATATTTTAAAGAAGAAACTTAAGGGAATATAACTTGAATGATAACTAAACCTCAACTTTTCGCAGTTTGTTTCTAATCACCTCATTTTTTAAATGCAGAATTGGCTATTCCAGCATTTATTTTTTATTTTTTTATTCGATAGAAGTACCCTAGAGTGGAATATACGAGCAATTTTTTTTTAATTACGATGATTATTTTTATTTTATGCAATTTCAAAGTTTGACTTGAATCCTAAACAGAGACAAAGGGCTTGGCGATTTTAATTTTTAAATATTTAATTAATTAAATTTTTTTGAAACTTTTCATGAGCATTTTTTGATTTAGATCTATTTCCTTTACTGGAAAAATGCATTTTTTTTCTGCTTTCAAAAAATGCTAGCATTTCCCATTATTCCTTCTATAAATATTTGAACGACTGTTATATAGAAAATATTATATTCTCTCTTTTAAACCGACGATTCCTATAAGAATCGTCCCATTTTCAGTTAGTTCAGCAAAATAATAATGAAACTAAATTTTTCCAAAACTCCTTTCCGTTCCACGGACTTTTACCGTCACTCATAAAAATCCAGGGAGTCACATATCACCGCATATTAACTCCCATTTTTCGCAATGATAAAATATACACCAGATTACCTTAATGCCCATCAGGAGCTGCTAAGTTGATTACCTCCCAGAAAATTTTACTTCCTTCGCAAAACAACAATTCGGCCCATTTACGAGAAAAGAAACTCCAAACGCCTCTGCGAAAAATGGGAATTAATTAATCGATTCCGTAATAACCACCCCCTCATTAATTCAGGGGGTGGAAGGTGTTCAAAAAGCAAACCCCCCGCCAGCTAAATCACCCCCTCATTTTTTCGTAAGGGGGAGAGTTGTAGGTCCCCATCAACAGATTCGCTGCATCTTTTCACTCTTGCTCCCCCTTACTCTTTTCAGCCGCCTCAACTCATTATAGACACTGCACATAGGGACTAATGAGAAGGCGTGTCACGTGAGATCGATCTCCTTCCCCCCTTCCCTGGATTTCCGGAAGGGGGATATATCCCCCCGTAAAAATCCTTCCCGACGTTAATTCCGGGATATAATTGAACGGACACGTGGTTGAAGGGGGAGGAATTGGGATCAGTGGTCATCGTTTTTGAGGGGGAGGGAACAAGTGGGGCAGTTGAGGTCTTGGAATTGGGAGTCGTGTCTTGTTTTTCCATTTTGACAGCTTCATTTTGGGAAAAGATGTTGTTGATAATTATAGCAAGATAACTTTTTGGGGGGGGGGAATTTCTTCGAAATGAAGTGTTATTTACTGGAAGTGAGGATGTCATACCAAAATAGATATGAGTTGAAAGAAGTATTAAAAATTTATATGATTCAATCGTAAATTCTTAATCGGCTTTTAAAAATCATTAATTCCTAATAATATTCCAAATTAACTGTTCAGGAATATCTTGTAGTTCTTTAATAAAATAAGGAGGAAAGAAAGGACGAGGAAACGTTGACAATCGAAGAAAGAGAAAGGATAGCAATTTCTAGTCCACTGAAAATAGCGAAAAAAAGGGCCGAACCTCGGACAAATTGCAATAAAAGGTTTCTCAACGGTTTTCACTTAGGAATGACCTCAATAATAACATACTAAAAATCGGCCAAAATCGGCTGGAGGGAAGTTTAATTTTTTTTAAATTTTTAAAAAATGGCCGAAAAAAATTATAAAAAAACCCCAAAACAATAATATAGACATGTGATACATGTTTATAGGTTATTTTTGAGTTTTGAAACCGAATATTGCCTTTAGTTTTGAAAAAAAATTGAAATTTCAATTTTTTAAATTAATTTGAAAAATGAGCTATATGAAAAAATTAAAACCCCCCTAAAAATCTAACAAAATCATCAAAAGAGATAAATCAAACGGTTTTCATTTAGAAATGACATAAATATCAACACACTAAAAGTAAAAAATTTTACGAGTTAAAGAAGTTCAATTTTTTTTTAAATTTCAACTTTTTTTTGCGAAAAATGCATTTTTTTTTCAAATTCGTGCCCCAAACTTTTGAGGCTTTTGAAAAGGTCATTTTTCGGTGGATATTGTTCACAGATAGTTATATAATGGAAAACCGGTGGAATTGACCCTCAATGAATTAGTTAATTTTTTAATTTAAAATTTTGAAATTGGTAAAATGTAGTAAAAAGTGAAAAAAGGTAATACTTTGGCATATTTACATCAGAATTTAAAATAATTAACTAATTCATTGAGGGTCAATTCCACCGGTCTTCCATTATATAACTATCTGTGGACAATATCCAACGAAAAATGACCTTTTCAAAAGCCTCAAAAGTTTGGGGCACGAATTTGAAAAAAAAATGCATTTTTCGCAAAAAAAAGTTGAAATTAAAAAAAAAATTTAACTTCTTTAATTCGTAAAATTTTTTACTTTTAGTATGTTAATATTTAGGTCATTTCTAAATGAAAACCGTTTGATTTATCTCTTTTGATGATTTTGTTAGGTTTTTAGGGGGGTTTTAATTTTTTCATATAGCTCATTTTTCAAATTAATTTTAAAAATTGAAATTTCAATTTTTTTTCAAAACTAAAGGCAATATTCGGTTTCAAAACTCAAAAATAACCTATAAACATATATCACATGTCTATATTATTGTTTTGGGTTTTTTTTAAATTTTTTTTCTGCCATTTTTTAAAAATTAAAAAAAAATTAAACTTCCCTCCAGCCGATTTTGGCCGATTTTTAGTATGTTATTATTGAGGTCATTCCTAAGTGAAAACCGTTGAGAAACCTTTTATTGCAATTTGTCCGAGGTTCAACTCTATTTTCAGTGGACTATTCTTGTACATAATAGTTTAAATTAACTCTCCAGGTTATAGAGAGAGATGATAACAGTTAAATACATGAGTTCAGTTGAACTTAATGGAGTCAAGTTTAGCTTATGATTTTTAGAGTTTGCATCTGAAGTTTTCAAATTGAAGAAAATGCTGTAACATACTTAATTTAGCATATCTCTACATAATGGGATGTAATTTATTTCATTAAATCTTACATCTGAACTGTATATAAACGCCATGCCCCTTTGCTCTAAGAATTCAGAGCAATCGGAAATATGATAAATATTAAAAGTGGGGAAATGAATCTTTAAAGTCCAGGGTGATAAATATCAGTAGCAAAATATATTTCTCAAAAAAAATCAAAGGGGGTCGATATCGTCTGCTTGAAATTTTTAAAACCCGATTACAAACATGTTATGCACACAGGGATCATAGTACAAATACAGGTGTTGTTGTTTTAACTCCCATATTTATCCTAACATACCCAAAATTTTTTAAAACAAGCCTAAGATATCTCCGAAAGTCATCTAAAATAAATTTGAATTGAAAGGGGAGTTACCTGTTCTTGCATCAATAGCCCTACTTCCGGTTTAAAGAAAATAGCTTTTACGTATCTGTCCACTAATTTAGTTTAACATGCCACTACGTTCTCGAGTTGTCTGTGATCCTTGTCTGTTAAAATCCCCTCTTTTCGTCGCATACCTCCCTAAATCTGCCTTTTTTCTACTTCCTCGGGCGAATTAAAACCATCCTTTCCAATTATTCCGCCGATCAAAAACAAATGCTTCATCATATCGGCATCCTCATTATGCCTGCGCGACAAAAACGACCTTCGCTCAAAATATCTCCAGGGGCAATAACAATCAAGAAATTTAATCCCCGCTTTTTATTAAAGCATTACGCATTCCTCTAACAAACGACAAGGCATTAAATGTTTTTCACGTCATTTCCCTAACCGCCTCTTTAAATTCCAGGAAGATAAGGCGAAAATCATGGTCCCCCTGTATTCCAACTCAATTATGTAGGAACAAACCGCACGGAAGTTCTCTCCCCCCTGCACACTATTATCCCTACATTTAGGGAAATCCCGCTCGTGCTAATTCCCTATCTCTGAGAAGTAATTTGTTTTTGAGGCCCCCTTCCCGAAATGAAAAGAAGTCGGGGAGGGATCGTACAGTCAGAATGAACTAGGTAGAACATGTCGTCGATACGAAAGCGTAGAAGTCCACACCTGCGTGAGACTTCACTCTGTGGTTGGAAGCTCTCAAAACTTCACATTAGTTCAAAATATAACTGGAAACCTGCAAAATTACTCAGGACTTCAGTAAAGAATTCAAAGTTCCCTTAAATTAACATGAATTGACCCATGATCAATTTGCAAAAATTATTCACTTACATTCGTGTCCAAAAATTGAAGACAGTTTGAATCGTTTGGGATAAGAGCTTAAAAAATATGGTTGGCAACCGCCATGAAAGCCTTCAAGGGCTAAAATCGAACCAAAGTGAAGATTAAGGCGGTCAATTTTGCCTTTTGCCTTGGTTTTTCATGCACTTAAAACCATACATGGATTTCAGGAATAGCATATTATTTTCAAATAAGAGAAAATTTTCGCTAAAGGATTCTCACATAAGCGTTTCTGCTAACGTTCTATGGGTGTATGGAACTTTATTATCAATTGAGATCTGCTGGGTAATAATTAACAGCCGTATTCACCGGTAACTTGACCGGCGCACAGTGGGCAAAAAACCCAAAAAGCTGGCCAAAAGTCGAAAAAAAAAGTTTTTTATTCGGAACTTTTGACACTTGGGATAGTTGTAGGGATATATCTAGCACCTATTGGCACCATTGGCAAATGACTGGGAAGTCTCTGTGGCTCAGGAGATCATTTCGTACGTGAGCGTTGAGCGAGTTGTTTAGACAACTTTAAGTACAACAAAAAGTTCATTAACTTTAAACGCGTATAGAATCATGAAAAATTGACCGATTTTGATTCTGTAAATTGGATTATCATCTTAAAAGTACACATAAATTAGGACATTTTTGTAAAATTTATAAAAGCAATATATTGAATAGTTAATCAACAATGAAGATAGTCATATTTCTCAAGATAGAGTTCTAAGAAATCGTGATAAAAAGAGAAAAACCAAAAAAAACCCACCAGATCCCACTCTTAAACCAAGCGGGAGTTGTTAAACACATATTTTTTCAAAAGCCTGCAAAAAACTGGCTGCCTTTAGGTGCCATTTTGGCTTCTAGAGTGATTTCTATGTTGCAATGTACGTGCGTGATTCATTTCGAGCTCAATAAACTTTCGATTTTAGTTCTCAATATTTATAAAAAATATATTTATAATTAAGTCAAAACGTGTAAATAATGATATTATATTTTAATTGATTCGAAATTATTTCAATTAAAGTAAACTATACGACTAAATTAACATTTTCGACAGTAGCTTTTAAAAATATATATGAATTAAAAAATAAAATAAATGTAATTATGGAATATATATTATCAAGACCCTCTATATTAGTAGTTCCCAAAGTGGGTTCCGTGGAGCCCTGGGGTTCCAAAAAAATTTTGAGGGTTCCATGTGACAAACTTTATTTCATTAAAAAAATAAGAATGGCTTAAAAAAATCAGAATGGACTGTGCCGCCCTCCCTTGGACCAAAAAGGTTCTCAAAATGAGTTAAAACACTACTTTTACCAGTCGAATTTCAAAACTTTTTTTGGGTAGGACCCCCAGAACCCCCCCACGGTACCACAAGGAGATCCTGCGTGATACTTTTTGGAAAATCCCCAACATTTTGATATTTTTTGTCAGAAGATAAAGGTAATGGTCCAGAAAAGTGCCCCCTTGGACCCAAAAAGCTTCTCAAAATGAGTTAAAACTCTACTTATACCAGTCAAATTTCAAAAATTTTCTGGGGGAGGACCTCCACACCCCTCAGTGGTAAGGGGATCTTGCGTGATAATTTTAGAAAATCCCCAAGAATTTGAAATTTTTGCCAAAAGGTAAAGGGGATTGTCTGGAAAAGTGTCCCCCCCCCTTGGACCCGTACTGGATCCGCGCCTGATTTTAATATCAGATATTAAATTTTGAAAAGTCATTGATTAAAAAAATATTCAGGGTTCCACAATCATTGGCAACAAACTTGGGGGTTCCACGACCAAAATAGTTTGGGAACCACTGTTCTATATCATGCCACACAACGCGGTCGTGCAACGTCATCACTTTCACTCACCTTTGACGTCACTCCATAGACTTAACATGGCGATTTTCACTCACGTTTGACGTCCTCGTCCGGAGTTGTGTGGCCATAACAAAGATGGTCTTGATATTACACCTAATGTATTTTTATATTAATGACATTAATTACTTTCTGATTGTCATAATCATAATGAAAAAACATTGCAAATATTTTTTATACTTTATTGACTAAATACTTCTGCATTTTGGTACGAAATAATTGCTAAAAAGTGGCAACTATGACATATTTTAATTGAATCCGAATGAAATTCATGAAATCGTTTTTTTTGCTCTGAGAAATTGAAAATATTCCATCGAAACCAAACCAACCTTTTCACCAAATAGACGTCCATGTTGAATTTGCCATTTTATTCTCTGGAAATATATTTTTCTGATTTGTTATCAGTAACCCGGCCAGATATTGTATGTTCAAGAGATTTAAAAAAAAAAGAAATTAATCTTCTCGCCAAAACAATTTTCCGCCATATTGGATCCGCCATTTTGTTTTTTCATAAATTTGACTTCAGATTCATAATCAGCGACCTCAAAAACCCCTATATATGAATTTTCATCAAAAAACTTATCACTTTCGACTTTTGGCCAGCTTTTTGGGGTTTTTGCCCACTGTGCGGCGGTTAAATAGCAGTTTAACTTATGATTGGCAGCTAAAGAAGGAAAACTAGTTTTCCACCAATCAGAGGTTTGACTCCCTGTTAACTGGCGGTCAAGTTACTGGTGAATACGGCCGTTAATCCCGGATTACATATTTCAACTCGTATGGTCTTATTAAAGGCCACCTGACCAGCGGGTAACCATTGGTTTAAGAAGGATTCCACCAATCAGAATCAGCGAAACGCTCATTTTCTTCTTCAACTGCTGGTTAACTCCTGGTTAACCACTGTTCAAGTAGTGGCAGTAAATGAGGCTTTTAGAAGATCCTATGAGATGAATTCCATCGATAAGTTAACTACCCTTTTTGTCATTGTTCCCCGAAAATATCTGATCATAAGCTCCTAAAACTCCATGTAACTCTAGTGAGTGAATGACTAGTGTAAGCCCTCAAAACTTCATTTGACTCCAAGAATAGGTATTTAAAACTCCCAAATCGCCCAAAGACTCCAGAATATGGTTTTTAAACTCTCAAATGTTTGCATTATTTGAGAAAAACTTCTAGTTGTGTGAAGCTTATTGTGTCACATAAAACAACAGGTTTCCTCTACCCAAATTTATGAGTATGATTAAAAAGCATTTTTTTAAATGTATAAAATGTGTTTTTAACCCAAAAGAAATTAATACAAATGTAAATGTAAATTTTTTATAAGAAATCATGCTATTGAAAAGATGTGTTAGCAATACGTTTTAATTCCGATTCCAGCAAATCTGGTGTTTAACAATAAAAAACAACTAGAATAAATTGAATATTAGCAAATGATGCACCTACTTACCTTATCATAGACAAGCTAGCTCCATATTTTCCAAATTGTTTTTCAACGACAATGCAGTAATTTGTCTCCTCTCACATGATCTCTCCATCCTTAAACGTCACTTTGCCACAAGCAAAAGTCGGTCACCACAAGGTTGCCACCACGTTCCCTCTATATGCTTATCCTCTCCTCTCTACGAGAGAAGCGAGAGAAGAAAAAGAGAAGGAGAAAAAGTTGAGTCTTAATAGATTTAAGCGATGATAAGCGAATTCAAATTAACAGGGCTTCCTTTTTGTGTGCCTCGCGCTAACGATAGCACGTTGCGAGGGCGCGTTTAGAAATTGAGACGAGGAGTAGAAGTTGTTTTTTTCCCTTTATTTTTCAGTTTTGTTTCGGAAATTGAGTTTGTTATTTTTTCCCCTTTTGAGGAAGGCATAAAGAGGGGATTTTAATACGTTGAGGAGAGTTTGGTTTCATCGTGTTTATGATGTTAGTTTTCGGAGAAGTTGGTGCCGAAATCTGATTCTTTCCGCTCAAATTTTCTTCGTCGATGGGGGGATTTTGTTTTTAATTGAATCTTCAAAAGTTACTCTTATTTTATATTTCAATTATTTATTTAAATTTTTGGGGGCGGTGTTTGAGAGTAAGAGTGTTTAGTTCTGTAAAAAGCACTTTTGTGGAGAGGAAGATTTAGCATTTTGAAGGATTTCTTTTTATCCCCAATGTATTCCAAAGATTTTACCCCCAATGTATTCCAAAGATAAAACATATATTAGCTTAAATAAACGAAAACAAATTTTTATAAATTCTGATGTTTAGTTTTTTGTTGTTTATTGCATTAAAAATATTAATCTGGAAGTGAACCAAGAAAAGGAAAAAACGAGTGAAAGAAATTGCGAAACACGAAATTATTAACACTTTAGTAACTTTTAATGGTTACATTTAAATATAGTTTCTTGTAACGATATACATTTATCGATGTTACACGTATTGTTGTTTACATTTCTAAGGTCTAAATGGGGTTTCACAGAAAAATTTTTAAGGAAATTTCTGTCCGGCCAACTGCTTTCCAAATTTTGCAGTTATTACCCGCTAAAAAGCTTTAAAAAGTAGCTTAAGAAAGACCAAACATAATAGGGGGTTTTCTAACTTCATTTTGTGTACTTTTTCGTGAATATGCTTAGTGAAAATAGCCATTATGTTCCTTAGAATCTGTAGTTTACGAATCGCGATGGTAGATGGTGTGCGACTTGGGATGGTGAGAGGCGCAGAAGTAGAAAATCGACAAGTTTCGATTTTGTGTTGTTTGGAGTCAAAATGGTTCCTTTTATTTTTTTAATTTGCTCAAATACTCTATAATACGAGAGACGCGAGGGGGGACTAACGGGACATAGAGTTTAGATAAACGGACGGGGATAGATAAACTATTATCACTGTTTTAGTGTCACCCAAGAAAGGTAAGATAGTAACACATTGTTAATAAATGTGTTTCTTGGAAATGAATAATAATTTCAAACTAAATTTACCTTTATTAACGATGAGCTTCCGAACATATCTATTTAGTAGACATCATTTAATGTCAACTGAGAATTGAAAGTTATCCAAACTCCCTCAACAATACTCCAAGAGAGTTTACTCCACATAACATAGAGGAGTCTCTTGAGAGAAAGGAAAGTAACGGAAGTTCGAACATGTCTCAAACCTCCTCGCTTTGTCAATGCTTACCCAGGGTCATGACATTCCTCGAACATAAAGGGGGGATAATATTCGAAACGGCATTTTCCCCTCCCCCTCCCTGAACTTTCTCTCTAAGGCTTTCTAAAAACGAACTTGATCGGACAATTCTCCGTACGACTCTAATGGGACTCTGGCTCTAAAGGCATCGCTCGTTACCTACCTATCAATCGAAAAGTCCCTTCTCCACTTGAGCTGATGACGCGCCTTAGGGGGTCCTCCTCCCCCCTGGGGGGGTCCCCTCTCTCTCTCCTGGATTATTTCTCCCGATGCTTTTTATTCGAAAAAAGGGGGTGGGGTTATAAAAACGATCTCAAAGAGGAAGTCTTCTTTTGCAACTGTTGTGTTAAGCTCAGCAGAGATCTTTTGGGAAACATTGATGGATATATGTTTCTGGTTCTATATGGGAGTCAAATTGTGGGATTGCCTCCGGCTTCTCCGTGTCCGGTTGTTTTGGAGATGTCTTTTGTGTTCTTTTCAATGGGGAAGGAGTAATGAGAAGGGTTTTTTAGTCGGAGTTGCTTTAGAATTTTTGTTTGGGAAGGCCGATGCTGGGTTAGGAAGTGTTTCATTCGACAATCGAGTTTTGTCGCAGTCTAGTGCTAGTGTCACCCTTCTGTTTGAAGAGTTTCGAAGAGTAAAACTTTCAACTTCAAAACTTAACAATGTAAATGAAGTTAAAATATTGTATCACTTTTCTGCTGTTTGGTAGCAAAATAATCTTGTAAAGTATGCGTGTTACAAATGCCTTCATTTTAAAATCTTATAATTAAAAACAGGTATTTATCCTTAAAATTAATTCTTTGGTTTGTAGATATACACTGCTGTTCAAAAATTAAGGACGGAACGGTTTTTTCAACGTAACACCTAGAAGAATTATTGTTCATCCATGAAAATCATACCAAAAGATGTTTATTGGGTGAGAATACAGGGCCCGAGAACAAATTTTCACTGTCAATATTTTAAGGGGGTAAATGGACCCTCCATTGATAACGGAGTTCCATTACACATTTGGAGCAGTGGCAGAAATGTCTATGTAAGAGGTATTTAAACAAGAAGTTTAAACTTTTTGCAATGAATATGATTACTCCTGAACTCAGTGCATATTTTTAAACGTTTGTGCTGCCTTTTAATGGTATTTTTTTAGGTTTTATTGAGAGATATCGGTCTAATCATCATTTTTGGCAAGTTTTAGCTTCTGGGTCATTTTTGGTAAGTGGTATCTTAGCGTTAACCATGTTTTTAGTCGGTCTCACATGTGCCTAATTGCATTTGGGTCTGGGGACCTGAAAAGTAACTTTTTTCCTTCAATATCGTTACTTATGAACAACTTTGAGATAGTGAAATTGGGATTTTCTGCAGCTTTTTGACTAATAAAGAAAAATATTTGACCCGAAATGTTTTCTAAAAGAAGAAAATGGCCCATGAGAATACAGGTATGCAATTGCAGACATCAGGGAAAATCTCTTTTAAGTATAGGGGAAGTTGAAATGTCTATAAGGATAGTGCAGACTCAAAAGAGAAATTCGATCTCTTTAAACTTCATTTTAAAGATAATGGAAATATTTTTACAGATATATCTTTCTTTTCAGACATGTATAAGTCCATAAACACTAAAAATACTTCTTTTTTTAAACGTTAATAACTTTCTGTGAAACCATGCAATTTTTTGTGCCGTTTCAGCACCCCTTAGACAGCACAGAAAATTTCACTGATATCTGCAATTGCGTACCTGTGTTCTCATGTCCCTTTTACATCCTTAAGATGACCTCTCGGGTGAAATATTTCTCTTTATTAGTTAAAAAGCTGCAGAAAATCACAATTTCACTATCTCAAAGTTGTTCATAAGTAACGATATTGAAAGACTAAAGTTAATTTTCAGATCCCCAGACCCCAAATGCAAATAGGCACATGTGAGACCGACTAAAAACAGGGTTAACGCTAAGATACCACTTACCAAAAATGACCCAGAAGCTAAAACTTGCCAAAAATGATGATTAGACCGATATCTCTCAATAAAACCTAAAAAAATACCATTAAAAGGCAGCACAAACGTTTAAAAATATGCATTGAGTTCAGGAGTAATCATATTCATTGCAAAAAGTTTAAACTTCTTGGTTAAATACCTCTTACATAGACATTTCTGCCACTGCTCCAAATGTGAAATGGAACTCCGTTATCAATGGAGGGTCCATTTACCCCCTTAAAATATTGACAGGGGAAATTTGTTCTCGGGCCCTGTATTCTCACCCAATAAACATCTTTTGGTATGATTTTCATGGATGAACACTAATTCTTCTAGGTGTTATGTTGAAAAAAACCGTTCCGTCCTTAATTTTTGAACAGCAGTGTAGTTCCTTTGGCTAATGCAGTGTTTCCCAACGTGGGGCGCACGCCCCACCGGGGAGCAATTTCATTTTCTAGGGGGGCAATTTGAAAATTTTCAATCAAATTGCCCCTCTAGGTGGGAAAAATTCCAAAAGTTTTCTGGGGGAGGAGCCCCAAACCCCCCTCATACCTTAGTCCTTTATTTACTATACACCAGTGTTTCCCAACGTGGGGCGCACGCCCCACCGGGGGGCAATTTTGTAGAGGGGCAATTTGAACATTTTTAATCATATTCCCCCCAGGTGGGGCATGGACCGCAGAAGGATTTTCGAAAAAAGAAAGACATAGGGGGCATGGAAAATTTAGAATGGCTTTGGTGGGGCATGGACCGAAAAAGGTTGGGAAACACTGGGCTAATGTATGTTAAGCGTAAAAAAATTAAAAATCCCAGAGTGAATGTAAAACATTAGATAGCATTTACAACTTAAAAGGGCTTTAACATAACAATTTCCTAATCAGTTATTTTTACAACGTTTTATTTTTTTCATGAACACTAAACTGCAAAATGTTAAAGTAATAAAGTACTTAAAAACTTTCTTTTCAATTCGAGCTTTAAAGTTAAAATATTTTATTCAGAGAACGCTATTTTTAAAAGCATATGATCTAAAATTTGTAGGGATGTAACTTAAAATGTCTACAGACAAACTTTTGAAAACAAATTCATTCATTAGATGAAGGTTAAACATTTATTTCCTTTTGTTCATTTTCTGAAAAGATCTATCTACTTATAATTTGAGGACAGATTCATTTTACACAAAAAAAAGCTATGTAAATGTTGTGGAAGATTCTGGAACTTGTAATGGCAAGAACTAATTCCAATATGAAATGCATAAAAAAAGAAACACTAGTAACTCTCAAGAAGACACACTCTCCGGTTAAGACACAATCAAGCTACTAATTAGGGAACTCTTTAGAAGCTGTAAATGTTCTTAAGCTGAGACCAAAAACAAGGCTTCTAGAATGAGATAAAGTTATAGAGCTTCTTCTTCGAAAACGTTGGGCCAGAAATAAAAATACAGAGCTGTAAGACTTCACAACAGGAGGGGAATTAAAACAAACTCTCACTCACCACGTCTCTAGTAGCAAGGAGGCGGAGTTTTTTTTTCTTACTCAATCTTTTCGCAGTTGGGACGCCATTATCAGTGCAGTCGCTCAGTTCGATAGACTGAGATAGTCTCGGTGAGCAGTCTTTCGGTTACTCGAATTTAAGTAGGCTTAGGGCTTTATTCACCACTAACTTGACCTAAGGTTAACCTGGAGTCAAGCTTTTTCCACTTTCTGATTTGCTTAAAATTTGTTTCCCTTTTCAACTCCCAATCAGATGTTTAGATTCCGTAGGTTAGGTTAGTGGTGAATACGCGACAGTTACACTTATAGAAATCTTTGGTTGAGTTTGAGGGTAGTGTTTTTTATAGATTCGTATGGAAATAAAATTTACGAATTATGAATCCCTTTTGCCATTATTTCCTAATAGCATCTACAAAAAATTATTACACTTAATTTGAAATAATTTTAAGTCTTAGTTAACTAGTAATTTAGCTAGACAAAAATATCTATCGTTAAAGAAAATATTACAAATGTAATCGATAAGTACACAGTTTTTTTAGCCATTTGTTTGACCATCTAATTAAAATACAGTGATTTTGTGAATAATGGTGTAAATCTTAGTTCCTTAATTATTATCAATGACATTCCTGCTATAGAATCAGTTGGAATATGTGACCTGGAATTAAATTTACTTAAACAGTTATATAGGGTACATAATTACTTTGATTATCTTACCAATTATGCTTAACTTTTGTACACCAGTTTATTTACCTTGTCAGCTTTTACATTGTTTTTCATATTTTTTTAATGTAAAATCATAATAAATTTAGTGTTTTTTTTTCATGTGGTTTAATCATTATACCTCCTTCTTCGGAGGGGGAAACCACATGGGGAAAAAACGTAAACTACTTTTAAATAGAGAAAAATAAAAAAAATTTCAAACATATAGAAGCACCGTGAGGTCTAACTGCAAAACATATTGAGATGAAATTTATAAGTTGTTACTGACGTTTTTTTGCTATTGAGGATGTCCACCGAAGCAGAGGGAAAAAATATGGATTAATGTATTAAAGCCCCGGCCTACACAATCCCAGAAAATGTATTAGTAAATAGTAAGGGTTCTCTTGGGCTAGAGAAGTTCCCATGATTCCATTTATTGCCATTTGTATTTGATTGTTAGCTCTCTATGTTCGAATCACCCTCGGTCCTCGAAGTATCGGTGATCACCTGAGTGGGTCAACCTTCCTCGAGAGACGACCATCACAAAAGGAGGAGAAAAATGCAAAACAAAAATACATCGACGACGAAGTGGCATCGACCACCTCCAGATTAGCCCTTTCATCTCTAATCCTGTGGCGGTGATCAGTTATCGAAGACAAAAGAAGAAGAACTGACTTCTGTCACAATCGAAACGATCAATTTGGGTCCATTGTCGGAGAGTGGCATTCAAACAAACATTTTAATTAATGCATTTTTACTACTACACGACGACGACGATAATAGGCAAATCCGCCACACATCCTTCAACAAATTCCGTCTCTTCCTTTTTTAAACAAATTCCCTCCGAGTCTTCGAGAGAACAAAGAGCATAATAATCATTCTTTAAAGCGTAATAATCGATTTAACAAGATATGTAAACCGAAGCGACGGATTACTCGCCCCGGTTTTATTGTTTTAATACGTCCTTTCATTTGCGGTCGCAGGGATACACGCGCCTCCTCAGCAAAGATAATTTAATTAAGATATCCTCTCTCTATCTTTCGCATATATATATAGATATATCACCGCGCGCGGCGGCGGCGGATATATTAAAAGAGTTTCGCCCGAACTGTCGATGGGTTTGTTGTTCGAGACCCGGCTTTCCATGTCAGAAGAAAATGGCAATTTTGTCTGTCTCTGACACCGTGTACATTTAATTAAGTTATTGCGTTTTAACGGCGAGAGGGGGGAAGGGAAGAGAAATAGTTTTCTAATTTTCAAGGTAAGCTAAGAAAGATATTTTGATTACGGGGGAGAGAAAATATCGAGTTTTGCGCTGCGGCATTTAAATTACTTCCCCTCCCCCCTTCTCGAAGTGAGGGGCTTTATTAAGAAGTTGTTCCCGTTAAAAATCAATACAGGGGAAGAAGGTTTCGGCTTCGATTGATTTAAAAATGTTCCGGCTTTATTATAATAAAGGCGCGGTAAATGATTACATAGCTGATTAGGACCGTTATTTTCTTCGAGTGCTGCCTTGAGGGGTCGCCTCGTTTTATCGTTTGCACCCCCCTATCCCTCTCCCCCCCCCATGCTCTATTAATTCATCTTTCAATTTGAGCCTTGTTGATACGCTCGACTTCGTTTGCAATTTTTTTTGCGGACGATATTTTCTCCCTCTTTTTAAGTAAGTCCTGAGGGGAAATTATGCTTCATTTAAATAAACCGAGGAAGAAAATAGCACGTGGTGGGGGGAAACAATTATGTTATTGGATTCGTCTGTGTCTTTTTTTTTCACTTTAATTTCTTGTGGTTGGATTTCTTCCGAAAAATTAAATTAACATAAAAAGTTCGGGACGGAGTGTTGTGGAATAACATCGGACTCCTTTTATTTTAAGTGTCTTCTCATTAGTAATGTCGGTAATCGTGAAATGAAACAAGGGGGTGGGGATTTTGATATTGGAACTAAATTTTTCTTCTTTTAAAATGAATTTTATTGATTTTAATCAAATTCCTGCCCATGATATGTTCTTTGATGGATGTATAACAAGACGAAACGTATCGATAGCGTTTTTAAGGAGGAAATTTTAATTAAAAATTAAGTATAGTTTTTCGATTTTAAAGAATATGTATATACATTGCACCGTTTGAGAAAAAAATATTCTTGAATAGTGAATGTGTGTATGAAACTAAATTCTTTAAAAAGAAACTTAAACCATGGTTTGCATGTGGGTAGATGCGTAAATTATATTCAATCTTTTATTTAAAGCAGTTCTCAAAAGGTTTTAAAACAGTGTTATTGCAACCGACTAAAAAGCAAAAACTAATTTTTCCTAAATCCTTGTTGTAAAACGAGAAACATCCGCCTGATGCAATGAATCCCATGAAGTCCATTCCACGTCAAATCAACAAACTTTTTTGCCATTACCATCTCGGATTTTCTTGATATTTGGTACACATTTTTTGTTGATATAGACTGTAAAAAAGGCCAACTTCAAGAAAAGAAAAACAGGCCAATTCGAGTTCTTTAAATTGCTCTTTCGGCTCTTTTTACTGGGTTGTAAATTGAATTGGTTTCATTTTAAAGTATTTTAAAAAGAAAAAGTATTTTGCAAGATGTAAAAATGTTATTGAGATATTTCCATGAAACGAAATAAAATTAAAAGTTCAATTTCTCCCTAAGGTGCTGTACAACATTTAAAATATTGAAATTAATTCTATAAATAATAGGAAATATTATTGTAAATATTCTGGTCAGATGGGACAAAAATGGGAACAGTGTCAAAAAAATTAAAACATAAAACAGCTAAATGTCATTTATTAAATGGATGGGGATTGAGTTGTTATTAAGGTAAAAAGGGGCTATTTGATACAAGGGGCACATTGATACCACCTTCAATATCTCAAAAACAATTATGGTTATCTTGATCAAAATTTTCTAAAAGTTGTCTTTGCATGAACAAACCTTACAACTGCGAAACCGTTAAACTCTGCAGAATGTCAATAATTGTATTGAAAGAAGCAAAATTGTTTATCAAAATTTCCAAAAGTAAATTTCTAGTAAAACTAGAATTTCCTCAAAACTAGAAAAATCAGAAACCAACCAAAAAATGAGGTTATATACTGAAGACAGACATAAAATTTTGGCGATATTCGAATCAGCCATGGCTATATTGCTTGCCAAAAAATCAAAGTTCAGAAAAATGAGACACCAGTGAAGAGAGACTAGAATGCACTGAAAATTCCTGGCAAATTTTGCTTCCCAGGCATTTCTGTTTTTTTTATTTTTATTATTTTCAGAGTTCATTAGCTTCTACTACCAGAAATGTTCAGTCACGCACGACAAAGAAATCCTAGGTTCAGAAAAGCTTTGTCAATTTTTCTTTCTGTTTTTATACGATTTTTACAGCGTTAAGTATTTAGGTACTAACGGAAATGTACCAAACATTTTCACAGATATCCCCGACTGTTGCAAATTACACCTTTTTAACTTTCCTTCTCATTCGATCTTAGATTATCAATTTTGCCTATTTCTTTAGATAAAATTATTAATTTGATGAGGACATACCCCTAAAAAACCACCATCACTCCATGCATCCTAAGAACCACTCGAAAATTAATCTCCTCGACATCTACCCTCTTGGAGACAGGCGATGTGACACATTTCCCTCAGGGGTGTAACACTTACCACCAAAACATCTGACACACAGGACATATTTTTTTTTCTGCTCAGGGATTTCTTCATTAGGGCATAAATTTAGTTTCCTCCGAGAAAGATAAAAATTATCCGAGCCATGCATCGCTAATACGAAACTTTTTAAACTATCTTCTTTAATCGAGTGTTTTTAAGAGCTTCGGATTGCACTATGAATATTAATGCCACTCGATGAATATTTATGTGTAGTCGATGCGTTTCTTCATCATTGATGGTGCGAATACACGTGATCGGTGAATGGGGTAGTTTACTGTTCATTTTCACATAAACGGGATGATGCCTATAGTGTTCGTTTCGGGCATTTTGTTATGAGGCAACGTCTTGTTGAGTCATTACCACTCTATAGTACAGGGGTTTGCAAGTAATTTTAAGTGGGGTTAAAACAATTTTGAAAATTTTTATCGGGGTCCAGAGAAAAAAAATACTTTTAATTACTTTTAAATTCCGTGCCATATTACAACCAGGTGACGTTTTTAGCACTATTCTTGGCTACATAATCCATTATACAATTTTTCCACCGGGATGCTACTAAATGAATTATCGCCCTAGTTGGCAACTCCAAAAAAAGTGGCACCCGGTTTTAGTCAGTGGCGGATCCAGGGGGTGGCACTCTGGAAAGTGCCCCACCCTTGGAGACCCAAAAAGATTCTCAAAATGTGTAAAACCCCAGCTTTTACAGGTCCAATTTCAAAATTTTTTCTTGGGGAGGACCCCCATACCCCCATTAGTTTCAAAATGGGATATTCAGTGTTTATTTTAAAGATATCCACAAAATTTTGACATTTTGGGTCAAAAAGTAAAGGTAATAGTGTTGAAAAGTGCCCCCTAAACTCAAAACATTTCTAAAACCCTACTTTTACACGTCAAAGTTCAATTTTTTTCTGGGGGAGGACCCCATACCCCCAATAGTACCACAAGGGATCTTGTCTGGAAAAGTATCCCCCCTTGAAGCCGTGTTGGATCCGCTCCTGGTTGTAGTATGAAACCTTAAATTCTTATATTTAGATACACACATTTTAATACTCATTGCCATAAAAAATAGCGCACTTAGAAGAAAAAGATATCAAATCCAAATTTATTTCCATGATTACCCATAGTATGAAGGTCAGTTGATAAACAAATTCAGCCTTCGTCGATGTTAGGGGGCCGAGAAAATCAGTAAAAAGTGTTGACTCCATAGGTGTCCATAACCGCCGCCACAGGCCATGATATTGGCTGAGAGGGGCTCTAAATGGGATTTTGGGTATTGGAGGACCATGATACCTCCCCACGTAGTCAAATTTCATCTAGTGCACCAGCGGACGTTGCATGCTTTTCCTCCAGACTGGACTTGTTTTGTGAGCATTGGTTCTAGAGAACGGGGAGGCTGGGTTAAAATGCAACATAGGGGGTAAGAAGAAAGCTTGGACATTGCGTGCAACTTGTGTTTGTGTATTTTTATCTTTAAACTTGTCCGCAGGCCCAGGCCTGAAGGTAAAGACGAACAACCAGCTGCAAAACCTCAACCGTTCAGCTCTGATTGGTCAATGGTCAATGTACCGGTAAATCATACTGAAGAGATGCGGCAGAGGAGTTGATGTCGTTTGTAGTACAGTGGATTGTGCGTTTGGTCCGCATAGCTTCGTACATCTTTTTCTATAAATATGGGACTGACCATAGGCCTTTCTGTTTGCAATAGTGCACCAAATAAGGAAAGGATCATCTCAATTTCATTAAATTGTGTTTATGAGATAATCTCGCTGCGTTCTACAGCACCACGATGGTTGGGTATGAGTTCGAAGACACCATGGAGAGAACGCGCTCAGCTGTGGATTTTCTAATCATCACACGGTGATGTGATTCAAGGTAATGGTGTGGTGGTGCATTGGATTTCATTTCTGTAACTCCTGAGTATGATTTACCAGTACATTTACCAACCAAACTTGCACCATTGATATTTTGTAGCTGTTGTCCGTCCTTACCTTCAAGCCTGGCCTGCCGACAAGTTTAAAGATAAAAATACACAAACACAAGTTGCACGCAATGTCCAAGCTTTCTTCTTAACCCCCATGTTGCATTTTTACTCCAGCCTTCCCGTTCTCTATAACCAATGCTCACAAAACAAATCCAGTCTGGAGGAAAAGCATGCAAGGTCCGGTATGCAACGTCCGCTGGTGCACCAGATGAAATTTGACTACGTGGGGAGGCATCATGGTCCTCTAATAACCAAATCCCATTTAGAGCCCCTCTCAAGTCAAGTCAAGGGGTTAGAGACTTTTGCCTACTCCGAAGAGCCGCTTCGTCTTCTTTTTCCTTTATTATATCACAGAATAGGTATAGGATATGTAGTGTTTTAGATTTTTATGGAGTTTAGAAATGAGGATAGTGCTTAGATTTTTTTGTTTTTGTTTGTTTTCGTTATTTCTAGTATTTCTGAGAATTCGGAGGCTGTTGAATTGATGTCTTTCATTAATTTTATTCTTTGAGATGTGTATTTTTACATGATAATAATAAATGGTCATTTGAGTCGTATTCTTTACACAATGGGCATAATGGATCTGGTGAAATGTTAATTTTGAACAATATGGCTTTGGTGGGTAGGGTTTTGGTTCGTAGTCTGGCTATTAGTACATCTGATTTTCTATTTGGGGCTAAAAGTTTATCTTTTTGAGTTAATCCATTCATATGTCGAAAATCGTTGTGATATTTGCTTGAGTTCCAAGTTTCTTCATTTTCTCTTAAAATTTTTCTTGTTATTTCTTTTATTAGATCTTCTGGGGAGATTACATCTCTTATTATGTCTGTTGGGGCACTTCTAGCTGCTTGGTCTGCTTCTTCATTTTCTTGTATGCCTTTGTGGCTTGGTGTCCATATGATGTCGATTTTTTTATTGTTTTCTTTTATAGTTTTGTTTAGGATATTATAGAGCAGGATTATGATTTTAGATGAGCCCCTCTCACCCAATATCATGGCCTGTGGCGGCGGTTATGGACACCTATGGAATCAACACTTTTTACTAATTTTCACGGCCCCCTAACATCGAGGAAGGCTGAATTTTTTATCAACTGACCTTCATGCTATGGGTAATCATGGAAATAAATTTGGATTTGATATCCCTTTTTCTTCTTGGTGCGCTATTTTTTATGGCAATGAGTGTAATTTGAGTGACAGTGTGCGATATATTCTTGATTAAATTGTTTAAGCAAAACTTTCATAATCAGAGTTAAAACCGTTTCAAATCACAGCAACTGTATTTAAACAAATCAAATTTACTTATGAAATATTTAAAAAAAAGCACTGATAATATGATAGGGGAGAGTGGGGCACCTTGGGACATGGCCCACCTTGAGACACCCAACTTTTCAGACGTAACTTCACAGTTATGAACTCGTGCTTGTGGGTACTTATGAATAACCATAAAATCTACTCTTCAACGTGTTTTTTGGAATTTTTGGTGCTTTTGGGTAATAATTTACAAAACTTTTCTTGTTTTGCGTGGTGCAAGTTACAATCACTTGAAATTTCAAAAGCATTTTTTATTAAATGAAGATTAATTATGTTATTACAATTATTTTGCGATTAAACTACGTTTAATGTTAAAAGATACCTACAACCTTTTATGAGTAAAAAAATGATGAATGAATAATTTTGAAATTGTTGCAAAACATTTTCTGGAAGAACACAAAAAAATCAGTGTTTCATGCCATGACAAAAATGAGTAACTCAGAGAAAAATTTAGAATTAAAAATATGTTGTATGTCTAATTTTTTAATTTATTAACATAACTTTTCATTATTTGTGTTATTTTTGTATTTTTCAAAATAAAAATTATAATTTTTGTACTATATTATTGAAAATGTCCCATGGTGGGCCACAAGTGGGCACCTTGGAACTTTAAAAGATGTTTTTTAAATTAGTTATTATGAACTCCCTAAAATAGATATTTGATTCGGAATTGCTTTTTTAGATGCGCAAAAGACTATATTTAATATATTAGCTGTGTTTAAATGATCATGGCATAAAAAATGTAGGAAAATAATTTAATAAAAAGTGTCCCAAGGTGCCTTACTATCCCTTATCTCTTGAATAAATGGATGTCCGCAGCAAGAGAATGTTGAGAGGTATACTCCGGGAATTTGGGATTCAATGAATTCTTCTTGGACCACTGAAAATGTACCTTTGATCAAATGTGGTACATAGATTGAGAATAACTGCTATGGGCAAAGTATTCCTTCTACTAGAGTTTTAAACATAAACTTTAAATATTTTTACCAACTCCCAGCAGTATCAAACAAAAATAAATGCGAAAAATAAATTGGCTGAAATCTGCATTGTGGGTAATATTAGAGCCATGTTAAACCCATCCATCAAATAAAATATATAAGTGGGCGGTCCAAAAAAAGCTACCCCCCAAACAACATACCAAATATCCTCCCATTTTGTTCATAAAAAGGATATGTATTTATGTAGAATTGTACAACAAATGGGGCACCGAGAGTATCATCTGAAGAATTTGAGTAATAACTCATCCGACATTCTCCATGATGCATCAATCCGAATGACCAAACATGTCCTCAGCTTCTCATTCGCATTGTGAGAAGCCAACTCAATCCTTTCCTGTTGGGCTCCCATTTTTCGAAGAAGTGACGCGAAACTCGCCTCAAATCGATCTCAATCCCCACTCTTTTTTTTTCTCTCTCTCTCTTCCTTCTGCCTGTGCCACTTTCTTATCTTCTCCTCTTTTTCTTGTTATTGTATTGACTCGGCTCCACTTAGAGATCACTTACACGACTAATGAAGCATTCCGATTTTTTCCCCTCTGTTTGGCGGGAAGAAGTCTTCATTTTTACGGTGATATTTTATTACCGCTTTTTCTCTCTTTGGGTTTGGCAACGTTCGTTCGATTATGCGCGGCCGCGAAAGTACATTATTTACTTTGTGCGTTTAAGGGGGAGTTTTGAGAGCGTTTTTTTTCATCGGATGTTTTTTTCGAACTTATTATTATTATTGTTCTTTCTTGGAAAATCCATTAAGTGAAACGGTCTGGGCGATGCTGCGGAGCGATTTTCGTTTCGAGATTATGTTTTTTCGATTGTTGACTGCTGCATATTTGTCGCTCTTGTCGAAAAAAATTTAAAGAAAAAGGAGAATAATTAAAACGCTGAAATACTAAGAGGTTAAGAGAGACAATGGATAGTAAACTGTTCCGCGGATGTCTTTTTGGAACAACATTCCATGAAATAATTTAAGGTCATTTTTCAAGCGGAGAGTTTCCAAAGGCATTTTCTTCTATTAAATTAAAAGAAAGAAAGCAAGGTCTTAAGCATACGAAAATTATTTTTTTATGATAGCAGTTCCCTTTAAATGAGTACATTATTTAAAATCGTTTAATCAATTAAAAAAATTAGTTTCTTGTCAAATTCTTTTCTAAAACTGACTATTTTTCTATTAATAATATCAAGTCTTAGCCTTATTTTTTGTACTCATAATATTTTATTTTTATCCTTTTTGTCATTGTTTATTATTTATACCAGACTAATAAGATAAGTAGTACCATTTCTTTTATATTTAGAACTTTATGTAACTAACCTTCAGTAATATGTAGGATTTATTCGTCCTGCTAAAAGCTTTTTGTATTATACTATTTGTTACACTTACAGTTTAATATTGTGGTGTTATTTCTTTATGTGTTGATATTCAAATAATTTTTACTGTAGTAAATTTTATTTTATAGTTCTTGGAAGTATAGTAACTACCAGAATTTAGTATTTTTTATTATAATAGAATGAATCAAGAGATAATAATTGTAATTTTATTGACAGAAATTAAAATCTCATTCATAGATAACTTTTAAATGAAATTTGAATAGTTAAAAGTTGGTTAATGCAATTTAAACCATACCAAATGTTAAATTCCTTAGAAGCCGTATAATACTATAATCAACAGCTTGCTAACAGTTTGGATTCTAAGAAATTAAGAAATCCTACAAAATAATACAGATGTTAAAATTAATCATAACATTCATTAAAATAATTAGGCACTTTACAGGTGTTTTATAAGTCCATTTAACGGCTTATATTGGAAACCAATGTCTCCTTGGGTCATGGAAGGAAGATTTACCCCCAGGTAAGTGATGTCATTAAGACTCATTGACATGACTTAAAGCTCCCCTAGCGGCGAAATAAGAAAGTTAAAAAGTTAAATATCTAAAGGGTATAGAACAAAAACCTCAGCTATAAAATTGTTGACAATATCATAATAAACGCTCAGAAAATTTTATTTGAAAATATCCTCAATATATTTGGCGTTGTAAGCATTCTCAATGGACTCAAAAGCGTCACTTACCTAGAGGTACACTTTACCTCTATTACCCTAAGAAATCTGGACTTCAAAACGCCATGAAACGGACTACTTTTTATATGCATCTGTTAAGAAGATACTATACTATATTATTTTTCTCCATATAAATTGATATAATTGGCTGTCAATTTAATTCCTTTTATGTGATGAATTTTACTAAAGTTTAATACTTCTTCCTTTTAAACCTATTTTTATAAATAGATACCTTAAAACTTCTAACTCTTACATGAAAAATAAACTGAAAGCACTTGTCCACACTAGTCCCTCTAAAAGTATCTCTGTGTCTGCTAGAAGTATTCTCTTCCAAGAAATACTAGAAAGCACGACTCTTTATAAATTTGTTTTTTAATACACTTTTGCAAATTTATAGAATTTTAGAATATAATACTACTCTAAATCCACCTTTATCACATTCACCCTAGAAACAGAATGAAACAATATCATTCCCATTTAAGTTATACAGGGTGTTTCAAAATTGCGTTGCACTGCTTTTACCAACGCCTCCTAGGGTCATGAAGTAAGGTCTACCCCTAGGTAGCCTTACGAGCCTGGAGAATGCACTGAAATGACTTACAGCGCCCCTAGCAGCGAAATTAAAAAGTTAAAAAAATTAATTTAAAAACTAAAGGAGATAGAGCAAAAAACTAAGTTCACATATTTCCAAATTTTTCAGTGTTACTGTGTAGTTTTGTGTTTTTTTAGTTGAAAGAACACAAAATTTAATCAAAAAAATTTGCAAATATGCGAACTTTTTATTTTTTGAACCCTGAAAAAGTGCTATTTTCACATGCTAATATCTCCGCTAATATTCAAGATATTTTGATCAAATTTTTTTCTGTGAGTTCTTCTTGACGTTGGCAACTATACTATCACTGATTTTTTCTGATCTCCTTTAGCTTTTAAATTAATTTTTTAACTTTTTATTTTCGCCACTAGGGGCGCTGTAAGTCATTCCAGTGTATTCTCCAGGCTCACCTACCTAGGGGTGGACCTTACTTCCATGACCCTAGGAGGCGTTGGTTCCGAATAAAAGCCGTGCAACGCAATTTTGAAACACCCTGTATATATTATCTACTGCATTTTATCAACAACTGTTAAGTCACAATAGCTATTCAATTATCTATAATTAAATTATATTGATACAAATAATAAAAAGATATTTTTCTTTTTGAGAAGAGAAAAGAGACCCAAAACCTTTTTATGGACAAAAAATACTGTCCTCGAAAACAAAGCTATTATTTAGAAAAGAAGCAAATTCTGGCTTGCGACTGTTATTTCTTCAGGTCAGTTATTAAGTACACTAACAATCATACTCACAGGCATCACTGTGGGCGTTAACCAGTAGCTAAAGACAAAAAATTAGCTTTTCACAGACTCTGATTGATGTGAATCCTTCATTCAAACCAATTGTGGCCAAGGACTTTACTCTGACGCTAATGACTAAGAATACGGCATTAAATAAAGTTCTATTTATCAAAAAAAAATATTAGGACCGAGTATTTTTGGAGGTCGAGTGTTTCAAACTTTTTTAAACGATATCCAACAAGCCATTATTTGACTGAATAAACGCAGCACACCGTCTCAACATCTCCCAAGTTATTAAATCTCAAAACGTCTTATCACTGGAACGCTAATTGAGGTTTAAGTTTAAGTACGCCTTTATTTTTATGTCAAGAGCCGTGTTAACCATCTTTCGAAAAACATCATCATCACAATCTTTTTAACTCCTTCTTCGAGCAACTACTGCCTCCCGCTGATATGCCTACTGACGACTTCAAACAAAATCTGAACCATTTTCCTCGGGAGGAAGAAAAACTCATTCGCTATCTAACTGCTCATCATGCAACGCTCTTTTTCCTAAATGAATGACTTAATTACGGCCCAAGAATGCGGGAGTTTTTCAGGCGGGCGATACCCCTCGCCTTTTTGTGCCGGAGACGATTCGGAGAGGGGGTGCACAATTATTCGAACCTTCCCTCATCCGAACAAATTGATGCGCAGCGACGTCGTTTTTAAATAAACTTCCACTAATGCTGCACAAATAAACGCGCGTTGCCAGGTTCAAAAATAGTGTCCCTATTCTTAAATGAGCTAGTGATAAAGATGCCGTTCGTTAGAGGAGGCAGAAAAAAGACGGAGAAGAAAGAAAAGAGGAGGGGAGATAATAAGAACCGAGATGCCTTCTTACAGTCCAGGTTTTCTTTTGAAACAATGCGCTACATGAGTTAAATAATTTTAATGATTGCGCTTTCTTAACTCCAGAGAGAGAGAGGGAGGGGGGGAGTTTTGCGTTTATGTTTTTACCCTCCTCCCTTCTAGAATAATTGCCGGACGGACTATTAAACTTAACAACTCCTCGGAATGCCATTGTGACCGTATTATCATCGTGCCCCATTGTTTAAGACATCAAGTGCGTTTATTTTTCCCCGGGAATATAATGCCGCTCGATTGTTTTTCCCCACTCGGCAAAAAGAAGGAAAAATAAAGCAGTCATCAGCGATCCCAGATTCCGCAGATATAAGTTGGTCATTAACCGACTCCTCCCGCTTCTGTTTATTACATTACGACAATTACTGGAATGCCTGAAAATCCGGGATATTTTTTTCTCTCTCTCTCCGCCCCCGTTGTTAGTGTTATTGTTATTGTTTCATCCCCAGCTTTGTTTTATACTGGGAAATAAAACATTTGGTGCGGGCACATTTTAGGAATCAATTTGCTTTTCGCTTTTGTGGTGGTTCTCAGTGGCCGTTCTTTTGAAGCGTTCGATCGCTTTTTTCTCCCTGAAAAAGGGGCGAGCTTAGATTACCAGGAATCTGGCTCTGACGACTCGCAATTAGACTCAATTATTTAAAATGCAACGCTCCATTTGTTTTTGAATAAAAGGGGTCAATTTGGCATTTCCGCTTTTTATAATCGGCGGATTTTTCCGCCCCCAGGACGGGTTTGTTTGTCTCCGATAAGAATGGATCGGGGGGGGAGATAAACCCTCGAGTAATGTTAATTGCCAACTTCGCATAATTAGCGCATCTTTCTTCAAACTCTCTTTTTCTGACACGGAAGTAGTTTGCGCTTTGAGGAAATAAACAGCTTTTTGTTCGTGACGTATCTCTGGAACAACAGCCTACGTCACTACAGCCTGAACGTCACTTTGAGTATATAGACTTGAACAACATACGGACCAGATACGGACCACCAGCTTTGTGTTTGTGGCAAGGTAAGCCTTAAATAATTAAAAAAATTAAAGATGGCCCTATGTTTATCAATTTTTAAAGACTTGTAGGAGGAATTTGTCTTATAAAAAATTTTGAAGTATTTAAGAGATCACTGATTAAAATTCAATGATTGAAAAGGCAGCTTATAAGAGTTTTATAAAATTTTTAATTTTAATAATTGTAATTTTAAAATGGAATTGTAATGAACAAACTTTTTACAGGAATATACCAGGGTTGTTTTTTAATTAACTTCCGTTTTTCTCTTGAAAAAAAAGTAGTAAGAATTTCGAAACAATTTTGGTGCTGGTAGTTAGATACATCCTACAGGTTCAATTTGACACCTTACTGAATAAAATCGGACATTTTTTCTATTTTTTATCAATTTTACAAGCGCGCTCCTCGAACTATTTTCCCGCCAACCCATAGAGAATTTGACTCTTTTTTCTCCCTTCGCTCCGTCCGCGAGCAGGCATTAACATTAAACAATGGCTGGGCAGGTGATCGCGGACGGAGCGAAGGGAGAAAACAAAGCCGAATTCTCTATGGGTTGGCGGGAAAATAGTTCGAAGAGCGTGCTTGTAAAATTGATAAAAAATATAAAAAATGTCCGATTTTATTCAGTAAGGTGGCAAATTGAACCTGAAGGATGTATCTAACTACCAGCACCAAAATTGTTTCGAAATTCCTACTACTTTTTTTTCAAGAGAAAAACGGAAGTTAATTAAAAAACAACCCTCGTAGGAAACTTACAGCAATTGCAGGCATATAGGATTCTTGTTTTCTTAAGCATCTTAACTCGAGAGCAATCAATAGAAAATTAGAATTACTCTCTGGTCCGTGAGTTCTAGACTAGACAGATTTTTTTTGGCCATATACAAGATATGTCTGCAAAATTTGGCCCACCTCGTAAAAATTTTATAATGCACAGGCCTGACCTGGAAACTTCACCTTTTGCTTTCTTATCTACTTACTCAATGGGAATTTCGATCCGTAATAAGTCCAAACTTTGTTAAAATTCGAGATTGACAAGTTTTTATCTAGTAGTTCCCCAGACAGTTATCTAAAAACCAATAGTTTAAGCTCACGATTTTATTCTTTTATCTTCCAATTGGAAAACAAACTAAAAGTAGTTTTATAAATTTTTAAAGTGCACATTATTTTGAAGATCCTAAAGTGTTTTAGATTAGACATATCCCTGTGCTTTAAAAATGGTTTTCATTTGTAATATGGTACATTAAAAATGAAATAACAAACTGTATCCTTTCGAAAAAAAATATCTAGTGTAATAGTTTAGTTTTACTATTTTGATGTTTTATTGCATTTGAATTATAAATTTTTTAGCCATTCCAGTTGGAATCTTTAATTAGACCTTCAAAACTTTATAATAAAAATAAAGTATTCTTCAAATAACTATCAAAAATATCTTTTAAAATACCATAATTAAACCCAAGACTTTTAAAGTATATAATTAAGGAAAAGGTTCTGAAAAAAAATTTGAAACAAACCCCTTTTGCCTTCTCAGGTAAAATCCCGTGTTTTCAATCGGAAAAACCATGAAAGCAAATCCTTCCAATACACTTTATCGTCAATGCGATCCGCCTCAATGTTTGATAAATCGGTTACTAGTGCTTGAATACCCGCCGTTCAAAAAGTTTCTTAATTAACCTTTCAGTGCTGGCAAAACGAGGCCTTTTTTGAGGAGAAGCAATAACATTTTTGGGAAGGAAAGGAATTCAAAGTGGCCGCCCGCTGAGCTCGCGAATTCAGTTCAAACAAAACGCGCAAAAACGTTTTCAATAATAGCCAACTCTTATTTGCAGTGAAAGGAGAGCGAAACCGGAAGTTCGGAAGCGCGGTTCTCTTCTTCTCTCCCTCTCTTCTCGCTCCAATCACTTCACTTCCTCTGGTTTTTTCTCGCTCCTCCGAGAATCTGGAAGAGAGGAGTGACATCTCTCGGCGGAAGCGGCTACTATCCCTCCGCCCAAAGGAAAAGAGCGTAGGGATAGGAGGTAGTTAGAGTGGGCCCAAGGAGGTAACCATGAGTGACATTGATGAGAGTGGTAAAAAGAAATCCGCAACAAGTGTTAGACTCCTCGCACGTGGAAACCCAAAAACCCCACAAAAAAGATCTCTCCACTCTTTTCTTTGTGTTTTATACCCTTTTTTCCGCAGCCGAGCTTTTGGCTCATAAAATCGAATGTTATAAAAAACTCTAAAACGACCCTAACCAGTCTTTTTTCTGATACAAGACCACAGGGTCGGGAGAAAAAAGGGTCAAACCCAAAATAGTCAGGATGATACCTATCTGCCTGTGCATACGATCACTTAAGGCCCCCTTAAGATATCCATAGACCTTTGATTGATCCTACTGATTAGGGACGTCTGACTTCTGAAGTCGGACGTAGTGTGTTACCACTTTCACAGACATAAGTGGAAGTTTTTGAGTACAAAATATGTCTCTAATTACCCCTATCTCTTCTTCCTTTCTCTTATTTTCATTTTCTCTATTTTTAACTTTTTCTCCCTCAGAAAAATAATACAATAAATAATAGAATGTTTGAATATCCAAATAAGTTTTTATTTGCCCCGATTTCAAGACAACACTGTCTTTTCCATCTCCAGGGCACCTTTTATTCATTATGAGTAACATTTTCAGTCTAAATGCTTGCAACATTTAAAAAAACATCTTTTTCAATACTTCTACAGCCAAAAAAAGTATCAAAATTGGCTCAAATATTTTAAACGGAGTTTTCCTGAAAGACTTCAAAAAGAAATCTCAAATGCCAAAGATTCAATTATGTCTCCAATTTTGGTAACGCTCTCTGCGTCAGGGGTTAGCAAAGAAGGGAGGATATAGGGATACATCCCCAAAAGTCATAATTTTTCTCTATTACCATAGAAAAGGACTAAATTTATCCCAAAATTCCAATATTCCCCTTCGAAATCTTTTTCTGGATGCACCACAGTTCCAAAGTGGCAAAAAAATTGATGACACGGTTGCTGCAGTGAAGACAGAGGCTGGATGAGCAGTCTAGTCCCTACTGCCTCTACGGAGAAAAGAGATAAGGAGAGAGGAATGGAAACGGGAGAAAAAAGATCCTCTTTCTCCCCAAAAGAAAAGAGCGAAAAGAAAGAAAGAAGAAAGTAATTTGTGAAATAATTAATTACCCGTATTTGCAGTTATATTTTTACCCCTTCCGCGAACGACGCCTAACCCCTTAAAAGAGCTTAAGCTGCCGCTCTTCCAAAGTAATTAATCCTTTCGACTCTGCCGTATCCTTGTTCGCCCCTCTGAATATTCATGAGCGCCTTAATTTATGCAAGAGTTAGCAACAACTACTGGTATTGATCACTACCCCTCTCTGCCATTGTTTGCTGGTAGGGAGGGGGGCAAACCTGAAGGGACCCCAAAAAGAACCCTCTCTCTTGTTGTAAGAGTTAATGTATGCACAGATTTTTCTCCTCCCGGTATATTTCATCGCACGAGAAATAAAACCAACATCGCCGATTCCCACGGCGCTGGTTCTTCACCAATCGGACTGGCGGTCTATTTACATGGGAGGCCTCTCGTCCGAGAAAAAGCGCCGCTCTTTTATCAGCGAACACGCGGATAATGATTTATACCCCCCCAGACCACCCCCCAGGCGAACGTGATCGGAATAATGGCGAGGGGGTGCGCCAGGAATTTGTCTTTTCAAAAGGTGGTGGGGAAAGAAAAAGCCCCGGTTTTATATGCACCGTATTAATTAAGCCCCCGTAAATCCTCCCGCCGCCTATATGACAAGTGTAATTAAACCCCTGAATTTCGAGGCGTATTATTTGTTCTTTGGGACACCTATGGTGGTAATTTGTTTCGATCAAAAACGGGGGAAAATCGGGATAAATAGGATGGTTTTTTTTGTGAGTTGGTTTAGATTTATCGGGTAAATACCCTTTTTGAATGTATGGTAACCGTGAGAAATGTTAGATTGCTGGTGCGCAACTCTTAAATGACTATTTGCTCTGGAAGAAAAGTGTGGAAGAGATGTGTTTTTTTGATCCCGTTGTTCTGAGAGATTATTCGAATCTTTTTGTTAAATGATTACTACCGTATTCCTGAAGTGAAGTTTGTTTGAGTAGCGTTAGAGGAAAGGCCGCATTTTTAGCGTTAGTGAAAGTTGTAAATCAAATTGGGAAGAACTATCAGTAATAAAAATAAAGGCAGGGGCCACACAAATGTTGAGACTGTATATCTAAAAATTAATGAATACTTGTTAAACAAAATAAATCAATTATAAAAACTTCCGAAGTGAGTTGCTGAGTAAGAGAGGTTAATGTTACAATTTATTACATCAATCAAGTGAAAGCTAATATTTTTTTCAATGTTCTTTTTTTAGCATTCATGTCTGTGTTATGATTTGCTTTTAAGGAAAAACTTTGAATGTATGTTGTAAACAAATTTCTGTAGTTTTAAAAACGAAGTACCCTAAGAATTAATATTTTTTGATGATAAGAATTAGTTTCTTAATCACATTATAGCAATGATTTGATTCAATGGTTATGATTGTAAGGGTATTATATTATAATGCACGTCTTTATTTTCGTCTTCCTAAAAATATAACTAAATAATTTCGCTTAAAATTTTACATCCGTTTTTAGTGTAATAAAAATTATTTTGTTCTATACTTATAATTGATAGTAAATAGGTAGTAAAATGCTGAAAACAATATACCAATCTACTTAAAAAAAGCATGACATTTTTAAAAACAATATCTACCTAACGTGGTATATTTTTTATACCCACTCGCTATTTTATAAAATGTTCCTAAACTAAACGTTAATGCGTTTTAACATCATACAAAATAAAATATTAAAAGCTTAAAAATTGAACTTCTTTACTTACTTAATTACTTCTTAATTTAAACTTTTTAATTATTCTTTTTCAAAGAATTTGGTTCAATTCCGTTAGCTGTCCAGTTAATAATCGTCAAACTGTTTTGTACATCAAAAATAAAAAATATTGCAAAAAATTGCAAATCAACCGATAAAAATATTCATTTACATCAATGAAAACCGTAGATATTTGACGATAACTGAATATTTGGCATTAAAATCAGTTTGGTAATGTTTAACGGGATAATTAACGGAATTGAACCAAGAATTTAAATTAAGAATTAATAAGAAAATCATAAGGTGATTGAAAAGAAACACAATAAGGTGATTGAAAGGAAACACAAAAGGTGATTGATTCTTTCAACTTAATTAATTTACTAAGGTTTATATATGAGGTTTAGAAATATATAAATTTCCTTAATTTTTTTCAAAACATTTCTATCAAACTTTCATAATCCTGCTGTGCATCAAACTTGTTAACACCCTTGGTGGTTTTCGAGAGTTACTTTTAAAATATAAGCAATATGCTTTGTATTTCTCGATCTAAAACCACATCAATTGTCTACTCTTCTATAGGAAACGGTAAATTAGAACCAAGCATCGCTCGAAGCACCAATCATTGCTGATTTTAACCATACACCTCTCCTCCATTGAGGCCCCACTCCATTAGACCGCCTATCCGTAACCGCCGGAGCTTTAAAATTTAATAACCCCCCACTGGAGGAGAATCCATAACCGTTAGAGGTAAACAACGGTTTTGAATGATTGTTCCTTTCTTTATCACATCGTTCTCGCCAAAGCTAATTTTTATTCATAAAGGGGCCTCTCGGGGGGTTACTTACTCGAAGACAAATTGTTCAAGCGAAATAGCCTTATCTGAACGCATTATTTTTACGATAGGCTTTTTTTCTTCCCTCATCCCTTCCCGGGCTCTTTAAACTGCGATTTTTTCCCCTCTAAATATTTAAACTGAGCCGTTGGTTTCTTGAATCAATATTTACACACTGTGTTGCGCTAAAGACAACATTTGCTGATGATAAAACTTCCAATAAAAGACTAAAAGAACACTTTTTGCTACCTTTGAAACTTAATAGCTGTGGGGAGTTTTGTTTTGTTTTTCTGGGGCGAAAAGAAACCGACTTTGATGACATTTTTTCGGCTCCGGCGTTATTATTATTTCAAAAGCCCTGTAAAGAGCTGCTCGGAGATCCGAAGCATAAAAATCGTTTTTCTTGTTTGAAGAGACTCCTCCAAAAAGGAATTTAATCGTCTTTAATGAAGTGCTCCAGTTAACTGCCTTTTTTTTCTCTTCACCAACCTCCGTTTTTTGCCCGTCTGGCGGTGATTGTCAAATAATATCGCTTCCAGAGTTAATTATTAGTGGAAATTCTTACCTTCACAAAGATCCCGGGCTCTTGTAGCCGCTTATGAGTTTTTACACTCCATAAGTCACGTATTAGCTGCCTTTCTTTTATTCTGTCCTTAAGTAATGACAAAGATACCCTTTTTTTTGCGCGCATTGCCATCTCCTCGAATTCTTCTGTGTAATTCTATTCACTTCTCAAGAGGACGAATGTCTTTTTTTAAGATGTCTTCGTGTAAAAGACTCGAAGGCTTAAACTGGCGCTTGTGTGGTTTTTCTTAACCGCGCTGCCTTTGAGTATTCAATCGGGTATCAAGAAATGTTTTATTGTGAGCATAAGTTGTGATTGAATATTCCCATTAAAAAATCTTTTGAGTGTACCATTTTTAGAGCTTTTTAAAACCATTGTACTTTCTGTTAGAACAACAAACGATGTTATTTTTCAATAATAATTAGCTTTTATTCGTTTTCCACCGAAGATTTTTTTAAATTCATTTTATCCTCAAAAGCTTTAAAAATATCAAATAAGGTCTTGGAATTATATAAATTGATCACTAAATATCTAAGGTAAGCTCCACTTGTTCTCGTTGTACACGATAATAACTGGTACACTGAAAACGCTTACAACACATTTAAGAACACTTTTTCTTCCTCAAATAAGCTACACTTTAGTTAGTGTTGCCAGCTAGAAAACGCTAATATGTTTGAGCAGTGTTATAAACGAGCTTGAAGACTCTCCCTATCCAGAAATATGTTCTAAATTAGAGCTATAGAAGTGTTCATAAAAATTACACAAGATGTGTTTCCTCTCAAATGAAAATGTTATAAAGGAGGTCAAAATGAACACTTTTTACTTCCTTTTAGAAAACCCAGGCCATGCGCAATTAAAATTAATTAAGGTCTTGTGACTAAGATTGACTTTGATTTAAAAACTTTACCGATCTAGTGACTATCTACCTTCTAGTATCTGACTGCGAAGCCGTACGTCTAAGGGTTTCTGAATCATCGTTTGATGTGGTTATTAGTTTATGTCCTTGTATCATCAATGAACGAAGCCCCCTCTGCCAAAATGAGTGGTGCGAGCGAATGTGTATGTGGCGCGGGTAGCAATGCCCGCTGGCTGACCCTGAGCAAATATTTCCTTGGGCATTTCATGGGTCAAGGATGATTATTCCAAAATACCCGCCCATTGGTTAAATAAAATAGATAACGCGAATCCACGGTTGAGAACCGAGGTTATTCAAACTCCATTCTGTCTTTTGGAACTCGAAAGCGAATGTCGGAAGAGGAATGGAGTAGGTGTCTCGCGTTTCAACGCCACTAAACACCCACCCTCCTGCCAAATGGGAGAGGATGGAGCACCCCTCCTCACATCGCCAGCCGTTCCAAAAAGCACAAAAGCCCGTTATGCGTTTCTTCTTCTTCAAAAACAAGGGGAAGCGAGCGGTTACCTTAAATACCTGATTTAATGCATCTCTCTTGGCTGGGTTGCCGGCAATTAAGGCAATGAGTGATGGCAGTTAGCGGTCCACTTCTGCCAAGTACAACAAAGGGGGCGCTTTTGGCAATCTCGCATCTCACGTATGGTCTCTTTTATTTCTGCCTCCCATCAGAGAAAAAAAGTTATTTGTCGGATGTTATTAATTCCGTCATCGCAGTGTGTTAATTTGAGTTCATCCACTTCTTTTGAGATGTTTATGAGGGTTACAGTAAGGGTAAATGAGAAGGAAAAGAGGGATGGTAAAAGTGTGAATTCTCCTGCTGGATTGGCGGTGTCTAAAATTTACCGGTTTAGGAGGAATTTTAAGAAATAGTTGATTTATTCTTCTGTTTGAATGATCTGGAGTTTAAAAATATAGAGCTATCAGGGGTAATTGTCATTAAAGAAAAAGACGTTTATGTTTGTAACAAACTGTCAGGCCTAGTTCTGAGACGAATATTTATTTAACCTTTTTCTTTAAAAAAAAACTGCTAAACATCAGCACTTAATCGTAGTTCATTTAAAAACAAACAAAATATAATTTAATCGTCAGTTGGAAGAAGGGAATAAGTCCAAAAACCAAGTTTTGAGAAAATCGAAAAAAAACTGTATAAGTAATGGATAAACCACCAAATTTTTACTGGATGTTCAGAACCCTATTTACAAAACAAAGCAACCATCAAAACAAATATAAGTAAATTCAAGAATATTTTACAGTCAAAATAAGTTGATGGACTTATTCCCTTCTTCCACCTTTTGAAATTTTCCTGATAAAAAAATCTTGAAAATCCCTTAAATTCACATTTAAATTATATTTCTCCTTAGTTTACAACACAAAAGGATAAAATAAAAAGAATAAGACAAATAAATTCAAAATTATAGTGAAACTGAGTTATTAAAGCAGTATGAATGGAGTGAGTGAATATGAATGGAGTCAAACCTTCCCTGCATAAAAAAAGTTTGAAAAAAATATAAATTAAGAGAAAATTTCATTTTGACTTAGTTTACAGCACGAAGAATATGAAAAGAAAAAAATTAACTTTAATTCCGAATTAACTTAAAAATAGAATGAATGGGCATCGATTTAACAACTTCAAGGGGTGATATCTCCCTATAGGGGTTAGTTATTTCCCCCTCTTTTCACCCATGTGTAGAGCAAAGCTTGGAGATTGTTTTGAGCACAAAAAGTCGATTTGACATTTTTTGGACTTATTCCCTTTTTCAAACTGAAGATTCAATTATAATCTAGAGAAAAAATTATTCAAAATAATTTTTAATTGTTTTTTATAATAAATTATAATATACTGGAATGAAGTTTATCAACAAAATCTGCAGTTTTAATTAAGGGATAAAAAATGAGTTTTTTAATGTGTTGTAATCCCTTGAAGTGTCAATAACAAGAACCACCTCCATAATGGCAGGTGGAAATAGACGTACTTGTAAGCCCTCGATACCATTATCCTCAACGGGCTGCATTACCACAGTAGTGTCCCATTCCCCCATTGTGACATTACTACCTCTTCCCATATCCGTAATGCTATTACAACAATCTCAATTTTAATCCACGGTTCCCCTCAATTTGGGGGACACTCGGTCCGTAATTAGCGCTTCCTTAATAAAACCAATTAGAGCACACATATAGAGAGAGAGTCATATCAGGAGCTGCTTAACTCAAGACCCTATGGCAAATAATTGCTGATCCAGGGGGTTCCGGAAGTTTGGCGATGATCGAAAGGGCTCGCTTTAAATGCAACAATTACTGAAGAGGGGGCATTTGGAACCGGACACGTGGAGGGCTCAGGGGCACAGTGGGGCGAGTCGAGGGGGCGAAGGTTCCCCGGTAGGGAGATGTTCGCTTGATTGAAAGGAGGAACAACGGTGTAGTGTACAAATCATGGATGTGAAAAACAATTGTAATTTGTGTGTAAGCACAGAATAGAAATATATTGCCGTTGGTAATTCTACCGTTTAATGAATAGAACATGTTGTTATTATTACATGGATCTTCCCTTTTATTTTTGGATAGTCTAACGTGACCCACTAGAGTAAGTAAAGAAATAAAATTATCTTAGGTATAAAAATTTGAGAAAACCCTTTCGTCTAGAGATAATCAAAATAACCCACGTACTGATCAGCCAACGATAGTAAAAGGGTCACGTGATTTTTACAGAATTTTCACGGCCGATAGTTGGGTAACCACCGGTGATAGTTGGGGTCTTGCTTCTATATACAAGCAAATCTCTCTTCCTCTTTCGATCAACTCCTCCCCAACTTCCACCTGTCTTCCCTCCAAAATACTAGTTCCAGCGTTGTCAAAATCACGTGACCCTTTTACTATCGTTGGTTCAGCAGTAGTAAAGAATACAGAAAGAAAAATAAATGAAGAAAACAAACAAATCAGTATAAAAAGGTGAAAAAACGGAAAAAAATATAAAAGTTTACAAAATGGGTCATTATTTAAACATCGACTCATTATCAAGCACTTAACTTATCTAGAAAATCCTTTCAAATCTTGTTCGTCGTATCGTGGTTGCATTAACTATAGTACTCTATTCATTTTGAATTGGCGCCTGAGTATATATTTCCTTCCCCCACCACTGAATCGGTAACCATGGCAACCATCAACGCCAAAGTGGTAAAGAAGGATTATTATTGGCGGCGCAAAGAGCATAGCCATGGTTACGCCTACGCTTTTACAGAGGGGAAGCACTATTTCTCAGGCGCCTATTCAAAATGAACAGAGTATAATGTTAAGAACGCTCGTGCCTTTTAAAAATGACCATTTCGGGTTGAAGCCTTTTCTGCAACATAATATCGGGAAAAATGACTTTTATACGGGTGCGGCCCGTCTAAAGCAGGGCATATTTTACTATAACTTTACTCGGACCGGGCAAAATCGTTTTTTGTCCAGTCGATGTATACAGGGTGATTCTAAATTACGATTACGTGGACAAACTTCGCATGGGGGTAGAGGGGACCTAGACAAGCATATTTCGCATAGGAATGGGGGGGCGCATCCTTACCGTTTAAGAGCTAGGACCTAATGTAGTGCGAGCGCGTTTCAAGAGGCCGTTTTTAGGAGGCCCGTGTGACTAAACAAAACATAATAAAATGAAAAACATTATTGCATAAGGTAAGGAAGTATTCCTACTACTTACACCATGAATTTGATACAATTTGAACCACTTTCTAAACCGTGGAGTGAGTTTCAAAAGTGCAATATTAATATTTTAGTCAAAGAATGGACATCACTTAATGGTATTTAGAAAAATGACGTTTGGGGAAGGAATTTTCAATGATCGTAACATTGATCATTGAAACTGTTTGATCATTGAAAATTCCTTCCCCGATCATCATTTTTCTAAATACCATTAAGGGAACTCCATTGTTTGACTGAGAGATTAATATTGCACGTTTTAATACAAACCCCACGGTTTAGCAAGTGGTCCAATTTCTATCACATTGAGGATTTAAGTTGTAAGGATACTCCTGTACCTCATGAAATAATGTTTTTCATTTTATTATGTTTTGTTTCGTCACACGGGCCTTCTAAAAACGGCCTCTTGAAATGCGCTCGCACTACATTAGGTCCTAGCTCTTAAACGGTAAGGATGCGCCCCCCCATTCCTATGCGAAATATTCTTGTCTGGGTCCCCTCTACCCCCATGCGAAGTTTGTCCACGTAATTTTGAATCACCCTGTATAAAGAGTATACATTTACAACATACATATACAACAGAGACATACTTTGCCCGAGGTTCTTTCATATATCTTGTTTTCCTCTATGTACTTCATGTGGTTCGCTGATTTTGTCTAATTTATTCTAACCATCTCCAGCAACACTAATAATACCCCTCTCGATACCAGAGTAATATTACTGTAACCCGACCGAAGGTGACTTACGCCCCTCTCCTTCCTAAGGGGCGCGGGGAGGGGCAAATCGGCCGTTGTATTCATTTCCAGGTTTTGAAATTGCGGTCGTCGCCCACGGCCTGCATAATTAGAGAGAGGAGAGTTTGATGACGGAATTATAAACGTCATAGATAGGGGCGCATCCGGGCGGCGTATCTCCGGCTAATTGCCCCCGCTAATGCCCCTTTGATAGGCGCCCCAATCGATGACCATTTTTGGCCCGTTTTATCACGGGGATAGAGGATTCCGGATTTGGGGTCTCGCCTGAATCCGGAATCGTTTACTGATGGATTGGCTGTAGGAGAGATGTAGTAATTTTTTTATTTACACCGTTGTTTTGTTTGTTACCGCTATACTAGACAGCAGCCTAAGTTGAACCTACTACGTCACTAACAAACAAAGTAGTTCCCATCGCGGTTTCTGAATTTCGAGTGAAACAAAGAACGTCAATTTTAAAATATGGTTATTTCGTTAAACCCATGCATAAATAATAGTGTCTTTTTATCACAATTCGCGTATCGATGTTCCTCCTATCAACCCAACAGGCTTTGTGTTTACTCACTAGTAGCGTAGTGACGTATTGGGTTCAGGAAACGTTGCTGTGAAGTATAGCTGGGTAAATCGGGGGGACCACTTTTTGAATTTTAAATTTAATAAAAAGTAGAATGGATTGTTTTGTGTTAATTTTTTATTGGAAAATTCGGGTATTGTTTTTCAAAAAAGATAACATTTGAACTTTTCCGATTCACCCCACAGAATTGAATCTAAACGACGCTCACAACTTTTATTTTTCTGATTCAGATACTTATTGTTATCACAGGTATCAATGTAATATCGGGTATCAATCTTAATATCGACTAATATTATGCGTTTTCTTTTTAGAAATTTAACCTCTGAAATTAAAAATACAGGGTGTATCTGAAATGGTGCAACAAACTTTCAGGGATGAAAGTACTCATCAAGACAAACAAGAATCGGTATAGAAAGGGGGGTCCCAGACCAAATCCCAGGGAGTTAAAAATGGAGCGACACTCCAAAAAAATCATTGAAAAATTCAATTTGTAGAAGAACTACTATTGGTAAAAACTTAATTATGGTCTCAAAAATTGTGATTTAATATGATCTTCAAAATTACCTCAAAAGTCTTCGCTTTAAAATTCGTTTTATTATGAAAAAAGTTAAAAAACACAAAAAAAAATTGAAAAATCTGCAAAAACCTTATTTTATACTTCGAAATCCTTTCTTTTGATTTGATAATCTGAAAGATCATAGTTGAAAACCCTTAAGTCCAAAATTTTACGTAAATACAATCAATATTAAACGCTTGAGATCCTGTTAAAGTTTGTTTTTTGCGTGCGCTAACAGCTGTTTTGGAAACAGCTCTAGAAAACAGCTTGCGCACCCAAAAAACAAACTTTAACAGAATCTCAAGCGTTTAATATTGATTGTATTTACGTGAAACTTTGGACTTAAGGGTTTTCAACTATGTTCTTTCAGATTATCAAATCAAAAGAAATGATTTCGAAATACAAAATAAGGTTTTGGCAGAGTTTTCACATTTTTTGTGTTTTTTAACTTTTTTCATAATAAAACAAATTTTAAAGTGAAGACTTTTGAGGTAATTTTAAAGATCATATTAAACTACAATTTTTGAGACCATAATTAAGTTTTTACCAATAGTAGTTCTTCTACAAATTGAATTTTTCAATGATTTTTTGGGGTGTCGCTCCATTTTTAACTCCCTGGGATTTGGTCTGGGACCCCCTTTCTATACGGATTCTTGTTCGTCTTGATGAGTACTATCATCCCTGAAAGTTTGTTGCACCATTTCAGATACACCCTGTATGTACAACGAATGTGTTTGAATTTCCAGGTGAAAAATATTTGTTACAAATTTTGTTTCCTTTTGGTACAAAGCTGAATATAATGTTTTTTTCCTTTAGCTGAAACTTGATTTCTACTGTTTATGTTTATCTCTTTCAATCCTAAGCCGCCAGAGATTACCATTTAATCAAATGGGAAATTTGGGGCGGCTAGGTCTGAAAGGGTTACACCTATAGACAGTGGCGTAGCCAGGATTTTCCTATGGGGGGGGGTCCAGTGCGAAAAATTTACCATTGGATATCAAAAAGTTTCTACAATTAGTGAAATAAAGTTATAATTTCCACATTACTTTTAATTTTTTCTCCTTGTTAATTAATATAGTTAATCATTTATTAATAATTAGTGTAATAATTAAGACTTCGCGATTGAAAGTTATGATCCACATAATTTTTTATTAAGTACAGAGACCGTCAAAAAACAGATTAAGAGTATTCAGTAGCTCCATATTAAAGAGGGGGGTTTGGGGGTCCATCCCCAGAAAATTTTTGGAAATTTGAATTTTAAAAGGAGTTTTTTTACTTCATTTATGAGGTAATAACGGAGGAACACCGCTCCTTGTAAGCTAGATAATTTTTAAAGGAAAAAATAGAAAATCGGACGTTTCTGAGGCAGTAGTTGATCCAGGGTTCGGTTTTGGGGGGCTAAGAATTTTGAAAATCAAATTGAATCTTCTCAACGAATATAATATTAAAAAGGTTGAAAATAATCGTGTTCGAATTACCTTAGGGGGGGTTTGGGGGACCTCCCCCAGAAAATTTTTGGAAATTCAAGTTTAAAAAGCAGGTTTTCAACTCGTTTTGGTACACCTAATCCGAATTTCGAACATTATATTTTCAGGAATTTATTATTTGCTAGGAGTTTTGTATTTTGACAAACTCATTATAAAAAAAGTTGTTTATAATAAAGTCCCAAGGGGGGTCAGGGGGTATTCCCCCAAAATATGTTTGGAAATTTGACCCTAAAAACAGGGTTTGGTTTACTCTTTTAGTATAGTATTACTCTTTTGTTATAGAGACACCGGGGGTTCCCCCGGAAAATTTTAGATTTTAACATGCAAAATAGGTGGTTTTTAGACACTTTTAAGGGACTTAGACGCCCTCTTTTGAGTAGGCACTGGAATATTTAACGCCTAAAAAAGGGTTCAAAAATTTTGGGTCGGGCCCATGGGGGGGTCCGGACCCGGGGACCCCCCCCCCTTCGCTACGCCCCTGCCTATAGAAAAGAAAATGTGTGTCCCTCATCTAAATTATCCATCATCTTCCGCATCTTTAGCCACTTCAGAATGGAAGCGCCATCTATCCATCAAAAGGTAAACTACAATTAACTTTCATTGAAGCTGCATATTGCGAAGTCTCAAATAACTTTTTTTTATCTTGGGGGGTGACTATCTTCACACCAGGCTGACATAATATTAAAAATTTAAAAATATATTCTCAGAATGAGTTTATGGCGAGAAAGCTCTTAAATTAGTAAGTAGTGTGTAGTGTTTGTCTTTACAAAAAACAACTCTTGAGTTACCTTTGGATTTTGTTAGTGCTACTGTAAAACTACAAATACAAATACAAATACAAATTAAGTCGACCAACTACAGGCGTAAGCCCAGCTAAGGTTGGTCCAGTCTTTTTAACCCACACTACCGGAATCCCAGTATCTGTCAATTTTCCTCTTGAACTCGTTTACCCCACTTGAATTTACAATTGTTTCAGGCATCGCATTCCATCTATCCACTACCCTATTAAAAAAATAATGCTTCCTACAATCCGTCTTAAATTTTCCTTTATTCAATTTGAATTTGTGACCCCTTGTTCTATTACCAGTATTGAAATCTAGTCCCTCTGTGTCCCCTTGCTTTACCATTTTAAAAAGTTGAATCAAATCCCCTCTAATCCTTCTTTTCTCTAGAGTGAAGATATTTAGCTTCTTTAATCTTCTCTCATAAATAACTTAAACTGGATATACCCTTGACCATTTTAGTAGCCCTATGCTGAACCCTTTCAATTGAATCAATATCTTTTTTTAAGAATGGAGACCAAAACTGAACAGCATACTCTAGATGAGGTCTCACCAAGCCTCTGTATAGTGGTAAAATAATATCTTCGGACCTTGAAGAAACAGTTTTTTTAATGCAAAGTTATTGGATAAAGAAATTTTGTTACCATTAGAAAATTTACAGGTTTCTGAAAGCTACTCACACTTTTTTCCCTAATATTAGCGTCTTCAATGAACCTATTTTGAAAGGCTTTGTGTTATTTGTATTGAGTTACTTTTACCAATTAAGTGATATTATTTAGAAGCCTTACAAGAAATTAAATAAAAGGATTAAATTAGAGTTACTAAAAATGGGGTTTAAAAAAACAACAACGTTGGAGCTTCATCAGGGTTTTATACCAGAGGATTTCTCACCGTATTTAATTTGTTGTGTTTTTCATTTTTAATTTCATTTAGTTTTTAACACTCTTATTTCTTTTAGACCATTAGTGACACCATGGAATAGGCATAAAAGGATAAGAGATTCTATACTGGACCATTCAGATAGAATTCTATTGATTGTATACTTATAAATAAAAACTTTAATTATGAAAGCTATGCTATATGATACAAGATAAGGTTTCATTAAATGCTACATAGCAGAGCATAATACAACCTCAAGGAGAAAATTTTTCTTAATCCCCAATAGACTTAGAATAAAACCCCAGGGTCTCAGTAGAACACCATTCTTTGTATCCATTCCAGCAGTTTTAAAGACGAGGGTGTTTAATACACTTTTTCCCCCAAAAGCAAAGCCCACCAAAACATTCTTTTGTTACAAGCGGGCCGCACGATTAGCCCTTTCTTCCCTGAACCGCCTGAAATCTCACAGAAAACACGGGGCGGCGGGTAGCGAAAGGGGTCCGCCTAATTAACATTCGGAATAGGCGAGGGCGCTTTGAAAAAGCAATTACTACAGAGCTGAATAAACCGAAATTACAAACCGATTGAAAATCCGGCTTTATTTTTACTTGAAAAGGAATTTCGGGAGGATAATTCCGAAAGCGCTCCTCTCCCCGCAAAGAAACGGCTTTTTTGCGGCGGCCCAATGAATGGCATTGAGGGATTTGAGGCCTTTCATTTAACGCGAGAAAGCTGGATTTCTTCCTAATGACGGCAAGAGTGTGTAAACAAATAAGTAGCGGAGCAAAAAACCTCCATCGCGGGAAGAATTAGCAGCTCGATTATTCCTCCGACTTGAAACCCGGGTGAAATTCATCCGGTACGCGGAAAGGAACCGCGGAAAGAGGGAATCCAATTAATGAAATACATTATTCAAAAATTGAGAATCATCGTCTTGATAAATGGATTTTAAAAGCTGCTGCCGTCTCTTTTTAAATGGTTTCAATGCGGATGAGGCTGATTGAAAACCAAATGTGTTTTTTCTTGTCCGCGATTCTCCGGTTTTGGGGAAGAATAAAATATTCATGGTTATTGGAACAAAACGTTTTCAAAAATTATCGCATTAAAAACTTTTAAGAGGTACTCTTTTCATTTGTGTTCGTGATTTGTCAGTAAAATTTGATGTGTTTACCACAATTATAATAATATTTAATTTAAGGCCCTATCTAAATGTTTTATTTTAAAATCGAATGTTGTTACTGTTCAGTAGGGTGGTCACAAAAAATCAACTTTTGAAATCCTTAGGTCTCACCCCCCTAAAATGTGCCAATAGGCTAAAAAATGAGATTGGCCAAGTTTCAGCTCAATCCGATAATATTAACCCGTGCCTCATCGAGGTCGAAGTTCAGAAAAACAAAGATTTTTAACAAAAAATCGTAGTTTTCGCCCCATAAAACTGGAACCGTTTGTCTCAGAAATCTGGTTAGGGTGTCATTTGTTAGGAAATTTCATACACTTTAACTCTGAAGTTACGGAATTTTATTTGCTAAAACGGATGGGGCGCTATTTAGCATTTTCATAGTAAAGGTCCTTGAAAAAGCGACTTCATTGCTAGAAACCTAGAACATTGCAATGTCACAAAAAACTTCATCCTCCGCGCTTTTTCTATAACTTTTGGTCCCAATAGATAGTAAATAAGTGTTTAAACCCCCTAAGGGAATTCTAGGGTATGATTTCAAACCCCCTAGTGTTTGAAAAAAAGGAAAGTATATATAATTTTTTTTTAATTTTTAAACACGCAATTTGGGACTGATAATGTTATAAAGTTTGTCCAAATACATTATTAAGAGCTTAATTAGATAGAATACCAATGGTATAGGGCCTTAAGCTTTCCCTATAACCCCTATAATCTAAGCGAGAGAAGCGCGACTGCGAGGTTTTGCTAAACAAAGGATTTAATGCCCATTTAAGTTATAAACAGAGAGCTAAATTACAAAATTTCAATAAAAAACCTCCAGAGATTTGTAATTTGGTGTCAGAAATGACGTTTGAGATTATATATGTGGGTAAAATTATAATAAAAGCGTCCTTCCGACTCTAAATGTTAAAAAAATCCTATTTCTACCAAAGTTACACGTTTTCAGCTAAAAGGGATCTTAGATAATGTATAAATTTATTTATTTTAATATACCACAAAATTTCTTTGCTTATTATTCAAGGAAAATAACTTTTTTGAAAGGTATGCAATAGTAAATGATTTCAAAAATTTTGTTTCTGTGTACTACACATGGTGAGAAGAAAGAAAATTTTACCAAGTAATTTTTAAAAAATATTTTAAAAAGTTTTTGGATAATTATAATGATTTTCTATAAATTGAGTTTATCCAACTTTAGGTTTAGGACAGTAACTTGGTTGCCCTTAAAAAAATCCAGTGAAAACTACAGAGATTATACTGTTGGAGTGTCTAAGTATTTTTCCGAGAAATCTTGTTTATGGTTTTTTACAAAAATTAATTATGAAAAGCATAGAAACATTTACTGTGAAATCAAAAATATTTCTTAATATTTCATTTTCTTACATGATATTTTATCTCCTTTCACACAGGTGTAAAAACAATTGACGAATAAAGAACAAAACATTAAGTAATTAGATTATAGATCAAACATATAATGAAACATTATAATACTTTTTAAGAAAATTGTTTTCCTTGAACGATAGGCAAATGAATTTCAAGGTGCATTAAAATAAATACATTTATACATTTTTCTAAGATCACTTTTAGCTGAAAGCATGTAACTTTGGTAGAAATAGGATTTTTTTAACATTTTGAGTCGGAAGGACGCTTTTATTATAATTTTACCTACATATATAATCTCAAACGTCATTTCTGACACCAAATTACATATCTCTGGAGGTTTTTTTTTGAAATTTTGTAATTTAGCTCTGTTTATAACTTAAATGGGCATAAAATCCTTTGTTTAGCAAAACCTCGCAGTCGCGCTTCTTTCGCTTAGATTATAGGGGTTATAGGGAAAGGTTAAGGCCCTATACCATTGGTATTCTATCTAATTAAGCTCTTAATAATGTATTTGAACAAACTTTATCACATTATCAGTCCCAAAATGCGTGTTTAAAAATTTAAAAAAATTATATATATTTTCCTTTTTTTCAAACACTAGGGGGTTTGAAATTATACCCTAGAATTCCCTTAGGGGGTTTAAAAACTTATTTACTATCTATTGGGACCAAAAGTAATAGAAAAAGCCCGGAGGATGAAGTTTTTTGTGACATTGCAATGTTCTAGGTTTCTAGCAATGAAGTCGCTTTTTCAAGGACCTTTACTATGAAAATGCTAAATAGCGCCCCATCCGTTTTAGCAAATAAAATTCCGTAACTTCAGAGTTAAAGTGTATGAAATTTCCTATCAAATGACACCCTAACCAGATTTCTGGGACAAACAGTTTTAGTTTTATGGGGCGAAAACTACCAATTTTTGTTAAAAATCGCTGTTTTTCTGAACTTTGACCTCGATGAGGCACAGGTTAATATTATCGGATTGAGCTGAAACTTGGCCAATCTCATTTTTTAGCCTATTGGCATATTTTAGGGGGGTGAGACCTGAAGAAAGTCGAAAAAATTTTTTCCCCATGTTACTTGTGACCACCCTACTGTTCAGTTTAACAACTTCGATTCAAAGGCTTTATTGAGCTGAAAGACGGTGTGATGCCAGTAGATTTTATTGACTTTGACTATCATATCTGTGATAAAGGAAAAATATAATCCTATGTTACAGAAAACAATGCAAACGTAAAGGTTTCACATTTGAATTTAATAAATATAGATAAGGTATTTTTGTAGATGCTTTTAGGTATTTAACTTAAACAGAAACACAAACCTTTAAGTATTTAATGTTTGAAAACTTATGGTAGTGATGTTCTTGTTGTCAGTTGACAACACTCTACCCTACCCCCTTAACTTATGTAGTGTAGGGGTGTGTCTTTTCCAAAACTACGCTTATACTACATTCACACATGAAAAGTTAATCTAGTTTAAGTGCGGATCTAGCTTAAATATAGCATTGTAACAATGCTATATTTAAGAAAGATTAGCACTTAAGCTAAATTAACTTTTCATGTGTGAATTAGTATAACAATGCAATATTTAAGCTAAATTAGCACTTAAACTAGATTAACCTTTCGTGTGTGACTGTGTGAATGTAGTATTACAGAAGAAGTTAAATGCTTTTAAGAAAGGAATTCGAGCTTTGTGCTCTTTTGGTACCACAAAATTATTTTTTGTGGTTTTTTTTCGTGTGTGTGTTTTGTTCTATTTGTGTTGTGTAAAATAAATTTAATTTGAATTTCAAATTTTACATCAGTGTATGCTCTATGGGGGTTTTATAGGGTAGTTTATTTAGAATAGTAGTTATTTCTCTATCGCTAAACTCGAATCTCATTTACTTTCATACTTTAATCTTTCTCTCCCTCTCTCTCTATGATCTTCAAAATCAGTAACCTTCATAAACTTTGTTCTGGCGGTATGATACAGGTAATTAAATGCGCTTTCAAAACACAACACCTGGACTTGCCCAACAGGAGGGAGTTCAGAGTGAAAAGTCGGTCCCAGCGGGCTGTTTTTCGGCACCCACCCGATTTTCTTAATAGCCTAATCCGTCGGAGGCGTTTTTCTCACCTTATCGCTCGCGGAAAGGAGCCCACCTTAACGACACCCAGATTAATTGGCTTACCCTAAAAGAATGCCCATTGTGTTCCGACGCTCGAATTAGAAGCAAGGGCGTCTTCTAACAGGGGATCTGCCTCCTTAATTAAACATATTATAGAGCGAGATTAAAAAGGATCCTTTAAAAAAAGCCCGGTTTTAATATTTAAGCCCTCCTCTGGAGTAATCCCGGTTGCATTGTGCTCGGGGCGCTTTATTTTGCCCTCTTTGTGCCCAACTTTTTTTTCCAGGGGGGTGTAGGAGAGGATTATTCGAGAAGCGCGATTATTATATTATCTTTCTTAAAAGTAAACAGCGGAGAATTAGAGGACGGCAATAAAGCTCAATTAAGGGCAAAACAAGGGCTCCCCAAAAAATGCTCAGAGGACGACGTTGAAAAATTGAGGACGCTGTAAATTAGATTGGAGTGAGTTCGGACGGGTTTTTGTTCGCTTTCGGAGGAATTAGAGGTGGTTTAATTTCGCAATGCGGGGATATATATACTCGGGGTGTGTATAACTTACACTCCAGTCGAAGGGTTGAGTGAATAATGGCGTCTAAAAAACTCGTCGCAGCTGGACTCAGGCGTTCTCATCAGTGCCGATACCGTGATGTGAGGACCGTGTAAAAAGTTGTCAAGATCCTCTCAAATTGATAGAGCTTTGTTAGGACTGAATACAGTCTTCAAGAAAACTTTCTTTGTCTTACAGTGCTTGTTTTACTAGATAAAGCTAAAATACAATGACCGCCTTCTTACTTATATAGGTCTTAGATTTTAAAAAGCAGTGACTATAGGTATTTATGATGCAGGGATGGTTGTCAAAATATTAGAAATTTTTTTCCGATATTTGCTGAAAGATATTCTAGCAGAGCAATTATACACACAAACTCCATCTTTCTCTTTTCTAATATCTATTCGCTTAGTAGATGGGATCAGTGGAAGTAGTGGGTTGGATACGCGTAGTCAAAATATTCGCAAGGTGTTCATGTGTGTGGACTTGATTTTTGCTGTTATTTTGTTGGAAATTTTAATAAAATGATAACTGGGGAACTATGAACTGCCCCATGCTAAGAAAGCATCCTACCACTGCTCCAGTGGGGATTCAGTAACTTTCGAACTTATAACATGTTCTTTCTTTGTGACGCATAGGCCTCCCCACTTGAACTTGCGAATATTGCGAATTAGCGTTGGGTGTTGTACATTAGGGTGTATCGAAAAAAACTTTTTTTTTATTTTGATGATGCCTTAGTACGGAAAAGTTGTCTAAGGTGACAGAGAGTACCTGTGAATTTTTTCAGAATTTTCGGATAATATCTTGAGGTGCCGCCAAGGCCCTGAAGGTCCCCATGTTAATCCAATGGAGCGCGCAAGCCAAGAAGGCCGAAAATTGGTTTTTCGCCCCTCATTTCTACCCTAATCACACGACGAATGTCTTCACTCGAGTTAAGGACCCTATATGATCTAGGCTATCCGAAAAAACTTTAATAATAGCCTAAATCTCTATATTATGTTGATTGTGGGCTCTGATTTGAACGAAGAAATACGCGATTTTCGACAAAATTGGAGCATACAAAAAAACGTAATATAGAGATTTAGGTTATTATTCAAGTTTTGTCGGATAGCCTAGATCATATAGGGTCCATAACTCGAGTGAAGACATTCGTCGTGTGATTAGGGTAGAAATGAGGGGCGAAAAACCAATTTTCGGCCTTCTTGGCTTGCGCGCTCCATTGGATTAACATGGGGACCTTCAGGGCCTTGGCGGCACCTCAAGATATTATCCGAAAATTCTGAAAAAATTGACAGGTACTCTCTGCCACCTTAGACAACTTTTCCACACTAAGGCATCATCAAAATCAAAAAAAGTTTTTTTCGATACACCCTATTGTACATTCACTCTTAAATTGACATTTTCAAAATTCAGTAAAAAATATTTAAATCAGAGTATCCCACATAGTAAAACTGGGAAAGGAAACAAATTGACTCAAGTTTGAAACATGAATTTCACAAATGATTCACCATGCGTTTAATTTTGAGTTAGTGCATGGCATCTACACAGATTCACCGCGGGTGTGAGTGACTTTGACAACAATGCAATGTCCTCATAACGAGACAAGAAAATTTGGTGTAAATTCGCAACGTTGTGCATCGCGCTACCTTACCATAGATTGAGATATATCCGATTTTCAAACATAAACTAAAAATTGGTGCAATAAAAGTGGTGATCATTGAATTGTTTGAAACTGAGTGTGCCTGCTATTTCAAAATTGAAAGCATCGAATCGTCACATTCATAACAAAAAGTTCCACATCAACACGAAAGCCTCGATTCACTCGGATTCCAAACTGTCACATCTCTCAGCGTGCTCTAATTGATCATCATCGGAAGAAGAATTCTCGTCTGGAGTCATCATCAGGTAGTCCAAAAGAGCCCCACCACACAAACAAGAGACTGCACCAGTCAGGTACAAATGGCTGGGATTTTTATCCCTGCTCCATCCCTCAACCAGCACGACACCCCTTCGAACAAAAGGCGCGGACAAAGACGGCGGCGCGCGCGTTAATTGGCCGGCGCACTTTTGTTCTTCTTCTTCTTCCCTCCCTCCCCCCATCAGGTTCAACAGCTCCCCCTTCCGCTTTAATTAAAAGTTAAACACTCTCCCCGTGACGGCTTCATTACCACCCCAGGATTATGAACAATGCGTCATCTATCAAGGATTAATGTCGGCGCCCGAGTCCGTAATTACTCCGCTACCGACAGCGAAAGGGAGGGCGACGCTTTAAACGCCGCGTTATCGCTGAGCAGCGTAGATGAAGTCTTTTATAGAGAGCGCATTGAGCGTCTCGCTATGTTGTGGGGAGAGTGGACATTCTTTTTATTCCCTTTAAGAAGAGACTGGCCCTCGCTAATTGACCCTAGAGAGCCTGTATACGAGAGAGAGAGAGAGACAACTCGCTTAAAAGCGGCTCTGCGCATCCTTTGCGCGAAGTTAAAACTGTCCAAATCTCCAATTCTGTCCAAACTGTATCATGCCGCTGATCTCGCTCCCATACTAATCCAATGGAGGGAAACCTGCGGTGAACAGAAAACGCTGTTGACCAATCAGCGAGCTATACCGGGTTGTCGCCTCTCTCGTTATACAGGCTCTCTAATTGACCCATGAGAAGAATTTTCTATACAAACTCTCTCTATTAGATGGAGATACCATTTTCCACCCAGCAACTCTCCTTCAACGTCATACTACGTTGTTATGCTTTGCTATGTGCATTGACATGTGCTAAGAAAAATCCTAATCAAAATTTTTATCTTTATATCTCATCTGAACTACTTACAGTTCTCTAATAAAAGATTTGTAATCTTTCGTAGAAGCTGAATGCGTAGTAAAAACCATTTTATGTCAGGAATATTCGACCCCTTTTCAGGCACTTCTCCTTGATGACTGTTGTTGTTGTCTTGTCCAGCAAGCAGTGCAATTTGATCAAATTGATCCAAAAGTGTCCAAGAAAGCTCTGGCCACATCAATAACTTCCGCGGAATAGAGGAGTTGATGCGGATGATCAACATGGATAGCCTGAGAAGCTTCGCCAAAATGGCAGGGCAGTCAAAGATATGGCTGGGAGATAGTTCCGGGTCCGTGCTGTGAGGAAAATTTCTGTAGCTTCGATGGCCATCAGGACCATGATTACTTAAAGCAGTAAAAGTAGTGAGTTACAACACATGTATGTAGGTTATTTTATATTACTTATTTTTTTTATTTTGGAAAGGTTTAAAAAGGAAAAGTGATAATTACAACAGGTAGGATATTGAACCAGGGTTGACTTGTTAGGAACCATGTGCGTTGCTGACTTTGGCTGTTCTTCTTAATATTGAGAAGTTTAGGAGTACATAAACTGGGGGTGAAATTTTAAGGGAGTATTCTTGGGGGTTGTTTACTGACTTCTGGGTGTTACTACTTTCCAGGAGAGGACAAAAAACCAAATTTGAACCCAATCAATTTCGAATGTCGATCCCCTCCCTTTTTAGACGGGGTCTGATGAATCTTCATGGAATTATTGTAACCAAACCGATCAGGAAATAAGATCCAACCATTAAGAGTTCACAATAATTCATCTGAATGATTCGACATTGTTTTTCAAAAAAGATACAAAGAAAGAAACTACGATAGAAATATTGAAACAGATAAAAGAGAGAGATCAAGAAAGAAACAGGGAGAAAGATCTTTTAATAATAATTTATTTATCTGACTTATTTACACAGTACATAAGCATTAACGGAAGCAAACAAAAGGGAAAAAACATCACATTGCTCACTTAGATATGAAGGAGACATATATAGAAAAAGAGACACAGGGATAAGAGTAAGAAGAAGAGAGAGAAAGTAAGAAAGAGTGAAAGAAAGAGAAAAGGGAGAAAAATCCATCTCGTTGCCACCCACCATGCAGGGTCACCATGCCAAATTTCTGTCTCTATCCTAATGACTCTACGCTTCAGAGGGAGTCCGCCCGATACAATTGGTCCCATTTTTGATTTATGGGTGAGGTTAATTAGCGCAAAAAGAGTGACGGATGGACTCCAATAAGTGATTCGCTAATTGTTGTGGGTTTGTTTTGAGGGATGGATTCGACACCTTGCCGATCGCCCTCTGACGGGAGGAATGAGAAATGATCCATTCCGTGTTACTCTTTTTACCCCTTTGACGATTCTCCTAAAGCTGTTCGGGATCGCTTCGGCTATTAAACATACTTCCTATCTCGTTTCATTGTTGGTGCTCGTACGTGAATGATGATTTTGATCCTCCTTTGCCACTCACTTGAATCGCTTTGGCTATTAGCCCTTTCGCCCGAGATTACTCTTGAATCCTTTGGAAAATTTGGGGCGGTTAAGGCTGAAAGGGTTAAAAAACTTTTCCCTCATTATGGTTGGTACACGTAAGTGGATATTGAATTGATGTTCTTCACTCTTTTGAATCGTTTTGGCTACTGAGCATTTTTTCTCGTTTTAGTAGAATGATACTTTCCAGACTTGTGTGGATGGTAAGTTTGTAAAACAAATGTAATTCAAAATTTTAAAAAAGATACGAGGATTGTCGGATGATTCTTTTTAAATGAGCCTGACCTGGTTCTTGTGATATAAAAAATATAGATTATAACTAGTATATCCTTTTAAATATGACCATCTATCTTTGTAATGCTTAAGATACTTTCCAGTCTCAATAAACCCTGGTTGTTTCCAAAGTCCGTTTCACAACTTTTACTTTGAACCAACGCCTCTTTGGGTCATAGAAGTAAAGAGTGCACTAGGTAAGTTTCCATGCCGAATCCATTGAGATGGCTTGCAGCGCCTCTAGCGGAGAAATAAGAAAGTTAAAAACTAATTAAAAACTAAATGAGATAGTACACAAAATTCAGAAAGAAAATTTTTTCCTTTTTTGTGACAAATGGCACTAAAAATAGTGTAGTTGAATAAATGCACATTTAAATTTGAAAATCAAAGAAACTTAAATTTGCAAGGCCTTAAAGAGTGCTATTTTCACTTGAAAATATCTCCTTAAATATTGAAGATATTTTCATGAATTTTTTTTGCGTTTGTTATGATATTGCAAACAATCCCTTGATCTCTCCCCTTTAATTTTACATTGTTTTTTAACTTTCTCTTTCCGCCTCTAGGAGCGCTGTAAGCCGTGTCTTAACAGATTCCAATTGGTCACTTACCTTGTGGAGCACCTTACTTCTATGACGAGAGAGACGTTGCCTCAACTGATTGAACAATTGGGTATCGAACCTTCGAAAACAAATTACTATGCATCGCATTTTTACCTTTTCACTTCTCTAAACTATTCATGCTCGTTATCTTTCGACAAATATGTTTTGTCACCGGTGCGAATTAGCGTTTCAGTCTTCAAATAACTCTCATTCATTATGCAGTTTTACTGGGCTCAAAACATTATTTAACTCAAGCCAGAGATACTCTATATACATATTTGAAAGCAAACACAATACCGCAAAAAATACTCCCAAACAAAACGAGTCAAACTCCCCCTCAATTCAATAAATCCTCCATCACCTTCAATTTCCGATTTCACAGGTGCCTTAAATTATTCACTTCGCGAAGTACCTAATTTCTCCATTTAGCGCCTCAAAAACGGATTAAGGTAATTCACACACACATTCCCCCTTCTAAATAGCCTCCTCTTCTTCGAACAAAAACCCGCCGAGATAAACGCCTTCTTCCCTCTTTTTTCCCTTACTTATTTCCCCCTTTTTTGTTACGCGGATGATTACATTTCGGCGGGTCTTTTTTGTTACGCGCTGTCCCTTATGAATATTCATAAAGCGAGGCCTCGCGTAAGTAATTAGCTCATATTCATAGGCGTTTTTCTCCCTCTTTCCGCTCCCTTTTGATCCGGTCATTAATAAATTAAAAGACTCGCAGAAGAGATTTTTACGATGAGTATTAAAATTTCAGATGATAGGTGGGTATAAGCTAAATAGGCGGGAGTATATAAATACTATTATTTTTTTACCCATTTTTACGATCTTGAGTTATGCGAGGTTATGCTGTTGAATATATTGCCAAGAGCGATTTAGGCCGGTTGCTTAACCGAGGCAATAACTCTTCTTCCCCTCTTTTTGGGTGGAATTACTTCGTTTTAAATGCATATTGAAATTTCGCGTGCATTACGGGACTTAAGGCGATGTTTGATCGTTAAGCGGCGGGCTTTCTGGGGCGGTGCACCCTTTTTCGCAAGGGTAATCCGGCACTTAGGCAGGGGGAAGTATCAATTATGGGGAGTATCAATAGCTCCGGCTGCTGGAGAAAAATGTAAACACTTTAACCCTCCTTTTTATAATTTTTTTATTTTATGCCAGGAGATAACCTAACTGCTATTTTAAAGCTAATTCTCGTTCTATATTTTCTCCTATGATAGAATTTTTGACGTTTGTTGATAACAAAATTGCCAAAAGGAAAAGTTACGATTAACGTTATAAAAACGTTAAATGTTGCAAAATGAATTTCCAAATATTAAAAAGGAAGATAAAATTTAGGCATTAGTGCATTATAAAACATTTTTGCTGCAGGAAATTTTTTTTGATAGCTAGGGCGTATTTAATACATATCTAAAAGTATTTAAGCTATTTTAAAATATCTTATAGAGTTTTTAAAAATATAGCCCACATAAATAAATATGTTTTCATAATTCGTTCAACAATACGTGTTCAGCTTTAACATAATGACGATGTTTCAAATTTAAATATTTCTTTTAAGAAACTCAGCAATAACATTTTACAGATTATTTTGAAACTATTTACGGTTTGATAGAAATGATTTACCTTAAATTTTAATTTATTATTCAGAAAATGTAACTTTCAAGATTTGATAGCATATATTTACCGGAGAGCACTTTGAATTTAGGATTTGAGTAATCTTTATACATTTTTAAAAAATATAAAACTAATTGGGAAATTGTTATTCTAGCCAATATCCTCTAAAAGTTAAAACTATTCAGACTTTTCAAGCAATTTAATCTCGTTTGTTTTATTTAATGACTTTTCTCCCAGATTCAATATTGCATGTTATGTTTAAAGAATAGGTATACTATAACTCAAATATTTTTTTCTAATATTATGGAAAAATCTTGTTTAAACTTTTTATATAGCTTTTAGCAATGATTAAACGATATCTCTTCCTCAAATTTTTACTTCAATTAATTAATTTTTGAGTATTTTTACTTTTCTACTCGAGCAACTATTCAAAAATAGGAAAAATTATAGCTTCCTTTAATAGCTGCTTTGAAAGAAACTGTTCTTTATCGACGGTGTTCACTAACGTCTAAACTTGAAGTAAATTTTCCTTAAAAATGACACCTAATAAGTTATTACCCGAGTGTAAACTTCCACCTTAAGGAGCAGAAATTAAGTCATTGTTTTCAGCTTTGTTTAGATCCTACAGAAAAAAAAACGACTTTTGGCGTAATTCGCCAATTTGTGCCGGGGACACGATGTCACACCTCCAATTTGTCCACCCTGTTATTGACACATCCCGCTGAAGAGATCGATACCTTCCCATCACCTCTCGCGAAGAGATTCTTAAGATTAACAGCTTACACGACTTTTAACCATTATCTCCGGCTTCTCCTCCTTCAAAACAAAAGTGTCGCCAAGTTTGGTCCGCGAGCGCCAAGCGGAGATTAAAACAATAGATCAACTTTCCTTCCAAACACCCCAAAGAAAAGAAAAACTTTTCTTGGGGGAAAAATTCTACAACCCTTTGTTGCCGCGAGGAAAGTTTAGCGGATAAAACCTTAAAAGGAGGAGGGAGAAAAAAGCTCCTTATCCAATACACTTCAGGGCGCTCATAAAGACAAAGTTTAGATGCGTTCCCTTAATGTCCAATTTGTCAGTCAACCATGGGTTTAAAGACAAAGTTTCTCCCTGCCGAAAGAAGTTTCCAAGGAAAGAAAGGGGGAAATAATTACAATAAAGAAAAAGAGTGGGAGGGGGAGGCTTAAGGGGGAGGGAGGGAGAAGAACGGGGTAGCAATTTACGCGTTCCTCACTCTGACAACTCCCCCTCCTCCCTTGGCTTAAGCGGGTTGTATGAAAAAGTACAAGGGTGGTTTGAGAAAATGATGACACTGAGTCGATTCATTGATCGAGTTAATCGGGATGCAAGGGGACGGGTATAAATCAAACCGCTTTTTAGGGAGGTTCTCATTTGAATGATTAGTGCGCTGAGAGAAGTGACAGTTTCAAATTTTTGAGTAAGTGGATGTTTTCATTTTGGTATGAAACTTTTTGTTTCAAATATGACGCTACTATGCTTTCAATTTTGAAACACCAGACATACTCAATTTCAAATAATTCAATAGTCACCACACAAATTATGCTTATTTTTAACTTATGTTCGAAAATTATGATTATTGGGAAACTGTTTGATGTAATTCAATTTTCGGTATGGTAAAACTGTTTATTACGTCATAGTGACACTCGTCGCACTCCGATTCATGAGAATGCCTTGCACTAACTCAGAAATAATCTCATGGTGTTTTATTTTTGAGTATTTTTTTTTATTTCCAATGCAGCAGGCTTACATAGACATACATCATATAGCCATAACAGAGACCCAAACAAAAAAGGAACAGGAACAGGAAAATACACTAAAGAAGTTGGTACAATAAGTCCCTCGCCTCCCAATAATTTTTTTTTGAGTATATCGTCATGGAAGATGCAATACCGCACATCTAACATTTGAAGTACCTTTAGAATGCCAATCCTCTTTCTCGCCAAACAGTTTTCGCGACTTCGTTTGGCGGTTTTAATATGGCTGTGCTTTTTTTGTAAACCAAAAATTTTTCAGAAATTGATGCTTAGATATTTGATTACTTGATCAGGGTTCGCACCTAAAAGTAGTGCATTTTTAAAACATCTTTATAGCTCTAGTAAGCCGTGATTTGACACATTTTCACATTGGTCAGAAAAAAAGTTGCCGATCTTTCATGATCTGTCATAGTATTTATTTAGCGAATCAATCTCGATCAAACCGTTTGAGAACTTGAAAAATATGAACCATGAGAGATATAGGTTTATTTTGAGTGCGATTTTGTTTTGACTATTCCTCCGAATATTATTAAACTAATTTTAAAAAGATATTACTGGCTTTTCGATTATGTGTTACTTTTTTATTACATGTACCTATTTTTCCTTTAATTAGCTTTGTAAAGTTACCGAATAATGCAAATAACGCATGCTTTATTTTATGCCGTGGTTCCTTACCTGCTACAAACTTATTGTGATTAAAATGTAAGTAAAATTTATACAGTTTTGTATTTTTTTATATTCCTATTACTTTTTTTGGTTTATACACCGATAAGAGGCAAGAAAAAAAATTTCCGTAAGAATTGCATGAAAATAAAGTTATCAAACAATTAATTTTGATAATATCAGAAAAAGTGCCTATTTACAAAAAAAATATTAATAATGCGTATTTTATATATCTATGATTTGAGACAAAATTAATAGAAATGATGGATATTATTTTCTGAAAAACAGAAAAATGCTCGATGTGGGCAAGAGAATAAGAAATTCTATTAGCAAGCGATGTTCCGAAGCAGTCACCCTTCAAAGTATCCTCCAAGCAGTATACCTGGAAGTGCTTAACTTCGGGGATGAATAAATGTGCTGGTGTTGGTTTAGACTCGATATAAGCAGCAACCATACGAAATCATATTTGGCTATTTATTTTACTGCCAATTGAAACAATCGACAACTACATCAAACTGTGTCTTTTTCCGATGTTAGATGTGCGATATTACATCTTCCATGACGATATGCATGTTTTCAAATTTGAGTAAATCTGAATTGGAGCCAAATTTGAGTAATTTTTACTCAGTTTTGAAACTGTCATTTGAAGAATGTATCAGCTTTGGTGAGAGTTTCATTTATCAGTTGAATTTATATGAGGGTATTTATATGAGTCAAAATTTGGACATTAATTTTTAGGTAGGATTTAATTTTGACGAACATGCTATACAAAGTTGAAAATAATAAAGTTTCATACTAAAGGGGGGTCAAAAAATGGTCTACAAAACATGGTTTTAACTTGCTTTGGTAAACCAAACTCTTAAACATCGTTTTTTTAAGTGTGCTCACGTTTCACTCTCACTTTATTTTCATTTCCTGTCTCTTGTTTTTTCTTAATTTCTTCAATACACTCTGGGATCTTTATAAGTTTCTTTTTCTCTCTTAACCCTACAATGGATGATTTTTTAAATTCACTTGAAAATCATATATTTGATTTATATTATGGTGTAAATTAGTAAAAAAAATACAAGAAAATTAATTTATTTTTTACTTTTAAATGACAAAAAACTTTTTCCTTGTGAAATTAATTTGTTTCCCTTGTGAAATTAATTGTGAAGTGAAATAAAACCAATTGCTCTAAAAATATAAAAAACAACTTATCTTTTCAGAACAATTGTTTTTCAAGCTGAAAATTTTTTTTATCTTAATTTATACGGTCCTTTAATTTTGGCGTTTTCTGTGTCTTGACTTTCGTCTCACTAGCTACTAACAAATGTCTCAAAATAGTACCCCTGCTGGCATCTACTGGCAGTCTAAAGTGCTAAAACAATTAAATGTTATATTTATTGTAATTTATGGTGTTGCCGTGTGAAAATGAAATTTTGAGTCCGAAATGGGGAAAATGTCGTGTAGCCAAATGGCTACAATATTCACTTTAGGGTTAATACACAGTGGGATACAAAGAGGTATAGAAAGAATCGATAAAAATAATTGAATAATATTGATATTTCTCTTCAGTACTAGTTTCTCTAGATGTGCAGATTAATAAGAATAAACCATTTGTGATTGTAATAAAATTTTTTGTCATAAAATAATTTTCATTAAAAATTAGTCATTAAAATTTTTTTACTGATCTTTGGATCTTATAATCTCCCCTTTCTATTAATTCTTTTTTTTCTTATTTATTTCCAATATTATAAATTTTCCCTTATATTTTAAAGTAAAATTCTAGTATTTAAAAAAAAAGACCAGATTTGAAACTTATGGTAATATCTAATAATATAAGGGCGTAAGTAAGGAAATGATCATAAAACATAATTATTCAAAACACTAGCTGCCATTTAGCCCCCCAATTAGATTTTTTGTGGAATTTTTAAAAAACAAAATTGGTAAATGTAATTTTGTCCTAAATAGTACATCTATTTAAATGTTTAGCTGCTGAAAAAAATCCAACCTTCTTTAAGATCATATAGCTTTTTTCCTCAAGACCTGGCTAAAATCTTATGAATAGATGCATTTTCATAAATTAAAATTTGAGTTGCATTATTCTAGCATAATTCATCGTAACTAATTCATCGTTAACAGTGTGAACATGACCCTTTTAATAACTTGACCATAACTTGACCATTTTTTTCTCTATACGTGATGAATTTATTAAAATTTCCGTACTTTAAAATTTCATAACCTAGTATAAGGTAGCTTTGTGTACCTAGGCATTGTGTTTCATTAGTGTTCCTTTTCCTTACAAACATGAACAGCTCGTATGACAAGACAGCAGACGGTCTGCGAAAGTATTCTAAAACGGTTTGCTTTATACGAATGCAGATTTCGCCCTCAGATATTTTGAAATTTCATAGCTTCCATCGAAATGATAACTAATTGGTTGCTCGCTTATTAAGTTAAATGGAATAAACTTCCCTCGGCATTTTATTAGACTAAAAATCGGAGACATTCGAACTTCTCAGAGTAAAAGTGGTCTAAGTCCACCAAACTAAGTTTTGAGTTATTGAAGGTTTTTTGAACGGTGCTTGTGTTGTTCTGGAAACCTTATTTAATATTTCTTATATTACATCCTTTTGATGTTAGAAAGTCCAATTTGCGGCTCTTGCATAAAATTAAAAAGGGTGCTGCTCGGTGAAAGCTTGGACTTGCTGATATGGGGGAGAAAGAACCAAATAGAATACATGGAAGCAAGATCTTATACTACGTTGAATCCCATTCATAAGCAATGGAGCCTTGTCTGTTTTTAAAACTATCCTTTATAAGAAGACCCCGATGATTTACTACGATGAGACTAGAAAATTGTTCCGAAATCGGTTCGTTGTTAAAGAAGAATAAAAACCATGAATACGAAATAAATCGGATAAGTTTTGACGGCTTTTTAGAATTTTTACTTAACTGGATGGAATGGTTATAGCGTTTAACTTGATGATTTTAAATTACAGAAAGGATAAAATCGTGAATAAAAAATAGTTTAAGGTAAATGTGGGTATCTTGGACACTTTATGGAAAATGTTTGCTTAAATTCTCAATAAATACCAACCTATTTGCTTGGAAACGGTTATCATCCTATTTTTAAGTTAATTGGATCTTCTTCTTTCGATTTTACCATTAAAAAGTTTAATTAGATTGGGTAAAGTATTTTTAATTCATTCTTAAAAAGTACTCCAAATTGCATCTATAGTGGCCACCTAAATGTAGCTGTTGTTTCTATGGTGGACACCTCTTGTATCGAATTAAATATCCTTCCCATGCTGATCTGTATCGGTGGTAATTTACCAGCTTGATTGCACAATCTATGCCTATGAATTTTGACGGTGTTTGATGCCTCTTACTCGTTCTTTTTAAATTTAATTAGCTAGGTTGCCACTATTACTACATTTACCTTATACCTTTACCTTATATCCACTATACCCACATTTACCTTATTAAGTTTTTATACGTTTTTGTGGATTTTTCCTTAACTGGAGAGTATGGCTACACCATTTCATCTTAAAGATTCTAAACCCTGTGTATCCTACCGGCCACAAATTTAACAAAAGATTCAAAGGCCATATAGGGCGGTTTAGGACCTAAAGGGTTAACTTAAAAAAAGTTTGAGGTAAAAAAAGTAAAGAAAACAAGGCCCCCTTTTAAAGTGAATAAAAATTGGAAATTAAGAAATTTTAGTTATATGAGCTGTAGTTCCACAGCATTTATGAACTAACCACCACATTTTTTTATTTTCTTTAGGCCAATAATTAACTTAAAAACTACCGACCGAAATAAAATATCTTTGCATGATTACCCACAAATGCTGTAAATTTGGACTTAAGCCACTTGCACTCAAAGCTGCTCATTCCAAAGGTCGGACATTAACTCGATTTGCCCGACTCCATTCATACTATATCGAATATCTCCGCAGAGCAATAAACACACACTGGAATCCGAGATCTTATTGGCGGGATTCGTTTCAGTTTTCAATAATCAATTAAGTTTATTTCATCTGGCAACCAAACGAGATTAATCTCTCCGGTGCAAATTAGCAATAGCGGCGGAAGCGACTAATCGAATGAGGCGCCTTCAACGACGCGAAATCTGTTTTTAATAACGCTGCCGCCGCCGCATTCCGGGATGTTTTCTCGAGAACTTTCCAACAATTTATTCTCTCTCGGCGCAAATATAACGCGTGAGGGGTGTGGCGGAGGGAAAAAAGCAACAGCAAAGAAAGGTGCTGGCAGCAGGAGTGGGCGGTAAATACCCTGAAAGCAATTCGCGGCCCGCGAACCGATAAAGTGGCACAAATGGCGAAAATTAAGTTTCGACTGTCGACCAGTTGAGTCTGGAAATCTCCGCCTCTTTAGCCGGGGAAAGTGTCGCTCCGGAGACGGAAAACCCCCTCTCCCTCCAGAAACGGCGGTCACGGAGAGAGACGCCATCTTGGACCACCGGGATGAACCCTAATACTACGTTCGCACATGATAAGTTAATCTAGTTTAAGTGCTAATCTATCTTAAGTCGAATATGTCTGAACGAACTGTCTTAGATTTAATCTAGTTTGGCGAAAAGAAACTTGTTTAAATTTAAGCTAGTTTCCGAACTCTCTTAAGTCTTTAAACTAGTTTAAGTTAGAGAGCCTGTATACGAGAGAGAGAGGCGACAACTCGCTTAAAAGCGTCTCTGCGCATACAGTTCTGTCCAAATTTGGTCCAAACTGTATCATGCCGCTTGTCTCGCGTCCCATGCTAATCCTATGGAGGGAATCGAAGGGAACTGCCTGTGGCGAACAGAAAACCTATGTACCGATCTGCGCGCTCTATACTGAGTTGTCGCCTCTCTCTCGTATACAGGCTCTCTAGTTTAAGTTAACGTGGTGTCATCTGCTAAGAAGAAGAAAAAAAACTACTACAAACTACGAACCTTTTTTTATTTGATATTACATCGGCACAATCGTTATTGAATTAAATATATTTTCGAAATTAAATAGATTTCGATAAACAAACTGGACAACTCAAGAAGAAAAATTGGTAATCTGCAAGTATAAGTCCAAAGTAAAAAAGTTTGGAGTGGAGTGTTTTAGGCTTAGAGACGAGCTCTTGGACGGCCGCCATTTTTTACTCGTAGCACCATATGGTTTGAGATAGCTGTAGTGTGAACACTTAAAAATAAGACAGATTAAGTTAAGCTATCTTGACTTCTCTCTTAAGTTAAACTTAGTTTAACTTTTCATGTGTGAACGTAGTAATACCGTATTTAAGGTTGAACGTTTGCCATTCGAAATTTACGTCACCAGTGTAGGTTATGAGTGGATCAGGAAGAAAATTAGTTCAAACAATTGCGGTTTCACTTTTGTAACTAGTAATAGTTTTCTCCTCCTTAGAACTCCTCGAATTGTAGTTTTTAAGCTAACCAATCTATCACAGAAGACCAATTATTCAAGTGGCTGATATTTTATCTCCATTAAAAATATTTACAATAAATAGTTTAGGGTTGTCCTTATTTCGGTACTCTTCCAGAATCCCGGCGCAAATCTCGCCAAGCAGATTTTTTGGCGACAGCTCACATATTTATGACCTTCCGAAACAGATATTCCGTTTGGCGCTGGTTGCATCATTATTGGCGACTTCATCGCTTGCGCCGGGATTCTGGAAGAGTACCCTAATTTTTAATGGTAATTTTTTTTTAGGAATTCAAATAATAATACACCCTAGTTTTGTGTCACTATAGAAATTAATGCTGTATGCAAAATTTTAGCTCATTCGGAGAATAATAATACATGCCGTAAAAACCTTAAAGCTTCAAAAAATGCTAATTAAAAAAGCAACTAAAAAACAAAGATTAAACCTTCGCATTTTGTTTATGATTTTTTATGAGAAACTAATATAGTCATAGATAGTAATATAGTTTCGGTCTTCTCTTTCGGAAGTAATAATTTTTTAATGTCAATGGAACAAATTGGCGGGAGCGTCGCATAAAATTACTTAAACTTAAAAATACGTACCACCCTAAAATAGTCAAAGTAGATCCTGGGGTATTTTCTTTCAAAGCACTCTAGGTTTTTTGCAAAGAATCAGCCAATTGTGTTTGTCTTCAACTGCCTTACTGATCCTACTGCCATGCCTGGTCGTCACGAGAAAAACATTTGTGGCAGTTGATATATGAAAACGGGTTATTCTACCCAATTTTGGGGTAATGGTGATTAATAAACGATAAAAAAATTTTTAAGCCAAATTTGCGTGACTAGCTTTGTACTTCTTTTCAAAGTTTTGGTTTTCACGTTGGCAGTCAGGCTACTCCTGATTTGGCAAGCCTTAAACTATACTCTATTCATTTAGAATTAGCGCTTGAGAAATAGTGCTTTCCCCCACGCTAGAAGCGTTACCATAGTTACGCTCTTCGCGCAGCCAATAGTAAACCTTCTCCGTCACTTTGACGAGGATAGTTGCTTTGGTTACCGATCGGTGGTGAGGAAGGAAATATTTTCAAGCGCCAGTTCTAAATGAACAGGGTATAGATTGATAAAAGTGTATGAAAATGCCACAGCGGGATTTTTTACTTCTGTTAATTACAAGGGATCGGATCTTTCCTTATTCAGGTATGTATTAAAGGGATAAGATTTCATTCGATGGCATCAGGAGAAAACCTCGTAGAATCGAAGTCGGGATAGATAGCAATAGATACAGTATAAGTGAGCGAGATTCGTTTCCTCGCCAAAGACCCTTTTTTTGCGGTCAACATCAGGTGGAGGGTGAATTTTATGAGTTGCTAAAGCAAAAAAGCAGGTGTTATAATGTCTCACAAGGAGAATAATTTTTTGTTCCAGCTGGCTGGCTAAACCACGAGCAAGAGAGAACTGTTTTATTTTTTAGATGCGAAGAAAATTTTTAGTTAAATGCAGGTGTGAAATCAAAGCAACAAGCTTCACTGCTCCTAGGGTTACAGGATGATTACTGGTGTTCTCAGTGGAATTGATTTAACCCTTGTTTTGGCGTTGATGATTTGACACTCGCAAATAAATTTGGTTGTACTGTCACAAGAAGAGCTCTGGCCGTCGCTAGTTCACATAAGCGGTCATAAGGATTTTTTTTATTTTTGTTTTTATGATCTAAGAACATTTTTAATAATTTACCTAAGTCATAAAAATACAAATTTATGATTTTTCATGATCGTTATTCATGATCGTGATCTCGATATTTACGATTTATCATTTGACACCATACCACCGCTCCTGTGAGCTAGCCACAGCCAGAGCTCTTCTTGGGATAGACAGACAGTAATTCATCATTGGCACCATTGGCGCAAACACACACTCGCCAATCTGGAATACAGTATCCATCTCGACCGCGATTCCACCTGATTTTACTAGGTTTTCTCCTGTTGCCATCGATAAATCCCATTGTATCTTTCGTTATACATAAATCCACTTTGAATCCATCCCAGGTAGAGAAATTTTGGTAAAGAGGCTTTTGCTCCTTTTTAAAAAATTTTAGACGACTTAGGAAGAATTTGAAAAAGCTGGCTAAATGCATACATTGGAATTCTTTAAGAACACAATATTTACGGCAATTTATATCTTTAACTATAGCTACTTTTTATTTAAAACTTAAACGTGAATTATTCATGCTAATATGATTTCAAATTTGAAAATTATCATGACTTCGTGGCATCACAGGTCATGAAATCACCTAAAACTGAGTTCAAAGTCCTTTACATATTGAAGGGTTTTACTGCATTACCATTTCTGCGTGTTCAAAGATGGCCGCCCCCGCAGCAGCCCTGCTCTCTGAAATAACATTGTGTTTGGGTGATCCTTTCCCTCCCCCTGGCCTCCAGGCAATCAAGATTGGCTTATATTGGAGGGAGGGCCTGATCCTCCGCTTCCTCCTTTTAATTATTTTCGTGACGGAGGAGTAGTTCTTGCTCCGATTTTTACCGCGGGAATTCTTCGCACGATTCCTCCGCGGTTTATTGCTGCCGGAATTCGGAGGTTATTAGGGAGCTATATCGTAATGGACCTTCGCCCCCCCGATTTATTAAGCTTTTTTGTATGATGCACGGAGGTTACTTTTTACGAGGGGATTGTTCGGATGCTCGTATTGGGAGAAAAGATGATGTCAATATGACAGGGGGGGGCAAAGTTGAAACAGAAGAGTTTGTCAAATTAAAAATGTTATCTTTAATCTATGGAGTTGCATCCCACCCCTTCATAGTTATACAACTTTCTAAACTTAAATAAAAATTTCATAAATTGAACCTATTTGCCTCAATTTTAAGTAAAATAATTAATTATTTATTTATCTGTTTGTTTTAGATGCACATAACAGAAAAAAATCCGATTACAATGCACATCATAAAAGACACAATGAAAAACATCAAAAACACAAAAAAAGACATTGTATTCCCCATTACAATGAGAATATCCTCTGACAGTTAGCTTTAAAAGTATTAAAAGGCATACAAAATATATCCAGTTCCTCAGAAACACTGTTATAAATTTTATAAAATTTATATAGACAAAAATTTAAAATATAGTTAGGCTGATTTGAATTCAAATAAACAAACAGCGATTACGTGTAACTCTAGAAGGAACATATAATTTTAAATTACTAGTAATGTAAATAGAATCAATCATATTATTAAGAACTTTATAAAAACAAAGACAATAAACTTGACGTCTAGACTTAAGGGTACAAATGTTGAACATATTACGGAGTACACTAGAAGGCACTTCCCGAGAAGCAGTGTGGAAACTCTTATAATATAAAAATCGTAACAAATTATTCTGTACACGTTCAATGACACTATTGCTATTCTCGTAGTAAGGATCCAATATGGTGGTACAAAATTCAAGATTGGGGCGCGTATAGGCGTGATAGCTTAAAAGTAATTTATTATACGATTATGTAAAAAATTTTGATTCCAGGCCCTTTAAAATCGATTTATCGAAATATCGATATTCGAATAACGGAATACTGTTGTTCCTTATGACCCTCCATATGATTTAATATATTACACCATATGTGGCCATCGATGTGGGGATGTAATATATTTTTATTCAGTCCCCTTAAAAGTAATTTATTATACGGTGTTGTAAAAAATTTTATTTCCCGGCCCTTAAAAGTCGACATAGCGAAACACATCGATGTTCAAATATCGGAACACTGATATTCCCTATGACCTTCCTTGTGACCCAATATATTACACTATATGTTGCCACCGATGAGGGGATGTAATAGATTTTATTCAGTCCCCAATAATATAATATGGTGATGTAAAAAATTTTGATTCCGTGGCCTTAAAAGTCGATATAGCGAAACACATCAATGTTTGAATATCGGAATACTGATGTTCCATATGAACCTCCCTACGACCCCATGTATCACTCCATATGTGAACGCTGTGAGGGGATATAATAGATTTATATTCAGTCCCCTTAAAGGGTATTTTGGACTCTTCTCTGAAATTAGAATTATAGGGGAGAGTGCTGTACATAAGGATGGTTGAACCGGTTGAACCTTCAGCCACCGCATTTTAAAATTCGGGAAAAAATGTAAATTTGAATTTGTGGTCAATTTTGAATGTAAACAGATGCTATCTAGTTGCTAACGTGAAATCATCTCTTTAAAATATTATTCAAATTCTATATAACAAATTTACTGTTTTTAGATGCTTAAAGTTTTTTTAGTGCATCACTACATTAATACTTTTCTTCTTCTATAATTATAACATGATAAAATGGGATACATGCGGTGAATCCCCGAGATTTTGACTTTTTATTTTTGATATTAGAAATCGTCAAATATCAATTCTTTTTTATAGAATTTTTAATGCAAAAACACCTGATCTTGTACCTTCGGACACCATAAGTGTTGAATCTACTGACACGTTCTTATGGGTGTCTGTAGCTAATCGGCGTTTTTGAATCAGGTTTCATTAAAGTGAATACATTTTAATGCATGTTAAATTAATTCTAAATGGTTATCTATTTGTCGGCGATTATTTTTAAGTGATTTTTAGATGAAAAATCAAATATTTTGTGAACTAAATTACTTTTTAAAATTTTTGATTCTACTTGGCATTTAAAGTAAAATATTATGTAAATTCTTAAGCACCCTATCGCATTAAAGTATGATGATTACAAAAAAAGTTAAAATTTCCCCTGAAGAAGATTTGCGAAAGTTATTACCACCAAATGCTTGCACAACTAAGTGTCGACCGAATTGGTTTTTTGGATCAGTGAAGTGTTCAGATCAATCATCATGATTGATGAAACTATTACCTCATATTCAGGGGTAGAAGTGATTAAATAAAAATATATAGGATTTTTCAAAAAATATATAGGACAAAAATAAATTTTTAATAGTTAGGTAACAGGACTGATTACACTTCTGTATCAGTTTTAAGTGTTTGGCTTGCAACCACAAATTTGCTTGTACTTGGCTACAAAAATTGGCTAGAATAAGAGAAACTATTGCAATTAAATACTTTCATGAATTTTCAAACAAATGAACTTTGAAAACAAAATTAATGTATTTAATTTTAAAAATACTTTTAGTAAAACCTAGTTAATTTAATCTATAATTCAAAAAGTAAAAATGAATGAATGGAAAATCTAAAAAAAAATGTTTTTTTGTTTAAAAAACAAATTCCAGTAATTTTAAAATCTAAAAAAATACCCAGAAAAGATGTTTTTAAGACTGTTTTCCTGATAAAAAAACTATTGAATAATACTTTATAATATCAAATTACTTTGCTTTCTTACATAATAGCAAGCAATTTAAGTGGTAGATCTTTTAATATGCCTGCTATAACTATCCACAATTGGGACACATATAAACTTCCAAAACCAAGTTTGAAGTCGAGAATATCGACATGAGACACGAAAATCGCGATTGTGAGAGAATAAAGTTGTTTTTTCTGCCCTCATCGAATCTGAAAAATCAACTTTATAGGCAAAAGCCCAAAGAATAATTGAAAACTCATTAACTTTCAGAAAGAATCTGGACCTTGATACGATTTTAGGACTTCTGAATGATCAGCAAACATTCTGTAATAATTATAAAATTTGAAATTTTAGGCATTTAGTAAGTAGTATCAAAAATATTTTTCAAGGATATTCAATTCATTAAATTAAAATTTAGAATAATTTAACTCGAAAGTAGAGAATATAGGATTATTTTTTGAAATATAGGATTTATAGGACACTTTTTCCATGTTTTTTGAAAATAGAATTTATAGGAAATATAGAATGACTTCTTCCCCCGCAAATTTCGATCGGAAAATCCCAGGTAATTTATGTATTTTTGTCAATTAACTTCGTTTTAATGATCATTTACGATCTTAAACTACATTACTTTAAAAAAATCTATTTCCAATTTTAAAAATTCTTGAAATAGTTTATTAAAAGTAATGAATCAATAAAATTGTTCATTTTAAGCTTTTTTCAACCAAAACTTCCCTTTTTAAGGGTGTCCACAGGTACAACTGGGTCTGTCCATAGGGAGAGCTCGTTGTTGTACCTATGGACACAAATTTCGTCAAGTTATTAAAATTAATAAATAATCCAATTTTAAAGATTTTAGCTAATAAAAAATATTACCCTATTTTCTAAGGTTAGGACTATAGGTTGGGCACTTTAAATCTTCAAAATGTGATTTTACCTGTCTTAGAAAAATCCAAACGTGATTTTTGTCCAAAGAGTTATTAGTTATTAACTGAGAATACTCATAGAAACCTAATTGCCATACAGCTTGACAAAACACACTTCTTACTTCCCAGACATAATAATTCTCTCCAAAAACATTACATATTAGTGAATACCCCTATACCCCTGCCTTTCACCGAATGCCTGTCATATCTTCCTCAATTATCACAACTTCACAACGCAACTCAAACCCGAGGAAAAATCTTCCCCCAATTGTTGTGCTCGACGAATTTTCCTCTTAATAGCTTTATCTATCTGCTCCCGATGCTGGCGTTATCATCACCACATTGCGGATTCCGTCTTAAAAACCGTCTGCAAGGGGACAAAGGCACCCGTGACACGCGGGGTTGACAAGTAGAACGACGGAGCCGCTCGGGTGAAAAGGAGAGGAGATACTACCCCGACGTGTCGTCTTGCAGCAGAGATATTTTGATAAAAGGGCTTAATTAGACCCGATGTCGGTCGAGTGTGAAAAATAACGTCAATAAAGTTGTCACTGTGAGTGAATCGGGAATGGCTCCCGTCTTTTTCTCTGTGGTGGAGATTGGGTAATTGGGATTGTTTTGGCGGCGGAGGTAGTGCCATCTGTTGGGGGAACGGTGATAGAGAAGCTTAGTTAAACGTTTCAGTGGGAGAGCTTGCCGCTTTCAAAATCAACTGCTAAGTTCTAAAAGTAACTTTTTAAAAGAAGTGAAATTCTGCTGATCAGATCAGCAAATCGATTGAGTTAGTTTTTGGTTACATACAAATTAATTCAGTCTCAAGTCACTTCAAGGTTAAAAAGTTTAAAGAGAAGAGAGAGGATAAACAGCAAATGCGAAAGAGATACTAAATATGAGAAAAATAATATGTTCGATAGCAAAGATGTGCCGAAGAGCAAAAAAAATGCTGGAAAACAAATAGTTCCTGAAGATCAAAAAGATTCTGAAGAGCAATGGGATGCTATAAAGAGCAGAAAAAAAAGCTAAAAATAAGGTATGATGAAAAGCGAAGGAAGGATGGAGATTAAAAACATCAAGAGCAATGGGATGCTAAAGATCCCTAAAAAGCTCAAAATAAAAGGTGTATGCTAAGGAACAGATGTATGCTGTATCTACCTTTTTAGAACAAGCAGTTTTCATTAATATGCTAAAACACTATAAGTTTTACGGGAATTCATTACACACCTTCTTTCATCTTCACTTTCTTTTGATAATATTTTCCCCCCTCCACCTCATGATTGCTTCGCCTCCACATTCTATCATTTCCCCCCATGAGTTTTGAATCACCCTGTATTAATTTCACTGTGGCGATCTTACTTATCACTCAAAGAGTCAGATTATTCAATTCCTATGGGCTATAAATGCCTACTGAAGCAATGGATATTTTTGATTCTTGGGACCTTCGAATCGGTATGTCCACGCATCATGCCACACCTCTTTAAATAAATAAACCGTTATCTGTCTTAATAAAGCCACAGAATCAATTTAATCTTTCGTATCGAGACAAACAGCTCAACCCCCATCGATTGCCACCGATAAACCTGTCCGGAAACAACCCCCAGAAACTATTTAAAACGATCCCTCTCGGCCCAATGAAATTCCCCCTCCTCTGGCCTAAATTAAGATTTATGGCCAGACGGGCGAAAACACACAAAAAGCTCGGGACACGATTGCGGCGGTTAAAATCACCGAAGAAAACTCCCCCGTAATGGACAGTTCGTGGAAAGAGTCTTCCACCCTCCAGGGACGACTTTTAAGTTACACGCGTTAGAGCGAAGCCTAATTCCCCGGCCGACGTCGAAAAAGCGTCGCTTAGCGAAGCCGCTTTCTTTTTTGAGATCAGGAGAGCGTTGTTTTGGTCGTTAACCTGTTTTAGCGCCAAATTGATGGCGCCTTTTTTTTTTCTTTCCTCGGCGAGGATCGGATCATCTATAAGAGTTGTCCAAATCGATCTGTTTTTGTCGGGTGCTTTTATCTCGCGCGGAACACTCGGAATTAAACTCTTCAGTTCACGGGATCTGGTTCCGCTCTCATTTAGGGTTTTATCTGACAGGGAACTTCGGCGAGGAGTTTGGTGTCTCTCTCTCTCTCTTTTAAACGTGTCGCGGGGAGAAGGTTTTTCCCCACCAATTTCGGCTAGTAGTCCAGTCAAAATAGACGAAAAAAAGGCAAAAGTTCGGAAAAATTCGCATAGAGCTGAAAATTGGTACAGACGTAGATGACATCATTATAAGTGATGTATCAAAAGTCCCCATCAATCCCATGTGTGCGATTTTTTTTATAGCGGTTTTAATATCGCCTCGTTTCAACTTCGAACTCCTACCGGGAAACGGGCTGCGACAGTGGCGCCGCGCGCTACTGCCTCATAGGAGTAAGGAGTGCCGAGGAGAGGGAGATGGTGAAAAACAGCTCTTTTTTGAGGATATTTGCTTAGGGATTTGAACGAAAGTGTCCACATTTTTGTGCAAAAGCACTTTTAAGAGTTTAGGAACATGGGAATAATGAAAGAGTGACATTTAAGTACTTCCCGTGGTGAATTTGTTATTTTTACCGAATCGTTTCAATTCATAAAGTTTTAATAAACTTGACTCTAATTTATGTCCACCTTCAGGATGTCAGAGCGATGAAGATAGGGAGATCGTGAAAAACAGCCTCATTGTGGTGGTATTCGCCTTTGAAATGATTGTAAAGCCAATTCCTTTTGAGAAAATAATCGCAAAGAGGCTGTTGAACATCAATACGAAGAGCGAAATTCCATTAATTCGAGTTCAAATTGGAAAAAAATGTCTTCTCGTTTTCTTTCCCTTGCAAAAATTTAAGGGAAATATTTCGTTGTAAGTTTATAGAAAATGGAATTCTCGGGGGAAACCATGAGTAATTACTTTTTTAAAAATAAAATTGAGTTTCCAGAGTTCAAAAAATTGAGTTTTAGGGAAAATAACGGCGCCTTTTTTTTACGTGGTATGCCGCTTGGACCTAATTTTTTAGTAACAATTATAATAACCATTTTTATACTAATAAAAAATAGTATTCAAAAGTTTTTTGAAGAAAGTGCAAGATGAGTGTCTGAATTGGCTCCTAACTATTAACGTTTTTCCTTAATATTTTTGGTTTAAAAATAGTTGAATTTTACTATTTTAGTCAGTCAATTTTGGAAAACTTTTACATGATTTTAATGTATTTAGTAAGGTACCCAATAATATATAATTATTTATACCCATTATTAAACCAGCTGTTTTGCTCCGCAACCAGCAGGGTTTCAAAAATAACAAACAAACGCGGCGCACACTTAAGAAGAATACTACTAACACCAATAAAACAGAGGCCATATATTTTCCATAAAACTCAATTTTTTGAACTCCCGAGACTCAAATTCATTTAAAAAAGTAATTACTCATGTTTTCCCTTGAGATTGAGAATTCCATTTTCTATAAATTCACTACGAAATATTTCCCTTAAATTTTTGCAAGGGAAAGAAAACGAGAAGATATTTTTTCCAATTTGAACTCGAATAAATGGAATTTCGCTCATGTATTGATGTTCAACAGCCTCTTTGCGATCATTTTCTCAAAAGGATTTGGCTTTACAATCATCTCAAAGGCGAATATCATCACAATGAGGCTGTTTTCACGATCTCCCTATCTTCATCGCTCTGACATCCTGAAGGTCGACATAAATTAGAGTCAAGTTTATTAAAACTTTATGAATTGAAACGATTCGGTAAAAATAACAAATTCACCACGGGAAGTACTTAAATGTCACTCTTTCATTATTCCCATGTTCCTAAACTCTTAAAGTGCTTTTGCACAAAAATGTGGACACTTTCGTTCAAATCCCTAAGCAAATATCCTCAAAAAGAGCTGTTTTTCATCATCTCCCTCTCCTCGGCACTCCTTACTCCTATGAGGCAGTAGCGCGCGGCGCCACTGTCGCAGCCCGTTTCCCGGTAGGAGTTCGAAGTTGAAACGAGGCGATATTAAAACCGCTATAAAAAAAATCGCACACATGGGATTGATGGGGACTTTTGATACATCACTTATAATGATGTCATCTACGTCTGTACCAATTTTCAGCTCTATGCGAATTTTTCCGATGTTGAGTGTCTATTTTGACTGGGCTATAGGGAGAAAAGTTTTGGGGTAGTTTGTGGAGGGTTGATTCTTTTTCGAGGAGGGTAAAAGGTTTCGGGTTTTTATTTTGCTCTTTAAGAGGGAAATATTATGGTGGAGTGATTGTGGTCATCTATTTTGAGCCCCGTTTAGAAATTGAACTTGATACCGGATTGAGAAAAATCCATTGAAAGACGTCTTAAACTTTTTGAATAGGGTTTACTGAAGGATAAACTGGAAAAATCACTAGTAGTCCAGTAACTTGGTAGTTTTTTCAGGAAAAAAATACAGAAGTTTTTTTCTCGACGGTTTTATATGTTTTCGAGGGTGTTGAATCCGAATCTGAACTTTGCATATAAAATTTCGAATGGCATTTTGGTGAAAATTCGAAAAAACCCTTAAATTTCACCTCATTTTTTGGTTTTTTGTTTGTAGAATGGAAAGTATGGGTTTCTCATGAAATTGTTAAATACAAAAAATAAAGATGATGAAACAAGCTACAAATTTGTTAATTACAACGTTTTTGTCAGACTAATAGTTCGGCCGCTAGAGCGCGTTGAAAATAGGGCAGAATTTGCGCCTGCGGGTAAAAATCCAGAAAATCGAACTTTCATCTAAAAAATTAAGTATTTTTTTAAATAAGGTACTTTAAAAACTAGTTTTATAATGTTTCACATGAAATAAAACATCTATTTATTCTATTAATTAGTATTTCAATGCATTTTCCTCAGCAATTTTCCTTAAGAACGCAGTTTCAATAGAAGACAATAGTGTAATGATAAGTAAGTCGCTTGTTGAAGAAAACGTACAGAAGTTTTTTTCTCAACGGTTTTATATGTTTTCGAGGGTGCTGAATCCAAATCTGAACTTTGCATACAAAATTTCGAATGGCATTTTGGTGAAAATTCGAAAAAACGCTAAAATTTCACCCCATTTTTTGGTTTTTTGCTTGTAGAACGGAAAGTATGGGTTTCTCGTGAAAATGCTAAAAGTAAAAAATAAAGATGGTAAAACAAGCTATAAAATTGTCATTTACAATTATTTTGTCCCACTAATAGTTTGGCCACTAGAGCGCGTTGAAAAAAGGGCAAAATTCACCCTGGCGGTTGAAAAATCCAAAAAATGACCCTTACATTCCTAAAAAAGTCATATTTCGATTTAGATAACTAAGAAAAACTACATTTATAATTTATTTCATGATATAATCCTACTATTTATCCCAAATATTATTTATTCAATGAATGTTCTTTAGGAATTCCCTCCCAAAAACGCAGGTTTTTTAGGCAAAGAAAAATCCAGTTGTTATTTTCTTTTTTTGTCCTAGCTACCGATTCCCAATGAAAACTTTTGTTAAGAATTAAAAGTTAATTTTTTATCTACTACACTCATTGCTTTTTATATAATCCTCTCCTGCTCACAAACTTATAAAATCTATGAATAATTTTTCTTTCTGGAAAACTATAATTTTCTGTTGTAGATTATAAAAACTCCTGGCATGATTATTAGTAATGATACCAAAATTCACAATAACTTCTTGACACGTGCAATTATAATATTTATTTATCAGTTTCTACACCCAGGAACGTGAATCCAATTGATTTGTTAGGGATTAAATTAAGCATAACTTGGTTATATTATAAAATTACATGGTCACAGAAAATTATCCTAGTATATTCTTTAAAGTGATGAACATAATGGTTTGCTCCATTCGGGAATGGAGTTATATCATGTAAGAAATTATAAATGTAGTTTTTCTTAGTTATCTAAATCGAAATATGACTTTTTTAGGAATACAAGGGTCATTTTCTGGATTTTTACACCGCCAGGGCGAATTTTGCCCTTTTTCAACCCGCTCTAGTGGCCAAACTATTAGTGGGACAAAATAATTGTAAATGACAATTTTATAGCTAGTTTTACCATCTTTATTTTTTACTTTTAGCATTTTCACGAGAAACCCATACTTTCCGTTCTACAAGCAAAAAACCAAAAAATGGGGTGACATTTTAGCGTTTTTTCGAATTTTCACCAAAATGCCATTCGAAATTTTGTATGCAAAGTTCAGATTTGGATTCAGCACCCTCGAAAACATATAAAACCGTTGAGAAAAAAACTTCTGTACGTTTTCTTCAACAAGCGACTTACTTATCATTACACTATTGTCTTCTATTGAAACTGCGTTCTTAAGGAAAATTGCTGAGGAAAATGCATTGAAATACTAATTAATAGAATAAATAGATGTTTTATTTCATGTGAAACATTATGAACTAGATGATTCTTAGATGATAAAACTAGCTATAAAATTGTCATTTACAATTATTTTGTCCCACTAATAGTTTGGCCACTAGAGCGGGTTGAAAAAGGGCAAAATTTGCCCTGGCGGTGGAAAAATCCAGAAAATGACCCTTGTATTCCTAAAAAAGTCATATTTCGATTTAGATAACTAAGAAAAACTACATTTATAATTTCTTACATGATATAACTCCATTCCCGAATGGAGCAAACCATTATGTTCATCACTTTAAAGAATATACTAGGATAATTTTGTGTGACCATGTAATTTTATAATATAACCAAGTTATGCTTAATTTAATCCCTAACAAATCAATTGGATTCACGTTCCTGGGTGTAGAAACTGATAAATAAATATTATAATTGCACGTGTCAAGAAGTTATTGTGAATTTTGGTATCATTACTAATAATCATGCCAGGAGTTTTTATAATCTATAACAGAAAATTATAGTTTTCCAGAAAGAAAAATTATTCATAGATTTTATAAGTTTGTGAGCAGGAGAGGATTATATAAAAAGCAATGAGTGTAGTAGATAAAAAATTAACTTTTAATTCTTAACAAAAGTTTTCATTGGGAATCGGTAGCTAGGACAAAAAAAGAAAATAACAACTGGATTTTTCTTTGCCTAAAAAACCTGCGTTTTTGGGAGGGAATTCCTAAAGAACATTCATTGAATAAATAATATTTGGGATAAATAGTAGGATTATATCATGAAATAAATTATAAATGTAGTTTTTCTTAGTTATCTAAATCGAAATATGACTTTTTTAGGAATGTAAGGGTCATTTTTTGGATTTTTCAACCGCCAGGGTGAATTTTGCCCTTTTTTCAACGCGCTCTAGTGGCCAAACTATTAGTGGGACAAAATAATTGTAAATGACAATTTTATAGCTTGTTTTACCATCTTTATTTTTTACTTTTAGCATTTTCACGAGAAACCCATACTTTCCGTTCTACAAGCAAAAAACCAAAAAATGGGGTGAAATTTTAGCGTTTTTTCGAATTTTCACCAAAATGCCATTCGAAATTTTGTATGCAAAGTTCAGATTTGGATTCAGCACCCTCGAAAACATATAAAACCGTTGAGAAAAAAACTTCTGTACGTTTTCTTCAACAAGCGACTTACTTATCATTACACTATTGTCTTCTATTGAAACTGCGTTCTTAAGGAAACTTGCTGAGGAAAATGCATTGAAATACTAATTAATAGAATAAATAGATGTTTTATTTCATGTGAAACATTATAAAACTAGTTTTTAAAGTACCTTATTTAAAAAAATACTTAATTTTTTAGATGAAAGTTCGATTTTCTGGATTTTTACCAGCAGGCGCAAATTCTGCCCTATTTTCAACGCGCTCTAGCGGCCGAACTATTAGTCTGACAAAACGTTGTAATTGACAAATTTGTAGCTTGTTTCATCATCTTTATTTTTTGTATTTAACAATTTCATGAGAAACCCATACTTTCCATTCTACAAACAAAAAACCAAAAAATGAGGTGAAATTTAAGGGTTTTTTCGAATTTTCACCAAAATGCCATTCGAAATTTTGTATGCAAAGTTCAGATTCGGATTCAGCACCTTCGAAAACATATAAAACCGTCGAGAAAAAAACTTCTGTATTTTTTTCCTGAAACACCCTATTTTTGACACCAAGTTAGTGGACTATAGTGTGACATATTTCTTTGTTACTGGATCGTTTTATTTAATACAGTATAACCTCGATACCTCTAAATCGTAGGGAACCGAAAATTAAATCGTGATGTATGGTTTCTGAGTTATTAAGGTTACTCCAAATAAAAAATTATTTAGTATTTTTTAATGGAAAAACATTTTTTCGATTTTTAAAAGGTTTTCGAGGTATCAAAGTTTGAGATTAAAAGGTTATACTTTAGTAGGATGCATATTGAGCAGTTGAAATTTTGTTGATTTGTTTCATTCACACTAAATATGATCGAAATAATAGAGAGAGTGTAAAAGTATTAATACTTTTTTACTACGTATCCAGATTTTTACCTATGAAAATGGAACTCTCATTATACGTTCTAAAACACGTTTTCCATTAATGGCAAATGATTTTAAAAAATAAAGATGAAAATATAAATTGATGAAAACTTCCACGACCTGAAGATACATTTATTTGATTTTCCGGGATAGATGGCCGTGTTTGAATGGAATTTCCAAACGTTTCGCTCTCAGCTTCGGAGAGCATCCTCAGTGGCAAAAATAAACTGATAAAAATTGAAAATAAAAACAAATACCAAACAATTACAGCGTGAATGCTAGCGTGGAATGAAAATGAGATCAGATACTAATACTATTGTTGTGCTGGCTTTATCCCGCAGAAAAGAGGAGGGTGTTTCCATTCCGAGCGTCTGGCACCCGGCACTTAAGAAATGCGGGATAAAGCCAGCACAACAATAGTATTAGTATCTGATCTCATTTTCATTCCACGTTAGCATTCACGCTGTAATTGTTTGGTATTTGTTTTTTATTTTCAATTTTTATCAGTTGATTTTTGCCACTGAGGATGCTCTCCGAAGCTGAGAGCGAAACGTTTGGAAATTCCATTCAAACACGGCCATCTATCCCGGAAAATCAAATAAAAGATGAAAATGTTTTTGAAAATAACAATACATGTGTGTGTGAAATAATGAAACATGTTTCTTTAAAAAGTTCATATTATGCAACCACGAGATTCTGGCGGCTCAACCTCCGTTGACCCCGGACAAGGGGTCCCCAGAATTTCCCCATTCTCCCCTTCTTGGCAAGAGAGGAGAGTCGGATTTTCCCCCCATGGGATAAGATCATTTTAAGTAACACTCAAATATTAAACTAAATATGTTTCGCAGAGTGATTTTTTACTATAAGATTGTAAAAGGATTAATCGACGAGATTAAATTGTAATTTTACGGTTCCTTCACTGTTAGTTCACTAAAAACTATATAGATCTTAAAGAATTTTGATAATTCCTAACAATAAGTCATTAAAAACTTTTCGGCTCTTATAAAAATTCATAAAGGCAACAGTTTTTGTCGTTATTTCCATACGCAAACTTGGAAAGATTTAGTTAATTAGTTATTGTTATCGGTATTTGTTTAAGTTATAAACGAATTATTTTGTTAGTGCTTTTCATATAAATCAAAATCTACTAAAAAAAGTTACAAGTTAAACGGACTATATTTTAAGATGTAAATCTATATAATCTAAATTTTAAAATAAAATCTAAAAAAATTAAAATAAAAAACAAGCACAGAAGAGCAGATTAAGTGAGGGCAGAGAATAGCTAACTCAAATGAGAATGAGCCCAAAAGTGGTGTGTGCCCGAGGACCACCGGATGGTCATCTCTGATTGGAAGGAGATATTTTAGTGTTTTATGGCTTTGTGCATAGGTTTTCGAAATAATGGGCTAAGCGGTGATAAGAATGGTTCAATATATTTTATAAAATGTATATTTTTTAATATAATTTCATATACAATCAAAATGATGTTTTTCTAAGTTTAATGAATTATTTGATTTTTAGTTCCTTTCAGAAAAATATATTTAAGAGTCGGTTTACTTTTTTCATAATAAAATTCAAATTTCAGACCCTCTGTGAGTAAAGAATGGACTGAAAAAAAGTTAAAATTTAAAGATGCAATTGGATAGGGATGGTCCGCACGAGGTTCAAATTTAAGTGAAATGGTCCGCAGACATATTTGAGTCGGGAACCACTGCTGTAAATGAAGTCTAAATTTGTAAGACTAAATTATGACATTTTGAAGTCTGAAAAAAATCCTCAAGTCCTTCTCCTATCCTCTCAAGGTACTCTTTGGGGTTGTACCGATTGTTTCCGATTGCTCCGTTAATACTGATTAGAAAGTCAGAAAGAAATCTATCAATCATTAATTAAAATAATTCTAAAAAGGATAAAATTCTTAGAGTTTAAAAGAAAATATTCACAACAAGTATACTTAATAATAAATAAACGGAAACTTAATACTTAAAAAACTAATTAAAATCAATAACCAATAGACTGATATAATTATAAAATAAACTATTAAAAGCATGACATTTTAAAATATTGTTTTTTCATCTAATTGAATAATCCGATTAAAAGTAAAAAGACAATGGATAAGTAGTATTTTTATTGGAAATGGAAAATGTTTATTAGCATGCAATAGCTCTACAGATTTTAGTTCATCCAAGTTGTCATATCTTCACAACCATAAAAACACATCTCAAAGAAACGCGAATCTCCAACCTCTTTGGTTGGGCATCAATTTTGGCATAGTTTCTGGCGGGGAGAAAAGTAAGTTGGCGTACGGAGGACGAGCGTCCCGTTTTTTCTGCGGGTTACCATAACCGCCAAGATCTCGCAGCCGCATAATACCTGTCCCAGTCCCACTGTATCGGTTTCTTACATGTGAACCTGAAAAGAGTTTTCCTGCGGTGCTTAAAAAGATCTGTAGAACTCGTTTCACTGCGATGGTAGGCTTTCGGCAAACAAGACAACTTGCAGGTGTAAACCTTTTTATCTGACGGTCTGAGTAATTTATTCTACCACATCAAGGAAGCAAAATACATTTTTTAGATCTGCATAATTAGATTCAAATGAAATTATCAAGACTTGTTCTTAACATAAATTAATAAAATTTATACTTATCTTATCGTATATTTCCACGCTAAAGCCGAGACTTTTCGGAAGATTTTTACTATTTTTCCCGAATCCAGTTGACGATGGTCATTTCTGCAGTTTTAGTTCAAATGGACTTCAAATATAGAATCAAAGAGGAAAACAGCTTTAAGTTCTTGAACTTTTAACTGCAACATGATTCTAAGAGGGATAGTTATATTATACATGTTACAAGAGTTGTAAAAAATATTACAAGAGTTATAAGTATTTCACAGTGTTTCAAAGAGCGCAAAAGATTTCTAAAGCTTTAGATAAAATGTTTTTTTTTGCAAAAATGGATCTCTTTTTTTGAAGATGCAACTATGTAACTTTAGTATAATTTGGATCAACAATGAGAGGTAAATTATTTTCATAATTTTTGCAGCGTTCTTCAACAACAATGCTTAGTTTAAGGGTTTCTAGAGAGACAAAAACTAATATTTCAACTCAAGAAAAATACCTTTATATTCTATTATTGTTTGAACTTGGTCAAAGCCACTTCATGAAATAAAACCACATGCTTCATTGAATAAAATAAAAAGCGCAAATTTAAAAAAGGTTCAAATTGGAATAGGTCATCACTGCTTAAAAGAGAAAAAATTAATATTTTTAATAAAATTAATATTTTTAATAAAATTAATATTAACTGGTTTTTTTAGTGCTTCCCAGATAGTTTTTCTAATAACCTAATCACAATTATTTTTTTTAGTTTTTATAGCTCCAAAATACTTTAACTTAATACTAAATACTTAAATGCAAGAGCTCCAATTTGTACACACCTTTTATTATTTGTTTTTTTAAATAACGCTGAATATATCAACTCATTTAAAAAAATTATGAAGTGAAATGGATTCATCTTTTGGGGTATGGAATTTGAATTAAATTACTACATTAGTAGTGTCTATAAAATAAATATTGTACGTGGAAAGCACTTAAAATTTAATGATAAATGAAGTACGAACTCATCTTTAGTGATTGAGCAAGTGCATAATACTTAAGTCATCACTGCATTGGTTTGTTGATTACTCTAAAAGGCAATATTTCTACCTCTTTAGCATGAAAGATAAAACAACTATTCTCTCCATTTTAATTTAATTAGACTTAGAATACATGCCGCTTTAAGTTGCCAGATTATATCATACCGCTCTTCATCGCCACATCATTAGCTCATTTCCATTATTAGAACACAAATCCCATTTACTTGGTACAAAACAGTGCAGCCCGAACTAATGGTGTCAGATGTCACCATCAAAGTGGACAGCAAAACCCTCATAGTGATTTCCCGCATCGACGTGATTTTTGCGCCAAACAACAAGTGATCATTAACCGGTCTTTCTCTCTCCAGAAAACCTTTTTAAAGCTTTACTCTCCCTCTCTCTTTTAAGATAATGGCTGGGATCCCCTGAGACTAGTAGCAAGCAAAAGGAGCGGAGCTATCTCAGGGCCTGCAGACCCGGCTTTCCTAATGCTCAAAGTGAGCGGCCCACCATTAAATGATGCTGTCGAATTAGTCCTCGAACTGGAGATCATTAAGATACGTTTCTGATTTAGGGTTCCTAAATTTGGCGTGAAATGGTTGTTTTGGCCAATGTGTTGGCTCTGATTGCTGAGACTGTTATCTGAGATTTGATCACCTTGGTTCTGTTTCTCTGGGGAAAAACGGATGAATCGGGTGTTTTCTGAAAGCTCATTTGTTGGGGTTTTTTTTAAGAACCAGTTTTTGAGGAGAACGACTGAGGAGATGAACATGATCCTTTGATCAGATTTCCCACTCCTAGTCTTACGTTGCTTTCTTGATAGTTTGGTAAGGAGTAATAAAATAAGTATCCACCGCGTTATTGGATCATATCCAGAGATAATTTTAACGCCTTTAACAGCCAATTTCACGTTTTGAAAATCGGAAATACGCTTTAAAAAACTTGCCAGGAGTATTTTCATGCTTTGAATTTTCAACACAGGTTTGGCTTAAAAAATGCATTGAGCCCTAACAAAAACTACTAATATTTTTTGTCTACTCTAAACACCAACTTTTATATTTTCTACAAATTGTTTGTTTGGATTGTTTTGTTTTTTATTTGTTGTATTTTTTCTAATTTAACATTTTCTACAAATACTTAACATATTATTGAATTATTAAAAACTAAATCTAGCATATTCATTTTTTTCTATTTCTTTTTTGTCCATTAAAAAAGTAAGTATTTTTATAGAAAATTTGTATCTGTATTTAGTTTATCTGTATTAGTTTATCTTTAGTTATCTGTATTAGTTTATGTTATTTTTCGTATTTCACACCTCCTAAAAAATACAAGGAGTATTTTTATTCCTCCAAAAAAATCCTAGGAATAACACTGATCATATCAATAAAGATAATGAAATTTAAAAACCTAGATACATTAATACCTTACAACTACTAGAGATGTAACGTAACTCAAAATATTATTTTACATGGTACCGGATATTATTTTACATGAAAGCATTTACAGGGTGTAAAGGAAAGTCCCTTTACCCTGTAATAAATAGCCAACGGAGCAAGCTAAAGCTATGCAGTTAAGGTATCGGTATAGTAAAGTGACTATGCGCAATCGAATGCGAGCGCAAAATTAAAAATTTTATTTTATAAACTATTAGAGATATGCTAAAATAGTCAATTACAAAGTTGTAGAGCATCATCGATTTAGTAGGAAAAGACACCTTAAACAAAAAAATATCTAGAATAGAACCCCTAAAACGCACGCTCAATTAGGTTGAATTTACGTTGATTTTACGTCTTAAAACGCTTCTCACGAGGCAAAAATGAGAAATTTTCCATTTAATGAGTTAATTGAGCGTGCGTTTTAGGGGTTCTATTCTAGATATTTTTTTGTTTAAGGTGTCTGTTCCTACTAAATCGATGATGCTCTACAACTTTGTAATTGATTTTTTTGCATATCTCTAATAGTTTATACAATAACATTTTTAACTCCTAAAATTTCCACTAGAGGGCGCTGAGTATGTATTCGCTTGTATTCGATTGCGCATAGTCACTTTACTATACCGTTACCTTCACTGCATAGCTTTAGCTTGCTCCGTTAGCAATTTATTACAGGGTAAAGGGACTTTCCTTTACACCCTGTATGATGTATGTGTTATAAAAACGTTTTGTTTTTCAGAATATAATTATGAAAAAGTATCTTACAAATAAATTTCCTACTGGTAGTTTGAAGTTTTGACGCCATTTTTAAAATTTGTATGATATAAGATAAAGTATATAAGTTATAACATGGTAAAGAAAAATACCATTTAAACTCTTAGCATTTTCAACTTATCCTAATAGCACAACAAAAAATATAAAAACACAAAAATGCTAAAATTACAAGATTTATAGCTATAATGCATAGAATAACCTTTATGTTTGGCTAATACAAGTGTCTGTAACTTCTTAACCCATAGCTTGATTTTTTTTGTTTTCTCATATTTCTCCTTTGCATTATTCTTTTCGTCCAATCTGTATAATTTCTGCATAGAATAATAAATGTTCTTGTTACTATTACTGAAAATATCTATATAACCGGTGAGCTTGACTTAATTAAAGTTTTTAATTTCATTTTCATTATCCGAAAACAACTTTTGTAAACTTTTTTTTTGTCAAAAGCAATCCCCTCACGATACGTTTTCGCAGAACGCGAAAAATCGGCTATAACATTTCCAACGCTAGTCTCTTACAATGAGGTATTCTCACGTTTTGAGATTAAATTTTATTAAAATAATTGATAAAAAACCATGAAGAATGACATTTACATCAAGTATTTTCGTAGCCTAGTTTCTGAGATATAAATTTTTGAAATTCCGTTTTTTGTTTGGGCGCGAAAACACTTTCGAATCACAAATCATGCGCTGTGAGGTCACACCCAATAGAAGCCCGTTTTCTGATCACGTGAAAACAGAAAACTCAATGGTTTTCATGCGCTGTGACGTCACATCCAATAGAAACCCGTTTTCTGATAACGTGACTTTTCTGACGTTTTGGCAAAAATAAAATTGAATTTTAAATTATTTAAAACACATTTTTGAACTTAAAAATCAGAAATATGGGAGTTTTAGACTATAATGTATCGAAAAGTATAAAATCAAGCAAATCCCTCACCCATGCAAATACCTCATTCAACTTCATACACAACGAAAGCATTGTAGCGCGAAAGGGTTAAAATATTCTCTCGCACAACACAATCAATCCCAACTCCGGTTCCGTTGCCAGATTCACGAAAAGACAAACGCGTTTTCGATCGGCGTCGACAACCCCCGCGACAAAAATCAGAGATAAATTCGCAGGGAAGAAGTAATTACGAAAAATCCCCAGAAATAATAACCGGGAAGGGGAAAAAACTGGCTCGCTAATGACTCCAACAGGAAGGGCCTGTTAATACGTTTAGCCTTCGCTTGCCATTAGAGCATCTAATCTGAATATTATGACTTTCAGCTGCCGGCAAACGATTTTAAAAACGGTCCCCTAATGATGTCGCTCCGTCCGGACAATGCAAAAAGGCAGTCGCCGTGTTTCCCAGTGAATTATTGCCGCCCGCCTGATTTATCTGTCGCGCGGGGTTTAAGTGGGCGGTTGACATCGATTGCTCTTTTGCTCTGGGATGAGATTTAAGGACTGCTTGGTTTTTTGGTTGGTTGGGGACAAATGGACAGATCGAGGGAGTTGCGGAGTTAGTTTTGTTTGTGAAATAATCAGTTTTGAAAATTCTGTGTAAAGTTTTTGTAAGAGAGTGAAACAATATATATATAAAAGGAAATTGGGGTAGCTGGAGACGCTGAAAATTTCGTATAATCTCTTTTGATCAACCATGCTTTTAAAAATTTTTTTAAGCAGGTTGTTTTAACTAAAGCCCTGGATAGATCAAGTAGCGACATCCCTTTCCCCGGTGCCTCAGTTCCGGTTTCTATTTGGGGTTGAGTTGCAATTGTCCCCAAAATGACAGACAATTGAACTCTTGTCGCTACTTGAATGAGATGTACTCGCATCTCGATACTATAGAATAGAAAATATGATCATGCTAGGGCCCCATGGCTTTAGTTTCAACAGGTCCGTACGAACTTGGCACAGAAAGATTCCTCGAGTAGAGTCCATGAAATAAAAATGCCCACGAAACTATACCTCTACGACGGCTTTTATTTTTCGAAAAATGTGATGTCTTATCCAATAAAAAGATAACTTAATTCCTTCATTCCACGGTACGTATACATGCAAGTGTAATGGATATTTTCAACATCTTGGTGTGCATACATACCCAAATAACCATGTTACGTCTCCCGTAAACCCTTTTTAGTGTAAATCAGATGACATCTTACTTTTTTTACCATTGCTTAAAAACAATATTTCTCTTTTACTTATGTTAAAATCACCAAACTGTTTCGGACGTTAATAATTTCTAATCAACCGATTAAACTGCGTAATCAACGATCTACAACAATTGTTCGATACTTCAATGAGAGGAATTCTGACCGTAAATAAAAATCAAAGCAAAATCAACCATCAAAACTTCAGTTTTGAGGAAATGACCAATAAGCATGCGATTATAGCACCTCCCAGCTACTTCTCATGAATAAAAACCAATCCCACAAGAGTACGTCACATTGGTAGAGGGCAGAAAAATCCAGCCATATTTGACGTTTAAAATTATTTTGTTGACTTTTGGCCGAACAGATAACAAAATTATAATCCTGTTACTTTAATTATAAAGCTGAAATATTAATTCTTTTAACAAAAATACTGTTATAAAGGTATTTGATACCTCAATCTACTCGATTAAATTAGTTTTGATACCTACAATAATCTTCGATTTTCACATGAGTTAGAAGGAAATCCGTCTACCAATAGGTGCAGATTCCGAAGATCCTCTCTCTACCCACAGAGGTCCGCAGCTTGTAATTGGCTTCCAAAATGGCGTCCCTCATTACGGACGGGAGAGAGGAACAATTATTTAATTCTTTTAAGTGGCGGGACCGAAACGACTAAAAGGTTAAAAATCCCTGCGGCGGCACCAAAAACCTTCTTCCAAAGCCCCTCTTTAATGGCTAATAGGGGAAAATTAAAAATATCCTAAGTGCCAATCCAAGTTTTGTTTAACTTACACTTTTAAACTCCGCTCCTGCAACCTCTAATTAAAGGGGGGAAAGAAAATACCACCAATAATGAACTGGGCACGGCAGCAGAGAGATAGAGAGAGAAAAAAAAAGCTTCGGGCAGAAGGGGTAAAAATCTGGGGGATTTTTAAGGGGTTTACTCATTAATGTCCCTGCGAGATAATCAGCTTTGCCCTACTTCGGACGGGTGGTAATGGCGACGGAAAAACGGAGATGTGGGTTTTTTTGCAGCGGGTCGGATGTCGCTAATAAGTGATGCCTGCACAGAAATAATAAAGTGGGTGCGCGCGTACGTGACCCATCCGCTGAGATTTCCCAGCGAGCATAGTTGGAGGGTGGTAAAAAGAGGGGCTGTTTTCTGAACACGGTGTGTGTGGCGTTTTCTTGTTAAAGTGGTCTGGGATAAATTTAAGGCGTATTTGTGTTTTTGATATTCTCGATTTCTGCTGATAAGTTTAAAGATTAATTTTGCTTTTAGCGAGCTGGTATGCATCAATCAATCGTTTTTTAACCTTAGGGGAGAGTGGGGCTATTTCGCACATGGGGCACATTCGGACAGACGGCATTTCACCTAGTAATTGTTAATTTAAAAATCTGAAAAAAATACCTGTAGATGGAAGCATGACTACCACCTCCTGCATGAATTTTCAAAGCCCTGAGCCATTTTGTTGTATACTTACTAGAAATTTTGCTAGCATAGCATTAGAAGCAGCAAAGCAAATTTTCTTGTCATTTTGTTGGCGTAAAATATCAATCAAAAATAACTCTCAAGTAGACATTCGGCATTTTATTCAGTAGAGGCACTACTAAAGTAAGTTTCTAGAAGGGTTTTATTTCCCTGCTTTATTTATAAATACAGGGTGTCCCACGAGAAGTGGCCCAACCCCTTTAACTTTTGAACCTTTACAGATATAGTCATGAAAGTGGGGTCTAGGTATAGTAAAGTGACCATGCCCTATCCGATGAGACAACTTTCAACGCCCTCTAGCGGAAACTTTAGGACTTATAATTTTTATTTTAAAAACTATTTGAGGTATGTGAAAAAAGTCAATGACTAAGTTGTAGAGCATCATCGATTTAGTAGGAAAAGACACCTTAAGCAGAAAAATATCTTGAATAAAACCCCTACCACGCACGCTCAATTAGGTTGAATTTACGTAGTTTTTAACTCTTAAAACGCTCCTCATGAGGCGAAAATGAGAAATTTTTATTTTTATGATTTATGTAAATGACTAAAAGTATTCTAGTTCATTAAATTGAAAATTTCTCATTTTTGCCTCGTGAGGAGAGTTTTAAGACTTAAAATCTACATAAATTCAACCTTTTAGAGCGTGCGTTTTAAGGATTTTATTCAAGATATTTTTCTGCTTAAGGTGTCTTTTCCTACTAAATCGATGATGCTCTACAACTTAGTCATTGACTTTTTTCACATACCTCAAATAGTTTTTAAAATAAAAATTATAACTCCTAAAGTTTCCACTAGAGGGCGTTGAAATTTGTCTCATCGGATAGGGCATTGTCACTTTACTATACCTAGACCCCACTTTCATGACTATATCTGAAGGGGTTCAAAAGTTAAAGGGGTTGGGCCACTTCTCGTGGGACACCCTGTATATTGTTGGGACGTGGTAAGCTTGAACTGGTAGATGGGGCACATTCGTACACCAAAAGATGGGGCAGATTCGGACAGTGCAAATGTGCCTCATCTTTCCCATTTTGGATTATGAAAGTTATTTACATGTTTATAAGTGCAGTATATTTATTAACTTGAAGTTTAATTTGTTTATTGTAATTGTTTCAAAATTTGGTGATAATAGAAAATAACATCTGAAAGAAAGCTTCAGCTTTAAGGAATACAGACCCAGATTTAAACATTGAAGAAATAAATATCCCTCATAATTGTTTAATACTAATTGACTTGGACTTAAAGTGATTTTATTCTAGTAGAATTTGCTACTAAAAAGAAAATTTTGTTATGTTGGTCAAATAGAAAATTTGGAATTGAATGGTGCTTATTTAAAATTATTGATGAAAAACTTTAAAATTAATGACGAAACTTTTATTTTCCCAGTAAGTAATGATTCAACATTCATACAAAAAGATAATATCGCATGAAAAGTTCCCCAACCGTCAGTTTCAGGTGTTAATAAGGGAGCTGTTGGTTCACTTTCCTTTGGAATAAAACCCGACAGTTAAAATATTGGTTGAACTTTTTCTAACTAATTATATTATGTGAAGTATGTCAATGTGCAATATACTCTTCATTACTTCAATTGTTTTCCTCATCAAAAACTTAGATGTTCAATATTTTCTGAAGCTGTTTTCTTTTTGTAAAAAAATCTTCAATTTAGAGGAAAAATATGTAAAAGTGCCAAATATTTCGTTTAATTATCTTTACTTTAACGTGCAATAAACTTTTTAGTTTGTAAAAATAATTATTGTATAATTTTTTGCATGTGTACGAATGTGCCCCATACTTTTGCGAAACTGCCCCACCCATGGGGCACATTCGCACGAAATTTCTCTTTTTCAGATTGATGATATAGGTTAGAAATTCTAAATAAATGCGACCAATTATCGTTTCAAAATATTGGGAAAGGTCTTAACTTTCATTTGAATCCAAATTTGTTTCAATATCTCATCTAGATCCAAAGAAATATGCCGAAATGCACTTTTTGTGCGAATGTGCCCCACTCTCCCCTATAGTTTTCCTGAATGGTAATCTATGCCTAGTTAGCATGTAACCTCCTTTTATCGTCTAGAATGAAATCAGAAAACGAGGTTTACCGAAAAACCTTTGTGCAATACTATATCATAGTCTGTTCATTTAGAATAGGCGCCTGAGACAGGATCAAAAATGCTCAATAATACTTAATAAATATCATCACATAATTTCAGTTACCGATTTTTTTGCTTCTCTTTCCGCTTTTAACTACTTCTGTTTAGGCTGCCTCGTCATTGCAGAAGAAAATTTTTTCGATGATAATAACAATAGTAAGTGCTATTAATACATTACGTCTCAGGCACCAATTTTAAATGAACAGAGTATAGGGTTTGCATGACAATGTTGCAGAAAAAATTACATAGAAAACCTACTCCAAACCCATTATCATAGTTTCTATAATCTAGTTTTAAGTTTTTTTCTATCAGATTACCGATTACCTTATAAGCGTCAACTAATGAAGGTTGATTTTACAAGGTCACAAGATCACAGATGGCCTCAATTAGGTGAATTTACATAGTTTAATTTCGCTTGATGTGGAGCGTTTTAGGACGTAAAAACTATGTAAAATATACCTTATTGACCGTAAGTTTTAGGGGTTTTATTAAAGCCATTTCTCAGCATAAGATGTCTTTTCGCTCTAAATCGATGCTGCTCTACAGCTTTGTAGTTGACTACTTTAGCAAATCCCTAAAAGTTTATAAATAAAAATTATAACTCTTAAAATTTACCCTAGGTAGCATTGAAAGTTGTCTCCTCGGATAAGGCATGGTCACTTTACTATACCTAGTCACCACTTTCATGACTATATCTATAAAGATTCAAATGTTAAAGGGTGTGGACACTTATCCTATACAGGGTGTTCGGAAACACCGTGGGCAAACTTTGAGGGGGGTAGAGGGGACCTAGACAAGCATATTTCGAATAGCAATGGGGGTTCGAAGATGCACCGTTAAAGAGCTAGAACCCCTAATGTAGTGCGAGGGCGTGACTAAAGGCTGTTTTCCTAAGGCCCGTTTTACGAAACAAAACATAATAGAATTGAAAAAAATATTGCATGAGGTACAGCAGTATCCATACTACCTACTTCCACCATAAATTTGAACAAAATTGGACCACTTGTTAACCCTTGGGGTGAGTTATATATAAAACTTGCAATATTTGTTTCCTTCGTGTAATGGTGTTTTTATGGAAGTTGGTTTAAAAAATACCATTACATTATAACTCCTTTCTTAGGGCCGTGGAAGTTTTCATCATTTTATAATGATAATGTTGTTTTCCCGACAAAATAATTGCTGCCTGTAAAACTCTTTTTTCCTTGGTTAGACAATGTAAGCGGAGAAGCAAAAACTTGTTTTGTTTTTAGGTTTTACAAATACAAATACAAATACAAATTAAGTCGACCAACTACAGGCGTAAGCCCAGCAAGGTTGGTCCAGTCTTTTTAACCCACACTACCGGAATCCCAGTATCTGTCAATTTTCCTCTTGAACTCGTTTACCCCACTTGAATTTACAATTGTTTCAGGCAACGCATTCCATCTATCCACTACCCTATTAAAAAAATAATGCTTTCTACAATCCGTCTTAAATCTTCCTTTATTCAATTTGAATTTGTGACCCCTTGTTTTATTACCCGTATTGAAATCTAGTCCCTCTGTGTCCCCTTGCTTTACCATTTTAAATAGTTGAATCAAATCCCCTCTAATTCTTCTTTTCTCTAGAGTGAACATATTTAGCTTCTTTAATCTTCCCTCATAACTTAAACTGGATATACCCTTGACCATTTTAGTAGCCCTATGCTGAACCCTTTCAATTGAATCAATATCTTTTTTTAAGTATGGAGACCAAAACTGAACAGCATACTCTAGATGAGGTCTCACCAAGCCTCTGTATAGTGGTAAAATAATATCCTCGGACCTTGAAGAAACCGAGAAGAGTTTTGCCAGAAAACATTCTCACTTTGTAAAATAAGAAGTGTTGGAATATATAGAGTTAAAATATTTTTATGTATTGCTTTCGTGATACCATTTTATTCTTTTGAAATGCATATTATAAAAAAGCATGACCTTAACTAAAACAAACTGAAATCCTCACTCCTCTGTAAATTTATGCGTGTTTAATGTTTTTATTAGGAATTACGTTTGGTAACCAAGTCCCTATCCCAACACCCTTTGTGAAGACCGCAAGACTTTACAAGACCGAAAAAAAATATAAAACAAATTTTAAAAACCATTTATTTCCATCTAAAAACAAATGTTCTTAATCATTTTATATTTATTTATAAATGTGTTTATAATATACATGCAATTTAATTCGAATGACTTTATTACCCTTATTTAAAGACTAAGTATCCTTAGGTACGGATTCAAATCTTCCCAACTGTAGAGATACTTTTTCCTTTTTTCATTTATTAAAAAAAATAATATTCATATTCTTTTGAAAACGGCTTTTCACACACAAAAGAAAATACACTAACGAAACACACACGAAAGTATTTCAAATTACCTTAAAACGGTTTTAATATTTTTTTTAATTATAATTTAAAAACTGAAAAAGGAATCAAGTTTCCCCAATTGGAAATCCTAGTTCCCTGTATCACTTGCAGATGGAAGCACGATAAAGGAGGCCCTTTGGTTCTATTACTTGCTTGCAGAGGGCAGCACGTAAAGGAAGGACTGGAGACTCAAATCGAATACCTCGTTGTAATTTGATCCCCTGCGACATACTATTTCTACTGTTAGCGGGGTTTTCCTGCGGGGATGATGGTTGTAAGGATCAAAATCGAGAATTCAACGTAAAAAACGAGATTTCAACGTAAATTCGACGAACTTCGACCCCCACTCCTGGATTTATTTGGGGACCAAATGACATGAAAATTGGTTTAGGAGTGTTTTAGGGGGTTGCTCTTTCAGAATCGGGAATACACTGTTCAACAATGAAAAAATTTCCCTGATGAAAATAGTTATTTCTTATAGATTTTGGGTCGCTGAATACGAAAATCACCATTAAAATCCTCAATTGACTCACGATTTTTGGGGAACAGCCCGTCCCCCTTTTTACGTTTTTCGATGACATTATATAACTTTAAACTTTATTTTCAGGGTTAAGAAGCATTGCTTTAGTCTTTAAATTGTCCCCCAGGGGACGAGAAAGGTTTAAATTAATAAAATATGATAAATTTATAACAAATGGATAATTTTAAGGGTAATTACCCCCCTAAAAACGCAAATTTTTTTTTTAAAATAGTAGGATTTGTTTTATCCTATTTATTTCGCTTATTTTTTACCCAATTCACGTTTGAAGGGTCGTCTTCACCGAGGACCCAAATTTGATGGCAATATGCAGCAATGATTTTTAATAAAAGCAGTTGAGCTTTTAACGCCCCCAAAGCACCCACCAAAGGGTTCAATCTGTGCAAAATAAAAGTCAAAATGCCACCGACTTAATTTCAGCTGATTATTGAGTAAAATGACCTGCTAAAGTCAAATATGGCACCCATTTTCCTCCATCACCTTCAGTTTGTAAGAGGATGCCCCCTAATTGTTATCCACTGCCGTGCATCTATTAACATCTTGAAACATGGAGTTTTTAAAGAACTGAAGGATTTCTACCTAGGATAGACCCAAAATATAAGAAAAACGTCATTTGTAATCTTTTCAAAATCTTCAATATTAATTCCTTTCTGACCTCTTCCGCTGGGGCTTCTGGGAGGCTAACACCTCAGCCGCTTTTAGTAAAAATTGTTGCTTCACATATTGTCATCAAATTTGGGTCCTTGAACCTTACTTGAAAATAATCGCCGACAAATACATAACCATTTAGAAGTAAGCTAAAATGCATTAAAATGGTATTCACTTTAACGAAACTAGATTCAAAAACACCGATTATAGCTTAGGGACCATCCATAAATGATGTCACACTTTTTTTGCCCATTTTTGACCCCCTCCCCCCCTTTGTCACAAACTGTCACACTTCCCCATACCCCCTCCCCCCCTCTGTCACATGTCACGCTCTTAAACCAACAAAATGTCTAATACACTAATTTGAAAGTGCCCGGAACCAAGGTTTTTTCGTTGATTTTCAGCTGCAGGATGTGATGTCACAACTTTCAAACCCCCCTCCCTCCCCCTTGTCACAAACTGTCACAAATTGATTAACCCCCTCCCCCCCTCTGAGCGTGACGTCATTTATGGACGGCCCCTTATATGGTGTCCGAAGGTACAACATCATCAGTTTTTGCATTCAAAATTCTATAAAAAAATAAGCGGATTGAGATCTGACAACTTCTAATAGAGATTCTTAGATTGGTTTTGGGGTTAGACTCATATGTTTAACTTTTGGCACTTAGCTTCTTTTTGAAGTCCAGTCTTCAAGTATAGGAATTTGTAATAATTTAATATGAGAACCGAGGAATCTTGAGAGCTAACGTATTCAAATATTCGTTAGAATACAAACTTTTTTTAGTAGTTCCACTTTAGAATTAGAAAGTTGTTCGGTCTACTGTATTTTTGTCTATTATGCATCAGAATATTTAGATTAAGGTCCTTGTTAAATGCGGAAATAAACCATTATATTTATTTTGGACTTAACCAGTTTCGAAATAAAAGGCAAATGTTAACCTATCTAGAATCTGTTATAAAAAAATCATTTCTCGAATTAAATTTGAAAATAAGAAAATAAGAGAAAATATGAAAATCCATTTCACACAATGAAAAACAAAAATTAAGTTCTAAAAATGCACGAAAAAAATTAAATTATCCTTTATTTCTGGATACTAGCTTATAATAAGTCCAGTAATTCACATTTTAATCTTATGTCCGTTTCAATTCCTTTAGATCAGGGGTCGGCAACCTTTTGAAACGGAAGAGCCAAAAGTTTACACTTTACTTAATTTCACAGTTTTTAAAGAGCCACTAATTTTTTGCTTCAATGTTATAGAATGCTTAGTATGTATTTCATTTTAGATTGGGAGGGTGATTTAAGTTGGGGAGCATTTTTACCCAACATTTTTTCTGTTGGGTAAAAATGCTCCCCAACTAAAATCACTATTTCCTCCTTTCGGGTAGGGTACTTTTTTACATCAAGTTTTAGATGACATACGTACACATTGTAAATTAATTTTAGTGAACTTAATTTCAAAATTTTGTATGAACGATGTGAATTCCTAAAAAATAAGTGTTCCTCCCCCAGAAAAAATTTTGGAAATTTCCCCTTCAAAATTTCGTTTTAGCTCATTTTTGCCTTTTTCGGTTGCACCCTAAGAGCACCTCTCATTATTTAAGTGGCAGAATTTTCAAGGAAAAATAGCATAAATATAAAAAACAGCAAAATTTCGAGAGGGGTGTGGATCCCACTTCAGAAAAATTTTGGAAATTTGCCCCTAAAAATAGTGTTTTAATTAGTTTTTAGAACTTCTATAATGACCAAATAAGGATCACACACCAAATTAAGTCACAGAATTTTCAAGGAAAATCAGAACATATTCCAAAATTTTTAGGTGTTAGGGAGTTCTCCCCCAGAAATTATGCGGAATTATTATCCTTAAAAGTAGAGTTGTTATTTTGACTGATCTTGAAAACTTAAAAATATTTTTTCTGATTTTTTAACAGTTTTGATTGGTATATTATTAATTTTTTCTTATGGAACTGGAGAGCCGCAACTTTACTTCGAAAGAGCCGCAGGTTGCCGATCCCTGCTTTAGATAGAAGTAGATTTATGAAAAAGTAGCTAAAAACATCCTTTTTTTCTTCCTCCTCAATTTTTCTCTGAATTCAACATATAACACCTCCCTGGGAGGTCTAAACACCACCCACTCTGTAAACCACTGATGTATAGGTGTATTTCTCAATGCCACGTGCCGATATTTGTCTCAAGTTCCGTTCCTAGAAAAGATCATTTACAACACCAGACAGTGCTATTCAAGACAAGACACACGCGGCCAAAAGTTGATTTCTTGTCTTTCCCTACCATCCTATTCATACCTTCTTTGACCATTACCGACCGGAAACCCTAACAACGCAAGTGATGAGCATGTGTATGACAGTGGATGCTCTTTCTTCACAATGTACTTTCTCCGGGGGTTCATAAAGGTGTGATCTCCCGGACCCACCTTCCCTTGTGTGCCCCTTTGTCAAAAAGAGACATCACCTGCATTGATACCCCCAAGGAGGGTCACTTTTCACTGCCTAAGGGGGCATTAGCTTTTGTCCTGCCCTTCACGTCAACAGGTTGTTGTAAAATATATCCTCCTACGTTTGGGGTGGGTCCGTTGTGGTGGAAACTGAATGAATTAGACACATAGTAATGAATGTTCGGGGTTTGGTTGCGAAAGATAAAATCCATCAAAAGTGAATGAGTTGTTCGGAAAGGTTGGATAAGCATTACCCGGCCACCCTTGAATTTTTCGAGGCCGGATTCGTAAGCTGATGTTCGGGCCTCCTTTTTAACTTTGAATTCTTTGTTATGAGACACTTGACTTATTTCCCAGCATTGTTTTGTTTGTGTAGTCACTCCTTACTAGATACTACTACAGTACAGTACTACTAGATACTACTATAGTAGTAGAATCTAGTAAGCCGTGATGTAGTGATAAGATATAACTAATTTATAAGCAAGCTTTTATACTCCCTAATAAAAATATTAAACTTGCTAAATCCATTTGATCTCGAATGAAATGAAGAGTTTTGTGTATACTTTGTTAAGAATATTCTCTTTAAAAACTAGTTTGAAGTGTTTTTTATATATTTAACTACAAGATAGTTTTGAAATGACAAAAGTACATATTCACAATAATTTAAGTTAAATATCCCTAATTTGAAAGACGCAAAAGTTCATACAGGAGTCCGACCCCTAAAAACGGATACAGTAAACATAGTGGGTGATCAGCTGTGTTAAAAATATGATTTACGTTTAATATTTGTGTGCTTTATAACTGGTTAGTCGCTTATCTCTAAAAATAATTATAATTTTGATAAGAGCATATTACCTCAATCGTACCTCAATCAGGAAAAGTTTGAAAACCCTGCAGTTAACAAAAAAGTCAAAACGATAATTTAAAATTCCATCCAGTTCTTTCTTAAAAATAAATTTCCCTTGTATAGCTTACCCCACCGAGAAATCTGAGATTTCTATACCATCTCATTTGTCACAAGGTAGCACACGGTAGGCCCCAAATGGAAACATTAACATCACCTAACCTCTCATTTGTCGGTGTATTTAAGATGCGGGCTCAAAAGAAGCCGACCTAAGCCGTCGTGACTGCGGCTTTATAGGGCCCGACAAAAGGCCCTGCTCGTGCTAACAGCTCCATTAAGAGACACATTCGGGCCTTTTGAACGGGCGGTGCCGAGGGGAGGATTAGGCTGGATCAGAAAAACACTGTTTGCTCAATTAAATGGTTTTTAGCCGCCTTTTTATGTGCCGAGATGCAGATGTAAAAGTGAAGGTTTTGGGTTGGCTGGAAGTTGAGAAAGGCTGTGCAACTTTGATAATTTGAATGTCTTCAATTCGAACTTCTGGTTAGTATTAAGCGTAGTTCTAAAACAAAAAACTCTGCGCACAAAAATTTCCTGCAAATTTATTAAGTGCCCCTTGTCGTTTGAATTTTGGCTGAAGTCCCCCCCAAAAAAAGTCTCTAACATGCTTTTTCTCAAATTTTATTACTTTTGAAATAATGAGTTATACTTAACAATTTCATGATTGATTTAAAATGGAAATAAAGTTTTTTCCGTGCGTCCTAAATTTTCTGAACTTTACTTTTACAACTAAGTTTTCTTTTACATTTTCAATACATAAATTCACTTAAGACTATAAATTATTAAACGAAATACGAATTCATCTGTAGAAGAACTTCATTTAGAAAAGGATTGGATTTCGATGTCTCACCTAAAATATAACGCACCATTATTAAAGAAAAGAACTCAAATTTTCCTTTTTGTAAGTTTTCTTTAATTCGTATACATTTCACTTATCTAACCCCACAAAGCAATACCGCTATTGACCGCGGAACTTAATTCTCACCTGAGCTCACGCCTTAGCCTAATCGGCCTAACACGAAAACCACAATGGCTAATGGAAGGGGTGGGCCACAGGTGGGGAGTAACAAGTGTGAAATAGTAGGGGGTCGAAGGGGTTATATTCGACCGGCAACTCCAGAAACCACCTTTTGTCGGTCTTTTGCGCCCTGTGATCCCTGGAGCGTTCTTAATGCGACAACTTACAGTAGCGTTATAATAAGCTAATCGCGGACAGAGGGTTACACGTTAGAGAGGGGGAATGAAAAGAGCAAGTGATCCCGTTTTAAAAGCTTTGGGAGGGAGAGTGGTGCAGCTTTTTGAAGTTGTATTTGGGGTGATGCGGATTACTTGCTTAAGGTGTTACCGACACCGGGATTTACTTGCGCTTTACCTGTATGGTAATACAGCTGCGGTCCAAATATAAGTTAAAGTACAGGGGTGAGGACTACATTTTCTTACAAATCAAACCATGCACAATCGGAAAGGTTAGTTTTTAATTCAATGGAAAAATAAGTTTTTGAAAAAAAAAGGCGAAATGCCAAGTGTAACTTATATTGAAACCGTGTAATGAAAAATTACATCTTTCTTTCCACTAAATATATTTTTTCTTGACATTTTTCTTCTAATTTATGCCTTTAGATACTTTTTATAGAAGTTATTTGATTTAATTTGATTTTTTAAGAGTTATGAAAATAGCATTTTTTTTCAAATTTTTGGTCAATGCACTAAGGGGCCATTCATTAATTACGTAAGGGTCCCGAGGGGGAGGGGGGGTTGGAAAAATCTCTACATACCCTTACTTTGGGGGTGGGGGGTCAAACCAATTCTTACGTAAGATTTTCCTAGTTAAAAAAACAAATTCCAATTATTCTAATCAAGAGATGATAATAATATAATAGTAATATGTAGTAGACAGCAAGAATATTACTTATCTGTTGAAAAATAAAAATATTTGATTTACGTCAAACGGAGAGTTTTCTAACATTTTATTATTTTGAAAAACATAAGGGAATCTTACGTAAGAAAAGGGGGGAGGGGTTTGAAAAATCTTACGTACCCTTACATTGGGGAGGGGGGGTCAAAAATTGCCAAAATCATCCTTACGTAATTAATGAATGGCCCCTAAGGTTATTTTTAACTGATTTTAAAAACTTTTGTGGTGCATTTTACTTCTCTACCACAGAGGCAAGTTTTCCCACGGTATAGCGTTTCAAAATAAATTAAAAAGTTTTTTTCAGCCCACCCTAATATATAAACTAAATTCTTTGCTCACAAAAGTATGTAGGTACCTTGGCCCCATTAGGATCTACCGTGGAAAATTAAGAACTTTTTATTAAAAAGAACTATACTATGCTATACTCTGTTCATTTTGAACTGGCGCTCGAAAATATTTCCTTCCCTCACCACCGATCGGTAACCATAGCAACTATCCTCGTCAAAGTGACGAAGAAGGCTTACTATTGGCTGCGCGAAGAGCGTAACTATGGTCACGAAACTGGTTATTATGCAGGAGAGAGTAGCTCAAAGCGGCTATGCTAACTTTGAAAGCTCGAAAATCATATTTATTTTTTGGTTAAAATTACAAATTTGGTTTTAAAATATAGGTAAGTTATCGAACTATAAAATAAAGAAACACGATGGCATCGGATTGGGCCAAATAATAAGTTATTATTGAAAACGAAACTTTCGTCAAAAAAGTGCTTAGCTGAATACGTGGCCCAAAACGGATAACCCTTGTAGGAACAAAGCGGGTAAGCACAACAAACGACACAAATGTTAAGGTAAATGTGGGTATAGTGGACACTGTACCAATAGTGGCCACATAGCTGATTAATTTTAAATAGAACGAGTTAGAGGCATCAAACAGCGTCAAAATTCATAGGCATAATAGATTGTACAATCAGGTAAGCTGGTAAATTACCACCGATACTACAGATCAGCATGGGAAGGATATATAAATATTTGAAAATAACAACATCGGCCGAGTGGCTGAAATTTGATTTTGCTTATTGAATCGCGTAAGGAAACGGGTATTTCCGAACTGATTTTTTTGTATTTATTACCGTTTGATTCACTTAAAAATTTATATTTAGTTAAAGAAGAGTGTATAAAATGATACCGAATAAAATTTATTTGAAAATTTTGACTTTACGAGGATTTATAGGGGTGTCCACTTTACCAACACATAATCTTAGATTTTCCAATAATGGCCACCGCAATGGCTTCTAATATAAACATAAAAAATATTTAATTTGAATAAAATTTTCTTCATAAACTGTTGACTGTGCTTTGAAATGAGTGTTGAATAAATTTGGTTTCATTCTGGCTTCGGGAACCAAAGTTTCTAAAACATTGAATTACAAGCTAAATTCCTCTCAAATCAGCTACAGCGTAGGCTTTGGGCCGAAAACTATCAAGTCTTTTTTAAATAAAGCTAATTTGATTGGATCTAAAATACATTTCGTTGGGAAGGAAGATTTAATTAGAACTAAACGACTTTACCAAAACCCCCCCCAATTTCATGCATAAACCCCTCATATAGGCAGAAAAAGAGAGGTGTCCACTATTGATGCAAGAAGTGTCCACCATAGAAACAAAAGCTACATCTATGTGGCCACTATAGATGCAATTTGGAGTACTTTTTAAAAATTAATTAAAAATACTTTACCCAATCTAATTAAAATTTTTAATTGTAAAATCGAAAGAAGAAGATCCAATTAACCAAAAAATTGTATGATAACCATTTCCAAGCAAACAGGTTGGTATTTATTAAGAATTTAAGCAAAAATTTTCCTTAAAGTGTCCACTATACCCACATTTACCTTAACACAAATTAATCTTTTTTCGAACAAATGTTGAGAACAAGGACGGATATCGGAGGATGACCCTGAGGGTCAAGCTAATAGAGGACTTTCTGGCCGAGCGGTTACACAGGTCTGCAGAAAAAAACTTTTTTCGAGCTGTTTTGGTTATTTCACCTGAACTTTATAAATTTTGGTATGTTGAATCCAAAAATGACCTCCATTTTGTCCATTGTTGAAAATCCTTCATTTTATACTGGGTTTCATTTTTTCACGTTTTTTTTTGACAATTCAAGTTTTTAGGTTTTATTGGGAAATGCCTTAAAATTTTGAAAAATTGACTGTTCAGTGTTCATACTAATTTTTTTATTCAAATCTTTTTTTTATGTTTATTGATGTGCTGAATCTAAAATTGACCTCCGTTCTGTCATAGGACTTTACGTTACCTCACAATTTAAGTAAAAATGCCAATTTTTAAAGAAAACAAAAGTATTAATTGAAAAAATTTATTTTTCGACTTAAACTTAATCTTAAAATCATTTTTTATGTGTTTTGGTGTGCTGAATCCAAAAATGACCCTTTTTGATTATTAAGACATCGCATTTAGTAACAAATTGAGCAAATATAGCAACATTTCACAAAAAATGTAAGTACGCTTTAGAAGTAGATTCCTTAATCCTAATTTACTATCAAGGTCATTGGTTTATATGTTTTTGGTGCCCTGAGTTCAATAATTGTCTCTGTATTGCCCTAGAATGTCATGTTTCCTGAAAATTTAGGTAAAATTGTAAAATAAGTTATTATTTCAATTTTCATGAAAATAGGTTCATAAAATATATTTATTACTACACATTCTTCATGAAAATCATTACATAACTAAAATAAACTAATTTGCATACTCTAAAGCCAATTTTTTCTCTTTATGAAGCTCCTCTCGGTTTGCCCTTGTGAGTAGCAACAAGAACGTTTCTTTGAACTGTACAACAAAAATCTTTCATTATTGCACGATTAAATCTTCCCTAATATTTTCTTTCCATCTCTATAATGTACTGATGAGATAGTCTACTATGTGCATCATTCACAGCTCCTAAGTTTAAAAAATAAAGGAGCTAGAAATGTACAAAAACTATAAAAAATAGGCAAATTCGGATATAAATTTGCAATTTGTGAAAAATCCTGACGTATAGGATTTTTTTTTTCAATATTTTTTTGTTATCAGCACACCAAAATACATAGGAAATGGCTAAAGTTATTCAAACAGCTTTTTCATTGCTGACCTGTGTTATTGAAACATTTTGGACTACAGACCGCATCTCAAAGAACCAAACTCCCTCTAATTGAATTGTGCGTAAAACCTCACCCTTTAATTTCAATCGGATACGGAACTCCGTGTCTAATTCCTCATTACAAGCGCATCGAATGAGCGTAACGCACTCTGCCAGGTCATCTCTCTCTCTCTCGACAAAAAAACCCCTCTCCATTTGCATTTCTTCTTCACATCTCAATTATGACATCCGTCTTTCCGGATGGCCAATACCAGTCAAGGCAAAGACGCGGCTGCCAGATTGTGGGCTTTATCACCTGTTTTGCTACTTTATTTAAAATTCAATTTCAATTTGATTAAGTTGGAAAGTAACGGCATACAGAAAAATATCTGTATGTATTTTCATTTAAGTCTTTATCTGATTCTTTATTCTACTCTTTTATTTTCTTTCATATTCTGCATCTTCCCATTCCTGTTTCCGTGTCTCTTTTTTATGTAATTAATTATATTTAATTATTCTTACACAACCCTTTTATGTGTTTTCATCTATAAATTTTTTCTATTTGTCTAAACATCAGTCTCCAATCTGTATTTTTGTCACTCATTTGCACGCTTTCCTCCCACCATCTCCTTCTTTTATTATTTTTCCTTCGATTTTTGAAATTTTTCACAGAAGTTTTCAAATCTCTAAAATATTATATTTTTCCAACATCTAAAGAAATTTATAAAGTAAAATTACCTTTTAATATGAATTGAAGTTAACTTTTAAAAATATGCACTGTATTCTCTAACTCTATAGAATTTTTTCAAAGAAATTAATGGGTCTCAGAACTCTTAACTATTCAAAGGATCAAACTAGTATTACACAAAAAATAATTTCTGTAGAAATTTTAAATTTTTACCGCATAATAACTATATATCAATACATAAATACCCAAAATTTCAAAAAGTTTTGATGGTTTTTATAGGAGTAATCAACAAAGGAAAAAATTCACTGCGCGTCAAGATTTTTCAAAAACTGTTCAAGTTATAAAAATGAAATTGGGAACAAATAACTTATCTTCAGGTACTTAATAAGCTAAACATACTATTTTAGAAAAAGATACTGTTAAAATTATTTTTATAAGAGGTTTTTTAAAAATAAAATTCTTCATTTTTGTGAGGGATAACTTATTAATTACCTTAAGATGAGTGTTTAATTAATAATTTTCAATTAAAATTTTATATTTTTAAACAATGTGATTAAAAATAATTTTAACAGTATCTTTTTTTACAATAGTAGGTTTAGCTTATTAAGTACCTGAAGATAAGTATTCGTACCCAATTTCCGTCGCTGTAAAAATTTAAAGTTTTACAGAAATTTAGTTTTTGTGTGATACTAGTTCGATCATTTGCAAAGTTTATAGTCATAAGACCCCTTACGATAAATATTTATGAGAGATGAATTGTTGCTTTCAAAAGTCTAAAATTAAATTTCATTAAAAGAGAAAAGGTCAATACCCTGGGAAAAGTTTTTCCATTCCACAATTTAAACTAAGGTGCTTGTATAAACTCGTTTAAATATATGCATACCATTAAATTCAAGATTATTTTATTTCTTAATTAGACACCAAAATGAAGATCCTGGCAACCCTATGGGCTCATTACAAATTTGATCCGCGCGTACACATGAGGCCGCAAAAGAACAAACAGAGAAACAAGAGCCAGTGGTCAGACAGGTGGCCAGGTAGGCGAAAGGGGCGGGCACAGCGAGATCAAAGGGGCCGACGGCGATAATTAGCCCTCATTTACGCCGACTTCAAAGGAGCCGCATTCGATCTGGCGGTGGGGAATGCCGCCAAGCAGAGAGGTGTCGTAGAGATGAATCCGTAAACAAATTAAGAATTTACTACTTCTAATTGAGGCGTAAAAGCGATTGCCCGGTTATTGGTATCTGTTTTTTTTTGTGGATTAATATTGAGGTATAGTTGTGAGTGTTTTTTTTAGTTTTGGGATGACCTCTTGGCGACTTTGACTCAGGATTAAAAAGAATGGTGGATATTTTCGCGGAATGGGATCATTTACCTTAGTTAGCACAGCCCATACCAAATATGTAAAGTTTGCGTAACTACGACTAAATGTAAATGAAATTTGGCTGTAAGTGACAAATATTGGACGAATCTTGAACGTTTGGCTGCTTGGAGAGGTAATGTCGAGGTGGTTTTGTAGATTAATTCAGCTTTCTCTGCCTCTTCCGAATAAAAATTAACAACATTGCTATCTCCCTCATATTTTCTACCTTAACCCTTTATGTCCCAAATTATGTTTTTTAGAAAAATTGTGCTGTATATTTTATACGTTATCCCTATAAGTATAAGTAAGCTTAGAGAAGTAAGAAGAAGTATTCGATAAGAAGAAGTAAACTTCATATTAAACCTAGTAGCACAGCTCGTCCCAAGTATGTCAAGTTTACGTAACTGTAACTAAAAGTAAACGAAATTTGGCCTCACTTGACAAAAATTGGACGAATTTGGAACATTGGGAAGTGGGACATACAAGTCCCGTCGGGGCATAAAGGGTTAAAGAGATAGAATAAAAAAGGTAAAAGAAAAACGAAAAAGAAAATATCACTATTTACATGATAGTGAGACAAAGGTGGAAGGAGAAGCAAAGAGAGAGAGAGAATAAAAAAAAGTTATGCTCTTGGTTGGACCCAATCGCACCCGATCGCTACATTACATGAAAACCATATATACATAATATTTTATAAAAACTTAAACAAGTAAATGAGCAGCTAACGTTTTAGATAAAGCTGTTCTATGAATTTTAATTGCTGTGATATAAGGATATTTAAAAATTTTATTCACTTCTTAACAACTGTAAAACTTTTTTAAACTCAATAATCACATTTTAACCCTGAAAAAAAACACTTATGTAGTCTCAATATAAAAAAGATTACATATTTTGTCAGACATATTAATATACAAGAGTTCATATTATACATATAGTTCGTGAAAAATTTCCCGATAAAAAATTCTCTTTTTTATAGTAGAGAATTAATCCGTGAAAAATCAGTGAAATAAGCAGGTGAAGAAGACGAATTTTTTAACAGTGTAACTATAAAGTTTGAAAAGTAATTTAAAATGGCCCTTGAAAACAGGATTTATATTAATTTTTGTTCGACTATTCCAAATTTCGGGGGCGTTTCCCCTCACCCCCACCCACTATATTATGTGTCTCTCCCATGGTAGCAAATATGCTGCTTTAAAAGTTTAGCTTCAGTTTTCAGCATATAGCAGTACTTTCAGCATGTTTTTAAGTTATTTGAGCATTATTTGCACCTTCAGGTGCTTTAATTTATAAAATTTATGTCCAGTCCCCTGTTTTGAATTTCAAAAAAAATTCGAATTAGAAATTTAATTTTTTTTCATTTTATTTTTATCTAAACTACATGAATAAGACAAAGAAAATTCAATAGTAATTTCTTGTAGTGGGCATTAGGAGGTTAAAGCAAAGCCTAAAGAAAACCTATAGAAAACTTGCGAAAATTCTTTTTCCAGAGGGTCCAGGCATGGAGCATGCATAACCATACACAATAACCCCCCACTCTTTGAATCCCATTGCGCAACCTACCAAAAGAAGTAATAGAATAAACCTATTTGTAGTACACTACTGGCGGCCCTAGTATCAGGACATGCCGACAAAGACCACCTGCCATAGTAACATTACTTTTCGGTGAGCTTCACGAATCGCACAGGACAGACGGCACCTTTGAGGGCATTATGTGACCACCAGGTGTGAAGAAATCGTTTGTAAGCGTGGATGATCGGAGCACTCCGTTAGGACATCAAATGGAGAATATTCCAAATCTGGCGCCGCGGTCGATCCTTGTTTTACAATTCGGAGCGTATCAGACGTTGCTTAAGGTGCCGCGAATTACCACTCTATGTGCGCCGCTTTTACTAGTAATATGAGAACGTTAAAATATTTTATAGCGTATTTGAATGGGTATAATACGGGTAATTTTACTTGAAGATATCACCTGGCTGTCACCATGTTATTTGGCATCTTTTAGCTGTGTTGGTGGGACGTTCAAGTATAAAATAAATTCAATTCTTTGTTTGACACCATTTTTATTTTTTAAAAATTTTGTGATATAAATGATGATTGAAGAATAGAGTAATAGAATTAACTATTGTGTACTGAAATTGCAAGCCCAGTTTAGGGAAGAAATGATAAAATATATTCTTTCAATCCTAGTTTTCGCAAATAAGGAATTTATTAAATGTAAATGAAACTGCAAACCCTGCTGAAGTTATTGCAATGTTTTTAATATTTCAGAAAATAAAGTAAATATCATGCTTTCTCTATTAATGCACTCAAATTTCTGTTCTAAATTGTTTTGTTTTCTACTGGTCAGTTACCGTTTCAGACTCTTTCGGACCACCGAAGAGTCTGCCGACCACTGGTTAGGAACTTTTGATTTTAAGGAAAGGTCTCTTTTTAATTCTTTATTTTTTATTTCAAAAACATAAAAAATGGAATATTCATTTCAAAAAATATTTTTATTCTTTTTTAATGCAAATTTTATATCCAGGTATTTACTAGATTTATTTCTGGTTTCAATTCCTAAAATGATGATGTCCCTTCTCTTCTCCTAATGTTATTATTATGTTTTATTTCTAAATTTTAATTTTAGTTTCAGACATTAATTACATTGTCTTAAAAACTATTTTGAAATCATTAATATTACTTTCATCAATATTTCCATATTGATCAATATTGCTATAATCAATTGCAATATAATCAATATTGCTATATTTTCTTTTGAATTCATTATCCTATTAAGATACTTCCTGTTAGATATGTAAAATTCACATATCAAAAAGGAAGTCATAAGTTTGCTGACATCATTTGAAGAACAAATTTTCTATTTGCTTAGTATGTTTAAAATAAAATTTTAAATGGAAAATTCTTCCCAGTTGGTGCCAATGACCTTAATACAGGGTGTCCCAAAAAAGACTGACACATTACATTTTAAAAATCAATAACTCAAAAACTAAAAAAGATAAAAATAAGCGGTTTTTTGAATTCTACTCTGAAGACCAAATAATTTTATGACACATATTTTCGTAAATCGTAGTTCAAAAATCCCCCTACACGTGGGAGCACTATTTTCCATTATCTCCTATGGGGAGGTTGATACTTTTATGCCCTGTCGGGGGATTTGGGAACAATGATTTACGAAAATTTGTGTCATAAAATTCTTAGGTCTTATGAGTAGGATGCAATAAACCGCGTATGTTTATCTTTTTTAGTTTTTTAATTAAAATTTTTTTAAATGTGTCAGTCTTTTTTGGGACACCCTGTATGTATAACTAATATAAGAGGATCAAAAGACAATACCATAAACACTAGGGTGGAGTAAAAGACGCGAATTTTCAAATTTCAATTTCGGTCACCTCCAAAAAATTGCCTTTTAGTGCCAAAAGAACACCTGTAAAATTTTATGAATTTTGAATTACTCCTTCAGTGCTCTACAAGGGCTCATTTGTTAACAAAAAATAGGTTTTTAATATAAATTTCCCTTTTACATAGTTTATTGGCAAACTTTTCTGCCAATTTTGTGTTTTTAATATAAAATGTAACTTCCCGTGCCCCTCAATATATTTTTTAAATGAAAAAGCTAATGAAACGGCACCAATAAATGTAAAGTACCGGTTTAATGTGCTACAGTACAATACAATACAAACAAAAAACGTTGTCTTCGAAATCGGTCTGCACTCTATTTCTTAAAGTTGTGGTTGGCGGTCTTTATAACCCATACAAAATTTAAATTTGATCGGATAAAATCTTCAGGTCGCACTTTTGAGTTGAAATATGAAAATTTTATGAAAAATGTAAGAAATTTTGTAAATTTTCCCAATAATTTCTAAATGATTCCGATGTTATTTTATCATCAATCATTACAGGTATTGCTTGTATGTTGCTTAACAATAGCAAATTAGAATCTTTGAAGGACTCAAAAATAGTTAATAAAACCTTTTTGACCCCTCATGAGAAATTGAAAGGGATTAACTTAAGATTACTTTACCCTTTCAATTTCTCATGAGGGTTCAAAAAGGTTTTATGGCGGTTTTTCCATATTGATTGTATAAAATCATTAAAAAAAATTTTAATTATCCTTTTCTCATATTTTTCACTAAACACTACTTTGATGGTTCATTTCCCATTTCTTTTATTTGGGAATGTTAAGAGGTGGATGAGAAATCGTTTAAATTGGGTAAGGTAAAAAATACAAGTAAAACATTAAAACGCGAAACCCCTCGTAATCAATTACATAGATCTTTCTTTTAAATATATCACCTAGCTAAAAATGTTGATTTTTTGGTATATCCAATCTTTTCGACGCCTCATGAGAAATTTAAAGGTTAAAGTAATAGTATCTTAATACTAAAAAAACTAAATTTATACGCATAAAATTACCGAAATGGAATTAAAATAAATTTGTGGACGTCCCTCCAAAAACTAAGGTTAGGTTGGTAGTGCAAACGGAGGTCATTTTCGGACACAAGGGGTCATTTAACAAAAGAGCCAGCCAGAATTGTCCCATAAACATTGTTTCTAACCATCATACCTCTTAAAACGACAGTCGCAAAAATGAGTAAAAATTACTCAAATCTGAGTATGTCACGCACTCAATCAGGCTCCGATCCAAATTTACTCAAATTTGAAAATATGCATGTACTCATTTTTGAAAATGTGCATATACTTAAAAATAAAGCATCATGTACTTATTTTTGAATTCGTCCACGACATTCTTATAATGAGGACCATATAGCCACACTACTATAACATGGTAGACCAGTATAGGTAGAGTGCGACGTCACAACGTTGTGTGTGTGTTACCACGTTATCACACCAACTTAATGTAACTTTCGATATATTGCAAATATTTCAATCTTCAAGTATAAACTAAAAATAAGCTAATTAGAGTGGTGACAATTAAATTGTTTGAAACTGAGTATTAGGGTGTCCCTTATACAGGGTGTAGCCTATCTAAAATGGTGCAACAAACTTTCAGGGATGGTAGTACTCATCAAGACGAACAAGAATCGGTATAGAAAGGGGGGTCCCAGACCAAATCCCAGGGAGTTAAAAATGGAGCGACACCCCAAAAAATCATTGAAAAATTCAGTTTGTAGAAGAACTACTATTGGTAAAAACTTAATTATGGTCTCAAAAATTGTGGTTTAATATGATCTTTAAAATTACCTCAAAAGTTATCACTTTAAAATTTTTTTATTATGAAAAAAGTTAAAAAACACAAAAAAATGTGAAAACTCTGCCAAAACCTTATTTTGTATTTCGAAATCCTTTCTTTTGATTTGATAATCTGAAAGATCATAGTTGAAAACCCTTAAGTCCAAAGATTCACGTAAATACAATCAATATTAAACGCTTGAGATCCTGTTAAAGTTTGTTTTTTGGGTGCGGAAGCAGTTTTCTAGAGCTGTTTCAAGAACAGCTTGATGAGTACTATCATCCCTGAAAGTTTGTTGCACCATTTCAGATGCACCCTGTATAATGGAATTTTTTTTTTGCGAATTTGAAAACGGTTACCCACTTCTTTTTTTATAAATGCCTTAACCTCTCGGATATAAAATTTTATCCATCTATGATTTTAACCTGTGCAAAATCTTAATTAAAGATGTACAATGTGTCTCTTTGTATCTCTTTTACGACAGAATTTGTTTCTCTTTGCGAATTTGAAAAGAGATACCATACCCTCTACTTTTTCTATAAATGCGCCTTGACCTATTCATATATAAAATTTTATCCCTGTACGATAATATTAACTCGTGCCGAATCTCAATTGAAGATGGTCAAACAAGCTATATTACCGGCACGCGCCTGCTAGTACCCACCACTTTTTCTTCTTTTTTCCTACTTTTTACAGACTTTTTTATACTTTTTTATATTTTTGGCCATAGAAATGCAATATTAATCGGTCTAAATTGCCGTCTACCGCTAAAGTTGACTTCACGAATGTTCAAAAACAGCACCGCAAAAATTTGTTGATTACTTGGTAACTTAGATCTAGTTATCTGGTGACTAGAATAGCCAACTACTAAGTAAATGAGTTTACCTTCACTTTGCTAACTTCTTTTAAAAGCGGTACACGACATTTCAGACCGATTAATGGCCATTTCTATGGCTTAAAATATAAAAATATATAAAAAAGGCCTGAAAAAAGTAGGAAAAAAGAATTGTTATGCATAGTCCTTTGACGTATTTTGAAGAACTATTAAACCATTTTTATGTCATTCAAAGATTCTAGATAATATTAAGCAACATAGAAGAACAAGCAATGCCTGTAATTATTCGCCATAAGAGAACATCATGATCATAAGAAATTTTAGGAAAAATTTCAATTTTTTTTTACATTTTCCAAAAAATATTTTCATATTTCAACTTAAAAGTACGACCTGAAGATATCCGATCAAGTTTAAATTTTTAATTGGTTAGAAGGACCATCAACCACAAATTTTGAGGAAAGAGTCGCGGACCGATTTCGAAGAAAAAGTTTTTGCTCCACCTAAGGATTGTAGCACATTAAACCTATACTTTACATTTGGTGCCTTTTCATTAACTTTTTCATTTAAAAAATCTATTGAGGGGCCTGGGGAGTTAAATTTTATATTAAAAACACAAAATTGGCAGAAAAGTTTTCCAATAAGCATTGTAAATGAGAAATTTATAGTAAAAACCTATTTTTTGTAAGCCTGTATATTAGGGTGTCCCTTAAAATCGAAGGTCGGGGAAACTTTTGCGACACCCCCCAATTTTTTTCCTTTTGGTACCCTAAGACTGTGTGCAAAATCTTAAATCGATCAGATAATATTAACACGTGCCCCAAACGGCCTAAAGTTAGAAAAATTTGACTTTTTTCAAATTTTTTCGAAAATTTTTAAAAATGTGTTTAATAAATCCGTTGCCGAATAATAGGGCTCTAACACATTTAAACAATCTTATTTGACCGTTTTTCATTACTAGTTAGGCTAAAATGCCCAGTTTTGAACCTAGCCATCAATCAGAAAATCCTCAAATTTGTCCATTTTACACTGAGAATAGAAGAATCAAAAAGCAGTGGTAAATGACTTAAAACCGCAAAATTCCATGATTAAACACCATTTGTAGACCATATTGATGTGGAGATAAATTATCTGGAGCTCAAATTAATTATGGGTTGCTTAATTACAGACGCCATATTGGGTTGCATTAAAACTATAAAAAATTCTAGAAAAACGGTATGGGCATGTTTGATATCGGGTTATGGGTGTATGAGGTTTCTAAACTCAATTAAGACTAATAAAATCCTTTTACACAACTTTTTAAAGCTCTTTACGCAATTATAAAGGGCCATCAGATCTCCTAATACAAGTGCAAACCATGATTTCAGAACTATAGATGGTAATAAATTCAATACACATAAAACTGGCAAGAGAAACTCTGGAAATAAGTTAATAATAAGACTCCACAGTGTGTCCACGAGTATTTTATTCCGTAAGTTAGTTTAAAAGCTGAAGAAGATACAAAATTAACCCGTTCATCATAATGATTGAGTTATAGTCTGTGAAGATAAGCAATTAACCATGTTTATAGAGATGGTTCTTGTATTTTTTCATAAATTTATACATAAACATAGAAAATACCTGCAATTTAACAAATCAGTGTCATTAAAACAATTAAACACTGATATTTTGTTTGAGGCTGTAAGAATATATTAAATATAAACTTCAGTTTCTATAACTCTTCTACTATATCCTTTGTTCTTCTTCGCGATGTCGACTTATCATCAGTAAACGTCCTTGAAAGATTTCGAGTAAGTTTTTCATGAAAATCGTTTATGAAATTAAATTATTTTAAACCCTCAAAGCCTTCTTTGAGAATGTAGAGGTAGGAAACTTAGAGCGAAGAAAAGCTCTAACTTAAAAACAGACTTTGAAGAAGGAATGATTTTAAGAAACTGTTAATATTTATGATATTCACGTAGCCAATTTAGGTTCCTTAGTTTTTAAAGAGCCTAATTTGTTGAATTGCAGGTATTTTAATGTTAATGTATAAATTAATTATAAAATACAAGAACAGTCTCTATAAACATAGTTAATTGCTTATCTTCACAGAGTATAACTCAATCATTATGATGAATGGGTTAATTTTGTATCTTCTTCAGCTTTTAAACTAACTTACGGAATAAAATACTAGTAGACACACTGTGGAGTCTTATTGTTAACTTATTTCCAGAATTTCTCTTGCCGATTTTATATGTATGGAATTTATTACCATCTATAGTTCTGAAATCATAGTTTGCACTTGTATTAGGAGATCTGATGGCTCTTACAATTGGGCAAAGAGCCTTAAAAAGGAGTTTAAGAGGAGTTTAAGAGGATTTTATTAGTCTTAATTGAGTTTAGAAACCTCATACACCCATTTCCCGATATCAAACATGCCCATACCATTTTTCTAGAATTTTTTTTAGTTTTAATGCAACCCAATATGGCGTCTGTAATTAAGCAACCCATAATTAATTTGAGCTCCAGATAATTTATCTCCACATCAATATGGTCTACAAATGGTGTTTAATCATGGAATTTTGCGGTTTTAAGTCATTTACCACTGTTTTTTGATTCTTCTATTCTCAGCTTAAAATGGACAAATTTGATGATTTTCTGTTTGATGGCTAGGTGACAAACAGGGCATTTTGGCCTAACTAGTAATGAAAAACGGTCAAATAAGGTTGTTTAAATGTGTTAGAGCACTATTATTCTGCCATGGATTTTTTAAACACATTTTTAAAAATTTTCGAAAAAATGAGAAAAAATATAAATTTTTCTAACTTTAGGCCGTTTGGGGCACGTGTTAATATTTTCTGATTGATTTAAGATTTTGCACATTTTCTTAGGGTACCAAAAGGAAAAAAATTGGGGGGTGTCGCAAAAGTTTCCCCGACTTTTTGAAAAAACGCCTAAATAAGGGACACCCTACTGTATATGAGCCCTAGTAGAGCCCTGAAGGAAAAATCATAAAATTCATAAAATTTTATAGGGGTTCTTTTGGCACTAACAGACAGCTTTTTGGAGGTAACCAAATTTTAAATTCAAAAATTCGTGTTTTTCGCTCCACCCTAATAAACTTGCTTAAGCTTTAATTTGTTAAATCAATTACATAATTTACATTAAATATAGCGATTAAAGAATTCAGGTTATACAAATTATTGTGTTTCCCTTTTTAAATTGTTTTTAAGAAGTTCTTATGTTTCTTAAATTGTTGGCCGTGTTTCTTAAAAGCTTGAAAATTCATTAAAAAATTAATTTTATTTTATTACAAATTACACCCATAAAAATATAACAAAAACTAATACTAACTCTGCTACTGAGTAATAATTTTTATTTTGATATTTTTTTACTTTTGACAGTTTATTATAAAGCTTGGTATTTGCGCCCAGGTAAATCCTAAAGAAAGCACCGAAAAAACTAACACATAAATATTTTCAAACAAAATTTTATCATATTCAATTATAAAAAAACCTTTCGATATATTTTCTTTAAGTTACAAATATAAAGAGGGGAAACCGGGAAATTTGATACAAGGGGCACTTTGATACACCTTGAATACCTCAAAAACTATACAGGTTATTTAGGTCGTGTTTTTGCGAAAGTTGCCTTTTTTGCCCAAAAGCATTACATATGAAACCGTTAAGCTCAGTAATAGGTCTATAAATTTAAGGGAAATAAACTAAATTTGTAAGTAAAATGCAAAATCTTCCTGAAGCTATTCTACTTGGATTACAAAGATCTGTAAATTCAAAAAACAAGTTTATTCTTGTACCAATAGTGGGTATCCTTAAATTTTAAATAACCTTTACCACTTTTTTAAATAAACGTTTTGGTTCAAAAGCAATAAATGGGGCAAATTGATACACTTGGGTGTGGGGTACTTTGATACACTCGTGGGGCACATTGATACACATAAAAGTTCCCATATTTTGCGTTCTGAGATGAATATATCTCAGCAATTTTTTTTAATCAGTTAAGGGTAAGTAGTACTACAATAAAGAATATTTATGTTACTTTTCGAGATTGGAAACTGCTTGGCATTGTTAGTTATGTGCATTTATGAAAGAAATGCAGTTGATTAATATATACATGACCAAACGAAGGAATCATGGACTCTAAAGAATCTGAGTTCTTCACACTTTTATGGGTAACAAAGAGCTCTATTAAAAATAGTGACGAAGTTAGTACTAGAAATGGCCAAAAATTAATCAGTTAATTACTGTCGAATTTTTTTATTTCTGGATGATTTTCGACAAAGATGCCTTTAAATTTTATTCAACTAATTCAGAAGCAACTATACGTATGAAAATTAGCATCTTATTTCCTTAATTAGATATTTTTTTTAAAAAAAAGACCATTCGTCAAATTCTTTAATTATTTTTTTCTGATTGTTTAATGGAAAAATTTATTTTTATGTTTGAAAAAAGGTGCTAAAATATGCTTCAGAATAAACTTAATAGAAGTACATTTTTTATTTTTCAAAACTTTTGTTATTAATTGCTATTTTTGGGCAATTTAATCACTGTATCAAAATACCCCTTTTAATATATCCAATGAGGTATTTGCATGAGTGGGGGATTTGCTTGATTTTATACTTTTTTGATACATTATGGTTTAAAACTCTCAAATTTCTGATTTTTAAGTTCAAAAATGTGTTTTAAATAACTTAAAATTCAATTTTATTTTTGCCAAAACATCAGAAAAGTCACGTTATCAGAAAACGGGCTTCTATTGGATGTGACATCACAGCGCATGAAAACCATTGTGTTTACGGCTTTCACGTGATTAGAAAACGGGCTTCTATTGGATGTGACCTCACAGCGCATGATTTGTGATTCGAGAGTGTTTTCGCGCCAAAACAAAAAACGAAATTTCAAAAATTTATATCTCAGAAACTAGGCTACGAAAAAACTTGATGATAATGTCATTCTTCATGGTTTTTATCTACTACTAGCTGATATACCCGGGCCGTTGCTCGGGGGGAAAAGGATTTTCAAACTGTGTGTTAAAATAAATAAGAATTAGTTTCTTCACTATATTTCCTTCCAGGGCGTCATTTAGGGGCAATAGGGAAACCTGCCTCCCCCCTAGGATTCTTCTTTGATGCTATATTTCCTTAAGATATAAAAAAAACTTTAAAAACATCACCTGTTTAGAATTAATGTGTGAAATCCTCATTTTTAAGAGGGATATTTTCAAATAGAGGGAAACCCTCTTAGCCCCCTTATTTCAAGGTACTATATCTTTGTTCTCTTCAATAACCTTTGTTCACTCCATGCTATATTTTTACAATTGGTAATGCCTAGTTGTGTCAAATTCTTCCACCTTCGCTTCAAAACAAACAGCAATTTCTACTGACTTGATATTTATTTCCCCCCTTCATCCCGCTGTTTTCATGAAATTCAAAGCATATAAAACATTAACACTTTCTTAAGAAGTAAAAAAACCTAAAAAAAAAAAAACTTTTGAAGTTAGTGTTAATAAACTGTTTTTAAAATTGAAATTTAAAAAAAAGGTCAGGGGGAGACCCCCTGAACCCCCCTTTGTTGATTTATAACCAACTCATTCACTAAATTAAAACGCCTTCAAACATGGAATAAAAATAATCATTTGAATTGACATGAACTATCTAAAATGCTTTTGATGAAATATTGTTATTAAAATTTTTATTGAAAGTAAAAAACTGCTAAATTTATCAGTTAAAGAATATAGGTTACCGCAAAATAATTCTTTTATCATTAAAAAATATTTCTCTGAGATTTAAAAAAAATTCCGCTTGTTATAAAATATTTTAAAATATACATTTTTAACAATAGAGGTTTTGCGTCACCTGGAAGGAGCAATAACCGTTATCAATTTAACATAAAGCTAACGTATTAGAATTTGGAAAAGGGCCAAAAAAGACTGGTTAGAATGCTTCTATTTTAAAAATTCTTTTTTTAAAACCTTCCCAATCATGTGAGGAACAACATGATAAAATTTCATACCAATCGCATTAATAAGGTTGGTGCTAGAATACAAAAACTAAAAACGGGAGTAAATATTCATACCCCCGTGCACCCTCTCCTGAATGGAATATCGAAAAATCCAGAAATTACTTTCTTTGAAATATTCTTAAGAAGATATTACCAACATGTTGCTTCGAAATATTAAATTATTAGTATGTTTTTCTTCGAAAATTAAAATTTCGTTTATGCTCAGCAAAAACAGGTTTTTGAATTTTTTAGACCCCTTAAAATTCGACTACCGAAAATTTGAAAAATGCCTTTCTAGATATTGTAGCTAGGTACCTTCACGCGAAATTACAAAGATCTGGGGTCATTTGGGACGGTGCTAGGCTCAAACACGTAGAAATCACTCCAAGCACCCCTGTGGGTCAGAAAAAAAAGAATTTCGAAAAATCCCGTCTTAGTGCGCGTATACACCGTAAGGTCTTCCACCGCACCAAGTTTCGAGTCTTTAGCTCCGGTAGATTTTGCTGTGCGTTGATAGGTGAATGAATGAATCGTAAAGCTCTTTTATTATTAGGGGAGAGTGTTGTACCTATGGACAAAAATCACGTTTGGATTTTTCGAAGACTGGTAAAATCACATTTTGACCATTTAAAGTGCCCAACTTATAGTCCTAACCTTTGTGAGTAGAGATATATTTTTTATTAGTCAAAATTTTGAAAATTGGATTTTTAATTATTTATAATAACTTGGAAAAATTTGTGTCCAAAGGTACAACAACCTGTTGTACCTATGGACAGACCCAGTTGTACCTGTGGACACCCTTAAAAAGGGAAGATTTAGTTGAAAAAGCTAAGAATGAACATTTTTATTGATGAATTACCTTTTAATAACCTATTTCAAGCCTTTTTAAAATTGAAAATAGATTTTTTTAAGTAATGTAGTTTTAGATGGTAAATGATCATTAAAACGAAGTTGAATGATAAAAGTCTTGATTTTTTACCAAAAACACAAAAATCACATGGTATTTTCAGATCAGAATTTAAGGTAATAGTTTCATCAATCATGCTGATTGATCTGACAACTTCACTGATCCAAAAAAAAACAATTCGATCGACACTTAGTTGTGCAAGCATTTGGTAGTAATAACAATAATAATTTGGTGGTAAATCTTCTTCAGTGGAAATTTTAAGTTTTTTAATCATCATACTTAAATGCGATAGGGTGCTTAGGGTTTTACACCATATTTTACATTAAATTCCAAGTAGAATCATAAATTTAAAAAAGTAGTTTATATCACAAAATATTTGATTTTTCATCTAAAATTCACTTGAAAATAATCGCTGACAAATAGATTACCATTTAGAAATAGTATAACATTTATCAAAATGTATTCAGTTAAATGAAACCAGATTCTAAAACGCCGATTAGCTACAGACACCCACAAGAACGTGTCCGTAGGTACAACACTCATGGTGTCCGAAGGTACAGCATCAGGTGTTTTTGCATTCAAAGTTCTATAAAAGATAAAAGAATTGAGATCTGACGATTTCTAATATCAAAACTAAAAAGTCAAAATCTCTGGGATTCCCCCATATATCCCATTTTATCATATCATAATCATAGAGGAAGAAAATAATTAATGTAGTGATGCACTAAAAAAAACTTTGAGCACCTAAAAACAGTATTTTTATTATAGAAAATTTAAGTAATATTTTAAATAGCTGATTTCACGTTAGCAACTAGATAGCATCTGTTTACATTCAAAATCGACCACAAATTCAAATTTACATTTTTTCCCGAATTTTAAAATGAGGTGGCTGAAGGTACAACCGTCCGTAGGTACAACACTCTCCCCTATAGATTTTAATAAAATTAAATCTCAAAACACGTGAGAATACCTCATTGCCCCATTTGTGGTGGTTGGGCTATTGATACAAAATTGATTTTTTACAAAAGTCGTTACATTTTAATTTTTACTAAACTTATATATATTTTTTCAATTGGTTTCATGAAATTGAAACATTGTTAGATATTTTTGGCAAAAAAATATCTGAATAAGTCATTTTTTCTACTCAAAAAATGGATTTGAATTTTGCTGTATCAAACTGCCCCGATATCCCCTATTTTTTGCCTTTAGTTAATTGCTTAAGTTTTTATCATCCTCCAACATTCGAGGACCTCCCCATTACAAATATCTTAAAACTATTTTCTCACGAAGTACCTACTGCCTCGAAGTTTAAACCTAAAAATGCTATATTATACGCTTTGCTTTTCTGATAACTTTTAAATGAGTTTTTTAAAAGAAAAAAGTGTTAGATAGAACAGTAATTATTATTTTCTCTTTGGATTGCAATTAGTTTTTATTTTCCTTCCAGAATTATTTAACCAAATAAAATTTAATGCATACAAAATTCCCGTTGCCAGTAATGTACCCCTCACTAAAAAATAAGAACTTTTTCGCAATATTTAAAAGAAATAAATGAGAAAAAAACAACTTCCCATTTCAAAATAAATAAATAAAATTTTTCAATTGACTGAAGTTGGTTTATCCTTTGCTAAAAATAATTTTAAAACACGTACCAAAGTTTCAGAGTAAAAATTTTTACATAAAATCCCCATATAAAGAAAAAATCTTAAGATCCTATAATCCTCTTGTCGGTGATATTCAAAAGGAAACGCAAGCCCAGTAGCAACGCGGAACCAAACCTCAGAAGGCGGGACCAAAGACGCACGGGCCGCTCGCAAGGCCTGTCACTCACAAGAAGCCCCGCCCTCTCTTCCCAAAAGTTCCTCAACTCAAGAGTCCGTCCCCCGGGCCGAAAAACGTCGGCATCCTTTGATCTCCCTCGTGGTTGTCGCACTGCGCGGGTCCTTTGAAGCAAGCCTTGTTTACATATAACCGGGGATGGAGTATAAAAACGCTCTCCGCCGAGTGGCACATCTCACTTTTCTCTCTGATTCTTCACTGATCAAGATCTCAGAAGCTTTTGATCATTCCAGACCTCAGGACTTGTTTACCCCCGCTACTACTGGACTTCGTTTGATCTTCATCTAGCAGCCTTCATCATTTCATCCGAGCAGCTCCAGAATCATCCTCTCCCGCAATCGGTCGATCGCCATCATCATCATCTTCTTCTGCACATCATCATCACCACCGAAGACACTCTATTCTTCACGATGACTTCTCTGATGTTCGTCTTTCTCTTGGCCGGTGCCGTCGTCAACTTCTCTTCGGCCTGGGTGGAACCGGTGGTGGAGTACCCCAACTTCGTCGTCCCCGCCGAGCAGTGGTCGGAGCTGGCCTTCGATTTCATCTCCAACATGAGCTGCCAGAACACTTTCATCTCGACCGAGGAGGACTGCGAGAAGCTGGTGTCCCTCCCCAAGTCCGCCATGAACTTTTACTCTGCGAACCCCGTTCCAGGGAAGAGGTACAAGGTGGTGTTGCACGACGGACCCTTGACCCGACACGACTCGCACGACGCTGTCTTGGTGGTCGATCCCTATCCGGAAGCGAATCTGGGACATCTCCTGGTGGTGCTTTTCGTCGATTTTGAGTGGACTGAGTTGGAGTGCAACACTCATGGAGGGAAATATTCAGGTAAGATCGAAAACTTTAATTTGTTTCCTTCTTTTAGCTCTTTTGTGTTTATTTCATTCGGTATTTTGAATGTTTCCCTAGTGATCAAATTTTTCTGTGTAATTTTTCAAAGTTACTTATAGCTTAAAAACTATTTTTAATGAAATGGTATTGATTTGTAAGATATGTAAGAGGTATCCTTAAAAGATAATTATTGATATGGTTACAAAACCATTTAATGTACTACGAATGAAAATAAGTCTCAAAAGTCTCAAGTTGGTTGTAAAATAACAGTAAGTTAATTTTTTTTCGGAAATTGTTTTCTTTAAATTTAATGTTTTTCATTATAAACCCTCTGTGTTTTTTAGTATCGTTTACTATCTAATTATGCTCAGCAGGCTAAATTTTGTTTCATACCAGATGAACACACATAATTTAGACGGAATTGCATAGTGTACAGTACAATTAAATAATAAAATAGTATTTTATTCTTTAAAATTTATGTTATATTTTTCTATTATATACGTTTTATTTCTTTATATCGTTTTCCAATAATTAATGAAACGACTTTCATGAAACTGTTTTAATTCCTTGCTTTTATAAATTGCTAATTTTCAATGAAAAATACCAACGAAGTTTTCAAATCTTTTTTTTCTAATTTCTATTTTATGACGCTGCCTCCCAAAAAAAGTAATTCTCAAAATAGTAATAGTAAGTCTTAAAATTTTCTTGTAGTAAAAATATTTATTTCTTTAAAAGGTATCTATAATTAGCTCAAAATAATACCCCATTAAGTTTCTAAGTAACTCCAGTTATCATAGGAATTTAGACCTGGAGTTTAGTTTCATCCCGGACAAATTTAGAGTTAAATAAAACAATTTAAAACCTGTTAATAGAGACTAAACGATCCTTTAACACTAACAATAAAAAAATCATAAATGAAATCAGAGAGATAGAGCAAAAGCTGAAGAGAGCTGATTTATCATCGTGTGTCTATTGATATCACCTTTCGGGAAGCAAGTGAGGCATCAGACGTCTTCATTAACACAGGTGCTACTGTGTTGACACGGAAGGGGCGGTTTTTGGGGACTGGGTGGCAAGAGGGGGAGATGCAGGACTTGAATTTGTGATGTTTCTAGGACTTTGTTTGGGTCTATCTCAGATTTTAAAGAAAATACCTAAAAAAATAGAATTGTGATAGTAGTAAAACGCGTTGAATCTTACTTAAAATGAAATTTCCATTATACCTATAAAATCACTGATTAATTCTTATAAATATTCTTGAAAAAAATTATTAAGTGTGCTGTTACATTACAAGATACTTTTAATATATGCTAAGCTCGTTTCTGTAGTCTTTCTTAACTTAATTTACTCTTTTTAAGGTTAATGTGAAAGTATATTGTTTGTAAGTTTTTATTATATTTATGAATTATTTAATTTCACAATTTGATACTCCAATCAGGAATTATGATTGGAATGATATTGAATAATATGTAATACTTAACGTCTTGAAAATGTCTTGAAAAAATAGAAAATAGAAACTTGGTGATATTTTTTTATGCTAAGAAAATAATTCGTTTCTATTCCTTGAAAAGGGATGTTTCTCAAATTTAGGTAAGAGATGACAGTATTTCAAGTTTTATAAAAACGAGAGGGATAAATACTTTTGTGAATACATGGCTTTACTAACTTATTATTTTTTTAAACAGAAATTAGGAAAAAATCATAATTGTTACCTAACCATTTTTAATGTTACTATTTAAGAGTATTTGAATTTCAACAGGGTTTAATATTATATTTTTGATGAAATATTTATATTTTGGTTTTCATAATTAAATGTGGGATTTTTTTGTAGCTGAATATGGCTGCATTAGTCTTGCTTTGAGAAAGCGTTGCCACAACCTTCAGCAAAACGGGAAGTGGAAAGCCGAGTATCTGCGACAGAAGCATTGTGAAATCAACTTCTTTCCACTGGTGCATTTTTCAGATGAAGAACCTTCCCAAAAGTTTCAAAAGCTGGAGTGCAAAGACCTAGTATCTGGTAAGTTCAATGAACTTACTTTTAGTTAATTTGTTTTACTGTGTAATTTAAGCAATCTCTATTGTTGTCTCTATTGTATAATTTGGTTGTGGGAATCCACAATTTTTTTTTACTTAAAATCGTTTTTGTTCGGAAGAGTCGTGTTATAAATTCAATTTAGAACATAGAATTTTTCTTCTGTAATCTGTTGAAAATTTATATTTATCAGAGCTAAAACAATATCGATTGAAAGAATAATAGAATCGAATAGAATCAAAACATCTAACTTTCGTTAAAAAAACTTTTTTGAACATTATGATTCTACTACTACTTTTAATACTTAAAATTAAATTGAGCATAATTTAAATTAAGGTAACACTCTTCCCCACTTTCATCTTTATGAGGATAATTTTTTTCCATTGTAATTTATTCCACTTTTCCTTCAGACCCTTTGGATTGTACCCAAAGTCAAAGCGCAGTACTCATTGTATAAGCGGTGGGGAGGGGGTTGGGGTCCTACCTCAGAAAAATTTCGGAAACAAATTTGCCCCTAAAAGCAGTTAGTGTTTTAATGCATATTGAGACCCTTTTAAGTTACACCTTAAGATGACCACTCTTTGTAAGTCACAACATTTTCAAAGAAAAACAGCAGACAATAGATTTAAAAATTTTGAGAGGGATTTAGGGGTCCTCCTCCGTAAAAATTTTGGAATTTGGAGAGAAAACAGTAAAAACATTTCCAATATCGCGTGGGGGTAGACCCCCAAACCTTACATCGATACGGCCTTGCGATAATATATTTTTAATCGATATCATTCATTATATATTCTTCAATAAGTATGTTAGGGAGCTGGAAGACTAAAGGACTCCGAGAAGGGAAATATTAAACAAGTTAAAAATCTACAAAAAAAAAATTTTAAAAACAAATTACTGATCTCTAAAGCACGTATGGGCAACCTACGGCCCGCGGAACATTTAAAAAATTTACTCGAAAAAATTACTCTGGTTTTCTTCAATAATAGCGAGAGAGGATACGGAACTTTCTCTCGAAAAGAACTTAATTTTTGAAGTTAAACTATCTGCATAACTATGTTGTGCTGTATTTATTCTAATCGTTTTTTCGAACTTCGAAGAATCGTTGGCTTTACAGCAGTGGTTAACAAAAATGGTTGTACCGCCCCATAGGTAGCGTTGAAGAGTTCTAGGGAGCAATGATGGTTTTATAGAAAATCTGGGGGAGTTATTAGAGCTAAAGAGGCTTAGACTATTTTTAAACTATTGACTATTTTTAATTGTCATTTTTTTATAAAAAACGTTCCAAAATCCCATAAAAGTAGCAAATAATCACTTTTTAACATGCTAAAACTATTCCCGGGGGAGTACCCCCGGCCTCCCCTTTTATCTATGGATGGGGTATAAGACAAAGATAGGAAATTTTCACGTAGGGGTACTAAATTTCCATGTACGTAGCAAAGCCCTAGTAACGCTAAAAGGGGGTGCTGTATATTCAGAATTAGGGAGGGGAATTATTTTTGAATAAAATAATAGTTGAATTATATAAAAAATAGATAATAAACCCGACTCATTTTTCACAATTTCCTATTATCATCAGTACGGCCCTCCACGTCATTATAAAGGCCATACACGTCATCAAAAAGGTTGCCCATACCTGCTTTAAAGGAATGACTAAAGTCAGTTCACTCATAGCTATACATTGTTGCGTCGATTCACAAGTCTTTTCTCTCACAGGTTTCGGGCCATGCCCCGTCCTGCGCCCCCACAACCAGACCAGCACGCTGTACTGCGACGCACTGGAGGAGAACACGTACGCCTGCAACACCATGGTGGGCAGCCGCTGCCGCATCTTCGAGCGCTGCGACCACGCCGTGCTGCTGTCAGGGGGCTTCGACAGGCTCAGCGACAGCCCGCGATACCTGGAGAACATGGTGCGCTTCCACGAGATGCTCAAGATCAACGGATTCCCGCACATGAACGTCAAGATGTTCTACTCGAACGGGAATCAGGACATCGACGGTGAGTGGAATTTTAAGAGATTTCGATTAACATCCTTTTCCTCACCGTCCCCTTTATACCCATGACCCTTTTATATTTTATATCAGTGGCGTCGTATATTATCAAACGAAAGGGATAAAGAAGGGTAGTGGAGGGGAGATGCGCTAGACTCTACTCCTGTTGCGTATAGGAATTCAGTGTCATTCTTTCCACTTCCAATCGCATCTAGTGTATCTTCCCTCAAGTGCCCTTCTTTCCCCCCATCCGTTTGATAAAGATCTTAACGACTTCGAGTGATTCAAGTCGCTGAATGTGTATTCAGGCCCTTAATTTACTTTTCTTCATGATTTTATCCATACTTATCACTTTATCATAACACCATCCTTCCTCCTCCTACTCCTAATCAACCTCTCCCTCCTTATAGATTTATCAACCCATTTTCTTATTCGTCACCCTAGTCAATCGTTTCTTCATCATTTGTTCCACATACCCATCATCTATTTTTCCTCAACTTCCATCTTCTTCAATATACCTCTCCATATTCCCTTAAAATCGATCTGTTCTCCATCATTTTCTTCCTAATTATAATCCCCCTTTTTCATCCATTTACTATCACCATCATCATTGTCACCTTCTTCTTTCTCCACTCACGATGCTCATCTTCTATGTACTACCTATCTATTCAAATTTGCTATGTTATAAATAAAAATACCACCTAATCCCTTATTATTAAATTACTTAAAATTCCAATAAAAAATAATTCCTCTCCCCCATTGGATATTCATCCAACATACCAATCAAAAAATGAGAAACACTCTCTATAACAATAATAATAAGCTTTTCTTCTCCACCAGAAAACCTCGGAATCAAGGAAGAGATGCACCCGTCATCCGCCAAGCTGCCTATGCGCTACCACATCCGCCGCATCTGCCAGACGTACCACTGCGCCGACAGCCTGGTGATCTACCTGAACAGCCCCACAAGGAACGACGGAGCCTCCCTGCTCTGGGATGTCGACAAGAACGGACAGGTAAGCATTGACACCTTGCCCTTTTTGAAATGCATGTCAGATCATGTCTTTCTTGCTAGTAGTTAAATTTTCGAATCCGGAAGGATTTGAACACTTAAATTTCCAAATCAATTGTAGTGATGACATCTATTAGCGTTTTTTCGAACTACAGTAAACTCTCGTTAGTACGCCCCCGCTTAGTGCGACATCCCGCATATTACGACATTTTTCTCCGGTCCCTGGTACCGATAGGCCTTTTATCATTAAAAACTATCCGCTTATAGCGCCCCCGCTTATTACGACTTCCCGCATATTTCGACGCTTTTCTCCAGTCCCCCGAAGAAAAATCCCGGTTATTGCGTCGTCGAGTTCCTTTCAAATAATGTATGAGCTACCAAACAGTTAAAAACGCGTGTAGAACAATATGGTAGAACTGGTTTTTCCCAACTGCTCCCCTTTTTCCCCGAATGGCACCCCGTTGCACCCTCAACGATGACCAGTGTCTTGCAGGGCAAATGGGTTGTCCTGTGATGAATCAGAACACTCCCTAAATTTCTTGGAAATTCTCCCCCTCTCCTCCAATTCGACTTCCGTATTCCAAATTTCATAGCTGTTTACTCCACTGTTGTGTAAGTTCAGATACCGTATTCAGTATCCATTCTTTCTCGACATAAGTTTAAATGGCAAGTTCTTCTGGAAGTAAAAGGAACGCTTTGAGTTTCGATCATAAATTGAAGATAATCAAGCTTTATGACGAGAAGGAAGGTGTTATGAATAAGCAGCAATTTGCAAATGAACAGGGGTTGCCTGTCTCATCTATTTTAGTGATAAAATACCGTTTAAAAAGGTTTCTAGGTAAGATTAGGTATAACGGGTTTTAGGTTATATAGCGTCGTACCGCTTATTACGTTTTCACAAATCCCCTTGAACGGCGTACTAACGGGAGTTTACTGTATTTTTTGGCTTAAAAAATCCAGAATGATTATGATTATCTCAGTGAAAAATTCCCGTTTGAATTAATGCGGCTTGCGGCCAGCAAAATCATCCACCTAAAGTCATGCTTTTTCAACTATTTCAATTTTTCCTGAGCTTTTGCTATTAAAATCTTATGGTATTCCTATTGAACTCTTAAAGAGGTTAAAAGAGCTATATAATTCACCCTTTGTTCGTCAATTTAGGGTTGTGGATCATTCTTAAAAGGGCCCTGTTTCTTATTACACAATTTAAACAAAATTATGGGTTAGTAAGAAACACTAGAATTTCATCCATAAAAATTTATTTATGATATTTTTCTCTTTATTGTTCTTATTTCATTTATCAAGTTCAAAATTTTAATTCAATTAAGTTTATTTTTACTTCATTTTCTAAAAAACTGGGTAGTGACAATGAGCAGACTCGGACTGGCAGTACGGGCATTTGGGCAAATGCCCGGCCCCACTGAGGGCTGTTTTTGGGCCACTGATGACTACAACTATGAATTTTTAATAACAAATGTAAAATTATATTAACAAAAGCAAAATGTTTTACAAAATGTTGGTCAAATGCCGACTTAAATTTTAAAACCCTGGCACCTGAAAAATTTCAGGCGGGATCCTGAGATTTTTACAAATTAAGATTTATACTTAATTTTTTTAACTTTAAAGAAAGCTTTAAAATGGAATACACTTCTCCATTGCCTTCTTGCTGATGTAGATCCGATGGCCAGACTGGTTCAGTGCCAGACTTCCTTGCAGAAGGTTCCCGGATTACACCCTAGTGGCCATTCTAAGATTTTTATAAATTTAGTTTTCTACTTCATGCTTTAAAATAAAATACATTCCATCCATTGCCTTCCTGCTGATATGCATCCAGTGGCCTGGTTGGTTAAATGTCAGTCTTCAGTGCAGAAGGTTCCTGGTTCGAGCCCTGGTGGGATTTTGGGATGTTTATAAATTTCGTTTTTACTTTAAAATAAAATACATTTCATTCATTGCCTTCTTGCTGATGTGCATCCAGTGGCCTGGTTGGTTAAATGCCAGTCTTCAGTGCAGAAGGTTCCAGGTTCGAGCCCTGGTGGGATTTTGAGACGTTTATAAAATTATTTTTAACTTAAAAAATATTCAAAATGAAATACATTTCATCCATTGCCTTCTTGCTGATGTGTATCCAGTGGCCTGGTTGGTTAAGTGTCAGTCTTCAGTGCGGAACGTTCCAGGTTCGAGCCCTGGTGGGATATTGAGATATTTATAAATTTCGTTTTAACTTTGAAATGAAATACATTTCATTCATTGCCTTCTTGCTGATGTGCATCTAGTGTCCTGGCAGGTTAAGTGTCCGTCTTCAGTTCAGAAGGTTTCTGGATCAAACCCTGGCGGGCTTTTGATATTTTAATAAAATAACTAAAGTTTTTCACTATAATGAAAGCTTTAAAATGAAATAAACTTCAATCATTGCCTTCTTGCTGATGCGCATCCAGTGGCCTGGTTGGTTAACTGGCAGTCTTTAGTGCAGAAGGTTCCAGGTTCGAGCCCTAGTGGGATTTTGAGACATTTATAAATTACGTTTTTACCTTGAAATGAAATACATTTCATTCATTACCAATTTTCCGATGCGGATCTAGTAGCATGGTTGGAAAAGTTCCTGTCTTCGGTGCAAAAGGTTCCCGGTTCAAATCCTGATGTGATATCAAGTTTTTTGTAAAATTACTCAAATTTTAAACTTAATATAAAAGGCACATCGGCCATTGCCTTCGTACTAACGTGCAACCGTTAGCCCAGTGGTATGGCATGCTACTATAGCTCAAAAGTTTGGGGGTTCAATCCTGGAGACCGATGCTCCATTTTAATATATTTTATATTATATAGTTACGGTCACAGTTAACTGTTGCAGTTACAGTCACAGTTAAACGTATATAGCAATAAATCCATTCTTTCGGGTTGGCCAAAGACGGGTAATGGAGTCAAAATTTTGCAATCCAATAACTAAGGGGGCCGTCTCCATATTGCACTCCGTTAGGGGACCATCCACAAATTGCGGATTGTATCCTATGATTAAAATTTTAGGCAAAACTGGCTTCCTGACGGACCTTTCTCCGCTGGCCCCCAGGGTGAAGGGGCTTTCGGGGGTTATCCGAAGAACCCCCTAGGCCCGCGACCCCCCGGGGAGCAGATCAGGTCCGCCAGGAAGACCTCCTCTCGTCCGAGCCCCGACATCTTCGACGGGTGAACGGACTCGATTCAGTCACCAGTTTCTGTCCCCTAGGTCAGATGCATCAGGTACTCATAGAAAATAAAGTTCATTTTGCTTAAGTTTAAGTTAGAAGATAACTATTAAGAGAGTTGAAAGGTATAGATATTACAGAATTACTAAAGGAAGTTTAGATAGTGGGGTTTGAACTGAGTACCTTCTGTACACCAGGACCACGACTCTACCAACTGAGCCATCAGGGACGTTTTGGAATCAGCTACTCGTCAAAGTGTATAATGAATTTTCAGTTCATAAAATTTAATTTAGCTGTAAAATCCACTAAAATAGGAAGTTACGTTAGTGGGGTTTGAACTGAGTACCCTCAGTACAACAGGACTGAGGCTCTACCAACTGAGCCATCAAGGACGTTTTAGAAGCAGCTACTGGTCAAAGTGTATAGTGGAATTGTCCGTTCTTAAAATTTAATTTAGCTGTAAAATGCACTAAAACAGCTGGCAGGTTTTGATCTGAGTACCTTCCGCACAATAGGACCGCGACTCTACCAACTGAGCCATCAAGGACGCTTTAGAAGCAGCTACTGGTCAAAGTGTATAGTGGAATTGTCCGTTCTTAAAATTTAATTTAGCTGTAAAATGCACTAAAACAGCTGGCAGGTTTTGATCTGAGTACCTTCTGTACAATAGGACCGCAAATCTACCAACTGAGCCATCAAGGACGTATTTTAAGCAGCTACTGGTCAAAGTTTACAGTGAAATTGTCAGTTCTTAAAATTTAATTTAGCTGTAAAATGCATTAAAACAGCTAACATGGTTTGATCTGAGTACCTTCTGCACAATAGGACCGCGATTCTACCAACTGAGTCATCAAGGACGTTTTGGAAGCAGCTACTGGTCAAAGTGTATAGTGAATTGTCAGTTCGAAAATTTAATTTAGCCGTAAAATGCATTAAAACAGCTAACATGGTTTGATCTGAGTACCTTCTGCACAATAGGACCGCGATTCTACCAACTGAGTCATCAAGGACGTTTTGGAAGCAGCTACTGGTCAAAGTGTATAGTGAATTGTCAGTTCGAAAATTTAATTTAGCCGTAAAATGCACTAAAATAAGGAGTTAGGTGAGTGGGGTTTGATCTGAGTACCTTCTGCACAATAGGACCGCGATTCTACCAACTGAGTCATCAAGGACATTTTGGAAGCAGCTACTGGTCAAAGTGTATAGTGAATTGTCAGTTCGAAAAATTTAATTTAGCCGTAAAATGCACTAAAATAAGAAGTTAGGTGAGTGGGGTTTGATCTGAGTACCTTCTGCACAATAGGACAGCGATTCTACCAACTGAGTCATCAAGGAAGTTTTGGAAGCAGCTACTGGTCAAAGTGTATAGTGAATTGTCAGTTCGAAAAATTTAATTTAGCCGTAAAATGCACTAAAATAAGAAGTTAGGTGAGTGGGGTTTGATCTGAGTACCTTCTGCACAATAGGACCGCGATTCTACCAACTGAGCCATCAAGGACGCTTTAGAAGCAGCTACTGGTCAAAGTGTATAGTGGAATTGTCCGTTCTTAAAATTTAATTTAGCTGTAAAATGCACTAAAACAGCTGGCAGGTTTTGATCTGAGTACCTTCCGCACAATAGGACCGCGACTCTACCAACTGAGCCATCAAGGACGCTTTAGAAGCAGCTACTGGTCAAAGTGTATAGTGGAATTGTCCGTTCTTAAAATTTAATTTAGCTGTAAAATGCACTAAAACAGCTGGCAGGTTTTTATCTGAGTACCTTCTGTACAATAGGACCGCAAATCTACCAACTGAGCTATCAAGGACGTATTTTAAGCAGCTACTGGTCAAAGTGTACAGTGAAATTGTCAGTTCTTAAAATTTAATTTAGCTGTAAAATGCATTAAAACAGCTAACATGGTTTGATCTGAGTACCTTCTGCACAATAGGACCGCGATTCTACCAACTGAGTCATCAAGGACGTTTTGGAAGCAGCTACTGGTCAAAGTGTATAGTGAATTGTCAGTTCAAAAATTTAATTTAGCCGTAAAATGCATTAAAACAGCTAACATGGTTTGATCTGAGTACCTTCTGCACAATAGGACCGCGATTCTACCAACTGAGTCATCAAGGACGTTTTGGAAGCAGCTACTGGTCAAAGTGTATAGTGAATTGTCAGTTCGAAAAATTTAATTTAGCCGTAAAATGCACTAAAATAAGAAGTTAGGTGAGTGGGGTTTGATCTGAGTACCTTCTGCACAATAGGACAGCGATTCTACCAACTGAGTCATCAAGGACGTTTTGGAAGCAGCTACTGGTCACAGTGTATAGTGAATTGTCAGTTCGAAAAATTTAATTTAGCCGTAAAATGCACTAAAATAAGAAGTTAGGTGAGTGGGGTTTGATCTGAGTACCTTCTGCACAATAGGACCGCGATTCTACCAACTGGGTCATCAAGGACGTTTTGGAAGCAGCTACTGGTCAAAGTGTAGAGTGGAATTGTCAGTTCTTAAAATTTAATTTAGCTGTAAAATGCACTAAAATAGTCAGTTACGTTAAGTGGGGTTTGAATTGAGTACCTCCAATACAATAGGACCGCCATTCTACCAACTGAGCCATCAAGGACGTTTTGGAAGCAGCTTTTGGTCAAAGTGTATAGTGTGAAGTTATTACCTTCTGTACAATAGGACCCGGATTTACTAAGCCCTGAAGTTTTTACTTCTATAATGTAACATTTTCTTGAAAATTCTGCGGTGGGCCAATTCAGACTCAAAAAAGTGGGCCAAAATTTCTTTCCAGTCTAGTCCTGGTAATGAGACAAAAAATATAATTTTTTTAAAAATGTTCTTTTTGGGGGAAAAACTAGTTAGTCCCACAAAATGAAGTAAGAGAAGCCCCATTTGATCTGTTTTGTGATGATTTTCAAATGTTTTATACAAAAATATAGGGTAGTTCAAAACTTTCAACTTGTAACTTTTTTAAACTACCTTTTAACTAGACAAATATTTGAGAATTACTAGAGTTATAAAATACTCTTTAAAGATTACATTAACCCTTCATTTGATTTTTAATTTTTTTAATTAGTAAAATAATTGGCATGACTGGCATGTTTCTTATTACCCCTCGTGGGGTAACAAGATACAGTCGCTTTTGGGTAATGAGAGACAAGTAAAAACCCCCTTCCCCTTTTACTTAGCAAGTGCGTTATTTTTTCAAAGAAGGCTGATAATGATATAAACATTCGGTAAAAAATGAGCTTCATGAACCTAAAGGAAAATCCTGTAGTATTTTTGAATGTTTCTTATTACCCCATTTGAATCTTATTACCCCACTCTCCCCTATATTTCAAAATTGTTTTGAAGAGAATGGCAACACCAAATATTTAGATCACTTATTCAAATACCTGTAGAACAGCGGACATCTAAAACTAAAAGTATATAAAACTACAACTAGACCTTCCTGGTCCTCAAAGTTTTTCTTGATACCGGGTGGGAGCTGTTTGTAATTTGTAATGTAAAAGCCATATTACTCTCATTTCATTTTCAAATCGGGTAAACTACAACAGCTTTGAACGTTCCTTTCTCATCCCTATTGTTTTTTCTTTGGATACGATGATATTTTTTATTTATAACTCGTTAAAGCTAGATCATTGAACAAATTATTAAGATCTTATACATTGAAAAATTAATTCTTTCAAATCATTGACGAGGTGGACAGTAGGTTATTACTTGCCTTTAAATTTCCCCTTACCATCTCGAAAACAAGACAAAAAAACCAACGATCGAAAAATAAACTTTCGCTTTCTGCTTCACAGACCGACGAAAACGAAGTGTACACCATCCGCGAACTGCTGATCGACACCCAGGACTGCAATGCGCAACAGGTGTACATCATCGCCGACCAGAACTTCTCCGGCAAGATCGTCACCGCCCTGGAGCACTCCAAGAGGCACCAGAACGTGATGGCCTTCGTGAGCGGCGGAGAGCACGAGTACTCGTGGGCAGGAGACTACTCCAAGCTGTGGACCACTTACGACCACAACCAGGACTGCGTCAGAGACATCCACGAGGTGAGCCTATTTACTTTAGTCCTTGGGATCATGTGAAGCAATGCCCCTCAAACCAGGATTTCCCATTTCCTTAATTTAAAGAATATTTTTAATGCACCATGCCCCTCAAAAGTCATATCAGTACTGTTGAACCAACGATAGTAAAAGGGTCACGTGATTTTTTGCTTCAGTATTTTTTATTTTTTTTTTAAATATACTGATTTTTTATGTATATAGAGGGTATAACTAAGGTTAGAGGGAGTAAATGTATCTTCCTCTTTCGATCAACTGCCCCTCAGCTTCTTCCTTTCTCCCCTCCGAGTATGTGAAAATCACGTGACCCTTTTACTATCGTTGGTTCGACAGTATATCTCCAGGTTCCTACTCTTAAATCCAACCATCATTTATTGTAAATCTGCAAGAGCAGTTTTTTAGCAGTTTGTACTGGAATCTATAGACCAGGGACTTATATGTCCGGGGGAGTAAAAAGGGAGTAAATGTATCTTCCTCTTTCCATCAACTGCCCCTCAGCTTCTTCCTTTCTCCCCTCCGAGTATGTGAAAATCACGTGACCCTTTTACTATCGTTGGTTCGACAGTATGTCTCCAGGTTCCTACTCTTAAATACAACCATCATTTATTGTAAATCTGCAAGAGCAGTTTTTTAGCAGTTTGTACTGGAATCTATAGACCAGGGACTTATATGTCCGGGGGAGTAAAAAGGGAGTAAATGTATCTTCCTCTTTCCATCAACTGCCCCTCAGCTTCTTCCTTTCTCCCCTCCGAGTATGTGAAAATCACGTGACCCTTTTACTATCGTTGGTTCGACAGTATATCTCCAGGTTCCTACTCTTAAATCCAACCATCATTTATTGTAAATCTGCAAGAGCAGTTTTTTAGCAGTTTGTACTGGAATCCATAGTCCAGGGACTTATGTGTCCGGGGGAAGTATTTCAGTTTCGTTTTAAATCCTTTGCCGTATAAATCCTTTGCCGTTCCGTATTGCTTTTCAATTTTGTTTTATTTTTCCCTCTCACGTTTTTTCTGTTTTCTATTCATCCCCCCTAATTTTTCCTTCCGAATTTTTTATTAGTATCTCTCTTTTCTAGCATTTTTACTTACCTTATTTTCTTCTTTTCTTCTCTCCTTCTATCTCTCATTCCTTTCCCATTATCCAATTTTTCTTTTCTCTAACATTCACTCAATTTTCTCTTCTGACACAATTATCTCTCTCTCTCTCTTCCAAGCCCTTCTATCTCTTCCTGACATTTTTAACATTATTTGTTTCTTCTTACCCTTTGCGTATCTCTTTTCCTCAGATTAATGATAACGGAGATAACTTTCTTAAAAAAAATTCCTTAAGATTTTTTTACCAACACCTTTATTTTTTGTTTTCTTAATATAATAAATTGTTTTTCCCGGCCAGTGATTAGATAGTCTTAACACTGAAATGTAAAATTATTCCTTTCATTGAACTAATAGTTATTTTCATTCAACAGAGTTTCAGAAAAGACATGAATTCCTCTCAACCAATCTTCTACGACGGAACTCTGGGAACCCTCAACACCACCATCTACGGAGCCCCCTGTGACGTCATGCCTCCTTTCTCGGATTACGAACTGGAGAGAAGGTATTACGGTTGCCAGAACCTGCCCACATCCATCTGGTTAAGAAGAGGGAGGGCTAGCACAAGGTTCGAAGATTAAATTTATGCGTTTAATCTGATCTGCGAAAGAATCATGTAAAAAGGCACTTCCCATTCATATGGATAAAAGGATACATAGAATTAGGTGATGACCCTCCAAGTTAGAAATTTTCTGATTCAGTCAAGGGTGGTTTGTACAGTTAAAACCAGTCAGATACTTTTATAAATGCATGTTGTCACCTTAGAATCAAAAACTACTCTCAAAAAATCAATCAGACAGCTTTGTCGTCCAGTTTCGATGTTGTTATTGGAGAAATTTAGTCTGTTCATTTAGAATTGGGTACAGGATCAAAAACGCTCAATAATGCTTAATAACGCTCATCACACAACTTCAGTGACCGATTTTTTACAGTATTTTAACTACTTTTGTTTAGGCTGCCTTTTCATTGCAGAAGAAGAAATTTTCGATGATAATAGTTTGGAATCGTAGATTCAGTCTGTGATTGGTTCTGTGAACCGTACGGATCCGTATGTAACCAATCACGGATGGAATCAACTATTCCAAACAAAACAAAAAACATCATCACTAATATCGTCTATTACAATAGTAACTGCTTCTAATACATTACGTCCCAGGCGCCTATTCTAAATGAACAGAGTAGAAGATTTGCTTTCAGCTCATTCTTAACACTTTCAAGCGGATAAGCTCATTTCATCGGATCACATCATCGAGCTGGAAAGATCCAAACCAATCAAATGAGCTTCTCCAACGATCGGCAGCAGATATGGTGTTATTTGATTGGTGGATAAAAATTGTGTTTTCGGTTGGCGTCTGTTCGTAAGTCGCCAAGGATCGGGATTCCCTAAGGAAACTGAGAGAGTAGTGCTTGATATTAAAGTGACGGTTTATATTGTTAAAAGCAGTCAGATACTTTTTTATGAATGCATTTACTATGAATAGTTTTGTGTAGTAACTATGATTGGTATTCGCCATTACTTACTTTCAAAAAGTAGTTGAGGCCTTTCAGACATAAAGAGTGAACTCTACGAAAGAAGTTTTGAGAAAATTAGCTTGTAAATAAACTCCTAAAAAAGAAACTGGATAGCTTTAAAATAAGTATCATCCTAATGTAAAAATTTTCTTTGTAAATTACTTAAAGGGGGCGTCTAAATTCGAATGAAACGAGCAAAACTTAGAAGAGTTCACCCTTTGTATCCTAAAGGTCTCAGTTGTGCACAAGATAAAAAGAAAACGGGTGTGTACAGAATTTTATGTATAAAGAGAAAGACTATATGTTGGAACATTGCTGAGGAAATACTATAATGTAGAATGCATGGATGTTGCAAATGTTAAGATTTTTGAAGCAACATTTTGCATGACTCGATTGAATTCACTGTATTTAAATCTTTAAACGGATACTTTTGTAAATGGAAAAGGTGAGAAAACAACATGTATAAATAATTTGTTTTAACAAAATGGCTTAAAAGGACTATTTTAAAGCTTTTGAAGAAGCCATTGTTGCATAAGAATGTGTACGGTGATTTAAAAGAGCAACAAAGATATGATTGTAAATGAACTTGTATGTATTTCTTCGTATATCATTAATTCAATGAATTATAGTTTTTATCTTGATACCCTTTGAATTTTAATGAAATGCTGTGATACTTGTATTATTTTGTGTATTTGTATATAGTATAATGTAAAATATGCATATTTTACTAAATAAAATTGTGGGAAATTTTAAATATGATATTTTATGGTGAGGAATGAGAGATTACAAAGTATAAAATTTAAAATCCAAGCAGTGTTAATATTCATAAGATTTAAGAACAAAATATTAGCTTTTTGTAAGTTTTATACAAAAAGTAGGAACTAATTACAATAGAAGACGTATTTTGTGTACGCTTTTGTGGCAAAATAATATTCTAGCATTGCATACATTGGGTACGATGAAAATTATAATTGAAAATTGGGTAACATATATTGAAATTTTGAAAACAACTAACTTAGAAGCCAGTTTAAAAAAATCGACGATGCTTTTTTATTAGTAAATTAAATGCATATACCTAAGAAGCTAAAAATTATACTGCTAACTAGAGGAAATTAACGCAATGCTGGTATGAATCATATAATTTTTTAAATTGTTCAAATATCACCAAGATTTAAACTATAAAAAATATAAAACTAAGAATTTATTTTAAATTTCCTGACAAAAGATAAATAATAAATTGTTAGTAAAGGAAGTAAAGTATTTTAAAACAAATTACAATATAGCAGAATAAAATATATGGGGCATGTGTCAGACGGAAGGCGTTAACAGACTTTTTAAGAAGCTAAATACAAATAAAATACAAAGTGAATATACCAAGTTATTAAATCAAAATTATCAATCGTATGTGCTCTTAGACGAATTTTTTACTCAATGAAGTATTCAAACTTTTGCAATAAAGAATTTATAATTTTTTAAGTTAAATCTAATTTATTTAGCTTAAAATTATTTTAAAGATTGAAGAAAAAAGTGTAACTGAATTCAATGAGCTTTGGCCTTTTGGGTCTAATATAAAACAAAAATTTGAAGCTATCACAAGACAATTAAAATTTTGGGAGGTTTGGGAGATGTCTAATAAATCAGTTGGTTGGAAGGTTGATTTGAGTTAAAAAATGGCGAAAATTCAGAAATAAAGTTTGGAATAATGTTAAATAATTAATGAAAAAAAACCTTTTTAAAGAACAACGTTTTTAAAATGCACTAAAAAGTATAAAATAATTTTTTGCAACTCCTTGTAAAACGAAAAACGTGGGGATCATGCAATAATATTTACAGCCACTACTCTTGTCATTCTATTTACCATTATATCCACAGTTAAAAATTATTTAAATGAATGATGAAATTAAGTTGGATTAATTACCTAATGCATGATCCCCACGTTTTTCGTTTTACAAGGAGTTGCAAAAAATTATTTTATACTTTTTAGTGCATTTTAAAAACGTTGTTCTTTAAAAAGGTTTTTTTCATTAATTATTTTCTGGTTTTTAGTTTTGTTATGTAAAGTTTAGAATTCGCAACCTGAACCCCTGAATGCCTTCCAATAATTTGATTCCTTCCTCTTTTTAATAAAACTAAAAAGTGTTTTTTTTCTGAACTTTAACACATGGCTTTACTCTGTTTTGTTAAAATCATTGCACAGTTTTTGCCTCTAGCTATTATTCAGATAACGTTGGAAATTTTTGAAACACTACTAATATAAAAAAAGGTTTTAAAAAATATATTGGTGACAAACTTTTCAATAACTAATTAATAAAGTCAGTCCCTTAGATGTATTACAAATACAAAACTTGCATGAAGTACTGCTCTGTGTATTACTTTTATTCTTACAAATTTTCATTTTACTAATATTTTATACAACACTTCTAAAGCCATCTTGATAACGAGAGGAGGCAAACTGCACAACAATGACTTTTTAACAATAAGGTCCTATAGTTGAACTTCTAAACTTTAAGTTCCCCTCCCTAGGGGTTCAGGGACAGCAAATTGAACCGAACTAACGAGATAATATCGTATTGTTATCCAGATCTGAACTATGTTCAAAATTTCAAGTCTCAAGCTCATGGGGAAGTATGTTTAAAATTGATTACTAAATTCCTCCCGAACAGACAGATAGACGGACGGACGGACAGACAAGATTGAAAGCGACCTAATAAAAACGTTGTAAAAATGAACCGTCATGGGAATCAAATGTTGTTTTTTATCCTCCGGTCTGGTGCCTGGTTAAGATATACATGAAGGTAGGTTAACCAACCCACCCAACTGATAGGGTGGGTTGGGGTAAAATGGGTCACTTTTAAGGTACTTTCACACATTCTAAGTTTTATTTCATAAAAACTATTACTTTTTAAGGATTTCTTTCAATTGGATCTTGACATTACAATCCTTCCGAACATTTTCATCTAATTTTAACAAATATTTTTTAGTTATAAGTTGGTTAAACTTAGCATCAAAATAATGACCTAATTTACCCCAACGTGGGGTAAAATGGGTCTCATTGCAAAAAGATGTCAAAAATATATTTATTACTAAATATACATAAAAATAAGAAAAAAGGCAATCGGCTAAGCCGTTTTTATCTGAAAAAAATTGTAAAAGCCGAAGTTAATGAATATTGTTCAAATGTAGCAATTACAATACTTCATTTGGAGAAAAAAATAAACTTGTATGACAGTTCAATGTATATTTGAAGGAAATAAGTTAAAAACATTGTTTTTACATAATACAGAAGGCCTCCTAACTATGACCCATTTTACCCCAAGTACAAAATATTGAAATAAAAGATAAAATATTTTATATTTTTCTAAGCTGATTGGCTTGAAATGTCTCTCAGACTTTGTTTTATGGAAAAATATTACAAAAGTCTGCTGTAATTTATTACATAGATATTTGGAAGTTGGTAAACCCTGATTTTTCGACACCATTTACCGTTCAAATAAAATATTTTTACAGTTCTTAAATTCATGAATCTAAATTTTTGACAGTCAGAAAATGTTGCCAACAGATAAAAGATTATAATACAAAAAATGAGCGAAAATAATTCAATTTAAATTTGATTTATATCGAGTTAATTAAAACTGACCCATTTTACCCCAACCCACCCTATTTTATGGTTACTGTGCAGCCGGATGAGCTGATATGTTGTATATAACATTAATGGGGCTTCTCTGTAAAAAATTCAAAAAATTCTTTTGAAGTTTCAACTAAAATTCAAAAATTGCATTCATTTAAAAGTTTATTATAAGGATAAAAGAACAATTTCCTTCCTTCTTCGAAAAATTTTTATTTTGAAAAAGGTCGCATATTTTTATCACTCATCAGGTGAATTATAAACATTGAAAAAAGTATTAAAAGTTATTGAAAAGACAAACTTTTATGTTTTTAGTTCTCTAGAAAATCCCCCGAAATTTGGACTAGATGTACCAAAACAAGTTAATATAAAATTTTTTCACAACTTTTTTATATAAAGTACATCAAACAATTCCTAAAAATGTATCAAATTCCTAAAAAAAAGTATGCCCTTTGTGTACAAAAACTAGTCAAAAACCTATTTTTTAGAGTCAAATTTCCAAAAATTTTGAAGGATCCCTAGAAAGTATAGTAATTAAGTTCCTTAAGATGCAAATTCTTCCCCAAAATGTATTAAAAAGCTAAACTGGACGTATTTAAATATGCATGGGAGGGGCTGAGGAATAGATCCGAGTCATTTCGCCCGGTGCAAAAATTTAGTTTTTGACTTATTAACGTCTTTTATTTTATAGAATATTTAAGCCCCTTTCTATATTTTCTACATACGTCACTGTTTTCAGGAAGTTAAATAGTTAAATGAAGATAGGTAAAATTAAACTCAAAAGAAAAGAATTTTCCAAATCTTTTACATGTTAGTTTGTGTACTGCTTAAACGAAATATGAAAGCTTCCTTATAAAATTTAAGCAATTTATAGCATAAAGAGTAATAGATATAAAACAATAAAAAAATTGGAAGACCGATAGAAAAATGTTTTTACAGCACCTGATCGTACCCTTACCGTCCAGTTGATAAAAATTCGATGATTTAAGCATCGCGCTCACAGTTACGTTATCTTTGATCGCGAAAATCGTATAACAGTTTAGCTGAAGACAAGTGTGGAACTCTAAACAATCATTCACCAGCTGTAGTAGGCGAGAAAGTAAATAAACTGACACTCGACAATCTAACACCACTTGCCAAGGAGATTCTTTGTGTTTCCTGCAATAGCAAGTCACAACTCTAAAATATTACGTCTTTTGTAAAGGGGTACCTTGGGTAATTTAGAACTACGATTGATTCCTGAGGCATTTACTTGATCTTGCTCCATTGTATACCTTCCTACAACTGTATTCTATTCTTGTCTCTCTTCTTTACTTTCATTGCTTTGTTTTAATTAAAGTATTGAGGGGATTGAATTTCTTAAATTTAGTGGTCTGAGAGAGATGGAGAGAGAAAGAGAGAGATGAAAGAAACAAAGAAGTATAAAAAGATGAGAGAGATAATGATGGAGAAACAGATGGAAGAAAAATGGAGGGGTGAAAGAAATGAGGAGAGAAAGATATCTTGTTCCATCTTTCTCTTTCCACCCTTATTCTCTCTTCCCTTGTGTGTGTTCCATCTCTCTCTTTCTTTCTCGCATATCAAATTATCCCTTTCTCTCATTCTTCTCTATTCCCCATTCTCCTCATCCCTTTCACTCCTCTATTTCTCTTCCTTTCTGTTTCCTATCTCTTCCCCTTCTATTCTTTCTATTTCTTCCCTTTAATTAAGATACATTAATTCAAAAATTCAAGACAACTCATGAGATTTAAAAAAAAAGAATAAGTATTTTCTTTGTCAAAACACCATTGTATCTCCATTGTAGTGCCCCTGTATTTGTTACAAATTAGACTTAGAGTGATTCCTACGCGGATTTCCATCGAAATTACTAATCACTTTCGATTTTGGCCAACTTTTTGAGTTTTGGACCACTGTGCGTCGGAACAAAAACCTCCTACTAATTTCTGAGGCGACTCAGCTCTCACTCTCAGTAGCTCATATTATGATTAAAAAAATCATCTAATCATCGCGGCATCTCCAAAAAAAGATCGCCACTATTTATTCGACATCCTTTCGATCGACGAAGAAATGACAAACGAAAACAGAAACCCTGGCAAGATCCCCCCGCGATAGAGCGTTGTTGCATCACCACCTCCAACAACAAACCGTTTGCCCAACCGACAACAAGGGCTCGCTGTCGTAAATCGATTGGACACTCGGCGCGTGAAGATATTATGGAAAAGAGCCCCCTTCATTCCCGCGGCTTCTTTTGAAGTGTGATGGCCGAAAAGCTCGCTTTGGGAAATATCCTTTCGCTGATGTTATAGCATCGAGTGTTATATTGCTATAAAATTTTTTTTTCTTTCGTTAACGTGTTACTGAAATACCATAAAAAGGGGCAACAATTGTACCTTCAGGTGCTGTAATTTACAAGGTTTAGGTTCAGTCTTCAGTTTCAAAAATTTTGAATTAAAAATTAAATTTTTTCTCGGGTGTTTTTATTGTATTTGGTTCCAAACTACGTAAGGCAAAAATATTTTTTTCATAGTTATTTCTTGTAGTTGGTATAAGAAGGCTAAAATGTTGTTTGATATGATGCCACACATTGGCAACATATGACCAGCCTCTTTTTTTATGGTCTAACAATTCATGAATGATTCTAAAAGAAAATGATGTGAAACGATCCATTTTTATAAGGTTTGCTAAAAAATTCCCATAAAAATTTTTTAATTTCATTTATTCATAAAAAATAGGAAACTATCATAAAGTTGAAAAACCCAATGGTAAAAAATATAGAAATTCCGTTAAAATTACAATAAAAGTTTAGAGTATGTTTTGAAAATACAGGGTGATTCCGAATTCATCATCAATATTTGGTGGGGAGGTAGAGGGCACCTATAAACAAGCATAATTCGAATAGGAATAAACGGATCAAGAAAGGGAAATGAATGGACACCAAGTCCAAACTGAACTTATTTATACAAAGCGTTTTTATCCTTTGGATTTTAATCCATTCAAAACCAGGGTTGGCAAAAACCCGGGTTTTTTTGGAAAAACCCAACTGGGTTGGGTTTTATTGGGTTTTTTCAATAAAACCCTGAAAAAAACCCAAATAAAACTGGGTTTTTTCGGAAAAAGTGTGGGTTTTTTCAAAATTAAGTGGTTTTCTCCTATAAAGTAAGTGGTTTTTTTCAAATTTTAGTGAGTTCTTTCTATGTTAAATGTGTTCTGTCAAAATAATGTCAGTTTTTCCACAGTTAAGTGGGTTTTTTCAAAGTTTTTATAGTTTGAAAAAACCCACTGAAATTGTAAAAACACCCCTTATTTACTGAAACCTGGTTTAAATTTTGAAAAAAAAAACACTAAAATTTAATAAATATCCTAAATTTTGAAAAAACCCATTCAATATTGAAAGAAATCTATTCAACTTTGAAAAAACCAACTGAAATTTTAAAAAATCTTCCTTATTTTTTATATCTAGTTTTAACTTTAAAAGTCCTAAATTATGAAAAAAACCCATTCAATAATGAAAAAACCCACTGAATAATGAAAGAACCTATTTAACTTTTTAAAAAATCCCTGAATTTGAAAAAACACCATTTAATTTTTAAAACAGTTTAATTTTTGAAAAAAAAAACATTAAAATTTTACAAATATCCTTAACTTTGAAAAAACACATTAAATTTTGAAGGAACTACCAAAATCTTGATTTTTCTTGAAAAAACCCAAAAGTGGGTCCAAAATGTGGGTTTTTTCACATGGGTTTTTTTGAAAAAACCCATTGGGTCCAAACCAGCCAACCCTGTTCAAAACTGCTATCTATTATGCTTTTTAGGGGTTACACTTTGAAAACTAAATCTTAAAACATTCCTAAAGGTAACCAATACTTTCAAAAAATTCAGAGGCCAAACTGATTTTCAGCTGCAGGATGTGATGTCACAACTTTCGAACCCCTCCCTCCCTAATTGTCATAAATTGATTAACCCCCTGAGCGGGTCGTCATTTATGGTCGGACCCCAAACATATTTTCGAACTTTTCCTAAAAAAATATTCAACACAATAACAATACACATCTCTATCCTCCATCACAATTTCGCACCACAGAGACAAAGCCGGTAAAGTTCTGGGCAAACAAGCACCCGCTACCACAGGGGTTTCCAACTTCTAAGTACTCGCGGGCCGCAATCGATATCACAAGTAAAGTGGCGGGCCGCAAAGTAATCTGGCTCCTTTTTAACGATGATAATTTTTTTGGGGTGAGAGTCTTCAATATGAAATTTTTCCAGCAAAAGAGGGACGAAGGTTGTTTACATATTTTGAATGTATGCACTAAACTGTATTTTCCAAAATTCCAGAGGATATATGAATTTTTTTACTCTTATTCAACTCGTAGGAATACTGAATATATTTAATATTCTGAATATTACTTAAATGAAAAGGTCTTCCTTTAGAAAATGTTTGTAAATTTTCCTTAAATGATTGTTTTACCTAATTTTTTGATACTCCATTTTGTCCCTCCTCATGATAACGGTTATAAAAGCCTTCATACCCCTTGCTACGCTCAGGAGGAATTTCAGGTTTTACAAACGACCTTTCGAAACTATAAACTTTTAATTCTTGCACTATAGAAAACGATCGAAGCTAGTCCATAATCTAAGAGGTGGGGGGTCGGGGGTTCTCCCCCGAAAAAATTTTGAATTTTAGTGTGCTAAAAAGTGTTTTGAAGCTACTTTTTGGAGGGTTTTCAGAGAGCTTCGCGGGCCGCCAGTTGGAAACCCCTGCGCTACCACCTCGTCCCGAGAGCGGCGGCGAAATCAAAGCGATCCCTCCTCTGTGATTCGCCGATCTCCATTCACCAGCGCCACAAAGAGAGAAAAAGGCCGCCGTCAGAACCACTCTTTCATAAAAAGCGAGCCGTATCTAACAGTTTTTCCATTAAATAATTCCGGAAAAGCCAACCGAGGAAATCGGAAACTCCGTCATATATCCCTATGTAACCTGTTGGATTCTGCACCTGGGTGGGGTGTTGAATAAGAAAAGTTTTTTAAGGAAGCGAATAAGATGATATTTTGGGGCTTACACGTTTCGGTGGTGAATCCAAGGGATGTTCTATAAGGTCCGTATAAATAGGATTTTGTTTCGGGGAGGGGGCATGGGCGTATATAAGGCTCGGAACACACTGCGCCAGAAAACAGTCGCGAGAACGATCAATCTCCGTTAAAAAGCATGGAAAGATTTTTTAAAACTGCGGCAACTGCAACGGTATTTTTTTTAAATGTAGGTAGATTCACAAATGAAAATAAGTCATTAAAACAGATGTTATAATTCCAACCTTTTGCGTTGTAGTAAAGCGAAAGAAAATATTGAAAGTTCTTAAAATGTATAAAATGAAATTGTTTAACTCCTTTTTTTTCCAGCCTTAACATAATTATAAAAAAATTGATTTAAATAAACAAAGCAACTGATTATGGATTAATGAAACTTAGTAAATTAAACTAAAAAAACTATAAAACATAATCTGCCTTGATGATGATGTCGTGTCCACGACGAGTCCAAATCAAACATTACCATGGACGGAGATGACAGCCCTTGCAATCTCTGTAATATTGTCAGTGTAGAGGTCTATTTCAGAGAATAAGACTCCAATATTAAGTAGGTCAATAGCTATGGCTGGACAATCGAAAATGTGTGCTGGTTTTAAAGCTGTGCCCGGGCAGTTGTCAGTTTCTATAGGTTCTTCTTCCTATAATCTGCCTTCCAGGTAACAATATATAATTTCATCAATACTGTATTAATTAAATATTAAAAATAGATGTAATACTCAAAACTATAACAGTTTTGCAGCATTGGGCATGGAAAGAGCCAATGTTCAGTATTATTCTGGACAATCGCATTAAAGTTTAAAGATATAGATAGTTCCAATTCTAGAAGTAGTGTTCGAAAAAACTTAAAATTCTAGGATTTGAAACAGAAATTTCAGAGAAATGTTCTTGAATTTGGGCAAAAAGCATCCAAAGCGCCAAGGAATGATAATAATTTTATGCCCTTTAAAATTAATGAAACCCTGATGAAACGGAGTAGGAAAAGTAGAGAGGATGATGATGGTAGGAGATCAATTCTATTGAGGCAACTAGAGATTATATACAATCACATATAATTAGTAACAAAATATCTTTTATTTTAAAAACATATAGGAAGCACCACAAGCTTTCAATACTTGAAACTTGTAAAATACAAAAACAAGCAAGTTGTAAATCATATTAGCACAGCACACACATAAAATCACAATTCATTCACATTTATTTTACAGGAACTTGAGAGTTCTTTTAATGAAAGCAGTATATTTTGATTAACATTGAAACAAAAAAAATTCAGAATGCATTTCAATTACTCTATTTCATAGCTACTTACAAATCATCAGAAAGTAGAGAGATTTTTTAGGTATTAAACAGACAATAAAATTTCAGGCACGCACACTGCTTAATCCAGGGGTTTAGTTTTTAATTCAAGGGCCACATTTATTACTCCAAAATGTCCAGAGGGCCATGCTGAAACTCCCTTTTGAAATTTGAGGGCCAAAATAACATAATGAGAATGGTTGGTTAAAAAGTAGAAACTTTTATTTGGAAATTCTGATGTCTCAAGTTTTATTCAAATAATTTAAACAAAAAATTGAATAAAAATATTTCAAAATGTCCAATTTATATCAATAACGCCTCACGTAATATTTTATATAACTGTTAACCCCATAAAAAAGGTTGACACCCCAAGAAAATCTAGTCAGCTACCCAGGCATCATTTTAAGGGCTGTTGGGTCAGTTTTGACCTACAAGCCGTTCTTAGGAAACCTCAGATTTTTGCCCATATTAGTTAGCAATATTTTGATTCATTTATTGCAACACTATCAGTAAATTTCTCTAGGGGTTAAGTAAATATTAAATAAATTATGTATATACTGCACTTGATTTACATGCCTAATAGTAGCATTCATTGCACTGCATTTTCAAGGTTTTTTTCTCATTTATTTAACTGGTTTTGCTTGTAGCAGCTATGGAATAAGAGTTTTAAATTTAAAACACAATGCACACTGAAAAAATCAATAAAACCTTCCTAATTTTTAAAATCTACAGTAAAAATTATAAGGAATACAAAAAGCAAAACTTAAAAAACAATATAATAAAGCCTAGTCATATTTAATGAGATTCTTTCATACTACTCAACTGTGCATACTTAAAATTCTATTCAAAGAATTATTAATAGATGATTCACAAATAACAGATTAAAACACAAAATAATATTTCTTTGCCAAAATGGACAATAAAGCTTTTAAAAAATCAGATCTATGTGTTGAAATAAATAAATAAATCAGCATGAAAATGTAAAATTTATCATGAATTATGAAGCATAAAAGATGAATTCAAATAGATTTGAAAAGCATAAGAATATAACAAAACACATAAATCCTAATGACACATATTTTACTGCATTCAATAAGTAAGGCTACCATTAGTTATTGTGTGTGCAAGAATCCTTTAACAGTAAAGCACAGTTCTCCTTTTATACCTTGTTTTCGCAAAGTCCCAATTGATTCATATTTATTTTAATGCAAAATTTCTTTGTTTATGTAACACCAAATATCGGCTATACTTCGTTTGTTACTGTCTAAACCCATTAGGGACGGTTGGTAAGAAAAGTTGCCAAGGGACATTTCATTTTTATTGACTCTAATAGAGGCCATTAAAAGTTTAAATGCATGATAACAGCTTCTAAAGAATGTATTTATTCAGATAAAAATAGAAATTTATACCTTTCATGCTGTTTTGGTGGTAAAATTGCTGTTAGAATGAGAGCGCTTCACTACATTTTGGAGATAGCTGGGAGATCATTTGGAAAAATGCCAAAATAATCTAATGTTTTGGTTATTTCTGTTACTTGTTTCTATTGCAGCATATTCACAAGATCCCATTCTAAATATTATTACCCATTATAATTGGTTGAAATGAGGGTACTTAAATTACCAATAGCAAGGGTTATCTTCTACTGGCAATTTTTCATGCCAATCGTCCGATGTGTGGTCAAAATTTTTAATGCCAATCATCTAATGAGTGGTCAAAACTTTTAAGAGTTACTCATAAGTAGCTTTTGCAAATTAATTATTTTTAATGCTTTTTCGAGTTCTTATCATAAATGTAGATCTTATTGATACTTTAGCATGATGAAATGTTTCCCTTGGATCATAATTTTAGTGGGTGTTTTTATAGCGTTCAGATTTTTACAGATTCCTAGCACATTTATTGGTTCAATCTCATACTAAATAATTTATTGATACATTTATTTTCCTTGAAAGGGTTTTCTGGAAACTTACAGTAGTCAAAAAAGAAATAAAATATCACTGGAGTTATTTAGCCTATTTTGAATGGGCCAATACCTAGTTTTTATGGAGTTTATGAGTAATCTTCAACATTTTCAGTGAGGAATATGCGAAATCTGGAGCCATAAAGATGAATACTGTAATTATGATGACTTTTTGACAGATAATGACTAACAAGAACGTAGAATTCAAATAAGAGAAAAAGCTTCAGAAGGCAAAAAATTAACCAAAGTTATAAAAAAAACTAATGTTGAGAATATATGCCTCTGGCAGGTAAAAAAGTCTTTATGTCCCAGTCTGGGAAATATATAAACTATTTCAACCTGAAAGTTAGCTAAAGTACTGAAATCAAAGGGTTATTCTTAAAGCCTGAAATTAGGTGAATATCAATATTTCGGACTGAACAGGCCCTATTCAGGAGGGGTGAAATACCCTTTCTTGGACTCCCTATTAACAGTATAGTCCCCTTTTATTATAGTCAAGTCACTTTTATTATGTATTATTTCTTTAAATTATGTATGAAAACACTTTATTATCAAAATCATTAGCATTCTAATTAGTTTTTTTTACTTTTCATTTGTCAGAGTTTTGACCCCACTATTGACGGTTGGCAGGAAAAGTTGCCAGTTAAAAAATCATAAAAATTATTTTTAAAAATCTCAAAATGGCCATTTCTTACTATATTTTGTCCAAATGAACAAAATATGAAAGAAAAAGTTACTTATTTTCATTATTTTAAAGTCGTCCCTAATGGGTAAATGAAGGATTTTTCCAAAAAGGGGTAATTAATTGAAGATTTGGTATTCATATACAATGTAATGTATTCAGATGTGTAATATAGTTCTCAAGATATGAAACATAAAATAAATATTTTGGTTGAACTATAAAGTATGGTTTGTTTCATTTTTATGTTAAATGCTTTAATATTTTAAAATTTTATATTATTTTCAGTTTAGAAACTGTTTTAAAATAATTTTTGCTTTAGGAAAACCTTAAATTTATTGTATTTATGTAAATCTGCATTAGAAACCTAATAATCATAGATGTTTTCAATTATACGTATTTTCATATATGCATCGCTCCCTTGAAAGACGTGTAAACGGTGCTTTACTGTTTTATAATTTTCTTAGATAATATTTAACAAAATATTGTTCAAAATAAAAGTAAAATAATTTCAAAGCATAAAAAAAATCACATCTTCCACTTTCTCATAAAAACATATGTAAGTCATAGATACAGAACAAAGTAAAATATTATTTTAATTATTTAATTTACGGGGAAAAATACTGTGAAAAATATAGGATAACTTGACAAATAACTAAGTAAATTATGAAAATTTTTTAAAAACAAAGCAGAAATAAGATCACAATGAATTTTTGGGTAGATGGGCAGTGTTCCAGAAAAAGTTATCACAAACATTTTATCACTCTCTGTGGGCCACACCCTTAGTGTTAGTTAATGACTTCGGTTTCTCTGGAATACTGCCTGCCCATCTAACCAAAAATTCACTGTGATCTTAGTGACACAGGCTGTCAAACTCTTCATGGCAGAGCTAGCTAATAATTTAGAATACGAGATCAACAAGAACAATAAACAAATTCATCCAATTCTTAATAAAAACAAAATATTCCAGCTTTTCTTTGATTCATACTGAGATAACGATATAGCAATATAGCAAAGCACTTTGACCAAATGCAAATAAACAAAATAAATGAGATAAATAACATTTGAGTGATTGGCACAATGAAATAGAGGTAAACATAACTTGGTGAAAGATAAAATGAAAATAAAACAAGTGTAGAAAGTAAAAACTCATTTGAAATAATTAAAGCATTTAGAAATCTCAGGAATAATGACTGCTCTAAGCTAAAAAATACTAAAGCCTAGATGTTTGGATGAAACACCCAAATAAAAAAATATTAAATTCAAAGAATCAAATCTGAACACATATTCTTTTTAAAAATTAAAAAAACCATGGCAAATTATTTGTCAGAAAATAAAAATATTCAGATGTATTGTATGGGCTTTTGATACCAGAACAAAACAAGTATAAGTTATATCCCTTTACTTTAAAATGCAATTTGTATTTGCTTTAAATAATTTTGACAATTACTAGATTAGGATAAGCCAATGTAAGTTGTAAATTGTGAAAAATGAAAAACAAATGCAGTATATAGATACAATGCAACATATGTGTTTTTGTAGATAATTATCAATATTTTCAAGAACTGATATAACCATAACCCTGTATTTTCTGAAATACTCAGTGAATCAACAAAGAAATTACCATAAGTAAAATTAATACATAGATCATGTGGGGGAAATAACACTACTAACACTGTTACAAAAAAGGGATGAATTTAGTTATTTCTAGATTATCAAAATTTAAAATGCAACTAAACTGAAGAAAATGCAAACAATAATGGGAAAGAGAAATGAATATGAAAGCCATCATCCAAATACTTTTTAAAACATATGAAAAAACTATATATTTCTAATACATTAAAAGTACTAGATAAAATACTTTAAAATTAATTTAACAAAGCAAAATGAATATTTTGTTAACTATGAGGGATAAATCTGACAGTGTTGTACAGACCATCAATAGAATCAACCCTCTCAGCAAATTTTCCAATGGATTCAATGGTAATCTTGGGCAGCTTAGGATTGAAAGGGTTTGAGAAGTTATAAATTTGAGTAAAATTAATATGTTACATTTGTGTGGTAAAAAATATAACTTATAGAGACATTTACTACTACCTGACCAGTTGTTGACCAGCAGTCAGAGTAAAACAAGTTTTTGCCACCTAAATGGTGGAAAACTAAGTTTCCCCCAATAAACTGATGGTCTGGTTAGCAGTGAATAAGGCCATAAATTAGTGTTCTTAAACATCAATATACATTTTACTTTGGTTAGTTAAAAATACAATTAGGCTCCAATGGAGGTATATTTTGTTAGTCATCAGTTAAAAAATAAATTCATTAATTATATTCATAACAAAAAACCTTAGTTTTTTTCTGGAAAAACTCAAGGAACCAGTTTTAAGAGACAAATACTTAGCATAAAATCAAAAATACTATAAAATAAATTTAAAATTCTACATTCATGTAGCTGATTATTCATGAAATCTTTTATGATTGAAGGAAAAATTTGGGTCAGCTTATGGTACAGTACAACGATCATGAACTGAAAATTCTAGGAGAAAGCAAAGGGTACATAAAGTAAACTATAGGTTCAAACACATGTTTCCTGATGCTTTTAAGTAGTTAACAGTTCAAATTGAACAATATGTTACTTTAGAAAATAGTTTATAATAAACATTTGGCACCAGCAGAAGGATTCATTTACAAATTGTTTTATCAACTACAGGATACATTTCTTTGTTCTGAATGGCCAAGATATAAAGACATTGATACTTTACGACAATAATGTTACTAAAAAGTATGCACCACTTATCGTTATACTTTCTCGTCTGTCTAAAGAATCAAGCACAATGGCACATTCAAAAATAATAATGATAATTAAAAGAGCATTTAGGTAACAATTTGTAAATATGTCAAAAAATAAGGCAGTTTTGCCCAGCACAAGATGTAAAACAATTCTACAAAATACCATTGAATTGGATGCTTTCTTTTGAGCCATGATCCGTGTGAGACAAAACTTCAGCAGCCATTTGAGATTTGGTACCCAAGTTCTTTTCCTGGTTTTGAAGACATTTCTGATATGTTACGACACTGGACTCAGAATCACACTGGTCAAATTTGAACCTGATCCTCAGGTCCGGTTCAATGGCACGCATTACATGCACGTTTGCTTGGAGAAAAATCTCAAATAAATCTAAATGCAAGTTATACAGATCTTCATTTTTCAGATCTTTATCAGCCGTAACCACTGGGATGGAGTTCTCCAGCTGCTTTCTCACTGCAAGGTAATCAGACAAATAAAAACTTCCGTACTCAAAACTGTCCGTATCAAAATGGCCTAGATCCTTCTTGACTTCAACATTGTCTGGGAGGGTGATATGGTTGTAGGCTAGGGATGGGTGGTACTGGCGGAAAGGGATTGGAAAAAACACCTGTGTTTTGAGGATGGTGTTCATCCTCACCCTATTGATGTACTCTGGACGAACTTCCATGCCAACATGACAGAGCAGAATGAGAGACTCAGTGGAGAGCTTCCTGGAAACCAAGTCGACAACGGCGAAATTGGGTGGCATCTTGCCAATGGTTTTGATACTAAACCAGGCAATTTTAGCCCCACTGGAGCGGTACTTGGTGACGTACGAGTTGACCATATCCTTGACTGACCCAAAAACATCTTCCTTCTCACCTTTCCCAGGGTCTTGGGGACCGTAAAGGAACACCAGCAAAAGGACAGTGCTTTCCTGCTTTTCAATGCATGCTTTGGCATAATCTTCCAAAAACCTGAGTGCCTCGTTCCTTTCGTTTGCTTTAATGGTCAGGAGAAGGACGACTCTCGTATGTTCAGTCACAAAAGGCACTGGGACTATTTCAACTTCATTAAGGGGCCTGACTGCAGCGATACGCTTAAGAACCTCCTGCCCAGTTGTTTCTTCTAGGAACAACATGTCCAATATGTACTCTGTTCCCCTGGTGGGATCAAACCTTTTGTACCCGTTAACTAATTTTTGGTAAATGTACTTGTCATCATGAGTGACCTTGACCCATTGCACAGTGCTTTTTATCAGATCCTGAATTTCATGCTTGTACAGGCCTTTGAGCTCACTGATGAGTTGCAGTTCTGATTGCAGAAAGTTGTGCGTAGAGTTGAAGTATATCCAAGGTAGGACGTCGAACCTCCCGTGTGGTTTAAACGGAGGCTCAATGCCGACTGGCCAAGAAGTTTTGCTAGAGTTTTCAGGGAGAAACTTACTTAGGTTAGAGATTTTTACCTGCATCTCTTGAAGTTCATGTTGGTTATCAATAAGCTCTTGTTGACAGAAATAGTGATGGATTAAGTAATGTTCATCAGGGGAAGAGAGAGGGAAAACGGTAAAAACATTTTTCAGATCTTTCGGCCATGATGACTTTTGGATTGAAGATTCCAAATTATCATATTTAGATATGTAATGAGATTCATATTCCAGATCCTGAAATATAATAAGACTATTTACTACGTATGTAAAAATTTGATAAATTGTGAAAGTAAACAACACATTCGTAAAATTATGTAACATATTCTACATTTTCAAAATCTTGTAGTGACCCACCAAAAACTGGCTGGCAATCCACCAGTGGATCGTGACGTATACCTTTCAGTTTTTAAGTACTATACAATTGCACTCAATATAAATACTTTATTATGAAATCTATCAATACCAACTTAACCAAAATAAAAGTAATAAGCTGCCTTTAAAAAAAAGTAAGAATTAGGATGGATGATAGCAGGGTGGGAAAAAACCTGGTTTTTTTCAAAAAATCTTTCATAAAATTCAATCTTTACATATACATTTTACAGGGAGTTAAAGTTTTCAAATATTAGTACCTATTATTAGTTTTTAGTAATAATTTGTGAAAATCATACTTGTATAATATACACGAACGCGAAAATTTTTCCCTCTGCAGAAAAACTACAAAAAAATTTTTTTTTCATAAATTTTTCTGCAGAATTTATTTTTGATCGATAAATTTTTCTTATGTTTTTCACCAAATGCTTCCATCCGCTGAATCGCTATTTTAGGAAGAATCGGAATCGCGGAAGTCGGGAAATCGCAACTTCTCCCGTTAGTTCCGTTTTTGCTCGCGGAGTTTACCGTTTCATCCGCGATGCTTTCTTGGACGGCCGCGGACGTTAAGGTGAAGTCGGCTTCGTATCGCGTTGTTATTGCGATGTAGAAAAAACAACTTTACCGTAGTTAGAAGCCAACAAGTCCGGAAGTAAAAAAATGGCGATTTTTCACGAAAGTTCCGTTTTTCTGGCTTATGAGGTTTTTGTAAGTTGCAAAATTTTTGAAAGGCTACTTTGAGAAGCAACTTAAGAAAATAATTCAGTTTTTTTAATCGAGTTAGATTATAACCTGTATTACATATCTGATATGATTTGAGATTCTAATACTAATACTCTTAAAAATTCATTTGACTTTTTCTTCTAACTAACTAACTCCTTGGCATTACAGCCCATGTTGGACTATGGCCTCTCCAACAACTTTCCTCCAAAGCCTTCTGTCCCTTGCTTTTTGTTTCCAATTACAGACTTTTAGAATTTTAAGGTCCTTTTCAACCTCATCCAATGACTTTTTCTTCACTTAGCAAAAATTTTATTGGTAAAAGAATTCAGTAATTTAATTATATTTAAAGTAATCAATAAATTATCCTAGTATTTAACTGATTTCCTAAATTTTCATCTGATTTTAGTTGCATTTTAGTTATTTTCATGCAAATGAAGATAACGTGAAATATGTATCTTTCTTTGTTTAAAGATATTTTTATCTAGACTATCAATATTAATGACTAGTTTAATGCCAGTTTAAAGTTCTTAAAATCCTCCCGAGTATAACCCAGTTAAATTAAAATTTTTCTTGTTAAAATTATTTGTTTCACACATTAAAAAAAATTAATACATAACTAAGCTCACGTGCTTTTTCCTCTTTTTTCATCTTTAGATAAACTCATCCCTGCAATTTGGGTATTTCAGTAATAATGTTTTCTTTTTAGAGAGAGTGATATTTAAAAATGTATAAATTCTTGCAGAAAATTTTTTGGAAAAAATTTAAGTTTGCAGAAAGGTTTTTATTTTATAAAAGTATGGTGAAAATTTAGCAATAAATTGAGAAAATTAGAAATTTTAAATTTGTGAAGATACCGTTTTAACCATCAGCGAATTTGTGAAGCTACCGTTTTAACGATCGGCAAATTTGTGAAGCTACCGTAAAACGGTAGTAAATTTGTCCTGGACAGATCCCTGATTTTTAATAAGAAAAATCTAGTTTGATTATGCTGCCATCTACTTGTCCTAGAAAAACTAAATTTTAATAAGAAAAATCTAGTTTAACCATGCTGCCATCTACTTGTGACGGCGAAAACTAACCCAAGAAGTATGGCGCGATGGCCTGACCCTCGCGCGACGCACGCTTGAAAGACAACTTTCACAGAAAACCATTTCAGGGAGGAGGAGAGACAAAAGAAGGCGGAGGATCGATCGCTCGCGTATGGCGGCACTTCTCCTCAAGTATTGATAAAACTTATTTTTCTAATACTAAATGCATTTCAAATCTAATAACTCAAATATTAGATTATTGGGTACAATTCCGTTAACGTTACTTCCGCTAAATATTGCATACTATTATGGACAAGAAAGAGTAGAAATATAAACCATTTTTTCTGATTTTTATTGATAAAACTAAACAGTTATTGTGATCTACCTAACATTTTAATCTATCAGTTTGAAAGGTACAGCTTTAGAAAGAGTCCTCCAGTTTCCATCATGTTTACCCACAACTCAAATGATGACTGACAGCCATAGAGAACTGTTATTATTAGATTCTAAAATAATCTACTAATATTATTTTATTTTATGATTAATTATTTTATTACACTAGGGGGCTCTGCCCCCTGCTCGCTATCGCTCACCAACCCCCGGAACTGCTTCGCAGTTCTTTGAAGATCGCTTCGCGATCTTAGCGAGCAGAGCTCGCTTGTTTCATCTCAACTATCCAGTACAACCTGGAACTTGTCTGCTTATAGTCTGTTTATTTAGAATAGGCGCCTGAAACAGGATCAAAAACGCTCAACAATGCTTAATAACGCTCATCAGACAACTTCAGTGACCGATTGTTTCTACAGTATTTTGACTACTTCTGCTTAGGCTGACTTGTCATTGCAGAAGAAAATTTTTTCGACGATAATTAGAATTATAAATGCTTCTAATACATTACTTCTCAAGCGCTAATTCTAAATGAACAGAGTGTAGTTGATGATAATTTAATATCGAAACTTCTTATCTCTCAAACTTTTCTATAACTTAATTCGGAACATTACCACGAAAATATCAAAATAAAACTATTACTGAAATATTCCTTTTTAAATTATCAATAATTTAATGGATAGGGGGCTACCGCCCCCTGCTCGCTTACGCTCACCAACCCCCGTAACTGCTATGCAGCTCTACAGATCGCTTCGCGATCTGTAATATCTGCAATCGATCTTTAGCAGAGAAAAAGTTCTCAAAAGTTTAGCAGAGACAAGTTGTCGAAAATCCTCTTCCTTTCATCGGCACAAATAACACACAAAAAAGCTAAATTATTTATTTCTCTAGTATTTCAAAAAATATCGAAGTATCTTTAAAAGATTATTAAACAAGTCTATACTATATCGCTAGCAAACTTAGAGCAAAAATGTGCGCCTCAAAACTTTAAAATTAAATATCCGTGCTCGCGACAATCTAGTGAACAGGCAAATATAAAATTTAAAACAATTAAACACGTCTGATAAAGACCTACTAAAACTATGAAAAAAATGAAAATTTGATGCTTAATTACTCCAAAACTAATTAGAATTTTTTAAAGAACTAAACACCAATCTCTTTCTAAAAAATAAGAATATAAGTGTTTAAAAAATCATATTGATACCGTGATTAGTTTTCATTTTAGATAGAAAAAAACGAAAAAGTGTCAAAAATTTCGAAAATTAAAAAATTAATTACTCTAAACCAAATTCGAAATTCGAAAAAAGGGCGACGTAGTGCACATCTTCATACTTCAGAGTATTAGGCTGCAAAAAATCATAGTTCTGCTGCTAATAGATTTTGCTGAACTGGATTACGCGGCGAAAAAAGAAAAACTTCAACTTTGACCTTAAAAATACCCCAGTACTAATTACCACATCAGTTAGCTTTTTGTTCGAGAATGTGCCCCAAATATTCCTTTACAAACATTTCAAATTTCATAAATTTCTATCAAGTAGTTTTTGCGATATGAGAGTTCAAAGAGTTGAAAAATTAAATTTTCTGAAACAGCGGCAGCGGCGGCGGCGGTGACAGTAACTTTTTTTTAATATAGAGAGATAAGCGTTTGGTGATATTTAGCAGGAACGTTAACATAATTGAACTGATTATTGATCTAACATAATCAATTAAAAGTTGTATTGGATTGATTAGTTTCTTGATGGAAATATTACTTTCCATCTTTTGCCTGTAAAACAATATGGTGGAAATTTTAATGGGTAGGTAGTGAGTACTAAAGCTAAATAACGCAAACAATGTAAGAATGATAGTTTTCTCACTTGCACTGATGTCTGACAAGGAAAATCTGTACCATGCAATATACATCTACCAAAATTATCACTATTGCTTTGGGAAAAGGCATGCTGCACACACCACTCCAATTCTGAAACTGTTCTTTTCAAAACTGAATGTGACAACAGAATACCAGCGTCCAGAGTACAATACATGGAATCTACATCAATGGGTCTCCCAAGATGCACATTCTGAGTTATACTGATATGAGTGACAAAATCCAGCAGTTTTTTGCCCCTGATATGGGTGGTATCTTTGATAAAGAAAAAGAAATCATATTCATTCACGAAATTCTCAGATATGTGTTGTAGCATGTTGAATGGCCCCAGAACTTCTTGCTTATCAGGAAATGATATGACCGACCCACTGTTTAAATCCGTGTTGTCTGGTACGGCCCCCTCTAAGTAGAACACGATTTTATCAACATACTTTGACAGAGTTCGGTTCAGGGCTGACCCAAACGAATGCAATGAATTTGGAGAGGTCAAAATACCCACAAACAATTTTTCTCTAATGCCCAACTCAGTGGAATAATACCTGGCCCTAGGAATTTGAACTTTCCTAGGGCGGGGGATGTTTCTTGGTTTAGAATTCAAATATAAAACAGGTTCATAATCGTCAACTGTCACAGGAGCTGAAATACTTTGAGTATCTGCTTTTAAAGAATATTCTGTTTTCTTCATGTTTCTTGAGCAGTTTTCTTCCACAAACGGCATGATTAGCAGTGACAGTGCCATGCCGATGCAGAGACCGACAATGGGCAGGATTTGATGAGAAAAATAGAATTTTAGCCTCCCGAGAATCCTCATGTTGCAATTTCAGAGTCATGAGTAGTGGGTGTTTAAAAAGAATGAAATAAAGTTGGTTTTTTGTAACTAGATAGTTCAAAATTGGAGCACATTCAGGTTGTGAATTTCAGGAATGCATATTCCCCAATCTTCCTTCAATCCAATTTTGCATTATCTAAACAAAAACAAAATAAATACTCAACGGTTACAGTCATTTTATTCAACCACACACGAAAGAAATTTAACTCTTTAGATTTATTAAGCTTTATTTAGAACGAGAATTAAAAATGGATTTCAATGGAGAATTTCAAATTGCGTTTCAAGTTTCTATAACCACTGAAAAGCAATTTTTTAGGTTCTTTTTTATTATTTTTAGCAATTCACACACCTGTTCCAGAGTATTGCGTAATCATTTGTTTTGTTTACAAAACATGAATATATTTGTTGTGGACACCGTTGCCTCGATAAAAATGAAAATCAAAGTATTTGGATTATTTATTTCAATACCACGACTTATATTCCCTGGAACAGATACATTATCTGTTGAAAATCCTTTGTCTGAATTTCTAACGAAATAAAATGTTTTAACCTGGAAGTTATCTTGCCAAAAATTTCAGAGGTTAGGAAACCAATGCCTCTTTGATCTGTTTAATTTTTTTTCAGCTTCTTCTGCTGATAATCCTTTAATTTAATACTATTCTTTATTTGAAAAAGCTTTTGTCGCTTTTTATACCTGAAAAACAAAATTCTCAGTTAAAGACTACCTCATGAATTCATTCATTCTTTGAATAAAATCTTGTAGTTCTTTATTATAAAAGAAAAAAATCAGTTCTCTGGTGAAGTTCTTGAAGTGTCAACTGTGATTTCATACTAAATTTTGCTGGGTCAAGAAAATATGGTCACTCCAATTTGTGTTACAATTTTGTCCGAATTATGAGGGGCTTTAACTTATATCCTTAAACTTTAACTTTTGACTAAAAAAATTCTCGTGGGCCGCAAAATAATTTCAAATGGGCCGCGGGTTGGCCAAGCCTGGAATAGAACTAAGAATTTAAGATTTTTTTACATGTTTGGAGTTTTTACAATCTCCTTTAACAGAAAAAGTAAGTACGTACCACATAAACTTTAAAATTCTGTATTCTTGTCTTTTTTTCAGATTTAACTGGTGATAATGGCTGAAGATCCCCAAGTTTTGAAAGGACACACTAGCGATGTCATGGGATGTGATTTTTTCGATGATTATTTAGCCACAGGATCTGCTGACAAAACTGTCAGGGTTTGGCAACAAGATGCAGATGGAAAGTTTGAGGAAAAGGAATACTCCCCTCTGAGAGGTCATACGTATGGCGTAAACTGTGTTCGGTTCTCTACGTATAGTACACTCTTGGCTTCTTGCTCTACAGATGGGAAAGCTATTCTTTGGCATATACAGGTATAAAATCATGTATTAGGGGAGACCTGGGAGGGATAAGAGACTTTTTCCAAGAATATTTTTTAAAAATTTGGTTTTCATTGTATAAATTTGAAACTTTCAAACTAACATCTTGGAACATTTTAACATGTTTAAAAATATAACCAAAGTGATAGCAAACAAAACTTTGGATTTATGAACGAATTAAGGTAACTTCTAAAAGTGTCCCACATCCCACTCCGGGCTGGGGTGGGATGGGACATATCTTTTTAAATTAATATTTATGATTACTTTTTAAATATATGATTAAAAACCACAAAGATGGAAGTATTTTACACATTTTAAAGATTTATTACAAAAACATCAGTTATTTTACCCTATATTTACTTCAAAAAATCTAACTTTAAGTGAAAAATACAAAATAGTTAAAATTCTTCTTTAATCTAAAAAAATATGTTTCCAACTACAATACTAATCAGTTTCAAAACAATTGTATCTAAAGAATTGTATGCAATAGCTTGTATTTAGGTATTGAGAGGAATCCCATCCCACCCCAAGTAGAGGTCGAGATTAACGGTCGCCAGTCGCCAGCAGGCGACCAACAAAAAGTTTTGGCGATCAAAATTTCTAGATGCAGTCGCCACTGTGGCGACTAGCCATTTCCTTTTCGTCCGTTAAAAAGTTGTGAAAAATCGCGATTTTTCGCGAAAGTTTCGTTTTTTTGCGGGAGTGTTCAGTTCTTCCCCGCGACTTTCGTGGACGGCCGCGGTTGCCGATTCCAGGGGTCGAAAATCTGCGCCAAAATTGGTTACCTACGCCAACTGCGCCAAAAATGGCAAAATTTCCCATATTTGCGCCAAACTGCGTCGAAAACGCGATAATCCGTTCAATCTGAATCAGTAACCCTGAAAATCCAACTGATAAGAAAAGAACCAATCCTCAGCCACTATGATCGATTCTCTTCCCGCTAGGATCGCTATTAAACGGGGTGGAAATAGGACGATTATTAACTTGTCTACCGTTGCTTGGCGGAGAAAAACCGGTTTCTCTGCATTGTGGAAGGCAGAGAAAACCGGTTTTCGTCCGCCTTTCCGACGGTAGACAAGTGCTTTGATTTGTTTTTTGGTGATAAGCAGGGTTCGTCTGCTCCTTGATAATTAAATTCATTTTCAAGCACTATGGAAACTCCTTGAATTTGGGTTGTACTCCTTAAAAACTTTGATTTCCAACCTGAATATTTCTTCTATAAATTTATTTCCCCTATAAAATAGGTTTCAATTCGCAGCGTTTAGTGCGTTGAAAAGTCAGAAATCGCGATTTTTCGCGGAAGTTTCGGGGTTTTTTCCGGAATGTTCCATTCTTCCCGCGACTTTCGTAGACCGCCGTTGGTGCCGATTCATGTTGACTTCTTCTTGCGTCATTATTGCGAAGTAGAAAAAACAACTTTACCGTGGTCAGAAGCCAACAAGTCCGGTGTTCTGTCTGGTGTTCCGGAAATCGGGAAAATAGCTACTTTTCGCGACAGTTCCGTTTTTTCCGGGACTGCTTTTCCTACGGACTTCTGTTGAAGTTAGCTTCAACGGCGATACAGTAAAAACAAATTTACTTAGGTCAGATAAGTTTAATAAGATGATTTTTCTCTATTTTATTTAGTATTTTCAACTTAAGAGGATTTTCTAAGTTGTAAATTTTAATGGACGGTCGCTTTATAGCAACTGAATAAGTTGATAATTAAGTGTTTTTTTAAATCTTGATAGATTATTACCTGTTTTTAGTATCTGATCTGATTCATAAGATTCTAAAAATACCTTCAAAAATAATTTCTTACTTTTTTTTTATTTAACTAAAAAATTTTGACTCTCATTTTTGCAATTTAATGTTTACTTAAATAATTATTCTATTAACTAATTTCCTTTATTTTTATTTGATTTTAGTTACATTTTTACTTTTAAAGTTGTTTTCAAAACTGATTCAGGAATGCAGTGTGTGTTTGAAGTCGTGTAAAAAATTTGTCTTTCTTAAGTTATGTAAAAAAAGTACTTGAATTAAAAAAAACACTTCTTGAAAACTCCAGGAATATTCCTTGATTTTGATTTCTGAAAATTTGTATGAACCCTGATGCATTATATAAACCTAACTATTAGATTAGCCTGATGCAGATTCACTGTAAACTGATACGAAAATGAAATTTGCCTTGATACAAAACTACCAAAAGCTGATACAAAAATGCATTTTGACTTGATACAAAACTGCCCTAAAGCTGATACAAAAATAAGTTTTGGATTTTCCACCCCTGCGATTCAAGTTGGCTTCTTCTTGGGTCATTGCGATGTAGAAAAAACAACTTAACCGTGGTTAGAAGCCCACAGGTCTGATGTTCCGGAAATCGGGAAAATAACGATTTTTCGCAACAGTTCCGTTTTCCCCGCGACTGCTTTTCCTACGGACATCTGTTGAAGTTAGGTTCAACGGCGGTGCAGAAAAAACAACTCTACTTTGTTTAGAGCAGCCTAATAAGTCTAATAAGATTTTTTTCTCTATTTTAGTCAGTATTTTCAACTTAAGATGATTTTCTAAGTTGTAAATTTTTACTAAAAGGTCGCTTTATATCAACTCAATTAGATGATAATACAATGTTGCTTTTTTTAAATCTTGTAAGATTATAACAAGTTTTAGGTATCTGATCTGATTTCAGATTCTAAAAAAACCTTCAAAAATACCAAATTCTTACTTTTTTATTCTTTCAATTAACCTAACACGTGAATGTGGTTTAATCGTAATTCTCAAAAGTTGCTATTTTATTTTGGCTCCCAAAAGTGTAGAGTTGGCGACCAAAATTTAGGGTCCCAGGAGCCACTGGCTACCAAACCAAATTTCTAATCTAGAGCATTAACCCCAAGTCATGGTGTCCCATCCAGTGGCGGCTCGTCCATAGGAGCACAGGAGCACGTGAACACCCAGTGAAAAAGTAGAAATAAACCCAAATATAAAGATACACAAATATCAAAAGAAAACAATATAAATCATTCTCAATTTCTTTTTCATACTCAGAATCAAGTTTCTACCCCCCCTTTTAACTGTCAGCAAAAAATTTATTGCCAGAAACGCAACAGTTTTGTTTTTATCAAATAAAGAGAATGCTGCATTCTTATTTTTCTTTCCTTATACGCACGTGTGAGCGAAGAAACTGAATGAGTCAGAAGAAACCTCGACTTCTCGCCGGAGAACATTTGGGCTTACGGCAACACATTGGAGATCCCCGTGCGCACAGATTTTGTGTGCCGAGGCTTACGGTTTTGAGGTTAAGCTTGCTTTTTTGTGGTCTGGATTTTTTTCCTGGATTGGAAAACGAGATAAGAACCTTTTGAAAGTATCATTAAACTTTTCACGTCAGCTAATTTGTAATAATTAATTCTTTTGTTATTGGTTATTTTTTTTAAAGTGACGTTGGGAGTACACATCACCTGTATTTTTCACAATCAATTGTTCGATTAAGCATATAATAACAAGCACTATGAGTAGACAGACCCAGTGCTCTTGTCATGCTCCTAATTAAAAAAAATTATGATTAAGTATTATGCATGATTCTAATGAAAGTGTCAAAAATTTGTTAGCTTCAAAAAAGGTTAGACGAGTGGACATCATGCATAAAAGTTGTTTTTGAGGTATTATGTTATAGGCTAGGGGTATTATAAAAAATAAACATTCATAAAAGTTACATTTCATTATCATAAGTTTTGCTTATTTCCATTAAACGCATATTTAAAAAAATAAAAATGCATGCAGTGAAAAATTAAGGAACCTGAAAATAACTCCCCTGAAATAAATAAATTTGTTGGAAACAAGTTTTCTTTATGTATTCGTCCAACATCCCTTCGCTTTCTTGCTCTTGTGTAAATTTTAATTCATATTACAGAGGGTGTGAACACCCTGTTAATAAACTCACGAGCCGCCACTGGTCCCATCCCATCCCGGTAGCAACAGTTTTAAAAAATAAGTTCTTTCAAAAGAACTGTAGCTTTTGGCTTAACTCAACTATATATTCATAAAGAATACATTATTCTGTTTAGAAGAAAATATAAACCATTAAGGAAGCAACCAAGACTCAGATTGAAAATTCACTTTGAAAAGTGTAATACTTAGTTACTTTTACTATAGTGAAACCATCTTTTTCATTCAGAAACTTCTGGGAGCTTGCAACTAAAATAGTAAACAGCAACAAGTATGAAGTCATGGTGGCTTTACCTGGGGGAACACTCAAAAACAAATTTTATTTATAATTATAAGATTTATTGAAGGTGCCCCATCCTACCCCGGTCTCCCCTATTATTTTTTTACTTTAAAAAACTTTCCACATTAAATCTTTAAAATTTAACATTATACAAAAACTCAATGGAATAGCTCTGAAAAGAGCCTATATTTTTGAACTTTCATAGCTCAAACTAAGGAGCTACTAACTAATCCGGTAACCGCTACACAGCTCTTTACAAATTGCTTTGCGATCTGAGTAGGGTTGCTACAGAGCTGGGAAACCTTAAAAACCAGGAATTGTCAGGGAATATTAGAAAATCTTATAATTATCAGGGAAATTTTGTATATCTGCCTAATTTAAAAAATGAATACAATACTTTTCTAATTTTCAAGTCTTTAAATATGTTCATATAAAATCATTCTCCTCCCCACAAAATAAAATCTTGAATCTATATAAATTAGTATAGTTGCAAATGTGTTCAAAAAAAGTCTGGAAATAATCTTAAGAGTATTTATATTCCTTCTTTCTCCCACTGTCCCAATTTTAACAGTCATTCTCCCATTTTCTAGATGATTAAAATGTCCTGCATTTATCAAATATCAGGGAAAATCATACCAGATGATCAGTTAAATCATGGAATTATCAGGAAATTGGGAAATACATTTTCTGTGGCCACCCTGCTGAGCGAGCTAAGCTTGTTAGTTTCATTTTACCAGTTACGCGATGACAACCCTCATCCACATAAATAACGCTTTTTTAAAACGTTGTTATATTTTTTCTCTTATCACTAATTTATTTTATAAATATTTTTAAAAAGCTGTCTAACAAATATTTAATACCTCTGAATACATTAACTAACTGTCTTAAAATACAAAAACACCAAAGGACCTAAAAAATATCTCTAAAAATAATGACCTAACCAGTTAATCTTTAGCAGAGTAAATCCAACTTCCTGAAAATCCTCTACCTTTTATCGGCACAAATAACGGTTAATGAAGCTAATCCGGCCCGCAGATTTTCAGGGCCAAATTTGGTGATAACAACTCAATGCACGGATGCCATCAGTTTTCCACTTGGCGACAAAAAAAATCGCCAAATTAGGCTTGCGGGCCGAATTCGCTACATTTACTCAAATAACACTCAAAATAGCTAAATTATTTATTTCTGTGATAGTTCAAAGAATATTGGAATATCTTTTATAGATTACTAAGCAAGTCTATACTAATAACTATCGCTAACAAACTTAGAGAAAAAACGTGCACCTACAAAACTTTAAATTTAAGTAATATCCATGTTCCGAACCCAACAACCTATTGAACAAGCAAAAATAAAATTTTAAATGTTCAGTAAACATTAAACACGTCTGAGATAAAGACCTAATAAAATTATGAAAAAATTTAACTTTGATGCATAATAATTCCAAACTAATTAGAATTTTTTAAAGAAATAAAGGCTTATCTTTTTCTAAAAAGTAAGAGTGCAAAAAATCATAGTTCTGCTGATAATAGATTTTGCTGAACTGGATATGATGGCTGATATATGCAACAAAAAAACAAAAACTTCAACTTTGACCTTAACCCATTAATGCCCAACTTCTTATTTTTCTTTAATATTTGGTAAAAACATAGTAAATAGCCCCAAAACAACGTGAAAAATAGTGAAAAAAATTGCAGGTTAAAATTTTAATTTCTACACCAAAATAAAAAAACGTCCCTAAAAAGGGACGTCAGGCACGAATGCCCCCGTTGTTTTTCTCTATAGTTAGCGCATGGTAGAAAACTTTTTTAAAGCCTCAAAAACATTTTCTACCTTATCAAGTGCAGCAAAAGTGATCGGAACGATACTGTAACATCAAAAGGAACAAAAAACATTAATTATTTATCCAATTAACCGTAAAATTAACCTTAATTAACGTAATTTGAGCATTTTTTATGCTCTAAAATACGTTTTTTCCTCCCAAATCTATGTTAATTGCAAATTAATTAATACTTTTAATTGAAAAAGGCATTCTTTGTTTATATATTACCTAATATTAAGTAATAATTACTTTTACACACCTCAAATCCATCAGAATATCTCAATTTGTGAAGTTTAAGTCTTTCAAATGCCCATACTTTTTTCATTTTATTTAATTTTATTGTGCGGAACACAAATTTCTCCCCAAAAATTAAGCCTTAGTGGGATGTGCATTAGCAAGCCAGATGATACAGATTGATCTGCAGTATAGAACACAATGATTAGCCACATCTAATTAGGAAAAAAGCCGAAAATTTATCACAAAAGCGACTTTTTTGGCAATTTGAATGACAAAAAGTCATTATAACTAATAATTATTAAACTTTTAATTAAAACATAACCGGAATATATTTGCATAAGTAATAAATATAGTAAAATAATTAATTTATTCCCTTTAATTAATACAAATTAATTAATTCCTTATAATTTAAGACATTTATTCCATTAATTTAGCAGAAATAACAGTATTTTACAAAAAAAAAATAAACAAAAATAATAAATTTATCATCTAAAATTAAAGTAATTTTATAAATATCAGTTATTTAATTCATATCATAAGAATCGAACGCGTTTTGATGAAAAAAATAAGGAAACACTAGCATTTTACTATGGGGAAAACCACGGAGGCATTCGTGCCTGACGTCCCTTTTTAGGGACGCTTTTCGAGGGTCCAAAATAAGGTCAAAATAAAATATTTTGGAAAAATAAAAAAACACCCCAACTGATTTAATGTATAAACAGTAATATATATCAGCATTGAAATTTTTTTTAAATAACAACTAGGATTTTTAAGCTTTTTCTTTTAAAATTTTTAAAAAAGCACCTTTCTGAAAAATTCTATCTTCCAACTTTAAAAAAAAGTGAAAATTTTTTAAAATTCTGCTTTCTTCTTGTGTTCTTTATGTTCTATGAAGATCAGAGATACATCAGTGCAAATTTTGATTCAAAGGAACAATTTTTGTAGAAATAGGAGGATTTTTAAAAAACGTCCCTAAAAAGGGACGTCAGGCAGTAATGGGTTAAAAATACCCCAGAACTAATTATCATTTCAGTTAACTTTTTGTTTGAGAATGTGCCCCAAACATTCCTCTACAAATTTTTCAAATTTCAATCAAGTAGTTTTTGCCTGATGAGTGTTCAAAGAGAGAGGTAGCAAATCAACTGATTAAAATTATATAACTTTGCCAAGATAAAAAAACAATAACAAACAACATTTAAATATTTCACACATAAAATTTGTATTTTGGTGATTTTTAAAGGGACAGGTTTTAGAATTGAACCATAATTTGTTATTGAATTCATAGTTATCGAAGCTATTTTTGTTTCTCTTCCAGAATGGAGAAAAGTTGGGTGAAGTTCAGCATGCTAGTGGATCTCCAATCCGTGTGTGCTCCTTTGCTCCCTCTTCTTTTGTGCTGGCTACTGCTGGTGATGATGAGAAAGTAGTTTTGTGGGATGTGTCTACTATGGCAATTGTAAGGTATCTTTAGGGGCACCTTTTAGTGTTCATTTAATTTCTCTTTAATCACAAAATATTATCATAATGACCTTGTAACTACTTTTTCTTATTATTTATGTGATCCACAATTATTGATTATTAGGTTAACCCTTTCAATCCTAAGCCGCTCGAGATTACCATTGAATCCTATGGGAAGTTTGGGGCTTCTAGGACTGAAAGGGTTAAGTGGGGGTGAAAGTTTGTCATTTAAAGATTTTTCAAAAGGCAGGAATTTTTAATTTATATAGTCTGTTTCACCCTACGTTGGCACTGAAGAAAAGGCTAGGGTGACGGAATAACACCCGTTGTCATAGCAACTCAGATTGAGATACCGGTTCTTGGCCAAAAAAACCTGCTTGTTTCCGGTTCTACCATGTGTATTGTATTCATTCGCTTCATTTAAAGACTTTTAATATATAATTCAATTATATGATAAAAATCACAATAAACTCTAATGCATGTTACGTTTTTACAAATGTGTCTGCAGATTCTTTATTTTAAATTACAATACAAGCTAGTACTATTTTTTGGGCGGATTGGTACATCCCCTGCCTTTTCCAACACAGCCAACTTAGGGTAGAACTGAGTATAGTAATTTTACGCATTGTTTATAGCATAAACAGTAGGCTAAATTTTTCCATCAATCCCACTAAATTCCAGGTTCCCATGGGCAATAAAAAAGGGACCAATTCAAAGGACCTAATTTTATTTTTTAGGGTGACCCTAAAAATCCACACATTTTTAATAAAATCCTAAAAAGAACCTATTTTGATCCACACTGTAGACTAATCAATTTAATTCCTACTTCTAAAATTTTGATCAGTTTTACTAAATTTTATCTTATGCATCACACAGACCTCATAATTTATAATCAGTATACTATTAATTGTATGTCATGTCCAGTATCAGTTTAACTTTTTTTAACAGAATTTCTCTCATAATTTTAACCACAGCCAGTGATCTCTTTTATATACTTTCATCTACGTCATACTTGCACATGTCAGAGCAGTTATGGACATACTTCTCTAATCCTGCAGTCTGTCAAAACATCACAGCATCAAAAATCATGAAACATGACCTTGTCTTATAGTAGTGCAGTCGACTCCGCTTAATGTGATCACGGTTCATGTCATCAATCGGATAATGTTATCATAATTGACTGATCCCAATCACTCCTATTTAAATTTACCCAAACTTTATCATTTAATGTTATTAAAATTTGGTGAAATCCCTTAAAAACCTCCTGTTTCCCCCGTTTTAAGGCAAATTTTAATACAAAAACACAAAATAAGTCATTAATTTAGCAGTCATATGTTAATCTCAACATTTTACTTAATGACTTAAGAATGTTTAGGTAACTAGAAAATCGTCTTACAATACTTCAAGTAGGACTAAATAATTTTGATTTTGATGAGCCAATTTTTAGAATAGAATTGTTTCTTATTATCAATCTGATATTGCTATCATTCTACTCTTGGACAAAAGTGATCATGTTAAGCAGAGAAAAGTAGACTAGACTTGTCTTTATGAATCATCCTGTATATTAAGAATTACATATATTTAGTCACTTTGAAATTTTGTGTTTTACAAGTTATTTTAATTTTTAAGATCATTTGAAGGACATGAAGCCATGGTTACCTGCGTAGCTTTCACTCCTGACAGTGCCTTTTTGTTGTCATGTTCTACTGCTGAAGACATGTTATTGTGGGATGCATCTTATGGTCATGGGAAATGTCTAACTGTAGTCAATAATGCTCATGACTTAGGTGTCCTTGGTTGTGATTTTAGCCCTCAATATGAATCTGTTTGTAAGTAACTAAGCATATTACTCACACACAATAATGATACAGTAGAACCTTGTTAAAGTGACCCCTTATTGGACCAAAAATATACTGGCATTTTAACAAAAGGATGTTATAAGAAATAAAATTATCACTATAATAAAACTACCAGTCGTTCTAAAGAGGTTCTACTGTAATAATAGTAATGTTGGTATTTCACACTAATTTTTAACAGAAAAAATAGAATGTATAATTTGCGGTAGTTATGGTGACTTTAATCCTTTTGTTTGAAAATCTATTAAGTTAAGATAATAAGTGTTGTGATGGATAAAATAGTAATGAAACCATGAAGCATTTTATAACTTATTAGTGGTAACTTATTACGGGTTATAACTTGATACTGTTTTAATTCATTTGAAAAAAAAATGCCTAGAGATTTTAATACAGTCGAGTCCGCTTAATGTGATCGCAATTGTCCGAGACTAAACTGATAACATTATCCGATCGATAACAATAAGCGATCTCATATAAAAAACAGCAAACAGTGTAACTAGATTGTTTGCTTTAAAATCAAAATAATGTAATCGTAATAAATGTATTCAAAACTCAATTTTACACTAGGTAAAATTTTATCTCTCTTTTTTCCGCTCCATTATAGCCTTCCACTCCAATAAACCGTTTATTTATAACATAATCTGAATTCCAGTAAACAAGGGAAAATCAAAATATCTTATTAGAAACATCTGCAAAGCCGTGGACCTTGGTGCTTCTTTAACGAATCACAAGTATGGATTCAGACCCCCCCCACAACCGTTTTCTTTCAATATAATATGGGGAAGGTTTTATTTTTCTTACTCATACTGAGTTTCAGAAAAAGAAGCGCCAGATGTTCTCATGGAGCACATGTTTACTTGTAAAAACTGACCTTCAAAATGAAACTCGAACTCAAAAGCGGTCGTTTTAAAGGGGATATGGACAAATTTTGATAATATTAAGCGGAGTGATGATTCATAGTTGATCACATTAAACGGTGTATTTTACATTAAATTAAATAGGAAAGATCGGGACCTGTCGATTTCGATAACATTATCCGATTGATAACATTAACCGTGATCACATTAAGCGGATTCGACTGTAATTTAATTATTTTGCTTACATATCCTGAAAACTATCTAGTAATTAATTGTAGTACTTATATAATTTTTTAAGATGTTTCTTTTTAAAAATAAAGTAAAAGGTTTAGTTGGAAATTATTCCACTTAAAATCAAATGATGTCTTGTTAATCTTTAAAATGTTAAAATTTAAATTGAAAGATCTTTTGGTTGTTTACTGTTTACAAAACCTAATTAACAAAAATTTAGTGACTTATTGGAAACAAACATTCTTTGAAAAACAAGCTTTACTGAATGAAATACATTTTTCTCATTTCAAACTTGTTTTTTTTAGCAGAAAACGGTTTCCTCTGTGGAAAATATACCCTTGCTACCTGTGGAAATGACGATCTCATTAAACTATGGGCAGTGGAAACAAGCTCAACCAAAAACATTTTCCTCTTGAGAACATTAGAAGGGCATACTGGAAATGTTATGACTTGTTGTTTTTCTCCTGATGGAAAATCCCTTGCTTCTGGGTAATTTTCACATATATTATAATAATTGTCTAGTTCATTTTACACTTTGCCACATCATATGGGAATGTTCTTATTTTAATTTTCAAAGATTACATTTTTTAAAATGTACAAATTTAATCTGACTGATGTCTTCTGTAACAACTTGTAATTTTAAACTGGTTCTTAATTTTATTTATATTGTATATGTTTTATTCATCACAAATGATTTTTTTATGTTTTCATTTGTTTCTTCCTGTCCACATTTTTACTTCACTTATGTATACACTACATCTAACAAGAGTTTGATTGAGATTGCTTAAGTTTTAAATTCATATTTTTTTGCCTTGTTTGGCATAGAATGGCCTAATATAGGCTTTTGTGCCATAAAAATCTAATCAACCAACCAACCATCATTAAAAAACATCTTATTAAATTTATAAGTAATTTATTCTGGTCATCCTTTCTTCACAGGGGAGGTGATCGCTTAGTTATCCTTTGGGATTCTGTAAGTTAATTTTTCATTATTTACCTATTGATTGTTGTTAGAACAGTTGACTACACTTATTGTGATCATGGTTAATACTATCAAAATTTACCATTGGTCATCACTATTTAGCTTAATGCAAAATGTATAGTTTTATGTGATAAATATTTGGCTTAATGTCTTCAAAATATGGTGAAAGCCAATTTTACTACATAATCATACAAAATGTGTCATTAAGTTATATATAGTAACCACTAATGACTGAACGAAAAAAACTTATGCAATCAAATATTTCCTCTTAACTAAATAAACTAATTAAATCAGTTTATATTGATTAAATAAATGTTTTTACCTAAATTTGTTTATCAATTTAATTGAAAAAATATAATTGTGTGCATTATAAGTTATTCAAGTATCTTTCTTTGATAAGTTTGCAAAATTATTTGATGACGTCTTGAAGCAATCAATATAATCCTGACACATTTTTGAACATTTCTCAAAAAGTTTGTTGTTCTTCTGAATGGAGAGTAGTCTCTCCCAAAGAGTTATATTGTGAGTTATATTGTATTACATATTTTTTTCTTGTATTTTTCAGAAAACTGGGGAAAAGATCAGTACGTTTGAGGGTCATAGTAGGTAAATTATCTGCTCCTTTTAGTTTTATAGGATGTGCTTATTAAAATCTAAAACCTCAGTTTTGTATTATCCTACCTAAATTTATCTGTTAAAAACTTTTCTTAATGAAGACAATTTGGTATCCACCCCAAATCTGTTGTTCTGAATCTTTTATGGGATGTAATTCACTGTGGTTTTGTTTTAGGTTTGTAACCTGTTGTGCTTTTTCAAATGACGGGCATCTTGCTAGTGGATCAAATGATAAGACAGTAAATATTTGGACAATAAGTAAAGAAAATATCAACCTATCCAAAAGGTCAAGCGATTCTCGAAAAAATTATTTATTTTGGTCTGTTGATGATGTTTTGACCTGGCTGAAAATTATACACCTTGATAAATTAAGCGAAACATTTCAAAATAATCATATTGATGGGAAAGAGTTAATGAATTTGAACCATGAAAACCTGGTGACTGCTTTAAAAATAGGTCAGTTAAACATACATCTATTCATTATATTTCATAGCCAGTCATAGTAAGTTAAACATATTTTAATCTTTTTTTTAATCCTTATTCTCGATACTTTTTTGCTGCTTGTAGAAAGTTTTGGCCAGAGAAGTAAAGTTCTTCGTGCGATTCAATGCCTCAGAAATCCTCTCTGGCAGCATGTTTTATCCGAAACAAAAGGTGAAATGGAATTTCCAGAGTTTCATTGTCCTATCACACAGGAAGTTATGAGAAATCCTGTGGTTGCTGCTGGTATGGTTTTCAAACTTCTTCTCTTAGGGGCCATTCATTAATTACGTAAGGATGATTTTGGCAATTTTTGACCCCCCTCCCCCCATGTAAGGGTACGTAAGATTTTTCAAACCCCTCCCCCCCTATTCTTACGTAAGATTACATTATGTTTTTCAAAACAACAAAATGTTAGAAAACTCTCCTTTTGACGTAAATCAAAGATTTTTATTTTTCAACAGATAAGTAATATTCTTGCTGTCAACTACATATTACTATTATATTATTATCTCTTGATTAGAATAATTGGAATTTGTTTATATTAACTAGGAAAATCTTACGTAAGAATTGGTTTGACCCCCCCCCCACCCCCAAGTAAGGGTATGTAGAGATTTTTCCAACCCCCCCTCCCCCTCGGGACCCTTACGTAATTAATGAATGGCCCCTTAACACTTAAATGCCAGAAGACTTACTAGGAATTTTTATTTTTTTTAGTATCTGATTTATTTACATTATTGATGGTTACAGAAACCAAGAAAGAAATTATCTGATTAAACTTACAGCATTTCCTTGATTTATGGTAATTTTCTGGCTTTCCCTGTACTTTTCTGACTTTTACCTAAAATACCTGATTTTTAGAATCTTTATCCTTCCTGTTGAATGATTTCTCAAAGAGGTATAAGGTATTTGCCACTTTGTTCCAAGAGAAATTGAAAGACATGCAAAAACTTTAAAGTGGGGCATAATGACTAATTTCTGTTGTTGTTACTAGGGATTGTCGTTTTAGGGCATTTTGGTCATCCCAGGATTTCGGGATAAAATTCTACATCATCCCGGGAAATCCCGAAAATTTAATCAATGCCAGAATTTCAAGAAAAAAATAATTTTTAGGCTGTAAAATCAAAACCTGCATAAAGATGAAATTAGAAAAAATTATGGGGAGAAATTATTAATTTTTAATGCCACAATTTTTCAGTTCCAGGCTCATTATTATAGTACACACATATAATCACATAAAACCTTATGAAATGACATGAACTTAATATTTTAAATTTGTTTAAAAATACTCAGGTTAGAAGTGTACTTACCCTAAAAATGCTTTTGAATTCCCTTTATAGATATGTATTGCAAGGCTCGGCTTTTCAATGGAATGTATGTTTTTTATATGACGGGGCAAACCCCTCGTGAAACCTCCTTTACACTTAATTATCAAAGAACACTTTTTGCATTTTGCTTCAGAGTTCGGTCTTTTTATGAAGTGCTCCCATGCAAGTTAACTAGCTTTTTCTGACATGATACAAAATCAGAATATTCTCTGCCTGATCCTTAAAAAGTATAATCTCTTTAAAAGCTGACCACTTATTGAGATCAGGAGTACTGTATTCATCCGCAAATAAGGTTCAAACTATCCTCATAAATAATTCATCACATAAATAAAGATTATGAGTTTCTTACATATCTGTTAGAATTACGATCAATGCTTTGCTTTGGAAAATGGCCTCCTGCTGGGAGTAATTAGGATTTGTATCTCTTATCACTAACATACTAAAGAATTGAATTCGTTGATGAGTAACCCAAGTTTATGCCAAAATGCGAGCATTGTATGTGTTATACAAATCTGCAAGTTCCTTGTTTATTGCTTTTTAGGTGTTAAGTTCTATGAGTGGGGCGGCAAGTGGGAGATGATTTAATTCAGTAGATGATTGAATTAAACCACCTCACTTCCAATAATTTATAAGTGTCTTCCAAGGAAAGGAAATATTTGTTTATGCCATCAGGAACGATTTTCAAGCGTTTGTTAGAGGCGTTAAAGAATTTAAAACTTTGAGGGAATCCTGGGACGAACTGATAAATCCCAGGACGTGTCCCGGCCTAAAAATTCTACGGGATCCCGGAAAAAAATCCCTAGTTTTTACTCTCTTCAAAATTCCCAGTTAATGTTTTCTAAATAATTTTTCTCTTAATTAATTATTTTCTCTTTCTTTTTATTTGATTTTATTAAAGGATCTTCTTCATTAAAGTTCTTAAACAATACTTTCTTATACTTTTTTAGTTGAATTTTCTTCCTGAAAACTAAACTAAGAACAAACTCAATGCTGCTGAATAGTATTTCTTATATTATTATGCTACTTATATTAATTTTTTTATTTGTTTTTTAAATTCAGATTTTAATTTGCATATTTGCAGAAATAGTCAAAATTATTTTAGTATTATGATGGTTTTCTTCATTATCGGGGGAAGCCACTATAGTTGAATCTCTGACTGAATCAAGGAGGTATTAAAAATCAAAGTTGGCATTTTTTTGAACTTTGAAAAAAGGTCTGCCAAGAATTTAGTTACATCTCTAATTTATTATACTATTTCTTTGGTGCTTGAATTTAAATTCATTGAAATTGGTTGTCACCACACTGGAGAAGTTAATTAGCTGTTCTGATTTATATGTGGTCCCTTTTCGTAGAATTAAAATGTGCTAACTTTGATGGCTAATATCTCCTTAAACATTTGAGATATTTTCAGGAAATTTTTTTTTCTGTCAATAGACAGAAATATATTTGTTAAGATACAGCAAGCACTTTTCTTACTGCAGTTTTTGTTCTTTATCCTTTAGTTTTTGCAATAAATTTTTCTAACTTTCTTATTTTGTTGCTATGAGCTCTCTAAGCTATCTTAAAAGGATTCAGCATGTACACTTAATTAATAGGTACACCTTACTTCCTAGACACTAAGAGACATTCATAATAAGAGCAACTATGCAAATAAGTATGGATTTACAGAAACAAAGTGGATTATTTTGCTAATTTAATTTAAGAACAAACATGTTTCGAGGTTACTTGGATCCTCTTTGTCAAGTATCCTCAAAAAATAAACCACATTGTTTCCATAATTTCACTAAGAGACATTGTTTCCAAATAAAAGTAGTGAAATGGACTTTTGAAACACTTGTATTTACTGATGGATATTTGCAGATGGGTACACTTATGAAAGACAGGCCATTGAAGAATGGTTCGAAAGTGGGAAGAAGACAAGCCCTATGACAAATGAAGATCTTGGAAATCTTATTCTTATTCCTAATCTAGTCCTTCTCCAATTAATTCAAAAATGCAAAAATTGATATTGATTTATATTTAAGTTTATCCGACAAACTCATGCATTTCCATTTATTATATATACACTGATAATAAACACTTTGCTATCTTAAGATTTTTCAATTTTTAGTTTTTTTTGTCAATCCATAAAACTCTGTTTGAAAACTAGAGTTCTATCTATAATTTAAGATCAGAAGTCCAAAAATTTAAATAAAGTTAGGAACATGGTTATTTTTTAAAGTTATTTTCAACATTTTCTTGGCTTTGACCTTAATTGATTCTGTGTAGAGACAAAGCTAAAAGTTACTCTAGATAGGATATCCAAGTGTGAGTTAAATTATACATTATTTCATTAAATAGGAGTTCTGGTTTGAAGTAGCTGTACTCATTCCCCAAACCAGAATTAGACTATGTTAATTTTTCAATGCTAAAATCTCTACATACTAACATTTTTTAAAACTACTTAACATAGTGCTACTTAAAAAGTGTTTTAACCCATTAAGGACGACTTTAAAATAATGAAAATAAGTAACTTTTTCTTTCATATTTTGTTCATTTGGACCAAATATAGTGATGAGAAGCTAATTCTCATCATTAGTTTTTAGAGCTTAATTCCGCGCGCTAAGCAGGGAGAGTGACCACAAAGGAACACATATTACAGTGACATGTTTTATGGAGATGTTTGTGAGTCCGAGAGTCCAGCGAGGGTCCGAGTGGGTCCTTTGAAAACGCGGGCTATTGTTGATCTCTTTTTATATCCGGCGGAATTGTATAAAGGGTAACTTCAGAGAGTAGAAGGGAGAATTGTGTGGGGGGCTAAATTATGAGGTCAGGTGCGGAATTTTGGTCTGATAGAATTAGATAAGCCCAGGTGTTGAGGAGAAATCGGAGGTAGATAAAAGACGCGTACTCGGCAAAAAGGAGCCGCAATCGAGGGGAATAGAAAATTATGAGACAGTTCCTTTAGAATTTAAAAGTTGATCTGATTTGACCAAGGGGGGAGAATTAACCAGTGGGAATCCAGAAGGGTGGAGTTAGGACCCTAGGTAGGCGGTAAAAACCCCAGGATTGGGGATTTTAATACAATGGGAAAAAGTTTATAAAAGTCCTGGGAGAAGGAAAATCGGGGCTCACTCTGACTAGATTCTAAAAATTACTATCAAGTTTGCTATAAAGATGGTTACGTAAATGAATTGAGAAATGGATTGGAAAATCCATATATGTTAACTAAAGAAGATAATTTAAAATCCGATACTGATACGTCATGGTAAAAGTTATGAGTGTGTGCCGCGTTTAATGAAATATTGTGAATTCTACCAACGAAGTCATGGATACCAAACTGAATTACATTATGACAACGAATTGGGGTAAGTCACTCTCAACTCCCTCTTTCTCTCTCCCCGTTTATATTAATTGTATAATAATTATTTTAAAGTGTGTAATCTATATTATTTAATATTATAAGAATTTAGATTAATATGACAATATAGTATTTAAGCAAGATTTAAAATTAAACTTATTGAGAACTGTTCATCTGTATATAATCATTTGTAAACATATATATTATTTAACTTTAATAAAATTGTGTTTATTATATTATTCGTGTCAGTCTAATCAGTGGTTTAGGGAAGAGTCTAGGTCCTGGGTTATTACTGTAATTGAGTTGTTATTATATTATTGAGTAATGTCAGATTTTATATAAACACAACGCATGTACTTAATAACTAAAATAACTGAAATTATATTACATTAACTTTAACATAAAACTAAGGGGAACAACTGAGCTTATGTAACAATTAACATTAAAGCTAAGAAGACCAAGTGGCCCCCCAGCAATGGTGCCGTTTAAGTTTTAAAGGATGATCCTAGACATTTTCCTGATTACTGATGAATTGACACTATTATTATTTGCATGTTCTGGTTGAAATAGTGATTTAAAGGATGATTTTGAAAGTTGATATAATAGTTGAGTTACTTGAAATCATTATTAAGTGTTTTAGAGTGTATACTTGTATTTGGTATCATTTAAGTGTCATAGTATAACACACAATGAGAATCAAAATTGTTTAATTAGAATTACAGTTTAATTGCTATTACCTAATATAAATTTAGGCGTTAAATAGTAAAAAAAATGGCATTTTCTAAATTATCAGGGATCCCATCGTTCATACCACAATTTGATAATGAAACAGTAGTTACTGCTAAATACTTTATAAATACACTTGAATTGGTTTGTGATCAGGCTAATTGTACCCCTAATGAAAAATTAACAGTTCTAAAATCGAAACTGCGCGGAAACGCGCTTTCTCACATAATCAAAAATCCCCAATTTAATAATGAAACAAAATATGATAAATTCAAAGCAAAATTTTTAAATTTCTTTGACAAAAAACCCACATCATTATACCATCTAAATACATTTTTAAAAATAAAATTGATACCCAATGAGACTAAAAGGCATTTTGCTAGTAGAGTGGAAGCAGCCACGATAGAATTTCTGGGACAAAATAATAAGGAAGAAAGTGAAGAAATGAAAATATTAATCGAAAAAACTAAATTAAATAGATTTATTCAAGAAATTTCTCCAAATGAAAGGAATCTAATATTAATTAAAAATCCTAAAAATCTCACAGAAGCGGTTGAATTTTTGGAATTAATTGATGATAATAAGGCAGAAAGTTCCCCGGTAAACTGCGAACACAATCCTGAGTTGGAATCCCAAAATATGTTAGAATCGAGAAATAATAAAATAAATGAAACCTTGTCTGAATTAAACTATAGAATACAAAACTTAAATTTACAAAATCATGACGGAAGGGACAGACAACCGTCAAATAATAGGATAGTGTGCCAGATTTGTTCTAAAAATCATAGTGCCTCAAACTGTTATCATTATTTAGGCGTAATACAGCAAAATAACTTCGAAAAAGAAAAATATATCGATGATAGAAGTAGGACGCGGTCACAGAATAACTTTCCTTACATCAGACCGCATAAAAGGCCGTTCAGTCCCCACGGTAATAACTTAACCTCACCCCATATAAAATACCGCTCAAGGGACATGAATAGGTACCCCTGCAGGAGTTGGAATGGTCAACCCCCTGGTAGCATGTATAGGGAGTGTTCTCAAAGAAAGGGTCCACGCATGATAGAGGACGAATCTTTTCAGGGTCAGTATACCTCTGGTAATTGGGAACAAGATTCTTCCCCCGTAGACAATTTTACGACCTCACAGTATACCACACAGTTGCGGGGTAATAATAGCACTGATTCGAGAGAAATGTTAGAAGGGTTTGGAAGTAGTAGATTGGAATTAAACAGATCCCCAAAATTTGAGGACGATAAACACTATGTAATTAACACCCAAATAAACGAATCTGCCCAATTTTATCTCCCTGTGGTAAAAGTTAAGATTGCTGGAAGTATGCAATACATACTAATTGATACGGGAGCATGTTTGAGCCTCATTGAAAAGGTTATTTTTGACAAAATAAAGAATGACCCTTTAATTAAGGAAGTAAAATCTCAACCCACAGTGAGCTCATTGACTGGTCAGAAATTAGATATAATTGGGACTTATAACTTTCCCATATCATTTGGAAACAAAAATATCAATCACGAGTTATTAGTGATAAATCAAAAACTAAATTCTTCATACGTAGGAATTTTCGGAATTGACCTTCTTCAAAGATTTAAATTTCAAATTGATCTTAATGAAAATATGCTTGTATCTCAAAATACGAGGATACCTATAAGGGACGCAAATGAAGTAAAAATAAACAAAATTAATAGTATAAAATTTGAATTTGCTAAGTTAACAAATAAATGTATATTAAATCCAAATGAGAATAAAATACATACGTTGTCAATCGATGCTCCGGCTAAAATGGGCGATTTGTTCAAAATTTCTAAATTGCCTCACTTAATTGATATAGGGTTTCAGGAAGAAACTGCAGTTGTATCCCCTAATAAAACCATTCAACTCACAATATCAAACCTAACCACAGATAGAGTAGTAATAAATAAATTAACTAAATTGGGAACTGTGGAGAAGATTTCAGATGGTAGAGATATGGAATATATTAAGGACCTCAGACGAAAACAATTTAACATTAATGAATTTAACTTGGACCATTTACAAGGAAATGTAAAACGTAAATTAGTAAAACTTTTAGAAGAATTTTCGGATATTTTTAGTAGCAATTTAGAAACTATCGGCCAAACTGACCAAATTACACCACAAATTACTGTTGATAGGTCAAAATTACAAACTTCGAGGCATTATCAAGTCCCATATGCCTTAAGAGAGGAACTTAAATCTCAAATTGATTCATTATTACGGGCAGATATAATACAAAAAACTAATACACATATATCCCATCCTGTAATTCTAGTTAAGAAAAAACCCACTGAAGGTAAAGTAAATTATCGCATTGTATCAGATTACAGAGAGACTAACAAGCTTATTAAATTTAATAGACACCCTTTGCCCTTAATTAATGACCTACTAGACAATTTAAAAGGTTCTGAATATTATTCAACCATTGACTTACAATCCTCCTTCTTTCAAGTCAAACTAAAACCTATAGATAGGGAAATAACTGCCTTCAACACAATTTTTGGATCTTATGAATACAAATCTATGTCTCAAGGACTTTCTTTTGCCCCACAAATTTTACAAGCTTTGACAGATAAACTGTTATCCCCTATTAAAGATTTAAAAATTAGCAATTACATTGATGACTTTGCAGTTGCATCAACAGATGTAGAGTCCATGCTCTTTAAATTGAGAAAATTGTTTGAAAGACTACGTCTTTTTGGCTTAACAGCCAACCCGAAAAAATGTACATTCTTTGTTAATACAGTGACATTTTTAGGGCATAAAGTTGATAAGCATGGTACTCAACCAATTGAACTAAATATTAGAAAAATTCAAGAGTTCAAACCCCCACGAACTCAACGTCAAACAAGACGATTCCTTGGCTTATGCTCATATTACCGCAAATACATCAAAAATTATTCAGAAATAAGCTTGCCTCTCACTGACCTTACTAAAAAACGGCAGCGTTTTATTTGGACGCCGGAAGCTCAAAAGGCTTTCGAAATTTTAAAAACTAAACTATCTGAACCCCCCATACTAATTCACCCCGATCATGAAAAACAATTTATTTTAACTACAGACGCGAGCACACACACAGTGTCTGCATATCTCGGTCAGAAAGATAATTTAGGCATAATTCGTCCCATCTCCTTTTATTCTAGAAAACTTTCCCAAGCAGAGAAAAATTATCCCATTCATCAAAAGGAATTTTTGGCCATAATTGACTCCGTTAAAGCATACAAAAACTATTTATATGGTAGAAAATTCACAATTCGATGTGATAATTCGGCAATACGTTCAATTAGAAAATTAGAAAACCCTGCAGACCGAATTTCACGATGGGTATTATATTTGCAACAATATGATTATACATTTGAGCATATTCCCGGCTCAGAAAATTATGTTGCTGACACCCTTAGTAGAGACTTCCATCAAATTAATGCTATAGTACAACAACTGCCTACTGTCCCTGAAATAGCCAATGAACAAAAACAAGATCCTAAATTAATTAAACTAATAAACAAATTAAAATCCAAAACTGTCGATCTATCCCCATCAGAGCAAAATTATTTCCTTGATAACGATATATTAATGCATGCAACTGAAGTAAAAAGATCAGTAGGACCAAATTTTGTAAAACAGATTGTTATTCCAGACACATTTAAACCAATAATTATCAAACTAGGGCACGCAGCACATTTTGGCTTATCAAAAACATATAATAATATTAGGGTAAATTACTTTTGGGAAAACATGTATTCGGATGTTCAAAATTATATACAAAGTTGTACTCATTGCATTGGCTATCGGAGTCCTAATCGATTAGCACCATTACCCCTACAAAGAAATTATATTCCTAGTCGCCCTGGAGAATTAGTGTCCCTAGATTATGTTGGTAAATTACCCACCACTGCAAAAGGAAATTCGTATATTTTAGTCTTTATAGACCACTTTACCAAATTTATGCGTCTATACGCAACCCCAAATATGACAGCGGAGACAACTGCTGATAAGTTGTATGACTATGTTTGCCTAATGGGCACTCCAAATACATTATTGAGTGACTTGGGTAGGAACTTTACATCAGATCTTTTTAGGCTAGTTGCAAAACGGTTAGGGACAGAGAAAATTTACACTACAGCGTATCACCCCCAAACAAATGGGGCAAACGAAGTGACCCATAGATCTCTAAAGACTTCTCTATCAATTTTGGCTAGGGAAACTAAACAGTGGGATGACGCTTTACCATTTTACGAGCTCTCATATATCTCATATATATCATATATCTCATATCGAGCTTCATATCACTCAGTTATTGGTGACAGACCTAGCTATCTTGTCCATGGTTATGATATTAATGTTCCCTTAACCCCTGTATCCCCAAATACCCAACAAAATCCAAATTACTCAAACTTGTACCCCTCATATATTGAGAAAAGAGCTAAACAATTTCAAAAAGCAGTTCAAATTGTAAGAGATAATTTGCTAAAAGCTACTGAGAAAATGGAGGAATATCAGCATAAATCAGCCCAAGAAAGAAATTTTTACGAGGGACAACTTGTATTTTTATTGGCTCCTGAATTAGATAAAAATCAGCATCTTCCCAAACGACGGAACTATCAGGGCCCGTATAGGGTAATACAAAAACATAATGCAGTTAATTTCACAATCCAAAATACAAAGGGCAAACAAAATACTATGAAGGTTCATGCTTCGAGATTAATCCCCTATCCAGAACGAAAAGAATATTTAGAATTACGGGAAGAAAATCAGGGCACACAGCCAGTGACAGTACCGAAGTCCTTCCCCCCAGCTCAATTCGATGATGACGATTCGGAAGATGATATCCCATTAGCGTTATGGGTCTCTCTCCAAAACCAAGGAGTAGCTAACCAACAAGCCCAAAGTTCTTGTTCAGAGGTTGCTACCAATGAAGCAGAGGACTCACAATCCTCGGGAGACGAGACAATAATTTATAACGCGGGTGAAGAACCTAATAATCAATTAGATCCGAATGAGCAAAGGGAAGATGTATCTTTAACTTTAGGGGCGTCACAAAATCAATCGGAATCTCAATATCAAGATTTTTGCACAGAGGATACAAACCAAAATGCTAATAATTCAGATATCCAGGGAAATGAGACGCAAAGTAAGGAAATAAAAGAGGTTGGTAAAAATGATGATCAAGTAAATGTGCCAAAAACGCGAAAGAAGTTTAGAATTGAACCGCGAGATTTTAGTCTAAGGTCCAAAGATAAGGGACCAGTTAGCGTGCTAACCACACAAAATACTGAGGGAACCGAGAATTGTAGTACCCAGAATAGTGCTAGTAACGCTGGCGAAGCTAATAATGATGTAGATAATCGTGGCAATTCATTGCTAGAAAATAATCCCGGCAATTCAGAAGTAGAGGATAATCCCAGTAATTCAATAATAGAAGATAACTTAATTGTAGAAAATGAAATTGAATCGGATACATCCAATCACACTAATCAAAATGCTGAAATTCAAGTCCCACAACAAAACGCAGAACCTCCAAATGATCTTTTAACTTGGGCACTTAATATAACAGCTCCTTCAGACCCTAATGAACCGTCACGTGTAATTCAGTTTTTAGATAGATTAGCAGATTCTTTAAGATAAGATTAATTTTACAAAAAAAAAAAAAACGGATATTTATAATAACAATAATAATAATAATAATAATAATAATAATAATAATAATAATAATAATAATAATAATAATAATAATAATAATAATAATAATAATAATTATAATAATAATAATAATAATAATAATAATAATAATAATAATAATAATAATAATAGTAATAATAATAGTAATAGTAATAATAATGATGATGATGATGATGATGATGATGATGATGATGATGATGATGATGATGATGATGATGATGATGATGATGATGATGATAATGATGATAATAATAATAATGATGATAATGATAATAATAATAAAATAATAAAATGTACCCCTAAATAAAATATTAATGTGTTCTTAATAAACTATGATATCAAAATAATTGTTTGGAAAAAAATTTTATACTGTTATTTTCTATCATGTTATGAATATTAATAACTATGTAAAGAGTTTCGCAAATATACCAAAAATATTTTCAAATAGTATAATTCCTCAAGAAATAATAAAAGTTTGAACTGTGGATAATATCTTACAACAAATGCTTTTGTTAACAGGCTTGTGAATAATTCTTGCGGCAGTAACAAATAGCATAGGATGACCCACAATCATCCATAATAATGATATATACCCAAATTCAAACACTATCAATTTTTCAGGATATAATTGTGTTAATTCGGATTTTTTTTTATATAGTAAATACATGGTATACAAATCTTGTACTTGTTTGGGTAGAAAATTGAGGAAAACAAAATGGAAAAAAAAAGAGGACTTATAACTTAGCATAATTCTTGAAAGGAAAATTCATAATTATTGTGCCATTAAAAGTAGTAATAATAATTAAATAATTGAAACTTGCTCATCACAAAATCAATTAGACAAATAACAATAATAATGAGCAGAATAAATTTTTTTCTGTACAAATTTTCTAAATGTGTTTTCTTATTCAATAATTATAAAAACTAAGGTATTTAGAAATACATTTAATAACACTGATAAGTAATGGTGATTTAATTAGAAATTATAGGATATCTTAACTTATGGAAACAAAATCAAATATATCAGTTAAAGTATAAGTAGTTCGAAATTGGATATCGATATTCACAAAATTGCTAATTAGAAAAATTTTAGAAAATTAATTTAACTAAAATGTCATGCATTAGTCCAGGTTTAGTGATACATAGTAAGTCATAAAAAATTATCATAAATAAAAATTTAAAACAAAATTAGAGATTGTGATTTTTATTCGGGGCCTGATCAACCTTGAATATTAAATTTCAATCTCTCTTATCAAACAAATTTAATATATTGCTTTCACTCATCTTGTGTTTCATCAGCATATGGCCAAATGTTGTGGATCACAGGGTGAGGGAATACATTAATCTACCATTAAAAATTTTAGAAAAAAAAATATTTTACTATAATTTTAATTTCAATGTAAATAATCACATAATCATTGTTCAAGTAGTTTCATAACTTAAAAAACTTAAATCTTTAAAACCAAAACTTCCTTAAATAATAGGAAACTTAAAATATATCTTAGAAATTAATAACTTAATCTTCACAGATTAACTAATTAAGAAATTATATTTAAGTTATTTAAACCCTGATATCCAATTTTGTCTACATCAAAATAAGGAAAATGTGAGAATACGAAAGGAAGAATTATTAGCCTAATTATGATAAACTAAATTAAATAATGTATAGAACAGTTGTATGTATATAGATATAATGGTTGAGCAAAATATTATGGAAACGAGAGAAATTATTGAAAATAATGAATGGATATGTTAAAATGATGCTAAATATAAATGATAAATGAAAATTATGCAAGTTTACTAAGATTGTATGGAATTGTTTTACTTTAAGGTTTTGTATTTAATTAATTTTACAAAGTATATTTATGGCATAGCTTTAATTGAGGTTGTGAAAAAAAAAATCAGAGGAGTTTGTATACTATATATGAGGATTTTTTCCCCTTGAAGGTTGAGAATATGTTTAAAACAATAAATCAAATAATTATAAAGATTATAAAAGTTTATAATTTTCCTGACTGATAAAATGAAATTGTAAAAACGGGAAATCACGTGGACGAATTTTTAAGCATGTTTTGAGAATCAATGAAGAATTCCTTGAACAGAATTGATAATATAGATTGAACGGTGCAAAGTTGAGGATTATAGAACGATATATATATATAATTCAGGAAATTATTAGTTGTGAATTTCTGCGTTAAGATTATGGAAAATGATTTTTAGAGTGAACTATGTTGTATTGAGGGGAAGTTTCATTGTTACTAGGTATTTATGATTGTGTGAGAAAACAAAAATCAAATTATGTAAATGAAGAAAGTTTGAAGTTTGTAGGGATTGAAAAAAAAATTAGAGAGAATGGCTGGAGTTTAGTAGACTGTCACAAATGATTTTACTAGCCATGTGTTAAAAATTTTTTTGTATATAAATGTAAATAATTAAATGAAAATATAAAATTCGATCAGGAAATTAAATTTCGAATCAGAAAATTTTATGAGTGGAAAATTTGTATACTATGAGATAAAATTAGTGTTCAAGAAAAAAATAAAATGCAATCTTGAATTTTGATTCTTGTGTGTGGTTAAATGAATGATATTTGGTATAGAAATGAGTAGAAGAATTTTTTTAATTGTATGTTTTTTTTACTTAGAATATTCTTTAGGTATATGTTTTATTTAGATCTCATTAGAAAAACTAATTAATGAATATATTTTAGTAATGTGACCTAGATGTAAGAATGGTAATTAGCTAAGGAATATTTTAGTTAATGTGTGAGTTTTCTTAAGTTATAGCTCTAGGTATATTGATTAGATATTTGGATATTTTTAATATTTGGAGAGAGATAATGAGATATGAGTTGATGACTTTTAATAGCCCCTTTCGTTACGTCAAAGACTTACAAGTACTACATCGAGTTCTTCCCGAAAACGATCGGCTCTTGACATAAAGGGTGATGTTTCGGCTATGATGTTCTAAGCTCCTTATGGCAATAAGGACCCACCGTTGCCAAGGATGGGCTGAGGAGAACATGTTCCTCCACCCTCCACCACCTCCCTCACCCAGCCAGGGTGACACAATGGGAACCCCTTCCCGTTGCTTCCTATTCCCCAACAAAGACTGTGATAGCGACGAGAAACAGGGATTCCCTTCTCTTGCCCTCTCTACTCTTTTGTTGTGGTTCCCTAGTGACGAGACTTCCAATGACTGTCCGAGGAGAGCATGTCCCCCCACATACTTCTTCACCCAACTATAAAATTAACTACACATGGGAACCTCTCCTCATCAACACAGACTTTTGACCAACACGTTTTATACAAGGAAGAAGCGGGCTTCTTACCTTGCTTATCTCATAGCCTACAGTAGCTACAAGACTGGGGATCTAGGGACCACGACCGGAACGTTCTTCTCGTCATGTGGAGAAGAGGGTGGAATTCAGGCTTCGAGCCTTCATTTTCACACCCTCCCCTTTGCTAACTTACCAAAGGTTGGGAAACCATAAACTATTCTTCAGAGCCAGGAGGACCTAGGTACGATGATTAGAGAAACAAAGGAACATTATCTCCAAATGCCAAACAGGACATGCATTGACGATGATGTGAGATTTAATTCTGACCACAAAAAAAAAATTTTGACAATGAACATTTTGGAACTTGAGACTAGTTGAATGTGAATACCCAATTGGAAATCCGGATAATTTATGACGTCATATTTAAGTGTTTAGTTGTGTTGTTCATGTTTTATGTTCTGTGTTTAATTTACGTGTTGTGCATCATGTTATTAATAATTTTCTCTTTTAGTTGCCGAAATTTACGTTGCCAAAATTGCATGCTTAACCCTTTTACTACTATTTATATAAACTGTTATGATTTCTTAGGTTAAATTAGGAAAATTTAATAAGTATGAATTATTATAAAATATTATTGATAAATACTATATAAAAAAAAATTAGTAAAAATCAAAAAAATTAACTTGTAATCCAGTTTTGGAGACTGAAAAAATTTTTGTGTATGGTTGAGAGAGAGATGGAGAGAGTGACTTAGTTCCCTGGAGGAGAGTGAAGATGATGAGAAGCTAATTCTCATCATTAGTTTTTAGAGCTTAATTCCGCGCGCTAAGCAGGGAGAGTGACCACAAAGGAACACATATTACAGTGACATGTTTTATGGAGATGTTTGTGAGTCCGAGAGTCCAGCGAGGGTCCGAGTGGGTCCTTTGAAAACGCGGGCTATTGTTGATCTCTTTTTATATCCGGCGGAATTGTATAAAGGGTAACTTCAGAGAGTAGAAGGGAGAATTGTGTGGGGGGCTAAATTATGAGGTCAGGTGCGGAATTTTGGTCTGATAGAATTAGATAAGCCCAGGTGTTGAGGAGAAATCGGAGGTAGATAAAAGACGCGTACTCGGCAAAAAGGAGCCGCAATCGAGGGGAATAGAAAATTATGAGACAGTTCCTTTAGAATTTAAAAGTTGATCTGATTTGACCAAGGGGGGAGAATTAACCAGTGGGAATCCAGAAGGGTGGAGTTAGGACCCTAGGTAGGCGGTAAAAACCCCAGGATTGGGGATTTTAATACAATGGGAAAAAGTTTATAAAAGTCCTGGGAGAAGGAAAATCGGGGCTCACTCTGACTAGATTCTAAAAATTACTATCAAGTTTGCTATAAAGATGGTTACGTAAATGAATTGAGAAATGGATTGGAAAATCCATATATGTTAACTAAAGAAGATAATTTAAAATCCGATACTGATACGTCATGGTAAAAGTTATGAGTGTGTGCCGCGTTTAATGAAATATTGTGAATTCTACCAACGAAGTCATGGATACCAAACTGAATTACATTATGACAACGAATTGGGGTAAGTCACTCTCAACTCCCTCTTTCTCTCTCCCCGTTTATATTAATTGTATAATAATTATTTTAAAGTGTGTAATCTATATTATTTAATATTATAAGAATTTAGATTAATATGACAATATAGTATTTAAGCAAGATTTAAAATTAAACTTATTGAGAACTGTTCATCTGTATATAATCATTTGTAAACATATATATTATTTAACTTTAATAAAATTGTGTTTATTATATTATTCGTGTCAGTCTAATCAGTGGTTTAGGGAAGAGTCTAGGTCCTGGGTTATTACTGTAATTGAGTTGTTATTATATTATTGAGTAATGTCAGATTTTATATAAACACAACGCATGTACTTAATAACTAAAATAACTGAAATTATATTACATTAACTTTAACATAAAACTAAGGGGAACAACTGAGCTTATGTAACAATTAACATTAAAGCTAAGAAGACCAAGTGGCCCCCCAGCAATAGTAAGAAATGCCAATTTTCAGATTTTTCAAAAAATAATTTTTATGGTTTTTTAACTGGCAACTTTTCTTGCCAACCGTCCTTAGTGGGGACCAAACTCTGGCAAATGAAAAGCGGAAAAAACTAATTAGAATGTTTACGATTTTGATAATAAAATGTTTTCATACATAATTTAAAGAAATTATACATAAATAAAAGTGAATGGGGACTATAACTGTTGATAGAAAAATACCAAGAAAGGGTATTTCACCCCTCCTGAATAGGGCCTGTTCAGTCCGAAACATTGATATTCACCTAATTTCAGGCTCTAAGAATAGCCGAAGTAGTACTTTTTAAGTCGGAACGGTTGGAACCCTTTGATTTCAGTACTTTAGCTAACTTTTAGGTTAAAATAGTTTTATTTATTTCTCCCAGTCTGGGATATAGGGACTTTTTTACCTGCCAGAGTCTTATGCATTCTCAATTTTAATTTTTTAGATACCTTTGGTTATATATATATATATATATATATATATATATATATATATATATATATATATATTTTGCCTTCCTAAGCTTTTTCTCTTTTTGGAATTCTACGTTCTTGTTATTCATTCTCTATCAGAAAGTCATCATAATTAATTACAATATTCATCTTTATGGCTCCATATTTCACATATTTCCCACAGAAAATGCTGAAGATTACTCATCAACTCGATAAAAACTAGGTATTGGCACATTCAAAATGGGCTAAATAACTCCCGTGATACTTTATTTTATTTTTTGACTACTGTAAGTTTCCAGAAAACCCTTTCAAGAAAAATAAATGTATCCAGAAATGATTTAGTATGAGATTGCACCAATAAATGTGTTAGGATTCAGCAAAAATCTAAAATTGATAAAAAAAACCTACTTAAATTATGATCCAAGGGAAACATTTCATCATGCTAAAGTATCAATAAGATCTACATTTATGATAAGAACTCAAAAAAGCATTAAAAATAATTAATTTGCAAAAGCTACTTATGGGTAACTCTTAAAAGTTTTGACCACACATCGGACGATTGGCAACAAAAGTTGCCAGTATAAAAAAACCCTTGCTATTGGTCATTTAAATACCCCCATTCCAACTGTAATTGGTTATAATATTTAGAATGGGATCTTGTGAATATGCTGCAATAGAAACAAGTCATAAAAATAACCAAAACGTTAGATTATTTTGGCTTTTTCCAAATGATCTCCCAGCTATCTCGAAAATGTAGTGAAATGGAAATGCTCTCATTCTAACAGCAATTTTACCACCAAAACGGCATGGAAGGTATAAATTTCTATTTTTATCTGAAGAAATACATTCTTTAGAAGCTGTTATCATGCATTTAAACTTTAAATGTCCCCTATTAGAGTCAGTAAAAAATTAAATGTCCTTTGGCAACTTTTCTTACCAATCGTCCCTAATGGGTTAAGTTTAGTAGAGATAACAGTAGAGTGGTTCTGTTTAATCTCATTCCTTTCTATACAACATCAACTAATTAAAAGGTAATAAGTCCCCAATTTTTATTGATTTCAAGCCAGCTGATAGACATGCTTAATTACTTATATGTGCTGATTAGATTATATTGAAAATAATTACACCTTGATTAAACCATTTGTTGAAGTGAAAACTGAGTAAAATGTTGAAGATACCCTGTATAAAACTAACATTCAAGTATAACATCTAAGTTATAGGGGATTTTCAGCCAGACCTTTGTAAGTAAATACAACTTATCACTATTTCAAAAGAAAAGGAAATCAACAAATTTGAATAAAAAACTAAGTTGTGATTTTTAAAATTAAGCACTTCTCATCATTTTTCTGAATATTCTTTTATCCAAAAGCAACTTGAATGTAAATTGGTCAGACTTTAAATTTATTTGTTAATACATTACAATGTTTTCTTGGTTTCAAAAGAGGGTTGGTTGGATTTTCATGATACAAGGGCCAGATTAGGTCATTCTATGCCAAGCAAGTTGTTTCTTTACAAAATGATCCAGAAGGCAACAAATACACACTTTATTAAATAAGTGGTTGGCGGACCTGGAAAAAGTGTCCGAACCTACTAACCTGGTTCGGGGGAAGCCCCTGCCAGCTCCATAGGAGCAATACATAAGATTTGGGTAAATTTGATTAGGTTCGGGGGAAGGTTACAACTTTTTCCAGGTCCTGGTTGGTATATTTTTAGTTGGATATGACATAGGAAATAAAAACATTTTGTAAAATATTATCCTTTTAGTTTTAGTCTCTTTTTTGCTGGGTTTTAATCTGAATTTTAGAGAAAGGATCAATTAATGTTTCCAATTAGGTATTTGAAAAATTAAAAGTAAATATCCTCATGAATCAGAGTAAAACTTAGTTTAAAATGTATTATATTGTAAAAAAACTTAACTAATATTACAGAATACTAAATTAACTCATTTTATACAGAAAACCATCTTTTATCCCCAACTTCTAATGTATAGCAATTTAAAATTGAAGCAATCGTAAAAGTTTTTATTTTAAATTTTCTAAAATGTATTTAAAATTTGAAAAAAGGAACTAAAAGGCATATTTGAACTCTTCAAATTAATCACTACTTTTCAAATTTGCTCAAATATGCTCTACCTTTTATCACAAATTGTTCTATGACAAATCCCAAAAGTCTAAAAAATATACATCTATAATTGAATCGTCAGTTTTAAAAAAGGAATAAGTCCAAAAAATGAGAAATTGACTTTTTGTGCTTAAAAACATCTCCAAGGTTTGCTCTACACATGAGTGAAAAGAGGGGGGAAATATCTATCCCCTATCAGCAAATACAGCCCTTGAATTTGCAAAATCGATGCCCATTCATTGTATTTTTAAATTTAATTTGGAATTAAAGTAAATCCGTCTATCTTTTCCTATTATTATTGCAAACTAAGCCAAAATAAAATTTGCTCTTAATTTATAAGTATTTTCAAACTTTTTTTATGCAGGGAATACTACATTCATATTCACTTACTCCATTGATACTGCTTTAAAGACTTTGTTTCATTATAATTTTGTATTTTATTTGTCTTATTCTTCTTATTTCTCCCTTTTGTGGTTTGGGTGATTTCTCTGTTTTCTGACTAGATTCCTGAATTTCAAGTAAGAATTTGGTGGTTATACAACAATGAAAATTCCATTACATTATACAGTTTTTTTTTCGATTTTCTCAAAACTTCATTTTAACAATTTAATTTTCAGTCTAAAATAAATTAAGAAATTTTATTTTGCTCCTTCCAAAGGAAGTCAAGTTTCCAACACAAAAGGGGTTCCAACCGGCCCACTGTTGTATTAGGATGGAAGTTAGAAGGAGTTAGGGGGTGGAGCGAAATTTGCCAAAAATAACCTACTTCGGAAATTTAAATTGTCTGTGGTGGGAATTGGTGCCATTGAAGATAAAACCAACAAAATTAAAATTTGAATTTGATCGATTAATATCTTCAGGTTCTACATTCACGTTAAAATTTCGCAATTTCATCAAATTTTATTTAAAAATTCTTAAACCCATTGTTCCCATAAAAATTATTCCCACGCAATTTTAGCTCCATTTTAAAACCATAGCTTGTTGAGTTTCTATTCTTAGGATGTCAAACAACAATTTAAGACCTTCCATTGATGTGAAATAGAAGAAATTTCCAATTTTTCAAACTCGACGCATAAGGGCGCATGGCGCAAGCCATTAAAATAGGCTAGCGACCGAAGTTTTTTTTAATGTCGGTGCTAAATAGATCTCAAAAGTTGCTAATTACCCTGCTTATTCTTGGAAAAATAAAAAAATCGTAAAAAATAATTCAGAAGTATTTTGTTTCAAAGTTTGAAAAAATTTTACTTTTGTACAGAGCTAAAGGGAAAAGCCTTAATGATTCAAATTCAATTTTTAAATGTTATAAACACTTATAGAGTTACCTTAATTTGATGTCTTAATCGTCAATGATATTTTTAAATTAATTAGTAAATTGTTAACTATCAAATTAACATCCTAGAATTGAAAATTTGGTGCAATTGCAGCGAATTTTTAATTGTTTTACATTTATTTCATTTTAACTGGTCCAAATGGGACCGTGGATAAGACAGATAAGTAAAATTTCAGTCAAAGCAGAGTATAAAAGTTAATTAATAGATGCAATTGCACTTCCTTCACTATTAAATGAAGTAATTGATTTATGAAATTCGTCAAATTATCAAAAAAAATTTAGGACCACAAGAAGGAATTTGTAAAAATGTCACATATATTGAGTTGAAAAAATTCTATAACTTGTATAATTTTGCTATTTTAAAAAACTCTTGGTTACTCAAGTTAATTACAGCCGTTTAAAGCGGAGATACGGTTAAAACAAACCGGATAAGAGTGTACCGTAGATCTAATGAACATTAGGAAAAAGTATTAAGGAAACTAAATAAACCTTTTCCATTTTGCTCTCTACAAATGGATCGAAAAATGTTGCGAGGAATTTCGTTCGAAACTTTACACTCTTCGCATTAGCAGTGTTTGGCCGGAACATAAAACGAAGATGGACTCAACCGTCAAATGACCATTTCTTGATCGAATCTATTTACCCAAGAAAACATCATTTGATTCCTTTAGTTCTGCTCTGAAAATAGCTTTTATTGATCACCGGGAAACTGGAAAGACAAGAAAAGTGGATAGAACCTTTTATGAACATTATTTCTGCTTGTGTAGAGGTATTATTCTTACCTAAACACTTCTTTCTTTGAAGGTAAAAAAATGGACATGTCAAAACCAGACCTTTTGAGCGCAAAGAACTTCAGTAACTCCCAGTAATGAATTTCGGCATTGAAAAGAACTCGGGAGCAATTAATGGTAGTTTTTGAGTAGCGGCAATGAAATAAAATTTGAGGCCAGACCCATTTTAAGATTAAATCTATTCTAATATCCTGAAAGATAGAAAACTTTACTTCTCAACATTCTAAAAACCTTTCTCTTGACGTTAGTGGGTAAAAAAAGTACTTCCATTTATTAATTTATCACGAGACTTTTGAGAAATAAAAAAAGGCAACGATCAATTCATTTCATCCGTTCTTGGTTGCTGATAATTAAACTTATTTTTACCAAGCTGTGTTTTTACATTCTAACTCATTCCTAGTTGACAGATAAGCATGCCGAAATGGAATAAATTTTTCATTCGCGAAGGAATGTTCGTATTTAGAATCTCGAAATTAAAAAGTCTCGAATTGTTACAGTCACAACTCACTCCAGTTATTTTTTTCTTTACAGAGACATATTAAAGTATGCTTTTCCCAATCATTCATTACGGTTATAAAAAACATTAATAAAAAATCCAAATAAACCAAAAGCGATATATTTTAGATTTAGGAAATGAAGAAGTTAATTTATTCAATAATATTTCTTCCCGAGGAGATTTTAATTTCATTATTTTTTACAATCTGCCCAACTTAAAAATCAATTATTCAAGTATTTGGAAAACACGTTTATTCATAAAATTAAATCTTCGAGATCAGCTTGACTGAAGGGAAAAAAATAATTTTAACTCATCTTTGAAAAAGTGTCTGGAGTATAAATCATTCTAAAATAGCTGTACGGAGTTTTGTCGTTACTTTTAATCAACGGTTTCTCCACGAAAAGGCAATATTTTTTCTTGCCTTTTTTTAACCAGGCTTTGCCTTGAGAAAAATCTCAGTGAGTAAGAACAAGAGTTTTAAAAGTCTCGTAAATTCTCAGAATTTATGAGATTTCTTGGGAGTTGTATGGAGGCCGCTATGGAAAATACTCACGCGTGAACGATTTCAATTAATTTTTGTTTACCAGAAATATATAGTCCTTTAGCCTTTAGATTGTTTAGTTTGAAAAGAGTTAAAATTAACTGATTTTACACTTACAAGAAATGACGCATGTTTCTGTGCTGGTTTTGTTTTCCGAAATAGAATAAGTGAGAAAATTTTGGGACATGAAAGACTTCAAAAAGTTATCCATTCCAAAAATTTGCATGCAGTAAATTTGAATCGTGTATTTCGTGCATTTTTATGTTCTTTTTATTATTTGGATTTTAATTTATGACGGCACTTCAAAAGTTTAATTGGATACTTTTTTTGTTATCCATAGTTCATAAACATTTCCCATGTTATTTTGGTTATTTTGAACGCCCAAGTTTCAAATATTTTTGTTGACCCGTCAATTTTACTCAGCTGTTTTTTTTTCAATATTTGAAGTTATTTACGTCTTGAATATATTTTGTCTTGGTTATAAGATTTGTCGATTTTTTTACGTTTTATAAGTAACCTTTATTAACAGTCATTCATGTTTTTGAAGCAAACTTAAGTTTGCTTTTTCAAAACATTTGTTCAACATTTCAAAAACATTTGTTCAGTCTTTACATATTTATGAACAACATTTTCAAAAACATTTGTTCAGTCTTTACATATTTATGAACAACATTTTCAAAAACATTTGTTCAGTCTTTACATATTTATGAACAACATTTTCAAAAACATTTGTTCAGTCTTTACATATTTATGAACAACATTTTCAAAAACATTTGTTCAGTCTTTACATATTTATGAACAACATTTTCAAAAACATTTGTTCATAATTATGAAAAAAAAACACAATTTGATACAATATTTTCAATAATTTCCTGGAGGAAACCCCAGACCGCTATTTTTAATGTAAAAACTTCTAATAATATTAAATTTTAAAAGAAACTCAACCTCAACAATTTACAAACAATTTTAAAGCAGGTATATATAGCGTACTCAAATTACATCTATATAAATATTGAACTTGAAAATTTTTTTAGTTGTACCAATATTTAAGAAGGGTAGTAAATGATCTGATTAATTAAAGACCAATTTTTCTCTGTATATTCTCGAAAATTATTGAAAAATCATGCATATCCGTTTGTTTAAGTGGTTCCCAACCTTTTGTGGCCCATCGCCCTTTATTTGAGGTTGACTAACACCTATCACCCCCTTTTCATTCTCAATATATGTCTAATTTTAATTTGAAGTAAAGTGTAAATAGTAAAGCAATTTTATAATTTAAACAATTTCATTACCATATATAAAAACAACCAAAGCAGCTTTATCAGGTTACTCTTAAATAAAATAGAAAAATGTGAAAATGTAAAGTCTCAACAGTTTTTTTTAAGAACAAAGAAGTGAAATAATGAACTAATAAGATCATTGACGTACATTTAAAACACAGGAGTACGTGTTTTAATTTTTAAATTGGAATCTGGAAAAATTTAGAAAGTGGACAGTTACAATTTTTAAATGTTTAAAATTTTCTTAAGGGGGCATCCATAAATAACGTGAGGTCAAAAAGGGGGGGGAGGGGTTTGGAAAAATCTCACCAAGGGGGGAGGGGGGGTCGGTGAAAAACTCACGTCAACTTTTTAAGTTCGAAATTAAACGATTTTTTTAAGTTTGAGAAAGGAATAATACCCACAGATAAGATACTGTGGTGATTTTTAGGCGGAATAATGTTCTTTTCCTCAAAATGCAAACGAATTGGATAGAAAATTATTTTTGAAGGTTGTAGGTAAATCTCACTTGGGGGGAGGGGGGTCCAGCAAAATCTCACTAAATCTCACCAAGGGGGGAGAGGGGGTCCCAGATTTTGGAAAAAACACCTCACGTAATTTATGGATGACCCCTAATGTTGTATAACATTTTTCTTACAAAATATCAAAGAAGTAGTAAAGCAATTGAAACAAAAGACAATTTTCTGCCCTTTACTTTCTCTCTTATACTCCATTCAAAAGGAAAACAACTTCACATTCACTTCTTACACCAATTACCAGGCTTAATTACAATGAGGATAATTTCAACAATTAAAAGGGTGATTTAAGGGAATAAGACTACCCCCAAACAAAAAAAAACAATCTTAATTCTCAAACAACCACGAAAGACAGGTATCAACCACCCCCCTAAAAATAACAAACGATCTCTTTAATTAAAACTCCCCGAACCCATACTTTTGCCGAACCCCCAGCTATGATCTCTATCATTAAATCATTTCTCGGAGCTAATAGAAAAATCGATCAATTAAAAGGCAAGGAAAGAGCCTCGACACTGCAGGGGACAAGAACTATTTTCAGTTCCAAATGCTGTTATTTAAAAGGAGGCTGAATTAGAACGCGAATCGATCCACTTCGAGTGTTCTTCAAGACATCTTTGACAGTCGCAGTCAGGTAGCTCTGCCCCCTCTAGAGACGGTGGCGTAATTCTCGAGGCTTAAGCTGGGTTTACATGCCGCGACTCAAGCGACGCGACTGGGACGTCCGGAAACTATCGCTTCCCTTATCGATTTAGAATCTTGCCCTGCCATTGGTCATTAGTGATGTAACGTAGAAGTTATGTCATCATTTGTATATTACCGCGTATAAGCCAAAGGTACGCTGTTTTTATTCAAAAAATTGACCTAAAATGCAAAACCCGCGTATAAGCCGAGTGAAAATTTACCACCTTCGAAGACGGAAATTTTGGTGCGGACGGAAATCACTGAAAATGATGATTGGCATCCTGATATTCCTATGACTGATGACGATTTCCACGAACTTTTCGATCATTCAGACTGACCTTGATAAAATAAATTTTAATAATTAAAAGTGCTTCTATTTTATATTTTGGTAGCCGATATGATTTTCAATTTGAAAACGAGAGGGCCCTCCATGAAAATTAATTCCGTTACTGAATTTTCAAACGCTTTAGATCCGCGTGTAAACCAAAATCCCCACTTTGAGTTTGAAAATTTCAAGGATTAGGATTGAGGATTAGGCAAGTAAGTGTTTTGATGAAACTAACACACTAAAAAAATACGGCACTTTACACAAAAATTTAAAGAGTGAGACCTTCCCCTTAGGAGTCTAAGGGGAAGTAGGGGTCCCATCTTAAGTAGGGGTCCCATCTTATCGCGTTGTAACCTTTCTCCATGTATGGAGGCAATATCTTCCCAGCTTCCCACCACTTTTTTGTACAGTACCGTATTTTTTCATAGTGAAGTTAACAATTATCAAAATAAAAAAAAAAACAATAAATACATCGCAACTATACTAGCCAGCAACTTAAGTTGAACCTAATACGTCAAAGTAGTTCCCGTCACGGTGTCTGAATTTCGAGTGAAACAAAGAACGTCAATTTTAAAATATAATTTTTAGTGAAATCCATGTATAAATAGTGTATTTTTATCACAATTTCGCGTATCGAAATTCCTACTATCAACCCAACATGCTCTGTGTTTGCTCATTTTCTCCTTCCGCGTAGTGACGTACTGGGTTAAGGAAACGTTGCTGTGAAGTAATAGTGTTGCTTTACGTTTTTGTTATGTTTTAATGAACAACTTGTAAACATTTACCAATGAAGTCTTATTAGGGAGCGTCTAATCCACCGTAGGGAATTTTTAGGGAAATTTCGACCAGTCGCGTCCCTCGAATCGCTTGCATGTAAACCCGTCTTTAGAAATGAATCGCCCCTTATTGTGTGCCGCGGAGGGATGGGGAATGGTTTCTCCCTTCCTAATTTGGATATTTCATTCACTCTTTTCTGCGGATGAAGTTCTTGATTGCCTTCTCGCTGTTGGGAGGAGTTTAGTTGCAAATGATGGAGGATTTCGGGTTTATTCGGTGGAAATGGACGAGTCTTTCGAGGATCTTTTGTAGATGGATTAGTTGGTGCTGAAGAGTTTTATTGTTAATATCTAAATCGTTATTTCTGTAAGTTTTTTAAAATTGTGTGTTTTTCTCATTAAACCATCTACAAAACGAATGTATCCCATAACTAGGAGAGTGACGTATATAGAAATTATTTTGGGAGGGGCCCAAATATATCCTGAAAACAATTTAGTCGTTATCAGGCCCAAAGCTAAATGCACCGGTAGAGAAAACCGAAATTTATATTCCTAACTCCTCCGTTGCATATTTAAAAGGTTTAATGTTGCTTTTAAAAATAGTTTTAGGTAGGATTTGCATCTTGATGAATTTAATGTAAAAAATGTGAATAATAAAGATCAATGTATAAAAGGGGGTGTCTGCAGGTCCTCCCTCCGAAAATGTTTGGAAATTTGACCCTAAAAATATGGTTTGTTTTGGTAAGTCTAGTCCGAAGTTTTCGGGGGGACGCCCTGCCATAGGACTTTTGGACCCATGAACATATTTCAGAACATAAATTTATTTGAAAATTATATCAGTGTTTGTAAGGCAATATTTTAGGCTAGTATCAAGATTTCATTTTTTAGGAGTATGATATTGATATTATTTTTTATTTAACGCATAAAACTGGATTATTTATTTTTTTCAATTTTTGTTACCTAACGAGTTTTAGATTAGAATATTGAAAACATTTTCAGTTTTAAACTTAAAAAAAGAGTAACATAACCAATCGTTAAACTTATCCTAGGTTTTAAAAAAGATTTTCTATTGTTAAAAGTTTAAACATTATGATTATTTCATAGTTATTTGCAAATAATCTTTCTTTACTTGTATTTAACCAAATTGTGAGTCTTTTAAAGAGAAACTTATTGGAATAGTTCTTGTTTTCACAGTTCAAATATCCTAAAAAAACAGATATAATTGTTTATGGAAGACATGTATTCTTATTTTAGAATACGATTTGTTCTATATTTTGTGGAAATGCTTCAATTTCCTTTCAATTGTATGAATTCCATAGATCGTCTCGTTTTGATGGTACGAGTTTTGAAAAATAGGAAAAGAATACAGTATGATCAGAAAAACCCAGATATTTCCTCCTATTTGAGAAATGGAATATCATTGATTGAAAAACATGAAATGTGAAAAATCCATACTGTTTGCAAGAAAAACAAAGTTAAAAATATGCAGGTTTTTAATGCGTTGCTGGTGGAAGCAGTAGGTATGGAGAGATTATTATTGAAAATAGTAAGAATTATCCTTTAAAAGAAAATTTAATTAATTTCTTGAAAATAATAAAATCACTTGACGAGTTTAGTTTTTATTAAGAACGAATATATTTTTTTCGAATGCAAATTCATGGACGGTAAACTAACAGCAGATGTTTAGTAGTTACAAATTTAAATGAATTAGTATGCGTTATAAGTTTCATATTTAGACAGTATTATTTTGATACTATTTTTTCTGTTGTCTTCATACACATTTATCATACTACAAAGTGATCTGATTTATGGAACGCGTTGCCAGAAAATATAGTAAACTCAAAGGGTGTGTAAGAGTTTAAGCTAATATTAGACCGTCAGTGGGAATTGGTGAATGAATAAACAATGGACCAGCCTTGTTGGGCTTCGAGCCTGTAGCTGGTCGACAATATTTGTAATTGTATTCGATAGTTAATTTATTAACAGTTTATTTTAATTATTGGTGCCTATATGTTCTATAGATTTATGTTTCATTCTACTTTTTTTCTATTGGGTCTTGGATCTAAAAGTTAATTGTATAATGTTTAGTAAAATAGTTATTTATTGTATTTTCCACGAAGTACATCTGAAGTATAACATGCTATGGTCTGATGCTATACTATTAGATTGAAGACAGGCTATCTCTGCACTGGTAGCAATCCAGAAAAGCAGCTTTTATATTGCTAATCGAAAACTTGAAAGTAGATTGTCAATAACCTATAGTAATAAATAATAAATCATACCGTTACCTACCATATTTAGACATCTAAATTTATTAAAACTACGCCTTGCTTAATTTTTACTTAGGATTCTTCCACATAGACTAAAAGTCATCTTTTCGGTTTAGCGAACAAAAGAAATCGTGTCCCCTCCCATGATCATTATGTATTTTTTTTGCTCTTTATAAATAAAGGAAACATCTACTATCTTCCAAAGTAGACATCAACTTAAAGCCGGGCGTCTGCTTAACAAACCGTTTTTATTTAGATAAATACTTTCTCATTACAAAATTAGAATATAAAACCTCTCTCCCAGTCCAGTTCAACGTGAAAAGAACACATTGAGGTATTTTAATTAATTTAAACATGGCCTTTTCAGCGCTTTCATTTAATTATCGGGTATTTGTGATTAAAAGCACTTGTATTTTTATTTGGAAACATTAGCTTTCAGATTTTTAAGCAGTTTTGCTCGCTAGTTATTCTCTTCTTGGGGACTATACACATATGAAATACAAAGTTACTAGTTTAGGGGAAGGGGGAGTTCTGTATGTGTGATACAAAGTTTGTCCAAAAATGTGTGACATACAAAATTTTTGTCGCTTAGCTGTACAAAGCAAAAACTGGCATGTTTTCTGATTTAAAGGTAGGTATTAAGAAATACTAATTATAAATAACAGTAATGATGAAAGATTTAAAAAAAGTTGAACTGAAATTTAATTTTATATTTTCAAAAAAAGTGGCATCACAATGGGAGAAGGGAGCAGAAAAATTAAAAATAATTGAATGACAGGAAAAAATTCTTATAAATACAGTGTTCAAAACCTGCTTAAAATTTTCCATTGGAATTTTATTAAATTTCTTTATATTTGACGATTAATTTTTCTATTTAACTTTTGGAAGTTGCGTACTTATTTTTTAAAAGTAAGATAAATACATTTTACATTGTCGAATTCTTTTGTAAAACTTAACATAATTTAAAATTTTTAGTTAAATTTTCTTAAATCTTTTAAAACTATTTTAGACTTGCTAAGCCGTAAAATAAGGGTCGGTGGCACATATGGTGTGCGCGCCTGATATAAAGAGTCTTGAAGGGGATTACTGAAGTGTGACAAATTGTGACACAGGAAGGTATATTATACCCCAAAACTTTTTTGACGTATTTTCTGAATGCCCCCCTTAGTTTCTTCCAAATTAATTAGCATAGGATGACACGCACCATTGGACGCAGTTGTCTGGCGATTCTTTTTTTTTGTTTGAACTGTACACAAACACTGGATTATTTTACTCTTGCTCTTCTCTCCTTGACTTTTTTTAATGTTTTGATTCGAAAGGTGTTAAGAGATTAAGCGTAAGTAACGAGATCAGTTGCAAAGACCTTTACTTTGGATGATTGCTTTTTTTATGCGGTTGCCAAGAACTTAGCCGATCGGCGCACGTCTTTAAAATGAAGCTACTTGCGCAAATTTTATAGGGAAAAAAAGTGGTCTCAATTCCATCTGATGGAATGGGGAATAAGATTTTAATTACTTGTAATTCTTTGTTGTGGGTTTTAGTAAGAGAGCTGTGAAATAATGGCGATTTGACTAGGTAAAGTGTGTTTTAGCTTTGATAGGATTAGCAAAGTATTTGGAAAACAGTTCTTTACAGTTGAAAATTATACATATTATGTTGTTAAGTGAAAGAAGTTTTAATTGTAATCAACAGTGTTTTGTAAAGTGGCTATGTATAAAAAATAAAATTAGACGTTTGGAATTTTTTTATGAAGGGAATTACTTACATTCAGGTAAACAAAGGTGTGAATATTAAGTCAATCCTTGCTTTTGAACAGGTCATTTCCATGTGAACAGGAAAAATATTTACGTGAATATTTCAAGGCCTTTTAGAAAAGTAAGGAACTGATAAGTTCACCAATAAGTTCACCATGGGTAAATCCAGAAAACATTTTGTGTTTCTATTAAATTTCCGTGACAAAAAGATTAGGGAAAAGTGAATGTGTTAATGGATCATGCGCAGAATAATTTCATCCAACAGTAAAAGGTAACGACGATATGAGAAATTTTGGTCCTACGCATATATTTTCAGATCAAAATCTTGGATTCGTTATTGTAGTGAACTCAAATTATGATGTAAGTAGATTATATTCAGGTTGGAATTACTTATACTACTTTATTATACACCTAGCGAAGTATAAAATCTTCCAGATTAATTACAGTATTTTTGTGCGTTGCATATTCTATCGCCTTTTATTTTAATAGATTTAAGGACATTTTACTTCTAATTTGTCTTTGGGAATTTTGTCAGCTTATTATTTTTAAAAAAATCTTAATTATAAACTTTTGTTTGTCGATTATATTAGATTAACAACAGCGTGAAGTCCTGAAAAAGTTGTAAATATCTTTCTCTTTCACCTTTTTATTACATTGAACAATACTTATTATGTATCTGAAATTAGTTTGTAAAAATAAGGTAAAAATGTAATAAATCGAATAATTGATTGAAATAAATCTAATAAGAATGTTTGATATGTAAGAAATCAAACATGGATATCTGTCATTCTAAACAGAAGTTTCACAAACGAAATATAAAAGCATCAATAAAAAAAAGGATTTTGCCAGTAATTATTATTTGAAAAAATGAAATGGAACATCGGACAGTAGTAGGCGCCGGACCCTGAGGGTCAAAGGGGCGTGTCCGAAAGGGGCGTGGTCATCCATTGATTTAAGGGGGGCGTGTCCCAATTAAGCCTAATTGAGGGGGCGTGTCTTAATTACCCTAATTGAGGGGGCGTGGTCAGTGACGTCAGGGGGGCGTGACCTGTTAGAGTTGAGTTTAGTTGTTTTCTTGCTGCTGCTAGATTTTAGTTTCGTTTTTTAGCGGAGTTGTTTTTTAAAGTTTAGTTTTTCCGGAATGGCAACGTGGTTGACTTGTTTACATTTTGGACTTAATATTTTTTTTTCTCAAATTGACTGCCATCTATCGGTAATAGAAAGAGTTATTAATTATTTTTTCAAAAGTGAATTTTATATTTTTGGACTTTAACTTTTTCATAGAATTTTTTTAATTTAATGTATTTTTTTTTAATTTTATGTTTCACATTAAATTTTAACGTGACGCCATTTAGGAAGTATATATATATTTAATTATTATTTTTGTGAAGGACTTTTTATTTTTATCAAATTATTAATTTCACAGGACTTGTACTTTATTTATCGTATTATTAATTTCACAGGACTTTGTCAGAAATTGTAAATCAATGTATTTCCGGATTTGGTGACTTATTCCTATTTTGGTTATTTTTTCTTCGATACATTAATAATAAATTTTAATAATAATAATATTAGTTTTTAATATTTTTAAAATTGGTTTTTTTAACTTACCAACACATGGTAACCACTTTTATCGTCAGTTCAAAGTGCTTGCAGTTTTTTTTTTTACTTCACATTTCATTGGTCCATTTCCTTTATTTTTTATGTTACATTTACAAATACAAATATTGACAACCAACAACAGCCGTGAAGCCCAATTAGGTTGGTCCACCAACTCAAACAACCGATTCCCAGTATTTGTCTATTTTATTCTTAAACTCCTTTACTCCATTGGAACTTACAAATACAAATACAAATACAAATTAAGTCGACCAACTACAGGCGTAAGCCCAGCAAGGTTGGTCCAGTCTTTTTAACCCACACTACCGTAATCCCAGTATCTGTCAATTTTCCTCTTGAACTCGTTTACCCCACTTGAATTTACAATTGTTTCAGGCATCGCATTCCATCTATCCACTACCCTATTAAAAAAATAATGCTTCCTACAATCCGTCTTAAATTTTCCTTTATTCAATTTGAATTTGTGACCTCTTGTTCTATTACCCGTATTGAAATCTAGTCCCTCTGTGTCCCCTTGCTTTACCATTTTAAAAAGTTGAATCAAATCCCCTCTAATCCTTCTTTTCTCTAGAGTGAACATATTTAGCTTCTTTAATCTTCCCTCATAACTTAAACTGGATATACCCTTGACCATTTTAGTAGCCCTATGTTGAACCCTTTCAATTAATTAACTATCGATTCTAGCTGCCCATTCCATCTATCCGCAACCCTGCTGTAAAAATAATACTTTCTGCTTTCCCTGTTTACATATACCTTGTTTAATTTGAATATTTAACCCCTTGTAATCTGTACTTAAGTCTAGACCCTCTGTCTTCCCTTGCTTTATCATTTTAAAATAGTTGAATCATATCCCACCTATCCCGTCTTTTCTCTGGAGTGAACATATTTAACTTCTTTAAGCGCTCGTCATAATTTAAACTGGATATACCCTTGATCATTTTTGTAGCCCTATGCCGTACTCTCTCAATTAAATCTATGTCTTTCCTCAAATATGGAGACCAGAATTGTACTGCATACTCAAGATGAGGCCTCACCAAACCTCTGTACAGAGGCAAGATTATGTTCCCTATTCTTGAAGAGATAGTTTTTTTTCCTAATATATCCCTATCCTATTAGCCTATGATTTCTTAATATATCCTATGATTTTTTTTATTGCTACCCAATCAAGTTTATTCTTTTCAAACCCAGATAACACTTAATATTTATCTTCAAATACACTTTCTCATGATTAATAATAAAATTATACATTTTATACTTACACCAACACTTGACAATCACACTATATATACGCAATTTAAAAAATAAAAAGCTGGACTGGTTCAACTTTACTTGTTTTACTTAATTTTTCTTTTATATTTCGGGAAAAGTATGCTCTTTGTTATTGCTAATCAACACCGATGAACATATTACCTTATTCTTTTATAGTTTAAAAATATTCCTTTTTCAACTAAAAAATCGAACAAACAAAATGCTTAAACTTCTTTACGGTTATATAATATGATCAATACTTACTTTTATTGCTAATAATTCCCGCATGGCATTTGAGAGACTTTCATGTTGCCGAAAATAAATCTTTCAGCAGACGCGTCCCCATTAAAACCAGCTCGGTTAACGATCTTCATTCCCATGGAGGGTCTGACAGAGGGGTTGACGGAACCAACACATACCAGTTTTTATTCATTGTCTTTTTACAAAAAGATCTACATTAACTTTAAAAATTCGCATTGCGTCTCGAGAAAAAATACGATGCAGAACCCTACAGCTGTTAGTGGATATAAGTCACAATAGAGGGTATCCAAGTACCGTGCAGTGACCAAAAAGGATGGGGCGTAATGATAAATGGAGGGGGTGTAACACAGTCCCTTGTCCGTGAGGTTTTAAGGGGCGAGATGCGTTAGCAATGGAATCCCCAGATCACACAATTCGAAGGGTTTGAAAAAAGAGTTGGGATCAAAAGTGCCGACTTATGGGGGGAACAAAATAAACAGATTCCCATTACTTGGGAGGTTTTTTATTAAACATGCATTAAAATTTCAATTTAAAGAATTTATGTTTTTTTAATTTATTCCGGAGCAAAACAGTTTTACAGAATCTTTTTTCTTACAAAAAAAAAAGGTTAATTTTGGACTAAAAAAAATACCTACTTAGTGCTTAGTAAGTGGGAAATAGATGCCATTCTCCAAGAACTCAAAATGTTACATGAAGAAATATCAGAAGTGGAAGAAAATGTGTTAAAATATGTTGGTTTTAAAAGGATGATTTTATGTTTTTTCAGTAAAATATGGTACTTTTTACCTATTTGTTTTATAATTGGTTTATATTTGGACTTTATTATTTTCAGTTTTTTCAGGGGGTAGTTGTAAATTTTTAATATTTTTAAAATATATCTTCCATAGTAGTTGCTGTTTTTTCTTAATATTTTTTTCTGCAATACACTTTTCTTAAAAAATATAATAAATTTTCAAAAATTTATTTTTCTAACTTACCAAAACATGGCAATCACTTATTTGTAGTTTCAAATCAAAGTACAACTTTTTATTTACCCTACCATTTCATTGTTTAATTTTTCTTTTTTAAATATCACAACTTTTTGTGCTATATTTTGTTAAAAGCATGATTTTTTTTTGTTATTACAACCGAGCATGATATACTTGTTACCTAAAATAATTTATTCTATAATATTTAATTTTTAATCCATTAATAGTCTAAAATAGTACTTCCTTTTTTAAATAACAATCAAATTTTTCGCCAAACAAAATTCAAATTCCAGCATATGAAATATGCTCCTAATTTTCACTGCCTATTCAAAATCACTTACATTTTTTTTATAACTAACCAATCATCCAATTAAGTATCAAAAAGCATTCATATTTCTAATGTATTACTTGCCTCTCATTTTTAGGCATACTTATCACTTTACTTTGGGGACATTAAAATGGGAATAGATCTCTGAAGCTCATTCGTTTCTTATCATTAGCATACAATTACCACTCTAATCATATAAATTTTTTCTAGTGTTATTCTTACTACCTTGTTGCAGACTAAATTCAAATTTAACTCATTTTTACTTTACAGCAGTTGCCTAGCATTTTCATAAAAGTTTTAACATAAAGTTTGTCATAATACCAAACAAATTTCAAAATTTATTCATTCTACTTTCAAATTAACTTAATCTTACTTTCACACGGCAGTCAATCATTTTCAAGCATCACATTTTTGTTAGAGGTTTTTTGTTAATGTAACATTATCAAATTTTAGTTCAGTTAATCACAAACAATTAAAATTATTTTTCATACTACCCTATTATTTTATCAAACATTTAACTTATTAATAGAGTTTAACAGCTTACTTTAAAAATCTTAAAATCAATGTACTGTCAGTTTTAAAATCAAAATTGTTTCAGTTTGTGCTATTTTTATTCCTAATAAGTTGTTTTTTTTTCATCATTCAGTTTTGAACATTTAATTTTTAAACAACCCTATCTCAAACATCTAATACAGTTTTTAAAACCAAGTTTTATACTTATAACCAAATCATTAAAACCAATATTTTCAAACCAAATCATACTTATAATCAATTTGCCTTTTTCCTAATTCCAACAATTTAAGTTTTTTTTCATAACATTACTGGAATTTTAATCTTACCAAAGGATATCACTCATCGCAAGCAATCATTTTCTATCCACTCCCATCTCTTATTTGCTGCTCTAACTACATTAAGGACAAATTTTCTGTGTAAATTAAATAGTTCAAATCGCATATCCTCTCTTACTACATCATCCAAATTACATACATTGAAGTAGACTATTTTCATATTTTCTCCTTTCCAACTCCCCTGTTTCGTCAAAATCACATAAAAATGGAATTTAGTAAAAAATTTACATTGGTCCCATTAGACCGCATGCAAGAATTTGAAGAAAATCACTTGAGCGAGCTTGATTCGCAAATTCAAAATATTTTAAAAAAGAAAGTAAGAGACGATGAAAAAGTGAAATTGTACAATCAAATTTTACAAAAATATGTTACCTTTCCAAACGTGAATGCTGTCAAGCCTGTTGTGCCTGAGCCTAAGATTGACATGGAAAAACAACACCTGGAAAATGAAACATCGGAAGAAGCTGAAAATGCAATGTTGGAATCCAAGATTCTGAGTTCTGTTCCTGTGAAATTTAAAAAGATAGCAAAGAATATCACATCATTTCTTCAACAAAATTATATCACATGGAATGAAAAGCAAGAAGTTATTATTGATAATAGAGTGGTTCCTGGTTCCAATATCACACATATGATTAATTTTCTACTGAGAAATAGGAAAAGAAGACCGAAAGCGTTTGACAAGTTTCAAGAGGTATTGAGAACGCTAAAGTTTCCTGAAGAATTTGTGAAAAACACATTCTTAAATAATATGAAAACTTATCCTAAGAGAGAAAAGAAACAAGAATCTGTGAAAACCATGTATGCTAAAAGAAGAAACCAACTTATTGGTTAAAAAATGTAACTTTTTCATAGAAAATAAAAAAAATATTTTTTGTATGATAAATATTTGCTTATGTATTATTTATAATTTTTTCTTGCAATAAAATGAATTTAACATGGAATAAAATATTTCCTAGAATGTCAAAACGTACTATAATGCATTCTGTAATTGCATTTAAGCATCAAAAAATATCTCTTAACTTTATAAAAAATAAAATAAAATAATAGATACTGTATAAAAACTAAAAACCTTGTTAGAAATGAAGGGAAACTTAAAAATATTACAAGAAATAGAAACTTTTTTTATTATAAATCTACAAAAATGTTGAAAAATGAAGAAGAACACATAAAAATAACTAAGAACTTTATAAAAATAAAGGTGAAAACACAAAAATAGTACTAGAAGTATAAACTTAGACACAATATGAAACTAAAAAACTTTGTTTGAAATGAACTAGAAAAGAAAATTATTACAAGAAATGGAGACTCGTGCATTATAAAACTCGAATATTTGTTAAAAATGAAAACTTAAAATAATAATAAAACTGAAAATTTTGTTAAAAAAGTATACAAGTGTAGAAAAATAGCCAAAAACTATGTAAAAATAATAATCAATACAGAAAAATATTACCAGAAATAAAACAGTTAGACATAAACTAAAAAAGCTGTCGAAAAATAGAGAAAAACACTGAAAAATATCTGCGAACTTTTATAATAGTCAAAAAATTAATAATAATGATAAAATAGAAACATGAAACTAAAAAATTTGTTTGAAATGAACTAGAAAACGAAAAAATTTTACAAGAAATGAAAACTTAGTCTCATAATGAAACTTTGTTTGAAAGTAACCAGGAAATAAAATATTTTTACAAGAAATAAAATTCTAAAACTTTGTTAAAATAAAGATAAACACAGAAGAATATCTGAAAATTTTGCTAAAAAAAATAATGGTAAATACAGAAAAATAACTTAAAACTTTGTTTAAAATAAAGACAAAGAAAATAACTGAAAACTTTATAAAATGAACACTAAAGCCAAACAACACTAACGTGTTGTTAGTGTTAACTGGCACACTAAAAACAAAAACAAGACGAAAAATCAACCAAGTTGATACACTAAAAAAAATTACAATATAAAAAAACTTTCACACTACAAAACTAAAATCTTTGTTAAAAATAAAAGCTAGGAAACAAAAAATCTGAAAACATCGTTTAAAATTAAGACAAATGCAGAAAAATAACACAATGCTTTGTTAAATATAAAAACTAATAAAAATAATAAAATTAAATATAAAACTTTTGAAAATATTTTACAAGAAATAAAGTCACTCTAAAAAACTTTAAAAAAAAGAAATAATTACTAACAACTTTAACAAAAAGAAATACTTAGAAATTATTAAACTAAAATAGTTGTTAAATATAAAAACTTAGAAGCTATAAAACTAAAAAAAAACAAACTTTGTTAAAATAAAAACTTAAAAACTTTGAAACTGAAAACTTTGTTAAAAATAAAAAACGCATACAGAAAAATTTAAAAATAAATAAAAACTTCAAAAAAAGAAATAAAAAATTACACTAAAAAACTCTAACAAAATGAAATACTTAAAATTATAAAACTTAAAACTTTGTTAAAAATAAAATAAAAACTTTGTTAAAAAATATTACAACAAATTAAAAGTTACATTAAAAAATAAAAACTTTATCAAATAGAAATGCTTTTGATAATTCAAAATAAAAGCTTTGAAATTTTTTTTTACAAGAAATAAAAAATTACACTAAAAAACTTTACCCAAACGAAATACTTAAAAATTATAAAAATAAAAGTATTGCTGAAAAAAAAAAGACAAACACTGTAGGAAACTAAAAACTTTGAAAAAATATTACAGAAAATAAAAAGTTACACTGTGAAACTGAAAAAAAAACTTTGTTACAAAATAAAAAGAATAACATTATTAAACTAAAACATTGTTAAAAAGTTTAAAAATGTTAAAAAATAAAAACTTTGAAAAATATTACAAGAAATAGAAACTAATAACTAAAAAAACTTTAAAAATATAAACCTGAAAACCTCCCAAAAAACCTTCATAATTGTCAAAATTAGAAGGCTTCAAATAGGTACACACCCCTTCGTTGAGAACCATTTTTTTTATTATGAAAACATTGAGGGCTGTAAACTCCTTCTGAATGAAGGACATTTAAAAATCCAAATTTTTAATTTTTTCAGCCCACGTTTTACATAATAATTTAAAAATTGGTTCCAATGAAGGGGGATGTGAACCTAATTGAAGCCTTCTAATTTTGACAATTATGAAGGTTTTTTGGGAGGTTTTCAGGTTTATATTTTTAAAGTTTTTTTAGTTTTTTTATCACTTTATTTTTTATAATGCATGAGTTTTTTCTATTTCTTGTAATATTTTTCAAAGTTTTTATTTTTTAACATTTTTAAACTTTTTAACAATGTTTTAGTTTAATAATGTTATTCTTTTTATTTTGTAACAAAGTTTTTTTTTTCAGTTTCACAGTGTAACTTTTTATTTTCTGTAATATTTTTTCAAAGTTTTTAGTTTCCTACAGTGTTTGTCTTTTTTTTTCAGCAATACTTTTATTTTTATAATTTTTAAGTATTTCGTTTGGGTAAAGTTTTTTAGTGTAATTTTTTATTTCTTGTAAAAAAAATTTCAAAGCTTTTATTTTGATTTATCAAAAGCATTTCTATTTGATAAAGTTTTTATTTTTTAATGTAACTTTTAATTTGTTGTAATATTTTTTAACAAAGTTTTTATTTTATTTTTAACAAAGTTTTAAGTTTTATAATTTTAAGTATTTCATTTTGTTAGAGTTTTTTAGTGTAATTTTTTATTTCTTTTTTTGAAGTTTTTATTTATTTTTAAATTTTTCTGTATGCGTTTTTTATTTTTAACAAAGTTTTCAGTTTCAAAGTTTTTAAGTTTTTATTTTAACAAAGTTTGTTTTTTTTTAGTTTTATAGCTTCTAAGTTTTTATATTTAACAACTATTTTAGTTTAATAATTTCTAAGTATTTCTTTTTGTTAAAGTTGTTAGTAATTATTTCTTTTTTTTAAAGTTTTTTAGAGTGACTTTATTTCTTGTAAAATATTTTCAAAAGTTTTATATTTAATTTTATTATTTTTATTAGTTTTTATATTTAACAAAGCATTGTGTTATTTTTCTGCATTTGTCTTAATTTTAAACGATGTTTTCAGATTTTTTGTTTCCTAGCTTTTATTTTTAACAAAGATTTTAGTTTTGTAGTGTGAAAGTTTTTTTATATTGTAATTTTTTTTAGTGTATCAACTTGGTTGATTTTTCGTCTTGTTTTTGTTTTTAGTGTGCCAGTTAACACTAACAACACGTTAGTGTTGTTTGGCTTTAGTGTTCATTTTATAAAGTTTTCAGTTATTTTCTTTGTCTTTATTTTAAACAAAGTTTTAAGTTATTTTTCTGTATTTACCATTATTTTTTTTAGCAAAATTTTCAGATATTCTTCTGTGTTTATCTTTATTTTAACAAAGTTTTAGAATTTTATTTCTTGTAAAAATATTTTATTTCCTGGTTACTTTCAAACAAAGTTTCATTATGAGACTAAGTTTTCATTTCTTGTAAAATTTTTTCGTTTTCTAGTTCATTTCAAACAAATTTTTTAGTTTCATGTTTCTATTTTATCATTATTATTAATTTTTTGACTATTATAAAAGTTCGCAGATATTTTTCAGTGTTTTTCTCTATTTTTCGACAGCTTTTTTAGTTTATGTCTAACTGTTTTATTTCTGGTAATATTTTTCTGTATTGATTATTATTTTTACATAGTTTTTGGCTATTTTTCTACACTTGTATACTTTTTTAACAAAATTTTCAGTTTTATTATTATTTTAAGTTTTCATTTTTAACAAATATTCGAGTTTTATAATGCACGAGTCTCCATTTCTTGTAATAATTTTCTTTTCTAGTTCATTTCAAACAAAGTTTTTTAGTTTCATATTGTGTCTAAGTTTATACTTCTAGTACTATTTTTGTGTTTTCACCTTTATTTTTATAAAGTTCTTAGTTATTTTTATGTGTTCTTCTTCATTTTTCAACATTTTTGTAGATTTATAATAAAAAAAGTTTCTATTTCTTGTAATATTTTTAAGTTTCCCTTCATTTCTAACAAGGTTTTTAGTTTTTATACAGTATCTATTATTTTATTTTATTTTTTATAAAGTTAAGAGATATTTTTTGATGCTTAAATGCAATTACAGAATGCATTATAGTACGTTTTGACATTCTAGGAAATATTTTATTCCATGTTAAATTCATTTTATTGCAAGAAAAAATTATAAATAATACATAAGCAAATATTTATCATACAAAAAATATTTTTTTTATTTTCTATGAAAAAGTTACATTTTTTAACCAATAAGTTGGTTTCTTCTTTTAGCATACATGGTTTTCACAGATTCTTGTTTCTTTTCTCTCTTAGGATAAGTTTTCATATTATTTAAGAATGTGTTTTTCACAAATTCTTCAGGAAACTTTAGCGTTCTCAATACCTCTTGAAACTTGTCAAACGCTTTCGGTCTTCTTTTCCTATTTCTCAGTAGAAAATTAATCATATGTGTGATATTGGAACCAGGAACCACTCTATTATCAATAATAACTTCTTGCTTTTCATTCCATGTGATATAATTTTGTTGAAGAAATGATGTGATATTCTTTGCTATCTTTTTAAATTTCACAGGAACAGAACTCAGAATCTTGGATTCCAACATTGCATTTTCAGCTTCTTCCGATGTTTCATTTTCCAGGTGTTGTTTTTCCATGTCAATCTTAGGCTCAGGCACAACAGGCTTGACAGCATTCACGTTTGGAAAGGTAACATATTTTTGTAAAATTTGATTGTACAATTTCACTTTTTCATCGTCTCTTACTTTCTTTTTTAAAATATTTTGAATTTGCGAATCAAGCTCGCTCAAGTGATTTTCTTCAAATTCTTGCATGCGGTCTAATGGGACCAATGTAAATTTTTTACTAAATTCCATTTTTATGTGATTTTGACGAAACAGGGGAGTTGGAAAGGAGAAAATATGAAAATAGTCTACTTCAATGTATGTAATTTGGATGATGTAGTAAGAGAGGATATGCGATTTGAACTATTTAATTTACACAGAAAATTTGTCCTTAATGTAGTTAGAGCAGCAAATAAGAGATGGGAGTGGATAGAAAATGATTGCTTGCGATGAGTGATATCCTTTGGTAAGATTAAAATTCCAGTAATGTTATGAAAAAAAACTTAAATTGTTGGAATTAGGAAAAAGGCAAATTGATTATAAGTATGATTTGGTTTGAAAATATTGGTTTTAATGATTTGGTTATAAGTATAAAACTTGGTTTTAAAAACTGTATTAGATGTTTGAGATAGGGTTGTTTAAAAATTAAATGTTCAAAACTGAATGATGAAAAAAAAACAACTTATTAGGAATAAAAATAGCACAAACTGAAACAATTTTGATTTTAAAACTGACAGTACATTGATTTTAAGATTTTTAAAGTAAGCTGTTAAACTCTATTAATAAGTTAAATGTTTGATAAAATAATAGGGTAGTATGAAAAATAATTTTAATTGTTTGTGATTAACTGAACTAAAATTTGATAATGTTACATTAACAAAAAACCTCTAACAAAAATGTGATGCTTGAAAATGATTGACTGCCGTGTGAAAGTAAGATTAAGTTAATTTGAAAGTAGAATGAATAAATTTTGAAATTTGTTTGGTATTATGACAAACTTTATGTTAAAACTTTTATGAAAATGCTAGGCAACTGCTGTAAAGTAAAAATGAGTTAAATTTGAATTTAGTCTGCAACAAGGTAGTAAGAATAACACTAGAAAAAATTTATATGATTAGAGTGGTAATTGTATGCTAATGATAAGAAACGAATGAGCTTCAGAGATCTATTCCCATTTTAATGTCCCCAAAGTAAAGTGATAAGTATGCCTAAAAATGAGAGGCAAGTAATACATTAGAAATATGAATGCTTTTTGATACTTAATTGGATGATTGGTTAGTTATAAAAAAAATGTAAGTGATTTTGAATAGGCAGTGAAAATTAGGAGCATATTTCATATGCTGGAATTTGAATTTTGTTTGGCGAAAAATTTGATTGTTATTTAAAAAAGGAAGTACTATTTTAGACTATTAATGGATTAAAAATTAAATATTATAGAATAAATTATTTTAGGTAACAAGTATATCATGCTCGGTTGTAATAACAAAAAAAAATCATGCTTTTAACAAAATATAGCACAAAAAGTTGTGATATTTAAAAAAGAAAAATTAAACAATGAAATGGTAGGGTAAATAAAAAGTTGTACTTTGATTTGAAACTACAAATAAGTGATTGCCATGTTTTGGTAAGTTAGAAAAATAAATTTTTGAAAATTTATTATATTTTTTAAGAAAAGTGTATTGCAGAAAAAAATATTAAGAAAAAACAGCAACTACTATGGAAGATATATTTTAAAAATATTAAAAATTTACAACTACCCCCTGAAAAAACTGAAAATAATAAAGTCCAAATATAAACCAATTATAAAACAAATAGGTAAAAAGTACCATATTTTACTGAAAAAACATAAAATCATCCTTTTAAAACCAACATATTTTAACACATTTTCTTCCACTTCTGATATTTCTTCATGTAACATTTTGAGTTCTTGGAGAATGGCATCTATTTCCCACTTACTAAGCACTAAGTAGGTATTTTTTTTAGTCCAAAATTAACCTTTTTTTTTTGTAAGAAAAAAGATTCTGTAAAACTGTTTTGCTCCGGAATAAATTAAAAAAACATAAATTCTTTAAATTGAAATTTTAATGCATGTTTAATAAAAAACCTCCCAAGTAATGGGAATCTGTTTATTTTGTTCCCCCCATAAGTCGGCACTTTTGATCCCAACTCTTTTTTCAAACCCTTCGAATTGTGTGATCTGGGGATTCCATTGCTAACGCATCTCGCCCCTTAAAACCTCACGGACAAGGGACTGTGTTACACCCCCTCCATTTATCATTACGCCCCATCCTTTTTGGTCACTGCACGGTACTTGGATACCCTCTATTGTGACTTATATCCACTAACAGCTGTAGGGTTCTGCATCGTATTTTTTCTCGAGACGCAATGCGAATTTTTAAAGTTAATGTAGATCTTTTTGTAAAAAGACAATGAATAAAAACTGGTATGTGTTGGTTCCGTCAACCCCTCTGTCAGACCCTCCATGGGAATGAAGATCGTTAACCGAGCTGGTTTTAATGGGGACGCGTCTGCTGAAAGATTTATTTTCGGCAACATGAAAGTCTCTCAAATGCCATGCGGGAATTATTAGCAATAAAAGTAAGTATTGATCATATTATATAACCGTAAAGAAGTTTAAGCATTTTGTTTGTTCGATTTTTTAGTTGAAAAAGGAATATTTTTAAACTATAAAAGAATAAGGTAATATGTTCATCGGTGTTGATTAGCAATAACAAAGAGCATACTTTTCCCGAAATATAAAAGAAAAATTAAGTAAAACAAGTAAAGTTGAACCAGTCCAGCTTTTTATTTTTTAAATTGCGTATATATAGTGTGATTGTCAAGTGTTGGTGTAAGTATAAAATGTATAATTTTATTATTAATCATGAGAAAGTGTATTTGAAGATAAATATTAAGTGTTATCTGGGTTTGAAAAGAATAAACTTGATTGGGTAGCAATAAAAAAAATCATAGGATATATTAAGAAATCATAGGCTAATAGGATAGGGATATATTAGGAAAAAAAACTATCTCTTCAAGAATAGGGAACATAATCTTGCCTCTGTACAGAGGTTTGGTGAGGCCTCATCTTGAGTATGCAGTACAATTCTGGTCTCCATATTTGAGGAAAGACATAGATTTAATTGAGAGAGTACGGCATAGGGCTACAAAAATGATCAAGGGTATATCCAGTTTAAATTATGACGAGCGCTTAAAGAAGTTAAATATGTTCACTCCAGAGAAAAGACGGGATAGGTGGGATATGATTCAACTATTTTAAAATGATAAAGCAAGGGAAGACAGAGGGTCTAGACTTAAGTACAGATTACAAGGGGTTAAATATTCAAATTAAACAAGGTATATGTAAACAGGGAAAGCAGAAAGTATTATTTTTACAGCAGGGTTGCGGATAGATGGAATGGGCAGCTAGAATCGATAGTTAATTAATTGAAAGGGTTCAACATAGGGCTACTAAAATGGTCAAGGGTATATCCAGTTTAAGTTATGAGGGAAGATTAAAGAAGCTAAATATGTTCACTCTAGAGAAAAGAAGGATTAGAGGGGATTTGATTCAACTTTTTAAAATGGTAAAGCAAGGGGACACAGAGGGACTAGATTTCAATACGGGTAATAGAACAAGAGGTCACAAATTCAAATTGAATAAAGGAAAATTTAAGACGGATTGTAGGAAGCATTATTTTTTTAATAGGGTAGTGGATAGATGGAATGCGATGCCTGAAACAATTGTAAATTCAAGTGGGGTAAACGAGTTCAAGAGGAAAATTGACAGATACTGGGATTACGGTAGTGTGGGTTAAAAAGACTGGACCAACCTTGCTGGGCTTACGCCTGTAGTTGGTCGACTTAATTTGTATTTGTATTTGTATTTGTAAGTTCCAATGGAGTAAAGGAGTTTAAGAATAAAATAGACAAATACTGGGAATCGGTTGTTTGAGTTGGTGGACCAACCTAATTGGGCTTCACGGCTGTTGTTGGTTGTCAATATTTGTATTTGTAAATGTAACATAAAAAATAAAGGAAATGGACCAATGAAATGTGAAGTAAAAAAAAAAACTGCAAGCACTTTGAACTGACGATAAAAGTGGTTACCATGTGTTGGTAAGTTAAAAAAACCAATTTTAAAAATATTAAAAACTAATATTATTATTATTAAAATTTATTATTAATGTATCGAAGAAAAAATAACCAAAATAGGAATAAGTCACCAAATCCGGAAATACATTGATTTACAATTTCTGACAAAGTCCTGTGAAATTAATAATACGATAAATAAAGTACAAGTCCTGTGAAATTAATAATTTGATAAAAATAAAAAGTCCTTCACAAAAATAATAATTAAATATATATATACTTCCTAAATGGCGTCACGTTAAAATTTAATGTGAAACATAAAATTAAAAAAAAATACATTAAATTAAAAAAATTCTATGAAAAAGTTAAAGTCCAAAAATATAAAATTCACTTTTGAAAAAATAATTAATAACTCTTTCTATTACCGATAGATGGCAGTCAATTTGAGAAAAAAAAATATTAAGTCCAAAATGTAAACAAGTCAACCACGTTGCCATTCCGGAAAAACTAAACTTTAAAAAACAACTCCGCTAAAAAACGAAACTAAAATCTAGCAGCAGCAAGAAAACAACTAAACTCAACTCTAACAGGTCACGCCCCCCTGACGTCACTGACCACGCCCCCTCAATTAGGGTAATTAAGACACGCCCCCTCAATTAGGCTTAATTGGGACACGCCCCCCTTAAATCAATGGATGACCACGCCCCTTTCGGACACGCCCCTTTGACCCTCAGGGTCCGGCGCCTACTACTTCGGACAACTGGAAAGACAAACCAAAACAAGCAACTTGAACTTTAAGAAAGACTGGATCCTCCTGCTTAAAGAATAAACAAGTACTACTGCCATTCTATCTGTCATAAAAATGGAAAAAATATCAGAACAAAATAATGATTGTTATTTCTGTCTGCGAAAAGATTTTCGGGGAAACAACATATGATGACCCCCCCACCTTCGTTGAGTCCCCCTCTTGTTAGCCAATCAGATTCCGGTATAGCGTTTTCCCAGCAAAGCTTCCAAGCTGTCGTGCAAGTCGGCATTTTATCGGTAAGTCCGGAGGTTTTGGTTGGTCCAGTGGCATCATCATAACAAAAAGATCATTTTGTCTTGTCCTGCCTTTTTCGAATCGCAGTGGAATGAGTTGTGATTGCATGCGTATATATTTTCCGAGAAATTGCGGTTTTGGACGTTTTTGGAAGGAAGTATACTATGAGACAGAAAAATCTATATTTGCTAGCATATATTTATTGCATAATTCTGAACCCGTTACAATGCAATTTCACGTGTTTTTCTTTCAACGTGATATTTGATCAAAATTGCTTTGGAAATATCAATATTTCTTTATAAACGTCTTAGAAGTAAAGGTTTAAGGATACAAAATTTAATATAATAACATTACTGTCTCTCAGCATATTTTAAATCGTTATAAATATACAGTAGACACCCTATTATTCAGATTCCTTATTTATTCAGTCGTTATTAATTAAAAAACTACTAAAAATTTATAATATGCAGTGGAAACGTTAAATTTTTAACATTGGCATAAAATAATTACTTTTAAGTTTGTAAAAAAATTATGACCAATTCTTTAAAAATGGATTTAATAAACATATGTAACGATTAATAATTGAGAAATGTATTCCAAGCACATGATTTTGTCATTTTATTGATGATTTATTTCATTCACTGTTTTATCCAAAACTTGGGTAAACCGTCTTGGCTGGATAAAATGATCTGTTTTATCTCCAACTATCTGCTTACTTTTATTCTGCCTGAATTCCTAACTCTTCCATCATTACAAATATTAATAGTAAGAATGTTAGAAGACTTTCCCCAGTTTTACCGTATAAATAAATTTTTGACTCAATATTTGGGTGATACAGAAAATACAAAATTAAAAAAATAATGATAATATCTATCGTAAAGCAGCCTTTTATTCTCTATGAGACTGTGCAATAAAGAATTCTCTGGTTACTCTATAATTTTCCAAGAGCATTAGAAAGAGGCAAAATAAAAACCATCTCATTACTGAGATAATCTTGTCTGTCAAATTGGCTTTTCTTTACAGGCATCGGACAGTTGATGCAAAAATGCTAAGATTTGCCATGAATATTAAAATCCTCTGAATAACTCCTTTTAATACTAGACTAGGCATTAGGGTATTTCCAGCTCAGTGAAGCTAGATATTTTTGCTTCGTAACTTTGGTGTGCTTATTAGTGGCATGTTTATTAATTCTAAGATCTCGATTATCATAAAAGAGGGTTATATTACGGTGTTTTTTTAATAGAGATGTCAATTACATGGATGTCTAATCACTTTGTTTATGATCACTGTATTTATTGAAGTGTATCTTCTTGTTTCATACATTTTTCCAAGAAGAGCAAGAAAAAAATTGACTTTTACTTTATTTTATCATACGGAAGTGTATTTTAATCAAAGGATTTAATGTCATTTAAATAAACATAAAAATATATTTGTATTATTAAAATGTGTAACTATTTACACACAAACCACAAAAATCACAACACATTTTGTGGCAGAAATTAATTTTCAATAACTTAGCGTAACAATTACAAAATATAAGGAGCCCAAGAAAGAAGCTAAGTCCCAAGATAAGTGGTCATACCCTTTAACTTTTAAACCCCTACAGATATAGTCATGAAAGGGGGGTCTATGTATAGTCAAGTGGCCATGCTCTATCTAATGCAAGATGCAACAAATTTCAACGCCCTCTAGCTGAAATTTTAGGAATTATAAGTTTTATTTTAAAAACTATTAGATATTTGCTAAATTAGTCAATTACTAAGTTGTATATCAGCATCGATTTAGTAGGAAAGGACACCTTAAGCAGAAAAATATCTTGAATAAAACCCCTAAAACGCACGCTCAATTAAGTTGAACTTACGTACATTTTACGTCTTAAAACGCTCCTCAGGTGGAGCGTTTTAAGACGTAAAATCTACGTCAATTCAACCTAATTGAGCGTGCGTTTTAGGGGTTTTATTCAAGATATAACGGGGGTATACTGTATATTGTAATGCATCAAATTTTTCCACGAACGCGTAAGCAATTCCCACATGCAACCATCACCTCATTTTCAGGTAAACAAAACAAAACAAAACCACAGGTGTTTATGTTCTCCATATTTTACTACCGACTCTCCACCTCTATTTTTCCTCATCCTAATTTTCTATCTGATACAGGTGGCTTATGAAAATGCAACGTCTTTTTTTCATGTTACTTTTTCAAGGATAAACGGCCCGGGAGCGGATGGAATTCAAAAGGATTTGAAACAAATTCCAAAACACGACGCCATAACTTTAATCGATTTCTACTATTAACAATGCATCTTTTCAGTTCAGAGACTTCGTCTTTTCAGAAGCTGTGTCAATTCAGAATTTTTGCCAAATTTGGCGAGATCGGATTTTAAAGCGTGAAGGAAATCCCGCCATTATTGCATTCATTTGGTCATCACCAAAATTTGGCGTAATTTGGCGAAAACCTCGATTATGGAATATTACCCCGAAATATAATATTAAATGCTTTCAATTCATATGAAGTCAATGTTTATGTGTGAGTAATCTCTGTATTTCGTATACGAGTTTGAATGAATACATGAAAAGTGTTGAAAATCAGAAAAGGAATTATAAAGCTATGGGAGTTTTGTGACTCATGCAGTTATGTAAAATTAAATTCTCATGTTATGATTTACACTAAAAATAAGTGCTCATTGAAAGCATGGTAAAAACGGTCCTTTGAGTCAAAAATTAAGCAAAGTTTTTTTCATACTTGATCAAGGTTAGTAATTGGAGATGTTCAATTTTTCTCGACTGAAACCACTTAGCATTGCAATTATGTGATTTCGTTCCGTTTTATTTTAAAAATATTATTTTGAAAATGCGCTGATTGTATACAAAATAGTAAAATCAGAATAGCTTCATTTATTTAATCAAATTCGTATAAAAGATATTAATATACACAAGATGCAAATAAAAATGTATTTTTCCGAATAGTCTTCTTGACCGTTAACCATAACCATCGATGGTTACGATAGAGCTGTGTACGTTGAAGAATTAATCATTATAAAAAATCAAATTCAAAATAATTTGAATTTAATATTTGGAGAACAGTCTCTTCTTTAAAGTAAAATCACTTCTTAAGAAGATAATATTAGAATTTCAAAATTACACAAGTTTAATAATAGTAATATATTTACTAACCAAAATACTTTTACAAACATAAGAACATGTGATACGCATAGGGGACTTAGGTGCCCCTTTCAGGTTTAGGAAGAAGAATTTAACGTGGCAATTTTATATGCGTTCAAAGAAAAAAAGAAAATATTTACAAAAATAACAAAAGAATAAAATTTTAAGTAAGCTGGATAGCAATTTAAAATTAAATTAAATTCTTCAACGAAATCCGAAGTAGATCCATGTATGGAAGTATAGATAGATAGAAGTATAGATCCATGCCATCGATGTTAATTAAATATTCAAATGATTTTCTTTTGAAAGTAGTGTAATTATTAATACGAACTAAATCAATTGGTAAAAACTGTTAAATAATTTAAGGACAAGATAAAAAAGTGTTTAGAAAATATGTGCTTTGAATACCTCGGAATTTTAAAGGTATCGGTTGATCTAGTGTTATATTAGCCTATTTTAAGAATACCATCACATTAATTGCAAAAAATATAAAGTAGAATTCTAAAAATTGATTTAGGATTTTTAGGCATTAATTTTGGATTGAAGTTAAAGGTAGGTTGGAAACTGGATCTATACTCACCACCCTAAATAATAGCTCCATAATTAAATGAAGAATAAAACCATGCATAATATAAGGTTCTTAAAAACTCAAATCAACTTATGATCCAAGTTTATGGTCCGATAATCTATCTAAAATCATCTTAATAATACAAGGAACAAAAATAAATCCTTAATAAAAAAGAACACTTAACACGACGGAAAACTTAATACACTAGAAAAAATAAAAGTTCTCTATAATAGGTACTACTCTCATTTATATTTCAAATTTCTGCCAAGCTTGTCGAAACCAGTTTCCTCCAACTGTAGATGGATAGATATGGGGGAAATGTGCATTAAGGAGACATTTTTAGAAGTTATGAAATTCTTGATTTTTGACCGGGAAACTTGAAAATTATTTTAGATTAAAGTGATGCGTGCTTCTTTTTCAATTTTCATCAAAATTGCTTTTCTTAATCTCTGATGGTGAACAGTCAATTTTGTTTGAATTTCCGAGTAGATTTTTCTAAGCCTTTAAGTGTTCGAATAAATTAGATCAATAGGTAAGGGGGAGTTATTTTGTTGACCTAAAATAAATAGGTGTTATTTAATCTTGTGATCCCGATTTTTTTATGGGTTTAGGTTTAAGGACATATTAAGAACTTTTTTAGCTTAAGGTTTATCTTATACCATTTAAATTTTTATTATTTTGTTTCTCATGATTAAAACGCATTTTTGTACGATTTAATTTAATATTAGTGTTAAGACTATCGAAATTTAGCAATGAGGAAGTTCCATGATTTTTTTTATTTTTTAAATCGATTCTTCTTGCAAAAATAAGCAACTACCCAAAATTTGAGGCCGATCTAGAAATTTTTTGATTTCCAAAAAAATTAACAAAAATTCACTTTTTAAAAGCGCGCGAAAACGCCAAGAGTTTGGGATCATCGTATGAGCTGGTTGGGATGAAAGTGGTCTAAGTCCACTGAACTTCGTTTTGGGTAATTGAAGGTTTTCTAAAAACATCTCCAAAAAAACCAGGATTGCTTATATTTTTACTTTCTGGGTCGGATTTGTCTCTAGCCATGGATACAATTTTTGCTGCGGAACAACTTTTATCAAATTTCAACTGGAAGTGCTTTAGATTGACTTTAATGGACTTAGACCACTTTCATCCTAACAGATTGGCCGGTTTCGGTTGGAAGATTGCTATTGGGATGTAGTAAATACGACTTCACGGGCGACTGGTTTGTACAAAATTTGATTTTATACAAATACTACTGTTCCATTGATTTTGATGCGTAGTTTACGAATATTTTGGGTTGCTTGACCATTGGTCAAGGTTACTCTATATGGCTAAAAATCATTATAAAATAAAGCATGGAGTTTCAAATTGATATTTTGTATCCCCTATTGCTATAACATGTCTTTTTGGTTCCGGTTGACCATTGGTCAGTCCGGTCAACCTTTTGCTACTTCTATACTTAGGCACTGAAGAAGGTCATTATGGGCTCAAACCAAACGCCTTGAGACGGGTAACATTTTGGTCTTGACCAGTGGTCAATCTACTTCTTCTAGCCCTATATAGCTTTCCTTTTTGTCTCTTTGTTGTTTTGGGCGTCCCTGAACTTTGGTCAATCCCATTTGACCACTTGTAAATTTTTAATTTTTCGACTGTATGGATATTTTTCCCCTCTCTAACTGCTCTATAGGCATAATACATTTTTTCCCTTGAAACACCAATTAAAAATTTGGTTTCGTATTAATTGTTATCAGGTGATAAAATTTTTTTCCGAATAAAAAAAGTTATAAATTTAAAATTTCTATTAAAAATACAATTTTATTGAGACGGTTTGAACGTTATTATACTTACTGCATGGTTTAATATTTACGATAAGTATCTTATTGAAAAAATTCGAAAATTTTCTTCCATCATTAAGTGGTTTTTATAAATTCAACACTTTAAAACTGTAAACACCATTGCTTATGAAGATATTGTTAAAATAAAAATAAAAAATATTTAATTTCACAGAAGTATTGGCTAGTGCTAGTCGATAGCAACTTGAATTAATCAGAACCCCAAAAAAATCCTTATAAAATTATGCATTATGTTATCAAAAAGGTAACTTCACTCAGGTTTTAAAATGAAAATCTAGTACCATAAACGTAAATTTAAATCTTATAAAAACTAATATATTTATCTCAAAACCAACATCAGTACTTAAAGCTACTAGCATAAGCATTAGCATACCTACTGTAGTTTATATATAATGGATGCTAAAAAACTTACATGATGTGTCTGTAATAAGTTAGATTCGGTGTTTGAATCTTCTGTATTAGCCATGGCCCACGATGATTAAAAGACCACAGCTTTCCCGCCCAATTGAATAAAGCGAGGATTTGTTTTCGGATATTTTCTTACAAAAAGGGGTCAGCCAAAAATATGTAATCAAAGTTTACAAAAAAAGCCTTTCTCTTTAGTAAACAGATTTCAATTGCTTAGAGATCCCCTATTCCTGCAGCTGGCGTTAATGACCTTGATTTTTCTCCTCACCGAATGAACGACGACGGGCGAATGGACTAAGACCACTTTCATCCTAACTGAAAGTGCTGTTTCGATAAGGAGCGATTTTTTGAGTCGTCCTGTAGGGCTGAATATTTAATATTTCGCTTAACCAACCACTGCACTAAATAAAGGACCTAAAACTCTATCCAAATCCACACTTAACTCAACTTTTGTAATTTTTGGACTTAGACCACTTTCATCCTGACCAGCTCGTATGTTGACGTCATCATACGATAAACATTGTTGGAAAGCTATGGAGTTGATGGTGTGATTGTTGACATCTTTAAACAATAAAGGTTTTCAGTCACGTGTTTTTTTTCTCAATTTTTAAATTAAAATACTTAATTACCTGTACATTTTTTTTGAAAAATTGACTAGATTTTTCATTTTACCATACAAAAAACCATACGGAACACATGTTTGTTTTCGAAAATCTGACACATGCAACTTTCTTATTGTGTTTCAATTTTGTCTTGTCATAAGTAAAAATAAAGTATATTTGAATTTGTGAAATATCAAAAATGAATTTTTGCTAAGTTTATTTAGATTGCGGTGACAACACAAAGGAAATACAAAGCTTAATTCATTTCAAAAACAAAATACTGTGGCATCATCCTTTTTTATCTTTTTAAACGTTAGAACTTAATTTCATAGAGATTTAATACCTAAAGAGTAAAATATAATACATTTTACATCAAATGTCCGGGGGTTTTTTTTCACGAAAAAATACAAAGGAAGGAAATTGCAGGTAGGTCAATTCCCTAGCTTTTCTAGTACCTCTCAAATGAATACTTCTTCTTAACAGTCTTCAACTGCTTCAAAAATGAACAAAGTCGGCCAAATTATCTCACTGTGGCGTAGGCTATTTCTGTATTTAAATTCTCCTAATAAGCTTTCTGGTAATTAGGAGAATTTTAAATGCCACTTCCCTTAAAGATATGAAGCTTAACAGAATTTTAAATTGAAGTCAAGGGAAAATATTTAAACATGGCCGTTTTCAGTGTTAATTCATGCTGTCTTGTATTCACAGGGCTTTTACTTAACCATCTAATTTCCATGGAGGAAGTATTTTCCTTTGAGATTTAGAAAAAAAGTAGTTGATCCTTTTAAGTTATTCATTTATTTTTCTTTGAGGGTTTTACTTTTGCCCGGTGTTCTAGATTATGCAAGCAGTAAAATAGAGAGGATTTAACTGCTGATTGCGAAGTTTCGTTCTTAATTTGATGGCTAAATGTTTTTAAATTTGTTGAATTCTTTTGATTGTTGACAAATGTCGTGATGAAGTTATGATGAATATGATTCAACTGATGTTTTTCTAATTTTCTAAAAGAAAAAAAGCCGTTTTTTTGCTTTTCAATAATTTAGGATTTATTTGTTGGTTCAATTTAGATTATTGGGTATTCAGTAATAATATAAGAGACACATTTTTATTTCTTTTATTTTGCGTGAGAGTACCTATAATTTTTTTAACTTAAAAAGAGGAATGGAACATTATAAAAAGTATTATCCTGTAAAATTAATGCTTTGTAACACCAAGTTGATCACATTAACTTAAGTTAAAATTTTACACTAAAAAAGCAAGCTTAGATATTAAAAATCTAAGGTTTAAGCTACAATGTGTCGTTATTTTCATTATACTTTCTGCTTGTAATCTTTCATTTTTGTGTAATCTTTCATATGAGTTCAAACATTATATATTTTTTATTAATAAATGCTTCATTGATCACATTGAAACAGTTTCATTCACTTTAAATACGTAGTTTTTCTCCCAAATTTATTGCATGAATTAAAATTAAACGTATTAGAAGCAAAGAAAGCTTATATGACATCAATGTATTCCGCTTCGAGGCTTCTTCATTCACAATTATCAATCTATAAATATAAAATCCAAATACCATTCATTCGTTCATTCATTCATAACACTCATCACGAAATCTCCAAAACTGCCGGACCGATAGGCTTGAAATTTGACAGAGACCTTCCTCTCAGCCACTAAACGCGCACTAAGAAACGATTTTAAAATCGAACGACTCCTTCCCTGTTTTTCGGCGCTTTTTCGACTTCGTTTTACCCATTGAAATAACATTATACATTGTTGAAATGCATAAAATGCAGGGTTTACTTCTCTATCTTAAGGCGACGTCTTGCCTCACTTGATAAAATATAATTTGAAAACAATTTATAATATACAATGAAATTTAAGAAGAAAACAGTGTGAATATCTGTATTTAAATATTTTAACAGCAATCAGAACGCCGAAATATATTAAAATAATTAATTACTTTCTTTTAAGATTTTAATTTTCTTAAATTTATGGATCAAAAATTGAAAAGTTTCCATGAAAACAGAGCTAAAATTTTACAGAGCATGGTTTACTAGACTATAATCACTAGATTTTTTTATTATAACTAGCAATCTGTTTTTACTTTTTAAGTAGCTTTTAAAGAAGTTGGTTCTTTTAAGTAGAAGACACGATTTTAATAGTTTTTTACTTGATAACTTTTTATCAAGGATTTTTGAAATTTATTTTATTTTGAAATTGAATTTTTGAGGAATTTTGAAAGGGCAGCGGAAATACTTCATGAAAATTCTGTTTAAGACTTTAAACACTAAATTTCAAATGACTGAGATGATTTCAATTAGATTGTCTTCATCACATAGAAAGGATAAATGTTTAATAGGCAAAAAATCGGGATAGAATGAGTTATCACATTTAGAACTGGGATGGAAAAAAGGCACACCAGGATATGAAAATTATCGGGAACACCGCCGGTATATGAAAATTATAGGGAAAACTGGGGTATGAAAATTATCGGGAACACCGGGTTATGAAAAAGTACCGGGAACACTGGGTCATGGAAAAGTACCAGGAACACCGGAATATGAAAATTATCGGGAAAACCAGGATAAAAATTATCGGGAAAACCGGGATATAAAAAGGTACAGGAAGACCGGGATATACAAATTTTAGGGAAAACCGGGGTATCAAAAGGTACCGGAAACGCCAGGATATGAAAAAGTACCGGGAACACTGGTATATGAAAAAGTACCGGGTACACCGGGATATGAAAAGGTGCCGGGAAAACAGGGATATGGATATTACCAGGAACACGGGGATATGAAAAGAGTAGGGGACACCGGGGTGATTGGTGATACGAAAAATCGGACATAAACTTGGGAGAACTTAAAAAAAGGAATAAATACACTCCACCCGTGCAAGGCCGGGCAAATCAGCTAGTACATTTATAAGTTTTACCTGAAACTCCACAACTCAAAACAATAAAAGAATTTTAAGTAAGTTAATAGAGAAATAAAGTTTTAAAAGAAAGAAATATAGATAGCTTAAAAACAGAAATAATTTCTTTTGTATTTTCAATTGAGCCAATAAATAAATTGATGTAGCGTTTTTAGCGCTTTATTGGGTATTTAATCTTTTCAAGTTACGTGTTTTTAATAAAGGGGAAAATCTTAAATTAAACAATCTTTTTTTATAAGAGTAATAATAGGGGAGAGGAGGGAGGAATGGGACAATTTTCACTAAATATTTTTTATTAATTATCCCCTGCTTATTCATAGATGCAAATGGTTGGATAATAAACTTGCATGTTTTAACTTAATTTTTTAAAAATGTACAGTTCTTAAATGTTGTTTAATTTTATCACTTTTGATCATTCAAATTAACAAGAATTTTGTCCCATTCCTCCCTCATGGGTGGGAGGAGTGGGACATGAGTATGGGAGGAGTGGGACACTTTTGAAAAATAAAGAAAATTAGTAAAATGTAATAATGAGAAAGGGCCTAGTATTTTACCTACTATTCTTTTAACCTTTGCCCACATTTTTAAACAGCTTTCAATCTTATATCTATTATAGAATAATTTTTAAAAAATATTTAGTACACTTGAACTCTTTCTCATGCTGTTAAGAATCAATAATTAAAATACAATGTAATACTTGGAATTGTTAATTCAAGAAAAGAAAAGCATTTCATTTGAAGCGATAGAAAGCTATCAGAAATTAATATTTTCAAATTTTGTTTATATTTTTGCAGATTTTGTTTACATTTTTCAGAGTGTCCCATTCCTCCCTCCACACATTGCTTTTAAAATATAACTTGTCACATAAACTATGCTGGTGTTAGGCTTTATGAAATTGCAGATTAGCATATATTATATCTTTTAGATTACAATGGCATTATATAATGTTTGTTCTAGAAATTACATGAGAAATGAAATAAAACTTAAGATAGACTGGAAATTTACTTTGGAGGTGGGAAAATCAAATTTTTACAACTATAAACAGAAACTTGCTGCTGGATAAACTAAATGGAGGAAATAACAAGAAGCTATAAGAAGGCCATCTAATGACCAAATTGGAAATAAAATAAACTGATTTATTTTTCCATAATTTCAGCTGTCCCACTCCTCCCACTGTCCCATTCCCCCCTCCTCTCCCCTACTGTTAAATTTTCAAACTTTTAATAAAAACCTATAGTCCAAGAAAGTTAAGGGTTGAGGTGGAACAAATTGTAAAAGAAAGTTTGATGGGTGATTCTTATAGGAAATTTTCCGTAGAAAACGATGGTGAAACGTATACCAAAATTAACCTCGTCCTTTAGCCAATATGGCGGATTTTCCAAAATGGCGGACAATCGTTTTTAACTTATAACTTCCTAAAAAATGTTAATAAAATTATGATTTCTGCAGTAAATGATTAGAATTTAGTAGCAAAAACAATGGGGAGCTGTTTTCTTCTCTTACGTTTTGTCATTTATCCAATATGGCGGATTTTCCAAAATGGCGTCCACTAATGTTTATAATAAAAAAAATTATGATGATAAATTCGTAATTTTTTCAGGATATGGTAAGAATTAAGTCATAATAATATTCATATCAATTTCCTTTCCTCAATGTATCAAATATGGTGGATTTTTCAAAATGGCGGACAATCGTGTTTTACTAATATGCTAAAATTCGTTAATAAAATAAAACTTTTGCTGTAAATTATTAGAATTTAGTAGCAAAAATAATGTGGAACTGTTTTTTGTCTCTTACGATAAGTCATTTATCCAATATGGCGGATTTTCCAAAATGGCGTCCACCTAATGTTTAAAATAAATAAATTATGATAATTAATTCGTAATTTTTACAGGATATGGTAAGAATTAAGTCATAATAATATTCATATCAGTTTCCTCCCCCTCAATGTATCAAATATGGCGGATTTTCCAAAATGGTGGCCACTTATTTAGAGCCTTTTTATTTTTAACGTTTTTTCATATAAATAAATTTTATTTTGGCATAAAATAAATAATTATGAATTAAATAACCTATAAAATGATATATTAACCAATATTTGGCGATATATAGAAATAATTTCAAAAAGGGGGCCGCATATTTCAAACTTAGTGGTAAATGATAATTTTAGAATTTCTACCTTTCTCAACATTATTTACCCTTAAATTTTAGTAAATTATAAGTATTCTGCTTATATTTTACCTAATAACATTTCATATTTCTAATTATTAATAAAGTAAAAATTAGAAATAAAAAGGATCTAAATAAGTAGCCGCCATTTCGAAAAATCCGCCATATTTGATACATTGAGGGGAGGAAACTGATATGAATATTATTATGACTTAATTCTTACCATATCCTGTAAAAATTACGAATTAATTATCATAATTTATTTATTTTCGCCATTTTGGAAAATCCGCCATATTGGATAAATGACTTATCGTAAGAGACAAAAAACAGTTCCACATTATTTTTGCTACTAAATTCTAATAATTTACAGCAAAAGTTTTATTTTATTAACGAATTTTAGCATATTAGTAAAACACGATTGTCCGCCATTTTGAAAAATCCGCCATATTTGATACATTGAGGAAAGGAAATTGATATGAATATTATTATGACTTAATTCTTACCATATCCTGAAAAAATTACAAATTTATCATAATTTTTTTTATTATAAACATTAGTGGACGCCATTTTGGAAAATCCGCCATATTGGATAAATGACAAAACGTAAGAGAAAAAAACAGCTCCCTATTGTTTTTGCTACTAAATTCTAATCATTTACTGCAGAAATCATAATTTTATTAACATTTTTTAGGAAGTTATAAGTTAAAAACGATTGTCCGCCATTTTGGAAAATCCGCCATATTGGCTAAAGGACGAGGTTAATTTTGGTATACGTTTCACCATCGTTTTCTACGGAAAATTTCCTATAAGAATCACCCATCAAACTTTCTTTTACAATTTGTTCCACCTCAACCCCTTTTTTGAGCTAACTTTCTTGGACTACTACTGTAATAATACAAGACGCCTCCCTTTTCACTGGCCCTATTGCGACCAGTTAAAAGCCGATTAAAACTGAAAAATTAATAAAACATTGTAAAAACTGCGTTTTTCATGGCGAAAAGGTGCCTTTATTAAAAGTGTCAATTTAACGACAGATTTTAATTAGAATTAAAACATATTCAATCATAATTTTTTATTCCACTAAAAGCTTGAAATTCGACTACCTTCTCCATAGTTTTTCCCATTTTTCCCTTTATACTTCAATTAATTTCTTACGGTTAAGGTTGAGATTCATTTAAATGTTGGGGGTTAATTAAGCATTTTTATTTACTCCTTTTTTTATGAATTCAAATTTTTTTCTTATAAACCCTGTAAAGTGCTACAACTTATCATAAAACCACATTGCTACCTCTTGTTGCTTAAACAGAGAAACACTTGTATTTAACCTTTTCTAAGGCAATTTTTTCTAGTAATGTTAAAATATTTTTGGTATTGAGATTGATTTATAAAAAAATTTATTTAGCTTATTACCTAAAATTAATTTGATTTTCAAGTCTTTTTTAGGGTGGGGAATGTTTCTCACCACCCACTGGGAGCTATTAAAATGCAGGACATCTTATGTTTTGCATTTCTATTTATATCACATTACATGAAATTTATAAAACACAGTTTTCAAACACTAATATCTACAAAAGTAATTATAAATTAGATACATTTTGTATGTTTTATATGTTTGGTGGGAAGTATACTTCCCACGGCCTTATAAAGGGTTAAAGCCTAATTATGTGGTCAGTGGGTTTATTATTATTCCTCAAATTATTAATAGCTATCAGCAAAAATGATAAGTGGTACGATAGATTTAAAAAAAATTTAAAACATTCAAAAAATTGATGAAATTGGTGGTAAGTGTACTTATTACGGCCTTAGAAACGGTTAATATAGAAATAAGTTTCATTTTTTTAAAAAGTTTAGTTTTCCCCTGGTCTCATTTCTTCATGACATCTGTAAATTATTTCTCTAACTCTTATTGACTTCATTTTTTCTTATTGACTTCCTCCTCTAAAGACGTAAAAAAGAGCAAACGAAAGAAACTTTTTTTTGTTAACTCTTTTAAATTTGTTTTGGTAGGCTAAGAATTCCTTGCAGGGGTCCATTTACTTCAGTTCCAAAGTTATGAGTTTTCATGTTTGCAAACGGTCAGAACGTGCTATGTAAGACAAGTAAAAACTGGCGCAAAAATTTTGTGCCCGTTGGAACATTTTTTTCCCGAAAACGTTCCTCAAATATAAGAGTAGAAGCTTTTGTAATTCTTTTATAAAAGTACATAGTGTTTGATTACTTAAGCAGTATTTTGACAGTTAATAGCACCTCCGTTCTTAATAAGAACCAGTGGATTAGGTAGTTTTTTTTTCAGACTGTATGTGTATTTAAAATTGTTTATAATTGTAATTTTTTTATAAAATCATTTCAGAAATAAGCGAATATAAATCAATGTATACTGACTAAAATAAAGAAAAATTTAAAACGTAATCTACAGAAAAATTTATGATTTTTAATCAGGGCTCGATTTCAGCCGGAACGCCGTTCCGGAACCTCTTTTTCGGAAAAAAAAATAATATTCTATTTCAGGAGTCTCCTAACTACCGCTCGCGAGACCCTTTCAACAGGCCCTTGGATATACCTTTCCATGTTCGAAAAAAATCATAAAATGAATTAAAACACCCTGTTTTTACTGTCAAATTTCCAAAATTTTTCTGGGGAAGGACCCCCAGCATATTTCAAATTTAAGAAAAATTTTAAAAGCATTTATCTTTTTGAAAATAACAATAATTTTGATTTAATTGTAAGGTTGTTACTTAATTGTTCTTTTAAAACATAATTGTCAACTTCCATTTAACTTACCCACAATTCGCTCCTGTAAAAGTAATTGAAAAATAATTAAAAGTAAGTAAAAAATGTATAACCCACTGTAAGAAAAGGTGTTCTACAAAAAATTGTATAAAGAGTTCATAGTCTTAAACAGTAGTTAAGTTAGAATACGCTCTCTAATCTAGTACAACACGTTTGAATTTATCTCTCTATTCTAAAAAAAAGTTTTTGGTGAACGGTTTCCAGGGAAAGGCTTTTTAATTGCTGATCCGTATAACACATATTTGGTATCAAACTTTCCGGATTCTTTTGAGGATGTGCAAAGTGCCTTTAGAATTTCTAAAAAAAAATCTCAATTTTAAAATATTTCCATTTTTTTAGATTACGGATAAGGTTGCAGTTATAAAGCAAGAAACTATGAATTTCAAAAAAAATTGAAAACATATTTCACTGGTTTTTAATATTCAAATAAATTAAATAATCATCTTTCTATTTATAACACGAATTTAAAAAATATATTTTGGGTTATTTTTAACAATATTTATATTTCTGTTGTTTAAACGGTTTTAATTATATTTAAAACTTATGCATAAATAATTTATCTTTTATTTTTTAAATAACAAATTAATATTTTTACATTTATCTTTGTCGCTATGGCAACCTAATCATTACCATATTTACAACAAAATATAAACTCTCTTTTGGAAATTTTTAACTTTTGCATTTATTTTTTACAATTATTATTTTTTTTATATTCTTTTGCAAGTATGTTTTTTAAGGTAGTAAAATGTGACACCTTATTTCATAATGCCAAAACGCAAACAACTAGATAACACGGGGGACTGTTTTAGAAATTAAGATAAAAATCGAAAATGTTTGAAGTCTAAACATTCGTGTCATTGCTATGAAACTGACACAGCTTCGACGTTTGTTTTTTCTCATGAAGATAAAATTCTAAATTTTCGTGATGTTTAAGGTAATTACTACATTTTTCATAGCCAATCGATGAAAATAGTTACAAATTTTATGAACGTTAAATTTATTCCTGAGATGTTTCAGTGCTTCTTAATGGATCTGTGAAAAAAACATTACCTTGGGGAAATAATGGTAAAGGAATGTTACATTGCTCTGTTGTTAATTTTCTTGGAATTATAAGGCGACCCGCCAATTAATGTTACCCTAAAGGAACTGTTAAATTTCCGCTACTGAATGTATATCCACCATTTTCGAAAGAATACCCCGGAGAAGTACTAACCCTGTTTTAAGAATGTTTTATAAAGTGAGTAAGTGCAGTGAGCAGGGTTTTGTGAGGAATTGCGAAGCGGTTCAAACGTGTCTGCGTCAGCAGTTAACGGGGGTTGGCGAGCGATAGCGAGCAGGGGGCTGTAGCTCCCTAGTTTTTTAAATTTAAAAATTAAATGCTCAAGTTTTTGAATTAAAAAGTATTCGCTTTTTCAGTTTTGAGACCAATAATTTTACCGTTCCGGTACCTCTTTTTTTAGAAATCGAGCCCTGTTTTTAATTATTATTCTATACTTTTAATTCACTATTACACTATTAATTCTGTTTTTTTGCTAAAATGTAATATTTAGAGTTATTAAAAGATAATTGTGGGACACACGCGTTAGGCTGACCGTCAAACCGCGGGACATAATGCTTTGCACGGTCAAGAACACGAAGATGGGCATAGTAGGCCTTGTCCCACTAGGGCTGAGTTTTTCTATGAAAGTTTTAGATGATAAACCTCTAGCCCTACCTCCTTTAGTTCTGTATTAAGAAGCTACTCTAGTGGGTTTTTTGGGGGGTTTTCAGATGGCTTCGCCGGCCCCACAAAAGGGCACAGCGGGCCATATGCTGCTCATATGCCGCCGGTTGGAAATCATTGGTCTAGCAAGATGATGTAACATATTGAAATTCAGTCTATGTATTAAAATATATCTATTTATAAGGTTAAAGATTTAATTCATTAAATTGTTTCTTACCCAAAAAATTATTATTCTCAAACAGGGGCGTAGCGAAGGGGGGGGTCCCCGGGTCCGGACCCCCCCCATGGGCCCGACCCAAAATTTTTGAACCATTTTTTAGGTGTTAAATATTCCAGTGCCTACTCATAAGAGTGCGTCTATGTCCCTTAAAAGTGTCTAAAAACCACCTTTTTGCATGTTAAAATCTAAAACTTTCCGGGGGAATCCCTGGTTTCCCCATAACAAACGCATTAAATGAGGGAAGATATAAGGGGAGGGGGAATAAAGGGTATTAAACGAGTAAACCAAACCCTGTTTTTAGAGTCAAATTTCCAAACAAATTTTGAGGGAGTACCCCCAGACCCCCCTTGGGACTTTATTATTAACAACTTTTTTTATGAAGAGTTCATCAAAATACAAAACTCCTAGCAAATAGTAATAAATTCCTGGAAATATAATGTTCGAAATTCGGATTAGGTGTAACAAAACGAGTTGAAAACCTGCTTTTTAGACTTGAATTTCCAAAAATTTTCTGGGGGAGGTCCACCAAGCCCCCCCTTAAGGTAATTCGAACACGATTATTTTAAACCCTTTAATATTATATTCGTTGAGAAGATTCAATTTGATTTTCAAAATTTTTAGCCCCCCCCCAAAAAAAAGCAGATACCTGGATCAACTACTGCCTCAGAAACTTCAAATTTTCTATTTTTTTCCTTAAAAATTATCTGGCTTAGAAGGAGCGGTGCTCCTCGGTTATTACCTCATAAATGAAGTAAAAAAACTCCTTTTAAAAATCAAATTTCCAAAAATTTTTTAGGGGTGGACCCCCAAACCCCCCTCTTTATTTTAATAAGGAGCTACTGAAAACTCTTAATCTGTTTCTTGACGGTCTCTGTACATAATAAGAAAATTATGTGGATCAGAACTTTCAATCGAAGTAATACTTAATCTTAATTATTACTCTAATTATTAATAAATTATTAACTATATTAATTAACACAGAGAAGAAATTAAAAGTAATGTGAAAATTATAATTTTATTTCACTAATTGTAGAAACTTTTTGATATCCAAAGGTAAATTTTTCTCACTGGACCCCCCCAAAGGAAAATCCTGGCTACGCCACTGTTCTCAAATAAAAATGGTTTTATAAAAAAATATAACATTTTATTTGTTTGAACAGACCGAACTTCTATATTCCCCAATGTAAATAAAAAATCCTCAATGCAATAAAATATATATAGAAAAAATTAATACATGATGAAAGATCACTTATGTATAGTATTTTAAACAATATATAAGTAACAATATTTTAAAAACTTGACTGCTCTCGTACCATTGGCGATACACAAAGAAAACTCTTCCGAAATCATTTAAAAGTCTAATCTAGTGTAATTTTTCTACCAATTCTACAATTTAATACCGATTGTTTAAATAGGGACAAAAAATACATATTTAAAAAAATTCTGCTCCATCTGAAACCAACTCCTGCTGTTCAAAGCAGATGTACTAGTAAATATTTATTTGCAGCTAATACTTCAACACATTATTTCAGCACCTTCAACACAACTAAAGGCATTTCCAGCCTTACTAAATCTCAAACTCCAACTCAAGTCAAGGGGTAAAAAACAAGGCACGAAGCAAATATATCCCAGTAAACAAAGAGCTTAAGGAAATCGGACAAAAAAAACACCACCCAGAAGTGCGAATAAATTCTCATTTCCCCGATAAGTAATCTTTAGGCGTGATTTACAAGCAGTGATTTAGCTACGCGACCGGTCGAAACTTCCCTATGTATTCCCTACAAATGATGACGTAACTACTACATCATAGTGCTAAGAACCAATGGCAGGACTGGATTCTAAATCGATGAGGAAAGCGATAGGGAATTTTCAACCGTTTTCCCCATGACGTCCTTCTCGAATCGCTGTATGTGAATCCAGCCTAATGCACAACCAGTCATAAGCTCCGTCCACAAAAGTGCCGAGGTCCCTTTATTTGCTTTAAAACAAAACTTCTCACCAGTGACGCTCCCGAAAGAAATCGGGAGCGAGAGGGGTTTAATGAGAGAGGTTCCGGAAAACAAAGCCGGAAAGGAACTATTAGAGAAAACAGGGAAAGAAATTTTCCGTCCTCAACTCTAATGACTTGTAATTGCTTATATAGACCGCTGCACCATTTTTACGATCCAAATCGAAGTTTTATGCTAAGCGATTAGGTTTTCTTCGGGAATGCTTTTTGGGGGACGCTGAACATAGAGTAGGAAAGGATTGAGAGCACATCAAACCGATTTACCTATTCATGCGTGCGTGCCAAAAATTCTACAAAAAAATTGGCTTGAAAAATATACCCGACATTGAAAGGCCTCGATTGGAATGTAAAAAAAGCTTTTTGGATTGATGTTGAGTTTGAATATTGTTTCTGAATAGACAACTTAGTGTTCCGATTCCTCGATGAGATAAGGACTTAAAGGGCGAACAAAATGAATCAGAACAGCCAAATACCCGTGTTTCTATTCACTCCGCATATACATTAAGCCTACATACGACAGAACAAGAAAATTTTCCTTTTTCTGAGCGAAGTTATATAGAAACAAGTACAGTTTAATTAATATAGAATCCAGTAACCAATATATAAATAATTCCAAAACGAGTTTACCAAGAGTTTTCTCAAAGTGTATTTTTCTTAATGAGAAAACCTATTGATGGAAACGATTGAAACATCCAGACCTGTCTTTTTCAAGTATGAAATAATCATATTTTAAAATATTGCACAATAATAGTTGTAAAATGTTTTAGAATCAAATATTAAAATAGGGTTTTTTATGGAAAAGATAGTAAATTATCCTGCTCCAACTACTATAAGAGAGCCTGGGGCTCCTCCCACAGAAATTGTTTGGAAGTTTAAGTCAAAATACCCTACTTTTTCAACTTGTTTTGGTACGTCTCATCCGAACTTCGGATATATTTTACGGTAGAATTTTTTATTTTGACAAACGTAATATAAAATAGAGTAATACTAATAGAGTTACAAGTACCAAGGGGGTCTGGGGGTGCTCCCCCAGAAATTTTTTGAAAATTTGACCTTAAAATAACAGGGTTTAAACTCATTTTGGTGCATAAAATTCCATAAAATATAGTGTAAAACTTTTCATTTTTTGAGGGGGATGCTAAATCCCCCTAGCCCCCCTGGATCTGCTAGTGATAGTAGTTACGCATTTCTTGGCCTCACATTGACCAAGAAGGTTTCAAGTCTATGCGCTCTCTAAATAGCAGTATCCCTATGGGACCGACAACCACGGTTATTTTTAGTGGGCAGGTTGCTTTTTATGGGCAGAGTAATGGTTCGGGATCACAGATTAGGTAGTTTGGAATATTTAACTTTGGGATTCTAGTTGAGAGCTCAGTTTCCTGGGGATAATTTAAGAGTCAGGTCAGTTATTGGGGGACTTTTTCCGATGTCCAAATATTTTACTCTATTGTGAAATTTTATGAATTATGTTCAAAAACTTTCCCCTACGTTACTTTGTTCCTAATTTAATCTGCGTTGCCACCTCAGTTATAAAGTCCTACATAACTGTTAAAAACATACCTATCAATGAAATTCTGCCAACATTTTGGGCATCAAAGAATCAAATAACGTCAAGTCGAGACGCTGAGAGAAATTGTTGTCTAACTAAATTTGTTTCCAAACTTTGAAGTTAACCAATCTTGAGATTTATTCTAATTCAGAAAGAAAGTGGTTAATCATTTGCCTAGTTTTTAATCAGAAAGAAAATGCAATTGTTCCTGCATGAAACATTGTTTAATTTGTTCATCAGCTTGCAGAGATTGTCAAGGTATACTTTAATCTAGATGTAAACGATAAGTTTAATTAAATAGTCTCCTCTCAAACGCAAATAATTTTCCTTTGGTTGTCTTTTTAGTTCTGATTGACTGTATTGGCACTATGGTCTAGTTTGGTTCTTGCGCCATGAGTTAACCTAAAACCTTAGGATGTCGTAAATGAATTAACCTACGTTTACTCTCAGAGCCACCGTTATTGTTGTCCCCATTAATTAAAATTAATATTCAAATCAGTTGATTTGCTATTTGTGGTGATCTTTCTTGTCTATAAGGCCAAAATAGTTATGAGAATTTTTAATTATGGGTAACTATAAAGTTCTTAAAAGTGAAATTTAAAAGGAACTCATTTATTTAAAAAAACTATCCAATTATTGAATTTTAAATAAAATAGCTTAGTTTTTAAACGATTTTGCAGTTTAATTCTGTATGCTGTTGTGTGGTTCGACATAGTAAAACAAGTCATTGGCTTATATACAGGGTGTTTCAAAATTCCGTTTCGCGGCTTTTATTTGGAACCAACGAGTCCTAGGGTCACGGAAGTAAGATCTGCCACTAGGTAAGTGACCCTGGAGAATCCATTTAGATGACTTACAGCGCCCCTAGTGACGAAATAAAAAAGTTAGAAACATTAATTTAAAAACTAAAGAAGATGGAGCAAAAACATCAGTAAGAGTGTTGCTGCCAACGTTATGAAAAACTCACTGAAAAAAATTTCATGAAAATATCTTGAATATTCGCGGAGATATCAACATGTGACAATAGCTCTTTTTCAGGAATTCAAGATAATTTAATGAAATTTTTATCAGTGAGTTCTTCATAACATTGGCAACAATAATCTCATTAAGGTTTTTGCTCTATCTCCTTTGGTTTTTAAATTAATTTTTCTAACCTTTTTTTCGCCACTAGGGGCGCTGTAAGTCATCTCAATAGATTCTCCAGGGTCACTTACCTAGGAATAGATCTTACTTCCCTGGGACACGTTGGTTCCAAATAAAAGCCGTGAAACGGACTTTAGAAACACCCTGCATATAACAATGGTTATAACAATCAAATTGGTAAGAATTGTCGCATAATGGTGCTACATACAAAAAATTTATTTTTCCACATAAAACAATATTTATATCGAAGGAAAAATGAATAGGCACATTAGAATTTTTTAAAAGCTACTGGCTTAAGTAGGTACCAAACATAAATACATTAATATTATTGTTACACTTTAAACAAAAAAAGTATTTTTTAATAACGTCGGAGAAATCAATAAAAACTTATTACAACCAACTTGAAATTACAACTTATAACTCAGTATCTTCCTTTTGACTTATTTCCGAGTTGTAGTACCAAATATGTGGTATGACCTAGATTCTTAGTAATTCTTGTTCGACTAGAAAGATATTTTCCCTTAAGTTGGGTATATTCACTTTTCTACAGAAGAAAGAAATTTAGAGTTTCTGACCTCTAGATCTTGTAACTCTACTAGTAACTTTATGATTTTTTTCTAGTCTTGGTTTTCTTTCGTTCTTTCTAAACGAAGCAAGTTCTTTCACAGAAGCTGGCAGTTTTGGAATGTCAACAGAGAGTTCTTTAAAACAAAATTTCAGCCAAAGCGTCAGGAGAAGCATCATCTTCGATATCGTTTTCTATCTCAGCAAAACGCACGATACTCTCTGGCAAACGTTCCAAAAGCACTGACACATTTTTCACAGCTGATGCGAGTTCAACTTCAACGCATATTTCGAAAAAGGACTGGTAGAATGGCACATCCTGATGGCTTATGTTAGGATTTGGGAAGTTACGGTAGAGCCTTGAACTGTCATGGCTGAGGACATGCAACAGGAATGCTTTCCGACGCGAATGAAATGGTTTGTCACATACTCTACAAACGAAATCGAGGTAATGAAGATGCCCATGAATTAAAAGCTCTGTTTCGTTAAAGAATACAAGACAGCAGCTTTCGCATTTGTAGAAATTCACAATGTGTCTGATGTAATGGTTAGCTATATCTTCGTAATTTTCAAAGCGGAAAGAACACAAGTTGCAAGTGTGGTCCATTCTGCGGAATACATCGTTCAGTTTTGTTAGGTTTTCACCGTCACTCAAGAATTCCTCATGACTTATCAAGTGCATGTAAAGTTGAGTAGATGATATATCAGCAAAATTGCATTTTGTACAAAAGTAAGGTATAGCACCCATGTGTCCAAGCAAATGACTTCTTAACTCAGGGAACTGATTTTTCTTAGTCTCGCATATATTACAAGAATACTGGTTTACCCCTTGAAAATAATTTTTATCTGACTCGCTATTAAGCATTTTAATTTCAGAGACAACGTTCTCCATGGAACAATTTAATTTTTCTTTAAAAATTGAGCACTTGTATCACCATATAAGCTAACTTCTTAAGAATAGATTACACTGGAGAATACTACTGATACTTATGTAAATACAAAGCTTTGATCCATCAGTGTCTAATTTCTAGATTTACTCTTTGAAGGAAGAAACTAGAAAACATTTCTTGTTAGATTTTCCGAAAAAAATTCTCTTTGAAACAAGAGAAAACAACTGAGCTTGTATTCTTCTTCACTGTTATTCTAAAACAAAATAAACAAAACATTGCCAAAAACTAGCTTGAATGAAAATAATACTGTTCCGAGATTTTAAGTAACCAGACTAGTGACTGGGCTTTTTTATAAGTCGATTCTTATAAATTCTCAATACTATTCTTACTTGAGTTCAGTTCGTAAAAGTATATATTATTCACGATTTTCCTAAATAAACAAATAATCCCAATGAACTTCCGGAATGTCTGCTTCTCCGATTACAAGTTGACACAGCTCATTTAAAATCTTAAATAAAAGTAATGTTTCGAATTAGTAATTTGAATTTTCCGATAACTTTTATTATTTAATGTATGTAATTTTATAATGTTTTTTGTATTAATTTCGTTGTAAATTTAAGATGCTTTGAAATAAAATTTATCAGTGAGGCAAGACGTCACCTTAAGAAGGAGAAATGAATGGGAGAAGCAGACATCCCGGATGTTGATTGGGCTTGTTTTTTGAAGAAAATCGTGAATATATCTTAGGTGTTTTTTATTATCTTTAATTTCAGTTTTGTGTTCCATTTTAGTTCCTATCGTAATATTACTGTAGACGTAGGACTAATAAGATATACTAACGGGATTCGTTTTGTAGTAGTACTAGAAAACTATAGGGGAGAGTGTTTGTTGTACCTTCGAACAAAAATCAAGTTTGGATTTTTCTTAGACAGGTAAAATCACGTTTTGACCATTTTATGTGCCCAACGTATAGTCCTGACCTTAGCAAATAAGGTAATATTTTATATTACCTCACATCTTCAAAATTTGATTTTTAATTAATTTTAATAACTTTACGAAATTTGTGTCCACAAGTACAACAATGAAATTTATCACTTTGCCCGCCTCCATTCTGGGCATTATTAATAATGCCCTATTAATCACTTTGTGCGTAATACTACTAATATTATACTAGAATACTACTGTTTTAAAGTGTATTCTATAATTCTAGTATGTAATTAAGATTTTCCTTAAATTAAGAATAATGCTTCTTTTTAATTTCACTCATTAATTTTACATTTAATTAATTATATGATTAATTTAAATAAATTTAGATATTTAAGAATGCAATGTAAATAATATTTAAAAGGAATAAATATGGAATCATATTTTTTTATAGGTTTTATATATTTTTTCAAGAGGAAAATTTATAGGTTGCATTTTTAATCCGTTTTCCCTTTACTTCATACTTTTTCAGTCATCACTTAAGGTAATAAAAAAAGATACTTTTATACTTGATTAATCTTCTACTAAAGAACAGAAGCTGAAAATAAAATATTAAATTTTTTAAATAAAAAAATTCAATATTGGTTTAATTTACATAAGACAAGCATAACGGCTATTAAAGTATGTACTTCCTTATTGGGATATAGGCTGGTAAAACATGTATTTTTCGGCCTTTTTTCATACTTTTTATTTCTAAATAATGAACAGTTAGCTAAAGACATGGAAAAATTTAAAAAGAACTTCCAGACATTGAGAAGAGTAGGGTTTTGAAACTATACGAAACTACATACGACGAGTGTAAAAAAATTATTCCTTGAGTTTAATTCCTTTCTCCATCGAAACGTTAACTTTTAAAAGAAGTTAAATACCCCGAATCTATCCGTCTACTAAATAATTCCCCGACCAATCTTCTAATTTTATCGCCTACATTTCCAGACGCTACTCGGCTCGATGGCTTTACCGGACATTTGTCCCAGTAAGTAAAATATCCCCTTAAGGAGACGGTGGAAGCAATAGCCCAGCACCACCTGAGACGCAATATCCAACTCCCCTCTCCCGTAAAAAACTAACCCCCCAACAAAAACACTATAAAGAGCTTCAAACCCAAGCACTTTTGGAAGAGTGCAAATAATAATATAAAAAAAGAACTGGTTCAGAACGTAGTACAAAACTGTTTTGTACGCTTCTTTTTTACTGGACCGTTTTACGTCCTGCCGGCTTATTCTGACTTTATTCCACAGCTCGATCAATGCTTCGATTGCAGCGCCCCCAGCGGCTATTCCATCAACATACGAGCTGATAAAGTTTCGTTTTCCCGTTGTGAAGCGTGGAGTTAGAAGGGATGTAGAGTGCGTCTGTATATCCATACATATACTTTCATCTTGCTGTGACAAAAAAGTGGCTAAAAGGCATAAAAAAGGAATACGAAAACTGTGTGAGCTACCTTTGGACGAAATACATAAATGTTCAAGTCAAATATTATGAATGCTGTAAATATCTTCAGATACTTTTTAAGCAATACATAAGTAATATGAAAAGAAATGATTTAACAATGATATAAAACAGTTAGTAGTACACACTGCATACTGATGCAAACAGAATTAAAATAATTTTAAATTCTACTACATTAAAGAACTGTAAAACAAGGAGCAATATATTCAAAAGCTTAATCTTATTTCAATAAAAAATTACTCTGAAAAAATAAATACCCACTCTTCTATTAAAAATTTTTATACTTATAAAATGAAGTACTAATTTCGAACAAAAAATGTGTTTCATCCTTTGTGCCCATGGACCACGTGCCATTGTTATAAGGAAAGGTCCCTTTAAATAAAAATGTAAATGCTTCAAATTAAAAAAGAAATGGGATGCATCATGGCGAATGTGACTTTCTAGGCTAATTTTAAAGTCTACAAAATTTTATATCATTCAAGTCACACTGGAAAAAGGACAGCCAGCAGCTATTAAGGAATTTTTTGTCATCTACTATATACAATTATGAATGCAACTGAAACATTTTATCAAGATAATCACTATTTTAAATGAGATAGAGTTAAATTGTGGCTAACGTAACATTTCCATTAAGTTTTCGTAAAATTCGTCACAGGTCGATTTCAATGTTATTTATAGTAGTAATTATCTTTATAAAAAAGTTTTAGATGCAGAAAAAAGACGAATTACTTACTAATACCTAGTAGCTTTCTTATGTTTTATTGAAGTACATTTAAATACTATAAAAAGTAGTATAAAAAGTTACGTTCGTCACGTTTGAATGATCCAACAGCAAAATAATAATAACTAAAGGTACTTTCAAGATCACGATACTTAAAAACCATTGCTATGGAAAAAATATTGGATGGTTAAATTTTTTCTCTGCATTAATCATCTTTTTTTATTTTATATAAAATAAATTGTTTGTTCTTCCCTCCATTAAATTTCCAAAGAGAGCAAAAGCAAATTCAAGCTGTTTCATATACGCGGTTCCTCCTGTGTGATTTGGAAGACGAAAATGCCAAGTTCCACTTTTCACTTGGATGATTCCCCTAAAATGAGTATAAAAAGAATGAGCCTTAAGTTTTAAAGCAATGACATCTTCCCGTCTTTGAGAATCCCATAATACACACTGCCGATGGGCAGCCTAGTCTAACAAAATATCTACGCTGTAAAGAGAAATTCCTGATCTCCAGGTAACCGGCATTATTCCTCTATAAAGATATTCTCCAAACACGGGAAAGCGGAGCCTATCTCCTTGGGGCCGCATAGGAAATCTATAAACATTTGCTCGTATGTAAGGGAGGAGCTGACGTACAATTGATACGTAGTTTTGTGTAATCCTTACCGGGCGGATTCTAGCAGTAGGGGGCGAGGAGATAACTCGCTTTTATGGCACTTTACGGTCACGTGCTGTGCTTCTTCAAGTCTTTTTTGGAGCTATAAGTTTCGGCTCAGAATTCTTAGATTTTCGATACGGGGCTTCAAATCTTGTATTTGGGAGATTTGTTTTTGAAAAATAAATATTGGTATTGATGTAGTGTGCGGTTAATTACTTTTAGTTGGTTGAATTGTTGTTTTTAAAATTGGTTGATGAAGTGTTGGTTGATAATGAGGAAGTTGCATGATTTTTTATATTTTTTTAATCGATTCTTCATGCAAAAATAAAGCAACTACCCAAAATTTGGGGCCGATCGAGAAATTTTTTGATGGGAAAAAATTAACAACAGTCCCCTTTTTCAAAGCCCGCAAAAACACTAAGAGTTTAGGATGTGACATCATCGTACGATGAACATTGTTTGAAGGCAACGGAGTACATTTTTTTGAAAAGTTGACTAGATATTTCATTTTACCATACAAAAAACCATACGGAACACTTGAAATGAAAATCTGACACATGCAACTTCATTATTGGCTGATAAAGTGTTGGTTGGCAATTGGTTAATTGACTAAATGTCCGGTTGATAAGTGCAGTAGGTATAGTTCAGCTTCCCCATTTTAACTAAAAAGTGATAGAACACACATTGCATTAAAATCCTTGAACCAGATAGCATGAAACCGTTCATCTTTTCAGTGTCATTGTGTTTATCGAATGTTTATTGAAAATTGAAGAAGTAATTATACTAACATTTTATATCAAATTTGAGTTTTATTTAATTTAAGTAAAGTAGACAATAAGGTTGGGTTTTTATGTTCATGTTGCGGAGAAATTAAGTTGAAACAATGAAAGAAGCTTTGAAGTGTTGTTGTTGCATATCTACAGTGTTTAGCAACTCTATATAAGGTCCTTGAAACCCGTCACTCTCAGAATATATAATACACGGATTGGGTCTGTAAAACGATCTAGTCCGGAAAGACTCATACAATCCAGTATATGGTCAGGAGTGGCCGAATGGTCAGCACACTTCTTACAGGCTGGAAAAATCTTTTCCCCCCATTGGAATACGTCAACGATTTCAAGTGTCAGCTGTGAAGTAACTGTATGAAACTGAATTTAGTGAGCTATATAAAAACCGAGTGCAAACTCAGCGTGCAAAAATTAACAATGTGTCATTACGTCAAGGTGGCACAGATCAATGCTTGGATTTTAATGAAATCCAACTTAACTAGTTTATTTATTTCTTAAAATTGAGCGCAAAACTGTAGAACAATATATTTACAAAATTTCTTTTAAAAAAAATGTAAAAAACAACAGACTTAAATAAATACTACTAGATTCTTTTAAAGAAACTACCTTGTTTTAGTACTATAGTGTTTTGCCACCTAGAGTGGCAAATCACTCACAAAAAACTGTTTTACTTTCATAATAATAAAGTACAGGAATTTTGCACTTCACACTGTAAAAAAAACTGTAGAAAAACAGAAATTTTCAATAACAATGACTTTATGTTTACAGAGATATTCTGTCATGTAACATTCCCACCGCACTTCTATTTATTTTATGTAAAATAACAGCTTTTATCTAGTTTTTTAGCTTATCTGTACTTAAACAGAAACTTGGCTAAACAGAAACTATTGGCAACATTATACTGAATCTTCGTTGGTTCAGTGGTTGCGTGCGTGCTTAGCATGCGGTAGGTCGTGGGTTCTATCCCCGGATATTAATTAATTAAAATTAAAAAAACTCTACTAAAATAAGTGCATGCGCACAAGCAGAAAATTACTGAGAGGCAACAGAAAAATCTGTAGCTCACTTGACAGAAAGTTTCTTTTTACAGCATTTACCTGTAGGTAACAGCTTTTTTCTGTTTACAGGATTTTTCGGCCTGCAGAAATTTTCTGGCAACTTTTGCTGCCAGAAATTTTCTGTTTTTTTTGCTGGATTATACAGTGCAGGTTTATAGTTAGCTCAGTGCTGGAAACAGCGAATAAAGGGAACCTCGGACTAATTGCAATAAAAGGTTTCTCAACCGTTTTCACTTAGGAATGACCTCAATAATAACGTACTAAAAATCGAACGAAATAGGACCGTGGGAAATTCTTCATATTTTTAATTGAAGGCCGAAAATATCAAATTCTTGAGATGATAAGGTTTCTCTAAATTTAAAGTTAATAAGTACTTTATTTCAAAGGGGAATATATTTTTCGAGGTATAAATGTGCTCGAAATAATGAGGGTATACTGTACATCATTGGAAGTGTATTAAAACTTAATTTCAAGTTGACATATTTTTGTAATACGGAAATATTGAATTATTTCCCATTCCAACATTTATAACACTGCGTAAATTAAGACTCAACAAAAGATGGAAGGAAAAATTATACGGAGCGAAAAAAATAAAATGACACCCGTACTTTCTTCCTCGAATTTCTCCGCTGCGTTAAATATCTGCAAGAAAAAAACATCAACAGACACCTCCCGAGTTTTATTCAACATCAACACCCACGACCCGTAGCTTTTCCCCGGTAACGAAACAGATGTACGCAGCGCGAGGCTCCGGGAATACATTAGCTCGTATATGCAGAGAGGTTGACACAGAGGGAAATTTCTCCCGAAAACTTCTGGAGATAAAAAAGACGCGGAAAACTTCTCCTAGCTTATGTCATTGTTTGGGGGGGATGAGAAGTATAAAGAATAATGAACTCGGAGGAATGAGGGTAAAAAGGGGGTTCCCGGAAAAGTGTTTCCCAATCTACATAACGGCTACTGTCGAAGTTTTGATTGGCATTTTACTTGGCGAGGTGATCGCCTGAATTATTCATGAATTTCTGCTCTTGCTTCGGCTTAATTTGCATGTCTTTAATGCGAGTCCCGCTTTTTCTTCGATTCGCCTCCTCTTTTTTCAAGAAGAACAAGATGGAGACGCGGCGTTTAAGAAAAATCTTCTGGAATCAGTTTGAAAGGTTTTCTTGTTGATGCCCGTCTGCATTCATTTCCCTTTGGAATGTTTGTTCCTGACTTGTCTGTGTCCAGGTGAGGCTGTTTTTCCTCTGTTCGGGTTTCCCTGCATACCATTACTTACCGTTGCCACTCGAATGCGAAAATTATGCATGAGTGACGCTGTTTTGTGTGAGGTTTTTTCTCCGCAACAGGTTGGCCATCGGAAGTTACCCTCAGATGAATCTATTCTAGGGTTTGAATTCTATTTGCCGGAAGCTTTGAAGGCAGGTTTCGAAATGGCTCCATTACTTCAACATTCCGGGTGCATTTTACTTTCTCGTTCTGAAGCCACTTTGGTTTTAGAGGAGGAAAAACTGGATCTTTAAAATTCGTTTCCCTTTTTTGAGCTTCTTCTTTCAGGCGCTTTTACAATTTAAATTTATCATCCTGTGTGTCATTCCATTCCCTCTGATGGGAGTTCTTTTGTTTCGAGACTAACTATTCTACGTTAGTATTACAGCTCATACCAAATATATGTCAAGTTTACCTAACTGCAACTAGAATTAAACGAAATTTGGATCTAAATGACAAAAAGGGATGCGTTACCTAATCTCATTAATTTTTTACTGTGCTGATGTCGTGGTGTTTTACGAAAAGGTATAACAGTAAAATGACTGAATTTCAAAATAGAATATGTCAGCTGATTATTTAAAATCACTTTTATTTTCTCTTTATTTTGTTTTTAAATGTAATGTGGTTTTGAAACACCTAGATGAACAATCTGGCAAAAAATGCAAAGCAAGTTGGATTAAAGATATATGGAGCAAAGACCAAAGTAATGAAACTAAGCAGCAATGGAAGAGAAAATATTTTTATAAACGGATAACTGAGGAAACTTATTCTTTTGTGCATCTTGGAGCCAATGTTTCAACCGAATGAGGAGCAGACAAAAAAAAATAGATGCTAGAATAAGGAAAGCACAATGCGCATTCAAAATGCTACATAAGATATGGAGCTCGGGCAATATCAATCTAAAACTTAAGTTTCAGATTTTCAGAGCTACCGTTAAATCCGTCCTATTATATGGTTACGAGGCATGTAAGCTTAACAAACACTAAGAAACTAAACTTGATTCCTTTCAAACTAAATGCCTTAGAAAACTCCTCAAAATATATTGGCCTAAGAAGACATCAAATATCGAATAACACTACATTTTTAACAGCGAACCCAACAACAACCACAAGAAGCCGTAGATGGCAGTGGATAGGACACGTTCTGAGGAGGCCTCCAGCAGATCCGACCCGCATGGCCTTAACTTGGAACCCAGAAGGAGAGAGAAAGAGAGGCAGGCTAAAATACGTCTAGCGAGTGGCGACAGATAGTTATAAAGGAAAGAAACTATCTTAACCTGAGTTAAGAGATTTAACTCAGGTAAGTCGATATGTACTATATTCTAACTTACACCCAAGTTTTAATCATATAATCAGTGATCGGTCGTAACGAAATTAAGGAATTCTTCACCAAGTACAGACTGCTTGTCAAATTTTCTCTACATTGCAATAACTTGCATATTTCAGTTAATGTTTTTTAAAATTAACATAGAAAAAAAACATATCACGCTGCTGAGTGGGCACATTAGGTACCCATCCCCATCACCATTTTAAATTCACGAATTCATCGGCCTAACCAAGTGGACCTGGACATTCCTCGTTTCGGTAAATGTGTGGGGTCAAAGGATCGCAACAAAAGGTATCAAATACCAGCCAACAAAAGTATAGTCATGGTGCAAACAAAGAAACCTTCATTAAGTTGACAGTAATTGAATAGGTGTTCCAAAATTTATAGAGAGGGTGAGAAGAAGGCTCCGGAAATTGTGAATTCCGGAATTGTGAATAAGATGGGTCACCGACCAGAGAGCTAAACTTCCTACTGTTCGCAAAAATATTGTATGAAACAACATTTGTACATTCACAGAATATTATCGTACTTTAATATTAACTATATTTCCAAAATAAAGCTATGCACTTAAAAAATTTTACTTATAACCAAGGCTATAATTACCATTACCCATACTAATCACTTCCCGATAATTTTTCAATAATTACTCCATTGAAGAAACTAATAACAGCTTGCGCACAACCCTCGTAAATTCAATCGAAAGCGACGATATAAATTCAATTAGCTTCATTAACAGTCTTCGAAAACTAATTATTCCCCCTCCTCATATGAATCTCCCAAGCTCCAAAAAGTCTCTGACACATAAATCAAAGCAACTTGTGTTCCCCTGATCGAAAATACACTCGCGAATTCTTCGCAACGTGCACAGACTTTCCCAGCAGAAAAAAATCTCCATATCGTGCATCCATAAATCATGAGCGCTTTCTTCGGTCGAGATGTTTTAAAGGATTTTAAGAGTGCTCATAACTCAGCGTTGCTACAAATGTGTGGGATTGTTTTGCCTGTTGATGCATATGCACCAAGTGAAGTGAGCAGAGACGCTGAAAGATTGCTTACGGACTATAACATACTTTTTTTTTAAATTTTGATGTTTAAGATACAAACGTTTTAGTTTGAAAATATTTTTGATGGTTTTTGTTCTCGCGTTAAAAATTGTTATCGTGCTTTTTTGACTTCTTGAATTTCTATGATACGTAATATCAATCATGTTTTTTAACCATTGAAGATATTTTTTGTGCGATAGCTTATTTTTTCCATCCTTAACTTCTACAAACTATCAATTCTTCCCCCTCTTACTACCGCTTCCTAATATTCGCAAAAATATTGTATTAAATAACATTTGTATATTCACAGAATATTATCGTATAGTACTTTAATATAAACTCTAACGGCCGTATTCACCGGTAACCTGACCGGCGCGCCGGTCAGGTCAGGAAACCATGGTTATATCCTCTAATTGGAGGAAGGAAAATATTGAATTATTTTTCCACCAATCAGAGGCTGTAACCATGGTTTCCTGACCTGACCGGCACCCCGGTCAGGTTACCGGTGAATACGGCCGTAAATTTTCTTTTCGAAATTTCTTTTCGCGTTAAAAAATCTTTGTTATGAACTAAACTGTAAAAGCATTTCTTCAAATAACGGAAATTAACCGGGAACACTGTTGCCGGTTAGTTTCTGTACTTAGAGGAAAATATCTGTTTTTCTTTCCTGTCAAATGAGAGAAACTTTCCGTTTAAGAACAAAGGCTTTCACGACCGGATGGGTTAGGATAAAAGTTTTCTTCCGGGCAATTAGGCCGTGGTCGAAAGGTAGATGTTAAAGGTCCAAACGTTTCGTCTGCAACTTCGGCAGACATTATCAATGGGAATAAAAGGCTAAAAAATCTCTAGAAAGTCAAAATCAAAATCAAGATTACTGCCGTCTGCGTGGTCGAAGGTTATATACAGTTGGAACATCAACAACTGGATGCGATGCCACACCAGACTCAAAAGCGATAACTGCAGCGGGCGAGTCCATCCTAACATCGATAGACGACTCCGGAAACGAACCACCAACCACAGCTGGCAAAGGTGCAGAGGTCGACTCCCGATCTGAACTCTCAGGCCTGTAACCAAAGGCAGCCAATACAGGAAACCACGTTCTATTCATCCTGAGACCCTCCTCCTTTCTATTGATGTTGTGAGGGTGCTTAAATATTTCAATAGCCTCCCTCTGGAGGCGCGTATAATAATGTGTTGTAGTAGACAAGACCTCTGTTTCGTCGAAGTTTATGGTGTGGCCCGGTGCAGATAAAACATGTTCGGCTATGGCCGATTTCTCAGGTTGCATGAGTCTGCAGCTACGTTCATGTTCTTTTAGTCTTGTCGAGATGCTACGACCTGTGGTCCCGATGTACACCGCGCCGCACGTGCAAGGTATTCTGTATACCCCGGCAGCGGAAAGGGGGTTTCTACCATCCTTGGCTGACCTGAGTGAATTACGGATTTGCCGTGTTGGTCTGTAAATGGTTTTTAACCTATGACCTTTACATATCTTTCCAATGCGATCAGTTACCTTATTGATATACTGTAAGAAAATCCTACCACAAGTAGGTGTTTGATTGGATTCCACATTGGAACCATATCTCCGAGGATTCATAGCTCGTCTTATTTCATGATAGGTATAACCATTGGCCCGTAAGGCTTTTTCCAGATGTCGAAGCTCATTTTGGATAAGATGTGGTTCGCAAACCTGCACCTCTGCACCTTTGCCAGCTGTGGTTGGTGGTTCGTTTCCGGAGTCGTCTATCGATGTTAGGATGGACTCGCCCGCTGCAGTTATCGCTTTTGAGTCTGGTGTGGCATCGCATCCAGTTGTTGATGTTCCAACTGTATATAACCTTCGACCACGCAGACGGCAGTAATCTTGATTTTGATTTTGACTTTCTAGAGATTTTTTAGCCTTTTATTCCCATTGATAATGTCTGCCGAAGTTGCAGACGAAACGTTTGGACCTTTAACATCTACCTTTCGACCACGGCCTAATTGCCCGGAAGAAAACTTTTATCCAAACTTTCCGTTGTTTGAAGAAGCTTGAGAGTTCTTTTGAATTAGTTAAAAGATGCGTTCTTTATAGCAATCAATAAAAATATAACAACATTAAAACTCCAGAATGACATTGTGTGTAGCTTTTTTCAACTTGTTTCAAAATCAAACACATTTTGTAAAGTACTTAAAGTTTTAACTAAAATGTAAAACATAAAACTTACGAGACTTTAAAAGTATTGGGACTTTAGAATGTAAAATAAACATGAATTAAGTTTAATTTGTAAATGAACAATAACTTTCTTAAAAAAACGCCTTTTAGAGTTGATCACAATTAGTATTCAATGACCTTTGTTATGATACACAGAAAATAATAACATTTCTGTAAGTATTATCTTTGAAATAAATGTGAATTTATGCACACTTAAAAAAAGATTTTTTCAGCCCTGGAATAATGCTTCATTCCTACACTTTTGCATCTTAAAATCGTGCCATGAATATGGGAGAATATAAAAGCAAGATCCCGTCCTTGAACCCAGGGGAGCACTTTGTTAGAAATGCTTCTTTCTACAAAATAGCAAAGGTTTCAAGACTAAGGCTTTTGAAAGAATTGAATTCTGTGTTCTAAAAGTAATTTTCCGAGAAAGGGCTTTTAAATACATTACGAAGGTTCTTTTTAGATTGAATTGTTCATTCGAAATTTATGGGTTTACTTTTACGTTTTTTTTGTAAGTTGAATTTGAATTGTGAGATTAAATATTACGCATATGATATTTGGATAAAGAGGAGGCAAGCTCACGAAGAAATTAAAAAGAATCAGCTCTTTTACTGTCTTAACTTATTTTTTTAAAAATTATGGTTTAAAAATAATTATTTAAATAGTTTGTACAGAATTACAGCAACGGCAATAGATTGTGAATTTGTAAAATTATATTTAACATAAGATCATCTTCCAAAAATTTTTTTGAATTTTGTATTAAAATGCATGGAATTGTCAAAATCCAGTTGACAAATTTCCAAAATTATATCTACATGTAAAATATTAAGAAAATACTATAAAACATACAACAACCAATTATTCATCAAAAGTTAATATTGTTTCTTTTCTATTTATGATTTATTCTTATTACCCCTTGTTGTATTTATTAACTTACTTCAAACTATCAAGTAGTTATGCAAATATAAAATTAACATTTTTAATACATTAAGTGTAACGTAAATATTAAAATGATCATTAGCAGTTATTTTGATATCTTTAAGCTACAATTAAAATGTTTTTTTTTTAAAAATAAAGATATATAATTTTTTACTAAAACACAATGTTTTAAAAATTGTATTTAATTAATATGTATATCAATTAAACAGTGTTTTCATTGTAAGTACATTCATTGGTATTTCCAGTTGATTATTTTTCTTAAGTAGAGGCTTACTAAGCGTACACGTATGTAAAATTATAATTTTCTTTTTGTTGTAGGCTATCATTTTTTTAGTAAAATATTCAATAAATGAACGTATTTTAAAAATATACATTAACTGTAACTATTTTACACACCATTCTCCAAAGTTATCGACGTTTTTAGAATATTTATCAAAAGTTCAGTGAATTATACTTTAAAAACTTCATCCACTGTAACATCCAACAAAAAAAGATGTAAAACCCAATCCTTCAAAAGATTTAAAAATCAAAGCTAGCAAAGAAACTACCAAGTTTTAGATTCAACTATCTGAACGTCTCTATCAACAAAGCCAAGACTGCTTGTCAACGGTTACAGCTAAAAGAATTGCCACTTTCCAGAGAACCGCGTTCTGAATACTGTCAGCCGATAAAGAGCATTTCAGAATTTCGCGGGCGTAAATGATTTATGTTGCAGCCTCGTTGTTTTTAGGTTAGTTTTTCCGATGTTGCCACTAGAGGTAAAGGAACTTATTGGAGAAGATAGAGGATTCGTTCAATGCGGTAAGTCAACTGTACAGAAAATTATTCAGCGATATATGGGAAAGAAATGAAGGATGCGCTTCTTAGTCAGCTTAATTGAGACAAAGAGAAGAACATCTCTCGGAGTGAAATACCTTTTTAACTTGTCAGTTTTGGCAATTCATCTTGAGAGAACTGGTTTTTAATTATTTTGGACCATCAATCTTCTTTGAAGTATTTCATTTTCTTGTTGGAGATTCTTTCATGGGTTCAAATTACATACCATCTTTTTAATATCAATAAAATATAATTTTTCTTAGTAATTTGGTATATAGATAATGGGTTATTGATGTATGTAAAACATCCAATTCCCATTTAACTTCATAAGGTATTTACTTATCATAAATCTGCATTTGAAATAAAGAGAATTGAAGCATTAATGATGAATTATGTACTAAAAAATAAAATTTGAAAAATTATTTTTCATCAAAATTTTATACAAAAGCAATAGTTATAAATTTTCTCTCAAAAACGTAATGATGCTAAACATGTTATCGATAGTAACTCACTACTAACTAGGTTAAATTTTCATTGGTTTAAGGGAATATTTTATAATTGCCAATCAATTACGTAGAAACAATTTGTAACTCATTTTAATGCCGATTTAAAAATTGGTCTCTGAATGTGGTATTTCTTAACATTTCATTATTTATACATACTACTATTTTTTTTTTCACTGGATGGTGTAAATAATTAGGTTGGAATAAATAAGGCACAATGGAGAATTGCAGCAAATCTGAAAATTCTAAATATTCAATTTTAATTTATGAAAAATTATCTCCTGATTCCAAAAATACGCATGTCTTTCCCCACAAATTTTTTTGAGCTAATAATGACATATTTTAATACGGAAAGCTCCTAACAATGTGACGTCACATGTGCCAGTGGAAATGTGGGAAACACCGTTTTCATCGATACACTAGTCTGTAAAAAAACTAGTGCTCATTTTTTCGAAGCAGGATTATAGCAACAAGCGGGAACAAAGCACATTTCACGTCACAAGCTGTTTCAGCTCAGCCACAAAAGAGGCTGTTTTTAATTGAAAATAACTTAAAATTTAAGGCTTTGAAAAGCAAATGAAAACATTTTTTGGAGGTTTTAGGCCATTCTGAACACATTAAGATTAAAAAAAATTTGACTGCAATTATCCATTTAGAAATTTATGTTAATTTGGATTCTATATTAATTTGGATTTGGATTCTTTCTTAGTTTTATGTCCTAGCCGAAAACAGCTCATACCAACTATCTTAAGTTTACGTAACTGAAACAAGAAGTAAGCGAAATTTGGCCGTCCTTCTAGGGTGTTTAGTGCATTAGTAGTTTATAAAGCCACAGAGAACATTTTCTTTTATCATTCATCTAGTTGCAGTTACGTAAACCTAACATACATGACATACATGAGCTGTGCTACTAGAGTTATTACTGAAATTAAGAAAGTTTAAAATTTTCAATAGATGCTACATAAAAGAGGTAGATATTTAATATGGATTTAAAAATGGATAAATATCTCGTAAAAGAACTAAACTAAATAGTATTAAAATCGACAGAGATTCAAGATACTATTCCACAAAATGAAAAGATTCCATCCGAATATGAAGGTTCGTTAACTTATACTGCGTTTGAAAGCTTTTCAAAATGTGATTAAAAACTTTTCATCGGGATTAAATACCATTAAGATTTCATGAAATTTCCATCGCGGAGAACCATTACGCTTCGAAAATGTAATTTACTCGAGATAAAAGAAACCGATTGTTGTTTTCTCTCCCCCCCTCAAAGAAAAGCAAAACTTTTAAAAACTTGCCTTCGATTCGTGCAAAAGTAAATCGCATTATTCCATCAGAAAGATAATTCTTCCTCCCAAAAGTGAAATACGAAATTACGCAAAAATGCTTTTCTTTGTTCATCAAGGTGAATAAATATTCTTATCGGGTCGGTTTGTTTGGTATGATGGGGGAAAACACTGGATTTTGATACCGACCGTTATATTTCGAGAGGAGAAAAACCAACTTTGGTAATATAATATGTAAACACTTGATGTCTGTGAAGCTTGAGGTTATTTTGTTTGGAGAAAAAGTTATAGTTAGTTTCTGCTGTGTGCAAGAATTCTTCTAGGGAATATATTATAACTCGATCGTAAAAAACCTTAAGGAAATGAAAAATTAATGAGTAAAGAGGTAGTTACTGATTAGTGTAAGTGTTTGATCTTATGAGTTATTTAATTATGGAGTATATACTGGGGAGTATTATTCAATTTAAAATCTACCATCGATTAAAGTTTGGCACTAGGTTAATTCTAACTGGATATCAAACACTACGTCACCAAAAAGTTAAACTATTAAAAGCTGAAGTCAATTTTTTTAATTGAAAGATGAATATCTTTATTTTTTATATACGTAGACTCTACTAAAACACGGTAATAAGTGATTAATGAAATAGGTTTAAGAAAGTTCTTAAAGAATAAGGATGTAAAAATGGTTCAATTCCGTTAACGTTCCCGCTAAATATCACCATGCTCTTTAGGACTCCAAAAAGTAGAAATATTGCTAAATAATTTCAAACTCATGGATTAAAATGTTTAGCTAGATCAATAACCGTTCAGTTTATCAATAAAATTCAGAAAATTTTGCGGATATTTGAATATATTGCGTTCAAAAGAGCATGGTGATATTTAGAGGAAAGGTTAACGGAATCGAACCGTAAACATTATAGGTGTTTTTTAGATTCAGGGTGGCTTAATAATGAAAGTTTGAAGTAAAAAAATTACCGTTGTATTTTTATTTAGATACTTATCAAGAAATATGTTGAAAAATTTGATATCGCATTGTCTGACAAATATAAACGAAATAACCTAGCGCTGGCTTACCTGCATAATTTTATTACCTAAGAACCTTCGAACCTAAGTATCCAATAAAAGGCATTTATAGCAAAATTTTACCGTTTGAATTTGAAATAATGAAGCTGTCAGAGTATTTTAAGTTCACATACCTCGAAATTTTAATACTAATAGTAAAATTATTTGAGAGTTCTAAACCCTTATTTATTGAATTCTACTTGAAAACAATATAAACAGATAACAAATATCAATAAACATATTTTAAAATTCAGGGTAAATGGAAATCAATTCCAGAGTTTCTCAAAATACTTAGTGAAAAATAAATATACTTCAATTAATATACACTAGCGGAAATAAAAATCCCAACACCAAGAAGGAAAGGAGATATCAAAGTGAAATTTATGTCTATGATTGCACATAGTATCAATGTGAATTGATTAAAAAATCAGCCTTCCTGGATGTTAGGAGGCCGAGAAAACTAGGGAGGAGTGTTGTCTCCATAGGTGTCCATTACCGCTGTCACACGTCATGGTATTGAGTGACAAGGGCTCTAAATGACTTTTGAGGTATAGGAGGACCATGTTGCCTCCTCAGGTAGTCCATATTCGTATGGTGCACCAGCGGACGTTGCATACCGGGCTAGGTGATTTTTCCTCATTGACCGGACTTGTTTGTGGGTGTTGGTTCTAGAGAACGGGAAGGACGGGGTAAAAATGCAACCTAGGGGGTTAAGAAGAAAGCTTGGACATTGCATACAACATATGGTTGTGCATGTTTCTCTTGAATTTTTTCCCCAGGACAGGTCTGAAGGTAAGGACGGTCTACCGGCTGAAAAACCTCAATGACGCAGCTCTGGTTGGAAAAAGTACTGGTGAATCATACCCAGGAGTTGCAGAAATGGAATCCAATGCATCCCCACTCCATTACCCTGCATCACCACTTCGTGGAACGATTAGAAAATCATCAGCTGAACACGCTCTCTCTATTTTTTCTTCAAACTTATACCCAACCGTCGTGGTGCTCCAAACCGAAGCAGGATTCTCTCATAAACACAATGTCATGAAATTGGGATTTTCATTTCCTTATTTCGTGCACTATTGGAAACAGAAAGGCCCATTTTCAGCCCCTTGTTTATAGGCAAAGATGTAAGAAGCTCTGCGGACAAAACGGACATTCCGCAGCACTGCAAACGATATCCATCCTACTGCCACTTGTCCTCAGTATGATCTACCGGTACTTTGGCCAACCAGAGCTGCTTCATTGAGGTTTTTTAGCCGGTTGTCCGCTCTTACCTTCAGACCTGTCGTGGGGACAAATTTCAAAAGAAAAATACACAAACACATGTTTCATGCAATGCCCAAGCTTTCTTCTTAACCCCCTATGTTGCATTTTTACCTTGGCCTATCCATTCGTAAGAACCAACGCTCACAAAACATGTCAGGAGAAAGAGGAGAAATCACCTAGCCCGGTATGCAACGTCCGCTGGTGCACCATATGAATTTGGACTACCTGAGGAGGCAACATGGTCCTCCAATCCCTCAAAAGTCATTTAGATCCCCTGTCACTCAATACCATGACGTGTGACGGCGGTAATGGACACCTATGGAGACAATACTCCTCCCTGTTTTTCTCGGCCCCCTAACATCCAGGAAGGCTGATTTTTTAAGCAATTCACATTGATACTATGTGCAATTATAGAAATAAATTTGAATTTGATATCTCCTTTCCTTCTTGGTGTTGGGATTTTTATTTCCGCTAGTGTATTACCTTTACTTCATGATTTATGCATATCAAGTATGTTTATTATCTTATAAATATATTCTGCTTGATTACGTTTAGATTGATAAAGATTTGAAATCTGGCAATTAGGCCTGACCTTTATTTAATTAAAATTTTCTGCATAAAATTTTTTAGGCAAATAGTTACATTTAGATATACCAAGAAGCTTTATTTATTTAAGCTTTTCTCGCTAAAATCTTACTTGTAATATTACTTTTAGGGGAAAGAATCTCAAAATTTATGCAGCCAAAGTTCACTCATTTATGAACTCGACAATAAGTACTGCAGGAATGCTTGGCATGTGATAAAAAAAGCTGTAATTGGACACCCCGGGAAGAATTTAATAAGAAGCTTATGTCTTAATCCTACTTTTTGTGAAAGATACTTTATATCAAGACTCGACTTCGTTAATGCTTTCTAGTGACGTGATGTCTCAGTGTCTTTTTCGTAATTAGTTTCAAAAGAAAAATACAGTTGTAACTGGTTTTAAGTTTCGAGCGTTGAAAATATTGTTTTTTTTGTTTGCGTCACTTTCACTCAAACTGTGTTTGAATTAGTTGTTAGCAATTGTGCTCGAAGAAATCAATAAATAAGTTTAGTACGTTTGATATGCATTTTTATAATGCGAGGGTTTATTAAATATTTCAATAAGGTAAAATGTAGGTGAAAAAATATGAAACATTGTGAAATCCATTCACCTCTTGATACTTGATCCCTCATTTTAATTCGAAAATGAATATTGTTCTTATTTTTAATTTTTTGAAAACCCCCTTTAGCATTTGAAAACATTTGAAATCAGACATATACGTACATCCCTCTTTCGATGTAAATATTTTTTTTACCAAACTAGGGAGCTACCGCCCCCTGCTCGCTATCGCTCACCAACCCCTGTTAACTGCTGACAAAATTTGCAGAATAAACAACCAACTTTCCAAATATACACCACAAGACCATTTCCATGAATAAATCTCCCTAAAAAGTTTGAATATTTATTATCTCCTTATAATTAATAATTCAATCAAAATGTTTTTAAATATCCAGCATAATTAATTTTATCAGTTATTATATTAATTAACTATTGCTAATAATAAAAATTGTTAATCAACATTCTGAAAAAAAAAACAGTACTCCAATGAATATTCAATTGTATCTAGTACATCAAAACACCAGTGTTTTATCATTGATATTTATGTTTAAACCCAGACCTTGCAGACTTGTTAAACAATACTTTTAATCCCTTGAAAATAATAAGAGATAAAACCTACACGACACTCAATGTTTACAATTAATTTCGATTATCAGACTAAAAATTATAATTTTCAGAGAAAATGTGTGTAATTTTAGCTTTAAATATCGTAACTGTTAGTTTTTAGAATACATTTATCGGTAATTTAATGCTATTTAATTTGAAAAAGTATATTCTAAAGTACATTTTTAAAAAGGTAAAAAATTTATTTCACGTTTCATTATAAAATATGGCATCCATTGTTCGTTGTGATTGGATGCATAAGTTGTGTGATAGTACTTGCTTTGTAACTGCGACCTTATCCGTAATCTAAAAAAATAGAAATATTTTAAAAATTGAGAATTTTTTCTGAAATTCTAAGGGTTTATTGCACATCCTCAAAAGAATCCGAACAGTTTGATACCAGAAATGTGTTATACGGATCAGTAATTAAAAAGCCTTTCTCTGGAAACCGTTCACCGAAAACTTTTTTTTAGAATAGAGAGATTAATATGAAAGGGTGTAATTTAGATTTTAATTTAATGCTAAACTGAAGAAAAATAGAAAACACATTTCAATGAGTAAATTTTTCCTTAACATTACTATTCTTTGGAAAACCTGATCTGCAACAAATATTTAAGTAAAATAGTAGGTATACTCAAATAACAGTGTTCTTAGAACTGAGTCTTTAGTTTGTTACCGAGACATTTGTCAAAAATTCTAAAAATTCGGTTACCCAATATTTGCAAGTACAAAACCAAACAAAATATTCTCAGAAATCTCCATAAATATTTCGTGAAATTTCCTAGTATTTAAATGAAAGAGAAACTCAATATTCACCAAATATAGACATATTTTCTAGCAAGAATTTGACTTGACTTAAGAAAGAGATCAAATTCGACTAAAAAATGTAATTTTGCAAAAATGTCTACCATTTTGCAATTCAGCACATATCCCCGACTTATGTGTTGCTTTGCAAACATATAACTCCTAAGATTCTGAACACTCTGAACAGTCTAAATATATTTGAAATTTACTCTCTACCTATATGCAATTGCAGGGTATTCTTCTCCTTAACTAAACACTACTATACGAACTTTGCACAGTAGTGTAAAAGGAAATTAGCCAAACATAACAAACTTCTAAAATTTGAAAAAAAAAATATTTTGCATAGCGCTAATGGTAAAAGTCTTAATTATTCAAATTCAAGTTTTTAATGTTATGAAAGCTGAATATTTTCCTTAATTTGGTGTCTTAATAGTCAATAATATCTTTAAATTAATTATTAAATTGTTTAAATTAAATTAACAGTCTAAAATTGCAAATATGGATAAAAAACTTTAAAATCCAAAAGTTTGTTAACTTTATGTCACATATTTTATTTAGACTAATACACATTCTTGTTTACGTAAAATGCTTTACAAACACTTAAGATAAAAGTTTTAGAAGAAACAGAGACAAAAAAAGTTATATTGCTCTCTCTATAGGCGTTTTATTTACTTTAACCTGAACTACCACTCTTTATAACAGTCTTCAAATTAAAAGGGAAGAACTGACAAAAAAGGTTATGATTTGTGTTTTATATAATTAGAGAAAAATTGGGATAAATTATAAATAATTTTAATGCTTATTTGAAAAAGTAAACATAAATAAGTATAAGTAGGTAACGCAAGAGAGCGGAGGGAGAGCTTTTAGTCTAGCCGACTATAACGGAAAAAGTGGTGACTATTGATCAGTCTTCCACTATCTGCCGGAATGAACTGCGCATTCCCTAGAACAGATTTAATTCCCGAAAGGCAAGGTATGAAAAGAAGAGTTCTTCACCAGTAACCTCTGGTTAGAGGAATGTGTGAGAAAACTCCAGCTCTCAAGCGTCGCCTCCAACCGTGGACCGGTTTCGCCCTTGTTAGGGCTCATCAGCACGGTATAGGAAGGTAACGCAAGAGAGCGGAGGGAGAGCTTTTAGTCTAGCCGACTATAACGGAAAAAGTGGTGACTATTGATCAGTCTTCCACTATCTGCCGGAAATTTTCCGGTTCTATAGTTTTTAATTTAAAAATTTTAACTCCTGACATTTTCGATAGAGGGCGTTGAAAAGTGTCGGATCGGAAAAGCCATGGTCACTTTACTATACCTAGACCCAACTTTCATGACTATATCTGTAGGGGTTTAAAAGTTAAAGGGAGTGGACAGTTATCTTGGGACACCCTGTTCAATTATTTTTCCCTTTATTGAATTAGTTTTAACCCTTTATGCCCCGACGGGACTTGTAAGTCCCACTTCCCAATGTTCAAAATTCGTCCAATTTTCGTCGTGCAAGGCCAAATTTCGTTTACTTCTAGTTGCAGTTATGTAAACTTGACATATTTGGGACGAGCTTTGCTACTAGGGTTAATATGAAGCTTGTATACTTAATATACTTACAGGGATAACGTATAAAAAATACACAGCACAATTTTTCTGAAAAACATAATTTGGGACATAAAGGGTTAAACACTTGTTTAATTAGTAATACAGTTTTTTTCAGTAACAAATCTATCATGTGTCTAAATAATACCCTTTTATCCAACCTTTTTTTTTTTTAACCAAAAAGCCATTTTTTTGTCCGGGGACATTTTTGTCCCCTTGGCGGTTCTAGGTAGGTAGGAAAGTCCGGCGGTTCTAGTGTTAAGACATCATATTTGCCACCTTAATTTTTTAATTTTTTTATTTTATGTTTAAATCTAGACCTTATCTCGTTGTTGAACAATATTGATTGTTTTCGTAAAAATGTTTTCATAAACTTTCTAAATAAATAATTTTAGAAAAAAAAACATTTCTTGACCTCCCCTCAAATAATACCATGTGGCATAATTTCGATTTAAATAAGTAATTTTAAAAATTAAACTTTTATGCAGGTATATGCAATACCTTGGTTCCAAATACCAAACTCTTTGGACCAATATCTATTGTGCCAAAGAGTTTAGATAAGTTTAATATTTATTGCTCTTTCAAACTGGTTGTACTTGAATTAAAACCAACCTGATAAAAACTAAGAATTTATATCAGAACTTCCAAATCAGTATCATACTAAACATTCGTAATTTACTCCAGAGAGAATTGGATTAGAAGATCAGAAAGGTAATTGCAAATAAAAAAGGATACACACAAACTTTCAAATAAAGCTCCTACACACATAAAATCTTTATGGAATTTTCGAATCCTTTTAACGATCATGAAAAATATTCTAGGAGAAGCATTGGCTAATTAATTCCTCTAAGTCCTCCAGTTTCAAAAAACTGCCGAAGCAATCGGACAAATCGAAAACTATTTTAAAGTTTGCAATCAAATCTCCAAATCCAACTACGTAGTATTTCTTCTCAGCTATACCAAGCATTGTAAATCAATACTATTCTAAAGTCATCATCTCTCTGTACTTAAACATCAACGTGTATTTTAATCTCTTCCAATCTAGACCGTCCGAAATTCCCATTAAGTCTTATATAAAACTCGAACCGGCCAGGACTGAAAGGGTTGACGGCCTAACAAACACGATTTGCTCCCCCACCCAAGTCTTCACCTTAAAAAAAGAATTCCCGGAAATCAACAACCCCTTCTCCTTTATCCTTCCAATCCGATGGAAATTCAATTTCATCAATCAAGCGAAGGCACAAAGAGCTGGCGGTGACCAAAAAAGCGGTTAGCGGGTCAAAACGTGACTCCATTAGGACTTTTCTTAATCTTCCCGAAAGCAGAATAAAGGGGCGGCCAAATCGCGATCCCTTTGCCCAATCCCAATATTAATCCTTTCGGTACATCATTAGTGTTCGATCATTTTCGTGGAAGTATTACCCAAAGATGGAGCTTTGGTGTGGTAATCTGACATGGTAAGTGCCTAAATCACTCTTAAACGACAGAAAAAATGAGTAAAAATCTGAGTATGTAACGCACTCAAACAGGCTCCGATCCAAATTTACTCAAATTTGAAAACATGCATGTACTCATGTTTGAAAATTTGCAGATACTCAAAAATAAAGCATCATATTAACTCATTTTTTAATTCATCCATGAAATTCTTATAAAGAGGGTGCAATATGTTACAGTTATGATGACCATACAGCCACGTTACTATGACGTGGGAAGTAGACCAGTAAGTTGAGTGGCGACGTCCCAACGTTGTGTTACACGTTATCACACCAACTTGACTTTCCAGCAGGCGCGCTTTTTATAGAAAAGAAAATGACGCTTGTATCTCCTATATAAAAAATAGGAAATGTATATTTTCAATCATAACAAGTTTTGAAACAGCTGTGATTCGTTTATGGTTAAAATGATTACGTTTAATTAAAATATAGTTGAAATATTCGATGATCAAATCCAACCTAAGTATCTCTCACATACGCGCGCCCGCTGGAAGGTTAATATTACTTTTGATATATTGCAAATATTTCAATTTTCAAATATAAACTAAAAATAATCATAATTTGAGTGGTGACTATTTAATTGTTTGAATCTGAGTATGTCTTGTGTTTCAAAATTGAAAGCATTGGGTTGTCAGTTGTCATATTTGAATCAAAAAGTTTCATACCAAAATGAGAACATCGATTTACTCAAATTTGTAACTGTCATTTCTCTCAGTGATAGGATCCGTAATACACCGGAAGTTTCAAAGTCCCTTTCACTGCTTTTATTTGGAGACAACGTCTCCTAGGCTCATGGAAGTAAGGTCTACCCCTAGGTAAGTGACCCTGGAAAATCCATTGAGATGACTTAAAGTGCCTCTAGAGGGGACTTAAGAAAGTTAAAAATTAATTAGAAAATTGAAGATAGATGAAAAACTCATTCTTATCATATTATCAATTATCATCATACACTCAAATTATCAAAAACTCATTGAAAACTCACTCACTTCTTCATGAAAATATTCGCGGAGATATTAGCATGTGAAAAAAGTATTTTTTCAGGCCTTAAAAAAGTTCGCAAATTTGCAAGTTTTTCTAGTGTAGTTTCGTGTTTTATAGTTAAATGTGTTCAGGCTCTACCCCTCGAGCCTCACTTTTTTCTACTATACTATGTTTTGATATCTGGCAACAGAACGCTGTTTTGTTATTGCTTCAGATTGTTTCAAGAACGTGACAACTTTGCCGCGCAGCTTTCGATGATGTTAATTTCGTCAAGTGTTTACTGTCCACTATGTTAAGTTTTATGTTATTAAAAGTTTAAAATATTAAATGTGCACTTATTTGCCTGCAAAATGAATACAACGTTTTCTTTTTCGAGGCCTGAAGAAGTGATATTTTCACATGCTAATATCTCGGCGAATATTTATGATTTTTCATGAAAAATTTCAGTAAGTTTTTATAACATTGGAAACCATATACTCTTATTGAGGTTTTTGTTCCATCTCTTTTTGTTTTTTTAACTAATTTTAAACTTTTTTTATTTTACCACTAGAGGCTTTGTAAGTCATCTCAATGGAATCTCCAAGGTAACTTACATATGGGTAGATTTTACTTCCAGGACCCTAAGAGACGTACGGAGAAATTAATACGAAGAAACCACCAAATACCAAGGGGGTATCCCTTGAATACCAAGCCAAGGGGGAGCCTTGAATACTAAGGGTATAACCTTGGTATTCAAGCCGTTTCCTTTACCGATCCAGCATGTTGTCTTCTGATTGATTTGGTGACCACTCCAGCTGGGATGTTCAAAGCTATCACTACATATTCTATTCCTACGATCATTTCCTATGAGGAGTAATGGGATGATGTCAGGGCCTTTTGAGCGCTCAGCGGACCGTTCAAGTGGACGCTCGCTCAATGTGTAAGCTCCTTTCCTTTCTGATCCACGGATATGGTAAGGAGGTCCTAATTGGAGTTTCTTGTGAGCCCAACGAGGGGTGAGAGTGACCCGGAATGTATTAAAGGGTAGAATGCTGTTATGCCGACCTTGGCGAGTTTTCAGAAGGATTTAGAGAGTTTTGGCGCGATATAGGAGGATAACGCTTTGGATAAAAAGTGTTCATCAGTCTGTTTATTTAGCATTGAAAAATGGTTTCACGCATTGCAGTAACATTCAATACAGGTAAAGCTTATCTCTATCGGAAAGAAGGTTAATGTAACCCTGAAACGTACATTTAACTATGCCAAACTAAGAAAGTTACTATACTACATAGCAAAATAAATTGGTGATATTTGCGTATTTTTTCTTCTTCAAAACAGCTTTGAAATAATTTACGGTACGAATAAAGGAATTTCACTACATTCCCTTTAAATTATTTTCGTTGCTTCGTCGCTTTAATCACTGCTATACAATTTTGATTACTAGGTAAACTAATAGTTAATCCAAAACATGCAGAAAATGTTTTAAAACTTACTCTCAAAACAAAATTCTGTAGTGCGATGGTTCAGTGTTTTTCCTTGTTGACATTTACGCTTTTCCAGAATCTTTTTAAAATAGCTATTTCATATAAAGTATGCTTCGTAGTTAAAATATGTGATTATCAAGGAGGATACTTATAAATTTAAAGAAAATGGTAGGGAGAACATTATAGCCTTCGATTTCTTTAACCAAGAGCATAGAAATAGTTAACAATGTGTTGAAACTTCTCAGTTTCGATGAAAATATAGTAAATATTCTCATAGCACACAGTATGTTCAGGAAAATCGTAACTACAGCTATTCTTGTTGCGAGCTGATATTTCATATCACAAGGGAAATCCAAATTTCTTAAGAGAAAGTTTTAAATTTCATACTAAAAGCTAAGAGATGGTATTAATATGTGTTTTGTACGTTCAGAAATATTTTTGAATTCTAGTTATCACACTATTACAAATATTTAACACGAAGGGCTAAGTAAACAACCTTTCATGAATTTCAAAAGAGTTTAGGTTACGAAACCAATGTTTTGACTGAACTCCAAGAAAATTATTCGAAATACGGCATTTCTAATTCACGATGCATGCGTTTTAGACCACTAAATGGTAAAGTGAAAATATACGTAAATATATCTCGGGTTGCGCAAGGCGATAGAGTGGGTGTAGCTACATACATGATATTAACTACATGCACATGATGATATTAAAACTTGAAAAGATATTTGTACCTATTGATAACTAAAGTAAATTAATTTTTTTCGGGCTCGTTTGATAAACAAACGCTTGTTGAAAAGACTCAATTATTAGTTTAATAAGTGAACTCATTCCTATTTAGTTACCAAAAATCCTGTAGAATTAAATGCATTAAAATGTTATGGATATTGAGATAATTATATTTTGTTAATTAGTTACGTATAAGCCGAATTTTGATAGATTAAGAAATCTTTTAAAACTAACGCACCTGAATTTCTTTGAAATAAAAGTAATACGTAATACATATATTTAGAAATGGGTCAAAACCCCTCTCAAAAAACCCATAAAATCATTTTATTCTACTTTGCTCTCCAAGAATAAATAACAAAACAGAAAAAGCAATAAAATCTAGAATTTACTTAAAAACAAAGAATAAGCTTTATCGCCCTGTGTAATTGTAAAACTCTTATCCACCCCAGAGATCCAAGAAATGGCTAAAGGAACCGGCAGGGATTTTTACTAAGACGAAATGGTTTCTTAACGATTAAACCATTAAGGCATTGTTAGGGCAAGGGCGCTTAAATGCTTTATGCATATCACGAGCTGCAACAGCAACTACTAGTACCAAATGAAGGAAGTGCATCAGATGTCTGGCATAAATCACATTTTAGCGCTAATTTTGAGCGTGTGTCCGTTAAAAGCAAAAGAGTATCGTTTAAATCGCGCTTTCATCTTAAGGTTTAAAGAGCATTCCAATTATGAAGGCGGGTAATAAACTTGCGAGTTTGCCTATTGAATACGAAACGGGAAGAAATTAATTAGCTCTTTGCTTTTATTACATTTGATGGGGCAGAATTTTAGCTTTTTTGGTAGGGGTAGACAAAATCGATAATTATGCGTATTGTATACATTTAATAATTAAATAGATTTGAATCGATTGTTCCCGACAGTTAGGTTAGATCAAGCTCTAATAATATCAACCAGGATGCGGACGGTACTATCCCAACTGGAAGGGAAACATTTTTATTGTAAATTTAACTACTGGCACTATGGAGTGTTAAAGGTAGTTTGTGTATCTTGGGTAGGTCCAAGGTGCAATGCTTTCCCTAGGTTCAAGGAACAATATTTGATAATTTACTAAAACATATCTGATTACTATGTTTATTTTACCCTCATCCCCATTTTAAACACATACTATGCATTATAACTGAAACAATTAAAAAACCTTAAAGTATAAAATTCACTGCAAACAAATCTGTATTTTTCTAACTTAGAAAATTTACTTTTGATGGGTAAACTCAGCTTTTAACCTATGGTCAATTCCATTTTGTGACAGACATGACATCGGACAACATCATGGCTTGAAATAAGTACTTAATATTAACTTATCTTAATTTTTTGGTGTGCTGGTGCATATACATGAAAGGTTCCTAAATGGCAAAAAATAATTATTATGAATGAAAACACTTTTAGTTTATGAGAGAAAAATACGCCAGGACAGACATGACACGAAAAGGACACGAGTTTGAGAGACCCTTAATTATTTCTCATTTGCTCAGATTTGGCATGTATTTCATGTCCAAAGAATTTTTTACAACTTTATATAAAGGTGAAGTTCAGTAAAAAACACTGAAATTTCCAAATTTTATGGAAGATTTTTCTATGATAATTTTTAAAATTGTGACAGACATGACAAAGTGATATATATATCGATATTTCATTTTCAATTTTAGTCAAAGTAATTAACTATAAAAGCTATATGAACTCAAAATATTTAATGCAATTTGTTATTTTTTTAAATTTGGTCAGTGTCTATCGGTTAGAACCAAAAAACATTTATTTAAATGAAATTTTAAAACTATTCTCATGTCCACTTTCGAGTGGAATTGACCCTATATTATCTCAAATTGTCGGTTTGAAAAAATGCTAGACTGAGAAAAATTTGGAATATTTTAAATAAAGAAATCAAGTTTCACAAAATAAAAAAAATCATGTAATTTCGTCTAACGGGCTGGTTGTTATTTGCTTTTAATCTATTAGAATTATGAAACAAAAGTTAATTATAATTGCATTAAAATCTCCTTCGTACCCTTAAAGTTAAACGCAATTATAGTTACACACAATTAGCTAAGGCTTAATTATTTTACTTATATTTTGATTGCTTTGCAGAAATTTGGGTACCCTAAAGCAATTAGATTGCTCCTTTTCTGGAATAAATGTTTGAGGATTAAGATCTAAGTGCGATTTCTGTAGGAAGCAAATACTTTAATTTAAAGTAGCTGTACAAAGGATTAAATTGTATGTAAGCTACTTTCTCAAGGACCTGTAATGTGTATACCCTTTTGACATAACGATCCTTATACTTTATTTAAGATATTTTTAGAGTTAATTAACAGAATAGGGACTAAAGGATATTATATGTTAGACAAGCAACGTATTTGTGAAGAAAAAATAATAGAATATTAAAATAACGCTATTTATATTAATTAAAAAATAAGGTTTTTACGTATTTAAGATACAGCATCTTTACACTTGGCCTTCTACCGAAATAATTGAATTATTTTGTTTCCCTGAAAGCTGTTTTTTAGAAGATTCATTATTTTTAAGCTTTTCAAATATTCTGAAAGCCAAATGTTTTTACGTACTTAAATGGAAAATTTTTCATGCAATTAAAAGCTTTAGAGGCAAATTAAGGTTGGTTGCTTGGATTTTTATAGGAAATATAAAATTTCAAATAGAACCTAGTATATTTCAATAGAGTAGATTTTTGTCAAGAATGTTTGCGCAGCATGAAAAGTGATCTTTGTAGAACACAAAAGCGTAGTTAAAGATTAAAGTCATGTTCATTCAAAAAGTCACTTCAATTTGTAACATGAGTTTCTCAATTATGTCTGAATATAGGCTACTTGAAACTATAATTCTTTGCCGTTAAGAAAGCATACAGTAAATTTCCGTAGTAATCACTGTAAAACATAAAGACAAATTTAAACGTAAATGTAGAGTTTAATTTCAGTTGCAGTTAAATCAGAGTTTTAAGCTAGAGTTTCTAAATTTTGGTTTCAATTAATACGAATTGCTAAATTACTTCAGTCTTAACGTTGGATGATGCATATTAATTTTCTTGAAAATATACAGGGTGTCCCATAAATAATGGGTCACACTTCTAGGGGGGATAGTAGACACCTAGACGAGTCAGAATCACATAGGATTTGGGGTCTCACACCAAATCCCAGGGAGTTAAAAATGAAGCGACACCCCAAAAAATTATTGAAAAATTAAATTTGTAGAAGAACTACAATTGGTAAAAATTTAATTATGGTCTCAAAAATTGTGGTTTAATATGATCTTTGAAATTATCTCAAAATTCTTCACTTTAAAATTTGTTTTATTATGTAAAAAGTTAAAAAACCACAGAAAAATGTGAAAATTCTGCCAAAACCTCATTTTGTATTTCCAAATCCTTTCTTTTGATTTTATAATCTGAAAGATCATAGTAGTAAACCTTTAAGTCCAAAGTTTCACGTAAAAACCATCAATATTTAACGCTTGAGATCCTGTTAAAGTTCGTTTTTTGCGTGTGCAAACTGGTTTCCTATAGCCTTTTCCAAAACGGCAGTTAGCGGACGCAAAAAACGGACTTAGACCATGCTTTAACAGGATCTCATGCATTTAATATTGACGGTTTTTACGGGAAACTTTGGACTTAAGGGTTTTCAGCTATGATCTTTCAGATTATTAAATCAAAAGAAAGCATTTCGAAATACAAAATAAAGTTTTGGCAAAGAATTCACATTTTTTTGAAATTTTAAACTGACAACTTTTAAGATAGTTTTAAAGATCATATTAAACCACAATTTTTGAGACCGTAATTAAATTTTTACCAATAGTAATTCTTCTACAAATTGAATTTTTCAATAATTTTTTGGGGGTGTCGCTCCATTTTTAACTCCCTGGGATTTGGTGTGGGACCCCCAAATCATATGTGATTCTGACTCGTCTAGGTGTCTACTATCCCCCCTAGAAGTGTGACCCAACATTTATGGGACACCCTGTATAGTGTGTTACAACTGGACCCCTAATGCTATGAAATTTAGAAATATGTAGAATTGAGGAGTTTTATTTTAGTTTCTGGAAATATATAGCTCAAATTAATACTCACCAATAGAAAATAATGGTTTTCAATTTCATCTTATAAAATGGCTAGATTCGAACTTAACACTATAAATTAAGAATAATTTGAAATTTCAAAAGTGTACACACTCTGGTAATCCTCTTTTGAATGATTTGAAATAAAATTGACAAGTTTAAAAAACAGATACAAAAACTAAACTGAGGTCTTCGAATCCTGAATTGTGTATTTAAAAATGTTGTATACAGCGCCCTTGCTTTCAGCAGTGAACTTAAGAGGTAGTTTTATTAGAGAATCATATAAAATAATATCCTCCTAATAATAACTCTAACTAAGTAAGTATTAACACAAGTTCTGTAGTTATCCTTTTATAGCCACTTCATAGTTAACATTATTACTACCCTTAACGTGAAAATATTGGTCTTAATTTGAATAAATTAATTATAACATTTAGCAACAGCGGTAAAATGAGGCCGTTAAAATAAGATATTCCTTATAAAATGATACTTGGTAAACCACATGCATATATTCTAAACATTAGAAAATTGAGTTCTTACGTATTAACTCCACCGCAGCTACAGATTCATGGCGGTTTTAATTAAGATTATAAGATAACATAAGATAGACTGTAATATAATATTTGTGAGGTTCAAAGGGAGGACCCTCCCCGTTTTGGCAACCCGGTGGGTTGCCGGAATAGGAAAGACTTTTTCGATGTTTGTTTTGTTGTGTTTTTTTATGGTGGTTGTACGAGGGAGCTTGGAGCGAGAGGTCGCGTGTGCGACGAGATCTGTAAATTTGTCAGCGTAATCATTAAATCTTACTGTTAATTATCAAGGCTTGGTTTACTTGAACAACGAACCCCAACAGTGGCGCAGTCGGTAGGATTAAAGAGTTTTAGCTTCAACGACGATTTCCGATGAAAAACGAAAAAGGTTTCGAAAGGAGTTGGTCCGAGCTATTGAAGACGTTGGATTTGTGGGTATAGTTTTGAATTATAGTGTTGAAATTTAATGATTACGCTGACAAATTTACAGATCTCGTCGCACACGCGACCTCTCGCTCCAAGCTCCCTCGTACAACCACCATAAAAAAACACAACAAAACAAACATCGAAAAAGTCTTTCCTATTCCGGCAACCCACCGGGTTGCCAAAACGGGGAGGGTCCTCCCTTTGAACCTCACAATATTATAAGGTTTTATTATTATTATTATTATATTATTATTATATTATTATTATATTGTTGTTGTTGTTGTTGTTGTTGTTGTTGTTGTTGTTATTATTATTATTAGATTAGATTATAAGGTATTTTTAAGGCCAAATCTGTTGCTGCGGTGGTTTTAATACGTAAGTACCGAAAATTGTCTAAGTTTTAGTCTAGTCATTTTCCTTTAATGATCATTTCAAACTTTCACTTTAATTTTAAGTACATTTTGTATGGATGTTTGGTCCAAATTTACATAGACAGTGATATAATAATAAAAATAACAGTAATGTATTCCTTTTGAAAACTTAACTAAATTCATAATGAATACTAGATGTTAAGTTTATAATAACAACATTGTAATAATAACAATATTCAACGTCGCTTCAGATATATCTTTTCACTACTTTTCAGTTCCTTTTTCAGTGGGCGTTAAGTAATAATTGGAGCTTATTTGGCAACATGTTTTATTACATAAAAATATTCTTTTAATAATATAAGTAATCTATTTATAACAACGAATCTTAACTGCGAGAAATAACCTCATTGCTCCAAAAATATTTCCATCAATATCCCTCTGAAATTTAATTGAAGTGAATACGTTATTTTCCTTATTAGGACATCGTTTTTGGTGTTTTTCAAACTGAGGGTATGGGATCTAGTTATTATGACCAAACAGTTTCCAAAAAACGACCAATCGTGGCATTATTTTCTTACAAAAAAGAAATTATAGATAAACAGCATTTTATTACTTTGCCCCTTTTTTCATGAAATGTTATATAAAAATATGGTAAAGAATTCAACAGTGTGAATAGTCCAACATTACCTTTTTACCAAAACATGTCAACTTAAAAATAAGTTTTCATTTACTTTAAATACTCAAGCTTTCACTGATAAAGGTTTTGCATGTACTGATAAACTACTCATGTGAAGGTTGAGAATACCTCCGCTCGTGTCGCCCCTAAAACGCCACCGAACAGTGCGAAGAAGGGACTTAGCAACTCAACATCGAGATTTCGCCGGAAAGGCGGTAGAACTATTTTTGTGTATGAGTTCGGATTTGGCTCTGAAGAATGTTGCAAAGAGCGAGGCGGAATGCGCCGGCTTTTGTAGTTGTTATGTTTAATTAAATCATTGTTTATTTTACTAATGGAGTTCTCAATGGCTGGCGTCTTCCCCCTCACATGGGGGCTGGCCGAAGAAATCGCCGGAGAAACCCAGCTACGAGCGCGCTTGAATGTGAGCGAAGGAATGTGACTGAATCGAAAGTTGGGCGATTGCGTACAAATTAAAATTGCTTTGAGCTTGAATTGTGGACTGGTGGACACTGTTTTTTTTAACTAGACTGTTAGTGTGCCTTGTGGACTGTGCAGCGGTGATTTTTTTATGTTGCGATCATCCGAGGATAAAACCCAAACCCGTGAGTACTTTTTATTTGACGTTGTTTTCTGTGCTTGAAAACGAAATAGAAGCTCGTTGACATTAGCACATCTTTCAAGCTATACTCATCCAATAAATATGCATTGATCACTAAAGAAAATATTCATTTACCACTGGGACATTGAACACGACATGCTAATTAATGCAAAGATGACACATAACCGAGACATAATTCATCAAATATTCCCTCAATCACGCAGTAGTTCAAACATCAATTCACTCCGAATCCCATCGCGCCCAGAACTGGCACTCTCAAAAATACATTTTCAATACACGGAAAATGCGTCTCTAATTAAAAACCGGGACGGAACAGATCCGGTTACCCCCTCGAGAATGAAACAAAATCGGAAAGGTGGTCGATGCTGGGAAGAGTTATTGGATGTGCTCTTATAACAAAATGTCACAATGATTGTGTGACATTTATTCCTAAAGGAGCATGCGGCTCTTCAATTATGTATCGATATATGGAGAAGTAAAATGCTTTCTAGATAAGCTAGAAACAGGTATCGAATTGTCACTAATTGGGCACATTTAAGCTTCTAATCAGAGTGAAAGTTTTTTTTTTGAAAAGGCGCCTCTTTAGAATCTTTTGTGTTCTTTTTTTTAGGTATTTTCATCCTATCGAGTAATGAATTAGTGGGTGAAAAATATTAATGATGCCAGTAGAAAACGAAGGCGTAAGTGATTGTAGGTACTGCAGATAATCCTTGCCGTGGAATAATTGGAGAATCTTCGTTTCAAGGTTATTTCAGGGTATTTTTAGAAAGTGAAGTATTTGAGAAGGGGGGATGCTGTATCTTAGAGAAAAAAAAGATAACAGTAAATCTTGTATTTTGATGTCAATTTTCATTATGCGAAAAATATTTACTGCAACGTATTCATATATCGTCGGATTACAGGCGAAAGGCAATAAGGGGCTGTTCAAATATTACGTAAGCACTTTTTTGGTCATTTTTACCCCCCCTCTCCCCTTGTCAGCAAAGGTAATCAAACCTCAACCCCCCCATAATTACGTAAGAAACTGCCGGACCCCCCCCCCGAAATTTTGACACCCCTTTTAGTAAGTACTGTATTTTCTCCTTAAAAATTATGTGACTTATACAAGGAGCTGTCCTTTTTGGGAGTAGCCCTAAGGGTTCAAAAGTGAGTCGAAACACAACTTTTCGGGGTTAAAATTTCCAAAATTTTTGGGGTCCATCACCAGAAAAAAGTGCTTACATCAGATTTCGTAATTCAATTTTTTGTTAAATTTAATTTTGAAAATATTTATGCAAGAAACAAGATATTTTCGAAAATGCAGTATCTTACGTAAGCATCACTCACCCCCCTCCCCCCTTGTCAGGAAAAATAAACAAAGAGCAAACCCCCTTCCCCCCTTAGGTGCTTACGTAATATTTGAACGGCCCCTAAGTCACTTTTGGCAGATCTTTTGAAAGCGGTGGAACGTCGCCAACGAACGAGAGGAGTCTTGGCTTATTTCTAAAATCTCGCCAAACTAGAAAGCTTTTTCAAAGAAAGCACCAGATTTACGAAAAGCTTGCGCAAGTTTTATAAGCATGACAAGGATAACTAATCTGAAAAAAATGCCAAAAGACTAAGCCCTATCTTATACCTCTCTCTCTAAAAATGTTGATATCCGCATCTTAATGAGTAAAATACGGTTTACACTCCAAATTAATTAAATTTGAACGAATGGACATTTTAATAATTTTTGCCCCTCTATGTTTTGCCCTCTCCCTCTCTTTGTAGACAGGGGTGGCTTTGTGACAGTTCAATTCCCGGCCTGGCGTCTGGCTCTGGATGTATTTTTCTCTTGGTGGTAGTAAAAATAATGTTTATGTATGTATTACTTGATAGATCAAGTCCACAAGGCAAGGAATATGCGTCACCAAATAAAATTCAATCCACCAGCTTTTAAAATAAATAAAATATTCTCTAAAATTTAAAAATTCATTTTATTTTAAATTTCTCTTCTACACTATAACTTGGCAAAGGTAAAATAATCGCCAAACTTGGCATTATCTCGTAAGGAGTATTTCAGCAAAAAGTGACTTAGTGCCTTTCGCGTGTAATCCGACGATATGCTTTTAGAATAACCTAAGAATTATCATCATCATGATCTAGACACATCTAAGAATAGACATTATCTAGACACATCTAAGAATAGAAAAATACTGTAGAAGAGTTTAATAGCGTTAAATGAACGAATTAGGATTCATTGAACTACTTACCCTAGATATATAAAAGTCAGATAACTACATTGATGCTTATTGGCATTTTCCCCATGCCATTGTATTTTCAAATTGAATCGTTAACTCTGCTCTTTGAATCCGTATAGATACGTAATCCAGCAAACTGTCCTGTGGCTATCCATTAACCATGTTTAGAATCTTTGAATCTTGAATTTGTACAGCATTTTCTCAAGTTAAAAGAAAACTGGTGGTGACAATAAAAGACACCTATTCGAAAGGAAGATGATGATATAAGTGACATAAAAGTATATCTTGTAATGAAAAGGCTTGTATAAAAAGTTCAGCAAGTTAAAATGAAGATGTCAACATAAAACTTAAACCGGATCAAAATTAAGACGCTAGCATAAAAAGTCTAGCAAGTAAAACTGAAAATGCTAACACAAAACATGAACCAAATTAAAAAAACACCCAGCTTTAGTTGGAATAATTAAGTAAGCCGACTATCAAATGTAAAGACAAATAACACTACCCTGCGATGAAAAAAATACAAGGGGTCTGACAGCAGTTCTTGGGGTAGTTTTTGGTGCTGATTTCGAAAATACCAACGAAAAGTTTCAATCACATCAAGTTTTTTAGAAAAATTCAATTTTACTTGGATTTTTATGATTTTTTAATAAAAAAATTATTTTGGCAATGAATATCTTCCCTCTTTGCCTAACCATTATTCTACAGTGGTTAAACATACAAAATACCGATATGAGAAACTCCATATTATGTTGCCATCCCTCCCTCTCAATCGAAACAATTGCTTTATGTACCATCAACCAATAGCTTTCACCAATGACGCGCGAAGGACTCGGATCATTCGTTGACCTTGCAGGAGTGCAGAGATGACCACGGTTGGACCACTCGTGGGGATTTGAAAGTTATATCCATGCTTCTTGGGCAACAAGGTGGATATACAAAGTATCCATGTTTCATTTGTGAGTGGGACAGCCGTGTTAAGACTCAACATTGGGTCAAATAGAATGGTCGAAAAGAGAAAATCTTGTACCAGGCACCAAAAATGTGATTCGGAATAGCTTAGTTGATCCAAAAAAGTATTGTTACCCCTATACATATCAAACTAGGTTTAATGAAGCAGTTTGTGAAGGCTGTTTCAAAAGAGGGCGATTGTTTCAAATACTTGTGTAAAAAGTTCCCAGGCTTATCCGAATCCAAGTTAAAAGAGGGAATATTTAATGGTCCAGATATCCGGAAGCTTATGAAGGATAAAGAATTTGAGACTACACTGACTACAAAAGAAAAAGAAGCTTGGGTTGCCTTCAAAGAAGTCGTCAGTAAATTTCTCGGTAATTACAAGGATCCTGACTATAAACCAATTGTGATGGATATGCTAGAGCTAGACAAATATCAAGCTTTGGGTTGCTCCATGAGTGTCAAAATACATTTCCTTCACTCACATGTGGACTTTCCCCCCGAAAACTTGGGATCAGTCAGTGAAGAACAGGGTGAAAGGTTCCACCAAGACTTCAAAGATATGGAACGCAGGTATCAGGGAAGATGGGACTGGAATATGCTCGCCGACTGTTGGATGTTAACGCGTGATAGACCCGAAATCGAGCATAAAAGAAGAGCCACAAAAAGAAGTTTTACAGAAAAAGAGTATACGTACTTAACTATAAACTTTTTTTATTTGCTTTTGAATAAGCTTAATTTTTTTCAAGCTATCATGTTTACAAACATAATACTCTTTGCTTTTCTTGTTTAATCGTCTATTTCATGTAAGATATCTTAATAAAAACAAACTAAAATAATACTTCGGCAATTTTATTTTGAAGAAACAATACTTTTAATTAAAAATTTTGACTCTTGAATTTTTTTTGTGTTTTTCTCGACCAGAGGTGGGTCATGGGATCTGGCAACAGTATTTTCATACATTTAAATGTATAAAAAATAAAAATATGGTCAATAAATAATCAAACCAACTTTCCTTACAAAGATTTGACTATATTACACATATTAAAGTGGATAAAACTAAAGCCCTAGATCCTCTCCCTTAAGTAGCGACATCACGCTTAATCGGCCGCCATTATGGGGAGAACTCACTACTAGTAACGATAAGCAAGACTATACAGACTAGTAGTGAGTTCTCCCCATAATGGCGGCCGATTGAGCGTGATGTCGCTACTTAAGGTAGAGGATCGAGGGCTTTAGATAAAACCACAGTTGCTAGATAATAAACCCACGATTTTTTGCTATAATGTCTTTTTTATAGGATTTTAGCAAAAATATTGATATTGATTTTATAAAAAATCCTGATGTGATTGGGGAAAATGGAGGTCATTTTCGTAATCAGCACACCAAATAACATAAAAATTACTAAAGACTTATCTTGTATTTTTCCAAAAGTTGAATTTCGCAGGGTAGTGTAATTGCATCTTTAATAAATTGCAATCTGCTATCACGCAGTACATTGGCACCATACGAGATTGGCATGTGTTATTTCTTCATCCCTACTTAGTAATTTGGGTTAAAACATGTTTTTCTGACACTGAACCTCTGATTAAGGTTGTTTTTCAAAAGAAATGCTCTTAATATTAACCGCATAAGCATTAATAATTAAACTTAATATTGTGTTTATTCGTAGCACTCGAGTATTTTAACTCAATCGATAACTATAGTATAATGGATTGACTGAACCGAATATAATACAACATTAATTTCACCAATAGGTAAATAGTATCATTTAATCACTACGAACGTACATATAACGTGTCAGAAACGAGGTATAAATTCGTTGCATACAGAGGAAAGCCGTCCTATAAATATGCACTTCAACACAGCGCTAGCACTTTTTCTCGTGGGAAATTAATGGCGAGACAAGAAATAATCACCATAAAATATAATGCATATTTATGGCCCATAAAAACTGTGTCATAAAAAATTGACACCAAGTTCGTTTTTCTGATTCATCATATCTCAAGTATGTATGTAGCATTTTCAAATAGGGCTTTCTAATTTGTATTAATTGAATTTTGCTGTTTTTTTAGAAATCTGTCACCGCCTGTTTTTTGTAGAGGTTCTGTGTTGTTTTTTTGTTTGATGAAGCTAACTATTTTTTCGGAACTTCCATTATGAAAATCTATTAACATTAAAAGACTCAAAAAGCTGAATGTATAAAAGTCGTGATCCATTCTTTGGGCCATATTCAGATCTTCGCCGACGGCGAAAAAGTTCAGCTAAATAGTTGAGGCGATTTTGAAATATCTATTTCGCCTTGAACTTTTTCACCGTATTCAGATCTTCTTCCGAAATGACGCGTAAATCTCGGAGGTTCAGCTCATTGGTTAGTTGTGTTGTTGACGTGAAACGCTTAGCGACCAATAAAATCCCTCTCTAAAAAGGCGGGAAAACATCACTGATGCATTCACATGCTCTCAAAAGTGTAAACAAACTCAATCTGCACTGCAAGTCGCTTGTTTGTGTTGTTTGAGTGAACTAGAAACCAAGCTGAAGCTTTTAGCTGAGCGCACATATTAAAGAGTTGATAAAAACAATAAAAGAAAAAGAAAATATTTCATCTTTTCTTATTTCTACAACCTTTGCACCTTTTAAAGGAGCGTAACCAAGTAATTCTTGTAACTCATAAAAGTAATGCTTCATTTCCCAAATTTAATTCCAAGTATGTTTTGGAAATTCATTCTTGCATGATTTGAAAGAATGGTTATGAAAAAGAGAGATAATAGCTGTGGTAGAAAACAAAAATTCAATAGAAAAAAGTTATTTCATAAAGTATGATTACATGGAAATATCTTTTCAACAAAGGAATTAATTACTCATTAAATTCAATATAATACAAGATGTTAGGAAGTAGGAACTATAATTCATAATTCTGGTTGATAAGAGTTTAGTATAATACTCACCTTATTGGTACAGTAAACTTATCCTTAATTATCATTTCCCAATTTTAGCTGCACTTTTTAAATCTATAAACTGAAACTTTGCAAGCTTATAAAACAAAATAAATAAGTGCTTATACTATTTTCATTTCAACACAATATTTGAAAGTTCCCTTTTTTATTTTTACGATAGATTCAATAAAAGTTTAGGAATTTTGTATTAAATATCCTTCAACTTATTATATTTTAAACTGCATACTTAATTTGTTAGAGAATTTTCCGCTCAATGGAGCAAAAATTATTTTTTACAGTTAAATGTGTGAACTATTGCAGTTACTCTGTATTAAATTGAAATTTATTAGTACAACATGTAAGAAAGAATGAGGCAGATTTTACAAACAAATTTTTATTACTCCAGTTAGACTAAAGTGTAACTTGTGATAATTTCAAAGTATATTATATGAACTAAATCTTAAGAATATAAAAACTCCTCTAATCACAAAAAATATTATTTATTATCAACAAAAAAAGTAAGCACTACACCAATTTGTTCCAACATTTATACAACTCTTTTCTCAATAATGATTCTGTTTGGTTAATTGAGTATGGATTGTCACTGTTCACAGGAGGAAATTTTTTTTCATAAATTATAAAATACAATAACTATACCTCAACACAATTTAAATGAATAATTGATTAATTTCCATTACTATTTATCAAATATTTTTTAAAAGATAACTTTCAGTTTATATAGAAGTTTCATCCTTTTAAACTTTAATAATTTTCCCTTTTCAATACTTCTTTCTGGATTCACAGAAAACAGCATTTTAGTTGAACTGGAAAAAAATTATACTTGCATGTAAACATAAAAGGAAAATATTAATTACTTACAAGAAAAAATTATTTAACAGCATAATTGATTGTTATTTAATTACTATTTTGAAATGTTTATATTCGCATTCAATGATTTTTATCTTGGTGTAATCATCTTAATTTAATTAATACTATCCTAAAATTAAAAAATACTTTTTTGCTGAAGGAAGCTAGTTTAATGGAAAGCGATAGAATAAGAATTCTTTAAATATGTGATATTCCAATGCAAAAAAATGCTATAAGCTGTACATAAAAGTAACTATTTCTTATATTATTACAACTGAAATAAACATTTAAATATATCTATTTTAAAGCTTTCCATTTATAACTTTCTCTGAATAAAAAAAGTACTGAACACATCCACCTTCTTAATTTAAATCTTGAATTGGACTTCCGAGTCTATTCAGAATTCTTAATCTTAAAATATAACAATTCAAAAAGAAATTTGCCACGTCGATTTGTGTAACATTAAAAACATTATATAAATTATTCCATTTTTACTAAATGAACATTTTTATCCATTTAAGATTAGTAATAGTTGAAGCTATGTTTCTAATATTTGATACCAAAACAAACTTGGCGATATTTAACGGAACATAACCTAATTGATCCGAAATATTGAATACACAAACATTTACCAATTCTGAAAGATTCCATAATGAGAAAATTAAATAAAAAAACGATTTACATACCTGAAATTTTTCTTTGCTATCGGGAGTAATCTGAAGCAGGGCAAGAAGTGTTGGTTTGGCATGGTCGACTCTTATCTCAGCTGTGCCATTTTTCTTCTGTGCTCTCTCATTCTTGTTAAATTTATCAGATATTTTAACATATCAATCCAGACATTAATGACTCTACATCTTACTAATCAAAGCATGCAAATTTCCCTAAAGATGGACGCCCGATTTTTGTTACGAAGTACAACCAAATGAAGAAAGTAAACAAACTGTTTCCAAGGTTTCAGCGCAGTTTCAGCCAATGAGAGAAGAGAAAGTCGGTAATTTTCGCCGTCAGCGATTTCGAAAAAGTTAGTCGAGAAAAAGTCAATCTAAATACCGTTTCAACTATTTAGCTCAACTTTTTCGCCGTCGGCGAAGATCTGAATATGGCCCTTTATTGAACATTTAAATTATCCGTACATAATACTCATTATTTGTCATTGAGAGAAATCGATGTTAAGGGTGTTTGACAAACTTAAATAATTTACTCTAATTTTGTGGTATACTAGCCCCCAAGGTAGAATTTTGAATAATAAGTTACAGGTGGACATTATTGACAAACCTTTAGAAATTTTTCATACACCAATTTTCATGGTTTTAAAGGATCTCACACATGATCAAATTGGTTGTCAACCTGATTGTGGTATTTACAACAATAAGAAAGTAAGGGAAAATTCAGAATTAAAAATGAAAAGTAACATATTTTTAGTACGCGAGTTTTTTCTTTAAATAAAAGATAATTTTATAATTAGTGTGAACAAAGCATCAAAAACATTAATTCTATCATTTTAAGTTTGGGTTTACGGGCTTTGGGGTACGGGGTTTTGGGGCTTTTGCCAGTTCAATTCAGTTAATATTCCCGCTAAATACCACCATGTTCATCAAAACCGCTTCACCACCGCTTCACCACCATCGCTAAATACCACCATGTAAATATACCATGAACATCAAAAAGTAGAAATATTGCTAAATAATTTAAAATTCGTAGATTAAAATGTTTAGTTAGATCGATTACTGTTCAGTTTATCAGTAAAAATAAGAAAAAAAATGGCGATATTTGAATATACGTATTTTGTTCAAAATAGCCAGGCGGTATTTAGCGGAAATGTTAACGGAAGTGAACCTTTTTACCTAATTAAAATAATGAAAATGTTTTTAGGTCAATAATATCAAATTGTTATAAATTGAAGTAATTTATTTTTTGAACGTCATTGTTAGTAGATGAGTTTATAATGGGATACATCCAAATTAATTCCTTCTTAACAAGCACTAATCTTATAATTGACTTCTAATTGAAGTATCTCAAATATTTAATTAAATTATTTCTTTTCTTATAGTTGAAACAACTTTTCTTTTGTAAACTTTAATTTGAATTAATTTCTTATCATATATTTAAATAAAAATGTTCATATCTACAAGATGCACTATATTGATGATTTGAAGATATACTTAATAGTACATATCTTAAATTAACAAAGTGGAATTAATTTTAAAAGGATTTGGAAGACTAATTTGTTTAATGCAAAGCGCCCAAAACTAATTAATATATTAATAAGAAAATTTGTAACTTTCATTTTTTAAAGATAGACAAGCGCTTCTTGGGTTTCGAAATTCTTAATGGGTAGGTACCCATAGAATTTTTTTATTTGAGTTTCAAATTACATAATTTAAATTGAGTTTAAAAAACTCCTCGTAATAAGATATAAACTATGGCTCGTTATTTCGAATACTCTAATAAACTTAAATAAAAAATAATTATTATTATTTTTGTAACAAAACCAGCAAAGCTAAATTTGAACCAGACGAATCAAAATGAAAATGCCAAAAATACAATTGCATAAAAAATTAAATTATCTTCACAAATTATGTGCCGTTATATTTTTATACGTACTACCCTCATGTGTGGATTCTTTTTAATCATCTATAAATTAATGATTCTACTCAAGGTGGCACAATTTATTTTATTTTCCCTTCTAATACGTAAAAGCTTACTTATGCAAAATAATCTATTATTATCATTATCTTCGTACTATGAACCTAAAGGTAAAGTTGTTGGATAAAGTACTTTTAGCGATAAATTATTCCACCTGCGTTTTATGTGCATAAATATATAAAAAAATTCTATATAGTGTACAAAGTTCAAATAATATATTATTTCACAGCTGCTTATTGTTGCCTGTAATATTTAACAGACATTAAAACAAAGATTTCATTGTGTTTTACTCCATCTGCACTTTGTACTTCGTTGGGAAAAATTGTTTGATACTCTACCTTATTTATATAAATTTTAAAAATATTAATAACACCTATTTACTTTTAAAGAAATTAGTTTATATAATAACCTCAAATTAAACGAATGTTATTTTACGGAGGGAATTATATTTTAATAACTTCGAATATTTTATCGTAACTGTTTAATTCAAAGAGCTTTAAGCTTAATAAACATGTAAATCAATAATAACAAGCTTATTATTGTCTTAAAATTATCGTTCTGTAGATGAAATACGTTATTTGAAAACAATCAGTTACTTTAAAATCATTATAAATGCCAACTTTTTGTTTTGAAATAATCCAAACACATATTAATATTCCAAAAAACTTCTTTCATCCATAGAAAAATGTTAATGCATTTTAAGATATTTAAACGATAAAAGGATTTCTTTTGAATTTCGGAAACTTGTCGCAGATTTTGAAAATTCCACATTTCGTAATACGATTATGAAATGGTTATATAATCCTACTAAGCGTTTCAATTCTTTTGAAAGATCCAATGGAGAAATTCCTTTCTTTCAAATATTCAGGCAACAACGAATAAGAAATAAAATGATTCGTTTTAACCCTATTTTCATTTTTATCTGTTCTACAAATCATTTATTGCAGATATTACTAATTGAAATGTGTAATATTGTGGGAATAATTTTAGTCATATGAGCCATATATTTCCTTACATGAAGATAAATGGAATAAAATAAATGCATTTAATAGCAATGCGCGGATAAAATCAAGATCAATTTAAAGCATGAAAAACATTTTTTTAAATTTCTTATTACACTTAAAAATTAGACGCCTTGTCCCCGCAGCTAATGAAATTGTCTGAAACAACAGTATCTCCGGGTCCTTGTTTTAACAACTTGAATTGTTGCTTTTTATTGTTGAAAAAGATGAGGAAGTTTTGTTTATTAGGAAAATTTTTCATACAAGTTCTGTAAGGTAAGTGAGCGTAGGGAGCTGGGGGTTGTAAAGATCGTGGAGCGATCCAAAGAGAACTGCGAATTACTTTGGCGTGGGGGATGAGAGTGATAGTGAGGCATGGGGTGGTAGCCCAATTATTTGTAAGAATGTCTCAAATATTAAAACAATAAGGTAAATGTGGGTATTTAAGGAAAATTTTTGCTTAAATTCTCGATAATTAACAACCTATTTGCTTGGAAACGATTATTTTCCTAATTTTAGGTTAATTTGATCTTTTTCTTTCGATTTTACCATTAAAAACTTTAATTAGATTGGTTAAAGTATTTTTAATGAATTTTTAAAAAGTACTCCAAATTGTATCTATAGGGGCCACATAGATGTAGCTGTTGTTTCTATGGTGGACACCTCTTGTATCTAAAGTGGACACAACTGTTTTTCTGCCTATATGAGGGGTGTATGCATGGAATTGAGTAGGTATAGTCATTTAGTTCTAATTAAATCTTCCTTCCCAACGAAATATATTTTAGATCAAATCAAATTAGCTTTATTTAATTTTGAGTGACATACTCGTACTTGATAGTTTCCGGTCCAAAGCCTACGCTGTAGCTGATTTGAGAGAAATTTAGCATGTAATTCAATGTTTTAAAAACCTTGGTTCCCGAAGCCGAATGAAATCAAATTCATACAACACTCATTTTAAAGCACAATCAACAGTTTATGAAGAAAAACGGATTCAAATTAAATATTATTTATGTTTCTTTTAGAAACCTCATTGCAGTGGCCACTATTGGAAAAACTTAGATTATGTGTTGGTAAAGTGGCCACCCCCTTAAATCCTCGTAAAGTCAAAATTTTCAAATAAAATTTATTCAGTATCATTTTATACACTCTTCTTTATCTAATTATAAATTTAAAAGTCAATCAAAACGGTAATAAATACAAAAAAATCAGTTCCGAAGTACCCGTTTCCTTACGCGATTCAATAAGCAAAATCAAATTTCAGTCACTCGGCCGGTGTTGTTGTTTTCAAATATTTAAATATCCTTCCCATGCTGATCTGTGGTATCGGTGGTAATTTACAAGCTTACCTGATAACACAATCTACTATGCCTATGAATTTTGACGATGTTTGATGCCTCTAACTCGTTCTATTTTAAATTAATCAGCTAGGTGGCCACTATTGGTACAGTGTCCTCACTATACCCACATTTACCTTATCCGAGTTTTATTTACACCTATAGTATTTTGATTCATATTTTCTTTTGATACAATACTAAGTTACTGTTAGGTAGTGCAGTGACGAAAATAGCGTTATTTTGTATTATAGATATAAATTCTATTGTGTGTAATTGTATAAATTGTATTATATATATTATCGATATCTATAATACAATTTATAGATATCGATAGTTTCATTTAATGTCCCGCAATTCCATCATCTTTAACATAAGAGTAAAATTTAGAGCTATGTTTTTGTACTTAATAATTTGTTGAAGAAGGAGAGAGAGAAAGAAGAAGACAGGACCATAGAAAAATGAAGCAGTAGAAAATATGTAGATATTGTTAGAAATGATATGAGACAAAAAGATGAACAAAAATTAAAATATATGATACGTGAAATAGAAAGAGATTGAGAGAAGAAAGAGAGAGAAAAATGGAAGAGAGAGAAAGAGAAGACAGAGAAAGAAAAATGTAATAGAGGGATAAAAAATGAAATATAGAAAGAGAATAAAATATGAAGAAGAGAAAACGAATAAATGATAGAAGCGTAATAAAAAAGAAAGAGAAAGAAAGATAGAAAGAAAATAAATTAAATATACAAAGGAGAGAAGAAAGAAAGGGGAAGAAGGAGAAATTAACACACTATATTAAGCACAGAAATATGAAAAAAAATATACTCAGCTCTATATTATATCTACGTATTTAAACCATGTTGCCATTCCTATATTAGAAGTGTAAGATTTCCATACAAATTGAAACTCGACCTTGAAAGAAAACAGTGATATGCGGTGTTGTTCAATCCAAACGTACCTACTGTCAAAAATTGAAAATTTCGAATTCATCTTCCATCTCAATTGTACTTTCTAAATCCCTCGCACGGGCCGCAGTTCCCTTCCCTCCCACCAGATGGCGAAGTCGTCGCCCAACCCCAGGCCGTCTACCCGTCCGAAATAACACCCCCATTACGGCCGAGGCAGGGTGCATGGCAGTGGCCGCTCGCCCGGCTTCTAATCGACTTCATTTTTCTCCCCCCTTTTCGCAAGAAAGAGTCTTTAAGAATTTATGCGCGAAGAAGAGGAGGAAGAAAAAAACCAGTTCCGGAGTGCTGCCCCGGGGGACCCCCTTACGAAAAATAACAGTTCCGCCAGAGGAGAAGAATTATTGCAGTTCACAGGTAGTTGAGAAAAGAGTGATATTGTTGTGATTTCGCTGTTGCTCTCTCAAGTGTGTTGGATTAAGGAGAGGATGTGGAGTTAGGAATTCGGGATTAAGGAGGATGTGGAGTTAAGGAGCGAAGGATGTTGTTTTGATCGGAATCGCTTTTCGCCTCGAGGAGTTCTTTTTTGTGTCGCTCCTGAGTAAGTTGAGAAGTTGTTGTATTGATTGGATGGAAAGTAATATTGGTGTTTGTTTGTATAGTAATTGGGTTTTTGGTGGCATGATTTAATTGGTTTTCGTGTTATCAAGTGGTTGTAGTTTATTTTCGAGGATTTCAAGGATTTGCCAATAGTGGCAGTGTAATTTAAAGAGTTTTATTTGCTTTATAGTTATTTAGCTGCATGGTTTTGGAAAAAACCTTCTGATTTCTTATAGTAGTGTTATGAATTGTGCTACAATTTCCCCATTTGGGTGATTTTTTAACCGTGTGGGTTATTTATAAAAAAAGTGATAGTCCACACTTTTAGATATTCAAGCAGTTTTTATTAATGTTTGATGTTATAGAATTTTTTTACGAACATTAAATCAACCAGAGACTATAAATCCTCTTATTTAGGAATCTAGTACAAGCAAAGAGTACAATTTTTACAGGAGTTAATTTCCTTCTCAGTTTAAAAATTCTGTAAAATTTCAGTTATTATTATTTTTTATAAAAATAAAAAAGGTTTAAGATAAATATTAGGTATTGGGCTAATTTTCTCAACTACTTCTACGTATACACAAAAAATATAACAAGAGACACGAAGTCTAAGGAGCTAAGTTAGTTTAGATCTAGGACCTAAGCTGTTCATTTATATGGATATGAATGAATAAATTCTCCAGCAACCAATTTTGATGATCTGTGCTTTGGATTACACCATAAGACACTAACCAAAATTAACTCGACTTCACTAACTCATCATGGAACTAACAATCCTCATCCACCACATCATCCTACTCCTCCTCTCCACCCTCATCAACCCTTCATCCTCAGACGACTCTTCATCCCAAGAGAAGTCTAACTCATCCCCGACTTCCTCCGGTCGCGTGCAACCCCCTCAACCCAGCATCGTCAACACGAAATACGGTTCTCTGAGAGGAGTAATCGAAGTCTTGAGCAACAGACACCTGCAACCCGTTGAAGTCTTCTTGGGGGTCCCTTACGCGGGGGTACCGTTGGGGTCCCTCAGATTCCTTCCCCCTGGGACCCCTCCGCAGTGGAAGGGGGTCCGCACGGCCGACCACTTGGGGCCCGTCTGTCCTCAGAGGGTCCCGGATATCGCCAACGAGACGGAGGCCTTGAAGAGAATGCCTGCCGGACGGTATGAGTACCTGAAGAGGCTTTTGCCTTTCTTGGTGAACCAGAGCGAGGATTGTCTGTATCTGAACATCTACACTCCGGCCGGAAGTAAGTAGTTTTGGTATATTTTTTGGAAGTTTTATGTGATCTGGTCGGCTTATAGGAGGAAGGATGTAAGTCACTTTTAGATCAATTACACTGTATAAGGTTATGCCAAATTTGGCGATGTCTAAAGGTTGTCTGTTGCGCCATGCAATCTCGCCTTTTCAAGCCGTATTCACAGTTTACCTGATCCGCGTTTTACCGGCAGTCAAATATCCGATTGGCTTTGAAAGAAGGAAACCTTTTTTCCACCAATCAGAGGTTTGGCTCCCGGTTAACCGGAGGTCAGGATAGCAGTGAATCCGTCCGTCAACCGATTTCAGTTTGTCGAGATTTGATATTTGTTAGAGACGTTGTACCGCTTTAAAAACATCACCGAAAGTGGTTTTTCTCCTGTAAGCCGACGAATCGTAAGCTCCATGGCAAAACGATTCTAATAATTTTCTCAGTGTCGAGTGGAAAACGCGCTTTAAGTTTGTCGAGAATAGGCGATTCTCCGAAAACTCATTGATAAGTTTCTACAACTCTATATGGAATTACGATTTTTGGCTGTAGTAGGGTGGACAGGATCATTCAGCCTCTCCAAAAACTGATTTAGGTAAAAATGACTAAAAAGCAGATAGTCGTTTTTGAGTCGAAACGCTCCAAACCATTTTTTGAAAAAATTTTTCACCTTTGTGCTCTTTCGGAGGTTTAATCGTCGATCATACTTTTCGTAATTTATATTTCTTGAAAACTAAGATGATTTGAGATACAAGCTAACTTTTTCTAAGAGGTCAAGATTATTCTCTAGATTATTCTAAAACTCTACATTATTTTTTTTCTGAAAGAGAGAAATAGAGTTTAATTAACTTTTAAGTCACCAATATATTTTTTTGTCTCCATCCTCAAAAATCCGGCAATGTAAAAAAAATATGTACTTGTTTCCAAATAAACTGTTATTCTAGAAAAACGTTGCTACGTACAACGTTGGTCTAGTAAAATTGTTAAACACAAGGGCAAAACTCGATTAAAGATAGGGTGAAAAGAAAAGTTTGATAAAAGTACTCCTGTGATATCCAGTTTTCATTTATTTTGTTCCCGTGGTAACAAAATATTAGGAAAATATACTTCTCAAAGATATAAATTAGTATTTTTCGATCAATAGTATGAAGGAAACCATCATAACACAGCTGGTGCATCTCATCCCCTTAAATGACAGTTCCTCCTTATATATCCTGTGTTCTTTTGGTAAACCATGATTCAATGGTTTAGGTAAGCCACCAAAAAATGCATGATTATTCGTAGTTTCTATTACATTATTATTCCCTGGAATATATTATTCTGCAAGTCTATACAGGGTGTTTCAGATAAGTGTTTCATAGCTTCTAAGAGGGGTAGGGCACACCTAGACAACTCAGAATCACCCAGAAATGGGGGGTTGGAATTTCACCCCTAATGACCTAGGGGTTTTTATAACCTGGCATGGGAAGTTGAATAATCGGAAGTAGAAATTGACACGTAACATTTTATGATTGGATTAAAACCAGCAAATTCATTCGGTTCTGGCATTTATTGTTACATAAAACTGATTTAGGAGTTGAAATTTCAGCTCTTTAATTGTTTTTTTTAATAAATACCTAAATCGATGGTTTTAATTCAATTTTAAAATGTTATGTGTCAATTTCCACTGAGTAGTATAGGACCTCCCATGCCGGCTTAAAAAAGCCCTAGGTGGTTAGGGGTGAATTTCCGACCCAACATTCCTATGTGATTCTGAGTCGTCTAGGTGTGTCTTATCCCTCCTAGAAGTTATGAAACACCCTGTAAAAGTTGCATTTATTGCCCTACGCCTATTAGTTTCCCCCTTTATGCAAGTATATGAATATTGCCGTTGAAGTTTAGAAAGAGATTATCAAAAATTATTTCAAACAGGAGGTGAAACTACTGTTCAGGAACAGTATTCACTCATACAGGGTGTTTCAGAAGTCCGTTTCGCGGCTTTTATTTGGTACCAACGTGTCCTAGGGTCACAGAAGTTAGCAAAAATAACAGTATTTTCCAAAAAAAATAACGAATTTACGAGCTAAAATGAAAGTAATTTTATAAATATCAGGGGTTTAATTCATTTCATAAGAATCGAATGCGTTTTTTATGAAATAAATAAGGAAACACTAACATTTCACTATGGGGAAACACAGGGGCATTCCTGCCTGGCGTTCCTTTATAAGGACGCTTTTCGAGGGACAAAAACAAGGTCAAGATAAATTTTTTTTAAAAATAAAAAAACACCCTAACTGATTTATTGTATAACCAGTAATATATATCGGCATTGAAAATTTTTAAAAATAACAACTAGGATTTTTAAGCTTTTTCTTTTGAAATTAAAAAAAGCACTTTTCTGAAAAATTCGATCTTCCAACTTAAAAAAAAAGAGAAATATTTTTTAATTCTGCTTTTTTCTTGTGTTCTTTATGTTGTATGAGGATCAGAGATACATCTGTGCAAATTTTGATTCAAAGGAAAATTTTTTGTAGAAGTAGGAGGATTTTTAAAAACGTCCCTAAAAAGGGACGCCAGGCAGTAATGGGTTAAAAATAAATGCTTGCTAAATGATTTTTCACACAAACAAATGTTTAATTATGTAATTAGTAATTATTAATCATAAAATAATGTTTACAAAGAATTCTTTTTTAAAACATAATAAAAAATATTCAACTAAATGTGGCTAAATTAACTAATGGGATCAAAACATTAATTACACCAACAAGTTTTAAATTTATAACCCTTGTTTTTGTTTTGCGTTTCGAAGAAAAACAATGCTAATTAAAAATGTTAATCCTTGTTTGCGTTAGAATTTTACAAAACATTTTAAACTTCTGTAGACTCATTTTCTTAAAATTAACATTTTTCCAACAGCAAGTTTTAGCAAGCACGATGACTTAGCATTTTGCATTACAAATTGATAAAAAATATGATTGGGAAAAATCATAAGACATTTTCTGAATTAAAAAAAATTGTTTATGAGCAAATTCTGAGTCAACACAAACATATTTACAGCGAATCATCAACATTATCCAATAAATATAACATATTATGTTTGCATAAACATATTGTTTTTGGATCACTTTGAACAATAACGTATTATATAGCTCCTTAGTAGAACAGGAACAAAATTTTTTTATACATTTTTACTGAGAAATTAAAATTCCATGAAATAAATTACTTCAACATCATTGCGTTATAAAATTTGGAATGTGATTACAAAATAATATTTAGTTTTTAGATAAAATATGCCTTTTCTGGTTCTATTTATACTAAAAATCCATTTAACGCAACTTGAATTAAATAGCATATTTCGTACCCATTTTCCAAATAAAACGCGTATTTTACGTTATTCTTTACTAAATAAAATTGTTTTTGGAGTGATAAATTAAAAGGGAAACGGAGATATAACAAGATTTACTGGAGGCGCAAAAAGCAAATAAACCTTCATTCTGTCAAGATTGTTTTCGCTTAATTCGTAACAGAGAAAATTTGCTGTCAAATGAATTACTATTGATATTGATATAAAAAGGGTAAGGCAGGTCTAATGAGGTGTATTTTGTGTTAGTTTAACATTTTTCTTTTCTTAAGGCTACGCAACACTGCTATATAAAAAGAAACGGTGAATGTTTTCTTGTCAACAGTTTTGTACTTATTTACAGCGGGCATTTTTGAAAGTCTCGTTTACTGTCATTGCTCTTGGTTCATTTAATTTATGGAAGGAACACAGATAAGTTGTCCTGTAATGCGTATGAGGAATAATAATAAAGTGCACCTATCCTAGTGACACATAAGAAGCAATGTGCCGTAATTTCTAGAATATTTGATAGAATGAGGCAGATTTATTTATATTCTTGATGTTTTGCATTTACTTTTTAAAATTGATTTGGAAACGAATCTGAAGTAGACGAGGGGAAGTCATTAAAAATGTCTTACGGATAACTACTGTGACTATTTAGGAATTAAAAAATGAATTATCTGTAGCTGAAAATGATTAAGAGTGATGCCACTCTTTGAAATACTTTGTAAATTATAAGGTTTGTTTAAACAAATTGACTGAATGTATACCACAAAGCTAATTTCAGCTTAAAAAAGCGAATGTAATAAATCAACCAAAAACTAATTCACAAATAGATACACTATAAATATGGATAAAAAATGAACCAAAAATTATAATTCACACATCGAAACACAATAAAAATGAATAAAAAAGCTCTTTTCGCCCAACATTTTATCCAATATGTTACCTAACGTTTACACATTGCCAAAAATACGCATAAATTCGTATGCTATAAAACCTCCCATTTCCATAACAAAAAAACAACAGAAAAAGTAAAAGTTGTTTCGAAAGCTGCTCTTTCCTTCTCCCCACATTTCTGGAATCCCTTTGCTGGTGGGTAGGGGGTGAGCAGGAGTTGGCTTCCTGTCAAGTGCACGTGGAAATAGCCACTGGCCATAGAATCGCCCCTTCGGAGTCCTAGAGTTTTATTATTTACCGGGGCTCCTCACACTCACTGACCGATTCTCGTTGCATAATAAAGGGTTTTGACCGTCGTCTCACGTAAGCAGGGAAAAGAAGTTTGGGGACGGCTCTTCTTTGTGAGCCTGGCTTTGTCAGTATTGAGGGAAAGAGCGGATTAAATCAACAAATTGTTGGCGTTACAGGTTTTCGGCCGAGATAGTCTGAGGTGAACTTGTATTTCTTTGTCCTTTCTTTTAAAGAATTAATGATTTATTAAAGCCATTACACGGCTGGTATGAATATTTTATGTTTTGATTTTTTAAAGCATGTGACTCAAATGCTTATTTTGCGTACGTCAAAATTATTATTTATTTTGCGTACGTAAAAGGTGGTAATTTGGAAAAAAGGGATAACAAAAAGGGATTTCATGTTAGTCTAAAAGTAGGCATTAAGGAATTTATTTCACTGTTTTACTTATAAAACCTTACATGTTATTAAACGAGTAAAAAGTGATTTCCTCTTTAGGGGAAGGTAGTGTACCTCGGCCCTATTTTTACTTTTGTTTCCGGAATTTCTCATTTATTAAAAATATACTAATAAAACAACTTTCTCTCGATACTTAATTCTTTCATGCACAACATATATTTTTTCGGAATTTTAATTGAAGTATTTCAGTACGTAATTAATGAAAGAAAAAAACTAAATAGGCCCAAGGTACAACACTGGTGTTCTACCATGGTTTCAAGGGCAGTGTACCTTGGACTTATGTCATAAATGCTTAGTTTATTTCTAATTAAATGAATATAAGGCTTCTTTTAAAGAAATTTTTAACTACCTGATGAAGTCTAATTGGAATTCTCTCCGAGCTCTTTGAAGCACTTTTTAGCATAACCATTTTAAAACACTGATTTTGATCACAGAATTATCGATTTCAATTAAATTAGCTTTACTCATGAAATTAAATCTCACCCTATTTTTAAAATAAAGATACTAATTAATTACTAATTAAGTTATTTTTAGTCATTCAAGGTAGTTAAGTGTATCTTGGGTAGGTCCAAGGTACAACGCTTTCCTTAGGTCCAGTGTACAACACTTGATTCCTTCAAGTGAAAAATGTCTGCCCACAATGTTCAATTTACCCCTAGAACCACTTTAAGCACGTACTATTATATCTGAAACAATACACTATAATTTACTGAAAATCAGAATCTGTATTTTTATACTGTAGCTTAGGAGCCAAACTTCAAAAATTTACTTTTGATGGGAGAAATCAGTTTTAACCTATATTATCGCAAATTGTAAGCTTTTTAAGTAAAAATTTAGCTAGACTGAGAGATTTAGTAGTAAAGATGTTAACTTATGTTCAGTGTTCCCATACTACTAAAAGTTTAGCTGGAATCATAACAGTAGTGCAAGAAAGAGAGAGAGAAAAGTGGTGTAACGATTGTGATTTTATATGTGCAGATAATTAAAAAAATGTTCACCAAAATTTATAGTTATTTAATCGCTATTTTTAAAAGATTGTCTTATCTATAATGTTTTAGGAATATATATTAGTTAAAAACACAAGCCATTTTTATGTTTCATGAGGTTTTCCTTTCACTTTGTAATTTGGGAGAGTTAAAACAAAAGAATTTCAAAATATTTGGATATAGGGTAACAGTACCAGTAACTGACAGTGCACCAGTAACTGGCATATTGAGATTTAGTTCACTATAATAAGATTAATATTGTGAACTTAAAATAAATGGTGGTCTCTCTTAATATTTTAGACACTTATCTTTAACTTTATGCAGTATTTATTTTCTACAAAAGGTTTCTAAGTTTAATAAATTGAGAATTTCCATTTTGTGTCAAAAAACTTCTGATTTTCAGAGGTTGGCTTAATGATGAAATTAAGGACACACATTTTTATTTAATGCCTAAATTGAGCAAATTTTCGATTTTGAAACATGTTTTAACTTAAATTGTCTGTTAGTAAGTGCATAAAATCATGCCCAATAATTCATTTTGAAGAAAAAAATTTATTTATTCATTTTAATTGGGGTGACAGTTACTGGATCAAAAAACCCATTTGCACCAGTAACTGACATGGGTGACAGTTATTGGTGTTTTTGTGAAATTGCATTAAATTGCATGAAAATTCTAGGGAATATTGTGGAAGCAATTTAGAATGTTGTTGTGCAAATAAATTTTTAAAATTTAATATTTTTCCAGTAACTGTCACCCTGTCAGTTATTGGTACTGCCATATGTCAGTTATTGGTACCGGCACACATCATAGCTTATATTCTTCATATTGTAATAGAACATTAGATGTTATAAAATTTAGTGGATCATCTTTAGTGGATCGTCTCACAAAAGAATTTAATTTAATTTAATTACATTTTTTAAGTAATCAGATAACCAATTTCCATAAAATTTTAATTTAACGTTTAATTAGTTTCAGTATTTTATTGTACACCTTACCTTCGCCTATCGTTTGAGAAATATTTTATTGATTATAATTTATAGTTTAAATACAATTCGTACATTTTTTGTTAATAAATTCTTATTAATGTGAAATCGCTTTGACTTTGTATCATATTTATAGTATAGTAAAATGGTAGGTCTTATAATGTCCCATAAATTACCCTATGTTATGTATTTTTATTCAAAATACTTTTTTTTCCTTCAATGTTTCGTAAAATAACTTTAAAGATGAAAATTTTTTTTGCTTTTATTTTTTTATGTTGGCTAAAAAAAGGTAGCTTATTATTTATTGAAGGCATTTCAATGTGACAGTTACTGGTGCAGAACATGCCAGTTACTGGTGCCAAAATTTTCCCCGGTGTGTCAGTTACTGGTGCAGCCACCATGCCAACTTAAAAAATATTTTTAAAATAGAAAATAATTACTTAACCTTCCTACCCCTTTGGGGTCTTTTTCGACCCCAGACGCACTTTGACGCTTGATATCTCCCATGCATTTTTGTTTTGACAATTTCCGATGCTACTATTCCTTAATTACGCAAAGTTTTACAATGGGTAAAAATTTTGGAGTTATTATTCCATTTTTAAGTGTCTTGGGAGAAATAGTCACATATTCCCCCTCTGGGGTCTTCTGAGACCCCAGCCATGAATGGCGGTAAAACAGTATCAAATAAAGTTTAGTATTTTATTTTTTGTTGTATTATAGATAAAAAAGGTTTGCATGTTTGTTTAGAACGTTTGGAGAAATATTAGAAAGATATTTTCGTAGAAATTGTGATTTTTTTTACAAAAAGAAGATTGCGGCTAAATACATTGAATCACTCGCTATTTCTTAAATTTTTTATTCACATTCTAAGAAAAATATGCTATTTATAGAAATCTTTTGAGTATCTAACAGTTGCAGCAAAAAAAACTCAGACAACTGTTGCCATTACTTCCTGTTGAACACATTCTTTACAAAAACAATATAAATTCATGGTTGATTGTAAATAGGTTTTTATATTCAGTCTTCTTTGAAAAATAAGAATGCTTTCAAATATTTATGAGTGTTTACGGAAGTCCAGAATGTGATTTCGAAGAATTATCAAGAAAAAAACCAATTTTATGTTAAAACTTACATAAGCAAGCGGTGATACTGATTTCACTAAGAAATCTGAACCGATCATTTTTTTTTGTATTATTTCAATTTTAAAAAGAAGAATCCAAACTTTACATGTTTCATAATACTAAATAAATTAATCTGGGGTGACAGGTAGCTGATAATGCAGAATAGAGAATCTATGCAGCTTCATAAATCGTTTAAAATAAACTACTAAATTCTACCCGTGCAAGACCGGGTATATCAACTAGTATGTTTTAAACAGTGTGATTATAAATATTTTAAGTAAAACAACTTCAATGTAGTTCATTTCTGTAATTTAATTCTTGTTTGAAGGTCCAGATGTTATAAAAAACGTGTATCAAAAGAAACCCAATTAAGCCGTAATAAGACGAAAAAAATGAGAAAAATACCAAAAAAATTGGATAAATTATTCTGAAGCATCTTTCTAGAAATAAAAAATGACAATTCTTCTCCATTTAAGGAATTTTTAACCTTTATTAGAGTCATAGGCATGTTTTACGCATGGGGTCCTCAGAGACCCCACGAGGGGAATATGTGACTATTTTTTCAAGAGGGTAGGAAGGTTAATCAAACAAATTGTACACTAAACTAATGATGAAACTTCATTTAATTTTTCCCAACAAGTAGTTTTTTCCAGGATAGTTTTATTCAGTAGCAATAGCTAATTAATTAATTTTATTGCTCTTAAAGTGACAGTTATTGGTACCGTTACCCTATTTCCTGCTTTTTTATTTCAATAAGTATTGAAGTCTAATTCTATGCCGGTTCTATTTTCTGGAAGTCATAGATATAAATAAAAAATCCCTACTTCAGAAAACAGAGACACAGTATTATTTTCTGTGACAAAAGCTACAAAGTTAACAATCAGTACAAGAAAAAAAATTTCTAAGAAATAGGAAATTCCGGAAAGTGTTTTAAATACACTTTCAAATTGCTTTAAACTCGGGAAAAAACAAACACTCAATAAATCTTCACTACATTCTTAAAAATTAAAAAATTACTTGCTTTTCACCTTGTAAATGATTTTAATCAAATTATTAATTTACATAAACGAAAAGATGAAACATTTCACTATCCTTAACCACTTCTTCCATTTTCAACATAAGTGCTTACTCACTTTTTTGCCATGCATTATTCATATTTGAGGCAAAACAGTTTATACGCTTTTTACAGGAAAATGAATTGGGCTGTAATTCAAAAGTAACCCCAGTCTCTAAACTATAAAATTACCATATTTAAGCAGGCCTCTCTCTCTATGAATTGATGTATGGGCTCCGGTTATAAATTTCAAAATTTCTCGTTTCTGATCTGTTTTTAACCAAGCCGTTTATCTTTTCATATTCCCAAGACGCAAAGCCGCTTTGTAGCTGTATGGGAATTACATTTTATGCAACACTTTGAAACAGTATTAATTTGGAACCGTTAAGGTTATTCCAGTTATTTTGATTAACACGTGTACAAATATTAAATAGTGTACTTACGTATTATCCGCATGGAAGTGATTTATGTCCTAACATTTTACAGTGCATTATTGCTATTTTTTATTTTATTTCAATTATACAGGGCAAACAAAATCCTTGTCGTAATTTTGATAGTAAATAATAAAAATACTCCGTTCTTTACATATTTCTGGGTGACTGATAAATTTTTTGTACTCTAATTTTTGAATATCTGCAGTTAAGAAAGTTTCTCTGATCTTTATACAGATCTGTTTTATTATCTTATCTTTATAAGACAAAAGTATGTTTTCCACCCCCCCCCACTGGGAGCTATTTAAATGTAGGACATCTATGTTTTGCAGTTCTATTTATATCGCATTGCATGGTATTTATAAAATATAATTATACTAGGGGGCTATCGCACCCTGCTCGCTATCGCTCGACAACCCCCGGGAACTGCTGACGCAGTTCCCCTAGGATTGCTTCGCAATCCTGTGCTTGCTACGCTCGCTTGCCATACGCTGGTACAGCCTAGCTGAGTTTCATTACCAACTAAATTTATTGGTTAAAATAGAGTTTTATAAATAGTAATATGCAGCAGGGGAACATATAATATGTGTATGAAAAATATGTATACAGTGTTTATCAAATTCATGGGTACTGTTGCATTAGCCAAGAAAAGCCACCATATATCAGCCAAAAAAATATATCAGATGAATACTATTAACATGTATATGTTATACTTAAAAGTTGATATAGATGCTTTAACTTACCCCATTTTTTAATCACTCCTCTAAAACTTCTTTGTAAACACAATTGTAAATACTCCTGCTTAGAGCTACAACCGTCACAGATTGGAATAATAATTTATAGCTCTACTTAAATCCATCTTTAGATTGCTTTTAAATTTACGAAACGTAAACAAAACAAACCAACCGTTGCCAACGGGAGAAAACAAATACCGTCAAATTTGAGCGTCACGAAAGAGAAATATATATATAGACAGGGCTCGATTTCTGAAAAAAGAGGTACCGGAACGGTAAAATTATTGGTATCAAAACTGAAAAAGCGAATACTTATTAATATTAGGTCATCCCGAAAGTTTTGTCTCTCTTGGGAGCATCTGTATGTAACATATTTTTGACACTTTTCCATTATGTGATACCAATATAAACTGTAACTTTATCTACCTTCAACTTGGCATCTTGGCTTGATTTTGGGGACTGATCGACAACTGATCTTTTCTTAAGTCTATGATAAAATGTTTCTTTATTTCTTTTCTGCTCAAAATTTTGCCTTTTTCCTAAAGTTAAAATTTTTAAAATTAAAATTAACTGGCTTCTTCCCTAAAACAATTAAAGTTTTAAGTATTTTCAACAATTTTACTTAGATTAAAATTTTTTCTGAGCTATCCGGAGAGTTTGATCACAATCATCCATATTAAATTGCTGGATTGCTACTCCTAACCCTCTATTAGGAAAGATCCGGATGATCATTTGCAGGAATCTAGATCGCTGGAAATTCTAACGCCGCTCTACAAAAGTAGTATAAAATGAGTTTCAATTTATGAAATAAATAAGATCTTCCGTACAATCGTAATATGATTTAAAATTAAAGTTAAATCCCTTTGAATTTTAATTTTGAAAGTTTTCAATTAATGGCAACTTGAAGTAAACAAAATCTTATTAGTCGTAGAAACTAGGAAAGCTGGAAAAGTGAGCCAGCAAAAAAAGAGCCAAAATTCGCCAAATTGGCTATAGATAGAAGTAGAAGTACTTTACTGGTTTACAGTAATGGAAAAGTACCAAAAAATACATTGTATACAGATGCTCCCAAGAGCGACAAAACTTTCGGGATGACCTAATACCAAAACTTAAGCATTTATTTTCAAATTTAAATTTATAAAATAAATTCAAATGTGTTGTACTATACTTGATTAGGGAGATTGTTCCAACCTAATTATTAATTGTTTTAGACGATGAACTCTTTATACACCTTTTTTTACAGTGGGTTATATTTTTTTTCCAGCAGGGTGCCTCTTGTAGGAGGTGAGACAGCTTATCATCAATGAACCATTAGTGTTGTATAATTTGCAAATTTAAAGAATATAATGCGTAGTTCAAGTCCTTAAATGGTAGAATTTAAGATGTCGCAAATTTTCTTTGCAAATTTGCCCAGCGATCTGGCAAATCTGGTTCAAATAAAAAAGAATCAACGCCAGGAGCGGATTGTGGGTAGTTCAAAGGGGGGTTCACAATCATGTTTTAAAAGAACAATTTAGTAAAAACCTTACAATTAAATCACAAATATTTTTATTTCAAAAAGATAAAATGCATTACAAATATTTTTTTTTAAATTTGAAATGTGCCTTTTTTATATTTTTTGGTAGGATTCTTACTGTTATGAACTTAATCTGAAATCAAATCTGATAAGTTGAGTTCTAAGTCCAAAAAGGCGGTCTGGGGGTTCTCCCCCCCGAAAAATTTTGGAAATTTGATAGTAAAAACAGGGTTTTAATTCATTTTAGGGCATTTTTTTCGTACATTGAAATATATCCACTGGCCTGATGAATGGGTCTCGCGGGCCGTAGTTAGGAGACCCTTGAAATAGAATATTTTTTTTCCAAAAAAAGAGGTTCCGGAACGGCGTTCCGGACCGTTCCGGCTGAAATCGAGCCCTGTATATAGATACTTCTTTATAATGTAATTATACTTATTCACATTATACTTCCACGGCCTTATAAAGGGTTAAAGCGTTATTAGGCGTTATTGAGCGTTTTTGATCATGTTTCAGTCGCCAATTCTAAATGAACAGACTATAGTTGAGAAACTTTTTATTACCTTGATATGTAACGATTTAAACTTTCGTTCAGTAAGTTTTTGAGACTTTCTTTTTAATTCGCAACTTTATGGTCTATAATTATTTTTGTGAGTTCTCTTATCCTCCTTTCTTCTACTACTTATGCAATCAAAATCCTAAAGTTTATGAAATATTCTCTCTCAAATGCTTTAAACAAAATCAAAAGATAGTGAAATACAAGTAAATGCAGTTTCACATTTTAACCCCTTAACAGTGTCGCCCGAACTCAGCTCGGGCAACCACTACGTGCAGAATTTGTGATGCCCGAACTCAGCTCGGGCAGGAGAAAAATTGACGTTTCCCTTTGTGAAGCCCAAACTGAGTTTGTTTCGATGATGATAGTGATTTTTCGTCGTTTAGGGATTGTGAGACGTCATGTTTAAATAATCTTGTACCTAATTTAAGGCGTACGTATACACTTGACAAAAAAATTTTTAATATTCAGTTTAAAAATCTGATTTTTGCACAATGTATGTAAGATACACTAACTAGCCCATTTTTAAAAAAAAAATTCATAACAAACGATCCTATAATTAGCTAATTAGCATCTAATGAGCTAATTAGCATGATTTTTGAACGGTGATTACACATGTTCAAATTAATAAAATAAGATAATTTCTATTGGAAATCAATCCTTATACTATTCTTCATGTTTTGACAGTTTTATTTAGTTGATAAACCCATTAGTTTTTTTTCTATGATTTTTTGTATCAACAAAGTATGAAAATTCGTGATTTTTTCTGAAATTTTAACTTTAAAAAATTCATAAAAATTAAGTTTTTACTTTTAAAGAAAAAACAAAACTGTCAAAACATCTGCTATAGTATATAGATTATGATGATAAAAAAATAATCACAATATACCAATTTACTGATACGTAATCACCGTTTGAATGAACCATTATATGAGAAAAACACAATTCCTCAGAAATTGAGTTTAAAGATTTGTTTTCATGTTTTTCAATAAAAGTGTTGTAAAAATAGTAAAAAAACTAACTTACATTTAATTAGAAGTCCCCTGGAGCATATGTTGGTCCTTCTTTTTTAATTTTTTTATCCCCTTTTTTCTTTTTGGCCCCTCGCAAGCACTTTCGCCTCTGCTTTGCCCGTGGAGTGGATTGTCGAAGGCTCTCACTAATCCTTAATTCATCCCTCTCTTTGATACCAGCAACCATAAATCTTCCAGAAATGATGTTCATGCGCCGCATTACTTCCAACTCAGTCTTATATCCAGAATTGAAATGCATGGCAGCATCATACACAGAAAGTTTTACACCGTCGGCTCCAGAAAATTTTGTCTTGGGAGAACGCTTCCAGATCAACGAGTGAAAACATTCATTCTTGTTCTGCGTCATCCCATGCAGACACTTCTCAAGCATGTTTTTATCAGTGAGTCGGGTGTAGATTGGCTTTATGAGTGGCAACAGATCCAGCGGTAAACCTCCTTTATGTTTATAAGAAGAGAGGTGACCACGAGCTGAAGCACGCTGGTAGGAGCACCAACTCTCCCTTCCTTTGGGGCACTTTGAGTGAAGAGGGTGGGCATCTTTAGCACTCAGGTGGAAGAAAGTGCTCCATATGGCTTTCGACATTTGTTCAACAGAGGCGGTGTTGTTTCGAAGAGCCATCCCGAAGTAGTTCTGCATTTTGTTGATCATGGCATTGGTGAGTTTCCCTTTCCCTCCGAGACCTTTCACTTCTTTCTTTAATTTTCGCAAGGCGGTTCCCAATCGTTTCTGATAATGCCCAACGCATTCCCGCTTCACGATAACTTTACCCTGATAGGGTTCGTTGTCGCACACAGCAGCATAACTTTTAGTCTCCATCCCCGTAAAATTCCAAATACTGCAGATTTCTTTCACGTTTAGAACGAGAGAAAATTCTCACCGCTCCAACAGGTTCCATATTGGAAGAGGATCCTTCATAATTGATGGAGCATATATGCTCTGCCTGCCATGACTGATATCAGCCGAATTCTGGTCTTTCAACTGCCACTTCCGACATCCATGACAGTCCTTGGCCAATACCTCCACATCTAAAACTTCACCGGTGTCGATAGATAATGCAGAAACTACTCCATTCAGGGACGAATAGCCTCGCCTCTGCCATGACCCATCCACCGAGACTCCGCATTCTTCACTGTCATTTTTAAGGCGAAGACGATGAGCTGCTACCTTCATAGTTTCTTTAGCAAGTGGCTCAACAACTTTAAGCAACTGCTTAGAATGTCTGTTGTATGCAGCCTTGTTTGGAGGCGGAGGCATATTCATTACAGTCATAAAATGGGTTGCCTCTTCATGGCCGCAACCCAACTGCTTCATAGCATACACAAGACGTCTGTTTATTTCGTGGAACTGACCCTGTTTTTTAGAGCTAAAATATGGGTCGCTCACATAATTGCATTCAAAACATGAAAGCAGAAGTTCCACGCAACATCCCATCTTTTTCGAAGAGTTGATTTGCACAGTGAGAGAATTATTAGAGCACTCAGGACATTTCAGAAGAGTAAACAAACTATTCAAGCACTGCAAGTCAATGAAAATACACTCGCCCACAGTGTCGTTATCCTTCACTTGCGCAACACATTTGTCAAGCTTCATCTTGGACGCTGAAGATGGTACTGAGGAAACCACAGGAACCTGCTCAGATTTTTTCCCCTTTGATGAGACTCGATCAGGAATAACAATTTTCCTTTTTCTCGGACGTTTACTTCTTGATTTGGAACCCATAATAAGGATAAATAAAATCCGGTAATCGCAGAAGAAAAAATAGCACGTTTCTCGAGCAAAGCACGTTTTGAAACAACAATAACAAGGTGAAAATATACGGTTACAGTTAAACACCGTTGCCAAATGAGAAAAAAGTAATTAAAATTTATTAAAATAAATTAATTTTTATATAAAACAAAAAATTTAAACTCTACGTCTCCAAAAACCGCATTGTTTACATTTCGTTTTGAAAACGAAACCAAATATTTTGAAGAGTATGCCTAACTTAAAACTTCATAAAATAAAAAATACTGCACGTATTCTCGTGAACTTGGTATCATTTTAAAGCTAAAGAACTGGAGAATAATTTTAGCTGATAAAATTTTTTTCGATATTTTGGTCGATTTTCGCGATTTCAAGTGTATACGTACGCCTTAATAAGATGTGCGCGTAATCCAATACTTTTTTTATGTGTATGTTAAATAATTAGTACACTTGTAATTACATTTAAAATTTGATTTTAAAAAAACTTTTTCTAACACTTATATGAATATAAAGAACAAAAGTAAAAAAAATGTCCATTTTTGGTCAATTTTTCTAAAATAAATGTCACTGTTAAGGGGTTAAAAAACTCAGTTTTCCGTGAAACACACATACATAAAGAAACCTCAGCACTATCACGCCATCCACTATTAAGCTCCACCTTATATAGTCTGCACTTATCGCTTTTATTCCAAACCGAAATGCTCGGTTAATGGCGGACCCAAATTGGCGGGAATTTCTCTCACAAGATAAAGGAAGGAAGGAAGGCAAGTTTTTCGACGAGGATTGTTTTAAACGAGTTAGAGGAGGGAGGGAAAAGAATTTATGACTTCATTCCTGGATTGTCGTCGATCTTAATTGGTTTCAGAGAGGGTATTATAAACAAAGGTTTTACTTTTTGGCAACATCGTGGACAGTCGTTCGTTGGAGCCATCGCTGTTTGCGTATGTATGGGAATCATTAATAATGGCGTACCAAGGAATGGGTCGTTATGTGCGTGTAATAATGCATAAACTCGAACAGTTATACCTTAGTCTGAATAATAGAAATGAAATATTATGTCACGATATGCAATACAGCTTGGATATTTTGGGGAGTTCTAAGTTTGAAACAACAAGTATTTTAAAATAAAATCAGAGAGATACTTAAATTTTGCCGGAAAAATCAGTGCTTTTGTATAGATGAATGCAGTTTTATGCAGATGTTATGGTCAAAGTGATAATACGAGCATTATTAGCAATACCGGAAAGAGGCGGATAATGTGATAAATTCAATGACATTTATCCATGAGTATTTATAATGTTTTCCGAAATACGCGTGGACGTTATTAATAATGCCCGGTTTTATCACATTGTCCTTAAATATAATCTTTAAATAATCATCTCGAGGTTTACGCAGAATCTTTTTAACCATCTGCGGGAGAGATGTGGATATGGTAATCTTAAAGTTATTTTCCGCTGATTTTGATGGAATGAAATGATTATGAAAATTAAAACAAATTAAAACGGATGATAATGATGGTGATAGATTATCAAAGCGACGCATTGTTGAGATTATTTTAGATGGTGGTTATTTTTAAAATTACTGAAGTTAACTTCCATAAATAACCTTCTTTAACAGCCACCATGTTCACAATATTCACAGCCATCAGCATAAGTGTTAAATCATTGGTCAAAGAAGGTTTTCACCAATCAGAGACAGCGAAAAGCTAATTTTTCATTCTTTAGCTACTGGTTAACACTGACCCTGATGACTGTCAATATGGCTGTAAATATTTTAACTAGGAAAAAAACAGGGTGCTTCAACAAGTCCACCTAAACTCTCACTGCCAGATTCTTTGCATGGAGTACATAAACATTCTTAGGGAAACTATACCTCCGAGGCCAATATTTAACAATAAAATCAGAGTTAGAAGAAGATCCAGTTTACGCTGGTCCAATCCGGTTTACGTTAAAAAGGGTTTATGCAAAATACAGTAAAGATTTAAGGGATATATGGGGGTGGACTAAGACACTAAAACTATCCCTTGGCATATATTCGCTCACCATGGAATGAAACAATTACTTTTTTACCGAATGCAGTGGTACATTATTCGAAAAATAAAAGTCTAGATGTATAGTTCTTGGAGCAGTTTAATGTATCAGGGACCTTACTGTACAGAGCTCGGGTGGAACTGACACCCTGTGTATCAAAGTTCCATATACGATTGAAAACGTTAAAAACTGTATTAAAATTTCCGTAATCAAAGTATTATGTTTAGGTGAAAAAATACAGATTACAGAGAAGTAAACATAAAACATGTTTTAGGGAATAAACAAACTGTCGACTTCAAAAGTATGAATAATTACAAATACCACAAAGCTCCTATCAAAGAAATATTTTCCTTTACTATATATGGTTCTAGTCTATCTCAATTATATAGCCAATATCAAAGACGCTTCTTTGTAAAAAAATATCGTAGTACGTATTGTATTAAATAAAGGTAGAAGAGTAATTGAATTATAGAAGAAGTGCCTAATTAGTTAACGAAAATAACTTTGTATCATTATATAGACATTTTTTGATGAAAGGAATTTATTGTAAGGGATGTTAGAGGTTGTTAAGGAGGTATCGTACTTTTTACTGAAGCTATTTACTTTTCTTATATCAGGTGAAATAGCTTTTTTATAGTGTTAGCTAGCTTATAGGTAAGATATAGTATATCATTTAAAAATTTAAGTATGAATATCGGACTGGTCTCACACGAGGAAATTTTTTTGTAAGTCTGTCCAAGCCTTCCTTATCTTTAGTCATTTATATCCATATTTAAAATATGTCAACAAAATATATGTGTTTAGATAAAATATATCCCCATTTAGAAAACGTTGTTTTGAAAAAAAAACAAGTGTGGATAACCTCTGAAAGTATTTAATTTTATATTGTCTAAATCGCTAAATGAATAGATTTCAACGCAAAAATCTTTGTAAAATAAATTACTCAAAAAATGTGTAAACAAAGTTAGTGTTTTGAAAAAAAAACCCAAAAAACAAAGTAAGTATTTTGTATCCAAGAAACGATGTATAATTCCTTAATGATACAATATTGCTGATTGGTTTACGTATGCTAACTTTTGTATAGTAATTTTGAATTATTGTATATTCCATATCTCATTTATTATACTACTGCATTTTGTGATCATATAAGGTAGACAACTTCTCCCTCAATATATTATTAAATAGTTTATTGGATGGGTTCTAACACTGAAAATAAAGTACAGAATGATGTCAGCAGTTTTAATACAAACGTCAAGAATTATTATTACATTTCAAGATAATGATACTGCCACACCTTATTCTCAAAAAGCATTTGTTTTGATCAAAGCCCTACTCGAGCTTTTGAAAACCCATTTTCGCTACACTTCTCGAGAAAATTCTGGAAATATGTCGATTTTTCCTTTAAATTCTACGTGTGAGTAAACCATTCTGTCTTTTATTTGAGAGCTGATTGGAAATAGGGAAACACAAAATATTCACGGAGAGTTTTTTCTTTTCAATATCGTCTTTACTTTCAATGTATTCGCTTTTCAGAAAATATCTTTAGACGTTTCTTTTCACTTTTGAAGAGATACGAGCTGTCCAAAAGAAGACACGACGTAAAAACTATTTTCCATATTTCGGGGAAGGTCTGTTATAAATATTCAGCAGCTTTTCTGATAAACTGGGATATGGAGGATATAAAATTATTAACGATAATTTTTTTCTTTGCTTTTTTTCAGTACAAAGACAATTCTCTTTATGAACGAAAATATGTATTAGATTGCAAAAATATGAATTTTTCAATTTAAGACTATTTTCAAAGCATATCAAAGGAGGGCAGTGATTATTTGGAAAATTGTACCAAGAGTTTATATTCGAAATAATAAAAGCGAATTTTGTGCTTTTTAGTGTTAAGATTATGTACGTTATAAAATTTGTTTAATGGAATGCTCACAAAGAAGTACCAAACTATACGTACGATTTTGTATTTTTGAAGGGAGTTAAATAGCTAATACTCTCAAAATTGGAGGGACATTTTTTTTCTTTTTTTGGTAGAGTACCGCTATCTATCACATTGAAAATCATAAAGTTGTTTTAAACGCAGAATATTTAACTATCGCCAGATTTGGGTTGCTCTGTTTTCAATATATCAATACCGATTTTTCGATGAGTTGGTTTACAAATTTTGGCGATAATTTTGTTTGGCACTCCAGAAGAGCTTATAAGGAAACGTTCTTAGGCTGAACTCACAGAAATGCATGAACATTTTACAGGCATAAGAAAATGACTAAAACACTTACTGTGAAAAAAATTAGCTGCTGAATTTCAATAGGAGAAGGAGCTAATTAACTTTGAAAATTGGGTTCTGAGTTGACAAACACTTCCAGTTAGCACCACTTGGTGACTTTCTAATTGGATGGAATGAGAAATTTGATTTCTTTATTACAGAAGTGGCTTAACTAATAGATTAAAATGTACGAGCTCGATTCCCAACAGTAACATTTGGATTGAGAAATTAGACGCGGCATTTGACGATCACTAAAACAAATCAGATTTAAATTCACTTTCTTCAGCCCCTGATTCAAAATCCATTGTGTTTTTGAATACTATAGAAAATATTGTTGAAAAATACAGACACCTTCGGTTTAAGTCAACTAAAATTTTAAAAAAATGTGTAACATCTTTCACAACACTATCAATTTTTATTTAGATTTCTCTAACCAGACCATGTTTCAAGTTAAAGCGTCTTGCACATGATATGAGATAACAGGCGGCGAGTTTCTAATTATTTAAACGTAAAAATATGACAATGTATTCGGAGAAACTTCATCACATTCCTAATTAGACAGAGTCCATGGCACTTTGAGCACTTAGTGCACCAGATGTATGGAGGTTTTCTCAATTAAGGAACTAATTAGTTTTCGTGTCTGAAACATGCTTAGGTTTGACGCTACACAGTCAATGCATTTTACGTGTTCTCCAATCTTGTTCAACAGTGAAGTAAAAAAAACCTTCTCCATTCTAATTTCACATTAAACTCTAAAAGGGTTGAATTAAATCGGAGAGTTTTCCATAGTAAACAACATCCTTGTTTTAATTGCGTTTAGTTTAAGATAGGTTTATAATTGAAAGCTTCAGAAACTTCCAATTTACAAGTTTTTAATGAAGTTTCAGAAACGTTAATTCCTTTTCACCCTTAATCTTTTATTCAATTATCTTAAAATGACGAATTTGTTTTTATTCTGAAGTCAATATTCCTTTGTCTGTAACAGAAGTTCTGAATAAGTGTACTTTTTTAGAATTATGAGCTAAAAATTTAGTTAAATAAAAGTTAAAGATTGCATTTGAAAATCTCCAAAACCTAGCATTTTATCCAGTAAACATCATAAAATCTTCCTATTCGGAAACTCAATTCAAAGCATTCTAAGACAAAAGTAATTAAAGTGATGTGATAAAACATCAAGATTGTTTGAAAAAGGAATTCGTAAACGAACTCAAGATGCATTTCTTTGCATTTTATCCTCGAAAAGCATCCATTTATTTTTAGTAAGTGGTGTATTACTGCATTACATAAAAAGTTGCGGGGCTATAAATTTTGTAGAAATTACTAATACTGCATTGCTAAAAACCTTACAAGACTTTCTCCTTTGTATTATACGGGGTGTCTAATTTGAATGTCCCGTAAGCTAACTGTTTATACATTTCCCCAAGACACGTATTTTGAACCAGATTTAATGGGTTACGTTCATATTTTTTTGTAATGAAACAAAAAATGAAAATATTTGTTATTTTTTATATGTATTTGGTATTGATGATATAGTTTCATACTATATTTAGATTCTCATTCCGCAAAATAATGTCCACAGTTTTATGAACACCGAAAATACAATCTTAGTCTGTGGATTGAAAAACTGTTAACTAATAAATTCAGAATTTTTGAAGACTACAAATGTAAATTTTAAAATATTTCGAAATTTAGCATACTACATTACCTAACCATATTGCACATGGAAGTAAAACATTTTACTTACAAATCCATTCGTTACTTTTGATTAAATATAAGAAAATAACAATGCAATGGACCAGTATAGTTTTAAAAAATTAAGGTTTGTAGTAATAAACTCATAGAAGTAAAATAATTATATTCCAACTACATTACTTAGTTAAAACTTTCAGAAAATTTAAATTTAAAACTTATTTTGAGTGAACTAAAACCCAAATTAAAGGGATTAATTCCAGATTCAAAAAGTTGAATCATAATCATCTGATTCTGCGATTGTTTTCACATCATACTTTTGAAAAATAGAAGTCCACCCGAAATATTCTTAAAACCCGAATTTAGAATCACTATCAATAGTTCATCCCATAGTTAAATCACAAATTACACTGTTCAACAAATTTGACCTTCACAATTTTTTCCTTGATGAAAATAGTCATTTCTTATGGATTTTGGGTCGCTGAATACGAAAATCACCATTAAAATTCTCAATTGAATCAGGATTTTTGGGGAACAGCCCCTCCCCCTTTTTACGTTTTTCGACGACTTTATAACTTTAAACTCGATTTTAAGGGTCAAAAAGCATTGTTTTAGTCTTCAAATTGCCCCCAGGGGACAAGAAAGGTTCAAATTAATAAAATATGATAAATTTATAACAAATGGATAGGTTTCAGGGGTAATTACCCCCCTAAAAATACAAAAAATAGCTAAAAATTATAGAGGTTTCTATACGCTATTTTTTCCTCTTATTTTTTACGCAATTCCCGTTTAAAGGGTCCTAACCCTTCCCCAAGGACCCAAATCTGATGACAATATGCAGCAATAATTTTTACTAAAAGCGGCTGAGGGGTTAGCCTCCCAGAAGCCCCCGCGGAATAGTTCGGAAGACTTCCAGAATCGCGAAGGCGCTTGCGAGCTCAGGAATCAATATTGATGATTTTGAAAATATTGCAAATGACGTTTTTCTTATATTTTGGGTCTATCCTAAGTAGAAACTATTCAGTTCTTTAAAAACTGACTGGTTTTGGGGGGTGAGGATTCCATGTTTCAAGATGTTAATAGATGCACGGCTGTGGATAACAATTAGCGGACATCCCCTTAAAAACTGAGGGTGATGGAGGAAAATGGGTGTTATATTTAAATTCAGCAGATCATTTTACACTAAAATCAGCTGAAATTCAGTTAGTGGCTTCAAATTTTTTTTGTACAGCACACTTTCACTCTAAGTGCGTTATTGAACCCTTCCGTGGGTGCTTTGGGGGCGCTCTCACCTCAACCACTTTTAGTAAAAATCATTGCTGCATATTGCCATCAAATTTGGGTCCTTGGAGAAAGGTTAGGACCCTTCAAACGTGAATTTCGTAAAAAATAAGAGTAAAAAATAGCGTATAAAAACCTCGATATTTTTCAGCTATTTTTTTTTTGCATTTTTAGGGGGTAATAACCCCTTAAACCTATCCATTTGTTATAAATTTATCTTGTTTTATTAACTTATTATTTACTTATGAAAATCGAGTTTAAAGTTATAAAGTCGTCGAAAAACGTAAAAAGGGGGAGGGGCTGTTCCCAGAAAATCCTGAGTCAATTGAGAATTTTTAATGGTGATTTTCGTATTCAGCAACCCAAAATCTATAAGAAATGACTATTTTCATCAAGGAAATTTTTTTATTGTTGAACAGTGTTATCCCACTTTTAAAAACGGATTTCTCCAGAATATATTTAGTGAGGGACTTCGGTCCATTCATCTTTACGCTTTTATCTGAGTTCAACTCCACAAGTTAAGAAACTAAAAAGCTTATTTTTCGAAGAGGAGGAAAAAATCAGCTGAAATTTCCGCCTAAGACCTTTCCAGAGAGAGATGATGAAGTAGGTCCCGGAAAGAGATTAAACTTAAAAGATAAATTCCATGAATTTTGAATGATGTTTTCGAAAAAGTGGCTTTAAAAGTGGATCGAAAGTTTTTGAGTTTGCAACAGCCTTTTATGAGCAACAGATGTTCTAGCCTGTAAATACGATGATGCAATTATACGGATGAATTCACATTAAAGTATTTTGGGTAGGTATTTATGTTTCTTTATTTGAACTTAATTGGTAGTATACATATAGAAATATGGATGAATTATTCAAAAATTTAGATGATTTAAAAACTTTAATTTAACTAGCTGATATACCCGCCGTTGCTCGGGGAAAAAAGGATTTTCGAACTGAGTGTTAAAATAATTAAAAATTATTTTCATCCCTATATTTCTTAACAGGTGTCATTTAGGGTAATTAATCAACTTCCTTCTCTCTAGAATTATTATCTGATGCTTACTTCCTTAAGACATTAAAGAAACTTAAATAACAGCACCTTTTCAGAACATATGTGTTTGAAATCCCTTTTTTTAAGAGTGATAACTCCAATAATTAGAAAGAAGTTAAGAGGGAGAATCTCTTAAGCCCCTTATTTCAACGTATTATATATTTGTTCTCTTCAACATCCTTTGTTCACATCCATTTTTGAAATAGGAATGCATAGTTGAGGCAAATTTTCCCACCTTCGCTCCACAATAAAAGTAAAGGTCTTTTATTTAACAATTTCTTAAGGCTAAGCACGCACTAGAGACTTCTGTCGCGGCGACTTATAACACTAGGTCACTCGAGAGCAATGCATTTGTATGGTGAGATTCTTGGCAATCGGCCAAAAGTCTCGTCGCCTAATGCGTGCGTTCTAGCTTCTTGCAATAGCCAGGGTGATAATTTTGTCTCAGTCACCGTGACAAAAGTCTCTAGTGCGCGCTTAGCCTAAGACTTAATATTTATTTCTCCATCCCGCTATGTTTTCATAAAATTACTAAACAGTTAAAAAATAAATACTTTTCTAAGATGTAAAAATTACTGGAAAAACTTTTGGAATTAAAGTGTTAATGACCAGTTTTAAAATTTTAAGTTTTAAAAAAAGGTCTGGGGGAGACCCCCTGAACGACCTTTGTTGATTTATTACCAATACAACTAATTTACTGAAAGAAATTGCCTTCAAACATGAAAACATCCTTTGAATTGACACAAACTATCTAAAATGCTTTCGATTATTGTTAAATTTTGGTTTTCCTGAAAATATTTTAATATGATTAAATTTAAAAAAAAATTAAAAATTTTTCGGTTAAATAGTTTTGATTATCATAAAAAATTGCTTAATCGTCAAAATTATTTCTTTATCAGATTTTTAGAAAATTCAACATGTTATGAAACATTTTTTCAAAAATTCTAACAAAAGCGGTTTTGCACCAACTGGAAGTAGTCCAGTAACTTGGTGTCAAAAATAGGGTGTTTCAGGAAAAAAATACAGAAGTTTTTTTCTCGACAGTTTTATATGTTTTCGAGGGTGCTGAATCCGAATCTGAACTTTGCATACAAAATTTCGAATGGCATTTTGGTGAAAATTCGAAAAAACGCTAAAATTTCACTCCATTTTTTGGTTTTTTGCTTGTAGAACGGAAAGTATGGGTTTCTCGTGAAAATGTTAAAAGTAAAAAATAAAGATGATAAAACAAGCAATAAAATTGTTTTTACAATTATTTTATCCGACTAATAGTTTGGCCACTAGAGAGCGTTGAAAAAAGGGCAAAATTTGCCCTAGCGGTGGAGAAATCCAGAAAATGACCCTTATAGTCCTAAAAAAGTCATATTTCGATTTAGATAACTAAGAAAAACTACATTTATAATTTCTTACATGATATAATCCTGCTATTTATCTCAAATATTATTTATTCAATGAATGTTCTTTAGGAATTCCCTCCCAAAAACGCAGGTTTTTTTAAGAAAAGAAAAATCCAGTTGTTATTTTCTTTTTGTCCTATGCACCGATTCTCAATGAAAACTTTTGTTAAGCATTAAAAGTTAATTTTTTATCTACAACGCTCATTGCTTTTTATATTATCCTCTCCTGCTCACAAACTTATAAAATCTATGAATAATTTTTCTTTCTGGAAAACTATAATTTTCTGTTGTAGATTATAAAAACTCCTTGCATGATGAGTAAGGATACCAAAATTCACAGTAACTTCTTGACACGTGCAATTATAATATTTATTTATCAGTTCCTACACCCAGGAACGTGAATCCAATTGATTAGTTAGAGATGAAATTAAGCATATCTTGGTTATAATATAAAATTACATGGTCACAGAAAATTATTCTAGTATTTTCTTTAAAGTGATGAACACAATGGTTTTCTCCATTCGGGAATGGGGTTATATCATGTAAGAAATTATACGAGGGTTGTTTTTTTAATTAACTTCCGTTTTTCTGCTGAAAAGAAAGTATTAGAAATTTCAAAATAATTTTGGTACAGGTAGTTAGATACATCTTTCAGGTTCAATTTGCCACTTTACTGAATAAAATCGGACATTTTTTCTATTTTTTATCGATTTTACAAGCGCGCTCCTCGAACTATTTTCCCGCCAACCCATAGAGAATTTCGCGTTTTTTCTCCGCTCGCTCCGTCCGCGACCCATAGGGCAGGTGATCGCGGACGGAGCGAGGGGAGAAAAAAAGCCGAAATTCTCTATGGGTTGGCGGGAAAATAGTTCGAGGAGCGCGCTTGTAAAATCGATAAAAAATAGAAAAAATGTCCGATTTTATTCAGTAAAGTGGCAAATTGAACCTGAAAGATGTATCTAACTACCTGTACCAAAATTATTTTGAAATTCTTAATACTTTCTTTTCAGCAGAAAAACGGAAGTTAATTAAAAAACAACCCTCGTAAATGTAGTTTTTCTTAGTTATCTAAATCGAAATATGACTTTTATAGGAATATAAGGGTCATTTTCTGGATTTTCCACCGCTAAGGCGAATTTTGCCCTTTTTTCAACGCTCTCTAGTGGCCAAACTATTAGTCGGACAAAATAATTGTAAATGACAATTTCATTGCTTGTTTTATCATCTTTATTTTTTACTCTTAACATTTTCACGAGAAACCCATACTTTCCGTTCTACAAGCAATACAACAAAAAATGAGGTGAAATTTTAGCGTTTTTTCAAATTTTCACCAAAATGCCATTCGAAATTTTGTATGCAAAGTTCAGATTTGGATTCAGCACCCTCGAAAACATATAAAACCGTTGAGAAAAAAACTTCTGTATGTTTTCTTCAACAAGCGACTTACTTATCATTACACTATTGTCTTCTATTGAAACTGCGTTCTTAAGGAAAATTGCTGAGGAATATGCATTTAAGTACTAATTAATAGACTAAATAGATGGTTTATTTTATGTGAAACATTATAAAATTAGTTTTTAAAGTACCTTATTTAAAAAAATACTTTATTTTTTAGATGAAAGTTCGATTTTCTTTATTTTTACCCGCAGGCGCAAATTTTGCCCTATTTTCTACGCGCTCTAGTGGCCGAACTATTAGTTTGACGAAAAAGTTGTAATTGACAATTTTGTAGCTTGTTTTATCATCTTTATTTTTTGCATTTAACATTTTCATGAGAAAAACCCATACTTTCCGTTCTACAAACAAAACATCAAAAAATGAGGTGAAATTTCAGCGTTTTTTCGAATTTTCACCAAAATGCCATTCGAAATTTTGAATGCAAAGTTCAGATTCGGATTCAGCACCCTCGAAAACATATAAAACCGTCGAGAAAAAAACTTCTGTATTTTTTTCCTGAAAAACTACCAAGTTACTGGACTAAAGGAGCAATTACCGTTATCAATTTAACATTGAAGCAACGGATAAAAATTTAGAAAAGGGCCGAAAAAGACTGTTTAGAATGCTTTGATTTTAAAACATCCCCTTTTCCCCTACACCAAGTTTCAAGTCTTTAGCCATGATAGATTTTGCTGTCCTTTGATAGGTGAATGCATGAATGAATTGTAAAGATCTTTTATTACTATAGATTTATGAATACAATATACTATTTAAAAACGAAAACTTGAATATGCAAGTAATAAAATATTAAAAAAATTATATAGAGGTTTTGAAGAGGCTCCTTAAATTTTAAATAAATATAATGGTTTATTGTTTACTTTTACGTATATAAGTTAAATTTTAAAAACCCTATTTTTAAACCCACACGTATTCGACACAACATTCCCTTACACTAGAACCGTAACTATTTGTTCGTTGGCCAGCATAAAATTGTCATGAAAAGTGTTTAAGCTTAAGAGAAAATATTTAAACTGGTTTGACTCATTACTCCAAACCAGAACCTAACAACAAGTAAAATATGACTGATTTAATTTATTTAAAATAATAAAAGAACAGTGAGTTTTCTTTGTGCCAAAATTTGTTCATGTGAAACTAGCTGGTATTTTAAAATTACGACTAAATCAAAAACTAACTAAATTACGCAAAAACTTAATATTATAAACGCAGACATAACATATGTTACGGGCAAAGTGATTAACCCTGCTGTTCTGTTAGGGTCTATTTGACCCAAAAAAATTTTCAGTCGCGTGTTAAAAAAATTGAATAGAGGTATTTTAATGAAACTTCGTGACTTTGTTGGAAAGTCATATAACTATCTACATCCAAAAGGAATTTTATTTATTTTAATTTGCAAACGTTATTTTACTATTGTTTTACCTATTTCTTAAATTCCATCATTCATTTACCGCTAGAAGTGATATTTTTTGTATCGGGTCATATTGACCCGAACACTACGTGCGTAGAGTAAGTCGGAGCAGAACAGCAGGGTTAATTGGGCATTATTAATAATGCCTACAGTGGAGGCGGGCAAAGTGATAAATTTCATTGATAAATGCACTTGAATTTATTACATTGCCCTACTCCACTTCGGGCATTATTAATAATGCCTGATTTATCACATTTCCCGTAACATATACAGGGTGTATCTGAAATGGAACAACAAACTTTCAGGGATGATAGTACTCATCAAGACGAACAAGAATCGGTATAGAAAGGGGGGTCCCAGACAAAATCCCAGGGAGATAAAAATGGAGCGACACCCCAAAAAATCATTGAAAAATTAAATTTGTAGAAGAACTACTATTGGTAAAACTTAATTATGGTCTCAAAAATTGTGGTTTAATATGATCTTTAAAATTACCTCAAAAGTCTTCACTTTAAAATTTGTTTTATTATGAAAAAAGTTAAAAAAACAAAAAAATGCGAAAACTCCTTTCTTTTGATATGATAATCTGAAAGATCATAGTTGAAAACCCTTAAGTCCAAAGTTTCACGTAAATACAATCAATATTAAACGCTTGAGATCCTTTTAAAGTTTGTTTTTTGGGTGCGCAAGCAGTTTTTTAGAGCTGTTTCCAGAACAGCTGTTAGCGCACGCAAAAAACAAAGTAACAGGATATCAAGCGTTTAATATTGATTGTATTTACGTGAAACTTTGGACTTAAGGGTTTTCAACTATGATCTTTCTGATTATCAAATCAAAAGAAAGTATTTCGAAATACAAAATAAGGTTTTGGCAGAGTTTTCAAATTTTTTTTGTGTTTTTTAACTTTTTCATAATAAAACAAATTTTAAAGTGAAGACTTTTAAGGTAATTTTAAAAATCATATGAAACCACAATTTTTTTAGACCATAATTAAGTTTTTACCAACAGTAGTTCTTCTACAAATTGAATTTTTCAATGATTTTTTTGGGGTGTCGGTCCATTTTTAACACCCTGGGATTTGGTTGGGACCCCTCTTCCGATTCTTGTTTGTCTTGATGAGTACTATCATCCCTGAAAGTTTGTTGCATCATTTCAGATACACCCTGTATATGGATAACAGATAACACATATTCAACTAAAAAATATCTAACTCTTATAAAGTAATATTTTAGTGAACCCAATATTTTCCATAAATCAAAACTAAATCTCAGCATGAAAAAAGAAAGCCATCCAACTCAATAAAAAGCATTAGCATGCACTCTACACTTTCACAAAGACGTATATCACTCCCTCCCTAGAGATAAAATGCTTTCAAAAAATTCCCAGAACGAGTATCCCCAAATTTCTTTCTTAGTCCTATCCGACTTCATCTTCTTAAAAATTTGCATACCCGAAAATAAATGCATCACATAGGAATCTCACGTAGGAAAACTAAATAAAACAATTACACATCGGGCATCATTCCATCCTTATTTCATACATATACTCAAGAGTCAAAGAGATTTCTTTCTCCAAGAACCGATGGCATATGCAGCTAACTCCCGCATCCATCACATACCAGAAAATCCTTCCTCTCCGGAAAACGGACGCCGAGGCGGAACAGTCCATCTTCCGCAGGCCATGTCGCCCCGGGACACTTTCGGGGTGGGAGGCATAAAAGATGGACTGGAAAAGGAACCCTTTGATATGTATGATAAATGATTAGTAGAGGCAAGATCTAGGTAATATATGTATAAAAATTGGAGAAAGGGGCTCGGCTGGAATCTTGGAGAAGTCTGTAGGTTGTAATTGGTTGAGCGGCTTCTTTCGAAGACGGTATAGAGGTATTTTCTCTTTTCTTGGGTTGAATTACCTCTTTTTGAGATGGATTTTATTCGGGTGAAGTGAATAATGATGTATAGGATAAAATATTTTCTTGGAAGTACTAGTTATAAATTCCTTTCGTTGTATGCAATTTATCACAACGTGGTGAGTTATATAATAAGACTGTATGGTGAATGATAAGAATAGTAAAATAGTTGGTTGAATGTGGAGTTATATTTCTCGGATAAGTTTATTTGTAAAGATAATATTATTTAAAATTATTTTTAGAAATTATAAATTAGTTTTAACGATAGGCATAAAATGTGTTGATTATTAAATAAATTTAAGAATTATGAAATTGTTTATAGCGCAGCTGAAAATTTAGAAGAAAAATAGGTTTCCTGTTATGGGATAATTTAATATTTAGAGGAGTTATTTATACAGGCCGAGCTGTACTTCCATTATGGCATGGAGATTAAAAAACAAATACCAAAATACACTCATTGCCATAAAAAATAGCGCACCAAGAAGAAAAAGTGATATCAAAGCCAAATTTATTTCCATGATTACCCATAGTATGAAGGTTAGTGGATAAAAAATTCAGCCTTCCTCGATGTCAGGGGGCCGAGAAAATCGGTAAAAAGTGTTGACTCCATAGGTGTCCATAACCGCGGCCACAGGCCATGATATTGGGAGAGAGGGGATCTAAATGGACTTTTGGGGATTGGAGGACCATGTTGCTTCCCCACGTAGTCAAATTTTATCCGGTGCACCCGCGGACGTTGCATACCAGACAATGCATGCTTTTCCTCAAGACCGGACTTCTTTTGTGAGCATTGGTTCTAGAGAACGGAAAGGCTGGGGTAAAATGCTACATAAGGGGGTAAGAAAAAAGCTTGGACATTGCGTGCAACATGTGTTTGTTTATTTTTCTCTTTAAACTTGTCCTAAAGATAAGAACGGACAACCAGCTGCAAAACCTCAACTGTTCAGCTCTGGTTGGTCAAAGTACTGGTAAATCATACTCTGGAGTTGCAGAAATGGAATTCAATGCACCACCATTCCGTTACATTGAATCACCACTCCGTGTGATGATTAGAAAATCCCTAGCTGAGCGCACTCTCTCCATGTGTCTTCGAACTCATATCCAACCATCGTGGTGCTGCAGAACGAAGCAGGATTCTCTCATAAGCACAATTTCATAAAATTGAGGCGATAATTCCCTTATTTGGTGCACCATTTGAAACAGAAAGGCCTATGGTCAGTCCCATGTTTACAGACAAAGATGTACGAAGCTATGCGGACCAAACGCGCAATCCACAGTACTGCAAACGACATCCCTTTGACTGCCGCATCTCCGTAGTATGATTTACCGGTACTTTGACCAACCAGAGCTAAACAGTTGAGGTTTTGCAGCTGGTTGCCCGTTCTTACCTTCAGGTCTGGCCTGCGGACAAGTTTAAAGAGAAAAATAAACAAAAACATGTTGCAAGCAATTTCCAAGCTTTTTTCTTACCCCCCTATGTAGCATTTTTACCTCAGCCTTCTCGTTCTCTAGAACTAATGCTCACAAAAGAAGTTCAGTTTTGAGGAAAAGCATGCAACGTCCACAGGTGAACCAGATGAATTTTGACTACGTGGGGAGGCAGCATGGTCCTCCAATCCCCAAGAGTCCATTTAGATCCCTCTCCCCCAATATCATGGCCTGTGGCCACGGTTATGGACACCTATGGAGTCAACACTTTTTACCGATTTTCTCGGCCTCCTAACATCGAGGAAGGCTGAATTTTTTATCAACTAACCTTCATACTATGGGTAATCATGGAAATAAATTTGGCTTTGATATCTCTTTATCTTCCTTGTGCGCTATTTTTTATGGCAATGAGTGTATTATAACAAAAAATTATCAATTAAATCGAGGGAATTAAGCTTTTATCAATAGCTAAAACATGATATTGAAGTATACATTTCCTATTAATCTTACCTAAGAAATCCCACGAGTTTCATACCATAAAAATCCGATCAGGCATATTTTTCAGTGGCCCAAAATAGCTTTTCACCACACTGCCGATATTAAAATACTACATACCCACGAAACGTGTAATAACAATTCAAAGAGGGGCTAAAATATTTTTTAACGATTTAATGAAAATAACACTCAAAATTTACTTACTTAAAATGGTTTATTTTAAAGTCAAATGTCTATGAGATCAAGCCCATCTGCGACAAACTAAATCGTTTTGCATGCACAAAATCCCGGCGAACGTATGCTCTGGAGTCTGAAAAACTTATTTTTAAGTAGTATTTTCTACCCATGTAGTTTCAGAGTAATGGTTTGAGTGCGTATGTTTGACATGCAACCAAGTTTTTCCCGAAAGGAAACTGCATCTGAGTTCTTGAAATTATTTTGTTGAGATAGAGGTTGAAGAACATAGGTTTTGAGTTAAATGTTTCAGAAAAGTGACATTAGGAAAGTATTCCATTACTTATTAAAAAGAATAAAAATGTATGCATTGTACGCGATGTTAGTTGGATTGTTGTTAATCAATGATTTATATGACATTTTCCAGATAATTTAGCCAAAAATTTTGGTTTGCTCAAATTTGTAATATACTAAATACGTGTCAATTTTACTACGGTATGAATAAACATGTTCAAATACCTGAATTTTTTAAATATATTTTTGTTTAAAATATTTTGCGGGACTGATTTGTCACTCATCTATCATCACACATTTCCAATGATCCTATCATCAATTATACATCCAATTTAGGAATTTCTATTAATCAAAATTTATTTGTGATATGAGAGGTAATTACCTATTTGAGATGATTTTCGTCACATCAAAAGTAATTTAATTCCGAGAAATATGGAATAATGAATACTTTATTTTAAGCGGGAAAATTTACACTGATGAAAGAAATGGAAAACGTAAGTTTTTGAGAAAGACGCGAATAATAAATACTTTTCAATGTTGAATAAGTAGAATTTTTAAATAATAACTCTTTAAATTGATAAGATTTTTTTATGATTTGGGGTCTTACATCTTCATGTTACGAGCCATTTTATTCGTATTATGAATAGCAATCAAGTTTCATCATTCTGTGGGATTATTTATCATTTTAAATTGCAAACATGCATAAAACATGAACTTATTATTTCCACAGTACGCAATCACAATCTTTTTTTTTAGTGGAGGATAAATTGCTATTAAAATATTTTAATCGGTTAGGAACTAAATTTTAAAATTTTAACAGGATGGGAAATTTTTGCATAACATCACATATAAATAGGAGAATTCTACAAATTAGTTTTAGTAAGTAAAACATGCACAAAACAATTTTAATTAAACAGTAGGTATGGAATTTTTTTTTTCAATTGGAAAAAGGGTATTTCCAAATATGGAACAGAACAAAGTCTTGACTCAAAACTTAACAGCTCCATTTGATATTTAGTTTGTAGTACATTATCTAGAGCAGCAAGAATTGTTGAAATTTTCAAGAAAGTATACAGAACTCCGGAGCTAAAACTTGATTTTAAGGAACAATTTACGAATCTGTGTTCTAGGAAGTCATATTCCCGAGGGCTTTGAGAATTAAGTGTCCTTAAAGCAGAAAACTAATGCTACCAGAACGGTGTTTGAAACTATTTCAAATATTCCTTTTGGAAACTATTTCAAAAATTCTATAGTATGAAACGCCCTGTTTGTTATGTAATGGGTTGAGCGCAGGAAAGGCTTTTAACGCTTTCAGTCCTAGTCACCCTAAATTTTCCATCAGATTCAATTTTAATCTAGGGTTAATTAGGATTGAAAAAGGGTTAAGATACTCCTGAGTTTCAAATTTTTTATTAAGGAAAAATGTAATTTATTAAAAATTTTTTTACTTTTACAAATATACTTTATACTTAACAAATTTCATAACTTCTTTTACTTGAAAGTCAATTTTTTTGAATAATTTTTTTCGTGTTACAAATAAATATTATCTATTGAAAAGTTTAAATAGTTCAGGCACAAAACTTAAACTATGACAGAATTTGTAAACTTTCGATTCGATATCTACCACTTTAATATTTTATCGATTAACTTTTGAAATAACATGTGGTCAAATAAAATCTGTGACAGTGTGAATTGAACTGTAAAAGATTTTTTAGTTGGAAAAAATAACCTAAATAAATAATCACTGAGATGATAAATGTGAGATATTGTTCAAGGGGGAGGTGATTGAAATGCGGTTCTTGAACTATTTGTACTGAAGAAACATAAACTTTGTTGCCTCTCAGTAATTTTCTGCTTGTGCGCATGCGTGTGGACTTATTTTAGTTGAGTTTTTTTAATTTTAATCAATTAATATCCGGGGATAGAACCCAGGACCTACCGCATGCTAAGCGCGCACGCTACCACTGCTCCAAAGAAGATTCAGTATAATGTTGCCAATAGCTGTATTGGTTTTCGATGTAGTAAGTTTCTGTTTAAGTACAGATAAGCTAAAAAACTAAAAAAAGCTGTTTTTTTACATAAAATAAATAGAAGTGCGGTGGGAATGTTACATGACAGAATATCTCTGTAAACATAAAGCCATTGTTATTGAAAATTTCTGTTTTTCTACAGTTTTTTTACAGTGTAAGCGTTGAAAAAGTGCTTCAAGCATTTTAGTGTAGAGGGTGAACGTGATCCTTGAATGATATTTTGGGAAAACTGGTCCTTTATTTTCTTCGAGTTGGGAATTACTCGTTAATTTAAACACTGATAGGTAAAAAAGTGCACAACGGTCTATGGTAACTGAATATGTAAGAATATGTAAATCACACTTAGATATTCAAATTCACATCAAAATACACCTACTTTTCTCGAGGACAAACGAAAAATATTTTAGTCATTTGCGTTCCATCTTCTGATATCCTCGAAGTAGCTTGTAGAAGCACCATGCATCTAAGTTCTAATGATTTTTTTACATATATAAAATCCCTGTTACATAGCAATACTACTTCTTCAAACCGTGTTTGATGTTTTATTCATATTTTTCACGGTTTTTATAAATTTTCAACTTTCTCCTGCTTCGAGCTCATCCTAGTGCAGCTTGAAGCGTTCTAGTAATGAAGAAGCTGTAAATAGGTACCTTTTGAAGATACTCTTAGTTTGCTATAGCTATTTGATATTACTAAAGGAAACCCGACTTGTGCTAAGTCAGATTCTAAATCATCGACAAACAGAAATTCATTTTCAAAGCAATCCATATACAGACCTTCACTAAAGAAGGCTACTTAATAAATGCATAATTCCGAATTTATTTTGCCCGTTTTCTTTCTTTCTTTTTTTTTGTCAGCGCCAGTAGTAGTTTGTTGCATCGAGAACCGATTGAAAGTTAATCAAAGCGGCAATCTTTTCAATTTATATGCAAATGGTGACGATGGCAAAAGAAGAAGACCACTCAGCAGCTGTGGTTCTTTTGTAGTGAACGATCGGGAATTGAAGGGAAATGATCAATTGTTCGAGGGATGTGGTTTGGGGTGCGATTCCACAGTGGCTAAAGTTATGATTATTATTGAGTGTGGGTTGAACATCTCATTGGTATCTTAGTCCAAATTTTGGATACATATTATTACGTAGGATCTGGCATTTTGATGAACTTAATGTAAAAAGCTGTGAATAATAATGCTCCATGTGCATAAGGAGGGTCTGGGGGTCTTCCCCCAGAAATCTTTTGGGAATTTACACCTAATAAACAGGGTTTCAGCTTGTTTTTGTACACCTAGTCAGAATTTCGGAGGGAGGACATGACCTCCTCGCCCCCTATATAAAAGCCCTTTATAACTGTATAAGTAATGTGGAATCGTCGATGTTAAACTACAAATTCGAAAAAAAAACACGAGAAAAATCAGTTTGGTTTGTAGCCTTGTTATCGACACACTCGTTAGAAACGCACTCAATTTCAATTATAGAAAACTATCTCTTCCTCAAACCCAAAACCACTCCAATCTTTCTAAGCATGTATACCTTTTCCCAAGCACACAAGAAGATTAATCACTTTCTAAACAGATACCATATTTCTGGCATTTAGATTTGATCTCGGACGGCGGGTTTCAATATCATATGGCATTAATTGATATCAGCTATCTTCTCTTGAAACCTCAGGGTAATCAATCACGCATCTCCGCCTATATTTTGTGTCATGCTCTCACATTGGCCGACTATGACTTGGGTATTTCTGTATCAGCGAGCATCAAGAAAATGATTGATTATGCGGAAGTTGCTTATGAAGCTTCCTGATATAATTTTATCGACTACCAGAGCCTCATGCACTCTAACTGAACTTTACTTAATAGCTTGGAGGAGATTGCTAATACTATATGAAAAGTTATACTTAGTTATGGAAGTTATACTTCTGAAGTGTTGAAGAGGAACCTATTGAATGTTTTTTTCTACGAGAAAATGGCTATTTTTGGAATATTTTACCAGGAAGTTTTCTTAAAGGGTGAAGTATTGAATATTTGATGTATTAAATAGTTATTTATATCAATTTTCTCAATCTTGCATGAAATTTAAAGGTAAAGTTGCCTGCATTTAAGTTTTGAGGATTTAATGAGATCATGATTATTATTATAATTATTTAAATTAATTTAAAACTTGTTAACTATTTTTTAGTCAATGTGTGATGAGCTCAAAATATGCGAAGGTATTAAATATATACAATACATTAATATTACGGAATAAAAATTAGGTATCAAAGACTTACTTAGTACACACCATTTTTCTGTAAAATTTTTTCCTAAAAACAGATCGTAGAGAATTGAGACATTTTGGAATATTTATATCCCACTCTATAAAAATACAGATGTATAGATTTTTATACCATCATGACTTGTGTTTTTGTAAAATATTCCCTTATCCCCCTTTTAGAATGTGTGCTTTTTAAAGACCACTTTCGAAGTATGTGAACATTAGAAAAGAAGATCAGTCTATCATGTAGTCTCCATTTTTAAACCGGATTTGAAAATAGTATTGGAATATAGTATAGAGTGAAATTTGGAAAGACATGGGTAGGGGAGAGTGGGGGTGTATGGGACAGCTCAATTTTCATATCTTTACTTTAAATTTTTGTTGTTTCAGCCATAAGACTGTAGTACCTAGCCTATTCAACCAATTGGTGTTCATTAACATCAGCGTCCATTTTTGTATAAATAGGACTACTATATGTGTTTTCCCGTACCAAAAGTAACTTTTATTGTTTACTTCAATAATTATATATTAAAAAATAATTTAACTTAAGCTAGAAATTTTTCTGTGTGTTGAAAGGGTACTTATATTAGTATAGTTTACAATTTAAATGGAGAAAATTCGTTGAAATTTTCTTTGTCTAATTTTAGTTTTTAAAAATAAGTGGATAAGGGGATGAATGGGACAGTTCAATCATTATCATTCCATTATCACTTCATTTCCTGTTTTCAAAACTTTCCACTAATTGTTTGCTATATTCAATAGGGTGGGCCGAAAAAACCTTTTATTTTTTTTCGAAGTTTTAATAGCGCGGAAAAGTTGCGAATTATATAGACAAAGAAAAGGAAAAAAAAATTTTCAAAATCGGTTAATATCTTCCGATCGCGCAAAGGCCCCAAAGTTTGAAAAAATATGAAAAAACTTGATTTTTGCGATTATTTTTTTAAAAAAATCAAAGATTAAACTATCAAATATTGTTCAGGATTTTTTCATGTGAAACTAATATGGTTATAGACATAATTGTTCAGATTCCATTCTTCTATCACTTTTTTTTCGTTAGATATAATTTTTTTAATGTTCATACAAATTTTGTAAAGTTGTTTTTCCAGCATTTTTAAACAGCTAATAACTCTAGAACTATACAACTTAAAAACTTGAAATCAGTCCCATTTTGTTCGTAAATTTTTTTTCTTTGATTTGGTGTGCATCATGATCATCATTTTCAAAAAGTTTTTTTTAAATTTTGAAAAAGTGAAAAAAAATTTAATAAAAAAATTTTTTTTTATTTTTTTTTTTGAAAAAATATTAATAGCCTTTTAACTCTTAAAATGAACATAACTACCCAATTTCAAGTTGAGAATAAAATTTAATCATGTATAAAAAAATAAAAATAACCGTAATTTAGTCAAATCCCTAAACATTCCCTAAAATTATACACCAAGAGCGATTCACTCATGGAAAATTTATCAAATCATTTGAGGGTGTTCATATGACTTAAAACATGTAAAAAATGTCACATAAATTTCAGAAAATAAGACAATTAACAGATTCGGTTCAAAATCTTACAGTGCTAGTTCCCAACTCTAAGTTAATTCAATTTGCATGAATTTTACCTGAATATTCCTTAGAAATGTGTTTATATCCAATTTTTATGTTCTAAAACTTTTAATTTAATTTGATTTGACTTGTTCAAGTAAAAAAATTACATAATTCTTAGAAATTTTCAGGAGAAATGCATGCAAATTGAATTAACTTAACTAAGTATGAAAATGTCAAATTTTCAATATTTTGGCAAATTTTGGGGCTTATGCGCGATCGGATTATATTAACTGATCTAAACCAAATTAAAACACAATGTTTTTAGGCTCTATTTGAAGACGTTGCAAACTATTACGTTACGAAAACATCAAATAAAAAAATAAACGCAAAAATCAAGTTTTTTCATATTTAGTTAAGTTTGCATGCATTTCTCCTGAAAACTTCTAAGAATTATGTTTATATCTAATTGTTTTTACTTTTAACAAGTCAAATCAAAGTGAATTAAAAACTTAAGAACATAAAAAAGTTGGATATAAACACATTTCTAAGGAATATTCAGGTAAAACTCATGCAAATTGAATTAACTTAAAGTTGGGAACTAGCACTGTAAGATTTTGAACCGAATCTGTTAATTGTCTTATTTTCTGAAATTTATGTGACATTTTTTACATGTTTTAAGTCATATGAACACCCTCAAGTGATTTGATAAATTTTCCATGAGTGAATCGCTCTTGGTGTATAATTTTAGGGAATGTTTAGGGATTTGACTAAATTACCGTTATTTTTATTTTTTTATACATGATTAAATTTTATTTTCAACTTGAAATTGGGTAGTTATGTTCATTTTAAGAGTTAAAAGGCTATTAATATTTTTTCAAAAAAAATTAAAAAAAAATATTTTTTTATCAAATTGTTTTTCACTTTTTCAAAATTTAAAAAAACTTTTTGAAAATGATGATCATGATGCACACCAAATCAAAGACAAAAAATTTACGAACAAAATGGGACTGATTTCAAGTTTTTAAGTTGTATAGTTCTAGAGTTATTAGCTGTTTAAAAATGCTGGAAAAACAACTTTACAAAATTTGTATGAACATTAAAAAAATTATATCTAACGAAAAAAAAGTGATAGAAGAATGGAATCTGAACGATTATGTCTATAACTATATTAGTTTCACATAAAAAATCATGAACAATATTTGATAGTTTAATCTTTGATTTTTTTAAAAAAATAATCGCAAAAATCGAGTTTTTTCATATTTTTTCAAACTTTGGGGCCTTTGCGCGATCGGAAGATATTAACCGATTTTGAAAATTTTTTTTCCTTTTCTTTGTCTATATAATTCGCAACTTTTCCGCGCTATTAAAACTTCGAAAAAAAATAAAAGGTTTTTTCGGCCCACCCTAATATTCAACTCATATAAGTAATTTCTGATTAAGTAACTAAAATAGGGTGCAAAATCTATGTTTATAAACTAGTGTTTTATGTTTCAAATTCATGTGTGAATATGCAAAGTCTTAATAAGCAAATACTTACAACTTTCATCTCAAATTTGTTATAGTTCAACCATTATTCAAACAAGTTAGGTTTTTATGCTCAATTTTTATGAAAAGTTAAAATCAAATACTTTTTTTAATGGTTTTTAACAATGGATAATTGCAGTCAAATTTTTTTAATCTTAATGTGTTCAGAATGGCCTAAAACCTCCAAAAATGCTTTCATTTGCTTTTCAAAGCCCTAAATTTTAAGTTATTTTCAATTAAAAACAGCCTCTTTTGTGTCTGAGCTGAAACAGCTTGTGACGTGTAATGTGCTTTGTTCCCGCTTGCTGCTATAATCCTGCTTTGAAACAATGAGTACTAGTTTTTTTACAGACTAGTGTATCGATGAAAACGGTGTTTCCCACATTTCCACTGGCACATGTGACGTCACATTGTTAGGAGCTTTCTGTATTAAAATATGTCATAACTACCTTAAAAAAATTTGTGGGGAAAGACAAGCGTATTTCTGGAATCAGGAGAGAATTTTTAATAAATTAAAATTGAATAATTAGAATTTTAAGATTTGCTGCAATTCTCCAATATGGAATGTCATACTGATGCATACTAAGATTTTCTGTTATTAAATGTTTTAAGTAAACTAAAATATAAATAATAATAGTGAAAAGAGGTATAATAAACTTCCTAATCAATTATGAAAGATTTTTTGACCTCATCTTGAATAATAAATTAGCAAATTTTTTTAAAGATATTTAAATTCAAATAACACAAAACATGATAATATACCCGGAAAAAATATCGAGGAATTAAAAACTCTTCAATTCTTCTTTCAATGCAGCTTAAATAATTTTAAGTTTAGAAAGCAGAGGATTACCCAGATAATAGTGACACACGCTAGAGATAAAAATGATAAGCGCCCAAAGAACTCGCATAAACAAGTTAACTATTTTTACTTGTGTTTTCCCGGTAAAAGCTTTATAATTTCGAAAATTCCCCAGAAACCTTTAACGTTTCCATCTAGTTAATTAGCACATTTTAGTTAGTTTTCCCACCGCTATCCCCTATAACCAGTCAAAATACGACCGTGGTACCTCCCCGCCTTCAGCTAAGCCCTATTATCAAATAAACCCTTGGAACCTCTCCAAAAACGGCTTCGCTCACCCGGAAGATTCATACTATGACGAAAAAGCGCAGAAATGTATAAATAATATCAATTGTACCGATTAGACATCTAAATGGTTTGTTACCACTTGGCAAGGGTCCCACGTGCTTCGTGGCCCATGGAAATAGTTTGCGGGGAGATTCATGGTCCCCCTTGCGAAAGAATGCACCCCTGGAGACCCAGAGGGGGGCACTTGAGGATCGGAGGGTGTCGTCGCACTTGAGAAGTTAGGATTGGTGTCTTTTAGTTCTGGAACGGCCGGAATTTCGTTAGGGATAGACGCTGAGTCGGCCGGTAGGGGGTTGGCGATGTTAATTGTGAAGGATGGGGTTGGAGGATTGCTTTTGTCACCGTAAATCCATTTGAGAGAAGAGTCTTGCGTTGTGCATACGATGGAACGATGGTTAGGTATGCCGGTGGTTATTCGATCTGTCTGATTTGGGAAAGAATGGGAGTGTAAATGTCGCGGGGACTGAATGTTGGTGACATTTTCAGTAAGGAAATGTTTCATTTTAGGGAATGGTAAAGGGAAAGCTAATTCACGATTTTTGCGACGTTTTTAGAGATTATTTGTTGCAAAAGGGGGTATATTTTATGGGCTAATCATTAATTTAATCTATCGAAGATTTGTAATCTTTTTTAAAAATTTATATAGGTGGAGTGCAAGTAAAACACAATATGCATACAATAAAATATTTATTTTAAAAAAAATTTTCTTATAGCGAATGAAAACAATGATCATTAAAAATTATCTCTAAAGATCGAATTGTTTTTTAGTATGTAATTAATTACTCATGTATAAACTATTTTGAATAAATAAAATTAAATTTATAAACCTAATAATTATTTTTGAATACTTTTCATGACATTTCTTATGAGGTTTGATAAAAAAAGGAATTGGCATATTATGAGTAACAATAGATAGGGTAGGTGGGGGTAAAAACCCGCACGATGCAAAACCACGCACCGCCTTTTTCAATCATTAATAATCGATTAAAAAGTTTAAAACCAGGTGGTTGGTTTGTCTTATTGTGACCTATTGTTCTACGAAAGTTCGTACCCCTCAGTCACTCATGAGTTTAAAAATGCTGTAAGTTTGTTTTTCATGATTTTGATGTTATTTTTCTGATCTATTACTTAAACATTACATAAAATAGAGCTTGAGGAGAATTTCAAACAAATATCCCAATGATAAGATAGCAATTCAACTTCAGTTTCATTTTGAAAGAATTGCTTCAACATGTCTCTAAAAATAATAAGGCTTGTTTTTCAAAATAAAGTAAAACGGAGAAAATCCACTCTGGTGTTTTGGGGCGAATCCACGCAGCTTAAAAAGCTCAGGAATTCGTCCCAAAAAGAAAATGGCACTACTTGATATCTAATAGGTTAATAAAGGTGACCGAGATGCCAACACTCTACCTGAAACCAAACTCTCTCCCTTTTGAAAGATACCTAGGCAAAGATATCTGGGCTGAAATGAATTGAAACAACAGGTTGACAATTTTCATTGAAACTGACCATATTTATATTTAATATTGTTGGTTGGCTTAGAAATATCAAAACAACATTAAGAGGATTATTTCTAGTGTTTTTATAATGATAAATTCCTGTTTATCCATGTTTATTTCACTTGGGCACCACGATTTGCAAGTGCGGGTCTTTGCCCCATTTTGCGAGGCAAAGCCCCGCGATTTTTTTCTACTAAATTGTAAATTTCTCCTAAAATACCACCGATAAGAGTTTAAACTTGGATTGGTTTTGTAGGTAGGATCTAAATCTAACATCTCCAATTGAAATTTCGGGATTATCTATTCCCTTTCGACGACAATGTTAAAAATACTGAAAATTGCGTGGCTGTCCCCACCTACCCTATACTAGGATATTTAATTAATGGACTAAGTTTTATGAAAATGGATACATTATATTTAGCTCATATTTTATGAATACTGATACATAATTAAAGTTATTTTTATAAATTTACATAACGGTGTTCATTTATCTGTATAAGTATTTTTATTGTACTGCGATGGTATATATTTTCAATGGTATAAGTTTATTACTGATACCATAGAGGTAAAATGACACATATTCAATTCAGTAGATAAAGTAGCCCCGTTGATAATGTAGCCCTGAAACTAAACTTTTTGATGATTCGACAAGAATGGCATAATTTTATAATTTAAGAACAAATTTTAAATGCATAATAATAAGCTACGTAGTTTAATGTTTCTCTATGATGTTTTCTAGAAGAAAATCGAATACTCCTAAACAAAACACTGCAAACAAAGCAAAAAATCAGGTATGTAAGGAATAGGCTGTCCTAATTGCCCAAATAATCCTATGCATAGATTGTGGAGCCGAGTTAATAGCTTGTTTTATACACATCGCTGTTTCTTTTTGCCCGAACATTCTTCAAAACGTTACTTTAACTTCGCTTGCAGCTAAATGGAGTAACGGGAAAGGTTTTCGTACCTGAAAAGAGGTAAAAATTTCTCCTCCTTTGCGATCATTAATCAGAAACCTTAAGTTTCTTTCCTTCACTTCAATCCCTTTCTTGAGGCATGGCCCCATTTTGCATACGACTTCTCATCATATTTCTCTGTGGCGAAAAAACTACTCCTACTTCCACTTTCGAGCTTACGTCATTAGTCGGATCTTCTTTTCGGCTTCTGGCAGCACCGTAATTATCGTTTGCTATTTTTCTCCTGACGACGCTGGGGTTAGGCTTAGGAGGGAGGAAATTTATTACATTTCCCGAAAAGTTTTTATTCTGGAATTAACCCATTCCATTGTCCTCTTTTTAATGCAGCAACAATAAAAATCTTCCGATAGGGCAACGAAAATAATTAAAAGTTCAAATTGATTAACAAAGATAATTATAACAATCGAGTATCTTTTATTCGAATCCTTTTCAAGGAATTATCTCCGGCTGAATGCCTATTACCTTGTTTTAATTATAAAAGCTCGAATAACTCGTATTAAAGGCCGGGTAATGGCGGTTTGTTCCTGCGGCGTATATTAGGGTTCGATAATTATACCCCAATAATGAAAAGACGATACCGGGTCCGAGAGTACATCCTTGAGATTGGTTTTTATTCCCATTCAAATATCTGGTCCTCTTTGCGAACGAAAATTTTAATTGTGTTGTGGTGGGATTCTTGGAACTCGGAATCACTCGTGATCATCGATTACCATTGTTCCAGGTCCTCAGAAAACACTGCGGCTTTTTGTTCTCATTATCAGAGGGAACGATGATAATGACGATTATGGCGAGAGAAGTAATAATGATGATGATAATAATGAATTTCGCGACTAATTGATCGGTGGTGTGTGAAAAAAAATGCAATTTAAAGTAATTGTTTTAAACCGATATCAAAGGAACTCTCTGAGTCGATGGATGTTCATCGTAATGAAGTACTTCAAAAGTATCGATCGGTTGTTAAGTTGCGTTTAATTTTGGCTGAGTTCTTCATTGAGGTATTGGATGTTGATAAAATCTTTTGGATTTTTTTACTGAGCTAAAATTTGGGTTCTTCATCTATATTTATGAAAATCAATGCTAGAGTGTTGTGTTCTTTATGAGTTGACATATCGTTCTTCCAACTGGTATAAAACTGTAGAAGTACTTTGAAGAAGTTAATATAGTTGAGTGGGTTTTTTATTGATAAAAGTATGTTACTCTTGCATAGTTTTCAGATATTATTAAGTTGATCAAGTGTGTGAGGATTTTTCAAAATTTGGTGTTTGTTTTCTTTTATAAAACAGTGCTTCCAAATTCCAATATAATACAAATTTTGTCCCTAAATAGGCAAACAAATTGCATATGGAAGGTTTTATAAACAGCGATATTGTTTAAAATGCAATGCCTTAATGTTGCCTTGCAATTAAAACAAAATATTGTTTAAAATTTCGTTTAATACATTTTTACCTGCGTTTAAAATTCGTGTTATCCATAGCTTACAGAAGTTAATATTGATAATATGGTAATGGAGTGGTGATAAATATTTCACTTAATATTCTGCAAAAAATAAATAATGGTGTTCATTTTTCAAGCTTAAGCTTGTTTTCTAATGGTAGTATTTCTTGATTACATCGTTGCTTGTAAATATTAAAGAAATTCACTAGGTGAGGTTATATTAATTGCTCTTGTCAGCAACCAAATTTGTTGGGGAGGGTGGGGACGATTGTAACACGGGGCAATTGTAACACTTTGATTTCCTCAAAATGAGAGGCTGCCTGGGTGAAAAGGAGATGACAATACGTAAAAGGCAGTTGAAGGAAAGAATATCAGAGATTGCCAAGGCTGACATTTGAGTTGTGGCTGTGTAATTGAGAAAAGAGTGTTTTACCAATTTTCATAACTCTAACATAAAAAGTGGCTTAGTTTGAGATCAAATAAACAATTTTGTTACAATCGTCCCCACCCTCCCCTACTTGATTTTATTAATTTAAAACAAACTTATTTTAAAAAATATTTTTAACTTATCAAATTTTGACTTCAGAAAAATACTTTCGACCACTAGAGTATGAAATTTCTTATCCAAGCGAAGATTGGAAATGAAAATACTGTTCAATGTAGAAGAATTAAAAATGAAACAAATACCGAAAATTATGTTATAAAAATCCTTTCAATATCATTTCCCATTCTAAAAAATCCTGTCTTCAGTAAAAAATTATATTGTATCGAATTTCACCCAGAGAAAAAAGAACCAGTCCTAAAACTAACTAACAAATCTTTAGGAGTTGCCAAGATGAGGATAAAAAAAGCATCGATGCAACTTAAAAGAAAAAAAACGTTAGAAAACCCGAAAGTTTGTCTTTCCACCAAAATAAAAAAATCCGAGGCTTCCCCCGAAAGGAACTAATCAGAGCCAGGAATCCGGCTTTTACAAATGAGTCGAGTTGAAAAGGTGAATGCCGAAAACAGGCTCGCCCGAAAACTTTCTAATTTGATACCGGAAAGCCTAGCTGAGGATACAGCAAGAAAATATAAATATGGGGAAAGAGGAGGAAAGAAGAAATACAAAAGAAAAAAATGTATGTTTGTTGGTGCGCTGCGAAAAATTTCGTTCTGGAAGTTAACGAATGTGAAACGGCATGAAATATTTATGAGTTTTCTTCCCCTTGTAAATCACGGTGAGCAGACGACTCGGGAAAAACTCAATAGTAACAAATGGTAAGGTTGACTTTGTGACTTTTTTTTTGGGGGGGGGGATGGATTTTTCTCACGAGTTGTGTCTCATTGTTGCAATTAGTTTAAAGAGAGACACTTGTCTTGGTTGTGAAGGAAAGCAGTGAAAAAAAATCTCAGGGTTTAAGTTCAAGTGTTTATTTAATGTTGTCCGGGAACATAATGAATGCGGGTTATTCTCTAAGTGCTTACAACACGGATGATTTTTCTGCGACTGCTTTTTCCACGTATTAAGATTTCAACACGCATGAGATTTAAATGAATACATGACGTTACTTTATTTCTAAGAAGGGGTTCCCAACCGTTTCAGACACTGCGACGCTTTTTTTGAGTGGAGTAATTTTGCCCAACTCCTCTAAATTAAAATATTATTTTTTTTCAGAGATATAGTTGTAATTTATTACTCGCATTAATCACCTCAAAAACAGATGACAAAATTCAGATAATTCAAATAAATGAAAAATACAGATAATTTCTCTGGAGGGATTTTTTGGGATTTTTGGAATATCGATCAGGACAATATCTTACTACGTTTCCACCAATTTTCAGCTTGTTATTTTGATCTTTACCAACATTTTTACCCAACAAATCATTAATTAAGAAAACTTTAATTAGAATAAATTAATTTGGGACAAAAAAGAAAGCATTCGACCCTTGGTTCAGTAGCTATATTTGAAAATGTAATTTAAGATGGCGGCGGTTTTCTCGAAATGGCGGTTTCCCTTCGATGTATTTTAGAGGAACTTTGAGATATTGTTCAAAAGATACAGGACACTTTCTTCAACATTTCCACTTATTTTAAGCTTTTTATTTTGAATTTCTACCTATATATCAACCTAGCAAAGCATTAAATCAATAAAAATGAGTTATAACTAAATTAACTATTTTATTTAGATTTTTTTTGTTGTTTTCTCTTAAAATTCATATTATTAAGCAATTCGGGACAAAAACGAACACAACCGGACCCTTGGTTCAGTCACTATGCTTGAAAACGAAATCCAAGATGGTGGTGTTTTTTTTCAAAATGGCGGATTTTCCCGAAGATAGATTTTTTGGGAATTTCAGGATATCTAAACCAGAATATTATCCTTCCTCTACATTTCCACTAATTTTCAGTCTTTTATATTGAATGTTCGGGTCAATGTCTAATTAGCCTAGACCAGGGGTCGGCAACCTTTTGAAACGGAAGATCCAAAAGTTACAATTTACAAAATTTTCCAGTTTTTAAAGAGCCACTAAATTGTTTTGCTTCAATGTTATAGTATATATTATATTTAATTTTAGTTGGGGAGCATTTTTTTACAAACCATTTTCTCTGGGGTACCTTCTTTCGGGTTCGGGTACTTTTTCTACATTAAGTTTTAAATGACTTACAAACATATTTTAAATTAATTTCAAAATTTTGTAAACAAAGTAAATTCCAAGAAAAATTGAAAAAATTTTTGCAAATTTATCCTTCAAAATAGCGTTGTAGCTCATTTTTAGGCCTTTTTGGATTGCACCCTAAGAGCACCTCTCATTTTTTATGTGGCAGAATTTTCAAGGAAAAATACTAGTATAATTATAATAAACAGCAAACTTTAGAGAGGGGGTGGGGGTCCAACTTCAGAAAAAATTTGGAAATTTTCCTCTAAAAATGTTTTTTTATTTTTTTATTCGTTTTTTAGAACTTCTATGATGACCAAATGAGGATCACTCCTTTTAAGTCACAGAATTTTCAAGGGAAAACAGCACTTATTCCAAAATATTGAGAAGTGTTTGGGAGTTCTCCCCCGAAGTTGTTTGGAATTTGGATTTGATTAGGTACTTGAGAATATATTACTGATTTTTTAAAGGGTTTTGATAATAAATTATTAGTTTTTTGGTATGGAACTGGAGAGCCGCAACTTTACATCGAAAGAGCCGCATGCGGCTCGCGAGCCGCAGGTTGCCGACCCCTGGCCTAGACTATTATATTTATAGAATGCGTTGAAATAATTACACTATTTACTGCCCGATTAATGATGAATGAAATGGAAATAAATTGCAGACTTCGATATTAATCCGAATATTTACTTGGAGTAATGAGGCAAATTGGTTCATTATACAACACAATTAAAATACAATACACGATAACAAATATGCTATGCTTCAAACAAGCAATCGTAAACGTAAAAGGAAGGATAATAATGCTATGGTTACAAAATTCGAAATTTTAGCATCCATTAGGGTTTTTTTATGTCTTCCTGTTCGACATTAAGAGAGAAGTCACAAAAATTCCTTTTACAGGGAGTTTCAGTTAAGTGATTCAAAACTTCTCGAAGGGATAGGGCACACCTAGACGGCTCATAATCACCTAGGAGCGGGGGGTCGGAAATGGACCTGTGTGACCTAGGGGCTGTTAAAAGCCGGCATGGGAGGTTGTAGAGAATTGGAAAACGACTTGCAGAATAGGGTGGGCCGAAAAAACCTTTTATTTTTTTTCGAAGTTTTAATAGCGCGGAAAAGTTGCGAATTATATAGACAAAGAAAAGGAAAAAAAATTTTCAAAATCGGTTAATATCTTCCGATCGCGCAAAGGCCCCAAAGTTTGAAAAAATATGAAAAAACTTGATTTTTGCGATTATTTTTTTAAAAAATCAAAGATTAAACTATCAAATATTGTTCATGATTTTTTTATGTGAAACTAATATAGTTATAGACATAATCGTTCAGATTTCATTCTTCTATCACTTTTTTTTCGTTAGATATAATTTTTTTAATGTTCATACAAATTTTGTAAAGTTGCTTTTCCTGCATTTTTAAACAGCTAATAACTCTAGAACTATACAACTTAAAAACTTGAAATCAGTCCTATTTTGTTCGTAAATTTTTTGTCTTTCATTTGGTGTGCATCATGATCATCATTTTCAAAAAGTTTTTTTTTAAATTTGAAAAAAAGTGAAAAAAAATTTAATAAAAAAATTTTTTTTAAATTTTTTTTTGAAAAAATATTAATAGCCTTTTAACTCTTAAAATGAACATAATTACCCAATTTCAAGTTGAAAATAAAATTTAATCATGTATAAAAAAATAAAAATAACCGTAATTTAGTCAAATCCCTAAACATTCCCTAAAATTATACACCAAGAGCGATTCACTCATGGAAAATTTATCAAATCACTTGAGGGTGTTCATATGACTTAAAACATGTAAAATATGTCAGATAAACTTCAGAAAATAAGACAATTAACAGATTCGGTTCAAAATCTTACAGTGCTAGTTCCCAACTTTAAGTTAATTCAATTTGCATGAATTTTACCTGAATATTCCTTAGAAATGTGTTTATATCCAATTTTTTTATGTTCTTAAGTTTTTAATTTACTTTGATTTGACTTGTTAAAAGTAAAAACAATTAGATATAAACATAATTCTTAGAAATTTTCGGGAGAAATGCATGCAAACTTAACTAAATATGAAAAAACTTGATTTTTGCGTTTATTTTTTTAATTTGATGTTTTCGTAACGTAATAGTTTGCAACGTCTTCTAATAGAGCCTAAAAACATTGTGTTTTAATTTGGTTTAGATCAGTTAATATAATCTGATCTCGCATAAGCCCCAAAATTTGCCAAAATATTAAAAATTTCACATTTTCATATTTAGTTAATTCAATTTGCATGCATTTCTCCTGAAAATTTCTAAGAATTATGTAATTTTTTTTACTTTGACAAGTCAAATCAAAGTAAATTAAAAGTTTTAAAACATAAAAAATTGGATATAAAAACATTTCTAAGGAATATTCAGGTAAAATTCATGCAAATTGAATTAACTTAGAGTTGGGAACTAGCACTGTAAGTTTTTGAACCGAATCTGTTAATTGTCTTATTTTCTGAAATTTATGTGACATTTTTTACATGTTTTAAGTCATATGAACACCCTCAAGTGATTTGATAAATTTTCCATGAGTGAATCGCTCTTGGTGTATAATTTTAGGGAATGTTTAGGGATTTGACTAAATTACGGTTATTTTTATTTTTTTATACATGATTAAATTTTATTTTCAACTTGAAATTGGGTAGTTATGTTCATTTTAAGAGTTAAAAGGCTATTAATATTTTTTCAAAAAAAATTAAAAAAAAAAATTTTTATTAAATTTGTTTTCACTTTTTTCAAATTTTAAAAAAAAACTTTTTGAAAATGATGATCATGATGCACACCAAATCAAAGACAAAAAATTTACAAACAAAATAGGACTGATTTCAAGTTTTTAAGTTGTATAGTTCTAGAGTTATTAGCTGTTTAAAAATGCAGGAAAAACAACTTGACAAAATTTGTATGAATATAAAAAAAATTATATCTAACGAAAAAAAAGTGATAGAAGAATGGAATCTGAAAGATTATGTCTACAACTATATTAGTTTCACATAAAAAAATCATGAACAATATTTGATACTTTAATCTTTGATTTTTAAAAAAAAATAATCGCAAAAATCAAGTTTTTTCATATTTTTTCAAACTTTGGGGCCTTTGCGCGATCGGAAGATATTAACCGATTTAAAAATTTTTTTTTTCCTTTTCTTTGTCTATATAATTCGCAACTTTTCCGCGCTATTAAAACTTCGAAAAAAAATAAAAGGTTTTTTCGGCCCACCCTATTGCAGAATGACCAGTGACACCACGCGATGCCCAGTGACACGCAACATTTTATAATTACAGCAAAATTATTTGATTCCGGAATTTGTTACATAACTTTGGAGCTGAAATTTCATCTCTTTAATTGGTTTTATGGGATAAATACCTAAATCGATGGTTGTAATTCGATCTTAAAAGGTTACAGGGCAATTTCCATAGAGAATTTTACAATTTCCAGTGGCAGCTTATAAAAGCCCCTGGCTCGTTAGGGGTGCCTTTCCGACCCCCCCATTCCTATATGGGATTCTGAGTCGTCTAGGTGAATGATATGCCTCTTAGAAGTTATTAAACTCTTATCTGAAACACCCTGTATAAGTTGTGTCCTTATAATCCCAGGCAAGGGTGAGTTCTCTTGTCCCAATTCTAGCAATTTAAGGTTGCAACCAAGTTAGTTAATGCAAAGCCAAATTGTTAATTAAAAGAACAATCAATTATTAAGCAATAAAAACTGACCATACACTGAGTTTAAAATTGAAAGGTTGAACAGTCCTCGAGGAAGAACAATAAAACACATAAAACACTACCTGAATGAATTCTACACATATTAGAAAAAAACTACAATCCAAATAATCGAAAGGATGAAAAACCAAAACAAATAATCATCGAGAATGCCCCCAGAGAAAAGGTGCAGAGTTCTGCTTTCAGGAGCTATATTTAAACTCACAAGATTTGCATAAACGTTCCTAAAAAATTTTATATTTCATTGCCAGAAGTAATTCAATAAATAAAAGGACATTTCAAGGTTTGATTCCAAAACCATTTTCAGAATAAAGTTTTGCTGGATACAACTTGTATAGGAACACAACAGATGAAAAGTTTTACTACTTGAAAATTTGTTGCAGACCTCATATTAACCAGTCCAAAATTCCGATTCAATAGAAGCTGAAACAAATCGTGCAAACGAACAGATTTCGTAACATGCTTTCAACTTCTTAATAAAGCTACTTTTCTTAGAATATGCTTCGTTAAAATGCTTTTAATGAAGAGGGGGAAAGTATGCCGTACATACATATCATATTTCGGTAAATGTAAAGAAGTACATTATAAATGAAATGCTAAATGAGGAGATCGTGACGTAAAAACCTTAAAAACTTAGATGGAGAAGAGTTTAAAGCCTTAGAGGAATCCTCTAAGGTTTTTATAATTGCTTAAATAAGTGTATGTTATTTGATAAATATATATATTTTTCTAAATTGTGTATTTTACAATATGAAGAATATCTAATGAATCTATGAGGATAGTTTCAAAATTTCATTAAATTTGTAAAGTGTTTTTTAGTTTTAGAAAAAAAATAAGAAATATCAAATGTTTAGTTTTAAATGATGTCAAAGGTTTTACACTAGAACATATAAAGTTTTCTCACTCAAACCATTATAAGTACCCCGCCAAGTGTCTCATGTAGCTACATTTATCTTTTACCTACAAAAACAATACAAAACCAAAGCTGACTTTTGGAACTGTACTTAGTTACTGCAGAAACATTAAAAAGAACGCGTCTCCGTAAAAATTAGTCTGGAAGTGATTTCGGGAATCCCGGTTCCATAACTCGGCCATTTTTCAAAAGGAAACAGAAAAAGGGACATTTTTCTCGTGGGAGGAGCAGAAAACAAATTTCTAACTTGCCGTCCCCAATTACGCTCATTTCCAGTGAGCGACTAGCGCGCAGGAAAACCATTGAAGAATGAAAATGACGTAAGTCCTAAAGGTTCAATTCCATAAACTGTTATATCGCCAAGATATTTAGGACGCCAAATTTTAATGATTGCCATTGATATAACAGTATAATTTTTATCGATTAGTTTGCAGTTTTTGGCGATGTTTCACATATTTAGAGTATAAAAAAAACTTGGCGATATTCATTAAGACACCGGAATTGAATGGTCCTTACTCATAAAATTTGAGATAAGGTTTGAGATTTTAGAGTCTTTGTAAAATTATTTTTCTTATTAAACACATACAAACACACAAATTAGAAGGTTTTTTTTGTTACAGTACTGGGGATCACAAGATCCATGCAGGTGAGAAAATAATAAAGTTCATAAAATTATAAAAATAACAAGTAACGCCATAAGATAATGAAAAATAACAATATAAATGGTGTGGCACAAATGGTGCGACAAATATTAAAATTTAATCTTAAAAAACTGCATAAAACTGACGATTGTTATAATATTGAAGTAACCAAACACACGAATTGTAAAAAGTTTTGTCCTTATGGAGCCATCTTTATTGCAACCTTGTTACTGAACACATTAACTGAAACAAATTTCATGAAAATATCGTGGATATTTTCGGAGATGTTAGCATGAGAATAAAGCACTTTTCCCAGGCTTCAAAAAATAAAAATTTCTTAAATATGCAAATTTTCCAGTGTTCTTGTGTAGTTTTGTGTTCTTTAGTTCAATAAAGACAAAATTTAATAACAAAAATCTAAACAACGTGTATTTAGTTCTTTGTTGCCAGCAAGCACCACACAATTACCCAAAACATAGATGGGTTGACTTACACCGCTAATACCCTAACCCGCTCAAGTTTTATCTCCTGTAAAACTCCGCAGTAATATTCTCCTGGTCCGCATAAAGGAAGAGGAAAAAAAGAAGGAATACCTGCTAACAGATGATAATATGATTCCTTTTGCAAAGGGTCAAAAACTTTTTTTACCTCCATTAAAGTGATGGAAACTAAAGTAGCGAGGAACTTGGAGAGAAAACTGAAGAGTCTCATTCGCAGAGACAGACAAATCCTTCTTTCGGATTGCTCGGGATCAGTAATAAAATCGGAGAAGGAGAGATCTATTGTTTTCTGTTATTGTTGTTTGACGGGAATTTGTCACAATGAGTTTCCAAACTCGATAAAGCAGCGATTTTTGAAAATTTCTTTTTTTCCTTGCTGCAAAGATCGTCTTTTCTTCTTGATGTTTAGGAGGGGAAGAATACGATCAGAAGACTTTTCGAGCGCATAGACAACAAACAACAGATGGCGGGGAAAATCGTCTCTTTTGAAAATTTCACAGGTGCTAAAATAATCATACATTTCAATCGCTGTTTGAAAGTCTTCTGAACCCTAGGGAGAAGGCTGGCTTTTTTATACCGTAAGAAGATGAGATTTTCTGAGTGGATGTTTTTTATGAATGTGACAAATAGTGTTGCTGATTATATTGGTGTTGTTTTGTGGTAAGAATACACTTAAGTCTTTGAGAAAATTTTGAGTGGGGAAATTATTTTGGCAGCTGTACGTAATGTTCTTCTACAGGATTATAGGCCTTTTTAGATCTAAAATTGTCATTCCAACATGAATAGGAGGGAAGAATAAATACAAATGCTAAGTGAATGTTCATATTGGATTTAAATTCACAAAAAATTAAATGTTATTTCTTTGATTTTGAAAAGTTTTTGTTACGTTAGTTTGAATAAATAGTGAAAGTGTGAAGCTTATTTTAGCAAAGTTATGACAAGGCATATGACCATTTGATCTTAGATTTTGAAGTTATAGGCAATAACAGGTGCTTTTGTACACTACGTCTACACAAATATCGAGTAAAAACTTGTAATTAGTAAAACTGGGATGGGAACTAAATCCTGATAAAACTTATTTTAATAAATTTTAAGGGCCTGTATTCATTCCTTCAAACATCTAGAGCAGTGGTTCCCAAACTATTTTGGTCGTGGAACCCCCAAATTTGTTACCAATGATCGCGGAACCCTGAATATTTTTCAATCAACAATTTTTAAAAATTTTAATATATGATATTAAATGAAACCAGGCACGGATTCAGCACTGCTCCAGGGAGGGGGGGGGACTTTTCCAGACGTTTACCTTTTGGCAAAAATGTCAAATTCTTGAGGATTTTCTAAATTATCATGCAAGATCCCCTTCTGGTAAATCTGAGGGGTATGGGGGCTCTCCCCCAGAAAAAATTTTGAAATTTGACTTGTAAAAGTAGAGTTTTAACTCATTTTAAAATGCTTTTTGGGGCAAGAGGGGAATTTTCCATCTTTATCTTTTGACAGAAAATGTCGAAATGTTGTTGATTTCCAAAAAGTGTCGCACAAAATCCCCTTGTGATACCGTGGGGGGGTCCTCCCCCCAGAAAAAATTTTGAAATTCGACTGGTAAAAGTAAGGTTTTAACTCATTTTGAGAACATTTTTCGGTCCAAGGGGGACGGCGCTGTCCATTCTTATATTTTTACACCATTCTAATTTTTTAATGAAATAAAGTTTGTCCCATGGAACCCCTAATTTTTTTCGTGGAACCCCAGGGTTCCGCGGAACCCACTTTGGGAACCACTGATCTAGAGATATCCCCTTCCACCAAAAAAGTATCTCACGATACCTAAGTAGTTTCATGTTTATACCATAAGAATATTGAAGCGTTTCACGCAAAGAAGAAACATTTCTTATTTTCACATATCTATATTCTGGTACGAAATTATTTTTGCCACGAGCTAAAGGGCAACAAAAACTGCTTTTAAAGTGAAGAAACTTCATCCTCAAAAGTTTTAGAATTCACAGGCATTGAATTAGGCACTTGATTTTGCATCTACTCCTTCCGCTTAGTGATAGAGTCAGATTGTAGGATTCATAGTAATTAAAGACGACAGTTTATCAAGGTTTTTATACAAGTCTAAGTGACAGTTTTCTATCCATATCTTACACGTACTATTTAGTATCAATAGTTCTTTTATTTGGAAAGTCGTCCCTATACATACAAACTAGCTTATTTTCCCAATGCCTACTATACCGGAAACAAATACTACCACGGCAAAAACCCAAACCTCCCCTCCCTTCAATCTTCCTCAATCTGCCCCATAGTATCCCCTTCCCAATCCCAGATTCTCATTTTTCCTCTTTGGGGACAAAAAAGAAAAAAATGTCAACAAAAAAAAACCTGGCCATCGATGATTACGAAAAGTGCACTGCAGCCACCGGTAGAAAACAAATATGTGTACCTTCCACCCTAGCGGAAAGCGGCGATATTTGATGATAAAGGGTCCCGGTCATCAATCGAGCCCACCGGTCATTTGTCCGGTTCACTTATCTGGTTCGGGTTCAATCTCGGGCCGGTTCTCTATCGTCAGGGAATCGGTAAGTGATGATCGCCGTTGACGAAACTGGGTAATTGATTGTGCGCATGCCCGAGTCGGTAATTTGTATTGGATTGTCCGAGTAATTAGCCAATGATGTAACACTCCGCTGGTTATAGATGGGCGGTGTTTATGGTGGGAGCTGGGTTATGGATGTGGGGATCCAGTAACAATGGCGACTATTAGATGGGGTGTATTGATGGCTAAATGGAGTTGGGGTTGTCATGGTAGTAATGTTCTGTATTTACTTATATAGAGGACCACGCATATTAGTATGTTGATTGGGTGGTAAAAGTTATTCAAACTTAAGGATCAGCATATTTTATATTTCTTTGTGCACTTTATAACTAGGGTTGGGATTTCCTTGTAATTAAAGATGCAGAATATGTACAGCAATGGGGATAAAAACCGTTGCAACGGACAATGAGCGAATGGCTAGGGTTAGAAGGTTACCTTAACTCTTTAAGTCCTAGCAGTCCCCCCCCAATTTTCCCCCCATAAGATTCAATTGTAATCTAGAGTGACTAAGGGTCTAAAAATTTTTATAATTTAACGTCTTCTTATAAGTCATAATTGATTGCTTTTCATTAGTAAGAGACCATCTTTTAACGTATGTCAATGTAACATCTTCCTTTATGACGTCTGAAGGTTTTATATACTCTATTCCGAAATAGCTCACCTAAAACCCTAAGAAACCATGTGACATTCTCATAAACATCATGAAAACAAGTTAAGATCCGTAGAAATTCTAAATTTTTATTTATAAAAAGTGGAAAAAACTTAAGTTTGACTGTGTTCTGGTTCTATAAAATAAGCCTTTTTTCTACTAAATTTTCGAATTTCTACTGCTCATAACTTGTCTTTATGTGATATTAGTTCTCTTTTTAAAAAATATAGTATTTATTCACAGAAAATTTAGAGGCTGACTCAACAAAACCACATTTTGGTTAAAAAAAATGATAAAAATGATTATGACAGTCTTTTGAGGATTCTGAAAACACCCCTATTGATATGATCCATCTTGCAACCACTTTTACTGTTGCCAACAAGGGAATAATCTACAGAGTGCTCTTATCCGACTCTCTCTCTCTGCGCACTCTTACTAAAAAATCACCTAAAGAAGTTTTTTGTGCTTAATAGGTCGGGACTTGTCTTGATTCCACTCATCAAGAAATGTCATTTATCCAGGTTTAACTGTTCATTTAAACAAATACACATACTATACAGGGTGTCCAAAGATAACTGTAAACACCCTTTAACTTGTGAACCCCTACATATATAGTCATTAAAGTGGGGTCTACACTGCTAGGTATAGCTCAACGCCCTCTAGTGGAAATGTTAGGCTTTATAATTTTTATTTTAAAAACTATTAGAGATTTGTAAATTAGTCAATTACTAAATTTTTAAGTAAGTAAAGAATTTTCGCCTCGTGAGCAGCGTTTTAAAACGTAAAAACTACGTAAATTCTACCTTTTTGAGCGTGCGTTTTTGGGGTTTAATTCAAGATATTTTTCTGCTTAAGGTGTCTTTTTCTACTAAATCAATGCTGCTCTACAATTCATTATCTGACTTATTTTGCAAATATCTGATAGTTTTTAAAATAAAACTTATAACTTCTTAAATTTCCACTAGATGGCGTTGGAAATGGTTGCATCGAATAGGGCATGGGCATTTCACTATGTCTAGACCCCACTTTTATGACTTTCTCTAAGTTAAAGGGTGTGACCAGTTATTATAAACACCCTATACTCTTGATTCATACTTTTTTTACTTTTAACTACTCTGGTGTTACATTTTCGTGTTTTTTTCTTAGTTGATTATTGTAATTAGGAAAAATAACTAAGTTATTGTTCCATATTTAAAAAAAATAAATCTTTGAAAACAGTTACGTAAAAAAGCAGCCTGGAAATTAATTTAAGACACTTGAGAATAAATTAATTAAGATAGCCTTGTGCAAATAATGCATGTATATTAAGGAAAAAGGAAAGGAAATGCCGCTTTCTTTTTTTATCAACAAAAGTAACAGCTTCTTAATTAATAAAATAATAAATTCTATTGAATAAGTAAGACAAATCCTTATTCTCCTTGTTAATTAATACCAAGAACTGACAAAATTAAAAATGTTTTGTATCTATCTTTGGTTAATATATTATTGTTTAAAACCATATTTATAAAAAAAGAATATTGTTATTCAAATATATATTTTATAGAATTATTAAATTCTATACCATAGTATACTACACCTAAATTGTTTCTAAGAGTTTGACTCGTTAATGCCATTAATTTCTGCAATTGTATTATACTGTTTACATTGAAACTTAATACCCAATCATTAAACTAGAAGTGAAACACACATTTAATATTTTTATCTTCAAATAGCAAGAGTGGATATTGTTATTATAATAATAGAATGACTCTATTATCATAAAACAAATTAATTAGTTCTCATAAAAAGGAACTGCAATAATAGACGTAATAATTCATGGGATACATTCCGAAAATTCTTTTCACAGAACAAAGTACTTCTCTGAATTAAATAACTTACTTTGTTCTTTTTTGTTTCGATTAAGGAGTAATTGTACCCTTAATTTGAAAAAATTACCTATTAGTTTAGTAATAAAAAGGAGCAACCTAAAAACATTGCATTGAAAAACAGATAGAAAAAGTGTTATCAATGTAACAAAAATATTTAAATACGTTTAAGTAATTCTACAAAAATTTCTTTTTATAAACTCTTTGATACTAGTTTTAAAACACCTTATTTCATATTTTCATACACTTCCTAAAACTGTAACCGTATTATTTACTAAGTAGGAGAAATTTTTTACATTGGAATACAGAGAGAAAATATGCTATAGAGGCGGTAGCTGGTAAGACCCTTATCCGTATCCGGACCGCGTAAAGATATTTCCTTGACCACCAAAATATTTCAATTCTGGTGAAAAAAAAAGGCGTATTTTTGATCCAAACCACTGGTTTAAATTTACAAGTCTGAAATTAAATATTTTGAAAATCATTAATATATATCCTTACCCCACAGAAAAATAAGTTTGAAGTTAAGTAAAGCAGTTTTAACAACATTTAAAACCAATTAATATAAATTTGTTAAGAAGGTAATCTTTCAAATTGCATGTATAGAAAATATTGGTATTTGATGACAAGAACTTAAAGGTAATAAATACTTGTTTTATTCTCTGGACCTCAATAAAATACTTTAAAATTATTTGTCCACCACCTTAAAACCACTTGCTGACCCCTGTCAGGTAAACATATCATTGTCTATAATGAAATTTAATGAAAGCTGTTTTTGTAAACTCAGAAAAAATTTAAAAATACTTAGCTCTTCTAACATCTTCAAACATTGTTATAGTCTGTGTAATTAAAATTGGCGGCTCGTTCACATGGCAACGCTATAGAAATGTAATGGGAAATGACTAGTAGCGAGCCGCCTATTTTATTTACACAGACTAACAAAGCTTTTATTTACACACAATGACCCTGAAAATTACCACAATAAACTTCACACATACCATACAATCTAAACCCCGCTCAAACACATTAAAACCTTCTTTCACAGAGGGGAAAACTCCCTTCACAAATCCCTAAAACTCCCACAAGCACATAGATCCCTATCATTTACACTTAGAAGGGGGGGCCTAAGCGCATATATTATTACAGCAGGCCCGTGCAGGGAAATCAGCAGTTGCTTCCCTATTGGAAAGCAGTGGAGAAGATTAATGGGAAATTAATCATAGAGCAAGTGAGCGAGAGGCCAGAATCCTTTACTGGAGGCAACTGGCGAAGAACTGCTATTAATACCTCGTTAAGCGGAACACATGCTGTGCGAAGTTTCAATACTCCACCCTGGAAGAGGATGCACGGGCGTGTTTCGGGGAGGGCTGTGGAATAATATGCGAAGGTTGTTGATATTTGGGTGGGGTGTTGTGATCAAATATCATTTTCATTTTATAATGCTTATTTATTGTAGAGTTGGGGTTGGTGTATTTGTGTAAATTAAGCTAATATATTTTCAATCTACATTTTCGTTTATATTTAAATGTCCATTTGTTACCCGGATATGTTGTTAAAATGCTATGTTTTTGTGGAATGTTTTTGTACCTGTGTTAACTATTAACTAAAAGAAGATAAATCATATGAAAAAATATTGATTATAATATACATATCCAATTTTAAGCTAATTATTGAAAATAAATATAATTATTTTACTGTTTAATTATTATTATCTTGGTTTAAAAGACAGTGATTTGCATCATGTTCAGCATACATTTTCTTAATCATTTTTCCGGGCAATTAGGCCGTGGTTGAAAAGTAGATCTCAAAATATAAAATGGTATAATAAATAGCTAAAATAATTAAATAACTTAAGATTAACATAAACCGCTAAAATTTTAAACTTAGAATTTAAAGACAATTGAACATAAGATGCACAGCACATGCATCCTGGATTTGAAATACTAATTCAGTAACTGGAAATACATGCACTGGAGATAAAATTAAGAAAAAAAAACAGACTTGATGTGAAGTTCCGCTTGTTTGTAATTGATACTCTAACTAATTGAAACAAATAATAACTCCACAAAACTGTCAGATAGCGTAATTAAAGAAATCAAATTAATGAGTATAATTGATGTAATTAAATATATTTAAAACAAATTAGGAACTATCTTAATAACTAAATTATGAATGTGTTTTTTTTCTGTACATATATGTAACGTCCGTGAACTTTTAAGCATTCCATAAAATTGTAGCAAGCTAGCAAGTCTGATTTTGTTTTTGTATTTAAATAGTTGACCGAAAGAATCCTATTACAGTTATTTTCATTACACTTACTTGAAAAGGAATTGAAAGAATGTATTAATAATATTATTTTCAATTAAATGGTTTCTATTTCCACTGGAATTAAGTTTTCTTTTATGTTTGGTTCTCTTCTATGTTAGTATGAATTTAATTTTTAAAAACATAAAGTACAATGATTTTTAAGTTAATATTAGAATAAGTTTTAGAACGGCATAACTTAAAGTAATCAGATAGTATTTTCATCATTTTATCCTTTCAGAAATTAAAATTTGACGAAATAAGTAAGTAAGAAAAATAAATATCCAAGACTGACTACTTCAATCGTATTTGATTTATCAATAAGTTCCATTATAAAGCAACTAGCTTTTCTGGTATTTAGTTTAAAAATAGCCACCGTTACAAGTTGAAGTATGACAGACAATCCTAACAAAGATCACCATAATTACTTCCCATTCCTAAGTGAATTCTTAGAAAATTCCCAAATAAGTATCTAATTAGTTTTTCGCGAAGAACTTGATACAAAAATCGATGACATCTTGTTTACGTCTTCATTTAACTGTTGATACCAAGAAAAGAACAACTTTCACTCATCGTCATACGCTTTCCCCGGTCTCCCTAATCCGAATCTTCTTTGTTATTTGATCAAAAAGTATTTATCCTTAGAACAAGAGATCGAAATCTTTCAACAAAAGAAATTCCTGCGATTCCCCTCGCTGTTAACTCCTTTATTTTTTCACCCACTTTTAAAAGTTGCATTCTTTCGTTATTGAACGAATCGACACAGATAATGGCGCATACCTTCCTGTGCCAAACAGGCTTGTTTAAAATTAAATACCCAAAAGATAAAGGCCGCTTTGTCGAAGCTGCTTAATGCAATAAAAAAAGCGGTGGCTCGAGATTATAAAGGCCGATAAACGTGGTCTTTCGGCCATTGTTCCAATAGCGCGTTAGTCGAAGAGCAGTAGAGTAAGGTCTGTTTTCCTTGACTCTACTTCTCACCCGGAGTGGAAAGATGATAGACCAAACAGAGAGGTGAACTTCATATTCCTACTTTATTAATTTAGAGTTAACATGCCAAACAATTCAAATCAGACTAATAATTTCAAAACTAATAACCTAAACTAAACACAAATCAATTCATTAAATTTAAAACTAAACTAACTTCCTAAAATTCAAAACTATAATTTAAAACTAACCTAACCTACTAAAATTTCAAATCAATAAAAAAATAACATTTCATAATTTCACATCATTTTCAAAGAAAGTTGCCAAAATCTATTCCTTAAATGTTTACAGTTCACTAGTTGACCGTCGAGTTGCAACACACTCCCGCCATTGAGGTCCCATCGATGGAGCTCAATCTAGAACAACTCGACGTGGAGGTCTGCTAGATGGGGATCTGAATCTGGGAACTATTTTCTTTTCAAAACTTTGTTCAGTAACTGTTAGCACAGCAATCGAATGTGAGACTGTCCTTGGTCCTCTAGGTACTTTACTTTCTGAACCCATGTCAGTTGGTTTGATTCTTTTACTTCCGTTCCTACTTTTCCCTTTTATTTCTTTACTTCTTCTATCCCTTCTGTTACTTTTTTCTTTCACTTCTTTACATCTTCTATCCCTTCTACTACCTTTACGTTGGGGTCTATGTTTGTGGAAATAAGCTCCATCAATTCCTTCCAAATCCTTCTTTCCTGGTGCACTGCTGTTCCTCATGCTGTTAGAGGGAGGTGGCACCATCATCATCACTTCAGCTTCGCTAGCTGTTTCAGAAGAGCTCAAGTTCTCCGACGTCTTCTCTTTAACAGATGGATCTGGCTCCATCACGATCATCTCTGCTCCTCCGGCTGTATCTGCAGAGACCACGGTCTCCGACTTCTTCACCTCAACAGAGGGATCTAGCTCCATCACGATCACCCCAGCACCCTCAGCTGTTTCAGTAGAGCCCAAGTTCTCCAACTTCTCTTTAACTTCCCCAATGTCGGAGATATCCGACTCTTCTTCCTTATTCCTGTGGAATCTCTCCTTCGAGGTTACTTTGATGTCATCTTTCTTGGTCCGAACACTTGATTCCTCTCCCCTGTTCTTAGTCATCTTATCTTTAGAGGTGATTCCTATGGTGTCTAAACGCCGTAAGTCAGACAGCTTCTTGTCTGATCTTCGTGATGAATTTTCTACTCCTATAGCTTTCTTTACTCTAAATTTCCATCTAATAATTCTTTCGTACAACTCGCCAGCTTCGTCTAATTCTTCATCCACATTGTCCTCAGTATAAAATGACAGTAAATCATTTTCTAACTGCTTTAAATATCCTGATTGTACTTCAAAGACTTCTAAATCTTCCTCCAATGAATTCAGGTCTAATAAAGGTTCCTTTAACTTAAACTCCAACGACTCTATTAGACTCTGTACTGAACTTCTAATTATTCCCCTCTGTTTTCTAAAAACGGCTTCCGAAGTCATCCTTCTCACATCCCAGGCAGGGATGCCACAATTTTCCAAATAGCGCTAGTCGAAGAGCAGTAGAGTAAGGTCTGTTTCCTTGACTCTACTTCTCACCCGGAGTGGAAAGATGATAGGCCAAACAGAGATGTTAACTTCATATTCAATCTTTATTAATTTAGAGTTAACTTGCCAAAAAATTCAGAAAGACAAATAATTTCAAACTAAGCTAAGCCAAACAAATAAATTCCATAAATTTCGAAACTAACTTCACCTACCAAAATTTGTTAAACCATAATTTCAAACTAAACTAATTTCCTAAAATTCAAAACAATAATAATAAAATCATATCACAATTTCACATCATTTAAGTTACAGTTGCCAAACGCTATTCTTTAAATGTTTATAGTTCACTAGATCGTCGAGTTGTAACAGCCATGAAGCCCTCCTTTGCATTTTCTGACGGGATGTTTCCAAATAAATTAAATAAACTTTTGCTCTCGTACATCTTTTTTGGGAGCTTACAAAGAGAATTTAACAAATCGAGTAAGTTCTTCAGTGAAGTATGAAGATCTGAAAGGAGTCCAGGAATATCTGGAATCCATCTTTGCGTTGAGATTTGAGTTTATTTCTTCTTTATTGGTTAATGGAAAAACTATAGGCTAATGGGATTAAGCAAAGACGTATTTCTCTCTGATTTGAGCAATAAACCTCAAAACCTAAAAGTATTTTACCTCCGCAATAGGGATACTTCGAGTAACCTACCGTTCTAATTGAAATCAGGATTTGAAGTTCATAACTATAGATAGGGAGAAAAAACAAAAAATTAGATAACTTTTATTTGCCACTTTAAAAGTGAGACATCATTTTTCTTCAAAAACGGATCATAGTTTGGTGATCAGAAAAGAAAAAAAAACATAACTGGTTGTCAAAACTTGAATGGTTGCTTGTCATAATTTTTTTTCTGAGTAATATTTTTGAATAAAATTTTCAAATATTATTTTTGTCCCTTGAAAGATCACAAATTTTATATTCACAATAGGGGGAGTAATTTAGAGACATGGTTAAAATTTGAGGTGGCTTGATTTGTTTTATTAAATGTTGTTTAAAAATGTAAAAGATAGAGAATGAGGTAGAGACGAGAGAGAACAGAAGGAACGAGAAATGGTGTGTTGAAAGAAATGAAGAAGAAGGAAACGAATGAGAACAAAAAGTGAAAGTGAATGTGATAGGATAAAACGCGAATGAATGAAGAATGAAAATGAGCACTGGGATAGAAAACATTAAATGTATACTTTGAGCCACCTTTAAAAGCGAAAAGATCCCTTTGTTTCATATTGTCACCACCCCTTGAGGTAAAAAATTTGTGATAAGTCCCATCCTTGACTATTTTCCTACATAAACCCATTTTTCATTGCTTATGGCAACTTTTGTCCACGCTGTAACTCCTCCACCGAATCCAGAATGATTCTGAATTGTCTTCGAGACATAAACTATGACATTTCCCCATGCCCTGTATAAATTAATTTCTAACATTACCACGAATGTAGATTCTCCAACCTTATTAAATCCGTACAAAAACACTTAGTAGGCTCAAGGGCCAATAAAATAGAGTACTTAAGCAGGCACCCTACGCGTCGTGAATACCTTTAGGAGTAACAAAGAAAACCCCTAACGTTCCATTTTGAGCGATTTCATTTCAAATTCCCTTCACGACCGGCAAAAAAAGACGATAGAAAATCACTTATTCAACCACCGAGCCACTAGAGACGGATAAGTCAATTGCGACCAAGATTTCATTACAAAAAAGGCATAAATACCGACGAAAAAACCTCCACGTAAACCCCCTCGAAAATAATAAGCGTGTTTGTAAAATCGCATACCGACCAATCTCGGCGCCGATGTTCTATTTTTTTATTTTTAAATAAGAACGAGGGAATATAAAAGAGCACCTTTCCCGAATTTTATCGTCGGGATTTCTAGAAGAAAAAAAACGCACACCGAAAGCTGTGCCCTTCCCCCCTAGAATGCGGGGTAAAAGACAAAACAAAGCGCAGGTGCGATGCTAAGAATTTTAGAAAGCTATAAAAATTTATTTTTTCCCTCTTTTCAAAACCAGAATCTAACAAATATCCCAGGACTCAGGTGGTTTCGCTACCGAAATCCTATCCACTTATTTTTGCTTGCGAGTTCTTACTGGGTTTTTTCTTCTTCTTTTGTATTTCAAATTCCTTGTCAGACCAGGGTCCCTCCAGTAAAAACCCTTTTCGAAATTCGTTCTTGGTAACCTCAGGGCTTACACCAACCGAACATTAGATTTATTCTTTGGTTAAGGAAAGAGTGTGGGTTGGAATCGTTCTTAATTACATTAAGACTGGAACTAATTGAGGGAAACTTGATCGTGTGGAGAAAAATGTTCTGTTATCTCCCCAGCTTTTTTTCCCTCGCTAATTTCCTATTGGTCGATGGTGAGAACAGGAATGTTAGGAAAAGGTGCAGTTGGTGGAACCTCTGGAGGTACTTGATTAGAAGTTATCTGAACCTTCTTATTTTTATCAAGGAATATGCATCACTGTCGAAAGCAAGCTTATTAATTTTTGTGTGTTATTGTATGGTAGTTAGAAATTACACTAGATAATATATTGATATCCCAATATGCTTTATAGAGTAATTTTTTCGTTTGCTTTCTCTCAAGGGGTATAAATTGAATTAGCTATCGGAAAAATAATGGTTTTACTCAGTTGTTGGGTAAACAAAGAATTAGTAATCTAGCTTAAGTTTTCTTAGAAAGAACCTTTAAGAATCATGCCAGTTATTAAAAATGGCGGGCTTCAAGAAAAAAATCAAAGATTCCTCCTTGTACAATTAAATGGGTCTCTTTATTTTGCTTTGAAACATTTCACAGAAATCAGTACTGATTACACCTATGCTTTTTGGAACGGAAATAAGAAACAAATTTTACATTAGTGTAATGTGTGAGCGATTGCGAGCCTGGGGGCCTAGTCCCTAGACCGGTAAAACTTTGCAAAACGTGCTGCTACCATTATGTAGTTAATGAATCAACAAAATGTTTAGTTTTTTAATGCAAAATAAATTAATAATGCCTGCCAAAATGTTTCTAACAGTTTGTGTGCTTTGCAACGTGCGTGCACTATTTTTATGAAAAAATTCTCTTCAAAATAAAGACATTTTTTAACATTAATTAAGATTGCTTGAACGTTTTTTTTATTTCCAATGGCAGGTAATTGAACAGTTACGGATAACAGAGTTTATTGACCAACATACATGTCGTAATTAGTACTTTCTTGCGCGTTACCCAGTGGGCACCTGTGGACCGAAGCCACGGAGGTGAAGTACTGTTGCCCACGCTGCACACACATTCGCAGACACAACCCCTTTTTACAGGGGGTCACATTCATTCATCACACACAAGGACAGAAACTAACATCCATGCCAAACGGGGATTCGAACCCCCAGACGTATGGCTTCACAGTCAGATGCTCTAACCACTCGGCCAATACGTCGGCTTGCTTGAACGTAGTTTCATTGTTAATTTCATATTGCGAAAAAGTGACTTAGCAAAGGACCCTATTAGGGAAATTGAAATATGTGTAATCGAATTATGTTTGTAAAGTTGTTGCGAAAATCATTAAACTTTGCCTAAAACGTTTGTAAATATGTCATTTTTTGCAAATTACAAAACTAGTGAATACTAAGTAATTATGTGTTTTAGTTTTTATGCTTGGCGTAAAATGTAACCTTTATTCTTTTAATTGATAAGTAATTCAGAAAATAAAATCAAAAGTAAAACTCTTCAATAAGTAAGTGGGAGCAGGCACTCTAATATTTTGCTTTTCATTATTAAGCACTATTGTTAACCTTAATAATTTATCAGTGGTTAAAATATTCGAAGCCAAGCAGACATAATTTCGGTGAAAATTTAAATGCAACTCAACACGTTCCATGAATGTAATTTTCACAGCATTAAATCTACTATAAGGGAAAAGCACGTTTTACAGGCGTCGTAAGTAGTTATTGTAATGGAGTGAAAACAACCATAGGGGGTAAGGCTTTAAGAAGCCAAAACGAATTATTTAGTCAAATACTAATGGATTGAGAAAAAATTAAGTAACTTATTTAAGTATATTAAAAACGTAACGTGATGTACTTAAAATTAAGTACATTACGTTATAATATTTATTGAATTTTATATACGTTAATACATAAAATTTGCTCCCATTCATAAATGTTAATTTACATTAAATTGTTATATACCCTAAAATGAGTACTATGCTGAAGTAAACATTTCAATTATTTGAACTATTCACTTTTTGCCATTATCTATTCACAACTAAAAAAAACTTCTGCATTCTAAAGCATTCAACAATGCTTATCAACCAATATTAAACCGGACAAGGTCATAACTTTCTCAATTTGAGATCAAAGCGAATAAAAGAACAGTAATAAAAAGAACTACACACGAGATAAATAAATGAAAAACGAGATAGAATAATTCCGAGTTCATGAAATCAGTGTCTACATTTTTCCCAACTCCACATATCACATGCATTCCAGTGAAAATTGCATTAAAGAACTGTCCTAGGCTATCACCGAGCGACTTATTTTTAATTCCTTCGCTATCGATTCATACCCAGAATGGATTCTCCTATTTCTGGAATCCGAGAGTTTTATAGATCCTCCGGAGGATTTTCTTGAACGTGGGTCGAATTCTCCATCTTTAAGAGGAAGGCAAAGGTTTCGACTTGTTTGTTGATCTGGGGATTCTTGTGTTCAAAAAAAGAACAATAAATATGAAAATAAACCAACCAACAACAAGGAAATCTATCAGGGAACTGATATGGGTGCTGTTTATTATGTTACTCGTGTTTCGGAGAGATATGTTATTAATTTCTGGAGGGAAGGGATCACACAAAAAAAAGGTGCAGTGAATGTGGATTTATCAGGGTTTTGTTGATTAGTCTGGGATAACAAATTGCATTACGTTGTTTGAATTAGTTGAAAGGAAGCTGATTTTTTTTACTTGTTTATTGTTAGGTATGCAAAATTCATTGTTTGCTTTATGTTAAGTATGAAAAAAAAAAACTAGATTGTTACTGAGAAATACCATATCTTACTTTAAAAGTACTTATGAACTGGAAATAAATCTGCTTGATCAGATTTAGAGTATACATACAGTAGATAAAAAACGTCTTGAAAACCCTAAAATTATGAATGGGTCTCACATTTTTATAGCAGGAAGACACATTTTAATAATTATATTAAAAATTTAATTATTCCGTTTACAAAATATCTGCATATTTTTAATATGTTAAAAGTATTGAAATAATTGAAAGTATTTTTGTAAGAAGTTATAGTGGCAATAGATGACGTCACCCAGGATATATTTGCTATTCACAGCATGGGAAAATGCTTATTTTTGGTGATTTTTATTAAAATAAAGGCCAAAGAAACTTTTAAAACAGTTTACACTGGACACAAATACGAACATGTTTATAGGTTATAAAGTGTTTTTTATTAGAACAATAATTTTAACTCAATAATAGCCGATCAAAAATATGAACCTTGAGCTCTACAACGATGTGCTTCGATCTCTCCGCTTATTGATTTTAATTACTAATTTGTATAAATGTAATTAAAACAGCTGCTGATACAAAAAAAACAAAATAATAAGCAAATATTCAATCATGAAAACTTTCAGAACATTCTTGTTATGATAAAATTAATATCGCTGTTCTGCTATGTCAAACTTGAATATCCATTGTATCGAAGCAGTTTAGATTTTAAAGACAAAAATTATCCAATTTCTAAATAAATCAAGTACATAAAAATATGGAAAACAATGAGCTAAAATCTAAGAGCTAATTAATTTAATTTAATAATGGATTTATTCAAAATTTTAGTGCATTTACCTTTAATGACCCTACTACAGTCCAGTCAGCTTGTTTATTTTTATTTGAGATTCAGAAATAGTATTCTTAAAATCGTCTGTCACTTTAATTATCTTTTTAAATATTTTTATGCGAATTTTTTTAAATAAGTGGGTGATTGTATTCATAAGTTTTATTAAAACAAACTAAATAATGAATTTCAATAATATCAACCCAATTAATCCTGATGTATCTAAGATCTGTTGCAATGGCGTAGCTGATATGCTCGTCATTGATTGGTCCGTTATTTTATATCCTGGGTGACGTCACACAGCGAGAGTTATGAGCATACCTTGTTACTTTATATACCTTGGTTAGGAATAATTTTTGTAAATACGTTACTCTAAAAATGAGTTTCTTTAAAAGTAGAAATTTAAGTACATGCTTTTCAAACTTGTGTACTTCATAATATCATATATTAAAACTATAATACATTTTTCTTGGAAATAAATTTCAAGCTTTAAGGCCAATTTTTAAAAAAAATAAAAAATTAGGATATTATGAAAAAAAAGTATTTGTTTTCAAGTACATAATTAATTGTCTACGAATGTTGTCGTAAAAACTTTCCATGTATTAAAAAAAGAAAGTTTACTAAGCCATTAGGAGATGTTATTTATTCTTTATTATCCGAAACTAACAACATCCTTTATTTAATATTACGTTTAAAATTTTTCTCCCCTTGCTTAATTTTGGTTAGGCGCTAAGTTATATTCTTATTACTCTGAATAGTTAAGATAATGATTTATAAAAACAAGTCTAAGTGTTGGAACTACATTTTAGATTAGCAAAAAGACACACGATATTCTTAAATTAACTAAATGTAACAGGAAATCCAATTATTGCATTATTTACTTTTGATGTAAAACTAGCCATTATTTTGACACAATTTTCCAAATAAACCACCTTTTAACTCTTTTTCCCCTCATATTCGTTTATAAAATTACACCACATCATCTCTCTAAAAAAGCAATTTAAAACGCCTTTAAAAAGCCTCTTTCCCAAAGAAATTCACTAGTACGCTAATAGCCACATGTTTGTGCCGTATTATCAACACCGATATTTCCAAAGCATTTTTATCGGCAGTGTGGTTCTTTCTCTCTCTAGCTACATCATAAAATTGCGGTACATTAAATGGTGCTAAATATAATGGAAATTCGGAATCACTTCATTTAAAAGGAACCGGTTTTACGTATCATCGATCTTTACAAACAGTTCCTGAGACAAGTTTCCCGAAGGTTATTAATGGATCATAAATATTTAAGCACCATTTTCTAAAGCGTTAAGTAAAAAAGAGTGGACCTTCTTCCATTACTGGGTCTTAAGAATATTTATATAGAATGCAATGAATATTTAATGTCTTTGTTAGTAATAGATTTCTTGCTGGTGGGGTGATTTGAAGATATGGGGTGTAACATGAGGAAGATAAGACGTACAAATATGGGTAATTAAGTTATCTGGTTGAAGGTAGTTAAGTTAACTAAAGTGCATATTGTAATTTATTGTGAGACGAAGCATGGATTTTATACGGGAATAAATAACAGTTTTGAATTCACTCGGTCTTTTTTAAAGCTATTTTTTTAGTCTATTCATGCAATTTTTTTATTCGTGCTGTCTTTTTTCTGCGATTTTTTTGTGCAGTACATATATAAAAATTCCAATCAAATTGGAACATAAAACAAAAATCTTGTATATCTGACTACCGAGACATACCATACAAGGGTCTAAAACAACAGTCGTCACCGATTATATGGCAATTGAAAAAAATTAACGATCCATAAAGAAATGGTTTTACAATTCAGCTATAGGGTGGGGATTGCGTTACGGTCCGAATATAAATGGTTTTTCCAATTCAGCTATGCTGAGGGATTTTCGGCACGGTCCTACGAGTGACTTTTCATGAGGTCCCTATCCTCCGCATAAAAAATGTTTTTAATCATATTGCAAAAACTATTTTATAGCTACTGGCGAAGTTTTGTGCAATTTTTTATGCGTTTTTCTCAATCCCCAGCACAAAAACAGGTTTGACTGTACTAAAATCTTGTCTTTTAATGGTTATAATGTACTCCTTATAGAGTTAGAGAAATCAATTTAACTGTTATAAGTTAAAAGACAATGATGAGTGTGTGTAATTGGAAGGGATGAGTGGAAGTAGAAACTATATGTAAAATTTTCAGGAGAAATGAGTTATAGTGTAGAAAAGAAATAGGGTGTGCTATTACTTATATTTTAGTACAGGTGTCATCTATCAAGGACCATTATTAACTGAGATATCAGTGCTATGGTGGATAAATATAACTTAAAAGCTAGTTAACTCACCCTAACATAAATTCAAAGAAACTAAACGTAAAATGTTTTGAAATGGTGATAAGTCACATTTTAAACCAAATATGTTCAATATGATATGTCACGGTATAAGTGATAAACAGGACATTAATGCTCAATGTTAACGGGCAAGGCGGTAAACTCAATTGTATTTATCAAAAAGTCAATTTGCCCGAAATACGAGGGCGTTATCAATAAAGCCCGGATTTATCACATTGTCCGTAACATCTACCCAGGTAACATACCCTGCTACTTTTTTACTTAAGTTTATATGTAAGAAATTGAAAACACCTTCTGCCAACGTCTTGGTCTCAGCAATAGACGATTTACTATTGCATTATAAAAAATCAAATAGTATATTCGTAATTAAGTTAAAAGAGGAATACATAAAACTGAGGTATTCAAGTAACAACACTAGATCTTTTTAGGGTACGCATGTTTCTATACTATTCAAAAATGAACTTTAACCCATTACTGCCTGACTAAAAATAAATCTTAGCTTCGATATTTCGCATTCATCCCAACTTCCACAACTATTCACCCACAACCGTCATACCGCCCACATATTCCCCCCCCCCTAAAAAAGTGAAAAACGTACCATTTCGAGTGCAAAAGAACATTACACACGGCTCAAAAGATTCCAACTGCTCCGGAGAGGAAATGTAACTAGAAAATACCTGGTTTACCGAGAAATTTCAGCCACGCCATTGGAGGAATCCGACTCAGGAGCCGAGCCAAAAAGAGAGGGAGAGGGAAAGCGAAAAACGATTTGAGATTTGCGGGATTTCTTTTTTTTATGCCGTGTTTAACACAATTTCTTCGAGAAGGCACATTTGTCTCCCGTCACTCTGGGGGATTTGGGGGACACAAATGAATCGGGGAGAGAGGTCCGAAGTGATCAGGTGCCGCTGGGACGTCGAGCTGTCTCTCTGGGTAGAGGGAGTTGAGGTGTTTGGAGTGTCCCTCCGGTGGGTGATAAGGTTGTGGGACCGTGGGTTGTGAAGTTTCGGAGAGTTGGAAGTTTGAGAGGGATGTTTTATTGTGTCAGAGAAACAACCTGTTTAGGTTACGATTTCATTTCTCTGTAGTCTGACAACAGATTCTCTAAATTCAGTAGAACCTCGATATAGTGACCTCATACGGGACAGACAAATAGGGACGTCATAACGAAATTTTGAAAAAAAAATTAGAAAAAAGAAATATAATATGGATATTAGGGTGGAGCGAAAAAACCTTTTTTCGAAATCGGTCAACGGCTAGTGCTCAAAGTTTGTGGTTGGGGGTCCTTATAACCCACAAAAAATTTCAGTTCGATAGGACAATATCTTCAGTCTGCGCTTTTCGCTCAAAGTTTCAGGTTTTTACTAAAAAACATCAAAAATGCGAAAATTTCCCAGAATGTTTCTAGATGCTCCAAAATAGTTTTTATGGTAAATAATCACTTATATTGCTAGTATGTAGCTTAATAATAGTGATTGAGTGTGTTTGATTAAAGCGAAATGGTTTTTATAAAATCGGCAAAATTATCCAAAAGTAAAGCATTGATACGGATTTCGGGAGAACCATAGCCCGCTGTAGTAAATCGATCACGACGACCTAAATCACCGAAAACAATGATATAAAAGGAAAAAAATAACTTCTTGCTCTTGGTTTATTAAATAATAATCAAACTGGCACCGTTGAAATTGAAATTTAAATCAATTACGCGAAAACATGTTGCTTTCTCTTATCCATTAATATAGGGATAACACCCGTTACCCCGGAAGAGAAAGGGGAGGAGGTCAATAGGTCAGGACCACCGCCAGGGGTGGCCCTCCTCGGATGCCTCGGGGCGCGGCGCTCCTTTGAATTGCGATAGCTGATCTCCCTCACCACAAGTGACACCGGATCCCCTTTGCCGCAAAACAATTTGCCTCGAATTCAGGAACATTCGATATCTTGGGAGAGTCAGAAAATTTAAAAGAAAGTAAGTTGCCTACTCTTTTAAGTGTTAATCCGTTTTTTTTAATTATTTTCAAGCGTAAAAAAATAGCTCTCTCAATGTCAAAAACCCTTCTTCAAAAGGCATTGCTAATATTGTGTCAAACCGGACAGTAAGTATTTCTACTAAAGTCTCGATCAATACCAACAGTATCACTAAAAAGATTGAAAGATCTTGTCATCTCAGAAAGTATTAGTCAAAAATTTGAATAAATCGTACAATAAATTTTTTAAAAAATATCTCACTGGTATTCGAAGAACAAATGAATATTTTCCTCGAAAGATCAAGAACCCCTTTTCATATTTCTTCCTGCAAGTGTATTAGCTAGGTACAGTATACCCGCAAACGGAATGGGAGCAAGATTTTTTAAAAGACCATAGAACAGACCGGAAAATGTTCATTGGATGTATCTGTTGCAAGCTGCATCTATTGTTGTAAGCGGTTACGACTCCCAAAATGGATAAACATAAAGGCTGGATTGGTAGACAGAAAGATACTACCTTAATTTGAAACAAAAGCGGAATTCCAAATCTTAAAAACGCGCCGAACTGCAATGAGCGTAGTCAGACATTACGTGGGGCGAGCGTACGCGCGGCACTCGATGTAGCCACCTTCTTGTGGATTTTTTGATGAACTTATGAGCTGGAAATTAATTATTTTCCTTTTATATCATTGTTTTCGGTGATTTAATTCGTCGTGATCGATTTACTACAGCGGGCTATGGTTCTCCCGAAATCCGCATCAATGCTTTACTTTTGGATAATTTCGCCGATTTTATAAAACCATTTCGCTTTAATCAAACACACTCAATCGCCATTATTAAGCTACATGCTAGCAATATACGTAATTATTTACCATAAAAACTATTTTGAAGCATCTAGAAACATTCTGGGAAATTTTCGTAATTTTGATGTTTTTTAGTAAAAACCTGAAACTTTGAGCGAAAAGCGCAGACTGAAGATATTGTCCTATCGAACTGAAATTTTTTGTGGGTTATAAGGACCCCCAACCACAAACTTTGAGCACTAGCCGTTGACCGATTTCGAAAAAAAGGTTTTTCGCTCCACCCTAAAGGATATATTACCTAATGTAACACAACAGGCACACATAATGTAAAGTAACTATCCTACTACTATTATAATTGTGAAATGTTTGTCTGGATGTCTGTTACTCTTTCACGCAAAAACTACTGAATGGATTTTAATGAAATTTTACTATAATGTAGCTTATACATCAGATTAACACATAGGCTATAATTTATAAAGAGAAAATCGGTCCTTCATTCTTTTTTTCCAATTTTTCTTCTTTTTTCACTTATTTTTCCGTGTTTGAAAACCTGTTTTACCAGTCATACAACGAGTTAAAAATAAAACATTGTTTCAAATGAGACAGATCACTAGACTTTTTCATTTACTAGATCTTTTATTTTAGTTTTAACCCACGAGGACGCGCGCGGGGTCTGCGAGACCCCAACGCTTAAATAAACCTTCATAAAAACTCTAATTTTTAATGAAAATATATGAAACTCCGTGTAGCTGCCTAAAAGGTTTCCACCTATCACCTCATGAAGTTTAAATAAAGTAGGTATGTTATTTTCCGAGTTAAGTTGTTGTTTTTAATGAAAATGCTTCCAAAACTGTGAGGATTGGTGCGAGTTAAACAGCCAAAGAGGTTTCCAAAAGTAAGAAAGAGGTAACTATAAACCATAATTTTTCTTGCAAAAAAAGAAATTAGAAAATAAAGGATTTTAGAAAATAAACATCGGTTCAGTTTAGCCAAAGAAATTCGTTAGCTCCGCTCACATTCCATTGCATTTCCTGTTTTCCTAGTCTTATATATTAATAAGAAGCAGTCAACTAATAATGCACATTAAACAATTAAATTATATATTTAAACTATCCGTGATAAAAATTTTGCATGCACTGAACGTTTAGAACGGAAAACGGTTTGTGGGGTCTGAGAGACCCCGCGCGCGTTCCCGTGTAACAGAAAGTAAAGCGCGTCCTCCCGGGTTAAACACTGGTTTTAAATTTGTTAATTTGTTCACTAGACTTACTAATTTACTAGACTTTTTATTATGGTTTCAAATTTGTTATTTTATAAAGGCACCTATATATTAACCCATTACTGCCTGACGTCCCTTTTTAGGGACGTTTTTTAAAAATCCTCCTATTTCTACAAAAATTGTTCCTTTGAAACAAAATTTGCACTGATGTATCTCTGATCTCCATAGAACATAAAGAACACAAGAAGAAAGCAGAATTTTAAAATTTTTTTACTTTTTTTAAAGTTGGAAGATAGAATTTTTCAGGAAAGTGCTTTTTTAAAAATTTTAAAAGAAAAAGCTTAAAAATCCTAGTTGTTATTTTAAAAAAATTTCAATGCTGATATATATTATTGTTTATACATTAAATCAGTTGGGGTGTTTTTTTATTTTTCCAAAATATTTTATCTTGACCATTTTTCGGACCCTTGAAAAGCGTCCCTAAAAAGGGACGTCAGGCACGAATGCCCCCGTGGTTTTCCCCATAGTGAAATGCTAGTGTTTCCTTATTTATTTCATAAAAACGCGTTCGATTCTTATGATATGAATTAAATAACTGATATTTATCAAATTACTTTAATTTTAGATAATAAATTTATTATTTTTGTTTATTTTTTTTGGAAAATACTGTTATTTCTGCTAAATTAATGGAATAAAAAGTCTTAAATTATAAGGAATTAATTAATTTGTATTAATTAAAGGGAATAAATGAATTATTTTACTATATTTATTACTTATGCAAATATATTCCGGTTATATTTTAATTAAAAGTTTAATAATTATTAGTTATAATAACTTTTTGTCATTAAAATTGCCAAAAAAGTCGCTTTTATGATAAATTTTCGGCTTTTTTTCTTAATTAGATGTGGCTAATCATTGTGTTCTATACTGCAGATCAATCTGTATCATCTGGATTGCTAATGCACATCCCACTAAGGCTTGATTTTTGGGGAGATTTTTGAGTTCCGCACAATAAAATTAAATAAAATGAAAAAAGTATGGGCATTTGAAAGACTTAAACTTCACAAATTGAGATATTCTGATGGATTTGAGGTGTGTTAAAGTAATTATTACTTAATATTAGGTAACATATAAACAATGAATGCCTTTTTCAATTAAAAATATTAATTAACTTGCAATTAACATAGATTTGGGAGGAAAAAACGTGTTTTAGAGCATTAAAAATGCTCAAATTACGTTAATTAAGGTTAATTTTACGGTTAATTGGATAAATAATTAATGTTTTTTGTTCCTTTTGATGTTACAGTATCGTTCCGATCTTTTTTGCTGCACTTAAAAAGGTAGAAAATGTTTTTGAGGCTTTAAAAAAGTTTTCTACCATGCGCTTACTATAGAGAAAAACAACGGGGGCATTCGTGCCTGACGTCCCTTTTTAGGGACGTTTTTTAATTTTGGTATAGAAATTAAAATTTTAACCTGGAATTTTTTTCACTATTTTTCCAGTTGTTTTGGGGCTATTTACTATGTTTTTACCAAATATTTAAGAAAAATAAAAAGTTGGGCATTAATGGGTTAAACATTATCAGGAACATCGGGATTGTAAAAAGTGACAAGAACACCGGGATTGGAAAATTAGCGAGAAAATCGGGATGGAAAAAATTACCGGGTTATAAAAATTACCGAGAACACTGGGATAGGAAATTTACCATAAAGACACCGGGAATACCGGAATATAAAAATTACCGTAAACACTGAGATAGGAAAATTACCGGGACCGCCGGGATTAGAAAAATTACCGAGACCACCGGGATAAGATTACCGGGAACACTGGGATAGGAAAGAGGTGCCTGGGATACCGGGATGATTTGTAATATTGCTAATTTACAAAATTATAAATGTATTTTAAGAAATCTCTCTATTCTAAAAAAAGTTTTTGGTGAATGGTTTCCAGAGAAAGGATTTTTAATTACTGAACCAAATGACACATATATGTTATTAAAATGTCCGAATTCTTTCCGGATTTCCGAGTAAGCCCTTCGATTTTTCAAAAAAATTCTTAATTTTAAAATATTTCCATTTTTTTAGATTTCGGATAAGGTCGCAGTTACAAAGCAAGAAACTATGAATTTTAAAACAATTGAAAATATATTTCACTGGTTTTTTAACATTCAAATACATTAAATAATCATCTTTCTATTTATCGCACTAATTTAAAAAATATATATTGGATTCTTTTTAACAATATTTATATTTTTGCTGTTCAAACGATTTTAATTATATTTAAAACGAATGTATAAATAATTTATCTTTTATTTTTAAATAATTAATTCATATTTATATATTTATCTTTGTCGTTGTGGCAACCTAATCATTACTATATTTACAATAAAATATAAACTCGCTTTCAGAAATTTTGAACTTTTGCATTTATTTATTACAATAATAATTATTTTTATATCCTTTTGCAAGTTATGTTATTTAAGGTAGTAAAAGGTAACTTTTTTTATAATGCCAAAAGACAAAACTAGATATGGCGGGGGAATGTTTTAGAAATAAAGATAAAAATCGAAAGTCAGAACATTCGTGTCATTGCTATGAAACTGACACAATTTCGATATTTATTTGTTCTCATGAAGCAAAATTCTAAATTTTCGTGATGTTTACGATAATTACTACATTTTCACAGACAATCAATGAAAATCATTAAAAATTTTAAGAAAGTAAAATTTATTCCGGAGATGTTTCATTGCTTCTGAATGGATCTGTGTGAGAAAAACATTACCTTGGGGAAATGGTAAAAGAAAGTTTACACTGCTTTGTTACTAATTTTCTTGGAATTAAATGGCGATCCGCCAATTCATATTGCCATAAAGGAACTGTTAAAATTTTGCCGCTGAATGAATATTCCCCTTTTTTGAAAGAATACCCCAGAGAAGTAGTTCCCCTGTTTTAAGAATGTTTTATAAAATGAGTAAGTGCTGTGAGCTGTGTTTTGTGAGGATGGCAAAGCGATCCTTAAGTATCAGCGTCAGCAGTTAACGGGGGTTGGCGAGCGATAGCGAGCAGGGGGCGGTAGCTCCCTAGTATTTAAAAAAATAAATTTATAAACTCCCCCCCGTGCAAGGCCGGGTATTACAGCTAGTTTATTATAATTGTTAAAATGATTAATCGGATGTCTTTCCTTCTTAAAACTTTAAAACAGACTATAATTTTGGTTTTTTGGTATTTTTATGCACTCTCTACCATTGAATTTCCAGTGCTCAGGATCTTTTATGTAAAAAATTGTAAAGTCTGAATATCTACTAGCCTGAGTGTCAACTAACCCCGTTTTTCTCTGTAATTAAGTGGTAAGGTCTTTCTGATAATATGAAAATTCACTTAATAAGGGATGTTCTTAATAACAGTTTTGCAAGTCAACTGCCTGACTTAATTTTGAGAAATTTAATGTTTTTTTTGGAGGGGCGGGGCCTTGGTGTTGTTTTAAGGGGAAATGCATTTATGGATTTATTCAATGGATGGCATTTACTCAATTTTTAACTTAAATGTTTAACACTTAACTATTTTCTCTTCACAAGCATTACAGCTTAAAATGTAAACATTGAGGTATGAATCCGCTTGTTGCCATTTAGAAAAAATTCAGAAACCATGCAGAAGCCTCATATGTGATATAAAGGGATCAGTGAAGTCACTGTTGAAAAGAAACGAAATTTGCGTGTTTACATCATACAAAAATTGATCTCATAAGTAGGAGCCTCATATGAGGCCCAGGGTGCTGAGAGGGTTAAAATAACTAATCAAATCATAAACTAAAAGTTAATTAAAAAAACTTTTCTTTAGAGTTTTGAAAATTCATAGACATTTTGCTCAACCTTACAGTAAGTCGAGAAAATATTATTTTACCATATTTTGCTGGAGAAAAAGTATTCAGTGAAATACTACTAGGAGATCACAGAAAATACCGAGTTCAAAAACATGACCTATAACTGAATGCTTCCTTTCACTTTTCCAACTTTCATACATATAAAAATGACTTTTGGTTTTTAACATTTTTGTATTCAATCATTTACAAATTTCCTCAACAATCTTTCTATCCGCATATTTTTAACTGTAAACTATAACCGTCTCGTTTCCTTTTAGTGTAGAAATGTATGAATGATTCATATTTTAGTTATAAAGAATGCATACCCAATCGAAATACTGTAGATCCCCACTCCCCATACTTAGTGAATATTTATTTCATACAGATAGAGTAAATCTAGAACAGCTTTACTATAGATATATCTTTCTTCAAAAAGTGAAATATACCTAAACTTTTGCACAATATTTTCGCAGTCAATCCCTGAGAGATTCAATAAAAATCCCCGAGTACCAAAGAGATGTATATATGTATATTTCACATTTGCACTTGGTATAGTCAAACAGAATAATTTGAGGTATAGAGTTTTTATTTTATCGTGGTAGGAACGCTTTTATTTTATAATGCGAATACAAGTGTTGATACAACATTTCACCGAATGCTGAATGGTAAAATAATAAAGCAACTCCTGAATAGTTACGTGATTTTTTTAAATATTTAGTCAGACTATCAAATACTAGTTTTTCACTAATAAGAGTATGCAAAATGCTATTCAAATTTATCCTACTTTACTTTTACTGAAGCCTTATTTTTTTAAATCGTTGTAAACAATGTCTTTAAAAAACGCTTAACTCTACTTAGCATTCTATTCGTTCTTGTTCATTAAGAAATGGATAAATGGAAATAAACCACACGCAAGATTCCATAACAATCATGTTGAAAAATGTTAAATGCAAAAAATGAAATTTAATAGGAAAAGTGTTCATGACTTTAATAAAAATATTGGAAACCCTAAGTAACAAAATATTCCTCTCAGTCTCTTTCTCAGTAAATAGTTCCAAGGAAGTGCATGTAAAAATTAAAAATTTTCTTTTAATCAATTATTATTTTAAAACAATTTGATAGTTTTCCCAGGTTCAATCTTGCAACACGTGAGTTAATCGATTTACCTACAAACTAGAATATTAAATTCGATAAATTTATTGCAAACACTGAGTTTTTTATGGAAAATAACAATGTTTCGTTTATTGAATTTTTTTGCTAAATTTACACTTCCCACATTTAAAACTACCTCCACGTCCACACTTTCGTATTCTCTCTACAGGTATAACAATTCGCACATTTTTTTCCTTAGAAAAGTGTTATAAAAGTAATGCTTTTAAAATTTAAATTGAAATAACCAACTTAGAAAATCACAACGGGAGAACATGACAGGTTTTACAGCCAAAACTAATATTAAACTTTTAAGTTTTAACTTACAGTAAAATATAGAATTGTTACGGGTTTTTGGAAACTCACTTAAGAAAAGCTGAAAAACTGAATTCCAAAAATCCCCCCTACTCCATATTTTTGGGTTTGCAACTGTATATGTTTCAAAATTGAAGACCTCGGGGAAAATGTTAATCCAAATCTGATAAATAATCCCCTTTTCTATACTTAAAGGGAAAGAATACTATAAATATTCCCGTTTCTATACTTTTTTTACCATACTCTACCCTAAGTATTAGGAGTTTATTAAACGCTATGAATGTTTAGATAGTTCTTCCTGTTGTGTGTTCACTATCCTATGTGTATTAGTCAATAAGAATTAACGAAAACGTATTTCTTTTACATGGGCATTTCTTTTACCCCCCAGTTCTTCAGTTTAAAAATATCTCATGAAGAAAACAACCGAAATCGGATACATCACTCAACGAATCCTCATTCAAATTCTAATTCCAAACCTCCTCTAAACCCAAAGAGTTAAATCGAAATCAATTGCAATCATGCAACTAGCAATGCGCGTCAGATGCGGATACAAGTGGGTCCCCATATACCCCGCTTAATGCGGCAAAAGTGTTTAATACATCTCGCGTGGAAGATCGTATCTGAGAGAATCAGCACATTATCGAGGAGAAAGCAATAACTATGAAACACGAGGAATCGCCGACGTCGGGCGATTCTATGTAATCTCGGGTGCTTTTGATAGCTGATTACACGGGGCTATTTTTGCCATGGCTGCACTGCAGTGGGTAAATAGAGGGATCAATTGCCCCCTTTATATATATCGCCCCCCTCTCTCTCCCTTCTAACCTTTTCGGCAAGTTGCTTCGATGTATATCGGTGGGAATGTAGTAGTAGCAATTATCGTTATGCAGAAGGGTGAGGATGGAGTTGGTTTGATAGAGTTGGGATGGGTGGTTTATATTAGGTAGATTTTAGGAAAATTCTAGAAAGGCAGATGGTTTTTAGCAAATGTGGATTTTGTCGAAAAATAAGCTATTGAGTAAAATCTATTGTACTCATTATTTTTATTTTTGATATATTTGTAAACTTTCGAATGATAGTTCTGCTGCACATGATAGCAAATATATATTCCAATGAGTTCTGCTTCAATTTTCTACATGAAAAATCACTTTTAAGCATGGTAATACGAAAAAAAAACGTTTATTTTACTCATGTAATAAAAATTTCAAACTTCAAAGCATACATGTTTGGAGGATGCTTGGATTCTCTTCGTCAGTCAAACGTTGTTTTCGTATTATCATTACAAATTTGCACAGCTTGTTGTTAATATAATAATTTTCAGCATGTTTTTAAGTTATTGCAGAAATAACTGAAATCACAGGTGCTAAAATTCATAAAGTTTAGGTTCATTCCCCAGTTTTACAATTTCGTTTTTAAATTTAAGCGAAAATTCGAAAAAATTAAATTTGGCATTTTATCATATTTGGCCCTAAGCTACACGAATAAGGCAAAAATTGATGCATCTGCGGGATTTCGAAATGCAAATTTTCCTGACGTAATCCCGGGCATGCGTCGAGCCACTAACTCTGCGGGATGCAAATCAGTAAGCATATAAAGGAAGGCACAGTGTGCTAAAGAAAAAGATCATCGCTGTGTGCGATCTGGATTTAGATGCTGTGTGCATCATCTTTGCTTTTACTTTATATTCGTAATAAAATGATTAGACTATAAATAGCATTCTTCCTGAGTCTAAACCCAACAAAAATAATAATTTTTTCCATAGTTATTTCTTGTAATGAGCATTAGAGGTTAAATCGATTGAATTCTACCAGTCAAAACATTCAAACCCTGATGAAGAAAACTATTTTTGGACCTAATATAAAGGTTCACATCTGGCTGATATTCATCTTTTCAGTTGTTTGTTAGAAAACGGTAAAAAAGTGTGTTTATTCAAAAAAAAATTACAATATCCATGTTCCACTATAAAGATGTTTGAACATAAAAAAAATATATACTCAAAATAAGAATATATTGAATTTATCTTGTGCTTTAGATTTCTAGAAATAGAGGTCCCGGAAATTGTTATATTCTCAAGAGTGTGGGCGCATTCTCAGAATCGTTTGCCTGAAACATGAGACATTTATTTTTCGTTAGTCAGAAACACGAACATTTTATTTACTTCTATATTCTATTCAGCCAGATTATTGAAGATAAATGAGTGAAGAAAATAAGTGCAAAGGTTGGGAGACTGGAAACTCTCGCAAAGAAGAGAAACTAATAAATTTTAAATCATTTTGTAATCAACATAAATATTCTTTTTACTCAACTGCATATTGTCTCTCATTAGACTGGTGTGTCTCATTTTTCCCAACTTCAGAAATTTTCGTGGGTCATTTCTGTAACTACTTTCTTAGAAAAAGTTACCAAAGGCTAATTCCATGCGTGATGTCCACTACAAATGAACTTAATTTCAATCTTAAAATCACAAATGAAGAATTATTCGGTTAAAATAGATATTCATTTTATTTTTCTTTTGTTTATAGGTAGTTTATACACACAAGCTACTAAACTTTATTTATTTCAGGATAGATTTTCTGTACTTCGTAATATCTAAGTTGTGACTCACACTACCCTTCCATGTAATGTGAGTCCCAACTCGAAGTTTGCCAAAAACACACAGAAAATCTATCGTAAAATAAATGAAATTTAGTAGCTTCAATGTATAAACCAATCATCAACAAAAGGAAACGAAAGGTAGATATAATTTAATCGAATAATAATCCATTAGCTGTGTTGTTGTTATTGTTACTAATCTTCATGATCTTGCAACAGCTAGATCTGATCTATGAGTCCATGCACTCTGGCAAAGTCAATCACTAGAAGTCCTTCAGCTGTGATTATAAGATTGAAATTTAGCCAATTTGTAGTGTGAGTCACGCATGAATTTATGCCAAAAAAAGTTTTGTGTTAAAGTCGTCAGAGAAATCCCTGGTACAAAACAGATCTGAATCCGTTTTAAGACCATTGCTTTTACCGTGTATAAAAAAACTAACTATATTTTCCATTACACATAAAAAAAGTTTCGTTAAAAGATATCATCCCAAATCAAGGAAAACTACACTTACACTCCGACAAGGCCATTCCCGAGAGGAGGAATCCCTATTAACATCAAGAAACTATAAATTACACCCTCGGTCATAACACGAAACGAAAGAACATTTTTCACCCTCTTGGCGATTTGAGGCGTGTCCTCTCGCCTTAATCTCTTTAGCGGTTTGCTGTACTTAAATAAATATTAGGAAATTTCCGTAGTAGCCGAGCTGCTGGAGAAAATAAAAAAAAAGAAATAGCCGTAAAAACCATTAAAAGTGTAAAAATCGCTGTGAAGGGTCCTTGATGGCCCTGTATTTATCTTCATATAAAAGGGAGAGGCGTCGCCTTATGAGAGTGTCTTGAAAAATTCATTTCCTACAAATTACAAGTCTCACAGTGATTCATTTCGTTGTCAGCGTGCTGTTACAATGTGTGTGTTACATGAGTCGTTTGATAGGAAAAAGGGAAGGTTTTTAAAGGGGGGATTTGTCAAGAGTTTATGGGGGTTTGTGTGTACTGTAGAGATGGGTATGTCTGAGGAAAAGAATGTTATTAAAATTTATTAGGGGATGTAAGTGGGGAAATTAAGGGATGTTATAGTTTTGAGTAATTAATTTTTTTGTTTCATTTCATGAATTTATTAGTGTGTGATTAAGCGCCCAATTAAGTATATTATATTTTATTATTTTTTCGAGAGTTTTTGTTACATAACATGTTAAGTTGGCTTTCCTATATCGTTATCTGTTCACATACAATACAAATAGTTTGTTTGCATTTTTGTACTCCGACTAAATTTCAGATCAGTATTCTCTTTTTAACACTTTTATTTATAACTGAAAAACACTATTTATAACAAAGACTTAAATTAACTTATTTAGAAGAATGGCGATTCACTGTACAGCTACTGTCTGTCTATTACAAGAAGAGCTCTGGCTGTGGGTAGTTCACATGAGCAGTGGTATGGTGTCGAATGATAAATTGTAAATTTCGAGATTACGATCATGAATAACGATCATGAAAAATCATGAATATGTATTTTTATGACTTAGGTCTTATGTAAATGACTAAAAATGTTCTTAGATCATAAAAACAAAAATTAAAAAAAGCCTTATGACCGCTTATGTGAACTAGCGAAGGCCAGAGCTCTTCTGAGCTCTTGTGATAGACAGACAGTAATAGACACATTTATTTTTCCTCACACTATTGCACACATTATGATTGTTAGCTCGTTTGTTGGAACCAACTTTAAATAAAGTCAATTTGAAGTAACTTTTTTTTCTCGTTATCAGGATATCAGTTTACTTTTTATAAAAAGTAATAAAATCGACAAACCGAACATTAATAAATAATGAAAACTTTTGCGATCTGTGAGAACAGTTACTATTTATTATTCCATTTTCCGGGATTGTTGGTATGGGGTTTGAACTTTTAATTCATACATTTCGTCCTCTACTTCGGAGGGCAATCTCAATGTCAAAACCATTATTCACTACCAAAAGTATAAGATAAATTCAATAAATAACATACAAATAATAATGTGCATGAACACCCCAAGTGAAAAAAAAATGAAGGCTGGCACTATTTCACTATTGTTGTAATGACTTTATCCCGCATTTCTTAAGAGACGGCTGCCAGATGCTTGGTATGGCAAATCAATCCTCTCTATTAAAATTGCTGTATGGTTGAGAATTTCTATAGCTTCTTTGACAATTCTTGTGAATGGATGGATGATGTTCACTAGGATTTCTATATGGTCAAATTGTAGTTTGTGTCCCTTTTTAGCTAGTACATGCTTTTAATTAATAAAACTTCAATTACAAGTAATGAGGAAGTTGCATGATTTTTTTTTATTTTTTTAATCGATTCTTCTCGCAAAAATAAGCAACTACCCAAAATTTGAGGCTGATCGAAAAATTTTTTGATAGCAAAAAAAATTAACAAAAATCCCCTTTTTAAAAGCGCGCGAAAACGCCAAGAGTTTGGATGTGACGTCATCTTTTACTAGGCATTGTTGAAAAGCAATGGAGTTGATGGTATTATTGTTGACGTCATCTTATAGTTTAAACAATAAACGTTTTCAGTCACGTGTTTTTTTCTCGACTTTTAAATTAAAATATTTAATTACCTGTACATTTTTTTGAAAAACTGACTAGATATTTCATTTTACCATACAAAAAACCATACGGAACACTTGTTTGTTTTTGAAAATCTGACACATGCAACTTCCTTATTAATGATGTTTTTGTCACTGAAGATGCCCTAAGAAGCAGAGGGAAATAAACGTATGGAGACGTCCAAAAGCCAAGACCAAGAATCCGAGAAAATAGATAAATAAATAAAAACCATGCATTGTTAAATAAAACTATTCCTTCGATGATATCTACATTTATGTATCTAAATCGCCCGTTATAGGCTTATACCCCCTTGAACAAAAATCAAATAAGCGCATATCCATCCAGCACATTCAAAAATCCCGAATTTAAACCCACAAAATCTCCAATACGCGTGTTCTTGACCAGATCCGGGAATCCTTCGGTTCAAATCCCGACTCTTGATCCGGCAAAAAGGTTCTCCCTGGAATCCCCATGTACGCCCGTAGAAGTTTGATCCTTTCCGGATGAAACTTTAGATCCGCCTTCCTCCATTCTTTACCTCGTTCCCGTTTTTTACCTCCCGGAGAAAAAGAAACAAAAAGATGGGGTAGAAATGATAGCCCGAGTCAAGGGTCCGCGCGAGTAACTGGAGAAATAAAACAGGAGAGGGAGATGCCTAAATCTCCTGAATAATTTCCCCTCAACTCGTACCTTCCCTCTTCTGGGTATTTGTGGCGCGGGTAACAAGCTCTAAGACATCTAACGTACGATTTGGGATCTCGGATGGCGGAAAAAATTCACCCTCTTTTTGCGGTGGAAACGTGGAGTCGGAAGAATTAGAGGGCGAATCGACCCTATATTTCTTCAAAGAGGTGACCGTGAACATCAAGGTTGCCAGATGTAAGGACCCTGTGTCAACCATACACCATCTTACTATGCCCTTTACCTATATTAACTCATTATTGTGTGACACTCAGGAAATACAAACCATTTGGTAAATCATTAAAGCAATGACTAGTGTTAAGCTGATAAGTGATGATTAGTAGTAAAGGGAAATAATCGTTTTTCTGTTATTTATAAAAATTTCTATATATATTTTTAAATTTTTTTTTTCAGTTGAACAACAATATGGATTAAATTATCGAATTGTATCAACAGTTTGTTAGAATACCAATAAAATAGGGTAGACTAGGGATACTTGATCCCTAGGGATACATGATCCCTAGCCAAAAAATGCACTAAAATAAAATTTTAGATCTTTGAAATCTGGCAACAATTTTTAAGTTATAATTGTACACAAAAACTGGCAACACTACATCTTCTTCAGTAATTTTATTTCAGCGCAAGAAGTGAATGTTTGAATCTTGCATGGAAAACTTTTTTCTTTGTAAATATGTTATTTGGTGTATTGTCTGTAATATGCAACTTAAAAACTTAAACTAAGTGTAATTTCAAAGTATTGGCTGTCTTTAACAATTAATTAATTTCATTAGTGAGCATCCTTTGATTATTTACTATTAAAAATGTATGTTTTGTATGAATCGCATATTAGGGATACTTGATCCCGTTCTTTCGAGGGATACATGATCCCAGGATCAAGTATCCCCTTCAGGTATACATGAGGGTCCTTCTTACATCTTACATGATGAGGTTGAACAAGCTGAAGTAGACGATCCTTCTTTAAATAAAAATGATTTTGTTTTAGTTAGATTTGCCACAAAAAGGAGGGTTTCCCATTATGTTGGTTAAGTAGAACGTAAAGTTGGATTTTCAGAATTTGAAATCAACTTCTTAAAAAGAAAAGGTACCTCACTCAACCAATTTATTTTTCCTGAAATAAAGGACAAAAGTGTTGTAGAGGAAAATGATAGTGTTAAGTTGCCTCCTCCAGTTAGGATGAGTGAAACTTTAAGAACTGCATCAACTCTAATGTTTGTGTTTGACTTTTCTGATTTTGAAAACATTTGCTAAGATTTCTTTTTTTCCAAGTAATGCTTTTACCTGCATACACCTCCACTTTTATTTTCAACAAATACAATTATTGTTATAAGAAGTAAATAATATTTTATAATATTTATTGCAAAGTATTTGCATTATTCGTTGTAGTTTTAGCTCCATTAATAAAACTACTTACTATTTGTGTACAATTTTCATGTTTGTATTGTTATTAATACCTAAGAAAATGAATTAAAATTATGTTTATTTTTAAAAATAATATTTAGTAAACGAAATATATAGGTAAATTGCTTGTATGATGAATAATAACGTAATTTCTGAGTGGGATCAAGTATCCCCCACGAAGGGATCATGTATCCCTAGGTGTTGGGATAATTGATCCCTTTATTAAAAAATTTAACTAATTTTACTAAAAGTATCTGTTTACTTTCTATTAATTTTTTTGTCTTTTGGGTAGAGGATAGTGTTACCAATGTTCATGCCAAAAATTTCTGAAAAGCGATGATTTGCAGCTGAGAAATCAATTAAAAACCAAAGTGGGGATCAAGTATCCCCAGTCTCCCCTACTGATTATTTAAAACTATATCAGTAAAAAATATGGAATTAATGTCAATACATCGAATATTTGGAAAGATATCGAGAAAATGTTTTGATGTTAACCCATTACTGCCTGACGTCCCTTTTTAGGGACGTTTTTTAAAAATCCTCCTATTTCTACAAAAATTATTCCTTTGAATCAAAATTTGCACTGATGTATCTCTGATCTTCATAGAACATAAAGAACACAAGAAGAAAGCAGATTTAAAAATTTTTTTCACTTTTTTTAAAGTTGGAAGATAGAATTTTTCAGAAAAGTGCTTTTTTAAAAATTTTAAAAGGAAAAGCTTAAAAATCCTAGTTGTTATTTTAAAAAAAATTCAATGCCGATATATATTACTGTTTATACATTAAATCAGTTGGGGTGTTTTTTTATTTTTCCAAAATATTTTATCTTGACCTTATTTTGGACCCTCGAAAAGCGTCCCTAAAAAGGGGCGTCAGGCACGAATGCCCCCGTGGTTTTCCCCATAGTGAAATGCTAGTGTTTCCTAATTTTTTTCTTCAAAACGCGTTTGATTCTTATGATATGAATTAAATAACTGATATTTATAAAATTACTTTAATTTTAGCTAATAAATTTATTATTTTTGTTTATTTTTTTTGGAAAATACTGTTATTTCTGCTAAATTATTGGAATAAAAAGTCTTAAATTATAAGGAATTAATTAATTTGTATTAATTAAAGGAAATAAATTAAGTATTTTACTATATTTATTACCTATGCAAATATATTCCTGTTATATTTTAATTAAAAGTTTAATAATTATTAGTTATAATGACTTTTTGTCATTAAAATTGCCAAAAAAGTCGCTTTTGTGATAAATTTTCGGCTTTTTTTCAAATTAGATGTGGCTAATCATTGTGTTCTATACTGCAGATCAATCTGTATCATCTGGCTTGCTAATTCACATCCCACGAAGGCTTGATTTTTGGGGAGAAATTTGTGTTCCGCACAATAAAATTAAATAAAATGAAAAAAAGTATGGGCATTTGAAAGACTTAAACTTCACAAATTGAGATATTCTGATGGATTTGAGGTGTGTAAAAGTAATTATTACTTAATATTTGGTAACATATAAACAAAGAATGCCTTTTTCAATCAAAAATATTAATTAATTTGCAATTAACATAGATTTGGGAGGAAACAACGTGTTTTAGAGTATAAAAAATGCTCAAATTACGTTAATTAAGGTTAATTTTACGGTTAATTGGATAAATAATTAATGTTTTTTGTTCCTTTTGATGTTACAGTATCGTTCCGATCACTTTTGCTGCACTTAATAAGGTAGAAAATGTTTTTGAGGCTTTAAAAAAGTTTTCTACCATGCGCTTACTATAGAGAAAAACAACGGGGGCATTCGTGCCTGACGTCCCTTTTTAGGGATGTTTTTTAATTTTGATGTAAAAATTAAAATTTTAACCTGGAATTTTTTTCACTATTTTTCCAGTTGTTTTGGGGCTATTTACTATGTTTTTACCAAATATTTGAGAAAAATAAAAAGTTCTGCATTAATGGTTTAACATCCAGACTCCATTACTCCAGAATTACTTTTTTAGGGTGTGTACTTATAATATTCATTTTATGAAATTGTAAATACAAACACGTTTTTATTCATTAAAATTCAAAAATAAAATTTTAGAGTAATATATAGATCTTGTTAGTAATAAGAATAAATTACTAAGTCAAAAATTGTAAAGCACACTTTATATTAGATTTGTGTTTGACGTGTACAATAAACTTTGATTAGGGAATCTTGTATCCAAACACCATCTTTACAGGTACCTTAAGAGCTGTTTTTCAGTGATCATGATCAGGTTGTGTAATGTTTCAAGAGGGCGACACAGTCCCAACCGTATATTCTACCCTTTAATTCAGTGTTTCCCAACCTTTTTCGGTCCATGCCCCACCAAAGCCTTTCTATATTTTCCATGCCCCCCCGGTCTCAGTGGCATATGTGCTGTTGCTGTCGTGTGCCCCTTGGTTAAATGAAGTTATGTGTAATTAAGTTCTAAGTACCAAGGGGGGTCTGGGGGTCCCCAGCAAATTTTCAGAAATTTGACTCTAGGAAGCAGGTTTTTACCTGGTTTGGTATCCCTAGTTGGGAAATTTTGGATATAAATTTTTAGGTAAGATTTGAATTTTGATACACCTAATGTAAAAAAGTTTCAAATATACGCGTTCTAAAAACAAAGATATCTTGGGTCATCCCCCAGAAAAGGTTTGGAAATTAGACTCTAAAAACATGGTTTCAACTTGGTTTTGATACATACTGGTCCAGATTTCAGACATACATTCTCAGATAGGATAATATAGGATCAGATTTTGATAAACTCCTTTTGAAAAAGTTATTTTTTTAATTTTCCCCCTGGATTGGCCCCCCTGGGGGCAATTTGGTTAAAAATTTTCAAATTGCCCCCCTAGAAAAGGATATTGCCCCCCAGTGGGACGTGCGCCCCACGTAGGGAAACACAGCTTTAATTTATCGCCTGGCCTATTTCAGGCGATGAATTAATCATGAAATTCACGGCAATCTTTCGAATTTTTTAATTTGATTGGCAACTTCTCAAGTTAGTATTTCATCTCGCCATAATCAACGTCATCCATCGCTGGCCTCCACCCATTGCGCACTCTATATGCAACCTCACTGCCTCAATGGTAAAAATGGAGGACTCCTGGGAGTAACTGTCCTTTATTTTTTGGCGGAATGTCCTTTAGCAAGACGGATCGTTACGCCCTCCCCGCATTGAAGAGAAAAAAAAGAGGGACATTGAGGGGTGCGCGGGCAGAAGGAACAAATGGCTCAGAAGCAATCAAGAGTGGGCGAAGACGATTCAAATCATCGTCGTGTTTCAGATGCAAAATAGTGCCGAATCTCTGGGGGAGTCGCACGCTCCGTTTGAGTAATTAAAGTGGGTCGTTAATGGGTTTTGCTTTCGGAATTAAAGAGGGCTGCTGTTTGCAGCGGGGATTGTTCGGTATGGATGGTATTGTCTTGTGGAGTTAAGGCGTCGTCTGAACGGATGGTTAAAGGTCGGTTCGGAGTGGTTAGGAGGCTGTGAAAAAAGTTGCTGAAAGTTATTGGGTAATGTTTGAAGAGGTAGGGTAATGTGAGGGAGAAGAAGGTGAGGTTCGTTAGATGGAGTAAAAACCTAGTGACATGTATGGTTAAAAGGACAAAAAAGTTAAGTGAATGGTTTGGAGCATAAGTGACATTGAGCTAAAACTTAACTGATCGTAAGTATATTTTAACCTTTTTATGTGTTCGTGTTTTTTTAATAAATCTTGTTTAATAATCTGATGCATGTGTTGTGCATGTGCTGGTCATTTGGTAGGATAATCGATTATTTTTCACTCACTCAGATATACAAGAAAGTCAAAAAATTTAACCTGCAAGTCCTCAAAATACAATTATATTACAATAAAGCAACTGAATTGTATTTTTATCGAAAATAAAGTATTACATCCATTGCATCGTTCTGTAACTAACTATTTATGAAAAATTTCACTTTCCAATGATCTAGAATGTCAAACAAACGTTGATGTTATTAAATATACTTCACAGCAACGTTTCCTGAACCCAGTACGTCACTACGCGGAAGGAAAAAGTGAGTAAACACAAAGCCTGTAGGGTTGATAGGAGGAATTTCGATACTTGAATTGTGATAAAAAGACTATTTATACATGGGTTTAACGAAATAATCATATTTAAAAATTGAAGTTCTTTGTTTCACTCGAAATTCAGACACCCCGATGGGAACTACTTTGTTTTTAGTGACGTAGTAGGTTCAATTTAAGTTGCTGTGTAGTATAGTAGCATGTTGGTTTATTTTGCACCATGCCTGGTCTTGAAAATGTGTAGTTGGGAAACTCAAATTTGTTTTTTCAAAGTAGCCTATGATATATACTAGTAGGTATTTTTGTCTTTTCAAAGGGAGTTTAGTTATACTGATTGGTCCAGTAAAACAAGTTTTATGCTAATTTTCCAAGTTACCTTATTATAAAACATGATCATCGTCATGTTCCCAAAATGCGATATCACAGACATACCATAAACATCTGCGTATATCTGAAAAGTATACGTGAGTTCATGAAATGTAAAAAGGCGAGTTCCTTTACTATTATAAATGCTTTAGAAAAATATATTATCTTTTAAAACTAAGTAATTTCCATAGTTAAAATTCCGACTACACGCCATCCCCATTTAATGTCAATGGTTAAATACTCACATTCAAAATAAGAATATATCTTTACAACTGATTTAAAACTGAATTGAACTCGCATGTTTTCAAAAGAAATTTACGTTAATTACTTGCGTTTTATGTCTGAAAAGCTTGTTTTAATACTTTGTCATCTTTTTGGTGAATAGTTATTTATTTTTCTCTTTGTAAATCTTTTGCGAAACAAAATTATTAACACAGAACTTGTAGCTAAAAAAAATAAAATACTATTATCAAGATTTAATTTAAAGTGAAGTTAAAGTTGTCTTCATTTGTTTTCTACACCCTTTATGAATGAGAAATGCATGTTTTACAATATCATGGAAGTCTACTGAAACTTCAAATGTAATAGTAACGCCCCCTTGCGTAAAGGTTAAATTTGGTTGCATTTCTTTTCTACCGACACCTACGATTGGTTTAACCCATTATTGCCTGATGTCCCTTTTTAGGGACGTTTTTTAAAAATCCTCCTATTTCTACAAAAATCGTTCCTTTGAATCAAAATTTGCAATGATGTATCTCTGATCATCATAGAACATAAAGAACACAAGAAGAAAGCAGAATTTTAAAAATTTTTCACTTTTTTTAAAGTTGGAAGATAGAATTTTTCAGAAAAGTGCTTTTTTAAAAATTTTAAAAGAAAAACTTAAAAATCCTAGTTGTTATTTTAAAAAAGGTTCAATGCCGATATATATTACTGTTTATACATTAAATCAGTTGGGGTGTTTTTTTATTTTTCCAAAATATTTTATCTTGACCTTATTTTGGACCCTCGAAAAGCGTCCCTAAAAAGGGACGTCAGGCACGAATGCCCCCGTGGTTTTCCCCATAGTGAAATGCTGGTGTTTCCTTTATTTTTTCATAAAAACGCGTTCGATTCTTATGAAAGGAATTAAATAACTGATATTTATAAAATTACTTTAATTTTAGCTAATAAATTTATTATATTTGTTTATTTTTTTTGAAAAATACTGTTATTTCTGCTAAATTAATGGAATAAAAAGTCTTAAATTATAAGGAATTAATTAATTTGTATTAATTAAAAGGAATAAAATAATAATTTTACTATATTTATTACTTATGAAAATATATTCCGGTTATATTTTAATTAAAAGTTTAATAATTATTAGTTATAATGACTTTTTGTCATTAAAATTGCAAAAAAAGTAGCTTATGTGATAAATTTTCGGCTTTTTTTCAAATAAGATGTCGCTAATCATTGTGTTCTATACTGCAGATCAATCTATATCATCTGGCTTGCTAATGCACATCCCACTAATGAATGCTTGATTTTTGGGGAGAAATTCGTGTTCCGCACAATTAAATTAAATAAAATGAAGAAAGTATGGGCATTTGAAAGGCTTAAACTTCACAAATTGAGATATTCTGATGGATTTGAGGTGTGTAAAAGTAATTATTACTTAATATTAGGTAACATATAAACAAAGAATGCCTTTTTCAATTAAAAACCTTAATTAATTTGCAATTAACATAGATTTGGGAGGAAAAAACGTATTTTAGAGCATAAAAAACGCTCAAATTACGTTAATTAGGGTTAATTTTATGGTTAATTGGATAAATAATTAATATTTTTTGTTCATATTCATGTTACAGTATGGTTCCGATCACTTTTGCTGCGCTTAAAAGGTTGAATATGTTTTTGAGGATTTAAAAAGTTTTCTACCATGCATTTACTATAGGGAAAAACAACGGGGGCATTCGTGCCTGACGTCCCTTTTTAGGGACGCTTTTTAATTTTGGTGTAGAAATTAAAATTATAACCTGGAATTTTTTTCACTATTTTTCCAGTTGTTTTGGGGCTATTTACTATGTTTTTACCAAATATTTAAGAAAAATAAAAAGTTGGGCATTAATGGGTTTTAAGCTCTTACTGCTCAAACCTTGGTTTGCTGTGCTTGAAAAAGTTATAACAGATTTCTTATTATTGAATTCAGTACTTTATGTTACTCAAATACACCCTAAATTCGTAGGTTAAAACATTCGTTATTTATTATTGTTGTAGTAATATTTTTAGCAGCAGTTTTAAAGGTGGTGACATGGTTAAATTCTATCAAAGTTAATTTTTCAAGTAGTTTTGGCTAGCCTATTAGCAAAGGGTGCGCGAACGACGCGAGCATGAGTCGCGAAGCTATCCAAAGAGAACCATGTAAACTGTTCCCCCGGGGTTCTTGAGTAATAGAGAGCTGGGGATGAAAGGTTTCTAGTGCTGTAATAAATTTGTTGAAAGTTTATTTCATAACTATAAAACAATTCTTATGGTTCAATTCCGTTACATTTTTAAAAATTTTGAATCTTGCCAAGTGTTTGGAAGTTAAGCATTAGAAACACTGCCAAAAATGTCAAAATTATAGGTAAAAATATTATTTCGATATTTCAACTACAACCATAGAAAAATTGTCGGTATTTGAATATTTGGGATTCGAAACAACTTGGCGATATTTTACGCAACAGTTAAAATACTTATATAAAAAATATTAAATTACATATTCCTGAATTATAAGTACATTTAAAACTTAAGAATACATTTAATCTAACGAAATTAAAGTTTCATATTTAGTTATCTCATATTGTTCTCAGCTAAAAATGCCACCGTTTTTGCCAAATTGTTTCCTCCTATTCCATTAAAAGGGCGACCATCTTTTAACATAAAAGGAGAAGACAAAGAAAGCAATTTTCTTTTACTATCATTAAGCATTTCCAAGGATTTCAATAATTATTTTGGGATCCTAATGGTTCTTCCAAGCGCATCAGGCAAGTTGAATATCTTCAAAGGAATTTTCCCCATTACTCATTACTCATTGTTTCATGGGTTTTGTGATTTTTTTTTATTAATTCTGAAGCATTTTTCTTCCTAAAACTTAGATTTTAATATTCGTTTTACAAGTAAACTTTCACCTGGAAATAATTAATTTATTTGTGAGGAGGAATTTATGTATGAGAATATCAGAATCCACAGTGGGGGTGTATCCTAAACGTTATGTGAAAACTGAATATCAACTTATACTACGTAACACACTCATCTAATTAAAATATAATGTTCTTTGAAATTTATGAGGAGGTTTTAATAATTTTATATTGGCACCTTGATATTTTATATCTCAGTAGTATTTTTGAAAATCTAAGTGGAATTTGTAAAGTTGAAAATATTATTTTCATTGGCTCTAGAAGGCTTCAAATCATCAAACAAAAAATATTTTAACTCAAAATGCGATGTTTTCGTTCCAGTCAGAATAACATCAACCCATTGAATTCACGCATTTGAAACCCATTCTAAAGCTAGATCCTTAATACAATAAATTATACAATCATTTATCAAATGACACTCAACCAAAAACATTTATTTCATTACTTATGATTTATGGTCTAAATTATTATATATATAAACAACCTTTACAAGACTGAATATTAATAAATGTACAACCACAAAACAAAACCTTTAAACCTCATTCTCAGACTAGTTTCTTATTATTTATATATTCGTAAATCACCCCTTAATTATCTTTACGTCAAAAGAATGATGAATAGTTTTTCAAATACTTACCCCCTAGCCAAAAACTTTCAAATGCTTAGCCATGAATAATCGTTCAACTTCAACTCAAAATTATTACCGAGACGGAACTTAGAACATCCAATATCCTGATCTCCAGAACTTTGACCTTACTCGTATTAAGAGAGTGTTATTTCAATTTAAGCTAAGTATTTATCACGATTAACAATTCTTCTTTTTTGAAAATCTTTTTAACTAGGAACAATTCGTTTTAGTCCAACGCAAAAATATTCCAACACTAAATTTAAAGCATCCAACTTTAAGACACAACATTTTGACCCTACTTCTCAAAGCAGAGCATTTTATCCAATTATAAATTACCCTTAAATTACCACAGCTTCAAATAGATTGCATTGTTCCTCCAATGTCATTCTAAACCAAAAATTCCAATTCCTTAACCATGAATAATCACTAGAATCCGAAACGCCGAACTATTCAAACTAAGCCCACGTTTCAAAAAACCTTCTGACCTCAATCCAACACCGCCAAAAACTACACGCGGGTGCAACTCCAACACACTCAATCCATCTTCCCCCTATTCGATTACTCGAACCGACCCCCGATTCTAACGACCCCTTCAAAAACGCGCCAACAAGCACCATCAATCCGAATTTCCTTATCCAAAATCGATCGCCGAAGAATTTAACAACTTCCAATTCTCGTCACCACGCGGCGAAAAAGAGTCGCCGACCGTTTCCGAAAACAGCCGAAGGACGCTCGGCGGGTTGATTTTATTGGGCATTAGCCGATCGGCATTCATCAATTTGACACTGCTTGCGAGCGCCTCGGGTCTTTATTGGATGTCAAGTCCCAAGGATTGCAGTGTCAATAGAGGAGCAGGCCCTGACTAATGGGAAGAGCAACTCTCTCCAATCCGTGTCGTGGACGAACGGGTTGTTTTGTGCGGGGTCGTAAATATATACGGGTAATTTTGCCCCGGGTTGGATGCTAAACAGGTTTTTGGAGATGCGCGATGCGTTTTATTGGTGTTCGAGGAAATCGGGTGAAAGGAATGGTATTCATAAATGATGCATAACTTTATTTGAAAGTGAAGTTTGAATTTACTTGTAACTTGAAGTTAGTAAATTTGGAGTTAGTGAATTGTTTAAACTAGTAAAGGTGGGTTTCGTATAAAATCGTAGATTTTTTTTATCTGTCTTCTTATCGATGCTGAATTAGGGCCTTTCATTGGTTCTAGGGGCTACGACGTAATAGCTATGGCATCATCTATAAGAAAGTTTCAAACTTTTCCGACGTTATGGTCTCTACAGTAGCGGCATGTAAACTTACCCCAACTTGAAAAAAGTAAAATATGTTATTCAGTAATAATAAGTTTCAGTTTGATGGGTTAAAAGTTAGTAAAAAACATATTTAGGAATTTGTCCCTTTAATAACACCTTTATCCTGTTCCAACTTGTTTTATGTTTTACTTTTGAACCATATTTTATTCAACTCCCTTCCCACTTGGTTGGTCATTGAAATAACATTTGTTGACAGAAAAATAAAGTACGACGACTTCATCTACAATTTTATATCTCACGTTTAATCATACGTTTTTTGTTCATTGGTTTTCCTTTTATTGTCAATAAAATATATAAGTTCGATTATAATAATCCGGTTAATTAAAAGCAATATTGTGTACTATTTTATTTTCACTTGAAATCCAGCATTAGTTATATTAAATATTTTATTTTTGCTTACCAAGAAATGCTAAGGTGGAGTATTTAAAAAAACGTAACAATATTAGAATATAAAACTTAACTTTTCATAAATCTACTCATGGAACCTCTCTTTGTTCTAGTCTTACAGAAAAGCAAAGAACAAATGTCTTTCCCAGAACACCCAAATGAAAAGACACGCCTCATCTCAAATTCCACAAAACCGTTATTCGTCAACACGACCTCCGAACCCCCCTACTTTCTTAAAGGGGGGGGGGACCCTCTAAAGGGGGGGGGAAGAGGGGGGACCCTCTTCACCACAACAAAAGAACGCAATCCCAAGAACAAGAACCAAATTAAAATTCTATGATCACAAAACAACTTCTTAAAGCGCTTCGCTTTAAAGCACACAACACTAAAAGAGATCCCTGATGCTGAACAATAACTAAAGCGGCAGAGATTGGGAGGCTCAAGCGTTGCAGATTCATATTTCAGGCGGTGCCAAGATTTATGGATTCATGTGCCAGCATGAGGAGGGAATAGAATAATGGCCTTCATATTTCACGGGGGAAGAAAAAAATATCTATCTGAGAATCTATCTCGCTATGACTGGTAAGCTTCAGAATACGACCTGGCTCTAGTTTCTGCGTCGAGGGTAATCTATTCTTCAACGCAGACTTTCATTATGGATTACAGAGAGTGGTACCGAATTTGTTGCTTTAGACTACCTTTACCGATGGAGTGATATTTCGTTAAATACCGAGCTATTGATTTGCAGGTATAGAGACTAAGTAGACCGAGTTCAATTCCGTTATAGTTCCCGCTAAATATCGCCATGTTTTTTAAACTCCACATATTCAAATATTTCTGATTTTTATTGATAAACTGTATAGTTATTGATCTAGTTATACATTTTAATTTATTAGTTTGAAATTATTTAGCAGTATTTCTACTTTTGGGTGTCTGAAAGAGCATGGTGGTATTTAGCGGGAACTATAACGGAATTGATCCGTAGACGGTTCACACACCGAAAGAAAAAAATATTTTCAGTGATATTCGAGGAGGTTTATTTTCTAATGTATGTTGGAGATAAAGTCTATTTTTTATAGTATGTTCATTTAGAATTGGCGCCTGAAACATGATCAAAAACTCCTAATAACGCTCATCACACAACTTCAGGGACCGATTTTTTTACAGTATTTTTAAATACCTTTTGTCGTTATTGCCAGGAAAAATTTTTCGATGATAATTACAGCAGTAATTGCTTCTAATAAATTGTGTCTCATGCACCAATTCTAAATGAAGAGAGTATTGTAAGAAAAGCTTATGGTTTTTCCCGAATTGTATAGTGCCCACGTTTACCTTCTATTCCTACACAAGAAAGGTTTTTATTAGACCGATTTAGTAATAGGGTTGTACTGCAAACGCTCCACATGAAAATAAACACACATATTTAAAAAACACTTTTTTCTTCTCAAATGAACAACATTTTGGTTGTGTTGTTAGGTAGAAAACTTTGTCTCTTTATGTTGTGATAATGTTTTGAACACGATTGAAAAGTGTTAGAAATGTGTTTTAACAATTAATAGTGTTGTAAAATATGCTTAGAATCAGAAAGTGTTCTCAAATTTAGATAGGAACACTATAACTTATTTCTTTCCTCTGAAATTTTAGTAACATTCATAGCAACACTGTATTTCTCTTACACAACACAATCGCAATACAATCAATACGCTTTTAGTATCGGATAAATCTACCACTTTTTCGGATAAATCTATCGCCTGTGAGTAATCCAATACAATCTATTATTGTATAGTTGACTTTCAATAGACTACATGATTTATATGCATGATTTATCACTTGTTGCAGTTCTTAAAGCTTCCTTCGTGATCTACGGTTCAACGTAGATGTAGAAATGACAAATAAATGTGATGGGGCTTCTTAACCCTTTTTTTACTGATGGTACTTACAAGTCCCACCAACTTGAAATTGCATAGAGTAACCATCCTTACGAATATAATGACGATACTTTGCAGGAACACTCTTTCAGGATAAATGGCAGCACGGGTTCTGTGATGGGTATTTTAGAGGGAAATGCAAATAGATTTGAAAGTGAAGTTGTTCGATTTGGATTTTTCCCATGATTGTCATTTTTGTTCCTTTAAAAGTAGTTAAAGTCTACATTTTTGATTTCATGATAAACGTCTGCTTATAGAGTTTATCATACATAACCGAAGAAGAGAGAATAGTGCTATACATTGTGGTGCATGGGAAGCTTTGTTTGAGAGGATAAAATTAAAAAAAATAGAGTTTATCACCTCATTTAATCAGTGAAAAGTGTTAAGAAAAAAACAGAAACTAACACACAATAACAACCAATGATAACTTCCATTCTAAATAGTTCTTAGTTAATCCATATTCTAATTCAATTTCCATCTTAATATTATAAACGGCATGCTTCCCTTTATAAAGACATCTTTCGTATGTAAAATTGCCACTAATTAAAACGTCTGAAATAAGATATTCCCAATTTACTTAAAATACGTATGTAACTTACTTATTTTTAGAAAATAATCTGTTAGTTGTTAAGGTTTTGCCTAATATATCAAATTTGGTCGTAATGAATGGTAGGCTTATTATATAAACTAGATAAGAAAGCGACAGTTTTGAAAACAAAAGTGCCGGAGGGAGGCTTTCAAAATTAGCTTCAGCAAGATATCTAATAGTTTAAGGCTAATTAGCTAATTAACTAGAAACTACACATTGACTTTGAATAGTTTGTCTTAAAAGAAACCGTCTCATCAGCACCTATAATTCATCTTTAAAGATTAAACCTGATTTTAAAGGATTAAACTTTCCACTTTCATTTTCATTCTAAATTCTGCCAGCAAGTTCTTAAGTTATTTCATTTGATGTGAAATAAAATACTAATTGAGATTAAATCTTAAAGATTTATAAGAGAAAGGGGACTGTTATACATTATTAGAAATTTTTGTTTGTAATGACTGGCCTTAAAAAATAAAGTTTTAATATAAATCATGAGAGATAAATCTGAATAGGTGTTTATGGTATTTAAATGTATTCAAAAGTCAGAAAATGTATGATTTTGATAAAAAAAAGGATTTTTCTGGTTTCACTATGTAAAGTATAGATAGTTACAGCGAAAGGAAAATAAGTTTAAAATTACTTAAATAGTATCAGCAAATCGATATGAAGAACAAATAATGATAGCAAAAAGTATGCAATGCACACAATTTATTAAAAACATTAGTTATTTCATAACTCAAAATGAAAGATGTAAGGGAAATTTGCATAATAAAAACAATTTTTGAGTACCACAATTGCAAATTTTATCTGAGAAGAAGTGTAAAAACAAAATTCAAACAATTAGAATCCAGCAATAACGCACTTCAGACAACAATGTAGACTAAAACTGAAATTTCAAGGATTAATTCAAATGATTTTAGAAGCAATGGCATTTTTTACACCCCCACTAATACTCATTCGATATATGTTTTGTACGTTTCTTACCTACGGCAATAAATGTTAATTTAAATTTGTCAAAAACATTTATATTTCCATTTCATGTTTACAAACATAATTTTCTGGGGAAATTTGTATGAATACACCAACCGCATAAAAACAGCTTTAACTGAGGTAAATAAAAAAACGAACCCATTCAAAAATATCTTCAAATTGATCTAAAAAAATGGTAAATTTCTATTAGGCTACCAATTGAACGTTACTGACCTTAAAATCTTCAAGAAAACCCGTCTGACTTGATATACCACCCTTTTACCTCCACTCAAAACTAACCCAATCAAAATAATCCCCTTATACTACACCCAGAGTTTATCCTAACATTATTCAACCCCCCCTCAAAAAAATCGGCCTTGCCTTCCCAATCCTCGTCATAGCCAACCACTCAAAAACACGCATCCACTTAAAACACGGAGAAATTCTTCCTTTCCCACCGAGAGTAGGTAATAAAGTCATCCATCAGCCTGGCTCCTTCCGAAAGTGTCGTGTCATATATCCCGTGGATTCCCGAAATCCAATTTGGGGACAGGCTGGCAAGTGTCCTTTCAGAGTGACGTAATGTCGGCTGATAAAATTCCTCCTTAACGGATGGGACGCCGTTGAGGGGAATATCAACTCAATTCGGTTAAGGGGGTCCCTCTGCCCGAGAGGCAGGTTGGGTAGAGCGAGCATCTGTCCCCAATGGTAGCGAGTTTGGCTATCATCTTCATGGTATCAGGATGGACAAAATGTAGAAAGATGGAAGATAGACTGTGAGAGAGAGAGTACTGTTGGACCAACGATAATAAAAGGGTCACGTGATTTTGACAACGCTAGAACTAGTATTTCGGAGGGGAGACAGGTGGAAGTTGAGGGGCAGTTAATCAAAAGAGGAAGATACAATTGCTTGTATATATAAGCAAGACCCCCAACTATCACCGGTTACCCGACTATCGGCCGTGCAAAGTCTGTAAAAATCACGTGATCCTTTTTACTATCGTTGGCTAATCAGTATGGGGAAGAGAGACTGAGATACAGAGAGTGAGAACGAGTACAAAGAAACATAGTTGTTTGTTGGAACAGTTTGGGGCAAATATTTCTTCATTGGAGTTTTTTTTTCGCACATGCCTAGCATGTCATACGCCATTCAGAAAACAACAGTTCTTGTGAAACTCGAAAACTTTTTATTTCAATCCCAGAAATTTGTTTCATATAGTCACCAACTGCTACTTTTATTTGTGATCTTGTAAACGGACATTGCCCATTGCAATAAAGTTTATTTTCTTGTCTCATTTGAATCCCAGAAATTAAGCTTTTCTCCCATACATGGAGTTGCTTAAAGAATCTGATATGACTCAAATAAAACTATGAGACTTCATAATAGGATGTATTTTAACTGAAAATTATACCAGGAAATTCAGTTGAAAAGTGGTTGTTCTTCCCAAAACATACATGTTTTTAAATCATCGAAACTTTTATAGAATAAGTTTTATCCTTGTTTTCCCGGAAATTAAGCTCTTCTCCCATACATGGAGTTGCTTAAAGAATCTGATATGACTCAAATAAAACTATGAGACTTCATAATAGGATGTATTTTAACTGAAAATTATACCAGAAAATTCAGTTGAAAGTGGTTGTTCTTCCCAAAACATATATGTTATTAAATCATCGACACTTTTATAGAATAAGTTTTTATCCTTGTTTTCCAAGTATGAAATGCCTTTACCTTTTTCGGATCTTTTTTTTAGGCTAGAGAGTGATTTTTCTATTCAAAAAAGCCACTCGCGTCCATAGAAAATCCCTCATATTTTTCAATTACTATTCTTCTCAAGGTCCCCGCCTCCACTCAAGGACCAATCAGGGCGTATGTCAACCCCAACTAGAAATTCAATTTTTGGAATGGCAGTTACATGTTACGATGCGGTATTTAGAAAAAAAAAACGTAATATAACGGAGTTTTTTTCATACCACCCACCATGCTGTCACATCTGGTTACCCTGCCAATGCACCTCCTAGTACTTAACTTATCTACTGTCTCCACAGCTTTTCCCTGGCTCATCTGCATTGGAATGGGTGGGACGTGCTGGACATGGCTAGGTGGACGGGAGGGAGTCGTAAGCACTTTTGAGAGGATTGGGCTGCGACAGGTTTTCCTTGTGAAATCCACTGGAATACTTTTGATTCAGTTATTGTGTGTGATTTTTTAGTGTAGAATCCGGGATTCAATATTGTATTCACTCTACAAATTTGAAAGTGTTGAATCCTGGAAGGTGGTTGATAGTGATATGTCCAGTGTTATTCCTAGGATTTTTTTGGAGGAGTAAAAATACTCCTTGTCTTTTTTAGGAGGAGTGAAATACGGCAATAACATAAACTAAAAATACAGATACAAATTTTCTATAAAAATATTTACTTTTTTAATGGACAAAAAATGAAATAGAAAAAAATGAATTAGCTATATTTAGTATAATATGTTAAGTATTTGTAGAAAATGTTAAACAAATTAGAAAAAATACAACGAATAAAAAACAAAAAAATCCAAGCAAACAATCAGTAGAAAATATTAAAGTTGGTGTTTAGAGTAGACAAAAAATGTTAGTTGTTTTCGTTAGGGCTCCATGCATTTTTTAAGCCAAACCTGTGTTGAAAATTCAAAGCGTGAAAAAATACTCCTGGCAAGTTTTTTAAAGCTTATTTTCCGATTTTCAAAACGTGAAATACGCATTTAAGGTGTTAAAATTATCTCTGGATATATCTCATTTAGAATTTCAGTGTTTTTTATATTTGAATGTCGTAAATATCAGACACAAGGTTTAATCGCAATATCATTTGGACGAACATTTTCGTTAATGTTATATACGTGAAGAAAAAAGATGTCCTTTAGTGTGAGGCAAAAACACTGCAAATTTAGCGGAATATAAAGCTACTTAAAATATTTTATTATAGTGATCAAGAAAACGTGTGATGATTCTTGCAGATTTACTGCAGATTTACTGTTTCATATCTCCTGTTTCAATACCTCAATGTTTATTTATTTAATCTGTTCCACCCAACAGCCTTCTATAGTGCTATTTAATTCTATAAGAAAGGTGAAGCGGCCTAAACTGAAAGTGTTGATAAATCAACTCACTTATCAACATTTAGTGACTCACTTATAAGTCGACTCACTTTAAAATGTACTTCACCAAACATCTACAAGATTAAAGGTGATTTGAAAATATATTTTAAAATGATTTTAAAAGGATATAATAGAAAAAATGTTTAAATACAGTTTAATAGATTAGTTATCGTTAGGATTAGAAACCTAATTAAAATATTTTGACTCCATTTATTTTGACAGACCATTTTATTACTCTACATTCACAAACAAATGTGTGCACGTAAAAAGTTTGATACAATTCAGTTATCTGTCCTGTTAGATATTGCTAAGATGTTTTGATCTCCAATAATTAGAAATATCGCAGAGATTGGAAACCAAAAGAATAAAACAGCTTACTGCTCAGCCAACGATAGTAAAAGGGTCACGTGATTTTTACAGACTTTGCACGGCCGATAAAGGGGTAACCGGTGATAGTTGGGGTCTTGCTTCTATATGCCAGCAAAATCGATCAACTGCCCCTCAACTTCCACCTGTCCAGCGTTGTCAAAATCAAGTGACCCTTTTACTATCGTTGGTTCAGCAGTATCGTAGTGACAGACGTAAAAATTTGGCTGTATTTGGATACTTGGCGATGTTCCCAGTTTCCAAAATATTACAACTTTATATTTATTTTCTTACTTAATTACAAAATTTTACCTTTTCTTCGAAGTGATATACAAGGTTTACAGAAGTAAGTAGAAAGGATTAAACAGTAGATAGCACACTTAAGTTTAAATTCATAAACAGTTTTCCCAGAGAGCTAATTCATCCAAAAAGTAATTTTACTTAAAATCTATTTAGATAAAAAATATAGCTTGTTTGTTCGTACATTATATATCTAACGACATACAAATTTATTTCAAGAAATATCCATTCTACTTCACTTAAACCTAACACATACAATCGTTATCCATTTTAGACATTTAAAATCTTACCATGAATAACGAAATTAAGAGCATTACTTGTCATTAGACTGATTTCAGCAACTCAAAGCACATCAGGAATTTTCTCAATGTGCTTTAATTTGCTTAATTAGCGCCTTAAGTAACAAACCTTAATGCCATTAACTCTGCTACACTCAGTAATGGCATTACTCAGGCAATCTTGCATTTCTAACACTTAAAGAGTCTTGAGGTGATATAACACTGTGGATGATATATTCGTATTGTGAGAAAATCCCCGGAATTAGTAAGCAGGCTGTTTGTTGTCGTGATATAACTATTTTGACGTATAAATAGCTTTTAATTATGTTTCTGCATTCGCATTACAACTAGAAGTAAAGCTTTTAGTGAGAATAGTATTAAATATGTTTTTTCTTTGAGTTTACGGTTAGATAGAAACGCAGATGAAATAATGGAAGTAAACTAATGCATTTATTTACTAAAACGTTGTTGGATATTTTAGTAAAATATTACTGACAAAGCCCCACGGTGTGGAATTTTATAATATGGAATGCAATACATAATACCCATGTTAATTTTAGTATCACACAGTTTAAGTAAAATTTTATCTTCCCAGTCATCAGGCCTAGTTTTCACACAATATAATGCATAATTTATGTCATAAGTGTTTTATTAGTTTTTATTCTTTTTTTGTTCTATTTTTGTTATTTCGTCATCTATTTATGTTAATTAATATATTTTTGTTATTCCAAATTTGACTTTTTATCTTATTTCATTGCATATAAGAATTTTGGGTAGAAATGTCAGTAACATACTTCAAAAATTACTTTTTACATAATATGTTATGTAAATTGGATAACTTTGACCCTTAAAAGAAACTTCGGCCCAACCATCGGAAATATGTTTTAGGTGCTGTATTGATATAAAAAGAATGTTATTATCACTTTATTCAATGCTAGGGTGAACAGGTAAACTGTTGACATAACATCCTCAAAGTGATGTCCTAAAATTTCAGAAATACGATCACTAAGAAGCTTCCAACTAAGCTAATATCAAAATGTCGATTTCTGTTCAGGGGACATGGTACCATTCATTGACAAAAATTCGAAAAAAAAATTTTCATTCAAACTAATCTATATGCATTTATCTATCATCCTAAAAAATTTCAAAACTTGTTGTTGTTACTTATCCCACCTGGTGTAGGAAGGCCTAAGTAGGTGAGTAAGTAGGTCAGGGATAATCTGGTCAGGGATATTAAATATCTGTGGCCAATTTTTAAGATACTGTATAGCACTCTTGCTATCAGTCAAAATCCAGATACTATTTTTGTCAGTGGTAAGGGTGCGATTTAGAGCTGCTCCAATAGCTATGATCTCTGATCTAAACACTGAACAATAGTCAGGGTTCTGGATGCTGAGTCTACTTTCGTCCTCAATATTATTTACGAAAACACCACTCCCGGTCCTACCATCTTCCATTTTGCTACCGTCTGTATAGATGACCAAGGCCTTGGGTGGGATGTTATTAACCACCTCTAAGGCCAACTGTTTTAGAAGGTCCGGGTGATCTACCTGTTTATTGGTGTGGGACCTCAGTACATCATTAAAACTGATACATCCAATGTTACAGTTGAGGTAAACAATCAAAGGTGGTCATAGGAACAACCCCAAAATTTATAAAACCCTCTTTCCTCACATACTCCAGTGGAGTGTCTCTTTTAAGACGTTGTTTACATTTCCAATTTAAAATGAATTTTGAAGTCCTGTTAAAATGTCCAAGACTGTTCAGCTTGTTAAAATATTTAAAAGAACCAATCCTAAATCTTGTGGTCAAAGGTACTATGTCAGCTTCGAAAAGGACAAAAAAAATTTCAAAACTTTTTATTGAAAATTATCCAAGTTATGACTAAATTCATGTTTGATCGTATTCACTTCTCTATGACTATTGGAAACTTCAAGCCCGCTTTTTCAGAACTACGTTTACGTTGTTTAAAATGCTAAAGCTTTTTATCTATTGGGCCAAATATCTTGAAACTTTTTCTGGTTATCGTTGGAAGTGGGTTTAACAAAAAGTAGTATGGGTTTTTGAATATTCATGGTAGATTTAAAGTTAGTTTAATTTAGTTTAATTTAGATTTTCAGCATTTTTAAGGATCAAAAAGTATCAAATAACAATGTATATAAAGATGTTCACCAAAAAGGTACCATTTCCCCTTGGCCTTACAACTTTTCTTTGGAAAAGCGATCAATATTATGAGGTAATAATTAGCCAAATTAGAAAGCAAGCCATTCGTAACAATTAAGTTTAAAGTAACGATAATCGTCTTATATTCGGCCTTTTTACAACGTTTTTATTAGGTCGCTTTCAATCTTGTCTGTCTGTCCGTCCGTCCGTCTATCTGTCTGTTCGGGAGGAATTTAGTAATTAATTTTAAACATACTTCCCCATGAGCTAGAGACTTGAAATTTTGAACATAGTTCAGATCTGGATGACAATACGATATTATCTCGTTAGTTCGGTTCAATTTGCTGTCCCTAAACCCCCAGGGGGACTTAAAATTTAGAAGTTCAACTATAGGACCTTATTGTTAAAATAACTAATGAAAAAAAACCTTTTTAAAGAACAACATTTTTAAAATGCACTAAAAAGTATAAAATATTTTTTTGCAATTCCTTGTAAAACGAAAAACGTGGGGATCATGCAATAATATTTACAGCCACTACTATTGTCACTCTATTTACCATTATATCCACAGTTAAAAATTATTTAAATGAATGATGAAATTAAGTTGGATTAATTACCTAATGCATGATCCCCACGTTTTTCGTTTTACAAGGAGTTGCAAAAAATTATTTTATACTTTTTAGTGCATTTTAAAAACGTTGTTCTTTAAAAAGGTTTTTTTTTTCATTAGTTATTTTCTGGTTTTTAGTTTTGTTGTGTAAAGTTTAGAATTCGCTACCTGAACCCCTGAACGCCTTCCAATAATTTGATTCCTTTCTCTTTTCAATAAAACTAAAAAGTGTTTTTTTCTGAACTTTAACACATGGCTTTACTCTGTTTTGTTAAAATCATTGCACAGTTTTTGCCTCTAGCTATTATTCAGATGACGTTGGAAATTTTTGAACCACTAGTAATATAAAAATGTGTTTTAAAAAATATATTGGTGACAAACTTTTCAGTAACTAATTAATAAAGTCAGTCTCTTAGATGTATTACAAATACAAAACTTGCATGAAGTACTGCATGTACTGTGTATTACTTTTATTCTTACAAATTTTCAATTTACTAATATTTTATACAACACTTCTAAAGCCATCTTGATAACGAGAGGAGGCAAACTGCACAACAATGATTTTTTAACAATAAGGTCCTATAGTTGAACTTCTAAACTTTAAGTCCCCCTGGGGGTTCAGGGACAGCAAATTGAACCGAACTAACGAGATAATATCGTATTGTCATCCAGATCTGAACTATGTTCAAAATTTCAAGTCTCTAGCTCATGGGGAAGTATGTTTAAAATTGATTACTAAATTCCTCCCGAACAGACAGATAGACGGACGGACGGACGGACAAGATTGAAAGCGACCTAATAAAAACGTTGTAAAATCATTGTTGTGCAGTTTGCCTCCTCTCGTTATCAAGATGGCTTTAGAAGCGTTGTATAAAATATTAGTAAAATGAAAATTTGTAAGAATAAAAGTAATACACAGTACATGCAGTACTTCATGCAAGTTTTGTATTTGTAATACATCTAAGGGACTGACTTTATTAATTAGTTACTGACAAGTTTCTCACCATTATATTTTTAAAACACTTTTTTATATTACTAGTGTTTCAAAAATTTCCAACATCATCTGAATAATAGCTAGAGGCAAAAACTGTGAAATGATTTTAACAAAACAGGGTAAAACCATGTGTTATAGTTAAAGTTCAGAAAAAAAACACTTTTTTGTTTTAAATAAAGAGAAAAGAATCAAATTCTTGGAAAGCGTTCAGGTCGCGAATTCTAAACTTTACACAACAAAACTAAAAACCAGAAAATAATTAATGAAAAAAAACCTTTTTAAAGAACAACATTTTTAAAATGCACTATAAAGTATAAAATAATTTTTTGCAACTCCTTGTAAAACGAAAAACGTGGGGATCATGCATTAGGTATTTAATCCAACTTAATTTCATCATTAATTTAAATAATTTTTAACTGTGGATATAATGGTAAATAGAGTGACAAGAGTAGTGGCTGTAAATATTATTGCATGATCCCCACGTTTTTCGTTTTACAAGGAGTTGCAAAAAAATATTTTATACTTTTTAGTGCATTTTAAAAATGTTGTTCTTTAAAAAGGTTTTTTTTTCATTAATTATTACATCCTCAAATTTGGACGACTCCATTTGAAATCACTATTACCATAATACTACATCTTCTTTTCAAACATATGCATTCACATCGCTTTGAATTCCCAACAAACGTTCCCAAAACGGACCTTTGACTTTTGGCTAAAATTCACGGAGTCGTCCCTTGACCTCCGGACCTCGCGTGTAATTTGTCCCACGGAGTCCGTCGCGACGTACAGTGGCACGAGTCGCAACAAAAGGGTGAAAGGGGAATTTACACGGGCGATATTTAATCCCGGACAGCGCTGCAATATTTCACGCCGTGGCCATTCATTCATAGCACATCCAGGGAAATGTTGTATATACGCTCAGATGCGCTTGCGGGTATACTAGGTACGCTACTAGTTGTTGTTGGGAGCATTAACGCAGACGTTTGGTTAATTGTGTTGGTAAGAGGGCGGAGTTTACCCGAGTTGTTGAGTTGCTGTTACGCGTGAGGGGTTGCGGTGTATGTGTCTACGTTGTGGTTTGCGTGTTTCACTGATTTGGTGGTTTTATTTGAGTTATTTCGTATGTGGTGACTGAATGTCTATTGTGGCAGTCGTGTTGTGTGATGTGAGGATTCCATTTAATTCACTAAGGGGTCTAGTACCCTTTCGTTGAGAAAAAACTGTCGAAAACTGCTCTTTTTCGAAGAGACCATTCTCCAATATTTAAAGATATAATTTAAATTAAAATCTGCATGTGCATTGATTCTTTATTCATTAATTTAACACCAAAATTGAGGTTGTGAATAACATAGTTTTTTTATGTAAATTTTTAAATGCGTACCCTTAATTTTGTCGTTCGTATTCTATAGTTTACGGCGCACAGCATAACTCTTCAGAAAAGCTCACAAATAGCTTCAAATTTTTTCTGATTGCAAATTATTAATGAATCTCAAAATTAATGAAGCAATATACAATTTGGAGACATAAATAAAAAGTAACAGCCTTAAAAAAGGAAAAATGGTATTTTCCCAATTTTTTTTCGTATATTTTGATGAAAATTTAGAAAAGTTCTCAAGTTATTAAAACTTTGCTTCATTAAATTAAGTATTGGCATCATATAAACATCTGTACCAAACTTGAAGCATTTGTGATCAACGGTTTCCAAGAAAATCTGTGCACCGTAAACGTACGACAAAATTAAGGGTACGCATTTAAAAACTTACATAAAAAATATGCTATTCACAACTTAAATTTTGGTGTCAAATTAATGACTAAAGATTGTTCAATGCGCATGCAAATTTTCATTCAAATATATCCAAAGTTTTGGAGAATGGTCTCCTCGAAAAAGAGCAATTTTCGACAGTTTTTTCTCAACGAAAGGGTACTGTGAAAATATTGGAAATATTTTGAGTCAGGATGGACTAGTGAATTGTAAAATTCCAAAGTTTAATAGAGACAGACCTTAGAAAGTTGTTAGTTGATATAGAGTTGTTTTAGTGAGTTTCCAGTCCTGGGATATCTTTGGTTAGCTATTTACCTTAATATTTCTTTTTTTTAAATACATTAATACATTTTATATTTAGCTGTTATTTTTATGTGCGTGAAAATATATTTAGAGTGATCAGTTGTTGGGTTAAATGAAGCATCCTGGGAGATCTGAGGTGGAAATACAGACGCGTCAAATTGTTTCATTCCCTCAAACTTCCTTAACCATTATCCCTTGGAAAAATTCCATTTGAGTTTAGAGTGCTTCATATGACGAAATTAGTTTGTTAAATCTTAAACATTACTTATACCTTCTTAACTGTTGAAAATTCCCCTCCATAAATACATCTATAACTTGCTCTAAAAGAAAAAAATTGTTGTTTAAAGATTGTTTTTCTGTTTTAAAGTTAACATTAACCCATCCATTTCAAGAAGCTTACACATACACAATTTTATGAAACCTAGAAAACTTGGAGAAATTTTAACCAAACGGTACTTTCGTAAGGTAAATATTTAGAATATTTCTTATTTTAGATCTTTTGAACACAACCAGATGCAATGCTGAAGACTACAGTATAAATGACATCATTGAGGGTACATCAATAATACTCATCAATGTGTAAACAATTTCCATACTATTATATGAATATGGATATGCTAAGCAATCATAAAGGAAAGGAAAAGCTGCTACACTTTACATTTTCCTTTCTTGAAGTCATTACACTTTACCTCAATGAAAATTTATAGGCATTGATTTGTAAACATAATTGAAATATTCATGAATTTTCTATGAATTCAATTCAACAAACTACACCATTTCATTTAGTCCACCATGCACAAACTCCACCCTATCTTATTCCACCATGCTCTCTTCCAAGAACGATGTCATCCGGAGTTAATTAACAGTCTAGCGGGTTCGAAAAAGACGCTGCGATGAAATAGCTGATCTAGTTTACAAACTAAACTTTCCCCCTAAGCTTAATTAGGAATTTTAATGATGTGGAAGCCCGCTTAGAAAATTTGCTTAGAGTTCATATAGCAATTAATCTCGTGTAATGCTACGGGCTTACGGCACCGGGTGCACCGTAATTTAAATAGGGCGATTTTTTTCTCCGGCCAGTTAGTGATTATTCAAATGGCTGACCTCTCTTGAAAAGGGCTCATCAGTATAAGTATGTTTCTTAAATGAGTTATTTTGTGGATTTTGAAGTTTGATAGAGTCCCTTTATCCCAGGATTATGTATGTCATTCTAAGACTTAAGTTGTCACAAATATTTATTTTGATTCGTTAATCGTATTGATAATGATATACAAATGTTTCCTTTAAAACTTTTGAGCCCTAGACGTCCTAAAAATTCCTATGGGATTCAGTGGAAATTTCGGGCGGTCAGGTGAGAAAAGGTTTAAAGAAGGAGTCTTAAAAAGTGATTCTGAAATAAAAGTCTGACTAATAAAAACTGATAAAAAATAAACAATACATTTATGCAATTTTTATAAAATTTTGATTACATGAAAAAATTAATTCGATAATGAATTCAACTGCAAAATAACTTTCTTAGAATGAAGATTAAAATAGGAAAAGCTTCTGTTTCTTAGAAATTAAAATATTAAAGTATAACGTTTCGCGTTCATAAAAACCTAGAAAATATGCTAATGCTACAGGTAAATGCGATACAAAAAATTGAAAACTTTTAAAAATAAAAGTTACTTCAACATAATGTACACCACCGTAACAAGGAATACAATAATTTAAAAAAAATGGGGTTAAAAACATGCATTTTTAGGAAGAACTCCTGGTTTATTAATTAGAAATGCTAATTTTTAAAAACAAGTGTTTTTTTAAAAGACTTTAACTCATTATTAAATTTTTTTTAAATGTTTTTAACACTTACAAGAATAAACTTATTTTCAATCTACAAAAATACTTTTCATGCTATTTAAAATCCTCCTTTTTTATTTCTTTTTTAAACATTATTTGAAAAATAAAATTACTGTACATGTTCAATAAATAACTGTCTAAATACGTTAACAAACATTTACACACTTAAAAAATGCCAGGAAAATATGATGGCAACTTTTTTTTTCATTCAGATGATAACAAAATAAAATTCTCGCAACTAAAAAGTGTTATTTTCAGAAACCTTTATTCAAACTTCGAGGTGATGTTTTTCGAAGTAGATCTTATGCACTCCCTAACTAAATTAGTGCCTTAGTTGGAAATCCAACTAATCAAAATACTCCACAAACCTTTTTTAGCATTAACATTAAGGCAATCCTTGGATTTTATTTTTCAATTACATGAGAGTAAGATCTCAAGGCGTAAAATATAGGCCATGTTATCTTTAAAAAGCATAAAAACGATGCAAAGAGTTACCGTCTCAGGTATAAAAAATAAGATTTTTCTTACTTTGCGCAATTTATTTTAATGAAGCAGAGGGCACGTAAAGAAAAGTGCACACTTCCATATTTTGAAAATTCCTTCTCGAAGCAAAAAAGATTTTTCGCTTTTAATAATGAGATTCATTAATTTTTGGACGTAGAGGCGCATAAGCAAACTTTATTTATTACAAGATGAATAATTAAAGGTCTTCAAGTTATTTTGGAGAACGTGGACTTTCAAGAACTTTTTCCGGTGAAACCTTTTTAAATACTTACAAATTTCATATTGAAGTTTGTGTTTTGTAGTGCTAAGATAATTTTGTTGCTTTTTTAACATTGTGGGTCATTGAATAAGGAAGTTGCATGTGTCAGATTTTAGTAAACATTCAAGAGTTCCGTATGGTTTTTTGTGTGGTAAGATGAAATATCTAGTCAATTTTTCAAAAAAATATACATGTAATTAAATATTTTAATTTAAAAGTCGAGAAAAAAACATGTGAATGAAATCGCTAGTAAAAACATCTTACGACAATGTCAACAATCATACCATCTACTCCGTTGCTTTCCAACAATGGTCCCCGTACGATGACGTCACATCCCAAGCTCTTAGCGTTTTCGCTCGCTTTGAAAAAGGGATTTTTTATTATTTTTTTTTGCTTTCAAAAAATTTCTGGATCGGCCCCAAATTTTGGGTAGTTGCTTATTTTTGCACGAAGAATCGATTAAAAAATTTTAAAAATCATGTAACTTCCACATTGTCCTCTTGTATGGAAAATTTGCTGCTTTAATTTGGTAATGATAAATATGAAGTATCTTCATAGCTTACAGCATTTGAAAAATGTTGTTTGCTTATTAGGATGTAGTTATAAATAAATAATTTAAATTTAGTAAAGGGATTTAAAACTATTATCATGAAATATATAGTAAAATAATGTAATTAAATGTGTCATTCAAGCTAAGACGATGCGTATAGATGCAGTAAAGGTAAAAAGGTGTTACTATTCTAAAAAGTATAGCAGGGCAATTCCACGGGTAACTGACTGACAGTTTTTAAGAAAAACGCTTAGTATTTTGTTATTTTCTTCCCAAAAATAAATCCCAGTTTATTGCTTTCTTGTTAGCTTAATCTAATGGCACAATTGAATTTTCAAAATATGTTTTTATTGATTTTTAAAAAAATTTTAATCAACAAGGTAACTGACTGACATAAATAATTCACAAATGTCAGTCAGTTACCATGTCGTTTAAAATTTTTAAAAAATCAATAAAAACATATTTTGAAAATTTAATTGTGCAATTAGATTAAGCTAACAAGAAAGCAATAAACTGGGTGGAAAGTATTTTTTTATCATTTATTTTTGGGAAGAAAATAACAAAATACTAAGCGTTTTTCTTAAAAAATGTCAGTCAGTTACCCGTGGAATTGCCCAGCATCAAGTATTAAAGGTATACCTATTATTACAAGTAATAACAATTGGAAATAAATATTCATTTATGGAGAAAAATATAGTAATTAAATGCGTTACTCAAACTATTATGATGGGTGATTGCTCTCTTTTGATTAAAGATCTGATAAAAGTAATATTTCGCCTGTTCATTATTTTAAGAGGGAAATTACAAAACTAACACACTATAAAGATTTCCTGAAACACAGCATTTCTTGAAATATGCCTAACAATGCTATACAACATCCATTTAAATATTTACACAATCAGTCACATCTAAAAATCTGCTCGTGAATACAAACGGATATTAAATTAATTACATCCAACAAAACCCTATTTTTGTAACCCTAACCAGAGTACACAATTCATCAACAGTGCATATCCCACAGAACAAAATAATAGCTCACAGGAAACAATCTTGATGAAATTACGAATCTAATGTTGGCATTAATACATTTCCTACTACCGAACTTCCACACAAGCGAAATAGCGGTTCTAGATTTAATCTGTGCGCTGTTGGAATAATTGCTTGATTTATTAATGTAAAATGAATTATTAGTGTGCACATTTAATCATGGAGGTGGAAGATGATTTAAAGCTGACTGGAAGGTTTATTACATTATCAGTAAAATAAGTTCGTCCTAGAATCGGCGACCATTAGCTTTTCGATTTATTATGACAGCGGCAGTCAAAAGATTGGCCCGCGCTGTCAAGAGGTATTTTACGAGTGACTAGTCAAGAGTGGTTTTCGAAATTTTCACCTGAGTTGTTTTCGTCGTCAATGGAAATTATAGTTGAATTAGGATCACTTTAGAAAGAATACTGTTAGTGTAAAATACTTACCTATATGAATTTGGAGTTAGTATATTTTCTGTAATTACTACATGCTCAACTTAGAATAAAAATGGTGCAAGTCCATGATTTGAAAAATGGTATGAGAGATATACTTGTGAGTTTTGGAGTCAGAGTACAAAATTACACAATTTGGGATAAGCATGGATGTGTGTTTCTTTTTAGAAACTTAATTTAGTGTGGTGGTTATCTAAGTCAAAAGTACCGTTGCAAAGAATGATCCACGGGAATATACCGATCAGAAGGCCAAAAGACTCAATAGTATACTTAGGTGTTATATTTGCTTCAGTCGGTATTTATACCCGTTATATGAATAATCTGAATCTTTAAATGGTGAGTAAGCTTGCCAGTGCCACAAGCCTATTAGATCAGCTTCAAAAATAGCGTCTTCATTGGAACATCAAAACCTTTAATAAAAGAAATATAAATACTTTAAATTTAATTAACTGAGAGTAATATTTTGTTCAAAAGTTACCTATTCAAAGTATGCATTTTTTACTTGACCAAGTATAAAATGATTGATAATGATATTCATAATAAATATTATAAATGCATTCCCGGAAAAATAATATCGAATTCTGAATTAAAACTATTCCGGGGAAATGAAAAAGTATTTTCCAGGAAATATATTCCAGAGGAATTATTGCCAGGCCTGGCAACAATTTCTATTCTTGTCAAAAACTTGTATTCAGTTTTATTAGATTTCAATACTTCCTGGAATCATGAACAAATATTTTTATTCTTAAACTAATGAATATAGTAATATTACTCAAATTGAGTCTCTTTTTAAATAAATATTTATACACCCTAGGAACCTTCAAATAATTTTTATGTTTAAAAATAACTTTAAAGAAGAAGTTTAAATTTTAATCAATTCCCGGGAATCCCGGGAATGATCTTGTTATTCCTGGGATTTCCCGGGAAGAGCAAAACTTCGGGAATTCAGAAACTCTACTTGCCACAAGCCTATTAGAACAGCTTGAAAAATAGCTTCTCCATTGGAACTTATAAGCCTTTAATTTCATACTCAAATGGTTTTGTATGAGCTAAAAAATATTTCTTAAAAAATATATGTTTCACTACAAAAATTCTTAACTTAAGAACGTAAATTAGCTTAACGCAGACCGACATCATTCTTAATAGTTCATACAGTCGAATCCGCTTAATGTGATCACGGTTAATGTTATCAATCGGATAATGTTATTGAAATCGACAAGTCCCGATCATTCTTATTTAATTTAATGTAAAATAAATCGTTTAATGTGATCAACTTATAATCATAACTCCGCTTAGTATTATCAAAATTTGTCCATATCCCCTTTAAAACGACCGCTTTTGAGTTCGAGATTCATTTTGAAGGTCAATTTTTACAAGTAAACATGTGCTCCATGAGAACATCTGGCGATTCTTTTTTCAGAAACTTAGTATGAGTAAGAAAAATAAAACATATTCCCCATATTATATTGAAAGAAAACGGTTATGGGGGGTCCCCGAATTGTGATTGGTTAAAGAAACACCAAGATCCATGCTTTGCAGATGTTTCTAAGAGATTTTGATTTTCTCTTGTTTACTGGAATTCAGATTATGTAAATGGAGCGGAAAAAGAGAGACCTTTCTATATAAAAATACAAAGTAAGCGATTATTTTAATTTTATTAACTGAACTACTCTTATATTTCCCCCTTAAAAATTTAACTTAGTGTAAAAATAGAGTTTTGAATACATTTATTACGATTACATTATTTTGATTTTAAAGCAAACTATCTAGTTACAGTGTTTGCTGTTTTTTTATATGAGATCGCTTATTGTTATCGATCGGATAATGTTATCAGTTTAGTCTCGGACAATTGCGATCACATTAAGCGGACTCTACTGTATATAATTAAAACTAATTATTAAATTTCATTTTGGGTAATATATTCGGAATGAATAAATAACTCTCAATCTTTACACCGATTTATTTCTTATGGATTTGTTTAGAAGAAGAACTAACTACCGGTATAACTTTACATGGTTTAAAAAATACATTTTTCTGTAAATGATTCAACATATGACAAAATATTACTTATGGACCATGAGGTCCCAGGCGACTATGTCAATTGTTATTTTATCGGTGTTTATGTTCAAATAAATAAATAAATATAATTAAACAAGATCGATAAAAATATTCAAGAATTAATGTGTAGAAATTATAAAAAAAACTAAGTGTGTGATTATTTTAAACAATTTGTGAAGTAAAACAAATTTGAATATCCCCGTTAGTCCATGATATAGAATCCCTGCATTTACATACATACAAATATCCATAACATTCACTGACTAAGATAGGTCTATGAGAACCATATAAACATCCCGCATACCTCTTCAATAATTACATGAGAAGCACGAAATATCGTTGACAATGCGTGTGTTGAATATGGAAGCACACTGTGTTACATTAAAGCAGACAATGGACTATCATGTCATTAAGCACCATAGTATTATGTAACAGGAATAGTACAGCTATTTAGATTCCATATAAACATAAAGGGGGAAACTGAGTTGTAATTATTTTACAGAATTTATGGTAACACAGGGTTAAGGGTGGATGATTAAGATACTGATTTGAAAGGAGAAAAATCCAAGAAGTGAAGATTAATAAGTATGGAGATAAGAGAGCAATTTTTTTTATCCAACATGGATTATTGTTTGGCGAACAGAAAAGAAAAAATTTCTTCGCAATCATCAATTCGTTACTGGTAATCACAATTTTGATGATTATTTGCGATACTTTTTTAGTTTTAGTTTCCGTACCAAAGAAATTAAAATAACCCAAGCGGAAAATGTTCAAGGTTGGTCCAATTTTTGTTATTTATGGGGAAATTTCGTTTACTTTTAGTTGCAGTTACGTAAGTTTGACTTATTTGGTACGAGCTGTGCTACTTCGGAATGGTCAAATCACCAATGGAGAGGCAGTTCGATTATTCTGAAAAATTCGGTTATTTTACTTCATATAAAATGGTTGATATTTTCCTATATATAAGAATTGTGCAATGAATTTTTAGTGGATAAATGTCATTAGTAGATGTGAAGCATATATGCCTTTAAATACTAATCGAAATTGAATCATACGATTGTTTTAAACTCAAGACTTATTAATTGAAATATAAGTTACACTATATCAGAGTGAAATAATTCATTCAGTGATTTAGAAGAGAGGAGGGTATTATGGAACACCCTTTAAATATTTAAGAATAACTATATTGGTTTTTTAATAAAAATCCACCGGATCATTTTAAGTACATACTATAACTAATGACAATGAAGGGCCAATGGTCAAATAAATCAGCATTTATTTTTTTAAATCAAAAAATGTACTTTTAGAAAAAGTTATAAATGGAGGGTAATATGGAACAGTCGGGTAGTATGGAATAGTTGAATTTACAGCTTTGAAAACAAATTAGACCTTAGAGAACATAGTTAATCTTAACTATAAAAGTATATTTAACAATATACTTTCAAATAGTTTTTTTTCATGAGTCTATTTACAATAGTCACAAACATAATCGTATTTTTCTAACCCTTTGCTTATGGAACGTTTCATAATACCCGACGGCTCATCCTTGTACTATGAACTCTTTTACTGACCTATTAAACATGGATTGCTAAAAAAACGACTGCAGTATAAGAAACTACTGATCTTTTAGTGTACATTATGCTTAACAACAAAATCAGAGTTTCATAGTTACTGGTAGGTTCAAAGGTTTGAACATTTACCGTCAAAAACTTTCAAAAATCCTAAAACACACTTAGCTTTGCAGCGGCTGATCAGACAACAAGAAGCTTAACTCTTTGCGCACTGCATCATTGGGGTTTTCTTAATACTTTCGTGATATTGTCACGTGATGGCAACACGAGGGGGAGCAGAAACTCAGGTGATCCATAATACCCTCCACTCCTCTACATTTATCAATGTTGAAAAATAAATAGATAAATCCCCCTTTAATTTTTAATTAAAATGACATGAAATATTTCTAAAAGGTAAAACGTCACTGATAGCTCTTAAAAAAATCACAGTTTTTCTCTGAATTTCAATGAAATTAACGAGTCTAAGTATCATCCCGAAACACAGGGTCTTAAGAAAAAAAATCCACTCACTCTTTAACATCGTTTCCAAATTTGAATTTTTAATTGAAGAAGATTCAAGAACAAGCCTCACCAGATGTTCCGTACAGTCTATTAAACTTCTGTAATTGCAAACAGTTTTTCTCTCTTCACTTCTCCCCCCCCAAACTAAAAAAAATGTCTGGATTGATTTACTCGAAAATTACTTTTTGCAAGAGATTCATCTCCAAACTTTCTTGAGGAATTTTTAAGAATTTAAGACGAAATCAGCAAAACTCGGTCCTCGAAAGAAACAGGGATTAGTGCCATTACTTAGTTTCATGAACAGAGAAAAAAAGGATTTCTGACCATGATGCTAATTAAAATGAAATGTCTCGGATCTGGGTTCTTCTATTAGGGAGGGAATTGCTACCTCTGTTTAAAGAAAGAACAATATAATCTGCAGCGATAAATCTTGGAGTGCTAGTGCGTTTGAACCTGAAGGTAAGAAAGTCATTAAGTTTACTTCCCTTTTATGTGAGTCTCAAGAAACAATGTCATTCTTTGTCTTGTTTTTTTATATTTGGGATCTGTTTGCGTTGATTTCTTGAAATTCACGGAAAAAGAATTAAAAGTTTTATTGGACTTTCATTTAAATGGATATCCCCTATAAAAACTTTACATTAGCATTTAAGTATCAATAATTTCGAAGAAAGATGCGACACCATGCAGTATTATATTATTCCTTGGGAGTGGTTTTTAAAATACATAAAATCTGAAAAGATTGGAAAAAATATTTATGGGACTAAACAGTAAGGTGGTCCACATTCCTATGGGAAAAAACAAACTTCGTCCTAGACACAACGTCGCCCCCTCTTTTTTTACATCTATCTATAGTGTTATTCTGGCAAAGTTTCAAGTTCCTACTTCAGTTTTAAGAGGGTGCTCAATGGCCCTAAAAAACTACAATTTTTAAATTTTTTTCGAAATTTTGGCTAAATTGGTTAAAAAATAAATAAAAGATAAATTATTTTGACACCTACTTAATTTACACACTTAATATATGATAATAAATTGAAAATAAAATAGTTAAAAGCATCATTTTGTTAAGTATGAATGTTTAGAAACAATATTGACGAGTTTGTTTTTTGTTGACTAGGAAGCAACAATAGCGGGGCTGTTAAATGGAATAACTGTTCAGAATGTGCAAGAGGCACCAAAATTGGTGGAAATATAGTTTAAAACATGCTGAATCCAAAATCAACCAGAAGCACTCTGGCGGAAGTGCCGTTTGGGACTTCCGGTCAAAAACAAAATGGCCACCCGAGGGCCTATTTTTGGTTCTTTTAATAATAGAAAGACATTTTGGGGGTCAAATTATATGCTTTATGGGTCAAAAACATGATTCGGGTTACAAAAATATGCAATTTGTTTTAAAAAGTAACAAAAATTCACAATAAAAGCTAAAAATAGTAATATAGTCTGATGACCAGCAGTTGCTTCAAAAAAAATTTGTTAAGTTATTTTCTTCGACCGTTTTATATGTTTCTTTAGGTGCTTTTTCCGAATATCTAGTTCACTTTCACGTGGAAGGTCGGCTTCATATCAAAAAACGCAAAAATATGTGAAAAAATTGCAAAATTTTCACTTTATCTTCGGATTTTTTCGTATAATTAAAAAAATATTAGTTTCTCGAAAATTACTTGAATCACAAAGTTAAAGTAAACAAAATTTCCTACCAAATGCACTATTCAACTTTTATTTTTCAAAGAATAGTTTTGCTGTTATAACACACTGAAAAACAGGATTTTAACACAAATGATTTTAACGCATTTTTGCGGATCTAGAGAAAAATTTAGATAAATATAAAAATTAAACTAAATACAATATAATAAGACATATTGCCGCTTAGAAACATCAGGCTTTACGAAAAAAAATTGTTTTTTAAGCACTTGATGTCTAAAAGCAAATCCATAAAATTTTTAAAGTGTCAAAAAGAAGGGTCATTGAGCACCCCCTAAAAATAGGAGTAGAAAGCTAAAATTAAAGGAGGATGATACTATTGGTAAATGTAAAAAAATTAGGGGGCGACGTTTGGGCTAGCTTGAAAAAAGTTTTTTTGGACCACCCTACTAAACAGTGTTTTGGTTTAAAATTTCAAAAACATAAGACTTTATCTTAATGTAACAAGAATCTAAGAATATATGAAGAATAGACGAGATTAGTGATGACGTTTTTTGTTTTGTTTGGAAACGTTGATTCGATCCGTGATTGGTTACATACGGATCCGTACTGTCCGTACAGTTCACGGAACCAATCACAGACTGAATTTACGTTTCCAAACAAAACAAAAAACGTCACACTAATCTCGTCTATTCAAACAGTGTTTTTGATTATTTTAATGCATTATATATCAAGGTTGGTTAACGAACAAATAATGATAATAGGGCTTAGGGTATATCTTTTTTTTTGTTATTTTTTTCCAGTTATAGTTTTTAAAAAATAACTCAAAAATCTGTTGCAACAGCTCGGTTCATTTTATACTAGATCAGCGATTTTCAAGCATTTCATACTCACGATAAAATTGATTCGTTACCCAATCAATAAAAACTTAAATCATCCCACAGACCACATGTCGAAGTGATACATGATCTAGACTAGTGATTCTTCAAACCTTTCCCAACCTCAGACTACTAGATGATTTATAAAATCAATATTTCTTGTAATCCTCCTATGGACCACATGTTCAAGGAATTCAAAAACTCAATGCAACTAATTGCCAATGATTATGGTTTTTTTACATTTACATCTGATTTATATATTAACATATTTTCAAATTTTGATTTCATGTGTAAGGAACATTTAACACTTATTTTTCATTGCTATTTTGAAAATAAAGATACATTTATGTCATGGAATGTGTTTAATTGAACTAAACCTATTTTGTTTCCATACAGAGTGAATTGTTTATTCTCCATAGCTGCCAATCGTTCCGATTTCCCAAGTCTTGTTACACAAGAACAATCATTTATTAAATTATTCCGAAATTAAGCTTGTAAACCCCGGTTATCATTTCTTTCGAATTTGGGACAATTTAATAAGAGATTACATTGTAAAAGATTTGAAAATCGGAAAAAAGCGGAACGGTTGGGAACTACGCTTCTCAGATATTTCCATCACAATCCGAAGCGATGCGACTTACATCACTAATTCTTAAAATCCACCTTTTTGGCTTCTCGTACCACAACAGGCAGTAAAACCAGCGTAAAAATAAATGCGAAACAAAACCCCCAAATAAAAATATATCTTTTTTTTTTCAAAAATATACATCTCTCCTTCATCCTCGATCTGAAATTCTACGCTCTTATTCTTCCTGAAGTTATTAATCAAGCCTTTTGAAAAAGCCCTGCCTTTCCCTAACCCTTATTATTATTTTTTTTTCTTTTGAAGACTCCGAGAAGCACAAGCTGCTCAATATTTTATTATTCTTCCTGCTTGCTTTCTGATAAACCGGCAAAGTAATAAAAATACTTTTTTTTGGCCCAGTCTATCTTATCCCTGTTGTGGAAGACGAGTAGTTTTATATTCATTCTCGGATTTTAATTTCGGATTTAAGTAAATTCTTAATGCCGATGAATCACGGATTCAAATGGTTTGGAACTCGATGCGGATGTTTTTTTCTTATTGTCCCCTGATTTTTGTTTAGTTGAAAAGAGGCTGGTTGCATTGTTTTTTAATTGATCTTGTTTTTTTCCCGAGTCATTTTCAATTTTCCTTTAAATTAGGCTTTACAGACTGAAATCGCGAAATAAAGAAATTTTAAATAATTATTGCTTTGGGGCATTATTTCTGTGATGGTATCACTAGATTGCAACGGATTATATTAAATTTCACTATATTAAGAGTTTTAATATTAAATATTCTACTTTTATTTTGGATATTGTTGAATTTAATAGGACACATTTAATTAAAATAAAATAAATGATGATATTTTTTTAATTCCAATATAAATGTTGGAATTGTTTTACAAAATAAACATTTTGTATAAAAAATTGCGAATTACAATTCTTTATAAACCCTCAATTTTTTCATCAACTCATTGGAATACGCAGATATAGAGGATATACTAGATACTTATTACAGCACACACACATTTTGAAAAGCCGTTTTATACTAAAAATAAGTGACAATAAGGAAGTTGCATGTGTCAGATTTTCAAAAACAAATAAGTGTTCCGTATGGTTTTTTGTAAGGTAAAGTGAAATATCTAGTCAGTTTTTCAAAAAAAATTTACAGGTAATTAAATATTTTAATTTAAAAGTCGAGAAAAAAACACGTGACTGAAAACGTTTATTGTTTAAACTATAAGATGACGTCAACAATAGTACCATCAACTCCATTGCTTTACAACAATGTTTAGTATAAGATGACGTCACATCCAAACTCTTGGCGTTTTCGCGGGCTTTTAAAAAGGGGATTTTTGTTAATTTTTTTGGCAATCAAAAAATTTCTCGATCGGCCTCAAATTTTGGGTAGTTGCTTATTTTTGCAAGAAGAATCGATTATAAAAATAAAAAAAATCATGCAACTTCCTCATTAAAAAATACATTTTAAATCTAAGAATTTTGAACAATCAAAACTATCCTTTGAACAAAAACAGTATATGAAAACTCAAAATTAAGTAACACTTTCTTTGTAGATATCTAAAAAACAAAGTAGTTCCCATAGCAGTGTATGAATTTTGAGTGAAACAAGGAACGTCAATTTTAAAATATGATTATTTCGTTAAAACCATGTATGAATAGTGTCTTTGTATCAGAATTCGCGTATCGAAATTATATCAACCCAGCATGCTTTGTGTTTATTCACTTTCTCCTCCCACGTAGAGACGTACTGGGTCCAGGAAACGTTGCTGTGAAATATAACTAAAAATCATTAAAAATCCAGTTTAATCCCAAATTTTACAATTTTTGACCTACACCACTGCCATTCTGAGAAACTCAAATTAAGATATTTCCAATGCACGAAATGGGTTCCGTCCCACCTCAAAAAAAATTTATAATTACTAAAAATTAAAGTGGTTTCAATTCATTATCATTTTAAATTTTTTATTAGCTGTCTGATATTTCATATAAATTTTGATGAATAGATACCGCTAAAAACCATCAAAATGCATTCAATTTATTATCTGCATGTTAATAACTCGAATTTAAATATTAATGAGGTATAACATGATACTTTAATGGACTTCCTCTAAGAGATTACATTTAGAAGTAATTAAAAATCTTTTATGAACCCAATTAATTTTTTTAATTTTTCAATAACTAATTTATAATCCTCTACCTTTCAATTAAATTGTAAATGGATTGAATAAGTGCTTTACCAGGAAAATTTCATCTGAAATAGAACTAAAAAATATAAATTAATTTATATTTCTTAAGCTATGTAAGCATATGTTTCACTGAAATATATTTATGTGGAGGAAATTTCCTAAGAATTATAGTACTTTGTTAAAAACATATTTTTCTTTATAAAAGAAATTTATTAGGTACATGAGTAAAATAATTTATTCTGTTTGGTACTATTGGAAAATGTATTCTTGATAAGAAAAAAATCCCCTAGATAACAGGTCATTACAGCAAGTTCAAAAGATGTAATTTTATTCCTAGTCTGATATTCATAAAAATTATTTGATTCCCCTTCGAACTAATATTTCTTTTCTTACGATGAGTAATGAATTACTGAGTTGCAGTAATTTATGACTAAGCATGCTTACAAAATAAATTGTTAAGAATAGTTTTGACGTTATAACGCACTGAAAAACAGGATTTTAACACAACAGATGATGGTTTGTTTAAATTATCCTGTGTTAAAATTCTCTGTTTTTCAGTGCGTTATAACGGAAAAACTATTCTTCAAAAAATAAAAATTGACTAACGCATTTTGTAGGAAATTTTGTTTACTTCAACTTTGAATTCCTACACTGTAAAAAAATCTTTCTTCAATAAACGGAAATTTCCCGGCAGCACAGCTGCCGGATTATTTTCATCATTTGAGAAGGTATCCGTATTTTCTTTTTCCGTCATTTGAGGGAATGTCCGTTTTGTATTTTTCTGTCAAAGGAGGGAAACCTTCCGTTATTTTAGAGAACGTTCGTTTAATATCTTTTCGTCATTGGAGTGGAACTTTCCGTTATTTTAGGGATTGTTCGTTTTATATTTCTGATATATAATTTTCCTGATTATAATTTTGAAAAAAAAAATCAGAGTATTTCTATTTTAAAGCATGGTAACGTTTACTACCAATAATACAAAAAATAAAAACAATATATTTTTGCTATTTTTGGAAATTTTAATAAAATAATATTTACTGGGGTTCGATCCCGCGAACTGCTGCATGCTAATCAGGCACGCTACCACTGCTACAGCGGGGATTCAGTAACGGTAAAACTTATTATAACATCTTCTTTGTTTGTGACTGTGAAGGTACGTCACAAACGAACTTAGGATTCTAGAGGATTAATAACTACCTTACCCATAATAAATTTGCTGAAGGTTCGTTTCGCCTGAAGACGCTTGCACAAACTTCCATTACTTATTTACAACTATATTTGAGTCTCACCAAAACTAGTGGAGAAATAGTACAATACGCATGCGTGAGGAGAGGAAAATTAAAAAATGGAAACTTCACGATGAAAATTCCGTTTTGTAGTTTACGGAATTAATCAATGAAAAATTCACGGAAAATAATACGTTAAAAGACGTTCTTTTTTTACAGTGTAGTAATTTTCGAGAAACTAATATTTTTTGAAATGTAAGCAAAAATCCGAGGATAGAGTAAAAATTTTGCAATTTTTTTCGCATATTTTTGCATTTTTTGATATGAAGCCGACCTTCCACGTAGAAGTGAATTATATATTCGCTATCAGCCCCACAAAAATATGTAAAACCGTCGAAAAAAACTTTTCTACAATTTTTTATGACGTAGCTGGCGATTGATCGTATTACAATTTGGAGCTTTTATTGAATTTTAGTTACTTTTTAAAATAAATTGTGCATTTTGTCACCAGTGTCATGTTTTTTCCCTTAAAACATAATATTTGACCCCTAAAAATGTCTTTCTATTGAATTACTGTCTATGGAAGTGCTTGTTCTGTCTTTCTCTATTCCGTGGTTATACCATCCCTTTTATGTAGTAATCATTCAGATCGATCTACCTCACTAACACTTTTTCAACATGTGCTTGATATTTAGACGTAATTCTTAAACTACCAAATTTCAATTCACGAATTCAAAAGTCGGTTTAGCACCACCATAAGACCCCCTCCATTAACATACCGAAGTACTTAACAATCTTTAAAACGCGCCAGGAGACGCTTCCTCAACTCGACTCCGACAAATTACAGCAGCCTGGGAGACACTCGACATTTCGTCCAAACGGCCACTGAGGGACCCATTCACTCGCTTTGTTATGACTTTGGGCCGAATGTTTCCGAATGATTCCGAGAGGAAAAGAATCCCGAACCACCGCCTTGTCGTTAACGGCTTCAATCATCTAGTTAACGTCCTTTGCGGTGGCATGGAATTGAACTCTTCCCTCTTAATGGTTTTACATTAAAACTCGAGTTTTCCTCACCTGCCACTGTCTCACGGAAGTGCAGTTGTGAGGGTTTGAACTTCTGTTTGATATGAATGTGAATAGGAATATAAAGGGTGTTTTAAAAGTCCGTTTCAACGCATTTATTTGGAAACAACGTCTCCTAGGGTCCTGGAAATAAGGAGTACCGCCCGTAGGTAAGTGAGCAAGTGGAAACCATTGAGACGACTTAAATACCTCTAGCTGTGAAATAAGAAAGTTAAAAAATATTAAAAAAGTAGAGATATCATTAAAACTTCAGTGAGAAAATAGTAGGCAGTATCATAAAAAGCGCGCAGAAAAATCATTTCATGAAAATATCTTTAATATTTGAAATTATCAGCAAGTAAAAATAGCATTTTTTCAAAGATTAAAAAAAGGAAATATTTGAATTTTGGGTTAAAAAATACTGTCATAATGTTGCGAGAAAACGCAAAAACCTACACGATCACTCTGAAAAACTTGCAAATTTGCGGACCTTCTACACTACTGTTCAAAAATTAAGGACGGAACGGTTTTTTAAACATAACACCTAGTAGAATTATTGTTCATCCATGAAAATCTTACCAAAAGATGTTCAATGGGTGAGAATACAGGGCCCGAGAAAAAATTTTCCCTATCAATATTTTAAGGGGGTAAATGGGCCCTCCATTGATAATGGAGTTCCATTACACATTTGGAGCAGTGGCAGAAACGTCTGTGAAAGAGGTACACTACTGTTCATAAATTAAGGACGGAACTGTTTTTTCAGCATAACACCTAGTGAAATTATTTTTCATCAATGAAAATTATACCAAGAGATGTTCAATGGGTGGGAATACAGGGCCCGAAAGCAAATTTTCTCTACCAATATTTTAAAGGGGTAAATGGACCCTCCATTGATAATGGAGTCCCATTACAATTTGGAGCTGTGGCAGAAACGTCTGTGTAAGAGGTATTTTACCTAAAACTTTATGGTTATTGTAATGAATATGATTGTTCCTGAACTCAGTGCATATTTTTAAAAGCCTGTGTTACCTTTAAATGGTATTTTTTATGTTTTATTGATAGAAATCGGTCTAATCATCATTTTTGGCAAGTTTTAGCTTCTGGGTCATTTTTGGTAATTGGTATTTTACCGTCAACCATGTTTTTAGTAGTTCTTACATGTGCTAGATTATGTTTAGGTCTGGAGACCCTGAAAGTAAATTATTTCTTTCAATATCGTGACTTTCAAGAAACTTTGAGATAGCCAAATTGTGATTTTGTGCAACTTTTTCTCTCATAAAGAGAAATTCCTTACCTGAAATTTCTTCTAAGAGAATCAAATGGGACATGAGAACACAGGTACCCAATAGCAAACATCAGTGAAAATATCTGCGGTGTATACGAGGTGCTCAAACGGCACAACATAATTGTATAGTTTCACAGAAAGGACATCTGTTATTAATGTTTGAAAAAAAAGTATTTTTTAGTGTTTATGGACGTAGACATACCTAAAAAGAAACATATAGTTGTAAAAATATCTCCATTACCTTTGAAATGAGTTTTTAAGACATATAATTTCTCCATTGATACTCTATTACTGTTATAGACATTTCAACACTCCCTATACACGAAAAAAATTTTCCCTGATGTCTGCGATCACGTGCCTGGGTTCTCATGTCCCATTTGCTTCTTTTAGAAGAAATTTCAGATCAAGAATTTCTCTTTATGAGAGAAAAAGTTGCACAAAATCACAATTTGGCTATCTCAAAGTTTCTTGAAAGTCACGATATTGAAAGAAATAATTTACTTTCAGGGTCTCCAGACCTAAACATAATCTAGCACATGTAAGAACTACTAAAAACATGGTTGACGGTAAGATACCAATTACCAAAAATTACCCAGAAGCTAAAACTTGCCAAAAATGATGATTAGACCGATTTCTATCAATAAAACATAAAAAATACCATTTAAAGGTAACACAGGCTTTTAAAAATATGCACTGAGTTCAGGAGTAATCATATTCATTACAATAACCATAAAGTTTTCGGTAAAATACCTCTTACACAGACGTTTCTGCCACAGCTCCAAATTGTAATGGGACTCCATTATCAATGGAGGGTCCATTTACCCCCTTAAAATATTGGTAGAGAAAATTTGCTTTCGGGCCCTGTATTCCCACCCATTGAACATCTCTTGGTATAATTTTCATTGATGAAAAATAATTTCACTAGGTGTTATGTTGAAAAAACAGTTCCGTCGTTAATTTATGAACAGTAGTGTATTTAATAGAGAAATTTAAGACTTTTTGCAATGAATATGATTTTTCCTGAACTCAATGCATATTTTCAATCACTTGTGCTGCCTTTATAGGGTATTTTTTAGGTTCTATTGAGAGATATCGGTCTTACCATCATTTTTAGCAAGTTTTAGCTTCAGGGTCATTTTTGATAAGTGGTATCTTACCGTCAACCATGTTTTTAGTGGGTCTCATATGTGTCTGATTGTGTTTAGGTCTGGGGACCCAAAAAGTATCTTTATTATTTCAATATTGTTTCTTATGAAAAACTTTGAGAGAGCCAAATTGTGATTATCTGCGGATTTTTCACTAATAGAGAGAAATTATTGACTCGAAAGGTCTTCTAAAAGAATCAAATGGGCCATGATAATACAGATATGCAATTTGAATATTATTTTGCGATAATTGTGACGTTATATCCGATAAAAACTTTATTCTTCATTCAATGGTACACGCATGCATGTGCCACGGATATTTCTAGCAACTTTTTTTTTTATTCTGCAAGCATATCTTAATACTTAATTATCATTATTTATCATGTTTTTCGCTTTTTTTACAGTTCACCGGATATGACGTGATGCTTTTTACTGTCGTGCTTTTTTTCGAAAACGTTGTGCGTAACAGATAATTTTTATATACACCTCCCAGGGAAATCTAGTAAATATTGAGAGCTTGTCTGGACTTGTTGAAACACCCTGTATTATCCACTATAATCCTGCGAAATCCATTGTATAAATCCTGCATAATCCATTGTATAATCATGCATAATTAGGTTTGATGCCTTGTAACATCCTTTATATTACACTAGCCAAATCGATTTAATGAATTTAATTAGCATTAATATGTTATACAATATTACGATTAGAATTAAGATTAAGTTGAGTTTAAGAATTCGTTGAGGCAAAATACTTTGCTATTATCAAACAAAAAAAAAATTACCAATCTAGATTTGAAAAACAATAGCGTTTGAATATATTGCATACTACTATTGTAATTTTTCAGATGTGTTATTTGTTGTTTTGAGTACTTTTGTTTTACGAAGCTATTGAATCTTCAAGATTTAAAATATCTTTTTTAAAGATGTGGATGGATATATCTATTTGCTCTTGAACTTTAAAGAATAAATTCATATTTCTTGAGCTCTATTATTAGAAATTTTCCAAGGACACTGAAATTCAAACTAATCTGAAACAAATTCTATCAAAAAGTAATATAAGTGTGATCATATATTCGTTTTTCTCTTTCTCCCCGCTCTCCCTAAAAAAACCCGAAAATCATACATCCATTCTACTTTTAACCTCCACTACTGACAAAAAGCATCCGCATGCATAAAAGCCAATATATTGCTTTCAAGGTTTCGTTCAGGAAGAAAAAGCAATTTATCATAGTAATAAATTGCACACGATATCATCACATCGCCCCCGTTTATTGAACGAAATTCAATACAAAAGCGTTCGTGGAAAAACACCCAGATGTGAGAAGACCAGACGAATCCGATTTGTAACTCTCTCGCACCAACAGAGAAATAAAACAGCAACGTTTTATGCTTGTAATTGAAGACAAAACCAATGCTTTCAATGGAAGCAATTACATCAAAACCTCATAATTGGTTTCCATTGGTCATTTTCGGTGGCGCGATGATCTCTAATTGGCTCACTGTTATCTCGTGACTTTTTTGTGCGATCCGATTGGTGGAAGAATGGCGAGTCTCCTCTCTCATGTCTCTCGAAAATTGAATAACTGTGTGTGGTCTAAAGAGCGAACACCCGCTTTCATTAATTAACGGAAATCGCGAATTGAATAACTCGAGATACGAACGGTTGTTTAATGGGAGAATTTGGGCAGTGATTGTTACGTAAAGAGGTATAGCGGTTTAAGTATGTAAAATTTCAAAATTTTATACAATCATAGGTTTAGTTTCTTATAAAATTATTTTTTGCGATTGGTAGATAGATGTCAACATTTCAATAATTTAATCGTTGGTCTGCATATGACTAAAATGAAAGCTGAATGTATAAGTAATGGAATTTATTTTCATTGCATAACCATGCAATTTTTACTGGAAATTCAGGATCCTATTTAGAATACAGAACAAATAACGAAAAAGCATAAGTAAATTCATGAGTTGTAAAGTTGAAAAATGTTGATAGACTTGTTTCTTTTCCCTAACTACTGAAATTTGAGCTGAAACAAAAATCTTAAAGGACATTTAAATTGGCAAATGAATAATACATCTGCCTTGATCACAGCACAGAAAGATAAATAGAAAAAACAGGAAAAAATTCAAACGTTTTATGAAATTAAGTCACATCAATGAAGTCATGTCAATATCAATGGAGACAACATTGACTGGATAAAAAAGGTAAAAATATTTTAAAATTAAATACACATTTTATTTAGGATTATTTTACAATAAAAAATAGGAAAAAATAAAAATTGAATTTCAAATTAAATAAATAATAAGTGAAGGAATATAGAATTCAACAAATTATAAAGGCTATATCTGTCTACAGTGGGCCGTTATTTACTCCCCGTACCACGTATGTGTAGAGCGAAGCTTGGCGATTTGTTATAGCCCAAAAAGTCAATTTGTAATTTTTTTTACTTATTCCGTTTTTCATAACGATTCAATTTACTAGTGAGGGCAGCCCTGAAAATAATTTTTCCATAGGAACAACACATCCACCGTTACTTAGAAAGTATCTTCAACCCCTCAAAACCAAATCCAAACCACTTAAGCCACTGTAACTCTAAACGGTTCAGTTTGGGAGTGGAACAAACGACTGAAGTGTGGAAAGGGAGTCGACGTGACAAAGATACAACGACTATCACATCGGGCATTGTTGGGTTTCGTATGATAATGACTAAAATTTAGGGCGCTCGCGTCTGTAAACAGATAGGACTAATAATTGAATGATTTACCAACTGTTGATAAAGGATTCGAATTATAGATTCTTTGAATGATGGAGGTATAAGCGATATTGAATTGGGTTTCAGTTCTAGGGACTTTTGTGTTTATGCAAACAAGGTTATTCCGTGATATCGCTATGAAAGGGTTTATTAGGGTTTGGATATTGAATTTCAGTGTGTCTTTTCTAGAGTAAGGGAATTAAATGTAAGAGGAAGTTTTAGGGTTTTGGTCTCACCCCATAAGCTACAGATTTAGGTATTCTTTTGAAGTTAACAGATTAAAGTACATTCATCTTTCTTGGCTGCCTTTTCAATGTTTTCATACATTATTTGAACATTCTTTTAGCAAAAGCGGTATTTGGCATCATTATTAATAATGCGGGCAACGTGATAAATTCAATGACATTCATCTATTAGTATCTATACTAATACTATACAATACTATACTATACTAATACTATACAATACTATACTATACTAATACTATATCTATACTATACTATTCAATGACATTCATCTATAGTCATCTGTTTGCCCGAAGTACGTCGACATTATAATTAATGCCGGATTTATCCTATCACCGTAAAATGTGTACTATTATTCAATAATATAAATATAACTAGCGCTGACGCGCTAGACCCGGGTTTCGCCCGGGTTTCAGTTTTTTTAATAAATATCATCTGGTGCGTTACAGATGGGCTTCGCCAGTCCATTTTCTATAAAATTTATTCTGGTGTGTTACAGATGGGCTTAGACAGTCCAAATGTAAAAATAGTTAAATAAAAGCCATTTTTATGCTTATCCTACAACAATCGAATTTAAAATACAACAATCGATTTTAATCTACGACAAACGATGTTATGCCTACAACAATTAATGTTACACCTTCTCTTATTATATTTACAACAATTTGGGTTTGCCATGAAGTTATGTATGAAGTATGGGTTTTCAAGCATCAAATTGTCCAAAAATGTTATTAGGATACTTCGATTTGAAATTAATTTTATTCAGAAACCTTCCCTGGAGCGAGTAGATTAAACGTGGTAAAGTTTAATAGTAAATGAAGGTTTGAAAACTTTATAACTATAAGGGACATACAGACATTGATTTATATATATATATATATATATATATATATATATATATATATATATATATATATATATATATATATATATATATATATATATATATATATATATATATATATATATATATATATATATATATATATATATATATATATATATATATAGATTAGTCTCTCAAGTGTAGAGTTTTAGTTTAGGAAGTATCGTATTCATTTAGGTATACCACATTTTTTTATCTATACAAATTAGATATCTAAATTTATAGAATTCTTCGGCTAGAGGAGAGGAGGGTAATATGGAATAGTCGAGTAATATGGAACACCAGAGTTTCTGCTCCCCCTCGTGCTGCTATCACGTGGAAATGCCACGAAAGTTTTAAGAAATCCCCCATGATGCAGTGCGCAAAGAGTTAAGCTTCTTGTTGTTGTCTAATCAGTCGCAGCAAAGCAAAGTGAGTTATTTTCAAAAGTTTTTGACGGTAAATGTTCAAACCTTTTAACCTACCAGTAACTATGAGACTTTGATTTTGTTCTTAAGCATAATGCACACTAAAAGATCAGTAGTTTCTTATACTGCAGTCGTTTTTTTAGCAATCCATGTTTAATCGGTCCGTAAAAGAGTTCAAAGTACAAGATGACCTGTTGGGTATTATGAAACATTCCATAAGCAAAGGGTCAGAAAAAGACGATTATGTTTGGGACTATTGTAAATAGACTCATGAACAAAAAAATTTGAAAGTATATTCTTAAATATATAAGTTCTAATTAGTTTTCAATAGCTGTAAATCCAACTGTTCCATATTACCCGAATGTTCCACATTACCCTCTATTTGTAACTTTTCTTAAAGTACATTTTTTGATTAAAAAAAATAAATGCTGATTTATTGGACCATTGGCCCTTCATTGTCATTAGTTATAGTATGTACTTAAAATGATTCCGTGGATTTTTATTAAAATCCAATAGAGTTATTTCTAAATATATAAAGGGTGTTCCATAATACCCTCCTCTCCTCTAATAGCAAATATTCACTACCAGGCGTTAAAATTACCAATAAGGTGATCAATAATAACAATAAATAATGTAAAATTTAATGTACAGTCGGCTGCAAAAAAATCGAAACAAAGACTATTGTGAGCGATTGGTTGGGGTTAGAAGGATAGTGTAAACTCCAATTTTCATGATTTAATGTCCTCTTTAAAACAAGCTATAATTTAAGTCCTTATGGGGCCGTCTACATATTAAACAAAGCACCAACTTTCTTTTTTCCTATGGGTGACTTCTAATATTATTCCTGTTTCTGAAAGAGCGCCCCCTAAAACCCCCCAAAACCAAGTTTTGTGGTGTTTGACCCACAAACAAAGCCAGGAGTGGGGGTTGAAGTTCGTCGAATTTACGTTGAAATCTCGTTCTTTACGTTGAATTCTCGATTTTGATCCTTACAACCATCAATCCCGCGTGATCAAAATTGAGAATTCAACGTAAAAAACGAGATTTCAACGTAAATTCAACGAACTTCAACCCCTACTCCTGGCTTTATTTGGGGACCATGAAAATAGGTTTTGGGGGGTTTTAGAGGGTGCTCTTTCAGAAACAGGAATAATCTTTGATGTCACCCATAGGAAAAACGAAAGTTGGTGCTTCTTTTAATGTGTAGATGGCCCCTTAAGGACTTAAATTATAGCCTGTTTTAAAGAGGACATTAAATCAGGGAAATTGGCTTTTACAGTATCCTTCTAACCCCAACCAATCGCTCACAATAGTCTCTGTCTCGATTTTTTTGCAGCCGACTGTACTTTTATTTTAATCAATTTGCTCCCTGATTAAAATAATCATATGTTTTATCTGTTTAAAATTTATGGCCTTTCAATGAAAATAAAAAAAATATGGAACCAGTTTATAATGTGAGTAAACAATATATTTTTATTAATGACAAGCAATATATAGAACGGTACTATCTAATGATCTTTCATTATTTTTTAAAGTTTGTTTTCCAAGTAAGAACAAAAGTTACTTGTAGCTTTATGTATTATAGTTTCAATATTACAACTGACATCATCGTAACAATCCATCATATGTATCAAAATGTATTGTAAACAATAAACTGTATACAAGTAAGAGATTCCTGATATTATCTTATATTGAATTTCTGTCTTTCAGGTCCAAAGAATGCAAAATCGAAGCTGCCAGTTATGGTTTTTATTCACGGGGAGTCTTATGACTGGAATTCAGGGAATCCGTATGACGGGAGTGTCATGGCAAGTGTTGGAAATGTTATAGTCATAACCATCAATTTTCGGCTTGGTATATTTGGTAAGTTGTCTCAGAGTGTTTCCATGCTTCCTCATTCCGATACGTTAGACACACGAAATTTGTAACTCACTCACTTATGAACACTTATACACTTATTACTTTTAAATACTTTAAAACCTTTTTGTGTTTAGAGTAGGTTTGAAAAGTGTTGGAAACGTCTTTTATCCAGAAACGTGTTGTAATAGTAATGTTGTAAAATGTGTTTAGAATCTAAAAGTACTTTTTTAATTTAGATGGAAACACACTCACTAACAACGTATATTCTGCGTAGGTAATTTTCAGCAACACTTTTAGATCACAATCTTTTTCACACACGCAAAGCAATCAAATTGTTTTTGATTAAAAGTGTCGTTTTAAGTTTATTTAGCTTTTCATAACTTAGTGGCTATATATAGGCATATCAATAGTTATGTTTATTTTTAATTAAGCTGGCACCATATTTTCTTCCAACGTATTTTAAATCACATCACGATATTCCTCAGTATTACCTATTTTCATTCAAGTTTTAAAATAAAATATTCAGTACTAATGGTCATTAAATATTCTAGCCCATAAAGATCAAGACGTATTACATAAAGGTTTTACGATTGGGTCCAACCCAGAGCAATAATTGAGCTACTCAGAATGAAAGGTGGCATAAGTACAAAAATACAAAACTCCAGAAAGCAGCCACAGATTTGGATTTCTGTTAAGATCCTTTATTACCTCGTCCAAGTCAAGAGCTGAAATGTGAGGATAAGAAAGGTTCTAAATATTTCTGAAAGAATTGATTCCGGAATCGAATGATTCAGATTCGATATCGAGGAATCGAACTCTTAAAGGAATCGAATCTCAGGAATAGTACTTAATTTTCTACTTAATACAGATAATTAACAATTTTATACACTAATTAATTAGTATTTTGATATTTTATTAATATTTTGCTCGTTATTAATTAAATTAATAATCTTAACTAATTATCCTGGATTTGTGATTGAAGTTCGATTTTACTTTTTCAATACTGACCCTAATGAATCGATTTCAGGTTGGATTCGATCCTCAGGAATCGAATCTCATGCATCGATTCCAGAATCGAATCGAACGATTTTTAGATCCCTACGTATAAGAGCTGCCTAAAAAATGCCTTCTTTATAGGAACAACACAGGCGCCATTAGAGAAAACCTTCAATTATACTCATAACTTCGTGCAGTGGACTTACACCACTTTCATTCTAACCAGCTCAATTATTGCTAGTTTTTAATTTTGTGAGCACCTTGAAATCATATGACGGAATAATAAAAGATTGATGTTTCCTCAACTGTTTGAAATTTCCTGTTATTTAAGAAAACATTTTTGTACAAAAAAATAAGGTGCTTTTCCGGTGCCGGGCAAAAATGTCGCCAAGTGAAGCAAAAGACGGTTGTAAGAAATTCGGCGGAGTTCTACATTATTTGGCGATTTTTCGCTTGCACCTGGCTAACGGAAAAATACTAAAAAATAATCCTACCGTTTTACTTTTTTTCAGGCTTTCTCCCGGCTTTCGAAGGATCTTCCAGGGGTAACTACGGTATAATGGACCAAGTTGCAGCTCTGCATTGGATCCAGGAGAACATCGCCGAGTTCGGAGGAGACCCCAAGAATGTCACGGTCTTCGGTCACGGTCATGGCGCAGCTTGTGTCAACTTGTTGATGCTGACGCCGCTCACTAAGGGTAACGACTCCTTTTATTTAGAAAAAAATATATTAAACATTTAATCACCATGTGTGGTATTTCTTCAAAAGATTAACATTTTATTTAGTATCGTGGTAAAATTTATTTATCAAAATTTAAATTTGGCATGCAACATAAAATTTTACCGTTAATTTACTAATATTAATGGTAATTTTACTTACTATTTATTATTCATTCTTCTAATTTGAAGAATAAAATTTCTTAACGGGATTTGAACTCTAGCTATAATATTCTGATATCTCATTATTTTTATGCTCAGTTAAACATTTATCGCATTTTTGAAGCAAATTAGAAATTTGATTGGGAATTTTTTGAAAGATTGAATTTAAAAAAAATTCCTCCTAATCTCCTAAATTCCTCCTAATTTATCATGTTTGTTTTAGTAAACCAATTTCCAATTTTTTAAAACTCAAAGTTCAAACTACAGAATGTTCAATATCAGTGTATGCAAATGTAAAAACTGTACTTATAAATTTTCAAACGAATATAACATTAATTATATTTATTTACACTGGATTATTAAATGTAGTTAAATTTATCAACTTTATTAATTTGGATCTTCTACAGAAGGATGAACCAATTAAAAAATTTTTTCTGAGAAACCTCTCAATAAATTAATCTAAATTGATTTTAATCCTTTTGAAACAACGAGCCTTTACAAAACTTTTCACCAAATTCAAACATACAATACCACTATTTATTAAAAGCATATGCCGATCAAAGATATCGAAAAGAAAACTAAAGCGATTCATTTTTAGCGGAACTCTTAAAATATTCATCTCTTGTGTAAGAAAATGACATGCTTTATAATGAAATTGAAAAAGAAAATCTTACCAAAGTTAGTTCTCGTCTATGTAGGTATTATAAAAGCCATTTTATATCCAAATAAAAATAAACGTCCTTTTTACGAAATGCATAACTTTGACAGTCTAAGTGCCCTTAACACTCCTTTTTTATTTCTCGCATACGATTTAGACACTTAACTAATTGAAGGGATCAAGTTTGGTTTCCTTCTGTGTGTTGCCATTAAAGATCAACAAAACTTACTTTTTTATGGTTCCATTTCCTTTGTCAAGAAAACCAATGCACTTAGATTTTTGGAATTCATCTTGATAATGTATTCAGATAATTCCGATGATGAATAAAATTTCTTTGAATCGAAAGATAAAAACCTTGCTTTCCTAATGGGCTTTTTCAACGGCGTTTAAAATATCAATATTTTTTATTTAAAAAAACACCGTTAGAAAGATACTAGAAGTCATTTGTATTTAAATGAGGTGAAAAAGAACTGGTGCGTATAAGAAATATTTTCTCATCGGCGGCTTTTGTTAAAATTGCTGGTTTGAAAAAATTCTCGATGTTTTTGTTTAAAAAGTTTTCGTGAAAATCAAGAGCTTAAATACAAAGTGGTTTTAACTCAAAGAAATATTTGTTTTGCTTCATGTCACCATAATGCATTTAATTTTTGACAATGCAAAGTTTTTCTTGGCTTTTTTGTTTTAAGTCTTTAAAGCGTTTTGGAAGGTACAACGTAACAGTAATAGTAAAAAGCAATTGGAAATATGCTTAATTCACCATGTTCTAAAACTCGTTCATGAAGATTTTAAAGAGTTAAAATGAAAAACTAGAAACCATATTTTTCAAAAGAACAAAGCACTTAAAATCCAGAAATTCGTTAGTAGCTACTGAATGTCGTATTTTAATTTTTGAAAAACATAAATTTTTATAGCTTTGAATAAATTTTAACATATAATGATTTTATTCATTCTCGTTTTCATTAAAATTGAATTAAGATCAATTTCACTTGCAGTTAGCTTATTAATTATTTTATCCATTGATTCAGAAGGTTAGAATACATTCAGCGTGAGTCTCTAGAACTTAGTTTTTTGTAAATTGAAGTTATTATATTAATGTTATTTACATATTGCTGAGACAGCTCATATAAGCCAATCATTTAACACCCCCTCTCCTTTCCAGGCTTGTTCTGGTGTGAGTATCTAAAACTTAGTTTTTAGGAAATTGAAGTTATTATATTAATGTTATTTACGTATTGTTGAGACAGCTCATATGAGCCAATCATTTAACATCCCCTTCCCATTTCCAGGCTTGTTCCGGTGTTAGTATCTAGGACATAGTTTTTAGGACATTGAAGTTATTATATTAATGTTATTTACGTATTGCTGATACAGCTCCAATAAGCCAATCATTTAACGTCCCCCTCCCATTTCCAGGCTTGTTCCAACGCGCCATCATGCAAAGCGGGTCTGCCCTCAGCCCCTGGGCCATCGCCCGGAACTCCCTGGTCTACACCCGCCAAATCGCCAAGAGCCTCAAATGCCCGACGGAGGACAGCGCAGTCCTGGTGGAATGCCTGCGCCAGCGCCCCGCCAGCGACATCCTTGCAGTCGACCTCAGCGTCCCGGACCACCTGTCAGCCTTCGGACCCACCATCGACGGGGTGGTGGTCCCCGGCGAGCCCGCAGACATCATGGAAAAGCACACCGACTTTTTCGGACAATACGACCTCCTCTTCGGCATGACCCGGATAGAGTCTTACGACCAGTTCTCGAGTGTGGAGGATAAGGGTGGGATCAACACCCTTAGGAGGGACAGGCTGTTGCGGACTCTCGTCCGCAACCTGTTCACCTATCACCTGCAGGAAATATTCCTCACAGTGGTCAACGAGTACACGGACTGGAGCAAGCCGGACCAACACCCCATAAACGTCCTGGACTCAACGACGGACGCTATGAGCGACGCCTTGGTGATTGCTCCCTTGGTGAGGACAGGGAACTTTCATTCGAGGGTGAGGTATCCTAGGAAGCCGAAGACTTATCAGTATGTGTTCACGCACCAGAGTGAGGATACCGGGTACTCGCAGAGGCTCGGGACCGTGCATGGCGAAGATCTGCCGTATGTGTTTGGTGCCCCGTTGGTGAACGCTTTGTCGCACTTTCCGAGAAATTTCACCAAGGCCGAAGCGACGCTGGCGGAGTCCGTTATTACGTTTTGGACTAATTTTGCGAAGACCGGGTGAGTAAATTTCTTAGTTTAAGATGAGGTTTTAACCCTTTCAGCTTATATCGCCTCAAATTTTCTTTAAGATTAGATGGAATAAATAAATCTTGGGTGGTCTAGGATTGAGAAGGTTAAGGATGAATGGAGACATGAGTGTTTGAGCAAGTGATGATGTGTGATGAACTTATTAAGTGTGGTGGAATAAACTTTAAATACTGAGTATTTTATTCAACAAAGCGTCTAGGATCTGATATTCTTTACTCTGATTTAGAATTAAAAGGGCGCAAGCACCAATTTTTATGGTAAATCACCAAAATTAATTAAATAATAAAAATTTAAAAAAAACTTAAAATACTATAGTTTATTTTCTGTGGAAAGTTTCAGTATTTTTCAGTAACGTTCCTGGTATTTTTTAGGAACATTATTTTTAAAAATGTGCTTCTCAGCTGCCCAGTTTTTTAAGTAACGTTTCAGAATTTTTTTTACAGTGGGCGTGAAGAGCGTTATTGAGGGTTATGTTATATTTTTCAAAGAATTATTTGTTAAAATAACTCTTTCGAAATATAACTCTTTTAAATTTTTTAACTCATTCGAACTATATTAGAGAGAAAGAGTTAATAGTTTCCAGCAAGATACAAAGGATTAAACGATCCATTAACTCTATTTGCAAAATAATTGAACAGCAAATAAAAAAACAGCCAATTTCACAACCTTCATTATGCTCTCACTTTTTACTCTTAGGAGTACAAATTAATAAATAGTCGACAATACGCAATCCAAAACGTTAAAAATGAACTATAACAATTTCTATAATGTTACAATTTTTAAGAAAACGTCCAAAATTTACTCCGATTAAATATAATCAAACCTAATATTATTATAATTTTCATTATTATAACCTCTGATTAAAGTCTGTAATATTTCATATTTCAGTGCACATACTAATAAATCAATACATAGTTAACCGAAGAAGAAATTGTTTAACTTGATAGATTATTAATGAAATAGTCTGAATAACTTAAGGGAAAAATGAATGGAAAAATTCTCCGTGTGCTTGATGAGAAATTAACACCCAAATAAAAACGTGCGTTTTAAGTTTTCGAAAATGTAATCATTAGTAATATTCATTTTATACATGCTTGTTCTATCTAAAGAGCATTATGAAATTCCCTTTGGACATGTTTCATCATTATATCGTCATAAAAATTTATTTATGTTGGAAACAGCCATAGTTTAAAATGTTATATGCAGTATAAAGACATTTAATGATATGCTAAGGACGACAGTTTTTTAAATGAATGAGTTTAAGTGAATGATTAATAAACATACTCTAGAGATTTTAGTCAAATAAATAGTATGAGGATTATATGTAAGTATATACGAAATCATTGAAGATTTCAATGATATTTAGATTTTTGAAAATTTCAAACAAATTCAGAAAACTAATATATTGTAAAATACTAATTCAAATTACTTTACTTATGTACAATAATAATGTAACATAAAATTGTTGATAAAATAAATAACTTTAAATAAGCTCATAAAAATAAAATTTAATAGGAAATATAGAGGAGAGGAGGGTATTATGGAATAGTCGGGTATTATGGAACACCTGAGTTTCTGCTCCCCCTCGAGCTGCTATCATGTGGCAATGCCCCAAAAGTATTATGAAATCCCCCATGATGCTGTGCGCAAAGAGTTAAGCTTCTCGTTGTTGTCTGATCAGTCGTAGCAAAGCAAAGTGTGTTTTAGGATTTTCGAAAGTTTTTTACGGTAAATGTTCAAACATTTTAACCAACCAGTAACTATGATACTTTGATTTTGTTCTTAAGCATAATGTACACTAAAATATCAGTAGTTTCTGATACTGCAGTCGTTTTTAGCTATCCATATTTTATCGGTTTGTAAAAGGGTTCATAGTACAAGATGGCCTGTCGGGTATTATGGAACACTAGGTCCATTCTGATGGATAATCTGAAATTGACATCAAGCCATCATTTAAAGAACCGGAAAACAAGGATGCTGAATGTATCTTTTGTAATATAAAAAAATTTATGAAGATCAACGAGGAGAAATTTGGATCCAATGTATTTATTAGCTGTTTTCTACGAGCTCATCTTGACTGTACTGGAACAGAAAAAAGACGATTATGTTTGTGACTATTGTAAATAGACTCATGAACACCCTCCATTTGTAACTTTTTCTGAAAGTACATTTTTTAATTAAAAAATAAATGCTGATTTATTTGACCAATGGCCCTTTATTGTCATTAGTTATAGTATGTACTTAAAATGATTCGGCGGATTTTTATTAAAAACCAATAGAGTTATTCTTAAATAAGTAAACTGTGTTCCATAATACCCTCCTCTCCTCTACTATCAGTATAAATTGCATTGTGCAGCTATTTGTATTATCTGAATACGACATATTTTTTTCCATTTTCCTGGATGGTTTGCCGTGTCCAACAAACACGACCATTCATCGCGGAAAATGGAATGAATTACTCCTAAGGTCATGGAATTTTTAATAAATTTATAAAACTTATTTGATTAGGATAAAACTAAAATATGAATAGATCATGCATTCCAAGGTATATATTTATTGGTGAATTTTACCATCAGTTAAACATTTTGGATTCAATTTTTAATATTTCATTTATGATTGTCCCCAAAAAAATTCCATGGATTTTTGGATGTTTTTAAAAATTGAGGTTTAGACCTTAGAGACATTAAGGTAAATGTGGGTATAGTGGACACTGTACCAATAGTGGCCACATAGCTGATTAATTTGAAATAAAACGAGTTAGAGGCATCAAACAGCGTCAAAATTAATAGGCATAGTAGATTGTACAATCAGGTAAGCTGGTAAATTACCACCGATACCACAGATTAGCATGGTAAGGATATTTAAATATTTGAAAATAACAACATCGGCCGATTGACTGAAATTTGATTTTGCTTATTGAATCGCGTAAGGAAACGGGTATATCGGAACTGATTTTTTTGTATTTATAGCCGTTTGATTGACTTTTAAATTTATATTAAGATAAAGAAGAGTGTATAAAATGATAATAAGTAAAATTTATTTTAAAATTTTGACTTTACGAGGGATTTATGGGGGTGGCCACTATACCAACACAAAATCTTAAGATTTTCCAATATTGGCCACCGCAATGGCTTCTAATAGAAACTTATATAACATTGAATTTTGATCAGTTTTTCTTCATAAACTGTTGATTGTGCTTTAAAATGAGTGTTGTATGAATTTGGTTTCATTCTGACTTCGGGAACCAAGGTTTCCAAAACATTGAATTACATGTTTTAACTCCTCTCAAATCAGCTACAGCGTAGGCTTTGGGCCGGAAACTTTCAAGTATTTTTTAAAATAAAGCTAATTTGATTTGATATAAAATACATTTCGTTGGGAAGGAAGATTTAATTAGAAATAAACGACTACACCAAAAAAACCCCATCAATTTCATGCATAAACCCCTCATATAGGCAGAAAAAGAGAGGTGTGCACTATAGATGCAAGAGGTGTCCTCCATAGATACAACAGCTACATCTATGTGGTCACTATAGATGCAATTTGGAGTACTTTTTAAAAATTAATTAAAAATACTTTACCCAATCTAATTAAAATTTTTAATGGTAAAATCAAAAGAAGAAGATCCAATTAATCTAAAAATAGGATGATAACGACTTCCAAGCTAGTAGGTTGGTATTTATTGAGAATTTAAGCAAAAATTTTCCTTAAAGTGTCCACTATACCCACATTTACCTTACAATGTTTGGGTCATGGGATATGTTTCGGTAAATACATAACTTTAAAAACGTCTCCTTAAAAATGAAAACTGAACGAAAACCAGTAAGTTGTAACCTTTTTCTCTACGTGAACCCATTTTTTATTTAAAATAAATGATCGAAAATCTTTACTAGTTGATAATCAAGTTTTATTTTTATTCTCGAAATATCAACATGCAGTAAATTTATAATTTCCTGAATATCTTACAATAAATTTTAAAAATCATCGTTCAAATATTATTTTCAAGAATATTTTATGCCTTTATTGACTTATTTCCTTTGAGGGTTTGCAAACATTTGGTATGGTAACAATGATGTAACCTTCGAGTAAGAAAGCTCTTCAGAGAAGCCCCTCTCTCACGATATCTTTTATAGAAAATACTACTATAGTTAATTTTTTATTAGCGCAAATAAAAAAAATTAAAACATAAGCGGCCAATTATAAAAGTTCTGTCTTATGTGCCCGGTCCATTTACTCTTTGCATATTTGCGTTTTATTCTATCCTAACTCAAGGGAACAAATCCGTTAAATGCATCTCCAAGAAACAAACCCATTTCTTTCGCAATCACACAACGTTGTAGTTTTTTTTCTTCGCCAGGGCAACCCCTCACTTTCCTTACAACACTTAATTGCATCGGCTCTCTTAAGTGACTGAAACTCGCGTGTTAAATGCCCCTCTTTAAAAAAAACAAGGGGAAAAACACCCTAATGGTAAAAAACACTTGGAAATTGAAGTTCTCAAAAATTGATCAAGAACCCCATTTATTGGTACTAGATTCATTATAGAGAAGCACGTAAAAAAGCGTTGCCTGTAATGTTTCCCATTCAATACACTTTTCCCCCAAAAGAAATTATGAACCATTAGGCTTATGAAATTACATACTCCGAACTTTTCTTTCAGTAGAGTAGAGTGGGAAAACCCAGAAAAAACCCAGTTAGGCAGAGGAAAAAACTTTCATTTAAATATCCCCTCCCAAAAAAACACCGAGACATTTACATTTCGTACTCCCATATAACGCGTGTGTCTAAGGATATTCCTCCTCAATTTTTTTTTGTTCGTCTCAAAGAATTTTCCAAGAGTACCGAAGAAAAATTGCGAGAAAGAAATCGTTTTAATGAAAAATGAACATTGAATTAGTTCTTTTTAACAGAGTCGGTGGCAAAAAAAATAACTCGTTCTGTTGCTAAGAAAAAGCAGGGTAGAAAAAGGTCTGGTGAGAAGAAACAGCCCTGAGGCATAGAGGGGATGAAATGAGTGTTTTGCCGTTTTAAGTGTCAACGAACTACACGCAGAGGCGGTAGTTTCGAGAGCATCTAATGATCGTTGGAAAGGGGTAAAAAAAGCTACAATTACATGTACGGAAGAGATTTAGCGATTTTTTGCAGCCAATAAAAATTGAGTTTCGGGTAAAAATGGTTTTAACTGCTCTTATGTATCTATCTACACGGCGATAAGGCTCGAGGGCTTGTGATAAAATCTGTAAAAACAAGTGGAATTTCCCTCGTTATTTTTGATTTGTGTTTTTTAACTGAATTTTGCAAAGCCGTACGTCTGGGGTTCGAATCCCCGTTCGGCATGGATGCTAGTGTTACTGTCCTTGTGTGTGTGTTGAATTTACCTATACGGGTCCATACTTTCAGGTGAATTTGTACAAATTTTATAAATAAAAAAAATTTTAAATAAAAAGTGCTGGTAAAAGCTTTAAACATTTTAAAAACTTAAACTTTATAATAATAAAACCGATTGAACCTAGGGTGTTTGATGAAATAAAATGCACAAACTTAGATGTATTTACGTATTAAACACCGTGTCATTTACAAGTTTAGAGAATTTTAAAAAAGTAAAACAGAAGACAGTGAATGCTGTAATCAAGCACTATGATTGGTTTAAAACTAGTTTCCCTTTTTCAGCAACCTATAAGAAGTTTTGCTTCCAGGTTAACCCATTAATGCCCAACTTTTTATTTTTCTTAAATATTTGGTAAAACCATAGTAAATAGCCCCAAAACAACTGGAAAAATAGTGAAAAAAATTCCAGGTTAAAATTTTAATTTCTACACCAAAATTAAAAAACGTCCCTAAAAAGGGACGTCAGGCACGAATGCCCCCGTTGTTTTTCCCTATAGTAAACGCATGGTAGAAAACTTTTTTAAAGCCTCAAAAACATCTTCTACCTTTTTAAGTGCAGCAAAAGTGATCGGAACCATACTGTAACATGAATATGAACAAAAAATATTAATTATTTATCCAATTAACTGTAAAATTAACCCTAATTAACGTAATTTGAGCATTTTTTATGCTCTAAATCACGTTTTTCCTCCCAAATCTATGTTAATTGCAAATTAATTAAGGTTTTTAATTGAAAAAGGTATTCCTTGTTTATATGTTACCTAATATTAAGTAATAATTACTTTTACACACCTCAAGTCCATCAGAATATCGCAATTTGTGAAGTTTAAGTCTTTCAAATGCCCATACTTTTTTCATTTTATTTAATTTAATTGTGCGGAACACGAATTTCTCCCCAAAAATCAAGCATTAGTGGGATGTGCATTAGCAAGCCAGATGATAGATTGATCTGCAGTATAGAACACAATGATTAGCGGCATCTAATTAGAAAAAATGCCGAAAATGTATCACAAAAGCTACTTTTTTGGCAATTTTAATGACAAAAGGTCATTATAACTAATAATTATTAAACTTTTAATTAAAATATAACCGTAATATATTTGCATAAGTAATAAATATAGTAAAATAAATAATTTATTCCTCTTAATTAACACAAATTAATTAATTCCTTATAATTCAAGACTTTTTATTCCATTAATTTAGCAGAAATAACAGTATTTTCAAAAAAAATAAGCAAAAATAATAAATTTATTAGCTAAAATTAAAATAATTTTATAAATATCAGTTATTTAATTCATTTCATAAGAATCGAAAGCGTTTTTATGAAAAATTGAAGGAAACACTAGCATTTCACTATGGGGCAAACCACGGGGGCCTTCGTGCCTGACGTCCCTTTTTAGGGACGCTTTTCGAGGGTCCAAAATAAGGTCAAGATAAAATATTTTGGAAAAATAAAAGAACACCCCGACTGATTTAATGTATAAACAATAATATATATCGGCATTGAATTTTTTTTAAATAACAACTAGGATTTTTAAGCTTTTTCTTTTAAAATTTTTAAAAAAGCACTTTTCTGAAAAATTCTATCTCCCAACTTTAAAAAAAGTAAAAATTTTTTAAAATTCTGCTTTCTTCTTGAGTTCTTTATGTTCTATGAAGATCAGAGATACATCCGTGCAAATTTTAATTGAAAGGAACAATTTTTGTAGAAATAGGAGGATTTTTAAAAAACGTCCCTAAAAAGGGACGTCAGGCAGTAATGGGTTAACCTTAGGTTATGTTAGTGGTGAATACTAGAATACTACGGCCGTAAGAGCAAGATATGTTTCAGGTTACTTATTCTACAATTTGAGTTTTTTTTAAACTTAAATTGACTTTTCTTTCAGGGATCCAAATGAGCCTCATCAAGAAAATGAAAATACGTCAAATGAAAAATCAAAAGGAAAAGTAGATAAGTTATGGTGGCCAGAATACAACGATACCCACCAGAAGTACATATCTATAGGTAAGAATGGCCAGGAAATTAATGTAAACATAAAAAAATAATTTTAGAGTGAACAGTGTAAAAAAATCATAAATTTTCAAGTTTTATGTTTGGCCCAAAAACCTCCAATAAAATGTTTTCAATTTCGTAACGGATCGGTTTTGAATGTCCTTAACCTTGACAAAAGCATCATACTTTGCTCAACAATGTTATATAGTATTTTTAACAAAGATAAATTTTTCAATGGAAATAATTTTTATTTCTACAATTGCTTTAAAAATTTGAGTTAACATTTATAATGCCTCTAGGAATATTGTATGTAGTTACATAGGTTTTTTAACACTTTCACGCCGGGGCCAATTTTCATGTTTTTCGCTGGAAGGCGGCTCTCGACTTCATGCTGCGCTTCATCTGGAGGCGTCATCCGATAAGGCGTTCTGGTGCGGGCCACCGGTGGACCGCACCGGCGTGAACGTGTTAATGGTAAAAAACCACGAAAGCATGCTTGTCAAAAAACGAATCCAGTCAGCAATTTCTTATGAATATCGAAACTAGTTTTATTTCAGAGAAAAAACTTTGTGTTATTAGTTAACTTCCCAGTAAAAAAATATCTCCACTCAATTAAATACGGGGTGGTTATAAAATAACATACCTACTTTAAAATTCTCTGCAGACGAATCTACTAGTTGAAAAATCTGAAATTTTAAAAAGGGTATTTTAAAGGAAAGGGAATTTTTTTGAAACAAAAAAAATAGTAAATTAATTAATTTAATTAAGTTTTTACCTTGGATTTCGGACCGTCTCCAGAAGTCTAGAAGGTAAATGTTTATTAAAACTAGCATATCAGCCACTTAAGGAAAAAAGCAATTATAACTATCCCCTTTGTTCAACAAAATCGCGTGATTTTTTTAAGAATAAATAAATTTGTTTCCCTTAAGTGTCTGATTTGATAGTTTGAATAAACATTAAAACCTTTACCTTTTAGACTTCTGGTTACGGTCCGAAAGCTAAGACACAAATTTAGAAAATTAAATTAATTAATTTTCTAATTTTTTTATTTGAAAAAAATTCCCATCCCTTCAAAATGCCTCCTTTAAAATTTCAGATTTTTTCCCCAAGTAGTTTCCTCTGTAAAGAATTTTAAAGTAGTTATGTTATTTTATAACCACCCTGTACTTACTATCAAGTCACTCTTTTTACTCCCCATTCAGGCCTGAAGCCCCGCCTCCGCGACCACTACCACGCCCACCGCCTGTCCTTCTGGCTGCACCTGATCCCCACCCTCCACCGCGCAGCCGCCTCCGAAGCCACCACCACCCACCACTTGCTTGAAGACCACGACAACCCCCACACATACGACGGCATCGTCCGCAACAGGAACCCAGGAGACGGGTCCATCGTCATGACCACGCCCACGACCCCGCCCACCACCACCGCGGCCACGCCCATCAGAGACCTCAACACCAACGCCTACGCCACTCTGATCATACTGGAGGAGCGGCCCACTGCGGTCACCAAGTCCATGAATATATCGGACTCCCTGGCGATGATATTCCAGCAAGGGGCGTATTCCACCGCCCTCACCGTGACTATAGGCATAGGGTGCTCTCTGCTCATTCTGAACATCATCGTATTCGCCGGGGTGTATCTGAACAGGGAAAGGACAGTGCAGCATCACGTGGACTATAAGGAAAGATCTTAATGTAAAATCTAGGAAATTGACGATCTATAATCCTTCATTAGTCCATGCTGTCGTAATGGATGTGTCCAGATGGTAATGGAAAAAATATTATGATCCAACTTATCAAAGCTGCAACTATCAAGAACTACCATCTGCTACAAGAGGAGTTGCGGAGTGTCCATGAAGGCGCCGTCACTGACTTCTAGTTCAGGTGAAAAGTATTTGAATGTTGCCCTCACGTCTATCTGTACATAAGAACTATTTGACAAATCTGAAGCAATCGGCCCTGAGGAATGTAACTCAAAGACAAATCTTCCAATCGCGGAGTGCTTGTGGTTGAACTCGACTTGTGTAATCTCCAAGCATTAGGCAAGTTAAGTTGGCAGGTGAATGGCATTAACTGCGTATTAACATTAACTTTTATATGATATGCGTGCTAGACATACATACCGACACCATTTCTGTTATTTCCACTATAGCACTTTACAGGTGCTTCTAGGTGCGTGCATGGTGGCTGTTCCTGACTCGTAACAAACTGACACCTGTTTCACGGAGTCTCTTTTTTGACCAAAAATAGGGCGCAAGTTCAGAATCGCTTGATGTTGCAATGTTAGCAATGTAATTTAGGCGATAAAAAGCCAATGTATAATATTTAAACATGCGCAATAATTAACATACTGTTATGGCGAAAAGGGATTAAAATTATACCAAAAGGTTCGATATCAGCTGGACTGAACTTGCGCCAAAAATAGACCCACTTACTGCTCGGCCAGACGGAAAACGAGGGTTTACTTGCTGCCAAGAAAATGTAATTGGCCTAAAGCAAGAAAAGACGCATCCTTTGGAGGGGGGAAATCTCACTGTATTTGTTTTTATTACTTGTATATTATATAAAACTAGCTAATTTCTATTTTTATGCATTCCATTATTAATAACTTTGAATAGTTACTAAGAGTGTGGTGAAAGAATCGTTAAAAATCATATATATACAGGGTGTCCAATAAATAATGGGTCACCCTTCTAGGGGGGATAGTAGGCACCTAGACTAGTCAGAATCACATAGGATTTGGGGGTCCCAGACCAAATCCCAGAGAGTTAAATATGGAGCGACACCCCAAAAAATTATTGAAAAATTCAATTTGTAGAAGAACTACTATTGTTAAAAATTTCATTATGGTCTCAAAATTGTGGTTTAATATGATCTTTAAAATTATCTCAAAAGTCTTCACTTTAATATTTGTTTTATTATAAAAAAAGTTAAAAACCACAAAACAATGTGAAAATTCTACCAAAACCTCATTTTGTATTTCGAAATCCTTTCTTTTGATTTTAAAAACCATCAATATTAAACGCTTCAGATCCTGTTAAAGTTCATTTTTTGCGTGCGCAAACTGGTTTCCTATAGCCGTTTCCAAAACGGCAGTTTGCGGACGCAAAAAACCGACTTAAACCATGTTTTAACAGGATCTCAATCATTTAATATTGATGGTTCTTACGTGACACTTAGGACATAAGGGTTTTCAAATATGATCTTTCAGATTATTAAATCAAAAGAAAAGATTTTGAAATAAAAAAAAAAGTTTTGGCAGTTTTCACATTTTTTTGTGGTTTTTTAACTTTTTTGTAATAAAAAAAATTTAAACTGAAAAATTTTAAGATAATTTTTAAAGATCATACTAAACCACAATTTTTGAGACCATAATTGAAATTTACCAATAGTATTTCTTCTACAAATTGAATTATTCAATAATTTTTTTGGGATGTCGCTCCATTCCTTGGATTTGGTCTGGGACCCCCAAATCCTATGTGATTCTGACTCGTCTAGGTGTCTACTATTCCCCCTAGAAGTGTGAACCAACATTTATGGGATAAAACTGAATCTGGGATTAATAGAAATTAATAGAAATCTGGGATTTCAGCTTCCTTTATACAACCTATTTCCCCCACCAAATTAATCGTCGCGTCCTTCGAAATCACGTGACTCCTTTTTCTCTACTGGCCGAGCAGTAGTACTACTACATTCAAATTGTTTGATGATTTATCATACCCACTTTTTGTTCTTAAATTTGCTTCTATTATTTCAGTCTCTACTTGAGTCGTTCAGAATGTTCGCCGATCTAAGTCCTCTAAATTTATCTTAAATTTGATATCAGAAAGGATCATGGAGAAAAGAATAATCAGGAGGCAAAATATACCACTGAGCGAATGAAGTACTGGCGACACCGTTCCGCTAGTTCTGCGCATTAGCTCGTTTGGATCAATCCCAGGATTCACTGCGCGAGGAGATGCGAAGGAGGAACGTCATTCGTTCCGTGGTTTTTTTGGTACTGAGTCCCCTTAAATATAGCATTGTGGCAATGCTATATTTAACATGAACACATGAAAAGTTAATATAGCTTAGGTATTAATCTAGCTTAAATATAGCATTGTGACAATGCTATATTTAAGCTAGATCAGCACTTAAACTATATTAACTTTTCATGTGGATTCCCGTTAATAAATAAGTTTTATTTTGCGTTGAAGTTGTCTAACAGGGTGGAATGAAAAAAAAACATTTTTTTTAATTCATAAAGATACCCATGGCAAAATTGGTGGCTATTCTATTTTAACCTTTTAAACGCCGCTATTCAAATTTCGAATTAATGGTTCTGATTTTTGGCTTAAATGACTAGTTTCATCATTACTAAAACCATTCTAGTCATTTTTTGGCGGGTGATGGATTTGAGGATTGGCATTTTGAGGATGGCATTTGATTGGCATTTTGAGGATGTTCCCATTTGGGAACATTGGCGTTTGGGGTGAAGTTTTTAGGGGGATTTCCAAAAGGGACATATTTTACAATTAATTCAAATAAAATGATTGAAATTGGTTTCTACTCAATAATTATGAACATTTTTACGATTGTGGACGGTTTTTTCAATTTTATTATCCATACTTGAACGATTGAGTAACATTTTAAAAATTTTCATAAGAAAAAATTGACTTGTTTATTACGTACGCGAAGCTTTTCCGTAAATTTTTCTTGCACTATGGGTAATATTTTGGTGTAAAAAATACAAAAGAGTGTTCCCATGCTCGTCAAAGCTAAACAATTACGTTTCTGTGAGAAAAATTAGTTTTAATTACGGTCCTATACGGATATCTAGCATGAAATCCACTAATTGCATTAAAATCTAATTAGCTTTCAAAATTAATATTTATAATTATCATCATTGATTTATTAAAGCTGTGTTTCTCATGGAAGATTCCGAAGTGAACCACATATATCTTACATCCAACTTACGTTAAAAGAGTGTTTTTAGTTATTTTTGTTATTTCTAAAATTTTTATTAAAAAAAGTATTTGAACAAAAAAATATACGCAAATCCTCAGAAGCACTCCAAATATGCTCTTTGTATAACCCCCATGGATAATTACTGAATATTAATCGATCGGGGAGTTAGAAAAATATACAAGTGTAAGAATTTGCTATAAAGCTTTAGAATTTATTTCTCCATAAATCAGGTGAAAAATTAAAAATTACATAAACATAATTCTTAACCTGTTTAGATCCTTTGAGAAAAGAAATGTTAAAAAAATTAAAGAAAATTGGAAATAACTTGCATTTTTGCATGTTATAAAAATCCCCTCAAATACTATACCCCAAACGCCGATGTTCCCATTTGGGAACATATATGTTGTATTGGTAATTACTCTCCAAAATTAAAATATGAAGCTATTCTGTCAAGCCAAATGGGAAGATGTGTACTTAAGCTACCTAAACACAGCAAAATTATTTAAAACTAAATTTATTTAAATTTTTCACAAGTTGAAACTTGTGCAACTTTTGGAAGAGCCAAGAATCTCTAATTTTGATGTAAATTATACAAAAAGGATTAAATTCCACGTGAAAAACTTTTGCATGTAAAATAACTTCATACCTTTGAGTTACTTTCTACCAAGTATAAATTCCTGCATGAAAAATTAAGTGGTGTAAAAATTCCTTAAAATGATGTTCCCATTTGGGAACATCGGCAGGTAAAAGGTTAACTCACGTAAATTTGACCCTGTATGGCTTTTTACTCCACCTTCTTTTGTTAGTCGAAAGGATATGAACTCTTTTGGATCATAGCCGACGCCTTTGCAGAATACCTTCAGATACTAAGTTTGGTGAACTTAAAAACTGTCCTTCTAAACGGCTCAGTTTGGGACTTAGTCTATGTAAACCCATTTTAACCTTCGCGTCGTAGGTGAAACACTCGTTGCATATCGAAGCTACCTGTATATTAGACTCATCTTGCTTATTTCATTTTAAGTTATTTTACTGCACAATTAAACGAAGTTCTATACTATAAAGGGTATTTCAAAAGTCAATTTAACGACTTTTATTTGAAACCAACCTCTCATAGGGTCATGTAAGCAAATGACTATGGTGAATCAATTTAGACGGTGCCCCTTCAGACGATAAAAGAAAGTTTTTAAAAAAACTAAAGAACATGGAATGAAAATTTTAGTAAGAATATTGGTAAACTGCGGATTGTAGAGAGTCAACAACGTTACGTCCACCGGTTAGTTCCACCGTTATCACATAGAAACGCCCATGTAGGAAAGCGCCACTGTCTAAAGGGAAAACCCATGTTAAAAAAGTTGCCTTTAGCGTCTATGGAGAAGGACTCTCTGAAGTATCTGCACTCTGTGGGGAAACACATGTGGTTTTAAAAAAAATTATATAATTATTTCCCAACAATAGCAACAAAACCTGATGGAAGTCTCTTAAAAACGATAAAAATATATATCTTCATATCAAATAAAACAGTGATGCTACCAAAAAAGTAGAACAATACTTAAGTATCAAGTACTCTATTATGCAAATTAAACCTAAAATATAAAAATAAGGTCGGAATCGAACCCAATTTTCAACAGGCCGTGTAAGCCATGTTGATGGATTCAGCACGGTCACGGGGTACACCTTTCTTTCAAGACCTTACGAGAAGTTGGTTCTAAATCAGAGCAGTGTAACGGACTTTGGAAACACCCTGTATAAAGAGTGGTAATTCAATGTTTTCAGTTTCACTGTTTTAAGTGTACACATCATGTAACCATATGTTTAATGGTATATATTATAAGTGGAGTGATCTCTCCTGACGTAAAAGAAATGGATTTTATTTAAATAATTGAATAATCCTCCATTATCTTTTTCATACGTAAACAGAGACTCGAAAAGAACTGTTTCAGCTCACAGTTAAGTTTTATCTTATATTATATGATGATGATGATGGCGCGTTTATTACAAGAACGTTGTATTTGTATTTGAACGAAAATAAAGTTTGTTCTATTATTTGTTTGACTTCTTATTTCAAATAGTTGAGAATTAATCCATGTTTTTTCAAAAGATAATTTTTATAATAAATTAATAAAACTATTTAAAATGTGGAAAAACGTGTTTAAAATTTTGTTTCTATCATTCATTTTAATGAAATAGCAATAAAAAGATTATGCTTTAAAAACTCTTTTAAAAGCATTTTTTAGAACCATTTGTAAAACACATTAAAATTTTATACTCATAATTCTTACCAACCAAACTACTCAAAACGGTGAACATTAAACCATAAAGGGAAAAGATAATAAATAAAAATTAAACAAATCCAATTAAGGGATATTTTAAAAGTGTTTCTGAATTTATATTAATGGTAAGTAATTTTAAGAACAGTTTACTTAAATTTCAGCCGAAAAAGAATAAATGTTATAAAAAAGATTTATCTTTCAAATTGTCTACATTTAGCAGACTATAATTTATATTTAACATTAATCTTATAAACTCTCAAAAGTTCATAAAATTACTATAAGAAACAAGAGAAACAATTCTTTATAATGTCAGACAATTTTAAAATATATTTTTAATATATATTTTTATATATATATATATTATTTATATATATATAATTTTAAAATATAATTAGAAAATGGTAATGATTGGAGTTTTTGCGGCTTAACAATCGATGTAACTCTGAACCAGCGAACACCACTGTTAAGGCCACTTTGTCAGGTTGTGGTTTCAATCCCTTCCTTTCTTTTAAATCTCGTTTATTTTCAACCGTTGTCACATTTAGTTGAATTTTTAACCTTACTAAATTAAACAGCTATTATCCTATACTAGATTTCAAGGTTTCCTGTAAGTGACATCACGGGTTGACGCAATAAGACGCCGCGCCGCAATGTCTAGCTACCTAATAGGCTAGTCAGAGATGACTCTCCCTCGCTCTGTCTTTTTTGCCAATTAGGTAGTAGGGCTAGGTAACTAGAAAGTGTAGCGTCTTTTTATGCCAACTCATGACATCACTGAATGGAAACGTTGTAATCTAGTACAGCAGTATATGATTTCATTTTACCATATTGCCTCTATTTTGGAGACAATCCTAAACTGTGACCTAAATCCCTTTATAACCTCCTTTAAAACAATAATATACCTCCTAAACAGAAAAAACATTAAATATCTAAGGCTACACATATAAATGGGTTAGATCAAGAAATATATTAACGCTTTTTACCCCCTAAAGCATGGTTTTCAGCGCGCATTTTCCTGGACGTAAATTACCCTGTCACACTTATCCCCCAATCAACCCCCCAGTGATAAAAAGGATCAAACTAATGCTTCTTTCTTCGAAGGAATTATGTCTTATCATATTTATTGCATTCAGTAGCCAATCGAAATGAGCCTCGAGGACTTTTTTTCCGTCCCAACTGCTTAAGTGCCCTCCTGATTCGTAAATCAAGTGTTTCTCGGGTTCATTATATTAGCCAGAAGATTTGGGTGGCGTGAAAAGCCTAATATATCTACGTCTGTTTTTATGGAGCTTTGTGGAATCGAGTGTCATTTGAGCTGTTTAGGGCAGTAATGGTATAAGTCCAAAATAGCAAAATTTTAGATAAAGCGTGTGTGGATTTGAGTTTTTTTCAAAGATTTTTTACTCTAATATGGTTGCATAAATTAAAAATTTATTACTTAGTCAATTAAAACAGTGATTATCAACCTTTTCTCACCTAAGGACCACTAGATGCCGTATAAATTTTTGTCACATACACTAAGCATAAAACATGTCTATATATTACCTACCTATTAAATAGGGTGAATCAAATAAGGGCTCTAGTTTTCTCCTAATGGTGTAGATGCATACTTAAAATTACGTTAAAATGTATCATTTTTTTAAATTTCACCAACTAATACTTTAGTTTCCAAACTATGTATATTATTTTGAAAAAGTTTCAATATTTCGGGGACCATCACTAGGAAATGCCACACGGACTTTAGGTTCAGAATCATTGTGCTACATTAGAGCATCCACAAAAAATCTGCATTGAAACAAAACATGTTTAGACTATAACCCAAAAACATCTTCATTTACTCAAAACTAAGTTCAGTGGACTAATACCCCACCCATTTTCGGTGAATAACTTGTTTCCAATGATTATTTTGTTTATTTTTTAATGGCGAAAAAGAGATTTAAAAGTATAGGTATTTATAAATCAAAAGAATTACGATTGGGATTTGAAATAGGAAAACCCTTTATCCTGCATAAAATGCTAAGCTAAAGGCTAAGCATAGGAACAAGATGATTTAAAATTAAAGGGACATAAAATAAAAGTAAAATACATATTATTTTATGTAGGGAATGAAGTATTAGAGATTAATCTAACACTCATTTTTGGAAATGCTTAAAAATGTATTAAACACTTCCTTATGAAATTATAATAGCTGAAATCAATTTCATGAATGCATTTTACGCATATTTCCACTCAAAACCTAAACAAGAACAATAAAACTGAAACAATAAAAAAAGAAGCATTTGACACAACAAAACGGCAACCTTTCGCATACGTAACAAACAAACTAAAAAAGCAAACAATGATCTAAATATAAAAGTATGAATTGAAACGCAAATCAAACAAAAATGTATTTTCAGCATGATGAGTTTTATCAGTGCTAAATTAGGTTTACTTCTGTAGGAAACATTCATGCAAGGAGGTTGGGGTGAAAATTCATCTGGTTAGAATTGAAGTGGTATAAGGTAGTACACGCATACAGTTTTTTGGTTCTAAGGACAAAAACTACTAATTGAATTTAACTTAATGTTAATACTATTCACTCTTAAAAATGATAGCTACCAGATATTAAAGTAATGCGAAAAATTTAAAATATCCATGCATCGAAACACTTTTAAAATACAATACATATAATGAATAGCAAAGAATGTTATGAGTGACTAATGTATTAAATAATCATCACAACATGAAAACCTTATGTTGATTGAAAATTTTAATACCTCCTTCCAATTGATTGACTGCCGGGGCACTAACTCACTTCTAAATATACTTGACAAAGATACTGTCTTACTTAACAAGTCAATCATACTGCAGTATTCACCGCTATCATGGATTCACAACTTCCGATTGGTAGATGAAAAAAAAAATTAAGCCAATCAGACATGTCGAAAGAATCTTGATTAAAGGTTAACCCAGGTCCATTAACCCATTACTGCCTGACGTCCCTTTTTAGGGACGTTTTTTTAAAAATCCTCCTATTTCTACAAAAATTGTTCCTTTGAATCAAAATTTGCACTGATGTATCTCTCATCTTCATTGAACATAAAGAACACAAGAAGAAAGCAGAATTTTTAAAAAAAATTCACTTTTTTTAAAGTTGGAAGATAGAATTTTTCAGAAAGGTGCTTTTTAAAATATTTTAAAAGAAAAAGCGTAAAAATCCTAGTTGTTATTTAAAAAAAATTTCAGTGCCGATATATATTACTGTTTATACATTAAATTAGTTGGGGTGTTTTTTTATTTTTCCAAAATATTTTATCTTGACCTTATTTCGAACCCTCGAAAAGCGTCCCTAAAAAGGGACGTCAGGCACGAATGCCCCCGTGGTTTTCCCCATAGTTAAATGCTAGTGTTTCCTCATTTTTTTTTCATAAAAACGCGTTCGATTCTTATGAAATGAGTTAAATAACTGATATTTATAAAATTACTTTAATTTTAGCTCATTATTTTATTCTTTTTGTTTATTTTTTTTGGAAAATACTGTTATTTCTGCTAAATTAATGGTATAAACAGTCATAAATTATAAGGAATTAATTAATTTGTACTAATTAAAAGGAATAAATTAATTATTTTACTATATTTATTACTTATGCAAATATACTCCGGCTATATTTTAATTAAAAGTTTAATAATTATTAGTCATAATGTCTTTTTGGCATTAAATTTGCCAAAAAAAAGTCGCCTTTGTGATAAATTTTCGTCTTTTTTTCTAATTATATGTTGCTAATCATTGTGTTCTATACTGCAGATAAATCTATATCATCTGGCTTTCTAATGCACATCCCACTAATACTTGATATTTGGGGAGAAATTTGTGTTCCGCACAATTAAATTAATTAAAATGAAAAAAGTATAGGCATTTGAAAGACTTAAACTTCACAAATTGAGATATTCTGATGATTTGAGGTATGTAAAAGTAATTATTAATTATTAGGTAACAAATAAACAAAAAATGCCTTTATCAATTAAAAAGCTTAGTTAATTAGCAATTAACATAGATTTGGGAGGTAAAACGTGTTTTAGAGCATTAGAAATGCTCAAATTACTTTAATTAAGGTTAATTTTGCAGTTAATTGGATAAATAATTAATATTTTTTGTTCATATTCATGTTACAGTATGGTTCCTATCACTTTTGCTGCACTTAAAAAGGTAGAAGATGTTTTTGAGGCTTTAAAACAGTTTTCTACCATGCGTTTACTGTAGGGAAAAAACACGGGGGCATTCCTGCCTGACGTCCCTTTTTAGGGACGTTTTTAAATTTTGGTGTAGAAATTAAAATTTTAACCTGGAATTTTTTTCACTATTTTTCCAGTTGTTTTGGGGCTATTTACTATGTTTTTACCAAATATTTAAGAAAAATAAAAAGTTGGGCATTAATGGGTTAAGTAATAAATACAGGCGTTAAACATTTCTTTCTCAGTTACTTTCATTTTTAAAGCTGAATTAGAAACATACTTACTTTAAATGCTATGTTTGAATAATTTTAAATATTTTGACTTACCCCACTTACGATCTGACCAATTCAATTTGAAATGCAACAAAACGAGATTCATAATATTTTTTCTCGAACGAAGTTAATTCAGAAAATTTTCAAAATAAATAGATTTCATTGTTTGAAGTCACTTAATTCACTGCTACGAATACAAATTATTTGTTTAGTCTTCATGTTAGAGTACGAAAAAAGCATGTGGGTTTCATAAATAAGTTCAGTGGCTTTGTACACCAGAGAAGAGTCGAGTAGAGAGAAAAACATGTGAAAGTTCTTAAATGTAGTCATATATTCCTTTATATGCTAGGCAATTATATGAGTAAAAAGAGTTTTTAAATATAAACTCTTTTAAAAGCACTCGTGCTTGCTTTTATATTCACGACTACTTATTCTCTTTGTATAATCTTCACATAGAATTGTAAATTGGAATATAAAAATATAGTTGGTTGCGCGGTGAAGGATTTAATTCTTTGTAATGAAAAATCTTATGGTTGCATCTGATTTCTACCATAGTAAAAACCCTACTGTCAAAACAGTTTGTAATATTCATGTTACGTACAATGCCTTTCAAGTTGAGGGGAACAAAAAGTGCATGATTCAGAAACGAATTTTACACATGTAATACATATTATTCTTAAATTATATTTCCGAGTTGTGGAATTTGAAGTTGAAGAAATAATCTCAACGTAAATTGAAGAAAAACGGACAAAATGATACTTTTGAGGTGTATTATTGTGTAAGCTTATGTCATACTGAGTTTTTAAAATATAATGAAGGTGCATAGGAATTTTTTGATCATAATTTATTATAAAGCACTAAGTATAATACGTTTTATAAAATAGGCTTAAAGTTTAAAAGGTTATCATATTTCCTAAATTTTTCCAAGGGATCCTTTTTAGAAAGCTATGTTTTAGAAGTTAATAAAACAAATATTGACTGAAATCATATTCATAATTTATTAAAAACCTATACTTTTCTAAATAGTTCAATCTTAAGGTAATTAACAAATTTAAGTACACAGCAAAAAGCAATTTCGAGATCATTAAAGTGAAGGAACAGCGTAAAATGAACGTTTTGAGGGGTTTTAGAGAAACATTGTTTTCCCGACCACGATACTAATTAAATTTACAAGTTGGTTTTAAAAAGAAATTTTTCTCAAATATCCAACCTAAGAAATAATTGAGAACAGAATTAAAAAGGAGCTTGAAACCGCGGAATAAAATACCGGCTAACTCATTCGTGAATTCCCCCTCCCTTCCTGCGTTCTTAAAGAACAATCAACGATGATTCGATCATGTTTTCGAATGCAACGCGAAAGGACACAAAATCTCAAACCTCGCCATATGCGGGCAAATAATAAGTCATTTAAAAAGCTGAAAGTAACGAACCGTTCTAAAGGATACTTATCTCCGTTATGTACCCTGCTAAAAAGAACGGAGGTTATTCTTCGAGGCGAAATAATTGATTTAATTAGGCGAATTATTGTAGCGATCACTGCTTTAACTCGATTATCGGCTTGGCGAGCTATTTAAACATCGTTTTTTCCTCTCTCTCTCTCTCTCTTCGGGAAGCCATATTAGAGAGAAGAAACCCAGAGAGAAAAGAAAGATGGCGACGCAAAAGAAAACTATCTTCGGTAAAAAGGAAGAAATTGGAAATAAATTGGCTCAACCCCTGTCGACCAATGAGGTGCGAGGAATGGATGGTCCGAGTGTTTAATGGAACAGAAAGAAAAGATTCGAATTTATTATGGAACTGTACGCCGTTGTCATTAGCACTGGAAAGTGTTCGTAAGTACAGGGGGGAAATGAACAATGAAAAGGTTATTCTTTTCCATCATTGTGGTTTGGATGATGGATTTAGGGTGTAGATCTTATCGGACCATGTAGCTCTGTGTAAGCTTACAACGAAACAGTTACGAGTAACATTTACCGACTCATAATAATTCATAAGTTCTTTGTAAAAGTTGACGGTGTTCGTTGAAATCTTAGAGATTGATTATTCCAAAACGGTTTCTTTATTTCCAAAGTAGACAAATGCACTTAAGAATATTTGAAGATTTATATTGACCAATATAAAAGGAATCAGTTATCTTCTATCAACTACTATAATTAACTGAATAAATTTTTATTTCTACAATTGAAGTGTTTGCAGCAACAATGAGCTAACTATAAGTAGTTAGCACATTGTTGCTTTAAACCAGGGTTTCCCAAACTTTTTCATGCATCGACCCCTTGGTAGTATTTTACTTAGGCCATCGACCCCCTTTCAAAGATCCGACAATTTTTTAAACAAATATTATTTATGAATTTTAAAGTTTTACAGCTGGTTTCACTCCAGCGGTGTAATTTGTTTGGGGGGGGGCTAAAAATTTTCAATATCAAAATCGTCTTCTAATATCCTAAAGGGGGGAGGAAATTTAAGTCTAAAAAGCAGATTTTCAACTCGTTTTGGTGCACCTAATCCGGATTTCGGACATAGGGTAGGTGGGGGGCAAAACCAAGCACCGCGATTTTTAATTGTTAATGATCGATTCAAAAGTTGAAAACCAGGAGGTTAGTTTGTCTTATTGTGACCTATTGTTCTACTAAAGTTCGTACCCCTGAGTCACTCATGAGTTTAAAAAATGCTGTAAGTTTGTTTTTCATCATTCAGATGTAATTTTTCTGATCTTTTGCTTAAACATTACATAAAATAGGGCTTGAGGAGAAATACAAACAAATAACCCAATGATAAGATAGCAATTCAACTTCAGTTTCATTTTGAAAGAATTTCCTCAAAATGTCTCTAAAAATAATAAGGATTGTTTTTCAAAATAAAGTAAAACGGGGCAAATCCACGCAGGTGTTTTGGGGCAAATCTACGCAGTTTAAAAAGCTCAGGAATTCGTCCCAAAAAGAAAATGGGACTACATGATCTCTAAAAAAGTTAATAAAGGTGTCCGAGATGCCAACCCTCTACCTGAAACCATCCTTTCTCTCTTTTGAAAGATATCTGGGCAATCTGAAATGAATTGCTACAACAGGTTGACAATTTTCATTAAAACTGATCATATTTATATTTAATATTGTTAGTTGGCTTAGAAATATTAGAACAACATTAAGATAATTATTTCTGGTGTTTTTACAATGAAAAATTATGTTTATCCATGTTTATTTCACTTGGGCACGAAGATTTGCAAGTGCGGGTCTTTGCCCCATTTTGAGAGGCAAAGCCCCGCGATTTTTTTCTACTAAATTGTAAATTTCTCCTAAAATACCATCGAAAAGTGTTTAAACTTGGATTGGTTTTGTATAGGTAGGATCTCAATCTAACACCTCCAATTGAAATTCGGGATTATCTACCCCCTTTAGACGACAATGTTAGAAATACTGAAAATTGCGTGGTTTTTCCCCCACCTACCCTACTACAATTTCAAGAATTTAATTTACATGAATCAAATCCAACGAACCAGAATTCATCTGAGTCCAACCGGACTGAATCAATCTGAGATCTCAACTAAAATTAGCTTGGAGAATATAAATCTGAAGCTCAAAGAGCTACAGAGCAGACAAATCTTCGAAAGTTCACCATGAAAGTCAAATAAACAACTAAAGCACATCGCATTGTTCTTTCAAATGAAAACAACGACTCGAAACCTCAGCATAATCAAATAAACGATGCTTACCGGGAATCGCAAACAGCCTCGGCTTTCCCCGATCGCCGCATGCCACCTGTCCACACATCAAAAACCCAAACACACAACAGAAATAATGTATTTACAGACCTTTCCACTCCGAAAAGAAAAAAAATCTCACAGAGGAGTCCCCTCCATCTTTTTCGCCCCCCCCCACAACTCAGCAAGAACAAAACATTTTCTACAAAATGGAACTGTACACACTAAAAAAAGGCACATCTCTGATAGTCGAAAAGACAGATCCGAAAAAACCGTTTGCGCCTCAGTTTTGGGCTGCAGCAGCTTTGAAAATCTTCCGTCACGTTCCCATGTTCCAGGCATCCTTGTAAAGAACGTTCTATCTCAGACGATCTTAAACGACAAAAACAAATAGAACTCCCATCGATTTCTTTCGCTTTCCTTTTTCATTTAATTCTTTATTTCACTTTCAGTTAGGGGAAAGTTAGACATTTTCCAGAAACGGCTTATACCCGATCCCATATATATATCTGTATTCTCCCCCCATATCAATACTTTCCTTTTTACTCAGGGTACCAGAAATGAGATTATTCGCGAGAGTTAAGTTTTTGCAAAAAAAAGAAACGAGAAAGTTTTTTTAGTGGGATTTTTTTCTTTTGCGGTTTTTCTCTGTTCGATTTATGTTTTTCTGTCTGTTTGCAGTAAAAAAGGGGAACTATCTGTGAGTAGATACTGGGATCCGCTGGTTTAATATAAAATTTTTAATCTGCGCCACTACTCTGCTGCAAGATGGGATATTGGAGAAGAATTAAATTTGACAGGGTCGTCCTCGCCTGAGTTGAGAACGTGAATGTTAAACTTGGACGCTTTAGGACAAGCTTTAAATTTGCATCGAAATTAAATTGACGCATTAATTATGCATACTAAGTCTTCATTTTGAGTTGCTATCATATTAATACCTAAACTTAAATTAAGAAAATAGTAAGGCTACATAAAAGAAAACAAAGCTTTTTTTTCCAACGAATGCAACATTTTCTTTTGTCAGTATGTGCATCTTAAATTTCACTCATAATTTTTATTCCTTACAAATATTAGGTAAATCGGAAAGTTCTGTCGTTTCAGAGAGAATGTAATGCCTTTTTTGTATTTTTCATTTAATGTAAACCGGTAAGATAAATCAAGATCTAACTACAATAGGCAATTTGGTGAATTTTGGCTCTTTTATAATTGGCTTACTTTTTACGCTTTTTAAATTTTTTTAAATATTGTATAGACGCAATTATCACATGATTTCATTTTTAACTAATCACTTTTTTATTAAATTAACCCAGTTTGATTCTAAAAACTAGTTACATCGTTTTTTTCTTTTTTCTATTAATCAGTTTTTAATTCAAACATTTATTAAAGAAGCCTAGTGAATATCTCTCTATTCTAAAAAAAAGTTTTTGGTGAACGGTTTCCAGAGAAAGGCTTTTTAATTACTGAACCAAATGACACATATATGGTATCAAAATGTCCGAATTCTTTCCGGATTTCCGAGTAAGCCCTTCGATTTTTCAAAAAAATTCTTAATTTTAAAATATTTCCATTTTTTTAGATTTCGGATAAGGTCGCAGTTATAAAGCAAGAAACTATGAATTTTAAAACAATTGAAAATATATTTCACTGGTTTTTTAACATTCAAATACATTAAATAATCATCTTTCTATTTATCACACTAATTAAAAAATATATATTGGATTCTTTTTAACAATAGTTATATTTTTGCTGTTCAAACGATTTTAATTATATTTAAAACTAATGTATAATTAATTTATCTTTTATTTTTAAATAATTAATTCATATTTATATATTTATCTTTGTCGTTGTGGCAACCTAATCATTACTATATTTACAATAAAATATAAACTCGCTTTCAGAAATTTTGAACTTTTGCATTTATTTATTACAATAATAATTATTTTTATATCCTTTTGCAAGTTATATTATTTAAGGTAGTAAAAGGTAACTTTTTTTATAATGCCAAAACGCAAAACTAGATATGGCGGGGGAATGTTTTAGAAATAAAGATAAAAATCGAAAGTCAGAACATTCGTGTCATTGCTATGAAACTGACACAATTTCGATGTTTATTTGTTCTCATGAAGCAAAATTCTAAATTTTCGTGATGTTTACGATAATTACTACATTTTTCACAGACAATCAATGAAAATCATTACAAATTTTAAGAAAGTAAAATTTATTCCGGAGATGTTTCAGTGCTTCTGAATGGATCTGTGTGAGAAAAACATTACCTTGGGGAAATGGTAAAAGAAAGTTTACACTGCTTTGTTACTAATTTTCTTGGAATTAAATGGCGATCCGCCAATTCATATTGCCATAAAGGAACTGTTAAAATTTCGCCGCTGAATGAATATTCCCCTTTTTTGAAAGAATACCCCAGAGAAGTAGTTCCCCTGTTTTAAGAATGTTTTATAAAATGAGTAAGTGCTGTGAGCTGTGTTTTGTGAGGATGGCAAAGAGATCCTTAAGTATCAGCGTCAGCAGTTAACGGGGGTTGGCGAGCGATAGCGAGCAGGGGGCGGTAGCTCCCTAGTTATCTTAAAATTAATACGGTATGCACTTTTCCACCATTAAAGAATTGATTAATAAACTTCCAAAAGACAAATTTAAGAATGAATAAAAAATAAAAATATAGAATTCACTAAGAAAATAAAGTATTTTTATCTGCCGTAAAAGAAATATTTCTAATAATTCCTTAAGTTGTGTCTTCAAAGTATCTATGCTTCATTTGTAATTAAAATTAATTCCATAGAAATAGATTGCATTCAACAAATTAAAAGGATATACTAAATAAAAATGTATTAGTTACAGAATTTCTTTTGATATATCTTCAAAGGATACGACTGAATGCATTTATTATTACTTAAACCTTTTTGAGACATAATTGGAACAAAAAAAGGTAGTAGCATAAAAAATTAGTCTTTTGAAAACATGCTTGAGTCGGAAACCATAAAGACGATAAAAATCATGAAGTATATTTCCCTACAAATTAAAAAAAGGAAACCCATTTTTCTATTCACATGTTTGGTTTAAGAACGTTTGTTATAAAAAAATCATATTTTTTAATCTAGGAAGTAATGAAAGTTGGATAATGAAAGTGAATAGTTTTCTTTGAAAAATATTCATTGTTTCATGGAAAATAAAAGGTTTTATCTACATATTACGAGATATATCCTGCAAATCAAGAAGAACTTATTGTACAAAATCTTGATGAAGAACTCAAAATAAGGATTATTCGCATCTCAAAAGGATCTCTCTCTTGAAAAGTTCTTATTTAAGTGCTTTTGTAATTTTCGATCACATATTGTTGATTAACTGTTTCTTGTTTACTTGGACAAAGAACGTATGTCTTAATTTCTAATGCTTTATGCTCTAATAAAAGTTTTTGAATGAAAACTTAAAATTCCTTCATAAAAAAGGTTTATAGAAAAATACACTTGTTTAGGAAAATTTATATTTTTAAAGGAACACGGATTGTGGAAGCTGGGATGGAACTAATTGGAGTAAATATTTATTTATAATAATTAATATCAACTAACAAATTATAAGTCTTCATTTTAAACTATTAGGCTTGTACTAAAAACTGCATTTCACTCCAATGATTGTGACTCCAGTGATTATTGATTCACTCATCTAAAGAAGTTAATTCAAAGTAGTTTAAATATTTGATCATCACCATGAATTGTTTTTAATAATTTAGTAGATATTAAATCTATGTAAGTTTTGAGGAAAGGCTAAAGTATTTTGACATGTTGTTTCAATATTGTCAGTTTTTTAACCCTCTCGGCACCAGAACATAAAAAAAGTGAAAAAACTTTTTTCTTCTTCTCAATACATCCAAAATGCCCCTATAATTCGTCTGGAAATTTTTTTTTCTTGTGTGCACTCCTTCCTTGATATTTTTATGAGCCTCATATGAGGCCTTATGGGCCATATTTTTTTCATTTTAACAGAAAATACTTGGTTTAGAATTTATTAAAAGACATGGTCATAATATTAAACGATTACGAAATAAGAAAATATCTACCAACCTATGAAAAATGTTCTACAGAAGCTAGTATCTAGCTAGTATTTTCTCTTCACAAGCATCACAGCTTAAAATTTAAACATTGAGGTATAAATCATCTTGCTGCCATTTAGGAAAGAACTCAGAAACCACGTAGAAGTATCATATGTGATCTACATGATTCAGTGAAGTCACTGATGAAAAGAAAATAAATTTGCGTGTTTACATCATACCAAAATTGAGCTCATAAGTAGGAGCCTCATATGAGGCCCAGGGTGGCGAGAAGGTTAATCATTGTGAAAAGTAAAGTAAATGTTAAATTATCCATTCAATTTTGTCATTCAAAGTACTGATTTTTAAAAGTTAATAACAAGTAAATTAATAAGGTAATTTATAATAATCTTCATCAATTTAAAACAAATATATTCCATTTTTTAGTTACTTTACAACCCAAAACCCATTCAATTAATTATAAAAAAATATTAAGGTTAAAAACTACATTCTGAATAATAATGTTTTGGCATATCTGGGCTAGTTAATTTAGTTTTACTTTCCCAAATTATTTTTGATAAACTCTATTAGTTTAATTAAAAATGTTTCTAGGCTGTGTTGTGTGTATAATTCAGTAGACTTAATAAACATTAACTAATATGACAAAATAAACAAAAGAACAATCGACGAGGATGGGATTCGAACCCACGCGGGCAGAGCCCAATGGATTAGCAGTCCATCGCCTTAACCACTCGGCCACCTCGTCATACCCCACGCTCAAAATATAAATATCACATTTCTAAAATCCTATCCTTTGTTTGCCAAGCTTATCTGTTATGTTTGAACACCTCCTCACGACGCTCAATAAACTTTCAAGCGGATGAATGACAGTCGTAAAATCCTGCTCGCATAAAAGTTGTTTGATGTTTATGAGTAGTTTTTATCTCATGCTTACATGGTAGAGTTAAAATATTATTTTAAGCTTCTAATTTTCTAATTGAAATGATTAATAAAAGGTATTAAATGCTTATTTTTAAAGTGTATGGAAGGCCAAGTGTGTTTAATTTTTTTTCCCTAAAACACGTCTAAAATGACACTTTATCACAAAGTAATAGGTGTGTTTCCTTCGCACACATTTAATTTAAACCGATTAATCTTAAACAAATCAACATTTGTCAGTAAACAAATTTATGATAAATTACTTTAATTCAATAATAATAAATTCCGCTTGATTACATATTTTTCGCACGCATTTCATTGCTTTATATTAATATATTTTCGACTTAATATACTAAAACTACTTAATTTCTCTAAAACACTAATTCCTTTCCCGTACAACTTTTTTTATCAAAGAACTTAAATATTTTATTTAATATTTTTAACTTACAGTTCCCTTTAACGTTCATTTTCTTTATCGTCGCCTTTCTTTATTTTTAACGTTATTCGTTCAATGTAACGTGCCAAAGATATAGCGTTCTTGATGTTTGTAAAGTTAATATTGAAAATAATAACTATTAAAAAATTAACTCGATAAGGCTATAGGATTAAATGTACAAAACAGTCAATAAATGAAAAGATTTAGGTACAAGTGGTTAAATTAAAAAATATTTACATTTGAGTTTATCGTTTTTATAATGGGATGTAGCTGAATGAAGCTTAAAATGATAGATATCACAAAATATTAATGTAAGAAAATATGCCAAAGAGAACTATTCATAAAGCTATTGAATTTATTTTCATGGCTAACCCTTTGTTATACATCCCTTTTCTGTATGATGGATTAACACACAGTTCAAAGCTTGGAACGTAGGAATGCATTAATGGGTTTTCAAGAAAATATAATGCTATACTCCGAAGGGTGTATTCATATAAGTTAAGATAAATCTTTGAAATACTGGATTATCAAGATTTCACTTTAAATATTATCTTTTTGAAGATGAATGTGGCATATGAATACGTAAGCTGAGATTAGTAACTGGTAAATGTAAACTATGAGGATGAACAACTGTTATTTCAGTCTCTTTAGATCATATAGTTTTTAGAGGGGTCAAAAGGGTTAAATTATAATTACTTAACCATTTGTTATTCAAAGTTAAAAAAATAATGTTAAATGATTTCAGTTATTTAGATAATTTCGAAAAAGGCTTAATTCTCGAAAAAAATTATTGGTCTGCTTTAAACTCAGTAAAGAAGAAGTCTTTTTTTATTGCAAAATAATCTATTTATCAGAAAGAAAGCCCTAAGTAGTTAGTTCCACATGAGAAAAAAATAGGAGAGCTGTTAGAAGTTCAGCACTCTCTATTGGCAACTATCTTTTCAAAGTTATCTATTCAAAGTTAAAAAAATAATGTTAAATGATTTCAGTTATTTAGGGAATTTTGAAAAAGGCTTAATTCTCGAAAAAAATTCTTGGTCTGCTGGAAACTCAGTAAAGAAGAAGTATTTTTTTATTGCAAAATAATTTATTTATCAGAAAGAAAGCCCTTAGTAGTTAGTTCCACATGAGAAAAAAATAGGAGAGCTGTTAGAAGTTCAGCACTCTCTATTGGCAACTATCTTTTTATTGAAAAACGTCGAGCTTATGATTTAAATAACATACAGGGTGTTTCAAAAATCCGTTTCTCGGCTTTTATTTGGAACCAACGTGTCATAGGGTCACGGAAGTAAGGACTACCCCTAGGTAAGTGACCTTGGAAAATTCATTGTGATGACTTACAGCGGCGACGAAATAAAAAAGTTAAAAAATAAATTTAAAACCGAAGGAGAGAGAGCAACAACCTCAGTGAGAGTATTATTGGCAACGTTATGAAAAACTCACTAAAAAAATTTCATCAAAATATTGTGAATATTTTCGGAGATATTAGCATGTGAAAATAGCACTTTAACAGGGGTCAAAAAATAAAACTTCGCATATTTGCAAATTTGTTTTATTTTTTGATTAAATTTTGTGTTCTTTCAACTAAGAAAAACACAAAACTACACAATAACACTGAAAAATTTGCAAATATGCGAACTTTTTATTTTTTGTCCCCTGAAAAAGTGCTATTTTCACATGCTAATATCTCCGCGAATATTCATGATATTTTCATGAATTTTTTTTGCAGTGAGTTTTTCATGACGTTGGCAACAATACTCTCATGAGATTTTTGCTCTATCTCCTTTAGTTTTTAAATTACATTTTTAACTTTTTTATTTCGCCGCTAGGGGCGCTGTAAGTCATATCAATGGATTTTCCATTGTCACTTACCTAGGGGTGGATCCCGTGACCTTAGGACACATTGGTTCCAAATAACAGCCGCGAAACGAACTTTTGAAACACCCTGTATATTCTAAGTTTAATTCGTATCCATCCAGTCGGTATAACCGTAGCTATGAACCTCTGAGTGCCACCAGTTTAATTATTTTACTACCCTGTCACTTTATACGATATCATTACATACTTTATTCTGAGATACACTGCATCTATTTCTAAATATATGTCACAACACTGACCTCCTCGATTCGAGACGACCTTTTCTTCCAACGATAAATAAATTGCCTCCCTAACTCGAGTTATTCTCAAATAAAAGCATAATCATGACGCCGTGAAATATTCCCTCCTCATTTTTTCAACGCAACCTATGATTGGCTGCGGCATGATTGAATGCCTCGTAACGACGGTTTTGATTGGATAACGCGAACTTCTTGCCCTTGAATCGTATTACCGAGCAGTACTTTATCGAACTTTTTTTGTTCGGTTTATAAGTACTTATTTTTCCTCGAGCATGTTGTTGCTTTTTTATAGGAAACAAGATTTGCCTTGTAGGGAAACAAAAATCCGATGGCCTTTTTTAAGTGGATGGCTGTTGTTTTAGATACGAGAAGATGTTTTTTTCCTGTGGAAAGGAAAGTGATGTAAGACGGTCAATAGGGTATTGTTTTACAAGGAGCTGGCCTTTATATTGCATTAAAGTAGAATGTAACCCACTCAGCTGTCCAATTTATTTAAGGTAAATTACTTGAGCAGTCTTTAAAGCTGGGATGTTATAGGGAGTTTCGAGTAAGATTAATGGCCTTTGCTATTTATAGACGAAAATAATTAATCTGAAAGAGTAACAGGTGGGAAAAGGGATCAAAGCCCCTGATTCATCTCTAAGCTTGTGTTATTTCAGAACATTTACGTTCATTACTGTAATTGTCCCATTAAACTTTCCTCTGTTTTAAACGAGTTTAATTTGCTTTTATTCTTATTTCTCAGAGCATAGTTAATGATAAATTTTATAAGAGGCAGCGTTTATTTAATTTTTTAAATTGGACACTTTGGTATACTCCTTTGCAGAATGTGGCAGCACGGCTCTTTGTGATGCAATCACTATCCCGTCACGCTAACGTCACATATATTAAAGAACTATATTCAAACCAGCGATAGCTTCTGCTGCTTTTTCCCCAGAGATTGTTCTTTACTATTCGGGTTGACCCTGCTCGTGTTTACATTTTTATATTTACAGATTTTGGCATGTTTTAATAAATGTTAGTTGTTAATTTTAAAACATAACTTTTACTTTATCGCCCTACGCAGGATCGCCATACTGAAAAATGCATAAATGTATCAAATGATATTCTGGACCCCATTCATTTTTGATATAATGTAATAGGGTACGATATTTTCCTCTAAAATAATAGACACAGGAAAATTGGGCATTATAAAACGTTTTTGGTTGCAATGTGGTAAAACTGCCAATGCCGATATTTTCAAACAAAGTTTGTTATAATAAGTTGAAATCAACACTAAAAGTAAATAAGAACAAAACACATAGTTAATAAAAATTCTGGTAGTATTATATTGTGTACATATTGTATATAGTGTTTTTATTGTGTTGTGGTATTTGTATCTGTGTAACTTGTATTTGTTATTCATATTTAATTGTGCGGGTCTTAGCCGTCGAATCCCCGATCAGAGGATTCTAATATTATGTCAGGCAAAAAATTGTATCGGCAAACAACTTGAGCTCTAAATTTGTACCCAAAAAAGATACTGCTTGGTGTCTATCGCACTGAGTGGTGCTTTCGAACCGTTCTTTTCCCGAGAGCCCCAACTTCAAGAAGCGGGTTGGTCTTCATTCTTAGGTAATAAAAATACACACCTTCTTATATAATAAGTTCGTAAAGTAATTTTAAATATTCCTCTAGTATAGTCCTCTTTAAAGAATTCTTAAGTACTTTTAAGAATTTTAATCTATAGTTAAATATCAATCCGGGATAACTGTTTCAATACATATCATAAGAGTAATTGAAAAGTTTTTAATGGAATATTGTATACAAATGAGATTTATAACTAACATAGTAATCTGTGGGGATGATTTCAAGTATGGGTAACTAAAATATTTAGAAAATTTTGAGATACATTTATAGGTAGAAATATCTGTACATGACGAAAATATCTTAAGCCTAGACATTGGAAGTAGAAAACATGCTTCTAATTCAATGCATCGTATTAAAAATATGACTAATTTCTTATTTATCATCATAAAACATATTGGATGTTGTAAAAAAAAAGATTTAATTCAAGATACATCCTTTTACAGCATTGCCATTTATAAGACAAGGAAGTCACAAAACATTAACTCCATATTTCAGGAATCGCAGAAAGAAAAGTCGAGAAGAGAAAATGATTTATATTCAGGTTCGAATTTGTTTTGGTGGTTTGCAAGACTAAGTGGAACCCTTACGCATCGCAGAAAGGAGACAAATCTGTGGTTTGTCTTAAGACGATGTGACGGTGTTTTTTTCTGACACATGGTGGCAACAAAAGAATTTTTCTTTCCGGGCGAAGTGCTTTTCGAGAGAATTCGGCGTGTGTAAAGTAACTTTTGGTCTCCGCTGACAGATTTGGGCAATGAGGTATCTTTAGGTGCTCATTTTTCACAATATCCTAATGGAAGCGAAAATTCCTGGCGAGATAAACAGGTTCATTTGACGCGGGAAGATGATTTTTTCGAGAACAATGATTTTTGTGTCATGCGTGTGATAAAATTTTGCCGGTAAATAAATATACTGTGGGTATTCGGTTAAACAAGGAGTGGAAAAAAATCGCAACTTTCTACAAATATTTATTAAAAATGTTTCCTTCACGAAATTGTCTTCTACAGCTATAACTCATGTCAGAGCTTGGTAATGACACAATTTATTTGGGTCTTTCAGAAATGACTTGTACAAGAGTCTCTCAATTAAAACATAAGATTAAATTCTGATTCACATAGATCAACCTAAATATCCGTATAAAAATGAGGAGTAAAAAATCAATCACAGACCTTCTAATAGATCACAATTCCAAATTTATTCTAATTTTTTTTACAAATACGATTTCATTTGTATAGTCTCAACAAGGGAGGGTCTTAGGGGAAATGAGAGTAATAAACTACTTAGGGGAAATGAGAGTAATAATTTCTGAAACACGGTCTACAAGCCCGAAAGATATGAATTTTATTAATAGAACCGGCTGTTAAAGTCCTCATGTTTACATTCACTAAAAGTTATAATCCTGTGGTAAAAGAACAACTAAAACTACGTACCATTCCAAAGCCACCTCTCCAACTGATGTTGCAGCAAAATCTTCCAAAACCAAAACTCGTGAACAGGATGGTTGTGAGGGTAGATGATGAGTGGTTTGATGACGTCAACAAACATCAGCTTTGCCTATATGCCAGAAATTGACAGCAAATGATCAAGCACTGTCTCAGCGTGGTCTTTTACGGTTTCCATGCTCATCCTCATTCTTCCGCTTGTTCGATGAAGCAAGAGGTTCCTCTTCAACGGTTATCTCCTCGGCTGACGATGGTCCTGGAGTAGCGAACAACTCTTGATGTACATGTGGTTCTGAGGCAGCAGACAAATCTGGTTGAAAGTATGGCTCTGTGGGCTCACATTTGTCATTTTGAATGATTCCTTCAAAATGAATACCGGAAATGAAAAGTCTAAATAACCCTTAATAACGAAGTAATTCAAATGCAATTACCAAAAAAAAGCTACGATTAACTTGATCCTGATCAAGAACATTGCGTTTTAAAACTTCATAAAACAATTAGGAAATCACAAGAGAAGAGGAGAAACCGGAAAATTCCTTAGATCAAAGATTAATATCCTTCTTAAATACAAAAAAAGATTCAAATTTATCGTCATTCACTCGTAATTGCGATGAAAAGATTAAATGTTTATAAGAGAAACAGTGTATGGATCATAAAATATTTATTTTTTATTCTAATTAAAAGTTTAACATATCAACTTGGCTCAAAACCAGCATTGTCGATTAAATTAGGAAAAATTAAGTTTCATTCGATTCTAAAAATCCATTCAATCGAAATATTTGATTTATCCCTACTCGAAATAAAAGAAGGAACTTAACTGCTGATTATCCTTAAATTTGGTGCGGCAATCTACCCAGAGGTGAGGGAACTATGATTTTTCAAAATTTTGTGACAAAAAATCATTGGCCTTCCCCCCCTGAGAACATAGCAGAAGACGGCACATTTTTATTTCCTTTAGTTTTTTTATTATTGATTTTTTAAAGTTCTTTTGATGCACCCTGTACTTGAAAAACATATTTTTAGACTAGAACTTTATCATAAGAGATAAACGGCCGTATTCTGTGCTTTCCGACCAGCAGCGGTTAAACAGCAATCAAAGTAGGATTCCTCCAATCAGAGTCGGTGATTCCTTTGTTGATCGGTGATTAACCACTAATCAAGTAGCACGGAAACGAACGAAAGTGGAATCATCAAGCGGAATTAAACATAATAGATTATTTCATATAGTGAGTGTTACCGATTAATTATATCGATTCGTCAGAAATTAGTGTTAAAAATACGTATAGGGGAAGAAACTTTTATTATTACTCTTCTCCTTGTGGAATTAAGAAAATTCGTGAAGTGCATATACTATGTATCAATTTATTTGAAAACAAATCAAGCCCTAGTCTCAGAGGAGTTCTCTAAGAATTAATGGGATTACATCGACGGGGTGAAGTAAGCATGTGGCGACTTTGTGAAAAAAAGAAATAGGTTTACGCGAGAATAAGGGACAAGCATAAGGCGGAATAGGGAGCTTGTTCTATTCTTTTGACTTTTTCTATTGGTCTGAAAGGTTTGCAGGAGAGAAATTGGTGCTATACATGTGGAATGGATTAATAGACCTAATAAGGAATCTTTATAATCATATCAGGCAGCATGATGTTTAAAGTTTTATGTTTGTAATGTAATTTTCTGATTAAAGGTAACTTTTTTTTTTAACTGAGACTAGGGGGAACTACTATATAGGATTTATCAGGATTATAAGAAAACAAATTCTTAAAAACATATTAGAAAATTTTTATAAATATTATATAAAATAAGTTAGTTCATTTGTGCATGATATTTCAATAATAGGGTTTGTCAATTCTTATGGTACCTTGTAGAATTTAAACAGTGCCCTCCGGTCTTTGTGAATAATCTTTTTGTTATGCAAGCTGATCAAAAATACAAATTGCTTTAAAATCACATTAGATCTAAATCTAAATAAATGTTTAATTAATAGGTATATGTAATAAAAAATACCTTTTATATAAAAATATTTGATGATGGGAACCGAAACAATTCTTTGCTTCATCTGGATAAATTTGGACCTTTTTTTGAAGGGTAGTAAATGGAAGATATTTCAGACAAAAGTGTAATCACTAATACGAATATAGTAAAATTAATAGCTGTTAGTTTCACATATAAAGAAATAAAAATATACATTTTACTTGAAATAAAAGCTATAATGACATTAACTTGAAACTTGTGCATTTTTTATAATTTATGACCAACATGGATCAGATAGTAAGTTTATTTAGTTAGAGTAGTTTAGATAAAAATATAATCTTTGATACAGTCTATATTAAATTTAAAAGTAATATATGAATTATATTTATTGGCTGTTTCACAAATCAGTTCCAATTTTGAAAATTCGGAATAAAAAGGCAAACTCGGAAAATTTATGTTTGCTTGATAATAGTTAGAAATACCTTTTCCCCTAACAAAAACTGATTTCAAAAACAGACAAGTTATTAGTTATTTAATAACAACGGTTCTACCAGAATGAACGTTTGAGTCATAAATTCCCTGTTTCCCGTTCCAGAATTCTTAAAAATAGAAAACAAAATATTACATTTCTCGGAAATTTTAGCATCTTTTTTTTCCCAAGATCATCAACTATTTACCAGTAAATTAATAGCTTCGTCATAAAATATGTAAACCGTCTCCAAGAGATTCACCTTTATTAACCCAATGCTACTTTTACCTCTATTACTCCACTTTTATGTCGAACTTTATAACGAGATGAATGAACCAAAAAAAGCACCGCTGAAAAGAACATTCATTTAAATGCAGGTTCGAGATTGAGAAGTTACACCAATATTCCGGGCATCCACTTATATTGCTCATAATGCAAGACTTCTTTCATTTGCCTTTAGAAAATAATACGACAGGGCACAGTTTAATACCATTCATTGCTGCTGGACCTTTATTGCTTTTTCCTTGCAGCTGTATTTCCTCGGCCATTGAGAAAATGAATACGAATGCGTTGTCGTAAAATTGGAAACCAGTCATTTTGTTTTCTCCCACTGCAAATAAAGAAGTTTATGTTTGAATGAAGGACTGGATATAAACTCCAATACCGGTTTAATGGACAGGAGGCATGCACGTTGGTCTGGGAATGTCAGGTACGCTGTTAGAGTGTGTGGATTCTGGGATTGGAGGAGAAATGAACAAGGGGGTTTAATTTGATTTAAAATGGTAGTTGTGAATTGAGAATGTGATTTCGGGAGTCTTCGATTGTTTTTATGTTGGGAAAATGGAAGTTTTTGTGTAATGGAATAGTTTTTGCTTAGAATTCCTGGAAAAGGGTGTAGTATTTAGTCCAAATGTATTTGGTACCTCATGAAAATTTAAATATATTATGTGTGTGTTTACCAAGAAGGATTTTATAGTTTTTTTTCCTGGTAGAAAGCATCTCTATATTGAAAAAAAAATACCAAATGTATTTTTTATTTCTTTTTTTCATTATCGAAGAAAATATATGTTGTTTATTTCAGCGTTTTCAATTTTAATGATAATCTCTCTGTAATCTCTATTAGTTACTATACTCAATTTGTTATGCTAGAAGAGCTATATAGAATATGGACATGAAGCTTAGTGCGTAATGGGTTCTGTGCAATAAAAAACTTAATTTTATTATGAAGTGCTTCTTTAATTTCTAATCAAGTTTAAGGGTGTGGGATGTTAAGGGTTCTGATGTTAAATCTCAGAAAGACTTCAAATTTAACGAGTAAAATAAAATTTTAACGATTTTGAAACCTTAGATAATTTTGACACCATAATTAAATTTTGGAAACGAAAAACTTACCAATATTTTTAACAAGCCAAAATTACGTTTTAGAAAAAATTACTGTAAATAAATTTTTTGAAGCTCTTTTCTGTCTTATAACTTAAAAACGTATTTAAGGAGACTAATATCCATACTCACAACCCTCAGCGTCAGTATTATGACCAGTAGCTAAGGAAAGAAAAATTAGCTATTCGCTGATTCCGATCGATTGGTGGAATCCTTCTTTCACCAATGATTTAACACCAACTCTGATGGCTATTAAGCCCTGGATAAGCAAAGCTTCCAGCAAAGAAATTAAAGTAGCTTCATCCATGCCTTTAGTTAATATGGCCTTAAGTATCTTAACTGAGTTTATAAAATTATTTTAAATTTATCTTTACAGGGAAAACTTAACTTTGTGGCGTGAAATTCAACAAGTCTTATGAAATGTACTCAATTTTCTAATTATATTTCTTTTAAATCCAATTAAATAGTTACCGTTTCGCCAAATACTTGGAATTCACGTGTTGCTTATAGTGAGTGCATAGTAATGCATTAAAAGCATTGTCTGGAATAAACCATTTTCAAAACATCCAAACATGTGCTTAAAGTTTGGGGTAACAACACAATAGACACTTTTAATGGTCAAAGTTGTTCATGAAATAGTTAGAAACCATTTATGTATTGCAATTCCACGTGGATATAATCTTAATTCAAATACTAATTTCAGCCTTGGAAATTGTCTGAACTCCTTACAGTTTGTACAGTGATGTTTCATTTTCTGATTACTCGAAAGTCTTATACTAATCACCAAACTACACTAGTTGCAGCTTAAATAGTAGATTTCCGATTGCTGTCTACTTAAACGCCTAATCATTAAGCATTCACAATGTTAACCGTCCAATTGGACTTGTTTCAGGACTTTGAATTATAAATAGACATTTACGTAGATGGTATATACAAATTTATCTGTACACTGGAAACAAATTAAAATTACGCCATTTCTGAGAGACACATTTTTAAAATGACCTACCCTTTTCTTTTGCATATCTCATGTAAGTTCTTAAAATTTCCATGACCAGTTCGACTATAATGTAGAATACACTTTATAAAATTCGTAAACCAGAGGTGCGACGTTATAGTGCATGACATTAAGTACAGCTCCCGCAAAAAAAACGTTACAGTGGGGTTTTCGGGCGAACCACTTGGGTTAGGAAGACAAAATAGGGGTCGTTTTTCATTAATTAAAGTATTCTTATACAACAAAAATTTTCGAGTCCTTAGGGGGTCGTCTTCATATTAAACGAAACAATAACTTTTATTTTTCCAATGGGGACCCCCAACTATTATTAGTTTTTCTGAAAGGCCATCCCCTCAAACCCTTAAATACCCAGTTTCATCCAGATTGATTAAAAAAAATTAATTTTTAGAAACAAACTTAAAATTTTTTTTTAAATCGTAAAATATTTTTATGGTAATCGATTCTAATAGTAATTTTATGAGGAAACCAAAATTTCAATCGATTTTATCCAATAGTTTTTGATAAAACGAACGAGAAAGAGCATTTGCGGTATGCATTCGGCAACGGTATACGACCCCTTAAGATATTAATTTGTTTTTATCAAAAACTATTGGATAAAATCGATTGAAATTTTGATTTCCTACATAAAATTACTATTAGAATAGATTACCTAAAAAATATTTCACGATTTTTAAAAAAAAATTTTAAGTTTGTTTTTAAAAAATAATATTTTTTTGAATCAATCTGGATGAAACTGGGTATTTAAGGGTTTGAGGGGATGGCCTTTCAGAAAAACTAATAATAGTTGGGGGTCCCCATTGGAAAAATAAAAGTTAGTGTTTCGTTTAATATGAAGACGACCCCCTAAGGAGCCGAAAATTTTTGTGGTATAAGAATACTTTAATTAATGAAAAACGACCCCTATTTTGTCTTCCTAACCCAAGTGGTTCACCCGCAAACCCCACTGTAACGTTTTTTTTTGCGGGAGCTGTACCAAATATCTATGTGCTTCGTGTATCAGTAATTATACATAATAAATCATTTGTGTCTGTTATTAAATATAGCTCTGTAAATCTTATTCAAGCAAATTAATCAGTTTATCTTATTCATATAGAACATTTCATGAATTCATTTCATAGAATTCATTTGCGAACTTTTTCTTTTTTGAGGTCTGAAAAATGACTATTTTCACATGCAATAATATCTCCGCGAATTTTCAAGTACTTTTTATGAAACTTTTTTCTGTGAGTTCTTCGTAACGTTGGCAACAATACTATTTTTTTAATATCACTTTTATCATGAAAAAATGCCATATTTAAAAAAAATTCTATTTAATTTTTTTTTTTCATTTTTAAAAATTTCCGACTCGTTAAACGTTGTATTTTTAAAAATATGATTTCTTATGGAATTAAAATGGGAACACTCGCACATGATATGACAAACTGAAAATATGTTTTTACAATGATTTCAAATGGAAGCCTGCTCTCCAGACATTAAGTTTTCGAGTTATGACGTCATTTCGCGATACGAAATCCATACATATCATACCCATTCCTACAGCAAAACGATACCTGACCTCTACAACAACCTATTCATCACAAAGCCAAGCCCAGATCTCAGGAATGCAACCTATTTTGCCCACGCGTCACCCCAAATTAACTATTTCAATCCTAAGCCGACCGAAATGATCATAAACACAATGAGGAATTCGGGGCGGTTCGGTCTGAAAGGGATCACCAAATAAATCCGGGGTAGTACATTGCAGCGCTATCGGAAGAGCCGGGCTAAACGCGGTCTTAATCCTTAATGAGAATTGGGCTGCCTTCCCATCCTGAAGTAGTGCCATTAATAACCTCTGCCTGCAATGGGAAAACGTGGCCGCCGCTGCCTCCTAATTGCGTTGAACTGTTTGGAGTGTCCCCGGAAGGATCTGATTTTGGGGTGTAAATACCTGAGGGGGTAGGGTGATTCCTATCTCCTATGATATCAATGATACCAAAATCAAATTTTGATTCTCCGTTTTTATTTAAAAAAAAGTCTTCTAGGGTCAAGGAAGTAAGGTGTACCCCTAGGTCCATGACTATGGAGTTGATAAGTGACTTATACCGTCCCTAGTAACTTGCATATCTGTGAAAATTTTCTTTTTATCAGGCATGGAAGAGTCCTATTTTCTCTTGCTAATGTATCCTGGAATGTCGTTGTCGTGTCCATGAAAAGTGATTTTAGATATTGCTCTGAATGATATGGACAGCCATTGCTATGGCGAGGCAATTTTCATCATAGTGGTGCTCTCTTCCGGTGAATCACTAATCTATATCCTGGCATACTGAAGATATATCAAGAAATTATTTTCTGCGCATTTTTTATGACATTCTCAACAGTTTTCTGATTAAAATTAACTGTTAAATTATTCTGAATAAAAATATAATTAAGTGTTCAGTTATTTTTAACTTACTTATATCGCCGCTAGAGGTGCTGTAAACCATTTCAATGGATTCCTCTTGTTATATACCTTTTTTTACTTTCAGGAAACATTATAAGCTTAAGTTTTCTTCCTCCTCCCTAGCATAATTTGTAAGTCAGTTATTTCAATTTTCATTGATATTGATTTGCTTTTGTAAAATCCATTATTCTTTAGGACATAAGTACATCATTATATTTTTCTTGAACACATTGCAATCGCTATGGAAGGTGTCAACCGGAAGTAACTTACCGATGGAAACTCAGATTGCATTGTTGAAATGCATAAATTTTAGGGTTTATTTCGTCATCTTAACCCATTTGCGCCCCCCCAAGTGATCTATTTCTAGATCGCTAAATATAGAGTCATAGATGCTCTCTTAAATTACCTTAAATTCACCCAACAGTAACGAAACTGCACATATGGCAAGAGAAAACATCCCTCAATCCTAATACACTGTGTTTTTTGCGTTTGCTTCATTTATTTTGTAATAGTATGGGCTAAAGTTCAAATCTGCTTCTTCGATCGAAAATAATTTGGACGTTAATGGGTTAAGGTGATGTCTTGCCTCACTGATAAATTTTATTTCAAAACATCTTATATTTACAACGAAATTTAAGAAAAAAAAACATAAATTTATATTTATTAAATAATAAAAGTTATCAGAACATTCAAATTACTTATTCGAATTATGATTTACTTTTATTTAAAATTTTAAATGATCTGGTCAACTAGTAATCGGAGTTTTAAGCTTAAGGGCCGTATTCAGAAAATTTAACACCAGATGGAAACGAGACGGTAACGATGAAAAATCGACGGCCACACCGAAAGTACCGTTTCGAGAGCTCGAGTGATCATGCTGCCATCTGTCGAAAAACGTCACTAGTAATTATACACTGATAATAAAATTTTTAAAGGCACTAGATGTCCATTACTTTTGTAATATATTAATGTCTGAGGATTTATTTTGGCATTTTTTAAATAGCTGTTTTAGATTTTTTGGAAGTATTAAACGGGCCACAAAAAGTTTAAAAGCAATCGGAATGCGCTTCGAATATCAGAACAATATGGCAGACGACAGCTGTGGAGTAGAAATATCTCGTTTCCATCTCGTGTTAAAGTTTCTGAATACGGCCCTAGAGCGAAAGTTAAACGGTGAGGTGTAACTATTGACCGGTTGACACCGTCCATACAATCGAAATGCTTCTGGTTAAAAGTGTTCATTACCGTGTTTATACTCAAACCTGTTTTTGTGAGGTTCTTTTTTGTGCGATTTTTATTTGGGAGACTATTTTGTCCGACTTTTCATTTGTGCGGTCTTTTCTACTGCGATTTTTATAAACCTCACGAAAATCGCACAAAAAAGGACCGCACAAACACAGGTTTGCGATTGAATGTACTTTGTATTGCAAAAGTGTTTCACACTCAGTGTCCAGTTTCATCATTAATAATGCATCCCACCCATACGTAGTACACCTACACCTTATGAATGACTAAACATCAAACGCTCAACTTGAACTCGCGGATTAATGAACACATCGAGAACTCATAATAAATAACCAATCCCGGCTCTTAGGAGTCCGAGGCCCTCCAAATTGACCGAACAAACTGCCCCTTGGCCAGTCTGCCCGTCGCGTCCTAATCCTTAACGAGAATCACGGCGTCTTTCGAGGGCTGCTGCTGCGTTCCTTGGGAAATAGCCCCGTTAATAACCGGCCGCGGAGAGTTTGTAATTGCGTGAATTCAAAGGCGGCTGGGGAGAAATGGGCTGGGCTCGTTGTGAATACTTGTGAATGCTTGGAGTGTGGACTAGTGATTCAGTAGTAGTGACAGACTAGTGATTCAGAATTATTTAATTATTTATTGGTTTATCGATAATGGACAATTCCAGTAATTGTTTTATATTTTTTTATTCAATGGAGGCACACAAGCGAGGAATATACTCGCAAAAATATTTTAATTACGATGGTTATTTAGTTTTTAATTTAATTTCAGAGTTTGACTCTAAAAGAAGGGAGCGAAAACGTTAAATGTCAAAATGTTACGTCTTTTAATCTTAAACACATTGATTTGTTTAATTGTTTAAGCATTTCAAAGCGATTGTTGGATTTCACTTTAAAGCATATTTCCGATTTCAGCATGAGAAGCGCAACAGTGTACCGATAGACAAATAAGATATGATTTCCACTTTAGCTCCTCCCTTCTCCTTCGTCATCTCTCTATATTAAAAAAAAGTTACTGTCACCGCTGCCGCCGCCGCCGCTGCCGCCGCTGTTTCAGAAAATTTAATTTTTCGACTCTTTAAGCTCTCATATCGCAAAAACCACTCGATAGAAATTTATGAAATTTGAAACGTTTGTAGAGGAATATTTGGGGCACATTCTCAAACAAAAAGCTAACTGATGTGATAATTATTACTGGGGTATTTTTAAGGTCAAATTTGAAGTTTTTCTTTTTTCGCCGCGTAATTCAGTTCAGCGAAATCTATTAGCAGCAGAACTATGATTTTTTGCAGCCTAATACTCAGAAGTATGAAGATGTGCACTACGTCGCCCTTTTTTCGAATTTCGAATTTGGTTTAGAGTAATTAATTTTTTAATTTTCGAAATTTTTGACGCTTTTTCGTTTTTTCTATCTAAAATAAAAACTAATCACGGTGTCAATATGAGTTTTTAAACACTTATATTCTTATTTTTTAGAAAGAGATTGGCGTTTAGTTCTTTAAAAAATTCTAATTAGTTTTGGAATTATTAAGCATCAAAGTTTTATTTTTTTTTTCATAGTTTTAGTAGGTCTTTATCAGACGTGTTTAATGTTTTTAAATTTTATATTTGCCTGTTCACTAGATTGTCACGAGCACGGATATTTAAATTTAATAGTTTTGAGGTGCACATTTTGCTCTAAGTTTGCTGCGATATAGTATAGACTTGGTTAATAATCTTTTAAAGATACTTCGCTATTTTTTGAACCACTAGAGAAATAAATAATTTAACTTTATTGAGTGTTATTTGTGCCGATGAAAGGAAGAGGATTTTCGGCAAGTTTGTTTTACTCTGCTAAAGATCGATTGCAGATATTACAGATTGCGAAGCGATCTGTTAAGAGCTGCATAGCAATTACTACGGGGGTTGGTGAGCGTAAGCGAGCAGGGGGCGGTAGCCCTCTATCCAATAAATTATTGATAATTTTAAAAGGAATATTTCATTAAGAGTTTTATTTTGATATTTTCGTGGTAAGGATTCGAATTGAATTTTTGAAAAGTTTGAGAGATAAAAAGTTTCGATATTAAATGATCATTAACTATAATCTGTTCATTTAGAACTAGCGCCTGAGACGTAATGTATTAGAAGCGTATTCCAAATGTATTCCAATTATCGTCAAAAAATTTTCTTCTGAATGACAAGGCAGCAAGAAGAAGTTAAAATACTGTAAAAACAATCGGTCACTGAAGTTGTCTGATGAGCGTTATTAAGCATTATTGAGCGTTTTTGATCCTGTTTCAGGCGCCTATTCTAAATGAACAGACTATAAGCAGAGAAGTTCCAGGTTGTACTGGATAGTTGAAATGAAACAAGCGAGCTCTGCTCGCTAAGATCGCGAAGCGATCTTCAAAGAACTGCGAAGCAGTTCCGGGGGTTGGTGAGCGATAGCGAGCAGGGGGCAGAGCCCCCTAGTATAACAAAAAATATAAAAATAAGAACACAGAAGAATACATGTTATACCAATGTGTGTATATTCTTATATTTTTAATAAGACGGGGTTTGGGTATTAAATTTAAAATTTGTGAATGAAGAGCGATTCTTTTTTTTATTTCTTTTTCGTTCTAATACTTTTTTCATTATTTTTTACTATGGAGCAAGTATTAATTCAGATAATTCCTTCATTAAAATAAGTTAATTCCATATAAATACAACATTGTTTGAGTAGATTGAGATAATTAGAAATTGTGATTTTTGAAATCACATTTGTTCCAATAAGAAATTTATTTTAAAGATTTCTTTCATATGTTATCAGAAATATTATTCTATAAATTAAGAAAATTTTAAAATAGAAAATCTTTATTTTTTCCCATGCATGCTTAAAAAGTTAAAAGCAAAGTTCTAATGATAATTAAACGAATCCAAAAACATATTTTATTTTACAACTTTAAACTTTCGCTTTTTTATGCTTCCCTGACATGATGTAGTTGGTGGGAGGGGCTAAAACTGCAATCCTATTGGTCTATCGTTACAGTGTTGCGCTTCTCATGCTGAAATCAGAAATATGCCACTTTAAAGTCAGACAAAAACAGATCTTACGTCATTCAATCCCAAGCAGATGCAAAGTAATTGTAGATTTTTATTTTAAAATATTGAATTAACCATTTTTTTAAATTTTTAATGTCGATTTTTGAATTTAGATATATTTCTTTTACTGGCATAATGCATTTCTCTGTTTTCAAAAAATGCTGTTATTGCCCATTAACAGAAAAATGATCGTTGAGTTACTATTGAATGTTAGACTTTTATAGAGAGGGATTCTGTGGTATTTTTATTAAAAAATAAAACTATTCAGAAATTCACTCTCTCTATCCATTAAAATAACATTTTTGGGTTTATTATACCCAAGAGAGGAATATACTCGCAAAGATATTTTAATTACGATGATTATTTAGTTTTTAATTTAATTTCAGAGTTTGACTCTAAAAGAGGGGAGCGAAAACGTTAAATGTCAAAATGTTACGTCTTTTAATCTTATGGTCATTTATTATAATGCATTCAAAAGGAAAATTGATAAAAATATCTTACCTCGAAATCACATTTTAGATACTCTCAATACGTAGGACATATTCTATTTTAGCTTGAATCCTGATCAATACTGTGTTTCTCTATTTTTAAACCTTTACATTTCGAAAAAAAGTAAAGCTTTTTTAAAATCCCTCTTTTTTTATCCTATCACACTGATTATTTTATTTCTACTTATAAGTACTTTTCGATAAATACGCCTACCGCTAATAGCTTTTCGTTGTATTCTTAACATTGAATTGCAAATGTTTAGTTCATAATTCATTCCGAATTCTCTACATTAAAGATGTCACAAGAAAATTATCATACTAACCCACATGAAGTTTTCATGATATTCGTTTACCTAGTATGCTTTTATAATTTAACCCCTATCAAATTTATCGACAGTTTTCAGAGCAAACATTACATTTCGGTTGCAGATACTATGTGATACATTTCTTTCATCCGATAAAAGCATTTCGAAGCCATGACTATGTGACCTTTCAAAGCAAAATGTGTCTCTGATTCTTCCTATGAATGAAATTCCGAAATCTAGTACTACGCGATGTATCTTGTCACCGCATACAAGTTTTATTTGAATAGAAAGTCATCCTCCACATATTTATGAAATCATGCTTTCTGTAAGCAAAAGGATTTGAATTGAAATACGCGAAATCCCTATTATCCCATGAGCGTACAATGACATGGAAAATATGCGCATCTTTATGTCACATAATGCTCTGCTTGGGTTATGGAAAACAACATGATCCAAATATTTCGCTCCGAATACTTTCATTCAGATGGCTTCATTCAAATTTCAGGTTTAGAAGGGGTGTTTCTGTTGAGGTGCGTGTTGTATTCTTGAAATTATTTTTGTGTCGTTCCACCTATATTAAAATACTTGATATGAAATATAAATTTAATATTAGAATGGGAAATACATTAGTTTTATGATACTTTGACATTTTTTTTGTTTTGTAGAATTATTATTTTGAATGTACAGTTATAGTTTTTTTCCAACATTATGTTTTACTTTAAAACCCCGAGTATGTAAGAGGAAAAACAAAATTAGTGCCTTCTTAAATGCAATTAAAATTTCAAATTATGAACTAGCTAGATAGCTTTAACTGAAATTAAGAAATTGTCTAAAACTAATGGTTTTTGAAAATTTTGTACAATCCAACCCACATTACAAAATAGCTCAGAATCATGTATATTTCATATAAAATAAAAAATGGATATAAAGTACTTATGTGCTCACCCGAGGTGAGACATAGAGAGATATAAACTCGATGGAACAATAAAGAAATTAGGTTAGGTGGAATATAAAGAGGGTCTCTTAAGTTGTCAATGGTTTTTAATGCAAAATTGTAGTATAGTTATGCCATAATTTAGAGGTATTTTACAGGGAAGTTTTAACCACAGTCCCGTCGCTTAAATCGCTGCATGGAAACCAACCCTAAAACATCTCCAAATTCATCAGCTTACGGTCGGTTTTCAACTTCTAGAAAAATAACAATTTCTTTATTCATTAGTCATAATTATTGGAAATAAAGGTTTACTAAGACAACAAAAGCGTATTGTTTCTATTATTTCTATCGTCAAATTTCACTTTCAAAACTGCAAAAAAACTGTTTTGTGCGAAACTTCTTTACAAACACTTTCCAATTCAAATAAGTCCAATAATTTCGACACAGAAAACTTAGTTCATACTCCAGTTACATTTCAATGTTTCAACTCCAAAAAAAAGAGAACACACAATAATTAATTTTTCTCCTTTTATGACATCTTCACGTCAACTAAATAATTCATTCCAAAAATCGCAGCGAACACAAAACGTCCTAATGAAACGGCAATTCCTAGAGCACTTCTTTTAAATATTCCGTGCTGATTTATTCACCGAGTGTTTCAAAATCAACTAACTCTTGAAGTGTTAATTTGTATTCATCGTGTCAAGTAATTCTGACACCGTTCAGCCAATTCCTTTTGCTTGTCTTTAAGGTCTCTCAACGTGTCAATGTTTATTAAAGCTCGAGGATTTTTCTTTAGGTTATTGAATGCCTTGACTTTGATTTTCACTGTTTGAAACGGTTCTTTTATCCGCGGATGAACATCGTGTGACGGAAAAGAAGGACGTTTTTGAGTTACGAGAGGGATTTTTAATTGAAATTGTTTTTCAACTTCATCATGCAACGTCACGCATGTATGAGCTGCTCAGGATGAAATAGGTGTAAGTCCAAAAATAACAAATTTGAATAAAGAGAGATTTTACTTTCTTTCGCTATCCTTTACCCCGTATGGTAATCGCCAAGTCAAATGCTCAATAACTGTACACTGTTAAAAACAGTTCATACTTTATCCTATTTGTGGAGTAAGGTTGGGCTGTTTCACCACAAACTGGGTTAAATTTAGTGGCAACCAATAGTTCGGTAACAGGTTTCACCAAGTTTTCGGTGCTTTCACTAGTGAAATCTGGTGCTTTCGCTAGTGAAAGCACTGAAAACTTGGTGAAACCTGTTACTGAACTATAGGTTGCAACTAAATGTAACCCAGTTTGTGGTGAAAGGTTGAACTTTTTTTTAACAGTGTAAGAGCTGTCTAAAAATGTCTTCTCCATAGGAACAATACCGGAATCGTTAGAGAAAACCTTCCATTACTCGAATCTACGTTCAATGGACTTATTACCATTTCATTATACCCAGCTCCTATTTCTTTGGGGTATAAATGCATGATATTTAGTCCGCATAATTACTTGTAAATTAATAAGGAAGGTGCATGTGTCAGATTTTCAAAAACAAACAAGTGTTCCGTATGCTTTTTTGTATGGTAAAATGAAATGTCTAGTCAGTTTTTTAAAAAAAATGTACAGGTAATTAAATACTTTATTTTAAATGTCAAGAAAAAAAACACGTGACTGAAAACGTTTATTGTTTAAACTGTAGGATGACGTCAACAATAATACCATCAACTCCATTGCTTTTCAACAATGCCTATTGTAAGATGACGTCACATCCAAACTCTTGGCGTTTTCGCGCGCTTTAAAAAGGGGATTTTTGTTAATTTTTTTGGCAATCAAAAAATTTCTCGATCGGCCTCAAATTTTGGGTAGTTGCTTATTTTTGCAAGAAGAATCGATTAAAAAAATTTAAAAAAATCATGCAACTTTCTCATTGCGGTTATCTGTAAAACGTAACTTCTCTCTAAACGTCGAATGATGCGTGTTTATCAACTTCAGAAAAAATAAATAGACATTTTTTAGAGTGGTAGGCTATGGGTATTCATGATACACTGCATATGCTCATTTGCCAAAATAACGTTTCAAACACATTTAAGAACGATTTTTACCCCAAATTAAAAACATTTTTATTTTATTTTATTAGGTAGGACTTTTTATCACCTTTATTGTGTTGGATATGTTGGAAATGTGTTGGAAAAAGAGTTGTAAAATATGTTTAGTATATGAAAGTGTTCTTAAATTTGGATCGCAACACTATAAGAACACATTTTCTGTCCTAGCAAAACTTATACAACATTATATTTTTTTCTCACGCAACATAGTGGAATTGCTTTTAGATAAAGTGTTCATTATTGAGTTTCATATTGTTGCAAAAGTTTCAAACATAATGGCATTATTCACATCACAACAACTTAACCAGTGGTTAACCATCGGTTAAAGAAGGATTCCACCAATAAGAGTAAGCAAAACGCACCTTCCTTTCTTTAGCAGCTGGTTAACGACTGGTTAAGTTGTTGCGAAGAATGCCATAAGCGGTGTATCCCTATTGGAAATTTTTTTCTGGTATTCCATAAACCAGTATGAATCCAGTATAATTGATACTGGAACCAGTATAAATGATACTGGAACCAGTATAAGTGATACTGTATCCAGTATAATTCATACTGGTTTATGGAATACCAGAAAATTTTTTTCCAATAGGGATGCTTCTCTCAAAGTGTATGCTTGTTAAGAATTATTCATCATAGATTCGACTATCGGTCCAATCCTCCCTTAAAAATAACTCTCACATTGAACTTCCACGAATGTCCCCCACGTATAAAATTCCATCCAACTAAAATAATAGCTATACTTTAATTCCTAGAACGAAAATTCTTCACCACACATGCGAAATCCGGCCCCCACCAAAATCAATACCAAGATTAAACCCTTCGTTGGGGTCGCTCACTGATAAATACCCCCTCCCCGTGCAATTTCGCAGCAGCCACCGCATCTGTTTATCAGGCGTCCAACGCCCATTTTTCACCAGGACTCGCTTCACGGTGAATCCTCAGCCCAACAAAAGGGAAAGGGGCTCATTATTATTAGAGGCATTATTCAAGCGACCGAGTCAAAAGTGTTTTATGCAGGTTGGCGGCGATTGGCGGTCGTTTCGGCGCGATTAAAGCGTCTTGGGGGTGATTGGGGTTAGAGGGCGGATTTAATGTGGGAGGAGGGAGGGTATGAGGGATGGCTTTTGGGGTTTTCGAAGAGTTTGTGTGGAATTGTTTTGAAGTTGGAGGATGTGGAATTTCTTCTATTTGGTGGCATGTGCAGTTTTTTCTAAATGTTTGTCAACCGAGTACCGATCTGTGTGACAGCCACACTGAGAAAATCGACGCTTTCTTTCAAATCTGAAAATAAATCGATGTTTTCGTTTTGATGTGAAGCTTTTTGTTTCAAATGGATCAAATCCTTTCGATTTTGAAATACCAGGAATACTCAGTTTCTGGCATTTTAATAGTCACCAATCAAATGATAATTATTTTACGATTGAAAAAGTTTTAGATATTTCTTGAAAACAATGGATATTTTCTTTCAAAAAATGTGACATATATATCAAGTTGCTATTGTGGTTTCTTCGCACTCTGATGTCCGACGCAATCCGTCTGAAATATGCACTTTCTCAAAAATGAGTACATAATTTTGAATATTTGCATATTTTCATAACTTGTGTTTATACACATTTCAGGTTTGACTCGGAGTCCGTTTGAATTTAGGCATAATATTGGATTGGTTTTTACTCAGGTTTGAAAATGTCGTTTTTATAATGAAAATAAACGTGGTTGAGAAAAATACAAGTGGGGGGCCACATTTATATTTAAATGCATTCTTTTACTACAAAAAATAATCAAACTCCGCTGTCTTTTTAACATTTTTCACTATTAGTTTATGGTTTAGGAATAGTTTAGTATATTACTACTTAAGATCCTTAAGGGCTGCTTCCAATTTTACATTTGGTTACGGTCCGGTAATCAAAAGGGGGAATCAGGAAAAAAAATGGCGTAATTTCATTTGGTCAAGAACCCAAATGTAATGCAAAAGTGGACATGTTGGAATTACACCACTACTTTTGGGTTCTCACCTGATTGATGTACCGCTACCAAAAACAAATATGGAAACGGAAGCGCTCCTTTAGTCAAGGAATGACGTCTGATCATAAAGTACAACCACAGCTCTTACAAATAAACCCCCAAGTTAATTTACATAAAAGAATATAAAAAAGCCAACTATTTTAGAGACACAGACTTAAAATAGTTTCTGTAATACAAATCGAATTTATAGGTCTTATTAGAGTGGTACAATTTATATATTCGGAAATAAAGGATCTGGATTTCTTATGAAGAGTTTTCTGTGTAAAAATGTTTTTGATGTCAACAACTTAACTTTAAAAATAAAAGTTATTTGTGTTAAGTTTGATCTTGTTTAAATGTTTACAAAACAAGGGGATTCTAGAAGGTTGCGAAATTTCTTCAGAGCTACATTATTTTCTTAAATAATTGGGAATCTCATACACTTATATAAATATTTATTTATCACACATTTATTAGTAAAGTTTGTATGAACTAATTATCTCGTTAAAAGTTTCTATCCCGTTATTAAAACAAGGAAGTAGAAATAATTCAGGCGTGAGACTTGCGTTTTCATAAAGAAAATCTGAACAAACGTATATTTAAACTAAAATTTAAATTTATGAATTCAACAACAAATGGAAAAGGGAATTTTCATTTACCAAAGATGCACATGTATTTCGTAAAGAATGAAGATAAATATACTATTTTAACTCCATAGATCACCGCATATTTTCTCATTTGGTAGTTCGAAAGCTAACGGGAATCATGCTCGTGCATTAATTACATAAATCTCCGTTTGAGTTCCCCAATTACGTTTGTTTCTCAGTCAATAAGCGTAAAAACATGCAAATTAGATACTCCGACTTGCCTCAACTCACTTTCTAGTGCCGGGGTTTCGTATCCTGAATCTTTAATGACCTAGGCCCACACAGTACACAATCAATAGACCAGTGCGCTGCTTGAAACTCTAGAACCGTCTTCTCCGTTTTGCCGAAGCGTGAATGTGATTCAATTTTCTTGCGTTTGAGTGTTGAGAAGAAGAGGGAAAAATCCATTTTTCTTTCCCTCACTGACAGTCGGATGTTTAGGGAAATTTTGTAACGTAATTACACGCTTAAGAAGAATAATGCCTAAATATCTGTCTCGCTTAAGTTAATACATACGGGGAAGTGAAGATTGATGAAGAAAGGAGCTTCTTCTAAATTGATTCAGTGTGTAGGTTTTTTGGGGGTCTTAGAGTTAAGTTGGCTCAAAAACAAATAGGGCAGTGAAAAACACCTAAATTAATCATTTCTTTTGCTACATGCTCATTGAGATTATAACAATGGTTGAATTTTAACGACTTGTGTGTCTAGACAGTGGAAAACTTCTCAGTCCCTTGTTTTTGTAGCGCAGGGGCAGTAAGTCTAAGTATATTTGCGGTACGTCTGGGTCATACAAATGAAAGTGCGAGAAGCCAACGGGTACATATGAAATAGTGAGAAAAATTCAGTATGTGTTGAGGATTGGTCAAAAAGACAAACATCTGGAATATCTGTAGTAGCATTGCTTAACCCCTTAACAGTGACATTTATTTCAGAAAAATTTACCTAAAATGGAAATTTTTTTTGACGGTTTAGTTTTGTTCTTAATAGTATTATTAGTGTTGGAAAATAATTTTTTATAAAAAAATCAAAATTTAAATGCAATTACAAGTGTATTAATTATTTTAACATATACATAAAAAAGTATTGGATTACACACACATCTTATTAAATTAGGAGGAAGATTTATCCAATGTCTCACAATCTCTTAACGACGAAAAATCACTATTATCATCGAAACGAACTCAGTTTGGGCTTCACGAAATAGAAACGTAATTACGTTACCGCTAATTGCTAATGCAGGTTTTTTGTTAAAAGGAAAAATCATAACATTGTCTTTTTTGTACTACTGTCAAATTTCGTTTTTGTTTTTAATTAGATTTTTTTCAGTAATCAGGTCTAAAATAATTTTTTTTAACTTGTTGAAATGTTTTGTATCTCATCTTACAAATTTTCAAAAAATAAAGGTAAGAATAGGAAAACTTTATTCAATTGACATTTTTTTAACATATTACATTGTAATAAAATATAAGTTCATTGTTTAAAAATTACTAAATAATATTTGTATCTCTTTTGAATGAAAATTTTCAAGATGTGTTACTTTTTTATTTTATACTAGGGGGCTCTGCCCCCTGCTCGTTATCGCTCACCAACCCCCGGAACTGCTTCGCAGTTCTTTGAAGATCGCTTCGCGATCTTAGCGAGCAGAGCTCGCTTGTTTCATCTCAACTATCCAGTACAACCTGGAACTTGTCTGCTTATAATATGTCCATTAAGAATATGCGCCTGCAACAGGATCAAAAACGCTCAAAAATGCTTAATAACGCTTATCAGACAACTTAAGTGACCGATTGTTTCTACAGTGTTTTAACTACTTCTGCTTAGGCCACCTTGTCATTGCAGAAGAAAATTTTTCGACGATAATAGAATAATAACTGCTTTTAACACAATACGTCTCAGGCACTAATTCTAAATGAACAGAGTATATAGTTAATGATCATTTAATATCGAAACTTTTTACCTCTCAAACTTTCAATAATTCAATTCGGATCATTACCACGAAAATATCAAAATAAAACTTACTGAAATATTTCTTTTTAAATTATCAATAATTTAATAGATAGGGGCTACCGCCCCCTACTCGCTTACGCTCACCAACCCCCGCGTAACTGTTATGCAGCTCTTTACAGATCTCATCGCGATCTGTAATATCTGCAATCGATCTTTGGCAGAGTAAAACAAACTTCCCGAAAATCCTCTTCCTTTCATCGGCACAAATAACACTTAAAAAAGCTAAATTATTTATTTCTCTAGTAGTTCAAAAATATCGAAGAATCTTTAAAAGATTATTAACCAAGTCTATACTATATCGCTAGCAAACTTAAAGCAAAAATGTGCACCTCAAAAATTTTAAATTTAAATATCCATGCTCGCGACAATCTAGTGAACAGGTAAATATAAAATTTAAAAACATTAAACACGTCTGATAAAGACCTACTAAAACTATGAAAAAAATGAAACTTTGATGCTTAATAATTCCAAAACTAATGAGAATTTTTTAAAGAATGAAACGCCAATCTCTTTCTAAAAAATAAGAATATAAGTGTTTAAAAAATCATATCCGTGATTAGTTTTTGTTTTAGATATAAAAAAACGAAAAAGTGTCAAAAATTTCGAAAATTAAAAAATTAATTACTCTGAACCAAATTCGAAATTCGAAAAAAGGGCGACGTAGTGCACATCTTCATACTTCAGAGTATTAGGCTGCAAAAAATCATAGTTCTGCTGCTAATAGATTTCGCTGAACTGGATTACGCAGCGATAAAAGTAAAACTTCAACTTTGACCTTAAAAATACCCCAGTAAAAATTATCACATCAGTCAGCTTTTTGTTCGAGAATGTGCCCCAAATATTCCTCTACAAAAATTTCAAATTTCATAAATTTCTATCAAGTAGTTTTTGCGATATGAGAGTTCAAAGAGTTGAAAAATTAAATTTTCTGAAACAGCGGCGGCGGCGGCAGCGGTGACAGTAACTTTTTTTTAATATAGACAGATTATGTGTTTACATTGAAGAGTTACAAATCTTACGCGTCAATAAGTTCACTCCGGTTACATAGAAAAGAAACATAGCGACTTGTGGTTCATTTAATTAATAGCAATCCGACCCGAATCTATCGTAAAGCATAAAAGCAATCAAGAACTTTAATTTGCAATTCTTTTGTAATCACACTGATTTATCTCTCGTATTAGATATTCAAGAAAAATAAATCAACATAAAAAAGTAAGGACTGGTTGAAAAAAAACACTAGTATCTTTCGCTTGGATTAACAGGAACAAACTCGAATCTCGATTGGCTAAGATCGCACTCAACTGTTTTTCGCCTTAAAGCCAAGGCGAAAAAGAAACACTAGAGACGATTTTACATTTACATTGACCAAGAGCGTTAATATCCAAGTAGCGTCGCATGGCTCATTAAGTCCTCAACCAGCTAGAAATCTGAAACCCGTTGTTTTGTTTCAGTGTCATGTTCGAATCCATTAAGCTCATTTTCAGCTCTGGGGGGGGTCTTGAGTGTTGTGTAGCCCTGAATGGAACTCCAATTAATTCGGAAAAGCATTTGAAAAGGAATTTAGAAAGAGGGGGTCTCGCAAAGACGCAGAGTTGAAAGTTTCTTGATGGCGAAGTCTTCGTTAAGAGAGAATATTCGGGATATATTTTTGCGTTAAAAACTAAACCATCTGTGTGTTTTCTTTTATGACTGCAAGTGCATCCGTGCAAAATGAGAGTTATGGGTGAAGTGGATTTGATGTTTTAGATCGCTGGGCTGAAAGGATCACTTAATTAGGACGTTCCGGTTTGGTAATTGTGAATGAAGGAGGTCAAGATTACAGAAAAATATCAAAAGAGGGAATTTTGTAAGCGTTTTCTTAAGATATATATAGTTAATGAAATGCTTAACTTTAAAACAAACCATGTTCTAAATACAAATTAGACATACAAATACTAGATATATTTATTGTGACTGGATAGAGATTTGTTCGTGTAGTTTTTTTTCAAACTAATGTGATTGTAACTACAACAGTAATACTCGCAAGTATGTTAATTTTTAGCTCAAAAATGTCAAAGCATTTGTGAAATTTCAAATGTAAATGTAACAATTCGTTATTTTGGAATTTTTCACCCATACCAAATAGGTAGATTTACCCAATGCATGTCTATGTGTTTGCTGTTTGCTTTTGAATTAGCTTACCTTCCAAAAACATTCAGTTTCCAAAGCATTTTAGTTGTTACAAAGCGCTATGTTCAACTAGCTCCTATATCAAATTGATCCTTGAATTCATCCTTCACATGAGCAAAGTCTGTTCTTCCTCCTTTTCATAATATGTATTAGAATGTTTTCCAGTACACCAATTACGAAATTCTGCGTAAATTAATATTCATTTACATATATTTTTTCGTTGGAATATAAATAAGTGGCAAAAGTTTAGTTTGTCATACAGACAGGATCACTTACAACATGACAAGTTAATTAAGTTTTCTAAATAAAATCTGTCAACTAAGCAATTATGTTACACAAGACACGGTCTAAGAACATTTTTTTTAAATTTAACTTACCAAATTAATTTTTTCATTCATCAAATACATGTGTTTCTGTAAAAACTTCGCAATAAATTTAGTCAGTGAATGAAGTTAAAAACATGCTACATGTAATTAAACGAATTAAAAAATATAAATATTTGAAAAAATAGAAAATATGCATTACTTTTTTACAAAAATAAAACAAACTTACAAATGATATCTATCTTGGACGAGGAAGATGTTTTCCTTATAACAAACAAACAGGATCATCTCAGTAATTGAGACACGACACTTAATGCAAAAACTTCTTTACGATTTTTCAAGGTAATGAGACCACCATAGTAGTTTTTACGGGCCCTTCCTTCCCTCGTAATATATTGTATCACCTGTTTACGTTAACATTCATTAATCTCTACCCTTTAAAGGTACGCTCTAAAGACCTGTTCCAGATGAAAAATGAAGCACAAGTTATGATGAATGACTCAAAAAGCGGTGACAGAAAAAATACTACCTCTGTACTCTTCCAGTGGTGAGGCTCAGAAAAAACACAAAGGGTGAAATTTTTAGCAAATGAGAGGGAGCCAACATAAAAATTAATAATATTCTGTCCCTGTTAGAACCCGATGAATAATAGGTTTAAAATGACCAGAAAAAAGACCAGCTTGACACGTGCTTTTTAATAGCCCATCATCAATCTTTTCAGTTCCGTTTTAAAAAGCTATGTGGAAAAATTACGCTGTTTATTGAGATCTCGGTGTTGGGATTTATTGAAGAAATGGGATGGTAGTAGCTGTTAAAAATGGTTAAAATCATGTTAGACACCTTGTTTAATGTTTTTTCCTGAATTCTATATGATACTTTATAGTAGTATTTTACGGGTACTTGCGCCGGATCGGTTATAGTTATGGATATCTATAGAGATAGAGATGGTTTGTAGTGATCTCTGTATTTATATTTATTTAAGAAACTAATTGGGTGTTGTTAAAAATAGTTAAACCTTATGTTAGACACCTTGTTTAATGTTTTTTTTCTGAATTCTGAATAAGAATTTTAAGGTTTTTATGTTGGTAATTTTGCGAAAATTTTTATAGTTTACTCAATAGTGTTATGTTTTATCATAAAATATAAAAAAAATCATGGATTATATACAAATTTCTCAATAACAGTTATTAAACCACATATTCTTTGCGGGGTTTTTTATTATATAAGGATCGGAGAAAGAAATATGTATTTTATTTAGCAGTGAAAATTTAGAGTGAATTATTTAAAGCAAAGAAAGGAAGAAAAATAGATTAAACTTGATCTGGAGTGTCAATACACATTAAACCATTCAAAGTTAAAAAAAGATATGATAAGAAAAGATAAGATGAAAAGATAAGATAAGAAAGATAAAAAAGATAAAAATAGTTAAACCTTATGTTAGACACCTTGTTTAATGTTTTTTTTTCTGAATTCTGAATAAGAATTTTAAGGTTTTTATGTCGGTAATTTTGCGAAAATTTTTATAACTTAATCAATAGTGTTATGTTTTATCATAAAATATAAAAAAAATCATATGTTATATACAAATTTCCCAATAACAGTTATTAAACCACATATTCTTTGCGGGGTTTTTGATGATATAAGGATTAGAGAAAGAAATATTTATTTTATTTTGCAGTGAAAATTTAGAGTGAATTATTTAAAGCAAAGAAAGGAAGAAAAATAGATTAAACTTGATCTGGAGTGTTGATACACATTAAACCATTCAAAGTTAAAAAATATATATATAATTATCCTTAAAATTCATTAAAACAAGTACACAAATAAAATCAAAGTGAATTTTAATGATATTTTAAGTTTTAATTTAGCATTATTTTAAGTTCCCAATGACAGAGTATGAGAGCACAGAAAAATACCTACATGATATATCGTCCTTCTCGATACATAAAAAAGTTGTTTTTATCTTTTAATAAAACAGTAAAATTTTTAAATCCTCTGCCTAAATCCCTATATTGGAAAAGTTTTCAAATTCTGTCAAACTCATTTAGTTTATAAAACTTTTCAATTAAGTTTTGTTACATATCAGTGATGATACTTCCCAGGTGTGCTAAAATAATTTTATTGCTGTAATTGAATATCGTCTCTGCTGTTAAAAGCTACGTTCAATACCCGGGGGCATACGAAATAACGGTATCGTTTAAACTATTATTTGTAGTGGGTTTGGGAATTTAAAATTCACCATTTTATGACTCGGAAAGCAGGAAAGTTGGCAATTAATAAATCAGGAACTGCAGATATTTTAACCGAAACTGACTTGAAATACAGCAGTTTAACGACATGGTTTGCTATGGAATTTTTACATCCTCCGTATTACTTTACTCCTCCTTATCTTGGAAAACCTGCTCTTCTCAAAAACGAAAGGAAAAGATAATGTTAAAAATATCAAAGCTGTAAATCCATTTGAAAAAATAAAAATGATAATTTTCTCTTAAAATTCCCGAATTAAATGAAAGATTTTGGATATTTGCTTGGATTACAGATTAATCAATTAAGGTTACTAATTAACTTCGAGTGATTAACAGTAATTATAGTCTGTTCATTTAGAATTGGAGCCTGAAAAAGGATAAAAAAGCTCAATAATGCTTAATAACACTCTTCACATAACTTCAGTGACCGATTTTTTAACAGTATTTTAACTACTTTTGTTTAGGCTACCTTATCATTGCAGAAGAAATATTTTTCGATTATAATTACAATAGTACGTAACTGCTTCTTATGCATTACGTCTCAGGTGCCTATTCTAAATGAACAGAGTATAACACAAGTCATAAAGAGCTATAGAGTACTTTATAGAGGAATCTTGAAAGTGGGAGCAATGAGTTAATACAATTTGAAAACTCTCAGTAAGACTAGAGAGCCTATATACGAGAGAGACGACAACTCGCTTAAAAGCGTCTCTGCGCATCCAATTCTATCCAAATTCAGTCCAAACTGTATCATGCCGCCCCACTCTAATCCTATGGAGGGAAACCTGTGGCGAACAGAAAACCTGTTTACCGATCTGCGCGCGCTATACTGAGTTGTCGCCTCTCTTTCGCATACAGGCTCTCTAGGTAAGACTAACTACTTGTGTTCTTATATGACTCAGCCAGTAGAGTGTACTGAATAAAGCACAGAATTAAAAAAAATCGAGAGGAAAGATTTCACATTACTTTCCCATCCCTTAATTCTTCTTTATCGATAAAACTTATGTTTGGTAAAAACCTATTTTGATCCATACATAGCTTTAGGGTACTTTCAGTTTTATTCTCACATCCCATAAACAAACCACATAAAGTTAACTTAATCCTTAGTCTACGGATTATCTGGTTAGACGTCTTGATGCTTTGGTAAACTATTCCCATTGTTACTTAACCAGCTAATCTTCCAATGTTGGGAATAAATTAACCCTATTCGGGTGAGGGATTTAGTTCCTTCTTGTAACACGTTTCTAAATAGAAGTCACCGAGCTCTAAAAAGAAGCCTCCAATTTCTTCTTCTTTATCTCGGGGCCACTATCGCCCCTTTTCGAACACATTCGTTTAACTGGAACAAGCTGGAATTCCGGTCTCGTGGAATTAAATGTTCGACTTGAGCTCATTCGATTTCCCGTTGTTCTTTTTTTTATCATTTTCATTCCGATCCTTCCTTATTTTTTTATTATTCTTTCGATCTGTTTTTGTCTTTCAGATAAAAGTCAATTTTCTTCTTTTTTTTCGGCTGTCATGCTCAGGTAATTTTGAGGTTCACTTAACGGTTGGCGAATACGGGGGTGGGGAGTTTTTGTTCCGTTCGGTGGTCGGGGCAGATAAGGAGGGTTTTTGGAATTTGAATGCAAGGGAATCGTTTGCAGTTCCTTTTTTCGGTCGGAAGTTGGATTTGAATATCGTCTGTTGATAGCTGTTCACTTTAAGAGAAAAATATTCTTTGAGTTTCCTCAAAAGACTTTTGAAGATAAATTAGACGCGCATTAGCATAGTTTAGAGGTTTCGTATTTAAGGAAATCATTTGTTGGTTTGTCTCTGATTTAATTTATTTTGATTTTATAACGAGTGATTTTTAATCAATCAATCAATTTATTAACAAAAAACCAAAAATTTACAAATTTAAAACATATATTCAAAAAATTTTACACAGAATTAAAAGAAAATTGCAAATACATCCCAAAATAGCCACAGCTCGTCCATGAGTTCACATATTTCTAATTTTAGTGAGTTTTTAGTGATTGAATTGATTGACTCGAGTGAATATTCTGAAGGTTGATTTGAAAAATATAATTTGCTATTTATTTAACCATACAATTGCCTTATTATTGAAGTGCTTACAATTTTATGAATCACTGAATTATTGAATTGAAACAATAATTATAAAAATTACATTGGACGCTAATATAAATAGTACGCGAGCTAGATACATGCGAAATGTCTTTACCTGTTTTGTTTAAATTAAACTTTGCTGTTGAGTTGTTGGTGGTCGCCACAAGTTGTTAAAAAAAGAAAGAAAGAAAAGGGGGACTTGGCTGGCTAAGGAGTTAATTTAGTAAAAGTATATATTAATTCTAGTTTTATATAAACCTTACTGATTTAAAATATTTCCTTTGTATTAATATTATAAATATTAAAGGAAATACATAGTTTAAAAAAAAAAGGATATTAGATTCCGATTGGATTTCATTTGGTAGTTTATTGAATAAGATTGCAGAGAGGTATTTGAAATGTTTCTTAAATATTTCTTTATGAGGGGCAGGTACACAGTAAAACTTATGCTTTCTGAAATCATATGAATCAGTAGAACTGATTGCGTCTCGAGGTGGGAACTTCTTTATGAAGACCAGGGTATTAAATATAAACAACTGACTCATTAAATAGTACGATTTTCGAGTAGAGAAAGTTGCAAATGTATGAGGATTATTTAATTAGCTATACAGTTTCAATTCCTCAGCGTCTTGTTCACACCTCATAATTGTCCTTTAAGACAGTTAAATCCAAGTAAAAGTGATTTCTACGCCTAATTCAAAATTTGAACTTCCAAATCATATGTCTTTTTTGAATACATACAGTAAAAACAGCTTCATGTGCTTCTTGCGATTTATTGTGGTTAAGTTCTCATCACGGCACTGAATAATGAAATAAACCCCTAACTATTCCCATTTTCTCTGTCATTTTGACGCATGAGCATATTTACATGTGACTCAGCAAAATACTTTAGCCCATCACGAAAAACACTCTTTTTTGGAAAGAAACAATAGTTTGTTAGAAAAAGACATTCACAACTTAATCCTCTCGCTGACATCTCAAGGAAGTTAGGCATTGTATTTGCATGTACTTCCTGTGATATCTCGTTAGCAAGGTGTCATGAAAGACGTTCATTTGTGACACATCTGACTGGGTAAATAACTTATTTTTAGTGCTTTATACATAAAGTAAGCTAACTTCATGGAAACTGGATATCAAGGGAACATTATGTAGTATGAAGTGTCTAGAGTACTAAACTATATTATCTAGAAGAAATTATTAATTATCACGAATTACTTCTACAAGACATCATGACATGCAAAACTACGAGCCACTTTAATTTTCCACGAGTTTTTTACGGCTGTCGTCTCCTAAAATACCCAAGCATTTAATATAATACTATACAAGATATAATTAGTTTCTATTTCAGAATATTCTCTTTTTTTCAAGTTAGTTTTTCGCATGCAATACTCCTAATAATGTATAGAACATAAATGATGATTTAACATTATCTCTTTTGAGAAAACTATTATAAATTTGATTTCAATTTTTTTCTCTTTTTTTTCTTTTCTATTCTCACATTTTCCAACTTCATAACCCTATTTTTCGAACACATTGATGGATAGAGCCCATTTTTAACACTTTTCAAACATGATCATAACACTTTCATAGCATAATAAGGTGTTAAGCACCATAACAACTCAACCAAAGTATTTTTAATTTGAGGACAAAAAAAGTGTAAACTTAAATGTTTTTATTCTGGTTTACTTTTGTCTGGAGCATTTGCAGTTCAGTTTTGAAATGCAACAACTTCCTATAAAACAAGTCTCAAATGTGTATCAAACATAGTTTGGAACTCCCGTCTTAAAGTCTCAGAACTATTTTCAGATCAGATACATTTCCTAAAGAGAAAACTTTACTGAAGATAAGTTTGGTAAACACTGTCTTAACAGCAACCTACAACTCACCATTTCAAATCCCTCCAAACCACCCCCTTCCCAACCATTCCCTCCCCCCTCAAACAAACAATCGAACATTCCCCGACAAAATAACGACCGTCCATTACACCCGCTAATTGAGAAGTCGTCCCCGTGTAATACTAGGAGGGACGAACGAAAAGCCCGCGTCAGTCGTCCCTCTTAATTCCGCCACCGGAAAGAAACATCAGTCCACCTTTCGTCTTCATTACGCAGTCCGCCTAGTCCGCCTGCAAAGGTGGGTCCGGGGTCAAATTTTCCCTGTTCCTTCTAAACGAGGGCGTTGTAATTGTTATGTATCGCGCAGACGAGTTCCTTTATTGGGTTAGCAACCTGCTTTCTCTCTGCCATGTTAATTTCCTTCGGTGGTGAATTTAGGGAAAAAGAGGGAGAGAGGGATTGGTTCTGAGGGGTTGTGTTTGGATTGAAGTTTAAGGTAACCAAGACGTTATAGACCTTCAAAAATCGATTTTTCAAATATACCTTTAAAAAACTACATTTCACGCTAATTTGTATAACATGTGTAGGTTTGAAACCTGATTCCAAGAGAAATTCTGAGTTAAAGAACACTTATAACGGTTTTTCTTGATTTTCTCAAAATGTGTTTTTCTCATCTTTGGGTACGCTTGTATCAAATTCTGCCCATTCAAATAAGATGAAACTTGGCATAATGATACAACACAATAATATGCATACATTAAAACTAAATTTATGGTTGTTGTGACCTTATATTTGTTTTAAGGGTCCAAAATGTGTAAAAAACTGTCATTTTTTACGCGTTTTCAATTTTCAACTTTTATAATTTTTTAAAAAAATATAATCAATAATTTAGAACAAAAACTATTTCATTACAATGTTTATATATTTGTTAGAATACCTAAACATGTTTAGTGAATTTTTTTTTTCAGAAACTTTTTCTACGAGCGTACCTTTCCATCACTATATGTTATACGGCTGCATAGAATAAGTACTTTTTCGATATTCTTTTTCTAAAATATTTATCATAGTTTTTAAGTATCTTTTATAAACCTGGTTGAAATAGTGTACAAATTATGTCTACAAATTTTTATCAACATGCGATCTCTTAAACTTAAAAGAAAGGGTTTTGTTCAATAAGGAAAATAACAGCATTTTTCGTTGACGAAAACGTCTTGGCTCCTTTAAGGGGGTGGTTTGCATGGAAGGATTGTCTGAGAATGGGTTGATTGAGGGGGTTCTGTTTGTCTTTTCGTTGGTTATAATGGAACCTTTGTTTGATGGAAGTTACTGGGTATGGTTATTAGGTGAGCATAATAATGTGATTGTAGGCATGAATTAATTTTGTTTCAAGCATTTCAATCCTAGACACCTTGAGATTGCCGTTGAATTCTATGGAAAATGCGGGGAGCTCTGATCAATTTCCGACTTGTTCTGAAATCAATATTCATAATACCGACTGAAGATAGTTTGCTCATTATATAACTTAATTAATGCTTATTAGGGATTCCCTTATTTTTCAAACTTTCGTATTTTAAAACGCATACACTCACTTTTAAGGAATTTTAAACAAAGATTCCAATGGGCCTCGCTATGTTAAACGCGTGCTCCTGTTCACACTCACTGAGGGAATATGGTAGTCCTAGAGTTTTTTCTGGCAAGTAGTTACACTGTTAAACAAAGAGTTTAACCTTTCACCTGTTTAGTGGTGAAATGTTGGTCAGTTTCACCACAAACGTGGTTCAAATTAGTTGCAACCGAAATGTAGCGAACATTTGGTGCTTACATGCACCGAAAACTTGATAAAAAGCTCCAAAAACAAGTTTTGGGTGTTTAAAACCACCTAAAATGTGGTTCAACTTTTCGCGACATTTCGGGTGCAACTAATTTGAACCACGTTTGTGGTGAAAGGTTCAAATTTTTTTTAACAGTGTACTAGAGTATTGCTAAATATTAGCAAAAGAGCCTGTTTGAATCAGGCAAAAAAATTTGATAGTAAATATATTCCAAAATAAAACGTCAATAAACTCCATTATGAAGATATTAGATACTCATATTAAACCTTTTTGCCTGATTCAAACATGCATTTTTTGCTAATATTTAGCAGAATTCTAGTAACTGCTTGCCAGAAAAAGATCTAGAATCTTTTTATCCCCTTCCCCATTGTGAGTATGAACCGGTTCAAGCGTTTAACAGGGTGAGATCCATTGGAATCTTCGTTTGAAATTCCGCACGGGTTAATGAGCTTCAAACGACCTCAAACTTCATAAGTGAGGGCTTTATAGCCAAACGAAAAAAATGCCAGTATGCGTTTTAAAATAAAAAAAGTTTGAAAATGAGTACGTGTATCTCTTCAAGCTTTAAGTCTTATCTTGACACTAATATCATGTCCGAACGGAAGAAAAGCTAGATAGAAGTAAACAGAACGTCTGGGAGCTCTTATTGACTAGCACAGCACGTTCAATTCTAAATGAGTTTACTACGCCGCGAAATCGAAAATACTCCACATTTTACAAAACAGTATGCATGAATTTAACAAACTAATCATATTTCGAAAGTAGCGTGTCTAATTTCTCTCGGTATTCGGACAAAAAGGCTCAGCTGAGAACTACTTCCTTCGCTTGCTCTTCGCTATTTGTACACTGTCAAAAACGTTGGATCTAGTAAAAGCAACCCAACGAGATAAACCCGAAGCCTCAAGGCTTCAGCATGTGCGGCGAGACTCTCGGCTTAGCGATTGACGTAAAACCGCTCGCTCAAATCCCCTGCACTTTGGCATTACGATCGCCTCAATGGACCAGTCCATTAATTTTAGAATGGGCTGTAAATTTACGGCTGGCTGAGACATGCCATTACTACGACTAGGAATGGTTGGTTTCATGGAGTTTAGTAATGCATATATCAGATAAATGTGATTTGTTTGGCTAGTAGTGCGGCTTTATGCCGCCGAGAACGGCTAACTTGTAGTAATGCTAACTCCTTGTGTTTCTTGGAGTGTTGTAGTTAGTTATGGTGTAGTTACTTGTGGTAACTATAATAGACTAGTTTTAATAGCATTGAAATAGCTATTGAACTGTGCTACAAAGCATGTCTAGCATGTTTGTTTGTGTATGATTAGTCTTGATTTATCTTAAGCTAGCTGATATCGCCTTGCCTTACAAAGCTGGAACATACAGCTTAAATCTTTGGAGGTTGAGTGAGATTCCTGGCTCTCAATTTTGGATCAGGATTACTATAAGTCTGATGACATTTTGTAGAGTGGTATTAATTTTTAAAATCGACTCATCACTTAAAATTTTGAAGTATTTATTGGAACGTTATGTTATTTACAGAATTTTTCTAGGCGATAAATAAAATTATTTACAATAAAATATAAAGGAAGTTTCGTAAACATGTTCGTGAAAGATCATGTTCAGTTCATTAGGATTATAAAACATTTACATCAATCTGGTGCAGATTAGGGAAAAAGTTCATATGTATGGATAAAGAATAGACTCACCTAGGATTTCATCAAGTATGATTTAATGTGTTGCAGTTTTGTTAAATACCATCATTAAAAAACAAATATAAACTAGATAAATCTAAAAAGTGATATGTAACATTAATAATCAACTAGACTAATTCCGTAAATTTTTAAAGGTTTAAAATATATGTGTGAAATGAAAAAAAAACATTTATGTCGCGATTACTAATTCATACTTAAATTTCTCTCAGCTTCATACCTTTTCCTACGTTAAAAGCAATACAACTTACAAAGAATTAGTCTGACATTAAAAAAAGAAAGATACTGCAGATAAAACTAAAAGCATTTATCATTTTACTGAAAAATATAAGTATATTTCAATAAAGCTTGTGCCGTAAAATTTCATTTACTACATTGATTTATAACCCCTGGTTAAAAAAACCGTAAAATATATTTTCCGAAATAAGCAGTGGAAAATCTATGGAAACAAACGCCCAGAAGCCTTAATGTGAAGATCGTTATAAGCTCTTGCTTGAAACAATCCTTAAGATGTGTTTTTATTTTATCTACTTCGTTTCTTGACCAACGAGATAAGGGATTATAGAGAGACGGGACTTCGAGGGAAGGAAAAAAGTCAAACTCACGGTACTCTTAACTGCTATTGATTCTGAGAGTAGAATTTATGGACTTTTTTCTTTTGAAGTCCTCCAGAGACTTTTTTATCTCTGATAGAAAAATCTTGTAGAGAAAGTAGAGGTGCTCCTGAATTTATGACTAACTTCTGGAGTGCAACAAGTTTTGGCGCTTTATGCTTTCAATAGATTTTTAGGTATGCATATATGTTAGAAGTTTCATGGGTGAAGAAGTTCTCGAGGAAAGTTGCAATGATTATTAGCTGTAAAATATTACTTAAAATGCTTTTGAGAAAAAAATGTCACGTTATTAATCTTCAATGAATCTCAGTAAAAATTGACTAAGTTTGAAAGTTTTCTGCCTTAAATAACTAATTTACCTTACAGTTTCTACTTTGGGATTACTTTATTAGTCGCTTTAAAAACGCATTTTTTTGTGGTTACATCAGTTAAATGATCATTTGGAGAATTTGAATGCTTTCCTATTGTTGCCAGAGAAATTTTTCGATTTTTTATGTTAATATGTGTCTTTAGTTGTTAATGTAGGGTGTATTTTGTTTCAAAGTTTATTTAAACCACCTGAATATTAAACATAAAAGCTTTATCGGCAGCTCATTTTATAAGAAGAATTTTCAGGGGGAGTTCGCCGGGGTCTGTAGGTAAAAATATTGTTCGTTTCGCCTGAGACTTTCTCAGGCATCATCAGCAGCTAAAACGTGAATATATTTACAACAACAGAAATTTTCCTTAAAACTATTAATACATATCAAAGGATTTTGTCAAATCCTTTAAACTGTTTTACACTTGAGAAATTTTATGTTTAAGGAGGCCAACCTATGTTCTATTCATGGCAAGTTCTGTTTTCAAAATAAGCTACTTATTTAAAGTTCAAATACGCTTTGATCTCATATAATTAAGAACATGACTTACCGTTTCTAAGGAAATAACATTAGGTCGAAGAGTTTAATGCGCGTGTAAGACGTTGGAATTATAATATTTTATAAGACTCACATAATCTGTTTTGAATGTTTAAAGGTACACTGTAAAAATAATCCTGTTAAAAAACAGAAAATGTCTGGCAGCAAAAGTTGCCAGAAAAGTTTTGTAAGCAGAAAAATCCTGTAAACAGAAAAAAGCTTTAACCTACAGGTAAATGTTGTTAACAGAAACTTTATGTCAAGTGAGCAACAGATTTTTTCTGTTGCCTCACATTAATTTTTTTGAAATTTTAATAAAATAATAACCGGGGATTGAACCCACGACCTAACGCATGTTAAGCACGCACGTTACCGCTGCTCCAACGAGGAATCTTATTTTATTTTTTTTTACAACGAGGAAAATTCTTATTTTTTTTTGCACTACTACTTACCTTACGACAGATAGTAAACCCAAATTTTCGACACCCTGTTTGCCACTACTAATTTCCTGATAGATATTATACTTATATTTTTTTTCTTGTTTGCATGTAATGTATACTTTTATTTACAACCATGTCTAAATTTTTTATTGTAATTTCATGTGCAATTGTAACCAACTGTTTATTGTTCACCTACATGGATCGTTCAACGATCCCAGGTGATGTAATACTTTATTTACTTTGTTTAAAAAAATAATAAATAAATAAAAAAAAAAGAATCAGTAAAAGTAGAAATTATATGAAGATATTTCTTTCTCCACGAACTGAAACTTGTATTTGGCTCCAAAGCGTGTTGGGTGTTGCCAATAGCTGTATTCGTTTTCGCTGCAGAAAGTTTCTGTTTAGGTACAGATAAGCTAAAAAACTAGAAAAAAGCTGTTTTTTACATAAAATAAATAGAGGTACTACTCCAGAATCCCGGCGCAAGCGATAAAGTCGCCAATAATGATGCATCCAGCTCCAAACGGAAAATCACCGCTTGTAATCCTTTGCTTGTAAAAAATAACAACAATGCAATTTCATGAAACTTTTTATTTAAAAATTAAAAATTCAAATAAAAGTATTTTAAACTATACTTACCAGTTTTAAAATTTTAAATTTCGTTGAAATATATTTTAAGATTATAAATATGATTTTTAAATAGACTTATATATAGTTTTTCTTTTAATAACTTGTTATTTACATTATGTTTTTTTTGTATCAATTGGGTAAGCAGATCTCTTTTTGAGCAGAAATAAAGCTATTTTAATGCGGTGAGATTTGCTAGATTGTTTGGCGAGATTTGCGCCGGCTTTCTAGAGAAGTACCTAAATAGAAGTGCGGTGGGAATGTTACATGACAGAATATCCCTGTAAACATAAAGTAATTTTTATTGAAACTTTCTGTTTTTCTACAGGTTTTTTTTTACAGTGTACATTTCTAACGAAATATATAAGTATTGAAATTATATTTGAGTAATTCTACTTCAAGTATCAATAGTTGAAAAATTAACTGATCTGATCTAAGTAATATTAAAGTGAATTCTGAAACTCTTCATAATGTTGGATAATTAAAAAAATATATTTAAATACACTTTATAAAGTAAACAAATATTTTAAAAACCGCGTTTTTTTGTCTTTCTGTGAAAAAAGATATCTCTTGGAGCGTCCCGGGTTCAGTTTCAGACACCACTGAAGACCAACCGAGTATATCCGGAGTACAGGTTCGTTAAATGTGTGGGTCCGAATGTCTAGTGGATGGTAATGACGCAGTTTGCCATTGGTCTAGGTGTCTGGAGACTATTTCCCTTCCCTTCAGAGATATAGTGAAATTGTTTATCTGGCGATATAGTTGCATTATCTAACATTTATAATGAGGCTGTAAGAAACAGACTGTGTTTATGTTTATAGAACTGTGTTTACTAGTAATGCCAGTGTAGTACTAGTGACTCAACTGCTTTCCTGAATTTTATTATTAATATTACTTTTATAAACTCTGAGTGGCAACTAGAGGGTGTTCTAAACTTTTCATTTATTAAGAGTTTATATTTTTTTTATCCGAGTTTGAGTTTTTTAAATTTATGTTATTGTGACTGAAGTAGATGTTCTTAAATTTAAATATTGTAAATAAAGTAGGATGTTTTTTTAAGAGTATTGAGTTATGATACATCCTACACTGAGTAATGAGAGATAGGATTTACCGAGCTATTATAGTTTTTTAAGACCGGTATCCGACAGAGGCATTAGTTGGCTTTGTGCCCCATATGGGCCTCACTTTCTCAGGAGCCACGCTCCCTTAACCTTTAATCCTTATTGAGCTTGAGAGTATCAAGTGGCACATAACAACGCCATATTCTTATTGAGCTTGAGAGTATCAAGTGGTACATAACAACGCCATATTTTTGTCATAAGTGTTAACTTCCTTCATAAAATATACATCAAAGTTTTAAAAGAAACTTCTAAATCATTCATTCAGTTAAGTTTATTTCTTAAGAATTTAGGTCTCAAATAATTACTAATCGTGGAAACCTTAAAAAAACCAAGTAAAATTATATTTCACATCTACATCATAATTTGGGCTTGTAGACCTTAAGCACTAGTTAAATTTTATCATTATATTGAAAGGGAATTTTATTAAATAGAATTAAGATGCAAAGTAATTACAGCTAATATTATAGTTTGGTAAATTGATAAATAGGTAAAGTTTGATAAATTTAACCCTCCCAGTTCTAGTAAATTACATATTTATTTCAAGAGCTATATTTTAATGTAACATAATTTCATAGCTTTTCATAGCATTGATTCATTCTTTTAACTCTAACATTAACAGCTTTTCATATTAAAAATCTTGTCCGAGTCCGTTTATAAACTTTTTAAGACATGACATGCTACCCCTAACCTGCATGTAATTCTGTGACTCTCATCATCCTTCAAACAATGAAAAACCCTTTAAATTGTCCAGCAAAATCTCATAGCCAACAATTCCGGAGACCAGTAAATCATCAACAAGGACTGACACTAAAACGTTTTTCCGTCTTATTTCTTCATCTCGAATAAACCCATTGGTGTAAAAGCCATCAAGCCGTTCCAATGTCCCTTCGCCGAAAGCGCTTCGATGGTATATACACACTATCATTTTAACGTCCCCGGTCAAGTGACTCGGAACGGGGAAGACCAAGTGCCCTCACCCTGAAGAAATGTAGAGAATCCCCTAAAGTCCTTAAAGGTAGTGTCGTAAGTGAACCTGTAACTTCGAGCTTCGAACTGACAATATATCTTACGGGGAACGAACGGTTCCCGCTTCGTTGTGAAGTGATAGTGGAAGGAATGGGACACGTTTTAGAATTGTGCGGTTTTGGAGTTTTCTTATTGAGGATTGTGTTGTGAGATTCGATTTGGGGAATTGTTCTCTTCGGGTATGTGAATGGAATGTAGCTCGATGTGGAATTTCGGTATTGGAATTATGCAACTGCTGCGATTGTTTTATGTGAAATTCTTTCTTAACGGAAAATTACGTTTTATAATTAACTCTTTGTATCCTAGACCTACCGATATTGTCATTAAATTCCATAGAAAATTGGAGGCGGCTAGGCCTAAAAGAGTTAAATTTAATTAAAATTTATGTGGATAAACTAATTATATAGGTACATTTAGGTGAAAAAATCCAACCCTAAAATGAAACCAGAAAGAGTAAACTGGATTTTAGCTTAATTTATGTACATGTCACGGCCAAGACTGTCGAATAACCGTTCATTACTTCATACACTGACTTCCTTACACTTGTAAGGACCTTACAGAAAAAAATGCTTCTTCTAGTCAGACGAGATTCTGGCCAATATCAACTGTATTGGCTTTAAACATTTTTAGTGCAAAAATACATCTAAATACACTGGTTATCTAATGCAAAAAATATTGGTTTCTATAAAGCTTTAACAAATTTACTGTTCACCACGTAACCAGATAAACGGAAAAGCCTGTGTTCAGAGTTTCCTAGGAAGATGACTTTCGTCTAGAAAAGTAAGCCTACTGATTGTGTACTATTTGGTTTTTGGATACTCACGTATTAACTTTAAAATGTGCTACTGAATCTAACAGAGTGTGCTACTGAATCAAACAGTCGACCGGCTAATATGAAAGTACCTATTTAAAAAAAAGAGTGGTACTTAGATCCTCATGGTTACTAAGATGCAAAACACACTGCGCGTCTTATAGACGCTGCTGCAATCCATCTCCATAAAAAAGCATGGAGAAAGCCTAGTCCCCTATCTTGACAAGAATGAAGATTCCTGTCAAGATAGGGGGAGTCTCAGGCTGAACTCCATGCTTTTCCCCCTCTTTGATTAATTGCAGTAGCGTCTTATGGTCGCTAGGTCTTACTTGGGCCTTAGACACGATATATCTCTAACTTACACTAATCTATATATATATATCTAAGAGCTTCAAAACCAGTTTAAGAAAAATTCGTAAAACATCTGACTTTCCCCTAAAAGTTATTTGTTAAATAACAATAGGTATCTGAACAATGAACGCCTAAACAATCTTAACTAGTAACTTCAAATTAATCTAGAACTAGAATATTTATTTCCCCATATCAACAAAACGTAATGTTGCCTTACTCATCCAGAAACCATTACTGAGATTCAAATTCTTAAACGCATGGAATGTTTGCACGAGGGGTACTCTTCACCTGCCCTCTCCACTTACTTAGCGTGTTCTAATTGTCTCATTTGCAAACGAAAACACTCTTGCAGAATGCGAATACTCATGAAATAAGGGAGAACAATCCTCGCTTTAAGTAAATCTAATGGGTGGAAGAACTCATCTTGATTTGCATTTGAGTGTTTTGAATTCGCTTAAGAAATGGTGATTTGTTTAGCTGAAGAGTTTGTATTGAGTTATGTTTAGCCATGTTAATATATAATTTGTCAAGTATAATTAATTTAGATAATTGTAAATTGTTCTTATGTGATTTCAGTAGCTGGTTATGACTGCTTTAGATTTATTTTACTGAAAAATTAGTAGCTGGGGGATAATTTTAAATTCGTCATTAAAATCGAAAATAAAAAAGTAGATGACACTGTAATAGAAGATAACACAAAATTGTGTGACGTGAATTAAATTAATTCAAACTTTAAAGAAAAAGTAGATATAAAACTTATTTGTTTGAGTAACCCTCTGGTTTTTACTCATGGTTAATTATAGCGTTTTGAAACGTCATGAGTATTTATGATAACAATTAAAATTAAACGAAATGATCACTATTTTTTAGTATTTGGAATATTAGAATTGAACAAAGTAAGTGGTAAAATTAGAAAACATAGAATGCTAAAGTCATACCCAGTTTTAAATTTTATTTAATTCATCTCAAACTTATGATTATGCAATGCCAATTTCTTCAACAACAGCAGAATAACTAATTTAAATAATATGTTTTGAAGGGAATTTGAAATTGTGAAACAAGGAAATTTCTCGAAATAAAAATTATTCTTTTAAAAAAAGTACTCTTCATGAAGTAAAAAAAGTATTCTTTATGGAAGTTTTGTTATTGAAATTTCGAAACAATAATATTAATTTAATCTTCAGAAAATAATAAAAAATAAAAGAGAAGTTACTCTCAATAGTAATTAGAAAAATATAACTGTTTGAAGTTTGGTAAGATTGTGTAGAAAAATCATTAATTTTTATAACTATGGTAAAAGTAATTTCAATTTTTAACTGTAATCGATATTATAGTATTTCTTTCACAATGCATTAATTTTCTGGCCTAGTTTACTTTTTTCATAGTTTGTAATATCGTAATAGTAATCATTGCTTTTTTTCACTTTTACTTCATGTTGCTTTACTATTTTACTCCAAGTTTCTGTACTTTAATAACAAAAAAATGCAATATAAATTTATTTCAAAGAACAAACTATAAAATATAATCCATAAAGCTCCAATAAAACCCCACACCACTTTGGATGATAAAATATCATCCAGTTTAATTTAACCAAGTCTAGTTTACCCCATATCTAAGTGGTTAAAGGTAACCAAACTATGCAAGATGGTGTATATTTAAAAGTAATATTTCTCAGTTTTCTCATATATAACCAGAAAAGGCATCGTGGAAGAGCTAACTCAAGGGGTATGTGTCTCCTGGATCTGGTAACAAAAAATTAATATCAGACAGTTTAGTATGTCCATAATTTTTCTCGTATCTTATAAAGACAACCTCTCTCAATAAAGACAGACCAGATGTGGAAGACATTTATAATCACAACAAACTTTTGCTTAGCTTAGAATAAAGTTTACTTTTTGTCAGAGAGTCTCATTGTTTCTCTTTTGAATGATAGAAAAAGTTGAGATAAATGTATTTCTTTGTGGTGATAATTTTGCAGAGATCATTTCCTACTTGAAATTTGAGTGATTCGTTTTTTAAAGATTTTAATAATTGGTGATGATAAATAATTGATAATTTACTTTAAAATGAAATGTAGGGGAGAGTGGTCAACAATGAGACAAAAATTTTATTTTATTTTTATCTTCAACACTATAATAGCTAACATTTTTCTAAAAATATTTTTAGATGAACACGTTATTATATACTCGTATTTAAGGATGTACAGTTTATAAAAATACCACTTATATTTTGATCTATAAAATATATTTCCACATACATTACGATAGGTAGTAGAAGTTAAACGGAATAGGGGTTATTATAATACATTGATTTGTTCCTTAAATGCTAAGGTATACCTATATCATGAAACTACCAATTTTTTTCAACTGTTGTATGAAAAAAATTATAAAGTTATAAAATCTAATAATGGAATTTACTTTTCTTACCAGGATTGCGAAAAATGGCACCACACAAACCAAAATAGAATGACAATTTGAAAATTCTATTTCTCATGTTGCCTTAGGAATAAAAATGTTTTGCAGCCAGATTCAAAACTGCAAGAAATTTTGTCTCATTGTGTACAGTGTCTCATTGATGACCACTCTCCCCTATAGTTAATTTTGTTTTCTAAGTAAACTTAATACATTGGAAATTTAATACGAATTATGAAGTCGATGTTTTTAAAACGGAATTAATTTTTAAAAACTTTGATGAATAAATGTTAAACGGGGTATTTTAATTTTAACTTATGAATCTGCACTGATAAAACCAGACTGGAAGTACTTTGATAATGAGATAATAGTTTAACCAGCATTCTTAAAACCTAATTATTATGTTACTCAGTTTTTTGAAAGATTTTACTGCATTTTTCTGAATATTTGTTCTGAAATTTTGAAAGAACAAGGACTTTCTTTCTTTATGGTCATGGGGTGATAATTTCAACACAAAAGTAATCCATAGAAGGCTGTCATAATATTAGAATTCCATACAATATTAAATACTTAGAATTTCTTTATTGCACCCCCCCGATAAAATGACCCCTACATTTTAACAACCGGTAGTTAAAGTACTGATTGTTTTATCATAGAAATAATTTAATTTTTAATTCATTACAGCGACCCCAAGAATTCGTAAAAATCAACTTATTATTCAACTGAACAGAAGAGAAAGGATATTCGGGGACGTCCATATATAACGTGAGGTGTTTTTTTAATTTTGGACCCCTCCCCCCTTTGGTGAGATTTTGAAAGACTCCCTACCCCCTGAAATTCTCACATGAGATTTTTTCTATAACTTTCTAGTGAATAAAATTCTTTTATATTTTCTAGCCACATATTTTACGTCTTTTTAGCATCAAACTTAGCATACACATTGCAAATGCTTAGATACAAATCCATTTTGAAATCCTAAACATGGTCTCAACTCGTAATTATCATGACTAACATGATATAGAGAAAAAACGTATACTTTCTGAACAAGAAGTTGACGTGAGATTTGGTGATGAGATTTGATGATTCTGATTCCCTTCTGATGAGATTTGGTGAGATTTTGCTGGACCCCACCTCCCCCCTTTTCGAACTCACGTTATTTATGGATGTCCCCTTGGGAGAATTTCTATTAACTAAATTACTTCAAAGACTAAAAAGTTATAAATGTTTCGAAATGCATGCTCGTATTAATTTCTTAACATTTTATGCCTGTTGAGAATGTGTTATTTGATATAGTATGTCCATTTTTTATTTCTGTGTTGCTCTGATTGGGTTTTCTCCAAATTCATTATAACGACCTTAATGCACCTCCTTAAACTAGTGTTATTGCAAATTAATCCCAGACCACAGGTTTCCAATATAGGACGATCCAATGGCATGAATTTCAGAAGTAAGATTTGTTGCATTACTCCAAAGATAAAATTATTCTTAATTTTTTGTGTTTAACACCCCTTATTGAGATACGAAAAACTCCCTGTAAGGGAGATAGATCTTAGATGCTATTTTGATGGGGTAATAGTGGTTTTTGAATATGCGTTGTGATAAATAATAAGAAGGGGTACCTCAGGCCCTTGTGTACTTGAGTTTGATATTAAATTTCAGTGAAGTCATTAAATGTAGTAGAATAAAACATGAAAAGGCCGTGGATATTTTAAAAAGTCACTTTTGTATAAATTTCTTCTCATAAAATATAAAAAGGGATATTTCTTGATGATGATGAATGGATAGTTCAAAGTTAATAAAAATGGAAAGGACTTACAGTTTGATGGCAGAGAAGGTCTGGTCGAATCAGGAGTAAGAACGAACACAAAGTCTAAAGGGATAGTTTTTATTTTCTTGAGGCACACAAGCTAGTTTATTTCCAACTATTCACATGATAGGCAGAGCTTAGAGCGGACGATATTTGATAAACGAGCACACTTTGATTTCACTAAATATGATGAGCACGGAGGCAATCAGATGGATCTCCCTTTAACGCAAAACACGACATTAGACATCAAGGAAAGTTTTGTGATGGATCTCCATCACACACTCCCTTTGACTTAAGTATTATTTTATATTTTACTGAACAACTATCATCATAACCCACAAATAAAAATCAAGATCAAACCCATAAATTAATAACAAAATCCACCTCTCCCCGTACATAACTCTCAACATAACATCGGACAAACCTCTCTAATCCATTTAATCGATAAACCAAACTACCATAAAACCCGATCCCGTTCGAAAAAGAACCGATTCCCAATTTCAACCCAAACTAACAACCGGTGCTTCGAAGCCAAACTTGTCACTTATCCGACGTTATCACCCCGCCACCCCCATTTAATGCACCCGCCCGGATAATGATTATTTATAGTCGAGACTTTCACGGGAATTATTAAATTTAGTGTGCGAACAACAAGGTTATTAACCACGTAAATAAGCCTCCCCAACTCCCTCTAACTGGAGGGGAATATTAAAATTTTCTACCACCCACCTCTCACCGGGACATTGATTCGGGTTAAATGGGGGTGATTCGGGCATGTTTTTGATCCCGACTTCATAAATATTTTATTCGGCTCGTAATATGCCCCTAACAGGGGGAGAAGAGTCTTGTCTGGAGTGGATTAGCGACTGCCCTCTCGAGCTGTTGCATTTAAAATTCGTCGGAATGTTCCGTGATTTTGTGCAAGTTTTTGGATTTTATCTCTGTTCATGTTAATTATTTATGCTGTCTAGAGGAGATTTTAATAGTTGTTATCGATATACAGGGTGTATCTGAAATGGTGCAACAAACTTTCAGGGATGATAGTACTCATCAAAACGAACAAGAATCGTTATAGAAAGGGGGTCCCAGACCAGGGACCAGTCTCAGGGAGTTAAGTCTCTCTCCAGTCTCAGGGAGATAAAAATGGAGCGACACCCCAAAGAATCATTGAAAAATTCAATTTGTAGAAGAACTACTATTGGTAAAAACTTAATTATGGTCTCAAAAATTGTAGTTTAATATGATCTTTAAAATTACCTTTACTTTAAAACTTAATTTATTATGAAAAAAGTTAAAAAACACAAAAAATGTGAAAACTCTGCCAAAACGTTATTTTGTATTTCGAAATCCTTTCTTTTGATTTGATAATCTGAAAGATCATAGTTGAAAACCCCTAAGTCCAAAGTTTCACGTAATTACAAACAATATTAAAACCCGGGAGGACGCGCGCTACTTTCTGTTACACGGGAACGCGCGCGGGGTCTCTCAGACCCCACAAACCGTTTTCCGTTCTAAACATTCAGTGCATGCAAAATTTTTATCACGGATAGTTTAAATATATAATTTAATTGTTCAATGTGCATTATTAGTTGACTTCTTCTTATTAAGATATAATATCAGACTAGGAAAACAGAAAATGCAATGGAATGTGAGCGGAAGCTAACGAATTTCTTTGGCTAAACTGAACCGATGTTTATTTTCTAAAATCCTTTATTTTCTAATTTCTTTTTTTGCAAGAAAAATTATGGATTATAGTTACCTCTTCCTTACTTTTGGAAACCTCTTTGGCTATTTAACTCGCACCAATCCTCACAGTTTTGGAAGCATTTTCCTTAAAAACAACAACCTAACTCGGAAAATAACATACCTACTTCATTTAAACTTCATGAGGTGATAGGTTGAAACCTTTTAGGCAGCTACACGGAGTTTCATATATTTTCATTAAAAATTAGAGTTTTTATGAAGGTTTATTTAAGCGTTGGGGTCTCGCAGACCCCGCGAGCGTCCTCGCGGGTTAAACGCTTGAGATTCTGTTAAAGTTTGTTTTTGGATGCGCAAGCTGTTTTCTAGAGCTGTCTCCAAAACAGCTGTTAGCGCACGCAAAAAACAAACTTTAACAGAATCTCAAGCGTTTAATATTGATTGTATTTACGTGAAACTTTGGACTTAGGGTTTTCAACTATGATCTTACAGATTATCAAATCAAAAGAAAGGATTTCGAAATACAAAATAAGGTTTTGGCAGAGTTTTCACATTTTTTGTGTTTTTTAACTTTTTCATAATAAAAAAATTTTAAAGTGAAGACTTTTGAGGTAATTTTAAAGATCATATTAAACCACAATTTTTGAAACCATAATTAAGTTTTTACCAATAGTAGTTCTTCTACAAATTGAATTTTTCAATGATTTTTTTGGAGTGTCGCTCCATTTTAACTCCCTGGGATTTGGTCTGGGACCCCCTTTTTATACCGATTCTTGTTCGTCTTGATGAGTACTACCATCCCTGAAAGTTTGTTGCACCATTTCAGATACACCCTGTATAACGAGTTTCAAAAGGCATCAGCCAAACATCTATTCCACTCGTTAACTCCACCTCATTCCTATTCTTCATAACAACTTTAAGAATCAATTCCTCCAATCAAAACACCGCATCCAGTTGTAATTCGCTGCCGGATTGATCTCCACCTACTCGCTTCGTTACGGAATCTGGAGAGAACCGAATTATACTCACTACTCACTCGGCCACATCAAAGTATTGTTTCGGTGCAAAGGAATCCAATGAAGAGCTAACTATTCCTCGCCAAATTGCACGCCAAACTTCAAAATTAATCTCATTCCAGCTCACCGAACGACTCAATATTAATCACGGAATGATTTTGATGCGACGGAGCTCCAAATTTGCATACTTCTTGGCCGGTTTTCTCTCCCGCGGCGGGTGCCAGAGCGTAGAGTAGGAAGAAATAGAGGACGCTTAAAATTACCTAGGCATCAATAGTTGCTATCACTTTGTGTATATTTAATTGTTGGGTTTTTCACGTCCGAAACTAGTTTTTTCCATACCACTGGGAAAAACTGGTAAATACCGGGAAAAAGTGGTAAGTACCGGGAAAAACTTCCAGTTGGACAAAATAATGGAAGTATTATGTTATGGCCTTCTTAAACATATTATATAAACTTAAAATTACTATAAAATACTTACTATTAAATGGATTATATAAACTTTTAGTTAAAAATGAAAAAATATGCCTTATGTGACATATTACCTTATGTAACATATTTATTTTTTATACAAGTAAAGTTAAGAAATACCTCAAGAGCATGATGATATTTCCTTCATAGTAGGACCCAATGTTTCAGTAAAACCGAACACTTTTTGAGAGCCTTGATAAGATTAATTACTTTAGCTCAAACCCTTATAATAAAATGCATTCACATAATATCAGCACAATTTTCATTGTTTTTATAACTTTTTCTCCCTTTGTCACATGGTTAGAAATTTCAGGGATCTCCTGCATCATTGGGAGGTCAAAATTTTAAAACTTAAACATTTAATCAGTATTTTTTATACTTAATTACTATATCATTTAACTTTTATTTCCCCATTCTCTTCACTAGCAGTTAAAAGCTTCTTTTGGCTTTGCAACAAAAGTGAAAAAACAGTGCTCAAGGAAAAGTGTTACAAATGTAGAGGTACATCCTTTTGTCATAACATGCAAATTTCTTCTTCCTTTTAAATTTTTCTTATCAGGTTATCACCTAATCTTTGGTCACCTACACAGGATTTCAACTGATTCGCCATCTAGTCTAAACTCATCTCTACGGTTTTCTCTCTGGCGGCATGGTAAGATTCCCAGATTCCTAATGAAATCTCCAGACTCCCAATGCTTTATTGCCGACTCTACCTGCAGAAGACCATTGCAAATTATCTCCACAAACAGCGAGTGTCCCTCGGGGCGTGGCCTCGCTCCCCGACACGTCAATCACTGTCTCTACGAGGCTCCTCATTGGCTGCGTTGATCACATTAGAGTCCGAGGGAATTTATACTGTACAGGGCTATGCAAATGGGGTTAGTACTTAATTTTGATGCAGCTGACATGGACTCGGTTCCGTTACATTTGGATCCGATTCAGGGGCTGTATTCGATTCTGTCTGCAGATCGAGAGGAAGTCACTGGTGTGACGATTCATTTGACGTGGCATCCCTCATGGCACGAGAGATGTAATGTTGGGACGATCCGTCGGATTATTTCGGAATCTAACAATGGGATTGGTATTTGAACATTAACCGTTTTAGTCCTGTCAGCTCTAAATTTCCTATAGGATTGTATAGCAATATTATCAGGTGCTCAGGTGGTCTGGAAATGAAGGCTTAAAAGGCCTGTGAATACATAATATCGTCGCTGTGAAATCAAACCGGCATATCTGCAAAATGCACATTTTTCACTAGGGCGCTTGAAATATCGCATGTGATACTTAAAATAGAAATAAAAATGTAATAATTTGCGATAGTTTAGTTTTACTTAGAGGATAACAGTTGCAGAGATAAACTTGGAGAACTCATTTTATAGGATCATTTAGAAATGTATCCCAAAAAGACTAAGTTAAAGCTGTTAAGTATTAAACCAGTTACAAAGAATTTCATATGAATTAAAATATATAAACAAGTAAAAGAATACCGGTAATTTCTACAGTATCGAAATATTTCTTCAGTAACTATAATTTTTTATTGTTTGACCGCTTGGCTACCACTTTTAGCAGTAAAATTTTGTATTTTCTTGTATTGTCTAATTAATTTTTCAAAGGTTATTAGCGCATTCTCTAAGGGGGTGGAATAAGCTTTTTTTATAGGTAGTTTGCTTAGTCTTAGATTAAAAATTACTCAACTTATCGAGTTTAAACATAACCACTTCAATTATAAAACTTGATAAAATGTTTTAGGATATATAGTTCAGGTGAAGTACCAAAGGGTTTGATAGAATATCCTCAACTTTCATCCTCATAACAAGCATATATCTATACAGAACGATAGTTTTACTATCAGTTAGCTGTAGTTTAATTTAATTATATAGTTTTGTATATAATTACTTTTCAATTGATTCAATTTCATAAACTGACATTATTTACAGCCAATACCTTTATAACACATGTAAAATTAATACCATAAATATTTTTAGAACTGAAACCCTCGCTTTTCAAAATATTTTGTGAGCATGAAATACACAAATAACCAACAGCTTATGCACTTACCGATCAGCATATTTCAAGCGTCATAAATTTCAAATTTTTACCAAAGGAAAAATGTGCATTAAGTTTCAAATATATCAAATAATGCAAAGAACCATTTTTAAATAAATTATCCGTAAAATTTATAGCGAAATGTGTTCGAAAAAAGAGATAAATCAAGACCGAATTTCAATATGTAAAGAAATACTTATATAGGATAATATGTGCTCTTTTGCCGATTCATAAAATATTTTGTTTCCTTCAGGAATGTATAGATTTTAATCATTTATCACCTAGTCGATTTATATGAAAATTTTAAACAAGTCTGGGAGAGAGAAATATTAAGCTTATTACAATGGCTGTCGGAAAAAATAAAGTTGAGTATAAATTTTAATATACATTTATTGATATTTCTGTTATAACTTGCAATGCAACTTTTCAAAAGGAAATCATTTCATACATTGGTAACGAGTTAAGGAACGAAAATATGTAATGATGAGTTTTGGATTTGTTGAAAAATCGTTCTTTGAATTTATATTTTATCGTTCCAGATAGTTTTAATATTTTCTCAAGTATCCTAAGGATAAAACGAAATTTCCTATTATTTTCATCTTGATTTATGTGTTATCTTTGGTAATTTGAATATAGTAGTAGTATTTTTATACAAGAAATGTTTGCATTTATTTTTATTAGATTTTGCATTCTTCAAATTCTTTAAGACTAAACTATAAAACGGTATCAGAAATCAGCACACATATTTGATTAGTGGTATTTTAGAGAGAAGTTATTCCACATGGTGATAAACATACTATACAAAGGGAAAGTGAAAGTAAACAGCCTTGCATCAAATAAAATGACTACAAATTATGTCCCAAATATCCTCACTCAAAGAGGCTCAAGTATCCCCACCGCCACCATTTTCGTGAAAGGGGCATTCTAAACAAACTTGATATTATAACATTTAATTCTATCTATTCTGTAACTTAAAACAAATCTTTGATTCCAAAAAATAAAATGAATATTAATGCAAACACTCCTCTGAATATTTGGATTGGGTGATAAAAAGCAACTATTGGTTACTGTACTTTCAAAATGGTATTGAAGTGTTGGTTTTAAATAATCAGATGTGCAAAACTAATAAAGTCGCAATTTTTTGAGAGAAAAATAACCTTACAGTAAAGGAAATATATGTTGCTCAAATATCCCCACTCTTCCATCATACTTCTAGAAAGCTTACCCTTTAGTGGGATGAGATCTTGTTCGGAATCCTTAATCCGCTAGAGTCTTTATCCAACTATATATTTCTAAAGTCCATTTCGCGGCTTTTATTTTGAACCACCGTGTCCTTAGGTCATGGAAATATGGTCCACTCCAAGGTAAGTGGCCCTGGAGAATCTATTGATATGACTTACGGAGCCCCTAGCGGCGAGATAAAAAAATGGTTTAAAAATTAATTCAAAAACTAAAGGACATAGAGAAAAAAACATCTATGATAGTATTGTTGCCAACGTTATGAAAAACTCACTGAAAAAAATTACGAAAATATCATGAATATTTGCGGAGATATTTAGCACGTGCAAATAGGCCTCAATTGCATGCCTCCATGGTTAGCATTTTTCTGGTCTCAAAAAATGTTCTCAAGTTTGCAAGTTTTTCAGTTGTATTCACTTACCTAGAGGTAGACCTTAATGACATGGCTTTAAAGCTAAGCGCGCACTAGAAACTTTTGTCACGGCGACAGTGACAAAATTATCACCCTGCCTATTGCAAGAAGCTAGAGAGCGCGCACGGGCGACGAGACACTTGGCCGGTTGCCAAGAGTCATCTCCATTGAAATGCATTGCTTTCGAGTTACCTAGTGTTATAAGTTGCCGCGACAGAAGTCTCTAGTGCGCGCTTAGCCTAAGAGGCGTTAATTTCAAATACAAGCCGTGAAACGGACTTTTGAAACACATCGCATAAACAAAACACACATTTTTATTGAGTTCATAAATGTTCTTCTGAAACTCTATCACTTGTTCGTGGACAAGTATTCACGATCCATGAATGACACCTTACTAATAAACCAACAAAACAAGCTCGTATTGATCAGGAAACGACCACTTTCTTACCATCCAAGCTTCAATCCCAATCACGACCACGTTAAAAGGATGAAACATCCTTCTCTTCATCATCCAATCCGCTTCCAAATATCAGCCGGTTCCAATCCTTTTTCCGGGAAAATAAACACATCCAGGGCGCTCCCAAAACCATCACGCCTCGAGGAGTTCACGGGGATATGACGGCTGGAATTGCGGGCTTTGCTTCCCGCTGCCAACGCGGAAGTTTTACTGGTCTGCAGTAGGGGGGGATTACATGGATAGATAAGCGTGACGCGTTCTGTTCATTTTCAAAATTTAGGATGTAAGTGGATAGCAAAAAATTTTCTATCGAGGAGAAATTTTTTCTAACGTTTTGTTAACGCAGTTAAGCAAAAAAATCTACACTCGCCACTTTTGGATATCGGAAAAATAACATTTATAAAGATTATTTTAAACTTTTTCAGTCTAAGCAACCCCAAATTTTCCATATGATTCAATTAGATTCAATGATAATATCAGGCAAATTAGGACTGAAATGGTTTAAAACATCCCCGTTTTGGGTCAAGCCTGCAGTCATATTAAACTGTAATTTTTCATACGATTATTTGGAGCCATTTGGGCTAAAACCATCAACCAAAACCATCAACCAAACCACCAACCTTGCTGGGCTTACGCCTGTAGTTGGTCGACTTAATTTGTATTTGTATTTGTATTAATAACTTAAGGTATCCCACCACGTTCGGAGAAGTTTTTTAAATACAGATAATTATAAATATATTATTAGTTTTTCAGATTCATATTAATGCAAAACTAACAGAAAAATAGTTTAAATTGATTAATGAAACATAATTTTTTTTAATTTCGTAAAATTATGAAATTTTTAGTGAAATTTTTACAATTTTTCAAACACTCTAACTTTTTTTAAAAATGTGTGTATTTTAGATTTTTCTGCTCCAAATTACTTCTTGACTATCCAACTAGTGAATAAACTATTATTTTTTAGTTAACTAATTCGAATAAAAAGTTCTACCAAATCGAAACCACTAATATCACGTTTTGACTTTTTTCCCCACTTTCTTAATTTAAATATGAGTCAAAACAACAATAATTATTTATATTTTGTAACATTCTTAGTTCATTCTTTAGTTGGATAGTCAAGAAGTAATTTGGAGCAGAAAAATCTAAAATACACACATTTTTAAACAAATTAGAGTGTTTGAAAAATTGTAAAATTTCACTAAAAATTTCATAATTTTACCAAATTTAAAAAAAATTATGTTTCATTAATCAAATTAAACTATTTTTCTGTTAATTTTGCATTAATATGAATCAGAAAAAACTAATTATATATTTATAATTAACTATATTTAAAAAAACCTTCTCCGAACGTGGTGGGATAGAAAAAGGGTTTTTTCAACCATCCTACTAACACAAAGTTGGTAGTAACACAAAGAACCGACGACAAGTCCCCAATGAGGAAGTTGCATGATTTTATATTTTTTTTAATCGATTCTTCTTGCAAAAATAAGCAACAACCCAAAATTTGAGGCCGATCAAGAAATTTTTGGATTGCCAAAAAATTTAACGAAAATCCACTTTTTAAAAACGAGCGAAAACGCTAAGAGATTGGGATGTGACGTCTTCATACGATGAACATTGTTGGAAAGCAATGGTATGATGACATCTTTAAACAATAAGCGTTTTCAGTCACGTGTTTTTTCTCGACTTTTAAATTAAAATATTTAATTACCTGTACATTTTTTTGAAAAATTGACTAGATATAGTAAATATAATTAGAGTGCTAACAATCGCTTGGCGAATGGCGAATCATAGCCATCCGCCTTCAGGATTTTAATTTTCTTAAGACGTTTTGTTAGCCGCTTCATTTAGTGGCTAAATACGGTTGAAGTTACGAGGAGAGGATGGTGGTATTATAGGGCTGTATTGAGCGTTTCTATTCGGTTTTGATGGATGCAGAGTTTTGAGGAAATTGAATTCAGTTTCGCTTCGGATTTAATTCGGGTGATAGGGAAAACAAATTATTGAAAGGATAGGGAAAATGGGAGAGTCTATTGATGAGGTGAGTTTCCGTGTAAAAGGTTTAATTTTAAAATAGTAGTTTTGTATTCAGGATAGGAATTGTTCTCAATATTCCATGTTCACCTTTTGATGATTTGGTTCATATTTTTGAAAATAATATTGATTGCATAGTGTGGGATTTCATCTAAATTATAAAAGGAATTACTAAAAAAAGAGCTTTTACAGATAGATGCCACTAGCGACTGTAAAATTTCAATTATTGACATCATTGACTTTCACAATAATTACCAGCCTATTTCTGAAATTCAATTGTGAAGTTTAATAAATTTATACCTAATTTGATTTAGAACAATTTAACTGTGTGAAATCACAATGGCTTCCGAAAACTTTCGTTTTTGTAGTTAGAACCGGAAATACGATACGGTTTACGTTGTTAAACAAGCACTTCCAATTTTCCCAAAGAAAATATTTAACGGTTTTTCACTGTAAACTGCAGCTTTTAAATTTCTTTATACACATGTATTCTTAACCTACGATTTTAGAATATACGTGTTTATAATATACTACATGAAATCAATTATCTCTACTGAATACTTTATTGTTTAGAACTTTATGTATAGCAAATCAAAGGTAAATATTGTTTTAGTTATGAGTGTAATTAAATTTAAGGTATTGAATTTTTGGTAACAACTAAATCAAAATCATGTTTTATTAATTCTACCATAGACAATTCTAATGCAATTCCTTAGAACATGGGTCTTGAAAGTTTTTCCAAAGTTTAGTCTGTAGGCGAACAAAGTTTAGTCATTAGTTCAGAGCAAATTTGCATACCTGATTGCATATTAGGGTGCATCGAAAAAAACTTTTTTTCGATTTTGATGACGCATTAGTGCAGAAAATTTGTCTAAGGTGCCAGAGAGTACCTGTGATTTTTTTCAGAATTTTTGGATAATTTCTTAAGGTGCCACTTTGGCCCTGAAGTTCCCCATGTTAATCCTATGAGGCGCGCAGCCAAAAAGGCCGAAAATTCGTTTTTCGCCTCTCATTTCTACCCTAATCAACCGAGGAATGTCTTGTCTCGAGTTATGGACTCTATATGATGTTTGCTACCCGAAAAAGCTTGAATAATAGCCTAAATATCTATATTACGTTTTTTGTATGCTCAAATTTCGTCGAAAATCGCGTATTTCCTCGTTTAAATCAGAGCTCACAATCAACATAATATAAAGATTTAGGTTATTATTCAAGTTTTGTCGGGTAGCATACATCATATACACTGTAAAAAAACTGTAGAAAAACAGAAATTTCAATAACAGTGACTTTATGTTTACAGAGATATTCTGTCATGTAACATTCCCACCGCACTTCTATTTATTTTATGTAAAATAACAGCTTTTACCTAGTTTTTTAGCTTATCTGTACTTAAACAGAAACTTACTGCATCGAAAACCAATACAGCTATTGGCAACGTTATACTGAATCTTCTTTGGTTCAGTGGTAGCGTGCGTGCTTAGCATGCGGTAGGTCGCGGGTTCTATCCCCGGATATCAATTAATTAAAATTAAAAAAACTCTACTAAAATAAGTGCATGCGCACAAGTAGAAAATTACTGAGAGGCAACAGAAAAATCTGTAGCCCACTTGACAGAAAGTTCCTTTTTACAGCATTTACCTGTAGGTTACAGCTTTTTTCTGTTTACAGGATTTTTCAACCTACAGATTTTTTCTGGCAACTTTTGCTGCCAGAAATTTTCTGTTTTTTTGCAGGATTATTTTTTACAGTGTAGAGTCCATAACTCGAGACAAGACATTCGTCGTGTGATTAGGGTAGAAATGAGGGGCGAAAAACCAATTTTCGGCCTTTTTGGCTGCGCGCCTCATAGGATTAACATGACTTCAGGGCCAATGTGGCACCTTAAGAAATTATCCAAAAATTCTGAAAAAATTCACAGGTACTCTGTAATACCTTAGACAACTTTTCCGCACTAATGCGTCATCAAAATCGAAAAAAAGTTTTTTTCGATACACCCTATTGCATATGTATCCTATACTTTCATTTCATTATGATACTCTATATTGAGCTAGATATTTTTAATTTTACATTTTATTTTCATTAGTTACCGTGGTTGTAACCCTCTATATCAATACCTTGAAGGGTTGTGGAGGTTGACTGTGTATTCATTAAAATGTAAAGGCATATAACTTTTACCCTAGCTACCGCAGATCTTATAATAAGAGTTCAGTTCATCATACATAGAGATATCATATGTAAGATGTGGGTATAGTACTATCATGCAGACCATCATCATTAAAATGCTCTTACAAATTAGTAAAATTACGAATATAGTAACTCCGAACATTAATGCATTCATTATACTTATAACGTATTCGCGTATATGCCTTATAACCAAAACACCTCTTGCACAAACCATCGCTTTAATCCATCCCCAGAAAGGCCCGCCATCACTAGTCACCGTGAAAATATACAACTACCACTTCAAAAAGCCAAGAAACCTCACGCAACTCAACCAAACTGCGAAAGTAGATGTAAATTACTGCTCTGGTGCTGAGCCCTTATTTAGATTGGGAGCTCTATATATTAAGAAGGAGGAAACTCATCTGGCCAGAAAGGAACGCTCAGGACCCTGATTGTCCCATACATCCCGAGGGGAAAGGAGGTAGAAATTGAAGTTTTAAGCAAAGGAGCTAGCGCACTTGCTCTGACTTTTACACAGTGATTACTCTTTCTAGTGCAGTTTAAGAGCCGTTTCGGTAAGGCCATCAGTTTAACTTTATGAAGTATTCATTTGGGTTTAGACTGAATGAATCTGAGGTGAAGTTTTGTTTTGTCGAGCTTTTTATGTTTGATCCGATGATGTGTATTTGGGATTAACCTAGAGAAAATGTGATGTGTATTCGAATTTAGTAAATGAAAAATATTGCGAGTTCTTAGAAGTCTGCTCTGAAAAACTGTTTTCAAATTTGGGGTGGATGTAAATCTGAATTTGTGTCGAACTCCGTTATAATGAATAAACCTCGTGAATTTTACAACTATTGTGAAATATTATTGTTGTTTCGCAATATACTTTAATCATTACTGCAGGTTCACTGGAATTAGAACTGGATCATTTTAGACCAATTTATAATAATTAATAAGAATGAATAAATGAAAGAGAAGAGTTTTTGATAACAAGACTCGTTAATATTTATTTCTATCTGTATTAGACAAAAAAATAACCTTTTACATCATTTTTCGTCTAAATTTTTAATCATCATTTTTTTAATGAAATACAATTGACGAAAAAGCTTGAAAACCAAACAGTTTGATTTTCTCATTATAACAGATGATTTTTTCATACTTTCTCTCTCTATATTGATAAAAGTATAGAAAAGCTCAATTATTTTTTAAATAATATTTTATTAACAATATATAATAATATACAAACACACACAAGAAAAGAAAAAGAAATAATACATATTGTTCACTAAGGGGCCAAGGGCCCTTCCAAGTGAAAACATTTAAAATAAAAACAAATTATAGTTCACAAAGATTAATTGAAAACTTCTTTGGGACAAACTTAAGATAATCAAGAATGATTTAACTCTAGTTATTATTCAAATTACTGTAAAAATACTTTTATGTCTTCTAGAAAGGTAAAAAAGATTCGAAACAAAAAAACAATAAACCTTAACAAACACAAAAATACCTTCAGTCCGTTCTTAAAAAGAAATTTAATTAGTACGCCGAGCCTTAAAAAGTAAATTGATCAATTCTTATTTTTTCAAAGTAGACAGTATTCAGGTTATTTATTACGGAAAGGGAAGCCTAAATTAAATATGGATCAAAAGCTACACAGATACTAAGATAGAAATATTTTTTTAAGAACTGAATTTCTCGCAATTAAAAGCTAAGCTTATTCCAAAGCAGTGTTTAATCGAAACTAATTTGTAATTAAAAACTATCGTTTTTGTTTCTTTTCTACGAGAAAAACATTCTGAAAGATTAAAAAACAGAAAACCGAACTTCTTCCTTTCGTATCAATTATTCAGTTCCATTATCATGGAATATAAAAACAAAGATGTTTTTGTGATGTGATCAAACGTCGGATGAAGAAAAACTCTTTATTCAATGTGGACTTTTGAAGGGAAGTTGGTTCTTTGTTTTTGCGGCTTGTTTGAAATTTATTGAAAGTTTTGTCTTGAGAAGGTTGGGTTTTTGAGTAGGTATTTTGTTTGTCATCTTATAATTTTATTTTGGTAAAAGAAATACCCAAAAGTATTTTTAAAGGATTAATTTATAGGGTATGGACTTCCCCCATGAGGTTTTTATTTTTCAACTAATACGCTTTTATTTAAAATAAATATATAAAAAAGTGTACCTTATTATTAAAGAAATGATCATTTTGCTGCAATACAAAACTATTATAAATTCAAACTGCAATTTAAGTATAAAAATGCAATAATCATCAAAAACTTGAAGAAACGTATATGTAATTCATTAAAAATATTGAAAAATTGATTGTAAATGTAATTGTTAATATCTGTGTTAAATTTTTGTAATAAACAGAATTAAAAAATTGGTATTGTTGCGTCAACATAGAGAATAATATATGATAAACCTGAATTTATGTCTAACAACAGTTTGAGATACGCTTAGTTTGATTTAAAATTGTTCTTGGTTAATTTTTGTAGTTATACACTTTTTATCAGCATAACTTAAAAATAAGATAAGAACTTCAAATGTATTTTGATTCAATATAATTTTTATAAACCTAATTTGGAGTAAAAAAAGTTTTACGAATTTGATAACATAAAAATACATTTTCTTTATTTAAAAAAGTGTTTTAAACAATTTTGTTTTTTTTTCATCACAATACAATAACATGGAACTCAAAAAGGATATATAGTATTTCGCATTTCATTTTTCTCCATGAAAAATACCCAACCAAAATTTACGACCGCACCCGAGGAGTGATAAAACCGTCAAAATCAGAATACCCCCACAATTAATGCTTCCTTTTGAATACTCTAGGAAACCCTCTATCTCCCTTTCTACAGAAAAAAACCGAATCCTCACTTCGGACAGATTCTTCTCTTGTGTACCCTCCGAAAGAAATCAATCCAGCCCCGAATATGGATCTAGAAGAAAGGCTTCGAAACAACAAGAAATAAAAAAATCCTCTCTAAAAATCAACCAAAAAAAATAAACCCCCTCTTGAAATTTTTTTCCCTTTGCTAAAGACAGCTGCCCCAAAAGCCGTCGCTGAATCTTCGGATGGTATTAACTGGGGTAGAAGGGCCACTCTGCATGGGGAGAATCGTAGATGCATTATTTTCTAGATAGCTAATATATTTTCTCCTAGTAGCACAACCCGTACTAAGTGAAGTTAACCTTACTGTAACTAGAAGTAAACGTAATTTGGTCATACTTGAAAAAAAATTGGACGAACTTTGAACGTTTGTGCTGTGTGGGTATCTTGTAACTCTCAGTTGGTTAGTTGAAGTGTCCAGTGTCATAGTTGCTCCATTGAGGTTGATAGTTGCTCCAAGATATCTCCAAGAGTATTGAGCAACTCGTGATTTTCAGTGAATCCTATGTAAAATTTGGAGGGGCTTCTGGGTAGGGACGAAAGGGTTAAAGGAGAGATGAGCTTCAAACTTCTGCTTCCTTGTCGACTTAAAACCAACCGAACAGAACTCTAGTGGGTTGGTTGCACACTGTGGTTGCACTTATTAGTTCATGTTTTGGTATTTTTCATAGAGTTAGTACAAATATAGAGACAGCTTAAACCTCTGCTCCGCTGTTCTAAGCGTGACCGGTCTCCCGGTTTCGCTCTGCCACTCACACTTGACTTTTTGAACCAACTTGGCCACTAAATCCCTCTTTTGGCCTTTTCGGTTTTTTGCGTGGCTTCACTCGTAAAGAAACTACGTCAAAAACGCTCGCAAGCTCATACCGCCAAGCGCCAAGCTTTGCCAACTTCCAGTTCCTACCTCGACCACTAAATCAGCAATTTTCTCCCTTAAATACTTGTTTAAACGAATCGGAAATGACTCGTATCGAATCAGGCGGGTTCATATTACATATTGTAAAGCTTTTTTTAAAGAAATTCCCCCGCAACATTATAAAAATACTGTTTAAAATTGTTTTTTCCGAATCCGCGGAATTTAAAAAAACTACAGGTAAAAAACTAATTGAGATAGAGAAATTTTTTCTTCACTGAACGATTCAAGAAGAAGAACAAGAACAAGAACATTTATTTGTTTTCAAGAAACACGGCAAAATATACATTAAAAAAAAACACAATACTATAAAGAAATAAAGGAGAAAAAGATTATTACAGTTGTTTGGGTTACTCAGGGGTCAACGCAGTGACCCATATGAGTAACTAATAAAAGGTAAAAATTAAAATAATTTTAAGTATATTATATTACATTTGAAAATTATATTTGAAGATATTTAATACAAAAAAAAGAAAAAGTAAATAAATTACACTGAAATACAAGTGAACCACCGCAAGGTGAGCTTCAGTATGATAAATTTAGGTTAAAAAAGAGCGTTCGTGAGGAAAAAAAAATCAGAAGAAATCTTCAATTTTATCTATTGTCATTACAAAATGTTTAAGTTGTTTTTTGAATTTAATTGGGGATCCCTCTGATTTCAAGTCATCGGGTAAAGAATTATAGAATTTAGGTGATAGATAAACAAAATTTTTATGAAAGATCTCTTTATTTGATTTAGGAACGGAATATAGGTTTTTTGATCGTAAATCATAACCAATATCTCGTAAATCAGAACCATGGTCATATTTTACAAAACATATTATGGTTTTAAAGAAAAAAAGATGTCGAATCGGTAATATATTCAATTTTCGGTATAAATCTATTATTGTTGACTGGTTACTACCATTCAAAAACTTTATTATTTTATTTTGAATTTTTATTATAGGTTTTATGTTTTCTAAGTAGTCACCTCCCCAGACAATTAGACCATAACTTAAGATTGAGTTTACCCAAGAATGATACAATTGCAACAAAAAATTCCTATTTATGATTTTTTTTATGTGATAAAATTTATAAAGAACATAACGAAGTTTATTTGTTAAATAGCTCACATGTGATTTCCATTTTAAAGTTGAGTCTACGAATAATCCAAGGTATCTAATAGTTGTTACTTGTTGGAGAGAGGGGCATTTACAATCAAAAACTTTACACTCATTGAGATGAAAACAGAGACTTAGTGATTTAGATGGTCCATAGATGCTAAAGTTAATAAATTTAGTTTTATTTGTGTTGATAGACAGTTTGTTAGCGTTAAACCATTTTTTGATTACTAAAAGATCTTCGTTGATATGATTTTGTAAATCTTCATAGTTAGAACATGAATATAAAATTACTGTGTCATCAGCATAAGTTATGATTTTGCCCTTTATTTTTAATTTACAGAAATCATTAATGTATATGATAAATAATAATGGTCCAAGGATTGAGCCTTGTGGTACACCAGATTTTATATTTAAAAGTTTACTTTTGTAATCACCAAAACTTACAAACTGTTTTCGATTTTTTAGATAAGAAGTGAACCAATTTATTCCAGCACCGCGAATTCCAATAGAATATAGTTTATCAATTAATATATCGTGATCTACGCTGTCAAAAGCTTTAGAGATGTCCAAGAATACAGCAGCCGATTTATAGTTTTTGTCTATACTGTTATAGTTATATTTTGTAAATGCTAATAGTGCGTTTTCAGTACTAAGGCCTGGTATGAATCCGAATTGGTTTTCAGAAATGATTTTGAAAGTTTTCAAATAGTCGTAGAGTCTGGTGTGCACTATTTTTTCTAAAACCTTAGAGAAAACTGGTAGAAGAGAAATTGGTCGATAGTTTGAAAAATCATTAATATCTCCAGATTTATGAACAGGGACAACTATTGCAGTTTTTAGAGATGAAGGGAAGCTACCTTCTAAAAGGGATACGTTAATTATTTTTGTAATGACAGAGATATGATGGTTAGCCACTATTTTAAGTAGTTTTGACGAGATTCTGTCATAACCAGGAGATTTTTTATCATCCAAGGAGTGTATTATTTTGTAGGTTTCCAGGTCAGTTGTCTCAGTAAGAAAGAAAGTGTTTAATTGACTAGCTAAATACGTTTTGTAATTACAATTTTCTGTAAATGAAGCGCTTGATCCCATATTTATAAAAAACTGGTTGATGTTTTCTGCTAATAGCCCATGATTGTTGGATAAAGGCTTTTTGTCTCTTGAGCGAGAGTTAGTGATTTGATTTACAAAATTCCATTGCTTTTTTATGCTTGTACATTTTAAAAATTCAGACTTGAAATAATTATGCTTAGTGTTTTTTATTTTGACCTTTAATTCCTTTTGTATAGCTCTATAATTTTGCTCGTGAATAATATCAAAGGGATATTTTTTATGTTTTTTATAAAGATACGTTTTTCTTTTAACCAATTTCAATATTTCATCGTTAATCCAGTTTTTATTTGTTTTAGAGTTAGATAACTTGAAATAGTAAGTATAGTTGAACAGTATATTTCTTAGTACGTTTGCAAAATTATCATATAAAGTATCAACATCATTGCAGTTTGAGTTAAAAGAAAATACATAGTTTAATAGAAAATTATTAATTTTATCATAGTTTACTCTTGAGATTTTAGGAACATGAAGAACATTAGCTTTGTTTGGGGCACAATAAATTGCTCGTCATTGCCGTCAAATAAAATATTCGTCATTGCTTTTTCTCGAGTTTCAAATTGTCGGTTTCTTTTTTTCATCATTTTTCTGGGAAGAAGAGCAGTTTTTATACCTCAAATTCCACCCGCCTACGGGAGCTCCCATGTTAAAAATTTACTTCCGCCACTCACACAGGTCCGACTCTTTTCGACATGCAGGGTTGCCTTACCGAGAAAAGTAAGCTGTCTCTATATTTGTACTAACTCTTTGGTATTTTTACATCGTAAGTCAAAAGTTATTTACAATGACATCCACTCAAACTTGCGACAATAATCAACCAACCGAACCGCAAACACCAAAAAGCCTCCCCACCTTGAATTTCCACTTCTGTAACAAAACAACCAGTTCTTCTACATTGTGTTTCAACCACAGAGTTATGGTTTCAACTGGTTTCTACCATAGTCAATTAGTCATCTAGAACAAGGAGGCCTGGACACTTAACCTGGATGTGTAATTATCTCCGTCTTCAAGGTGGCGAACCTCCAATACGCGCGTACTCCTCATGGTTTCCCCCGCTCCTCAACCGATCGTTCGAAGGCTTACGGGCGAGAAAGACGGCAAGAAGGACTCATCGAGGTGAAGTGCTCAGGCCTGCTTGTTCTAGATGGTTATGTTTCTATCCAAACCAGCACGCTGAGAACAATGGAGCAGATGTTAGAAGTTATATATATCTCTGTTAACTCTACATTACAAATTTTACCCTCTGCGGCTTATATTTTTCGAAAAAATTGTGACGGAAAAAGCCATGAGGTCAGGTTTTCTCTCGGGTATGACGTCACTTCGTCACTTCTTTTTCGAAAAAAAAAATTGTCGTGGAGATAATGTTTTTGGGGCAAAATTGCTCTAGTTTACACGAAAGAATAATCAATTATAGAAAAAAGAAAGAAAGTGAGGGAAAAGAAAATATATAAAAAAGAGCAATACAGTTAGAATGATATTTACGAATCCACCCATCAATGGGAATTTCAATGTTACATATTCCTTTTTTGCCACACCCCATGTTAACCTCGTAGGACTGCCATCTCAATGTACACACTCCACATACTATATCTACGGGGAGAAAAGACGCGAAAGGGTCAAAAGGGTGGGAGGATAGTGGAGGGAGACTCTTTGTCCGAGTGGCCTCTTTTTTGCGTGGGAGGGAGGACAGTGATGCGGCGGAAACGGTGACAGGTGTCCGCTCCCTGAGAGCTCCTTCCGTTTCCTCTCGGGTGGAGAGGCCCATATTAGATATTCACCGAGGATTCTGGGAAGGTGTGGCGTAATTTCAGATGTGAATAGAAGGTCTATGTTTGTGGGTGGTTAAAAGTTTGGTGTGGGGCTCAAGAAGGAGGAGAGAACTTTGATCATGATTAGACTCGTTCTGAAATTTATATGTATTTCAAGGGAAAAGAAATGTTTTGTCTTTGCTGATACAACCCTTACTTCTATAGTCTGTGTTAAAATAGGTGGTTGGACGTCATCAGTTGAAGTTCGTCGCCTTGGTAACGAAGGGGAATACGTAAGCGGTTGTGCTTTATTTTTGCACATTAGTTAAGGCAGGGCGTAAAATTAAATTAAAACTTAGAATCTTAATAACTATAAAACTAATAATTGTATATTTGTTAAAAATTTTATACTTCTACGATGATTAGTTTTTCTTTTATAATGAAAAAAGTGTTCCGATTATTTCATTGGCTGCTGCAACACGAGTTAGATTCAATCATGCAGCTAGGAGTAAGTGGAGGGAACATCATCAATAGAATTTCGTTATTCAAGTTGAAGCTACCGTGAAGTCTGGCCGCCATCTTGAGTAATACATTTTGAAACTAACATATATTTAAAACAGAAAAAAATACTTTTATCGGTGAATATTAGTATGTTCTTTGAAACTATTTATTTTGGATTAAAATGTAAAATTCTTAAACTAAGTTTTCAAATAAAATATGTGCATCCCTTTTAAATTATTGCTCTTCAATCCATCTTACTTATTCATGTTTTATTCAGAGGTAAGAGGTCTTCTGAAGAGTGCGAAATAAAATGTAAAAGTTTCATGGAGTACGAAGTTAGTCACCAGTAATAGTTTGTGAGAAAATAAGGTAAGTTTGTGATAAATATTCAATACATTACTCAAGATGGCCACCAGTTAAGTTGGGGTTTTTTTGGCTTCAATGATTTCGGAGCATGTTCCCCCCGCCCATTCCTACCTCCATGGATTCAATGACAATCTCGGGTGGTTGGGGGCTTGGCGTGACGTGGGAAAAATAAGACTGGTAGAAACCATGGTAACGCACAGGGGAAAGGTGTGGAGACTGGGGAAATCACGCGACTTTTCAACTGCCGATTCTAATTACACAGACCATAAAAAGGTATGCATCGTAAATTTTGGATGATTGTGAAAACATACAGGAGGTTTTTGTATAGGCTTTTTACTGCATTCTATATAGGTTCTGCGTTTGTATAGGTTCTTCTCCATCGTAATCTAAATATTAGATCTCCTCTATCCACCCTATAATTTTTACAGTGAGTTCTGAAACACTTTGTAGGAATAAAAATTATTTGCATAGGTAAGTGAAAAAGGATATCATCAGATTTTTCCCCATATAATTATCTTCTGCGTTCTTTTATAGACTTTGATGCGTATTTTAATGTGCACTTAGCATTCAAATTAATGCATTGATAAGTGTAATCATAAAAAAACCATGAACTTTGGCTAAAAAAATGGGATTTCACGTTTGGATTGCGAAAATAACAAAGACAACGTTTTCCCACAATGCCAAGCAACCTTTTTCAGCTATGTAAGGTAGAGTTTGTTAGAGAAAGATTCAATATAGTGTTCAAAAAGTGGAAAATAAAGGTTCGGTATAAAAACTTTGAGGAAGAAAAATGCATTTAGTTTTAAACAAATTATCATATACATTAGGTTACACACCTTTTATTTTGTCTCTCTCCATCGATTACTAACAAGTCTAAATTTTGGTCTACTACTATTTGGCGCTGCCGTTTCGGCACGGGGACTATTCGGCGCGAGAAATGAAATGAAAGTGTATTAAACTATATCATAATCAGAAAACTCCAGCTCTCAAGCGTCGCCTCCAACCGTGGACCGGTTTCGCCCTTGTTAGGGCTCATCAGCACGGTATTAGCTGCCGTGCTGATCAGCCCTAACAAGGGCGAAACCGGTCCACGGTTGGAGGCGACGCTTGAGAGCTGGAGTCTTCTCATATATTCCTCTAACCAGAGGTAGTGGTGAAGTATTCTCTTTTCATATATCATAGTCCTTCTAAAAACTAGAAAAAAAAGTTTTTTCTTGTTTCGCTCCAAAACGGGCTGGAGACGAATCAACCGTGCCAAACGGCCATGCCGAATCGTCTTATTCCGCTTAAATTTTATAACAATAAAACCACAGATGAAAAATACAGAGAACAATTAGGTTTCAAATAAATTAGGTTCAGCCACAGAATTTGATTTCAAACAAAACAAATAATGTCTTAAAAATCAAGAAGAGGATCCCATCCCTTTGGAAACAGTCATAGCAACCGCACAACAGACGAAAAAAGCTGACAAAGAACATCCCCTCAAACAGACCCCCACGTCCGTGACCCAAATAAAAGCGCGTTTTCAGCATATATCGCTCGGTTAATACCCAATTTAAAGAGCAGCTGAAATCCAGAGGATAAAAGCTTAAAGGCAAGGGGTAATATCGGGAAACAAATGCCTGATCAATAGAATCCGGAAGATCCTTCCATATCCACCCCACAAAAAGCTTCGAAAAACTCTTTTCATTACTTCGATCCACACCCCCACTAAGCGAACACCGATTCGCGCATTCGATTGTGGAATACTTTCCGGTTATTGATAAAAATGTCAAGAGCCTGGCCATTACGCTGAAAGGGGGTTGGGAATTAACGAGAATTTAATGAAGGATGTATTCGCTCGGTGGGGCATTAGCGCCCCCACCCCCTTTATTTCGTTTAGAGGGGACTTCCGGTCCGCGACTAAAGAATGGAATCGAATTCGAAAGGAATGCTGCAGGAATTGCTGATGAATGGTTCTTGAGGATTTAGTCCTAATTGCGAAGCGAGATTGCGCGTGTGGTGGTAGTATAGAACTATCTCTTGTGTCTTTGGGAGTCTTGTAGATTTCGGACATGGTCGAGAACTTATTGGGTTTCGGGCGTTTTATCTTTTTGCTTTACGGTCGGCTGGAAGAAGAGATTGTTAGGGGTAGGTTGTGATCTGGGATGGTTTTGAAAGAAGTTTTCGTGTTTTAGGATGTGTGTGATTTGAGGATTGATTATTATTTGGTTGGAATCATCGTTAGCTTGATGGATATGTTATGATAGATATTACTTTGCATTTCCTATTCTGGATGTATGAGGGTGGGAATCAGCATAATATCCTATTAATAATGATATTGTCCTTCCAGTAGGCGCGCCCTCTATACCAACAGGAAAGGGAACTGTAAAATGCAAATTTTCAAACATGTAATTTAAAAGCATGTAATAATTTGTAATCAATATGGCAAATGAATATACATTATTTAAATCAATATTATTTCACAAAGAGCAGAACAAAAGTAATACACAACAACAATATAACTGCACTGAATAAATATGAAGTAACCTGAAAGTAGAGAGCCTGTATACGAGAGAGGCGACAAACCGGTATAGCTCGCTGATTGGTCAACAGCGTTTTCTGTTCACCGCAGGTTTCCCTCCATTGGATTAGCATGGGAGAGAGACCAGCGGCATGATACATTTTGGACAGAATTGGAGATTTGGACAGTTTTAACTGCGCGCAAGGATGCGCAGAGACGCTTTTAAGCGAGTTGTCTCTCTCTCGTATACAGGCTCTCTACCTGAAACATGCAAAATCAATTACTGGTATATTGGATGAACGGAAGCTTCATAAAATGAAAATAACTGAAAGACTGAGCTGCATTAAGTTACAATGTTTAGGACCAAAAACAAAATTTATAATTACTTAAACAATCAAACGTGCTAAAAACTTAATTGAACGGTCGCGCGTTTTCTAAAATGCAAACTTGCAAAGACGTATTAGAACTTCAGACGAAGACTGGAAGTAGCTGAAATGAAGTGTATAGAATAGCTAAGGACAGGAGTTCGTAGCGCCTTCTACACGGAATTTATACAACCAAATCCATCTCGAGTGTATTTCTCAGATACGCTCGCCCACAGGAAGGTTAAATAAAACTTTCAGTAAGAAATTAGAAACAAAATAAACACAGGTTTGAGGTACTGTCTGTCTGCCTGAAGTTGAGCTCTGGCTGTGGCTAGTTCACATGAGCGGTGGTATGGTTTCGAATGATAAATCGTAAATTTCAAGATCATGATTATGAATCACGATTTTCGAAAATCATAAATTTGTATTTTTATGACTAAAAGTGCTCTAGATCATAAAAACAAAAATAAAAAAATCCTTATGAACTAGCGACGGCCAGATATCAACTTAGGATGACAAACAGCACATAGTTTTTATTGAATTTTATTTTTGTATTTTGTATGGCAGTGGCGAGAGTGGGGCTTGAACTGATGACCTCCACATATCTTCCTAATTCCATAAGACCGAAATCGCTCACTGAGCCGGGGAAAAACGACCACAACGCGTAGTAGCATTTGCAAATCGGCCACAACTTGAATTTCGGGTTTTGGTCGCCTTGACTTGGCATATTTAATACTTGTTGACACAATTATGGTTATTATAAAACTGAAATGAAATAAAAATACTATCCAAAGCATATAAAGCTAAAGATTATGAACGAAGATTCAGCCAGCATCCGATTTGTTTTTAAGTTTATTTCAAAATTTTTTGGCACAATTAAAATAATGTAATAACCCTGATTAACACTATTTATGTTTGAAATATACATAGAATGAGAAAAATATTCATGATTTCATTCCCTTGAAAATTTTAGTAGTAATGATGAAAGTTAATAAAAAAATTTTAATGCATTATAAAACATAAAAATGTACAAGTTCTGTTGTTAATATAAGCTGTTTATTTCATGTTTAAAGAGCGTGTGTTCTGAAATAAAATAAAAATTTTACTTAGTTACAAAAATATATTTCACTGTTTGAATTTCTTCGTAAACATTAAATTTAAAAATGGTACCTCTGAAAATAATATTGTCTCAGCAGTTTTATTTTCAAAGAAAGTTATAGTTTTGTAAAGATAATACAGCATGAGAAGAATGTTTAAATGTTACACGGCATATAAAGATTTTAATTGTGCATATTATTACCTGTATAATACATTATTGTAATTTGGTATTCTATCTTATCTAGAGACCTTATCTTAGGAGAACTTCCTTTTGTTTCTAAATTAAACATTCATTCAAGCTTGAAAACTACTTTCCATTTTAAAGTATCGCAAAATACGAATTTCTTTATTTCTTACGCCTAGACTAAACTGAATAAATCACTTTGAAATAATATAATGTTTTCTCTTTTTGTATTAAATAATTGAAAAAAAGAACATTTGTTTTACATTAAAAATTAGTCATAGTTACCTTACATTTGAAGACATTTAAAATATTACTAGCAAACCAAATCTTGGTGTAACAATTTTTAACACGCAACAGAAAATGAAATAATTCATAATTGTTGAAACATTTTGAGGTATTTCTTGATACATTTCGTTATTGTTTATAAGGATAAGATAAAAAAATCTAACACATAAACATTCTGCTCTTACCCCCATCATATATTTATTATGGATCTAAGACTCCAAATCCTTACAAAATCCAAATTTGAGTATTTTTAGCACTTAAGAAGCGGATCCAAAAATCCCTGAAACAATCCTGTGTGTGCATGTTTTTAATTTTTTAAAACTCAATGTTTAAAAAACCCTGATTTGTTTCTTCTCCAAATACCTAAATATCCTCGTTTTTGAACTTGAAACCTTAGATATATCTAAAATTCAGTACTAAACATAACTTTTAAAACAATATCAAAGCACGAATACCACCATGGAGAAAATCACCACCAAAAAACATTTTAAGTCTCTCTCAGACCATCCAAACCCCCTTACACCCCCTCATAAACCCCAACAACCCCTCTCCCCCCGATATGGAGAAGCGACGATACTCCCTTTTTAATGCACCGTCGTAAAAACGCTCTTGATAGTCACTAAGAGCACTTTCACGATGCCCCTTTTCCTCTCAGGGCTCTCAATCCTTACCCTGCCGATTGGCGCCGTTCGATTAGCCCCTGCTCTCACCCTTGAGAACCCCGTTCTCACGGCCCATAAAACAAAAGGAGCTCCTCACTTTGCTTTAAGGGCGACACTAAATCCGTTTTAATCACTCGGAAACAACAAATAAAATCTTTCGATTCGGATTTAAGAAGGAGAGGTAAGTTTTGGTTGTGGTTTCCTCCGGTAGGGGGCAGAAGACCCATTGGAGGGATCTGCGGGGGTCGGCTTGTGTTTGTGTGATTGAGGTCGTTATGGGCATGACAGATGTTCTTGATATGGGATACATTGTGTTGGAGTTGTCTGTGTGGGGGTGTAGCGACTTGGGATGACAATTAGATGGATTGGTATGGGAGGCGAATTGGACATACCGTAATGGACAGGTTAAAGGAATTTTGGTGTAAGTCATTTAAAAAATAGAGGTAAAATAATTTTTGGGGCATATTTTATACCGATTCATTGTTTATTATGTCACCAAATGCAACACTTTCTACCCTCTTGTTACTTCTCACTCGTAATAAGGCCATAAAAAGTATCCCAAGCAGGGCAAACTTTCGTATTCGTCATGTTCGGCCAAACAGCGTTTACTTCTAGTTGCAGATACGTATACACTTGACATTTTGGGTATGAGTTGTGCTACTACGGAATTTTCTAATAGTAGATAGGATGATTTATTAGACCACTTTAATTTTGTTTTGGTGTAGTCCTAACTAATTTAAAAGTCATTTACCTTCTATTAAAACATGCATATTCCAGATAAATTTTAAACATTTCTTAAAACAGTTCTTCAAAAATTAAAAAACGCGTTTGCCTCCCTGCATAAATAAATGTTAATTGTAGAGACTCACGGCTGTATTTATCACTAAGTTCGCCTGGAATCAAGTTTTTTTAACAACTCGGATTGGCGTCAAACGTGTTTCCCTTTTTCAACTAACCATTAGAAGTTTCGTTTCCAGGTTAATCTTAAGTTAGGATAGGGGTATAATTATGTTCGTAAGATTATTTATGAATACCGATCAATAATAAATCTTACATAATAGTTTAGATATTCTTAGAGAAGAGCAATTTTAAGATTATGTTTATATGCTTTGTTTTTGTTTATATTTAATGATTATATACCGATGAATTTATCAAAATTCATTTTAAGATACCTGTTTATCCAATTGGATCAAATATTTTTTAATTTCTTGGAATTCCAAATATTATCCTTTAATTTCAATGAGTTATTTCCCATTTTGTTGTCTTTTTCTTTTTAGAAACTTAAAATTTAATTAATTGCGCAATCTCTTCGGAAGTAAATAAAGATTTTGCCCGAATCAGAAAAGAATCTAGCTCCTGATTGAAAACAGCCTTTATTTGCACATACCAAACATTTAATTGCACCAAGTATTTCACTCGTTTTGAGTCAAATCTGTTTATTCGTATCATCAGTGAAATGGAAAAGCTTTGGTATTTACTTTAAATTAGGTGTTTGCCCCAGAATTCCTTTTAATGACTTTTTGCTAATGCAAATAGTTTTTACAGTTTAAGTATAAGATCAAATGAAGTGAATACTTACCTAATTAAAAAGCAAACAGCGGGTTCATTTTCTGCTTTAGAAACTAGAAAAAAACAAAAAGGTCTTAATTTAAATTACAAAAGTTTTACAATGGATGCACGAAACAAGCTTGCTTGCAAGATTCAAAAGGAATCTAAAACTTCAAATAAAGTAGTAATCTTTTGCTTTTTGTATTTTCTGTCATTTAGTTAAATAAACTTTTAATTGAATTTATATTAGTTGGTTCAAAAATAAGAACAGAAATTATAAGATTTTTTTTCAGAATAATTGAATTTTACAGGAGAGTTTTCTGACGGTTAAAGTTAAGTTTTACTTGTTAGGCTTTTTTTCTTTGCCTTTTAACATTTGAAGTGTTTTTAATTGAAAAAACTATTTTGATTTATTCGACACAAATCAGTATTTTCTAAGATTAGGTTATGTAAGTTAATTTTCAAATACAAAATAAACCCTAAAATATAACAGAAATTAAATTAAATATATGTATTAAAAATTATGTTTTCTTTAACATAAATATTAATAACTTTTTTTCCCGTGTTATTTCTGAAACAACTTTTTTACCTCATTCAGAGATCTTTAATTAAAAACTTATTTATCTTAAGTGTCATACATTAGACTAAACTAAATATTTTTGGAAGTTTTCTCGGTGCCTTCCAAAATGTAGTGTTCAAAGAAAGTTTGTGATAAATGAGCTTGCAGAAAATTGTTTATTTCAATGAACTACAAAATGCTAAAGTTTTGGTTAAAAAGTGGTTTTAACAAGATTTGAATTAATTTATGGTTCTTCCTTAAATTTTCTTAATAATTAACATTACTGAATAATATATAAATTCCAATAAAATGAGGTTTAAGACCAGTATTTTAAAAGATGATTGCAAACGAATAACTTTAAATCGTTAAACACGCATTAAAAGCATTAATTTTAGATACCAGTTTAACATCAAAATGAATTTTTAAAACGTTAAATTTATTAATAAGTTTAAGGTATCAAACCATAATTTTTAAGTTGGTTGGGTATTTTAATATCAATTAAATAGTTTTAGTGTAAACACATTTACCAAAACTATCAAATTCACAAAATAATTTTAAATAAAATGCCTCAAAGTTAAATTCGTGTAATCCTAACATTCAGTAAGTGAGCTGGATCACGGTATTATAAGTTATATCCAGTAAAAATGTACAGCTTTGTACGTATTTAATTCTATCAATTTAAGGCTTTACAAATAACTGACAAGTACATCGATGATCAGAATTTCCCTATAAATAAACTGTGATTTGTTTTAAAAAGTGGAATTAGTAATGCGTAAATGGAAATTGAGATAGTAAATATAAGTACTTTCATCGGATTATCGGAGTAGTACTTGCCAACTGTAATCTGTGATGAGTTTATTCTTTTTATGAGTTTTATAAATATATTATGTATGTCATTGAAAACAATCTTTATATTTGGATACCTTTTACAAGAACTAACCACAAGGCCTAATTACGAATGTTCGTAAATATAATATATTCAGCAAAAGTTCTAATTTTGATTGTAATCAATAAACTAACAAGATTTTTTAAGACTTAAAAAACTATACGTTTAAAAAATTAAAAATATTTACATCTCAAAACATTTAATGCATGGCACCATTCCCATCAACAATACTTTTTTTTCTAAAATTACGAAATAATTCTCATAAAGTTTTTTCTAAAGATCAAACCCCAAAATAATAAAAACACCGCATCAAATTTTAATTAAACAAGCAACAAGGTAAACCATTCACGAAGCCGTTGCCATCCCAAACGCACGAAAAGGAGAAAAAAACTCTCGAACGGTGGGCGTTTTGAAACAAGCTTCCTCAACTTTCGGCGAACGTGTCAAAACGGAGTAATCAAACGGATCATTAGGTAGTGTTCCGAAGATAAAGCACCTTAAAATGAAGCTCCGGGGAGGGTAATAGGTTCATCAGTCGGCTAATTACGTTAGAAAAGATTACCGCCAAGAAATCGCCAATCCAGGGGAGAAATACCGATTCATCATCGGAGAATGCCCATGCAGGGGTTTTAAGATTTTAATTCAACTTTCTTTCGTCTTTTTTTCCTCAGGGCTTCAGACGGGGATAAGGAGTTTTAATCAATGTAATTTATCTCCAGAGGAAGCGGGGTAGAATTTTTTTATGTGCCCTCCTCTTAAAAAGGTTATCTATGTTCTGAATCAACGAGATAATGAATAGTGTTCTAGTACAATTTGGAGGTAGGATGATGTTACACATTGGACATTACTGTTTGTTTTGTTAGTGGGTGAGGTTTTTTCCTCTCTAATATCGTTTTTGAATAGATTGAAGGCGTTGATGCTGGTTGGGTTTAAAAAGCACTTATTTGCAGCGTTGTTAAAGAACGGTTGTGTGATCAAGCTCTAATCGTGGGTTGGATGTATGAAAGTCGGTTCGATTAAAGCCGATTGCGATAAATATTTGTGATGCTTTGTGTGTGCATAAAGGATTAGCGGAGGTATTTGCAGTTTATTAAACTTTGTGTCTTGCAGTAATTGTGTTATTAAGTAGAAATAATGGTTTCAATGATGTTCTACTCTACTCTAATGTCTGCTCTTAAGATTTTTTTGCAGTTTTTAAACTATTTAAAGGTATTTAAAGTACAGTTTTCACATTAAAAAAGTATGTGATGTGAGTAAGCTTCTAACTTAATATCCATATTTATTACCATTAATATGAAAAAAAACCGAATTAAATATTTTTTTACAAAACCGATTATTAAGCTAATTATATCAATGAATACTTTTAGTTTGCAATTTAAGGGGGCTCAGTACCAAAAATATTTTTTTCTCTAATAACAGGATTTTATTATCTTTTAAGGTGTTAAATTATGTATTTACTTCATACTAATTCATATTTATCCCAAAAAGCAAGTTCAAAAATTTATTTTTTAAAAAAATTACAAAAAACCTCACAACAATGCCCAAAATTACCCTAAATTTAAATTGATACTCCTCCCTGAATAAATGTTCTTTTGATTTGATTTTTTGTCATAACATAGATCAAACATATATAGTCACTTGTAGGCATGGAAATTTGATTATCTATAAAAGTTTCTGAAAAATTAAAAAAACTCTGAAATTTGGCAGTTTTTTCCGAAAAATATCCTAAGTTTCCACTTTACTGCTCCATAAAAAAAATTCTAATAAATATATTATAAAATCCATGCCTGAAGATGTTAAACAGGAATTACTGATAATGACTACAAAGTTTGAAGTGGTTTGGATGATTAGAAAAAAAGCCTTGTGATTTTAAACATTAAAAACCTTGTTTTGAGAAAAAGCCGTTTAAAGATAGAAAACTAGGCTTCTTAACACTATCTAGGCTTCATAAATCTAAAAATTTTCACACTTAGAATCCCCGTATCATTATGAAACTTGGTAGGAATAATTCTAAGGGTATTATCTTTATTTTTATTGCAAAATCTCAAATTCGATACTTTGACAAAATTTTGGTACTGAGCCCCCTTAAAATTTCTTTCTAAATGGATATATTTAAAAATTACCATGATTGTTATATTTTTTGAACATCGCTTTAACAACAAATAGTATCCTTTAATGTGTATAAACGTGTAATGTGTATAAGTTGATAACTAATTATACACATTTTGCATGAACAAAACACTATAGTGTTTTTAACATACAGAGTAACATAATATTTATTTAAATAGGCGGACCGTTTTGAGTAAATAAATTAATATACAGATCGTAGGCATTTAGAAAACATGTTTTTCAATACTACCAAAATCATTGAACAAAAAAACTGTACCAAGTTAACATTTCAGTAACATTTCCGGGAAGGATTATTGGATAAAAGTTTTCATTGCTAAATATAAATTGCATCTGCACCTATTGCTATACTTAATTTTATAATCAAATGTATGAAGCAAATTTAATGCAGGAAATATACATGGGAATTTTTTAAAGCATCAAATTCTTTACACCATAAAGCTTAAATTTTTCCAAAGACGTTATTTGTATCCATTTAAACAAATATAAGGAATGTAGCAATAAACCTTTTACAAACCTTTAGAACGATACTCAACCTTAGAAAACTAAGGCTGAAAAAAAAATCAACTTCATTCAAACCCTTATGATGAATAGAGGAAAACGCCTCAAAAACGCACTTCAAAGAAGCACCCTCGAGCCACGACATTAACAATACCTACAACCAGAACTCGTTATACATAAATTCTCCAAAACAAGAACGAAACAGCGAACCCCCTCTTCAAAACAGAAACTAAAGTCACACTCACCAAGACAAAAAATATATATATACTGGAGAATTGTAATATGCTTTCTGCTCGCTGAGGGAAATAAAAATTCTACCTCGTTTTCTTGAAGACTCCGGAGGACAAAAAATAATAAAGAGTCGGGAATATAGGGAGAGGTTCAAACACATTTTCTCTGGGCGGAACCAACTTGTGGCGGCGGAAATCAGAAATTTGCATTTATTTTTGTTTCGGCAACGCTTTTGAATCCATGAATGCCTACGCGCGTGGCGACAGGGTTTTGCAGCGGGAATTCAAATAAATATGCCAACTTTCGCTCGGAGAGTCTTTCTTTTTCTGTCTTCTCGTCTAGCAAAATTTCTTCTTAGTGCTGAGTCAGGTTTTTTTTCTAAGGAAGTTCTTTGGAGTATGGAAGACAAAAGTTGCTGAATTGGGAAGGTCTGGGAGAAGAGTTCATTGCAGGAGGTTTTTTTCTAGTGGAAAAGATTGTTGCTTCTAGGGGGTATTTTGTATGAATAATAGTGAGTTTACGTTTGGGTATTGGACGGTGTATTAGTTTTCATACTTTTGTTTGGTTAACTGTATTATCAGTATTTAATAATAACGTAAAATAAAGTAGAAGTATTTTAAGATCGATTTCCATACCTTAGTATCAAAGACTCCCATCTCAGATTTATCAATGTTGAATTAATTATGAAAATGCTCCAATAAAGAAGTAAAAGGCTGATTCCATAAGAGACTCGGACTACAAATGAGGTAAATTTAAATCTTAAAATCACAACCAAAGGAATTTTTTTTCGGCTAAATTAGATCTCCTTTTGGGTTTCCATTTATTATGGTAGGTTTTGTTTTGTGAATGTTTGGTTACAAATCTACTGAATTTCATTTATTTTGTGATAAATTTTCTGTACTTGCCAATATCGGAGATTGGATTCACACTATATGGAAAGGTAGTGTAAGGAGAAGAAAACGAATGTCTGAATAGGAAGGTGACAAAGCTAATGACACTTACAATTTTGAGCGTATAAATAAATATATCTACAATCATACTGAAAAACTTGCAGAGAACACACTTAAGCAATAACTTAAGCTTACCAACATACGATGCTAATCAAATCCCATGAACTAATTAACCTAAATCCAACGCCCTCTCAACAAAAAAGGATGCCACACGAATCGTCGAAGAACGAATCCGACACTTCTTGCGTCACAAGAAACCCCTAACTGCCACCCCTAATCCCACCCGGGTATCACGGCAAAGAGGATTGCCCGGACAATCTCCGATGACCGTCCCCAGGGGAGGGATGCATTGACCGCCCACCGGGCATTACTTCATTAGATCCATTGTTTTCCCACAGCTGTTTGGTTTCTTCATTAAGGGCATCCCGTTGGGGGTGGGGGGCATGCTGTCGGTCGGTTAACAGCACTTTGATGGGTCGCATGGAGCTCCCCTGGGGATGGGGTTCGAGACAGGTGGCCGTTATTGAAATTTAGGGGGTGCATTTCTTTTGTTGTTTGTTTTTTGGGAAGATTGGCGATGTGGATGGATGTGCCAGGGGGTTAAGAGGTTTTTTTTCTTGTGTGGTGATTGGATGGGGGAAGGGGTGTTTTGGAATTGCGTTAAATAAGTTTTTATACGTAATTGTCTTATTGTTAATGATATTTTTTATCATATTTTTACTTTTTTCTTCAGTTTTCCCCCTTCAAGATGTATTATAGCATCCAACACTTGTTTGGGATTTTAATCCCTAAAGTGTCTGTGTATTCTGTTTGTTGGAATGAAGAATATGTGCAATAATAATAAAACAATTTAATGTTCGTCTGAATGTACAAATAAATCATTATGTAGTATTTAATATCATTTCAAAAACTTAAAAATTTGGGGAAATGTTTTATAGTTTTGGAATTTACTGTTATGCAAACTAATACCCAATTATATGATAGATGAATAATAACAAAGAAATTTTCTTAAAACACAGAAAAATCTCTCTGAATTTCTCAAGATCTACTGGATAGATTTTGATGAAATTTGGTATGAACATAGGTTGATATAATACCAAATAAATAATCATTCCAAAATTGTAATACACATACATGCGCAGAAGTATTAACCGCCAGAGTTGAAAGGTATGAAATAGTGGTTCCAGAATAGAGCAAAATAGTGGGTTTATAAGGGGTATGACACCCTACCACTATCATGCATGCCTCCTTGAGTGATTTTATAGCGTGAATAAGGCAGATAATAAAATTTCCTGTTCACATTAGGCCTACTTTCTCAGAAACCCCGCTTTGGGGCTCTGAAGGGTATGTGGAGGGGGTAGCAAGATGCAATTGCCTTATATAGAGTCCCTCATACCTCCTATAAAGTGGCAAAGTCTTTGAATCTGGCTGCCCATTCCATATGCTGAATATCTTCCGTTTTAATAAAAATTGCTAACCTGATGAGCTCCATTAAGTGAAGGATTTCTATCGATTGAAAAGAAATTAGGACCGATAGAACCCCTCAAAAGGTGAACAAGTCCTAATACTCTGAAGTATAAAGATGTGCACTACGTCGCCCTTTTTTCGAATTTCGAATATAGTTTAGAGTAATTAAATATTAAATTTGGTACTCACGTATTAACGCAACCAGGCCAAAATTCGCATAAATCGCCAAATTTGGCGACTTTACTTACGGCAACCCGACGTGGCCAAAATTCGCATAAATCGCCAAATTTGGCGCTCCAAGTAACGGCAACCCTACGTGTTACACGTGGCTCTTCGTAAAGAAAATATTATGCTTACTGATTAGATTGAAAGTCATTGTAAACACTGGGTGAGTGGAAAAGTTATTTTCTGACGTTTTTAAGAGTGTTTTATGAGGATAGTAATTTATTTTATTTTATAATGTACTTAACATGCGTTATATAGTCTGGTAATTCAAAACAATGAAGTGTTTAAAATGAAGTGAATTAATGTAATAACGTTCATGTTTGGTATCGTCGGTATCGTAATGTTTGCGTGGCGTAAGCGAATTGTTCGTAAAGGTACAAGGATATTTTAAAGGGTAAATACATTTTAATTTATATTGTGCTGTAAAATTATCCTGTTTTATACAATTGTATCATTGCTTAATTTATCTCATAACCTATAAGATGCCGGTAGTGTATTTTGGATATCCTTTTATTATAGTATTACCTAGTAGCATAGCTCATACCAAATATGTAAAGTTTACGTAACTGCAACTAGAAGTAAACAAAATTTCGCCCTATATGACTAAAATTCGACGAATCTTAAAAATTTGTGCTGCTTGGAATTAGTCGTAGAATTCGGTCAATTGAGTAAATAATACTTTGAAATTATGTTATAACAACCTTAATTTCTTCCCTATTTAAGTTTTAATTAGTTTTGTCTACGTTTTTAACTTTCCGCAGCTTTAAATTTGGCGCGTTTCGCTCTTGGCGACAGAAAAAAACTTGGCGCCAAAAACGCGCCAAGGCGCCAAGTTGGCCAAATTTCGCCAAGTTGGAGCCGACCTGGTTGCGGTAATACGTAAGTACCTTAAATTTTTGAAATTTTTGACACTTTTTTGTTTTTTTATCTTAAATAAAAAAAATCATGGTATCAATATGATTTTTTGCTAAGATAGAAGGACAATCAAATTTTATATATAAAATACTGTAAAAGATAATTAGGAAAGGACATATTTCAAAGAAATCAATGATATATTTTCACTATAAACGATTACTGTGTTCATTAAAATACATTTTTTATTAAAAAGCAGTGTATAAGATAGAAAAATACGTAATATTAAATTATGTGCTTATTTGAAATGCGTTTTGCATTTCTCTTCAAATGGTACACTAAATATATTTTTATTGGAAGAACTGAAAAAAGGAATTCTCTTCAACAGAAATGGAACCGAAGTTGATCCTATTTATGTTTAAAAGATTTAAAGAAAAAGGGAACTAAATGCGATAAAAAGTTATCAAGAAATGGATTGCTTCAACTCTATGAGTTACCTTAAGAATGATAATTTAGATGTTGTAATAGCTTATCAAGAAAAACTTCCAGGAAATGTAACTACACTTACCTACAACCTTAAAGTAAAGCATTGCTTCGATAAACTTGATAGCTTTATTATTAAGTCTCGACAAACGTATTTTGTGGAGGAGTAATTTGGCACCTGAACCCATCTCACATTTTTAAGAGGCCGAATCGGGAACATCTTAACGAAATTCCCGAACCCCTCTGTATCACTTATTAACCTCATCCGAAGCATCCTAATGTGATTGCCTTCATCATCATCATTATAAGCTGATTTGGAAATTAACTCCAGCATGATTTATTTTGCTGTTCCTCGAGAACGACAACCTGTTAATCATAAAACGTGTGATTAATTAACGGGGATTCAGTCTCCCCTCTAGGATTTCGAAGAGGAGGAATTAGCGTTGATAAACTTTTGGAGGTCCCGAGGACCCCGTTTTTGACTCTATCTTAATGAAAATTGACTGGAGAGGAAGTTGATGAGAGGTGCAGAGATAGTGCCTTGTTAGTATTAAGGAAGGAGATGAGTATAAGCTAGATTGGAAAAGTGGAGTTTTAATGAAGCTGTGAGGAAAATACAAGTATTTTGACATTCCAGACACGGTCGTTTCAAAAACGTAAGGATAATTTAGTTTTGGACACAAATCTCGGTGCCTGAAATGTAACTTTCAGAGGCCACACACAAGTTTGAAACAAACTATGAGAGCTTCAAAAAATGTGGTAACATCCTACGAAAATAGGATCCAAGAGCTAATGAAGATAGAGGCGGTTACAAATCGTCCCCGAAAAGGTATTCAACGCACTCAAAATAGAGCATACAGTTTAGAAGTATGTGCCATACTTTGCAAGGTGTTTCGAATGGTCTTTGGGTTTGGTAGTCTACACCCCTTGTTGTTGTTGTTTTTTATACCACTTGGGATATCCAAGCTCCATCCGCAAAGCGTACAGGATTTTAGGCGAATGGGGTGCGGCTCTTGAGAAAGTGAGGCCTGTGAATAACAGGAGTCCAACTTATGCCTAGGTAGATGTCTATCGCCTCCTACACAATTTTGCCATGTCTCATAAGTGTAGAGAAATAGTCTCCGGACGACCTGGACCCATGGTAAACCTTTCCACGACAGGCCACAGAACTTCGGACCCACAGATTAAACGAGCACGTACTCCGAGTATACTCGGTGGGTCTTCTGCGGTGTCGGGAATCGAACTCGGGACCTTCCGATCCCGGAGCAGATGTACTAGGCTCCCCACGGCCCAGTCTTAGCTCCTTAAAGTAAAGAAAAACCTTTTGAGACACCCCGTGTGCAACATTTCTAAACATGATAAAAACAAAAGCACAAGTAACGATAAAAGAACTTGAAAGTCCCTCTCATATGAACAATGTAAACTTTAAAATACACATGAAATTCACTTATTTCATGTTGATTTTTACTGACAATTTTTTTAAATAGGTCGATAGGTACTGTTAAAGAACTTGATTTTCAAACATCGATACCTTACCTAAAAGTATCGATTTTTGCTAAAGGGATAAGAATGAAAGAAATACGCTTGGGTAACTCTTTCTTTGGAGTAGAATAGAGTTAAAAAGTGTCTCATGGACAAGAGGGTTTTGGGGATAGTCATTTAACCAGTTACTAGTGACTCGAGACAAATTGCTTTGACTTGTTTCCGCTGTGTAATTAGCACCTAGTTTTTTCGTTTGTTTTAGATGGTCAAAAAGAACCAAGCCTGCTGTTGGTCGAATTTTTACGTGCCCTGACGACCAAATATCAAATAGTTCATTTTAGATACATTATTATCTTAAAGAAGGGAATTTTGAGAATTCTAGATGTGTTAAAAGATCCTACTCTTTTTTAAGTCTTCAAAAGATCCAAATCCCAAATTCTAATCTTTATTACAGCATTTTGAACAATATGGTCCTATGTATTAAGTTCATTCATTAATATTAAATTATATATCAACTCTTCGCTGGTGGAATTTACTGATCTATGGTTTCAATACCTAAATTTAAAATAATTTCTTCTAAAGCATAAAATTTACAGCTTCCAATGGAACGATAAAAAGCCAAGAACTTATTAAGGGCCTGAGAGATAGCATTGTTTTAAAAATTGAAAATAATGAGGGTGAATGATTATTAATTAACGAAAGAAGCACATTTATTTCCTTATCAACTTTACTTCATGAGCACAATAGTTGTGTTAATGAACAAATTAGCTCTAACTTCTGAAGGATTATCTATTCTACTCATACAATACACTGAGGGCTATTTATAACTCCCTTCTATAATGTTGAATGTGAATAATGCAAGTATTTGATAAATATGTTGTGAAAAGCTGGGGCCGTTTTGGTGACAAATTATTAGAGACTTAAATCAAAATGCGACTTCATTGCATATCATACACAAGTTATTTCGGTGGTAAATATATACACAAAATTTAACTGTTATGTACTATATCATTAAAAAGAGAAATATTATGTACCGAATATTAATTTAAGTGTTTTTTTTTATTCTAATATACTCATAGGGTCAACCGCCCAGTGAATGAACAGAACACTTAGCATTTGGGTCTGTGATTTTCCCACTTCAAAATTTTTTTTCATGGCTTTTTCTCGGTCGATTTTTAAAAACAAGGTATGTTTCCATACTGGCTTTTTCTTGGCAATATGATCAAAGTGTTTCCAGATCTCAAACATCAATAGTTTTGAAGGAATCTTAATTTGAGTGAAAAAAGGGCGATAGACCCAGTAAATTGTCCTAAATGTGAACAGTGTCTTCCAGTAAATGAACACTGAAAAATACCATATTTTTTTTCAATTGATCAGCCTGCGTTACACAAAATAGAAAATGTCTTACTAAGAACTCTAAAATATCTTAATTGAATACAAATACACACAAAAACGGTACTTAAGGATTAGGCGGGTGCAAATCTTTCCAGACATGGATTGCACGTTATACTAATGCCAGCTTAACATAATTAAAAGGAAGACTGCTAGAGAGGATGTTATATTTTAATGGTTTTTATGATATTAGTATTTATTAAAATATTGACGAAAGAGCATAAAACAGTCAGCTTGCACCTAGCTAATCCTATAGATGCCCAAATTTTCGTCCATATTTTATAAAATGTGGGAACTTATGATGTACCCTACCTCCTATAAAAGTTTTTCCCATTCATAATTATACATCCTGTACAAACCTAGACTTTTAAATCAAAAACTTATTCTATGGAAAGACAATACTGATCTTTATTATAACCTAGTCCTAGTTTAACCCTTTCGCACCGGTCGGGACACATGCTTTCCAAGGCTGATAAATTTTGAAATTACGGATGAGGCAAGATTATGTCCCAGTTGCTGAAAAACTTCAAGAAACAGAAAATGTCAAAATTGTGTCTCCAAACGCATCATGATCCGATGGATTTCTCATCTCAGTTATCCCCCAGGAGCTAGAAACAAGCGCAAAAATTGCACTTAGGGTAGTGGTACCAGTAACTGGCAGTTTAAGGGTAATACTATTAATTAATTAGCTATAGCTACTTTATAAAACTATCCTGGAAAAACATTCTTTTTGATAAAATCTATTTCGCTGGTTTGCTTTCTCAAACTTTAATATCCATTGTATCGAAATATTTTTGATTAGATTTAGACAAAAAGATTCACAGTTGAACAACATAGGTATGCATAAAAATATAGAATAGAACCAAACAAATATAGAATTCTAATAACTATGATCTTATTAATTTAGTTTAATAATAGATTTATTCAAACATTTTTGTTTATTTACCTTCAATAATGATTCATTGAACTGCAGTCTATTTAGCTTATTTTGTGTTTTGATTCGGAAGTATTTTTTTTAAATCTTGTCATTTAATTAAAATCTTTGTTTGTAGTTTTATTTGCATTGTTTTAAAAAGTTGGTGATTATATTTACACGTATTATTATTATTTCAGCAGTATGACACCAATTTGTTTAAACTAGACACATAAGAAAAATATATTTCTTTAATTTTTTTCAGCATTAAGCCAACATCTGAAAACTTGTAACACTAAATGCGAATTCTCAATTTATTACACTTAAAAACCTTAAGTGGAAAATTAATACTGCATAAAGTTAAAGATAAATGTCTAAAATATTAAGAGATACCACCATTTATTTCAAGCTCATAATAATAATCTTACTATTAAGAATTAAATCTTTGTTCATTTACTGGTAAATCTTAGTTTACTCTTTCCAGTATGTGAACACTTGCACGTTCTAATCAATATACCCCGTTCATTTACTGGAAGGACACAATTTTGATCATTGCGCATTTTACATAGTTTAGCTTACATCATTATGAATAAATTAAAACCAAAATTATGAGGTTTTACGAAAAATGCATTTTCCCAGTGAATGAAAACCTGTTCATTTACTGGGAAATCTCAGTTTGCACTCCCAGTAAGTGAACACCCCCTTATCTATCGCAATTTTAAAAGTACAGCTTTATGAATTATGACATATCAAAGAATAGTCTTAAACAGTTGATAAAAAACAACAACGATCATAATAAAAGCAATTATAAGGTAGAAAAATATGAATGAATCATGTCAAATATTAACTTACCGGAGACTTTTTCATGAGCCTGAAGCTCGAGTGACAATATATAATTTTCACAGTCTGAAATCGGAATATATGGTTAAATCAACGATTGCCTGTCCTCTAGGACAGTGGTGCCCAATCTTTTTACCACCACGAACCGGTTAACGTTTGATAATTTACCGCGGCCCGCTGGGGGGGGCGTTGATTGTTTACATTCTAGATTATTTTGATTTATTAATTTAATTTACTTGTATTTAAACATGCTTTCAAAATAAAACACAGTTACACAAAAAAATAAATATATAGTGATTTATAGTTAATTTTATTCATTAATTTGGAGTAAAACCCTAGGAATTTAAATTCAGTTTCAATGAAATAGTCGGCCCTCGGCCCAGTACCATTTGATCCACGGACCGGTGGTTGGAGACCACTGCTCTAGGAGGTCTTCCTGCAACTACTAAAATTCAGTGATAGTCTATAGCGAGTTCAAATATCTTAATATTTGAGATAATACGACCGTGTGTTCATTCACTGGGCAACCCACACTATTATATAATTATATGAACAATTTTGTTTAAAAAAACTCGCAATAAAAATCTTAAAATAGTGATAGTTATTTTTTCCATGTTTATCTTACCGTAGCTCGTTAAAAGTAAAACATTTTTATACGTTAACAATCAAAACTTAAGTAGATATAATATATGTATATTTATGAAAAAAATATATGAAAATTGATTTAAATTTTTCTAGTTGATTTATGTACACGGATGAATTAAATAAAATTTCATCAGAAATGGTTTATTCTTTAACGTATCATATAAATAAACATCTCCAAAATTGGTAAATCAAAAAATGCTTACAATTTGCCCGAAATTCATCAATGCTTCATTTAGAATAATCCTTTTTTCTTATCTTTATCCATATTTAAAGATAATATGTATATATCCCCCCAAAAAAACATTACAAACCAACCTATTTAAGTTACATTTATATTGATAAATACAATAACACTTTGATGGTATTTGAACTATTGTGTCATAGACATTCTTTTTTTTAAATGGATTTTGAAACTGCAAAAACTTTAATAATGAAAAAAAAAAGTCACAAACTAGAAATTTAAATAGATGTAAGAAAGTGATAAGGGTGATAATTTTCCAGTTTGCGGATAATATTCCCATTTGCGCTTGAAAAAATTTTTTTGGAACTATACGAAATATTTTCGAATGTTATTTAAGTGCAATTCTTGACTATCAATTACCATTATAACCGAGGAAATACCTAAATTTCAACTACAATTTATGAGGAAAAAACGGAAGTTGAAACGGAACACTATTCTTATATTGAAAGCTTTATTTTAAAATGACCAGATATATGCAACCTAAAACATATTTAATCCACACAACCACTCAAAACATTTTCATTTAAACCACCAATATCTAACCGAATCTTCCACAACACTCCACACCCTCGAATGCAATCTAACTCATTTAAATTCATGAGCAACAACTTCAACTACTACTTCGACAACCAAGAGCAGGAAATACAAACGATGTTGTGGCGGTGGCCGCAAACGCATCGGCATCATCGGCGCACAAAGCTGCACTCCCGCCAAAATCCACATAAATCATTCCAATCCATTTTCGAGTTCATCTTTGCTCCCAGTAGCTTTGACTTTCACTTAAGAGCAATCGATCCCAAGACAGACCGCAAATGCTGGAGATTTATGAGTTAAAATGAATAAGTAAACAAACAATTTCGGAGAACATGGAGAGACTTCTCCGCAGTTAACTCGTTTTAACTCCTATGTGGCTTGTATTAATTACTGCTGTAGAAAGGTATGGGGCTTGTATAAGCAAATTTTAGTTTAGGTAAGAGAAGCTGTATTAAGGTTATTCTGTGCTTGGAATAAATTGACATCGATATTCTCAGAACACATTAAAAGTCACTGCTTTTACTATTTTTGAATCTTTGATATATAAAAAATATGCACGTTTTTAGCACAGCATTTTTGGAAAACACTTTTAAACTGCGAACTGTGGAGTTAGTGAAAAGTATAGCTATAGTAATAGGCAATGCAATCGAAATGATCCTGTTTAAACGTATATGTCCTTTCTAAAGGAGGCAATTGACGGCTGTCTTTTTTAATTCTACATTAAGCAACCCTTATTGTAAGATACATCAAAACAGTCTAAATAAATGCACTAGTTTTGAAAACTTTAATAAATTGCAAATATAAAAATTTGAATAAATGCACTATAATTATGAAATATATGGTATCATAAATGCCTTAGGACAGGAATGGTGAATATAACCTAATTTAAAGAGTGTTGAAAATTTACAAAATGCGTGTGGTATAGTTCAATAATTTTATAAGGGGAAGCTCTGATAGTTGGCTATTTTTAGTACACAAATGTTGACAGAATAAAATATAAAGATACATTACAATGTTCCCCCATACAAAGTTTTTATATATTTTGCCTCCCTTTCACATAATGAGTGTTTTTATTTAAATTTCAAAAGATAAAATGAAAAACATATTAAGTAAATTTTTATATAATCCCAAATTTGTCCAAAGTGACTTCTGCTTTCCATTTTATTTTCCCTACCAAAATAAAGGGAAAGTTTAAAAATATACTTTCTGAAAGCTTTTTTCAATGTTTAATTTACAAACACGAGATTTTTAATAAAATTTGGTTGCCCCAATGCAATTTTTTTAGAAAATAAATTTAAAAAGCATCTTTTAAGTACAGAATACCTGCATCGCAAAAAGTACAAATTAAAATGAAAGTCTGTATTACGCAACAACAAACTGAGCAGTGGATTTTCGAAAACTTGTATTTTATTTTATATCCTCTATATATCTTTTACTAGAAGCAAAAAAAGCTTTAATTTACATTAATTTTTAGGATTAAAGAAGAACGCCATGTTTTTCATAGCGGTGATCAAAGCAATTTTTACGTATATTTATTGTAAAGGACGAATAAGTAAAATCTTGCATCTTGCTGTTTAATTAAAAATATCGCTTTGATAAAAAATAAAAGTAACATTAGTTTTTTTTCTTTATTTGCTTGTAAATCCTTTTATTCTTGGTTGAAATGGAAGATAAAGATATAACTACATTTGAAAAAATTCCAGGAATTTTTAATAAAAACATAAGGTATTAGTGAAACAAAACCATTAAATCATTATGAAAGAAAATGTGGGGAGTGATTTTTACTGAACATAATTGAAATAAAAAATAAAAATTTACGTTATTATCATAGACAGGGATTCGAAGGATGGTAGAAGAAATAAATTTTAAAATTATTGAAACCGGGCTACAGTGGACACTAAATCATTTTTTTATTTTTAAAGACAGATGCATGAAAGTTAGTCTGCTTATATATGTGGTTAAATGAAACTTAAAAAAAGTTTCATAAAAAATACTTTATAGTTTGAGAAATAATTAAAATTAAAAAAAATACTTCTTCAAAATGCTCCGGGCATTCCAATTTATTTTAAATCTTGGATTTTTTTTCTTGATTTCTTTTCTTAATATACTCATTAATAAATATTGGAAAGCAATTACGTTTTATATTGTAATTGATAGTTTAGAATCAATGGGCAAAAATATTCAAAAAATAGGAATTTTCAAAAAAAAGATAACTTTTTCTTTTTACCCACACTGTAAAAAGTAATCCAGTAAAAAACCAGAAAATTTCTGGCAGCAAAAATTGCCAGAAAATTTTTGTAGGCTGAAAAATCCTGTAAACAGAAAAAAGCTGTAACCTACAGGTAAATGCTGTAAAAAGAAGCTTTCTGTCAAATTAGCTACATATTTTTTCTGTTGCCTCACAGTAATTTTCTGCTTGTACACATGCGTGTCGACTTATTTTAAGTGTTTTTTTTTTTGAAATTTTAATAATTCAATAACCGGGGATAGAACCCACGACCTACCGCATGCTAAGCACGCACGCTACCACTGTTCCAACGAGGATTCAGTAAAAGTAGAAATTATCCGAAGATGTTCTTTCTTTCTCCACGAACTGAAACTTTCTGTTTAAGTACAGATAAGCTAAAAAACTAGAAAAAAGCTTTTTTTACATAAAATAAATACAAGTGCGGTGGGAATGTTACATGACAGAATATCCCTGTAAGCAGGAAGACATTTTTATTGAAACTTTCTGTTTTTCTACAGTTTTTTTACAGTTCAGTTAATATCATATTTATGTCAACCAAATTATTTAAATATATATTACAGGAAAAAGTGTAGATAATCTTGTTGTTATTGGATAAACATTGAGACGCCCGGAGCATTTCGAAAATGTGTAACAAAGCAATTTTTTGTTATGGAGAAAAACAGCTTTTTTTCATTTTAAAAGGGTATAAATAATTTTATGAACATACATACTTATAAAAATACACTCCAGTATGAAAGCACTTAACCCGTCCGCACTTCCAGAATAAAGGTCCCTTTATTTTCCGCTCCGTCCTCTATTGACCTCGAACCACCCTTTTGTAAAGCGGGTGTATCGAAAAAAACTTTTTTTCGATTTGGATGACGCATTAGTGCGGGAAAGTTGTCTAATGTGGCAGAGGGTAAATGTGAATTTTTTCAGAATTTTCGGATAATATCTTAAGGTGCCACATTGGTCCTGAAGGTTCCCATGTTAATCCTATTGGAGCAAGCAGCCAAAAAGGTCAAAAATTAGTTTTTCGCACCTCATTTCTACCCTAATCATACGACAAATAATGTCTTCACTCAAGTTCTGGTCTTGAATTATAGCCTAAAGCGTTATATTACGTTTTTCGTGGGCTCAAATTTCGTCGAAAATAGCATATTTTCTTGTTCAAAATAGAGCTCACAATCAACATAATATAGATATTTAGGCTGTTCTTCAAGTTTTGTTGAGTAGAATACACTATAGAGGACCCATAACTTGAGGGAAGACATGTGTCGCGCCATAGTCCTTTTTTAATTTATTTTGTTTGCGATGCGCGGGAGAATGGAGAAATATGTTATTACTGAAAAGAAAGGGTTTTTATTTTTTTCGAAGGGTGTTTTTTCGAATAGAATTATTTTCATTCGAATCGAAGTGGCGCTAATAGAAAGCTCCCATCTTCCACCTTCGTTTATAAACGAAGTTGTGGAAAATTAATGGAGATTCCATTTTAATTAGAAGTAATCTAGGTACTGTACAAAAAAATAATTGTTGCAATCAAAATGTAAATAATTAACTGAAATAGCTCTGATTTTATGTGTAAATGTTAATTTTGTCAGAACAATTAGTGTTAGCAAAATTCCACATTTTGACCTTTAATTATTTTTAGTTTAAGAATATAGTTCATGTTTTTAATTAATTTTACTATTAGTTAAAGTTCAATTGTTTTTTTAATAAAATTGGATTTTTAAAATGATTGTATAATTTCTTTGATTCGCATTTTTATTATGAATATTTAATGGTACTACTTTGAAATATATGATTTATATAATTGCTTTCTATCCTTCCACTGCAAAACCAATATGTATTATTACAAATCGCAATGAGAATTAAATTTTTTTGTTATTTAATTTGAATTTAAAGCGATTGAAAAATTAGATTCTAATTTATCATTTTTATTTAAAACTTCACTTTTTCATATTTCTTGTCGTTTAATGCAGAATCAAAATTTAACGATTTACTCATTTACAAATCACAATCGCAACATTTGTAAATGGTTAAAAATATAAAATATGTTTTAAATAATTTTGCATAATGAAGAATGAATAAAAATATAAAACAGTGATAAGCTATCATCTAGAAAGGTTTGTGAGGTTATCATAATTTTCCATCATGGGTTTAAGTTTTTTGAATCAACCAATGATTACAGAAAATAATTATTCATTAGTAAGTTGTCTTCTTTCAGTAAACAGTTATTTATAATTTAATAGTTCGAGCTAAATTTCAATGATTACTTAATATTGTTGTCGACATTTACGTCCTATAAGAAGTTAAAAAAGTTTATTGAAACAACCATTGTAAAACTAATTGCAATTAATTATTTCTGAATATTTAAAACACGTTTATAAAAATATTAAAGCAAGATTAACTTAAAGTATAAATGTTTTTAGCAGATAAGAAAAACTTTCGGTGATATTAAAAAATAGCAAAGTAAAAACCACACCAATTTATTCTCTCATCTGCCTAAAACCATAAAGCCGAAAACTGAATATAATAATTTCCTTTTGCTAAACAAATATGCACGAGCACGTGTCTCAGTGAAAAACCGCAACGAGAACGAAGTGTATATTTGGACGGCCAAAACGGCCAGTGGCGCATGCGCTGTAGGTCTCGTGATGACGTAGCAGTCTCGGCGCTTAGTGATGGAACCAATGGTACGCCTAGCCGTGGAAGTTAGAGTAGAGTTTAGTTGAAAAATGGCCGTGCAAATATACAGTGCCCAACGAGAAGGGCGTAAATAAAAAAAGAAATACATTCTGTCGCTTCAGCGAAGAAGCAGGAGGAGAAAAAACGAATGACTGACAGCTGGCTGGCCCAATCAGAACAATCAAAAGTTAACATTGCCATATCAGTGCTGCGAATGTTAATACGCGGCTGCGAGCTCCATAGGATTAACATGGGAACCTTCAGGGCCAATGTGGCACCTTAAGATATTATCCGAAAATTCTGAAAAAATTCACATTTACTCTCTGCCACTTTAGACAACTTTTCCGCACTAATGCGTCATCAAAATCGAAAAAAACTTTTTTCGATACACCCCTACACCCCATCCTAAAAGTGTGGTCGAAAACCGCCTCAAACACAGCCACCAAGAATACAAGCTCCCAATTGGACTTGGATAAAATGTTGCTTTTTTGAAACATAATATATAAGCTACACATATTACTCCAACATTACGAACATAATATTCATTCGCCCATTTAAGAAAGAAAAAACACATTAATGTCAGACTTGTGGAATTGGACTGACGAGTTTAGTTCATTAATTAAATCGATCACTCCTTCCATCCGAGATTAGTGTTAAGGTCACATAAACTCATAAAACAAACATCCTTAATTTTTTTAGGCGCCTTAATTTAATTCACAAACTAAACAGCTCAAAAACACAACGCACTTCCTGGGGCACAACGCACAAGCTGCCAAAAAGACATACATAAAATGTATCTAAAGAAACAAAATAAGCTACAGATTTATCCACAAGTAAAGAAATAACGTTCAATCTGCCAATTCAAGAAAGACAATGCATGCCATATTAGTGTCAGAAGGGTCGAAATAAGAACCTCCTTTTAAGACGACTTTATTTAATTTATACTAAAACTACCTCTCCTTCCATACGAGATGCCTTAAGCACATTTCGCCCGAGTTAAGGTCACATAGGCTAAAAAAATCAAGCCCTACTTTTCTAGACGCCTTAATTCAACTCATAAACAAAACAAGCCTTATAAAAACACAAGCTGCCAATTGGGCCGGCAAAAAAATAATGTTGTCAATAAAACAAAACAAACGCAGCAGTCTCCATCCAGCGAACACACAGAATCGATGGCGGGGGGGGGGTGCGAAAGCTAAAATGTTGAGCCAGGGGGCGCGATGAGGCTCAGACTGCCCGCAAACCCGATCGTGGAAGAAAAGTCCCAACTCCGCGAACGACCCCACTGCGCATGCGCGCCGCATCCCGAATCGTTTGAGGCTGGAGCACATGCCTCAGACGAATTCAGGGATGGAGAGGAGCACCGAGAGCGGTCTTTGGAATGTTGTGTGTCGGATTGGCGTTTGAAGGTTTTTTTTGGATTACTCGCTGTGAAGGATGATTTTGTCGTGAGGTTGTTTTTGTGCCTGTCAGGATTACGGTGGTGTGATTTCCAGGATTTGACAGATGCTGTGGTCATTATTTGAAAGAAACGTTGATGAAGTAGCAGGTTTCTCAGGATTTGACTAAACCTAGTTTGTGAATAGTTTCATTAGAGTAATTCTCGTATTAGACTTCAATTTTGTAATTATTAGCGATTCATTTATTTGTACGATTACGTGAAATGACAACAGCAGTGACCCATTTCATGTTTTGGAGCTAACCATTTCAAGATTTCATGGTGTGAAAAAGCCTAGAAAAATGTGTTTTCTATCAAGGAAGTGCCACTTTATCCTGTAAAATGTTTTAAAAGCAAAAAACACGATCATCTTCTAAAGTGAAGTGTTCATGTCAGAACAATAGAGTGGTTTTTAACAGTTTATCTTACCCTTTTTTATTTTTATCTAGACACGTTTCTGTCACAGTGATCAAAGGTAAATATTTGGTAATAACAAAATGCAAACGAAGTAACTGAAGTTGCATTTTATCCAGTGAACCTAACCATCATCAATTCATTCACATGCACAGAGTGAAAATCAACACGATAAATGAACTCTAAATATTGAAACAAGCGACTTTCACTGGGGAAATTTTACTCCATAATGTTTTGAATTCCCCACAAACAACTGAGGATAACCTAATTTCACCACCATGCTCCACATATTCAATTCCATCGTCCTTTCGCACATCTTATTCACAGCCCTCACAGAATCGTCATCCAAATCAGCCACCGAGACACAGCGTCCGAGCAACCGAATAGTCGAAATAAAGTACGGCTCGCTCAAAGGGGTCATTGTCACCCTCTCAAACAGACATCTTCAGCCCGTGGAGAGATTTCTAGGTGTCCCCTATGCTGGGGTCCCTATGGGATCCCTAAGGTTCATGCCCCCGGTGACCCCTCCCCACTGGAAGGGGGTGAGGTCAGTGGACCATTTCAGCCCTGTCTGTCCTCAAAAGTTGCCAGATATTTCGAACGAGACGCAAGCTCTGAAGCGAATGCCCGCTGGGAGGTTGGACCATCTCAAAAGACTTTTGCCTTTTCTGAGGAATCAGAGTGAAGATTGTCTGTATCTCAATATATATGCCCCTGGTGAGTACTTTTATTTTGTGCATTTTTTTAATTCAAAATGAAGTCGTTGAATTTTATTTGTCATTGACATTGATTAACAAAAAGGTAGATCTTGTCTTTTTAATTCTTAGAAATGTTGGTGAAACTGGAATGATGATTTTTATACATAACAAGTAAAGAGAGAATGTTTATAAATTAGTTCAGCTACGATCTACTTAAAAGATTAAAAATAGTTGCTAAAGGATAAGTAATTGTGAAGTTAAAAAATTTATCGATTGGTAGTTTTTTTGTAAAAAATAGTCCTTAGATTACATTTTCCCAACACATTTTGTGAATTTTCTTAAAATTTAAAATTATAAAAATTCCTAGAAAAATACTTCCATGTAATTTTTATAATTTAATTTAATTACTTTTATTGAAATTCGTGACTTCTACAAATCTACTTATAATTAATAATCTTTAAATTTTCAATGATTTTTCTATTAATTTAAAATAACGAGTCGATTATCAATTTAGGAGTTTTTTTTAATAAAAATGAAACTATCTCCACTGAAATTTAAATGTGCTGTTATATTTTCTTTCAATACACTCAATATAAATATTGCTCTAATAGTTTCATAATGTTTAATCCATCTGAAGAAAAAGTAATTGAAAGATTTTTAGGCACACCATTTAACTTTTGTAATTCATGTATCCTTTATTTTTTAGAAAAAAAAACAACAAAGAGACAATTTTGAAAACAAATTTTATCCTTACTAAGCAAAAATATAAACATTCAAAAATAATCTCCTATATAAGTACGTTAAAACTGAAATCTTGTCTTTGGTACTCTTAATCATATTTATTTCCTTATAAGTTTTTTACGTAACGTTATGTTTATTTAAGTCATAAATCTGTAAAATATAGAGAAATTCGATTAGAAAGAAGTGTCAGAATACTTTTTTTGTTTAAAAATATGTGTACTACTTTTGTTATTTAGAGGAATGATATTTTAAAAATTTACTCATCTTTACATTTCTTATGTTTTAAAACTTAAATTGTAAGTAAATTAGTTTTTCTTTCAATCATGTAAACTGTAAACGGCTACTAAATCCGTCCGTTTTTTATTGATATGACTAATAATTAAATATAAAAATAATGTTCTGTTTACCTGCATATAATTACAAAAACAACTTCACATTTATGATTGGTCAATACAATGACAAAAAAAAAACAAAATAGCAGGTAAACCTTTCTCGAAACTGGCAGTTAAGCAATTAATTTACTTACTCAAAAATTAGTTTTGTAATATTTTACACAATAAGGTAAACATATAATAGTATTTAAAAGGTAATGGTATTTTAATACCATCTCTCAATTAATTTTGTCCTAATTTTATTTTTCTAAATAATAATGGGAACAAAGGAAGAAAGAAAATTTTAATTACAATAAACTAAACGCTAAAGCTAAAAAAGCTGTTGTCTGGTTTTTTCTAATAATAAAGTAAGAAAACGTATAAATTATAATCAAGAAGAAATTGAGTTTTTATGCATATGAAATTCATCGCTTTTTAAGAATATTATTTTTCGTAATTTTTAAAAAACCCATATCGATCTTATGAATATCAAAGGATTAGTTTTTTTATACATTCACGCAATAAAGATTTCTAAATTAAATGTATTTAGTTGAGAGAACTTTTATATCAAACTTGATAAAAGTCACTTATATATCAAAATATTCTTTCTGAAGTTTTATTTGCGCATTCCGAATGGAAATATTTTATTCCAGGTATAAATTCAAGCTTTCTAATTTTTGATGGCAATTTTTTTTCTCAATCAGATGTTTTCAACACATTTCCTATACGAAACTTCAGTGAATACCATATTTCCAATCATCAGCCTTTAACAGTTCCTACAAGGAACATTTTCTATAATTTAAAGTTTACACGACATTTTATACATTTGAACTTATTTTTATTTTTGAGTGGGTCAGAATTTAATTGAGCTCATTAAAATAATTATAAAATTTACAACTGTTTCTGTATTTTCGTTTTATTCCTTCGAATTTTTAGGAGATGGTAGAAATAAAATAAAAGGTATGAAGAAAATTACTATGAACTTTATAATAATGTGTATTCATTGAACCCTATCTTTAAGTTCTTGTAAATGAATTGGAGACTTTTGACAATGTATCTAGGTAAGTATATTACTGTTTACGGTAACAAATGACTGAACACTTAATTGTACCTTCAAAGTCAGAGTTATTATACTATATTGTATGTTAAGAAGGTGGTTTGGAAGTCCGTATCAGGACTGCAGTTTTGAAGCTGTAGAGTCGTAGAAGAAGAGTGTATCTAAGTAAGTTACTTTTCGAGGACCGAAACAATTTTTGAGATGTTTGAATGCTTGAATGGGACTTTTTTATTCGTTTTAATGGTATTGTACACGATTTTTAAATAGTGGTCATATCTTCTTTTACTTTTATATTTACTTCTTAAAACTTTCTTATTCAGTCAAAAGAAACTTTTAAGCTATCTCAAGATTCAACATGATTATTTTACTATGAGTACACCTCATTTCTATGAACCTACGATGCTTTGTTTGAAAACGTAACCCGTGATATTGACTTAAAAAATACACTTTATGATTATGTGAATACCACACTCACCACCTATGAGGTTCAAGTAATTAAAATATAGTATAAAGGCAAACAGTGAAACAATTATAATTTCAGAGTATATACTTTTAAATTGAAGTTCTTTCTGTGAAAGATAGATTAAATGAATGGCATATCTCAAAACATACCGTCGTCGCTACAGTAGCCATTTCTTTAAGCTTACATTACTAATACGAAATTAAGGATACTATTATTCTTAGAATAATGGCAAACGTCTTACTTCTTTATAAATGAAATTCCTTCCATAGAATTTTCTTAGAGTGCAAATACGTGATCAGGGATCAGATTGCCCTAACAATAGCTTAAGTGGGAGTACCGATGGCCTCCACTGATAATGGAGTTCAGCACATATTCGGAACGGTAGTAGATACGTTCAAGTGAGTCATTTATAAAAATTTCCCCGATATTTGTAAAGAATAGAACCGAACTCCATGCATGATTTAGCTAGAATGCGCGGTGTTTAAGTAAAATTTTTTGGACGCATATTAAGTAATACCTCTTTTTAATCTTCTTCAATCACTTGGATCCTTTATTGGTGGGTGGTAACCATATTTTTGAATCATCTTATGTGTTTTGTTTGACTTTTGTCTCGGGACCCTGAAAATTACAATACATAAACTAAGATGTGTGTCATTATTTCCAAAATAATCTGATTATATCTATTTAAGGTATCCGACCACGTTGAAATGTATCATTTTGAACAAAATTTGCAAATTTTTTTATTGACTTAATAGAAAGAGTATTTATTCAGCTTTCTAAAACAGTTTTGGTTTTCTCTGTACCTCAATTAGAAGCTGAGAAATTTAGGTATGCATATTTGTATTATAGTGTTTAATCTTTGTTTGCATTTTTCTCAAAATTGTTTTTTACAACTCCAAAGATAACTCTAAAAATTATGATCAGATTTTTATAAAACTTGCAGGGATTAGATATGTGAGTAGTTTTCTAGGGCATGAAGTATTATTATGCTTATCAAATGAAAACTTTTTATTATTTTGGCCTTTTTTGGAAAAACTGCCTATGAAAAAATTCAATTTTACACAGGGAGTCTATGATAATACTTCATTCCCTAGATAAATGTGTGTATTTTGTATTGCTAGTAGTTATACTTCCTTAAGTATTATAGTTTTTTGATAAGAAGCTTTCAAAATATGATAAAATTATCATAAAAATTTTCAAAATTTCTGCATATATTCACATTTTTATCACTTCTATCTAAATAACTGCAAAATTAAAAACAAAGAAAAGTGTCCTAGATCTTAAAAACTATGAAAATGGAGTCTTCCGGGCTTATAGGCCGTAGTCTAGATATAGGAAATCCAAACGTTTCGACCCCTTCTACGGGGGTCATCATCAGTGGATAAAAGTTAAAATGAATTGATGATCATTTCTTAACTTTTAACTTTTATCCACTGATGATGACCCCCGTAGAAGGGGTCGAAACGTATGGATTTACTATATCTAGACTACGGCCTATAAGCCCGGAAGACTCCATTTTCATGTATAACTCCGGCCGTAGAAGCCTTTGTAGTGTTATCTTAAAAACTATATTTTTAAAAAAAGTTCTTCGAACATGTTCGGATACCTTAATTTGTAGACAAGAGTGTAGATTAGTAACATGGCTAAAATCCAGTAAAATACAAACCTTACACAAATGACACTAAATTTTCACTAACTTAACGTTCCGAGAAAGTAGACACTAAACTTTATACATTCCTCAACGACCCTTTCACTTCCATTCCCCACCAAACTAAAAATCTCAACCAGTCCCATCCAGGCGGTGACGAAACAAACCCTCATCCATAACATACAAGAGGTACTGATAAATGCACGTTTACGTTCCAGTCACGGATTGCCGCCAAACGACCAATCAGGAATCGCAGATCCAGGTAAATGCGAGAAACAAATCCAGTACGTGATGCTAGCACCAGTCACGTCTGATCTGTGACTCTCGTGAATATATTCATTCCTATTTAATGTTAACGTCGTGGACGTTAATATTGTAATCAGACCTTTTACGGTTATGGGAAGGGTTTTTTTCCTTTTCACCAAATGTGTTTTTTTTTATTTTTGGTGATGGAGTTTACAATTTGAGTAATGATGTGTTGTGTTTTAAGCGATAAAATATGTATTGGGGTATGATTTATTTTCTCGGTGATTATGTTTCAAGCAATGAATCATGATTTAAAGAAGAGGTTTTTTCAGGGGGATTCGATGTAAAGTTTTTATGTTGGTATATTTGTTGTGGCTTGCTGTAACATGTTTTTGAAATAGTGATAATTCCAAGACATATAGTAGAACATTGCTACTAAACTGTGAAACTATTTTAAAACGTAAAGGACGTATCAGAGGTTTACAACTGCAGGGGCCTGTTGGGTAATTTTGTGGGGTCTGGTTCAAAATCCCGACAATCAGTTGCCCTACAGGTACAATACTGGCAAAAAAAATCGACTCAGACCCTATATCTCAGGAACGGCTTGTGATATAAAGACAAATAAGGTATCATTTTTCATGATTTGAAGTATTCTATACACAGAAAATTTTTCAAGTTCTTAGGGGGTCGTCTTCATATTAAACGAAGCACCAACTTTCGTTTTTCCTATGGAAACCATCAAAGATTACTCCAGATTCTGAAAGAGCACCCTCTAAAACCCCCCAAAACCAGTTTTCATGCCATTTGGTCCCCAAATGAAGCCAGGAGTGGGGGTTGAAGTTCGTCGAATTTACGTTGAAATCTCGTTTTTTACGTTGAATTATCGATTTTGATCCTGCGGGGTTGATGGTTGAAAGGATCAAAATCGAGAATTCAACGTAAAAAACGAGATTTCAACGTAAATTCGACGAACTTCAACCCCCACTCCTGGCTTCATTTGGGGACCAAATGGCATGAAAACTGGTTTTGGGGGGTTTTAGAGGGTGCTCTTTCAGAATCTGGAATAATCTTTGATGGTTTCCATAGGAAAAACGAAAGTTGGTGATTCGTTTAACATGAAGACGACCCCCTAAGAACTTGAAAAATTTTCTGTATATAGAATACTTCAAATCATGAAAAATGATACCTTATTTGTCTTTATATCACAAGCCGTTCCGGAGATATAGGGTCTGAGTCGATTTTTTTTGCCAGTATTGTACGTTTGCTTGACATCGTGAAGTCGAATTGTCGGGCAAATAATTAGATCCCCATTCTGTGCATCCCTAGAAGCTCCTTGAACCCCACGTCCAAAAAAGTAGTTTAAAACACTTTTTAGCTTACTAAAATTTATAGTGGGAGGATCCCCGAACCCTCCTATTTACCTCTTAAGATTTGCTTAGATTAGAGCAGCTTTGTTCGTTTTCTATAGTAAAAGGATAAAGTCTAAAGATCCAAACTCTTTCACCAATAGGACAAAATGCAGTATGCTATTCTTGATAGTTTCGGTGAATAGTAATCATTAACTTAAGGTAGAGGACTAAACAATTATCTGTAATTGAATTTCGGATATAAATGGTTTATTAAAATAATAATAAGATAAATATCCTATATCTTGTTTTGATGGTTTATTATTTCAGATTTACTGTATCTTATACCTAAAGGTTAATAGAGTAGTACTCTATTAACCTTACTTATACCTACTGTCTATGATGTAGCTGGTATCTCATCGTAATGTTATATGTATTAGAAATGGAAATGTCTCACCAGAAACCCAAATAATAATATAAATTCTTTGTAATGAAAAAAATACAAAACTTTACTCTTTACTAAGTAACAACAAAATTACAAAGTTGGTAATATTTTTAAAGGTCTTTTTTGTTAGGGTGTCTGAATGTTAAATTACACATTAACATAAAAAGTGTGTAACATTTGTAAGCCTATTTTATTTGAAGTACAAAAAAACAAAGTTTATTTTAAATAGGATTAATGGCAAAAAGCTCTCCTTTAAACTTTTTTTCAAGCCTGATTTTTTTAGAAAATATTTTATTTTCCTTTTTAGTCTTAACGACTTTTAATGTTATTGAAATGTTTTGGAAATAATTAAAAAAAATAGGGGCATTTATGAAATAAATATGTCTTGAATTCTTTTTGTTCAAGTATTTCTTGTGAATGGAATTGGTTATCTTAGAATTTAAATTCACTAGGAATGAAACAAGTATTATTAGTAATGATGAAACTTTTATTTAAGAGAGTTTTTCATTATACTTCATTAAAATAGGTTAAATAGACATCGGGAAAACGGTAAATGTTTATGCAAAACTTTTCTAATTTAGTTTCAACTCAGCCATACATCTTTCATAAAACAAAAAAAACTTAACTTCCTTACTACATGTTATATTTTAAATTGCAGGATAACGATGATTGACATTCGATATACAAGTGGAGGATGTTAGATTCTAAGTGGATAGATACATAATTAAGTTAAGGAAACAACCTGATCTGATCGTTTTTTGATGTATTAATTCTCCAATAACTTATTACTTTAACTGTAATCAAGTGTAATTAGATCCAACTTTCCAATAGGAAATCCCAGTTATTCCATTAAGAGGGGATTACTAGTAACTCATTTGAATGGTTATTTAAATAGCAAGTTTGATTTCAAGATTCGATCTTGAACGTTTTGAAAGGATTTCGAAATTTGAGGTGGTGCTTAAACGGAATGCTTTAATCATTGCTAAAGTAATTAGGCGGGATAATCGGAAATGATATGGGACTTAAAGAGCGGTCAGCTTCGATAACCAATTAGAAGGCAATTAATAAGGGATTGAGATAAAATGGGTAAAAGATTGTGTGGGAATGGTTTAATGATGCTTAATCTGTACGGTTAGTCCCAGAAAGCAATGAAGCATGATATCCAATTTCGATTAATGAGAAACAAAATCGTTACAGTTTTGAAGTTGTACGCATTTACAGCTCTGTAACGAACGAGGACAAAATTTTTTATTGTTTCATTAAGTTTGATTTCGGTTATTAAGATTATCATTTACACAATATACACTGTTGTAAAAATAATGTGTCATTCATAACTTAATTCCTCAAAAAAAAACGTACTATGTTTCCGAATTTTCTTTAACTATTTTACAACACTTCTTCCTATTATCCATATGTTCTGGGTTGACCTGGGTCCGAAAGGTTTTTACTGAGTTATCCTTACTAAAAAATGGTTGTGAGCAATCTTAATTAGTACTAGTTGTAATTTAAGAAATGGAAAACTTAATGAATTAATTGTCAGAAAGGAAAAAATTTAAGTGTACAATTGACTTGAGAAAATTTGAGAAGTTAAATAAAGCACTATCTACCTAAAAACTTTGAAAATTGAAAAGAAAATTTAAATTCCGTTTCCCAGAGAAGTTTCTCCGAATGAAATTTTCTGAAGTAAGAGCAATTCAGTTCTTATCGAAAGGATAAGGTTACCTTTTTATTCTGACCCTCAATTTCAGAAAAAAATACAAATGCATATACTATTACCTCCCCACTTAACTTTAAATCGAAGATTTAAAATAGGATGCTGACATAAAAAGTCGGTAAAAATCGCAACAAACTATTACCAAAACTCTGAGTTCTCTTTAATGGAAAACGAAATCAAGAGACAGAACTTTTTAGCAGGTCCGCCATTAAAAACTCCGGGGCAGAATGCCATGGTTCGTAGACGAAGAATTCTCCTCCATTATTTATAATTGTCAGAAGCACACGACGAATCGATGGTTGGGAAGAAAAAGAGCTGTCCTACTCGACCGTCTAGAGGAAGGTTGACAAAGGGATTAATCATAACTTTAACTGCTCTTGTTTTATTCCGAGTCTAGAAGGACCATTATTTTTAATTCTATAGCTATACTATACAATCCGTAGTTCCTTACAATGAAGTTTCGGAGGTTTGGTGTGAGATATACTCCTTTGTGGAAAACCTTTGATGATTTATATCTGTGTCATTGAGTTTTGTTGTGACGTTAGTATTAATAAGATGTTGAGGAAGTTATAAATTTATAAGTATGTGTATTTGATATCTGTCAGTATGAGTCTCTAACCACATGAAATGATTTAATCTATTTTTTACAATTTTATTCATTTTTGCTTGGTAGTTTGTCAAGTCTTGTTTACTTGTTTCTTTTACTGAAACATCTTTGTTCTTCAGCTGCCTAAAATAAATTATCTGGTTATTTATTTTAACAAGTTATTTAGTTAGGTGAAACAAGGAAATAAAGTGTAATGTATTAGGTAAGTCGCTCTTATCACTACTGTAGAACTGAAAGTTTCATAAACATTTTTCTGGGACTATCTCCTCTTCTATGAAACAAAGTGTAAAACCTTCCCTCTTTCCCCTTACAATTTCGAAATTAGTATTTTAATAGTATCTTAAGTAAAAAATGTGCGTAATTTATTTTTGACAGCTACACTTTAAAAACTTATGCTGGTTTATTTGGTTGATTGGGCCTTAAACGGAAGTTTTTGGTGTTTAAAAATGAAACTTGCAAAAGTTTTCTAGGAGTTAATTTCATTCTATTCTTCCAAATATAGAAGGATGTACATAAATCGGTGTACGTGAAAAAATGGTATTCGCATGAAATCAATATTTCAAATTGGCATTCAGAGAAAATTTCAATGAGGTCAAACAAACTAATACTAACACTATACCCTTTTTTTAAATAATAAAAAAACTGAAGAGAAACCGGAAGTCGTTTGGAAAGCTTCCGGTGTGATGTAATTCAATTGACGAATGAGGTGAATACTAGTTATTTGATTTCTAGTTTATAATAGAATTCCTTTAAACTTGTATAATTAATCATTTCGTCAAGTTCAGATATTTGGAGTGATTGCTTTATTTCTTTCTTTATGTTCTTAAAATAAATAATTAAGCTTGAGCAAAATTTTGAAATTGGCGCCAAAAATCGTTTGGTTTTGCTCTTTTGGTGACAAGAAAAAATCACTGAAAATATAGGAGTGCGACTCCAATGATAACCAAATACAACCCCAAGAAGGTAACCCGGAAGCAAGCCACCGCCAATAAACGTAGCGCCACCTACTTCCGTTCAAAAGACCCATAAGAAGAGGATGCCATTTTTCAGCATAAGATTCCTCCACAGTTTAACGAATAGAGTCCATTAAAAAGACCGGTAAATTCCCCATCACCTCCAAACCCCTTATCCCCCCCACCGCATAATACACTTCCCCAGCAAAAAATATCTCCATCTCATTTCCCGAAATCAATCGAACCCCCGATACCCCAAGAAGGACATAAACATAACTGACGAAAAGGAAAAAGAAGATAGAAATCATTACCACGCCCCATTCCCCTTTCTTCTTAATCTTCGAATTCCGAAGGTCCTTCGCGACGAAGAAAACTGATTAAAAATTTCCGTCGATAATGGTTCGAAAAGGGCCCTATTACACCCTGAATGGCTGAGCGCTTTTTCGCAGCAGGGTTTCTACTGAAAGCCGATCGGAGAATAGTGGACCCCCTGACAAATGACACAGACATTCAGTCTCTCGCTCTCACTGTGCATGTCATTAAGAGTTTTAAGTTTCCGATAGGATCGAGTACAGGGCCTGGCTTCGGGTAATGAGTTTTAGGGGAGATTTTTTTTAGTGAGGAGCATTTAAAGGTGTTTTGCTTGATGCAATGTAAGGGAGTGTTTGCTAATTTTTTATGGAGTGGGGAGAAGTAGACATACCTAAACTAAATAGAGAGGAAATCGTTTTTGATGCACCAATTAGTAATGTTAAGGTTTTTGTGATCTAATTTGTTGGTTAGGCGTTGGTCATATTCTGTTAATTGGTTCATATCCTAAAGATATCTACGTATATTATGCTAGACTCAAATGTTTCTTGCTAAGGGAGAAAAAAAATAAGGTCAGAGGAAACGAGGAAAGTGTCTCCCAGCGTGAATATAATAGGGTATATTTTACTTCAGAAATGTGATTAATTTGTTAAATCCATGCATGTATTGTACTTTTGAGTCATAGTTTTTGTTAAGTTTTATATATTTCCATTAGGGGACATCCATAAATTACGTGAGGTCAAAAAGGGGGAGGGGATTGGAAAAATCTCACCAAATATCACCAAGGGGGGAGGGGGGAGTCGATTAAAATCTCACTTCAACTTTTTAAGTTAGAAATTAAACGATTTTTTAAGTATGAGAAAGGAAGATACTGTGGTGATTTTTAGGCGGAATAATGTCATTTTCACCCACATCATTTGTAATGAAAAAGTTTTAGAGGTGCTGTGAAGCACAAAGTGCAAACGAATAGGATAGAAAATTATTTTTAAAGGTTGTAGATGAATCTCACGTGAAGGGGAGGGGGGTCCAGGAAAATCTCACTAAATCTCACCAAGGGGGAGGGGGGTCCAGATTTTGGAAAAAACACCTCACTCACGTAATTTATGGATGTCCCCTTACATATATTTTCTCATGAGAACTCATTGGCGATCTGTTAACTCAGATTTTCTTCCTCTCGTCTTGACGACATTGTAAAGAAGGAATCTAGTATAGTCTTGAATGATTTTATTTATTTAGTATCACAAACAGGCCAGTTACATGGGTACAATTAAAAAACATACAATGAAATATAAAGGGAAACATACTTTGAAAGACATTCATGTAAGGTACTTACAGAAATAGAACGTCAATAGACATATTAATACAAACATGACAATGCTGATGACAAATTAAATGAAACTTTTAATAATATCTCTCCTGAACTTAACAAGACTGTCCAAAAAATATCATTATGGGGTAAATTATTGATTATTTTCATAAATTGTACTAATGGTTGGTCTTTCAAATGATTTTAGTAAAAAAGGTTCAAAGTAAGTTGTTTGATTTCTTATTAAATATTGTGGAACAATTAATTTAAATTCTTGTAAAATAGAAAGAAGTTGTAGTGTCTATGCCGTTGCTAGCCTTTTTAGTCATTACGCTATTGTATAAAGTTAATGTTCGGCAAAAAAAACTTATGGAATTATTTTCATCCATCCTAAAAATATCCCCTCTTTTTAAAAATAGTTATTACGAAAAAAATTTCACAAAGGAATATCCTTTTATAACTTGTTTGCTTTTTAAATCTAACTTTAATTATAAATGAATTTAAGATAAGAATACCCAAATGGTACATCTATATTCTCAAATAAGTAAGTAAAAATAAGTCAAGTTTATCAATTTATACTCAAACAAATCAGTAAAAAAACTCATTCTAACTCAAGATATCAAAAAACATATATTCGAAAGGTGATTTATAACAATTTATACAACCTGTTCTCTACTGCAGGATAAATGCTTATTAAAGGATATATTTGTGTTCAATAATGATTTTCTAATATCGACTTTTAGTAATAACTGTAACCATTTTACGCCCACCTTTTTTAAGTATTTTTTAATGAACTGCAAGAAACCTATTAAATTATAATAAAAAATACTTTACATAAATCTTACCACGTAGAGTAATCATACCCTGATGTAAAATATTCCATTTGAAGATTTCAACTATAAGAAAGAAAAAGTTTACCCATATCCAATAGGACTTGATAAATATCACCGTCTGAAATCCCAAACGGTTCTTCTTCCAACTGCAACTTTTCAGTACGCCCGAAATTGAATTCCGAACGCTAAACGGGGTTTTATCCCCCAGCATTGTCTTTCCAATGATTCCCAGTTCGGCCATTTGTCAAACCATTTGAGTGTACTTATCTAATCAGCATCTGAATTCTCCACTGGAACTTTTATCTGACGTAGCAACTGACGAGCCCGTTCATTCAACGTTGAAACCCCACATTTTAAACGCTACAGTTGATCGAAGTGCAGTTCGGTGAATGAAATTCGTTTATCGTGGGTGCATGCGATTGTTATGGGTTGCTTATTTATTACCGTTCGTTAGCGGTTGGGTTGGTTGGTTGGTTGATCCCGAGCTTAATTTAGGATATCATTCAGTTTGCATATACCGGAGTTGTTATTTTATTCTGAGTGTTATGGATTCTGGTAGTGAATGGAGATAGTGAGAGTGAAAGAGGTGCAAGTTCATATAACTTCGTTTTGATTGGTGTTGACGTTTTTTTGTAAGAGTGCTATTATTCTGTAAGTGTTATTTGTGTGTATTGGATAAACGATAAATAATACTAATTGTTTATTGTTTATATTTGAGATGGCTAGAATAAAAGTGGTCTATGTTCCAACAAACTTAATATTGAGCAATATATGGTTTTATTGCTTGACCATCCAGTCTCATAAGGCATAAGATACCCGAATTTTTGAAGTGTGAATGTAGTCCTAGCGTCACTTTTTATCGTTATTTGACAACAATTCAATTTCACTTGGAATAAATTCTTGAACCTCAGAACTAAAAGCTCCTATCATTTAGTTTCTCCAGATGAGAAGAAAAACTTAAGTTACAGGTTTTGATTCGAGTTTTTAATTAACTTAATTATTTATTACATAATTTTTAATTTATTTATTTTATCAATTTCCAATTTCAAGCTGGCACATGTGCAGCATTGAAAATTTGAATTAAAATTTGAACAGCAGGTACCTATGTAACAAATAATTAAAAATTACCTTGACGATATAATATGGAATTCTTCGAAAATTTCTTAAGAATGAATTCTAATAACAAAAATATAATTAAGAGTGAAGTAAATACAAATCCGTGATCTGAGTTAACCGGAGTTAATCCGTGATTCATGTACAGTTGGGGAAATAAAAAACGACTCAGTTGCGATTTCTGGCGAACCACTTGGGTTAGAAAGACAAATAAGGTGTCATTTTTCATTCTTTAAAGTATTCTTTAACCAAAAAAATTTTCGAGTCGTTAGGGGGTCGTCTTCATATAAACGAAACATTAACTTTTTTTTCAATGGGGATCCCCAATTATTATGAGATTTTCTGAAAGGCCATCCCTCAAAACCCTTAAATACCCAGTTTCACCCAGATTGATTCATAATTAAAAATTAAAAAAAAATAAAAAAATTAATTTTTAAAATCGTAAAATTTTTTTATGGTAATCGATTCAGGTAGTAATTTTATGAAGAAAGCCAAAATTTCAATCGATTTCACCGAATAGTTTTTGATAAAAACGAACGAGAAAGAACATCCGCGGTATGCATTCGGCAACGGTATACCACCCCTTAAGATTAAAGTTCGTTTTTATCAAAAACTATTCGGTGAAATCGATAGAAATTTTGGCTTTCATCACAAAATTACTACCTGAATCGATTACCATAAAAAAATTTTACGATTTTAAAAATTAAATTTTTTCTATTTTTTTTTTAAATTTTTTAATTGTGAATCAATCTGGATGAAACTGGGTATTTAAGGGTTTTGAGGGATGGCCTTTCAGAAAATCTCATAATAATTGGGGGTCCCCATTGAAAAAAAAAGTTAATGTTTCGTTTAATATGAAGACGACCCCCTAAGGACTCGAAAATTTTTTTGCTTAAAGAATACTTTAAACAATGAAAAATGACACCTCATTTGTCTTCTTAACCCAAGTGGTTCGCCAGAAATCGCAACTGAGTCGTTTTTTATTTCCCCAACTGTACATTGTATTTTTGTACCTACACTACCCTCATTCTAAGCAGTTCCTTTTTAAACATACCTTTGGTAATATTATTTAACATTGGTTCATATAACATAACACATGGTATAACATTGGTTCACTTTGTCATCTTAATAAATAACACGCATAAGAGAAACTAATTTTTTTTAACATTTTTTGACTTACACTATTGTCTTTCGAAATAGCTCTTGTTTAGAATTGTTCGAATGTAAATTATTTGGGCGTGGTGGGAAATAATCAAAATAATACTAGAGAGGTGTTCAGAATGATTGGAATTGGTACAATGGTTATGAATTATTTATGCCTCTTTTTGAGGTTCATTCTCTGGTGGGGATTTACCTTTTAACCAAATCAACCCTTACAAAATTTATATTTAACCGTATAAATTTCTGTGAACAGAAATCACTAACTTTAATATACTTTATCAGTCTGAATCATTAATTCTGATAATAGGTTTATAATGACATACAGAGTGCAACAATGCTTCATTCGGATTGTTCCGACTCCTTAACTGCAACCGTTATGATTTTTTTGAATTCACGAACTGTGACTACAACTGTGACTGTATTAATTTACTTCGGAACTACTACTTTCAATTTCATGCATCAGTATGTGTTTGTATCAGTAAATGTTCTTATTCGTTATGCTAAACGACTCGGACTTTTCTATTTTTAAATACTTAGAACACTGATTGTTATACTTATTCATAAAATATTAATTTCTGATAGTTTTAAAAGTATATGTTAAATGATTGTTATTATGTGACGGAGAAGGTAATTAAAACTTTTTATAACTAGGTTTGTTTCAATAAAATAAAATTTAGTTCATGACTTTAATGCATTCTATCCCATGGCTATTAAGCTGTTTACTTAAAACACATAGTTATGGCGGTACCTTTATAGCTTTTAAATGCAAAAAATGCTCTAAAAGAAACATATTAACAAGTTTATAATATTTTTTCTTACAAAATAAATAGCTTCATTAATCATATAAATATTTGCATATAGTCTAGTACACTTTGAATATTTTAAAAGAAAATAATTTATACTCTTTTTTATAACTTTATCAGCACGAAATTATTTAACCATTTTATTCTAAATATTAAAATACCCTTTTCGAATTCATAAAATCCTAACATGCGTTTTGATTAGATCTTTTAAAACTTAAAAATGTCTTTCGAATTAGAAACAAGTTATATTTATCGAATTATTCTTTTCAAGAAAAACCCCTGCTTTTGGAAACGCGTTTTCAATTTTTAAACAAAATTTTCAACCAAATTTACTTTACCCATAACAAATTGTTGTTGAATTCTTTCGAAAATAGTTACCTGTACACTTCTGCCTCACAGACTCCACTCCGAAAATTCTTCATCCCACTTCGTGTCCCCCTAAGCCTCGCATAATTATGAAAACTACAAGCAAACTTCAACACACTGCAAGAATTTCCATATTTCTTAACAGTGTGTGAGAGAGAGAGAGAAAGAGAGAAAAATCACTTTTGTGTTTCCACACACAAGCCTCTGTAAAACTTCCCGTGCGAAATTGGGAATTTATACCGTTAATACCAAAGAATCTTAGAAAGCCCTAAAGAAATAAAGTTGACGGGCAAACACCAGCGAAATACTATGGTGGTATCCGAGTAAAAAGTGTACCTTTATAAAGTATCTTGAGGAAAATGGATTTTGAAGGAAATTTTGAAGCTCGGTCCTTTTATTTCTCGCTGTAGGGATGAAGTGTTTATCTTCGAAACACACATTTATAGATGAAACTGTCACATCTCTTTGGGACTGGTTTTCCGATGTTTTCTTTCGACAAACCTGAAAGTTTGGTTTTCTTTTTTTTGGGGGGGAGGGGATATGAGTTTTTGTTTCTACTTGTCGGTATTGTCAATCATGTTGAGGCTTAATTTATATCTATTTCATGGAAAACTTACGTTCTGTATTGTTGTAGTGCAGTTAAAAAATTGGTTTTCTTACGGATACTCATATCTGGGTCCTGTCCGGGTCTTGATAGCGTAAAAGTATTTATTTGATTATTTTTACTGATACTCGCCTTTAAAAGGGGAGATAAAAAAACTACACTAAGTTCCATCAATGTAGCAATTTATAATCCTATTCAAATAGGTCTGGCGTAGCAACCGTAATTCCATGAAAAAAGTAATTGATTACTGTTCGTTTATTCAAGTAAGATGAGTTTTATAATTGAAAATGGTAATACTTGTGGAAAAAAATTAGACCTTCACTTATTCGGTTTGATGTTGTTTAATTATGTTTGGTTGTAAATGATTGATTATAAAACAAATTTACTGTCAATTGTAGTGCATTTTCCTAACCTTTAGATTATATAAGATCCCCTATCTAGAACATTTCAGTTCATCCTTCGTATTCCTCTTGAATATTAAACTATTTTTCAAATTTAAGGTTATAGGAAACACATTACAGCAGTTAAGTTAAGGTTAAATTTGGAACGAAAGTACTGTACATATTTTAACCTATTGTATAGCTTCCAAAATATACCCTTTTCTACAATGCTTACGATATTTTAATTTATAATGCTTCATAGAGTAATTTAAGTCTTACTTCTTTGGGAGCGACAAAACATTTTTGTGGTTTGCGTTGAAATCACGAATTATGATTTCGCTTTATCAAAATGTAAAAATCCACATCGGAGACGAAAAAAGTAGAAACCCAATTTTTACTTTCCGATATTCCAGGAACAGAAAAACTTGGGAAAAACTACAAGACCACCAGATGCCATAACTTTGGTAAGAAAAAGTCAAAAACACGGGTATGTTGTCCAATCAAATACAAAAACTCCAAAACCAGATAGAAACATGTATATGTATGAAAGAAAGCACCAACTCAGCAGTTCAGAAGAAAAAAAAAACATCCAAAAACAGGAGAAGAAAAAAATGACACAGATGAAAGTTTAAGAACAAAAGAAAAATTATCTTCCACATCCTTCTATAAAAGAGCATCAGTCATGTATGCGATTACAATCTTGCCGCGATAAGTTAAAAAAGAACGGGGAGTGAAAAGAAAAAAATAATCTTTTGTTCTAAAGGGAAATAAAACTGAAACTCTAGAACGACGATACGCCAAAGGCCTCTGATAAAGTTTATCACATTGTTCGTTGGATAAATTCCAGCCAATCTGTGTGGAATAATCTTTCTTGAATGAAAACAGAGAGGCTGCGACTTAGAATTTAGAAGCAAAGACAATGGCCGCGTCGGACGACTGTCCCTGGATTCTTTTTGGGGTCTTCTGAATGGCCTACAAGTCTAGCCCTCTTTTGCTATTGTGCGTATGAAAGCATAGAGTAGGAAAATGAGAATGGAAAAAGTTCATGATGACCTTTTTGTTCGATCTCCTTCGTCTTAATTTTTCTCGATTTCACAGCCAACAAATCCTGCATTCATTGAGAAATTTGATAACAGCCTGGAATTGAATTAATTTTTATCATTTGACAACTCTTAAGACTTAAGTATATTCTTCTATTCATACTTAACAACTCAAATGGTTACACTTTGATGAAACGTTATGTTATCTATCGAAGACTGAAGATAATCTTAATAAAATCAACCTTTTAACAAAATGTATTTATATACCTAAACCAAATTTGATGAAAGAAGGTTCTGGGAAAATATATCTTTTTAGAGTTCCTTTTAAGGGGAACTGATATTATATCCTATAAATGCGTACATGTAATGGAATTTGTAGCTGGTTTTCTATGGTGATCTAGATAAGTTTATTTTTAAAAACTCGATTATGGGTAATATGCGTCTTTATAAAGCCAGAAATAGAGAGATACAGATAATAATAGGTATTATATTAAACTTATTTAAAACATAGCTATATAAAGATACAAAACCTTAATAAGAACACATAAAAATATTTGATACATGTACAAGAGGATTGAATAAAGCTATTCATCAATTTATATTTTAAAAAAAATTTCACTAAAGGATATTCTATTTAAATATTGAGTTTCATTTAAATGTGTACAAACATATTATATTTAAGGGAATTTAATAGTTTCCTAAAATAAGAAATGTTGTATTCCCAACATTTAAAAGAAATTCAGGGCTGAGTTGAGGATTTAAGTTATGCAAATCTTTCAAATTTCTACTTTGTATGTTGGCAACCGGTTTTAAGGCTCTATATAAGTACAGTTTGCTGGCTTTGAGCACTACTACGACTTACGGCTGCAACAACCACTTCTGAGGAACGAGCTTTTGGTGGAACTGCGGTAATGGGGCGAGGCACTAAGTATGGCGACCAAGTGGTGAACTTTTTTTATTTACTTAGAACTCTTAACTTTTTTTTAGAACTTTAAGTTTACGAGTTTTGTTTTCAGATTTAGCATGTTGTTTATCCTCTCGAATAATGATTTTTACTGTTTTAAATGTAATGTTTAATAAATCTGTATTTAGAAGTTTTTGTTAGTCCATTTCTTACTGCTCCGGGACCTCACAGACCAGTCATGAAAAGCGTGCCGGATATGGGTTTCTTTAAATTCTTATTAGCGTTTAGGTCACGACACAACAGAAAGAATTAAAATCATTGAAAATAGAATCCTAAAATATGCCTCTTACTGTTGAACCAACGATAGTAAAAGGGTCACGCTATTTTTGGCTTCAGTATTTTTATTTTATTTGAGATATACTAATTTTTTTATGTATATAGAGGGTATAACTAAGGTTCGAGGGAGTAAATGTATCTTCCACTTTCAATCAACTGCCCCTCAGCTTCTTCCTTTCTCCCATCCGAGTGTGTCAAAATCACGTGACCACTGACCATTTTACTATAGTTTGTTCGACAGTACTAAAACCATAAATTGATAGGTTAAAAGAAACAATATCTGAATGTAGGTCTTTTTAAACATAAGCTATCTTAAGTAAGGTACTTGCTCCATACGATTTCACCATTGCCTTCCAAATTAGATTGAGTTACAACCCCGACCACCTTAGAAGATACATCCCAAAAAACTAACATCACACCCTCAAAACAACTCCATAACACTATCACCTATCAAAACAACAAAAATCATTCTCTAAAAAATAACCAACCACCCAGCGAACTACACTATCAAATTTACACTGTGGCATTATTTTCGAGACAGAATCAGGAGAGCTCCAATTACACTTTAGGAGCAATTTCCCACTCCTTCTCCTTTTGTTCCCCGACCTAAATACATAATTTGCCCTGGAGGCCCTTCACTCACTCGCCAGCATCAATATTTCAGTGCCGTTAGGGAGCCCTGGATGATAGCTCTTTTTAACACCATTGATTTATTGCTGTGTCTGTCGCTCCTGCCTTCTTTCGACTGTTTATTTATATATACATTTTCTCGACGACGCTATCTTATTCACTTCTTTGAGGGGTCTTTGTTAGGTGTGTTAGTCACCGTGGGAGAGCGTTTTGTTAATTTGCTGTCTGCTCGGTTGTCAGTTAACTCACTGGAAAGTGGGTGAGATGTCGCAGCTTTGTGAGGTTTAAGTATTTTCTTTTCTTTCTTTGCTCCATTGTTGTACTATCAGAAAATTTAGAATGACAGGTCTTCTATCATCTAGTTTTGCACTGAGTTCGTTTATGCAAGTGTGTGTGTGGATATATTCAGTGGTCTTCTGGGATGACTTTTTGGCTAAGAAGATTATTACTATCATGCAGATTCCCAATGGACCAATGACTTTTATCTTAGCAAACGTTTTTATTAAATTAGATTTTATTTAGGTGAATCAGGTGGAATTTAGGTGTATCAACGGGAAAGGCCTGGGAATGGCTCATTCATTCGAAGTCTGTTTTTCCGGAGTTTTCTGGTAAAGTAGTTGTTTCGTTATTCCGCCTCCAGACGGGGAACCACTGTCTGAATACCCATTTATTGAGTATTGGTGTCAGAACTCTCCTCTGCATGATTCTAGACAAGTTATGGTGTCTAAGTACATTGGCGAGTGTTCTACACGTGGTTCTTTTAGTTCAGCTGTTCTGAAGAACTGGGAGGCAAGGCAAATGATAATGGTTTAGAGATAAAACGTCTTGTTATTTGAATAAATAAATAAATAAACTATTAACTCTTAATATAACAACCAGTCCGCAACCATTTAATATCGGGATTATTTATTATTATGTATTTATTCTACATATATTTGTTACAGAAGTATGGTTGTTCATTATTGTTAATTATTAGGTTTATTTTTGTTCCTTCTTAAATTTCTTTTTTGATCGGTTTTTATATTTGATAAGTTTATAGTGGAATAGTCATATGAAATTGACTTGATTGAGTAGATATTTACTGGATACGCTTTTAGAAGAATTCAATTTTATTTTGTCAAAAACATATAAAATAAATTTTTAATAAATGATAACTTGAAAGCTAAAATTTATAAATAATCTGTTGAAGTTAGAAGATACAACGCAACTGTCTCTTCTTTTTAAAAATATCCCTGTAAAAATCGTCCTTAGGGTATCACCCAAATCTTTAAACAATAAATATAATCAATTTTATCTTTATTAATCACTTCAAAGTTCTTTATAACTGGTTTGAAAGAGCTTTTCAAATGCAAAAAATATAAAAAAAATTACACGATAATAATAAATTACTCACATTTCATTTTTACGATCTTAACAGGCTTCCATAGTTTCCACCTATTATCCATAACCGTTTTTACGCTACAAAAATAACCACACAATACATCAAGTGTTTCAAATGAAGAAACTGAAAAGTTTTTCATCAGGCACACATAATCCTAAATGAAAAATGCCACCTGATTTGATCCTTGCAAGAAAGTAACATACTTCATTTTAATGACCTCCTATGTTGTTTATCTATTGTTTTAAACAGTTTTTCACACCTCAGGTGCAAATTCGCCCCTCAATGCATCTACCCAAAATTTAAAATGTTTTTCACTCTCTTAATTTATGGAATGTCCAATCGCGCTGCAGTCATTCTTTATTTCCGTTCTCAAAGTCAAGTGACGAAGAGTTATTTTTGAATTTCACGCTGCTCATTTTTGTTATTACCTCCATTACTCAGCGGCCCGTCCCAGTATGGCTGCCTTAATTTACATAAACTGGTCGAACCTCATGCATGTATAATAAATGTAGTAGACGCCAGCGAAAGCCGCTTGATATTCATCAAGAGTCTTAACCGAATTACGCCGCCGCCCGGGGAGAGGAGCAAAAAGTACTTCAGAGAATGGCGAGTTTGACTGCTGAATGCTTCGCGTGAGATTTGGTTTTTCTCTCTGAAATTTGTTTCTTGTAGGATTTATTGAGATGCAATTGAATTGTTTTGCATGACTTTGGAGAATGTGTTTGATGATTTCGCTTTGGGATTTCTTTTTTTTTTGTTTGTTTCTTTACACTTTTAAATTTCATTGTACTTTCAATTTGGTCCGGCAACCTTACAGCGGGTTTGGGGATTGATTTTTGGGTTAAAGCATTACTTGTTAAAGTATGTGTTTTGTTTTGCTTATTATTTTGTGTTTTTTTTTGTCACGATTATCATTATTAATTTGTAAATTCTTAAGATTTCTTTTATAGTGTGAATACGTGTTAAACACGTTTCATACCTGCAAATGAAGGGTAACACTTTATTTTTATGTAAAAAAAAATAAGGCATCGATTCCTTACTTATGAGCACCATAAGGTAGGTATGAATTCAGGTTATAAAACAATAATTTGAACAGTACAAAAAATACAAACATTAGCAGGAACACAATGGATATCGCTTAATTAATAGCACTACTCGACAAAAAAATAGTGTAAAAATGCTTCTGACACAAATGTAAATGTAAATGTATGTAAATTGACCCCCTGAATCCAAATCCGACCCCCGTTTTTCTCTATCACGCTCAGATTTTTGGGGAACAGCCCCTCCCCCTTTTTGCGTTTTTTGATGACTTAATGACTTTGAATTCGATTTACTTTAGCCTTTAAATTACACCCGAGGAAACACGAAAGGTTAAAGCTTCTAAAATATGCAAGTTTGTAGCAAATGGATAAGTTTAAGGGTTTTTACCCCCCTAAAAATGCAAAAAAAATCGTTAAAAATTATAGAGATTATTTTTGGCTATTTTTTCCTCTAATTTTTTACGCAATTCATTATCAAAGGGTCCTAACCCTTCCCCCAAGGACCCAAATTTAATGAATATTATGCAGCAACGATTTTTGCTAAAAGCTGTTGAGGTGTTAGCGCCCAGAAGCACTTGCGGAAGAGACTTTCTAAATCACGCCGCCGTTCGTGAACTCAGGACTTAATATTCATGTTTTGAAAAAATGACTTTGTTCTTATACTTCAGGTCTATCCTGAGGGAAATTGTTCAGTTTGTTAAAAACTGACCAGTTTTAGGGGATGGGGGTTACATGTTTCAAGCTGTTAATAGATGCGTGGGCTGTGGATAACACTTGTGGGTCTTCCACTTAAAAATTGAGGGTGATGGAAGAAAACGTGTGTCATATTTGGGTTCAGGAGGTCATTTTACACAAGAATTGACTGAAATTCAGTCAGTTACAGTTTATTTTTTTGTATAGCAGTTTAACCCTTAACCTTTTACAGGCCAATGTTCCCAAATGGGAACATCGTGTTTGAAAATTCATAAAAAAATAACTACTATCAGTATACAGATGAAAATTTTACCATGTAAAGTTGAAAGATGACTTGAATTTTTAAAATTCAAACGAAGTTGCTATCTTTATGAGAAAAAAATACAAAAAATCTTAAAATAGGGCAGTTTTACGCTTTTTGTTAGAGGTACACAAAATAATTCATGAAAAATCGAAATATTGTCCGAAGTTTCCAAAATTTGGTAAGGATATTGGAAAAGACTTACCTTAAATAGATATCCTCAGTATAATTAGTAACTATTGAAAACACGCTTGTAGTAGCTTGCGAAACCTGCATGTTCCCAATTGGGAACATTGGCCTGTCGCCGCTATACACGAGAAACCCGAGTTTGTAGTATGGCGTTGTATTATAGAACTCAGTAGAACTAGAGTATTTCTTTTCGCAAAGAATAAAAAGGTTATATAATTGCTTAAAGGGGGATCCCCTTTCAGAAAGGAAGTAGCTAGTTCGTTTTTTGTTTTGTTTGTATATTTTTTTTCGTTTGAATCTACGATTTTGTTCAGAGATGTGATGAATGTGTATAAACATTGAACAAGTCGGCTTCCAAAGTTAATAACTTATCACAGAGAATTAATGCTAGTAAAAAAGAAAGGTTAGTAGCTTCATACGTCTGGTATTGTGTTATTTATTATCCATAAGAAATAAATTTCGAAAATATGGGATCCAAAATGCGTTTTGTATTAGATAATAAGGATGCAATGTTTCAGACTCTATTTAGTAATGACAGTGAAATGTTCTTATAAATGCATTAATGCTACATTCAAAAACCAACTATTTCATTCATTACTCAAATGTTTGATCATTATTTTGGTACAAATTATTATAATATATTTTAAATCCTATTTATAAATGTACAATAATTCAATAATTTCAATATTTTTCTTGTGTGTAATAAAACTAAAACTTGGCTTTCGATAATAGGAAAATTAAATTTAATTAATCCCTCATATATATTTTATTTGTTTTGGATATCTGAAATTTAACATTGTATTTTTAAGGCCAGTGTATAAAATTTACTTACATAAGATATAAAATTTCGGTATTTTGCTTGTGTGTCACATGAAATTGCAATTAAATTGTTTTCAAATTTCTGAAATTTCTATAAAATTACAGCTTAAACACAAAGATAAACTATAATTAAGGTTGATTTTGTTAGTTATTCCCAAAAATTTGGGTTTTATTTAATTTGTTTATCATTTTAGTCTACGATTGTTTCCCCGGTCGAAGTATAGTCGGAAGTGACCAATGTTCCCAATTGGGAACATGGTGAAAATCACACTTAGAAATTTTTTACCGGCTTCATATTAATAATTTCTCTTAATTGAACCATTAGAAGGTATTTTATGTAAAAAAATTAATTAAAATATACCTGGATCTGAATTCGGCCTGTAAAAGGTTAAGTACGGCATTAAACTTTTCCGCGGGTGCTTCGGGGGCGCTAACACCTCAACCGCTTTTAGTAAAAATCATGCTGTATATGATCATTAAATTTCAGTCCTTGGGGAAGGGTTAGGACCCTTTAATGATGAATTGCTTAAAAAATAAGAGGAAAAATTAGCCAAAAATAATCTCTATAATTTTTAACGATTTTTTTAGCATTTTTAGGGGGGGTAATAACCCCTTAAACACATCCACTTGTTACAAATTTGTATATTTTAGAAGTTTTAACCTTTCTTGTTCATTCGGGTGTAATTTAAAGGCTAAAGTAATAGTTTTTTCTCCTGAAAATCGAATTCAAAGTCATTAAGTCATCGAAAAACACAAAAAGGGGGAGGGGCTGTTCCCTTAAAATCTGAGCCCGATGGAGAAAAACGGGGGTCCGATTCGGATTCAGAGGGTCATTTTACATAAGTATCTACCTGATTTGTGTCAGAAGCATTTTGACCCTTTTTTACGGGTTCGAGCGGATTGCCGCCATCATGCTCTCGCTTCGTCTTCTCAGTTCTGCTGCCAGATGGCGCGCACCAGAGGGGTCGTATGCACGTTACAATCATACATTTTAGTGTTATTGGAATTTTATAATTTTACATCGAATTAAACTTAAATAAATTTTAATCGTTTTGATAGTAATTAAGGGGACTCAGTACCAAAATTTGGTCAAAATATCGAATTTGAGATTTTGCAATAAAAATGAAGATAATACCCTTAGAATTATTCCTACCAAGTTTCATAATGATACGGGGATTTTAAGAGTGAAAATGTTGAGATTTATGAAGCCTAGATAGTGTTAAGAAGCCTAGTTTTCTATCTTTAAACGGCTTTTTCTCAAAACAAGGTTTTTAATGTTTAAAATCACAAGTCTTTTTTTCTAATCATCCAAACCATTTCAAACTTTGTAGTCATTATCAGTAACACCTGTTTAACATCTTCAGGCATGGATTTTATAATATATTTGTTAGAATTTTTTTACGGAGCAGTAAAGTGGATATTTAGGATATTTTTCGAAAAAATATCCTAAGAGAAATAGATAAATAGAGTATCCTAAGAATAAATACAGTTTTTTTAATTTTTCAGAAAATTTTATAGATAATCAAATTTCCATTCCTACAAGTGACTATATATATGTTTGATCTATGTTACGACAAAAAATCAAATCAAAAGAACATATATTAAGGGAGGAGTATCAATTTAAATTTAGGGTAATTTTGAGCATTGTTGTGAGGTTTTTGTAATTAAAAAAAAATAAATTTTTGAACCCGCTTTTTGGGCTAAATATGAATTAGTATGAAGTAAATACATAATTTACCACCTTAAAAGATCATAAAATCCTGTTATTAGAGAAAAAAAATATTTTTGGTACTGAGTCCCCTTAAATAATACAGCTGTGTGGGGATTTTTTTAAATTTGGAAAACATAAGGGATTTATATTCTTCTTGAGTGGTTCTACCTAGAACAACGATGTAAAGAATTTTACTCTTCACAGATAAAGGATGTGAAATTATTTTACATCACTTGAGAACAGACCTTACTTTTAAAACTGCCATACTATAAATACCCGTTACTTTAAAATATATAATGGAATCCATCCTTCTTTATTATCCGATTATAAAGGTTTTAAAGTAATGACCATTGGTTCCCCACACCAAACATACCTAAAATGAAAAGGAAAGCTATCTTTTCTTAACTCTTATTTGATGAATCCTGAATTCTAATCTCTATTACATTCTCCAGACCCTTTTTCCATGAAATTACAGCCATTTCATCGTCGCCGGCTGCTATCAGAACTCGCTAAAATGTAATTAATGGAAGACGCAGGTGCTAAAAGGATTCTTAAGAACCCTTCTCTGTCAGAAGTATGATTGCCCTCTAAGTCAAAAGTTATATCACAGTAATTGGATCAAATGTGTTGGGTATACGAGAAAAAATTATTCTTGAGATGGGAACTATGCTCAAGATTATCCTATCTCTGATGATAATAGCTAAAACACGAATTATCCTTTCGGTAAGTGTTACTTGGGGTTATAATTCGCTGTTAAGAGGCCTTATTTAGGTTAATGTAACTCGGGTTTGTGAAGGTTTGTAAGATAGGTATATTGTAACTGTGTAAAGTGCGGATGCTTTTAGACATTGCTCATTTATGTCGCCTTATCTGGATGGGTTATGAGTAAGATCTTTGTTGCTTGAAACGCCTCAATTTGTCGCAGATTCAATGTTCAATAATTTGTATTTTTTATAAATATTAGTTAATGCAAGGTGCAATTCCGTCATCTGTCCCGTGAAGTATCACAGAGGAGTTTTGGTTGACAAATAATATTCATATATCGACAAAATTTTATGGTTTTATGGTACATGTATGCGTACGTTATATTCTTTTAGTTGGTATTTTTTGTGATATTTCTAGTTTTTGGCAATAAAAAAACCTTGGCCAGATACGATTACGGAACCCACCATAAGGTGAATTCAGGTAATAAAACAATAATTTGAACAGTTAGGTAATGTGGGTATAGTGGACAATGTACCAATAGTGGCCACATGGCTGATAAATTTTAAATAGAACTAGTTAGAAGAAACAAACAGCAGTAGATAGAATTTGCCGGTTCTGCCCCACTGGGCAGGTGGGCAGTGGGGGCGTGGCCCCCTTCCCAATCTACTGATTGGGGCTGCCTGCGCATTTTACTAGATTGCGGAGTGTCTGGTACTTTGCGGCTCCCCGAGTAGAGAGGAGGCTAATTAAGAAGATTAATTAGTAATTAACAGAAGGCGTGCAGATACTTTGTTGATATGTCTGGACAGGTACTTTGCGGCTCCCTTCCTATTCTACTTACCCATTCTTCTCAATTGCGGATACCTGCCCATTCTACTAAATAGTGACTCTACCACTAAATTGGGCAAAATGTGAAGGTACTTTACAACTCCACCGCTATATTGGGGCTTTACCGCTATGACACAGCAGGAAGTTATTTTACTATTAACAGTTTCTATTAAAGTTATTTACTATTAACAAACTGTAACTAATGTTTAACTGTAGTATGGATGAAATTAGCAAATTGCAGCTCTTCCACTAAATTGCGACTCCAACAACAGCAAGAAGTTAAAATTAAAGTTATTTTACACATCAATATAATCTAAGACCCACCAGCCAATCAGCAGAAAGCATGATAGTTAAAATTATTTTACTACATAAAATTATAAGGTGAATTAAAAAACTGTAACCGCTTTTAACTGTAATTTGAACAAAATTAGTAAATTGCAGCTCTTCCACTATATTGGGGCTCTAGAACTCATGCAACAACAAGAAGCTAAATTGAGACTTTCTAAATTATTTTAAGATAACATTAATTGATAGTTAAAGTTATTAACAAAGGTTAATTAACAGTTATTTTACATAAAATTATAAGGTTAATGAACAAACTAACCGCTGTAATATATTACCTATTGAATGCCCATACTGGAATAAAAGACCAAGACAATCACAAACTCAAAAATGTAGACTGCACTACTCACCTGTCATTCAGACTCCCTTAACAATGCACCGGCGAACCGTCCCTCTTACCTTTCACAGAGCAATATGTGTGGCGATAACGGGGTAACCTCCATTGGGATTGATAGCGATTGCATCTTTTCCCGCAATACCAAGGGGAGATGGTTTTCAAAAGATATATATTTTTTCATTACAATCATTTCTATTTCGTTAAATTTACAGTTCAATATTCACTTTAGTTACAGTTTGACACAAAATGCTTATCCTATCACAATCCTTAACTTTGAAAATATAGTATTTTCACCAGAAAGGATACTTTGAAAAATTGAGAATGATCGAACATTATCAGACAACCAAACATATAATACGTTATCCTATTGGTGGAATTATTTTTTATTTCACTTTGATCAGGAAAGGATACTTTGAAAAATTGAGAATACATTTTCAGACCACTTGACATATAATACGTTATCCTATTGGTGGAATTATTTTACAACTTCGATTAAAAATTACTAATTATGTTCATATTGGATAAGATCTTAAATATTTTAAGCATTTTTTAAAAATAAAATACACTTTTATTACGAATTCTGTTCGAGGAGTTGATTTTTTTTTCATAGAATGTTAGACTCATTCAAGTTAAAAATGACAAATCCATTAATTTTACTATATTTCAATTGAAGATATTACATATTTTATTCGCATAGAAGCTTTTTCTAGATTTAAACGTGAGAATATATGATTAATCACCTAAACAAAAACTATTCCATTACACTTTCTTCTGAAAGCATTATGTGAATGAGAGAATTTTTATACAAAAATTGTAAAATATATACGATTTTCCCAACAGTTGAAAAAATTTCAATCATTAACCTTTTATTTAAAGTACATTATTTGGCTACCACTACAGAACATACATTCATTTTATTCATAACTTTTACTATATTTATTAAACATGTAATATTTTTTTCTATACTAAAGAGAACTGCTTTGGTTATTTTTCAATTCATGGAATGGTTACGTTGATCATTTTCAACCTTTTTGAAAATAATTTTTTAACCCATCGGCTATACTTGCTCTACAAGAATTTTACCCTCTGCTGTACATTTTTACTAACAATTTATATTATTCACTAAAGCAAACAATATAATACATATAAACTAACTTATGAAAGAAATCCTTTATGGATATAATGTTTTCTCTTACCTAAAGCCTTCTTTCATCTATAATCCATATAGAAAATTAAACTATTCTAATAAAAATTAAAGGGGAAACATGACTCAAAAGGAAACATACATTATAAAAACCAAGAAAATTATTACTGAATCTATAAGAAAACCTAAAAACTCTGCTAAAAATAAAAACTTAACTGAAAATTTTATTAAAAATTAAAACACATGTAGAGAAATAACTTAATACTTTGTTAAAAATAAAAACGAACACAGAAAAACTTTCACTGAAAAACTAAAATCTTTTTTAAATATAAAAACTTATTCACTTCGAAACTAAAAACTTAACTAAAATCTTTGTTAAAAATAAAAACTTAACTAAAATTTCTGCTAAAAATAAAAACTTAACTGAAAATTTTACTAAAAATTAAGACACATGTAGAAAATTAACTTAATACTTTGTTAAAAATAAAAACGAACACAGAAAAACTTTCACTGAAAAACTAAAATCTTTGTTAAATATAAAAACTTAATCACTTCGAAACTAAAAACTTAACTAAAACCTTTGTTAAAAATAAAAACTTAACTAAAAATTTTGTTAAAAATAAAAACTTAACTGAAAATTTTGTTAAAAATTAAGACACATGCAGAAAAATAACTTAATACTTTGTTAAAAATAAAAACGAACACAGAAAAACTTTACAAGAAATGAAAACTTATACACTGAAAAACTAAAATCTTTGTTAAAAATAAAAACTTAACTGAAAATTTTACTAAAAATTAAGACACATGTAGAAAATTAACTTAATACTTTGTTAAAAATAAAAACGAACACAGAAAAACTTTCACTGAAAAACTAAAATCTTTGTTAAATATAAAAACTTAATCACTTCGAAACTAAAAACTTAACTAAAACCTTTGTTAAAAATAAAAACTTAACTAAAAATTTTGTTAAAAATAAAAAACTTAACTGAAAATTTTGTTAAAAATTAAGACACATGCAGAAAAATAACTTAATACTTTGTTAAAAATAAAAACAACTACAAATTTTGTTAAAAATGAAAACTTAACTGAAAATTTTGTTAAAAATTAAGACACATGCAGAAAAATAACTTAATACTTTGTTAAAAATAAAAATGAACACAGAAAAACTTTACAAGAAATGAAAACTTATACACTGAAAAACTAAAATATTTGTTAAATATAAAAACGTATTCACTTCGAAAATAAAAACTTAACTTAAAATTTTGTTTAAAATAAAAACTTAACTAAAAATTTTGTTAAAAATAAAAACTTAACTGAAAATTTTGTTAAAAATTAAGATACATGCAGAAAAATAACTTAATCCTTTGTTAAAAATAAAAACGAACACAGAAAAAACTTTACAAGAAATGAAAACTTATTCACTGAAAAACTAAAATCTTTGTTAAAAATAAAAACATAACTGAAAATTTTACTAAAAATTAAGACACATGTAGAAAATTAACTTAATACTTTGTTAAAAATAAAAACGAACACAGAAAAACTTTCACTGAAAAACTAAAATCTTTGTTAAATATAAAAACTTAATCACTTCGAAACTAAAAACTTAACTAAAACCTTTGTTAAAAATAAAAACTTAACTAAAAATTTTGTTAAAAATAAAAAACTTAACTGAAAATTTTGTTAAAAATTAAGACACATGCAGAAAAATAACTTAATACTTTGTTAAAAATAAAAACTTAACTACAAATTTTGTTAAAAATAAAAACTTAACTGAGAATTTTGTTAAAAATTAAGACACATGCAGAAAAATAACTTAATACTTTGTTAAAAATAAAAATGAACACAGAAAAACTTTACAAGAAATGAAAACTTATACACTGAAAAACTAAAATCTTTGTTAAAAATAAAAACTTAACTGAAAATTTTGTTAAATATTAGGATACATGCAGAAAAATAACTTAATACTTTGTTAAAAATAAAAACGAACACAGAAAAACTTTACAAGAAAAGAAAACTTATACACTGAAAAACTAAAATATTTGTTAAATATAAAAACGTATTCACTTCGAAAATAAAAACTTAACTTAAAATTTTGTTAAAAATTAAGACACATGCAGAAAAATAACTTAATACTTTGTTAAAAATAAAAACGAACACAGAAAAAACTTTACAAGAAATTAAAACTTATACACTGAAAAATTAAAATCTTTGTTAAATATAAAAACTTAACTAAAAATTTTGTTAAAAATAAAAACTTAACTAAAAACTTTGTTAAAAATAAAAACTTAACTGAAAATTTTGTTAAAAATTAAGATACATGCAGAAAAATAATTTAATACTTTGTTAAAAATAAAAACGAACACAGAAAAAACTTGACAAGAAATGAAAACTTATACACTGAAAAACTAAAGTCTTTGTTAAATATAAAAACTTATTCACTACGAAACTGAAAACTTTGTTTGAAATGAACAAGAAAACGAAAAACTTTACACAAGAAATGAAAACTTATACACTAAAAAAACTAAAATCTTTGTTAAAAATAAATGCTTAACTGAAAATTTTGTTAAAAATTAAGACAAATGCAGAAAAATAACTTAATACTTTGTTAAATGTAAAAACTTAAAAGCTACAAAACTAAAATATCTGTTTAAAATAAATAAAAATTTACAAGAAATTTTACAAGAAATAAAAAATTACGCTAAAAACTTTACCAAAAAGAAATTATTACGAAAAACTTTAACAGAAAGAAAAACTTAAAAACTATAAAACTAAAAACTTTGTTAAAAAATAAAGGCAAATGCAGAAATTAACTTAATACTTTGTTAAATATTAAAACTTAGAAACTATGAAACGAAAAACTTTACTAAAAATAAAAACTTATACACTACAAAACTAAAATATTTGTTAAAAATAAAAACTTTGAAAAAATTTTACAAGAAATAAAAAGTAACACTAAAAACTTTATCAAAAAGAAATACTTCGTGTTAAAAATAAATAAAAACTTTGAAAAAATTTTACAAGAAATAAAAATTTACACTAAAAACTTTACCAAAAAGAAATTATTACGAAAAACTTTAAAAGAAAAACCTTAAAACTATAAAACTAAAAAGTTTGTTAAAATCAAGACAAACGCAGAAAAATAACTTAATACTTTGTTCAATTTTAAAACTTAGAACTTATGAAACTAAAAACTTTGCTAAAAATAAAAACTTTAGGAAAACTTTGTTAAAAATAAAGAAACCAATACAGAAAATTTTAAAAATAAATAAAAACTTCGAAAAAATATTACAAGAAATAAAAAAAAATAAAACTAAAAACTTTGTTAAAAATAAAATAAAGTTGAAAAGTTATACTAAAAAAAAAACTAAAAACTTTATCAAAAAGAAATACTTCTTGTTAAAAAAAATATACTTTGAAAAATTTGTACATGAAATACACTAAAAACTTTTCCAATAACACCCATACTTTGTTAAAATTAGAAGACAGATAGATTCACGTCCCCCTTTCGTTGAGACCCTTTTTTTTATTATGAAAACTCGGTGGGCTGAAAACTCCTTCTTAATGAAGGAAATTTAAAAGTAGTACTTTTAAATTTTTCAGCCCACGTTTTACATAATAATTAAAAAAGGGTCCCAACGAAAGGGGGACGTGAATCTATCTGTCTTCTAATTTTAACAAAGTATGGGTGTTATTGGAAAAGTTTTTAGTGTATTTCATGTACAAATTTTTCAAAGTATATTTTTTTTAACAAGAAGTATTTCTTTTTGATAAAGTTTTTAGTTTTTTTTTTAGTATAACTTTTCAACTTTATTTTATTTTTAACAAAGTTTTTAGTTTTATTTTTTTTATTTCTTGTAATATTTTTTCGAAGTTTTTATTTATTTTTAAAATTTTCTGTATTGGTTTCTTTATTTTTAACAAAGTTTTCCTAAAGTTTTTATTTTTAGCAAAGTTTTTAGTTTCATAAGTTCTAAGTTTTAAAATTGAACAAAGTATTAAGTTATTTTTCTGCGTTTGTCTTGATTTTAACAAACTTTTTAGTTTTATAGTTTTAAGGTTTTTCTTTTAAAGTTTTTCGTAATAATTTCTTTTTGGTAAAGTTTTTAGTGTAAATTTTTATTTCTTGTAAAATTTTTTCAAAGTTTTTATTTATTTTTAACACGAAGTATTTCTTTTTGATAAAGTTTTTAGTGTTACTTTTTATTTCTTGTAAAATTTTTTCAAAGTTTTTATTTTTAACAAATATTTTAGTTTTGTAGTGTATAAGTTTTTATTTTTAGTAAAGTTTTTCGTTTCATAGTTTCTAAGTTTTAATATTTAACAAAGTATTAAGTTAATTTCTGCATTTGCCTTTATTTTTTAACAAAGTTTTTAGTTTTATAGTTTTTAAGTTTTTCTTTCTGTTAAAGTTTTTCGTAATAATTTCTTTTTGGTAAAGTTTTTAGCGTAATTTTTTATTTCTTGTAAAATTTCTTGTAAATTTTTATTTATTTTAAACAGATATTTTAGTTTTGTAGCTTTTAAGTTTTTACATTTAACAAAGTATTAAGTTATTTTTCTGCATTTGTCTTAATTTTTAACAAAATTTTCAGTTAAGCATTTATTTTTAACAAAGATTTTAGTTTTTTTAGTGTATAAGTTTTCATTTCTTGTGTAAAGTTTTTCGTTTTCTAGTTCATTTCAAACAAAGTTTTCAGTTTCGTAGTGAATAAGTTTTTATATTTAACAAAGACTTTAGTTTTTCAGTGTATAAGTTTTCATTTCTTGTCAAGTTTTTTCTGTGTTCGTTTTTATTTTTAACAAAGTATTAAATTATTTTTCTGCATGTATCTTAATTTTTAACAAAATTTTCAGTTAAGTTTTTATTTTTAACAAAGTTTTTAGTTAAGTTTTTATTTTTAACAAAATTTTTAGTTAAGTTTTTATATTTAACAAAGATTTTAATTTTTCAGTGTATAAGTTTTAATTTCTTGTAAAGTTTTTTCTGTGTTCGTTTTTATTTTTAACAAAGTATTAAGTTATTTTTCTGCATGTGTCTTAATTTTTAACAAAATTTTAAGTTAAGTTTTTATTTTCGAAGTGAATACGTTTTTATATTTAACAAATATTTTAGTTTTTCAGTGTATAAGTTTTCTTTTCTTGTAAAGTTTTTCTGTGTTCGTTTTTATTTTTAACAAAGTATTAAGTTATTTTTCTGCATGTATCCTAATATTTAACAAAATTTTCAGTTAAGTTTTTATTTTTAACAAAGATTTTAGTTTTTCAGTGTATAAGTTTTCATTTCTTGTAAAGTTTTTCTGTGTTCATTTTTATTTTTAACAAAGTATTAAGTTATTTTTCTGCATGTGTCTTAATTTTTAACAAAATTCTCAGTTAAGTTTTTATTTTTAACAAAATTTGTAGTTAAGTTTTTATTTTTAACAAAGTATTAAGTTATTTTTCTGCATGTGTCTTAATTTTTAACAAAATTTTCAGTTAAGTTTTTTATTTTTAACAAAATTTTTAGTTAAGTTTTTATTTTTAACAAAGGTTTTAGTTAAGTTTTTAGTTTCGAAGTGATTAAGTTTTTATATTTAACAAAGATTTTAGTTTTTCAGTGAAAGTTTTTCTGTGTTCGTTTTTATTTTTAACAAAGTATTAAGTTAATTTTCTACATGTGTCTTAATTTTTAGTAAAATTTTCAGTTATGTTTTTATTTTTAACAAAGATTTTAGTTTTTCAGTGTATAAGTTTTCATTTCTTGTAAAGTTTTTTCTGTGTTCGTTTTTATTTTTAACAAAGGATTAAGTTATTTTTCTGCATGTATCTTAATTTTTAACAAAATTTTCAGTTAAGTTTTTATTTTTAACAAAATTTTTAGTTAAGTTTTTATTTTAAACATAATTTTAAGTTAAGTTTTTATTTTCGAAGTGAATACGTTTTTATATTTAACAAATATTTTAGTTTTTCAGTGTATAAGTTTTCATTTCTTGTAAAGTTTTTCTGTGTTCATTTTTATTTTTAACAAAGTATTAAGTTATTTTTCTGCATGTGTCTTAATTTTTAACAAAATTTTCAGTTAAGTTTTCATTTTTAACAAAATTTTTAGTTGTTTTTATTTTTAACAAAGTATTAAGTTATTTTTCTGCATGTGTCTTAATTTTTAACAAAATTTTCAGTTAAGTTTTTTATTTTTAACAAAATTTTTAGTTAAGTTTTTATTTTTAACAAAGGTTTTAGTTAAGTTTTTAGTTTCGAAGTGATTAAGTTTTTATATTTAACAAAGATTTTAGTTTTTCAGTGAAAGTTTTTCTGTGTTCGTTTTTATTTTTAACAAAGTATTAAGTTAATTTTCTACATGTGTCTTAATTTTTAGTAAAATTTTCAGTTAAGTTTTTATTTTTAACAAAGATTTTAGTTTTTCAGTGTATAAGTTTTCATTTCTTGTAAAGTTTTTCTGTGTTCGTTTTTATTTTTAACAAAGTATTAAGTTATTTTTCTGCATGTGTCTTAATTTTTAACAAAATTTTCAGTTAAGTTTTTATTTTTAACAAAATTTTTAGTTAAGTTTTTATTTTTAACAAAGGTTTTAGTTAAGTTTTTAGTTTCGAAGTGATTAAGTTTTTATATTTAACAAAGATTTTAGTTTTTCAGTGAAAGTTTTTCTGTGTTCGTTTTTATTTTTAACAAAGTATTAAGTTAATTTTCTACATGTGTCTTAATTTTTAGTAAAATTTTCAGTTAAGTTTTTATTTTTAGCAGAAATTTTAGTTAAGTTTTTATTTTTAACAAAGATTTTAGTTAAATTTTTAGTTTCGAAGTGAATAAGTTTTTATATTTAAAAAAGATTTTAGTTTTTCAGTGAAAGTTTTTCTGTGTTCGTTTTTATTTTTAACAAAGTATTAAGTTATTTCTCTACATGTGTTTTAATTTTTAATAAAATTTTCAGTTAAGTTTTTATTTTTAGCAGAGTTTTTAGGTTTTCTTATAGATTCAGTAATAATTTTCTTGGTTTTTATAATGTATGTTTCCTTTTGAGTCATGTTTCCCCTTTAATTTTTATTAGAATAGTTTAATTTTCTATATGGATTATAGATGAAAGAAGGCTTTAGGTAAGAGAAAACATTATATCCATAAAGGATTTCTTTCATAAGTTAGTTTATATGTATTATATTGTTTGCTTTAGTGAATAATATAAATTGTTAGTAAAAATGTACAGCAGAGGGTAAAATTCTTGTAGAGCAAGTATAGCCGATGGGTTAAAAAATTATTTTCAAAAAGGTTGAAAATGATCAACGTAACCATTCCATGAATTGAAAAATAACCAAAGCAGTTCTCTTTAGTATAGAAAAAAATATTACATGTTTAATAAATATAGTAAAAGTTATGAATAAAATGAATGTATGTTCTGTAGTGGTAGCCAAATAATGTACTTTAAATAAAAGGTTAATGATTGAAATTTTTTCAACTGTTGGGAAAATCGTATATATTTTACAATTTTTGTATAAAAATTCTCTCATTCACATAATGCTTTCAGAAGAAAGTGTAATGGAATAGTTTTTGTTTAGGTGATTAATCATATATTCTCACGTTTAAATCTAGAAAAAGCTTCTATGCGAATAAAATATGTAATATCTTCAATTGAAATATAGTAAAATTAATGGATTTGTCATTTTTAACTTGAATGAGTCTAACATTCTATGAAAAAAAAATCAACTCCTCGAACAGAATTCGTAATAAAAGTGTATTTTATTTTTAAAAAATGCTTAAAATATTTAAGATCTTATCCAATATGAACATAATTAGTAATTTTTAATCGAAGTTGTAAAATAATTCCACCAATAGGATAACGTATTATATGTCAAGTGGTCTGAAAATGTATTCTCAATTTTTCAAAGTATCCTTTCCTGATCAAAGTGAAATAAAAAATAATTCCACCAATAGGATAACGTATTATATGTTTGGTTGTCTGATAATGTTCGATCATTCTCAATTTTTCAAAGTATCCTTTCTGGTGAAAATACTATATTTTCAAAGTTAAGGATTGTGATAGGATAAGCATTTTGTGTCAAACTGTAACTAAAGTGAATATTGAACTGTAAATTTAACGAAATAGAAATGATTGTAATGAAAAAATATATATCTTTTGAAAACCATCTCCCCTTGGTATTGCGGGAAAAGATGCAATCGCTATCAATCCCAATGGAGGTTACCCCGTTATCGCCACACATATTGCTCTGTGAAAGGTAAGAGGGACGGTTCGCCGGTGCATTGTTAAGGGAGTCTGAATGACAGGTGAGTAGTGCAGTCTACATTTTTGAGTTTGTGATTGTCTTGGTCTTTTATTCCAGTATGGGCATTCAATAGGTAATATATTACAGCGGTTAGTTTGTTCATTAACCTTATAATTTTATGTAAAATAACTGTTAATTAACCTTTGTTAATAACTTTAACTATCAATTAATGTTATCTTAAAATAATTTAGAAAGTCTCAATTTAGCTTCTTGTTGTTGCATGAGTTCTAGAGCCCCAATATAGTGGAAGAGCTGCAATTTACTAATTTTGTTCAAATTACAGTTAAAAGCGGTTACAGTTTTTTAATTCACCTTATAATTTTATGTAGTAAAATAATTTTAACTATCATGCTTTCTGCTGATTGGCTGGTGGGTCTTAGAGTATATTGATGTGTAAAATAACTTTAATTTTAACTTCTTGCTGTTGTTGGAGTCGCAATTTAGTGGAAGAGCTGCAATTTGCTAATTTCATCCATACTACAGTTAAACATTAGTTACAGTTTGTTAATAGTAAATAACTTTAATAGAAACTGTTAATAGTAAAATAACTTCCTGCTGTGTCATAGCGGTAAAGCCCCAATATAGCGGTGGAGTTGTAAAGTACCTTCACATTTTGCCCAATTTAGTGGTAGAGTCACTATTTAGTAGAATGGGCAGGTATCCGCAATTGAGAAGAATGGGTAAGTAGAATAGGAAGGGAGCCGCAAAGTACCTGTCCAGACATATCAACAAAGTATCTGCACGCCTTCTGTTAATTACTAATTAATCTTCTTAATTAGCCTCCTCTCTACTCGGGGAGCCGCAAAGTACCAGACACTCCGCAATCTAGTAAAATGCGCAGGCAGCCCCAATCAGTAGATTGGGAAGGGGGCCACGCCCCCACTGCCCACCTGCCCAGTGGGGCAGAACCGGCAAATTCTATCTACTAACAGCGTCAAAATTCATAGACATTGTACATCGTACAATCAGGTAAGCTGGTAAATTACCACCGATACCACAAATATGCATGGGAAGGATATTTAAATATTTGAAAAAAACATCGGCCGAGTGACGGAAAGTTGATTTGGCTTATTGAATCGCGTAAGGAAACGGGTATATCGGAACAGATTTTTTTGTATTTTTTACCATTTGATTGACTTTTAAATTTATATTAAGATAAAGAAGAGTGTTTAAAATGATAATGAATAAATTTTTTTTGAAAATTTTGACTTTACGAGGATTTATGGGGGGATGGCCACTATACCAACACATAATCTTAGATTTTCCAATAGTAGTCACTGCAATGGCTTCTAATAGAACTATAATTAATATTTAATTTGAATCAGTTCTTCATAAAATGTTGAACCTGCTATAAAATGAGTGTAGTATTAATTTGGTTTCATTCTGGCTTCGGGAACCAAGGTTTTTTAAAACATTGAATTACATGCTAAATTCCTCTCAAATCAGCTACAGCGTAGGCTTTGGGCTGAATACTATCAAGTCTTTTTTTTTAAATAAAGTTAATTTGATTGGATCAAAAATACTTTTCGTTGGGAAGGAAGATTTAATTAGAACTCAACGACTATACCAAAAAAAACCCTCAATTTCATGCATAAACAACTCATATAAGCAGAAAAAGATAGGTGTCTACTATAGATGCAAGAGGTGTCTACCATAGATACAAAAGCTACATCTATGTGGCCACTATAGATGCAATTTGGAGTACTTTTAAAAAAATTAATTAAAAATACTTTACCCAATCTAATTAAAATTTTTAACAGTAAAATCGAAAGAAGAAGATCCAATTAACCTAAAAATAGGATGATAACCGTTTCCAAGCAAATAGGTTGGTATTTATTAAGAATTTAAGCAAAACTTTTCCTTAAAGTGTCCACTATACCCACATTTACCTTATTTGTTTAAAAATAAACAATAATATAAACATTATAGTAATACTACTTATCATGACTTATTTTTTCAGATATCAATATTATTATTTGAGTAATCATCATATATAATATTGCATATTGAATATTGAAGAAAATATTATAAAGAAAGAGAAAAAGGATGAAGAAGCAATTACAGGGGAAGGATAAATGGAGATGAGAAATTTATGGCTCTATGAAGGGAATGAAAGAGAGAAAGCAGATAAAAAAGATGGGAAGAAGTAAAAGAGGAAGACCAAAAACAATAACAAAAACAAATTGGTAAAAGGGAGGGGTGTGAAATACAGGGTTTAAAATAGATGATTACGAAAACGAAGAAAACACTCAAAATCAGATCGAATTTACATGTTTTTTTACTAAATCTATAAATTAATTATATAACACTTCTTGTATTTTGTTTGGATCATCCTCATTAGTATATGCATTTTATTAATACATGGACGAATTCACCATGAAAGCATTCATATGGGGGGGATGATAATAAAAAAAACTAAGTTTTCTTAGTAAATCCGTTTTATGATAAGACGTTGAAAAATACACCACGCAGTTAGGTTATGCTAAACTTTTATTACAATATAGCCCTGCTATTTATAATAAAACAAAGTAAACATGTTGCCATACAAAATGAGCTAAAATACAAAGCCTGATACTAAAATACAAATATGAGCTAAAATACAAATGTTCGATTCCCTAATACTGATCAGACGTGAGTGCACGAAACTGGCCATAAGAACTCATGTTATACAATACTACCCCACCACATCCTCGGTATTATAGGGGGCGAATATAATTTCCCTCAACCTCATCCAGAACCCTCAAATCCAAAACATCTCCATTCCGAACACCCCCTACCAAGACCAACAGCACCCTCTAACCCCCTCGTCAATTAATCCAGTGCCTAGAGGCAGCACGGCTCCCTGGGCTAACTTAGCTCTGGACTTGAGTAATCAGGCACTGATGGATGGGATACAAAGCCTGCCCTTAGGCCTCGAGGACCGGGTAGGGTGGTGAATGCAAGTAACAAATATCAGGACGGTCCTCTTGTTAGGGAGGTTACGGAGCCAAACCAGGTGGTTGGATTGCGGCAGTGACTATTGCAGTAGTGTCAAATTCGGGTTAACTAACTTGTAGCATTTGCGTTACGGGGTAGTTATGGTGTAAAGTCCAATTATGCAATGGTCTTTAAGGAATCATTTATGTTAAAGAATGCTGTCAACTTTGGTATTACATAGTTTAAGAAATACTCTTTGTTCTAAAAAGTTTCACACAGTTCGAGAATTCACCACCAGAAGGGTAACAAACTGTAGAGTGTACATACTGTTTTTAAGGAATGAGTGCACTATATTTTCTGTGTAATCTTACATAAATGTATTTGGCATATTTTAAAGTAATTGAAATAAGGCTTATCAACTAAAAAGAGCTAAAATAAATCAGTGTAAAAAATTGTACGTAAAGAAATTTGTTGGAAAATTTGAAAATAAAAATAACAAGTTTAAATGTTTTAAAAAAGTATATTTGAACATATATAAATAGAAGCATACATTTTGCAAAAGGAAAACAAATGTTTAGAAAGAAGTATTTATAGTGTTAGCTATATAAAAAATATGTTTTACAACAAATAAAATCATTTTGTAATTTTCAGCATGTTATGAAACATTTGAAACTTCCTTAAACATCTACGAGAATAAATTAGTGATTTGTTTATTAAAAAAACTACAAAAAGTGAAAACATTTCAGAGCATTAACCATGGACACATATATCATACTTTTTATAGACATTAGGTCGAAAAATAACATATCTATGAGTAATGGTTTCCAAAATAGATTTTCTCCCCCACACTTATATAACAAGATAGTTGTCAAGCCTAATAAAGTTGAAAACTACCATTGATTTGAAAATCCAAAGAATCCCAACGTTACGCAAGGATTTAAGAAAATAGCTGCAAGGAATGAAACATAGAAGTTAAGGAGCGAGATAAAATCAATTGCCCATGATGTTTAAGATCATAAAATGGGACATTTCTGCCTCTTCAAAAGATACTAAACTGGGCGAAAACAAGCCAAATAACGAGTCTGAAAATGTATAGAGAAGGTGGTTTATGTAACATTTAATTCTTAAAGTGGTACTTTATTTCAAAAAGCAAACATGATTCTAAAGTGTTTTTTCGGAAGCATGCAGACAAACCACAGACATGTTTTCATACAGAGGAGAAAATAAGTTATTTTAAGTAAAGAAATTGTGTTAGGTGTACCTTTTCCCTTAAAACATAAATACAGTGTGTTAGAAGCCAATAGTAAAAGTAACGGTGTGTTCAGTTCCCACTATGAATAAGTTGGTTTAAGTGCAAGTGCTGAAAAATTAGTTTAAAAATTATTAATTAAGAAATATATTAGAAAAACCGGTTGGTATCGCTTATGATTTATGTCTAATGATCTTTTAGTAAGTTATAAATAAATATTCAGGATGCTAATCACGTACAGAATCATACAATAAATCAGTTATTTATAAAGGCAACTCAATGTTTACTTTCCCAAGTTATTGCACTAGCTAATATAACATTAAAAATAATGTTTCTACTATATTTTCTCTTCAGATGCATACACTAATACTTTTTAATCCATAACGCATACACTCATACTTTTTAATTCATGTGTTGCCCTTCAGTCCTAATAGTATCAAACGTTCCATAGGATTCAATAGTTATATAGCCTTCCTACCCTCTTGAAAAAATAGTCACATATTCCCCTCGTGGGGTCTCTGAGGACCCCATGCGTAAAACATGCCTATGACTCTAATAAAGGTTAAAAATTCCTTAAATGGAGAAGAATTGTCATTTTTTATTTCTAGAAAGATGCTTCAGAATAATTTATCCAATTTTTTTGGTATTTTTCTCATTTTTTTTCGTCTTATTACGGCTTAATTGGGTTTCTTTTGATACACGTTTTTTATAACATCTGGACCTTCAAACAAGAATTAAATTACAGAAATGAACTACATTGAAGTTGTTTTACTTAAAATATTTATAATCACACTGTTTAAAGCATACTAGTTGATATACCCGGTCTTGCACGGGTAGAATTTAGTAGTTTATTTTAAACGATTTATGAAGCTGCATATATTCTCTATTCTGCATTATCAGCTACCTATCACCCCAGATTAATTTATTTAGTATTATTAAACATGTAAAGTTTGGATTCTTCTTTTTAAAATTGAAATAATACAAAAAAAAATGATCGGTTCAGATTTCTTAGTGAAATCAGTATCTCGCTTGCTTATGTAAGTTTTAACATAAAATTGTTTTTTTTCTTGATAATTCTTCGAAATCACATTCTGAACTTCCGTAAACACTCATAAATATTTGAAAGCATTCTTATTTTTCAAAGAAGACTTAATATAAAAGCCTTTTTTATGAATTTTTTATGAATTTTTATGAGCCGAATTTATATTGTTTTTGTAAAGAATGTGTTCAACAGGAAGTAATGGCGACAGTTGTCTGAGTTTTTTTTGATGCAACTGTTAGATACTCAAAAGATTTCTATAAATAGCATATTTTTCTTAGAATGTGAATAAAAAATTTAAGAAATAGTGAGTGATTCAATGTATTTAGCCGCAATCTTCTTTTTGTAAAAAAAATGACAATTTCTACGAAAATATCTTTCTAATATTTCTCCAAACGTTCTAAACAAACATGCAAACCTTTTTTATCTATAATACAACAAAACATAAAATACTAAACTTTATTTGATACTGTTTTACCGCCATTCATGGCTGGGGTCTCTGAAGACCCCAGAGGGGGAATATGTGACTATTTCTCCCAAGACACTTAAAAATGGAATAATAACTCCAAAATTTTTACCCATTGTAAAACTTTGCGTAATTAAGGAATAGTAGCATCGGAAATTGTCAAAACAAAAATGCATGGGAGATATCAAGCGTCAAAGTGTGTCTGGGGTCGAAAAAGACCCCAAAGGGGTAGGAAGGTTAAGGTGGCTTCGGATTGATAGGGTTAAACTTATTGACGCATCAGTACGGAATTATCAAAATGAGACACCCCTTGGAAAACATACCTACTTTAACAACACTCACATAAACATTTACTGAACCACCTTCTTTACAGCAAAGTTAGTCACACAGTTCCCATAATAATGTATTTGACGGAAATTTAAAACGGAAAAACACTGAAATGCATCCATCACAGCAACTCTCTTAACAAACTACATACAGATCGTAACCCCATTTCACCTTCCTTTCAAGAAAGGAACATTTTCAGTCACCCCGCTTCCCTGCCATTCACATACGCAGAGAAAATCATCTTTCTGGAGATAGAGACGTCCAGAACAATATGGTTCTCTCTCGTAACTCGCGACAAAGGACTCGTATTCAGAATATTCAAGAGCCCTGGGAGATGGAGAAGATATTGTTTCCTAACCCTATTAACATATCGTTCCCATGCAACTTCTAACGACGCGGCAATTTAGCGCATGCTGCGTTATTTGGCCTTTCGAATAAATATAGTGCATAGATACAAGGTTTCTGTGTTGCTAACGTAGATTGATAGTTAGTTTCTATCTATTTAGTTTTAGATAATCAATGAATTTTCATCACATAAATATTCTCAATGAAATAAATTACTTCCTTTAAGTCGTTTATTATTTTAATAGTTTTCTTTATAAAAATAATAATAGTTATACAATCTCTCGATTTTAGAACTCATGTTTAGAAGCAGAAAAAAATAAGTGTTACACTAACATGGAAAACAAAAATAAGTTTGATATTTCTGCATTTTCACTTTTATTTCAAGGTAATTCATATAAAAATGTTTTTTTAATATTTTGGCAGTAAATAAATAAATGAGATGCTAATTTTCCATAATCTGGTAATTTGGCAATAAAATCACCAAACTTAACTCCATGTTTTCACACATTATGACAATAAATAATTTTAACAATCAGAAGATTTTAATGGATATCATAACATTTGTCTGGTATAATAAACTCCATGTGTGATTTCGTTTTTGCATATAATGATTTTTCCAGATTTTGAATCGCATGGCCGAATTTGGCACCGTACCCGATAACAGAAATTCTCCACATATATTTTTGAGCAATACATTTCTAATATTATCTTCTAGTTTTATTCATTCAGATATCTTTATGGGAGTGGGACTAATAGGACATTTTAATCTTAAAGACCTTAATACACACATACAATTAATTAAACTCGCATAGTAAATAAGTTATCATCTAATTGAAATTATAAAAAAATTACTTTATTAACATATATGTCACATAAAGATATTTGAACAGGATTTTCACTAACCGAGAGTTAAATTCACAGCATAATTGTGCACGTAAAGCTGATGTAAGTGAAAACTAAGTTACTTGAATCACAAATACTGATCCATTCATAATGTTACATCAAAGACTGGTTTATGACAATAACCATAAATATTATGAATAATTACGAAGTAATTTCCATCTAAAGTAATTACATTATTGATTACTTTTAAAATGATAAAACAACCTTATTATCTATACAGGGTGTCCCATAAATGTTGGGTCACACTTCTAGGGGGGATAGTAGACACCTAGACGAGTCAGAATCACATAGGGTTTGGGGGTCCCAGACCAAATCCCAGGGAGCTAAAAATGGAGCGACACCACAAAACAATTATTGAAAAATTCAATCTGTAGAAGAACTACTATTGGTAAAAACTTAATCATGGTCTCAAATTTTGTGGTTTAACATGATCTTTAAAATCATTTTAAAAGTTTTCATTTTAAAAATTTTTTTACAACGAAAAAAAGTCAAAAACCACAAAAATATGTGAAAAATCTGCCAAAACTTTATTTTGTACTTAGAAATCCTTTCTTTTGATTTGATAATCTGAAAGATCATAGTTGAAAACCCTAAAGTCCAAAGTTTCACGTAAATACCATCAATATTAAACGCTTGAGATCTAATTAAAGTTTGATTTTTGCTTGCGAAAACAGATCCAGAAAAGAAACGTTGAGGGAAAATCTACGAATTACGGATTGATGCTCGCTAAGTTTCTCTCCATTATTTGCGATACGAGATTCCTCGCCAACTTTCGCCAACAACAGATTGCCCAAGCTGTCTTGGCGATCTGTAGGAGCTTGGTATGTTTCGCCAAACTGGGAGAGAAAAGAAAGTTAGCGATTATCTATCCGTAACTCGTAGATTCTCCCTGAACGTTCGTTTTCTGGAGCTGTTTTCGCACTCAAAAAACAAACTTTAACAGGATCTCAAGCGTTTAATATTGATGGTATTTACGTGAAACTTTGGACTTAAAGGTTTTAAAATATGATCTTTCAGATTATCAAATCAAAAGAAAGGATTTCCAAATACAAAATAAAGTTTTGGCAGATTTTTCACATTTTTTTGTGGTTTTTTGACTTTTTTTCGTAGAAAAAAATATTAAAGTAAAAACTTTCAGCATAATTTTAAAAATCATATTAAACCACAAAATTTGAGACCATGATTAAATTTCTACCAATAGTAGTTCTACAAATTGAATTTTTCAATAATTGTTTTGGGGTGTCGCTCCATTTTTAACTCCTTGGGATTTGGTCTGGGACCCCGAAATCCTATGTGATTCTGACTCGTCTAGGTGTCTACTATCCACCCTAGGAGTGTGACCCATTATTTATGGGACACCCTGTATATAGAGAGTACATTAACCCGGGAGGACGCGCTTTACTTTCTGTTACACGGGAACGCGCGCGGGGTCTCTCAGATCCCACAAACCGTTTTCCGTTCTAAACGTTCAGTGCATGCAAATTTTTTATCACGGATAGTTTAAATATATAATTTAATTGTTTAATGTGCATTATTAGTTGACTGCTTCTTATTAATATATAATATAAGACTAGGAAAACAGGAAATGCAATGGAATGTGAGCGGAGCTAACGAATTTCTTTGGCTAAACTGAACCGATGTTAATTTTCTAAAATCCTTTATTTTCTAATTTCTTTTTTTGCAAGAAAAATTATGGATTATAGTTACCTCTTTCTTACTTTTGGAAACCTCTTTGGCTGTTTAACTCGCACCAATCCTCACAGTTTTGGAAGCATTTTCCTTAAAAACAACAACCTAACTCGGAAAATAACATACCTACTTTATTTAAACTTCATGAGGTGATAGGTGGAAACCTTTTAGGCAGCTACACGGAGTTTCATATATTTTCATTAAAAATTAGAGTTTTTATGAAGGTTTATTTAAGCGTTGGGGTCTCGCAGACCCCGCACGCGTCCTCGTGGGTTAAAACACTACTACATGATTTCAAATTCGTTGGAAAAGATTTACAGATTTTATCATACGAACTAGCACAAAAGAAAAATTATACGACAGAAAATTTTTTATTATTTTGAATGATAAAGATATAGGATTAAGTATTATTTTTTAAAAACTTCTTTTTAGGAGAGGTGAAGCCTTTGATTTTTGAGTTATTAAAAACTTCAGAAAACTCTACATTTAAAATCGCAGATAAATAATAAAAAATAATAATGTATCTTTATAGAGTAAAAAATAAAGCAACTAATTTACCATATTTAGAAACATTTACCATTTACTCTATTCATAATATTTATAATACATCACTCTGAATCCTAAACTAGTGTTATTTATTTCCTCCGCTCATTTTATTTATATCTGTCAATAAAATTCATTAACCAATCCCGTTACCTTATGTTTATTTCTTCCCATCCATGCGAGAAATAAATTCATTCAAATGAAAACAATATCAGAAATAATATATTTAAATGCATAAGTGGTTCGAAAAAAAATCGCCTGGCTTAAAAATTTTGAAGAAAGCACGTTACTTTCCCAATAATCGGATTTTAAAATCGATAGCTGAGTATTGTATTTTTGGGGGGTTAAGGTTACCGTGGACCCGTCAGTATCAACAATAAAAGATCCAGATATTTCTTTAATATAGAAGAATGGAAGAAAAATAGATTTTCCCCAAGCTATTGAAATATTTTTTGGTCTTCTATAATCTGAAAAATATGTTTTTATTTCCCTTTTTTAAGCCGCAGTACACATACTTTATTTCAAACATACAATTCCTTTTTTATATATGATAATAAAAACTAATAAAAAGTAATGGTTCTTTTTAAAGAAAGTTGTTATTGTGAAATTTAAAAAAATGAAGTTTTTATGAGTAAAATGGTTAAATTTAACACATAATATTTTTTAAATCTCAAGATGAAATTTTATTACACTTTTAAAGCAGTGAATATTTTTGGAAGGAGATTTAACGACCAAATAAAATTAGTCCATGATATTTTATTGATAAAGATATCATTTTAATTTCCTTTTGTCCAAAAATATAAATTATAATTTATACCATTGTAAAAAGCGAATCGGATCAAGCCCATAATAAAATTAAAATATATTTGAAATACATTTTTTTTCAAATTCATTGTAATGCATTTTAAAACCTGAAGTCAAAATGAAGATCTTATTAACGGTACTTTTTTCGTATGCATAGTAAAATTTAAATTAGAATCATTTTACTTTAATTTAACTTGGAAAATAAACATAATGAAACTAAAACGTATCCCTTTGCATCGTAGTTTTTAAGTTATAAGTATCAATTTTGAAAAATATCCTTGTATCCAATCCCTGAACGCTCGATTTCCATCTCCCGTAGCCATTTTGCACCACCCTCAAAAATTTTAACTAAAGTTGTAGCATCCACATTGAAATGAGCCGATAGATAAATGCAGATTAATACATTCGAAACTTACTTCCTTTTATGAACGACACTGCCGCCATCTTAAATCATTATCCAATTCCCCAAAAATACATGAAATTTCTCCAAAAGAATGCAAAGAGTGAAACCTGAAATAACAATAAGCTTTCTTCAAAACTCATCAAAGTCGGCACTGGCCCTCAAATCCACGGTCTCCCGTAACTGCAGCGAGTGCGTTAATAATTCATGCGCTCTTCTGACTGAACATCGATCTCTGATTCTTGCTAATAAATCTCTGCCATCTGCACTAATTGGCTCAGCGAGCGCAGGCTCCCGACTGCTCAACTCTCTAATGACGGACTCGGTGACATAGACAAAGCATCGAATAGAGTGAACATCGAACGAGTCTCTTTGTTGAAGCGAACGTGTCCAATAAAGGTGAGTATCCATTAGTATCCAATTTCATTTTTAGAATGGACTTTTTCAACCGGAAGTCGGTGGAGCTACAATCTCAGCGGTGGCTTACTTCCCGATATCTTTCTTGGCGTTCTGTTTGGCTATCATTGGCGTCGCTTCATATATTTTCAGTGCGTTTGCTCGGTTAAAAGAGCTAAAACACAAGAATTTCGGCACTCATTTAAAAGTTTTGCTTGTGCATAAAAATTTATTTGAAGAACAATATAGCCATACACAAAGCAATCCCTCCAAATATCTGAGGGTTTTGAAATAATGTGTTTCAAATATGAAGGAAAATTCCAGAATTATAAACTAGAAATCCAAAAGTAACATTCATCCCATTCTCCATTTGAATTACATAACACCGGAAGCTTACTGGACGACTTTCAGATTATCTACGGTTTGTTTATTTATTTAAAAAAGGCCCTTATATTGTTGTAATCACTGGCGCTATGTTATACTTACCGAAATCATGTGGGTCCGCCGTGATTCTTACATCAACACTATCATAGGAACCATATTTTCCAATTCTTATTGCGGAAATTACCTCTTCCACTTAAGGACCAATCAGATTTTTCTGTCATATCTTATATACCTAGTGGAATTGGGTAATATGAATATAGTAAGTGGCCGGTCAAAGTTAAGGATGATTGAAACTTACATCGACACCATTAATATCAGTAGATTTTTTATGTCACACTGAGAAGAGAGGAAAACCATTCTCTATATATTATATAGATGTACCTATTGTAGTACAAACATGCACAGAGAAGTTTAACAATTGTTTTAATTGTCTTATGTTTGGTAAAGATATCCCTTGCGAGATAAAACCTCGCCATCCAACTATTTTATAATTCGGCTAATAACCCAATTCCTGATATAGACTAATTAAAAGATTGCTTCTATTGTTCAGGAAAGTTCATTATTTTTGTAAGTATTTTCCACAAAAAATATCCGCAATTACGAACAAAATAGCGTACCTTTCTTGACAAAGATGTTTTAAGAATCATCGGAAATAAATCCAACTACGACGACTACATAGTTCTCTCTCGACTTGGAATATAGATTCCTTACTCGTTCCTCTTCGATCTTTTTATGCAAGATACATACCATGCCAGATACGGAGAAACTGAAAGTTATGTTAAAAACAGGAACCAACAGAATTTTATCAACCAACCCACCTATGAATACAACTTCCAATGTTAAATACGTGTCTTTTTCGTAACATTCAACATTACCACACAGGGACGCAGTCGTTGGGATCTCAATCTCAATCCACCTCTACGCTCAGTAACGGCAAAGAGAAGCGAGTCAGAGAGATATTAGAATACACAGCGAGTCACACTAATGTCTTCCTGTCGTTTTCAGGCCCGGTGACGGAAAATCGTCGTGAAGAAACGTGCTAATTGTCCCGGTTTCAGTTACACGGTTCGGGATTTTTCGTTTTTGGGGATGGGTGTAGTTGAGTTGTCTGATGACTGTTTGGGACGTTGTGTTGCGAGTTTACGCCATTTTTGACACCGTTGGGGGTTATTTCGGTTGTTTTTGAAGGTGGTTTTACTAAGGTGGGGGGAAGATAAAGGATTGATGAAAGCATTAATGGATTTTGAATGCGCACGTCAGTTGCAGTCTTATTTCAATCATGTCCCTCTGTATTAATTCTACGGTTTGGATAACAGCTGTTTTTCAAGGGGGAGAAGTAGAACTTTTTAAATTTAAATTTAGTGTTATTTAGTTTAATATCTTCAGTAGCTACTGTGCAACTTTGATAAAAGTAAATAAGAGATCCACAAAAAAGTTCATATTAGAGAAACTTCAAATTTAGGATAATAGAAGAAGAAAATACCGTAGGAAATTTAAGAGTCTACGAAAAATCGTTTGAATGCAATTTTAAATTTGAGACATTTCATTTATCTATAAATTGCACCGCTTTTATTATACTCGTTATCAAAAAGTGATAAAAATGCTTATATAGTGACCGTTAAAAATTTATGCATTTCAGTTGATTGAAAAAAACTTATAAATAAAATACACAAATCCTTATATGTTGAACAAAATCAAAGCAGAGTCAAAATTTTTTTTAAAGAAATGTAAAAAATCGCGTTATTTAGGTTTATAAAATAAGAAATTGTTTTCACTCACCAATTCTGTTCGTTATTATTTCCGCATTAACAAATTACGAATATTTCTTTTTCTGTTGGATCATTTCAAAAAATTTAAATAACACACATTCAAAAACATTAGTTTAAGTACTAGTCATTAGTACTAGTAATCATTTTTTGGCAAAAGTCATTTCTTAGTTTATTACTTCATTAGAATTCACAACAAATTCTTCCTTCATAAAAAAATATACTTCATTAAAAACTTGCATCGAAAGAAAGTGCTTCCCATCCAAGCTACAAAACCTGGTAATTTACTCAAAAAAAACAACAACCACTTCACCACACAGAAAACACAAACACACACGCTCTCGGCACAAAACCCCATCCCCCCAAAAGCGACATCCAGAGCGTCCCTCATAAATCCCCCCAACACCTCACCCCCGAAGAAGCGACACGAGAATCCATTAGCAAAGGAGGCGTGAAGGAAGTCACGAAATGTCCAAATTATGCCCGTGCCACCACCACCATGGGAAGTATCGGGCGAGAACAGACGAAAGAAAAAAATGTGTACCCTGGGCGAGAGAGAACTGTTAAGGGCTGGAGAATGAATGGGGTACTTAGGGGGGAGAGGGCAACCGTGGAATTTCTTAAGGGGAAACGGGGCGCCGTGTTGAGAGTGTTTAGGGAAGTGTCAGAAAGATTGTTTGGGAAAGAGGGTAATTTTTGGGAGATTGTTTTGTGCTTTGTTTTCCTAAAAAGGCTGTTTTGGGAGTAGTATAGGAGGTGATGAGAGGGTGAAACTGTTACTGAGGGGGTTTAAAGGGTAAAATGGAAGTTGTTTGATCGTTTTGTCAAAGCAAACCAAGAAGGTTCATATCCAGGGTGTTTCAGATATAAGTGTTTCATAACTTCTAGGAGGGTAAGGACAAACCTAGACGACTCAGAAGCACCTAGGAAGGGGGGGGGGGTCGGAAATGCACCCCTATTGACCTAGGAGGGGTTTTTATAAGCCGGTATGGGAAATTGTAAAATTGCCTTTGGAGAGTGACTCATAACCTTTTTAGATCGAAGTAAAACCATCGATTCAGGATTTATTTCGTAAAATCAATTAAAGAGTTGACATTTTAGCTGCAAAATTGGTTTCTTATGTAAAAAATGCCGGAATCGAAAGATTTTGCTGGTTTTTATCAAATCATAGCAGGTTACATGTCAATTAACCTTTTACCTGCCGATGTTCCCAAATGGGAACATCATTTTAAGGAATTTTTTCACCACTTAATTTTTCATGCAGGAATTTGATACTTGGTAGAAAGCAACTCAAAGATATGAAATTATTTTACATGCAAAAGTTTTTCATGTGTAATTTAATCCTTTTTGTAGAATTTACATCAAAATTAGAGATTTTTGGCTCTTCCAAAAGTTCCATAAGTTTAAACTTGTGAAAATTTTAAATAAATTTAGTTTTAAATAATTTTGCTGTGTTTATGTAGCTTAAGTACACATCTTCCGATTTGGCTTGACAGAATAGCTTCATATTCTAATTTTGGAGAGTAATTACCAATACATCGTATATGTTCCCAAATGGGAACATCGGCGTTTGGGGTATAGTATTTGAGGGGATTTTTATAACATGCAAAAATTCAAGTTATTTCCTATTTTCTTTAATTTGTTGAACCTTTTTTGTCTCAAAGGATCTAAACAGGTTAAGAATGATGTTTTAAATTCAAAAAATATGTAATTTTTATTTTTTCACCTGATTTATGGAGAAATAAATTCCAAATCTTTATAGCAGATTCTTACAATTGTATATATTTCTAACTCCCTGATCGATTAATTTTCAGTAATTATCAAAAGGGGTTATGAAAATAGCATATTTGGAGTGATTCTGAGGATTCGCGTACATATTTTTGTTCAAGTACTTTTTTTACATAAAACTTTTAGAAATAAAATTGAAGAATTTTGAAAATAAGGAAAGGTGCTTACATCTAAAAACACTCTTCTAAAGTAAGATGGATGTAATATATATGTGGTTCAGTTCGGAATATTCCATGAGAAACACAGCGTCAATAAATCAATGGAGATAATTATGATTATCAATTTTGAAAGCTAATTAGATTTGAATGCAATTAGTGGATTTTATGCTAAAGATCCGAATAGAACCGTAATTAAAACTAATTTTTCTCACAGAACCGTAAATTTTTAGATTTAAAGAGCATGGGAACACTCTTATGTATTTTTACACCAAAATATTACTAATAGTGCAAGAATAATTTACGGAAAAGCTTCGTGTACGTAATAAACATGTTAATTTTTTCTTATGAAAATCTATAAAATGTTGCTCAATCGTCCAAGTATGGATAACAAATTCGAAAAAACCGTCCACAATCATTAAAATGTTCATAATTATTGAGTAGAAACTGATTTCAATAATTTTATTTGAATTAATTGTAAAATATGTGCCTTTTGGAAATCCCCTTGAAAACTTCACCCCAAACGCCAATGTTCCCATTTGGGAACATCCTCAAAATCATACTTAGGATTTTTTTTCCGACAAAAACTGACTAGAATGGTGTTAGTAATGATGAAACAAGCCATTTAAGCCAAAAATCAGAACCTTTAATTCGAAATTTGAATTGCGGCGTTTAAAAGGTTAATACTACAGATTATATACACCCCCGGCTTATAAAATCCCCTAACTCTTTAGGGGTGCATTTCCGACCCCCCCCCCTGCCAACGTGATTCTGAGTCTTCTACACTGCAAAAAATTTCACAGTAAATTTACAGCAAAAATCACTGGCAATATGGGTGCCAGCTCTTTTTGCAGTGATTTTACAGCAATTTTGTAATTTTTGACTTTAACAGCAATTTTGTAAATTAACAGCAATTTTGTAAATTTTACACAGCAATTCTGTATTTTTACAGCAATTTTGTAATTTTACAGAATTTTGTGTTAACATTACAGCGATACTGTAATTATTCCACAGAAAAACTAGAAAGCAATGTGCACATATCAGTTATGTCTTGTTCTTCCATGTTTCTACAAGTATTCAAAATGTGGCATATTATGAACCACGGGAGATACCGATCCGTTCTACGAAGGTTATACTTCATAGTTTTAGAATCATGTTGGTTCTTACACCTCATCTAAATAATTTGACTCTTTTAGTGGTGAGCGTAAAAACAAACATTGGTTTCCTGTCCACAAGGATTCAGAAATGAAAACCAGAATTTTCCAGGAAAGTATTAAACTGCTGTAAAAACTCATAAAATCAGGAACGTTACTCATTTAAATGCATTCAATAAACAAGAATTTCATTTCATTTTCTTTTAATATTTATTTCGATGACCAATTAAAGAATTACAGATATTACAAGGAAAACTACCAGGAAAATTACTATGTATATTTAATTTATACTAATGTAGGTGGCGCTTCAAATTTACTGCTAAAAAGGCAGTTTTTTTAGATTACAGCAAATGCGTAAAATATTAACAGCAGTTTTTGCTGTTAAATTTTTCGTTTTTTTTTGCAGTGTAGGTATGTCCTAATCGTCTTTTAAGTTATGAAACACCCTGTATGTGTCACTTGTTTAAACATTTTACGTATAATTTTTTAATTATCAATATATGAATACCTTGACTGAAACTAATATTTTATGTGTTTGTATACTTTTCTAAATTTAGTTTACTATTTTTATAGCAATTAAAAACTCATATAACTGTTACTGTCTTCTAATTCAGTGCCACACTTATAACAAAAATTATGGAACGTATTAAAGAATAAAATTTATGTATAATCTTAAAAAATGTTGAAAAAAATATTTTTTTGCCAAGGAATGTATGTATGCAGAGTTATTTTTAATATCTTTCAATTGCATGCTTTTAAAAACATGTGTTGTATTCTTAAAATGCATGCAAGTTAAAATTGCAAGCAACCCCCTTAAAAATTTTATACAATCACAATAGACCATAAATGATAATTTTCAAGTAATTAGTTTGAGTTAATTTACCTGAGAGCTAAATGTCCTTTTGCCTTTGTTGTCAAACATGAAAATTATTATACTTGGGAGATAATTATAATGACGACTTCATTTACTTTTTTAAAATTTAAACAAAGTAAAACGTATATACTACAGAAGCGTTTATGTAAATCGGTAGAGAAGGATAAAATCAATTTTAATATGCTGTTAGTTGATAAAAATTAGCCTGATTAATTTTTTCATAAAGTACTTTAATATAAAAAGTTCGAGGTTGGTCGAATAAGTTTATATTGCTCACAAAGTGAATAATAGTTTAGTATAAAACCAAATGCAGGTGATTTTTTGTCATTATTTCATATCATTTGAAGTTTTTATCTCCGAAACAAAAACACGAATACATTAAAAAAGCCCATTCTTTTAAGCAATTAATTTTACGGACAATTATTCTCAGAACAATGAAGCTCTTTAATATCCCCTCATAAATGACTCCCTTCGAAAATTACAGCAGCAATGAAACAACCCTACCCAGGATTATCCCAGCGTCTAGCCACGCCTTCTCTTCATACCATAAATGGAGTCAAATATGACCTGCTCCATTGAGTCTTTTCATCGTAAAACTGAAATATTACGCAACGAATTAAAATGTTGAGTAATAAAGTTTTAGTACACTTTGGGTAGTCTTTGTGTCACAGGTTGGTTAACGAGGCAGACACCTTCGCTTTCAATGGAATTGAGATGAAATTTCCTCGGGCAATAAAAACCAATTGACCACGAGTTTTAGCTCATAAAAGAGAGAATTCAAAATGGCATCTTCGACACAACAAAAAGAGGCACGGGAAAACGACCGAAAAACTCTCGAGAAATAAAATATCGAAAACTTTAGTTTTGCTGTTCTTACATAAATGTAGTCTTTAGAATTCACTGCTATGAACTACGGGGTTTCATGGAAGAAAGTTTCTTGAGGGCTTATCTTTTTGGAAGGCGTTTCTTGGGGAGGGGTATCTCTCATTTAACAGGGTTTCAAACTTGCATAGATATAGAATAAATATAGGTATGCCTTTGTATAAAAGGTTTTTGAAAAAAATATATATTTTATAATATACTTAAAAAATGTATTTTCATACACAAAATTGACTTTTATGATTTGGAATGATTGTTATCATACCATCAAGTTTTATTAGTTGTAACCTTAAAAAATACGTGTTTTAGTTTTAATATGCTAAATATTTATGAAAAATATGGTCTGAAAAGGAAAATATTCCATTTATATGTGTGTTGTGTTTGTGAATCCTTAATTTATGCATTAAAAACCAATATTATTTGATCTTGACTAAATTTAGGCATTTTTTGTGTCTGATTTCCCACGTATTGGACCATACTAAATATAATATTTAGAAATAAATAGGTACTGCATTACTTCTTAAAATATCTTGCTTTTACTAAATTACACATCCTTATAAAAAGTAGGTGCCATCTGCAAAACTTGCTTTTCTTTATAAACTGTATTGTATACAATGAAACAAGCTGCGCTTTAGGTTTAGGAAGTTAGTTCTTGGTTTCACAGCCATACCCAAACTTAGTCTGAACCTGTAAAACCAGTTTTTCCTTGAATGTTTTACTTATGCAGCCAAACAAACATTAAGCTGTCAAATTTTATGGTTACACTGCCATACACGCACCTAGCGTACACCTGTAAAACTAGCTTTTCCTTTAAAGTAGCTTGTATGCGGAGAAGCAATGAGGAAGTTGCATGATTTTTTTTATTTTTTTAATCGATTCTTCTTTCAAAAATAAGCAACTACCCAAAATTTGAGGCCGATCAAGAAATTTTTTGATTGCTAAAAAAATTAACAAAAATCCCCTTCTTAAAAGCACGCGAAAACGCCAAGAGTTTGGATGTGACGTCATCTTACAATAGGCATTGTTGAAAAGCAATGGAGTTGATGGTATTATTGTTGACGTCATCTTACAGTTTAAACAATAAACGTTTTCAGTCACGTGTTTTTGTCTCGAATTTTTTCATTAAAATATTTAATTACCTGTACATTTTTTTGAAAAACTGACCAGATATTTCATTTTACCATACAAAAAACCGTACGGAACACTTGTTTGTTTTTGAAAATCTGACACATGCAACTTCCTTATTAAAGAAGTTTGTGTCCTTTGTTAGAAGTGGTGATGAAGGAAATAAAAGCGATTGATTCTTAATATGTAATTTAATATAATCTAACGAATATTTTTACTATAACAATATAACTTTACTGTCTATATAGTTTTGAAAAATGTTAGAAATATATTTTAGCTAGACAATTTAATTCTTCCTTAAAATGCAATTAACTTATTTGCTGTGTCAAAAAAAATCAAATCTGCCCAGGCCAAGTGACCTATCAGGCGGTGCCCATCTCCTTTTCAGTAGCCTTTGGGCCTGGGGTGCTAATTACTTAGCTTGTGTCCAGGCCGAGTGGCTAGCCCGACGCTGAACCCCCAGTTGATTCCCCAAGCAAGTTTGGTCCTCATTTATCGATCCCTGAAGGATGAAGGGCTGAGTTGACCCATGCCCAGCTACCCAAGCAGGATCCACTAGGCATCGAACCTGGGTCGGTAATGCTCGTAGCCAGACACGCTAACCACTACACCACCGCGGTCACTATTTGCTATGCACTTTAAATAAAAAAAATACGATGCAAGAAATTTTAACGAACTCTCTTATTCAAACTAGAAAACAAACAAATAACAAAACACATAAAAACAGCTTTAACCAAGTGCATTTTTCTTGTTCGTGTGCTAAAACAACGCAAAATATCTACTTCAATCCAAAACTTTTCCTTAAATCCCAGTAAAAAGTTTGCAAAACTTTCCTTAAAAAAATTCCTATCGTCACGTAAAAACCCAACCAAACAAAAACATTCCCCCTTCCCTAACAGCTAATAAACCCCACCAAAAAAGCCACATCAGTACTAAATTAAGTTTCTCATTAAAAATATAAAGCAACCAAAGCATAACAAGCGCAGATAATTTAAGCCACGCAAAACAAAGATTACAGCCACTGCCCTCTAACATGGTCCCTTCCAGTCGAAGATTCTCAAACTCAGCAACTAGCTAACGAGCGAGTCCCGGGTTTGAATTGAGCCACTGGGGTCATTAGAAGGAATCTTTACCCTCGTCTAGCTTACTAATGAGTCATTTTTCTCAGGATCAGAGACCTAAATTTCATTCTGGGCAGCGCTGACTTGGTTTTTTTCCTTTTGGTTGCACGATATTGAAAGTTAAAGGAATTTTGAGGGTAGAATTTGATATAAGAAATTACAATGTGCGTTTCAGTAATTATAAATTGTATTTTATTGCGTTTAAAACCTTATAATGTGCTTTGTAAACCCCCTTCGATAAAGTAAATAATATTGGGTTAATTTAAAGTGAATAAAGTTTAGGTACTTTTATACACAATTTAATAACAAAATTCTTCCCATGAACATCTTTTATCCTCCTTATCTAATTCGAAAATTATGGATATTTATTCAATAAAAAAAGTATAAATATGAATTTTCCTGCATATCAGATAATTTATTTTAGTAATAAATTATGCATTATAGCTCATGGTTATATGGAGTTGGAACTTTCTACTAATAAATATAACAATAGCACTTTATGAAATAAACAAGCAATTGGAATACCAATAATGACCTAGAACGTTCACAAGTCTTGCATTTAAAAACAAACTGTCAAAGTTTAAAAACATTATTTACACTTAAAACAACTGCTTCAATTTATTAAAACCCATTACGTTCTCGTCTGAGCTCTAATAATATGTGTCAGCTTTGAACTCACCGAATAAATTTGTGGTAGAATAAATTTGTGGTATTATTATCATCAATAAAAAATATATTCAAAAACCTAAATAAACAGTTAAAAATTTAAGCATACAGTTAATTTGCAAAGTATTTATTGAAAGTCCAAGCTATTATTTAAAAAATGACGTGGGATTAAAAAACTCTTGGGATAAAGCTTTACGCATAAAAAGTTCTAGCTCGATATTTTGATCACTAGAAGAATAAGAACAACTAACGCATCAAAAGCCATCAAAACTATACACAAAGGGCATTTCTACCTTCATTCTAAAAATGGAGAAATAATCCCCTCTTTAAAAAGGAACGGCTTCTATAGGACCCTAGAAAAGATCGCACCGTTCTCACTAAAAGTTTTAATCCCCTAAAAATCCTCCATCCCGTACCAGACCCCATCCATCCCCCCTGAGGGTCCAGGGATCGCTTGACATTTCCCGGAGGGATTAAGTGATTGGTATCCAGGATCGGCGAATTCTGAAACGTGTTCTTTTCGTATTGACATATTTGTCTTGTACCGATCCTTTTCAAAAGGGAAGCCAGCCAGGCGGAAAATAGCGCTGTATCTCCGAATCAGGTTTCCTTCTTGATTGCATAGGCAGGTTTTCTCTCTCCCTCCATTTGACGGGTCTTCTGGAAAGGGATCTCTCTTGTTACGTTTTGAATCGGATAGTGATGGAAGATGTATTTATTTGTTGATACTATTGAAAGGGTTTAATTATGATGAGTTTGTTTGATTTTGAATAGGGAATACGAAACTTGTGGAAATTCAAGATTTTGACTATTGGAAATCATTGATGGGGTTATAAAACGCATGTCTTCAAATTTTTAGATTTTTTTCATTAGTTTTTTTTCAAATTAATTTTCAAAAATTGCAATCGCTAAAATCGGAGGTGTGGCCTACACAACTTCCACTCTGCATTCGATTAATTTTCTACCAATCAATACTTTCAAAGGAAAGGATTTAACCAATGCCGAATACGCTTTCATACAAGTGTGTCGTGCCGAAGACAAAAGTAACGTCATACACCAAACCAAGAACCCTTCCATGCATAGTAGTTTTTAATTAAAAAATAACTTATAATCAGATTTCGAAAACAAAAATAAAAAAAATCTTAAAGAAGCTCTATCGAAGTAAATTAAATTTGAAAAAAATCGTTGTATTCCCCATTGTGTAGAGTGGTTATTCTTCACGGAACCTTTGGAGATGTACTGGTTTATTATGATTAAAGTTGTGATTTTGGAAGCTCTAAAGATAGAACAACTGGTTAGAATGAGCCCGTATTTCACGAGAGTATTCCTGATGCTACTTTGGGAAATTTTTTAAGGCCGGGAAAATTAGTTCCTAAATTGACCGATATGGATCGTTGTACTCATCACCACTTCTTGAGACCTAACTAAAAACCTGCAAGATTGTTCTGTTAAATTCATTTGGCCCTTTTTTAGTAGTTGAGTAGCACCTCTATATTAATGGCCTCACATCTAGAACGTGTGGCGTCAAACACAAGGCAGACTTTTTTTGTTAAGTCTATGGAGAATAAACACATTCTTTAGGTGTTTTTGTATCTGGGGGGTTGGTATCTAGAACTTTTATAGATATAAGCCTTGAAGCGATATATACATACAAGGAGGGTTGATAGCTTAACATAGAAAGTCCACCGATTTTGTCTTAAGTTTGACGTCACACTTGCGAGGTCATTCATATAAAGTGTTTCAGAGAGAAAAGATAGAGCTTAGATGTATTTTTACTAGCTCATTGAATACAAATAAAACCTCGTCGCATTTTATTAAAAAGTATCACTCACGATAGAACTCCCACATTTTAAAAGAGGGAAAAACCACTCCACGCGTAAAAATCCCTCCACACATAATAAAACGCACATCAGTCTTCGGCAAAAGCCAGCAGCACAGAGGACTTTTCCACAGCGCGACGCTCATTTAAATGCACAAAACGCTCGAAGAAATAAATACACGACAGGGGAATACATGCCACTAGCCAGGGGAAATAAATTTTATTCATAACGCATTACGGCGAAATCCATTTGCGCATTCCAGTGGCGGGAAGAATGCGGCCGAATACCTTTTTGGTGGGGATACAGCGGGACCCACTGTCACGGAAAAGTTATATTATGGCGGCCCTAAACACGTTTTTAAAACGTGGAAGGGGATGTGAAATAATAACACAGCAATAATAATAATACGGCGGTTGGGATTTTCTTAATGTGTCGCGCCCCACATTATTGAAATTTTAGTCAACTCTTCAGGGTTTGGAAGAGTGATTTTCGAACGTTTTGTGGGGGTGATGATGATTATGAGGGTCGTGATGATTGTGGGTGGTTTGGATTGTCTTTGGATGCGTTGATGGTGGCGTGAATGTTGAATTGTACTGACGGGAGAGTTAATTAAAAGTCAATGGAAATTCGTTGGGTGTTTCCCGAACTTAAATATTCGTTTTGTGCTTATTTGAGTAGTTTATGAAAAAGTTGGTATGGTTCTAAATAAAAGGATTGAATTTAGAGTACATGTTTCTAGTAAAGAATGGTAAGATAAATAAATTGTATATAAAATATGAACGGTTTTGTGGGATTGACATTTATTGAATATTTATATTTAAAAATCAGTTTTATTCCTATGGATATACGTTTAAGCGTTTTCATTTAAAATTTATTTTCCCTTGGGGTTTTGAAGATATATATTTAAAAGTAGATAATTACTTTATGGAAAGAAATTTAATCCAAGAACTAAGGTAATGCCTTGTGTACCTTGGAAATCTTGGAAACACTCTTTTATATACTAATTTAATTTAATCCAAAAACTCGATTTCATATATTTCAACCATATTACTAAAACAAGATGTTGTATAGGGAGAATTAATTGAATTTTGTTATCAAACGTAATAAATAACACTTTTCATAAAACAGTTAATGAATATTTTAATACCTCACAACTTGACGTTCGTTATAATCAAGTAGTTTATAACATGATAAAGCTTTTAAAACTTGAACTATTTGTCACCCTTTTCCTTTGAATGTTTCTTTAAATGGATTATTCCGATCATTTATATAAATTTCAACATTTGGAAAATATTCAAATACAGTAATGTCAACGTAAATAATGAGTTAAAATATAGAATTAGGCATGGCAACACTGGATGAATTTTCGAAATTTATTCTAAATTATTAAGACGAATTCAAACATTAAAACTTTGAAACCAAGTATTTTAAATCTGGTATTTAAGCACATAGTTTGCGTTTCTAAGAGGCAACAACAAGCAAAATAATTTTTTTCTGAATAGTGCTAGTTAATCTTTAACGCATAGAATATCGTTAATTAAAGCCATATAAATGAAGAAGGATATTAAAGAATATTTCCAGTGCAAATGAGCTAGACTGTTTACAAATATTTGAATAGCTAATATATTATAAATTTATATACATATTCACAACCTTTATTAGTGATTATAAATGTTCATGAATATTTTAGAAAGTTTGTAAAATCTACGCAGTGGTTTCGAACAAAATTTAATATTAACAGATAAAATATTTTTTTAAATGAACCGAAGTTCATTATTAAATTTACTATAAATTACAAAAATAATAAATTTTAAAAGTAAATATACGTACACACAGTTAGTTAAACAAACCAATTTTATTTTACTTAGATGTGTAAAAAGGTTGGCGGTGATCTCAGATGTTATTCGGATTAGTTATAATAATATACAGGGTGATTCTAAATTACGTGGACAAACTTCGCATGGAGGTAGCGGGGACCTAGACAAGCATATTTCGCATAGGAATGGGGGGCGCATCCTTACCGTTTAAGAGCTAGGACCTAATGTAGTGCGAGCTCGTTTCAAGAGGCCGTTTTTAGAAGGCCCGTGTGACGAAACAAAACATAATAAAATGAAAAACAGTATTGCATGAGGTACAGGAGTATCCGTACAACTTAAATCCTTAATTTGATAGAAATTGGACCACTTGCTAAACCGTGGGGTTAGTATTAAAACGTGCAATATTAATCTCTCAGTCAAACAATGGAGTTCCCTTAATGGTATTTAGAAAAATGATGATCGGGGAAGGAATTTTCAATGATCAAACAGTTTCAATGATCAATGTTACGATCATTGAAAATTCCTTCCCCAAACGTCATTTTTCTAAATATCATTAAGTGATGTCCATTCTTTGACTAAAAGATAAATATTGCACTTTTGAAACTCACTCCACGGTTTAGAAAGGTTCAAATTGTATCGAATTCATGGTGTAAGTAGTAGGAACACTTCCTTACCTTATGCAATAATGTTTTTCATTTTATTATGTTTTGTTTAGTCACACGGGCCTCCAAAAAACGGCCTCTTGAAACGCGCTCGCACTACATTAGGTCCTAGCTCTTAAACGTTAAACCCCCCCCATTCCTATGCGAAATATGCTTGTCTAGGTCCCCTCTACCCCCCCTGTGAAGTTTGTCCACGTAATTTAGAATCACCCTGTATAGATTGTTCACTGTTAAAAAAAAGTTCCTTCTTTATACAATTTGTGGTGAAAGGTTGGGCTGTTTCACCACAAACTGGGTTAAATTTAGTTGCAACCTATAGTTTGGTGACAGGTTTCGCCAAGTTTTCGGTGCTTTCACTAGTGAAATCCGGTTCTTTCGCTTGTGAAAGCACCGAAAACTTGGTGAAACCTGTTACCGAACTATATGTTGTAACTAAATTTAATCCAGTTTTTGGTGAAAGGTTGAACTTTTTTTAACAGTGTATAAGTGCCACCTCCAATAACTAATTCTTCAAAGTACGAGATTTCAGTTATTTGAAGACATAACTTTCAGTATACTCTGAAAGGATTATGAACTCTAGTAAGAAAAAAAAAACTGACTAATAAACTAGAGAGGCAATCTATTTTTAGCTCACAATGGAAACCCCAGTATTAAAATTTTAAAACTATCTCTCTCTCCCAGACCGAGGTCATTCCTTCATTCCAACAGTGTCCCGCCCAAAGAGCCGAACAATTTTATTTCCTAATCCCGCTCCTACGAGGGGGATATCACCCCAAGAAGAAAGTTATTCCAGCAACAATGGCTTAAAACGAAGTATTCTGTTTCATTGCCAGATAAAGAAAGCGGAAGCAGGTCACATGTAAAAGGCGAGTGCAGATCATTAAACTTAATGTAAACTTCTCGCCTTTCTCCTTCTCCTGTAGAGAGATAAGGGACAACGGAGCAAAAACAACGAAAAGAACAAAAAAAAGAAAGTAAAAGATAAATGCTGCAGAGAAAGGCAAGTATAGAATGCACACTTCTCCTAAACTCTTAAGAGCCGCTCCAAACTTCTCGGAGTGTTTGTATTTTCTCACTTAATGGATGACGATGTACAAAGGGATCTTTTTTGGTTTGCATCACGGGAAGGAAGTAGTAAAAACGAACTTGGAATTACGATTGGGGGGTAGAGAAATCCATAAAAGAGAAGCGAATTAATCCTTTTGTATGAGTCAGGAGAAATGTGTAAATTGAGTTCGTCATCATTGCTTTGTTTTAGTGTTTGTTTGTTGATATGTTTTTTTTGTTGTAAGTGTTGTGTACACAAATTTTAATTAGTTTACGACGAAAGCATCTTATTACACCGAGTATGTACGTGTTCGTTATTTTTGATGTTATATGGAAATATGCAAGTTAATGGGGAAATTTTGCAACGTTGATAGGATTTTGTTTTTGAAATTTAAAAGGTAGATAAATATATAATTTGTAAGATTGCGATATTACTCACTGCAAAAGTATTTAATTTAGCAATTAATTTAATTAGGTATTTTTTTAGAAATCGATTTATCACAGGACATGAAATATTCTAGAATTATTCATCATTCCTATAATCTCACAAATATGTTGAAATGTTTGATGTTTTAGTGTTTAGAAAACATAAATTTGTCATTTTAAATGAACAATTATATTTTTAAGAACTATCCATCTTTAAAAGCTATGTTTTTTAAAATATATGTACTTTTATTTTTATAGACAATAGTTTAGTGCGGTCTGATTTTAATGGAAAAAAATAAAGTTCCATTTAATCTGTAGGGCAACTCCTAAATTGTTTAGAATTATTGCTGAGAAAACTCGTTTTGCAAACTGTATCTAATTAGAAAGCGATGACCAAGTACGTCAAGTTTTGCAAAAAAGTAAAATTATAGGATGCTAAAATCTTAACTTAGAATATTTTTATTAAAAACCAATCATTATTTTATTATAAATCACATTTAGTCATCATTAAATTATAATAACATAAGAGTTTTAAAAAAACTCATGGTACACAATGAGCCCCCGTGAATAAGGGTTAAATACAAATTATTTTGAAATTGCGTCCAACTCTTATATTTACTGTATACTACTTTTTCTCTACTATTTTTCAAAAAAAATTCGTTGATATCATTACATTAAATTTAAAATGTTTTTCTACTTTTGGTCATCGACTTCTAATCCGAAAACAGAGCTGAAAAAACATAGTTGCTATTTCAAAAAGAGTAGCGGGTGCCCAAAACTCTATCAAACAAAACCTTTTTTGGGCCACCCTTCAGTACATGAAATAACTTCTTTAAGCTTTAAGTATCACTACAAAGTGAAAGTCATTCAAAAATAAATGCATTTAAGGAAAACATTACATTTCTAAAAAATAAAATAAATTTACATCAAAATATTTCATGTTCAAATATAAATATGTTTTATAGAATTAGTATTAAAAGAGTTAAAACGCTAAGCTAAAAGTTTGTCTTTATAGCATGAAAAAGCCTTTAAAACCATCAAATCTGATTAGAATTAAAATAATCTTAAAGATTAAATTATGTTTTTATACTTGGATGTCATTCAATTGCCATGAAATTACTTTGCTCGATTCCCTGAATATCTTGAATTTTACTCTAAAAGAAAATTATTTAAACAACATTTTAGAACGAGTTTTTCTTTAAAATCACTCATATTAGCAAAATACATTAACTTCTCAAAAGCTATACTTGAAGAAAAATATTTTACATTACATTACAGGGGCAGAATTACCAACATCCTGTTCACACAGAGAAAATCCCTTTTTACATAATACCCGATAAATCCATCCAACAACTTCTTAAATCTCTCACAAAACTTTTTTCCCCGCCACCAGACCCTCCCCACTTTCCTGTCGCCGAGCCAAAACCGTTAGAAAGAAACACCAACGGCGACATCTGCTTCGTTAACTGCAACTACAAGCTGCAAATTTCCTTTAACGAAACACGTCCCAGAAAAATACTCAAACACACACAAAAAAATAAAACAGACACATCGCTTCCCAGCATGCTTCGAAATATGCCCTTTTACGTATCGCTATCCCTCATCTACCACCCCTTAAATGATATCGGCATCCCCTTCTTGGATACTTTTTCTGGTCGTAATAAGCAATGGCGGCTGTTAGTTCGCTTTTCAAAATGGCGCGGCTGAGTCGGTGTTGTAGATAGTTTTTTCCCTCTTTGCACCGACTTCTACTGTTTTCTACTACTACCGTGTAGTTGTTTGCGCCGAAACGGTATGCTTATCTGAATAGCACTCCGTGGTTTGGACCGGATGTTATTAGGGAATGCGTTATTGGAGTGCTTTTAAGACCAGATCATCAAGTCTGGGAGAGTTTTTGTGGGAATGGAGGGGCTTTGTACAAATGATAAGGCACGTTTGCGGGGTTGTGGTCCGTTGAATTGCTTCTTTCTCTGTGAGTAGTGCTTATGGTCAGACTAGTGTTTTGGGGAAAATGGTATTTTGTTTTTCTCGAGTATTGTTGGCAAGCTGAGTGGAGCTTATGCCTTTAAGCGTTGAAGAGGAGTAGACTGGGCGTTAAAGTAGCTCCTATATTTATTCTTAGCTTTTACAAATAAGTAGTGCAACACTATTGACTGTTCATTTAGAATAGGCGCCTGAAACAGGATCAAAAACGCTTAGTTATCACGCCATTTCAGGGACCGATTAGTTTACAGTGTATTAACAACTTCTGTTTAGCCTGCCTTGTCATTGCACAAGAAAAATTTTTCGATGATAATTTAATTACAATAGTAACTGCTTCTAATACATTACGCCTCAGGCACCTATTATAAGTTAACAGATTGTAACTTTAGAATTTATCTGGCCAAAAATAATATTTTAATGATAATGAGCTGTATGTATTTGATTCTTTACAAATAACATCCGTTTATACGTTTAGAAATTTTATTTCAAAATATTTTATAGCAATTGCACAATTGTTGATTATTTTAAATGAATTCATAAAACTTAGGTATGATGTATGTTACCATATTATGCTATTTATGAAAAAAATACATAAGGGAAATTTTAAAAAATGAGTTCAAGATACATTGCTAAAATTCAATATCTAAAGGATAAAAATTTTTTCGCAGTCATAGAATATAACCTTAAGCGCTCTTTGAGAAATTATTAATTCCCGTTTTACATCACGCATTACTTTTGATGACTTTAATATTGAAATGAAGTAGTAGTTTAATATTGAATTGAATAACTTTCAAACCCATAAAAAATGAAACTGTATAAAACAATTATAAGACCTGTTGTAACATATGGAAGTGAGACTTGGACCATGACCAATAGAGATGTAAATAGTTTACTTATTTTCGAGCGAAAAGTAATGAGAAGATTACCAAATAGAGAAGATCAGAAGATGGGACCAGTTCAGGTAAATGGTCAATGGATAATTCGAACAAACCTAGAACTGGAGAAAATCATTAAAGGTAAAAACATAATTATATTTATAAAATCTCAACGCCTATCATGGCTAGGACACATAGAGAGAATGGAAGATGATAGAGGAATAAAGAGAATGCTAAATTGGACACCCATGGGAACAAGACCAAGAGGTCGCCCAAGAAAAAGATGGAGGGATGATGTCCTGGAAGACATTAAGACAATGAAAGTACAGAACTGGAAAAGAAAGGCAAGATCCAGAGCTGCCTGTAATGGAATTGTGCAACAAGCTAAGGCTCACAAAGGAAAGGCTGTAAGGCTAGAAGAAGAAGAATAATATTGAAATCATCAATTACTTCATGGCAAGTTTTCTGTGTGTAATTTGTCTTTATAAATATTAGCATTTTAATATATTATAGTTGTGAAAAATAAATCTTATTGTGGTAAGGACTGTTTATATCAGTAATAAACCTTGTGATTATAATCTTTAAATAAATCCGACACTTTTTTTAAAGTGTTGAATCTTAATTTCAGGAAAAATTTACTACAAATTTATCTAAAAATTTTTAACTCTCTGGAGTACTTTAGGATGAGCTCGGCGCAAATCTGGGCAATTATGACTTCCAATTTCATTTCCTATAAATGTTACAATATTCAAAAATTAAAAGCAAAACCTCTAGTTGATATACTTATTAGGGTGGGTCAAAAAATTTTTTTCACATTTTCCCAGGGGCACAGCGACAAAAGGGTGCCAAATAGTCTCAAACTGACGAGTGTAAAATATTATTCGATTATAATAACTCTTTTTGCCTCCGGATTGACCTCAAAGTTTCGATTAATATAGTAATTTCATGTAAAAATGGACAGATGAAAATCAAGTTTTTACCTCGATTGCACAAATCAGTCATGAATATAAATGTGCACAATGGTATAAAAATCATCATTGAAGACTATAGAATAATTATAAATGAAACCAGAGTTGAAATACTTGAGTTGTAATACAACATATTTTAAAGTATCTCAATGGTTAGAACTGGCAATCAAAAATTTCTTGCTGGAATCATAAAAATGTGCAAAACTCTTATTGCCGGTTGAGTAGGATTTTAAAAACATTAAATTTTTAATAAAAATGGATATGTCAGAAGGTGGGTACCTTTTTTGGGTTATATTTCAACCCCAAGGAAAACATTTGGATAGTTGTTTAAAAGTTGGGGTTTTCCTTGAAATTTCTTTGGCATATTAGGAATATTCCATCCCAAGTGACCCCATATGAGTCACTAATGTCCAAAAATAAATTAAAACCACATTTTAAGAGTCAAAGTTTGAAACATTTTCTTAAGAAGAGCAGTAGATCCCCGTTTTCAGCATAAATCTCAGTATTATTCCCTAAGTTTTTAAATGAGCTACATTACTTTTAAAAACTTACTTGTAATTATCTTAATCAGTTAAATTTGCTATATTTTAACTTTTATGAACGTATAAGGTAATGCTAAGGAGCCCTTTTGAGTCAATCATCCCTCCAAAGAAGTATAATTTCATGGGCCTGGGTTTCAGTCTATTGTTATAGCAAAAAATAGGTAAATCATGACTGAGGCGAATCATAACTGCCTAATGAACGAACTATCATTCGACAATTGTTTCAAATTTTTGCGATCATATTTGGATCCCAAGACCAGCCAGTGAAATAAGTGTCCGCTGAATTTTGAAAGCAAGGCATATTTATGAAAAATATAACTATTTTTGCTTTTAAAAATTAAAAATACCGCTTTGTACTAACCAAACTTGTGGGAAAATGTATCTGAACTACCAATATTTAAAATATGTACCACTGACAATCCACTGTTTGTTGGCAAAAAAGAGCCTCCTATTCTACAGCTATTGTTAATATGATAGCATATTACATTGCCACTTTGGCAGTTGTTTTTGTATTGATAATACATAAAGGTGACTAATATGATAAAAATTGCTTTTAAAGACCCTTATTTGCGAGCTTTAAGAAGTTATCGACAAAAAAACTCAATTTATAAAATTAAAAAAATATATGAAAAATTAGATACTTTTGTTCTATTTGAGGGCGATCCGGAGGCAAAAAGAGTTATAATAATGGAATAATATTTTACAGATGTTAGTTTGAGACCATTTGGCACCCTTTTCTTGCTGTGCCCGATAGAATTTGTAAAATTTTTTTTTCGCCATAGGAAAATGACCCACCTTAATACTTATTTTATCAATGTTTAAATATTTTCTGCCATTTTTCCATCAGTTTCTTCTCCAAACAAAAACCTTACTTACAATCAATATAAACACCTCCAAACAACGACTGAAAACCCTTCGCAATTTCAAAACGACCCCCTAGACACTCCAATAGTTTCATCCGACAAATATTTATGTTCTTAAAAGTCTCATTTCTTCCAAAGCATATAAACCAGTCTCCACTCCCACAAAATTCCATATCCTGCGCCATTTTCGCGTGTCCTTCTCAGGGATTCCCAATCTCCAAGCTCCCTAACAAAGAACCTACCAATCTCCCTGGCATTAGAGGCAATTTGTAGTCTACAGTCGCATCGTCACATAAAAACGCAGTCGGAATGTTATGGAGAGGAGACGCTTTTCAATCCTTTTTCGGCTGGAGCGTTTGGTTTTTAGGATCGGGTTAATATTCCTTGGGGTTATGGGAGGGATATCCCCTTTTAAGGGGCTAGTAAAGGGTAAGAGAATTCCGAGAATTTTGGTTTGAGTTGAGTTTTTTTTTCGTCGTCTGGCGGTAGATTAGGTAAAGGGTGAGTAGACTGATGCGGATTTATGGATTGAGTTTGGGCATTTTTTTGGGAAAACTTATTTTTAGATATTAAGATTTTATTAATATTAGATTCAATTCTGCTAACGGTCTCGTTAAATATCCTCATGGTGTTTTGAACGCCAAATGTTCAAAAATTGCCAAATTGCTATGTCTTCTATTGATATAACATTATATTTTGATAGAATAGTTTGCAATATTTGACATAGGCCCAAGGTATGGCCCAATTCCCTTGGAACCAAGGTACCCTAACATTGCTGTACCTTGGACAGATCTACATTGATTTAAACATTCGGTAACTATGTACCAAAGTATTTGAATTCACTAACGAAAAAATATATGTCATGTATAATAGGAGCGAGGGCAAGTATCGAGGGAAAGTTGTGAAATCACAGTTTATTTTCAATAAATAAAAAAGTGCACGGTAAAATATAAAAATGGGTCTAACATACACTACCTTTCTCTACTGGCTGAGAATAATATGTCAGATATTTTCGTGTAGTTCAGACGGAACAATAATAACCAGGCCTCATAATAAACAATCACGGAAATAATTTAATATTTATACACCAGTTTAACAAAATAAACAAAGCATTTTTAAAAGCAATAAATGCAACACAAAGTATTGTACGTGTTTGAAGTCTTACAAATAATGAAACATGACGAAACACATTTCATAAATCTGATATGCAATACATTTCGGACAACATTTCTGGAAAAAACCTTCCATAAACCCATTCTCATTTTACGCGACTTTTCAAAGCTTTTGATAATATGAAAACATGGAATACAGAATGAAATCTTATCCAGCTATTTACAGAGCAAGGAAAACACGTCAAAACTTTAGAACTAGTGTTTGCCTGGAAACAAGCAAACAGCGCGAGGACGGCTTGTGTATATACAACAAATATTTTGGTACACAAAAGAAATCATGTTTAGCATCTACCAGGGGAGTTTCTTACTTATAAGTGTTTGCATAGATTGCAACACAAACAGGTAATTTTAGAAAAGGATACGTAAAGTAGTTCTTGTTTCAGATATTTTAAAAAATAACTTAGTTGCGTGAAATACTGGAGTGCATTAAAACCTTGAATAAACAGCAAAGCGACAACTTAATTGGTTTTATTTACCAAAAATTAATAGTTTTTCAATAATTTTTCTGTTCAGAATAATTTTCATTATTTTGCTTTTCACGTTTACTTCAATGACTTTACGAAACATTTCAAAATATTACCAATTAGCAAAATAAATAAACGATTCTACAAAAACTTTTTTTGGGTTGAAATAAAATATAGGTTTTGTAATTGGTCAAATATTTAATTAGCAACTTATAAATAAGTTTTATGGACTTATATTAGTAATACTCTACTTCCACTGTTTCTCACTAAGGATAAAAGTCCGCTTTCACATTTCAGTTAACTTCTATTTTAATAAGTGTTGGGTATAGACACATGAATAAGGCTCTTTATAATTTAATCGTTTTTTAAGAATATAAAGTAAAAGTGATGCACCCAGCATCGAAATACAGAATCGCACACAGCGATGATTTTCTTATCTTGAGCACACTGTGCCTTCTTATTTACGCTTGCTGATTTGCATCCCGCAGAGTAGTGGCTCGACGAATGCCCGGGATTACGTAAGGAAAATTTGCATTTCGCAGTCCCGCACATGCATCAATAAGTTTCAAATTTAAGAAACTTTAAAATTTTTTTCCTTGGTAGATATTAAATTTTTGAAACAAAAAAACCTTCCGTCAAATGGTTTTGAAATTGGAAATTAACTTAACAAAATTGCTCTTTGACTAATTAATATTGAAATTTACAATTAACTGTACTGTTTTTTGGAGCAATTTTATATAAATATTATTTAAGTACCATTTGCATTTATCTGTATTTTCATGGTGGAACTATTTTCTTTATTGAGGGTAACAAACGATAATAATTTGTAAAAGAAAAAAAAAGCTACCGACATAATTATATTTAAAATTAACTCCCTTGAATTAAATTTCAAACTGTTTATCTTCATGGATTGTTCTTTAAAAATACTTTATAATTACTTCCTTGGATTTCATATCACTATTTATCTTTCATTTTTATTAAAAATATAATGGGTATGTACAATCTCACTGACAAATATAGTATAATTCGTGCAGATAAACACTGTGGGAAAAACCAATTAACACGCTTAGTTAAAAATTACTCTAAAACCACCCAGGATCATGATGAGACAAAAAACTGATTTCAATTTCTACACAGAAGGATAAAGTCGAAATTAACGCCGGTTGCGGTTCTACGGACTTTCTGATAATTAACGAAACCAATCGATTCGGTTTCACACATGTATAAAATGAAAAAAAAACTACACTGGGTCCACAATAAAAACCCTTCGAAGAGATAGAATGCATAAAGTAAGGGAGATAATGAGAAAAATTCTCCAAACAATGAATTTCAAAAGACTAATATTGTTGCAAAGTAAGACATTAATTGTCCAGGGAGAACAAAAATAATATTCTTCCGCATTTTACTGATTTTCCTCATCTTCTATTGTCTCTCTGCGCTGCCTCCATTCAAGAGATTTATTACCTCTTTCTTTCGGAGTCCCTTAACTGCAACCACCATAAAACGCTTTTGTGTTCATTTGGGATGGTTCAATTCCTGTATGAATATTTTGCACTTTTTTTTCAACCCAAAAGAGAACTTTTTTTCTTTAAGGAATGAAATGCATAAATTCTCACACCTCTTAATTCTTATCTTTTTTCTTCGATGTTCCCCTTCGGTTGGTGGAAACCCATAAAAATGCTAGGTTTTTTTACTTGATTAATTTGAACCTAAACACCGTAATATGCTTTTTTAGAGCAATAAAGATTTTGAAAAATACGACTACAGCGGAATGTGATATTCTAAATATTTCTAGTGGGCCCATACATTCAGCTGTAGATATTATCTATTTTCCATTATCTTGTGTGTAAAAAAAGCTAATTTTTATGGAGTGGTCAGAGTTTTTTCGTTTCTTTATTCATAAATATCAGCACTCTATGCTTCCAGAAGAGCGACAGTAAAAATGGATTGTAGCACCCGAAAAAATAGAACACATTTATCTATCCATAAAAACTAAAGAACGAAAGTATAATTTTAAACCCAAGTTATGACTTAACGGTAAATTATTTTATACTGAGAAAATAAATTATTACAAAAGAAATCGAATGCAATAATTACCATCAATTTTGAAATCGAAAACACATAAAATTTTATTTTCAATCCCTTTTTGGTTTAATACCAATTACAAAAATAAAAATATTTTGTAGAGGGACAATATTTAGTAGTTGCATGTTGTCCACGAAAATTATTTTTTACCCTGCAAGTTTCTAAGTTAGTGAAATCTGTTATATTTTCTCGATTATGCGTTGACTTCAATGAAGGAGAAATTAGGTGTAGCACACTTACTTTTGGGTTAATGATGTTTATAACTTATCTATACAGTAACTTAACTAACATATCTACACTAGCGGAAATAAAAATCCCAACACCAAGAAGGAAAGGAGATAACAAAGTCAAATTTATTTCTATGATTGCACATAGTATCAATGTGAATTGCTTAAAAAATCAGCCTTCCTGGATATTAGGGGACCGAGAAAATCGGCGAGGAGTGTTGTCTCCATAGGTGTCCATTACCGCCGTCACACGTCATGGTATTGAGTGACAGGAGCTCTAAATGACTTTTGAGGGATTGGAGGACCATGTTGCCTCCTCATGTAGTCCAAATTCATATGGTGCACCAGCGGACGTTGCATACCGGGCTAGGTGATTTCTCCTCTTTCTCCGGACATGTTTTGTGAGTGTTGGTTCTTGCGAACGGATAGGCCAGGGTAAAAATGCAACATAGGGGGTTAAGAACAAAGCTTGGACATTGCATAAAACATGTGTTTGTGCCTTTTTCTCTTGAAATTTGTCCCAAGGACAGGTCTGAAGGTAAGGACGGACAACCGGCTAAAAAACTTCAATGAAGCAGCTTTGGTTGGCCAAAATACCGGTAGATCATACTGAGGACAAGCGGCAGTGGGATGGATGTCGTTTGCAGTACTGCGGATCGTCCGTTCGGTCCGCATAGCTTCTTACATCTTTGTCTATAAACAAGGGGCTGAAAATGGGCATTTCTGTTTCCAATAGTGCACGAAATAAGGAAATGAAGTTCCCAATTTCATGACATTGTGTTTATGAGAGAATCCTGATTAGGTTTGGAGTACCACGACGGTTGGGTATGAGTTTGAAGACACAATGGAGAGAGCGCACTCAGCTGATGATTTTCTAATCGTTCCACGGAGTGGTGATGCAGGGTAACGGAGTGGGGATGCATTGGATTCCATTTCTGCAACTTCTGAGTATGATTCACCAGTACTTTTTCCAACTAGAGCTGCGTCATTGAGATTTTGCAGCCGGTAGACCGTCCTTACCTTCAGACCTGTCCTGGGGACAAATTTCAAGAGAAACATGCACAACCACATGTTGTGTGCAATGTCCAAGCTTTCTTCTTAACCCCCTAGTTTGCATTTTTACCCTGCCCTATCCGTTCGTAAGAACCAACACTCACAAAACATGTCCGGAGAAAGAGGAGAAATCACCTAGCCCGGTATGCAACGTCCGCTGGTGCACCATATGAATTTGGACTACCTGAGGAGGCAACATGGTCCTCCAATCCCTCAAAAGTCATTTAGAGCCCCTGTCACTCAATACCATGACGTGTGACGGCGGTAATGGACACCTATGGAGACAACAATCCTCCCTCTTTTTCTCGGCCCCCTAACATCCAGGAAGGCTGATTTTTTAATCAATTCACATTAATACTATGTGCAATCATAGAAATAAATTTTACTTTGATATCTCCTTTCCTTCTTGGTGTTGGGATTTTTATTTCCGCTAGTGTATACACTCTTAAAACGATTGTATCAAAATTGAGTAAAAAGTACTCAAAAAGGCTCCGATCCAATAAGTACTCAAATTTGAATACATGAATATACTCATTCTGAAATGTGCATACTCAAAAATAAACATCGTGAGCTCATTTTTGAGTTCAAGCTCAAGATGTTTCATTTTTGAGTATCTGCACAGTTTCAGAAATGAGTATATTCATGTATTTAAATTTGAGTACTTATTGGATCGGAGCCTTTTTGAGTACTTTTTACTCAATTTTGATACAATCGTTTTAAGAGTGTAGGGTGTTTCAGATAAGTGATTCATAACTTCTAGGAGGGGTAGAGCACACCTTGACGACTCAGAGGAATTGGGGGTCGGAATTCGACCCAAAAGAGTTAGGGGTTTTTATTAGAAGGCATGACAAGTTGGAAATTGGAATCCACAGTGGAAATTGATACACATCCTTTTAATATCGAATTAAAACCATCGATTTAGTTATTTATTCCATAAAACCAATTAAAGAGATGAAATTTCAACTCCTAAATCAGTTTTTGTGTTACAAATATCAGAATCAAATCATAAAAGGATTGGGTGTACTGTGGATTATACAACCTCCAATGCCGGCTTATGAAAACCCCTAGGTTGCTAGGGTTGTATTTCCGATCCCCCTTTTCTAGGCGATTCTGAGTGCCTTACCCCTAATAGAATTTATGAAACACTTATATCTGAAACAACCTGTATATATTTTTAGTATTATCAGAATAGTCACACATTTGTATTCAAGAAACCACACAAAAAAACCCTAACGCGTTGTAAACAAAGGGATAAAATCAAAAGAGGAAGAGAGCACACGGTTAAAATAAACAAAACGGCGTAGCGTCTTATTCCTTGATTCCCTAACTTATTCCTTTTGATTTAGTTACTTTATTATCTTAGGTGGCATTCGAGTTTCTCATAATCCATTTATTCAACAAAGTGAATAGGCAGTGGCAACGGCGCGTTTCCTCTCGCTCTTAATGGTTAACGAAAGGAAAGTGAAAACTGTTTTGGAAGCCATTAGTAGACGGCTAATCTTATTAAATGCTCGTCAGCTTCTTGCCTTTCGTAGGAAAAAAAAATCTTCAAAGAAGGAGTGAGTCAAAGTACGCTCTCAAAGATAAACTGGAATGGAAAAAAAACAAGGATTGGGAAATAAGCAAGGAAAAAGTAGCATATGAAATAACATTGCCTTACGTACTAGTTTACATGTGTAACGGATTTTCTTTATTCTAACAAGGTTTATCTGTGTTTCTTTCTCCTTTGCTATTTATAAGGGCAAGGTTAGTGTGCTTGAATGGTTTTCTTTGGCACGCATGTTAAGCAGATTTCAGATTTTTTTCGTGTGTTTGAGAACTAAAAAAGGTTCATAGGGAAAAGGAAAGAAAAACTTAACAGATTCGTGAGCATTATAAAATGAAGGGGAAGTATTTCCAGCGTTGTGTTTTTCATGCTACTTCTTTAATTTTGTTTCCTCATTTTTACTCAATTCTGTTAGTTAACCCGTCAAAAATTGCAAATTTTTTAATTTTTTTCAGTTTCAATTAATGTATTTATTTTCCCTTTTCAGTCCTAGACAGCCCATGGTAAGTTTGGAGCGTCTAGAACTGGAAGGGTTATTTTAACCGGATGGAATGTTGCATTTGGTGATATGTCTAATCTTAAGTGCATAAGATATCTTAACAATTTTATTGGAATGAGTAACGAATAATTCCTTAAAAATTTCTTAATAAATATATCATATTTTCCCTCAGATACTTTAACGACAAATTTACTTCATATTTCTCAACACAACTAGATGTTAGAAGGGAATATATAAAACGCGTGCATTGATTCTCTTTTATTTAAAAGCAATATCTACGTTTCTCTCCAAAGTATCATTTTCTCATCATACATCGAGTAATATTTCTTCCTAGATTCTACAAGAAACAGTTTAAACTAAAGTCGTGTATGTAAACAGAATTTGGGTTACAGGAATTTTCATTTTATTCCGATATTTTAAAATTTTGTTCACTTTCAAAACGTAATAATGCAAGATTCTCTGCTATCTCAAGGATAAATAAATGTCTGTAAAAATACGGACATATTTTTTATGCAAGGGAAGACGTTTCAAAGATATTTTCTTTGATAAAATAAACACAAGATATAACATAAGTTATCATATTGAAAGGAAAAATTCTTACTGTTAAAAACTTATGTTCTCCTTTAAACTTTGACAGCAATGAAAATATCTAATCATCTGATAGTTTAAACATAATCGAACTTATTTTCCTTTGGTAGGTGTTTTATAAATTAATACTCAGTTATTGAAGGATTCATTTTTTTATTTTTTGGGTAAATGTATTTTTTAGTAAATGGTTCAATTAAACTTATTTATGTGGTGGTAAAAATTTATTTTATGAATTATAAAGCAACTAAAACAACTATTCATGTCTTTTAAGAAAATTTTCGTACTACCCTCATAGGTTAAAAAAATAGTTGTATTATTACCTTGCGAAACATTCTGATATAACAGTTATAACATGTTTCTAGATACAAAATAGACATAAATAGTGTATAAGAGACTAGGTTAATGAAATGTATAAAGCATAATATAATATGAAGTGTGTCATACAAGTTCATACAGATTCTCGGATATGTATTTTAGGATTCTGCTGGAATAATTGCAAACTTGTAATTTTAAGAGCGGTTTCAACAGTCTAAAAATTGAATTTTCAAACTGCTTTTAAGTAATAAAATTTAAAAGGAATTTCCTCTGAAAAAATTTGCGTGATTATTTTTAACTAAATAAAATAATGGAGAAAAGAAGCGTTTGCAAAACTCGAAACCTCCCAAAAAATTAGAATAATGCAATGTTAAACAAGACATTTTTTATTTGAAAATTTAATAATACCAGAAGAAATGGAAGTAAAATTCAGAGAAACTGATATAAACATGTTTCATTTGAACGATAATTAACAGAAATACAGAATATGTATCATAACATTTAGTCAAAGGCTAACACAGAGGAATAAATTGTTTAGAAACCACAAGAGTCAAAATTTAAGTTAAAAATTGAAGATTCCAAAGATTTATAGTAAGTAATGAGACTACCTTTTTTATTCTAGAAACGGAAAACTTATCTTATCTCTTTCACTCCTAGAGCGACCGAAACTTGTATTGAAACCAATAGAACAGTTGAAGCGTCTAGGACTAAAAGGGTTAAGATAAAACTCTAAGCTCCCAATGGAATCTGCAGAAAATCCGATAGCAAGCGAGACTAATGCGTCTTCACAGAGCAATAGCACTCAAAATCTAAACGCCTTTTATGCATGCATCGAAGCTTCACTCCCACTGCGTCATTTCCTGCGACAATGGAAATAACAGCCGAGAGAAAACGATGAAGAAAAAAACTATTAACGATATTTCCAGATGCAAAAATGGCAACGATTAATCTTCCCGTACGAAAGTCGGTCCTACCAAAATCCTACTTGGAAGGCTCCGTACGTTTTGCTAAGGAAGGCAAAACCGGCCATAAAAAAGAAATTAAAGACAAATGGGCAGAAATTTTGCTCGATGCAGTTTTTCAGAAATGTTTTGTCTCTGCTTCCATCGCATACATATTATCTTCCGCAAGACAGGGGGAAATTATTTTTTAAAGGTTGGTTCTTTCTCATGAATGTAATTCCAGAGGCATTTCTCATAGGGTTGGAAGCGAGATATAAAATTCCCCCAACTCTCCTTTTTTGACTTCGTTAATATCAATCAATTTAAGATTAGCAATTCGTCTTTTGCAAAGGAACGACTTTTACTAATGCTCTCTATATGAGATTTTGCTGAACAGAAACGAAAGTCAGCGTTTTCGAGCTGATCATTTATTGTCCTGGGTTTTATGTTTTGACATGAGGAGGAAGCTTATTTTTTATGTCCGCAACAGTCCACCCTTTTTATGTCCCTGAAATGCTGATATCCGCAAAAGCTTTTTTAAGTAAAAACACAAATAGTGTTTCTTCGGCTTACACTTAACCAATGATGAATTCGTGGATATTATGAGAGGGCTTTATATTGAATTCGAAGGTAGTTCCTTTTTGTTCAGGCCTGTTAGTGGTAAATATCGTTTTAAAATTCATATCCGAGAGTCAAATTGTTAAAGCTATCCTGAATATTTCGATTTTATAGAACATAGACCGGTAAAGTTTGAAGTCAAAAGAGATAAAATTTTGCAGTGAAAATGATTAGTTATGTTAAGAGACTAAACAATTTTAATGCTTTTGTTCAAAAGAAATTGTTTTTAGACTTAATTTATTGTAGAGTGTTAGACAATGATTTATGATTTATGAATTATGAGTTTTTTATATTAACTTGTGTACATACCGCAAAAAGTTACCAAAATAATAAGTACAGTGTACAAATACCTTCCTCTTGTTGATACTATAAAACTGAATATTTTTGTTTACTATTTACTATCTTGGATACGATTCTAAAATTCGGCTTTTAAAATATAGCTTAGCATAGTCAACATGATTAAGAACCGAAAAGTAAAAACTATATAATAATTTAATAATCAATGGAAATCTTCCACTAATGACCTTGACACACATTAAAACAAGACTACTGGATACTTTCTAGTAAAAATGCGCACTAAAATTCAACGTCAAAACTATTTTGATAATACTATAAAATACTATAACAAAATTTATTGTAAGCAAAATGGTAAAATAAACTACAAATATATCTGTCTGTAAGCTTAAATGCAAATTTTGACATTTATGAAGTCTTCATTATTCCAGCAAAATATAATGATCACTCTCACAAAAGCTATCACCTACACGATGACTTCCACGCAGTACACTTTCTCTAATTACTTTCTCTTTTCAAGCACTTTATTCGTAAATTTAAGTTTTCCCCTGGGCTCTTAAAGTGATTTAAAGAGTAATGCAATCTCTCGGGGATTATTTTTCATAAATCTTCAGTAAACACGGCTTTATTGAACGGTAATAGCTTTGAGATAAAGCGTCCTGTTTACTTTAGTATTTATAGAATAATCGGTAAATTTTTCAATTATGAAAACATCATTTATATCGCAGAGTGGGATAATCCCTTTATCACGTTTGTTGGTTTTAAGAAATATTTGGTCGAGTAAGCTCTGGCGTCGACCGTTTAAAAGATTGAGTTGAATGTAATGTCGTTTAATTTATTTTAAATAGGGGTTTACAAGTAGTAGAATTTAAAAATGAAATATAATACATAATCCCTTATTCACTCATATAGCAATGTTAAGTTTTATGAACCTTCCTTGAATTACTATGCCCCCATTTTAGGCTTATGTAAGGTGCCATTGACAACCTGTGAGCTCGTGACAAGGTGAAAAAACCTGTTCTAGATAACGTCTATAAGGTTAGAGGTAAAAAATATTTAAAAAATGCTACTTATTTTTATATTATGTTTATTTGGATCAATTAGAGTGATAAATACCCATTTTACAATTTTTCAAAAAGTTATTTTTGCATTTTTTAAATGGCAGCTTTTTAACCAATCGTCCTTTGTGGCTAAGCTCTAAAAAAGAAAGTAAAAACGAATTAGATAGTTTTTAAGATAGAAAGGGGTATCATTATAAATGGAACTCTTCCACTGAAGACCTAAACCCACATTAACCCTTTATTTACGAAATTATTTTCGGCGCAAGTTTAGTACTGCTGATGCGCCAAGTTTTTGCGATAAAAATCATTATATAGTTACCCCAACTAATGTTAAGTGAATTATGTGGCTTCTAAATATGGCGCCAAATAGCCAGAACTCGCCAACCATCAGCAGTACTAAACTTGAGCCTGTGGTACTCACAAGTACCGTCGGTAAAAAAAGGGTTAAGCCACAACTACTGGATACTTTCTAGTGAAATAACATAATTTTAATAACATATTTTAAAAATAACAATTTTAACATAAGACATAATTTTAGGAAATTATGCATAAATATGAGTGAATGTAAAGTTTACCGTTGAAAGGAGCTAAGAAAAGGGGCATTTCATCCCTCCTGAACCTGAATAATAATGCTTGTTTAGTCCGAAATACTGATATCACATAATGGGCAATACCAGCAATTTTTGAAAACAGGAAAAATGCATTTTTCCAGTAAAAGAAATATATCTAAATTTTAAAAAAAGACATGGAAAGTTTAGAAAAAATTCAGTTAATTCAATATTTAAAAAAATCGAAAATCCCTTTGCCTTTGTTTAGGATTTAATGACGTCAGATCTATTTCGGCCTTACTTTAAAGTGAAAACCAACAATCAATCTGAATTGTTTAAACAATCGAAGCATTGCGAAAAGAATCTTGTGCAAATGTTAACATCAATTGAAAAATAACGTTTATTTTTACACAATTTATAACCCTCTATTGTATTTTCACTTAAACTGTAACTTTTTGCCTTCATGTTATGTTTAAATTATTGATTTGTTGTTTATTTTCGTCTGTTTGTACTGAAGAAGGGGATAAATTGATCCCCGAAACAATTGTCTACAGTTTTAAAAATTTTTATAAATTGTGTAAAAATAAACGTTGTTTTTCAATTGAAATCGAAGCATTGTTTAAAATCAATGTTTAGGATTGAAGTACGTCACATTTTGACGTTTTCGCGCCCTTTTTAAAGTCACACTTTGAAATTAAATTTAAAAAATAAATAATTGCTTTCTTGGGTACCTCTATCGAATAAAAAAAATATTGGAATAGCCCATTCCATGCTTTAAAATATAATAGCTAGTTTTTATGAGTATTTTTAGTTAACTACATTATTAGAATTATTTTTCTTTTGGGTATAAGTATTTAAATGAAATGCATTACCAGAAATAGGGAGTCAGTAGAGGCTTGATTGCCACTAACTGTACTATTCAAAGTGAAATTCTTGAAAGATAATTTGAATTCAAATTTTCTGCTGATAGTCTAAAATAGTTAAGACATTTGAGAAAGTCCCTTTAGTAATGTATATGTGAAGGTATAATACTTCTATTTTGGTTTAAGGCAATACCTTCTCAATGTACCTCTAAGGGTCCAACTCTCTACTCGCATCTTAAAACACCCATACTACTGGACTCTAAAGAATGGATTTAAAGAATAAACATAAGAAATTATACTTCAATAGGCTGCTTAAATTAAATTATTAATAGATGTGAAAAGATCTAAACAGAAACAGAATGGTTTCCTTTAACTATGGCTCAATTCAAGAACATGTGATAAAATACATTCATTTTTATTTCTCTCTGTATTTCTTAAATATTTAAAAACAAAACTCCACTGTATTAAAATTGACGCTTCGAGAAGAATGCTTCCAATATCCTACAAAAAAATACTCGCAACATTCCAAAATGCCTTCACGATTCCAAATCCCTTATTTCAACCCAAAACAGCCAATAGAGTAAATTTATAAATTCCTTTTCGACACTCCTATACCTTCTGGGAACGAGAATATTTAAAAGTCAGCAAATCCTTTCTGATTTCGGCTTTAACGTAATTGAACATTGAGTTATGAAATCATGGAAGAACAAATAAATCCTCCGGGATTTAACACAATGGTAATTTCATTCACAAAGATAAGGGAGGGAATAATTTTATTTATGTGTTCATTCCCCTTTTAGTATTCTTTGCATGCAAAAGTGAATTAAGCTGCCAATTCAATTAGCGCTCTGTTAAAAAATAAAGCGAACTACGATGCCTAATGAAATCATTTGAAGAAAAAGTAGTAAAAATTAGGCTGATTTTTATGTCGACCTATGAAACTTGTTTCTCGCGATTAGTATGTTTATAAATACGGATAAATGCATTAGTATGGATATATGCACTCACTTTTAGTTCCTGTTTAAATGAATTATTATAATTCAAATTTTAAGTTTTTATTAATATTATTTTAAGTTATTATTCTTCGATTTCTTTATCGAATTCTAATTGTAATTAAATGTGTTTGACAGATCATAGCTTATACTTTAAGTATTAAAATTCGACCTGATTTGATTTTAATTGTGGAGTAATTTAGAATGAGTAACACATATTAAAAAACCTAACAAAGCATGTTAATAAAATACACTAGCGGAAATAAAAATCCCAACACTAAGAAGGAAAGGAGATATCAAAGTCAAATTTATTTCTATAATTGCACATAGTATCAATGGGAATTGCTTAAAAAATCAACCTTTCTAGATGTTAGGGGGCCGAGAAAAACAGGGAGGAGTGTTGTCTCCATAGGTGTCCATTACCGCCCTCACACGTCGTGGTATTGAGTGGCAGGGGCTCTAAAGAACTTTTGAGGGATTGGAGGACCATTTTGCCTCCTCAGGTAGTGCCAATTCATATGGTGCACCAGCGGACGTTGTATACCGGGCTAGATGATTTCTCCTCTTTCTCCGGACATGTTTTGTGAGCGTTGGTTCTTACGAACGGATAGGCCAATGTAAAAATGCAACCTAGGGGGTTAAGAAGAAAGCTTGGACATTGCATAAGTCATGTGTTTGTGCATTTTTCTTTTGAAATTTGTCCCCAGGACAGGTCTGAAGTTAAGGACGGACAACCGGCTGAAAATCCTCAATGAAGCAGCTCTGGTTGGCTAAAGTACCGGTAGATCATACTGAGGACAAGCGGCAGTGGGATGGATGTCGTTTGCAGTACTGCTGATTGTCCGTTTGGTCCGCATAGCTTCTTACATCTTTGTCTATAAACAATGGGCTGAAAATGGGCTTTTCTGTTTACAATAGTGCACGAAATAAGGAAATGAAAATCCCAATTTCATGACATTGTGTTTATGAGAGAATCGTGCTTCGGTTTGGAGCACCACGACGGTTGGGTATGAGTTTGAAGACACAATGGAGAGATCGCACTCAGCTGATGATTTTCTAATCGTTCCACAGAGTGGTGATGCAGGGTAACGGAGTGGGGATGCATTGGATTCCATTCCTGCAACTCCTGAGTGTGATTCACCAGTACTTTTTCCAACCAGAGCTGCGTCATTGAGGTTTTGCAGCCGGCAGACCGTCCTTACCTTCAGACCTGTCCTGGGGACAAATTTCAAGATAAATATGCACAACCATATGTTGTATGCAATATCCATGCTTTCTTCTTAACCCCCTAGGTTGCATTTTTACCCCATCTTTCCCGTACTCTAGAACCAACACCCACAAAACAAGTCCGATCAATGAAGAGAAATCACCTAGCCCGGTATGCAACGTCCGCTGGTGCACCATATGAATTTGGACTACCTGAGGAGGCAACATGGTCCTCCAATCCCTCAAAAGTCATTTAGATCCCCTGTCACTCAATACCATGCCGTGTGACGGCGGTAATGGACACCTATGGAGACAACACTCCTCCGTGGTTTTCTCGGCCCCCTAACATCTAGGAAGGCTGATTTTTTAATCAATTCACATTGATACTATGTGCAATCCTAGAAATAAATTTGACTTTGATATCTCCTTTCCTTCTTGGTGTTGGGATTTTTATTTCCGCTAGTGTATTAATATGTAACGTTTTATTATGTTTACGATAAGGCTGCCTATATAAATTTTTATACAGGTATTTTTTAAAAAAACCGGTGCCTATAACTCTATAATTATTAAATATTCAATAATATTTAAATTATTATATATCCATATCACGTCAATAAAAAGTAGTCTTAATTTAGATCTTGCTACTTAACTGACATTTAAAATAAAATGTGACATTTTTCAATTGACAGTACTATGTTTATCAAATAATAAGAAGATTTTAATGTTAAACTCAAGGCGAAAACTAGTGTAATTAAATATCATTAATTAGTTCCGCTGAAGCAGCCTCTCTAATTGCAAAATTCTTACACATTTATTTCCTCAAAGGTATTTTCAATTAGTTAGAAGATATAAGCTTATTTTATTTTGTTACCTTCAAGCTTATTTTTAGTGACGTTGAATAAGGAAATTATCTCAAGTAATATCCTTGTAAAAACCTTCAATGTTAGCGAATTCATTTCAATTAAAATGTTAAATCCATTTAAAGGGAATTATATTTTAACATCTACCTAAACTACGAGCAAACTAGATTTTGAAAAACGGAAAATTCTAAATGCGTAACACTCAGTGTAAACATATTAGTACCGTCAAATAAATAGCTTAAAACAATTTAATTTGGCTGAATAATACAGCACATGTCATAATATATTTTTCTAAAAGAAGTTATGGCAACATATTTCACCAAAACTAGCTGCATCCGATTTCCTCATGAATAAACCAAACATTAAACCTCCCCAAACCGTAACTACCACTTACCTCCGGAAATAAAGCTCCCCCATCGCAATCATAAGACCAAGCTTATAAAACGCGCACTTAAAAAAAAGAATAATAAACCTCAAATCACTCAAACGCACTCGCAAAGGCAAACACGAAAGAAAAAAGGAAGATTTCAATGAAAAAAAAAATATATGGACCATTCTCGAATTTCTATTTTTCTATATCCTCGAGTGGAAAGATGCGCGTTTAACTTCAGGGTCAGACATTAAGGGGGGGGGGGCGATTCGATGGCGATCATCATCATCATCATCAACGTCATTGCGAAATGTGTGACACCCGTTCAAGCACGGCGTCACTTTTTTGAGATCTTGCCAAGCTCGCTTTTTATCTGCAAGGAGGAGATAGTCGTCCCTTTTCTCTCCTCATTGTTCTGGTTGAGGATCATTCTATTTTTTGGAGTGTCTGCCCAGATACCCTCCTTCCCCTTAGGATGGAATATCTACCTTTGTTGAGGTACCGCGCGGAAATGGGGCATATTCAGATGAAAGGGGGTAGTGTAGAGTGGGCCGAAAGGGGCTTTTTTTGGAATAGAATTTAGAATGAAACTAAAGCTGGAGTGATTTTTTCTTCTGTTTTTCGATTTTTTTCGTGTGTGTTTCGATGTGGGAGTCGCTTGTCTATGATGGGCTAAGTGGTTTTCTATTGCAGCGTTGCTTTGTTTTTTAACCCAAACTTAAACTAAATTGAGATAAAATGGTGTATAATCCTGTTAATTAACTTATACTTTTAGATTTCAATTAAGGTAAAAACAATTGCAAGCATTAATATGCATAACTTCATTTCGTGTTAAGTATAGTAAACGAAAGAATTTAAATGTTTTTTTTAATATCCGAGTTTATATTTTTCAGGAGCTTTTCAGATGTAGGCAGGTTTTATAACGGCAACTTAATGGTTATGCCTGTCTTTAAGAAATACTCTATGTTTTCCGATCTTTTCAGATGTAACGTACATTTTGCTGTGGTAGCAAGAACAAACGATTGCCACATAAAAAATACCCGTTCGCGTTCATAGTTCCATTAAGTTGGAATAAAAATAGCATTTTATATGAAAATAACTAATTATATATTTTTAAAAATTAATAATTCAACTTATCCATTTTAACTTTCAGATAGTAAGTGATAAAACTGTGTTACATCCCGGATACTAAATAAAAACAGGGTTTAAGGTTTTTGGAATTCCCAAAACAAGTTTAGCCGAAAAAGTTTTCCGCAATAACTTAAAAGGGTTTGCATGTCCGAGTGTAAGAAAAAATGATAGAGGGAAACCTTAAAATATCCTTCTCAAAACCCGTCAACTCCGTTTCTATCCTTGTTTTAATTTTTTTCGTAAGATTATTGTTTTTACCACCCAATGAAAACCTTACAAAAACCTTAAATCAGTTACTTTATAAGGCAATTACGATTCAAATATAGTTTATGTTACATATAAAATTATCGATAAATATCCCTCACAAAACTGTTCTTCCACGAAATTTTATAAGTGGATCCTTGCGATCAAGCATACAAACCGGAAAATATATGTAATCAAATCAACAACAACAACAACTGTTCTTCCATCACAATTCCTAAATCAAACCATCCCCTACATAATTCTTACGAAGTCCGAACACACGCCCCCTCCCCCTATTCGTTAACACCATAATCGGCTCTGAACACAAATCCCGCACCAGCGCTCCCGTTTCCCAAAGCGCATTTCCTACGACATACTGCATTTAATGAAATGCGGCCCGATGTTTGCCCGTAGTGAGGCGTATAATTGTCGTCATTTCCCAAATAGCGTGGGGTAAAGTGGATATACCTGGATTACGGGGCCCCTGGATTTGAACTGTGCTTCTACTAGGCACTTCCTGGGTGGAACGAGGGGAAGCCTATTACCAGGAATTCCGCTTCTCACGTTTAGTAGGTGGGGTGATTTGGAGTTCAATTTTCGTGCACGATCGTTTATAGGGTTAACTCCAGGGTTTCAAAAGTGTTCCGAGTGTTAACAGTACAATGTAGTTTCGTGAAACACTATTGCAACTGTAAGTAAGCACAATAATGAATGTTTCAAACTGAAAGCGTTTTGATTTAGGGGTCATGTGTGATAAAGGTAGAGTTTTAAAAGTGTTGTTAAAAAATTAGTGACCGAAAATTTTTTCTTACATTGTTTCAATCTGAATTAAGAATGTATCAAGATTCTATACAGGTACTGCTAAACCAATGATTATAAAAGGGTCACGTGATTTTGACAACGCGGGAACTAGTATTTCGGAGGGGAGACAGGGGTAATTTGAGGGTCAGTTGATCGAAAGAGGAAGAGACATTTGCTCGTATGTAGAAGCAAGACCCCAACTATCACCGGTTACCCAACTATCGGCCGTGCAAAGTCTGTGAAAATCACTTGACCATTTTACTATCGTTGGGCGAACAGTATAGTTACAACTCTATTTGTGTAACACATTCTGGATAGACACACTTTTTAAACATATTCTGAACACTATCACAGCACAAAATAAAAGTGTTTAACTGTTTTACACTGTAAACGCTCCTCACAAAAATAATTACATTTATGAAAATTATTTTCTCCCCAAATTAACAACAATTTGGATGTGTTTTTAAATAGAACACTTAATCCCCGTATTGTGTGGTAATAGTATTGTTCTTAATGTTCTTTAAAAGTGTTGGGAAAGTAGTGTTGAAAAAATAGTGGTATGAAATGTGTTTAAAATTTGATAGTGCTCTTAAATTTGGATTGTAACACCGTAAAACCACCCTCTCTGTCTCTGGCAACACTTGCACAACACTTTTCTCCCACAAAAGAATCGAATCACAATCGCTTTTGAGTAGAAGTGTAAATTATTGCGTTTACATTGTTTTGCAAAACTGTTTTAAGCATTTGAAGTGTAGCTAAAAACTTTAGTTCTGTTAATTTGAGAACAGAAAAGGATTCTTAAATGCGTTTTTAGTGTGGCTATTTTCTGGGAGAGCGTTTGAATGTGTAATGTTTGGTATGGTTAGAATGCGGTATTCTGCTTTATTTAATATGGTTTAAGTTTGGAATGGAGTCTTTCAAAACATTACTTCAAAGTGCTCTTGGTAGTTTCTTTATTTCTACAAAAAAGTTATAAGGTTATTCATATAATAAAATGATCGGTTCTGTAATTAGCAGCCGTGGTTAAAAAATGGTCGTTATATCAGCGTGGGTCTTTATAATGAATTTATACTGTATTTAGAAATAGTAACAAATATCCTGTTTTTAATAACAACATTAATATTCATTATATAAAAGTTAGATAGCACGTGTTCACTTGTGGCATGTTATATGATGATACAAAAGCAGAGGGGAAATTATACTAAATTTTATTTCATTACCTTGCATTGTATATATGTGTATAGTGTTACTAAATCAGAAGATTATATTATTTTACATTTTTATCACGAATAATACACAGGGGAAAAAGAAGAACGTAGCTAGTTTTGTGATAAATCCTCAACAGTTACTTTGATGTTCGATATAAATTCCAAATATGGAATCGATTGAAGAAAAAACCAAATAACCATTTGTTAATACCAAATTGATATTTTTTAGAGAATTGTAACTATGTGCTAAGCCTTCAAAGAAGTACCCTCACCGCTCGTAAAGGAAATATATGCTACAATTAAGTTAATGATCAAAGTTTGAAGTTTAGTTTGGAAAATTCTGAGTTGTGTCATTAATGTGTTCCAAGAACAACCTAAGAAATAAGTCGGAGGCACTGCTTTCTCAGACTAACGAGTTTTATGAGCCAGTGCATATAATTGCTACTTAGCATTCTTTATTCCGATTTAGTAATAATAATCGCTTTACATTTCCAACATCATATGTTCCCTTAATGTGTAAGCAATGCATCTTTAGGGAGTTGAATATATCATATCTCTCTCTTTCATTATTTCCATCTGATTTTGAGTGGGGTTGAAGTTAATATACTGCCAAATATTTTTTTAAAAATGCAACATTATTTTCCTGTGAATACAGTACATCAAATTTAATTTCCTAAACACATTTGATATTTTTTAAATTATTGAATGCTACTTTATAAATAATTTATATTTATATAGCTAAAATGTGTCACCACTGATACGAAAAAATCGTCTGATGAAACGTTTTGTGTTTTATTAAAAAATAATTTAGGAAAAAACTAATCATGCATTAAAATCATGTCACCTTGATAAAAATAAGGGTTTTTTTTATTTTCTAATATAAACCTCATTCCACAGGTTCACTACAAGCATAATCAACTAATAACTGAATATAATCAATTTATAACTGAAAATTGGTCTCAAGACCATATAATCAGGCATATATAAAATTTGGTCAGGTCTTTTTTAATCAACTTTAATGCTATTTTTCTCTCAAAGTTCTAAATTCGTTTTTAAAATTAAAATTAACCTTTTACCTGCCAATGTTCACAAATGGGAACATAATTTTATGGAATTTTTTAACCACTTAATTTTTCATGTGGGAATTTGATACTTGGTAGAAAGCAACTCAAAGATTTAAAGTTATTTTACATGCAAAAGTTCTTCACTTGAAATTTAATCCTTTTTGTAGAATTTACATCAAAATTAGAGATTTTTGGCTCTTCCAAAAGCTGCACAAGTTTCAACTTGTGAAAATTTTAAATAAATTTAGTTTTAAATAATTTTGCTGTGTCTAGGTAGCTTAAGTACACATCTTCCCATTTGGCTTGACATAATAGCTTTATATTCCAATTTTGGAGAGTAATTACCAATACAACGTATATGTTCCCAAATGGGAACATCGGCGTTTGGGGTATAGTATTTGAAGGGATTTTTATAACATGCAAAAATTCAAGTTATTTACTATTTTCTTTAATTTTTTGAACCTTTTTTGTCTCAAAGGATCTAAACAGGTTAAGAATAGTGTTTTAAATTTAAAAATCTGTAATTTTTATTTTTTCACCTGATTTTTGGAGAAATAAAGGTCAAATCTTTATAACAGATTCTTACACTTGATATTTTTCTAACTCCCCGATCGATTAATTTTCAGTAATTATCATAAGAGGTTATGCAGAGAGCATATTTGGAGTGTTTCTGAGGACTTGCATGGGTTGTTTCCTTCAACTGAAATTGATCATTTTAACACCAAAAACACTAAGAGAAATGCAAAAGAATAATTTACCCACGCTCAAAAAATTTTTTGACCAAATAGTTAATTAGTTAAAAGCATTTAAAATTTGGAGCCGCAAAAAAAGAGGCGTGGCCAGCTGTGACGTCATTTGGTATGAACGGGCGAAAAGTACCGATCCTTTGCTTTGCCTCTTGCCTGCATTTGTGTTTTGTTTTCGAACTGAGTATTTACGCTTTGCTTATCATAAATATTTTAAACTAAGATTTCGTTTATTGTTCTTTTACATCATTACTGTACACAAAACAGGATTAGTTTTCAAATTGAGCTTGGTTTTATTCGAGCAGATTCGAATAATTCGCCGAAAATTTCGGTTTTAACTTCGGTTGATTTCCTTAGAAACGATACACGGTTCAATAAACCAGAAATAGAGGAGTTAAACAAGCAAGATGAGTACTATTTCGTATTCTGTTTTTAAAGTTTTAAAAATCTATTATATTTATTAATAAAGAGCATTTTTAGTTCGAGTACACTCCAGCATTGTGGTAGGGTAGTTTTATTTTCAACTCCCGTTTTGATCCTGAAAAAAGTAGTAGGAATTTTGAAATAATTTTACTATTGGTAACTAGTTACATCTTTGAGAATCAGTTAACATGTTTTCTGGAAAAAATCAGACATTTTTTAACTATTAGATATCGAGTTTACAAGCGCGCACCTCGGTCTTATTTCCCGCCAACCCATAGAGAAATCTTCTTTTTCGACATATTCCCCTTTTTGATGGTTTAAAAAATAAAAAAACTAATGAATATTTAAAAATAAGATAATTATCGAAGGTTACAAACATATTTAGTTACATTTCAACGTAATCACCTTGAAATGAACTATTTATTGCACCTTTTTCACAAGTTTTTCTATCCCTCATCTTGAAAAGTTAGATTTTTCGTTGATTCGCAGGCTGTAGCTCCATGAATCACCAATGCCTGGAACTTCGCTGATGCATAGCATATGGTTTTAAACCTGCACAATTGCATACTGCAAAAATCACCTGCCTGCCCATTGTTTTTTGTTAATGCGAAAAGAGTTTGAAAGAATAGAAATTACACAGGTTTGCAATGAAAAAGCTGTTTGAACAATTATTACGATTTCCTATGTATTTTGGTGTGCTGATAACGAAAAAAATATTGAAAAAATCCTGTACGTCAGGATTTTTCACAAATTGCAACATAATATTCTAATTTTCCCATTTTTTTATAGTTTTTGAACATTTCTAGCTCCTCCCTTTTTAAAAATTAGGAGCTGTGAATGATGCACATAGTAAACTATCTCATCAGGATATTTAGAGATAATTATAGGGATTGAAATAAAATATTAAGCAAGACTTAATCGTGCAATAATGAAGGATTTTTGTTGTATAGTTCAAAGAAACGTTCTTGTTGATAATCACAAGGGTAAATTAACCAAGAAGAGCTTCATAAGGTGGAAAAATTGGCTGAAGAGTGTGTAAATGAGTTTATTTTAGTTATATAATGATTTTTATGAAGAATATGTAATAAAAAATTTATTTTATAAGCATATTTTTATTAAAATTGAAATATTAACTTATTTTACAATCATACCTAAATTGTCGGGAAACATGCCATTCTAGGGCAAAACAGAGATCATTTTTGAGTTTAGGGATCCAAAAAACATTAAAACTAATCACCTCATTAATAAATTTGGATTAAAAAATCTACTTCTTAAGTGTATTTACATTTTTTTAAAGAAATGTTGCTATATTTGCTCAATTTGTTACAAAATGCGATGTTTTAAAAATAAAAAGAGGTCATATTTGGATTCAGCACACCAAAACACATGAAAATGATATTCAGATAAAGTTTGAGTCGAAAAATAATTTTTTTTAAAACATACTTTCATTTTCTTAAAAAAATTGGCATTTTTGTTAAATTGTGAAGAAAGGTGAAAGTCTTATGATAAAATGGAGGGCAATTTTAGATTCAGCACATCAAAAACCATAAAAGGTTTTATGGAAATATTTGAATGAAAAAAATAGTGTTAAGAGTCAATTTTTCAAAATTTTAAGGCATTTCCAAAAAAACCTAAAGACCTGAATTGTCAAAAAACGTGACGTCCCTGGGCAAAATGGAGGTCATTTTTGGATTCAGCGCACCAAAAATCATAAGGTTTAGGTGAAATAGTCCAAACAGCTCGGAAAATTTTTTTTTGCGGACCTGTGTTATCATATTGGCCGGGGGAAATAAGTTCGGGAAGCGCACTTGTAAACTCGATATGCTCGATTGCTGTATATTAATAATGTTTAAATTAATACGTTAAAGTTTTGAGATGATTCGATAAGTTTAAGATAGTAATTTTGGCTCTAAAACTGTACAAACTAGTAATTGTCCATAGTTCTTTAGTACTTCCCTCATTCCGTTGAGCAGCTGGCATGAAATAAAATCAAGACAGATGTTTCTCTGAACATTGAGAGCTGAGAGTCTTTTCCATAATATCAATGTTTTATTTGTTTCCAATTTCGAACAATAAGTGTTGCATTTTTAGTTTATTCAAAAATATTCATTCGCGCTTTACCGTAATTTAGCGAGTGCAATTCTCACAAGCTAAAATAATGCGTGCTTAAATATCGCACTGATTTCTGGATCTATAATTTAACTTAAGATAATTTAACTTAAGACATATTACTGAATAGCTGTGTCTATGTGTAAGCTTTCTTGTGTTGATTTTGATATAGTTTACAGAAAATTTTCTTCAAATGACTAACAAATACCGAGAGAAGTTTTTCCCAATAGATGTTTTGTTTGAGATAAAAATTTCTCCTCTTAAACTTATTATTATCATCTCAAAACTTTGACATCTTAATAACATTGAAAATATACAACTTAACTTTCAGTAGCCATTTTAATCATGCATTCCCAGATCTTAAAGCGGCTAAATAAATTTTACGAAAAGCGTCGTTTGCGGTCTTCTTTTGTAGCCGCAATTTTGAAAAGAAATAATACCCCTACCAAAACCATACATTGTATTCTTAAATATACGTTAACCACAATCCCCTTTGTTTGAAATCTCCACCTATTACCAGTTTTTCAAAAAAAATTCAAAACCAAAACTTAGTAAAAGCTGTCAGAACTTTTCGGACAACTTAATATCTTTCGTGGAGCAATTTGTGTTATCAAAAGAACTAAATTATGAAACAAATAAGAAGCACTACATGTTTACTACACTATGTTTTTTATTAGTGCCAAATGGATACTTTAAAAGGGTCTTCACAACAGTAGAGTTTGGAAGTAGCGAAGCCCATTTTATCCTTCATACAGGCTTTGAACCATTTCTTCCTCAATTTTTTGTTTCTTGGAACGATTAAGAACCTTTTACTATGTGTTTTTGCAGTCGATGAAGTGCATCCTGGCACAATGCAGTATTCATAAGCTTTTTTTACTTCGGAATCCACTCTTTTTTACTGATGCACGTGCTTTCTATTGGGAAAAATAAGAGCTCGCGATCGGCGAAACCTCGGATACTACCAAATGACGTATCTGCGCAGTGGCGCGTTTTTAAGCACTGTGACTGCGCATCCTCTTTAAAAATTAATAAAAAATTAAATTAAAGTCGTAGCGACCTCGGGATTTTTGATAACAACTTTTTTCACTGTATTCTACCAGGAAAAAAATAAAACAGAAAATGGGAAACTACCCTATTGTGAAAATAAGGAAAAGTGTGTACATCTTAAAACCATCTTCTGACGTAAGTTTTATGTAATAGATATGTGGTTCAGTTCGGAATCTTCCATGAGAAACACAGCTTTAATGAATCAGTGGAGATAATTATGATTATCACTTTTAAAAGCTAATTAGATTTGAATGTAATTAGTTGATTTTATGCTAGATATCCGTATATAACAGTAATTAAAACTAATTTTTCTAAGAGAAATGTAACTGTTTAGCTTTGAAGCGCATGGTAACACCCCAATGTATTTTTTATACCAAAATTTTACTCATAGTGCATGAAAAAAGTGCGGAAAAGCTTTGCGTACGTAATAAACATATCAATTTTTTTCTTATGAAAATCTATAAAATGATACTTAATCATCCAAATATGGATAATAAAAATGAAAAATCCGTCCACTATCATTAAAATGTTCATAATTATTGAGTAGAAACCTATTTCAATCATTTTATTTGAATTAATTGCAAAATATGTGACTTTTGAAAATCCCCCTAAAAATAAGTACGTTTTTAAAACGGACCAAAGGAATTAAACGTACTCCCTAACTTCTTATGAAGTGAAAATGGACAATTTATTATCTACTCGTTACAGTCTCTATTTTATACTGTTACCCATTATTGCGTTCGCTTCACATTTTTTTAGAAGAAGTTGGGAAATTTTTTTATCATTTTTCATACAGTTTTAAACACGTAGTTTTCAAGAAAAAAGTCTTTATTTCTTTAATTTATTACTGCTTTTCAGTCATGTAGGAGCGGGAAGCTTAAAGTAGAGGGTGGCATCTCCTAAAAGTAGAGGATGGTACTACTCCAGAATCCCGGCGCAAGCGATAAAGTCGCCAGTAATGATGCAACCAGCGCCAAACGGAATATCACCGCTTGTAACCCTTTGCTTGTAAAAAATAACAACAATTCCATTCCATGAACATTTTTATTTAAAAATTAAAACCTCAAATAAAAATTAATATGATTTTTAAACAGACTTATTTATAGTTTTTCTTTTAATAACTTGTTATTTACATTATGTTTTTTTGTAACAATGGGGTAAGCAGATCTCTTTTTGAGCAGAAACAAAGGTATTTAAGTGCGGCGAGATTTGCGAGATTGCTTGGCAAGATTTGCGCCGGCTTTCTAGAGAAGTACCTAGAGGATATTTCGTTGTATAACAATTACACTTTTACTCGATATTTAGTACCCTATTTAGAAAACAAAACAATCATCGAAAAAAAATATAAGCAGATTCAAAAATGTTGAAAAATTGAGAAAAATTTAAAAGTTGAGCTGAAAAAACTTTAAAAACCATCTAAATTGACAATTAAATTCAATCATTCGTCTTGTTCTCGTTCTAGCCAGCCGAGAGGACCGCGAAGCGCTACCCGTGATGGTGTTCATCCACGGCGAGTCGTATGAGTGGAACGCTGGGAACGCCTACGACGGAAGCGTGCTCGCCAGCTTCGGCAACGTCATCGTCGTCACAATCAACTTCAGGCTGGGCTTGCTAGGTGAGCAATTTCACTCACTCTATTCACCACTAGCCTGACGGACGGTGTTATCGGCTGTATTCAACACTGATTTGACCTAGGGTTAACGTGGAATCAAGCCTTTCCTCCAACTCTAATTGGTTTAAAACGTGTTTTCTTTCTTCAACTACACTGTAAAAATGTTATGAAACGTTACTTAAAAAAACTGGGCAGCTGAGTTGCCCATTTTTTTAAAGTAATGTTCCTGAAAAATACCAGCAACTTTACTGGAACGTTACACGGAGTATAATGTAGGAGTGCCAGGTGCACCGCACTAACTATCCGCTTCCGGCCGAATTCAGGGAATTGTGCAGAAGGAGAATGGGATTCAGAAACGCTTCCGAAAGAACCATAATTTTTAGGAAAAATGTTAAACCTGCTGTAAAAACTCATAAAAAGCAGAACCGTTTCTGTAATTTACGCGGAACGTTACTAATATTTTTTTACCGTGTAGCCTACCAATTAAAAATAGTGATTTCAGAATATCTTAAGTTTAGGTTGGTGGTGAATACGGCCGTAACAAGGAGCTAATATTCTCATTGGCAAAATCCTAGCTTTTGCCAATGAGAAGTTTGAGTACCACTTAACCGCCGGTCAGTTGAATACGGTGTCCAGCCGTGCAACACAGAGAAAAATCCTAACGGAATGTCCATAACGTCGTTTTCATATTTCGAATCATGGTAGAGGGCAGATTTGGAAATGTCTGTGATAGACAGAGCGGTAGACAGACAATGAGGAAGTTGCATGATTTTTTTTAATTTTTTTAATCGATTCTTCTTAAAAAAATAAGCAACTACCCATAATTTGAGGCCGATCGAGAAATTTTTTGATTGCCAAAAAATTAACAAAAATCCCCTTTTTAAAAGCCCGCGAAAACGCCAAGAGTTTGGATGTGACGTCATCTTATAATAAACATTGTTGTAAAGCAATGGAGTTGATGGTATGATTGTTGACGTCATCTTATAGTTTAAACAGTAAACGTTTTCAGTCACCTGTTTTTTTCTCGACTTTTAAATTAAAATATTTAATTACCTGTACATTTTTTTTGAAAAACTGACTAGATATTTCATTTTACCATACAAAAAACCATACGGAACACTTATTTGTTTTTGAAAATCTGACACATGCAACTTCCTTATTTCGACGTCACAGCTGTGATTGTCTATGGCGTGTTAATTACAATTTGTTGCTTTCGGAGGGGTATCAAAGGATTGAGATTCTTTTTTCCCGCCTCTCGTAATGTTAGACGGGAGGTGTGAGTTTCATGAGTAGTAAAAGGCTGTCCCAAAACCACCGGGGACATTATAATATCCTCAGTCCCGCACGCATGTTTCTGTACACATTCTATACAGGAAATTCATGTTTTTCTTTAAATATGTTTCATTGTTCTTCTAATTAGAAATTGGGGCGAATCATTTAAAATAAACAAGCGTTAACTCGCCATTTCATCGCCAGAAGTACGCTAATGATAGGCTTGTCTTTTGGAAACTATTCAATTAGAATGATCTCTCCACTTCTATTTCCTTCTATGACTATTATTGCGATGACATATATTCTTAAATACGTGAATCTTGTCCATCCAGTCATTAAAAACTGAAACCCATTATTTTACTTTTTATTTTTTATTGTTTTCTAAGATATTTTACCAATGTTTTGCAATAGAGTTAACCTTAAGCTTAGTGATTATCTGTTTATTTGAATGATAACTAATATTTGATATTTTAAAAAGGAAAGGAAAACGCTGTATCTGGATTATCTGGAAGTTCAAAAAACTACAGATGGATTACGTAGTTTTTAAACTAGAGGTTATGTTATGCCATTAGAGGATATGTTATGCCATTAGAGAATATGTTATGTGCCCTAGGGAGTTTCAAAGTAACAAATATATCCAATTTCAATCTCCAAAACGGAACCATATTTCGTAATCTTTGCATTAGACACTAAAAAATGTGTTACTCAAATTTTATTCATGTTTAAACTTTCCTTGCTTTTCCAAGTATGTTTATTCATGACTCCAATACATATCAAACCAGCTAAAGTATCAAAACCCTTCCATAAGACAAACTTCTAAAACGTTAAATCACAAAACAACCTTCTCAAAACACCCCCTTTAAATAGGATATCAAACTATTTCACATAGGGAATTAGAATTCTCAAAAATTTCCGAAAGAACTCCTCTGGAAGTTGTCTGTTTACGTAAGAACAGTTTCGAAGCATTTAAGAACTCAATAATAAGCGCCGTCAAACGCTCGCACACATCGGAGAAGAAAATTCCCAACCAAATATTCTTATAAATCCCTACACACATTCAAGAAGAAGAGTCCACGCAGAAATAACTTTCATCTAATTTCCTCTGGGCACTCCCATACAAAAGGTGGCGCTGGCAGAGACTGAAGAGAAAATTCTACTTCAAATATTTGGCGAAGTAATTATTATTCCCTGTTTCGGCCGCGGCTCTCATAGTTATGCAGAATGTTAAAAGGTTCTTTTTACTGCTCCGGGATCTAGTCTTTATGTTGTGCTTCCGAGAGAGTTCTAGGGAAACAATAAAACCAAGAGCGTTAAAAAGAATGGCGAAAGTCTCACCTAAGTTGGGTTAGTTCTTTTGTGTGGCGTTTGATGCATATTTATCAGGTTGGTTTAGAAGTTTTAACGCCGGTTTCTTGGGAGGGTGAATGCTTTTAATCAAGCTTTTGGCCAGGGACATATAATTGGCGAAATACTAGGTATTGTTTGGCTTTGGGCGGGGGCATAAAAAAGGGGAATTGGTTGTTTGTGGAGAAATTTTCTATATCGAGTAATAAAAGGGAACTGTATGGAGAGAGGGGATGAGTGTTAGATTAAAAAGGGGTTGTTTCAACAGAATATGAAATTTCGAGTCAGGGTTTGATAGTTCTGGAAGAGCATAAGTACACAGTTTAAATCGTGTTTTCTTCGTCGGTCGTTTTAAAGATAGTTAAAAGTTGAAGATGGCGTGATGTTTACTCTGAATGTATGATTTCATTCTTGGTTACTTAAATATAATATTATTACTCTTTTTAACCAAGGTAGGTTTACAAAACTTTTTTAAATGTTACTTCAAATGAACAATGAAAATAAATAAAAAAATTCTATTGAAAAATTGAAAAAAATTACTTAAAATGACTTGATGCGCATGTTTAAAAGAATACGAGAAACATTTATTGGGGGAATTTAAATTGATGGGCAAAAAACAAATTACAAAGAAGATCATTAAGGTTCATAGGTCTGAACAAAACTGCTAAACTTTAATTTTAATGCGAGGTAAATAATGATAACTTCACGTATGGTAAAAAAATCTACCTGTTCTTATCTAGTGGGCCAAATAATTAGTTTAAATTCACTATTCCTAACTTTGAGAGTAATTATAAGTTGAAATATGTAAAAATAAAATATAAAATATGTAAAATAATAAAAATAATAAAGTCAAAAGATAATTCACGTTTGTGCACATGTATTATAGAGGGTACACTTTTGAAACTGTTTTTGGTTTTTAAAAAAATCAGAGATGTCGCTAAAGAGAAATGTAAATCAACAAATTAACACATAGAGGTATATTAATTAAAACAAGAACTCTAAGATGATTTTTGGCGACCAATAAAATATTTGGAATATTTCATGGAGCAGAAAACGGAATTGATCTCAAATTTTAACTTACTCAAACTCTATTTTAAACTCTATTTTTTTTACTTTAACTTACTTAAACTCACTCAATCAACTTAAATTTTACTATTCATCCGTTAAAACAAAAAAGCTTGTTATTATTTTGAACAATTGTTTTTTTCAGTTTTGCAATATTAATGTCAGTAAATTGAACGAAAGGATCATCGTTATCAGTCTAATTATTAATATCAAGCAATTAATACCGTTAAAAGCAATTTTAAAATTCCTTTGTTTACAAACTAGTTAAGTTTTTTCTATTTGAAGAAATAATCTCCAATATATCATTTTTTGATAATGAAAAGTAAAGCATTGACGGCCCTCTAAAAAATACCTCTTGTTAGATTCCAAAGAATTAAGGGACATTCTTGGGAAGGTAATTCCTTCAGTCCTTTTTTTTCTGCGGACCTAAAAAAAATAATATTCCAAGAAATACAAGCTAAAGAGATTAAGCAGCTTAATTTTCTCCAATTCCCTGAAATGAAGGTGAAAAGAAACTCCAGGTTCTTATTTTAACGTTGAGCAGTTTATTAAAAAACTTTTTGTAGATGTGAAGGATTTGAAAAGCCTTAATGACAGAGAGGGTATTTTTTTGAACTTATTACTCTTCTTCTATCCCTCTGAGAGGGGTAATGAATTTTATCATTTTTAGAGCGGATACTTGTATTCCGATTTCTTATTATTTTCTTCTCGCTGGATTAAGGTAATTAATTTTTTCCACGCAGCCTATTAAAATTCCGATATTAAAATTCCGAGAGACAACATTTGTTTTTGACGTTTCCTGATATCGTTTTTCTATTGGCATATTTATTTGCCCCATATAATAGGGGCATTCGTATATGATGTTATGAATACAGAAATGTTTTTTTGGAATTCGAGGTTTTGTCGAGGACATTGCAATGTGGATATTGTGTTAAAATTAAAATCTTGTTTAACAGTTTCAGCCCTATCCGCCCCAAATTTTCTATAGGATTCAATGGTAATCTTGAGCGGTTTAGGATTAAAAGGGTTTGCACAAAAATAAAAAAAATAAAAAGATATTCCGAATTTGCTTAAATCATCTGCAGTCAGGTTTTTCGGACCGATTAGACAATCGAAACCCCCAAAAATAGTTTAAAATACTTTCTGACATGCTGAAAAAAATCCGGATCAGGATACTAGGCCTACAATTGCTTACATGGTTTAGGATAAGAAGTTGTTTTGTTCTTTTCTATTGTGTGAAACGGATATTTCCAAGATTTGCTGGTTTCCCCTGAAATTTCTGTGTTTGAAAGGCTGAATATAATGACTAAACATGTTAAAATTGAAACAAAATAAACCGATTTAGATATGCTACAATTACTAATTAAAATCGTTATAAAAACGAAAATGATCCAAGTTAAGAAGAAATAATTTAAAACAAATACAAGATAATCAATAGATGAAAAATAACTATTCGTTAAAAGAACTAATCGAAGAGATATCTTGTGAAAACTTGCTATTGTATTAGATTTTATATGTTATTACAAGTAAAAAAGAAAGATACCATAGTAAAAGAAACAAGTAAAAAAAACTGTAGATTAAAGTAATGCATAAAAAATTAATTAAATTTGAATATACGCTTCAAATAATAATTTTTTTAATTGGCAAAAATGCAATGGCTTAGGTTGCTAAGGAGGGTAAACAAACAAGCGTCCTCCGGTTCCTAGCTTCTCCAATAGTGTAAGAATGTATACATGCAACAACACATCCCTCCTCAATTTTGCCAGCCCCCCTCACCCTTCCCTCTAATTAAACTCGACTGCTTCACTTCCAACCACATCTCCCCTAATACACCCACATCCCTTCAAAAATCCATCTCAAGCAGACACAACGCCACGCGACTTCTTTATCCCCTAATAAAGACGGGTCCCGAGCTAAACCGAGTTGGCACGGAGTCTCCTCCAAGATGATTGTCAGCGCCCATAATCCTTAACCTGTCCCGTCGTGCCTCGGGCCATGGCAGAGAAAACTTAAGACGTTTGACGTCCCGCCTCGTCAGGAATTAAGTGGATGACACGCCGGTGACAAACTTCTTGGAGGGGTCGACTTTTACGGGGGATTTTGAAGCGTTCGTGGGTGGTGGTGGAGGTAATTTATGTAGATAGGTTGGATTGAAATGTTCAGTGCAAAGATGTATGTTAGTTTGAAATTTAGTATGGAAAGGGACAAGTCTCGAGTCCTTTATCATACATGGATATGCCATTTCTAAATTCCTCCCTCATGTATTGCTGTTATTTATGAATAAAAATCCAATGTAAGACAGCATTTCGCGATCCTTCTGTACAGGGGAAAAGATAACTGGAGTCAAACGAAAAGGAATGCAACATATTTGAAGATTGGTTCTAGTTGTTTCCCATTTAAGATTGGCTCAAGACCTAATACGGTCCTTTGGTCACAAAACACTAAGCTACCAAACAATTCAAGATGTTTTATTAGAACTCACCCCTTTTTTAACTAAACACTATTTCGTAAGGATAATGATCAACATTTTTTGAAAAAAATCTAACTATTCTTAGGTTTGATAATATTTTGATTATTACTTTTCTTTTGATGGTTATTTATTTAAAAGGGGAATTAAATTATAACTTTATATATCATATTACAGCCAAAACTGTTTCTATGCATGGGAGAAATAACGATATTTAGAAACGTGAAAAAACTATTAATAATTTAATCCTTTTCATAACAGGCATTACTATAATATTGTATTCAAAAAATTGATATACGTAACCCCACCCAAACTTTTTATAATCAAAATTCATATTTATCTGTACTTTTTTTTTACCTTTTCAATGTTAAAATCTTTTTAACTGTCCTATTACATCTAGTTCAGAACAGTGCCATCTTTTTAGCTCATGAAATCTGTTATTTATGCACTTGTATAGTTATTTTATAATCAATATATCTGCATGATTTGTAGAAAATCTATATGAGTTTAATAGTAAAATGTATTTGCATAATAAAAGACACATTAATGTTTGTTTTAACAAGAGTTACCCTCTGCATGAGTAGCAATCATATTCACAGCCATAAATATCTGTGTTTATTTGCTACTAAAGAAAGAAAAATTTGCTTTTCGCTAACTCTGATTGGTGGAATATTTCTTTATCCAAGGATTTAACACCTACGCTGATGGCTGTGAATAGGACCGTTAGTGTGCTATAATTTTAACTGTGATCTACCCTTTATTTATATGTATACTTTGATTTAATAGAAAAGAAAACTTAGGAAAAACTAACACAGTGTTCATAAGTAGGTGACGAAATAGTTCTTTGAAATAAATCAAATCTCTAACGTTTCTAAAATCTGGCATACTTTTATTTATATGAATTCAATCCGTTTTGCATGACAAGTTTTTTACGAAGAAAAATAAATGGTAAAAAATTTAATATAGTTTTCCTTTCAAAGTAATGCTAGTTAGCTGTGAAACTAACAGACTTGACAAGAAAATGATTTATATTTACATCAACAGAAACTCTTTAAAAAGTCTCTTAAGGAATCATAGAAGTATCTTTCCAAGAAAAACAAGTTTTACCATTTAGCCAACTTTCCTACCAAACATCTTTGACGGACGGGAAAGAAAATCTAATAGAGCAAAAAACTTCCATCAAAAAATAAGTTCCCAAGATGCACGAGAAGAAATACAAACCTAAGGCTAGAGGGGGACTATCTGGGTCATGTGACAGTTTCCTGAGTTTAATAACCATCAAGCCGAGGCTTTTAAGCTGAATGTGCTAAGAAACTAACGTCAGTGAAAGGGAAAGAATCGAATAGCTGGAAAGGAAGGGAAGGGAAAAAATAAAATTCATCGGGGCGATTTTACTTCTGAAAGATTTCCTTGCACCTTATCGGAGCAGCTTGTGAGCGGAGAAAAAAGCCTTTGTCGGGCGGATATTATCTTTTTTTTTCTTTCACTTCAGTCGGATCTGCAAAATCCGAGGGGAAAAAAGATTAACACGGCAGAAAAAAAATGGCGCAGGTCTCCGCATTTAGACAATTTGGAGTCCCGAAAGCTTGGAGACAAATCTCAACTTCGCATCCGGTGCGACGGCCTATAAATATCGAAAGCTGCGAGTTGTAATGAAAACTTGCACTGAAAAATATCAGTTCAAAAATCGGAGGCGGTCTGACGATTTTTTTTCTTCTTCTTTCCCAACTGGAAAAAAATGGTGGAGATCGGTTCTGAGTAAAGAAGAGGAAAAAACACTAGGCGAGACAGCGATGGAGGAAAAAGAACCGATGTAAAGAACTAGTTTTCAACTTTGGTTCCGTATGGTAATCATGTCTCGCTGATTGCATTTTTCGACGAGGAATTGGATAAGAAACAAAAATAGTCGTAGGGGAGAAAGGTAACCAATTTGTTTTCATGGTGGATTTCTGAGTTTCTGACTGGATTGGTCATAGGAAATTGTTGTTGACGGAGAGTAATTTTTTATTCATGGTAACGAAGTTAGGGTGGCGTGAGAAATCAGATTAGATCAAACACGTTCTAAAAACAAAATTTGATTTCCATGTAAAAACAATTAAGATGAAGCCGCATATACTCCCGATTCCTGACATATTCGCACTTTTTTAATATTGAACAATAAAAAAAATTAAAAAATGAAGGCGTTCCAACTATTTTTATTACCAGAGCCTAGTTTAAGTATACTTAAGTGGTCCTAATTTTGCGAAAATATAACCTAAATGCCACTGTTAAAAAATTTTTGATGTTTGGATATTTAAATATTTCAATTGTAATTTTTACAAATTTAATTTACCTTAATCATCTAATTATTTACTAATATATCTTTTAAATTAAACAAAACATAGCTGCATAAAGTGGTTTATAGTATTTTTCCTAAAACTCGACTCACCGCATATTGAAAACATTAAGTTCTCAAAACTAAAATAAAAAATCACTGTTATTAGTTAATTAAAATAATATTAGATTGCCAATTATGTATGATTTAAATACATATCATGTATTTATCATGCATTTATCATTTTATACATATCATGTTTTTATCATGATACATATCATGTATCATGTATTTATTTTTTTATGTAAATACATCAGAAAAATCAGAATGTTTTTCTAACTAGGCAACAAGAAAATTTGCATTGATAATGTCCCCCTCTTTATTACAGGTTTATACTTATTTGAATGCATTCAACCCTTAATAACATTTTTACATGTGGAATATTTTAGATTGTTTCACATGGAGTTAGTTCCAAATTCAAACTCTAAATAAGAAATGATTATGCATTTTATTTTTAAGTCTCGCTACAAAGATCTCGTTTCTAAAAAGAGAATCTCATTTATAAAATGTCACTGAGTTTGTAACTAATTTTCCACTCGATTCAAAATCTTCCTTCTTTGGAAGTACTAAGAACTTATAAATAACGAGTTGTGTTTGCTAGAATGACATTTTATCTGATTCCATTCCATTATTTAATTTCTTTTGTTTCGTGCTTGTTTTTAGGATGCAAAGTTTTTCCGAGAAATCTTCCCCTTTCTGATTGGTACACTTTATGTAAATCATATATTTACTTGGATAAAAAATGTTCCTTATCTTGTTATTTGAAAACTTTAAAATATATTTTTTAATAGGAAGAAGTATTTAATTTAAGTATTACTTGACTAACATATTTTTTGTATGGGAGATTATGTTTTTGCAGTGGATACCTTTGGTCTAAAAATATATGTCGGGTTTATTAATTTGATACTCGTTTAATTAACCTAAAATGTTGTTTAAGTATTAGTTCTTCTTAAATTTTCATAAATACTGTCATGTTTTATCGAAGTATTAATATGCAAATTAGCGTATGCCAACTTACCCCGTAGGGTATTTTATAAGTAGCCAACGGTGGGAGGCTAACTATTCTAGTCGAGGGCTAATTTTTGAACTAATATTTTAGTTAATCAAACGCGTAATAAAATCATAAACACGGCGTATTTTTTAGCCCAAAGGTTAACCTACTCACTGCATAAATCAAATTATATCTAAGTATTAAATAAAATTAATTATACATCAAAATACAAAACTAATGCAATTAACCCCGGTCTCCCTGTGCATTTTGTATCTGAAATGGTGCAATAAACTTTTATGAAGGTTACGACACCCCGATACCCTACGACAATGGCTTCTAAACCTTTTAGACTCGTTAGTCGTTACTGATTTTAAAATTTTTCTTTGGTGCCCCTTATAAATAAAATATATTTTTAAAACATAAAAACAAGTTAAAATCATGTTAAAAATTACATTTTATTTTAAACTTCAATTTTTAAAATTTAGATCCAAACTTTGTAAACCTAATAATTCTAATATAATCCAAACCAAATAAAAAATGAATGGTTTAATGTTGTGTGTTTTCTATACATGCGATTGAGTTAATATCACTCTCATACATTTGCGTGAGTATTCGAGTCTACCTCTTGATTACAGGATTTCTACCTGCGCTCGATGACTCATCCAGGGGTAACTATGGCATCATGGACCAAGTGGCTGCGCTGCACTGGATTCAGGAGAACATCCCGAAATTCGGCGGCAACCCCAACAACGTCACCATCTTCGGTCACGGAACGGGAGCGGCTTTTGTCAACCTGCTCATGCTCTCTCCTCTGGCTAAAGGTAAAAGAAATTTAAACCCTGACTTCATAAAAATGATGTTCATTTGTAAATATAATGTGGTTAAACTCTTGATAGTCCTGTTTAAGTAAAGATATATGGTTATTTATTCGTTTATTAATTTTTTGAAACTATCGTGATTGATTAAGGTGTTTAACCTTTTACCTGCCGATGTTCCCAAATGGGAACATCATTTTAAGGAATTTTTTCACAACTTAATTTCTTATGCAGGGATTTGATACTTGATAGAAAGCAACTCAAAGGTATTAAGTTATTTTACATGCAAAAGTTTTTCACGTGCAATTTAATCCTTTTTGTAGAATTTACATCAAAATTAGAGTTTTTTGGCTCTTCCAAAAGTTGCACAAGTTTCAACTTGTGAAAAATTTAAATAAATTTAGTATTAAATAATTTTGCTGTGTTTAGGTAACTTAAGTACACATCTTCCCATTTGGCTTGACAGAATAGCTTCATATTTTAATTTTGGAGTGTAATTACCAATACAACGTATATGTTCCCAAATGGGAACATCGGCGTTTGGGGTATAGTATTTGAGGGGATTTTTATAACATGCAAAAGTTCAAATTATTTCCTATTTTCTTTAATTTTTTGAACCTTTCTTGTCTCAAAGGATCTAAACAGGTTAAGAATTATGTTTTAAATTAAAAAAAATGTAATTTTAATTTTTTCACCTGATTTATGGAGAAATAAATTCTAAATCTTTATAGCAAATTCTTACACTTGTATATATTTCTAACTCCCCGTTTGATTAATTTTCAGCAATTATCAATAGGGGTTATGCAAATAGCATATTTGGAGTGCTTCTGAGGATTTGCGTATATATTTTTGTTGAAGTACTTTTTTACATAAAATTTTAGGAATAAAATTGAAGAATTTTGAAAATAAGGAAAAGTGCGTACATCTAAAAACACTTTTCTAACGTAAGTTGGATGTAAAATATGTGGTTCAGTTCGGAATCTTCCATGAGAAACACAGCTTTAATAAATCAATGGAGATAATTATGATTATCAATTTTGAAAGCTAATTAGATTTGATTGCAATTAGTGTATTTTATGCTATATATCTGTATAGAACCATAATTAAAACTAATTTTTCTCTCAGAAACGTAACTGTTAGCTTTGAAGAGCATGGGAACACTCTTTTGTATTTTTTACATCAAAAAATTACCCATAACGCAAGAAAAATTTACGGAAAAGCTTCGCGTACGTAATAAACATGTCAATTTTTTCTTGTGAAAATTTATAAAATGTTACTCAATCGTTCAAGTATGGATAATAAAAATGAAAAATCCGTCCACAATCATAAAAATGTTCATAATTATTGAGTAGAAACCTATTTCAATCATTTTATTTGAATTAATTGTAAAATATGTCCCTTTTGGGAAATCCCCCTAAAAACTTCACCCCAAACGCCGATGTTCCCAAATGGGAACATCCTCAAAATCATACTTGAGATTTTTTTCCTCCAAAAAATGACTAGAATGGTTTTAGTAATGATGAAACTAGCCATTTAAGCCAAAAATCAGAACCTTTAATTCGAAATTTGAATTGCGGCGTTTAAAAGGTTAATAGTCATATTCATAGTTATTAAGGTCGGTGTCAAATCATTAGTCAAAGAAGGATTCCTCAAATCAGAATCAGCAAGAAGCTATTTTTTTACTTTAACTGCTGGATAAACGCGACCCTGATGACTTTGAATATAGATGTAAATGTGCTAGTTTTGTACAATAAGTATATATATATATATATATATATATATATATATATATATATATACTTATATATACTTCATTATATATATATATATATATATATATATATATATATATATATATATATATATATATATATATATATATATATATATATATATATATATATATATATATATATATATATATATATATATATATATATATATATATATATATATATATATATATATATATATATATATATATATATATATATATATATATATATATATATATACAGGGTGTATCTGAAATGGTGCAACAAACTTTCAGGGATGATAGTACTGATCAAGACGAACAAGAATCGGTATAGAAAGGGGGTCCCAGACCAAATCCCAGGGAGTTAAAAATGGAGCGACACCCCAAAAAAATCATTGAAAAATTCAATTTGTAGAAGAACTACTATTGGTAAAAACTTAATTACGGTCTCAAAAATTGTGGTTTAATATGATCTTTAAAATTACCTCAAAAGTCTTCACTTTAAAAATTTTTTATTATGAAAAAAGTTAAAAAAACACAAAAAAATGTGAAAACTCTGCCAAAACCTTATTTTGTATTTCGAAATCCTTTCTTTTGATTTGATAATCTGAAAGATCATAGTTGAAAACCCTTAAGTCCAAAGTTTCACGTAAATACAATCAATATTAAACGCTTGAGATCCTGTTAAAGGTTGTTTTTTGCGTGCGCTAACAGCTGTTCTGGAAACAGCTCTAAAAAACTGCTTGCGCACCCAAAAAACAAACTTTAAAAGGATCTCAAGCGTTTAATATTGATCGTATTTACGTGAAACTTTGGAATTAAGGGTTTTCAACTATGATCTTTCAGATTATCAAATCAAATGAAAGGATTTCTAAATACAAAATAAGGTTTTGGCAGAGTTTTCACATTTTTTTGTGTTTTTTAACTATTTTCATAATAAAAAAATTTTAAATTGAAGACTTTTGAGGTAATTTTAAAGATCATATTAAACCACAATTTTTGAGACCGTAATTAAGTTTTTACCAATAGTAGTTCTTCTACAAATTGAATTTTTCAATGATTTTTTTTGGGTGTCGCTCCATTTTTAACTCCCTGGGATTTGGTCTGGGATCCCCCTTTCTATACCGATTCTTGTTCGTCTTGATGAGTACTATCATCCCTGAAAGTATGTTGCACCATTTCAGATACACCCTGTATATATATATATGTATATATATATATATATATATATGTATATATATGTATATATATATGTATATATATACATATATATGTATATATATGTATGTACATATATGTATGTACATATATATGTATATATATGTATATATATATATATATATATATATATATATATATATATATATATATATATATATATATATATATATATATATATATATATATATATATATATATATATATATATATATATAAACAGTAGAATAGTTCCTAAAAGAAACTTAAAAAACAAGCATAAAAATAGCGTCCCGACTGGGTTGAACCTTTTTTTAAAATTAAAGTATAAGTAAAGCTATTCTTATTAAAGAATTGTTATGAGAAAGGAATTATTTAGATAAGAATACTTACTATTATGAGAAAAAATATATTTTTAAAAAAATACATCATTACAAAAAACAAACCCAAAAATATAGGGTTGAAAAAAATCTTAAAATCCTTGTTTGCCTATTTTATGAATCACGCAGGATAATCGATTTATGCCAATGAAAGCAGTGTTTCCTAAACCATAAAAGAAATTTGAGATGGAAATCAATTTTAAATACGTAGAAAATGATGAAGTAAATAAAGAAAATATAACCCACTAGCTGTTATACCCGGCCTTGCACGGGGGGGAGTTTATAAATTTATTTTTTTAAATATTTCTTAAAATACATTTATAATTTTGTAAATTAGCAATATTACAAATCATCCCGGTATCCCAGGCACCTCTTTCCTATCCCAGTGTTCCCGGTAATCTTATCCCGGTGGTCACGGTAATTTTTCTGATCCCGGCGGTCCCGGTAATTTTCCTATCTCAGTGTTTACGGTAATTTTTATATTCCGGTATTCCCGGTGTCTTTATGGTAAATTTCCTATCCCAGTGTTCTCGGTAATTTTTATAACCCGGTAATTTTTTCCATCCCGATGTTCTCGCTAATTTTCCAATCCCGGTGTTCTTATCACTTTTTACAATCCCGATGTTCCTGATAATGTTTAATATCTTGGTGCCTTTATAAAATAACAAATTTGAAACCATAATAAAAAGTCTAGTAAATTAGTAAGTCTAGTGAACAAATTAACAAATTTAAAACCAGTGTTTAAAACTAAAATAAAAGATCTAGTAAATGAAAAAGTCTAGTGATCTGTCTCATTTGAAACAATGTATTATTTTTAACTCGTTGTATGACTGGTAAAACAGGTTTTCAAACACGGAAAAATAAGTGAAAAAAGAAGAAAAATTGGAAAAAAAGAATGAAGGACCGATTTTCTCTTTATAAATTATAGCCTATGTGTTATTCTGATGTATAAGCTACATTATAGTAAAATTTCATTAAAATCCATTCAGTAGTTTTTGCGTGAAAGAGTAACAAACATCCAGACAAACATTTCACAATTATAGTAGTAGGAGGATAGGATTATTGAACTTAATGGCCCAATCTTTAATTGGGCAAACATTTTAATTTTCAAGTGAACTTTAAACTAATCAATGTATTAAACACTCTCGTTTGTTATCCTTATTGGTTTTAACCTTTATTTTATGTGTATATTGTGAATAAAATATTTATAAAGTCTTTCTTTTTTTTTGGATCATTTAATAAAGATATATTTTAATACTAATATAAATATGTCCTTTAAATCATTTTTAAGTTACCCTCACCATCATTTTAGCTCTTCCGAAATTTGAATTTAACATTTCCCATTAAAAATACATCCTCTATAAATCACTTCAGTCATTTTTTTACATATAAGTAACAGGTGGATCATTATCATAGTTTTTTTTATCTTTATAGATGTGTTTGATTTAATGACTAAAAGAATTAAGTTTTTTCCTTGTAGGAAAACGGTAAATCACCATCTAATGAAACAATGATTACTTTCATTATGTGACAGAATTTTAACCTCGTCAATTCATCGTTGAGGCATCAACTCAATGCGATTAAATCAGTTACTTTAATGATTAAAAGGAATACCGTAGTAGAAGATAAGCGAAGCTAGTGTGCTAATTGATTAGCTTTAACGCACTCTTCAAATGTTTTACATTTATCCAAATAAGAAAACGCATAAAAGACTACAGACGTATAACTATTTTTATTTCCCAGCTGCCATTTATTTAAAACCTTCCTACCCCTTTGGGGTCTTTTTCGACCCCAGACGCACTTTGACGCTTGATATCTCCCATGCATTTTTGTTTTGACAATTTCCGATGCTACTATTCCTTAATTACGCAAAGTTTTACAATGGGTAAAAATTTTGGAGTTATTATTCCATTTTTAAGTGTCTTGGGAGAAATAGTCACATATTCCCCCTCTGGGGTCTTCTGAGACCCCAGCCATGAATGGCGGTAAAACAGTATCAAATAAAGTTTAGTATTTTATTTTTTGTTGTATTATAGATAAAAAAAGGTTTGCATGTTTGTTTAGAACGTTTGGAGAAATATTAGAAAGATATTTTCGTAGAAATTGTCATTTTTTTACAAAAAGAAGATTGCGGCTAAATACATTGAATCACTCGCTATTTCTTAAATTTTTTATTCACATTCTAAGAAAAATATGCTATTTATAGAAATCTTTTGAGTATCTAACAGTTGCAGCAAAAAAAACTCAGACAACTGTCGCCATTACTTCCTGTTGAACACATCCTTTACAAAAACAATATAAATTCATGGTTGATTGTAAATAGGTTTTTATATTCAGTCTTCTTTGAAAAATAAGAATGCTTTCAAATATTTATGAGTGTTTACGGAAGTCCAGAATGTGATTTCGAAGAATTATCAAGAAAAAAACCAATTTTATGTTAAAACTTACATAAGCAAGCGAGATACTGATTTCACTAAGAAATCTGAACCGATCATTTTTTTTGTATTATTTCAATTTTAAAAAGAAGAATCCAAACTTTACATGTTTCATAATACTAAATAAATTAATCTGGGGTGACAGGTAGCTGATAATGCAGAATAGAGAATCTATGCAGCTTCATAAATCGTTTAAAATAAACTACTAAATTCTACCCGTGCAAGACCGGGTATATCAACTAGTATGCTTTAAACAGTGTGATTATAAATATTTTAAGTAAAACAACTTCAATGTAGTTCATTTCTGTAATTTAATTCTTGTTTGAAGGTCCAGATGTTATAAAAAACGTGTATCAAAAGAAACCCAATTAAGCCGTAATAAGACGAAAGAAATGAGAAAAATACCAAAAAAATTGGATAAATTATTCTGAAGCATCTTTCTAGAAATAAAAAATGGCAATTCTTCTCCATTTAAGGAATTTTTAACCTTTATTAGAGTCATAGGCATGTTTTACGCATGGGGTCCTCAGAGACCCCACGAGGGGAATATGTGACTATTTTTTCAAGAGGGTAGGAAGGTTAAATGCTTTCTAATAATTAATATTTTATGAACATCAAACTGCTATGGGTAAAAATTTTAATCATGAGGAATAAACTTTTATGATTAGAAAGTTTAAAACATTTTGCATTTCAGACTTTCAAGAAAGTACATTATATTTTGGTTCAATATAAGGGCAAGAAAAAAAAACCTAGCATAGCTTGAAAAAGATTACTAACGTTCCCTAAGAAATATATTAAAAAAGTGATTTTGCGTATTTCTCGGAAAATAATATTTTCCACAAGATTGCTTCTATTTTGGGTTTACATTAATCTATCATAAAGATCCACTTAAATGCTTACTTGATCTTCTGATAAAAGTAGTTTTCTTTATTCAATCATTTTATATACATTTGATTTGTATAATTCAGAAGAACTGTCATAGGATTCAATACAAGGAATGCATTCTATTAAATATTGTACTACCAATTTAAATGATTATTATGAAAGATCAGCGAACGTGGCTTTAATTGAAAGAAGGTTTAATGAAACACACCCACGTTTTCCTCAGAAGAAGGGAATTTTCAGGTGGTTCATCATTTATAACTCCATGCTTTTCTCAAATTATATATATTTTGAACATACCACTTTCCTTTTAAGCTACTGAATTATAATTTAATTGCTGCTCCATATTGCAAATCATTACGAAGCCTGTCATCTAACCCCAATTTGGGTAGTGACGTTTGTTTCATGCATGTGTTATAAGAAATGAATGTAAGCCCTGCATCAATGTAACAAGTGCATATAAAAGCGAATATACATGTTTAGACAATGCCACCAAAACCTAGCACATAGAAATTCCTTGCGTGGAGTAGCCACGTAAAAATACCCAAAGAACTATACCTCAACGACGACCTTTATTTTCATAAAAATTAAAATTATTTGACTTTATATTTAAAGAGAAAAATTATTCCACGTATAAGGCAAGGATACGCTTTTAATTCGAAAAGAAATTACCGAAAATTCAAAACTCGCGTATATGCCGAGTTAAAATTTACCACTTTTGCTTCCATGATTCACCGCAATTGGAGCAAAGAAAAAAGAAACAGCAGCAACCAACAACATTCAAATTTCCTACTCTTAAGCACGATACTTTATTTCCATGTGATCGCTAGAGGATTCCACGTAAAGTAATTCTGAAACAACATTTTTAAAGTGATTAAATCTGAGTACAAGCCAACCACCCCACTTTTGAATCGAATTTTTTTACTAAATATTCTCGGCTCATACACCGAAATATACGATACTTATTTAGAATTCTTTTCAGGGCTGTTCCACCGCTCCATCCTCCAGAGTGGTTCCGCCTTGAGCCCCTGGGCCATCGCCCGCGATGCCCTCTCCTACACCCGTCAAGTGGCCACCCACCTCAAATGCCCGACTAAAGACAGCGCCGCCCTGGTGGCCTGCCTCGGAAAACGCCCCGTCCGGGACATCCTCAACGCCCCCTTGCGCGTCCCCGACCACCTCATCGCCTTCGGACCCACCATCGATGGGGTGGTCATCCCTGGGGAACCGGCCGTCCTCATGGAAAAGAACAGCGACCTCTTCTCCAAGACGGACCTCCTCCTAGGGATCAGCAGAATCGAATATTACTTCAAGTTCTCCAACCAGGAGGACAGGATGGGGATAGAAGTCAGCAGGAGGGACAGGCTGTTGCGGACTCTTGTCCGCAACCTGTTCACCTACCACCTGCAGGAGATATTCCTCACCGTGGTCAACGAGTACACGGACTGGAGCAAGCCGGACCAACACCCCATAAACGTCCTGGACTCGACAGCGGACGCCATGGGGGATGCTCTAGTTGTGGCACCCCTCATAAGGACCGGGAGTTACCATTCGAAAGTGCACCAGAAGAACCAGAAGGGGACGTATATGTATGTGTTCATGTACCAGACTGAAGAGAGTTTCTACACGCAGAGGATGGGGTGCATCCATGGGGAGGATGTGCCCTATTTCTTCGGGGCACCGCTCGTGAATGCCCTTGGGCATTTTCATAGGAATTTCTCGAGGTCGGAGAGTGCGCTGTCGGAAGCTGTTATGACGTATTGGACGAATTTCGTCAAGCATGGGTGAGTGCAATTCTTTATACCAATAGATATATTGTGTTTGGAAATTAAGCCATAGTTTATTTTGCATGCAATCACGTTGGTTGCTAAAAACTATATTACACAGCAACGTTTCTTGAACCTGGCTTAGGAGAGCAAACAAAGAAAATAGTTCCCAGCACAGTGTCTGAATTTTGGGTGAAATTAAGAACTTTAATTTAGAAATATAATTTGTTTGTTCAACTCATGTATTAAAGCGTCTTTTTATAACCGTTCGTGTACTGAAGCTCCTCCTAGAAACTCTACAAGCTTTGTTTACTCAGTTTTTCCTTCCACGAAGGGACGTCATAGGGTCAGAAAACATTGCTGTCTAGTAAAGTTAATGTTGAAGGCTTTGTTAACACGCGCATCATATGCCAAATAATAATGAGATGGTATTTAATGTAAATACTCAAACTTTCATAAATTCAACATACAGGATTTTGAATTCGTCAGTTATATTGGTGCCCAATCAATCTATCTGAACTCACTGTAATAGTGTTACATAGAATAGCATTTACTTTTTATTTAATACTTAAGAAAATTGTTTAATTAATATCTAAACATGAAAACACACAGAAACAACAGCACAAGTAGGATGAAATTTCTAATAGTATGTCAAAAAATTACTTGATTTGTATTTTTTCTGCAAATGAACTGGCTAGTGGTTTATTTATATTTATTTCCTAGGCAACGTGGTTTTACTAATAATTAAAGATTTTGTATGTGGATCCTCTAGGTTAATTTTTACGCACACTTTTTTTTTAAATGTGCCTCACTCTTCTAACTAAAAAAATATTGAATTGCTAATAATAATGAATGATCCCATGAAATAAATAGTGCTTTCAATGTAGAAAATAATAAACAGCATTAAATGCGATTTTAAAATTTCATCCAACTATACTCTGTTCATTTTGAACTGGTGCTTGAAAATATTTCCTTCCCCACCACCGATCGGTAACCATGGCAACTATCCTCGTCAAAGTGACGAAGAAGGCTTACTATTGGCTGCTCGAAGAGTGTAACTATGAATACGCTTCTAGCGAAGGGGCAAACACTATTTCTCAAGCGCCAATTCTAAATGAATATAATATAATAATCACTCATAGGTAGAAGAATGATAATTTATTGCTTTTAATAAAGATTTTTTTGTGTTTGTACATAGTTTTTTCGATGAAAAACTTTTGACATTTATGTTATTATAGGAAAAGCCACTTTTATAAAATTGAAAACATCTCAAAATAATATCCAGATGTTACATTTTACGACATTTTCCTTACAAAAATGGAAACAATATGTCAGTTTTGAATCGAAAAATGCCTATCATGATCATCACTGCAAGGCCTTCTTAACCAAATCGAAGTCAGATATGCCAAACCATTAAAGAATCCATAAAACTCCCATCTCCCGTATCTATTATCCTTTATTAGGCACAAAATATTAATTTTAAAGGCATTTTAAGAAAATAGAAAGCACGGAAAAACCTTCTACAAATGACAAACACCAAAAGTAAAGTTTTTTTTAAAGTTTGAAACAACGAAAATCCTTAAAAAACCATGTTTCATATATCGCTGAACGACAGGTGAATCAAGTCGCCCATGAAATAAGCCACATGGCAAATCGCAAGAGTTATAAAGCCTGCTCAGCCATGTTTTAGATGGGATAAATCTTGCATGAACGTTGATGAAAAATGTTTTGGGGTGAAACTTTCTCGATTTTTTTATTGGTAGAGAAGGGATTTGGTTTTTGAAAATAAAAGCGAAACAGTTTCGAATTCTGAAGTTTTAGTCGTAACTAACCGTTTCGACAAAATGAAGAAATTTTTGGAAGGGAAATTTCCATTTTTCGATGTATCGAAGGGGTTCCGTGTATTCTTTGGAATATATTAAATGGTATCGGGTCTTGAGATTAAATTGTTAAAGGGAGTTGGGCATAAAAGTGTATTCTTATGTATTACTTAAGGGGTATTGACTCCAAATATACCTGCTCGTAAAATTTCTCATTATTGAAAATGTGATCAAAACATTTCAAAACTTACTAATACAAGAATAGGAAATTTAAAATTTTTTTAATAATAGTTTTGGATTTAAGCGTACATCAGAAAGTTTAAAGTTTTTCTTTTATGGGATGATTATAAATTGTGACAAAACTTACATCTTAAAAAACCAAAGTTCAAAAACATATTTTACAATGAGGTATTTGAATGAGTGAGGGATTTTCTTGATTTTATACTTTTTTAATACATTACGGTTTATAACTCCCAAATTTCTGATTTGAATGTTCAAAAACGTGTTTTAAATTATTTGAAATTCAATTTTATTTTTGCCAAAACGTCAAAGTCACGTTACCAGAAAACGGGCTTCTATTGGATGTGACAACACAGCGCATGTAAACCACTGTGTTTACTGTTTTCACGTGAACAGAAAAAGGGATTCTATTGAATGTGACCTCACACATGATTTGTGATTCGAAAGTGTTTTTGCGCCCAAACAAAAAAATAAATCTCAAAAATTTATAACTCAGAAACTAGGTTACAAAAACACTTGATGTAAACATCATTCTTCATGTTTTTTTATCTTCTATTTTAATAAAATTTAATCTCAAAACGTAAGAATACCTCATTATTTGCAAAGTTTCTTTAAAATAGAAATTGATTGGACATTTTAAAGAAAATATTTATTTACACACACAACAGATAAATCCAATTACAGTGGTGAAAGAAAAAAAGTTATTTGCATAACACTTTCACATAACTTTTTAAAGCACTAAAAGACATCGAAAAAATATCCATAATAAAAAAATATGTTCCAAGATACTCATAAATACATGTGTTTCTTATTATTAAAATTTAAAATTAGTTGAAATTGTATTTGACAAAGGAATTAAATATAAGAATTCAAAACAAATGATTCAAAATATTCAGATAAACGATACTCCTGCACTTAACCCATTCTTATACATCTCTTATTCACACATACGTATTATTATACGAAACTAAACAACATTTTCTATGCTATAGAATGTTAAAAAACGAGAAAATAAAAGTTAGAAAGCACTTTTCTGGCCATAAAATGTCCCCCCCCTAAATTCTGACCACATATCAATAGGGGAGAGTGGGGCTATTTTGCACATGGGGCACATTCAGACAGACGCGATTTCCCCTAGTAATTATTAATTTAAAAATCTTAAAAAAAAGAAGACCCAGCAAAAAATTCAGCATGAAACCTTCAATAAAAGTACCCCTTTTGAAGGTTTCATGAAGTTACCTGCAGTTTTTTTGAAGGAAGTCAGATCCATGCAGATTTTGTAAAGGTTATGTGCAGTGTTTATGAAGGCGTTGTGAAGGTTTTATGCAGTGCAATTTTCCCTTTACAAAAACTACAGTTTTGATGCAGAATAATTAATGAAGATATTGAACTTAATGTGTCTTTCAAGAAAACTGCAGGTTTCGTGAAGACATATTGCAGGTTTTATGCAGTGCTATTTTCCCTTCCCAAAACCTGCATTTTTCTACAGAGCAAATAATGAAGGTTTAAAACTTTACTTTTCCTTCATAAAAACGTCAGTTTTCATTAATTTTATTTTCGACGAAGATTTGACGCATGCGCATTTCCAAGTGTTTGCTGAATCCAATATCCGAAATAAAGTAAGAACATTTTTATGAATAATATAATTTTATTAATCACATAATTTAATTGATTTAATAATTAAATCAAATTAATCAAATTAGTTTTTGTCTTTATTTTAATCATCCCGGAATTCTGACGATATTCTGCGCAGTCCCGTTGATAAAATATTTTGTTTATTGTGATAATGGAGGTATGAAGTAAGCAGCGTTGAAATCGGTGAGCGGAAAGTTATTTTTCTGAATCTTAATGATTCCATACTTATTTCTTGCTATAATATGATTAATATTCTTTTATGTACTCATCAAATTTTTTCCTTTTGTTATAGAATGCTATTTAACTTATACATCGCATTTAAAATGACTGATTTATTTATTGCTTTGGTACCGTGCTTTATACATTTCGCACAAGTATTATTTACAAGCTTATTGTATTTCTTCTCACTTCAATCGGAGTAATCGTAAAGCACCTGAGATTTATCATTTGAGGAGTGGTAAAACATGGCGGCCGGTATATAAAGCGTAAAATGATCGGATCTTCCAAAATTTGTACAGAGGATTTGCTACTAAAAAGAAAATTTTGTTATGTTGGTCAAATACAAAATTTGGAATTGAATGGTGCTTATTTAAAATTAATGATGAAAAACTTTAAAATTAATGACGAAACTTTTATTTTCCCAGTAAGTAATGATTCAACATTCATACAAAAAGATATAATATGGTATTAAAAGTACTCCAACCGCCAGTTTCAAGTGTTAATAAGCGAGCTGTTGGTTCACTTTCCTTTGGAATAAAACCTGACAGTTAAAATATTGGTTGAACTTTTTCTAACTAATTATATTATGTGAAGTATGTCAATATGCAATATACTCTTCATTACTACAATTTTTTTCCTCATCAAAAACTTAGATGTTCAGTATTTTCTGAAGCTGTTTTATTTTTCTAAAAAATCTTCAATTTAGAGGAAAAATATGTAAAAGTGACACATATTTCGTTTAATTATCCTTACTTTAAATTGCCATAAACTTTTTAGTTTTTAAAAATAATTATTTTATAATTGTTGCATGTGTAGTGTACGAATGTTCCCCACACGTGTGCGAAACTGCCCCACCCGTGGGGCACAGTCGCACGAAATTTATCGTGTTTTAGATTGATGATATAGGTTAGAAATTCTAGATGAATGCGACCAATTATCGTTATAAAATATCGGGAAAGGTCTTAACTTTCATTTGAATCCAAGTTTGTTTCAATATCTCATCTAGATCCAGAGAAATATGCCGAAATGCACTTTTTGTGCGAATGTGCCCCACTCTCCCCTATTTGAAAAATTATACAGGGTGTTTCAAAAGTCCGTTTCGCGGCTTTTATTTGGAACCAACGTATCCTAGGGTCATGGAAGTAAGGTCTATCCCTAGGTAAATAACCCTGGAGAATTCACTAAGATGACTTACAACGCCCCTAGCGACGAAATAAAAAAGTTTAAAAAAACTTAAAAACTATAGGAGATAGAGCAAAAACCTCACTGAGAGTATTGTTGCCAACGTTATGAAGAACCCACAGAAAAAAATTTCATGAAAATAACTTGAATATTCGTGGAGATATCAGCATGTGAAAATAGCACTTTTTCAGACCTCAAAAAAGAAAAAGTTCTCAAATTTGCAAGTTTTTTAAATTTTTTTTATTAAATTTTGCCTATATTCAACTAAAAAAACAAAAAACTTCACAATACAACTGATAAAATTCCAAATTAGTGAACTTTTTCTCTTTTGAGGTTTGAAAAAGTGCTACTTTCACATGCTAATATCTTCACGAATATTCAAGTTATTTCCATGAAATCTTTTTCTGTGAGTTTTTCGTACCGTTGGCAACAATACTCTCCTTGAGGTTTTCACTCTATCTCCTATAGTTTTAAATTTATTTTTGAACTTTTTTATTTCGCCGATAGGGGCGCTGTAAGTCATCTCATTGATATCTCCAGGGTCACTTACCTAGGGGTAGACCTTACTTCAATGACCCTAGGACACGTTGGTTCAAAGTAAAAGCCGTGAAACCGACTTTTGAAACACCCTGTATATGTGACCACTTTAAAAAATAATTTTCTCTTTTTTCCGAGGAAGTGTTATCTTTTAAAATTAATCCCTAGTTAAGAACTTCAGTTACTTAAGTTACCTTTAAATTGCATTGAAGAAACTAATGCTCTGATTCATCTCATATTTCACCCACTTATATTTTATGATGAGGAGTGATATCCGCACTTAGGAAAAGAGTCAATATCTATATCAAAAGACATATCAAAGTGAACTTAAATTATGGTTTCATTTATTACATTTGATATTTTTAAAAAGAACAAATTCATACTATATGTGCTCATTTATTTATTCATTTTATACGGATGTTGTTCCTATTCAAACTGTTTAGGAGGCGAAACCACTTCATTCGTGAAAGTTAATATACACAATCACATGAGTGCATAAGTGTGCACGTAAAGATAGCTTATACAAACAGACCTAATAAATAACAAGTTACACATCAGGCAAATCAAAGCCGAGTGACTTCACTTCATTTCAACATCACAGAGAACACCCCCTTCTTACACTTCGTCCCGAATCCAGGCACTAGAGCGCTGTCGCTGCAAATTATGCGACATGTCGAAACAACAGTCCTCGTGAAATTAGCACCTAAGTGTGCCATTTAGCTCACAAGGAAAGTCGATAATGATAATTGCCGCTTCGATATAAGCGATGCCGGATCACTGCATTAATTCTCACGGCTATCCCCCGGTAATTGCCATGGAAAATTTTCGACGGCTAATATATATTTTCAAAACATCAGATTTTCCGCCGCTTCTTGTCCGCTCTTGTTTCCCCAGTTTTAATTGGCAATTGCGGCGCTTGTTTTGGGCCGATTAGTCGCGGTATTTTAACCTTTTAAAGATTAGACCGCCCGAGATCCCCGTTAAATCCTATTGGATATTTGAGGCGGCCAGTACCGAAAGGGGTAATGAAGCCGTGGAGGTTATTGCTATCTTGGGAGGTTGCCTTCACCTGCAGTGTGTCGCATGCAGGTGAAGGGAGAATGTATGGGTATTGTTTTGTCGTATGTGGGGGGAAGTGATTTCGGAGGGGCTTTAAGGGGTACTTGGGATTTGTTCCGTGCTTCTGTGGATTTTTCGTTTTAATGTTAAGAAAGGATGACTTTAATTTTGGGATTGTTTTGATTCAAATTGAGTTAATATTGAGTAGGATTTAAAATGAACAAACACCAATTTGTAGCACACAACAGTGTTAACAGCAGTTCATTCTGAGCCCCGATCCAAAAAATCATGCAATTAAAAATATTCTCCATTATTACAATTGTTTTTATTTTAAGAACTAAAAAGCAATGTTTTATTTGCGCATATAAAACATGTTGAATTTGCGTTTGATTATTCCGGGGTAAAGGATTTCTTTCGTCAGTGTTACTACAATACGAGCAACATAAACTATTTGTAGACGTAATTTTCTGCTAGATCGGTTTCGGGCAAAGATGTTTTGACTAACAACAATCCGCTAAAAGTGCATGTTTTACTTATGAAAAAAATTACAATTGGAAATGAAAAAAAAAGGATTTTTTAGGAGATTTTGCACAAAATTTATTTCTGTAGATTTTTTTAAATTGGCTATTATATATTGCATTTGAATTTGACTATTATCGCGGCTAGTTTGGTCTGAATAGGTATTGATCTGAGATTGGGATAGATTTTGGTGCATTAAGCATTGATGTTGTAGGTAGTAAATTATTAAGACACGTGGCCAATTAATTAGAGTACGTGGGAACAATCAGGAGAGTAAATAAATGATTAAAGAAAAAATATTGTTTTAAGAAAATAAATCTTTGTGGGACGGGTCTTATTGATGGAATTTTTTTACATAAAATTCTTTAAAATAAAAGATTTAGTTAATTTTGAGTATGATTTTACTTTATCATTTTATCTTTTAAAAATATTGTTACTATTTAATATCAAATTGGCTTAAGATTGTACCGGCAAAACATTTGAACAGTACATTTTGCGGCACAATATTTCCTAGGTTGAGATGATGAATTGTATTATTTAGTAACATAGGACATTTTTCCATGGATAAAAATATTTGTAGTCCTTTATGTCCTATTTGTCTTTAAATTATATTTAAATACTGGGGTATCTCCGGTACCTTTACTGTAAAGAGTAAAGCGGGTGAAAAAAATAAAATGATCAGAGAAATTCCAGAATCAAAAACAATTCTAAAAAAGTAAAAAAATATGTAATTGTTTAAAAATGCATGCCCAAAAGTTTCCATAAAACAACGTTATTCTCTTGAAAGATTTTCAAGGAATGAAAAAAGACAAAGTAACCAAAAAACCCGAAAATAACAATTTACGGGACTTGGTATAAATAGTGTCTACTGGTTTCAAAATTGGCAATATGCCACAATTCTTACCAATTCAGAAAACTTATATTCAATTTTCTGCTCTACATAAAGCACGAAATACAGTAATTCGTTTTTCAAAGTATTTCTCCCTGACATTACCCAACACACTGTTCGAATTCCGACCGAAAATTTACTCTTCATTTAACAACGTATATTGGACTTCTAAGCCCCGCTTATATCAATGTCCGAAATGACAAAAAAAACAATTTAGGAATCTCGTAACTCATACATTAAATGGAATCGGCGATTGTTAACAATGAAAATAAAAGTTATTTGTCTTGTGGCACCGACCCCATACGTCACGCCCCCGATCCCCCATTTCCTGAGCGTGAGGGGTGCTGAGTTATGAGCCCTCGGAATCACCCAGACTTCCGCTTTCAAAATGAATGACCCTCATGTGAAAACAACCTGTTAAAAAAGCCCCGCAGTAACGAAAATACTCCCAAGCCTATATCTATAGGAGGATAGGCTTTGGAGGAGAATAATGCTCCTTCAGTTTCTCAAGAAAAAAAAGTGACGTGCAAGAAAGAATAAAAAAGGAAAAATACTTTTATATAAAAATCGAAGGACGGCAAAGGGGAAAATAACGTCTGGGAGCTTGGTTTTATTTATTTGCTTATTTCAACAATTGTATTTCCGACTTATAAAGAAACGGCAAACTTAAAACCATATTTCAGGTCAAGAATGTCTTCGAGAAAGAGGCTTTAAGGACGGATTGAAAGCAGCAAGGGAGGAGAATTTGAAGGGTGGTAAAAAACGAGTAATTTATACCTTTTTCGGTGGCAGCACGCAGTATGGGCGGCGAATCCATCTTGACTTCAAGGGGTGTTACTGATCACTAACGGGGGGCCTGGTGAGAGTTGGGTATCAAAGAATATGTGATTTGAAGCATATTCAAATATCCATAGAATTTTTTCGAGCAATTTTTTAGGGATAATTTTTAAGAAATGAAGATTGTAAATATGAAATAAAAATAGTTTTAAACAAAGAAAACTTATTGTATTCGTTAAAACTAGGTTCTTGGCTGTGATGAATGCAGTGTATTTGGTCTTCATAACATTTTACGAATTCAATGTATCTCCCTGAGATTTTTCCTTTTATCACGTTACTTGTGTTATAGGTTTGTTTTGTAAGAGAACACATTTTCTCGAATTTAACTATGCATCAATACGCAGTTCCTTTTAATGGCGGAGGAACTATCAGAATTTCGATTTTATACCTAAAAAACAAAATTATTTTTAAATAAAATAGTTGCGTGCGTTAAAATTAAAATGCATCCTTAAGAAATGAATTAAATGTTTATGAAGTTTAAACCCTTTTAAAAAGAAAATTGTTTTCGTTTATAAGATAAAAATATAAATATTAGTTTAAATATACTTCTTTTACTACCTTAACATGTGTTTCAACTATTGGAAGTGTTTTACTTATTAACACTGAAAATACCGTCATCAATTTGGCATGATATTTAATATCACCACCTAATTTAGCTTTCTAGTTCATAAGTGATTTTTCTAATGTCTAAATTTACATTCAAAAGCCTCCTCAGATATCAAATGCGTTTCCCAGATTACCCATAAGCATTTGTATCAAAACCTCTCAAATTCGTTTATTATACCTTACCCATAAAACCGCTAGACCCATCCCACGCACAAATATATTTATTTTTCTATTTCATTCGAAAAGAGTTTACAATTTTCTGCCACCGAATCCCAAACCATTACTCTTCCAGACAGTTTATTGAACCATTTCTTACCTTCACTTCACTTTAAAAAAATCCTTGCGCAAAATAAAGATTTCTGCTTCTGACAAACGATTAGAAGCCCCACATGTATTTTTCAACAGCCGCAAATTCGATTCTCCGTGTTTTGATACACCATATCTGGTGTAAAAAGCCACAAAAACGCTAAGCCTAACCACCATGCCTTCGAAACTAGTCCCAGGAAACACCGCGTCTGATATTTATTCCTCCCTGATGTGAATAAAATAAATCGCCTATACCCTTGAAAAATGTCCCAAAGAGGCATCATTCCAATCCCAAAAAACAGGATATAGAATAGCATGCACCCTTTATTTCTAGCCCAGATTTTTCCCTTACATTTCAGCCACCCCCTCTAGATGCCTGATCAATACTCTTCTCGTTCGAGATATCGACAATCAATAATCTTCGGAAGAAAGTTAACAGAACGCGGGAGAAAGTTGAAAAATAATAAAAAGAATTAAGGGAGAAAAAGTATAGGAAGACATTATTTTCAGATTGTAAGGTCCTTTTTGCTACAGACAACCCCCCTTTAATCGTAAGAGGCGCGAAAAAATCGATTTTCCCCCAGTCTTATTTTTTTTCTTTCCTCGGTCCCAGGCTTACTGGTCGTATTTTATTTTGCGCAATTTCTCAAAGAGTTTGGACACGAAAGTTGTTGTTTGGTTTGGAAGTGAGTTGTAAAGAGAGTGTCACGCTATTCCCAGAAACTTGTTTTTACATTTATTTTTTTTGTTGGTTCTTTATCTCCATCTTCTCTGTGTGGTAATTTACGCCTGTTGGTGTTCGGTGGAGTGATAACTGCCCCTTTTCGCTGGGGAATCAGCGTTTATATGCGTGATGAGCTGCTTGTGTGTGTGATCGGGATAAAAATGTCGCGAAACATGTTTTTTAGAGATTTCCTTTGGCGTCAGTTTCAGAAACGAATGAATTGATTTTTAGTGATGTTTTTATATTGCGTGTTTAACCAGCCTATATGAATATGGTAATACATGAATATAATAACTTATTTGGAAAATGTACTATCTTTTCAACTTTTAACATTATCGCTTTAATGTTCTATTACCACGTAAAATGGTTGAGTAGTTACAGTAAAAATTTTTTCTCTCTACACAACTTTTTAATCTTAAATAAATTTTTAAAAGAAAAACAATACTATATAGAAATCACCAATAAACCACTGAAAGATAATCATTTTCTACTTCTGCTTTTGTTTTCTATAAAATTGCTTTCTTCAGGTTGTATTTTACTTAAATCTTATGAATATTAATAATGGCAAAATTTAAAATTTAGCATAAAGAAAATATTTGAATTACCTCTTAGTTTGAAATTAATGTTATAGAGAAAAGGTATAGTATTACAAACCACTATTTACTAATATCAAAATATTATCATTTAATTAAAAAATATTTCTGAAATATATTTAAACTTCTTTAAAAATATAATTCTTGCATGAATTTGGTGCACACCATAGAGGAGATATAACAGTGGAGTGAGCAATGGCAAACCTTAACAGTGGCAAACATCGTTTAACATTGAGGCAATGGGAAAACGTCACTTCCGCCGCCAAAACGTCACATCCGCCGCCAATACGTCACACCGCCGCCGCCCAACCGCTCGCCAATCCACTTGAGCTCGAAATTTGCCGCCGTCGCCATTTTTTTCCATGTTACTCAAATCGACGGCGATATTTTGTTTTTATTTTTAGTTGAAATCAGTTTCTGATCAAGAATTCTGAATAGACTTGCAAAGTCAATTCAAGATTGGAATTAAGAAGGTAAATATTCAATATTTTTTTTTAATTCAGTGAAAGTTATATTACTAAACTTTTTATATGTTTGTTAGCTTTGTTTACTTTGCTTCTCAGTTCTCAATTAAGCTTTTTCATATTTATTTCAGTTGTAAGATTGTTCGTGCTTTAAATTCCTATAACATTATATTTTGCCCAGATTATAAATCACGAATAACTTGTAATTTTTGATTGAATATGTCTTTTTTTAAGTATTTTGCTTGTTCTTATTCAGCTTAATTACGCATTTACTCTTGCATTAGGAAAACCCATATTTTAAGAATTCTTATTCTCTCGTTTTCCAAACTACATAATAATTTTTTTTGAGCAAGAAAGTTTTCTTTGTTTTAAATTGAATTGGATTTTAATTAAATTAAGAAATTTATAATGAAATAAAAAATTAATGGGAATACGAATTATAAACACTTCAATGTGTCATTAAACAGTAATAAAATAACTGTTAATTTTTTCTCGTAATTATTTACATTTTATGTGATCACATGCTAATAATTATTTTTTTATTTCATATAAATGCTGTTCTTTGTGAATACATGAAAGAAATATTGAAGAGAGCAAACTGTGTTTGTAAAATTATGTACTAACTTCATTGATGGCGTGCATTTGAAGAATTATTGTCAAGTAGTGAAGAAGTCATCTTAAAATTTTTCTATTAATGCTGAGTTATCTTTTGAGGAAAATAACCATTCTGAAAGATGGAAATTAATAAATTCATCATCTGCTAAATTGTTTTGAAGTAAAGTTATACTGTATTTTGTAATCTATATAAAAATATTCTTCCGAGGACAGTGACCATCAAATAGTGACAATCCATACTATGTTTAAATCAAAAGGTACCAACTAAATGTAAATAACTACTAGATTTGGAGATACTGTTTATAAATGACAAATTTTTGTGCTTTTTTTATTGCTAAATCTTTGTAATTTGAGAGTTGGTTTTTTAAAGATTTAGTGCCTAGAATATACTTTTTAATTTTTACAAGCTACACTTTTGGTAAGTAGTATGGTTTGTAGTATTAAAAAATATGTAAAATCTGCCCTACTCTCTACATATTGTAAATAATTTCAGGGATTCTTTTATGAATATTCTTTGTAAGGATTTAGGTTTTGGTTATATAATTTAGTAATTTAAATTAGAAGTTGGAGATATAACATTTTGTGATTGAAGTCTAACATAATATTTGCAAATGCCCAACTTTGACAATCTTGCATATTTTTACTACCATAACATTTCTTTAAGGAAATTACAGAATGTAAAATTACCATGCATTTTAATTACTTCTGCATCCATTCAGATTTGTACTAACTTAGATTTTTACTAATTTAGTCTTGCATGATTTTGGATTATAACAAAAAGTTCTTAGCTTTACTTGAAAAAAAGAACTGTATTCAAGTATTCAGAATTTGGATACTCTAATTAATTTTTATGGTTTAAATTTTTAATCAAGGTTCTTGTGAATTTGTTTTCTTTGTCACCCAATTTAGTTACAGTAAAAATTTTAATATTACTTTCAAATGTCTCAGAGGGGTAGAATTTGTTCGACTTAGATTTTCGATTGATATTGTACTTCAAGAACCTTAACGTTTTTGAAAACTTGAAATGTGTATTTTAAATTGTAAAAGTCTTAACTTTTTATTTGATTGACTTTTTACTAAAATTTCCTGTTACATTTTAATAAAAATTGTGTTTCAATTATATTTTATTATTTCAGCATCAAAAGAATGTAGCACATGAGAAAATACAGTAGGGGAGATTGGGGGAAGAATGGGACCTTTAAATTTTTTATGTATTAACTTCACTTTAAATGTTTTATATTCCAAGCAGAATATAGTGATTTCTACACCATTTAATAAATTGTATTAATTAACACCAGCTTCCATTATTGTGTTAACAGGACTACTAAAAGTTTTTTCTTACACCAAAAATAAATATTTTGTCTTCTTTCTTTAAATTTAATTTAAAAAATGAACTAAAGCTGAAATTTTTACTCTATATTAAATTTTACTTGTAAGTATATTTTATAATTTAAATGGTAAACATTTATGGTTATTTTCTAAGCTTATTTTAAGTTTTCTAGAAATAAGTAGGTATGAGAATGAATAAAACAAGAGCTGTAAGGATGAATGGAACAGTTCAATCATCTCTTCATTTTCTGGCTTTAAAACTTTCCTTTAAAAAAGCTTGCTATACAACTCATTTATTAATTTTTAATTTAAGTTAACTAAAATTGGATGTATTTGATGTAATATTTATAAAAAATTTCCTTCATTTAATGTTTCAAACTTAATAAATTGTTAAATGTGAAAATACATGCAACTTTCATCTTACATTTGGTATTTAGTAGCCATTTTTTAGACTAAGCTGGCATTTATTCTCAAATTTAAAGAAAAATTCCTTTAGGGTGGCAAGAAAGTGCATGAAATCATAATTGCATGAAAGGAATCACTTTCGAGATTTTTGTCTGGACATCAGAAATACTAATTCGCTCTCTTTGGGTTTCATCTTAAATAAACTGCAGCACTATATCGAGGAGCAAATAAAAAAACACAGAATGAAAAGAGCAAAGAGAAAATGGTCTTCATTCCAACTCCTCCCCTAAAATATCTTTAATATAATTATCCTTGTGGGCTGTGCACATTCAGTTTATGCTTAATTTTTAGCCCCTATCGCTGATATTGATTGCAAAAATGTGAAAAATTTTTTTAATATTTTTGAAAATGCAAAAACGATTTTAGAGAGGTAAAATACTTTTCTCAAAAATTATAAACATTTGAATTCTAAGTAAAACACTAAAATGGAATATAATGATTCTTAATTACACACAATAAAATAAAACATCCAATGTAAGGTCAAGACCTATTTTATTCAATATATCTCCACTTTTAAAAGTTCGTAAATTAGAAAAAAAAACTTCAATAAAAATATTTAGAGTTTCTGCATAATCACTACAAAACTATCACGAAATTTTTTAAATCATTTTATAACCTCTTATTAGTTTTGAAACTGCCAATAAAGCGATAACGCGCCAATCGTCGCCAGGAGCCCATACCGATGATGGTTACTCTTTTTTGAAGGCGATTCAATGGGAAAGCTCACTCCATTGTTATATCTCCTCTATGGTGCACACCTTTTAAGCTTTAGTTTGCTGTTTGAGAGGGACGCTTCTGTTTTATAGGTATTGCAAAAAATAAATATTTTTGTTTCCAAAAACATTGTAAGAAAAGTAATTTTATATATTTCTACAATTAAAGGATAAAACTTTAATTTAACCTAGAGAGACGTGTATTACCCTATAATGCAATTTATAGAGTATTTTATATCGTGCACATCTTTTCAGCTTTATCCATATACGCTGACCGTTCCTTTGTGTTTCCGTTCCATGCAGCTGCTTTTCAGCTGGCTTCAGTCCAAAGTCTTGAAATACTTCTTAAAAAACGCAATTGTACTAGTTCTGAGAAATACAAACCATCCTGCAATATTTTTTCATTCAGAATTACTAAGTGTATTAAACAAAATCTGGAATACTGTAAGCTCCCTCTTATCTGACTTTTGATAATCTCTTCAGATCCTTACAGATGAGTTTAAAAAGTAAGCGTTATGTGCAATGGAAATTAATATGTACCCTAGAAGACTTACTGAAAATTTCGAGAACACTTTTAAATGTTATGTGAAAAAAGGTATTCCTGGTGATGTCCACATAATAATGGAAAAATGTACGGTTTATTCCTAGTCCTATTTAGACTGGTTAGAAGGGATTTTGGTGTAAGGTAATTAATTTATTTTGATGAATAAACTAGTTAAAACTAAAATAATTTCTAGATAAACTCAAACTGAAGAAAATTACTTTAATTTAATTAAAGTTTTATGACAATTTAATTATATATTTAACATCAATACATATGCAATATGCATATAAAACGTATTAGGAGAATGGGGTAATTAGATACATTTTAAGTTTGTGTGAGGGTCTAAAAAAATCTGAAAAAATAACACAATATCTTTTGGACATACTAAGTATTCCATAAAGATTTTATCGTTTTAACACATTCTCGTTGTCAAGTGGCCTTGACCAAGGTCAAACAAAGGTACGGCTGCAAAAATGGGAAGGGTAGGAATTTAGTGTGTTTGGGGTAACTTACAGAGAAAATGGAAGAAAGCTATGTGGGGAAGCTAGAACTTCACCACAAGTACTCCCATTTAAACAAAACTATGGGGTGACAAGGAACACTAGCAGGAAATCCAGTTATCCAGGAAAATTTATTTATTGATTTTTCTACTTATTATATTAATATTTTATTGCTCTTGTTTCATTTATCAAGTTAAAATTTTAAATTTAAGTAACGTTTACTTACTTTTCCTGAAAACGGTGGGTAGAAAGACAGATTTTACTAACCACTTCAAAATTTATAAATAATTTGAATTACTCCAAGTGGGGTAATACGATTCAATCGCTTGGGGTAGTAAGAAACAAGTAAAAAATTCCCTTTACTTAACATTGCATTATTTTCTCAAAGAAAGCTGGTAATGATATGGACATTCAGTAAAAAATCAGCTTCCTAATCCTGTGTAATTTTTCATTATTCTTATTAATTACCCCATTTGAATATTATTACCCCACTCTCCCCTAATTTTCATTTTAACTTAAAAATATTTTGAGTGCAGACTGCAGACAGGAAAAAAAAAGCTGAATATCGTCATTTTAAAACGTCTTTCACAGGTTTCCCCATCTTAAATTACATTATGCATCAGTAGTCGTCGTTCAGATATGTATTTTTATTTGATCTGAAAAGTTCCTTCGAAGCATGACTTGATTGCATCTTTATTTAAAATCGAATTACATTAGCTGGAACAAAATAATAAGACATCCTATCCTCAGAGATATATTTCAATTACTAATACATCCTAATTTAGGGATTCATCCAAATTTTACATATATGAGAATTTCAGTGCGTCATCCATTTTCTAAAGATAAGTGTAACTTTTCTCAAAATGAAATTCTATATTTTCTAAGAATTCATATAAATGACATCGGTTTTGAGGGTTCTTTAATATATTTCTAAAAATAAATGAACAGAAAATTACCTTTGATTCTTTGAAGATATACTTGTATTATTTACTTTTTCTATCTATGCATGCATGCTAAATTTTCCAGTTTTGATTACAAGAAAACATTTTTCAATTATTTCCCTTTTATCGAGTTAAGTTTTGAGCATTTTAATTATTCATTAATATTTAGTAATCAAACACTTCAGAATCAGTAAAATTTAATTTAGAAGCAATTTATAACATGGAGTTTCGACTGATTATTGGATACAAGAGAGATGCTTTAAAGTAAAACACGTTTGAAGTAATAGTAAAAAATCCAACAGTTAAATTATTCGTACAGTACTGCATTTCTGTTCTGTAATTTAAATAGTGAATTTCAGTTGTTACGCACTTGCATAATGAAAATATGATAAGTAATATGTTACATCACTCAATCTTCATAAATATATTATAAGCTCACTTTTGAATTTAAACAAACTTTAAAGTGAGAGAACATATTATAATTTTCTTTAAGATGGTATGAATATATTTTTGGAAGATTTTATTTTTAAAATTTACATAATCGTGTTGCAAGCTTCCTTTCTGATTATGTTTTCTCTCTAAGCCTAGCCTATTCGAATTTTTTTTATTGTTGCACTGTTGCAACTGCGTAGGTTTTCGTCTCATTTCTTAAAATTATTTTTTCTTAATTGATAAAACTATTCGCTTAAATTAATTTCTCTATAAGAAACCTAAATGGGATTGAATTTATGGGTGTATTTAAGTCTATAAATTTAATATTGGGGTCTTATTCTCTGAAATAGACCTCTACAGTGACAATATTACAGAGATTGCAAGGGCTGTCATCTCCGCCCATGGCAGTGTTTGATTTGGACTCGTCGTGGACACGACATCATCATCAAGTCTATAAATAAATCACTATTACAACGTTTCACTTTAATTTAATAACCGAATATACAAAGTAATTTATACAACCTTTGGAGCAGAAATTATACAGGGTGTTCGGAAACGCCGTGGACAAATTTTGATCGGTGGTAAAAGGGATCTAGACCAGCATATTTCGAATAGCAATGAGGGGTTGCAGAGGCACCGTTAAAGAGCTACAGCACCTAATGTGGTGCAAGGGCGTTACAAAAACCGATTTTCCCAAGGCCCATTTTACGTAACCAAACATAACAGAATGAAAAAAAAATATTGCATGAGGAACAGCAGTATCCATACTACTTCCACCATAAATTAGAACAAAATTGGACCACTTGTTAACCCGTTGGGTTGGTTATAAAACTTGCAATATTTGTTCCCTTAGTGCAGTGGTTCCCAACTCAAATATGTCTGCGGACCACTTCACTTAAATTTGATCCTCCGCGAACCATCTCTATCCCTAACTGTAACTTCAAAATTTTAACTTTTTCAGTGCATTCATTCCTCATGGAGGGTCTAAAATTTTGACTTTTTTCAGTAAACATTACATTTATTTTATATCTAATTATTTAAAAATCTACCTTTTTTAGATCATTTAACCATTTTTATCAAGCCTTTTTATCTATTAACCCTAGAAGGGTTCACAGTTCACACCTACAAAAAAAAGTTACAGGTTTAAAATAACAACAGTACAAAATAGTTATTTTTCTTCTTTTTCATAACCAACAAATAAGGTAATATATTATTAGTAGATTTAAATTTGAAAGAAAGAACTTAGCTTTAAATTAAACTGTAGGACGGATGAGATAACCAGGAATTGTGTTGATCACAAAAAGCAAACTGGACATGCACTGACTGTGAGTTGTGGCAGAGGAAATTCTATAGGCGAGGTGGGTGAGGGTGAGGCTGATGTTCTCCCGAAAGAAATCGCGTCATAAGTCAATAATTATTTCAAAGGAGCGATTAAAATAGAAAATAATTTATGTGTTCAAAAACTTTCGCATTTTGGACAGTAAATTTTTCTCACATCTTCGAACAAACCTATTTCACGTGTATCTCAGAAATTTCCTCTTTATTTCATACCACGATTTCTCGAAGACCCTCTGTCTGACCATAGCATCCCAGTTTGAAGTATGTATTTACAACACTTCCACGTTTCGCCTCGTATCAAACCAAGTTTATAGTCCGATCATTCGATTCTTTATTAGCCCCACCCCGACGCCTATTGGTTTTAATTAATCTGATGCAATACTTTTCCACATCATCACATTTCGTTTCTACTTTGTAATAAACTACTGTTGAATAAAACTGTGAAAAATAATATAAATGAACAAATGATTCATAGAAGAGAAAGAGAACATAATTTTTTTATTTATGAGACGTATGATTTTTTACTTATGTTATTGTATCTGTAGTGTGTTTACTATTTCCTGGAATGTGTGATTAGGAAAACTATTTTTTAAAATTTTCCACACATTTTTTGGATAAGCTATTTAAAAATCTTCTCGCGGACCACTTGTGAAGGCCTCACGGACCACCAGTGGTCCGCAGACCACCTGTTGGGAACCACTGCCTTAGTGTAATGGTATTTTTATGGAAAGTTGTTTTAGCTCTTTAACAGTGCATCGCCGACCCCCCATTCCTATACGAAATATGCTTGTCTAGGTCCCCTCTACCACCCCTCAAGGTTTATCCACGGTGTTTCCGATCACCCTGTATAAAACTATTAATACATAAAAACTTATTATTGCTTTTCTTTAATGGACATTTCCTGAATTTATTATTATTTGTTATCCGATATATATTGATGATAAAATGGAACTTTGGCACAAAATTTTTTAATTACGGTGTTGATTTTTTTAATTCAATATTTAATTATCAATTAATTGTCCCATTATTTTTCGGGCAACTTAGACGCATTGCAATTTCATATGTATAGTCACAATACCTTTAAGTAAACCCTAACTTACGAGTAAGGAATGTTAGTTAAATTAATCACATTATATGATATTAGTCTCAAACCTTCTCACAAACTACCCCCCTCTCTTACGAAACCTTTAATTCCCAAACACCGCAATGTTGCCAACAAGGAAATGCTTTCACATCAAATTAGGCTGGTAACTAACACCCACCTTTCAATTAACAAAGTGATAAATCGAACCCCTTATCGAGAGTCCCCCTAGACTCACGATAATTTATACCTCAGGATCCACCCAACCGTCTTTCGCCCTGCTGCACCTACTCTGATCAATGCGGGAACATTCCGTCACCCGACATTGAGATAGCGCAAGTAATAAAACACCGCTCTGAAACACCTAAAAAAAGTAAGCAAGGCTTCTCTCAATGAATCACGGTGCTTTCCCTAAACAAATGGTGCTGAAACAATAGAGATAAAATGCACTAGAGAGAGGGGAGGCGTCCAATAGCAATGTCCCCATCCACACCAATTATATCGCCCAGTCAAAAATAATTGGCAAAATAATTCCACTTTTACGGTTGCTACTTGATAAGTTTGTGCAATTTTTTCACTTATAAAGTTTTCAGTTTTTCTCATACTTATGATTATTTTCTTTCAAAATCTTCTTATTCGACTTCTTTTTATCTATTGTAATAGTGATTCGATTTGGGAAATGTTCAAATAAACTAGTTATAACGATTCAATCGTTAAAAAAAGAAAAATATATTACCCTTTAAAAATCTCTAATTAATTCACGTATAATTAAAATTGTACAGTTTCCTTGGAAATCAATATTTCCCAATAAAATCCCTCGACTAGAAGATTTCATAATGCATGCTCATGTTTTATAGATACGAAGTAAAAGTTAAAAAAATCAATTTTTAACACATTTGTAAAGTTTCAAAGAGGAAATCAGTAGTTTGGTAAAATGGTTTGCATATTTTGCGAGGCAAAAAAGGTGATTTAAAGGAAAATAAACCTGTATATTCTATAAAAGATCTAAATTATGGTGAAACTGTTTCTTTTTTTCGGTAATTGATAATGTTTGATGATTTTTTTCTTTGCACAGTTTAATTATAATAAAATTAGCTAGCATTTCGTCAGAGATGTGGGCTATATTTTTAAATATCTTCCTTTCCAAATTGGTGTTCTCCATTTACTTCCTAGAACAAACCAAATTCTTTCTTTTAATTACGTTGTCTGTAATATTTATCCCTTAAAATTAAATCATAAGACCTCTCCCACATTCCCCTCTCCCAATTGAGTTCTGGCACAAATTCACGTTTGCCACACTTGATTCTCCTGCATGCACTATCAGCACATTCCGCCTCTACGCCAGAAACAGTATACGCCGAAAGACCCATACTTACGATCAATTAATCCGCCCCTTCGTAAACAATCTCCATTTTTACAGCCCACCTTTTGTGCATCTATGGAAGCGTTATCTCGACTGCCCGATGTATTTCGCGTTTGTTTTCCCACAGTCTCTCTCTTTTTTTTCTTCCTACGGAATGAGAAGGTTTCGATAACTTAATTAAGCGACCAGTCATAACTCTTTAGCGAGGTGACGTTATGCAGGTAGTAATGACACGGAGGGGTGTATGAATGGGGGAGAATTTGCTCCCGTGTGTGTGTGTAGGGAAATCGCCCATTAAATCCATCTTGAGGAAATGGAGGCGATTTAGACGGTGTTTATCATTCTTGGGTGTGGCTTGAGAAGTGCCGTGTTTCTTTGTAGGTCAGGTTTTGTACTTTGATGGGGCTTTTAAAACTGGAGAGTGTTGATTAAAAGTGAATTTTCGAAACTCGCAACAGTACTTACGTATTATTTATACATGCCACATCCCGCTTCTCAGTTTATTTTAATTAATGAAACTTAAGTACAAGTTGAATTTAAATCGGTGCTTAAGGCGTACGTATACACTTGAAATCGCGAAAATCGACCAAAATATCGAAAAAAATTTTATCAGCTAAAATTATTCTCCAGTTCTTTAGCTTTAAAATGATACCAAATTCACGAGAATACGTGCAGTATTTTTTATTTTATGAAGTTTTAAGTTAGGCATACTCATCAAAATATTTGGTTTCGTTTTCAAAACGAAATGTGAACAATGCGGTTTTTGGAGACGTAGAGTTTAAATTTTTTGTTTTATATAAAAATTAATTTATTTTAATAAATTTTAATTACTTTTTTCTCATTTGGCAACGGTGTTTAACTGTAACCGTATATTTTCACCTTGTTATTGTTGTTTCAAAACGTGCTTTGCTCGAGAAACGTGCTATTTTTTCTTCTGCGATTACCGGATTTTATTTATCCTTATTATGGGTTCCAAATCAAGGAGTAAACGTCTGAGAAAAAGGAAAATTGTTATTCCTCATCGAGTCTCATCAAAGGGGAAAAAATCTGAGCAGGTTCCTGTGGTTTCCTCAGTACCATCTTCAGCGTCCAAGATGAAGCTTGACAAATGTGTTGCGCAAGTGAAGGATAACGACACTGTGGGCGAGTGTATTTTCATTGACTTGCAGTGCTTGAATAGTTTGTTTACTCTTCTGAAATGTCCTGAGTGCTCTAATAATTCTCTCACTGTGCAAATCAACTCTTCGAAAAAGATGGGATGTTGCGTGGAACTTCTGCTTTCATGTTTTGAATGCAATTATGTGAGCGACCCATATTTTAGCTCTAAAAAACAGGGTCAGTTCCACGAAATAAACAGACGTCTTGTGTATGCTATGAAGCAGTTGGGTTGCGGCCATGAAGAGGCAACCCATTTTATGACTGTAATGAATATGCCTCCGCCTCCAAACAAGGCTGCATACAACAGACATTCTAAGCAGTTGCTTAAAGTTGTTGAGCCACTTGCTAAAGAAACTATGAAGGTAGCAGCTCATCGTCTTCGCCTTAAAAATGACAGTGAAGAATGCGGAGTCTCGGTGGATGGGTCATGGCAGAGGCGAGGCTATTCGTCCCTGAATGGAGTAGTTTCTGCATTATCTATCGACACCGGTGAAGTTTTAGATGTGGAGGTATTGGCCAAGGACTGTCATGGATGTCGGAAGTGGCAGTTGAAAGACCAGAGTTCGGCTGAATATCAGTCATGGCAGGCAGAGCATATATGCTCCATCAATTATGAAGGATCCTCTTCCAATATGGAACCTGTTGGAGCGGTGAGAATTTTCTCTCGTTCTAAACGTGAAAGAAATCTGCAGTATTTGGAATTTTACGGGGATGGAGACTCTAAAAGTTATGCTGCTGTGTGCGACAACGAACCCTATCAGGGTAAAGTTATCGTGAAGCGGGAATGCGTTGGGCATTATCAGAAACGATTGGGAACCGCCTTGCGAAAATTAAAGAAAGAAGTGAAAGGTCTCGGAGGGAAAGGGAAACTCACCAATGCCATGATCAACAAAATGCAGAACTACTTCGGGATGGCTCTTCGAAACAACACCGCCTCTGTTGAACAAATGTCGAAAGCCATATGGAGCACTTTCTTCCACCTGAGTGCTAAAGATGCCCACCCTCTTCACTCAAAGTGCCCCAAAGGAAGGGAGAGTTGGTGCTCCTACCAGCGTGCTTCAGCTCGTGGTCACCTCTCTTCTTATAAACATAAAGGAGGTTTACCGCTGGATCTGTTGCCACTCATAAAGCCAATCTACACCCGACTCACTGATAAAAACATGCTTAAGAAGTGTCTGCATGGGATGACGCAGAACAACAATGAATGTTTTCACTCGTTGATCTGGAAGCGTTCTCCCAAGACAAAATTTTCTGGAGCCGACGGTGTAAAACTTTCTGTGTATGATGCTGCCATGCATTTCAATTCTGGATATAAGACTGAGTTGGAAGTAATGCGGCGCATGAACATCATTCCTGGAAGATTTATGGTTGCTGGTATCAAAGAGAGGGATGAATTAAGGATTAGTGAGAGCCTTCGACAATCCACTCCACGGGCAAAGCAGAGGCGAAAGTGCTTGCGAGGGGCCAAAAAGAAAAAAGAGGATAATAAAATTAAAAAAGAAGGACCAACATATGCTCCAGGGGACTTCTAATTAAATGTAAGTTAGTTTTTTTACTATTTTTACAACACTTTTATTGAAAAACATGAAAACAAATCTTTAAACTCAATTTCTGAGGAATTGTGTTTTTCTCATATAATGGTTCATTCAAACGGTGATTACGTATCAGTAAATTGGTATATTGTGATTATTTTTTTATCATCATAATCTATATACTATAGCAGATGTTTTGACAGTTTTGTTTTTTCTTTAAAAGTAAAAACTTAATTTTTATGAATTTTTTAAAGTTAAAATTTCAGAAAAAATCACGAATTTTCATACTTTGTTGATACAAAAAATCATAGAAAAAAAACTAATGGGTTTATCAACTAAATAAAACTGTCAAAACATGAAGAATAGTATAAGGATTGATTTCCAATAGAAATTATCTTATTTTATTAATTTGAACATGTGTAATCACCGTTCAAAAATCATGCTAATTAGCTCATTAGATGCTAATTAGCTAATTATAGGATCGTTTGTTATGAATTTTTTTTTAAAAAATGGGCTAGTTAGTGTATCTTACATACATTGTGCAAAAATCAGATTTTTAAACTGAATATTAAAAATTTTTTTGTTAAGTGTATACGTACGCCGTGGATAGCACCTAAATACCTCGGATGCTTAAAAATTAATAAATTGATTATAGTACCTGAATCCAAAACATTATTTTTATTTATATTTTTAAACGAGAGATGAGTTTAAAAATGAATATTCAATGATATTTTTAAAAATGTTATGCTGAAAAAGCAACGACCACTTCTTGGTGAAACTACTAATAACAATGATATAATTTTTATAATAAAATTTAATAAATGTATTACTATAAATGAATACCCTGCGTATAGATAGATAAAAAGAAAGTAAGTTTCGGTGAAAGGTCTTTTTGAAACACCATGTAAATTAATTTGGATCATATTTTTCTAAATCTAAATTTCAACTGGAATAACTGAAAAAGGTTTTTTAATGAAAAACTCGTTCTCAAGAAAACATATTTCGTTACACGTTTTGGGCGAAGCTTGCAGTCTTTTATGTTCTTTATAAGGGCCACAAAGGGAGGAGGAAAACAAATTACTCTAAAAAAAATTTAAAAACAGTGATAGAAAATAAAGAAATTAAGCAGTGTTTAAGTTGGGTTTACTTATTTTCAAAACTGTAAAATTACCCTGATAGGTTTCTTAAACAATACAATATAAGACAAGGTTCAAAAAAACCTGCGCTAGTTGACGCTTATAACGTTAGGAGTAACCTTAAAAGAAACACTTCAAAACAAGGTTAAAAACTGAGTTGAAGGTTTTAAAGGTTTTACAGTGGATATCTATAATTTTTTTCTGAAACCTTGTGTTGCAAATTGTCTGAAACCTTGTGTTGCTCTATGGTTTTCAGCAAACGTTGTTATGGGAAACACAATGACAAAGATAAAAGAAGGTTAACTGTAAGGTTGCATATTATCTGGGAGAGTATAATGGAACATTTCTAAATAAGAGAAAATTTAACTTGGGTGGAGAGAGGTGTATAAAACCATCCTAAATTACATATTTTGTAAATGCCCCTTGAACCGTGAACAATTCGATCCAAATCCCAAAAAAGAGAACATCCACAAATACACAATCCATAAATGTTACTATTCAACTTCCAAATTCCAAAATCCTTTCCTCCATTTCATTTCTATCCCACCCCCAAAAGCAAAAATATAATTTCGATAACTAATTATCCCAGATAAGCTCCCTTTACACGATGAATAAAAGCAGCGGAGCACAAAACGTAACACACTCGCTTCCTACTGCCAGGGAGTATTTTTCTAATTAGTGAGAGATCCCCTTTAAGAAAGTCGAACACGCAGTTATTATGCTCACTAAATGAACCCCTGCGATGTCACAGGGCAAAAAGGATTGACGTATACTCCACGCTCTTTCATTATTTACCAGAACGGCTTTCTCCTTTAAATACGGCGAGGGCCCATTTCTCAAGCCGTAATTAAGGTAGCATGCTGCAAAGGACGGTATTAAGAGGGGGACATCTTGTTAAATATGTGCGCAAGCTGGTCTTTTTTGCTTACAGGGGTGTTAGGGGAGGAGAGTTTTTCCCGGGGAGGAATGTTTTTTTATCGATGCAGTGGATGAGTGTGTTTTTGAGAATGTGTTTTGTTGAGAAAGATGAGAATGTTGTACGTGTTTAATGTTTATAATAAAGGGGAAATGCTTTCACGGAAGGAGGATTTAAATATATGTTATGAGGATTGCCTTTACGACGATCTGCTAGAATTTTACATCGCTGATGATGTCCGGCGTAGCTCCGGACGAAACGTTCATATATTTTAATTCTAAACCTGAATTCTTACCCGAAAACATTTTATCCTCAAAGTTTTGTAATGTTTTTTTTTTGTAAACTAGGGGGCTCTGCCCCCTGCTCGCTATCGCTCACCAACCCCCGGAACTGCTTCGCAGTTCTTTGAAGATCGCTTCGCGATCTTAGCGAGCAGAGCTCGCTTGTATCCAGGCTCGTCGGCTTAGTTAATGCTCCTTTGATACCGAAGCTACTCATCTCTCTAGTTTATCAATGATTTAATTCGAATCATTCATTCCCTCGAAGATATCAAAATAAAACTGTTTCTAAAATATTTATCTCTTAACTTCAATTCTTCTTTCTTCAATTATTGAATACACAGAGAACAGAGCTTACAGAGGTTTCATCGCCATAGACGCTAATGGTAATTTTTTAAACCAATCAAACAATTTGCGGACATAGCTCCGCCTCCTACCACCGCGTCCCATTTGTCCGCGCCGCGTCCCTCCACCGGGGAAGCTGTCTTCAAATTGATTTCGCTTCTTCTGATTGGCTGCTTGTGAGAATTAAATTAGTGTCCGCGGATTGACGAAAAGTGCCTTATGAAACCTCTGTAAGCTCTGTTCTCTGTGATTGAATAGAAATGCTTTTAAAAAAATATCAAGCAAGTCTACCAATCATCCTCAACCAACTTAGAGTAAAAACAAGCCTTTAAGAAACTTTAAATTTTTAATATGCACGTAAATATCTAGTGAATCGTCGGAAATTAAAGAAATAAGACTCATAAAAATAAGCTGTTTCCCTAGTGAAAGCCCAGAAAGAGAAGAAAAAATTTAAACTTTGAATCTCAATAATTCTAAAACTGATTCGAATTTTTTAAAAAACGAAACGCCAATATTTTTATAAAAAATAACTGTATATGTGTCTAAAATATTGTACCTCTATCATGATTAGTTTTTATTTTATAACGAAAAAATCGAAAAATTGTCAAAAATTTCGAAACTTTAAAATTAAATTACTCAAAAACTAATTCGAAATTCAAAAAAAGAGCGATGAGGTGCAAAAATTCATGCCTAAGAGTATGTGTATGCAAAAAATCACGTTTCTGCTGTAAATAGATTTTGCTGGAGGCGAACTCGCAGCAGAAAAAAATAATTTTCGACTTTGCCATTAAATAACTCCAGAACTAATTATTTAATTAATTAGGTTTTGGAACGAAAATGATTATCATGCATTTGTCTACCAATGGTCAAAATTTCATAAAATTCCTTTGAATAGTTTTTGCGTAGTTAGAGCTCAAAATGTTCAAAAATAAAATTTTCAAAATCAGCGGCGGCGGCGGCGACAGCGGCGGCGGTCACTGTTACTTTTTTTTAATATAGAGAGATAATAACAGTCCGAGATTAAAACAGCCGGATATCCATTGGTTTGATGAAGAGGAACCATTTTTAAGGCACGTGATTAATTGTTTCCATGCATCATACGATCACCGTAAAAAATACGGAACTTAACATAAAAAAGTGGTGTAAAGAAATTCTCTCTATATCATTGAGAGATGGAACTTCGTGATTAGGAGAGACCTCCCACCTAGACTCGGTGGGAGGCCCCACTAAGGTGGAAAGTACCTCCGTATCGCGGTGTAAACAACCCCTCAATGATATTGAGGCAAATTCTTTCCACCACTTTTTGTATAAAGTCCCGTATTTTTTACAGTGCTATAGCGTTTTAATTTCTCTGTCTAAAGACGAGTTTACGTGTTCAAGTACCATTCAAATAATATTCTTAACTTATTTCATACCTTGAACCGAAAAAAAATATGGGTTTTTTTTTGTCATTCCAGGTCCTATTAGTTTTCCACAGTAACAATTACTGGCTACAGCCTTGTTCACAGCGATTACGGTTAACCAGCAGCTAGGAGCTTTTTGGTGACTCCGATTGGTAAAACCCTTCTTTGACTAAGGATTAAACACCAACGCTAATGGTTCTTAACATGGCTGTTAGAGTTAATTTGTCTTTTACCATACGATTCCATATCTCTCTAACTCAAAATAAATTCCCCCAAATCCTCGATATGTGTCTATAAACCGAATGACAGCTAACGGTTTTTGAATAGATGACTTTATATGATCTCCCAGCTTAATTTACTGCATTAATTAAATTTTCAATAGTCAATTATGCTGAATGTGTTTTTCTCTCCCCAGAGGGACAGAATGCCATAAAAAATTATAAACACTAAACATTCCACAACATATATTTTCACAAAAAAAATGTTAAAAAGAAATAGTTGAACCTAATGTTCATTTTTATAAACTTTACTCTATAAAGAATATGTAGCTCAGTCTATAACAAAAATACTTCCTTATATGAAAGAGGACATTAACGGTATAAAATATCGCATGCATCATCATTCTTAATGATCTAACTAAACGATTTTCAAAAAATTTAAGTGTTAGTCAAAATTGTACAATCAGTAATAGACCAAAAGAAAAGAGTATTATAGTTTTACTGGGAACAATGAATAAAATCATCATCTCCTTGCTGTTTTAGTAAATAAGTGGTTATCCTTCATACAAAGGTAGTTTCCTGTAACTGTGTCTGTGATGTTCCTTAAATATAGAAGGCTTTCTAGGATGCCTTTACATACCACTTATTAAAATATACATAACTACCGCGCTAAAAAAAACCTAGGACTTAGACCGTTATCATTCTGAGCAGCTAAAATGGTATTATAACTGACCACATTCCCTCGTGCTATCACAATCTCTGCGTTACGATTCCCCTCTGAAATACCTAAGGCGATAAAAAATCCATCATGCAACCTTCCTCATACGGTTATACCAATAACTTTTAAGTTTTACGGCTCTTTTACGACTGTACACCGTACTCATATTGAGTTTAAGTGAACAAATAAATATTTTATTAAAAATTATATTCCCTTCGAGGCCTGAAAACCTTATCCGCATAAAACAGAACTGTTTTTATGGGATGTTAAACATCATGGAATGGTTCGATGAATAAAAGATAATGCAGAGGTAATTTTAAAGTTGGAAGAAGAAAATCGTTTTGATTTAAATGATGGAACTCACAAATGAATCTGATGATAAGTTTAATAAATTATTAACAAAATAATACAGGCAAAAACATTTTATTAGTCAACTACACTGAATTATTTGAATTATAATTTCAAGCGGGTCATTTTTCTAAACCTTCAATAGCTTTTGGATAGGTATGTTAACTTATTAAATATCTATGAAATATTTCCGTTCAATGAGTTTCGAGAAAAATTCGAAGCTTTAATCAATCGGATTATTGAATGAATATAATTTTAACCTCAGATTACCTAGTTATTGCTTAATAAGGTTTTTATTTATATCTTGTTATTTTAAACGCCGTGTGAATAGAAAATTAAACTGTCCATACAACTATTTTTCTACTCATTTTTTTAATTGAATGGGGAAAATGTTTTGGTTCTTATGTAAAATAAAATACTTTACTTATTGTATACCATGTTGAAATTATGTCTATATAAATTTGTTTTAAAATTTCAGAAATCAGAAAATAAAATTTTAAAAGGGGTCAAATGCAAGGTAGGCCAGTCAATAACGACAAAAAAAAGGGCAATAATTGCAAAAAATAAGGTAGTTCCAATTTTTGTCTTATGTTGTTAGGACCCATCCCAGTAGTTAGTAACCAATTTTGCAACCCTGAAAGCCCTGTGCTAACTTCGCAATCCTCAAAAAACCTCAAAATTTTCCGACTTTTTTCAGTTTTTGGCTTATAACTCATACAAAATTTATCCGCACGAAAAAGTTTTAAATGTATCTTTTAAAGTAGATAAAATTTGCAATAATTTAAGACCATCCCCAAGTTTATACGTCCCATATATTCCAAGTTACATCTCTTCAAAAATGTGCAATTTTTTCCCAAAATTCAAAATTTTGAGTCTAAGTCGCTTTTATAGCAAAAAAAAGGCTATATTACTCGTTGTAAAAGGTAAATAAGGGCAAATAAGTTGTAGTACAGTTATTTAACTTTAATTTAAGCCCTGAATGAAGTTTCTAGGCCCCATAGTTCTTACTTTATCTTAAAAAACAAACAATTTGGGAAAACCGAAATTTCGGAAAAATAGAGCATAACGTTGTATGGGCATAGTAAAGGAAAATAAAGCCATAACACAATATGACGTTATAAAAATTATTATTTATTTATTGAATACGAAGTTATTTGTCTTAATACTTGTTAATTAATTTTAATTTTTAAATTAAATTGAGATTAATTAGTATGAATTATAATTAATAAATTAAAAAATGTATATTAATTTATTGCTTCTTTGAGTATTAGTTTATAAATTATGACTTTTTGAGGTACCAAAGATCATGTCTCTTCCAAGGATTCAGGACTGTCTTCCTCGTTGTCAGACTCGTCTATCTCAATTGTAGTCTATCTCAATCCATTTTTTTATGCCAAGAGTGCTCGTCTTTACCTGCAGGACATGAGTCAACTTCAACAGAGAATGGACCCAGAAGAATTTTGACTGTTCACACAAAAAGGAGGATTCACGATTCGGAGATCCCACAAGTTCTGGCCAGGCTTATGGACAGACCTAACGATTGAGCAAGTATTAATGAGATCGATGAAATGCCAGGGAGGCTTAACTCATGGTCGAGGCATATCCAGCAGCGTTCTTACGCTTTGGAATGAAGGAATGGTGTACATGCTGAATATCTGTGAAGGGCTTGAATACTTTTGGAACGTTTCCTATTCTACCACCAAACAACACGTTGACATGAGGCCCACTCAAATAGAAAAAGATACTGATCATGTGCAAAAACTTAAGAACTGGTTCGATACCCACACACCATTTCCATTTAATGAAAAAATATTATCCATCAGCTCTGGTATGGTTGGGGACTCTGAAGTCAATGCCATATGGTCTACGAATTGGGAATAAATGGAATAAACCAAATCACGGGAAACACCTTTGGAAAAGTTAGTGTTAAAAGAAAAGATAAAGTGCGAACCCTGGCATCAGTCACTATCAAATTACAAAATAAGAAGATTCAAATAGATCCCCCCACAATTTTTCAAAGGCTGTGTATCACGAAGCAGACAGAGGGTGACTTGAAAGAGCACTTTAAGTTCGAGTTGGCTCCCTACCCAATGGCTTTGTTTTGTGAAGATGGGATGCGTAAAGGCAAAAAGTCCAGCTTTTACCCCTCTTCCTGAAAATATAACTATAGGAGCCACTACGTTTGATGTTGTGGATGGCGGCTACTTACTTCATAAAGTAAGGTGGCATCGGAATATCACCACCACGCACCACGGCAATTGTAGCCACTTACATCAGCTACACAATTAGCCATTTTGGAAAAAATGTGTCAGTTATATTTGATGTATATCCAGACAATGGGTCTGAAAGAAGCACTAAAACTGCAGAACGACTACGTCGATATGCAAACTCATCATGCAGTGATATATTATTTCAAGACCACACAGTTATAAAAGTGCCACAGGAGAAGTTTTTATCCAACGAAAACAATAAGCGGCAACTTATTTAATTCCTTTGTTTAGGATTGGATAACCAAGGAATTGAAACAAAGCAAGTTGCGGAGGACGCAGACTATACAATCGTACGGACTGCTCTCGACAAAAGCAGCTCGCATGAAAATGTCATCGTGGTTGGAGAAGATGTGGACTTGTTGGTTCTTTTAAATGGATTGGGCTCGACGGTGGAAAATGTTTTCCTTCAAAAAGGTGTCAAGCGGGAATCAACTTGTTTGCAGTTTTCCTCCAAATCTTTCAATAGTGGAGAGCTGGCCTGTCCCCACGGATTTGAATTGTTTCTGCACGCTTTCTCTGGTTGTGACACCACCTCTGCAATTTTCAGGCAAGGGAAAATGAAGATGCTAAGCATTCTTGAAAAAAATCCCCATCTGGTTGGCGTGGCTTCCATTTTCCTGCAGCCTGATATTAGCCACGAAGAAATAGCCTCTGCTGGAAATAAGTGTCTTGTGGCTCTGTATGGAGGAGGAGACTCCGACACTCTTCACGCCCTCCGTTACGAAATCTTTGTTCGTTCAGCTGCCAACACCAAAGGTCCACCTGGCTCGTCTGCCTCCAACCAAAGAGGATGCAGCTCAACATGCATATCGCACATACCACCAGGTGCAGACAAAAAACCAACTGACTGGGGCTGGACGAGGAGTCAGCAAAGGTCTGCTACCTATTACCTCTACAAAAGATCCAGCATCAAAAACTCTCCTGATTCATCTCATGCAAGTGCCAAAAAGGGTGTGCTGGAAGAGGATGCTCATGTCAGAAAGCGCGACTTAAGTGTTCTGCACTAGTGATGGGCAGGTATCGATACCAAATACTTAAGTACTCGATACCTATAGGTATCGAGTGTATTCGATACCCACAAAAGTATCGATACTTTATTGACATATTTCGTTTTAAATTTTTCAATGAAGTAATCTTTATAATACCTACTGTAGATCAAACGCAGCCTGTTTCCGTTTTCATTTTGCAACGCTCAAACCCAAGTCGTTATCATCCGCGAGAGAAATTTGACGCGGCTAGGTTTTTCCCCCGCCAAATCCTTCGCCTCTATCCACCTCCAGGCCCGTAGCTACGGGGCTTTTTGATGGATCGCTTTCAGTTTTTTGAATATTAGTCTGATTATGGATAGGCCCTAAAAAAATTGTCCCTTCAGGTTCATTTCCCGATATTGAAAAAAAGTACTCGATACCTAAAAGTACTCGATACCTATAAGTATTCGATACCAAAGTATTCGATACCTATAAGTATTCGATACCAAAGTATTCGATACCTAAAATTATCGATTTTGCCCATCACTATTCTGCACTATGTAAACCATGTCAAGGCTAGTCATGCCTCAACATCCCTACAATTGAGATAGACGAGTCTGACAACGAGGAAGACAGTCCTGAATCCTTGGAAGAGACATGATCTTTGGTACCTCAAAAAGTCGTATTTTATAAACTAATACTCAAAGAAGCAATAAATTAATATACATTTTTTAATTTATTAATTATAATTCATACTAATTAATCTCAATTTAATTTAAAAATTAAAATTAATTAACAAGTATTAAGACAAATAACTTCGTATTCAATAAATAAATAATAATTTTTATAACGTCATATTGTGTTATAGCTTTATTTTTCCTTTACTATGCCCATACAACGTTATGCTCTATTTTTCCGAAATTTCGGTTTTCCCAAATTGTTTGTTTTTTAAGATAAAGTAAGAACTATGGGGCCTAGAAACTTCATTCAGGGCTTAAATTAAAGTTAAATAACTGTACTACAACTTATTTGCCCTTATTTACCTTTTACAACGAGTAATATAGCCTTTTTTTTGCTATAAAAGCGACTTAGACTCAAAATTTTGAATTTCGGGAAAAAATTGCACATTTTTGAAGAGATGTAACTTGGAATCTATGGGACGTATAAACTTGGGGATGGTCTTAAATTATTGCAAATTTTATCTACTTTAAAAGAAAAATTTAAAACTTTTTCGTGCGGATGCATTTTGTATGAGTTATAAGCCAAAAACTGAAAAAAGTCGGAAAATTTTGAGGTTTTTTGAGGATTGCGAAGTTAGCACAGGGCTTTCAGGGTTGCAAAATCGGTTACTAACTACTGGGATGGGTCCTAACAACATAAGAAAAAAATTGGAACTACCTTATTTTTTGCAATTTTCGATGTCGTTATTGACTGGCCTAAGGCATTAAGCTATAGGAATGTACCCATGATTTCATTCCTTCATTATAGGAACTTCTTAATAAAGTTTTATCATTAAATAAAAATATTCGAAAATGCAGAATAGTGAAGTGCTATTTTAAAATCATATGTATGACTCCTTTTATTTCTATATGATCGTTTATTTTCATCTTATCCTTGAATCCACGGAAGTCCTCTTTTTTTTAAGGAAACCATAAATTCTAATGCATGGATTACACAGAACCTAATCAAGTGTTACTTTCCACCACTTATTAAATCATTACAATCAGTTCAAGCCTTTCCAACATCATTCGGTGCAGAAATTTAAAAATCATACATTCATTTCAGTTGCATACCTGAGTCATTTTAGATAGAAATGACAAGTAACAATCCCTTCGTCTTTGTGTTTATTTGCCTATATCTTATGACTCAAACCACGACACTGTCCATATGTTTCCCACTTTCAAGGAGAAAACATAAATCCCAATAATACATGAAATCCACACAGCAGATGCTGCTGCATCCCACTGCATAAAATATCGTTTTAATCAAATATGGCGTTTCTAAAATTATTCGATGCAGTATAAAAACGATACATTCATTTCAGTTGCATTCCTACTTTATTTGAGAGAGAGAGAGAGAGAGAGGAATGAAACCAAGTATCAATCCCTTTCATGTTTGTTTGCCTTCATCTCGAGTACGGAGGTCCAGATGTTTCCCACTTTTAAAGAAAACCATAAATTCCAAAATACGAGGATTCCACAGCATAAAAATGAGCATGGACCTTCCCCCCGAATCAGGTGCTACACCCCGCTGGCTTATTAAATCATAAAGCACCCCGGTCGTCGCACAACGGGGGACGAACGCTCCGCTGGAAGCGAGGGGACCCGCTTTAAATTGCAAATCACTTTCTCAAAATTGAACATTGAAATTTCAGACGCCGAGGTCGGAGGGAAAACTCACGTCGTCGCAGGGACATTTCCAATTTCCTTCTTTTTCAAGGGGAGGGATATTTTATATTCCATTTCGAGACGAAAAGAGTATACATTTATATATATGTGTGACTTTTTTTTGGAGTGATTGGAAGCTTACAAACAAGTGGGAAAGTTTAAGGGACAGCCTTATAAATGCGGAGCCGCGTTCGTAGAAAAGTGAGTTTGGGCGGAGTTACTCAAGAGGTTTAAGTACTTTGAATTGCTCGCCAGAAATCGTCTTCTGAGGCGGGGAAAGTGTTATTTGACACAGAGTGGGATTTTCCCTACTCGTGTAGAGGGCGGGAGGGGATGAAATTGTCAACAAATGTGTGATAAGTGCTTTTATATTTGTTTTTAAGGAAGTGTTTTTATATGTGTTGAGAGGGGATAAGGTTTTTTTTATCTGTTCGTGAATTTCTTTTTAAGGGTTTTTTGGGCTTGGAAACTAGATTCTCTTTGAAATGTATTTGGTGTATCATTTCTGAGGACTGCTTTGTAGAATTATGCTTTTGTATGTTGGGAAATTTTTGGGAATTATTGATTATTATGTGAAAGTGGGGAATCAGTCAGAGGGAACCAACAGTTAGTTCTGCATTACCGAGGTTCATGAGAGTTCATGTTATATTTTTATAACTTGAAATAAACATTTCTAAAAAATAAATTCTTTAAATTAGTATTCGTACTTTTAAATTAGTATCGTTTATGTACAATAAAATCCCATTGATCCTAAATTACAATTTTTTAACGCTTTTTAATTTAGTTTGATTAAGTGATTTCAGGAACTTGGAGAAAAATATTTGTTCTACGCTATACTTCGTACACACGAAATTCTTTTTATTCGATTGTAAAGTTATATTAAGGAAATTATTAATTTAGTAGTAATTATATTGAAAAATAACTGAATACTCTATAATAAGGAAGTTGCATGTGCCAGATTTTCAAAAACAAACAAGTGTTCCGTATGGTTTTTTGTATGGTAAAATGAAATATCTAGTCAGTTTTTCAAAAAAATGTACAGGTAATTAAATATTTTAATTTAAAAGTCGAGAAAAAAACACTTGACTGAAAATGTTTATTGTTTAAACTGTAGGATGACGTCAACAATAATACCATCAACTCCATTGCTTTTCAACAATGCCTATTGTAAGATGACGTCACATCCAAACTCTTGGCGTTTTCGCGAGCTTTTAAAAAGGGGATTTTTTTTAATTTTTTGGGCAATCAAAACATTCCTAGATAGGCCTCAAATTTTGGGTAGTTGCTTATTTTTGCAAGAAGAATCGATTAAAAAAATATAAAAAAATCATGCAACTTCCTCGTTTTGTTGACTAAAGTTGAACTAGATAAAAAAACAATAAAAACACGTAGTCCTGTAACTTTGTCGCCTGAAAGCATGGGGTCGTATGCGTCAAATCCGGTAGTTCTGATTTTTTGCAGACTTGTTTATGATGTTGGCCTAATGAATAATCCAAGTTTTAGACCTCGAGCGCCGAACGCAACTTTGTTAAAAATCGAAAAAACCGCGGAAAAATCCGCGGAAAGTTTTTTTCAAATTTTGGTAATTATAACCCTAAAGAACTAGTTTTTGAAAAAATTTTCTAACTACAAAGTTAAAGAAAACAAAATTTCCTACAAAATGCACTACTCAACTTTGATTTTCTGAAGAGTGGTTTTGAAGATAGAGCGCGCTGAAAAACATCGATTTTTTTGCCTTTCCGCAAAAAAAAGGAAAACGCGCACTTCTACCCTCTACAAAATTAAAACTATTCATGTTATCAACAAAAATTTTATACCACGTGAAAGAACATTTAATTTTCTATAAATAACATGCTTTACATTGTTAATTTTTTAGAAGGGGGAGGGAGGGAAGCAAAGATCGATAATAAAACTATCGCGCCTCGCAGACCAAACGGATTTACGCGGTTGTTAATCTGCAATCTGCGCTTTATTTCCGGTATATTACCAATGAAATGGTTTTTTTTGGATTCATTGATGACTAAGAATGCTTAAAAAAATAAATTTTTAATTTTATTTATGGAATATTGTGTGTTTTAGGCGGAATTTCGATCAATATTTTAAATTCATATATTAAATTATGAGGGTGTTTCAAAGAACGATTTTATATGTTTTTTGCATCGCTAAATCCGAATTTTAAGTTTATTTTTGTTTTCAAAGTCATCTTCACATCAAAAATTGCAAAAAATCTCAAATTTTTGCTCTTTTGTTAGGTTTTTTATCGATGTTTAAAACAAATATTCATTTTACGAAACAATGCAACCAAATTAAAGAACTTAAAATTTACTATCAGATGCACTGGTTTATTTTTATCTAGCAATGAACGGTGTACGTTTTATAAAGTTTTGAATTGTAGCGATTTTTTTGCTTTTCTACAAAAAAGTTCTGAACGCTCGATTTACCCCACTACAGCTCTATATAAATACAAGTAACCGGCAAATAGTTTATACCACATGAAGGTACATTTAATTTCCTACAACATGCACTATTTAACTATGATTTTATGATGAAAGGTATTGATGCTAGAGCCAGCTAAATTATTGCTGTTTCCTGACTTCACACAAAAACAGGAAACTTGCTTTTTTCAAAACGCTATAAAACGTACACCGTTCACCGCAAATAAAAAATGAACCAATGTATCTGATAGGAAATTTTACGTTCTTTAATTTGGTTTCGTGATATTTTTCGTAAAATGAATGTTTGTTTTAAACATCGATAAAAAACCTAACAAAAGAGCAAAAATTTGAGATTTTTTGCAATTTTTGATGTGAAGATGACTTTGAAAAAAAAAATAAACTTAAAATTCGGATTAAGCGATGCAAAAAACATAAAAAATCGTTCCTTAAAACACCCTCATAATTTAATATATGAATTTAAAATATTGATCGAAATTCCGCCTAAAACACGCCTTTTTTTTAAGCATTCTTAGTTATCAATGAATCCAAAACAAACCATTTCATTGGTAATATACGGGAAATAAAGCGCAGATTGCAGATTAACAACCGCGTAAGTCCGTTTGGTCTGCGAGGCACGAGAGTTTTATTATCGATCTTTGCTTACCTCCCTCCCCCTTCTAAAAAATAACAATATATAGCACGTTATTTATAGAACATTAAATCCTCTTTCACGTGGTATAAAATTTTTGTTGGTAACATGAATGGTTTTCATTTTGTAGAGGGTAGAAGTGTGCGTTTTCCTTTTTTTGCGGAAAGTAAAAAAAATCGATGTTTTTCAGCGCGCTCTAGCTTCAAAACCACTCTTCAGAAAATCCAAGTTGAGTAGTGCATTTTGTAGGAAATTTTGTTTTCTTTAACTTTGTAATAAGAAAGTTTTTTCAAAAACTAGTTCTTTAGGGTTATAATTACCAAAATTTGAAAAAACCCTGATTTTTCCGCGGTTTTTTCAATTTTTGACAAAGTTGCGTTTGGCGCTCGAGGTCTAAAACTTGGATTATTCATTAGGCCAACATTATAAACAAGTCTGCAAAAAATCAGAACTACCGGATTTGACGCATGCGGTGATGTATAAAGTTACTGGACTAATGACAAATTCTGAAATATTTTTTTGTTTAATTACTTAACAAAAAGTGTATTGAAATTATTTTCCCTTTTAAAAAGATTGTTAGAAATTTACTTAAGATTTATGAGATTTAAATATATGAAGTGGATATAAATAATTTAAAATTATTTTTCCTGATTTTTAGGATTTATTTTGAAAACCATCATCATGTATTACTCAGTCATGCCCAAAAAATATGTATTATTATTGAAATGTGGTTCATTCTAGAACCTTTTTCTCAACCTCCTTTATAACTGCTATTTAGTCATCTTTCCAACATTTATTCCCCCTTTGTAGACTTAAACTCAACAATACAAATTAGTTCTAACTCGGTCCAATGAACTACTGTCATCCAATCCCAGCAATCCAACTCAAGCGCGTCACCAAACCTATCAGAACAATAGAGGCAATGCGTGATTAATTTAAGTAGCGACAGGAACCTTCAATCTGCAAATAGTACTGGTGGTAGGAGAAGCATTCGGCTCTTTGGCAGCTATCTCATCCAATGCTAACGGTGACAATCACTAAAAGCCATTAGGACGCTGACAATGGCTGACATCAATTATACATCAAACGCGCGGTATTAATTATGGAATCGTCGAAGGTGATCAATTCGTTGATCGCTGTAGAAAGGAAGGTGATTTGTGATTGAAGGGAGTTAATTAGGGATGGTGAGACCATATAGAAGGCCATAGAAGGCCTTACTACTTGCGTATGGCGCCATGAGGATGGGAAACATCGGTAAAGTTGTTACAAACGGGAATTGTGTACATTGCTTGCACAAAAGCGAACCTTAAATCCACTCAGAATAAATAACTCTTCAAGTATAAAAATTTATGTTTTAAAACTTAAAATATTTTGATTTTTATCGAAATGTTAAACAGTTTCATGCGTTTTTTTAGAAACACCTATAACAACTTTAAGTTTAACAGAGTCGTACACTTTGTAAACATCATGTTGTGCAGGTTTTTTCTGTTAATATTTTTTTAAACTAAGCAATGTTTTTTAAGGGTGTAATAAAAAATTATTGGTTTAAATTAAGATTCCCTATATGTTATGTCATGAAAGATTCAAACAAAACACTCTAATAAAAAAAAGTAAAATATGTAAATTGTAGATAAAAGAAAATTGCATTTTTTACAAGTATTAAAACCGTAAAACTAGCTGTCAAAATCTTAATTGTATATTTAAAAACAATTTCATGAAATTCAATTAACTTGAATACTGTCTGTCTATCACAAGAAGAGATCTGGCCGTCACTAGTTCACATATAAGCGGTCATAAGGCTTTTTTTTTAATTTTGTTTTTATGATCTAAGAACATTTTTAGTCATTTACCTAAGTCATAAAAGTAGAAATTTATGATTTTTCATGATCGTTATTCATGATCGTGATCTCGAAATTTACGATTTATCATTCGACACCATACCACCGCTCATGTGAACTAGCCACATCCAGAGCTTTTCTTGTGATAGACAGACAGTACGTGAATGAATATCTGGCAATTTAAATTTTACAAAAGTTATTTTGGTTTAATAAGAATTGTCACTGGGGTAAAGATTGAAGAATATGTTTACTAAAAATGCAATGAAACGTGTTCTAAAATGTCCTCACGTTCCCCATACCCAAATTAAAATTTTTTTAACAACAAGCAATGCAAAAGTATATGCAGAGATGAAAGCATCAGACACAAGAAACCAAAAAAAAATACTTGTACCCAAAGGAGACAAGACCCCTTCCATGGGATCATGACTTCATAAGAGTGTATGACTTAATTTACTTAAAATACACCTGCTTGATCTCGGGGATTATAAGAAGAAATCCCGACAACATATCATCATTACGAGAAATTGAAAAAATGTATTGAAGAAAGATAAAAAATAAGTAAATAAAAAAGAGGTTTGTTAGGCCAAATACAAAGAGATGTAAAGGGATTTAACATCCCTACATAAATTCATATCATGAATATCTATTCGAAAAACTAAACAAAGCTACATCTGTGTCCAAAATATCCTCCCTAAATCCGATGATATTGTCCCCGAGAATTCTCGAATTTAGGAAAACCTTTCCTGCGCTTCCTCGACTTAGAAAATTTACACCTGAAACATGTTCCGGTGTCAAAAGCCATGTATAGAGAAAATATGGTAATCGCTACAACGGGATATAAATCTCACTTTAATGCTTTCTATCATGTTATTCCAGTTTGTCCTCCTGAGCTTTTGGAAGCCTTGGAGCGGGTTCACAAGCAGAGGTTCGAGCGATTCGACTAGGATGTCATGGGGAAAACGGTCGACAATTTCCTATTACTTTCCTCATCGATTTAGAATCTGGTCCTACCATTGGTTCTTGACACTGTGACGCATTAGTTACCTCATCCTCCACCCTCTTTGGATATTTTATAGGGAAGTTTTGCTGGTCGCACCGCTGAGATCTCTGCATGCAAATCCATCCTTATACGATTTCAGTTCTTGCTTACCGTAAGGATGTCCTGAAGGGTTTCTATTTCCGAGGGCAGTCCGTTATTTGAATAAAACGTCGACAGACATTTTTTAGTCTCAGATGGATTTTCTCATTTTAAACAGACATGGATGCGAGAAGAGAATATATATGGTTTAAGGTTATGTGTAATGTAAGCCTGAACCTCTGAGCTCCGAATACTTTATTTCGGAGTGTTACAAATACTTGCGTTGGCGTATGGCGTTTTTGAATGTTAGTTTTTAAAGACAAATGTCCTATATTAGCCAAATAGCTAAAGCTTATAGTTATTATGCTGGGTAGTGGTACCAATAACTTTCACAATAAGAGCAATAAAATTAATTAATTAGCTATTGCTACTAAATTAAACTATCCTGAAAAAAATTCTGGTTTGGGAAAACTAAATGAAGTTTCAACATTAATTTAGAGTACAATTTGTTTGATTACTTTTAATATATATTTTAAGTTGGCATGGTGGCTTCACCAGTAACTGACACACCGGGGAAAATTTTGGTCCTGCACCCATAACTAACACAGTGAAATGCCTTTAAGAAATATGATGTTTTTATAGGATACTACCTTTTTCAGCCAACTTAAAAAAATAAAGCAAATATATTTCATCTTAAGTAATTTTACAAAATAATGAAGGGGAAAAGTAATTTGAATAAAAATACATAAAATAGTGTCATTTATGGGACATTATAAGACCTACCATTTAACTATACTATAAATATGATACAAAGTCAAAGCGATTTCACATTAGTAAGAATTTAACAAAACATGTACAAATTGTATTTCAACATATTGTATCTAAACAATAAAATATTTCTCAAACGTTAGGGGAAGGTGTACAATAAAATAATTAACCCATTAATGCCCAACTTTTTATTTTTCTTAAATATTTGGTAAAAACATAGTAAATAGCCCCAAAACAACTGGAAAAATAGTGAAAAAAATTCGAGGTTAAAATTTTAATTTCTACACCAAAACTAAAAAACGTCCCTAAAAAGGGACGTCAGGCACGAATGCCCCCGTGTTTTTTCCCTATAGTAAACGCATATAGTAGAAAACTGTTTTAAAGCCTCAAAAACATTTTCTACCTTTTTAAGTGCAGCAAAAGTGATCGGAACCATACTGTAACATGAATATGAACCAAAAACATTAATTATTTATCCAATTAACTGTTAAAATAACCTTAATTAACGTAATTTGAGCATTTTTATGCTCTAAAATACGTTTTTTCCTCCCAAATCTATGTTAATTGCAAATTAATTAAGATTTATAATTGAAAAATACATTCTCTGTATATATTTTACCTAATATTAAATAATAATTACTTTTACACACCTCAAATCCATCAGAATATCTCAGTTTGTGAAGTTTAAGTCTTTCAAATGCCCATACTTTTTTCATTTTATTTAATTTTATTGTACGGAACACAAATTTCTCCCCAAAAATGAAGCATTAGTGGGATGTGCATTAACAAGCCAGATGATATAGATTGATCTGCAGTATAGAACACAATGATTAGGGACATCTAATTAGAAAAAAAGCCGAAAATTTATCACAAAAGCGACTTTTTAGGCAATTTTTATGAAAAAAAGTCCTTATAACTAATAATTATTGAACTTTTAATTAAAATATAACCGAAATATATTTGCATAAGTAATAAATATAGTAAAATAATAAGTTTATTCCTTTTAATTAAAACAAATTAATTAATTTCTTAAAATTTAAGACTTTTTATTCCATTAATTTAGTAGAAATCACAGTATTTTCCAAAAAAAATAAACAAAAATAATAAATTTATTAGCTAAAATTAAAGTAATTTTATAAATATCAGATATTTAACTCATTTCATAAGAATCGAACGCGTTTTTATGAAAAAAATAAGGAAACACTAGCATTTCACTATGGGGAAAACCACGGGGGCATTCGTGCCTGACGTCCCTTTTTAGGGACGCTTTTCGAGGGTCCAAAATAAGGTCAAGGTAAAATATTTTAGAAAAATAAAAAAACACCCCAACTGATTTAATGTATAAACAGTAATATATATCGGAATTGGACATTTTTTAAAATAACAACTAGGATTTTTAAGCTTTTTGTTTTAAAATTCTTAAAAAAGCCCTTTTCTGAAAAATTCTATCTTCCAACTTTAAAAAAAGTAAAAATTTTTTAAAATTCTGCTTTCTTCTTGTGTTCTTTATGTTCTATGAAGATCAGAGATACATCAGTGCAAATTTTGATTCAAAGGAACGATTTTTATAGAAATAGCAGGATTTTTAAAAAACGTCCCTAAAAAGGGACGTCAGGCAGTAATGGGTTAAACAAGTTAAAAGTTAAATTAAAATTTTACAAAATTCTTACCCAAAATTTACCTTACTAATTACTACTATACAATACATAAACTACTTACTGGAAACTAAGGGATAGAACACAATCCAGGATATTTTTACAGGAAAAGAAGTTCTCTGTTTTAAGTATCAATATTTTCCACTGTCAACTTAAAATAATTTGTAAAACAAAATAAGATAATTAATTAAAGAACGAATTATAAAGTTTAAAATTTTAAATGCTACTTTTATGGAGTACTTAAAAAATGTAATTAAATTATTTTGTGAGGAAGATGATCCACTACATTATATAACATCAAATTTTTTATTACAATATGCAGAATAAAAGCTCTGTTGTGTGCCGGTACCAATAACTGACTTATGGCAGTACCAATAACTGACAGGATGACAGTTACTGAAAAAATATTAAATTTTAAAAATTTAGTTGCACAACATCATTCTAAATTGCTTCCACAATTTTCCTTTGAATGTTCATGCAATTTCGTTTAATTTCACCAAAACACCAGTAACTGACACCCATGCCAGTTACTGGTGCAAATAGTTTTTTTGATCCAGTAACTGTCACCCCAATTAAAATAAATAAATAATTTTATTTTTCAAAATGAATTATTGGGCATGTTTTTATGTATACTTAATAACAGACAATTTAAGTTCAAATATGTTTCAAAATCGAAATTTTGCTCAATTGTGCTCAATGTGTGTTCTTAATTTCTGTATTAAGCCAACCTCTGAAAATCAGAAGTTTTTTTTACACAAAATGGAGATTCTCAATTTATTGAACTTAGAAACCTTTTGTGGAAAATAAATACTGCATAAAGTTAACCCTACAATGCATGATTTTTTAAATTCACTTGAAAATCATTTATTTGACTTCTATTATGGTGTAAATTAGTAAAAAAATACTAAAAAAATTAATTTAATTTTTTTCTACTTTTAATTGACGAAAAACTTTGTCCTTGTGAAATTAATTTGTGCCCCTTGTGAAATTAATTGTGAAGTGAAATTAAACCAAATGCTCTAAAACTATAAAAAAAACAACTCATCTTTTCAAAACAATTTTGTTTCAAGCTGAAACAATTTTTATTTTAATTTATAAGGTCCTTTTATTTTGGCGTTTTCTGTCTCTTGACTTTCGTCTCACTAGCTACTAACAAATGTCTCAAAATAGTACCCCTGCTGCAATCTACTGGCAGTCTTAAGTGCTAATACAATGAAATGTTATATTTATTGTACTTATTGCACGGTGTTGCCGTTTGGAAATGGAAGATCGAGTAGGAAATGGGGGAAAATATCGTGTTGCCAAATGACAACAGTATGCACCGTAGGGTTAAAGATAAGAGTCTAAAATATTAAGTGAGACCACCATTTATTTCAAGTTCATAATATTTATCTTAATATAATGAACTAAATCTCAATATGCCAGCTACTGGTGCTCTGTCAGTTACTGGTACCACTACCCTTTTAAAAGTTGTTATAATTTTTTTTAATAGTTGTTTTTATAAAGTTGTTATTGTGTTTTATGGATATAGTATATTAATAATTTTACAAGCACGTTAAACTATCTCTTTTATTTTGAACATTTCCCAAGAAATATGGACCTTAGATAATAGTGGGTAACACTTTTCCTTGAAAATAATGACGGACCAGTAATCATAACAAAAACTCTTTTATTTACGACACAGCTCTAACAAACACAAATCAAAACTCATTTTTTTTCTGCACGCTGCCTACACACATTAAAACACTTGTATTTATACACTTTCCTATCGCATCAATACCATTCATTCAGTTAAAAATACACTTTACATACAGATTAAGCACGAGGCTTAAAATTAGCTCAAACATACAATTTTTAATTTAGTGTCGTTGATGTTTACTAATAATATAAAATTGTTTACTTATATTTGCATGCAGTGTTAGATATTTAATGGACTATATTAGGTCACGCCCATATTAATCACGTCGAGAAAATCATATCACTATCAAATCATATCTCACTATCAGCATATATCACTACAAATTATCTCTGTGGTAAACAATTCTAAGCTTAGTAGGTCACACCATGAGTAAAATGTGACGTCAAGACGGATATAGTCCATTCATATTTGTTTTAGTTTTAGCTGTTTCATCATAAAACCTCTCTGAATAAAATTATTCGTTCCATGTGATGAAAACACTACATAATACACATCCATTCTATTTATTTGTGCAATGCAAATAAAATTAAAAAAACCGTGGTGTAATCTTTTTCCATCGCCCACAGAAGCAAATATAGGTGACGTAAGTCAATATTTTGAATTATTTTTGAGCACTATCACACAGGAAATAATGATATAAATATCATTTGATTGAAAGTTAAGCTCTTTCCGATTTAACGCATTTTAAAATACATTTTTATGTTTAAAAAAGAAAGTAACTTAAGTTTTGAATTGAAATCTATATAAGCCTAAATCTTTATAGTACCCCTTTTAATGTTTCATTCTTTTTTGTAGAGATCCCAATAAATCAGGTGAGGAAGAGGGAAAAGGAAGTACAGAAAGAGGAAGAGGTCGATTTGAGAAAATAAATTGGCCTTTGTATGACAGCATTCATCAGAAATACATCGCCATTGGTAAGAAGTTTTATGATGAACAGGGTGTCCCATAAATAATGGGTCACACTTCTAGGGGGGATAGTAGACACCTAGACAAATCAGAATCACATAGGATTTGGTGGTCCCAGACCAAATCCCAGGGAGTTAAAAATGGAGCGACACTAGTGTGGGTCAAAAAAATTTTTTTCACATTTTCCCAGGCGCACAGCGACAAAAGGGTGCCAAATGGTCCCAAACCAACATGTGTAAAATATTATTCGATTATAATAACTCTTTTTGCCTCCGGATCGGCCTCAAAGTTTCGATTAGTAATTTCATGTAAAAATTGACTAACGAAAATCAAGCTTTTACCTCGATTGCACAAATCCGTCCTGAATATAAATGTGCACAATGGTATAAAAATCATCATTGAAGACTATAAAATAATTATAAATGAAACCAAAGTTGAAATACTTGACTTGTAATACACCATATTTTGAAATACCTCAATGGTTAAAACTCGCAATCAAAAATTTCTTGCTGGAATCATAAAAATGTGCGAAACCTTTATTGTCGTTTGAGTAGGATGGTAAAAACATTTAATTTTTAATAAAAATGGATATGTCAGAAGGTGGATACCTTTTTTGGGTTATAGGTTTCAACCCCATGGAAAACATTTGGATAATAGTTTAAAAGTTGGGATTTCCTTGAATTTTTTTGGCATATTAGGAACAGTCCATCCCAAGTGTCCCTATGTGATTCCCTAATGTCCAAAAAAAATTAATTTGATATATTTTCTTAAGAAGAGCGGTAGATCCCCGTTTTCAGCATAAAGCTCAGAAATATCCCCCAAGTTTTTAATAAGCTACATTACTTTTCAAAACTTACTTGTAATTATCCTTAACAGTTAAATTTGCTATATTTTAACTTTTATGAACGCATAAGGGAATGCTAAGAAGCTATTTTGAGTCAATCCTCAAAGAAGTATAATTTCATAGGCCTGGGTTTCAGTCAATTGGTATAGTAAAAAACTAGGTAAATCATGACTGAGCGAATCATAACTGATATGGCCTATGAACGAACTATCCATTCGACAATTGTTTCGACATATTTTTACGATCATATTTGGATCCCAAGACCAGCCAGTGAAATAACTGTCCGCTGAATTTTAAATGCACGGCATATACAGGGTGTATCTGAAATGGTGCAACAAACTTTCAGGGATGATAGTACTCATCAAGACGAACAAGAATCGGTATAGGAAGGGGGTCCCAGACCAAATCCCAGGGAGTTAAAAATGGAGCGACACCCCAAAAAAATCATTGAAAAATTCAATTTGTAGAAGAACTACTATTGGTAAAAACTTAATTATGGTCTCAAAAATTGTGGTTTAGTATGATCATTAAAATTACCTCAAAAGTCTTCACTTTAAAATTTGTTTTATTATGAAAAAAGTTAAAAAACACAAAAAACGTGAAAACTCAGCAAAAACCTTATTTTGTATTTCGAAATCATTTCTTTTGATTTGATAATCTGAAAGATCATAGTTGAAAACCCTTAAGTCCAAAGTTTCAGGTAAATACAATCAATATTAAGCGCTTGAGATCCTGTTTTTTGCGTGCGCTAACAGCTGTTCTGGAAACAGCTCAAAAAAACTGCTTGCGCACCCAAAAAACAAACTTTAAAAGGATCTCAAGCGTTTAATATTTATTGTATTTACGTGAAACTTTGGACTTGAGGGTTTTCAACTACGATCTTTCAGATTATCAAATCAAAAGAAAGGATTTCGAAATACAAAATAAGGTTTTGGCTGAGTTTTCACATTTTTTGTGTTTTTAACTTTTTTCATAATAAAACAAATTTTAAAGTGAAGACTTTTCAGGTTACTTGAAAGATCATATTAAACCACAATTTTTGAGACCATAATTAAGTTTTTACCAATAGTAGTTGTTCTACAAATTGAATTTTTCAATGATTTTTTGGGGTGTCGCTCCATTTTTAACTCCCTGGGATTTGGTCTGGGACCCCCTTTCTATACCGATTCTTGTTCGTCTTGATGAGTACTATCATCCCTGAAAGTTTGTTGCACCATTTCAGATACACCCGTATATGAAAAACACAACTGTTTCTATTTTGAAAAATTAAAAATACCGTTTTATACTGACCAACCTTGAGGGAGAATGTATATGAACTACCAATATTTAAAATCTGTACCACTGACAATCCACTGTTTGTTGGCAAAAAAGAGATTTATATTCTACGGCTCTTGTTAATAGGATAGCATATTATATTGCCACTTTGGCAGTTTATTTTTGTATTAATAATGCATGAAGGTGACTAATGTGATTAAAATTGCTTTTAAATACCCTTATTTGAGAAATTTAATAAGTTTTCGACAAAGAAATTTTATTTATAAAATTTTAAAAAAATATGAAAAATTACATATTTTTGTTCTATTTGAGGCCAATCCGGAGGCAAAAAGAGTTATTATAATGGAATAATATTTTACACATGTTAGTTTGAGACCATTTGGCACCCTTTTCTTGCTGTGCCCGATAGAATTTGCAAATTTTTTTTTTGCCATAGGAAAATGACCCACCTAAGCGACACCCCCAAAAAACTATTGAAAAATTCAATTTGTAGAAGAACTACTATTGGTAAAAATTTAAATATGGTCTCAAAAATTGTGGTTTAATATGATCTTTAAAATTATCTCAAAAGTCTTCACTTTAAAATTTGTTTTAGGGTTGTTTTTTAATTAACTTACGTTTTTCTCCTGAAAAAAAAGTGGGAATTTCGAAATAATTTTGGTAATGGTAGTTAGATACATTCTTCAGGTTTAATTTTCCACTTAAATTTTCCACTTACAGAAAACATTCGGACATTTTTCTATTTTTTATCGATTTTACAAGCGCGCTCCTCGAACTATTTTCCCACCAACCCATAGATAATTTCGCTTTTTTTTCTCCGCTCGCTCCGTCCCCGATCACCTTCTCACCCGTTGTTTAATGTTAATGCCAGCTGATCAAGGGTGGAGAAAAAAAAGTGAAATTCCCTATGGGTTGGCGGGAAAATAGTTCGAGGAGCGCGCTTGTAAAATCGATAAAAAAATAGAAAAAATGTCCGATTTTTTTCATCTAAGCGGCAAATTGAACCTGAAGGATGTATCTAACTACCAGTACCAAAATTCTTTCGAAATTCTTACTACTTTTTTTCAGGAGAAAAACGGAAGTTAATTAAAAAACAACCCTTATCATGAAAAAAGTTTAAAAACCACAAAAAAATGTGAAATGTCTGCCAAAACATCATTTTGTATTTGAAATCCTTTCCTTTGATTTAATAATCTGAAAGATCATAGTGTAAAACCCTTTTGTCCAAAGTGTAACGTAAAACCCTTCAATATTAAATGCTTGAGAACCTGTTAAAGCATGGTTTAAGTCCGTTTTTTGCGTCCGCAAACTGCCGTTTTGGAAACGGCTATAGGAAACCAGTTTGCGCACGCAAAAAACGAACTTTAACAGGATCTCAAGCGTTTAATATTGATGGTTTTTACGTGAAACTTTGCACTTTTGGGTTTTCAACTATGATCTTTCAGATTATAAAATCAAAAGAAAGGATTTCGAAATACAAATGATGTTTTGGCAGAATTTTCACATTTTTTGTGGATTTTTAACTTTTTTCATAATGAAAAAAAATTTTAAGTGAAGACTTTTGAGGTAATTTTAAAGATCATATTAAACTATCTTTAAAATTTCCTCATCCAAAGATGTCCAGCTCTGTGTGGGGGCTCCGAGGTGAGACGATATTGGAGTGCAAGAGCCTTGCTGATGAGACATTGACTTTTTTTATCTTACTTTTTAATTCTTGATTGTTTTGTAAGATATTGTCGTCTTTTTCTCTGCCATTGGAAATAAAAAAAATATTAAACCACAATTTTTGAGACTATAATTAAATTTTTACCAATAGTAGTTCTGATACAAATTGAATATTTCAATAATTTTTTGGGGTGTCGCTCCATTTTTAACTCCCTGGGATTTGGTCTGGGACCCCCAGATGCTATGTGATTCTGACTCGTCTAGGTGTCTAGTATTCCCCCTAGAAGTGGGACCCATTATTTATTTGACACCCAGTATATGTTACGGGTAATGTGATAAATTGGGCATTATTAACCTTTTACAGGCCGAATTCAGATCCAGGTATATTTTAATTAATTTGTTTGCATAATTTACGTTCTAATGCTCCAATTAAGAGATTTTGTTAATATCAAAGTGATAAAAAAATTTTACATACGATTTTCACGATGTTCCCAATTGGGAACATTGGCCACTTCCGACTATACTTCTCCCGCGGAAGAGTGAATAGACTAATAGTGATAAATCTATCGAATAATAACCCAAATTAAATGGAATAACTTACAAATTTAACCTGAAATGTAATTTATGTTTCGGTTCAAGCAGTTATTTTGTATAAATTTCATAATTTTAAAAAATTTTAATGGTAATTTTCTTCACACATCAGAAAAATACCCAAATTTTATTACATTATGCTTCTAAATTTTATACACTAGCCTGAAAGATACAATTGAAGAATAGGGATATCAAAAACTAACAAAAATATGAAACACAAATACTAATTTTAATTTTTTATAATTAAAAAACAAGTTATTTTATTATACATGGGCAAAATATTGAAGATATCATGCATTTATGAATAGAATTTTAAAATATATTATAATAAAGTACTAAAATAATGATTAAAAGTTTGAATAATGGATGGAATAATTTATTTTGAATGTAACATTTATGTATTTCAATGAAAATTTCACTCACATTTCTTTAAAAGAAATTTGAAACTTTTTATACTTTTATTTCCCAGATAGAAATCATTTTCCGAATAAATGTTTTCTAAATTTATTTCTTATGCATATTAAATAATACTGAGCTTGTGAGATGTCTGAGTCTTCTATGAACTTTTTTTCTTTGTACAAGAATAAATCACAGGAAACTTTTGAACGTAGTTTATTTACATCCATCATTTCTCAAAGCTTAGATTCAAATAAAAAAATAATTACTCAATAAAAAACATTAAAACCAGCTACTTCCTCTTTAAACGGGGATTTCCCCTCTAACAATTATATAACCTTGTTATTCTTTTCCGAAAAGAAATCGCCGAAATACACCAGTTCTAGCGCTTCAATAACATAACGCCGTACAAGAAACTCGATTCCTATGTATAGCGGCGACAGGCCAATGTTCCCAATTGGGAACATGCCTGTTTCGCAAGTTACTACAAGCGTGTTTTTAATATTTATCATTAATACTGAGGATATCTATTTAAGGTAAGTCTTTTCCAATATCCTCGCCAAATTTTGAAAACTTAGGACAATATTTCGATTTTTCACGAATTGTTTTGTGTGCCTCTGTCAAAAAGCGTAAAAATGGCCGATTTTAAGATTTTTTGTAATTTTTTCCTATTAAGATATCAACTTCGTTTACATTTAAAAAAATCAAGTCATCTTTCAACTTTACATGGTAAATTTTTCAACAGCACACTGATAGTAGTTAATTTTTTATGATTTTTCAAACATGATGTTCCCAATCGGGAACATTGGCCTGTAAAAGGTTAATAATGCCCGAAATTTAGGAGGGCAATGTGATAAATTCAATGTCATTTATCAATGAAATTTATCACTTTGCCGGTCTCTATTCTGGGCATTATTAATAATACCCAATTAATCGCTTTGCCCGCTCATCGCTATGTTACTCATCGCTACTATGTTACTCAATCGCTATGTTACTCATATTTTCTTTTCTAACAAAGCTTTATAATCAAGCATAGAAGTGAAGAAGAGTAAATAATTAGTCCAAAGAACAAGTAACTGTAAAGATTTAACTAAACCTAATACCTTTTTTCAATTATCTTCTTAAACATATTTCTTCCGTTTGAATGAGCACTAAGAAATTTGTAAAGCAAAGAGCTTTTGGTTAACAAAAACTATAATGATTAAAGTAAATTCAGTGAATAAATATATGCCTCTGTTTAATCTTATTTATAGTATAAAGTTTAACCAAATTATGACATGACAAAAAACATTAAAAAATGCATTTTTATTACAAAAAATTACCTGCATATTTTGTATTATTTTAAATTAGAAATCTTTTTACAGCGACATAAAAAATAAACTACTTTACTGTAACGTATTCATTAATTTAAATTTAATCCAAGCTCTAAGATTTTTCAGTTATATATTATGCCCTCTAAAAGTTCCTTATTTATGCGACTAGATTTTTTAGGAATTAATAAAAATTCATTTACTAATTAGGATGGATAAAGAATTTTACAGAACGCTTTACTTTAGTATTCACTTTTAAGTCAAACTACGCAACACTTTTATTAAAAACTCTATTTTCAAGGCAAATTAGGTTTCCTGCTTTCAACATCGGAGTAAAAACTTTTTTTGGGATGGAATTATTTATTCAACTTTTTCTCTTCAACTTAGAAGACGTTGTTTCTTTTATCAACTGTCATATCCACTTAAACCGGTCTTTCTTCTGATAGGTAATCTCATTTTAATGTTCCCGCACTATTTCTACCAGAAAAAGACTATATATTGGAAAAATACATCTTAGTGAGCGTTAAAGTATTTTTAAGAGTCTGGATAATAAATTGCTATTTGATGTTGCCGAAAGAAAATTGACACATATTGCATGCTTCCGAGTTCTTTAAAAAGTTTTTCATTAATATTCATAAGTTATCTTCAGCATTTAACCAGATATCTAAAGTAATTTATTCATTGGATTTTGGTACAAATAGAGAAGAATCCTTTCCCATATTTTTATTTCGCATTATTACTTCTTCTATTGTGGAATCTGAGAGAGAATGAGAAGTACTGCTTTGTGAACATCGGTTTAGAACTGAATACCAAGAAATGATATTAATTTATTCTTTCAGAAGAATAATGCATCAAGTAATGTATTAAATGGGGTATAGTTGTATAGCATCCGTTGTAATGTATGGTAGAAACTCAAATCTTCAGGTTAAAAAGGGTGCTATTAGTACAAACCCACATGCATAATAATTTTATGTACCATGTACGTATAGGGTATTTTTGATTTTAAAAGGGTGTATAACGAGATGCAAATTATCTGTTTATATTTTGCGTTTTATGTTACATGTAAGTCACAGCTCTGCTCATTAGATTTTCTCTTAATTGCGTATTCCATTTTTTCAATCTAACATCTAGTTGCCATTGGAAATATCAAGAGTTTAGACCAGTGGTTCCCAACCGGGGGTGATCGTCCCTGGTGGGCGATTTGTGTTATCAAAGGGGCGATAAAAATGTTGGGGGCGATTGGGGGGCGATGAGTATTCAAAGGGGGAAAATAAAATAGTAGTGTACTGACTGACTTTATTCAGACTTAATGTACCAAAACAAGTAAAAACCCTGTTTCTTCAAATTTCTAGAAATTTTCTGGGGGAGGACCCTCACCCCCCCCCCTTTTGTACTTGAAACTTGATTTTTCAAAACTTTTATAAATTTAGTTCATCAAAATCCTTCCTAAAAATATATGGCCGAAATTCGGAAGAGGTGTACCATCATAACTAGTTAAAAACCTGTTTTTGGAGTCTTATTTCCAAAAATTTTCTGGAAGAGGACCCCGGGACCTAAAATTGCTTTATTATTAACCCTTTACTTCAAATTAAAATTAGACATACAATGAGAATAAAAAGGGGATGATAGGTGTTAGTCAACCTCTAGAAAGGGGGCGATGGGCCACAAAAGGTTGGGAACCACTGGTTTAGACTCTTTGACAAGGAGCCTGATTGAATTGAATATGCTCAGTTTGATCTAACTTACCGATTCCTGCTGCTGGGTACATCTTGCTAGCCAATCAGAGCAGGTTCGGTTTATTTGGACACCTTTTCCATGAACTCCAAAGACAGATAAGTGAAAATAAAAGAAGATAAGTGTCAGATTCATTGCCAAGCAGATTAGTTATGAATTAACACCTCACTAAAAATTGAAATGAATTAACACTCACCTCAAAAGAATAAACTAAATTTATAACGTCCCAATGCCAAAAAAGTATGTTTCTTTAGTGTTTCTTTTTTAACACCGAAATTTCTAAATTTTAAAACTCATGGCCTACGCATTCAAAACTCTTCATCAATGTTTTATTTAAAAAAACACCTAGAGAATACTTATTTTTGATTGAAAACGCTGATTTTTTCTTTTGCATAAAATTAGTTATATTTGCGAATGTAATAATGATGGTATTTTATTTTATACATTGATGCTGTGCCTGAAAATGTAAAATATCTTAAGACATCCTGTTTCCCACACTCAATTATGCGCATATTTATTTTTCAATAAATTATTCATTTTTATTGTATTTGTTTTCATATCTATTTTAACTATTGTAATCCCACAGAGTAAAGAGGTAACAGAGATTCCAAAAGGCAGTTTTCCTCTTTAGGTACTTAATTTAATTCATGCTCGCATATTATAATTAATTTCACTAGCAGTCAATCAGAGAAGGCGAAATGCGAAAGTGATTCCTGTTTGGATACATGGAACTTCTATCAAGCGCCATTTAAATTTCATCGGTGGTACTCATTTCCCTTCACTTCCGATTTGAATTTGACAGACAGCTTCAGTGCGTGAATGAGAGAGAGCTGGAGTGACGTGGATCTATAGGAGGCGGTCCGAAGTACCAGAAGTTGTCTATGAGGAAACTCGTGTTAAAAAGAGTTAGAGTCTGTGGAGATGAATCCTGTGTTTAGCTCTATACTCTGTGTGTTAATATAACTTATGTTACAAATTTTATATAGCTTAAAATATTACACCAATTTTCTGTACCATATTTTAACTGTATTTTACTAAATTTTATTGTACAATCGCCTGTAAATCTTTTATGTTTCAATAAAGCTCTGACCCTAATCCCGATCCCCCTATTACCCCACAAACCGAGAGGTTGGGGGGGGCGGATTGGGTTGTTGTTGTTGTCGTGTGCCACTTGGAATACCCAAGCTCCACAAGGATTCAAGGCAAAGGGGGGTGCGGCTCCTGAGAAAGTGAGGCCCATTAAATGGCAGGAGTCCGACAAAAAAATGTGGAAAAATTGTGGAGGTGGCGATAGATAGTGGCAGCATCTATCATCTCATGAGGCGGATTGGGTTAATTAATTAATACTCTCTGTGTAATCCCATCATGGATCAAGTGATCCCTAGTGGCAATGAATGTGTTTTCCCTTATGTTGTTTGTAATGTGTTTATAATAAATTAATAATTTGTTTTTCTCCAATCAGCAATGAAGCCCCGCCTCCGCGATCACTACCACGCCCACCGCCTCTCCTTCTGGCTGAACCTGATCCCCACCCTGCACCGCTCGGCGGCCGCAGAGACCACCGCCAGGCACCACCAACTGGACGACCACGACAACCCTCTCTCATACGACGGCGTCTTCAGGACACGCCCGGTCGAGGAGTCCAGCCCCGCCCTCTTCTACACGACCACGCCCTACACCACCACGCGGCAGGCGTCCAGGGACTTCCTGACCTCGGTGCCCGAGCTTTCGAGCTCGACGACGGAGCTGACGTCGACGCCGATGACGAACGACACCGACACCCTGGCGATGACGATGCAGCAGGCAACGTATTCGACCGTGCTGACGATCACCATCGTGTTCGGCTGTTGCATACTGACGATCAACTCGCTGATATGCTGTGCCATTTACTACAAGAAAGACAAGAATAGAGGGGAGTGCTTGCAGAAGAGGGATTACCAGGTAAACTATGCCAAATGATTGTGTTTAGCATGGATGGATTACATAAAATTAAATTGTGTTTTTGAATTTATGGTGTCATACAGAGTGGTCATAAAATAACGATTCTGTTAAAATTCTCTACAGTGGAAACTAATGATTAAAAATCGGAAATTTTAGGGAAAAAGACCTTGTAAAGACATGGGATTTTATTCAAAGAAAAAAACTAGTTCCTTTGCTCCTTCATAGATGGCGCTTTACCAAAAATGTTGACTTAGTTTTCAGACCATCACCAGAAGTCTAGAAGGTAAATCTTTATTCACACTCTTTTATCTTTATTCACGCCAATGACGAACGACACCGACACCCTGGCGATGACGATGCAACAGGCGACGTATTCAAATTTTAGGGAAAAAGACCTTGTGAAAAAATGGGATTATCAGGCAGTTATAAAAAAGTTATAACTACCCCTAAGAAAGTACAAAATTTCGCTCAGCAAAGGAAAAGTTATAATTTCTCTTTTTTCACAAGTGTGTCTGATATGATAGTTTTTAACTTCCAGACTTCTGACGGACGATCCGAAATCCAATCCAAAATTTAAGTCAATTAGCTTTTTTTCTTTCAAAAAATTCCGTCCCTTTAAAATGCCCTCTTTAAAATTTCAGATTCTTTTCCCAATAGTTTCGCCTGTAGAGATTTTTAAAGTAGTACTTTATTTTATGACCACCAAGCACATTAAATTTTTTAATTATTGTATCTTGTATCTCCTTTACTGTGTTCAGGTAATCTGTTGTATAGGTGTGTAAATAATATACATAAATACTTATGTAAATACATATGCTTTTGCCGATATTACAGCATTTAACGGCTCTAGTGGTATGTGTGATTAAAGTGTATGATTTATGTATTTCTATCCAAAAAACCACCTAATATTAAGCATAGATTTAGTACGAAAAGACAACTTGGGCAGAAAAATATAGAATAGAACACTTAAAACTCTTGTTTATTTTATAAAGGGTTGGTGTTAAGTAAGACTAGTGCGTGTTCTAAATAAGAATAAGCCAGAAGGTTTTAAACCAACAAAATTTATTAAAATCTTAAAAAACCAAATCCCTTATAAAAATAGCCAAATGCTCTGGCAGCCTGGTGAAGCGGAGTACCGTGGAAATCAGATGCCGATCTTATATAGAGGTGGTGTTGCCAAAAGTGTTGGGAAAAGTAAATTACGAAAAAAGAACATCCACCGTGCGGCACCACAATTTATATTCCGGATTCCCAAGATTTTTCCTCATTTAACCTTATCCATACTAAAAAAATTATATTTATTTTCTTCTCTTAGAACATCAGTAACTTAAAGTACTTAGAGGTTATCAGTAGTTTACCATAACAAATCAATCGCATGTTAATTGTCTTAGATCGAACTTTTCCCTAACAAAAAATTTTAAAAATAAATACATCTACGTACGTGTTTTTTGGCAGACAACTAATAACTACGTCACCCAGAAGGTTTAAAAATTCCCTTTTTATCTCAATAACTAACAGTTAACTATTCAAAATAAAACAATGCTCAACAACCTACATATACCCTCATAAAAAACTGATCATCTTACTACACTAATAACCATAAATCTCAAACCCTTACCAATGGAAATCGGAAGATTTCAGATACCGCAAGTAAGAAAAATTAAAAGAAATACTCCTGGATGGAGATTAATTTCCGCTTCCTAAAATGATGATCCGGTAATCTTTCAGGGACATTACCTTTCTTTGACAGTTACCCTATTCGTTCCTAATAAGTGTCCTAGATCCTAATGGCTGCAGCCCCTACTTGGTAAATGGGTGATCAATAAGAGGTATATTTCATAGAAATTCCATTACACTTCAGAGGTACTGATTATAGTTACCGAGATATTTTGGTAATCCCGGGCTTTAGTTTGAGAAATAGTTGGCCCTAATGGTTTGTATACTTTTTTATTGTTAGATAGAGATAATTTTTAAATAATGGGATTGTGGGTTTTCGCTTTTATAAAATGAGTAGAATTGAAAATTTATTCGCTTAATATTTATACTACACCCAGATCCGGGAATTTATTAAGTGTTTATTTCATTGTTACAAATTATTTAAAACTTTTGGAGTATCTCTCTATTCTAAAAAAATGTTTTTGGTGAATGTTTTAAGAGAAAGGGTTTTTTTAATTACTGATCTTTATAACATGTATTTGATATCAGACTGTTCGGATTATTTTGATGATGTGCAATAGATTCCGAATGTGGAGTTAGTTACAACCCATACACATCTTTTTCAATTGAATCACTTATTTCTGAAACGTGTCTAATGCCACTTTTTTTTCAAAAATGAGTTATTGGTGTCGTGGGATGAACACCAATAACTCATTGGAAATGTAGATGTTAACGCACATTTTAGTGTTAGAATAATAACAACTAGGGGGCTGTCGCCCCCTGCTCGCTATCGCTCGCCAACCCCCGCGTGAACTGCTTCGCAGTTCGCAGAGGATCGCTTCGCGATCCTGGCTCGCTTCGCTCGCTCGCCATCCGCTGGTATGCCCAGCTGAGATTCATTACCAACTAAATTTATTGGTGAAAATAAAGTTTTATAAATAGAAATATGCAGCATGGAAACATTCAATACAGTGTGTGAAAAATATGTATACCGTGTTTAAGAGCTGAATAGGATCATATATAGCACCAACCAAATAATATGGTATAAATGATTAAATCCTTAAAATCAAAATTTTTCACACGTTGCTAATAGTAAGAAAATTTGTACCCCTTTAAGTGAAGAAAGAGCAAGTAAAACACCATGTCCATGAAAGTTACATAATTTCTTAATATGACTGGATAACTCGACCAAAAACTATCTTACCGTGTTACCTAAACTTACCGTGTTACTCCAACTTGTGCTTTGTCACATATATGTATGGTTTTCTACCCTCCTAATGCTAGTATTCATTAATAATGGTTACCACTTGTACAACACCAAAATTGCGTTCGACTATTCTGTGCAAAAAGTTTTTTACCCAACTGAATCACACAAAACTTCGTCTATACTCGGTTGCGACTTAACTTGAGCCTGCAGAAATATGCTGAGAGAAACATAAGAAAGTTGTTCCACGTGCGGTGTCGGAATTTCGAGTGAAATTAAGAGATTCAATTTTAAAATATGATTAGTTTTTAAATCCACGTATATTATGCGTCTTTTCATCCCAATTTGCTAAATGTTGAGTTAATATTTTTTAAAGTGGTGCAGCGCATAGTAGTACAAATAAAACTTGCCAGCCAATAAGAGCTCACAAAGCCCGGAAAGCTTTCTGTTTACTCAAATTTTCTTCCGCGCGGCCATGACGTCAGGCTCAACTTAAGTTGCAATCAAGTTTAGTAGAATAATTCAAGTTTTGCAGCTACTGCGAAATTGACTCAACAGACCATCGTGTTGCTGTGAAAATACCACTTACCTACAGCTGTATGGTTAAATAACTTTCGATTGTTTCTGCAAAGTAATCGTGGGTGTATGCAATTTACCGCACACTCAAAAATTGTGCTTCGCTACTCATGTGTATGGTTCTCTACCTTCAATATTTTTAAGTTTTCCGTAAATAAAGGGCTGCACTTTAGGAAGGAGCACTCACATTTTTATTGCAGTGTCCTGTGTTTTTGGAAGAAGTAATTTTAGGCCACAATGTTAGTGATTCATGCTTGCAAAAGTGGGGAAATTTTTAATTCTGCTCATATACTTAACCTTGGCTTATACCTTTAACGCGATACCAATGCGTGTTGCCGACATACCTCAATCGCCATCAAAATTAACGTGCTATTTGAACACCTAAAAATATTTCATCCTGACAACTTTTTCAACTAAAAACATTAAAATGGAAACATTTATAGCTAATTCTCCACAATGGTGCTCCGTGAACAATGAAATTTCAGGAATGCTGTGTGCCGCATCGCACGCCGCAATCGATCAAACTCGGTCCGATTAGTTCTGCGAATACTCGCTTGCTCGGGATTACGGCACAGCTTCTCGAGATTCTTCTACGTTTGATATTACGAAAATAGTTAGCTGCTCTACATAAATCCATGACATAACTAAAAAGTTGAAAGGCGTCGTGAATCGGAAGACGCGGAAAACATAAACACGAATTCGCAAAGTGTAAACAAACCGATCGTTGCCAACGGCGGGTAACAAATACAGCCGAATTCGTGAGCCACGTAAGGGAATTATATATATCGCCTCTCCCGTGCAAGACTCACACAATTGCAAAAGTTGAAATATTTACTCTACGGGAGCTTGGCGCGGAAGGACTTCTAGATAGGTTGCCAAGTCGATAAAGTCGAAGCTAGAGTTTAATCTTTGATGATTATTTCAATTGGCGCTAAGATAAATCGCCAAACAAGGCTTTTTTATGTTTTAACGCGTGAATCATGGCTCATTCTTAACTCAAGTTAAGCACCTTCAGCCACAGTCAGTACTTTGGAGGGTGACCACCAAGTATTGGCACGTTCTTTTCCCCTTTCTCGATCTCATATTTGCCTACGTTTCTGGAAAGGACCTATACTTGTCATTGAAATTATTCTGCCCGTAATAATGAATGTGTATAATAAAATGCACAATTTAATTTTTAAAATACTTGGATTTTATCAGAAATATTTAATTTTTCTTGAGATTCTTAAACAGAATAGGAAAAGTGTTATATTTCTTTTTTCCAATTATTAAACCTCATTTAAAGCTAAAACTATTTCCAACTTAAAAATAATCTATAAATTTTAAATAAGTTGGTTGACTTTCTGTATTTTATAAAATATGTAACTTTATTACTATTTTTAAGAAATTAGAAACATTTCTCTTAGTACGTGAGATCTTTAAACATCTGATCAAGACTTGATCAAAACTGATCAAGACTTGATTACTTGAAGTAAATAGCTATTGACGGTGCAACAACGTAATGTTACATTTGAAGAGTGTACGCTATAACCAGTCAACAGTGATTATTTAAATCGGGTCCAAAATAAGTCGCTGAAAATGGCTCTGCAGGATTTTAAATCATGACTACTTCTGGCTAAATTAAAAGTAATTATTTTCGATCCGGTTAGTAGTTGATAACGAGCAAATCTTATTTTGATGGATTGTGTGACCCATGCCTCCTAACATTCTCAGCATTACCACCATCGGTTTGTTCTTTCTTCCTCTTCTCATACCTAACTTTTGCCTACTTTTCAGGAGAGTATCGATACCTATTATATGCCCCGTGTAAAGTAAAATACACGTAATTTTGTAATCAGCTTTTTTAATGAATTAAAAATTTTCTCTGATCGCCAGAGTTTAATTTCAAAGACTGGTTATTGTTTCAGTGCAACCAAAAGGTATTTCATGATCATGTAGCATAATTCTCACGAGGAATGCACAGATAGTCGATTAAAAAAAGGTTTTTCATGATAATTTGCTCAGGAAATAAAGTCTACCTATGAAATCGGCTATAAAAGAAACGTAATTTAATTAAAAATGTAAATATATTTCTATGATCATTTATTATTTAGGGCACAATATTCTGATAACAGGTAGATCCTTTCCTGAAAAATAAAAGCAAATGTGCGCGAGGAAAGAGAGAAACGCAGCTATGCTTGATTTGGTCAGTGGTCACCCACCCAAATACTGACTGCACCCGAAGGTGCTTAAATTCAGTGAAGAAATTTCGATGTTCGATATGCCAGCTAAACCACGATTTTAGATTCAAGCACATAAAGCCGTTTTTGGCGATTTTTTTAGCGCCAATGGAAATAATCCCCAAAGATCACACTTTTGACTCTATTTTTTCGACTTGGCGACCAATAAAGAAGTCCTTCCACGCCAAGCTCCCGTAAAGTAGACATTTCAACTTTTGCAATTGTGTGAGTCTTGCACGGGAGAGGCGATATGGATAACGTTATTGTAAAATAGTTTTCCAGCATGTTAAATTTCAGCTTTAGCGCAGAAACTAGTCAAAGGACGTTGCTTGACTTGATTCTGCCTTTAAACTGCTGGGAATTTCGTTTATGCCGTCTCATCTGCAGCTTGTTCGGGATTGCAGTTTTCTATACAATCGCATAACACAACATGCCTTGGAAAAGTCATTCTTTAGAGGTGAGGTCCATCAAGCCACAGTAAAAACATATTCTTACAGTTTTTGTACGAATCTCAAGACTAAGGACGTTTTGGTAGCTTCTAACATACGATAATTTAAACAAAACATCCTCTGTTGTATTAAAATCATGTTTTTCAGTGCGTTATAACGGCAAAACTATTCTCAATTCACATCATTAATTTAAAAAACAAAGAAACTATTTATGACAGCTTAAACTTTAATGAAATAGCTCTTGTGGAATAAATTCATATCTAACAATGTCTTAACAATAAACCCTAACAAGACTTTCTTAAGTATTATCTTCAAAGTTAATTAGAATTCTTCCCTTATAAATTCTAGCTATAATATTTAAAAAAAAGGGATTAGTTTTGTAGGAATGTATGAATCTATAATTATTTAAGCTTCTTAGAATTAATTACATGACATTCATTTCACTGTTAGTTTTCTAACAGACATTTCCAGTTTATATTATTAAAAGATGGTTTGAGTTTTATTAAATTGGCATCGGATATATTTACAAATAATATAATATGAATGAACGCTATTTTATTAAAATTTTGGCAACTACATTTATTGATGCATCAAAATTTTTCAATTACTCTAACAAGATATTACGATAGATTTTCTAATGAATTTTGTAACCAAATGTTAACATAAATGGATGATAATGAAAAAGTGTAATTTTAACTTTAAACTGAGTTCTTTTTAAAAGATAATTATGAATTAGAAATAAAAATAGTTTTATAAGAGCTTGGATAAAGTTTTTTTAAGTGAAGTGTTTAATAACCAGTAAGGAATAAAGGTTTCAGTGATCTGTAATTCAATAAGAATAAGTGTTTCCAATACTACTTAGAAAAGTGAAAATTATAAATTAGCATATAATCTCATTCCAAGAACTTTAAAAGGAATCTAAAATTAGTAATCATAATCATTGTTAGGCACTTTGTAAAAAACTCTTTCTTCAAATAACGGAAATTAACCGGCAGCACTGTTACCGGATATTTTCTGAACTTTGAGGAAATGTCTGCATTTACTCAAAATTAATTTTCTTCTTTTCTCTCAAATGGGAGAAACTCTCCGTTATTTGAAGAAGCTTGAGAGTTCTTCTAGATTAGTTACAAGAGACGGTCTTTACAACAATAAATAGTATGACAGATTTAATAATTTGAATGACATTTTGATGTCACCGGCAAACATATTACACACCTAGCTAACCTGGGGGTCTCCTTTTAACTAAATTATCATAGATATTTAGGAATTGCGTACTTATTTTTAAAATTTATTCTTTAAATTAATTTTAATGGTATGTATTTTATTAAATCATTATTATCTTAGTTGAAAAATTCACGAAAAAGGAACAATAGAGAGTTAAGATTAAAATACTATTTTTTACAGTGCACAATTTAAAATCCCAAAAACGAAACTTGTAGCAAAGAAAATAAATTTCAATAAATGAACAAATATTATCCCCGGTTAGTTTATTTTTACATTGCTTAATTTTCCCAAAAATTCCCTTCCAGTAATAATAAGGAACATCCCACACAACCAAGCATACCCAACCCAACCAAACCAGTTTTAATTTCTAAATTACAAGCACTCCTCTTTGACTAGAGAGCGAGAGACTTAGTAACTTCTTAATTTACCCGACTCCCTTATTAAATCCGCTTAGTAAACACTAGCCTGCACCAATTCCGGGACGAATTAATGCCGTTACGGAATTATTTTTTCCGTCCTCCTCTCCAGCACTCGATACGAGGAGGGGAGAAAATGGAATCTCAAAACATAATCACTCAAAGGCCCTGTAACGAAACTGAGGAATAATTAATTTATGATCAACTTTCGGGAAGTCTGCACTTTTAATCCCATTTCAAAAGGTTGATACACGGGCCTTTTCGGAAAGGTGGTCCGACTAAGCGTTTTCTGGTTTGGGAAGCGATGTTATGCCACTGGAGGAAATTGGATTAAGGTAATCAATGATGAGAGAGAGTGTATAGCGTGTGCGGTGTCGTGGGGAGACTGGTAGTGCCTTCAGATTTATCGGTTAATTCAGCTTTGTTTAAAATTCGTCTTCAAGTATTCGTGGGTTTAAGAGTTGAATGCACGGTTTTGTGTTGTTGTGGGTTATCAGTAATCGTTATGGTATGGGATTCTACTCGGAGGGGAAATAAGTATGTGGTAGTAAAGGTGCATTATATAAAAAAAAATCCAGCATATTGTCAAGTTTGATTGAAAAAGCTTTTCTAAGTTCGTTCCCTGATAATATATTGACATGTCTCATGTTTTCATATCACAAACGAGCGTCTTATGCATGCTGTATTCAGAACTTTGTGAGAATATATCGAGGTATATATAGAGTCAAATGAAAACGCAATGTTTATTTAACCAATTATTCCAATTACTTATTGTGTAAATGAAAGTTGCTTTTTCATTTGAATACATCAACAATTGCACAAGATTTTTTTCGCTGTATAGAAAGAGGTTGAGAACGCAGGAAGGACCCTATGTTTTTAGCGTAGTTATCGTTTTAGAAAAAGAATAATCCTTAAGACACCAAGGACTTTTAGGTTTGGGATAGTTTTATGTTTTTAAGATATTAACATGAATCAAAGAGAGACGAAAACTGATATTCGACAGATTTAAAGTATGAAAAGGTTCAAAAAATACCTCTTAAATTTTAAACAAAATATTGTAAAGTAGAAAGAGGAGCTTACTATCCCTTATAATATGCAGCATGTATTTTCAAAGAACTGGGAAGTTGTTATACTCTATTCATTTAGAATTGGCCCTTGAGAAATAGTGCTTTCCCCCACGCTAGAAGCGGAACAATAGTAACGCTTCTCGAGCAGCCAATTGTAAGCCTTCTTCGTCACTTTGACGGGGATAGTTGCTATGGTTACCGATCGGTGGTGGGGGAGGAAATATTTTCAAGCACCAGTTCAAAATGAACAGAGTGTATAAATAGAACACGATAAAAACTAATGAAGCTAATTTAAAATAAAACTATAACTTGTAAAAAATATAAACTGATGTTTAAAGATCCTTTAATTATTTTTAGTTTTGAAGAAAACACTAAATTTAACAAAAAAATATGAAAGTTAATTATAAAGATGGTTTTAAAGATTTTATCCAAAACCTGACGCTAACTAGTAAAATGTAATACATATAAGTAAAGAAAATAATAGTTAAGGGCTGGGTAAGTATAAAAATGCAGTTTTAACCTCACCAACTATCGTTTTTATCACGAAAGAACTCTCACTTTAAACAAATAAAAGATTATGAAACTTACTCTTTTTTTTGCACCTTTCCCCCATCAAAATATGAACAAGGAGCAAAGAAAATACCCTTAAAAATAATATCCTCTTATCATCACAACGACTTAACCATTCCCGAAATAAATATAAAATAAAATTTAACGGTATTTACTTATCTAGGAAACTTAGTTGGGAGAAAATTTTCGTATATCAAGATTGCATCCGAAGAGGAAACGAGATTGAAAAAAAAGAGGAACAAGAAAGAAACTCCCTTGGAAAATGCGATTTTCTTTACGTCTGTGTTATAATTCCCACACGGGCAAGTAGCGGAGCCAAGACCCTTGGGAAATAAGGGAAATGAAAAAAGGGTTTGAAATAGATGTCGTTGAAAAAGTCCGAGTGCGAGGTTCCGAATGGAATATGGGGTGTTTCTAGTCATAAATTCTATGTGTATGATACAAAAAAAGATGTAAACCGAGAATGGCGGGTGGAATAACATGGGGTGATAAATTGTACACCCAGTAATACACGTAATACACAATTTTTTTTAACACAGATATTTTCTATGTACCAAATAATGGTGAAGCACTCATAATAGTTAACTATCCCTGTTGCTGTTGTTGTTTCTAATCCTCTATAAAGTCTGACAAAATTATCTATCTAGAGTCTGACAACTATTTCTAAAATTGAATGTATAACGTCACATATTTATATGTATTTTACTCAACACTGAAATAACACACACAATATTGTTATAGTTTTAAGGAAAATGAAATATTTAATTTTGAAAATGTTTTTTTTGATGCTACCCTAAATTGGGAAGTAAACACCTATTGAAATTAATGACTTTGACTACAGTATATCATCACAAAGACTCTAAATAACCAGTTTTTAATTTTTTCAGATTTTTTTAAAACACTAATTAATTTGCAATCATCATTTAAAAGTTCAAAAGGAGAAAAACCCGGTGTGAAGCCAAAGTTGCGAAGTAAAAAGGAGCCGCCAATCGCTCGGACTGCTCCAACCAATCGACTGCTCTGATTTCCCCCTCCTGCTTCCGAACGATGACGTGTTCCGCAACCCTGACATAATGCGTTGAGCTACTGAGCATGTAGTTTTTATTTATTTAAAAATTAACTAATAATCGGATTTGAAAAATGTCTTCACCGATGATCTCCTTTTGTGAAAATCTGTAATGAAAAATTAAATTTGAAAAAAGTGTTTACTAGCCAATTCTGTATGTACTATTGTTTGCTCGGAGTTTATTTCACGGAGTAGATATTTCACACTTTGACAACCGTTGGTATATTAAATGCTGTGTAGCAATGACATTTACAAAATAACAAACCATGTCGCCTACCTGTGATGTCCTTGCTCGTTTCGCCCACTATCCCTAAGATGTACTTAGTTGCTCCTTTGACTCAATCACTGAAAGAAATATTTGTAATTGATCAAATTAATGTATTGAAACAGTATACTAATTTTAAGGAAAAATTGGACAAATACATTTTCACATCCGTTATGGGCAGTTTTCATGCTGCGGGAAAGAAACTGGTTTAGATGGAGGTTCTGGTGCATGGTCAACGATTTTTGTGAGTTTAGTCATACCGCTACCAGAAAAAGCTTTTGATATAGTACAACATTGAGGAGAGTGTTAAGAAAAAGGATGTTTCTGCTCAATTTTGGGGATGAGGGTAATTGACAAGCACTGAAAAACACTTTGTGCCAAATCGGTGATTAATATATGTGAGGCGGAAAGCGAAAAGGGACCTCTTGTCAGCGTTCGTCGAAATGGAATTATTATTTTTTCTCAATCTGTACAAATATATGAAGATTTTAAGACCCTCATCATCCTTATAGCTAAAAAAATGACGAATCGCCAGTAATTAAAAGTTTTAATAGAATAAGTGGATTTCGCGAAAAACGATCTAAAACTTTCAAAATGTTACCCTCTCGTTATTTTTCACAGTTAAGGAATGATTCCAACAGCTAAATGTAGGTTCTAAAGGGTCCAAGGATCGATAAAATTGAGAGAAAAAAAATTCGATAGTTTTGACCTTCTTCCGGTTTTTTGGCTTTTTCTCGAAATCAACTTTGCCGCGACAAGAGGTCCCTTTTCGCTTTCCGCCTCACATATATATTATATTCTCTGGCAATCAGTTTTCTCGATCCTCAACATTGAGCCTGGATCAAAAGTTAACCCAATAAAAATTATGTTTTAATTTTACTGAATCTACTTTAGAGAAGTGGTAGGATGCTTGTTTAGCATGTGGAAGTTCCTGGGTTCTAATCCTTGGATATTATTTTATTGAAAAAACTAAATATTTTCCAAGATGATTTTCATGATCCAATCAAAGCAGACTCGGTTAAAAGTGACTGCCTGGGATTATGATCTTGTAAATCTGTGTTTTTTACTTCTTTTTGGAGTTTCGTTTTTCTGTTCTAGTTTTTCTCGTGGTGGATAGACTATACTCCCTCTTATACTCTGTCCATTTTGAACTGGCTTTTGAAAATATTTCCTTCCCCCACCACCGATCGGTAACCGTAGCAACTATCCACGTCAAGAAGAAGAAGAAGAAGAAGAAGAAGAAGAAGAAGAAGAAATTTTATTGTTTTCAGGCCGAAGCCCGCTAACAAAAGTGGCAAATACAAATACAAATACATATAAACAAACAAAATAGTCCAAGATCCCAGAGCCCCCAGACATTTCTTATTTTCTCACAAATAAAACATATGGAATAATGTAGTGTTAGTATAAACTTTGAGTGTGTGCATACCCGCTAACTTGGCCCGTCGGCCAATTGACAGGTACCCAGGTGCTTAAGGTTGGTAAAAACAGTGCTCACTTTTCTCATTTTCTCAAGGATGATTTTTACATATGATACTCGGTGAACTATTTCAATATTTTTTGTAAGCAGCCAGACCAATCGGATGGGCCAAACATCCCCCCAGACGCACTAATAGTGTTGAATAGCGAGAAATGCAGCCAATCCCACCAACCCTTACGATCGCATAAAGCTGTATAAGTGCATTGTAACTAGTAAGAAATGACTAGTAGTGAACCGACAATTTTGTTTGCAGGTTTATGCGATCGTAAGGGTTGGTGGGATTGGCTGCATTTCTCGCTATTCAACACTATTAGTGCGTCTGGGGGGATGATTGGCCCATCCGATTGGTCTGGCTGCTTACAAAAAATATTGAAATAGTTCACAGAGTATCATATGGAAAAATCATCCTTGAGAAAATGAGAAAAGTGAGCACTGTTTTTACCAACCTTTAGCACCTGGTACCTGTCAATTGGCCGGCGGGCCAAGTTAGCGGGTATGCACACACTCAAAGTTTATATTGACACTACATTTTCCCATATATTTTATTTGTGAGAAAATAAGAAATGTCTGGGGCCTCTGGGATCTTCATCTAAAAGCAACAAGCAATTTTCTTTCAACAACAAATTTAAACAACAAATTTTCTTTCATAACATTTTCAAAAAAAAGGTTTTGTTTCAAGGAATAAATAAAACATTTTCAAAACAAAAAATCTTAAAATCAGATTAAACTTCTAAGGACAGACTCTCCAATAAAAACCTGTTCAAACCCTGTGCAGATTTAATAAAATTTGCTATTAAATAAAATTTACGATGTGAGTAGGTGAGAAAATTAGAAAAGTTATTATGGAAATGAGTTAGAGATGATAGGTATTTAGTGCGATAGAAATCATAAGTTGAGCACTCGAAGAACACGTGCTCCCATGTTTCAAAGTTCTTAAGATTACAGAATTGGCACAAACGGTCAGGGTGTATTTTAAAAATTTTGCCTTCAAAATATAATGAATCTTGGTTTGATCTTAATTGGAATAAAATTCTCTTGGATGATAAATCAATTGCTGCAGTAATGTAATCTTCGATGAAAGGGTTATGTTTAATATGTTTATAGTGTGGATAAAATGTACTATTATTCATGCTATTCGTATCTAATTGTGCATACTGGTCAATATAATTCGTAATTATGTGAGGTAAGAATTTTAAAGCGACTTCATGGTCTTGGGAAAACCACACAAAAGAAAAACCAGAGTTATCTAGAATAGATTTAATATTTAGGGACCAGTTAAATTTAATTGGATCAGATTGGTTGTAATAGTATTGAAAATAAGCTGTTTTTGTCAATCTATTGTCTGGCATTTTCAAAATTCGAATCCAGAATTTTAGTATCAGTTTTATAATTATAATTGAAAGGTTAGATTGCCCAAGTTCCAGACGTAAAAGATATCCTGGAGTATAAATCGAGAGATTGAACAGTTTTCGAATAAAATAATTTTGTATATGTTCTAAATGACTGAAGAGTGTTACTGACCATATAGGAGAGCCATAGCTTAAAACAGAAAGTACCAGTGAGTGAAAAAGTTTAAACCAGTGTATTGGAGAGCCTATCCTTCCACCAGTAAGGATTGGCCACATCGCGTGAATAGCAGATATCGATTTATTCATAAAATGATTTTTTGCAGCAGAAAAAGAACCCGAGGAGGAGAACGGTACACCTAGATAAGTGTAGCTATTTACAATTTCCAGTTTACATGATTGATAGTAGAAATTGTCATGCTTTGATAGCCTACCCCCTTTGCGAAAAACCATAGCCTTTGTCTTTGCAGTGTTAACTGTAAGTTTAAATTCTGAGCAAAATTTTTCTAGAATTCTTAATTTTTTATTAAGATTGATAGGAGAGTCCGCCATGATGACAGCATCATCGGCATATAATAGGATGTTTACAGGAGATCCATTATATAAAGTAATATCCGAAATTCCAGAGTTATTTAATCTATTGATTAGTTCATTAAGAAAAAGAGAAAAGAGGATAGGACTTAAAACCTCTCCCTGCAAAACTCCGGAATTTATTTTAAAAGGGTTTATATCCACGTCAAAGTGACGAAGAAGGCTTACTATTGGCTGCTCGAAGAGCGTAACTATGGTTACACTTCTAGCGTGGGGGAAAGCACTATTTCTCAAGCGCCAATTCTAAATGAATAGAGTATAATACGAAAATAACCATTAACTTTAAAATTATTTCTACTATATCTGAAGTTTCACCAGTTTATGTTGCAGACACAACTACTATCAAAAACAACTATTCTCTACTCTATTCATTTAGAATTGGCTCCTGAGAAATACTGCTTTCCCCTCACCAAAAATCGTAACCACAGCTACGCTCTTCGCTTAACCTCAGAGACTGATTCGTTGGTTGTACTTTTCTACTGAAGTTGAGACTGGCTAGAAAATATAAGGCGCATCTTTGAGAGAGATGTTCATATTTTACCGGTTTACGGAAGTCACAGGCGGGAAAAAAGTAGTGAGCCTTTTTCGTCAATTTGACGTTGATAGTTGCCATGGTTGCTGATTCGGTGGTGGGGAAAGGAAATATTTTCCGCCGCCTATTCAATATGAATAGAGTGTAAATCTCTCCAAATTCAGCATTATAGTTTTTCTTGTGCTTAAAGTTGAAATTTCTCTTAAAAATTCCACCGTTTCTTCCGCAGCTCCACCCAGACGGCATGAGCTGCAACTCAACCCCTCAGTCAAAACAGGGGCATCTGATCAGCTCAGTGCCCTCCCCGATGGACCACATGCCCCCGCCCTCCTTCATGACGCTGGCCACCCTCTCGGAGGCGGGCTCGCTGCCTTCCAAGCTGCTGCCCCCAGCGGAGCCCCCTCAGCCCCCCGAAGCGCAGCCCCTGCTCCGCCCCCACCTGCATCACCACTGGCCCCCGCCCCCACCCTCCTCCAACGCCCAGCAGACGCAGGAGATGCGAGTGTGAGTACGTGTCTTTTGTTATGATTCGTCATATTGCTTTGTATGATTGTGATTTCTTTCATTTCACAGACATCAGCTCTTTATGGTTACAATACTACCTTATTGACTGGTAACTTGACCGGCTGTTAACCGGCAGTTAAACTTATTATTGGCAGCTAGAGAAGGAAAACGAGTTTTCTACCAATCAGATGTTTGTCTCACGGTTAAGCACCGGTCAGGTTAGCGGTGAACTCTGCTGTAAGTTAAATATCAGAAAAAACTGTTGTGACATTTTATTTTTAGTACAAAATTCTCCACAAGGTTAAAAGCACTCTAAAAGACATGTTGTCCAACTCATAATTTTTTTAATATATCAAAGCCATATAAATTATTGAAATATAAATTAGGTTTGCTGAACCTTCTCTAGCGACTTAACGTTTAAATCTGAAATAAAAGAAGCGTAGGAAAGTGTCAAGATAATTGGAAGATTCAAGAAGTGCCTCATAGAGACTTCGATACATATTTATGGACCATATAAAAATATCAGGTTTTATTCTTCGAGCGCCATCCCTATTAAGTGTTGATATAATAAAGAATTGCTGTTGCCTTTGATGGTTTGAGAAGAATATCATATGCTGAAAAAATTATAAAGTTTATAAAACAATAAAAGTAGTTAACAATAAAGTTAATAAAATAGAAAATATTTAAAACAATTCCAGCCGAATATAAATATTTCATCTCTTTAAAATATATTATTCCTGATCATTAAAACATCTGCATTCAAAAAACGGAAATGCAGTCCCAAGAAATATATGTGGAAAGGAATAACGATAACAGTACTAAGTTACGCTTATGCAAATCCATTGCAAAATAAAACCCAAAACTGCATACCCTCCCAAAGTATCAACTTTTATCGGAATTCCATAAAGTCAAATCAAATTTTAAAACAATGTCTCTTATCTAGACACTACTTTCAGGGAAAATAGTTTCTTTTCAAGTGATTCCGATATCGGAAATAATAATAATTACAATAAGAAATCTTTCGTTCTTCAAGCTGAGTGATTTTCCGTTTCCCATTTATTTCCAAATACTTTTAGGCTCCGGGGCAGAGAAGAAGCGGTGTGCTTTTCTTCGAGTGTTCACCCATTATGAGTCTGATAAGTTATCGACTGCTGTGAAATTCAGTTAATTAATCAATACTGTGAACTTGGATTGTTCTAATTTAATTAAGTTTTTAAACTTGGGGAGGTTCGTTAATTGATAAATCATTCTAGAGGAAAAATTTTAATTGATTTCTAGTAAAATATTCTTGAAGATATTGTTTTATGTTCTCTTGATTTGGATATGAATTAAATGAATATGAATAATAATTAAATTATCCATAGCTTCAATTCTTAAGACGTACCTATAATGTCATCCTAAATTTATTCCACTGTATTATTAGCTATATATAAAACTGAGGATAATGTTTTTGGTGATTTGTAAGAAGTTTTTGTATTCTTGTAACATTCTGTTTGTTGAGCGATGCATTTTTTTCTTTCAAAACGAAGCTATTTTATAATTCAAATGGATTCTCAAGGAAACATATAAAAAATAAGTAGGAAATATACAATACATTTATGTGCATATTGTATACTATTTATCTTAAGTAGTTAGGAAGACGAGTATTTGTAAAGTTTTATGTAACACAACTGTTGTCTACTTTATTGTTTATTTTTAACAAATATTGTCTGCATTTGCATGTTTTATTTTTATAACAAATTAATTTAACTAATTTATAGTTAATTAAATATTTAATTAAAAAATAAAACATTGAATAGATTTTTAAAATAATTAATCTTACTTTTTTTTCAGAAATTTCCGAGATAAAAGAGAAGAAACGACAGTGTAGCACCATTCTCAAGATAGTGTACCTTAATAAATTATAACTTCGGTTTTCGTCAACTGATGTTCCAGTACGTCAGTATGGGAAAACATTTCTTCCTCTAGAAATTCCAATGGTGCTACAGAAACTTTACAGCGGTAGACGATGTAAAAATATGCTGAATTAAAATGCTATTGCTTTGCCAGTCGTGTCTGAAATAAGAAAAATGTTCAGCGTTCAAATTGTATGAAAGATTGAAAACTGAAGAAAAGAACAACAATGAATATTTGAAACGCATACCAACTCATCTGGCTCGAGAAAAAAACTATGGGCATGACACCTTAACGATTCAGAGTGAATGTGTTGGCAAAAAAAACAAATGAAGTAAAAACATGTTCGTATCATAAAAGAAGACAAGTCATCATTCAATGTGTAAAACTATTAAATACGAAAAACATTTATTAATGGGTTAAAATGCAGCTACATGATATACATAGTAGACTACATGCATTGAATGAATTTCATAATTTTGAGACTGAACTCTGATAAACTGTAAATCAGGGCTGCAAGGTGATAGAATTAGGTGTGGATATATTGGGTGTGTAAAGCCATTTCTCAAGTAATGGTGATTTTACACTCAATTTATTGTTCGTTATAAATTAGGGTATTATAAATAATTTTGAAAAATATGCATTATCATGAAAATTGAAAATATATATGTGAGGAACTTCCATTATTTAAATGATGAGATATTGTATCGCGACCTTTGATATTTCTTTCTTAACCCATTAAAGCCCACATTATTATTTTTTGGGCGATTTGAATAAAAATCATAAATCTGGTGTATTTTGCCTTTAATATGAATATTATGAACAAATTTTGTGAAAACAGTCATTAGTTTCGTTAAAAAATGCTGATCTAAAAATAGATCACTGGGCGTTCGGAGGATATTTTTTGTCATAGAGCTAAGTAATAGTAGAACCTCAAAAAATCATAAAAAATATAAAATAAATAGACCTATTAGTATGTTTCTTTAAAAAATGCATATTTATTTATAAATCTGAGAAAAAATAATTAAATAATTATAAAATTAAATAATTTACCCAATATTTATTACATAAATAGCCTATGTTGAAAGTAATAATTCGTAAAAAAAGTGGGAATTTAACCAAGAACTATGTATATTATAGAAATAATATTTCATAATATTGTGCATTTAGGTTAAATAAAATACATTAGGTGATTTTTTTGTAAATTTTATGGATTAGTTTTATCATAAAATAATGATATTCATGAAATAAAATGTTACTTATTCGGCAACATAAAAAATTGCAGTGTGTTGAAGCTTTTTTCCGGCCTATTCGAATTAACTATTCTTATCCAATTAACTTACTATTCTGCCATAACCTCAATTTTAAGATTGTAAAAGCTGTTTTAGGGCGAATTAAAAAATTATTACAATTTTCAATTTAAGATATTTACATCTCCTCAAAAACTTTTAATTGTCTATTAATTTTACCTGTAATGTATTTCAAAACGAAATGCTTGCATGGACTTAAGTTGTATCAACAAATTAATGTGAATAAACTTGAGTACATAATACTATTTGCAATCCTTTGATTTACTAAATAATCAATCAAGATGGTCTACCTTTCATTCTTCCACCAGAAGAAATTATAAAATTTAATTAACAATAATATAATGATCAATTTCTGAAAAAAATCGATATTTGTGTCCATCCTGAATATTACTGAGTATTCTCATATTCATTTTTTACAGTTTATAGTCGAAAAATCTGAATAATCATATTGTAAGCATCACATAAAAAATTAACATCCGAACGCCCAGTGATCTATTTTTAGATCAGCAGTATTGGGTCGTAATTTTTCACTAAATAAATTAGTTTTTACAAAAATCTGCATTGTATCCTAATAGCTACATCTATAACGATAAAATAAAATCTGAAAATGATTCAATTTGTGGTATATTTATATAGATTTCTCGTAAAACATGAACAAAGATGAAAAAACTGCAAAATGAAACCCCAAGGCAAAGTTTTGCCCATCACTGTAACAAAATAAATGTTGCAAACGAAAAAAACACATGATATTATTCTTAAGGAAGGCTTTCTCTTGCCATATGAGCAGTTTTGTTTTTGTGGGTTGAATTTAAGGTAATTTAAAAGACCATTTCTGACACTATGTTTAGCGATCTAAAAATAGATCAATGGGCGTTAATGGGTTAATTGTACACTTACTTTTCTAAGAAACTAAATGCAAAGTAAATTTCCAAATCCGTAACTTATTCCATTAAAAAATAAACAAGAATAAGAACACAGTAAGAACTTTACACCAATTCAGCTAAAATAGTTATTTTAATAGCAATGGACGTTCCTTTACATACCCATGACGCTATGAATTTGGTTTTAAATATTGTTTTTGGTGTTTTTATAACCATTCATAAATTATATAACCCTGCATCGACTTCATAAGTAATCAATTTCATATACTTACACTTACAAAATTGAAAATACTATGAAACCTGTTGTACTTATTATTAAAAAAATAGCTGTTGTTATATCAAATTGTATATGAATGTCAATAAAGCTCAAGATTGTTTTGATTACATAGAGTAATTTTATTTGGTTATTTAATACTAAACAAACAAATTGCTAAATAAATAATATGCAAATCAAAAAGATTCCAACATGGGCCTATTCACCCCCCTAATGTAAATCAATGCCATAGCTAAGTGATTCCGAGTAAGTTAAGACATAGACACGAAGACATCTATTTAGTTCATTAGTCAACTCCACAAGTTCAGTGTTAATATCTCACAAGGGGACGGGGGACCTCGGAAACTGACTTTGGATTCAAATTTCGTAAGCTAGTAATACAAGGGTTAGTAATTAAGGTTGTCCTTTCCTGGCTATAGTTTGATGTAACACTCGGCCAGCACACCCGGAAACCCCATCTAAAGTGTCATCCACCATTTAATAATTTCTTAATTTTAATACATTTGTCAGTAAGCGAAACAGCCTAGTTAATAGGGTACTTGGAGTCTGACTCAAGGATCCAGCTTCGGTTGTAATACCTGCGGTGATATTCATTTTCATTCTTCAACTATGCAAAATTATTTTTAAAATTATTTCCTTCAGACTTTTAATAGTAGTTGGATAAGTACAGTTTTTGATGTTATGGGGAATAAAATTAAGTTTCTTATAATTTTAAACTTTCCTTTCCCTCTCCCACCCTAGAAAGACTCCTAACTTCCCAACTGTATACAGGGTGTCCCATAAAAAATAAATTTGTGGTTTTTAAACTTTTTTTTAAATAAAAAAATTTTAAAGTGAAAACTTTTAAGATAATTTTAAAGATCATATTAAACCACAATTTTTGAGATCATAATTAAATTTTTACCAATAGTAGTTCTTCTACAAATTGAATTTTTCAATAATTTTTTGGGGTGTCGCTCCATTTTTAACTCCCTGGGATTTGGTCTGGGACCCCCAAATCCTATGTGATTCTGACTCGTCTAGGTGTCATCTATCCCCCCTAGAAGTGATCCCCCATTATTTATAAGACACCCTGTATATGTTAAATCAATATTACACTGTGAAATATAAACAAGTTTTGTTACCCCCCAAAAAAATTTTTCCACATATCACCCATTCGGAAACACTACCTTAGCTGATACAAGGATTTTTTTAAAAAATTTATTCTTATTACTTATAGCTACATTATCTATCACATAAAACTATTATAATATTTTAAATACGGTTAAAACTGCACATTTATATCAGCTACTAAGGTTCAAAGATTATTTTACAAAGCGCAAAAAGTTAAGCTATAAGGTAGGTTAAGTTTAAACATTTAAAATGTTGCAATATAACAATACCTGAAATTAAAGATGTTATGCCCTAAGGGTTTTTTTTGCAGGAGTAAGTGTCAAGTTTAAATTACGTGCGCGGTCGTGAACAATATGTGCAATTTAAGTTGTTCATACTTAAATTCCGGGCTTCAATTCCTAAATTAAACTAGGTAAATTTCTTAAGCACACACAATTAATTCAAACAATGATCATCCTTTTATTCCTTTGCACCATTAAGGAAGTTCCCGTACCGTTTATATATCCTTCAAACTCATCCAAATATTTCCCTCCTTAGAATAACAAGCACCCCTCACTCCATTTAAAACACTTACTTACGGAGCATTTGCTTTAGAATCGCGCATAAGTAAGACAATCAACTTGATTCAAGTGTAAATATCAAAAGGAAAACTCAATACCAGGCCAAGATAAGGCTAATCCTTTGATACCCTTCATTGATAAAAGTGTTCCATTTCAAGTACATTACTCACGCACATCCCCTACTTTTTTCTTCTTTCCAGATAAAACTATTAAATTGAGAAAATTCCAATTAACAGTCGTCCTCCATCACTGTGAAAATCGATAGCAGGTCAGATGCGCTAAGAAATTCCTCTTTTTTATTTCCCTCCCTCTTCGCTCATTGGCCATGGAATGTGTATTTTTTCTCTTCACGGTAGGGCTGTAAAGAGATACCTTATTGCGTTGCGGATATTTTCCTCGGAACTGTTATTTATTAGAGATCATTACAGTGCTAACTGCTTCGGTCATCATAATTTCCGTCGACAAAGCTGGGTTTCGGTTCCCTCTTATGCTCTGAGAGCCTGGGTGTATATAAAAAAAACTGTTTTATGGCCACCGACCGTGGTGTGTATAGGGCAGCTGCAGAAAAGTTTTGTCTCAGTAAAATTGTTATTAGCGGAATGGAAATAGTAATTTTTCTTACCTATTTTTTTTCATTTCCAGTATACGCTTGCGGAAGATTCGAGATAAATAAATATAAACAAGTCACACTACCAATATATTAAATATTTATATTTAATTCATAAAAAGTGTGAAGGGGCTATTGATGGTTACCTAGATAAACTACCTGTACATTATTAGATGCCATTGAGTTTAAGGGACCTTCCAATGGGTTTCGGGAGGGATTTTTTCTTTGTTTCTTAATGATATTTCCATGAATATACGCTTTTTTTAAATCTTATTTTTTAAAACTAGTATTTATCAAGTAATATAATTGGTATTTTATGAGAAATTAGTACAAAGAAAAATTTATTTTTACACAAAAAAAACTATATCATGATTTTTTTTATTAAAATAAAATATAAATTTCTACATCGAATGTATTTTTAGCTTAATATTTTAAGAACTCCCTCCCGAAAGACGCTTGTGAACTAGTTCTTTCTAACTCAATGGAATCTAATAGTGTGTGAGCATGTACTTTATAAATTACCTTCGGTTTAAGATATCCATCTAATTAGCAAAGATTAATAAATCTAATTAGCAAAGATTAAAGGTAAGATATTTCTTGACATATTTTGCACTTTGACTTTATATGATGCCTTTGAGGACTACCTAGTATGAAAATGAGTTGAAAATAACCTAATAACTTTAGATAAATCGAGTTAAAAGTTTTTTTCTGTTCCTACATCAAAGAATTTTCCATAATGTTAAGCCAAACTGTGCCATTCTTTTTAATTTGCAATCCGAAGCTTAAATTATGTTGGGTGATTCACAGCCTGTGTGACGTTCTTCTTTTTACTATAATTATGGATTAGTTAATTTAAAAAGAAAAATTATCTATAACAACTTATTGACACATCAATAAACAAATTAAGATGAAAAAAACTGCTCAAAAATCAAATGTTAAAAAGCAAGAGACAGATGAAGTATTAAGTAAAATCGTGAGGATCTTTGGAGAAAAAAAAATATGTTGAACGCACACAAAGTCATGTATAAGTTTAGGGGCTGTGACGGTTTCTTGATAAATTTTCATATTTCTGTACATGTATGGTTGGAAAAGAACGCAATTGAGTTGCTAATAGTTGATGCTAGACTGAGAGACAAAAAACCTTTGAAAACCTTAAATAAATCGAGATTTAAAAGTATCCTCTTATTAAACGCAAATAATTTTTTCGACTTATCTCTACAAGTGTTTAAATGAAACCACCTTTGTATAAAGGATAATTAATTAAAAATGTTTAATATGATAAACTAAATTTAATTAATAAATTGTTTAATGATAATCACTATTGATTTTAAGTATATATTTTTCCCTAAGGTAATTTCATTGAAATCTCGACTTGACTTAGTAAATAACGAACGCATTAATTATATTTTTAAAATATAATCGCAATAAGTTATATTTATTTTTAACTGACCATTTTATTTTCAACAGTTTTGAAATTATTAATGCCCATGAACTTAAATATTCTTCAAGATTAATTGCTCAGAAAATGAAAATTCATAGTAAAGGCAAATAAAACAATTAAAAAAATACATGGACCGGTGTCAGTTTCATTCCAGTCTTCCATAATGCAGATTCTACGTGAGGAGAAAATAAATAAAAACCCAATAAAAAATAAAGCCACATTAATGAGGTAGTTACGGCTGCTATACATCATGAAAAACAAACCCTGTGGCTTTAATGCATAAAAGGAAAACCGAGTTTAGTAGAGAAAAGACCCAAAAGGTAAAAATGCCGGGGAAAGGCCTTGAAAAATGGGCGTGTAAAACGATACGTGGAAAATTTTTGAATTTTTTTCCCGTTTTAACGCTGACACTTTTAATTCTTTTAATGCCTTTGTAAATCCTTTTTCTTTTTGAGAGATCACGAACTGTAAAAATGCACAGTGGTTCATTTTACTTTCTACCATTCTAAAACAATTAACTTCTAAAATTAATGATTCCAATTTGGATACTTCTTTTCCTAGTTTATAGTTTTATTTTATCTTTGTGCAAACAATAGTTTTGGAACTTTTGATTGCCTTTGTAGCGACTTTTATTATTTTTTCATTTCGGAGTGGAAAAACTTTTTTTAACCCTTTTACTCCTGAACAGCCCATTTTTCTGTAGGAAATATTGTAAACCAACCGTGGGCGGTATAGTTTGAAAAAAATTTTAATGTATTACAAGGGCTTTGAAGATGAAGTAAATTTGAAAAGATAGTTTTAAAAGTTGAATTGGTTAGTAAAATCCTTCAAAGTAATTTTGTGTAAGTCATTAAGGTATAACTAGAAACTAACAAATAAATTAAATAGGGTGAAAACTAGAAATTTGAAATAATTTATAAGCTTTGTTTTAATTAGAACCGAAAAAAGTGTTTTCTATGGATTGTTAAAATTAAATAAATTTAATTATAAACTAAACTAACACATATTTCATTTAATTTTTTTATTTTGTTCTTTACTGTGTTATGGAACTTGATGTATCCTTAGTCTAATACAAGTTGTACATTATTTCTATAATTAGCTACGAACAGAACAGGAATACGAAGTACTGAATTACTTTATTTAAGAGAAAAATAAAAATCAGCAAAATTTGAGTAATGCAACCAGTATTGCATATAACCTCTGTAACCTAATTTTTTTAAAAAATGAAGTTTAAAATATTAGGTTCAGTTTAATGACTATTCAGTTTCAGTATAATTTTTAACCACACCCATTGAAAAATATCATAAACCATTATAAATCATAAGGTTTTGTTATGTAGAAGCTTTCCTTAAGAATACTTTTAATAAAAGAGAAAAATATAAGAAGAAAGAAAGCATGTACATCATATTTTAATCAACTAACAGTGCAATCCAAATTGGATCGGCTTAGCAAGAGTTACATGACCAGAGGTTCATCTTGCTATGTATATAAAACTATTTTACAGATTTCCAATTATCCATAACTAATATTTAAATTGTCACCAAAAATGCTAATATTATTTTAAGTACTCCTCCTCTTTCAACAAACGTCCTCATGAAGGCTTTAAATACGTATTTGAATTATTCTGATATTTTACAAATGAAAAAGAAAAATAATGAGGATTCAATCAAAGCGTCTCAAAATGAGCTAATTTTTAGAGTTAGAGGTGAAAGTATAGAGGTAAACTTTCATAAATCTTTTGGGGATGACCCTCGACCCCTCATTTTTTGATGTTCACGTTGTAAATTTTGACCAATACAATATCATTCAAAAACTACTTTTAAGTGATCCAACGGTTAATTTTAACTATCCGGGCCAATCGCGAAGGGTTGGCGAAAAAAAGACGATGCCTGGCTCTTTCTAGTTCACAATGCATAGTACAGCAACCCTAAATTCTATTACGATTTTCGTTCCGCAAAATACTTGGCGATAATTGGCGAGAAAGCATTTCAACAAGAGGTTGCCATGGCCTGGATTCTTGAAATTTACCGATCTAACAATTAAAATATACATGTACTCATTAGGGGGTACCTTAGAAATGATGTTGAATCGAAGTGTCAATCCCGAAACAAAAGTTTGGTTACGGCCCTTCATTTAGAATAAACAATTTTAAAATCATCCACAAAAATATCCATCACAATTGGATCATTTTAGAGAAATTACTCATCCCGTCATCAAACGAGACTGAAACTTTCACCCGAACTCTCGGCCCTTTTAAAATTAAGCGAAGCTCTGATTGAGCAACATGCAAAGATCTCTTTCCCTCCCCCCAACGCAATAGGAACGCATCGAGTGAGACAAGTTCCCCAGCCATACGATGATTGATGATGCGATAAATTGCACGCAAGATGCCATTTTCTATTAGCATTCTAAAGCGTGCTGAAAAAGCGAAGGGGAATTGCCAAGCTTTGCCCCAGTGATGATGGATCGCATTCAGACATAAAGTAAAATTCGTTTTGGATGACGATATAATTGAAAGAGGGTAGTGGAATGGAACCGGGTAAAGGGTATGTATTAAGTAGGGGTGTTCTCGCAATGGGGATGTGACGTGCAGGGGGAAAGGGTTTTGACGGGGATGAGTAGGGGGTGGAATTATTCGCGCGGTTGTGGTAGTAATTTTGAAGGATTGCTGCCTGTTTTGGGATTTGGAAATTATGGTATATATTATGGTATTATAAGGATAAAATGCAATATGGGACATGGTTTGGATATTGAGAATTGCAAATTTAAGTACTTACCGCTTTAGTGCAACAGTTTTCATGGAACGGAAAAATAAATACATCCGTGATCATATCAATCAATCAACTAACCAAATTCAGTACAGGCCTAGTTTCCCATCAGGGGGTACTCATCTTCTTTACCGTGATCATATACAGTACGAGTGTTCATATTTGGAAACAAAAACCAGTTTCATTGATTCGAAGACTCAAACGTCAGTTGGTATTAAAAATATCAGAAAACTTATCAGAGAATTACAATTGCAGATCAAATACACTACAAACTGGGCTCCCGCGATTGAGCATGCGCAGAAACCCTTTTATTTTATCTGACTGGGTGTATTGAATTGGGGATTTTGAAGCGGTATTTGACAGATTTTTGTAGTTATAGTGTTATGATCACAGAGTAAAGATTATTCAGAGTCCATTTCCATAGACGCTAATGGCAACTTTTTTAACATGGGTTTTCCCATAGACGGTGGCGTTTCTATGTGATAACGGTGGAACTAACCAGAGAAGATGACGTAACGTGGTTGACTCTCTACAATCGAGCTACAGCCGCATACACTCTCTCAATTAACCCCGCCCACTTTCAAATCGCTAAAGAGGGGAAAAAAATATATATTTTCCCGGTTATTAAAATAGTTGCGTGTATCTTTCTTTCGATCATGCGCTGGGGATAATTTCTTAGACATTACAAGTCTCTCTGATGTCACGATCTCCAGGGACTCACCCAATGTTCTGGCCAGCTGAGATCTCTCGCTGGCTTATATATATACTTGATCTGACCGTGACGTCACTATCTCGCATCTTCTTTAAAGTGGCGATGGATCGGGAGCTACTCTGGAATCGAACTCACAACTCCAAGTCCACATTTAATACAATTTAAACAAATAACTTCACATTTAATGATAATTTCTGCGACCCCAGTCACTATAACGAGAAATTAAACGACAGAACAAACGATAGGGGAGAGTGCTGTACCTAAGGACGGTTGTACCTTCAGCCACCGTATTTTAAAATTCGGGAAAAAATGGAAATTTGAATTTGTGGTTGAATTTGAATGTAAACAGATGCTATCTAGTTGCTAACGTGAGATCAGCTCTTTAAAATAATATTTATATTTAATATAATAAATTTACTGTTTTTAGGTGCTCAAAGTTTTTTTTAGTGCATCACTACATTAATATTTTTCTTCCCCTTAAATTATAATACGATAAAATGTAATATAAGGGGTGAATCCCAGAGATTTTGACTTTTTATTTTTGATATTAGACATTGTCAGATCTCAATTCTTTTATTTTTTAGAGAACTTTAAATGCAAAAACACCTGGTGTTGTACCTTCGGACACCATACGTGTTGTACCTACGGACACGTTCTTGTGGGTGTCTGTAGATAATCGGCGTTTTTGAATCAGGTTTCATTAAAGTGAATGCATTTTAATGTATATTAAATTAATTCTAAATGGTTATCTATTTGTCGGCGATTATTTTCAAGTGATTTTTATTTGAAAAATCAAATATTTTGTGATCTTAACTACTTTTTTTAATTTTTGATTTTACTTTGCATTTAATGTAAAATATGGTATAAAATCTTAATCACCCTATCGCATTTAAGTATGATGATTACAAAAAACTTGAAATTTCCAGCGAAGAAGATTTGCGAAAGTTATTACCACCAAATGCTTGCACAACTAAGTGTCGATCGAATTGTTTTTATTTATCAGTGAAGTGATCAGATCTATCAGCATGATTGATGAAACTATTACCTCAAACTTCGATCTGAAAATCCCAGTGATTTATTTATTTTTGGTAAAAAATCAAGACTTTTATCATTCAGCTTCTTTTGAATGATCATTTACGATCTAAAACTACATTACTTTAAAAAATCTATTCTCAATTTTAAAAATGCTTGAAAAAGTTTATTAAAAGGTAATATACCAATAAAAATTTTCATTTTAAGCTTTTATCAACTAAAAATTTCCTTTTTAAGGGTGTCCACGGGTACAACTGGGTCTGTCCATAGGGAGAGCACGTTGTTGTACCTATGGACACAAATTTCGTCAAGTTATTAATATGAATTAAAAATCCAATTTTGAAGATTTTAGCTAATAAAAAATATTACCCTCTTTGCTAAGGTTTGGACTATAGGTTGGGCACTTTAAATGTTAAAAATGTGATTTTACCTGTCTTAGAAAAATCCAAACGTGATTTTTGTCCAGAGGTACAACACTCTCCCCTATCAATGTTTATAATAGGGAAAGTTTAGTTACTGTCAGGGAAAGTTTGCAACCATAAGGGAAAAGTTTCATTGATCAGGGGAAAATAGCAGAGATTGAGAAATTCAAATACAGCCTCCATACAAAGTTCTAAGTCCAATGAGAATCACTCGTTTCCTTTAGTCCCCGCCCACACCAATGATTGACAGCTGGAGGGTCGAAACGCCACTATGCGATAACTGTAGAACTATTTTAGTAAAATCGCGTTTTGGACTCTCTGAATAATCTTTACTCTGTGGTTATGATCATGCATTTTTGACGCAATAGTTGAAAAGGGACTTCTTGATGAGGCTGACACTGTCATTTCTGAAAAGTCTTTAGTGTTTTCGCGAATTAAGATCCTGCGTTTTAAAAACAAGATATCATGATCATCAAGTGAGGAAAGATTTTATCAAATTGAATTGAACCCTCAAGAAAGAATCACAATAGCACAAAAGGAATTTCAAGGTATGACTTTTAAATCTATCAATCAGACATATTTTAAGATTGGATACTATAGGGTGGGTTGGGGTAAAATGGTTCAATTTTTAGGTACTCTTTGACATTCTAAGTTTTATTTCATCAAAACCATTACTTTTTTAATGATTTCTTTCAATTGGATCTTGACATTACAATCCTTCAAAACATTTTCATCTAATTTTATCAAATATTTTTTAGCTATAAGTTGGTTAAACTTATCATCAAAGTAATGACCTATTTTACACCAACATGGGGTAAAATAGGTCTTATTGAAAAAAGGTGTCAAAAATATATTTATTGCTAAATATACATGAAATAAGAAAAAAGGCAATCGGTTAACCCGTTTTTATCTGAAGAAATTTGTTTTAAGTTGTATTTTAATGAAATTGTTAAACTCCGAAGTTAATGAACATTGTTCAAATGTAGCAATTAAAATACTGCATTCAAATAAAATATTTTTTCAGTCTTAAATTCATTAATCTAAATTTTTGACAGTCGGAAAATGTTGCAAATAGATAAAAGATTATAATACAAAAAAATGAGTGAAAATAATTCAATTTAAATTTGATGTATAACGAGTTAATTAAAACTGACCCATTTTACCACAAGACCCATTTTACCCCAACCCACCCTATTCTAACGCAATCAAACGTAAGATAGGGCCAGTCCACGGCTGGTTTGTTGGCTCCATATTATCTCTTTCCCACTTTATAATTTGTACTTTTAAAGTTGTTTTGGTGCTTACGTATTATATCGTCGACCGTTCAGCAGCCTTTAAATTCAGTGGTACAGCTATAGAACAGTCAATGATATTTTAAACGTTTTCGGATTCTGCGGCACGGTCGACAGCATAATATATAAAAACCGTTTTTTTTGTTCATCACACAAATATCTTTATCCACTGAGAAAAATTAATGATTCTTGGTCGGAAATATAGTCCATTGTTTCTAATGATAAATAACAATACATCATTACTTCATTTCAACACCAAACACAATCAACACCGCAAATTTTTGTCCCAAACCAAACGACGACACAAAATGATCCAGTGACATTACCCGGTTCACAGGCGAGTGTCACATCAGGGTGACAGGGGGCTTCATGCCTACAGGCCCTCCGGAAGTTCCCGGATGATGGATCGAGGTTAATGGTAAGTAGATCGTGGAAGGATGTGCCTCTGCTGCTTCCGCGAAATTGCCGCCTCCGATGGCACTACTTATCGCCCGGTTTAAATGCTGGGTGTGCTGCAGCCATCCATCCTCGAATTGGACGTCAATGTTCCACCTTACGTGTGGGTTTACATGCAGCAATTCGAATGACGTGACTGGTCAAAACTTCTCTATAATTGCTTATAAATGATGCAGTAACTACGACTTCATAGAGCTAAGAACCAATGGCAGGGACAAATTCTAAATTGATGGGAAAACAATAGAAAATTTTCGACCGTTTTCCTCCATGGAGTTCCAAACGCATCGTTTGAATCGATGCATGTCAAACCGCCTTTAGGGGGATGGCATTTTTTATTGATGGATGGTTAAGGATGTATTGTGTGTTTTGTTTTGAAGTTTAGACTGTAATGATTGGGTGGATGACGTGACTTGTTTTAATTTTGTTGAGGGGATATGATTTGTTTGATGAGTTAGTGGATGTGGACACTGTTCGAGTATATTTGGTTTTGTTTATTAACTCTCTATTTAAATATTTGCATAGTTTTACACTGAGATTCAGAAATGAAATTGACAAATGGGAATGCGGTTTTAGCTCCTCCCTTGAACCAAGCTTTGAACTACTTCATACAAGGAAAATATGAATTTTATAATCTAGTTTCCTTCTGTGCACAGAGCAAAGCTGAACATAGGGGTCCGAAATGCTATTTTAAAATCGAATCGGTAGAGAGAAGCTCTAAAAGTTTTAATGATAACTGTGATTTTAAGAGGTAATAAATTTTGATTATCACAACCATTACCCGTGGCATGTTCATTCAATATGTAACTTGCGGTAATTTACTCCGGATCTCTTGACATGAAAAGAAAGGCGTGAGTTTCATGAGTAACTGATGCTATCCTAGCGCCAAGGTTCCTATCACAAGGCATTACCCAATGTATTTTCGTGATTTCCATTATCCCCTGTCGTTCTTTGGCCCCTCTGTTCTGGTATTCTGTGGCCAATTCATCTTAACCCGGAAAACCGCAACGCAAGTATAAATACTCTTTAAGATCTCAGTGGTTAAGTTTCTTTTTACACCAACACAATAAGATTTCCAGTTTTCAAACAGCACTTACAACTGCGTAATAAGAATATCCATTTTCCTTTCTTTAAAATCCGCATCCTAAATGGATTTGATAATTAATTTAAAAACCATTAAACATTAGCTGCTACCAGCAAATAAGAATCATTCAGTATAAACGCCATAACAATTCGTTATCGGTGATCAACTTCGAGTTATAAGAACAAAATTAAGAATATCTAATCTGCGCTTCAAGGGTTCATAATTGCATCGCGTAACGGATGTTTAAATTATTTCATCACGATATGAACTATCAATATTTATTTCCTTAATTACCTTTTGTTCCAAACAACACGATTCTTTGAAATTTCGGCACCACTTTCGTGTTCATCTCTCTCTCTTCTCAGCAATCGATAATATTCATTACCAGACTCCGGCACCGCGCAATATGCAAATATACTCGAGCCCAGTTACTCTTATTTACAATCACGTGTAGTATTTTATAAGAGCAGGGATCTGCATTTTTAACGAAGTTTGTTGCGTGGCGCAGTAATTCGTAGTTTTCTAAATCCGTAATTCGGGACCGACTTTTCCCGGGGATCTTTTAGTCGACCGGGAAAATTTACGATCCGCTGTTCCCACAAATTAAACGTTCCTGAAAAGTGTTCCGGAATTTCACTCCCGGTTTTGCATTCCTTATTAATTCTGGATTCTGGAAGAATCCTCCCATAATTTATTCATGAACGAATTCCTGGAATACTTCCACACAATGAAGCAAGAGAGAGAGAAAGCAGCCATTGTGTAAATTGAATTCAGATATCAGGCTGGGGGATTATCCTTTATTGTAATTTCAGCTGATAAACTGTGATGAAATTTTGATGCGGTTTTCCCCATTCAAATTAGTTTAATCAAAATATTTCATTTTTGATCCATCTGTATTTTGTTTCGAAAGCCATTCTTTGAATACCAGCTATCATGGATGTGTGAATAAGATAAGAGGTTGACTATTTTCAGAGGAAGAGATCGATACGGTTTCGTTTTACATATTCATTGGCTATTTCTTTCTTTTCTGTTCTAAAATCTCCATTCGGAATAATAGTTTGGTGAATGGAAATGTTTCAGAAATTTCTCTTTGTGAAAAGTTTTGAGTAGTTTATGCAACTGTGTTTAAAGTAATTGAATAAATAATCGGAATAAAATAGTGGATGACTATGAATTTTTGATGGATTTATAACATATGGAAGCTGTGGTGAAATATGCCTAACCTCTCTAAAAATAATTTCAAAAGTGTATACACGTTTACTCACGTCATAACTGTTTGAGTAAATAACATTCAATTTCATAATCTAAAATTTTTGTGACTTAAGAGCAATGTCGTGGTTTCAATTTATTAATGAACGAATAGCTCTGTAACTGGCTATAAACTCTTCTAAAAAATATTTTTAAATAAAAAATAATTATTTTTGTGACTATAATTGCTTTTTTATTATATTTACCTACATTGACCCGTGTATAAACTTTTACTTCCACTTTAAGAAGCCCACCTTCAAAATACTAAAACTAAAAAAGAATTGTATATCGTCATTTTCATATCGGCTTCTAAGTTTGTTCATTTTAATCTGCCATTTTAAGATCTAAAGTCAAAGTTAAGGAAACAATTTTGACCAAACCTTTTAAATAGACCAATAAAATTCACAAAAAAGTAACTACACCCAATGAGAAATTAGTAAATATATATTTCATGAGAAAGCCTCTACAACACCCAAAGAAACTTTCCACAAAGAACCTTCATATATACGAGAAATCCCGAAATATCCTTACTAGATTGTTCCTTACACAACCGTGGTAATTAGATCTATGCCTATTTGTGAAGGCTTATTACGACGAAAGGATATCCCTTAGTACAGCATACAAAGGAAAAACCTTATTCGATTCACTTGGGAGTTATAACCAAATGCCCGAGAAAATCCAATTCATCATCTTGGATTATGGCTACACCGAACGGATGTACATGGCATGGCTATGGGGAATATGAGAAATCATGAGGTAGGGAGATGAATGCTTTTAATGGTTTTAACCTTATCAGAATCTTATTGTTGTAAAAAAAATTATGGAAATGTTTGTTGAGATAATGGTCAATAGTTATGAAATTGTTAGTGTTATTCTATTTATAGGATAAATGGTTCAACTAATGGATCGTAACTATAGTCTGTGTAATTAGAATCGGCGGTTAAAAAGTCACATGATTTCCCCAGTCTCCACACCTTTCCCCTGTGCGTTGCCATGGTTTCTACCAGTCTTATTTTTTCCCCACATCACGCCAAGCCCACAATCGCCCGAGAGTCGCAGCAGCCAATGAAGTAATCGGAATACTTTTTTCGTTATAAAAGAAAAACTAATCATGGTAGAAGTACAAAATTTTAAACAAATTTACAATTATTTTTTTCAAAAAGATGTCGTTTCGTTTTTTAAAAAAATCGAATTAGTTTTATAATTATTAAGATTCAAAGTTTCAATTTAATTTCACGCCCTGCCTTAACTCATGTGCAAAAATAAAGCAGAACCGCTTACGATATCTCATTACGCAGACGAACTTCAACTAATGACGTCGAAACGCCTATTTTATTTACACAGACTATAAATGGTACAGTTCAACCATGTGTATAGAGTGGAATTTTCAAAGCAAAGGTGAAACATGCGTATCTGACTTTTAAAAAGGAACGAACAAGAAACGCATGACTCATTTAATGGTCAAATTTAAAAAAGTTTCCTGGGGGAGACCCCTTAGACCCTCTTTCTTATTATAAAGCTTTTAATAATATCATTCACGTACTTAAGAAAAAAAAGATAATTCAATTATTTTGAGTCTAACTGTTTAGGATGAATGCTGAAATATTCTACATAAATACTACATAAAATTCCGAAATATTGAAATCAAACTTTTTTTTACAATTTTAACCTAAATTTAAACTAAAGAAAAATATTAAAACGGTATTTCATAATGAAAATACCAAACATCTATTCACTCTTTAACATCATCGGCATCCCTTAAAACGAACACACACCGTTCACTTAATACATCCATCCAAAAAATTCCAAAAATGTATTCTCACTACACACTAGGGTGGGTCATTTTCCTATGGCGAAAAAAAAATTTTGCAAATTCTATCGGGCACAGCAAGAAAAGGGTGCCAAATAGTCTCAAACTAACATGTGTAAAATATTATTCGATTATAATAACTCTTTTTGCCTCCGGATTGGCCTCAAATAGAACAAAAATATGTAATTTTTAATATTTTTTTTAAATTTTATAAATAAAATTTTTTTGTCGAAAACTTATTAAAGTTCACAAATAAGGGTATATAAAAGCAATTTTAATCACATTAGTCACCTTCATGCATTATTAATACAAAAATAACTGCCAAAGTGGCAATATAATATGCTATCATATTAACAAGAGCCGTAGAATATGAATCTCTTTTTTGCCAACAAACAGTGGATTGTCAGTGGTACAGATTTTAAATATTGGTAGTTCATATACATTCTCCCTCAAGTTTGGTCAGTATAAAACGGTATTTTTAATATGCTGCGCTTTCGAAATTCAGCGGACAGTTATTTCACTGGCTGGTCTTGGGATCCAAATATGATCGCAAAAATATGTTGAAACAATTGTCGAATGGATAGTTCGTTCATAGGCAATATCAGTTATGATTCTCTCAGTCATAATTTACCTCATTTTTTACTATAGCAATCGACTGAAACCCAGGCCCTTGAAATTATATTTCTTTGAGGATTGACTCAAAATATCTTCTTAGCATTCCCTTATGCGTTCATAAAAGTTAAAATATAGCAAATTTAACTGTTAAGGATAATTACAAGTAAGTTTTGAAAAGTAATGTAGCTTATTTAAAAACTTAGGGGATAATACTGAGCTTTATGCTGAAAACGGGGAACTACCGCTTTTCTTAAGAAAATGTTTCAAAATTTGACTCTTAAAATGTGGTTTTAATTTATTTTTGGACATTAGGGAATCATATGGGGACACTTGGGATGGACTATTCCTAATATGCCAAAAATTTCAAGGAAACCCCAACTTTTAAACTATTATCCAAATGTTTTCCTTGGGGTTGAAACCTATAACCCAAAAAAGGTATCCACCTTCTGACATATCCATTTTTATTAAAAATTTAATGTTTTTACCATCCTACTCAACCGACAATAAAGGTTTCGCACATTTTTATGATTCCAGCAAGAAATTTTTGATTGCCAGTTCTAACTATTGAGATATTTCAAAATATGTTGTATTACAACTCAAGTATTTCAACTCTGGTTTCATTTATAATTATTTTATAGTCTTCAATGATGATTTTTATACCATTGTGCACATTTATATTCATGACGGATTTGTGCAATCGAGGTAAAAGCTTGATTTTCGTTCGTCCATTTTTACATGAAATTACTATATTAATCGAAACTTTGAGGCCAATCCGGAGGCAAAAAGAGTTATTATAATCGAATAATATTTTACACATGATAGTTTGAGACCATTTGGCACCCTTTTGTCGCTGTGCCCCTGGGAAAATGTGAAAAAAATATTTTTGACCCACCCTACTACACACTTGACGGAACCGAGTAACACAAGCGTTTCTAAGTCACCTCATTTTTCTTTAAAAGACTCTCCGCAAGAGAAATAGGAACGTTCATATTTTTACGGTCTATATAACGTTTTTCTTTTAGGGAGGAACCGAGTGCGTGATACATGGGTGGAAATTCTTCCCGAGGGATGTAACAAATTCTTCGAAGGGATCTTCCTGAGCATCATAAAAAGGCGTTTTTCCCCCACGTTAAGGATAAAAAAGGGACTTGAGTAAAATAAGGTGAAGCGAGGAGGTCGAGGGTTGTTGAGGTTTGTGTGTTTTTTTACATTGCCGGTTTTCACTAGAAAGGCACTAAGTCACTTATGTCTCAACTACTCTGTACGGTTCACTGAGCTATAAAACAAACTGGAGTGACAACCTCCGATACTATAACAAGCGTTTGATCGTGCCAGCGCGGAAGGTTAAATTGCCCCGATTGCTCGCAGCAATCGGGGCATTCGGGACTAAAAGCAATCGGGGCAATCCCCGCATGACCATCTTTTAATCCGATCATGCCTGTTTTTTAAAAAATTATGAGCAAAATTTAGAATGGTCGTTTCATTATGTGCACACAACTGTGCTAACAGATGGGGAAAATTAAAAAAAGATGGAAATCCTTTCCGCTGTGTGATGCGGTTTCGGCACGATTACTAGTCACTTCAGTTTGTTTTATAGCTCAGTGGTAAGGTTACATCAAATATGGCGATATTCAATCGTTTTTTTTTGCACCACACAATTCCACCAGCACACTGATGACTTTTTGGATTGACGAGATTACGGGGTTTTCCCCGTTATGTGGTGTGGTTCTACGGCTTTTAAAATATTCTCCGAAAGTAACTTAGTGCATTTTTCTTGCATCCGGGATCCGGGCAATGATCACAAATTAAAATAAGTAAAAAAGGCAACGTTTATACTATGCACATATTTATTTGAATTTAAAAAAACGATTCATACGATCGTTTCGGGGATGCCTGGATCCCCCTCGTCAGTGAAAGATGACACATTGATTCAGGTCAGGACAGTGATTCAGGTCATCTTTCATTGACTAGGGGGATCCAGGCATCCCCGAAACGATCGTATGAATCGTTTTTTTTAAATTCAAATAAATATGCGCATAGTATAAACGTTCCCTTTTTTCTTATTTTAACCTTATTTGCACAGTAAAATGTTTAATCAATGATCATAAATATTCAAAATTTAAATCAATCAATCTTTATTAACAAAATGTGAAAGCAAATAGTACAAAAAATATATGATTCGTCAAGAGGAAATAAAACAATTCCCCCCCGTACAGGCGTAATTAAAAATTTGCATTAATTAAGTAACGAAAATAACAGAATAGCTACAAAAATCACCCAAAACTACAAAAGCATCACTCTGAAAAAAACTGGGCAACATTAAACATAAAAATATGCTTCAAAGAAAAGAAATATACAGATCCAGATCGTTGATGTTAAATAAAAATTAAAACGATATCTTTCAAAGACAGAATAACTACTCGTTTCTGTAAAATTGGTCGGTAAACTATTGTACAGTTTAGGTGCTTAGGTACTGCTTAGTCAACGATAGTAAAAAGGTCACGTGATTTTTGCTTTAGTACATTTGTTCTTATAATTAAAATATACTGATTTTTTATATATATAGATTGTCTAATAGGGCGGAGCGAAAAAACGATATTTTTTATTTTGATTATGGCCTAGTGCGGAAAAGTTGTGTACTTGTGAGTTAACCACGTGTGCAAAATTTCGGGGAAAACAAAAAATATCTTCCGTCTTTAAAATGGCCTTGAAGTTTCAAAAAAGTGGTGATTTTTTTACAAAACCACTAAAAACCCAAAGATTAAACTCTCAAATATTGTTCATGATTTTTTTATGAAGAACTAATATAGTTATAGACATAATCTTTCAGGTTCCATTCTTCTATCACTCTTTTTTCGTTAGATATAATTTTATAATGTTCAAAGAAACCTTGTAAAGTTGTTTTTCCTGCATTTTTAAAAAGCTAATAACTCTAGAACTATACAACTTAAAAACCTGAAATTAGTCCCATTCGGTTCGTAAATTTTTTGTCTTTGATTTGATGTGCATCATGACCATTATTTTTTAAAAAATATTTTTCAAAATTTAAAAAAAGTGAAAAAATTTAATAAAAAAAATTTTTTTTTGAAAATTTTTTTGAAAAAAAAATTAAAATCCTTTTGACTCATAAATGAACAGTACTACCAAATTTCAAGTTAAAAATAAAATTTAATCATGTATAAAAAAATTAAAAAATTCGAAATTTAGGCAAGTCCCTAAACAATACCCGAAATTATACAGCAAGAGCAATTCACTCATGGAAAATTCCTAAACTCGCTTGAGGGTGTTCATATGGCTTAAAACATGCAAAAAATGTCACAAAATGTTCTGAAAATACAACAATTAACAAATTCGGTACAAAACCTTACAGAGCTAATTTTCAACTTTAAGTTAATTCAATTTGCATGCTTTACTCCTGAAAATTCCTAAGAATTATTTTTATATCTAACTAGCGGATATGCCCGGCCTTGCACGGGTGGAGTGTATAATTTTTTTTAAATTAAATTTTCTCAAAATATATTTATAATTTTTTAATCAGCAACTACCAATCACCCCGGTATCCCAGACGCCTTTTCCTATCCCGGTGTTCCCTGTAATTTTTCCTATCCCGGTGTTCCCGGTAATTCTTGATATACCGATGCTCCCTGTAACTTTCCTATCCCGATGTTCCCGATAATTTTCCTATCCCGATGTTCCCGATAATTTTTCTATCCCGATGTTCCCGATAATTTTCCTATCCCGATGATTAGGGTAATTTTTATATCCCGATAATCCCTGTACTTTTTTCCTATCACGATGTTCCCGGTAATTTTTCTTTTCCCAGTGTTCTCGGCAATGTTTCCTAGTAAATTAATGAGTCTAGTGAACAAAAATAACAAATTTGAAACAATAATAAAAGATCTAGTAAATTGAAAAGTCTAGTGAACGGCTTCATTTGAAACAATGTTTTATTTTTAATTCGTTTTCCATGAAGAAAATTTACACTTTTCCATAAATATTTAAATTTTAAAGGGAAAAAATCTTAAAACTAAAGAAAATAACGTTTGAAAATAAATTATTTGAATTAATTTTGATGTTTTTATAACTGATAAAGCTTTTAAATGGACAATTTTAGAGTTTTTCCTATTAAAATATTTATTTTTGGAGGTTTTAATCTCGTGAACAATAGTGAGTTCAGCAGATCTACTCTGGTAGAGAAATGGAGAAATAAGCGTTTTTGGCTATAAATTTGCTAATTACTCGTAATTATTCGATTTTCGAGCTTGGAAAACTTGACAGTGATCGTTCCCGCCTCGAGATACGCCTATATACCGAGTTTTGGCCACGCCTGCGGCGTGGCTTGGGAGGAGATGCGTCCTCCACATACACACATACATAGCCACAAACGTTTTTATATATTTACTAGCGGATATGCCCGGCCTTGCACGGGTGGAGTGTATAATTTTTTTTAAATTAAATTTCTCAAAATATATATTTATAATTTTTAAAGCAGCAATTACCAATCATCCCGGTATCCCAGACGCCTTTTTCCTATCTCGGTGTTCCCGGTAATTTTTCATATAACGGTGTTCCCGGTAATTTTTCATATAACGGTGTTCCCGATAATTTTCCTATCCCGATGTTCCCAATAATTTTCCTATCCCGATGTTCCCGATAATTTTCCTATCCCGATATTTGATGTTCCCAATAATTTTCCTATCCCGATGTTCCCGATTATTTTCCTTTCCCGATGATCGTAATTTTTATGTCCCGGTAATCCAGGTACTTTTTTCGTATCCCGATGTTTCCGGTAATATTTCTTTTCCCGGTATTCTCGGCAATGTTTCCTAGTAAATTAATGGGTCTAGTGAACAAAAATAACAAATTTGAAACAATAATAAAAGATCTTGTAAATTTAAAAGTCTAGTGAACCGCTTCATTTGAAACAATATTTTATTTTCAAATCGTTTTCCATGAAAAAAAATTTACATTTTTTCATAAATATTTAAATTTTAAAGGAAAAAATCTTAAAATAGGGGAAACTAACGTTTCAAAATTAATTATTTGAATTTATTTTGGTGTTTTTACAACTGATATAGTTTTAAAATGGACAATTATCGAGTTTCTCCTGTTAAAATATTTAATTTTTGAGGTTTTAATCTCGTTTACAATAGTGAGTCGAGCAGACCTACTCTAGTAGAGAAATGGAGAAATAAGCGTTTTCGGCTATAAATTCGCTAATTACTCGTAATTATTCGATTTTTCGAGCTTGGAAAACTTGACAGTGATCGTCCTCGCCTCGAGATACGCCTATATATCGAGTTTTGTCCACGCCTTCGGCGTGGTTTGGGAGGAGATGCGTCACATACCCACACACATAGCCACAAACGTTTTTAGTAATATATAGATAGATTGTTTTTACTTTTCACAAATCAAATCAAAGTAAATTAAAAATTTTAGAACATAAAAAATTGGATATAAACACATTTCTTAGGAATATTGAGTTAAAATTCATGCAAATTGAATTTACTTAAATTTGAAAATTAGCTCTGTAAGGTTTTGTACCGAATTTGTTAATTGTCGTATTTTCAGAACATTTTGTGACATTTTTTGCATGTTTTAAGTCATATGAACACCCTCAAGCGAGTTAAGGAATTTTCCATGAGTGAATTGCTCTTGCTGTATAATTTTGGGTATTGTTTAGGGACTTGCCTAAATTTCGAATTTTTAATTTTTTATACATGATTAAATTTTATTTTTAACTTGAAATTTGGTAGTACTGTTCATTTATGAGTCAAAAGGATTTTAATTTTTTTTTCAAAAAAATTTTCAAAAAAAACTTTTTTTATTAAATTTTTTCACTTTTTTTAAATTTTGAAAAATATTTTTTAAAAAATGATGGTCATGATGCACATCAAATCAAAGACAAAAAATTTATGAACCAAATGGGACTAATTTCAGGTTTTTAAGTTGTATAGTTCTAGAGTTATTAGCTTTATAAAAATGCAGGAAAAACAACTTTACAAGGTTTCTTTGAACATTAAAAAATTATATCTAACGAAAAAAGAGTGATAGAAGAATAGAACCTGAAAGATTATGTCTATAACTATATTAGTTCTTCATAAAAAAAATCATGAACAATATTTGAGAGTTTAATCTTTGGGTTTTTAGTTGTTTTGTAAAAAAATCACCACTTTTTTGAAACTTCAAGGCCATTTTAAAGACGGAAGATATTTTTGTTTTCCCCGAAATTTTGCACACGTGGTTAACTCACCAGTACACAACTTTTCCGCACTAGGCCATAATCAAAATAAAAAATATCGTTTTTTCGCTCCGCCCTATTGTCTAACTAAGGTTAGAGGGAGTAAATGTATCTTCCTCTTTCGATCAACTACCCCTCAGCTTCTTCCTTTCTCCCCTCCAAGTCTGTCAAAATCACGTGACCCTTTTACTATCGTTGGTACAACAGTAAAAAAGCAGCTTACAAAATATGTCCTTAGAAAATGCTGGAACTTCAAAAAATTCAGATGATCTAGTGTTATAAGTAAAATATGATAAAAAGCATTATGTATTAATGGCAACAACTTAAGAATCCTAAAACTTTGGGGAATAGATTGATGATTTAGAAGTTCAAATAATTTATTTTGTATTGAAATTAATGGTGAATTCATGGTTCATGTAGATTTTTTAATTACCTATAAACGCCATCTTGATTAGTTGAAAAGTTTGCTGGGCTGGTTAGAGCAGCTTCAAACATGACTACTCCATACAAGCAACAACTCATATACATTTACAGAAAAAAATGTGAAATACGCAAAACTGGGAATTAGCTACTGTTTAATTAATTCTAAGCTTATCTTCGGTCTGATTAATTATTAATTCTAAGCAGCTCATATAGCACACATCCTAAGAATCTAAAAATTTTGACTCATCTTTTAATTATCTAGCCTTAAGTTTTTTTTAGATTTTAGCACCTTGGATTTTTTAATAAAATATTATTTGTGTTAAGTTAATAAAAATACTACCTTAAGTTCATAAAAATTGGACCATAATAAAAGCTGACAAACCCCGTTTTGAAAAATTATTTCTAAGAATAAATAATCTAACTAAAATATGTTGAATCTTGATTTTTTCTCTTTAAATATTTTTATCTGCTATCTTTTCAAAAATTGTCAACTGTTAAATAATAATGGATTTACTCTAATATTCATAAATTGTGGTTTAGATTTTGCTCTACTTCTTATGATTAGTTCTAGAACAAACTTAGCTTGCTTGCATGAAACTGCATTGTTTACTGTTATGAAATTATTAAGAATCCTTTATTACTTTTTATTAACTCAATTTGCAATTTGTCATGAATTTAATAACATAAATTAATATGATACACTTGGAGCTTAGTTAACTGCAGTTTCACTTATTTATTTTGTTAAATCATAGCCATCTAGAGCTAGAAGGCCTGGGCAGCTAAGATGATGAGTCATTCTTTCCGTCGAAAGCTTTCGAACGATTGGTTGAGGAGCGGAGGGATATACGAGGAGCGCGCGCTTATTGGAGGTTCGCCACCTTGAAGACGGAGAGAATGACTCATCGAGCCGAAGTGTCCAGGCCTCCTTGTTCAAGATGGCTATGGTTAAGCCCGTAGGAAACATTTTTAGTCTGTTGTTTGTAAGGTTATAAAAGGTATGATATAATAATGATATAAATGACATAATCTGCTTACCAGAGGCTAAAGGTTTGGAGAATTTAATCCATCTGGGGGTTTTGTACATTAACAAAGATATAGATACCCAATTAATTAAGAAAACTTAATAATTATGAGAAACTCCGCAGAGTAATATTCTTAATTCGATTCATAAATATTCAATTCACACGTATAAAAATATTTCTCAAAGAGAAACATCAATACATAATCCGACGATGCAACCGAGAAAATATATTCCCTTTGATAAAAACCCAAACAATATTTCTTCAATTACTATTCCGTCCGAGAATTCTATTACCACTAAGGAAAATTGTGGGGCGGCCGGGGCAGAGAGAATTAAACAACCTGCTTCGAATGCGGATCAAATGTTTATGTTTAATTGAAACGAACACTTACTGACAAGAAACTACGCTTTGATCCTATACAGGAATGTTCGAACATAGTTCCAATCATAAAAAAAACCCTGGAATCCCACATTCAATCGGAAAAAAGGGGCCTGGAAATTTTATTCCGCGCGCGGCGTCTGAATACAGGCGAAAGAATCTCCTTCCCGAATGCCAGATTATTCGAGAATTCCGATGTAGTATCACTTTTGTCAGGGAAAAATTCTCAGTTTTCGTCTAGCGGTGTTGTTTAAATTCTGTTTACCGAGCGAAAGAAGTATTTTATTTCGGCGCGTGATTCTGAGAGGAATCCGGAATAATCCTGATTCAATAACCCGCTTTGCCCCCCCCTTACGGTTTTTTCTTCTTCTGAGGGTGACGCCTGGGATGAAACGGACGAGAAGACGCGACGCGGCCGTGGACATTTGGAATCAGAAAGGCTGTCATATTTGATATGTTTGGGGAGGGGTATTATGTTTTCTATTTTTCTAGACGTAAATGGATACAGAGAAACACATTCGCTGATTTAATAATGAAAGAAGAGTGATTTCCAACATTTCTTCTCTTTTGTTACATACGTTTTTTTCTCGTCTTACTTTAGACAAATTAAGAAGTTGAAACTAAAATGCGAGGAAAAAATATTAATAGATAAGTATGCGTACACTTGAAACTTAATGCTGGTAATTTGTTTAATGAAAAACACACGATGTCATCTTTTTTAAGTCGAAAGTTGACCCCCCATGTCTAACAAACAGTAATTTTAAGGGTCAGATTTACAGTCAAAGAGGCGCATATCAAATCACTATTTTTATTACTCAGAATTGAATCGTCAGTTGGAAGAAGGGAATAAGTCCAAAAACCAAGTTTTAAGAAAATCGAAAAAAAACTGCATAAGTAATGGAATTTTCATTGTACAACCACCAAATTTTTACTGGAAGTTCAGAACCCTATTTAGAAAACAGAGCAATCATCAAAACAAATATAATTACATTCCAAAATAGTTTACATTCAAAATAAGTTGATGGACTTATTCCCTTCTTCCACCTTATGAAATTTTTCTGATGAAAAAATCTTTAAAAACCCCTTAAATTCACATTTAAATTATAGGGGAGAGTGTTGTACCTATGGACAAAAATCACGTTTGGATTTTTCTAAGACAGGTAAAATCACATTTTGACCATTTAAAGTGCCCAACCTATAGTTCTAACCTTTGTGAGTAGAGAGATATTTTTTATTAGCCAAAATCTTGAAAATTGTATTTTTAATCATTTAAAATAACTTGGAAAAATTTGTGTCCAAAGGTACAACAACCTGTTGTACCTATGGACAGACCCAGTTGTACCTGTGGACACCCTTAAATTGGGAAGTTTTAGTTGAAAAAAGCTAAGAATGAACATTTTTATTGATGAATTACCTTTAAATAACCTATTTCAAGCCTTTTTAAAATTGAAAATAGATTTTTTAAAGTAATGTAGTTTTAGATCGTAAATGATCATTAAAACGAAGTTGAATGATAAAAGTCATGATTTTTTACCAAAAACACAAAAATCACATGGTATTTTCAGATCAGAATTTAAGGTAATAGTTTCATCACGGTCATGATTGATCTGACAACTTCACTGATCCAAAAAAACCCAATTCGATCGACACTTAGTTGTGCAAGCATTTGGTGGAAATAACAGTAATAATTTGGTGGTAAATCTTCTTCAGTGGAAAGTTTAAGTTTTTTTAATCATCATACTTAAATGTAATAGGGTGCTTAGGGTTTTACACCATATTTTACAGTAAATTCCAAGTAGAATCATAAATTTAAAAAAGTAGTTTAGATCACAAAATATTTGATTTTTCATCTAAAATTTACTTGAAAATAATTGCTGACAAATAGATTACCATTTAGAAGTAATTTAACATTTATTAAGATGTATTCAGTTAAATGAAACCTGATTCTAAAACGCTGATTAGCTACAGACACCCACAAGAACGTGTCCGTAGGTACAACACTTATGGTGTCCGAAGGTACAGCATCAGGTGTTTTTGCATTCAAAGTTCTATAAAAGATAAAAGAATTGAGATCTGACTAATTCTAATATCAAAAATAAAAAGTCAAAATCTCGGGGATTCCCCCATATATTCCATTTTATCATATCATAATCATAAGGAAGAAAATAATTAATGTAGTGATGCACTAAAAAAAACTTTGAGCACCTAAAAACAGTATTTTTATTATAGAAAATTTAAATAATATTTTAAACAGTTGATTTCACGTTAGCAACTAGATAGCATCTGTTTACATTCAAAATCGACCACAAATTCAAATTTACATTTTTTCCCGAATTTTAAAATGAGGTGGCTGAAGGTACAACCGTCCGTTGGTACAACACTCTCCCCTATTTATTCCTATTTTACGTCACCTATTTTCACATTCAAAAATTTATTATACCAAGTTTTGAACAAATTTGTGGTTATTCAAGTAGTTTCCAAACCATTAATTACATTTTAACTGTATAAATCTTGAGATAAATATAAGTAATAATTTTAAATTGATAATTTAAAAAAAATGTTTTGAATTAACACCAAAACCTAGATTTAAAAAAATCGTGCAAAAGTTTTCCAATTTATCTATAACACTCTTCACAAAAAATTCGAGAATTAATTTTGATTAGTTATTTTAAAAAATGTAATTGTAGAAATTATTTGAAACTAAAGCTCATATAAAAACTACTTAGTTAACCCATGTGATTCGAGAAGAAACAACACCGACTGTTAGATTCAAAACGTAACAATCACACTAGGCACAAATATAGATTTAATTACCCCAAACCCACTCTGAACCAAGTAATTTACGATCTGAGCATAATGGTAATCAAATAACACGCTCTCTGCGTGCCTTTCCCTCATATTTCAGCGGCTTACTTTAATGCTTATCTATCGGGCTTTAGGTTTTAGCAGCGAAACGCGAACTGTGAAATTATACGTCTTGTTGAATAATCAGATGCTGCTTCTGAATGCAAGGCTAAATTTATCGTTTTGGAGGGGCTTTCCTTAGAGAATGCTCTTCAGCAATGGATAAATTAATGAGATTCCTAAGAGTCCTAACTCTTGGGCTTTTGGCCGAGTTTTAAGTGCCTTTCTGTGTTGGAAGGATTGTTAAATTCGGGGTCCTTACTTGAAGGGGATTCTTATAATGGTAAGAAAAGTCGCTGTCTTGGTTTTACTTAGTGTTTATGGTTTGTTTCTGTCCGAGAGAAGTTTGCACATTAACTCGTGATTAGTTCTTGGTGTGAAATTTCAGTTCCAGTGGTTTCTTCTTCGAGTAATATTTTTGTCTAGTCACGTGGAGAAATTTAATATGCTGGTGGGTGAAATTTTCTTATTTGTAAGATATTATTTTACACAGAATTCTTTGAACGAAATTGGATTCCATTTTAAATTAATGTTTTTTTGTAAGTTTCTTAAATCAAAATTGAGAACGTGTTTAATATAAAGTTTTATCTAAATCTTAAAATATGAAAGAAGAATCAAAAAATTCTGTAACAAGTAATAAAATTGGTTTGCACTCTATACAAACCAGCCCCTTTTTTGCCGACATGGGAATCGGATTTCATAAAACATAAAATTAACAATCATAGAAGCCATAAACTAGAAAAAAAAGCTTTGAAATGCTTATTTATAATTGAATCGTCAGTTTGAAGAAGGAAATAAGTCCAAAAAAGGACAAATTGACTTTTTGCGCTCAAAACAATCTCCAAGCTTTGCTCTACACATAGGTGGAAAGAGGGGAACAATAACTAACCCCTATAGGGAGATAGTTAAGATAGTTAGGTAGGGAGGGATAGTTTAGTTTTCCCTTAGTTAACTATCTCCCTTAGATAGGGAGATAGTTAGTTTTCCCTTGAAGTTGGGATATCGATGTCCATTCATTATATTTTTTAAGTTAATTTAGAATAACAGTTAATTTGTCTTTCATTTCATATTCTTTGAGCTGTAAACTAAGTTAAAATAAAATTTTCTCTTAATTTTTAAATTTTTTCAGACTTTTTTTATGCAGGGAATGTTTGACTCCATTCATATTAACTCACTCCATTGATACTGCTTTAATAACTCAGTTTCAGTATAATTTTGAATTTTAGTTGTCTTATTCTTTTTCAATGAAAAAAAGTTTTTTTTCTACGTCATATTTCCTTTAAATTCAAAACCTCTTTTGACCAACCTATTACTCTAGAATGCAGAAAATCATCAACCATATTTAAGTTTTTCGTTAATGTTTAAAAAAACAGTATCGATATCCCTACAACAAATAAGTTTATACGCCCCCTGTTATAATACAAGAAAAAAATTCTATTAGTTGACTTAAAAACTTGCAAATTTGTAGATTTTTTAAGGTCTCAAAAAGTGCTATTTTCACATGAATATATTGTGAATATTCGCGAAGATATTAGCAATTGAAAATAGCACTTTTTCAGACCTCAAAAAATAAAAAGTTCACAAATTTGCAAGTATTTTTTTATTTCTTAATTAAATTTGGCCTTTATCATTAAAAAAACACAAAATTACACTATAACACTTAAAAAATTGCCAATAAGAAGATGAACAAATAAGAAGAAAATACAAGATGAAAATATTATATAATGTAATTATGTAATTTCTAATAAGCTACAAATTTTACGGACTTTAGAATAATTTCATTCTTTTATGGACAAAAAAAACAGGTATGAGCATTGTGATATGAATTACTAAATCCATATTGGGACTATCCGAAAAAAGATTTATTTAAATGGTTTGAGTATATCGAAAAAATTATAATTCAGATCAGTACTAATGGCGGGTCCAGAAGTGTCATGTACCCCCGAGATTTGCTTATAATATCACTGAAATTTAAAAAATTTTACGGCAAATACCCCCAGACCCAATACATACCCCAATATCGTAATTGATTGTATTCATGCATAGTAGCTATACCATCAAAATATTATTATTGCTCTGCATTCATTGCTACTGCAAGAAAGGGGGAGGACAATGGAAATTACGATTAAAAATTGGGTATCCCTAATATTGAAAGTTTGAGAAGCAATGCGCTAGTTTAAATAATTGGATTATTTTATGTGTGTTTAAACTCTCGGAAATATATGGGTATTCCCTTCATTAACATTTATGTGAAATGGATTAATCTTTACTGTAAATATTTACACTAATTTAGGGAAACTCTTAAGATTGTAAATAAATCATTTAAATTTACATATACTCTGATTATATATAATAGCAATGAAATAATCAACCTGAAAGTGATAGAGAAGTGTGCGTATGTCTGTGATAAACGAATATATTCAGATGTTAATTTATAATTACCTTATATTAATTTCTTTTACTTTGTTTCATTATTATTTTGGGTTTAATTTTCAGTTGGCTGAAGACCCAAACTTCTGGGATATCTGATCATTGTGTACTCTCTTGATACCGACGAACAATTTATCTTGCATTACCTACACCGAATATATCTGAAACCAAACACTATAAATCAGAGTACGTCCGATCTGTTATCATCTCTCATTGCTGCAATTACATATCTGCCAACAATTTATCACGTAAACATTATGTCAATGTTGCTTTACGGAGAGGACCCTTTCTCTTGGACCTGTCAGTACAGAGCGGGAATTGTTGATTTTGTGATTATATTTGTTTTAACAATGTATCATTTCGACTATAGCTTTAGTTGGAGTTTGTTACATTGGCCTGCAGGTTTTTATCTGGTTCCCAGAAATTTATAACTGATTTTGACTGTTTTTGTCGTTGAATCTAAATTTAAAATAAATTTTGTTTTGTCGTTAGTCTACGTTCATATGCCATGGCATGATTATCTTTCTTATATTTTTGTTTGACTGTTTTTTTTTAATTTGAAAAATCATCTACATCCCATATTGAAAATTGTAGACCCAATAAGGGTCACGGGGTAAAATGGATCCTTTTTGATTCACTCGATGTTAATCAAACTTATATTTAATATTTTCACCAATACTTTAGTATTGTATATTTTAATCTGCCTACAACGACGTTTCTCATCTTTCAAAAATATAGAGTCATGATTTATCTACTTTAAAAATATTGATTTCACCTATGTGAGTTTTAGTCTACAAAGTATACGGCTTACTTACTTCTGAAAATCACTATATTTTCATAAGCTAAGTACTGAACAAACTTAATATTTTATTTTACTGTAGGGGAGAGTCGGGCACCTTGGAACATGGCCCACCTTGGGACACTCGATTTTTCAGACGCAATTTTATAGTTACTAACTCTTGCTTGTAGGTACTAAAAATTTGAATAAAATCTACTCCTCAACGTGTTTTGGAATATTTGGTGCGTCTATATAGTTATTTATTTATCTTTTCTTGTTTTTCGTGGTCCAAAGTTACAATCACTCGTAGTTTCAAAAGCGTTTTTGAAATGAAATAAATATATTTTTGTCATTATAATTTTATTCAGAGTAAAGTACATGCATCCATTAATATTTTAGAAACGAAAAAGAAAGTTTAAAGAGTAATTAAGAGTACTAAAAGAGTAATTAAGTTTAATATCCAAAGCCTCAAGGTGGGGCACCTTGAGACATGTTAAAAGATACTCCCAACCTCTCATGAGTGATAAAAAATGCTTTTATTTGAAAAATTAAACGATTTAAGAATAAAGATGATTGTCATTTTAGAAATTGATGTAAACATTTTTTTAGAAGTAATAAAAAAATCAGTGGTTTATGACAAAGCAAAAATGAAGAAATCGGAGAAAAGTTTGGAATAATAAATAAGTTAAATGTCTAATTTATATAATTACTAAACATACATTTTCATTTTTTGTGATATTTTTGTATTTTTCAAAATAAAAATTATACTTTTTAGTACTATTATTGAAAGTGTCCCAAGGTGGGCCACTGGTGGGGCACCTTGGGGCATTAAAAGAGGTTTTTAAATTTGTTATTATGAATTCCCTAAAAGAGATAGGTCCAAAATTGTTTTATTAGATGCGCAAAGAACTATATTTGGTATAATAGCTCTGTTTGAATAAATACCATTGTATTAAAAAATTAGAAAAATCATTTAGTAATAATAAGTGCCCCAAGGTGTCCCCCTCTCCCTACTGTATTCACTTCCTGAAAGTGTTCTTTAAGTGCTAAAAATATATCCAACACTTAAAAAATGAATAAAATCAAGAAATACGTAATTCAACGCTACACAATGAAACTGAATACAATATTAACAAACTTAAGTTTCTTAAAAAAGAATAAAACTCAATTTAAATAGGTATGAAATCAGCTCAATTCTTACGAATGTATATTAAATATGTGTTATACGATCCTACATAAATGTATCATACCGGAAAATGTGTGTATTAAAAAGAACATAATGAATATCATATTCAGTTTTAAATAAGAAATCCTTTGATCCATCACACATTTCTCTGAAAAATCCCTTTGAATAAACCAAAATAGAAAGGTTTTACAAACATTCTGTAAACCTTTTAAGTAACCATACTCAAGAGAATTATTCAAACTAATATCGTAAGGTAATGAGCTTTATTTTTAAGCATCACGAAAATGTTTTTGTGATTACTACATTGCTTTTTATCATTTAAATATTTAATTTATGTTTATTTTATGAAAACTTGAGAATAAATAAAGTGCATTTATAAAACTTTTATCATTGATCAAAAGAAATTTGTTTATAAATTATTTTCAATAATTGAAAAAGTGGAAATATTTATTGATTGTTTTGAGAAATTTTATAAAAAAGTAACAAAAATATTGAGATACATGGAGCCGTTGCTATTTGAAAGATTAACTTGGAGATAAAAGTTTTTTTAATAAACTTTTTGAAAGTCCCCGGATAATAACGATTGGAAATTGGAACAGCTTAGTACAATTCGGTGTTTTTGATAGTAATAAAAGGATGAGAGCATAAGATATATACCTGTAGATTGAAGATTAAAAGTTTTAAGGAATAGATACCGTTGTCTTGTATTATAAATTGTGGATGTTTCATCCAGAGCTGCAGTGGGCATCATCACCAATTTAAAATTACATTGCTGCTCACGTGAAATTAAATTTTACCCACAAATTTCAATACAAGCCCACAATATCTTTACCCGAAAACTTTTAATCTTCGGATATAGATCCAAAGTTGATTACCTAATGTTTAGTTCTCCTTTTTATACGCGCTGTCTTATTTTAAATTATACTGTTATTCATCTTACGCAAAAAATATTTATATTTTTACTAAATTTAGTGTTCTTTTTAAACCGCAAAAACACAAACACATATTTAACATTTAAAATTCTCTAATACACATCTACAATTACATTTTTGTGGTAAGCCCTCAACTCATACAAATTCTTTAATACCCAAAATGCACATAATCTGAAGCGAATTGAAGACAACCTAAATGGGAGATTCAGTATAAATCTTTTTAATTTCCCGAACAAAAAAAGAGAAAAGAGAAAACCGCAAAAGGGCAACGAAGTGTGCACCCCATTCATTTGAATACTTTGTTTCCAATAAAAGCTAACGATCCCTCTTTGATGTTTGCACCTCACAAATTCATCTGCCCCCTTAAGATTCCCATTAAACCCTGCAACGGAGCATGTGTAGCTTCGATAAGACCTTTCGAAATTAACACCCCGCGATAAACGCCTTACCGTTTCAAGCGCTAGAAATGACGCAAGGCCCATAATTACAGATTACGAAGAAAAAAAGAAATTACTCAGTAAATTTTCAAATTTTTACCCATTAGATATTGCCGGGATAATCCACTGGGAGCTATTTATGATACCGATAAAAAACCGGTTTGAACTTGCGTTTGTTTAGGGTGTTGCCAAATGAGACTAGACTAATTACAGTCTTTCGGGGGGCGAAAAAAGCTCTATGTTCGAGGAGAAAGAATAAGATCCCTGGTGGATCAAAAAAGTACTGTTTCATTAATTATTTCCTTTTGTTTGTCGAGGAAAAAAGTTAATGTCAGTTTCATTTTGCTTGTAGTGTCTTTGGTGTTTTTTAAGAATGCTTGCTTTGTACTTTTTGTGTATTTTGTATCTTCTTACGTAATTTTTTAGTCCGTCCTTTTTATATTAGGATGCTTGGGAATTGTTTGTTTACCAAAGGCAAACGTTTAGCGTTACAGTTATATGAATGGCTCGTATATTTTGTTTGATACTAAAAAGAAAGGCTTGGAACACTGTTTTGAATAAAATATTCAGAACATTTTATAGAAATAAGAAGTAGATATAGTTGTCTTTAGTAACGAAATGGTTTTGAATTGCTATATAAATGAGATAAACTTGTTATTCCAAAAATTTAAATAAAATAAGTAGCTTATATTTATTTTTATTGTAGTTATATATTTAGCTGTGGTAACATAAAATCAAATTGTGTCCTCGAGTATTGTGCAAATAAAATAGGATTTGGATGGTTTATTTTATTAATTCCTTGGCCGTCTTTATAAAAATCAATTATTCTATACGTTTTTAAGGTTTTTTGTTGTTTTTCCCTTTGTTTTGTTATTATGCTTGTGAATAATCTGTTTACCAAAACAAATATTTAAAAGAGTTTAATATTTATTTCATTTTGTGAAGTAGTATACAAATATCCTAAGGTAATACTTGAAAGATATTGTTTATACAGGGTGCTTCAAAATTGCGTTGCACGGCTTTTATTCGGAGTGCCTCCTAGGGTCATGGAAGTAAGGTCTACCCCTAGGTAAATGACACTGGAGAATCCATTGAGATGACTTACAGCGCCCCTAGCGGCGAAATTAAAAAGTTAAAAAAATTACTTTAAAAACTAAAAGAGATAGAGCAAAAACTTCGGTGAGAGTATTTTTGCCAACGTCAAGAAGAACTCACTGAAAAAAATTTGATCAAAATATCTTGAATATTCACGAAGATATTAGCATGTGAAAATAGCACTTTTTCAGGGGTCAAAAAAGAAAAAGTTCGTTTATTTGCAATTTTTTTTTTGATTTTTTGATTCAATTTTGTGTTCTTTCAACTAAAAAACACAAAACTACACAATAACACTGATAAATTTGCAAATATGCGAACTTTTTACTTTTTGAACCCCCGAAAAAGTACTATTTTCACATGCTAATATCTCCTCGAATATTCAAGATATTTTGATCAAATTTTTTTCAATGAGTTCTTCTTGAGGTTGGCAACAATACTCTCACTGAGGTTTTTGCTCTATCTCCTTTAGTTTTTAAATTCATTTTTTAACTTTTTAATATCGCCGCTAGGGTTCATTGTAAGTCATCTCAATGGATTCTCCAGGGTCACTTACCTAGGAGTAGACATTACTTCCATGACCCTAGGAGGCGCTGGTTCCGAATAAAAGCCGTGCAACGCAATTTTGAAACACCCTGTATAGTAATCATTCAATAAAAATTAACGGGGTTCTTTAATTAAATCCAAAGATAGTAGCTATAAATACATAAAACCATATTTATATTGAATAAAAACGTCTATAAAATTTTAAGCCTGGTGCAATTGGATATTAGTAACTGATTTCAAGCATAAATAGTGTGGCATTTTATAACTTATAAGGTGTCTGTTTAATAATATGATACCGTCGGTGCAAAAACCGGGTATCTCAACTTCTTACTCAAACTCACTTTCGGGAAACTTTTAACAGCTGACATGCGCACAAGATTTTCTTAACCGGCGGTTAAAAAAGGGTCAATCATCTGATTGGTGGGATACTATTTCTTTCTTCTTCAACGGCCAATCAGAAGCCATGGGATATTAATAACCACCGTAATAAGGAAGTTGCATGTGTCAGATTTTCAAAAACAAACAAGTGTTCCGTATGGTTTTTTGCATGGTAAAATGAAATATCTAGTCAGTTTTTCAAAAAAATTTACAGGTAATTAAATATTTTAATTTAAAAGTCGAGAAAAAAAACACGTGACTGAAAACGTTTATTGTTTAAACTATAAGATGACGTCAACAATAATACCATCAACTCCATTGCTTTACAACAATGTTTAGTATAAGATGACGTCACATCCAAACTCTTGGCGTTTTCGCGCGCTTTTAAAAAGGGGATTTTTGTTAATTTTTTTGACAATCAAAAAATTTCTCGATCGGCCTCAAATTTTGGTTAGTTGCTTATTTTTGCAAGAGGAATCGATTAAAAAAATAAAATAAAATCATGCAACTTCCTCATTGGATAATAATTATTAATTGGTCGTTTAACCGGCGGCGGTCAGGTTACAGGTGAATACGGCTATTAGAAATCAACTAGCTAGAATTGGCAATTTATTAGAGATTATTTATTAGAGGTTCTTGCTGCGACAGCCTCGTATACACACATACAATCTATAATAAAGTGAAAATCAAGTTTTTGAAGAAAAAATATAACATGATATATTTTCATGGAAATATAAGGATCATTGTGATAAAGTTTTAACTCCTTGTACTACTTATATAATAAGAAGTTATATTCTTCTTCTTCAGCAGCACTACAGCCTGGTACAGGCCAAGGCTTTCTCTGTCTGCATCCTCCAGGCGGCACGACTTTTTGCTATGTTTCTCCACCTATTAATTCCCAAGATCTTCAAATCTCTCTCCACACAGTCCAACCACCTTGTTGCTGGTCTACCTCTTCTTCTTGTACCCTCAATCTTTGAAAAAGTTAGTTTTTTAATAGGGTCCAAATCTGCACGTCGAAAAACGTGCCCCAGCCATCTTATTCTGTTGGATTTAATAACTCTCAAGATGTTAGGTTGTCTGTATTTAGTATATATTTCATTGAAGAAGTTATATTATTGCACCTTATAATGATTAACATGCGGTGTATATGGTACGGGAAATAAGATTAATCTGAAAATTATTAATAATGCCCGAGTATTTCTGGCAAAGCGATAGTCATTGATAAGTGTCATTGAGTTAATCACATCCCCCTGGACCTAACTTCTATTATTATTAATAATGCCCGGATAATCACATTTTCGGTACAATATATATTTATCTTTATTACCGACAACTATTTTCAATAATTTATTTTAGCTTCTAGCTTATCTGTTTCAGATAACTCCAACACCAATAATTTTAGGTATTTCTTTAATTTCTCTGTGTGCAAAAAAAGCGGAATCTTTCTTGAATAAGCGGCTCTATCTCCATAAAAAGTTCTTTTTGGAATTCTAAAATTCCAAACTACGTCCTTATTACGAGCAAGCCAGCATAACTTTGTTTCACTTTGTCGCCTGTTATTAAGAGGGAAAAAACTTTACACATTCCCTTTCCCAGAACATCTTGATATCATTCAAAGCGAAAGAAAAAAACCATTCCCGCCTTTTTGCCAAAACAAAACTGCTTGTGGAATGACGGCTGTTTTCACATTGTAACGATTTTCTCAGTCATTGCCATCGCGAGCATAAGAAATATTCACAAAAAAATGAAAAGAAAAGATTGCTCTGTTGGTACTGAAATCCTTTTTTATGCTCCAAAAAAAGGACAGAATCCACGATATTTCTTTTTAAATAACTGAAAAAGATTCTCAAAAATTTTATGGCCTGTAAAACTTCGCTGCAACCGTATTTTAAGAGACGGGGGATTTTTTTTACTTCCGCTTTCTCGAAACTCCAAAAGCCCTATTGAGATTCACGGCTCTCGATATGAAAGAAAATTCGGCAAACCAAATTGTGCTTCAGAATATTTAGTGTAGTTATGAAGTGCAGGGTAAAACATGAAGTATTTCTCGTAAATTTATTTTATAAAAATTTTTTATAGATGGGAAATGCCGGCCACGCTACATCATAAATACTTTCTTTTGAATTCTGAATTTTGTTAGGAATAAAACATATATAGATAATTAACACATTCAGTATTAATAAACAGTATTATGAATATGTTTTGTAAAAACATCGTGTGATCAATACGTGAACTAATTTATAGATACCTTTACAGTATATTATTTTCTTATTTTATCTAATTATTTTTGGAGGATCTTCTTTCTCTAATACAGGTTTAATGATATTATTTATGTTTTAGAAAGAAATGCATTGCTCAATTTAAGAGTAATGTAGTATTACAAACAGTGACTTTATTAAACAAATGCTTAAAGTTTAACGTTTACTCTAATATTATAATATTTATATAAATAATTTATAATATTTATTCATTAATTATTTTTTTATTCTCGTATAGACGAGTTCATAGTTAAAAAGTTACCTTTTACGTAACGTTAAGGTTTTTAAAAGTATTTTAGATAATACCAGTGTACTGTTTGAGATATTTTTGGTAAATAGAGATGACAGTTATCAGACATTGTATTCCGATTATATTTGTATCTCCGAGTAGTTATCCCATATTGAATGTTAAACATTTCTTAACTTGTCGGGTATTGGTGCATTTACCCTATTTGAAGCTTTTCCGTGTGTTTCTTATTATATAAACATAAAAATTATGCCAGCGGTTCTCAAACTATGGTGCGCTCCCCCTTAGTTGTTGCGATAACACTTGAAAGGGGACATTAGACTAAGCCCGGGCCCTTCCCGAAATTTTTACTAAGTGGAAAAAAACAAATAAAAACTATGTTCTTAAGAATCAAACTTCCAAAATTTTTCTGGGGGGCCCCAGACAGCCTTTTGTGTTTTTGGAACTCTGTATTACCCACCCTTTTTATACATTACGTTTTTAAAAATGCAAATCCTGCTTAACGATTTCTAAAATGCTATACTTAAAATGCTACACACAAATTTCCTCCTGGAACAAATATCTAGATAAAGAGGTGTTTAAATAATAAATTCAAATCCATATTGGGCCCTTCTCGAAAAAATATCTTTATTATTTTATCTCTTATGTGTAAGTGTATTGAAAAAGTTAAAATATTCTTATTGTGATCAATGGCGGGTCCAGGGGTGCTATGTATGTATCCTCGAGAATACCTAAGAAATAGCTTGCAGTTAATACATGTTAAAATAAAATTAAAAAAAACAATTCCGGGTTGGATCTCCAGAACCCCTAATGTCTTTGGAAAGGGACGCCATACAGTTTTCTTTAGGAATTGCATTTGTATTTATTGTTACTAGAGGAGAGGAGGGTATTATGGAATAGTCGGGTAATATGGAACACCTGAGTTTCTGCTCCCCCTCGTGTTGCTATCACGTGGCAATGTCACGAAAGTCTTAAGAAATCCCCCATAATTTAGTGCGCAAGAGTTTAGCTTCTTGTTGTTGTCTGATCAGTCACAGCAAAGCAAAGTGTGTTTTAGGATTTTCGAAAGTTTTTGACGGTAAATGTTCAAACCTTTTAACCTACCAGTAACTATGAAACTTGGATTTTGTTGTTAAGCATAATGTACACTAAAATATCAGTAGTTTCTTATACTGCAGTCGTTTTTTAGCAAGCCATGTTTTATCGGTCATTAAAAGGGTTCATAGTACAAGATGGCCTGTCGGGTATTATGGAACATTCCATAAGCAAAGGGTCAGAACACGACGATTATGTTTGTGACTATCGTAAATAGACTAATGAACAAAACTATTTGAACGTAAATTGTTAAATATATTTTTATAATTACGATTAACTATGTTCTCTAAGGTCTAACTAGTTTTTAATAGCTGTAAATCCAACTGTTCCATATTACCCGACTGTTCCATATTACCCTCCATTTGTAACTTTTTCTTTTTGATTTAAAAAAATAAATGCTGATTTATTTGACCATTGGTCCTTCATTGTCATTAATTATAGTATGTACTTAAAATGATTCGGCGGATTTAGAGTTATTCTGAAATATAAAAAGGGTGTTCCATAATACCCTCCTCTCCTCTATATAATAGGGGGGGGGTGAAAATTACGATTGAAAATTGGGTCGCCAGTATTGAAGGTTTGAGAAGCACTGAGTTAGGCGATAAATATCGGTTTACAATCACAACTTTGAAAGTATTTATAATCAGGAATACATCAATTTTTCAAATTTAATTTATTTCGATAGAGCTTCCTTAAAAAAATATTTTTCAATTTTTTTTTCGAAATTTGATCATCGGTTAATTTTTATAAAATTAAAAACTACAATGCACAGAAGGGTTCTGGGATTTTGCACATGACTTCACTTCTGTCTTCTGTAAGACACACTTGTACAAAAGCGTATTCGGCAATGGTTGAATCATTTCCTTTGAAAGTATTGATTGGTTGAAGATTCCGGAGAGAGCAGAAGTAACGTCATGTAGGCCACATCTCCAATTCAAGCTAGCGTAATTTTTAAAAATTAATTTAAAAAAAATAATTGTAAGAAAAATATAAAAATTTGAAGCAAGGCGTTTTATAACCCCATCAATGATTTCCGATAGTCGAAATCTTGAATTCAACGAGTGTCGTATTCCCTGCTGTTATCAAGACCACTTATAAACCATATTTTCTCTCTTTCTTATGCTCTAAAAATGATTCCATTTTTAAGCTTAGTTATTTGCATAAATTTCGTAATCTACAACATATAAAGGTTTATATTTTATCCAAAGTAGTATGTTATTTGGTAAAGGGCATTATAAATCTATTCATTTACTTAAATTTATGATGGTAATAAAATGCGGTGATACAAATTACATTAGGCATCAATGATTTTCGTTTTAATATATTACTCAAAATATAATGTAAGCTCATGAAAAACTAAGAGAAATATTTTTTAAACTATACAGTATTTTTGCGTTAAACATGGAGTATACGATAACCTCTCAAATATATCTCACAAATTTATTGCCCACGTTATAACCGAAATAGCCCCTATGTCAAAAGAGTAATCGTTTAGAGGTAAAAAGGGGCATTTTATGCTTTTTTATTATACATGACAACGTTATTTTTCATCCAACACCTGCTAGACTTTCTCCAAGAGGTTTAGAAGAAGCGATGTTTTTAAAGTATGTTGGGGGTGCGAATATTTTATTTAAGAGTACTAAATTTGATCACTAGAGTTTGATGGATCCCTTGATTTTAGAGGACGTTACTTTGACAAGAGGAAGATGATCGAGGAAAGAAGTTTTGAGAACGTTGTATATTAATGGAATTTTTTTATTTGATGTTTTATATTAGGAGTATGTTTATTTCTCAATATAAATATTATTTTTTTAAATATTTTAATCAAAATCATTTTATAGTTTCTTTAATTTATAGTTATCATTTTATAACTATGAATTAAAGAAAATGCCTGACATAATCGGAGAAAAATGAGAAAATTTTACGAAATCCAATAATAATCTAGGACAATGAAATGATGGAAAACGTAAAAATTCTACTTTTTTTTAAGTTTTTTGAAGTTGCATTTCTATGCTAAAGATATCTTAAGATATGTTTCAAAAAGAAAGAGAAATTCAATTGAATTTCCAATTTACGACTGAAACTAATTTCCATTCACTTTACCAAGCAATTGCATTATGTAATCCCTGATGTTCGATATGGTCTCATTGTTTAGCTTTATCTGAGTTTCAAACCTTTCCGATTTAATCACGAGTTTCGGATCCCTTCTCCCACCTCAAAATGATTTCATTTGAAACCAACATAATTTACACTATACGTTATTTTTTAAATTTCCTTTTTTACCGCAATGTGCACTGTTCGCCATCTCAATGTGGGTCATTGGTCTCATAGTCGGGTACCTAGGGGTACACCTTACTCCCATGACCCCAGGAAACGTTGTTTCTAAATAATAGCCGTGTAACATACTTTTGAAACACCCTGGTTTTCCATCATACCAGAGAAAATCATACAAGATTATTGGTGAAAACCTGAAATTATCAGCGAATTGGAAATAACCTTCTCTTCGCAAAATTGCCATATGCCATTGAAGATACGGACCAAGAATGTGGTAGGGAACATCCCTAGGCGAAACACGATCTACGGGCGGAAACTAATTCCCTCAACATATCTCATCATCAGAGATACGAAACTTATCACCGCCGTCCTCCACGAAATATGACGATAAGCATCGCCTTGACGATTATGCCTATTGACATATCGAGCGACACCCAGACCCAAACGGCTCTTTGATGAATGACCTCACGAGAGGGGGGGAAGGTCCTCCTCCTTCTTTTGGAGAAAGAAGAACGATAGTTGGCGAAAGATCTCGGCGTGATGTCACCAGCTGTTACCCCCTTGAGAGGGATTGCGTGCCGAGCTGCTAGCAATGCACCAGGGGAAGCATCAAAAAGAGTGGGAAGATGTGGAAGAAAGGTTTTAAGTTGGTGAGGAGGATGAGAAGGGAATTTTCTTGGGGTTCTTTTTCCACCCCTTGTTGGAGAGGTCACGAAAAATGGGTTATGCATAGAACGTGTGAGGAGTTGGGGTATAGTTAGGTGGCACGTTTTTGGGGAGCAGTTTTTTTTAAAGGTGATTGTGTTGTTTTGAGTTGGGTAGTTTTTTGGTTTTGGGGGAGTTTTGCTGTGGTATCGGTTTTTGGATTTTTGTTGTAGATGTGTCGTGTTGTTGTTGTTGACAAACGAGATGAACACATGTCGTTGTGTGACTTGGGGTAGAATGTTCCTTTGGGAAAACGAGTCAACCAAGTACGAGCATGTGTCAGCGTGGTGTTGAAATGAGAGTTCTAAAAGGCGATGTTTTTTTTCAGATGGAAAAGTCCACCTTGGGTGTTTAAAGTTTTTTTTTCATGCAGTATAACCTCAATATCTCAAAATCGAAAATTTCTGTACGGTGAGTTTTCAGGATAACAAAGAAAAATACTTAATTTAAAAAGGGTGGAAATACTTTTTCGATATACTATAATGGTTTTCGAGGTATCAGAGTCAGATGTAACGAGACTATACGGTATTTAACTATTAATAAAACACATCCTAATTATTTAACTGAAATAACGCCCCTTTTATTTATACACAAATGCATAAAGTATTCTACGGAATTTGGCATGTTTACTTGAAGTGTGAGAATAAAAAACTATTGATTATCGTATTTTAGTAAATATCTATTAATTTATCTAAATAACTTTGCAGAACTCTTTATATTTAGGTACATTTTTATCAGAATAGAATTGATAAATACAAAAATATAATATTGCCACAAAAATTCATTTGAAACTTAAAATATAAAGTTTTATACACAAGAAAATATTAATAATTTTAATTAAATTAATTCTATAACATTTATGTAATATTTTAATAGTTTCCTCTTTCAATTTTTTCAGCTTAAAAAATAAATACCAAGTATCAGAAAAACCTTTCTATGTAGAAAATCTGTTTTGGGAAGACAATTTTATGTCAAAAAGATAAATACATAGAAAATTCTAACTTATTATTTGTAAATTGTATTTTTAGAAATTCATTTCTTTATCAATAAAGAATTGAAGTATTCTACATTGTGTTCTTAAGTTAATTGTTTTTAAAATTTCTTTCGGCCTATGCTTAGCTATTTCCAAGACCTGAATACAGAAAAAGACATATTTTCTGAAACGTATGGGTCAAACTATCATTTTTTAAAAATGAAAAGGACTCTCAGACTTCATATCACACTTCACGTCAGTCAATAGCTTCTGAAAAGAACTCAATAAATTTTATTTTCGAAAAACATATTTAAAAGCGGGTTTTTTTTCCTCTGAAAAGCGCCTAAAAAAATAATAAGTTAGTATTTACTATGCAAAATCATTATCTTTTTGACATATACTTGTTCCCCAAAAACAAATTTTCTGGATATAAAAGTTTTGGTCTAAGCTTACAAGAATGTAAATTGGAAAAGGGAAAATATTAATTATGCGTTTTCACATCAACGACATAGTGAATAATGGTGAACAAGTTAACCTAGCAAAATTTGAGTAAAATAATTAGTGGAACTATAAGTCTTAGACTAATACAAATTTTACTAGCAGCTGTAATTTCAGAGGAAGAAAATAATGGACATTTTAAAAGCAAATATTATAAACAATAAAAAGTTTTATGTATTTCATTTTGACAAAACAAAATTTAAAACTTGAGAATCAGTAATTGGAGAAGGTTATGTGTGATGAGCCATCGTGTGCTGAGTAGACATTAATAAAAAATCCAGATTAAAAATCGAGATCGAATCGGTAAGTTGGTGATTTTATATGCTATTAGTATGAATATAAGCTATTAATAATATAAGCTTTAATGCTATTCTTGTGTAAAAAATTAAAAATATAGAAAAGTGTTTAAAATGTGTAAAATAGTTCGTTTAAAGTTTTGTAAACTTTGATTTTACACAAAAAAACACGCAAATCACACAAAAAGAGCATTGGAATAACCAATATCTTCTTGAATTATGATAGTTTTGGTATGATTTTTTACCCAAATATAATCTATGTTATTTTCCATGGAACTATGCATTTATAATTGTGATACTTGTAATAGTTTTTAATAAAAAATTGTCTCCAAACACCTCCAAAATATCATCAAAATTTCACACACATTCACTTCCCTAATTGGAATGCATTATTTTATTTAAAACACTATGGTTAATACAGGGTGTATCTGAAATGGTTCAACAAACTTTCAGGGATGATACTAGACACATAGACGAGTCAGAATCACATAGGATTTGGGGTCCCAGACCAAATCCCAGGGAGTTAAAAATAGAGCGACACCCTAAAAAAATCAGTGAAAAATTCAATTTGTAGAAGAACTACTATTGGTAAAAAGTTAATTATGGTCTCAAAAATTGTGTTTTAATTGAATTATTTGAAAACTCTTCACTTTAAAATTTGTTTTATTATAAAAAAAGTTAAAACACCACAAAAAATTGTGAAAACTCTGCCAAAACCTTATTTTGAAATCCTTTCTTTTGATTTGATAATCTGAAAGATCATAGTTGAAAACCCTTAAGTCCAAAGTTTCAAGTAAATACAATCAATATTAAACGCTTGGGATCCTGTTAAAGTTTGTTTTTTGCGTGCGCAAACAGCTGTTCTGGAAACAGCTCTTGAAAACCGTTTGCGCACCCAAAAAACAAACTTTAACAGGATCCCAAGCGTTTAATATTGATTGTATTTACTTGAAACTTTGGACTGAATTTTAAAGATCATATTGAACCACAATTTTTGAGACCATAATTAATTTTTTACCAATAATTGTTCTTCTACAAATTGAATTTTTCAATGATTTTTTTACGGTGTCGCTCCATTTTTAACTCCCTGGAATTTGGTCTGGGACCCCCAAACCCTAGTTATTCTGACTCCTCTAGGTGTCTACTATCATGCCTGAAAGTTTGTTGCACCATTTCAGATACACCCTGTATATATGCAGAGTTTCAAGGTAAATAGTCCAGTAGAAAAAAGCCTTAGGGTTTTAAATGCTAAAAAAGTAGTTTTGAGAAACATTTGTATAAAAATATGGTGGTAACTGTGCTCAATAAAAATTGGAAATGTTTTATGCTTAGAATTCGCGGATCACTATGAAATTTTCCGAATTAATTTATGAGTATAAACATCGATTTGAGAGCAAAATCCTTAACTTGATATTTTGACCAATTTGGTGGTACTGAGCCCCCTTATATAATTTTTGGGTATAAATGCGGGGTTTTAGACATAAAATGTCATATATCCTGGATTATTAAATAATCTTGTATTCGATGCTGGTTTTTCATCAGCATTTTAAACGTCACAGATAAAGTAAAAATCAATGGTAACAATAAATGAATTACATAATATGTTACTTATTTTCATAACTGATAAAGGAAAAAAATGTTTTTACATGATATTATAGCTTGAGTTAATAAAACTCAATTGTTTGAAAAACTAATAATCCCCAATTCAGTTTACTTAAAATAAGAAAAAATATTTAAAAAAAAAATTTTTTTTCGCATGGTATGAGCTAGTAAAACTCAATATTCATGATCCCATCGCATTCGACTTCTTCAACTGAACTTTCCTTTTAACTGAATATTCGATTTCACTGATCGCATTAATACTGAATTTAGTAAATACAACACAATTTCATACATAGTTTTTACTCTCCCTCATCCCTTTTAATTCCTTTTCAACCTGAATTTAACTTAACCTGCTTATCCCGGTTACTACTTTGGGCGGTGTCAAAAGGGATTCTGGCATTATTCTATTCTAAACCTGATACATTTTAGAAAAGGAATTGTACTTCAATTTGACGGATAGGAATAAAGGAAATAATCCCCACACACAATACATTCAAAACCACCATCCAATAGAAAAGTCCATTTCCCCTCAATAATTCTTCTACGCCCCATGGGCCTCTATCGCAGATCAAGGCGAGAAAATTCCTCACTCTGAGGCTGATACGGGGGCATTCTCGATTACGATTATAAATAGAAAAGACAAATCGATGTCATTAATGGATCGCGCGGCGACATTTTAGCAGCGGTCGTAAAATGTGTCAAAAACACCAACTGCCCCGAGAAATGGATGTTTTTCTTTCACCCCGGAGGGTATAAAAATACCTTCGATCCCTCCCCATAGAAATCTTCATTTGATAGATGACCTATAGATCGTTTGTCACGGTCTTCGATAAAAACCCCCTTTAAGTTAGTGAAGAGCGAGGGAGGTAAGGTGTGTGGGGTAAGATGAGTTATGGGGAAAGTTCCCTCGGACCGAAAATTTCATTTAAGGTAGATTGTGGGGGTGTCAATCTGTGCGAGCGTTAAGCGTGATGAAGGGGTTAGCCACTTATCTGATTGCGCTTCCTTCCAAATGGCTGGCTAGGTTGAAGGGTCAGATAAGGGTTATCTTAGCAGGGATCGTTACTGCAATCAGCTTTTGGCCTGGCTGTCCAAAATTTTCTATAGGTTTAATGGTAAGCTCAGGCGGAAAAGGGTTAAATTGCCTCAGGATTTGAAAGTTACTGTGAACAGTTTCGAATAAAATACAGTACTATGGAAATAAATCAAGCGCACACGCTAAAATTGAAATCGATTTAATGAGAAAATACCATGAATGTGATAAATTCCATTAATTCACTTCAAAAAGTTCATAAGTAATTCTTAGTAGACACTTAAAAGTTCATAAAAAGGTTAATTCACTTAATAAGTAGGAACATTTTTTTAAAGCGGTCTACTTCTTTTAAGTTGAAGCCTCTGATGTTTGTATCTAACGTGATAAAATTTTTATCGAACATAAATACGATTTGTTTTTCTTTGCATAAGGGTAACGGTGTTTCATAATGCATGGCTTCAAATGAAATATTAATATTGTTTACCTAGGAGAGGAAATATAAGTCATTAATGCGCAACTCCGCGTTTTCCTATACCAATCCGGGGCAGTGGTTGCGCTATGGAGCCTGCTCCCCTGGAAAAACGGAAAGGTCTAATTTTTTTTAAATTATCATTTCATCCTAGAAGCCTTAGTAGTTGATTCCAAGCATTGTTTACCCGAAAAAATAGTGTTTTCATGTAGCGCCCCTGAAGGGTTAAAATACGAATAAGTCATTAAAATACTCTTATTTCACAAACCTTTTAATCTCAGTTTTAAATGCGAGTTAATACGGTAGAAAAAAGTCAATACGCAGTCAGAACTCTTTTACAATTCCACTGCAGTACCCCTTTAACGATTTTACATACCATTAACTCCAAACAACCGCATAAAACCCTTAAAATTACCATTCAAGCTCCCACAGAACTAAAACCAAAACCACTCTCAAACAAACTCCCCCCTCTAATAACCCCCTTCCCCTTTCAAAAAGTAATCGCTCCACGTCCCCAACAAATAAACCCTCCAGATTACCCCTCGCCCCCAAATTACCTCAACCGCCCTGAATTTTAAACACCAGCAGAAAACAACAACTACCTCAAGCCTTCTCCACAGCGCAAAACAAATTACGATGGGCTTGAGCAATCCCATCCCATAGCGTGACCAAAGGGAGCTAGTGACGACATCCCTGCCTTGTTCTCGGGTTGATGTATGCTTCGGGGGAACGGGGTCACGGAAGGTGCTGTGAGGGGTACCTTCCACCCCTTTTCGCGTGCAGAGAAGTGCGTTAATTCCTTCCCTGAGCGCGGATTTGGAGTGTGATTTGGATTGAGTTGTTGTCGACGAAAGGGGGTGGGGGATTTTTAATTGTTTGGGGGGATGATTATTCGTGATGATGGTGGTTTTGGGTGCTGAGAATTAATTGAATTTTTATGCAGGGCTTGTGGTTTGGATTTAAGAAGTTATTTATGTAGTGCGTTGTTTTGAATTGATTTTAATAATTGATTTTCTTTATGCGTTGAAGTTCTTGGAGGAATTGCTCTTTTGTAATATTATTCGGCCTCGCTTTGTATTAGCGTCCTTATCTATATTATCACTTAAAAAATTTTCTCAAAATGAGAAATAGAAATACGAATCCGCCTGAATCAAGGTGGTATACTTATTAAAGTGTGATTCTAGGGCATAAAATAGTTAAGGATCACTGATCCAAACCATCTAATTTGCATAACTATACCAAGCTTTCCAAACTTTTTTTGTAATATCTACGTCGACTGATCCTCCATGCCTCGAACGTAGAAGACCAGAAAAATTATTCAACTAACCCAGCTAGTTCCCTCTTCTTCTCAGTTTCGTGCATCCACTTACCAAACAAACGTTATTTAGTTCCATTAAACAACTGAGCGATAGTTCCGACAGTGAAAACTTTTATCTGGCGCAACCTCCTCAAGTGGCTGTCACAAACTATTTTCGAGATAGCGAAGACAATTGACAGTGGGGGAGAATCCGTCTAGGTCCCAGGAGTTTTTAACATTTCAGGCCGACCTTTTCAAATGTCCGATTCAAGAGGCCCCGAGTAGAATGAATTCGTATAGAGAATATATATTGCCCAAGTCATGTTATTTATTTTGTCCGTTTAAAAAAATAGTCGTTATTCGTTGAAGGTTGGTTCTGAGTGAGATTTATTTCTAATGTGAAGGAAATATTGATACAATGATGCTTTTTTATAACGAACTGGATACACTTAGATCAGCTTTCCCTTTAAATGTTAATTCTATTGAAATTAAGATATCGTGTATCTTAAATCCTAAAATTGATTTAATAGTTATTGATGTTTTATTTTAGGGGATATGTTATTCCTGCTTATGATTTTTTTTATATTCGCAACCCCCCCCCCCCGATTTCTTTTTAACAAACCATTACCAAAAAAATCAAATAACCCTTATATAAGAAAAAATTAGAACAAAATACAAATACACTACTGTTCATAAATTAAGGACGGAACTGTTTTTTCAACATAACACCTAGTGAAATTACACTAGTCGACAAAATTCAACTTTTTTTCCCTAACAAAAATGAGATTAGGTATTTCCGACTAATTTCAGAGTGTAGAATTCAGAAATAGTTGTGAAAAAGCTGCAGCACGTACAGTTTTTTTGTTACAAATATGGCATCAGTACTGTAAGAAACGGAAAAAAGAGTTGAAAACACTCAATTTTAACAGTTAATCTCATTATTTTAGCATAAAATACTATCATAATTCAGATTATATACATGTTTCAGACAATATAAAACTAAAAATCATTAGATATTCATTAAATACGATGCGATTTTATCACTTTTTGTCTCTTAAGTGGCGTCAAATCTCCTCTTTCAATGAACCAAGAGCTGTAGCCCAAAATTGCTATTTCTCAGTGACCTATGTGTCGAGTTAATGTCCTGAAAGAATCTTTACCCTGGTTTATGATCGACTACAGTGAGATTTTCCAGAAATAAGATCAAACTTGGATGTAAGATATGAATTTTGAGTGATCCTCAACATTCTATAGCTTGGTAAGACTAAAGAGAACCTTCTGTTGGGATTAAAACATTTTTATCGGTCTTATTTTCTAAAAATTATCTTACCACTTTCCTAAAAACCATTTCCTAGCTGATATTGCGTTTTATTAAATTTTCCTTCTTAAGCAGGGTGGTGAATTTTTTTTTAATCAGAGATTCATACTGACTTAGAGTTTGCCTTCACTTAATGGTGAAAAAATTCTTTTTAAATACTTTTTTAAATGTTTTTTCTGTATTTTGCATTAATATTAAATAACCAAGATAATTTGAATGTCCTCCCCATACTATAGGGATAGTCATCTGCAACACACGTGAGGAGCCCAGATTTCATTTTAGTCACTTATTTGGACCCAAATCAGTGGGAAAAAACCTTTTCCCACTTTTTCTGTTAAATATTCCATTTGTATTGTAATTTAAACCGTACTCGAATTTAGCAAAACGTATTTTGCATAAATGTACAAAATCTACAGAGAAAACTCGCCAATTTTCAAAATGAACTGTAATACAAAAACATAGCCACACTTTTAAAAGAATGTTTACATACTGGTACACTAGAAATAAATTAATTGGACGGGATTGCAGGGTTGCTATTGGACAAAAATGACGCTTAAAACGCAAAAATTAAGAAAAAAACAGAAAATCGAAAATTTTTGTTACACAAAAATGGGACGTGGTGGAACTTTTTTACTTGCAGATATTTGAATAACTATATGAATTAGTAAAAAAAATAGTAATTTGGTTGTTGTTAGGAAACCACTGTCGACTAGTGTTATTTTTCATCAATGAAAATAATACCAAGAGATGTTCAATGGGTGGGAATACAGGGCCCGAAAGCAAATTTTCTCTACCAATATTTTAAGGGGGTAAATGGACCTTCCATTGATAATGGAGTCCCATTACAATTTGGAGCTGTGGCAGAAACGTCTGTGTAAGAGGTATTTTACCAAAAACTTTATGTTTATTGTAATGAATATGATTACTCCTGAACTCAGTGCATATTTTTAAAAGCGTGTGTTACCTTTAAATGGTATTTTTTATGTTTTATTGATAGAAATCGGTCTAATCATCATTTTTGGCAAGTTTTAGCTTCTGGGTCATTTTTGGTAATTGGTATCTTACCGTCAACCATGTTTTTAGTAGTTCTTACATGTGATATATTATGTTTAGGTCTGGAGACCCTGAAAGTAAATTATTTCTTTCAATATCGTGACTTTCAAGAAACTTTGAGATAGCCAAAATGTGATTTTGTGCAACTTTTTCTCTCATAAAGAGAAATTCCTGACCTGAAATTTCTTCTAAAGAATCAAATGGGACATGAGAACACAGGTACGCAATAGCAAACATCAGTGAAAATATCTGCGGTGTATACGAGGTGATCAAACGGCACAACATAATTGTATAGTTTCACAGAAAGGACATCTGTTATTAATGTTTGAAAAAAAAGTATTTTTTAGTGTTTATGGACGTAGACATACCTAAAAAGAAACATATAGTTGTAAAAGTATCTCCATTACCTTTGAAATGAGTTTTTAAGAGATATAATTTCTCCATTGATACTCTATTACTGTTATAGACATTTCAACACTCCCTATACACGAAAAACATTTTCACTGATGTCTGCGATCACGTGCCTGGGTTCTCATGTCCCATTTGCTTCTATTAGAAGAAATTTCATATCAAGAATTTCTCTTTATGAGAGAAAAAGTTGCACAAAATCACAATTCGGCTATCTCAAAGTTTCTTGAAAGTCACGATATTGAAAGAAATAATTTACTTTCAGGGTCTCCAGACCTAAACATAATCTATCACATGTAAGAACTACTAAAAACATGGTTGACGGTAAGATACCAATTACCAAAAATGACCCAGAAGAGGACTTGCCAAAAATGATCTATCAATAAAACATAAAAAATACCATTTAAAGGTAACACACGCTTTTAAAAATATGCACTGAGTTCAGGAGTAATCATATTCATTTCAATAAACATAAAGTTTTCGGTAAAATACCTCTTACACAGACGTTTCTGCCACAGCTCCAAATTGTGATGGGACTCCATTATCAATGGATGGTCCATTTACCCCCTTAAAATATTGGTAGAGAAATTTGCTTTCTGGCCCTGTATTCCCACCCATTGAACATCTCTTGGTATGATTTTCATTGATGAAAAATAATTTCACTAGGTGGTATGTTGAAAAAACAGTTCCGTCCTTAATTTATGAACAGTAGTGTGTACTTTCTAGGTACTTTAAATATATTTAGTATTTTATATCAGCTAACTCGCAATAGATCAAACAAAAAGTATGTTTCTTTGTTTTTCTAAATTTGGTTTAAATCGTGTAACTGGACGTCAATTTTGAGTTTTGTGAATGTTATTAACTCTACATCATCCTCTACATACATGGTGCTCAGAACTCACGATCAACAGAAGCTACATATAACCTCATCTTCATGACTTGGTTGACCCTGACCAAAACTTATTTAGAACATTAATCCAAGGTTAAGACTGAAATTTCAGGGGAGTGGAAGATCCCCCTTGTCATCACTGGTCACTGAGCTATAAAACAAACTGGAGTGACTAGTGAGCGTGCTGAAACCGCATCACACCACGGAAAGGATTTCCATCTTCTTTTAATTTTCCCCATCTGTTATAGTCTGTGTAAATAAAATAGGCGGGTGGACGTCATCAGTTGAAGTTCGTTGCCTTGGTAACGAAGGAGAAAATGTAAGCCGTTCTGCTTTATTTTTGCACATCAGTTAAGGCAGGCCGTGAAATTTTCGGTCGCCAACTATAAGTTGGCGGGTAAATTTACTCATGCATTTCGTCAGGTGGGCAAGCAGTGTTCCAGAACACGATTGAAATTTCAATCGTCATTTGTACAGTTAAATTCAATCGCGATTATATCAATTGCGGCTGGAAGTAATCACGATTGTTTTAATGGAGACTGAAGCTAAATATCACCGACGATTGAAATTTCAATCACAATTGAAAATTCAATCGCAATTATCTTTAATTGTGGATAACGATTAATCATTCAATCGCGATTAATTTCACAAGACAATTAAATTAATTGCTGAAGGTACTTATGATTACTTAAGACTTCAAGGGGATGCTGTAAAATGGCGGGTCGTACGCGATGATCAAATGTTTTACATCTTAGAATCAAACACCACTGTATTCTGGTGTGTTTCGGGAATATTTTTAATTGCAAGCGGAAAAGCTCATTTAATTATTTCATGAGAGTGACATCATTGAATTGACAAAGATACAAACCAAATTAATATTATTTGATTTAGTGGTAATTGATTGGTGGATTTATTATGGGTAGGGGTTTCAACTGTTGTCTGGGTTGTTAAGGTGACGATTTTAAAACATGCAATTTAGATTCAGATTACGCCGGCACGTTTGGTAGCTTGTTATAGTATCGGAAGTTGTCACTCCAGTTTGTTTTATAGCTCAGTGTTATTGGTATGGGGGCAAAAGGCCGGGCTCTTCCTTTGATCTCGACTGTGACAGATCTTCTCGAACTGCAATATCCAGATTGGCAAGCGGTCCCACAAAAAGTCCTCTAGTTCATTGAGGGCAGGACGGTCTTGAAAGTCTGCTCCAAATGTCAAGCTCAACAGGTCTCTGCTAAACATATCCTGGACGGATTGAGACATATCCTGGACGGTATCTTTCCAGAGATGATTTATATGCTTTCCCTACTGATCCTCGATTTTATTAGGGTCAAAAACCTATGACAGTATTGGTCTATAACCAGAAAGCGTGGTTGCTAGAATAGCAATTCCGCAAGTATTAACCTGTGTTTTCATAAGAACTTTCCTAGTTTTCAAAGCTTTTTAAGAGGCAGTTACGTCTGTAAATATTTTAACCCTACAGTGCATACTGTAGCCATTTGGCTACTCGACATTTTTCCCCATTTCCTACTCGAACTTCCATTTTCAAACGGCAACAACATGCAATTAGTACAATAAATATAACATTTCATTGTATTAGCACTTTAGACTGCCAGTAGATCGCAGCAGGGGTACTATTTTGAGACATTTTTTAGTAGCTAGTGAGACGAAAGACAAGACACAGAAAACGCCAAAATTAAAGGACCATATAAATTAAAATAAAAAAATTTTCAGCTTGAAAAAAAATTTTTTGAAAAGATAAGTTGTTTATTTATATTTTTAGATCATTTGGTTTTATTTCACTTCACAATTTATTTCACAAGGGACACAAATTAGTTTCACAATAAGGACAAAGTCTTTTGTCAATTGAAAGTAGAAAAAAATATAATTAATTTTTTTAGTATTATTTTTTTACTAATTTACGCCATAATAGAAGTCAAATAAATGATTTTCAAGGGAATTTAAAAAATCATGCATTGTAGGGTTAATATTTTTATTTTAATTTAAACTTGGCTACCACTCGGTCGGCATGTTCTTATCGAACCAAGTCAGAAAGTCAGACAATTCATTCTCATTGAAATCTATGCATCTTTCTACATGTAGCTCCAAATACTACATGTAGAGAAAAATTATCTTTAACACTTATTTAAGCTAAGAGTTCCACGCCAAGCGTAATAAACCTTTTTGACTCTATCACCCTAGATCAGGGGTCGGCAACCTGCGGCTCGCGAGCCGCATGCGGCTCTTTCGATGTAAAGTTGCGGCTCTCCAGTTCCATGCGAAAAAATTAATAATTTACTAATCAAAACTTTTAAAAAATCAGAAAATTTATTTTTGACTTCTCAAGATGAGTCAAAATCAAAACTCTACTTTTAAGGATAAGAATTCCATATAATTTCTGGGGGAGAACTCCTTAACACTCCTAAAAATTTTGGAATATGTGCTGATATTCCTTGAAAATTCTGTGACTTTTAAGGACTGATCCTTATTTGGTCGTTATAGAAGTTCTAAAAACTAATGAAAACACTATTTTAAGGGGCAAATTTCCAAAATTTTTCTGAAGTGGGATCCACACACCCCTCGAAAGTTTGCTGTTTATTATAACTGTACTTTTTTCCTTGAAATTTCTGCCACTGGAAGAAATAGTGAGTTTTTTTACCCAACAGAAAAAATGTTGGGTTAAAATGCTCCCCAACTAAAATCCCCCTCCCAATCTAAACTGAAATATATATTAAGCATATACTACACTGCTCACAACAATTAAAGGATATTGGTAGTTTTGGTACATATTGGCAAGCAAATAAAATATTTGCAGTGGTTCAAGCATTTTTCATTAACTAAGGGCCATTTAAAAGCTAAATCCATGCATTTATCAAAATAAAAATTTTATTTTTACTTTTTTTTTTTATCAAAATTGGAAAATGCACATTTTGTGTAGTTGAGCAAAAAAAGTAAAAAGTCAATCAATACTTAATTGAAAACCAATTTCGCTTGGGGTATGCTTTCTCCTGACATAAAACAACGTTGTGGGTCTGTTTGCCACCAGGTTTGTTTGGTTTTTTATGAGGGGCTGGGGTATTTTCTCCATTTTCCCCTTTTAGAGCATTTTTCAGCACCTGAACTGTTTGGGAGGTATTGGAAGGGTTGCAATTCGTTTCTCAAGCATGTCCTAGACTTGTTCTATTGGATTCATGTCGAGAGAACGTGCCGGTCGATCCCTTTCTAGCGATTTCTTCATCTTGAAGAAAATCTTTAACTAGGGTAGCACAATGTTTTCTGCAATTACCATCCCTGAAAGTTAAATTATCCCCGATTTCTCCTGCATGAGGGGCAACCAGATGTGTAAGGCTATTGACCTTATTAACCTAAAACACCAGAAATGGTTCCGTTGGCTGTGGGAGGTCTTTATTCCATAGATAGAGATGGTGCTCTATATCATCACTCCACATCTTCAAATCTGACTTCCTCATGCACAAAAAATGGGTTATTTTGTGTTCCTTGTACCCTCCAGGCAAAAATCAGAAGTTATCAGGATGAACTCATAGTCAGATTTGAAAAGTTAATGAAAAATGCATGAACCACTGCAAATATTTTATTTGCTTGCCAATATGTACCGAAACTTCCTTTAATTGTTGTGAGCAGTGTATTTATTACATTGAAGCAAAAAAAAATAGTGGCTCTTTAAAAACTGGGAAATTTCTTAAACTGGTACTTTTGGCTCTTCCCTTTCAAAAGGTTGCCGACCCCTGCCCTAGATCATAGATACCTTAAATCAAGCATAACGTCTTTGATCCAATATTCTGAATGGAATCCTTTACTCTCCAGGCATCCATCCCCATGCCTTAATTTACATCAACCACTCCCGTTCACGTTCTCTCAAAAAAGGAGAAACCGAAGCCATCCCCCTTGAATCCGATTAAAAGATCTTCCACGCCCTTGGGGCTACGTGACCACATCCAACCACCCCTTTGACTTCAGTTAGGGGGCGCCCCAATCGTTAAAGTCAGCCCCTTCTTGGAGGCTATTTCCCAACTACGTGCTGAGCCCCCTAGTAATTGAAGCAGATGCCTCGGATGTGTCATTGTCTGCCTGCATTAACATTTAGGAAAGTTGGTAGCTGCCTTCTGCCACCACCAACCTTTCCTGGAGGTGATGTTATTAAGGTTATTTTGGGAGAGTAAGTGGCAACGATAAGATGTGATGGTGTCTTTTGAAGTCTCCGGGCGTTTATGCGTGTGTGGGGGAAAGGAATAAATTTAGATGTGGGTTATGAGATGCTGTTTTGGAGAGTCAATTAAAGCGTTTAGGATTCAGGCTGGTTTGATTTGGGGAGATTCAGACGATGTCTGTTAATTAATGCTAAAATTTCTATTAACCCATTACTGCCTGACGTCCCTTTTTAGGGACGTTTTTTAAAAATCCTCTTATTTCTACAAAAATTGTTCCTTTCAATTAAAATTTGCACGGATGTATCTCTGATCTTCATAGAACATAAAGAACGCAAGAAGAAAGCAGAATTTTAAAAATTTTTCACTTTTTTTAAAGTTGGAAGATAGAATTTTTCAGAAAAGTGCTTTTTTAAAAATTTTAAAAGAAAAAGCTTAAAAATCCTAGTTGTTATTTTAAAAAAAATTCAATGCCGATATATATTACTGTTTATACATTAAATCAGTTGGGGTGTTTTTTTATTTTTCCAAAATATTTTATCTTGACCTTATTTTGGACCCTCGAAAAGCGTCCCTAAAAAGGGACGTCAGGCACGAATGCCCCCGTGGTTTTCCCCATAGTGAAATGCTAGTGTTTCCTTCATTTTTTCATAAAAACGCTTTCGATTCTTAAGAAATGAATTAAATAACTGATATTTATAAAATTAATTTAATTTTAGCTAATAAATTTATTATTTTTGTTTATTTTTTTTTTGAAAATACTGTTATTTCTGCTAAATTAATGGAATAAAAAGTCTTGAATTATAAGGAATTAATTAATTTGTGTTAATTAAAAGGAATAAATTATTTATTTTACTATATTTATTACTTATGCAAATATATTCCGGTTATATTTTAATTACAAGTTTAATAATTATTAGTTATAATGACCTTTTGTCATTAAAATTGCCAAAAAAGTAGCTTTTGTGATACATTTTCGGCATTTTTTCTAATTAGATGCCGCTAATCATTGTGTTCTATACTGCAGATCAATCTATATCATCTGGCTTGCTAATGCACATCCCACTAATGCTTGATTTTTGGGGAGAAATTCGTGTTCCGCACAATTAAATTAAATAAAATGAAAAAAGTATGGGCATTTGAAAGACTTAAACTTTACAAATTGCGATATTCTGATGGATTTGAGGTGTGTAAAAGTAATTAATACTTAATATTAGGTAACATATAAACAAAGAATACCTTTTTCAATTAAAAACATTAATTAATTTGCAATTAACATAGATTTGGGAGGAAAAACGTGATTTAGAGCATAAAAAATGCTCAAATTACGTTAATTAGGGTTAATTTTACAGTTAATTGGATAAATAATTAATATTTTTTGTTTATATTCATGTTACAGTATGGTTCCGATCACTTTTGCTGCACTTAAAAAGGTAGAAATTGTTTTTGAGGCTTTAAAAAAGTTTTCTACCATGCGTTTACTATAGGGAAAAACAACGGGGGCATTCGTGCCTGACGTCCCTTTTTAGGGACGTTTTTTAATTTTGGTGTAGAAATTAAAATTTTAACCTGGAATTTTTTTCACTATTTTTCCAGTTGTTTTGGGGCTATTTACTATGGTTTTACCAAATATTTACGAAAAATAAAAAGTTGGGCATTAATGGGTTAATGAGTGGATGTTTAATTTTTGGTAATAAGTTTAAATTTGTTCAGAATAGTAGTAGTTGTAGATTATTTTTGGGATCTAAACTGAATTTAACCAACAAGAATACATCATTATTTCATGTATAGTATTTTCCAGATAGAATAATATGGAAACAAAATAATAAAAATAATTTAACTGTCGTATATATATAAGGCATTTATTTAAAAAATGAGTGTATTTTTCTCTATGTAAAAACTGATAATCGGAATATAAATGAAAGATAAATTTACTACAAAATGAAAAACACGTAATGATATTAACCATAGAATAAAAATTAATAGTTAAAGAATTCTTTGAAGATAAAATATGAATGTTTAAAGAGAGACGGAGCCTTTTAGACCTTCAAACACTCGAATTTATGATTTTAAGAGTGTTTTAGGTATAACTTTTCAAGATCTTTACAACGATCCCTCATCTATGCAAAAATCCGAAGTGGAAGTAAGTTATTTTTTTCCTAAATGAACGTAAGTCTATTTCATATGGGAAGGTTTTAACATTAAAATGCATTTTCCTCAAAACAACCTTTGTTACTGCCTGTACCTTTTCTCAGGATCAACTGGGTGTATTGAGCTCATTTTTGCACAATATTTTTTATACATTTACTTTCACTATTCTTGTCAAAAATGTTTAAGAGCAGTTTTCGAAGAAAAAATGACAATTTTCGGAAATTTTAAAGTGAGACTCAATTACCATATTTTAAAAATATAGCCATTATATTAATAAAAGCTTATGTACCATCAATACTTTCTGAGAAAAAGGTGTATATTTTACCATGTCCGTGTAGATGGACCGATTACCCTTAAGAAAAAAAAGTGTCAATTTCGTTGAATTTTTTCTCCATATCATATTAAAGCTCGGTAAATTAATCAAATAAAAAATAGCAAATTCTCTTTAGAGCCTAACCACTACATTTAAAGCATTACCATTGTATAACACCCCCGTCGGTGCTTCATGAAAAACATATGCAGTCCTAATTCAAAGATTAACCCATCAAAATACACCCTCCTAATAAACAAAAGAAAGACATAATCTACAGAATCAATCTACCCACTAACTTCCCTTTTCCATACAACCGCCAAATAAACAGGACTCCCTCCAAAGTATTTTCGATCGCCGAGGGATCGAAGTAATTGAAAGTCAACTTAATCATCTTCACTCTCGGATATGAAATCCTCAAAAAAAAAGAAGAAAAGATGGCGGACATTGAGGGGGAGGGGATGGAGAGAGAAATGGGGTCAGCTCGGCAAAAATGATCCTGTGGTTTGGCCACTAGAGACATTTCGAACACGGGACTTCGGGGGGGCTGTTTTTGCACCTCCCGTTTCTTTTTAGCTGTATGTTAGCAGCTTTCCAATAAAGGTTTTAGTGTCTGTATATTAAAGGGATTTGTAGAGAGTTTTCGGAGAGTTGACATGTGAGAATGAACTCAAATGTTATATATATATATATATATATATATATATATATATATATATATATATATATATATATATATATATATATATATATATACAGGGTGTCCCACGAGAAGTGGCCCAACCCTTTAACTTTTGAACCCCTACAGATATAGTCATGAAAGTGGGGTCTAGGTATAGTAAAGTGACCATGCCCTATCCGATGAGATAACTTTCAACGCCCTCTAGCGGAAAATTTAGGAGTTATAATTTTTATTTTTAAAACTGTGTGAGGTATGTGAAAAAAGTCAATGACTAAGTTGTAGAGCATCATCGATTTAGTAGGAAAAGACACCTTAAGCAGAAAAATATCTTGAATAAAATCCCTAAAACGCACGCTCAAATAGGTTGAATTTACGTAGATTTTACGTCTTAAAACGCTCCTCATGAGGCGAAAATGAGAAATTTTCAATTTAATGAACTAAGAATGCTTTTAGTCATTTACTTAAATCATAAAAATAAAAATTTCTCATTTTCACCTCGTGAGGGGCGTCTTAAGACGTAAAAACTACGTGAATTCAACCTAATTGAGCTTGCGTTTTAGGGGTTTTATTCAAGATATTTTTTTCTTAAGGTGTCTTTTCCTACTAAATCGATGATGCTCTACAACTTAGTCATTGACTTTTTTCACATACCTCACACAGTTTTTAAAATAAAAATTATAACTCCTAAATTTTCCGCTAGAGGGCGTTGAAAGTTATCTCATCGGATAGGGCATGGTCACTTTACTATACCTAGACCCCACTTTCATGACTATATCTGTAGGGGTTCAAAAGTTAAAGGGTTGGTCCACTTCTCGTGGGACACCCTGTATATATATATATATATATATATATATATATATATATATATATATATATATATATATATATATATATATATATATATATATATATATATATATATATATATATATATATATATATATATATATATATATATATATATATATATATATAATGTGTGAGAATTCAGCTTGGGGTCGGTTGATGTAATTTTGTTAATTTTTTCTTTGAAATGCTGGGTTTTTAAGATTATCTTTATTTTCACCTATCATTCAGTTTCTTTATTATTATTTACAGTTTATACAGAACAAACGAAAAACAAATTCATGATTTCCCAGGGGGGGAAATCCGTTGTAGTGAAGAATAATTATTATACTGTATAACTTAGTAGAGGTACATAAAAAATTACAATGAACTGTATTTATTTAGAAAAAAACAATATGAAGTAAACAAAAAATGAAATAATAATAAAAGCAATGTTATTATTAATAATAAAATTAAGATAGGGGGTAGGAAATGGCACAGAAAGGCATTTAGTTAAAATTATAAGTTATTAATAAGTAAGGTAATACTTTAAATCCAAATGTTTGGTAATTTTTTTGTAACGTATGTACTTAAACTAGCCAATTCTTCGTGTGTAAAAACGTGTTTGATAGGCCTATCAGAAGTAATAATTTAAGAAGAATCTAATAATCTTTATAAAAGAAAGTATATTTTAGGACATATTGTAAAATTTGTAAAAAATACGTCGTGCAATTATAGTTGTATGTTAGATATTGGGTACTTCGAATTACCGGTTATTTTACTCTTGGTTTTACAAAAGATTTTAATTTGTAACAGCTTATTTGAAATACACGAAAAATAATTCCCTTTGTTTAAATTTCAATGGAAGTAATTCAGAATTTATCCAGGGTTCATTTAGAGTTTTTATTTGTTCGTTCGTTACCAATTAATCGTAAATCCTTGCTAAAGTATCAATGATGTTAAATTAATGAATGCTTGCAAAATATAAACCTATAAAAAAGGGTATTAAGCAATGAATTAGAGTTGAAAACAAATAAAAGCAATGAACGACGGAAATATTCCTTGGAGTGGATGCATAAAGTGATGTATCCTTACTTAAGATATTATATTTCAAGACCAGTTTTAATCATCGTTCTCTTTTAATTAGTACCCCGAAAGAAGTTAACCAAATTTAATTAAATGTTCACGAAAACCAATCCAAACTTCATTTAGCTAAGATAAAAATAGCGCTGAAGATTTCATAAAAGACGAGTGTAGGTATTTCTGTTTGCAAGCATATTATTGAAAATACTTAAACTTTTATTCGGGATGAATTAAACTGTTCAGAAATTCAAACATGCTGTTTGACTTTTGGATTTATCTAATTAAAATGTCAGAAATATAATTTTAAACAACATGCATAATGTTTACTAAGCGAAAATGGGAAATATATTCTATCTATTAAATATTTCTATTAATACTAACAATAATTTAAAGAAATAGAGCCTGTTTCTTTAATCTCCTCACTAATATATTCACAATTTATTTTATGGCGTCAAACCCAATCATTCTGCGTATAAACATTAACTAACTACATAAATACAAACTAGTTGCTTTACTTATTTTAATTAACTACGTTTCTTTAACTAGAGTAATTATATTTATTTCAGTACCAAAAAGAAAAATAACTTTCGCAACAATGAATCAATGGGCAATTCCCGCACTTATTTTTTATCTCTTTTATTCGATAGAGGTAACCAATAGAGGAATATACGCACGAATTTTTTTTAATTACGATGATTATTTATTTTTCACTTAATTTCAAAGTTTGACTTTAAAAAAAGGGCGTGAAAATGTCAAATTTCAAAATGCGACATCCTATACATTGATTTTAAACAATGGTTCAATGATTTAAAAAATTGAAAGTGATTGCTGATTTAACTTTAAAGTAAGGTCAAATCAGTTGTGACGTAATTTAACCCTAAACTAAGACAAAGGGAGTGTTTATATTTGTTTTAAAATATTGGATTAACTAAACTTTTTTAAAACTTTTTATGTCAATTTTTGAATTTAAATATATTTCCTAGACTGAAAAAATGTATTTTTTTTCTGTTTTAAAAAAATTCTGGTATTGCCCATTACCGTCGAATGATAATGCTACACTTGAAATTCACTTTTAAATTAAAAAGATATGGATAATTATGTTTAAAATATGGAAATTTTAACAGACAATATTATCATTCAGGACTTATTTTCAATATTATCGATCAATGAAGTTAAATTATTACTTTGGAATGTACTTATATATCAAAGAAAATTTCTGGATCAAATGTTCTCAAGCTTTGTTAGCCGTGAGATCTGTTTTTCACCAAAATACAACCGGCTGAGATGATAAGGTTATAAAGGTTTAAAATTATAAAAGCAAGAATAATTCATAAAACTACAAATGTTGCTTAAATGTACAGTATATTTTGCCGTTCTTTTATATCGTAAACGAAAAATATGTTTAAGATTGAAAGTTCCCAATTCCTTTGTCTTCTTTCTTTTTCTTGGACATAATATTTAGTTTTATTTCCATAATTAATATCACATACAGTGCCATAAACTAATTGTTAGCATGTAAGTATTTTCAACTAATACATAATTTAGTCTGGAAAATGATACTCTTTTAATCATATTTTTTCTAATGAATTGAAAGCCAAGTTTTTTTTTATTTTTTTAGTATTCCTTATAAGTTCACTTCGAACTTTTATTTAGTAGTTTTTATTTAAAGGTCAATCCTTTATTTAATAATTTGAAATTATTAATTAAATATCTTAACCATTTTCCGAGTTCCTTTAATTTAAACATTTTCATAACTTGTTTTTTTAATTTTTCAATTAGTACTTTTTTTTGCTTTTTCATATGGATGCTGTGGTAATTGTAGGTATTGCTCAAAAATGAAAATGCTTTATACCTGGAGGATTTTTTTTAAAGATCTTATCCAAAATGGAAAATTGAGAAAAGAGAATGAAGTGGAAAACTCTCTTGTGTGCATTTTAAATAGACGAAAAAAACGTAATATATTTCAAAGAACTATTATGAAGAAAAATTTGATTTAATTCAGGTTTCTTTTAGGCAGGTTAAAAGGGCCCCAAGCTCAAATCTTTGCGCTTATAGTGTTAAAATAGCCATAAAAGTTCAATCACTCTAAACATACATGCAATTCCAAACCCACATCCGAAATCCAGGAAACAAACTTTACTAGAACCGTCAAACCCAGTAACGCGCAACTAGAGCTATTTACACAGCCATCAAAAGAGATAAGTGGCCAGGCGGTCCGACACGTCCTGAACAACGAAGTTAAAGCCAACTTTTGCCGAGGAACTTTATTTTCTTCGACCTTGAGGGCAGTAAAGCAGCAGCAAATGAAGTTACGCTCGCAGCCCCCCAAATAAAGAGGGGGCAACTGTTTTTACCTTTCGAAAATTCATGAAACCGCGGCTCGTAAAACGCCAGAGGATATTGGTTCCATCAATGATATGGACGTGACCGGCCTGAGTTGCAGAATCCGTGCACGTTTGTGTTTTTTTCTATTTTCCCTTTCGTTCGGTTGTAGGACTTCTTAAGAGTTTTAAAGTGGAATGGTAGGTTATAGGAGATGTGTTCTGTGAAGTACGTATGTAACATCAAATTATGTTTATTTAATGTTTTCTAATCTTTAGGATCCTATTGGAATCTCTAACTATTTATAGAATATTTTGTGACTGGGGATTAACGTATATTGGTCAAACACGACTGTAATTTTGCTTTGTTTTAATATTTTCTCAGTAAATACCGATAGTATGTTTTGCATAATGTAAAAGCTACCATTTTTTTACTAAAAGTTTAAAAAAAGTTTCTAAATGTCGAATAGATCGCGTTTTTCGTGGAAAAATAAATTCATTCAGAACCGAGTCTTAAAAAATATACTTCAATACATTTTTTTAAAAAATTAGAATTACCTAATTAGAAGTAACGTTTTGAAAAAATAATTAGTTTTAAAGCAAGCTTATTTCTCATTACGTAATTAATTGGTACTTCTAAACTTTTCTCACTGTTATAAACTAATGCATAAAGGAGCAATCAACTGTAAAAAAATGATTTTTTTTAGTTAAAAAAGAAGTCTTATAAAGTCTTCCATAATCTTAAAATATATTCATAGCACTTATAATAACTAACAGTTATACAGTCGCAATCTAACGATAAATATATCTTAAAGTAATTTTCTCTGTTTTTTTAGTATTTTTCTATAATCTGGGCTTATAATGAAAAAGGTTTTATTCTGCAGACGCCCATTATAATAATTTTTTTTCGCTAATCTGATCATAAGTTTCTGTTCTCTATTGCAAATTAAGTTATACAATATGTCAGTCTTAAAGCTAATTCTGAACTACCTTATGGTGAAGTCATATTGTCATGAACTCATGAATTATTCAAAAAGGAAAGGTTAATGAGCACTTTAAACCAACACTCAACTATGACACATAATGTAACATATTATACATACAAAGTCTTCTAAGGCTAGATTTAGAATATGAAATTTTAGAAGTAGAAATATGAGACTACCATTATGCATGTTCAGGGGCGTAGCCAGAGGGGGGGATTTGGGGATATATCCCCCCCCGAAAGTCAGGAAATGTCCTTTTTGACCATAGAAAACCCCTAAAAATACCCCATATCCCCTCCCGAAATATCAACATCCCCCTCCGAAATTTTTTTTTTGCTACGCCACTGTGCATGTTTAATCTAGAGATTATAGGGCAATAACAAAACTAACCGAATCAGTAATTATAGCATGCTGCATTTTTTTAAAGACAAAACGCCATGTTTTTGTAGCTTATTAATGGAAAAATTAAATTTATTTATCTGTTTAAAATATACCATTTTACTGACGAAATGAAAATTATGATGGTTAATATTTTTTTAAATATTAAGATTATTTTAGCCACTCTGTTTATCTTCTTATTTTTCAGGGAAAAAAAAGTTTATTTTTTGTGTATTGATTCTGTATTTCAAAAATAATCAAAACAAAATAGTATTTCCACATTTAGGGGGCATTATTTTAAAGACGTTTTTTTAGTATTTTAGGCAACTTATTTCATTAAAGTAAAATTAAAAATTGGGTTTATTTCTAAAAATAATAATATACAACATCAAAAGCCATCATCTGAATTTGAACTAAAAAAAGCAACAAAAAAAATTTCAAATTTCAAATAAATGCTTTCACGAAAGCTCAATAATCTACACCTAATTAAATTCTTGTACTAATGCACTATATACATATACTTACAGTATTATCATATCCTCCTGATGCTTTCTATTCATCGTAAATTAAATATTCCCTCCTAAAAAGAGCAAAACCTACATCTATATTTTACACTTCATGAATATGAAAAAAAAATACATCATTACGATTGTGAGGATATTGACTCCAATGATAATGAACGATTCATCATGAAAAAAACACATTTTATTGTCCTACCACGCAACAATAAATAATATTCCCACACGAAATTTTTCCAACACATTCTCATTATCTCCCATCAAAACAAAAAAAGTTGGAACAATATATGAAATAATTTTCCATGTTACATCGCATTGTAGTTCCTCTGAAGGTTTTCTTTGTCTGTGATAATTAAATGCATACTGACTAAAGATACAGCCTGAATTAATTGGTGCTAATTAGTCCTATGGCTCTCGAGCAAAAACGTTCATTATGTATTTTCCGCTTTCATTTGTCTTTGCAGTCCTGCCATAGAAATGGCGTTTTCTTCTTCCTCTGGGGAAGTTGGTATTAATCATTTCAAAAACATTCGACGTCGCGGAAGAAATTCCTTTGCCGAGTTGAGGGGTGAAGGGGCTTCTGGAACTTAAGTCAATTACGGTTTGAGTAACGTGGAATGGCAAGTGCTAAGCCTGACTTAGATAATTGTGGTTATCTTTGAATTTTATGTAGATTTTTCTCAAGCTAATACAAATCTATCTTCTCATTGGTTGAACGAAATTATTTGATGATGCTTTTATTTTTACTTAAGAACTTTAACTAATCACGGTAGAGATGAGGAACGGATACCTAAAGACAACAGAAACTTTTTGTGAATTAGCCTTTGAAAAAATAATTTTGAGGATTTTAAAGATAAAATAATGCATCGATCTTACGTAGATAATCTCAAGATTAATAGGAAAAATAGAGTGGTATATAAAATCGGTGTATGAAATTCACGAACTTGGTCATTCCCACCTACAACTCATATAGTCAGGGAAACTGGAAGTTGTGACGTGTGAAGGGATGTGTCTTGACGCAAGACCCTTTTCATTGTGAAATATAGGGAAAATGGAAATAGAAAAGGGATGGAATAGGGACAAAGAAAACAAGAAATATCAATGAATTTGCAATGTGTATGGAGCATAAAAACTTACTTTAGGGGATGATTAAACTCTAAATACACAGCTTTCCATCTGTGTTTGAGGGCACGCGTCTGACCGTCTATGTGATTCCATCTACATAGACGGTCTTGCTGAAGTCCCATTTGATTGCTCTTTGATGAAAAGTGACGTCATGAACTACTAACACTTGTCACAATTTTGAGCTTCTCTGGGCTTATGAGTCCAGGCAATTTTGGATTTATACGGGTTCCCCATAGAATTTAGTGCATAATGTATAAATAAATAATTTTACCATGAATACTACATTTGGAAGTAAGTACAGAGGCTGGTGCTATTTTTTCTTCAATAATTAACTTTTTGAAAATGAAATGCATGTAATACATTACAAAGATTATTTTTTTATTAAATATCTTTAAATTTTTGAAGTACATATACTGGTAAGATACAAAATTATTCCAAAGAATTTAGCTTGAAAATTTTTAATTTAAGCAAATACTTCTCTAGAAAGAATACTAATATCGTTCCTATGTTTTATTAGTTTAAAGAATTTATTTTTCTTTCCTTTAACCCATTAACGCCCAAACTATTATTTTTTTGGGCGAATTTAATAAAAACCATGAATCTGGTGTATTTTGCCTTCAATATGGATATTATGAACAAATTTTGTGAAAACAGTCATTACTTTCGTTAAAAAATGCTGATCTAAAAATAGATCACTGGGCGTTCGGAGGATATTTTTTGTCACAGAGCTAAGTAATAGTAGAACCTCAAAAAATCATTAAAAAATATAAAATAAATAGACCTATTAATATTTTTCTTTAAAAAATGAGTATTTATTTATAAATATGTGGAAAAATAACTAAATAATTTTAAATTTAAATAACTTACCCAAGATTTATTACATGAATAGCCTATGCTGAAAGTAATAATAGATGAAAAAGTGGGAGTTGAATCAAGAACTTTAAGTTTATAAGTATATTATAGAAATAATATTTAATAAAATTGTGTATTTAATTTAAATAAAATGCATTAGGTAATTTTTTTGTAAATTTTATGGATTAGTTTTATCATAAAATAATGATAGTCATGAAATAAAATGTAACTTATTCGGCAACATTCAAAATTGCTACGTGTTAAGCTTTTCGCCGGCCTATTCCTATTAACTACTTATCCAATTAACTTACTATCCTGTCATTACGTCAATTTTAAGGTTGTAAAAGCAGTCTTAGGGCGAATTTAAAGAAAAAATTATTACAATTTACAATTTGAGATTTTTACATCTCCTCAAAAACCTTTAATTATTGTCTAATAATTTAACCTATAATGTATTTCAAAACGAAATGCTTGTATTGACTTAAATTGTATCAGCAAATAAATTAATGTGAATAAACTTGAGTTCATAATACTATTTGCAATCCTGTGATTTACTAAGTAATCAATCAATATTGTCTACCTTTCATTCATCCACCAGAAGAAATTATAAAATTTAACTCACAATAATATAATTTCTTAAGAAAATCAATATTTGTGACCATCCTGAACATTACTGAGTATTCTCATTTTCATTTTTTACAGTTTATAGTCGAAAAATCTGAATAATCGTATCGCAAGCAACACAGAAAAAATGAACGCCCGAACGCCCAGTGATCTATTTTTAGATCAGCAATATTGGGACCTAATTTTTCACTAAATGAATTATTTTTTACAAAACTCGGCATTGTATCCTAATAGCTACATCTATAAAGATAAAATAAAATCTGAAAAGGATTCAATTGGTGGTATACTTTTATAGTTTTCTCGTAAAACATGAACCAAGATGAAAAAACTGCAAAATGAAACCCCAAGACAAAGTTTTGCCCATCACTGTAACAAAATAAATGTTGCAAACGAAAAAACACATGGTATTATTCTTAAGGAAGGCTTTCTCTTGCCATATGAGCAGTTTTGTTTTTGTGGGGTAAATTTAAATTAATTTAAAAGACCATTTCTGACCCTATGTTTAGCGATCTAAAAATAGATCAATGGGCGTTAATGGGTTAAATGTTTCTTTTATTCTCAGTATTCAGTTAACCACTTTCTTATTTTTACAGCAAGATTTTAACCTCCTTTATTCTTCTACAAATCAATTACATAAAAACCGAAATAACACATTAAAAGTTTCATTACAGCGCACAAAGGGACAGTTTACCCCCAATGCTTTCTTTACCCCATCCGTCACAGGGAAAAAAACCAACCGCCACAAAAAGCAAAGACAATTAAATGACGCAGCCCCCATTAAAAAACCGCGGATAGCATTTCCTTGTTCCTAAAATTTGCATTTTCTTCATGAGATTTTAGCTCTCTTTTTTCCAGCAGTTCAAAAAGCGAACAGCTTGTGTATACACCAATGGGCGTAAATAACACTGCTTTTTCTATGGTGCTGTTTCACACCATTGTGTTCAATTACAAGAATAAAAAGTTACTCAAAAACTACCGAGGTTTTTTTCTCTCCAACCAAGGAAGCGGGTCTTGTTTGGAAGCAATTCTGAAACTTTATTTTTTGGTTGCTTTTTACTTTCTGCGATCTTTGCCATTTTCCGAACCCAATACATAAAAAAACTTCATTGTTAAACTTACGGAGAAAAAAAATTGCATTTTTTTATTTAGGGGAATAAGTAATTTTAAAGATTCGAAAGAAACGTTAAAAATTAAACCATTTTGCTCTAATGAATAGTTGATCGGCTTAAGTACCCACTTCTGCATCCTGAAAGGAACAGATTTAAAAATTACAGTTTTTATCAAACAAAAATAGAATTTCTGTAATTAATCTTGGCAATAATAACAAGCTCCAGATAAGTTTTTTAAGAACAAAAGGAGTTTAAAGTGAATTTTACTAGTCAGTGTAAAAATATTTTTTGGAGTGATTTTTTTCAATGGTGTAAAAATGCAATTTTCGCTTTGAATAAATTATTTGAGAATTTGTTATAAATTCCCCTTTAGCAAGTAGTTAGTAGCAACTAAGAAATAAAGAACTTCTCAAATACAAACGTTGGAAACTTAATTCTAAGCCTGTTAGAATATTTTAACTGTTCAATTAAATCCAATCAATCTAATATAATTGAATGCTCATTTAATTTTAAAAGAGAATGTATAGTCTGTTCCTAAAAGTTATAAACATCTGTCTTTCAATTTTTTAAACTTCCCCTATACCTTTACATTTCCCTCACGGAGTTATTGGTAAGAGATAACATTCCAGAATGCGACTCAACAGACTTAAAGACACCATCTTAGAAAGCAATTCAAACACAAAGCAAAATCTCTTCATACTCTTCCCCTCCATAAGTATTTATCTTTATGCAACAGCATTACAATCTTCGGCAGAAGCAATATCTCTGACACCTCCAAAAAGACACTTTGACACCTAATAAAATAAAAGCACACTCAGCTTTCAGTCTCACCAAAAGAAAAAACCTTTCATTTTTCGATAGAAAAAAAACTCCTCCAAGGAGAAACTGAAGGTACTCCATTACAACATCCAATAGCAGAGACAACGGACTTTAATAACGAACTAGTAGCACAGCGCGCACGGAAATCAAAGACTGCACTAGTCTTTCTGAGTCACCTCGGGGTAAGTTGGTGTTGAGAGAGAAAGTCAACAGTGATCGTTGCTCATTCTGTACTCTGCACAGTGAGGCTGATTTTGAAGGGAAAGGGGAACGATATGCTTCTGACTTCGATTGCTCGCTGCCTATCTGTCCTTGGGGCGGTTTTGGAGTTTTGACTTGATGGAAGGTGTGGATTGGGATGTATATTTTGCCGTGCGGGAGTCGTGCTTTTTGGCGAAAAGGTTTTGAAAGGGATGGGGTGTTCTCTTTTGGTGGGACTGCATTTTGTTTATTTTCTGTTCTCGTTAGCTTTTAAGGTGTTGAATGGGGGTTGGTTGAGTTTAGCGCATGATATTTAGTCGTTCCGATGTTAGGGAACATACGCAAAATTAGGGATGTTACGGTTCCACTGGGACAGTTCCATGGAACCTAATCCCAGCGTGGAACCGTCGGAACCGGTTCCACGAAGAACCGCTTAACGGTTCCACCCTGGAACCGATAAAGATCAATGACAAATCCAAATTTCTCTGCAATCCTATCTAACATTGAACGAGAACGCTCTCAAATAAAGAGACGATTTCCAAGCTAAAAGATAAGCAATGCCCGCAAATCGCTACCGCAGAGATATTCTATAGCAAAAAAAACCGCAGCGAGGCAAAAACGCAACAATCTATTCGCACCATAGAGCACATCTGCCAAAAACTGAATCTATAATTAATCAATCCCTTTTCAAAACAAATATGCTCGTATCACCCTGAAAAACCGCAACGAGGGAAAGTAAATAAAAAAGAAAGACATCTGCCGCTTCAACGAAGGCGAAGAAGCAGCAGAAGAAAAAACGAATGATTGACAGCCGCCTGGACCAACCAGAAAGCTCCAACCTTGAGAAAGCTCCAAAGCAGTTGATAGCTTTTATCCCTGCCGCCCGAAATTCCTATGGATTTTCCGTTGGAACGGGCCGGCTTCGTTAACACCCTTAGTTCCACGGATTATGGGGCTTTCATTACTGCCGCCCGAAATTCCTATGGATTTACTGTCGGAACGGGCCGGGGCCGACCTAGCTAGTAGTTCCACGGAGTCTTAACGGTTCCGAGAGAAATAAGTTCCAGTGACAGAACTCTTTACGGAAACTAATACGTTCCCAAACTAATACGTTCCCGTGGAACTGTTTCGAGTGGATTAGTTATTCGCGTAACTGGAATGGAACCGGAACCTTTAACTCGATTAGAACGTTTTTGGAACTTATGAATGGTTAGGGGCCATTCATTAATTACGTAAGGATGATTTTGGCAATTTTTGACCCCCCCTACCCCCATGTAAGGGTACGTAAGATTTTTCAAACCCCTCCCCCCCCTATTCTTACGTAAGATTCCATTTCGTTTAATCAGTTCAAACTCCAATAAAAAAGATACATCTGATATACCTTCATTTTTTTAAAATTAAAGCTTCGATAACATACCGAGATCATCAGCATTTTCAAGTTTTTCTGGGGTTATTCAATAGTTATTTGATTGGAATTTGTGTACATTAACTTGGAAAATCTTACGTAAGAATTGGTTTGACCCCACCCACCCCCAAGTAAGGGTATGTAGAGATTTTTCCATCCCCCCCTCCCCCTCGGGACCCTTACGTAATTAATGAATGGCCCCTTAGAACATGGGAGCTATTTTGGAACTTATAACTAGGTTTAGAACTTGGGAACTCTTTGGAACTGGTAAGGGAACTGGAACGTATAAGGTTTGTTTCTGTTTGGGCTTCGTTGGGAAGGGTATAACTGTCTGTCTGTGAGATTGAGAATTAAATCTGGAAATTCTTTTTAAGTTTCCTGTAGCTTGACCGCTGGTCAATATGACTAAAATTCACTATAAAATAAATTTTGGAGTTGCCAATTTATCTTTTGTAATCCTTATTGTTATAACATGTCTCTTTGGTTACTGTTGACCATTGGTCAGTCCGGTCAATTTTTTGCAACTTCTGTGCTTTGGCACTGAAGTAGGTCATGTGGGGGCTCAAACCAAAAGCCTTAAGGCGGATAACATTTTGGTGTTGACCACTGGTCAAGAGATCTTGACCAGTGGTCATTCAACTTTTTCTTACAATATGTAACTTTTCTGACTTTCTCTTTTTGTCTCTTGGTTGTTTTGGGGGTCCTGGCCTTTGGTCAACCTCATTTGACCACTGGCCAAGATGACTATATTCACCAAAAAAAATTTTGGAGTTGCTAATTGATATTTTGTAATCCTTATTGTTATAACATGTGTTTTTGGTTACGGTTGACCATTGGTCAGTCCGGTCAACTTTTTGTAACTTCTTTGCTTTGGCACTGAAGTAGGTCATGTGGGGTATCAAACCAAACGCCTTGAGACGGGTAACATTTTGGTGTTGACCACTGGTCAATATCTCTTGACCAGTGGTCAATCCATTTTTTCTGGCTATATGTAACTTTTCTGACCTTATATTTTATCTCGTGGTTGTTTTGGGGGTTCCTGACCTTTGGTCAACCCCATTTGACCACTGGTCAATCTTTTAATTTTTTGACTTTATTGCTCCTTTTTGTCTCTGGGAGCCTTGCGTTTTTTTTATATGAACGGTTTTAAGCTTGGAACCGTTTGGAACTGGAACTGTTAAGGAAACCTAATCCCACCTTGGAACTGGAACTGTGGAACCGGTTCCACACTTTAACTAATAGGTTAACTCCCTACGCAAAATACATGCAGTTGATTCATGTAGATGACTTTAAAAAATTCAAGGATTTAACTTTATTTTCATTTATAGCAGATTTTTACATTTGAGATGGTTTCCCTTCTTTATAATTTCACACTTTTTAAACTTAACTTTTGAATTTTTTTACTACTCTACTTCCATTACTTAAAAATAGCACGTTAAGCGAAAGAAAATGTATCACCATCGTAAAGAAAAGTAAAGCAGAAATATTAATTTTAACAGTTTAAGATGCATCGAATAACTGTAAGAATAAACTAAAAATTAAAATCGTAGTGGAAAATATAATTATTGCTCTTAGTTTGAATTTCCTTTATGTATCCTCTGCATGTAGAGAAAAACTATGAAAATATTCTAATTAACTCATTAAATCTTACTTTTCAAGAATAAACTTTTTAACATGTTTTCTTATCGAAAAATTTCCTCGAAATAATTTAGAATACCACTAATTACAAACAAAACGGATTTTAGGGGGAATTTTTTTTCTAAGTGTTTAGGAACACCTTAAAGATACCATGTTAATTACCCTAGAATAGTTAATACGGATTGCGTGAGAAGGTTACTTTCATAGTACATTAATCGCTAGAGGCTTACCATTTTCATACAACCCAGTGCATAAGTGCTCTAATAATAGCGGAACGGCGCCCCAATACAAGTCATTCTCCTGACAGACATATCATAGTGAATGTCTGAGTGTAAATACATTCAGCTGAAGAAGACAGTTCAATTATCTGTTTGGTAATGTTATGGGGACCATGCATTAGGGGACATGATTGGACAAACTGTCGTGCGGAATATGATGATTTTTTGCTTTGGGGAATATCAATCATTGACGTTAATAGCAGGAGGATATAAAAATATTAGATTTCATAGGGATTAAATTAATTTTAACTGTTAACGCGTTAAACTATTCCATGTTAATGTTATTAATTTTATGCACGAATAAAGTTAATAATAATTTATGTTAATTTCATTTTGTAAGGTCTTTCCATGAATGATCTATAAGTATAGTATCATTACATTTTAATTTAATGTATCATACTCTTGATAACACCGACACTATAATCTCAAAAACTTGTTCACTAAAAATAATCTTTCCTGCAAAGCATTATTCTAACCGTAATTTTTATCCCTTCATTATTTAAGCTTATGGAATCACCATAATTTTATACCTCCATCCATAATTTTAACCAGACCTTTTATTTAGGAATTCTAAAATTATGTTGTCATTAAACTTAATTGAAATATTTATACCATCTTCAAAGGGAAATGTTATTTTTTATGAATGAAATTTAAAATGCACTATATTATTCGTTTTGTATTACGTATCAAACAAGTCAAATGCATGTTTTTTGTGTAAAACGAATATATAAAATAGCACCAAGAACTGCAATACATTTTTTGTTTCAATATCTTCCTGTGCTTTGTCAAAAATACAACAATAGGAGAAAATAATAGTTCTGCGCATTAATGTTTTTGAATTTTAAAATCAATATTCAACTAGCGCTTTAGCGCTAGTATTCAACAATATAATACAATATATCCGTACAGTATCAAGACATTAACTTTCTGTAATAATGAAACACGGTGTTTTTTAAAGAAACACTGTGGAAATACTTGTCTTAAAGTATTTAAAAAAAAACCCCTTTAGGGAAATTGCATTCTGAATTCGCATCTGATTTAAGTGCACACTCATTCTAGATAAAAGCGGAAAACCCGAACCGCATCAGAAAATACCACTTTGTTTAATTCAATCTGACGTTTGAATATCCCGACCTAATAGAAAAGTAAATCCTTCATTTCATCCTGTCATTGAAGTATAACAAAGAGACAAAAAGTAACAATGAAATTGAGCTTCACCGTATCCAAACAAGCAACCTTCCCAGCGCTCGATAAAAAGTTCGCAAAATTGCGGCGAAAGGGGGAATAAAAAAGAAAAATCGAAGAAATAGAGACGAATCTTTTATGCCTCCTTATACCGAATTTGGAATGAATTCCAAATTTCGATAATGGAACCGAAAAAAGGAAGACTTTAAAGGAAATAAAAGTTATTCAAAAGTCTTAAGATAACAAAAACATGTGCGGCATAGGAAATTACTTCAGAAATAAATTTTTGAGAGGTAAAACAGAAAAGGGGGAAAGTTAAGGAAAAGAAGGTGGAAGAAATATACGTTTTTTTAAGAAAAACAAGCTCGGAAAACCTTCGAAATGTGATTTAAGCAAAGGAGTAAATGAAATGGTCAGAGTCGGTTCTAAGAAGATGGGAGGATTCTGAGGTGGGATAACACTTGGATTTGACTGGTTTGCTTTTCTTGTAATCTTTCGCAATGTTTTTTATTTGACATATTTCTATTTGAGTCGCTCTAGTTGCAAAACCTGCTTGCTGAAAGGGATTTTATTTGTTTTCAGAAAATCAATAATAACGTTTTTAAGGCATCTAAAAGATATGAAAACAATGTTGTATTTGTTTATAAATATGCCAGGAATAAATAAAGGAAATTTCATCTCAATGTGAGGAAAAGTGAATAAATCGTAGCCTCATTGTGTCTAGCAAGTTTTCAACTGGTTCCAATGGATGGATAAATTTTTTTTAAAACTTAATTCAATAATGAAACTCTGTGAAATAAATATATTTAGAATGTTTAGAAACCAGTTGCATGAATCAAAGTTAAAAGAAGTGAAAATTTAACTTCAGATTTGATAAAATATGAATTATAAATCAAATTGAGGATATTTAACGGTACATGAAAAGTAATTGTCTGTTTTCTGAAAAAATAAGAAATATAATAGGTTTTACAAACCAGTAAAATTAGTACTGGGCTAGAAATATTAAATACAATCTTATTTTTCAATGAAACATGAACTCTCTCTAATAGTAGGTTTTGTAGCATAAACCCATTTTTTAAATGCACTTTTAAGATTTTTTACAGTCTTCACTTTCATACTGTTAACCTTCCTACCCTCTTGAAAAAATAGTCACATATTCCCCCTCGTGGGGGTCTAATAGTACACCAGGCGTAAAACGAGCCTATGGCTCTAATAAAGGGTTAAAATACCTTAAATGGAAAAGAATTTTCATTTTTTACTTCTAAAAAAATGCTTCAGAATAATTTTTATAATTTTTTTTGGGTATTTTTCTTATTTTTTTGTCCTATTACGGCGTTTTTTTTCTTTTGATGCTCGTTTTTTTATAACACCTGAACCTTCAAACAAGAATTAAATTACAGATATGAGCCCTAATGAAGTTGTTTTACTTAAGTTTATAATCACAGTGCTTAAAATATACTAGCTGATATACCCGTCCTTGCACGGGTAGAATTTATTAGTTTATTTTAAACTATTTATGAAGTTCCATACCTTTTATTTTCTGTATTATGAGCTACCTTTCACGCCCGATTAATTTATTTAGTTTTTTGAAACATGTGAAATGTGGACTCACTTTTTTTAAATTGAAATATTATAAAAAAATTATCGGTTCAGATATGTTAGTGAAATCACAGTACCTATCTCGCTTGTTTGATGTAAGTTTTCAACGCGAAATTGATTCTTTTTCGAAATAATTCTTCGAAATCACATTCTGGAATTGAATAAATACTCATAAATCTCTGAAAGCATTCTTATTTTTCCAAGAAAATTGAATATAAAAACCTATTTACAGGCCATGAATTTATATTGTTTTTGTAAGGAATTTGTTAAACAGGAAGTCATGGCGACAGTTGTCTGAGTTTTTTTTGCTGAAACTGTTAGATACTCAAAAGATTTCTATAAATAGCATATTTTTCTTAGAATATGAAAGAAAAATTTAAGAAATAGCTAGTTATTCAATGTACTTTGACGTAATCTTTTTTTTGTAAAAAAATGACAATTTCTACGAAAATGTCCTTCTAATAAATCTCTAAGCATCTTAAACACACATAAAAACCATGTTTTATCAATAATATGACAAAAAAATAAATTATTAAGCTTTATTTGATATTTTTTACCGTCATTCATGCCTGGGGTCTCCGAAGACCGCAGAGGGGGAATATGTGACTATTTCTCCCACGACACTTAAAAATTAAGTAAAAACTCCAAAATTTTAACCCATAGTAAAACTTTGCGTAATAAAGGGATACATGGGATATATCAATAGTCAAATACATGGGATATATCAATAGTCAAAGTGCTCTTGGGATCGAAATAGACCCCATGCGGTGTAGGAAGGTTAACAATCGGTACATGGTGTCAAAACTTATTAAGACGATACCAGCAACTTAATTTTTTAATTTATGGTCTTTTTGCAGTGTTTTGAACCTCGGAGACGCATATTCTCCCTATTTTCATCAAAGGTTGGAAACACATGAGTTTTAGAAGTCGCATCTAATTTTACATAGTTTGATTGAAAGTAAGTGCACCGTAATATACGTATGCAATTAATGTAATTAAACTTTGAATTCCTTAAAATTTTCTAAGTATGAAGTGTTTATTTGTGTAGATAAAATTTTTCTTATAGAAATTTAAGATTTTAGCTTGAGATTTATATAGCTTTTTAAAATGATTACAAAGCCGATTTCAACATGTGTAATTTTTTTGAACTCTGAAATTTCCGTCCACAAAATAAAAGAAAAATGATTTGTTTGCTATTGGCAAGCTTTTTTTAAACCGTTACATTTATCTTTTTAATAATGAAACAACCATCTCATTTCAACAAAATTACGGTAATTTTTTTTTCCAATTTCGAATATTCTATTATTGATTAGCCTTAAAAAATAATACTGACAAAGATTGTTATAAAAATTTTGAAAAAATCTAATAGGTATTATCTCGATTATGAATAAACGTATTGCATTATCAGCAGAAAGGCAGATACATTTTAAAACCCTAAAATATGTAGAAATACTCGTATATTAGATTTTAAATATTGACAAATAAAAAACCTAATAACAATGCTGCACAATATTGCTCGCCGTCTGCATCACTCAATGTACACATAACAATCATCTGTTTCAAGACCCTCTATACTACTAGACCCTCTATATCTCTATATATAGAGGGTCTTGTCTGTTTGCATCTGCATCCACATAACCACATACTTAACAAAGCACAAGCATACTTCTTTTTCATCATCGATAAACAAAACAAAGTATTTTGCAAGAAGCCGCAAACCCCACAGAACCCGGCGCGCTCCGAAATTATATCGATTCCTCGCATATAGAGCATCTGCAGAAGGATCTTTTCTAAAGTCATTGTGAGAGGAAACCCATCCAAGGATTTATACCGATGAATACATAAAAGGTCGATACAATTCCAAAACACAGTTCCTGTAAGAATATATCCCCAGCACCTCCGCTGGTTGTATAACCTATTGCTTATGCATGCAGACTGGGGCTCGCTTTGTTAGGTGGTGCAACGCACCGGGGATGTCTTTTGAGGTAGAGAGAGGCGAAGTCTCCTATTCCAAATGCTTTACAAGATTTCTGCCTTCGGCTACATCCAGCATATTCTAATAACGGAATAAATTGGAATAGTTTAGAAGGTTTTATATCTTTCATCGCTGATTTTTTACGCTTTTACGTGTCAGGTGTGGGTATTATAATTCCGCTTTTCGGTTTTTATGCTTATTTTCGAGATGTTTTTCTGAACATAATGCTTGTCTTTTAGGAATTTTGGGTTCGCCGCGTTGCTTTTTGACGGAGGGATATTTATTCATTATTTGTTTCGTTCGGGATTTATCCCAGTTTCGGGAAAGTTTGTTGTTTGAAAGGTAATATGCTTAAAGTTGAATCGGTGTAATATGGGTGAAATGTTTGAAAGATAGTTTTAAGCAATTTATAAATTTTCAAACCGTACTTTTTTGGGGGGAAATGTCAAAGTTTAAAATAATTTGAATTTTAAAGATGGAATAAATTCAATGCCATATTAGTGAAAAATCCTTTTCAAACCTCCATTCTTTTTAATATCGTTTAATTCTAAATAAATGTAAAGTTTTAGTAGAAATAAACAAATGAAAATGTATTGATTCCCGCGTCTAGACATCCGTTTGATAAAATAATTTTGCAATATAACATTCAATATTGTATTGCAAGATATTTTCATATGCGTGATTCTTCGTTATATTAAGAAACACTGTTTAAATTCGGTGGAAGATGAAAATTTCTTTACAAAAGAATCTTTAATAATACTTTATTGAAGTACAATATCATTAATTGTAGTAAATATTTGGTTTAAAGAAAATCAATTTCAGTATATTGTCACCAACCCATATCTAGCTTTTTATATCATAAACGTTACTTACATGAAATTTGAATTTTACTTTTATGTATAGAAACGGTATTTTTAAATGGAATTATTTTTTATTTAAAAGAAATGTGTATAAACATCAGTTAACCATTTTATCATATATCCAAGATCTAATTAATATCGTTTTAAACTATAATATGCAATGGATTGCTTGCTATGCAATTTTTCTGATGATTTTATCCTTTTAAAAAAATCATGGGTAAAAACGGAAAGTCTGAATATTAAAATAACTAATTTTTGTAATTACCCTCAAGCTACTTTTTACTTATTTGAGTATGCAATATTTATAATTTTGACAGTAATTCATTTATAAATAGTGGCAACTTACACTATTTATTATACCTGTTGTTCTATCAAAAATTATATTTAAACTATTTTATCTCTACATTAAAATTTTTTCAGAAAGTAGTGTTTAATACAATACATACAGGAAAATAATCCAATGATCCCCCAAAAAAATATTATCTCCTTTTAGAAAAGAGTTTCATTCTAAAGAAAAGAAAAACTGGAGTATTTCCTTCAATTTAGCCCAATCTAAATACCAAACGCTTAAACGTCAGATACCAAAAAAAAATCGAGAAGAAACGACACAAAAACATGTGTTTCTTCGAGGGTCGCGAAAAAAAAGTCACACTTTAATGAATTCCCTAACGTCACTCCACATAAAAACCCTATTACCACTGACCTAAAACAGGCCCCTCCTTGGAATCCATCCAAAACACCCCAGAAACAAAACAGTAGAACCTTTCCCAAAATCAGAGCTCAATTAACTATTGATCGCTTCCCGGATATCAATTAAATCCGGGACGGAAAAATAGCCCGAATCGGAAGGATTCCAGAAAATAACTTTTCCTTACAATTGTCCCCTCGTTCGTCGTGGAAGTTAATTTTGTTAATGGAATTTCTCTCCCCCCCCTTTTGGAAAACGTACGTCATTTGTACACGTCGGCGGCGGGTTCAACACTTCTTCGAAACTCTCTTCGCGATTAATCAAACTTTTCAGAAGGTCGGTCCGATTGTTTTCATTCAAATCGTGTGGTTGGGAGATAGAGATTTTTTTCTTTGAATTTCTCTCTCTCTGCGAGACGATCTCAATAGAAACTAGTTTTCGGGTTCGTCGGCGGGGCCATGGTGATGCTGCTTTGTGACGGTATAATCGGATTTTGGAAGAAGTTGTTGCGCGTTTGAAGGTTTTAGTTGGATTGAATTGATGTGGTCTGGTATGGCTTTAATTACACTTGGGTTTTGAAGGAATTGAGTTAGGTCTTTGAATCAAGCTATCCATGCATCTTATTTGAATTACTGTGGAAACATAAGAATATAACTTGAATTGGAAGAAAATAAAATGATGTTTTATGAGTTTTTCAATATAAATTAAAAATTAACTTTTTATTTACTAAGGGGACTCGGTACCAAAAAAAGTTATTTTTTTATTCTTGAGTTTTTTATTAGTTTTTGGTGCCAAATTATCTGTTACCATTATGTAATGGAATATTAAGCACAAAATTTTTTTAAATTTTTTATTATTTTTAATATTAGAAAAAAAATTAAAAATTTCACTAAATTTCGAAACGCTACTTCTCCTTCATTTTCCCCTTTTTTTACTAGCTTTTTTCATTTTTATGTTAAATATGTTCTGTAGTATTATAATTCCATGTGGGGGATTTTGGATAATCATAATAGTGTTTGAGAAAATAAAACTTTACGGTGATTCCCATTTAAAAACGTGAAAATTCTATGATTTTTACCCTATTTCGCATGATAAAAAATTCTGGACCAAAATCATTAAATTTTGGAACATACATTTGATCAAATTACTCTCTTGAATATAAATACCAAGTTTCATAACATTTGGTTCAGTAGAAAAAAAGCCTTAGTGTTTTAAGTGCTAAAAAAGTAGTTTTGAGAAATATTCATTAAAAAATATATGTGGTAACTATGCTCAATAAACATTGGAATTTTTTTATGCTTAGAATTCGTCCATCACTATGAAATTTACTGAATCAATTTATGAGTATAAACATCAACAAAATAATTTTTAATACACTTTACAAGACTGATTCTAAAAAATTACTATATTTGCCTCTGAGGATATGTATTATATAGTAAATCGAGTATTTTCTGCTTAGATATTATCAAAAGAGGTCTACCACAATCTCGTATAAAATTGTATTTTTATGAAAAGCTCAAAATCTATGAAAGGAACGAAAAGTTATAAGAAGACATTATTTGAAGTTGAAAAGTTTATAATGCAGACATTATTTGCAGTTGAAAAGTTAGTATGAAGACACTATGCAGAGGCCCATTTGTAGAACACAATGTAGAAAAAAAACATTTGTTGATACATAGATCTGTTCAGACAGTCTTTTAAATAATTTAGAATTATTGGATAGGAAATAACCTTAAGAAATTAAATACATAATCTGAAGAGCAACCATGTTTTTTTATCTTTTAAAAACGTTTTATTCCAAACACCTAAATATAATCAGGAGTTTTATGCTACCCGTAATTTAATCCCTGAGTCCAGAATATTATTTTCGAAAACAACATTTCCCAAACGTGATATTTTTCACAACCATCTCTCACTTTTTTCTGGTCATTTTATTGATCTTTCTCATTAGCCTTCATGAAGCGCTCATCAATATTTGCTTCCATGCGATTTTCCTGTGAACTTTTTTCCCCACCATATCAGCCATCGTTGCAGAGAAAACAGCTGTTGCAAGATCTCATTCCAATTTTTACCGATGTTTCTCAAGTTTTTCTTCCATTCTATTGAATTTTTATTGCGTGTAAACTTGAAAACGATTAGCTGTTTCTAAATAAGTCACGAACTTTTAAGATTAAAAAGTAATGTTCCCTAACAAAAAAATTATAATTTAACCTTTCTCACATTTTAAAAATGGTTCCTCTTATTTTTAGAAGGAGTGAAACTTTTCCAAAACGTTAATTTTTTACTTATTCCCTCAGATAATATTGCATTAACCTTTAATGGGAGAAAATCTACAGTTTACTGGTTAGAAAATTATGGTATGAGATAATTAATAATTTAATGGACGGATTAAATAAGTTCTAAATCATCTGATAATGTACATAACCATATTTTAGAATAATTAAATATTCCTCAATTTATAATGATCCTCACTTTTTAAGAACTTTGATTTACTGTATCAATTTCGTAATCGTTTCGCAAATTTAAACTTTTTAGGACCCTAAGAAAAAAAACTGTTACGGTAATTTATGATATAAAACTGCAATATTTTTATTGATATTGTGTTTGAATTGATGGCAAAAATGGTAATCTAGTTAAAAATTAACGAACCCCTACACAATTAGTCTATCTTGAAATTTTATAATGAATGAAGTCATGACTGCACTTAAAGATTCCAACAATAAAACAAAACAAAGGCACTTAAAATACTGATAAATTAAAGAAGACTGTATTGTACGTATACCTTCATAGTTTAGTATTTTTGTTTCATTGATTTATCATTGAAATTATTTTATGAATTATGTAAAACATGCATATAATTTATTATACAGGGTGTCCCACGATAAGTGGCCCAACCTCTTTAACTTTTGAACCCCTACAGATATAGTCATGAAAGTGGGGTCTAGGTATAGTAAAGTGACCATGCCCTATCCAATGAGACAACTTCTAACGGTCTCTAGCGGAAAATTTAGGAGTTATAATTTTTATTTTAAAAACTATTTGAGGTATGTGAAAAAGGTCAATGACTAAGTTGTAGAGCAGCATCGATTTAGTAGGAAAGGACACCTTAAACAGAAAAATATCTTGAATAAACCCCTAAAACGCACGCTCACAAGGCAAAAATGAGAAATTTTCAAATTAATGAACAAAGAATTCTTTTTGTCATTGACTTAAGCCATAAAAACAAAAATTTCTCATTTTCGCCTTGTGAGCAGCGTTTTAAGACGTAAAATCTACGTAAATTCAACCTAATTGAGCGTGCGTTTTAGGGGTTTATTCAAGATATTTTTCTCATTAAGGTGTCCTTTCCTACTAAATCGATGCTGCTCTACAACTTAGTCCCTGACTTTTTTCACATACCTCAATAGTTTTTAAAATAAAAATTATAACTCTTAAATTTTCCGCTAGAGGGCGTTAGAAGTTTTCTCATTGGATAGGGCATGGTCACTTTACTGTACCTAGACCCCACTTTCATGACTATATCTGTAGGGGTTCAAAAGTTAAAGGGGTTGGGCCACTTCTCGTGGGACACCCTGTATATTCACTCTATGCTATTTAATAAAATATTATACATTTATTGAAATTCAAATATGTTGAATGAAGAACGTAAATCTATGGTTTGTATTGTAACAGATTAGATATTTGGCTGTAAAACACCTAAGGTTATTTTTTTTCTGTTGAAAAGTATTTATAACATTTGAATGTAAGACACGCTCACATCTAAACTAATCGGCTTTTACCACCACCATAGATATTACTTCGTTACTTGCTGTATTTGATTGCTGTATTTGCCCACTGCTTTGCCCTTATAGCACACATAGCACTTAAGCCGCAGCATAACACAACAAAATTAAACTTTAATATTACAACTGAGAAAAAACATCAGTCATTAAACTATCCCATCTTTATGTGTTTAATCACCATAATAAAATTGACACTCACGTACAAACCAACTAATCCCACTAGCATAATAATCCCCACAATCACAAATTCCTCACGGAATACATTACAACAACTTCACTTGTCCCCAACAAGAAGCAAATAACAATATGACACGTCCACAGGAAACAAGACACGGCAGAACGTCTCTCCCTTAATACCCCTCCTAAGCCCATACCCAGCAAGTCAGGCCAAGTAAAGGAAAGACGGCCAGAAATTGATTTATAGGCAGAAAAGCCAGGGCCCACAGGAGGCCCCGGTATTATTTGTCACCCCATTTTACTTGCTGGTGGTCGCTGCTTCCTTGGCGGCATAATTGAATAGAAAAGGCAGCGGACCTAAGTCAACATGCGTGGGGTCGATCATAACGAAATTCGGCACCCGAAATTAGAGGTTCCGTTCTTTTTCTGCGGGGAGGGGGTTATTTGGGGTGTTATATGAGTAGAGGGCGCGTTTGTAGGGTATCCTTAAATGACCGTGGACGCGTTCGACCGGAAGCACGTTTTACTTTGACTGGAAGTTGTCACCTCCCATTGCATGTTGCATAACAAGTTAATCGTATAATAGCTAAGATAAATCGTATTTCTGGTTTGAAATGAAAAAAGTAAAAGTTTTTGGTTGTTTGTGATGCTACGCAGTTGAACTCGTCTATACACTGTTAAAAAAAATTCTCAACCTTTCACCACAAACGTGGTTTAAATTAGTTGCAACCGAAATGTCGCGAAAAGTTGAACAACGTTTTCGGTGTTTTCAAACACCAAAAACTTGTTGTTGGTGCTTTTTATGAAGTTTTCAGTGCTTAACGACCGAAAACAAGGTTCAAATTTTCGCTACATTTCAGTTGCAGCTTTTGTTGAACTCCTTTTGGGTGAAACTGACCAACCTTTCACCACTAAACTGGTTAACCTTTTAAATGCCGCAATTCAAATTTCGAATTAAAGGTTCTGATTTTTGGCTTAAATGGCTTGTTTCATCATTACTAGAACCATTCTAGTCATTTTTTGTCGGAAAAAAATCCTAAGTATGATTTTGAGGATGTTCCCAAATGGGAACATCGGCGTTTGGGATGAAGTTTTTAGGGGGATTTCCAAAAGGCACATATTTTACAATAAATTCAAATAAAATGATTGAAATCGGTTTCTATTCAATAATTATGAACATTTTTATGATTGTGGACGGTTTTTTCATTTTTATTATCCATACTTGGACGATTGAGCAACATTTTATAGATTTTCATAAGAAAAAATTGACATGTTTATTACGTACGCGAAGCTTTTCCGTAAATTTTTCTTGCACTATGAGTAATATTTTGGGGTAAAAAATACATAAGAGGGTTCCCATGCTCTTTAAAGCTAAAAAGTTACGGTTCTGTGAGAAAAATTTGTTTTAATTACGGTTCTATACGGATATCTAGCATAAAATCCACTAATTGCATTCAAATCTAATTAGCTTTCAAAATTGATAATCATAATTATCTCCATTGATTTATTAAATCTGTGTTCCTCATGGAAGATTACGAACTGAACCACATATATCTTACATCCATCTTACTTTAGAAGAGTGTTTTTAGATGAACGCACTTATCCTTATTTTCAAAATTCTTCAATTTTATTACTAAAATTTTTATGCAAAAAAAGTACTTGAACAAAAATATATACGCAAATCCTCAGAATCACTCCAAATATGCTCTTTTCATAACCCCTAATGATAATTACTGAAAATTAATCGATCGGGGAGTTAAGAAATATATACAAATGTAATAATCTACTATAAAGATTTTGAATTTATTTCTCCATAAATCAGGTGAAAAAATAAAAATTACATATTTTTGAATTTAAAACATCATTCTTAACCTGTTTAGATCCTTTGGGACAAAAAAAAGTTCAAAAAATTAAAGAAAATAGGAAATAACTTGAATTTTTGCATGTTATAAAAATCCCCTCAAATACTATACCCCAAACGCCGATGTTCCCATTTGGGAACATATACGTTGTATTGGTAATTACTCTCCAAAATTAAAATATAAAGCTATTCTGTCAAGCCAAATTGGAAGATGTGACCTTAAGCTACCTAAACACAGCAAAATTATTTAAAACTAAATTTATTTAAAATTTTCACAAGTTGAAACTTGTGGAACTTTTGGAAGAGCCAAAAATCTCTAATTTTGATGTAAATTCTACAAAAAGGATTAAATTGCACATGAAAAAGTTTTGCATGTAAAATAACTTCATATCTTTGAGTAATCAAATCGAAATTTAAATTTAAAGTTAAAACTGAATAGATATCTGCAAACTGCGCAAATGCTGCAAGTCAGCTAGAATCCATCAATATTAGATTAAAAATACGAACCAGGAACTCCATCCATGCCTCGTCATCAGGGGGCTTGGACACGGATAGAGGGGTGTTTCTGAATGCCGACCATCAAAATGGTAACGACATCAAGCCCCAACACCCAGGAAAGAATTTGGTAGCAAAATAAACAAGTTTATAATGCTATTATTAAGGCCAAAATTACAGTTAATACAGCAGATCAAAAATTGAAAAGTAAAATACTCAACTGGGATCGCGCATGCGAAGTTTTGCATGTAAAATAACTTCATATCTTTGAGTTGCTGTCTACCAAGTATCAAATTCCTGCACGAAAAATTAAGTGGTGAAAAAATTCCTTAAAATGATGTTCCCATTTGGGAACATCGGCAGGTAAAAGGTTGTTGAACTCTTTTTTTAACAGTGTATGATAAGTAGCAATAACAATCTAGTTTGACGAACAGCAGTGGCGAATCCAGGATTTGTTTTTTTTGGGGGGGCTAAAAATTATCATAATCCAATTTAATCTTCTTGTTAATGGTAAAACGGAAAAGGTAGTGAATTATCCTACTCAAACCACTAAAAGGGAGCCTGGGGGTCCTTCCCCCGAAAATTTTTGGAAATTAAAGTTAAAAACCCCACTTTTTCAACTCGTTTTGGTACGTCTCATCCGAATTTTGGATAAAGATTTTTTTGGCGTTTTGACAAACTTAGTAAAATATTAGACGTTTTGGGGGGGGGGCTTCAGCCCGAAAGCCCCCCTCTCCCCGTAGATTCGCCACTGACGAACAGATATAAAACAGTGCCATAATCATAAAAAAACACTGCGTATAGGAATATAACCCACACACTCTACTGATAAATACACAATGTGATGACAAATTAGTCATCAAGACTAGTACACTGTTAAAAAAAACAGTTCATCCTTCAACCAATTTGTGGTGAAAGGTTGGGCTGTTTTGCCACAAACTTGGTTCAAATTTAGCTGCAACCTAAGGTTTAGTAACACCAAGTTTTCGGTGCTTTCACTAGTGAAATATTGTGCTTTCGCTAGTGAAAGCACCGAAAACTTGGTAAAACCTGTTACCGAACTATAGGTTGCAGCTAAATTTGAACCAGTTTGTATTGAAAGGTTGAACTTTTTTTTAACAGTGTAATGGGGTAATTTTAGATTTTTGCCGCAGGCAAACACTTTTGTGCATTGCTGTACAGTAACTTTATCCATGCATAAGTGAAGACAAAGAGAAAGAACGATTTATATCCAGTATCACCAAAAGGGCAGTTGGGACAATCTTTTTTTTTGATGACTTGGTACTGAAAAATCAACAATGTGAAATGTCTGTTCTTCCTGAGAGTTATTACACTGTGAAGATGGGTTGTGCTGGGGAAAAAACACAAATAAACTGAATAAATTATTTTTTCTCAGAATCAGCTTTCACGAACAAAACAGTTCTTCTCCCTAAAACATCTTCAAGTTATTAAATCTGATAGTAACTGCCAAGCGAAGCAAACGCACAGTAAATTGTCGTTAGCTTCGAAAACAAAGGGTACAGTTCCTTTGATTCTAATGTTATGCCCAGCCACCAGTGCCTTACCACCACCAGTGGCATTACTTAAGGTGATAACCACGATCGCTACATCAGATGAAAATGTTCAATGCGCTCTCTATGTACTTAATATCTCTATAAATTCTGTCTTTGTGTGACGTCAGAGGGGATGATGTGTGATTGGGGTCGTAATTAGCGTCGAGGGGTGGCTAATTTTTCAGGGGTGGGGGATGAGTTGGTGTCTGGTCTCACGCGAAGTTGTGTGTGGTTTTTCTGAGTGGGGTGGATATAATCTTCGCTGATTGCCGTGGAGGAAAAGTTTTGGGAAGTGTTCCATCATGTGCAGATTATTTTTTACGAAATGTGAAAGATGTAAGAATTACTTGAATATCTCTTTTTATGTAGAGAATACTTTTAGTAGAAGGGAATGAGTATAGTGATAAACTGATGTAAGAAGGTAGTGTAAAAGGAGGATATACCAAAATGTTTTGTCATAATAACTGTGCAGTGCAACTATAAGGTGATATACATTGCATTATTTAAAACATAGTCTAACTTGGTCTTCCTTATGAAATATAGGGTGTCCAGAAAAGAACTCCGGGTTTTTAAAATTGAATATCTCTTGAACAAAAATAGATAAAAATATAAAACCAAAGGCATCGTTCTTGTAGGAGCATGGAATTTTTTGTGTCAAATTTTTTAAAAATTTAGTTACTCTAAAAGTTAGCAGATGGCAGCACGTTGAAAATGTCGCAAAATCGTTCTAACTGAGTTCAGGATATCGATTCTTCGATCATGGTAAAGACCGATTCTTTTTATTGAGATTGAAACTTTCCACCTGAAATAGACGATATTAGTGTGACGTTTTTTGTTTTGTTCGGAATCGTAGATTCAGTCTGTGAATTGTACGGATCCGTATGTAACCAATCACGGATCGAATCAACGATTCCAAACAAAACAAAAAACGTCATCACTAATATCGTCCATATTTCTTTTGGAAAATTTCAATCTCAATAAAAAGAATCGATCTTGACAATAATCGAAGAATCGATATCCTGCACTCAGTAAGAACGATTTTGCGACATTTTCAACGTGCTGCCATCTGCTAACTTTTAAAGTAACTAAAATTTGTAAATTTTGACACAAAAAATTCTATGCTCCTACAAAAACGATGCCGTTGGTTTTATAGTTTTATCTATTTTTGTTCAAGAGATATTCAATTTTAAAAACCCCGAGTTCTTTTCTGGACACTTGCTGAAAATGTTTTAAGAAATGAATACCCCATGAGGTTTTAGCGCCCTTGCTTAAATTGTCATTAAAAAGATAAAAATTGTAATTTGGGATTTAAAAATATGTAATACTAGGGCTGACGCGCTAGACCCGGGCTTCGCCCGGGTTTCAGTTTTTAAATAAATATCACCTGGTGTGTTACAGATGGGCTTCGCCAGTCCGTTTTTAAAGAAAATTATTCTGGTGAGTTACAGATGGGCTTCGCCAGTCCAAATGGAGAAATAGTTAAATAAAGGAGCCATTTTTATGTCTATGCTACAACAATGGATTTTAAACTACAACAATGGATTTTAAACTGCAACAATAGAGAATATGCCTACAACAATTAATTTTACATCTTCTCTTGTTATTTTTACAACAATGGGGTTTTTCCCTGAAGTTAGGCACGAAATATGGGTTTTTGAGCATAAAATGGACAAAAGAGTTGTTAGGATGCATCGATTTGAAAATATTTTTATTCAGAAACCTTCCCTGGAGCGAGTAGATCAACGTGGTATAGTTTAATAGTTAATGTAGGTTCGATTGATTAGTAATATAGTAATAGTAATATTTTATACTGCGCAACTCATCTTAAGTATCCCAATTTATCCTAAATTTCGAGATTTACCCTTGAAATAACCCTTAAATAAAATAATTTAAACTTAACGAAGTGAAAATATATTATATTTATTTTAAGACACTCTGAATTCAATATTGCGCAAAGTTTCCTATAATAGAAGTAACGAAATAATTCCGTTTATTAGACACTTATATTCAATTAACTTCTATTTATGTAGTCATAATATTATAGTTGGGTACTATTTAAGGTATAGCAAATATTTTCTTCCTGGCATTCGAAGTTATTTCTCTAGTAATAATATAACCCTTCTGTAAAAAGTGATTTCGATTCTCTTTTTTGTTTCTAAAAAACATTAAAGTTTATGGATATAAATTGATATTATCCGTGTTACCTTGGTATCTTACCATTTTAATCCATTCGACTCTGTTTAAGATGTAAATTCTTCCAAATTCAGAGGGAGGACTCATTATCCATTGTGATCATCAACTGCCAGACAGTCGTTTAAGGAAGCATTCTCCCTTTTCCAATTCTTAGCGTTAAGGTAACTTGGCAGGACTGATTGTGTCACAGTATATTTACTTCCATTTTGTACCTTTGGGATTCGGCATTGGTCTTCCTGAATGTCTACTATGGATAGATTTCCTTTTTACCTCCGAGATTGCCAGAACATTACCCCAGAAGGCAATGGAAAGAAAAATTAGTAGTAGGAATATAATAGCAAAGGAAATCAGTATAAAATAACTCTCATGTAGAACCCCTTTTTCTTGAGTGTTTTAGAATACGCTTCTTAAAACGGCCAGACAGCTGAAGCCCACAATGGATTAAGAAATCCCCTCCACTGAGTTATGCCAACTTTATATCTTAAATAGTGTCGGATGAGGTAAAATGGACATAGGGTTTTTAGCAATCTCAAAAAAAATTATCATGTACCCCCTATACAGAGTTTTAAATGCTTCCATAAAAGAAAGAGCACTTTTCCCTTTCCCGCTCATCACTTTTCAATGATATCAAACGAAATCACATCTGAAACCTAAAGTTATCTTTCAAACTCCCGACCTCAAACTCCTGCATACTGATGAACTTCAGTTACTATAGATCCAATCATATATTACCATCCCGCATGCACTCTTCTCAATATGAACCGTAAACAAACCCTCACTTAACTACAACCCAAACAACGTCACCGTGTTTTCATATCAAAAGCAGAGATACCCGTCTCCTCACCCAAAAAGTGATCTCGACCGCATCGATCATTAGCTCTGAGGAAAGAAGCATCTGGGGAAACAGGATATTGCCTCCACTTCAAGAAAAGGAAGAAAAAAAACTGTTTGTTTTTTCCTCTCTGCTTCAAGTGCGCATCCGATACACTACGCGGGCCAATAAAAAAAAGAGGGTAAAGCCTGCAAATAAATGCACACTTCTGTTTCACGGTACAACAATGCTGACACAAAAGAAGAGACTGCGGGAGAAGGAAATCTTCCTCTTTTGTTACCTTTCTCAAAGGAAGCTCGAGCAAAAATATAGTATCCTATGGCAGTAGAAGAGAAAAAGCTTCGTTCCGAGCGTGGTGATGGAAGGAACTTGAGGGAACAATATATCAAATTTGTGCCATTGAAATCTACACCAACTACATTAAATTATCATATCTTAGTATTCTCCATAACTAGTATCTTCATCGCATCTCTCTCACATCCTAGAGTCTAGGATGTGAGAGGGTTACTCGATGGACACAGTCTAGGACCTAGACTGTGTTGGTGCCTCATTGGGGCGACTGATGAGGGAGGAAGATACCATCTACGATCTGCTGGGGGGACATGATCTTTTGGACTTGGTTTGGGAATGCCTAAACAAAGGGGATAATCAACAACAAAATTTAGTTGAATAAGTATGGAATATTTCCGATGGATAAGTTCCCAAACATTTCGAAAAGATCAGAGCATACAGAAAATTATCAGTAAACATAGGATTCCTGTGTAAATGACAGCTCTGTGAACTCTTTGTCCCTTTACTTTAGAGTTTTTCTGGGTTTAGCGATCATTACTCATGTTCTAGTTTACCAATTCATTGGTTTAGTTTAACAGTTTTACAACGGCAAAAAGGATTAATATAGCGCTCGCAAACTTAATGAAGACCCGTAGACTCTAATGAAGCTCTATACGTTTCGACTCATTGTGCCACATGTTTATGTCGATCACGCAAAAGGACTACAAGAGAACGCTCCATCTATACATATCCCTTCTCCACGATCCTTCCAAAGAAGAAGTTAGAGAAGAGGGAACTTTTTGGATGCAAACAAAAAAGTTGAGATCGATAGTGGAGTGTGTGTCTTCCGACTTTTTTTTCTCTCTAGACTCTATTCTTATCTGTCGTATGTCACCCGTCTCAGAGGCATCCATCAGACGGGCCTTCGCCTGTCACGTCAATCAAGTGGTTGGAGGGAGATGAAGGGTTTTTCTTCTACCCCTACCCTCTGTATCAAAATATCACAAGACGAGGTTTTTGTTGCTCTTTGGGAGTGTCTGGGTATTTTTTTGTTGTTGCTTGTGGAGTGCTCCTTTATAGCTTTTTATTTTTTACAATTTATGAACCTATAAGTATTTTTTAGAGTAATTAATTTCTTAAAGTATTTTTTATTGATGTGCGAGATATATTTTATGTAAACGTTGTGTGGATTTTTACAGGTCTTAAAGAATAAAAAGTTCGTAAATTTGCAAGTTTTTATAATTTTTTTAGTTAAAATATGTATTCACTTAACTAAAACACGCAACACTACATGATAACACTTAAAAAACTGCAAATTTACGAACTTTCTCTCTTTTGAGGCCTGAAAAAGTGTTACTTTACTTGCTAATATTTCCTCAAATATTTTGAAGATATATATTTGTTTTGCTTGTTTTTATGATATTTCCAACATATTTCTCTAAAATGTTTGTTCTTCCAGCGATATATTTAGTTAAGTTTTTAATTTGCCACTTGGGACATTACATAAACACATTGTTCTCTCTAGGTCGGGCTAGTCACTTTAGTACACAGTACAAACTTGCATAGCTGTAGTAGCTCCGTTCGCGAGTATTTTTAGTGAAGATGACTTTTCATTGCACGCTGTATAAAAATTGTTGGCAAAACCTCTTTAAAAATGTATAAAAATTGAGCTTAGCTAAACTTTAAAAAAACTAAAAATTGAGGTGATTTAGCTTAAACGTAAACTTCTAAGCCTTCTCGTTATACTATATCACAAAATTGCATAACATGGAGTTATACTATACTCTATTCATTTAGAATTGGCGCTTGAGAAATAGTGCTTTCCTCCACGCTAGAAGCGTAACCATAGTTACTATCTTCGAGCAGCCAATAGTAAGCCTTCTTCGTCACTTTGAAGAAGATAGTTGCTATGGTTACCGATCGGTGGTGGGGGAAGGAAATATTTTCAAGCGCCAGTTCAAAGTGAACAGACTATAGCCAGAAACTTGTATCAAACCTTTATTATTATCTGTCCTGAAATATTTATCACGACGGCTTCTTAAAAGCATACCAGGAAAAGAGAAAAATTATTTCCGAAATCTCATGCCATTCTGTCGTAAGATTTTCTCAGGGTATAATCGCTAGGTCTCAGGTTAAATACCTTTTCTTGCAGCACCATCAAGATATCGAAGTTCCAACTTTTAATGCTTCTTGAAATGCGACGATTAGCCCATAATGGATAGTTTCAACACAACTTTCTTGAGTGTTTGGTTTCGAATTCCAGGAGTTTAGTTCTGCTGAATAATTTATTGAGTCAACTGTATGATACGAACCTTTATATTTTAATGTTCCTTGAAGCAGACGCTAGAGTTAATGTTTGAGTCAGTTTGTTTTAGGGTGGTGTATTATTTCACTGTGTTTTTTTTTCGCTGCAGTCTACTTAAAGCGCCGCGTAAGTCAACATAGTAGGTAGTTAATTCAAAGCGACTGGGGGATAATTTTACTTCTTACTTCGTCTGTGATTTACTGTAGAAGTTTTGAGTTTCAAATGCCCAAGTACCGTAAATAATAGAATTAAGAATATATTAAGTTAAGGAAACACCGGCAAGACATTTGAATTTGCTTTGCTGCAAAGCTTTTGTATAATAGTCGGTGTCCTTTTCCGGTTTTCCGATTAATTCGTATCAAACAGCAATCAGAGAGCTAAAAGCTAAGCTCTTTAAGTCTCTGACGCCACAAGGTTGTATTTAATTATTTGGCAATTAGAGAAATTCGTCAGATGTTTTGTAAAAATTACTGCAGCTATTTTGGTATAAAATCCTTTAAGTGCATGATTATTTAAAAGGGAATATCCTCAAAGATGCTTATGGTAACCATAGGTTGGTTAATGTAACTATTTTAAAGATTGAAAATAACAGTTTTGGTAATTTATACAGATTATAATTTATTTCAAAATTGTTTTATTAGTTAGTAGCTACAATTAAAAGGTTACAGTTAGGGATATAGATTGTTTTTGTGAGCTTTAAAATGCTAATAAATAACAGAACAAAATTACAAAACAGTTTATAAGAATTGTAAAGCAGGGTATCTAAAGCAAGTTTTAACCAATTTTCTTTAAATATTCAAATTTAAAACTTTGTTTTAAAGGGATTTGTTTTATAAGGAATCATGTGTTCTAGTTATACATAACGTTTAAAAAAGTTAAGTATGATTACATGTTAGGCAACTCGTTTTAAAAATTACTAACAAAACCAGAAAAAGAACACCATTTGTTGCACAATTTAAGTCGAAACACTTTACTATGGATATAACCGTGTCAAAATTTACTTTTCTTTCATCAATATTCTACAAACAAAACCTATAGAATGGAATGAAGATTAAGTGCCGCATATTAGTCTACAACTCCTTATGAAATCAGAAACGAAAGAGATAGCAGCAAATCAATGATTGGCTGTCAGTGAAGAATATATCCTGTCTTTAAGAGGCTACTTCCTTTTTCGGTCTTCCTCATGCCCCTCGTTATTCTACTGCAAATCCCAATCGTTTCATACCTTTTCTTCTTATTTCTTCGTCTGAGGATGGAGCAATAACTAATGAATAGCCAGTCTTTCGTCTATTTATTACTGGTGATTTTCTTTATCATGTATCAGAGATTAGTATCATTGTTGCATTGATTAGAAGATATTTCGAGATTAATTTTGGGTTTCTATGGAAAGTTTTTTTTATACTTTATTAGTTTGTTCTTTCGTAAAGGTGTTTATCCACTTGGAAATGGATTCCGAAAATGTGTACCGGCCGATTTAAAACCGATTGATTTCTTTAAATACCATATTTCTTATTCATTATTATTAAAATTTATAGCCTTTCTGTAATGATAGGGAGGTATCATTTGACACCTAAATATTTTTTTACAAATTTGATGGTAACTTTTTAATTTGCCATTTCCTTATTAAAATTTTGGAAATAACTGTTAAAAGTGCAGTTTTTAAATTAAATCAAACATCTATATATATAATTCCCTTACGTGACGTCCAGATTTCGTTGTATTTCTTTTACTCGGTTGGCAAAAATAAATTTGTTTACAAAATGAGTGCATTGTTTTGGATTTGATTTTTTCCGATTTCAGTCTCTAATGATATTATTAGCTGTTCAAATATGTAAAGAGGGATTAAATGTTACCATTTTATTAATTTCCTGTTAAATTATTATTTTTATATGCATGTTAATAGTACTTATCTGATAAAAATTTACTGCTTATGGTGGTTTTTCTTGGCTAATGCAACAGTAACCATGAATTTTATAAACAATGTATACATATTTTTCATACACTGTATTTAATGTTTCCCTGCTGCATATTACTATTTATAAAACTACATTTTCACCAATAAATTTAGTTTGGGTTCAATTCCGTTAAATTTCCCGCTAAATATCACCAATCTCTTTTGAAAGCTTAATATTCAAATATAAAAATTTTTTAATGATAAACTGAACAGTTATAGATCTAATTAAACATTTTAAGGTTCAATTCCGTTAGAGTTCCCACTAAATAATCGCCTACCTCTTTTGGACACCAAAAATTATAAATATTGCTAAATAATTTTAAATTTATGAATTATTATGTTTAATTAGATGTTTACCTAACTGTTCAGTTTATCATTAAAATTTTTTAAAAATTGTTTATATTTGAAAATTAAGCTTTCAAAAGAGATAGGTGATATTTGGCGGGGACTTTAACAGAATTGAACCCATTTTAATTTGAAATTAGTTAGTAATATTTATACTTTTTGGTGTTCAAAAGAGATTGGCGATATTAAGCGGTAACTCTAACGGAATTGAACCTTTAGTTGGTAATGAATCTCAGCTAGGCTGTACCAGCGTATGGCGAGCGAGCGTAGCGAGCACAGGATTGCGAAGCAATCCTAGGGGAACTGCGTCAGCAGTTCCCGGGGGTTGGAGAGCGATAGCGAGCAGGGGGGGGAAGCCCCCTAGTAAAAATATATTTCTCAAACCCTTATTTCCCAAATTGATGATTTAAAGATTTAATCGACTGTATTTGTAAACGATTGTATTTTAACTTCACCTAAGGTTAACTTGGAATTAAGCGTTTCCACCCTTTTTATTGGTTTAAAATGCTTTTTTTTCTTTCCACTTCTACCAATTACAAGTTTTAATTCCAGGTTATCCTCAAGTTCTGTTAATGGTGAATACTTCCGTTCGAGAGTTGGCTTTGAGTAATACCACTTAACTTTACTCGACATTTTTTGGACGTAAAATTTTTAAAGATTATATTTTATGCAACCAATTTAAGTTGTGTGTATACAACAGTGTACACAAAACTTTCCAACTAAAAAATTCAGTTATTCATTGCAAATTTCGCCATCTAAACAGCAAGCCAGCATGATTTGCGACCAACCTAAGAGAAAAACACCTGACAGAAATCCCTACCCGAGGGCGGATTTTTAAGTCTCAGTAACAGCGACGCAATTGTAACAGCATGTAGAAAACTTCCCAACATTAATGACTTAGCTACTACGCAACTTACCTACTTTGAACGCCAAAGAAAGGGCCACATTCACCATTCGCTCACATCATTGATGAAAACTATATAAGATAATTTTACGATCGCGTAGCGTCCACAAATCCATACAAAACCCCCCTCTAACTCGAGACCCTTATAACACGGATAGATCAGCTAGACAAAACCTAATCACCTGTTCGAACTTTTATTGCGACTGAGGAAGCCATAAAAAGGAAAATAACTATTTTCATTCCGACGTCCCCCCATTTTATCCCTTAGCTGGAGCAGTTCTAACCTTTAGATGGTTTTAATGACTACCATAACTCTTTTCCCCACGGCTCAAAGCCTTCCTGGGAGGGAATTGACTTCGTTGTGTAGCCCGGCGCTTAAAAGGAAGACAAAACACCTATCGGGAGCCTTCAGAATCGCGCTTTTTCTCGTACAATGTGAATGTTTAATGCCCATGAATACGAAGGAGTTGTTGTGCTCGCATTGATTCATATACGTGTAAATTTGAATATGCAGAGGTGTATCAGTTTTTTGGTATAATGGCTGCATTTAAAATTCATGCATGTATCACGAAGAGTAATTCATTTCTGACGATGAAGATGGCGTATCAAAGTATTACTAAACTTTCTCTGTGACTCCACTCTTATTATTGAAACGCATTGAAACACTACATGTAGAATGTTCTATTCATAGGTACTTTGATTTTAAACCCATAGTTATTAGTTTTTGCAATAAGAACTGAATAAGGTAAAGCTAAATAACTATATGTAAACATGTAGACTTTCACTGCCGGTTCTATTACTTGTAAAATTCATGCCGACCAAACATTTGGTTTTTATCTCTTGAACACGGCCTACAAGCCCAAAATCATGAATTTTACAAGAAAATAACTATTGTTTAATAAACTAGGGGGCTACCGCCCCCTGCTGGCTATCGCTCGCCAACCCCCGTTAACTGCTGACGCAGTAACTTTTGGACCGCTTCACAATTCCCCACAAAACCCAGCTCACTGCACTTACTCACTTTATAAAACATTCTCAACACAGGGGTAGTACTTCTCGGTGGTACTCTTTCAAAAATGGCGAATATTTATTCAGTGGTGGAATTTTATCATTTCCTTTATGGCAACATGAATTGGCGGATCGCTTTATAATTCCAAGAAAGGTTCCTATATATAGTTCCCGTTAAATATGAACCTTCCCTTAATGTTTCAGTGCTTCCCTTAATGTATCTGTGAAAAACACATTACCTTAGGGCAGGGGTTCTCAACCATTTTGACTCCGCGACCCTCTTTTTAGGGAAAATATTTTGGCGACCCCCTCAGACCTAAAATGTTAAGACTTTAATAATTTTCTACCATTTAGTTGTCATTTCACTCGCTATACGTTGCCAATGCATCCTATATTTACTCTTATTCAAAATAATTCTCCCAATATTCTCTCTAATAATCTATATGTTTTGAAAATTGTTGTGTTTGTATAAAATCTGTAAATATGACTGTTATTAATTTTTGTTTCACGACCCCCCTAGGCATGCCCTGCGACCCCCCAGGGGGTCGCGACCCACCGGTTGAGAACCCCTGCCTTAGGGAAATGGGTAAAAAAATTTTACATGGATCTGTTGTTAATTTTCTTGGGATTGAATTCCGTTATAGTTCCCGCTAAATATCACTAATCTCTTTTGGACACTATAAAGTATAAATATTGCTAAATTGTTTCAAATTCATAGATCAAAGTGTTTAATTAGATCTATAACTATTCAGTTTATCATTAAAAATTAGAAAAATTGGTTTACATTTGAATATTGAGCGTTCGAAAGAGATTGGCGATATTTAGCGGGAACTATAACGGAATTGAACCCCAAGAAAATTAACAACAGAGCAATGTAAACATTATTTTACCCATTTCCCTAAGGTAATGTTTTTTCACAGATACATTAAGGGAAGCATTGAAATATCTCAGGAATAAATTTAACTTTCTTACAATTTATAATGATTGACTGTTAAAAATGTAGTAATTATCTTAAACATTGCGAAAATTTAGAATTTTATCTTCATGAGAAACAAACTTCGAAGTTGTGTCATTTTCATAGCAACGACACCGAATGTCAAGACTTCCAACATTTTCATCCTTATTTCTAAAACATTCACCCGTGTTATTTAGTTGTTTGCGTTTTGTCATTATGAAATAAATAGTTACATTTTACTACCTTAAAAAACATACTTGCAAAAGGATATAAAAAATAAATGCAAAAATCAAAATTTCCGAAAGCGAGTGTATATTTTATTGTAAATATAGTAATGATTAGGTTGCCACAACTACAAAGATAAATATTAAAATATTAATTTTTTATTTAAAAAATAAAAAATAAATTAATTATATATAAGTTTAAAATATAATGAAAACCGTTTGAACAACAATTAAACCCTTTGTGAACAACAAAAATATAAATATTGTTAAAAATAACACAAAATATATTTTTTAAATTCGTGTTATAAATAGAAAAATGATTATTTAATCTATTTGAATATTAAAAAACCAGTGAAATATGTTTTCAATTGTTTTAAAATTCATAGTTTCTTGCTTTGTAACTGCGACCTTATCCGAAATCTAAAAAAATGGAAATATTTTAAAATTGAGATTTTTTTTAGAAATTCTAAAGGCACTTTGCACATCCTCAAAAGAATCCGGACAGTTTGATACCAAATATGTGTTATACGGATCAGTAATTAAAAAGCCTTTCTCTGGAAACCGTTCACCAAAAACTTTTTTTTAGAATAGAGAGATACTTCCCATTTATTTATTGTGGAAAGAATAGCAGGATATGATAATGAAGGGATTTAAGAGTAACTGTTTCAGATGTAAATGAAATAAAGCTGAAAATGAAAATACATTATAAGTGCACTTCCTGTGCAATGAATAGCATAACGTTCAAATGAAAGAAGAACCCGGTGTCCGAAGAAATGTCTGATTTAAGCTGTATGAGCGAAAGTGTTCATGAATTTGTTACGTCATACGTATGAACTTGTGTATAAACTTAAAAACCTAAAGACTCATTCAAACTTATCACTTTAGATCTTCATTTAAGAGGATCTTTTAAATCTTATTTTTTGCAATCACCTAAAGTGAAAAATGTGAACTGGTATTCCACTCTTAACTCCTTCATTTTTTATGGAAAATAGAGATTCACAAGAGCGAATCACTCATGGCAAGCAGTGAAAGTGAAACAGCGCAGCGGGAATAAACCTTTACCAAACATGTTTCATCAAATGTATATCTTTGTTTAAGGGAAATATCGGACAAATTACATAACTTCAAACAAATTAATCACTATTATTACATGCAGTTCACAAATTCAAACAATGCATATAATCCAGTTACATACACTTATAGTACCTTGGAATTATCAATTAACATATAGTACCTGTATTCTACTCGTTACGCTCGATATAAAAATACGTCATTATATTTTTTTATGTATTTACGTATCGATTTCCCTTTAAATAGATTTTTCAGTTGTTATAAGTATACACATTCAAGTACAACATTGTATTATTCAATTTTGAACTTCAATGTTTTATTAAACTTAATTTCCTAATTAATCATTACTACCATTAATAATTTAAAAAAAATGAATTCTGATTAAAATAACTTGTCGTCGGTCAAGACCTTTTGAAATTAGAAAACATTGTTTAAGTACTCCTTCGTGAAAATCTATAAATTATGTATAAAAAATTTAATAATTTGCTTTGGCCTGGAAATATTACGAATTGAACCTAAAATTTATTAAACTTACATTTAAATACAAAATGTGTTTTAAAAACTCGATTACTATACTCGAGTGTGTTACTCGATTACTATAAACCACTTCAAATTACTGAATATTCTACCTCTTCGTCATCTTTTTTTTTATAAAATATGCCTGTATCTTTTTTGAACCCACTGGAATGTACAAAACGTAATACTATAAATCCTCGAAGACCTAATGTAATTTATAATATTCCTAAGCTCAAAAAAACAATATTTTGTAATAATTTTCAATATATAGCCCCCAAACTGTATAATATGTTACCACATAAATCCAAAATAGCCCATCCAAACACTTATTTAAAAAGAAACTAAAAGAATTTTTGTTCACAATAGAAAATATTGAAACTTTTTTAATGTAGCTATTTTTGTTTTTATACATATTTTTTGTAATTTTAAATCTGTATGACTGATAATATTGTTTTTATTTTACCGACACCCTGTTTGCCACTCATGTATATTCATATATTTTCTTATTTAAATATGTATTTTCATATATTTTCTTATTTAAATATATATTTGGTCACCTAAATGGACCAGTAGGTCCCAGGTGATTATGGTTCTCTTTTTTTGTAATTTTGTGTTGTGTGTTTAAATGTTTCTCTTGTTCAAGTGTTATGTTCAAATAAATAAAAAAAATCAAATTTAAGAATATGATGTATTGCCTAATCATTTTTTAATCAAAATTTTTTATTTACAATAAAATAGCAATATAAAATATGAAGAAAATTAAAAGAAATAATGTAATGGCAACCTGAATTTAATTAGCAAAGTTAGATCAGATTCCATGAAAAATACTTTCAGCAGACTTAACTAAACTTTGCAGGGAAGTCCTTAAAAAATCTCGCAAGACATCCCTTCCTTAAAAACCAAGTTGTAAAATCTAAAATATAAAAAGATTTCTTCGCATAAAATTACATTATACAACCCTCGAATTATTCTTCGAACCTTTAATTCAATAACAGCTAATTTAGGTAATGGAAAAACAGAATTTTAGAACACGTAACTCGCTTTTACATCCAATCTCAAAGTTGACGGTTCTACCTCGAATAATAATAATATATATATAATAATCATAAATATCTAACCATGAAACACAACTTCAGTTATACATCCACCCTTTTCCATTAAACCCCTCACCTAAGAAATTTTTATAGGATTTTACACACCACCATAAACTCACACTGCAAACGTCTACTAGTTTCGAGGAGAAAACAACAACAAAAGCAGCAACTCCAACAATAGCGGCAAACAACGGCAATCCAAACAAAGAACCAACCACCACTACACAAAATGCGATTCTCCGCGAGAGAAGTTTCTTGGCGATTCTAAATCTTAGTTCCGGGAGCACGAAATTTGATTAGGATGACGCCGCCTCTGCCTAGCTCCCGGCCCGAGTCCCCGCTAATAAATAAGTGGAAGGCTTTCGGGCAATCAGGATCGGCCTACCCGAAGGTTGTTGTTGTTGCTTCTCTCTGCCACAGTTCGAAGAATGAAAAAGTTCTAGAGGGGAGGGGGTTAATCTAATGACCGTGGAGTGTTGACTTCTTCAATTATTGAAGGTTAATGAAGCACGGTTGAAGGCGTTTTGTTCTGTTGTTGGAAATGGGGCTTAGTGGGGGTAATCTGGCTTGAAAAGCGATTAACATTAATATCGGTGTAATGATAGGTTGTGTTCGAGAGCTCTCTTTAGGGCAAGAGAAGATAAAAGGTGATATTTGTTGGGCCTTGTTTTACACGTTTTTGGGGGATATTTGTTTTAAGATTTTTTTGCCATTGTTATGTTTTCGAATTTACTTTACTTATTTTTTTGTTTACTGCATTAGGCGTAATGAGTGTATATATTTTTAATGTTTGATAATTTTATTAATATTTTTTACTGTGCTTATTAGTATAAGACTTAAGAATAAGCGTTTTTTTAGGTTTTGTGATGATTAATATTTTTACTACACACACAAATAAAACCTTCCGTTGAATTTTTGCAACCATTGGGCCATTTGTTACTTTTTATTTACATACAGGGTCATAATTAAACTACTTTTACTTTGAGAAAGCTATAAAAAGAATACTACTGGGCCAAATAATCTCAAACTTGGTCGCATCAATAGAAAATGTGCTATATAAAAACATTTAAACCACGTAGTTTATTTAGTATGTGGTATAAGAAACGAAAAAATAAATTCAGAATAAAGAACGATGAATGTAAAATTTTGATCATCATGAAGAAATAACTTTTCAATATTTTTTTATATGCATATAAATAAATGTATAAAGAATGTAATAAAAAGTATGCAGTTGTATATGGATTGAGGCATGGAAAAAAGGAAACATTTTCTTCAGAAAAATTAAATGTACAGACTTGGTCCCTATAGAAATTAAAAATAATTATTTGATGTGGAGATGGATATTTTTGCAGATGTTCTGTAATTAGATTTTTTATTTAATAAATAAATTGAATAAATAGTTCAAAAAAGTAATGAGTCAAAGAAATTTTCATTTTTTCTTTAAACTAATTTTAGGTTTTGTGTACAAGGTTTCATATTACTACAACATAAAACAGAGAAGCAATTAACTAGGCAAAATTTCGTTCATAAAACAACTTAAAGCTTATCTGTTCACCAATATAAGTGGTAGTTCTTAAGTGATATTTTAAGATTAAATAAAAAATCCTTTCAATCAAAATATTTCGAAGTCAAAGTAGCTGCCTTTTCCATTAATATTTTGAAAGGACTAAAGAGGACACATAGTTTAGAGATCACAGTCTGGAGAAAACCAGACATCAATCCCTGACATAGTGTAGCATGACAAAGCTAGTAGTATATAAATTGGACAGCAGACATGTCTCCAGTAAGTTGAATAGAGAGACCGTTGCCACCATAGAGGTATTGCCACGCAGCCGTGCATAAGCTGATCGTAATCACCCATTCAAATCCTAGTTTAGAATTCAGTGTTATAGTTATGACAAATGTTAACGGGCAGTCTTCTGTGAGATGTAATAATAATTGCTTGATTAATGTGAGCAGGGTATTTTCTCGGGCAATGAGCATTAGGTATATTACTTGTGTGTAACTGGATTAATCTTTGTTTGGAATTGTAAACTGGAAAAGTAAGTAATTTGTTTTAAATTGCATGGTTTGGGATCATAGTAGTCAGTTCAATGAGTTTGTATTTGAGGAAGGTAAATAAGGTTAATTATTTCTGAAGTTCGGCTGAGGAACATTTGGGGTTTCATAGTTTTAACCGGTTTTGCGGTTCATCTATTAGAGCGCAATGTTTTTGAATATACAAAAAGTACTGCTAGGACTTTTAGACGAAATAAAAGTGGTTTCAGTTGAACTCATTCAATGGGGTTTTCCATTTTAAATTAATTTGGATGATGATACTATTGGGATTATAAATGCTCCCTTAACTTAAATGCTCCCTAGTAGCACAGCTATGTCAAGTTTATGTAACTGCTACTAGAAATTAACGGAATTTGGCAATTACATAGCAAAAATTGTACGAATTTTATTCGTTAGGGCTGCTTGGATGTACCTTACAATATCAGAAATAAATCATCCTTTAAAATATCCCCAACGCATACAATCAGTTAGAAATAGAAAACCGTTTATGACACCAAATAATATCACATCAATAGCACTAAGAATCAATAGCATCTAAGAAAACCAAAACCCGCATCGTAACCCATTACACCCCCAAACAAGACCCTTCCATTGTCCTTTTACAACAACACCAAAAAGATCGTCTGTCCCCGAAGACCCCCACCTATACATTCCAACCCCATTAAGGTGAGGCCCAACAAACAACTCCTTCATCACACCCATTGTCCGTAGCCTTAAGCCCCCTGCCCCATTCTTCTGCGTCGTCCCCTTGTAAATGCTATTGTCGCAGGGATCAAGACAAATGGATTAATCAACAGTTGAGGTGCCCTGAAATCTATTTCGGACTTGTAATGGCCCCCAGGGAAAAGCAACACATGTTGGCACACGTCTAAAAAATGGAGCCGGGATTAGAGGTATGATTATGCCTGGGAATGAGGCGGATCATTCGGGCTTGGCGATGGATCATTGCTTGGCAAGGGAAATGTACGTTTATGTTAGGAGCGCGTTTTATGATATGGGAGGTAAGGAGTAGGGTTCTAAATATTCCTGAAAGAATCGATTCCGGGATCGAATGCCTTGGAATCGATACCAAGGAAACGAACCCTTGGAAGGAATCGATTCAAGCAGGAATCGAATCAATCGTTCTTAATTTTCCAAGTAATACAGATAATAATAAACAATTCTGTACACTAATTATTAATTAGTATTTTGATAATTAATTACTATTATACAACAGGAATCGAATCTTAGGAATCGTACTTTGTTTTCTGATTAATACAGATAATTATTAACGATTTTGTTAACTAATTAATTAGTATTTTGATTATTAATTAATATTTTGCTTGCTATTAATTAAATTAATAACAATTACTAATTATCTTTGATTTGTAAGTGAAAAAGATAATTAATTTTTCAATGCTGGCTCTAAGGAATCGATTCCAGGTTGGAATTGAACCACTGGGATCGAATTCAAGAATCGAAAGAATCGAACCTCAGGAATCGATTCCGGAATCGAATCGAACGATTCTTAAGATCCCTAGTAAGGAGACTGATACTTTATTTATTTCGTGATAAAAGGTCTGCGAAACCCACTGGTGTCTAAAACTTAAGGGTAGTTTGTAATTTTAAGAATAATTGCACAAATTTCAGTCCATACATGCATGTTATAAAATCAAGGGAGGAAATCAAATAGGAGTAATAGCATATTCCTTCTGATCAAGTTACTCTTACAATAATTTAAGAGAGGTATACAAGTCCTCCATAGATATTGAAATTCGAGACACATTTGGAATAGTAGCATTAACCATAATTTTATACTAGTTAAATATCTATTAATAATTTAAAGCAAGGTTTTATCTGTAGAAGGTGAAAAATCTTAATAAACACAAAACATAAAAATAAACTCGATTTTTTCTTAAGCTATAATAGTAAACAATAAAAATTGTTAATGTGATTATCACTAATTCAAAAAACAATGAGTGTTTGATACAATTAAAATAAATAAGTAAAGTGGAATTTAAAAGGTTTAACTATATGCATATGTTACGGTGAAAGACCGAAATTTGGTGATTGTCGACATTCACCGGTGAATGTCGACAATCACATGTTCGCTTATCTGTGAATGTCAACAATCACCACCTGTGTATGTCGACAATCACCGGTGAATGTCGACATTCTCCAATTTCGGACATTCACCGTAACATATGTATTTTTAATTATTGTTCATATTGAAAAAGAAATGTTGAAAGGTAGTTTTATCACTTTAAATTTATTTAAAGTAATTTTTACAGACTTTATATATAGAAAAGAAACAGAGACTAATTTCACACATTCAAGTTTTATTTAAATTTTTTTTTATAAAAAGGAATTTAAAAAAAAGGATTTTAAAGGGTCTTTAAAAAGTTTTATCTTAACTCAACTTACACACCAATTTATTCAAGTTATTGAAGATTATATTTATTACTTACTAGCGGATATGCCCGGCCTTGCACGGGTGGAGTGTATAAGTATTTTTATTTTGAGTTTTCTTAAAATACATTTATTATTATGTAAATCAGCAATATATTACATATTAACCTGGTATCCCAGGCACCTCTTTCCTATCCCGGTGTTCTCAGTGGTTTTCAAATCCCGGTTTTCCCGGTAATTAATCCTATCCCGATGTTCCCGGTCATTTTTCCTATCTTGGAGTTCCCGGAAATCTTTTCTATCCCGGTGTTCCCGGTAATTTTTCTCTATCCCGGTTTTCCAGATATTTTTCCCCTTTCCCGGTGTTCCCGGTAATTTTTCTCTATCCCGGTGTTTCCGGTAATTTTTCCACTTTCCCAGTGTTCTCGGTAATTTTCCTTTTTCCCGGTTTTCCGGGTAATTTTCCTATCCCGATGTTCCCGATAATTTTCCTGTCCCGATGTTGGAGGTTATTTTTATCTCCCGGTCAAGGTACATAAACTAACCAGGTATGCTCTTCCGGCGAAAAAGGCGTGGCTTTTGAAAATGACGTCACCCAGGATATATTCCCTATTCACAGCATGGGAAAATGCTTATTTTTGGGGATTTTTATTAAAATAAGGACCAAAGAAACTTTTATAACAGTTTACACTGGACACAATTACGAACATGTTTATAGGTTATCAGTGTTTTGAATTACAACAATAATTTTAACTCAATAATAGCCGATCAAAATATGAACCTTTAGCTCTACAACGATGTTCTTCAATCTCTCTGCTTATTGATTTTAATAACTAACTTGTATAAATGAAATTAAAACAGCTGCTGATACAAAGAAAACAAAATATTAAGCAAATATTCAATCATTAAAACTTTTCAGAACATTCTTGTTATGATCAAATTAATATCGCTGTTCTGCTATGTCAAACTTGAATATCCATTGTATCGAAGCAGTTTAGATTTTTAAAACAAAAAATATTCAGTATCTAAATAAATCAAGTACTTGAAAATATGGAAAACAATGAGCTAAAATCTAACACTAATTAATTTAATTTAATAATGGATTTATTAAAATTTTTAGTGCATTTACCTTTAATGATCCTTTTACAGTCCAGTCAGCTTGTTTATTTTTTATTTGAGATTCAGAAATAGAATTCTTAAAATCGTCTGTCACTTTAATTATCTTTTTTAATATTTTTATACTAATTTTCTTAAATAAGTGGGTGATTGTATTCATAAGTTTTAAAACAAACTAAATAATGAATTTCAATAATATCGACCCAATTAATCCTGATGTATCTACGATCTGTTGCATTGCAATGGAGTTGTATTGGCTGATATGCTCGTCATTGATTGGTCCGTTATTTTATATCCTGGGTGACGTCACTTATGAGCATACCTTGTTAGTTTATGTACCTTGTCTCCCGGTAATCCCGGTATTTTTTCCTATCCCGATGTTCCAGGTAATTTTTCTTTTCACGGTGTTCTCGGCAATGTTTCCTAGTAAATTAATGAGTCTAGTGAACTAAAATAACAAATTTGAAACAATGATAAAAGATCTAGTAAATTGAAAAGTCTAGTGAACCGCTTCATTTGAAACAATGTTTTATTTTTAAGTCGTTTTCCATGAAAAAAAAATTTACACTTTTCCATAAATATTTAAATTTTAAAGGAAAATATCTTAAAATAGGGGAAACTAACGTTTCAAAATTAATTATTTGAATTTAATTTGGTGTTTTTACATCTGATATAGTTTTTAAATGGACAATTATCGAGTTTTTCCTGTTAAAATATTTAATTTTTGAAGGTTTTCATCTCGTTAACAATAGTGAGTCGAGCAGATCTGCTCTGGTAGAGAAATGGAGAAATAAGCGTTTTCGGCTATAAATTCGGTTAAAAGAGGGTCAAGGGGTCGTTCTAGAACTTTGAAACATAGCCTATGTGTTTTCTGGGTTTGTTTTACGTATGTATACCAAGTTTGGTGCCGATCGGAAGAAAACTGTGGATTTGTATAGAAGACACACACACACACATACACATTCAATTTTATTATATTAGATACTAGCTGATATGCCCGGCCTTGCACGGGTGAAGATTAAAAATTTATTATTTGAGGCGTTTGCTATCAAAACCAGCTAATTCTATATTTTTCTGAAATCCACTTTTTTGCATATTTTGAAAGTTTAGAGGGTCCTTCATAACCTGGCGAAGGGATATAGCTCAAACCCAGCTCATTCCAACCCAAAATTAGATTAAAAGTGAAAACTGTGATCTCAACTGTGAAATTTCAGATCATTTGAAAAAGTTACTTATTACGTTAAAGTTACGTCATTTACTTAAAACTCGTAAAGACATAAATATTAACTGGTGAACTGGAAAAAACCAATTCACAACTTAATTGAACAAAAAAACTGAAAAAAGCATGAAAAATCGTGTTTTTGCATCAAAATCAGCTCATTCCAACCTAATTAGTGTAATTACGCCCAAGGTAATGCAACTGGAATGAAAATAAAAAACTAATCAAATTCTAAGTGGTTGTACCTACAATTAAAAATTTAAAAAACAAATTTAGCTTTAGAACTGTGGACGTGAGAAGTTTTTTGTCTCTCCTGTGAAATTTCCAAAAATGGAATAAGCTGGTTTTGATAGCAAACGCCTCATTTTTAAGTTTTCCCAAATACATTTCTAATTTTATATAATCAACATTTACCAATCATCCCGGTATCCCAGGCGTCTTTTTCATATTCCGGTGTTCCCGGTAACTTTTCCTATCCCGGTGTTCCTAGTAAGTTTTCTTATCCGGATGGACTAAAATTCCTTCAGTACTCAAGCGCAATAGTATAACTTTTGAATGATTTCCACATTTACAACATGGAAAAAATATTCTAAAAATTATTTAAAATTTCTCAGATTCCTCAATTAATCATTTCTTTAAGAATAAACGTTTTCGGTGAAATTATTCAATAATTAAAGCTTATTCCGTTTTGAAATTTAAGAAAAAAAATCAATATTTTCTAGTTGAAAGGGAGTTTTAATGGTTTTTGGTTTGTTAACCAACTTTCTTAAAAGTTAAAATATTATCACTTTTTGATTTTACATCCTCGTTTCCATGGACACTATTTTAACAACAATGATATTCTATAAAGCTTTTAAAATATAAAAATTAGATAATCTGTCAAATAAAAATATGTTTAACTATACATAACTTTTAAATTTCATTGAAATATATTTTTAAAATATTAATATAATTTTTAAATAGATTTGTACCTAGTGTTTCTATTAAAAATTGTTGTTTAGCATTAAATTTTCTTTGTAACAATGGAGTAAGCAGATCTCTTTTGGAGGAGAAATGAAGCTATTTCAGCAAAATGACCATAAAAAGGGTCGAAAGAGGGTCAAGGGGTCATTAAAAGTTTTCGAAACATAGCCTATGTTTTTTCCCGAGTTTTTTTACGTAGGTATACCAAGTTTGGTGCAGATCGGAAGAAAACTGTGGATTTGTATAAAAGACAAACACATATACCCACACTTGATTTTATTATATTAGATTCGTATTGAAAAATAATTATTACAAGGTAGATTTAGCTTTTAAAAATTATTCAAAAGTGATTTTTTACATAGGTACTTTTTTTACATAGGGTATATATAAATGTCGCAAACATAAACCTGTATGAAATACTGAAAATATCTCTAACCCACTCAACTTTTATTTGAAGTTTCCTATCGACAAGAACTCTTTTCTTCAAATATAAACTTTACGTAACATTTCATTTAAAGAGCGATTTCCCCCCGAAAGTGTATATTCTTTTCAAAAGACCATTTCATTACGACACATTTTTATATGAAGTGACCCTTAAAAAACTTTTTGAAAAAAAAACACAAAAACAAAAACTTTCTCCATCCTTTTAATCTCCGGTATCTAGGGAAATTGTCAAATCTAACAAACATTTCTTCCGCAGTTTGTTTCTATCCTGTCACAAACTTGTCTCCAATTCCCATCCGAAGAGAACCTGTCTGCTGATGAATTCTCTTTTTTTTTTCAAAGTTTTAACTCACTTGGACAGAAATGGCGGTGTTTGTTTTTTGTTCATCTGTGATTTTTATATTAAATCCGAAGGTCTTTCTAGCCAGACGTCTCAATTTATCAAAAGAATGCGAACTAAATTCACTAAATAGCAAGTCCCGAGAGAGTTGAATCTTTTAATGTGGCGAAGATACTGACAGATACGAGTAGGGAATTGCTTCTTCGTTTTAAATCGGAAAAATTTAACTAAATTAAAATATTTTTTTTCTTTATGCAGTCAGCAGTCTTATTATGTAGATGGCATTAATTTAATTTTTCCTTGACATTTTCAGAAAATGACAGAAAATGAAGTGAATCGGTTTTCGTATTACTTGCATTTGAATTGAATGTAAGCAGGAATTCAATTATAAAAGATATTCATAGTTACTGTTTTACAAAATAAATTATACTATAAATGGATTTAAGTAATAAAACGTACGTAAAGCATTGGTTTCAAGCTAATGAAATATATTCGTGGGATATTTTTATTCCAGAAATATCATTTGCATATTTAAACATTTATGATCGGCAAATCATGAGATGAGGTTCATTACTTGTTAACACATGCAAGAGAAGAAAATGAATGAGAATTTGATAGTAATCAAGAAATGTGCTTAAATTTTGATGATTTCCAAAGCATTAAGTTGCCAATAATTGCTATAGTCCTTATATTTTTATATCTTGTAGAGTAGACACTTTGTAAATAGATAATCAACATATTATTATAACTCAATAAAAACATTGAAACTGAAAAGAAAATGAAAATACGAATCATTCTTGTTAAACAATTTTTGAATCAGCTTTTTGTAATTTATTATTCATAAAATATGACTGTAACTGAAATATTTAGAAATGAATTATCTTTGAGAAAAAAATATTAAAAACCACTCCCCTATAAAATTCTGCACACTTTGATAAATTTATAAACTAATATTACATCCATATCAATTTTATGTATAGAAAAAATATTGTTATAGATAAAATTTCTTTAAATAATATGAACTTATTGAAAACCTCTACCAAATAAAATTGTTTATCTATTTTTAAGTAATACAACATAGCAATATATTTTCTAAGATAAAAGGAATGAAACCGAGTCATACATCACATCTATGAGACCAAAACTAAGAATGGTATACTCGAATTTACTCCAACCTCACAGTGATCAAAATGTTCTCGTCTATCCCCAAATTGAAAAAGAATCTTCAGTCCTCCAAGGGTCTACATTCTATTTCCCCACAGAACCTACTTTTTCACCCCCTTGGAACTAAACTTCGAATTTCTATTTAAACTCGGGAAGAATGAGAAATGCCAAAGCGTAAACAGTTCTTTAAAATTCAAGGAGTTTTTTTTTATCTCCCTCCAGTCGATGCCCCTCGACTTTGCCGAACAGTTTCCCTTCCATTGTTTGTTTCGATCAAGGTAGCGAACTGAACGAATAAGGACAGGTTAAGAAAGCAATAAAACTTCCCAGCCGAACATTTCACCGGGAGAAGTTTTTCGGTGAAATGTCCCAGGCACTAGTGAATGAAACGGTAGGTAAGGTTTTTCTGCGGGGAAAAGACCGGCAAAGCCCAGCCATTTCCCTAGCCCCATGGAAATGATTACTTGAGACTTTTCTCGGTGCAGACACTAATGCTTCTTTGAGTCCCGTTATTGAAAAACGCTTTCTGTAAACTTATTGTGTGCTTCTGATCGTTGAGAAGATGGTGTATTCGTTCTGTCTCAAAAGGCTTATTTAGGGTATTGGGTTTGACTTTATTTTGAAACGTTTTCATGCGGTATATTCTGGAATTGGCATTCAATCTAGGATGGCTACGTAGTTGATGTAGGTTTTGAGGGGTAGTGGGTTATGAATTATTTCTTCAAATAACATGGATAAATTTAAAACGCTTCCTGACTCTATATAAATGACCCTTATCCTCTCTAATTTAGTACTAACTTAATCTTTTCAATCGAGATTCGTCCAATTTTTGTCATGTAAGGCCAAGTTTCGTTTATTTTTAGCTTAAGTTACGTAAACATGAAATATTTGGTACAAACTGTGCTAGTTTTACTAAGGTAAACTCCTTAGTCCAGCCAGGTTAGCCAACTTTGAAGGAAATTTCCAAATTTTGTGAAGCATCTGTCTCAGTCGTGATAAATCCGGTTATAATTAATGATAACCACTTGCTTTGGTCAATGTAATAAATAGGATATTCAAAATTTCACAATTAGTTATTGTAAAGCAGAAAAATGATTTCAATGAGTGTAAAAACATGTTCATGGGTTATAAAAATTACCTTAAATTGCGTTTGAAATATCACTGTTTGCGAAATCAGTTCTATGAAAAACTTACTCAAATGATACATTACATCTGTTCTAAAACTAATAAAACAAAAAAAATTAGTTTGAAACTTTTTTATAAGGGGATGATCAAAACGTGATAAAAAATGTAAAATAGTAGCATAGATGTAAAATAATAGCTTAGATGTAAAATAATAGCTTAATTTAAATTATTTACAATACAATTAATTTCAATTAAATATTGTTTAGGTACCTGTATTTCGCAAGACATAAAATAACAGGATATAATGGTGCCCAAGATTGTGTGTTTCAAAATTCTTAAAATATTTTGTTGTTTAGTTTTACATTCCACATCAGTATTTTAGTGACCGAAGCACGAGACTTTAAATACCGTGTTGAAATTAATATATCTATACCCTTTTTTACCTACAAATTTTGTTGATTAAAACAATCGCTAGTTTAGTGAAATAATTATTTATTTCAAGGTAAGAATGAGGAAAATGTTTCATCGATTTTTATATTTAAAAATACTTATACATTTTTCTTTCATATCATAATTTATGTAAAAAACACTTGATGTGTACTGTGGTATAATTTACTCATTTTTCATTAAGGGGATTCATAATCAAACACTATTAATCAATCATGATGGAATAGAATTGAAAAAAAAACTAAAGGGAATTCATCCTCCCGAAGAAACCACCTATGTATACTAATTCTTTTTAAGCATTGAAAAATAACATTACCTTCAAAGGAAGCTTATTTCTTTGTAAAAATTTAGTCTTAGAGCGCAACTCGAACGTAAACTAACGAGACGCCTCAGGAAAAAACGCCCTTTTATAACGCTTCTGAAAACAAAACGAAAATATTCAAGATTGAAAACCATCTTTATTAAAAAGGACTTTAAAATAGAGTTAAGCAAGAGCACTTTCAAAGCACCCCGTACGTAAACCTCATAAACATCTTTTTTTCTCTACTCACCGAAAGTGCTTTTACTAGTCTCCCTCCAATGTATATTAACACGTTTTTAACGCTTAAATACACGCCAATCGAGAGAGTATTAAGTTTCATAAAACTCTCCCTTAAAAGCACACACCTAGCCCCTTTTTATTGACGCAAAATCACACATCCTCTAGTGTTTACCGACCTCCCGGAAATTAAGTTTCTCATATATATCCCTTTACACACCCCCTATAGGTCCAGATAGTGCCTCTCGAGGTAAAGATATATTCCCGCAGTACTATAAAAACCCCTTGCGAACTTTTATTGCTCTTAAAGCCGGTGTGCCCCATTAATTGATTTCGGGAGGGAAAGGTTTTTAATTTTAGACCTGCACCTAATTTGTTTGCCGTAATCTGCGCTCCAAAAAAGCATATTACACGCTTCAATTAATTTGAAAGGCTAATTTTTAAAAGAGGAGGAGGGAGAAGGTGTCGTATGACGTAATCGAGTCAATTAGAGCCACGTGTGCTTACGTGGCTAATTTTAATTGGCGGAGAAGGAAACCTCGAGAGAGAAGAAGGCGATTTCTTTCGTTTTTCCATTATTCATAAACGACAAGCGGCCGTGTAGGGTGCAGGGGGTTTATTATTAATCTATCAATTAGGGGGGTAACACGGGCAAGCTGTGTCAGGGGAAGATTTTTATACCCCCGTGTTATTATTATTATTTTTTATTTTTGTCGAATAAATATACCGGTTTTTAATTGGCGCTACGGAATGCAGAAGTTATTAAAAACAGAGGGAATGGAGTTATTTTCGGGGAATTTAAAGGCTCATGAAAATTCATGATGTGGGTAATAGTGATTAAAGCGTTTATTGAATGGAGAAAAAGTTGGAACTGGATCGGGAATGAATTTGATTCCGTTTCTTTGGGGTTTGAAAATTAATAGGAAAAATGCGTATTATTGTAATTTTATAAACAGTTCATTTGCATTGACGATGGAGGCATTAAGAGAGGATTAACGATAAGCCTCGTGAAGTTTCGAATTATTAAGTTAGGATTAATCGAATTGGAAAACTTGCTGTTGTTTGTTTATTTATTAAGATTTCATATTTGAACATATTAATTATTCACTTACTAAGGTTTTTAAAATTCCATGTTTTTATATGTTTTGGAATAGATGTAATAGCTCAATTGAATAAACTGTTTATTAAACTGACTACACCATTGACTTAGAGTAGAAAGACAATATGCCATTTCTGGAATCTTTTGAAACCTGTAGAATGGTGCCAACTAAGAAGTGAATTCTAAAAATCTCGCCAAGCTGAAAAGCGATCAGTGATTTGGCTAAACCGACTGCATACTATAAATGGGGCTCAATATAACACAACTAAATACAGGGTGTCCCAAGATAACTGTTAGGGGTTTTTTATTCATAGCATTTCTCTGTACAAGATGTATTTTCGAATAAATCGATGCTGCTCTAGAACTTAGTAGTTAACTATTTTAGGAATATCGAATAGTTTTTTAAAAATTATAACTCCTAAAGTTTCCACTAGATGGTATTGAAAGTTGTCGCATCGGATATGGCATGGCCACTTCGCTGCACCTAGACCCCACTATCATGGATATATCTGTAGAGGTTCAAAAATTAAAGGGGATGGACAGTTATTTTGGGGAACCCTTCAAAGAGAACTATTATAAAATAACATCTGTTTTACAGCAGACTTCTTCACGATGTTTCTGAGCCAGAATAATTCCAATCTTTTCAACAAAATCAATAATAATACAGTTTCTCTGTATGTTATGTATCTGTCTCTCAAATATGTTTACCTGCAGCTTCTTCTGAATAATAAGCCAAACAAAATGTTAGTAGAAACCGAGCAGTTTGCCTCACGCAGTGTATTGGTGAAATTTCATCGCGCCAAAGAAAGTGGTTGTGTGTATCGATAAATGAAACCTCGTACACAGAGTAGTTGAGCTCGAAGAGACTTACAGCCAAATTTACAGCCATTAGCATCGGCGTTAAATCATTGGTCAATGAAACGATTCTGCTGGTTAAACGCGACACTGATGGCTGCGAATATGGTTATTAGTGACCTTCTCTTGGATGTAGATGGTTTGTTAACAATAATATTTCAACATAATTCATCTACTGATATAAATGGTAAATAGATATCTAAAATAAAATGAACTTTTTCTTATACAAATACAAATACAAATTTTGTCGACCAGCTACTCTCCGTATCAATACCACATTGATAGGGAGCAACAACACAGGAGAATCGTGTCATATTATTTCCCTGGCGTCCGTCACAGATAGATAGGAAAAGCGTTATTACTACTATTTGAAAGCAAAAGAAGGCCCGTAAATCTGGGTCACGGAAAGGGAGTGAGCAGCAGAGAAGTTACATCTTTCATCCGCCGGTGTTATTCGGTTCCTTTTGTCGGGGGAAACGTAACATTGCCGATAAAGGGGGTGTCCCGTACCGTAAAACTTTCGTGACACGCTATTTATCTGAGCTTCCTGTCGCTGTAAAAATCTCTCTCGGTTGACGGGGGATTTCTTTTTTTTTTACGTCGACGGTGGTTATGATGTGAGATGGATTACTATTGAAATTTTTGTTCTGTCGTCCTGGCTGACCGTTGTTGTGGGAGTGGAAATTGAAAATGATGGAAATTGAAGATATTTGGATGCGTGTCGGTAACGGGGATGTATATTTTAAGTTGATGGAGTGTATGTTAAATTATGGAAAATTGTTTTAAAACATTTAAAAGGCATTTCTAATGTTTTTAAACATAGAATAATTTTACGATAGGTATTTGTAACACTGAAAATTCGTTTAATAAGTGGTAAATGCTTTGAAAAATTGCTGCTTTTAAAATTGTTTCTTTAAAAGAACAAAAATATTTAAGGTAGTATGATCTAATTAGTTGTAGGTCATAGTATAGGTCAAAATTAGGTCATTTAATCTTTCAATACATCATATTGACAAAATGATGAAGAGACGAAGAAGAGCTCAATGAAGAGACGAGAGCTCAATGAAGAGACGAAGATAGAGAGAATGAATAGAAATTAAAAAAAAACTTTGTAGTTCTGAAATAAGCAGATTGACTTCAGAGATTAAAAAGCACTTTAAAAAAAATCATAAAGAATTTTAGAGAGAGGAAGAAGATAAAGACATTTCTCTTAAATAACATTTCCCTACACTTTTCTTCAAAATTCCAAAATTAAACCAATCATATGCATACTATAAAGTTCTATAGAAACTTTTAAACCATACTTAGGAAGTTTTTACACTTCTTAAACGGATTTTCAGTTTTACAATGATCTATTAAAGAAATATCTCTTGTGTCTAACTCTTAAAGCTACGAGAAGACCTATTTACATTTCTCTTTGATTATCGATGATTCACAAAACTCATTTCTGCTGTATGTAGGTTTTTTTTAACTAATACATCTATAATGTTCCTAAAATTGGATTTCATTGTTATACCAGACTGATTAAGAAACAGCACCTCTAAAAAGTATGGCTCAGAAAGCATCCAAACCCACAGGGTATGGGGTTTAACAAAGGATTCTTCTCCATAGAAGCTAATGGCAACTTTTTTTTAATATTAGTTTTACCATAGACATTTCAAGTACTTCGGACCGCTACCTATAGTTCCACGTCACTCCTGCTACGTCTCTGTCATTCGAAGATGTCACTCAAATCCAAATTGGAAGTGGATGGAAAAGAGCAGCACCGATGAAATTAAAATTCCCCTTGATAGAAGTTCCATACCCAATCAGGAATCACTTTCGCATTTCGCCTTCTCTTATTGGCTGCTAGTGAAATTAATTATAGTATGCGAGCTAGAATTAAATTAAGCACCTAAAGAAGAAACCTGCCGTTTGGACCCTCTGTTATCCCTTTACTCTGTGTACATGTGCAAACTCATCTCAATTTCCAAACATTGTGACTCACGCCCTTTTAATTCAAACCAAGCTCGTCTATAATGAAACCTAGAGCAAACAAATTTAAAAAATCCTCAAAAAAGGACAAATCGTGCCCATTCCTTAAAATAGGAAACCAAATGCACAAATACTCCTTAACAACAAACCAACTCCGATTTTAATTCCACACTCTCATATCCCCATCATCACACATCTGATTATCTCGCCTCCATCCAAATGGCAAAACCCCCTTTCCTCTTTCACAAATAAATTGGATCGCAAATTGAGCACAGTCTAGGGCAATTATTCACCTAATTGCATACTGATTATAAAAGCAGGATCTTTATTCATTAAATAAATTGAACGGAACGAAGCGGGAGATCTCTCTGCTCTCACGCAAGTCTCCTTTGTACTGGCAACGGAAATCGCATGCATTAATCTCATATTTACACGAACTAATTTCTTTCCGGTTCCTCGAGAGGGAACCGAACGCATTTCCAGTTCCATTGATACGAATAAACAGGTTTAAGAAATATCGGTATTGAATAAGCAAATAAACCCGGTGGAGAGTGATTTTCCCCTGTATTCGTGTTTTCGGATTTTCCATATCCTCTCTTGTGTCGAATGAAAGAGTTGGAAGAGAGAAAATACGTTGTGAAAATAAATTTGATTGTTTGTATGACGCGTTTCTACGTTTTAATGGAAGTTTAGATTGGTTTTATTGAAAGAGTTGTAGAAGGATTTTTAATTGGATATTGAGTTTATTTGATATTTATTTTAGGATTTATACCATAAATAGTTCGGTTTAAAATTTAATATTCATCTAAAATATGTCCTCAAACAAATACAATAGGGTGTTGGATTTTTGATAATTTATCGTATGCAAAATTGTTTATGTATTTATTGGTTATTCATTTTATTAAATTATAGTTTGGGCTGTACAGTTTTTATATAAAGCGAAATTCTGACAAATGGAGTTTTATTTATGTTATGTGCTTCAGAGTTAACACAAATATTTCGGGTTGATGCAAATGTTAAAATGTTTAAATAATTTACTATCAGAAATATTATTATGTATTATTTTATACAACTTATTCAACTATGTTCATTGTATAGAAATATTAAGATTAATCTTCTTGAAAATATTTTATATAGCTTTTGTGTTCATTGATGAATATGCTAAAATAAAATAATTTCTATTCTAAAAACTAATGTTTTCAAATTTAAATGAGAAGTTTATCTAATAACCCAAGCAGAAATACAAATTTTCTTCAGTTAATTTATCAGCTGGGATTTAAGTTAGATAACTTAAAAATTTAATTGTGCTTATTAGTGTAAAACATAAGAGTTGTAATTTTAAACAAAACTACAAAGCGAAGTTTTGTACATGCTATTAGTTTTAAGTATATTCTTATGTAGAAGAACTACAAATTGTGTGTGAGATACTTCAAATGAAAAGCGTTTAGAAATATTTTAAAACATCAAGTTAGATTATTATTTTTAAAATATGCTGAATTCAGTAGAACTGTCTTAAACATCTAAACTTTCCTCAAGTAAAAATTAAGCTTAAGAATTAAGCTTAACTTCCATATTGCCGTAACAAGTTATCTAAAGACTGAGGAATTAAGTAAACGACTTAACGGTTAAAGTACAGTACTGGAAAAAAAAATCGACTCAGACCCTATATCTCCGGAACGGCTTGTAATATAAAGACAAATAAGGTATCATTTTTCATGATTTGAAGTATTCTATATACAGAAAATTTTTCAAGTTCTTAGGGGGTCGTCTTCATATTAAACGAAGCACCAACTTTCGTTTTTCCTATGGGCGACATCAAAGATTTTTCCAGATTCTGAAAGAGCACCCTCTAAAACCCCCAAAAACCAAGTTTCGTGTTGTTTGGGGGTCAAACAAAGCCAGGAAGGGGGTTTGAAAACTTTGGTAATTTAACTTCAAAGAGGAAAGATTGGCGACAATTGTTTAAAATTCTCTAGTAAAGTTAGAACAGATTTGGCTACTTATCTGTGTTTTGGCACAATTCCTACAAAAGTTAAAGCAGATTTGGCTATTTATCTATATTTTGGCGCAATTTCGTCTTCCAATTAGAATACTCTTAAGTGGTAGCCCACTTGGTAGAGTAACAAGCTCGTGATAACTAGGTTGCAGGTTCTGTCCCGCAATTCCGCATGTCTCATTGTTCAAGGTTAACCAGGGATACAGGCAAACACAAAGATGAATAGATGTTGAATACTTTTTTTAAAATCTAAAGCCTTTAAAACAAATTTATACAATTTTTATTGCCGTTCGTTTACAAATAATAATAATTAATTGAGAGTTATTTAAAATTAACATTGTTTTAATTCTGGAAAAAAGGGAAAAAAATTTAAATAAAGATATTAAATAATCACGCTAAATTATGAAAGTGGTTTTGTTGATAAGAGCTAGAAATTTAACTAATTAATGAAACAATAAATCAGGCTTTTGCGGCTCAAAAATTCCTATAAAAATACTTAAATACAGATAGTTAGATTGATTTTTTGATGTATTTTTAGCATTCAATCGATGTTTCTAATAATTTTCAATTTTCACTTACGAAAACTAACTTATCTTGAAAAATTAAGGCAATTACAAAGTTTAAAATTTGCTTATACATATAGGAGTAGAAAAAATTTCAAATACTGATTTTAATGATTCTGCAGTCATTTTTTTAGTAATTAATTACGAGTTATGTTTCATTAGGTTGGATACAGAGTTTATTAATTTTTAAGGATAAACATTGAAGCTTCTGAACCTATGTGGTTGATGAATAAGATACCAAAATATAAATATGAAACATGTTGACTAGTCAATCATTAAATTTGAAAGTTAATAAACTTGATGAATTAAAATTAATTAACTTTAATTGACGATTTGGAGCTTCTTGATATTTTAAGCCATTGGGGTTTTAAGGAAAAAATGAAAAATGCATCATCAGGAGGGAGGGGAGTTGGGAACGCGTTTGTTACTGCCGAAAATATGGGGGGGGTGATTGGAAAGGGATATTGGAGTTTTATTTTAGGGGTTGGATATTTTTTTCTGTTTGTGTTTTTAAATTTGAACGTTAATTGGCATGCTGATTTTTCTTGAGCCTCAATAAAAATCCGCATATTAATTAATGTTAAATTTTTCAAACTCAACCTGTTCAGTCCCTATTTCTATTTAACCTCATCTATCCCACTTAAACAAGTTCAACGTTTTCAAAATTAGTTTCCAAATTCGATACCGGTAAGATCCAACGATATCATCCATATTTGGTGACAATAGCGGATGGATCTACTGTTCTCCCAATTCCAGGATGAATGCAAGAAATGAATGACTTTGACTATACGTATAAAAAATAACATTAAATTAAAAAGTGGTAGCTAAATTTTTATTGTAGTGTTAATTTTTTATTTTGTAGTCACCACTATTTTATTTATTATTAGTTAATTATGTAAGTCAACTTTTATTCCAAGCATTGAGCCCTCTGGCTGCGTAGGGTAGATTTAATACACTGCTTGCCTTACCCCTGAAAACTACTGTAGGGGTAGGCGGTTGGTGCAACCCTTGGATATGCCAGTTAGGGAACGTACCCATACCACATGACCCATTTTACCCTCCTCCCCCCTTGGTGACCATCCGTAGTATATGCGAAGACCCCCTCCCCCTCTAGTTTTCACGTAGTAATTCATTAATACGGTTTGACATCGTTTTTTGCAAACAGAGAGTTGAAAAAATTAATTTTGCTTAATTTGTCTAATTTTAATAATTAATTTCGCCTTATAAGTCTTAAATTGGCAAATTTCAATAATTAATTTGGCTTAATTTTGTCGTATTGACTAGAAGAAATTGACTACGGGACAAACCCTTAAGCCCCCCTTCCCCCTGTGACCGAGCGTGGTAATTTGAAGACCCCCCTCCCTCCCCTAAATGGGTCACGTAGTATGGGTACCTACCCTTATAGGCAAAGAGAACCTGTTAACCCTGGGGTGCATCATATGGGAAAGATGTATGATCCAAAATTCAGCAACACGATGATATTTGTGTCATGGTGAAATTAATTCATGTCTTGATAACTTAAAATATCAAAGATAAAACGTTGAATTTCTTTTAATAAACAATGCATGTAAGAAGAGACCGTCCTTATTAAGCGACGACTTTTCTTGACCTTAGATTTATATTTAAAACCACAAATATCTGCATGAAATCTGTCATGAATTCGAATCTTTATATCGAATACTCTTTTTTGAAACTTTATTCGCGTAATTCAAAAACATTTCAAATTTAATGCAGGTGCAATTTTTAGTCGAATAATTAAGTATTGTTTCAAATGTAAGTGTTAAGTATTGTTTCAAAATTTTTTCATCTGAAAAATTGTATTTTAAAGATTTTTAATTTGTAAACTTTTATTTAAAAATATCATCAAAATTTAAAAATAAATAAAAAATATTACATGCACAAAAAAGTAGGTTAAGTTTCCTTTTACTGAAATTAATAGAGTAAAAAATAAGAACTTATTAATTCTAACTCTATCGGTAGTTTAAGTTCGAGGCATACACAAACTTCCAAAAGCAAAACAAGAACACGGAAGCTATGCGGTTCGAACTTGGCTCTAAAGATTAGCGACCAGGCACACTAGCCGTTAGGCCACACGACTACGTTTAACATCAAGGTTTAAACAATAAATGTGTTGATTTCAGTTAGTAGATTATGGTTACCGTAAGGTTACTGTAATTTTCATAAGTTGTATGTCTTTGGCGATATGAGATTGGCGCAAATTTTTCTAATTGAAATTTCCTACAGTGTGCGTGGGGTTAATGGTTGTAAGGATCAAAATCTATGAAAAACGAGATTTCAACGTAAATTCGACGAACTTCAACCCCCACTCCTGGCTTCATTTGGGGACCAAATGACATGAAAACTGGTTTTGGGTGGTTTTAGAGGGTGCTCTTTAAGAATCTGGATTAATCTTTGATGTCGCCTATAGGAAAAACGAAAGTTGGTGCTTCGTTTAATATGAAGACGACCCCCTAGGAACTTGAAAAATTTTCTGTATATAGAATACTTTAAATCATGAAAAATGATACCTTATTTGTCTTTATATCACAAGCCGTTCCGGAGATATAGGGTCTGAGTCGATTTTTTTTTCCAGTACTGTACGTATTTTATTTTTTAATAACTCGATATAACTCGATTTATTATACTTAAAAAAGGTACTAATGTAAGATTCTTAGGAACTTCATGAGAAAATTTCAAGACTTGAGCTGTAAACCTCGTATTACTTTTCCTATTTTATATCCCCAGTGTAAAGATTATTTGATGCAATCAGAAAGTGCTGTCTAGGTTATTTCTTTTCTCAACACAATATCTTACTCTTGAACACCGCAATTCGGATTCTTTTCACATTGCCAACGAATAAATATATCTCATGAAAAAATGGTGTTTTTTAAATAAGCATTCCACCACTTTTGAATAGATTCTCCCCTAGAATAAGCAACGCTGACAGCTTGCATATTGATACGCATCTTTCCCAGCCAACTGGTTTTATTTCTCTCGGATTTTTTTTACAAATCCCCTCGCATACATTAAAGTTTAAATGCAAGCAAGTAACTGCACAGCGCGGGCTTGGACTGCAGTGATATTTCTCCTAGAATATGCGTTCGCCTGCATCTGCATTGCCAATAAAAAGGAAACACAGAAAGTGTATCTGACTTTATTTCTATATGGAAGAAAGTTTTGAATACTGGACGAAAACTTCCACCAGAAGTGGAGTGGTCAGAATACAAATGGACAAAAGCTGGATCTCGCTCATTGTCCATGCATGAATGTGGGTTTGCTCGACATTGACTCCGAGAGCAAACCTCACAAAGGGAACTAGATATAATTAACTATTTAATGTGAAGAGGAGTGCACCGAGATAATTTAGAGAGAGGAGATGGTATATTTAACTTACATTCACAAAATGTCCCAATATATTCCCTCCTTTAAAGTAGATAGGAGATAATATAATAGTATTTATATGCTAAATTAAATTAATGAGTTTTGATTCATATTAATTCATACTTCTCCATTGCGTACATTATCATTTACCTGCAAATAAATACAGCTAAATAGCATATTTAATAGCTCAAGTCACTAAAAGTAATACTTCTTTTCATGTTATTTTTACTCTTTCTAAGATAAAGGCATAATATAAAACTATTTTTTGTACCTGAAATTTTAATTGAAGTTTTGAACTTGGGATTTTATTGAAACAGCTAAATAATTTAAATTGATGAAAACTTCCACGACCTGAAGAGTAATTTTTTCCATTTTCCGGGATGGATTGCCGTGTTTGTTGGAATTTATTTCCAATTTGTACGTTTTTATTGTGGAAATAAATTCCAACAAGCACGGCCCTCCATCCCGGAAAATGGAATAAATAACTAAATAATTAATTGATTTTTTGAATTATATTACCTTGCTTTAATAAAAAGTTTGCAAACACTTCTGTTCATAATTGTATTATTGGTATGTTTTCAAATGTTTTACTGATATTAAGATGATTTATCCTAAGGGTTGAACAACTGAATTTACCAATGACAAAATGGTAAGAATACCAAAATGTAAAAAAAACACAATTTTTTTAACCCTATATGTCCAGACTGGACTTGTGAGTCTCACTTCCCAATGTTCCAAATTCATCCAATTTTCGTCATGTAAGGCATAATTCAGTTTACTTATAGTTGCAGTTACGTAAACTTGACATATTTTGAACGAGGATGAGAAAAATAATTTGGGCATAAATGGTTAAATAAAAAATAACTTGGAAATCCCTACTTTATAGGAACGATAAAAACTTCCTTCAGTTACATCCTTCGATGACTTATACCTCTATAATTCTGAGCTGTATCAACTACTGTTTCCTTTACCCATCATCGTATTGAATTCCCAAAAGTCCCGAACTATCGCTCGAAGAATTCATCAAAATCGTTCTTCAGAGCAACCGATCACCAAAAGCATCCAATATATCCGAACACCATCCGTGATCCAGCTGGCACTGTCAATTTTCATCTCCCTCTCATATATGTGCTCTCCAGACACCCAAGAATGCGTTCTCTTCCATAATCCGAGAATCTACAAGTGTCGGGTATTAGAGCCCTCTTGGAAAAAAAATAAAAATGTGAAAATTCTACTTACACGGAGAAAATCCCCACTCCCGTTAGGAAATGGCGCATTTGCTTCCCAGAGCCGAAAACAGCAGAAAATAAGGCATTGCTACAAATGGTTTAAAATGGAAGGGAAAGTGGAAACAACCTATTTTCTTCAATCTGGCTGCGTTTCTTTTGTATGCAGGAAATGCAACCTGTGAAATTGCTCGGAAAGACTGCAGGCGGCCGACTGGAATGAGGGCCATCATCATCACAGAGGGAAGGGCCCTTTTCCGAGTGTCCCCCGGAATTTCCCGAAGTGCCCCCAAAAGTGTTAGTCCTGCGACGGATGGGATTTGGGCTCTTAAGACAGGTGGAGATTGAGTTGTTTCCTTTGTCGGAGAGCTATTTGCTGTTAGGAAGGGTTTTTTATTGAATGGCTTTTCTGATGCAACATGTGGTTCGGATTCTTAAGACCCATTGGATCGACCCTGTAAACACACTGGCGCTACTTATAAATTTTTATTTCTTAAGATGAAGTAGAGTTGGAAAGTTTTTGAAGGATGAAAATGTATTTAAGAAAAGAAAGATGTTCAAAATAATAGTGTGTAACTTTATTTCTAAAAAATGTATTGCATCTCTTCTCAAGCTAAATGGTACAAGAATTTTGTGATTGAAACTATGCTTTTTATTATATTGTGTATAGCCTCAAATACTTTTACTTTCTCTTTTTTCAATGTTCTTCATGTCAAAACTTACCATCTGAAAAAAAACATTTATTATACACTTATCTATACAAATTAATTTCAACATGATGATATGAGTAAAATTATGTCGTAAATGTAAGTTGCATTAAGTTACGGGAGTAACGCAAACCCGCGTAATATAACACAACCTCTATTTAACCATTTCAATTTCATACTTTGAAGCAATTTAACAAAGAATACGTCCCCTACTTTACACTTTATTTACCGACGGTACTTACAAGTACCGCCTACTTTAAAATTACATAGAAAACCATCCTTGACCATATAGACGATAATTTACAGGAACACTCTTTCAGTTATCCTCTTCCAGGATAAAAAGCAGCGAAGGTTCTATGATGAGTATTTTAGCGGGAAATGCGAATAGATTTAACTGAAGTTGTAATTTTATCTGCCATTTCGATCGGATTCACATGATTGTCATTTTTGTTACCGCAAAAAAGTAGTTAAAGTCAAAAGTTAAGTGTATTATTTTTTAAGACTTATTACTGGGATAAAAAAGCTATGTTTTTCTTGTATTGTGAGAATATTTTATCACTCCGTGTACTGACAGTACCCAAAAGTATCAATTTAAGTAATTGGCTCTAGCGGATTCAATTTTACAAAGATGATTATTTTATTTATGCATATCCCTTAATTTTCAATTTAGTGACTCAAAAAAGTATTTGCACGAAAAAAATTTGCAGCGAATCAAAATGCAGTAAATAAAGGATTAAAAAGAAAAGCGTTATAACCAATTTAATTTTTATTTAGATCTGATGGCATTATCAGAATATATAGAATAGGCAGATGAAGGATGAGAGGTGAATTATGTATTTTTTAATTTGATTTCCAGAAGTCCCCAGAGAATGCCAAATTAATAAACCTATCTAATAACCTTCATTCCATTTTTAATTTTATCTATATGGGTGTCACGTCCACACATATTAAGTGATATTAAACCTTTTAAAACATAACAGCAAAACTTGTCTCGCTGTCTGATTTTCCCGCTTTCACTTCTAGATTATCCTGAGGACAAATGTTAGAATGCTCTCTTCAATTACTACTCTACGAAAAGATACTCAACCATTTGAATTATTTATTTGTTTTATAACCTTTAACTCCGGTATAATTTAAAATTGATTCAACATCCTTTGATTTTAACCCATTACTGCCTGACGTCCCTTTTTAGGGACGTTTTTTAAAAATCCTCATATTTCTACAAAAAGTGTTCCTTTCCTTTGAATCAAAATTTGCACCGATGTATCTCTGATCTTCATAGAACATAAAGAAAACAAAGTTGGAAGATAGAATTTTTGCAGAAAAGTGGCTTTTTTTAAATTTTAAAAGAAAAAGCTTAAAAATACTAGTTGTTATTTTAAGAAATATTCAATGCCGATATACAGGGTGTAAAGGAAAGTCCCTTTACCCTGTAATAAGTTGCTAACGGAGCAAGCTAAAGCTATGCAGTTAAGGTAACGGTATAGTAAAGTGACTATGCGCAATCGAATGCGACCATCCGCAGCGTCCTCTTGCGGAAATTTTAGGAGTTAAAATTTTTATTTTAAAAACTATTAGGAATTTGTTAAAATAATCAATTACAAAGTTGTAGAGCAGCATCGATTTAGTAGGAAAAGACACCTTAAGCAAAAAAATATCTTGAATAGAACCCCTAAAACGCGCGCTCAATTAGGTTGAATTTACGTCGATTTTACGTCTTAAACGCTTCTCACGAGGCAAAAATGAGAAATTTTTAACTTAATGAGTTAAGAATACTTTTATTCATTTATTTAAGTCATTAAATTGAAAATTTCTCATTTTCGCATCGTGAGAAGCGTTTTAAGACGTAAAATCGACGTAAATTCAACCTAATTGAGCGCGTGTTTTAGGGGTTCTATTCAAGATATTTTTTTGTTTAAGGTGTCTTTTCCTACTAAATCGATGCTGCTCTACAACTTTGTTATTGACTATTTTAACAAATTCCTAATAGTTTTTAAAATAAAATTTTTAACTCCTCAAATTTCCGCTAGAGGGCGCAGCGGTTGGTCGCACTGTTTATACATTATTCATACATTATTACACTGTTTATACATACATTATTACTGTTTATACATTAAATCAGTTGGAGAGTATTTTTATTTTTCCAAAATATTATGTCTTGACCTTGTTTTGGACCCTCGAAAAGCGTCCCTAAAAAGGGACGTCAGGCACGAATGTCCCCGTGTTTTTCCCCGTAGTGAAATGCTAGTGTTTCCTAATTTTTTTTCACAAAAACACGTTTGATTCCTTTAAAATGAATTAAATAACTGATATTTATAAAATTACTTTAATTTTAGCTGATAAATTTGTTATTCTAGTAATTTTTTTTGGAAAATACTGTTATTTCTGCTAAATTATTGGATTAAAAAGTCTTAAATTATAAGGAATAAATTAATTTGTATTAATTAAAAGGAATAAATTAATTATTTTACTATATTTATTATTTATGCACACACATTCCGGTTATATTTAATTAAAAGTTTAATAATTATTAGTTATAATGACTTTTTGTCATTAAAATTGAACAAAAAGTCGCTTTTGTTATAAATTTTCGGCTTTTTTTCTAATTGGATGTCGCTAATCATTGTGTTCTATACTGCAGATCAATCTATATCATCTGGCTTGCTAATGCACATCGCGCTAATGCTTGATTTTTGGGGAGAAATTTGTGTTCCGCACAATAAAATTAAATAAAATGAAAAAGTATGGGCATTTAAAGACTTAAACTTCACAAATTGATATATTCTGTTGGATTTGAGGTGTGTAAAAGTAATTATTACTTAATATTAGGTAACATATAAACAAAGAATGCCTTTTTCAATTAAAAATTCTAATTAATTTGCAATTAACATAGATTTGGGAGGAAAAAACGTGTTTTAGAGCATAAAAAATGCTCAAATTACGTTAATTAAGGTTAATTTTACGGTTAATTGGATTAATTAATATTTTGTTCATATTCATGTTACAGTATGGTTCCGATCACTTTTGCTGCACTTAAAAAGGTAGAAGATGTTTTTGAGGCTTTAAAACCGTTTTCTACCATGCGTTTACTATTGGGAAAAACACGGGGGCATTCGAGCCTGACGTCCTTTTTAGGAACGTTTTTTAATTTTGGTGTATGAATTAAAATTTTAACCTGGAATTTTTTAACTATTTTTCCAGTTGTTTTGGGGCTATTTACTATGTTTTTACCAAATATTTAAGAAAAATAAAAAGTTGGGCATTAATGGGTTAGTCATCAGATTATTTCTTCTGTTTGACTTTGACCAACATTTCTCCAAGATTTCCTTTTACATAATATGATAGAATACAATATTAATTTCAAATTAAAGGAATTTATTCAAGAATAATGAAAAATCTAAAAAAAAACTGTATCTGTGATGTTCAATTTGTGTAAAACTGTCTTCTGGTTAATTTGGACATTTGACCGTTAGAGTAATTATTATGTAAGGAGAACTGTTTGGCTAAACTTAATTTATGCATTGCTACATTGAATACTGTTCTTTAATTACTATAAAGTATGGATAGTCAGGAAAACTTTAGGTATGTGAGTATTAAATTGAAACAAAAAAATCTACATTATTATGTAATCATTCAAATTATAGGTACTTTAAATTTACGATAACTGTGTAGCAAAAAAGCAAGTTATAACCAGAATCACTTTTCTTGATTGCTTTTTGCGAAACTAAGGGTTGTTTTCAAAACATTGTAAATACACTACATAATATATAACTACAACCAATTTTACACCATGTGTATTTAAGTAAGAATACTAAAAGCGCATATCTTTTAAAGCACCAGGAACTGAAAATAAGTCTGCTACTACCAACAGAACTGAATATACATTTCACAGTGACATGAAAAACAACTTTACTTCCCCCAAACTCTTCCATGCATTAAAGAAATGTCCCTTAAAACAACCGACTCGAAAGACATTAGAGAACCCCTTGTGGTGAAAAATCTCCCATAAAAGTAACATTCGAAAATTTACATCAAGCACCCCTGAAGTGAGGCCAGATTACATAAGTGGAACAAAATATTCGAAAGCTGTATCAAACGTCGCGCTTGTATGGAAAGGGGGGTGAAACTGCGCCCAGGGTGCGAAACCTTCTTACAAGAATTTTCGAATAAAAAGGGATCTTTTTGAGTGTGGGAGTCGTGACAGTTGTGATTGTTGGAATTTGAGGTTTTTTTCGTATGGAATAATCGTTATGCGGTGTCTTCTCTATAGTGAATAGTTTTAAGCTGATTAGATGGAATAACTATGTGACTTAAAATTGATTTTAAACCCTTTTAAATGGCCTACGATTATGTATTTCTATTTAATTGCGTTTTCATGTTGTTTACCTTCATTAGTTTGTGGGACGCTTCAAATAAATATTAAAGCTAGTTAACAACTAACAACATTTATTAACATAATAAAAAACAACAACAGTGAAAAGAAATAACAGAAAAGTATTATACAGTTTGAGTACCGCGGCTCTACTGCATAATAAACAGAGGTGTGAATAACAAACAGCAAGTTCGCCTTTATATGGTGGTTCGCTAGCAGTTACAGTTACATGAAACGTAGTCACAGAGTGAGACGCCACAAGTTATGTTGAAATGCTCGTAAATTATGTAATCAATTATTAGGAAGTATCTTAAAAATAAAATTTATTTACAAAACATATAAATTATTCGAGTTTTCTATTTATTTTTTATTATACATTATTCTCTCTGTAAATAAATACTCAATCATTGACACCTTGTGGGTGGAAGTTAATCATAAAAACTAAGTAATAGAAAATTAGTTAGTGGACGTGTTTTAAGGGCTGTAGGCCGTAATTCAACTTTAAAACGTATACATGTTTTTCTTAACACTTTCATTCCTGACCGCCCGAAAGATTCTATAGGGTTTGATGTAAATCTGGGCGGTTTAAAATTTAAAAACGTTATACTGACCCAACCAAAACAAACAGAATTGCTTCAAAAATGTCTAGAGTGATATTTACCCAAGACGATTGCAATTATTTTGTACCAGTACGGGGTTTGAAGCCTTTCAGCATGTAATTCTTTAGTTGAGGACTAGACTTCATTAAGAAGCTAAGTGCCAAAAGTAAAAAATATGAGTTAAACCCAAAAAACAATCTAAGTACCATCTCCAACAACCTATAAAGTTGGCTTAGTGCCACGACAATTATAAGTAGTTTAAAATTAGCCCGAAATATGGGATTTATGTGTATTCCTGTTGGACAATGAAACTTAAAATGATCAATTGCAAAAAATTTACCTTTTGGCACTTACATAGTTTTTGAAGTCTAGTCCTCAGTTCATCTATTTATTTTCCAACTAATTTAAAGACTTTTCAGTGTTTTTTTAATTGCAGATTTTCTAAAAAAACTGGAGACAAAGTTTTTCGAAAAAATTGATATTTGAAGAAGAAAATTCGTTATAAAGAGTAAATATTAATTTACTTATTTATTTTCTGGAAATTTTGTGCCATGAGATGATGTCACACGAAACCAGTCTCATAGCTTCATAACCAAAACCACAAACAACCCCTACTGTGTCACCGACCGCAATTGCCACTACAACCGAAAAGAAACCCCCAAAACCTCAAAAGAACCAGGACGAGGGAAAAAATCTTCAAGATGTTCAAACGCGTGCGGGTGACTTTTTTCGTCACTTAAGTGGCCCTAAGCTGATTTCTTTCTGCATTTTTTTCTTCGTTCCTCTGAACCCCTTTCCACTGCATCGGGTTTCTGCAGGGAAAATAAGGGACTCCATAGAACGCATGCAAAATAGAAGAAGAAAGAGCGCACATATCGAAGAGTTGCGTTTTTCAAGCCGAGTGGGGCTGAAGCATGTACTTATTCCCTTTTTTTTAGAGGGGATATATGCTCTGTAGAGGATATATCCTTATGGATTTTTTTCTTGAGAGTAGTACAATGGCATTTATAAGAGGGTTTGGTTCGTAAGGGGATGGTGTGCACTGAATGCGTTATTTGTGGGAGGTGATTTGTTATGTTGGCTGATGGTTTAGGATGGATGTAAAGCGTGAAATGATGATGAGAGGATGAGAGGGAGACAGGTGTAAGTCCAAAGTTGGAAAAATTTTGAGTTGAGTTTGGATTTTAGGTTTCTCGTTCAGTTTGATAACTTTGATCATTGGTTCCTTATTCTTATAAGTCCGTGAACCCTTATATTTTAAAATCCTTTACCCTCGTAAAACTGAAAATGTAAGTTCACCATAATAACTATATAAGGCTTGAAAATTCGTGATGATCAGAAATGTATCTTTATTTAAGAATAATTTAATTCCATCTCTCGGAAAATAGTAATTTTTTGTAAAAACTATTATTTCTTTATCAGATTTTATGTAAAAGCTGAACTGTAACCTTTGAAAAATCTATCGTAATATTTCTATATCTCATTATCTAAGAAATGAAAAATGGTTTGGATACTGAATTTTATTAACCAAAGGTGATTTATAAACACACTATCATGAATTATCAGTTTTCTTTTTAGATAGGAATATGCGAGAAAGAAGATTTTAGCATACAAGTTATGAAAACTTTGTTACATTTTGCTCTTAGTATTAATGTACGGTGGAATTTTGCAGCTAACTATTTTGGAGTGAAATCTGTTCTAATATTATTTATGTAGATAGATATAAGAATACCATATTTTAGTAATATTTACTTGATTTTTTTGCAATCAAATCAATTATAGCTTTGTTAATTTGCCTTTTTTAGGTTTACTTCATGTGTAATGAAAATACAATTAACTTTATTACTTTTTTAGGGACATAACAGCATAAATGTCTTTCATATACCGTAAATGGTACTCAAAACGCTGTACTCCCTTAAATTTTATCAAGATAAAAGCATAAACAATTTGACTGACGTTAAATTTGTGTTAACAACAGAATTTAATCAGTATAGCATGAGGAAAAAAGCAACATTTACGCCAAGTATCAGGACACTACAAAAAGCCTAATTGAAATTCAATAGTATTTGACTTTGATTAATGGCACTTTTTACAAATAAATAAGCCGGTTACAGTTTAAGATGCGATCGATATCGAGGTAAAATTAAAGTTTCCGCAGTGATAACGACACCTGTTACTGTGAGGAATCTTTGTTGAAGAAAACGAAATCTGATGGAAATGTGTTCTTAAATAATTATACTCTTTATTCTAATATTTAATTTTTGTATGGGTTCTAAAAGGTAAAAGTGGATGGATATTAACGAAGAAAAAGGTACAATTTGTTATTAAAAGAAGTTATATGTTATCAGTTATTAGTTAAAAGTGCAATTAAAATCGCAAGAATCGTCATTTATTTATAATGATTTTGTAATTTCACTTTAAAATTAAAGAGCTTTTATAAATTAGTAACCAACACCCTACGAAAAGAAAAACGTCTTTGAAAAATTCAAAAGTTAGTTTTCCCGAATTGTCTTTAACTACATTTATTTAAATTTTATGACAGTTTACTAACTATTAACTTTTTGTTACAAATTTAATTTTTTTTCTAACATTAAATTTTCATTACAAAATAATAAAAAAAACACAAGAAAAACTAAATAAGGGTTAACTAGTTTAAAAATCCCATTTTACTTACGAGGCTGAAAAATAAAATATTGATTTGAATAATATATTCCCTATTTACACTTAGAATTTAATATATTATTGTTATATTAATATATCATTAAACATATTTCGCATGGTTGAAAAATCTTTGAAGCTAATTTAATTAGAGTTTTATAAATTTTACTACCGACGTTTTGTATTTGATGACCAACATGAATGAAAGTACTATGATGGTTTTATATGCCATTAGAAGTCAAATTAGTTATAAAAGATAAATGCAATTCATTAACTTAGGTAAAACAATTAGGATTGTTTTATCTGACCTTTCAAATTTTCTTTGGTGTTTTTGTCAATATTTTTTGTTAAGCAGATATTTACAAATTTAAGTAAATTTCGGTGACTTTAATGTTATTATTAATCTAATTATATTCTTTTTTGAAATCCAGCAAACTTGATTTGCTAATCTTACTTGCCGAATTGAACGTTTAGTTTTACATGGGAAGGAACCCTACGATGCTACCAGTTTCCCATCAAGATAGTTTCGTATAATCGAGGTTATTGTATTGTACTAAAAAAACAAAGGAAAAATGCAATCCATTCCATTTACAAATATTCAAATGCACGATGTATTTCATTCCGTATCTTCACTTTCATATTTCCCTGGGCTATCATTAAAAAACTTTTACCCTTTACAGTTAGAGATTAAAATCGTTTTTCTAGAGACCGAAAGAAAAAGCAAACCAAATACATTTCAGCCAACAACTCGCTGAAAAATCCATTTACCAAAATCTCGCTCCGAAATAAACATTTGTTCGCAAGCGAGCCATGGTGGCAACACCCTTTCAATAAATAAAAAAGCCCACGAAAAAATCAAAGAATGCATTCATCGATAAGTTATTTTCTTTCTAAATATTGACGTTTTGTTAGCGTTCTCATTCCGACGTGTATTTTTTCGCCATTTTGGTAATGGAAAGAACAAGTTTAAATTTCCATTTTCGGCGGACGGTAGCGGGCGAACATTAAATCTTATTTAGCAGTCTTTCGGCAAGAGATCTACTCTCCTCAGCAAAGTCGGCTTAAAGTTATGATCCAGAGAAGCTTAAAAAGACTTGCTTTTTCTCGCGTCGGCAGAAAATGGCGTTCTTCGTTTTGATTTGCCCCGTGTTATTTCCCCTTCCCCTTTTTCACCGTATTTAATTTTATTTCCCTCTTGTCGGGATTGAGAAACCATTTTATTCACCTGCTGTGGCGGCGGGTTGCAGTTAACATCTTATTGAACTCCTGCGTGAGTTTTTATGCGAAAAATTGATCGGGGTGTTACGATACAATCTCGAGGGGCGTTCGATTATGAAATTCGATTTCGTTAGAGGGAAGATAGATTTTTCGTTTTCTTTGGGGCGTCTTATAAATTTGCTGTGCTTTGGTGCTTTCTAGAAGTTTATTTTGATTTTTTCTATCAAGAAAATAATGTTATATTTAATTGGTTTCATATGAATATAAGTCCATAGGCCCCTTCAAGAAATACATTTTAAGCACACATGACCTAAATACAATATAAATAAATATTTTTAAAACGGTAGTCATACTTTAAATCGTGTTATTTCATTTAAATTGCTCTTAATAAATTTTTAAATTCCATTTATTTTCATATGAACTTATACAGTGCTTTGAAACACATATCTCTAAATTCCGCTGAATCAGATTACTTGTCTGGAATAGTACATAAAAATTCTCAAAGATCCTCTGCACTCTTATGAGGAATCTGGTTTTCCAGAGTTTGAATGGAATGGATGAAATACCATTTACAAAGTCTTGGGAATAAAAGCATGATTTCCTAAATAGGCGTATGACTTTTCCGCTTTTCCATTTATTCTTTAGTAAGACTATTTAATAGCTTTCATACCATTAACAAAACTGTATTTTGTGAATACTGCTGCCTCTAAGCCAATAGCTCCTAATACATTAAAATGATTTTAAATTTGATTAATTTATTATTCCCACAGATAAAATCATATTCTAATTTTAATGTGTATCACGTCACTGTACAAAAAATTTTGATATATATATACAGGGTGTCCCATAAATAGTGGGTCACACTTCTAGAGGGGATAGTAGACACCTAGACGAGTCAGAATCACATAGGAATTGGGGGTCCCAGACCAAATCCCAGGGAGTTAAAAATGGAGAGACACCACAAAACAATTATTGAAAAATTCAATCTGTAGAAGAACTACTATTGGTAAAAACTTAATCATGGTCTCAAATTTTGTGGTTTAATATGATCTTTAAAATCATTTTAAACGTTTTCATTTTAAAGTTTTTTTACTACGAAAAAAAGTCAAAAACCACAAAAATATGTGAAAAATCTGCCAAAACTTTATTTTGTATTTAGAAATCCTTTCTTTTGATTTAATAATCTGAAAGATCATAGTTGAAAACCCTTAAGTCCAAAGTTTCACGTAAATACCATCAATATTAAATGCTTGAGATCTAATTAAAGTTTGATTTTTGCTTGCGAAAACAGATCCAGAAAAGAAACGTTGAGGGAAAATCTACGTATTACGGGTTGATGCTCGCGAAATTTCTCGCCATTATTTGCGATACGAGATTTCTCGACAACTTTCGCTAACAACAGATCGCCCAAGCTGTCTTGGCGATCTGTAGGAGCTTGGTATGTTTCGCCAAACTGGGAGAGAAAAGAAAGTTAGCGATTACACTGGTCAACACTCATTTTGATGGCGGGAATATTAAAGCTGTTTTTGTATATATTTGACCTCCTGATTCCGAATATGGCATCCGTTTTTGCTCATCAGCTCTAGTTTTTCAGACATTCGAAAATTAAGTTTTTTTTACTTTTGACCTACCTTTTATACAATATGGTGCTATAAAAATGACTTAAAAATAAAAAACCTTACTACCCAAGGCTTTTCCTATTCTTTAGGGTCCCAATAGATAGTGTATAAAGTTTCAGCCTCCTAAGTTAATTTTAAGGGGTACCTATAGGGTCCTAAAGTCGAAAAAAAGTCGAAAAATTGGTCTTTTTTTCAGAATTTTTAAAAAAATATTTTTGAGTTTTCTAATTTGATAAAACTGGCTAATATATGTTTTTTGGAACTTCTTTAGACCGCTAAAAATATTTTTACTTTAAAACTGCACCTCTTTAGAGCGATTTTTTAGTTTTAAGGCGAGAATAAGGGTCATTTCGCTCAAAAACGCTTGGTACCAATAATGGTGGTTGAAACGAATAAATTTCGAATTTTTCAGAAGTAAGTCATCAAAAAAGATGTTCTTTGATGTAAAACTGAAATTTCATATGATACAGATCAGTGAAAATAGGCATTTTTCCCAAATTTTTCAAATTTTAGGGCTTGAAAGCTCGAGAGGAGCTTCTACTGTTTTACTGATCTTTATCATGTGAAATTCACTTTTACATCAAAGGACATCTTTTTTGATGACTTACTTCTGAAAAATTCGAAATTTATTCGTTTCAACCACCATTATTGTTACCAAGCGTTTTTGAGCGGAATGGCCCTAATTCTCGCCTTAAAACTAAAAAATCGCTCTAAAGAGGTGCAATTTTAAAGTAAAAATATTTTTAGCGGTCTAAATAAGTTCTAAAAAACATATATTAACCAGTTTTATCAAATTAAAAAACTCAAAAATATTTTTAAAAAAATTCTGAAAAAAAGACCAATTTTTCGACTTTTTTTCAACTTTAGGGCCCTATAGGTACCCCTTAAAATAAACTTAGGGGGCTGAAACTTTATACACTATCTATTGGGACCCTAAGGAATAGGAAAAGCCTTGGGTAGTAAGGTTTTTTATTTTTAAGTCATTTTTATAGCACCATATTGTATAAAAGGTAGGTCAAAAGTAAAAAAAACTTAATTTTCGAATGTCTGAAAAACTAGAGCTGATGAGCAAAAACGGATGCCATATTCGGAATCAGGAGGTCAAATATATACAAAAACAGCTTTAATATTCCCGCCATCAGAAAAAAAGTTTTTTTTTGTAGACCAGTGTTATCTATCCGTAACTCGTAGATTCTCCCTGAACGTTCGTTTTCTGGAGCTGTTTTCGCACTCAAAAAACAAACTTTAACAGGATCCCAAGCGTTTGATATTGATGGTATTTACGTGAAACTTTGGACTTGAGGGTTTTAAAATATGATCTTTCAGATTATCAAATCAAAAGAAAGGATTTCCAAATACAAAATAAAGTGTTGGCAGATTTTTCACATTTTTTTGTAGTTTTTTGACTTTTTTTGTTGAAAAAAAATTGTAAAGTGAAAACTTTCAGCATAATTTTAAAAATCATATTAAACCACAAAATTTGAGACCATGATTAAATTTTTACCAATAGTAGTTCTTCTACAGATTGAATTTTTCAATAATTGTTTTAGGGTGTCGCTCCATTTTTAACTCCTTGGGATTTGGTCTGGGACCCCCAAACCCTATGTGATTCTGACTCGTCTAGGTGTCTACTATCCATCCTAGAAGTGTGACCCATTATTTATGGGACACCCTGTATATATCATGTTTAAATCAATATCAGACAATTTTAAATTAATTTTTGGACAAATTTACTCACAAAACATCATTCACTCTTTTATAAGAAAAATCAGTATGAAACTATAAACAACAAATGGTAGCTAATGGACAGCGTGGATAGCGCACAAAGTATCTACCTAAAATTAAATCTAGAGATTCCGCATTTGCTATCAGAGAGAGAGAGAGGGAGAGAGGGATCTGTATTTAATACCTCCGAAACTCGGAGCATCTAATTCAATTCCTATCGCCTACCTGAAAAGCAATCATCAGGGCCTCCAACAAAACTGAAATTAATTCCCATAAGGCTAAAAGGTACTCTGTTTCCCGATCCCCTGGAAAATAAGCAACGGGATTCCTCCGGAGTATGCAATGATAATAATAATATGAAATGAATGATCGACGACCTACTGGACTCGAAATTGATAAGGGTGTGTGCGCCTTGAAGTTGGGAGAGGCGACCATAGAGACGACACGATGATGTATCGCTTTTAGGAACGGCGGAATTTTCCAGGAATAAGGGGTCGTTCACGAATCGCGTTACAGGATTTTGAGGATATTTGCATATCTCCTGTCCCCTTAAGTCATAAGCTGTGAAAAATTCCGATAAGAGGCAGTTCAAATATTACGTAAGCACTTTTTGGTCATTTTTAACCCCCATCCCCCCTTGTCAGCAAATAAAAGCAAACTTTAACCCCCCACACCATAATTACCTAAGAAACTGCCGGACCCTCCCCCCCGAAATTTTGACATCCCTTTTAATAAACTGTTTTTTTTCTCCTTGAAAATTAGGTGACTTAGTTCAAAAATAAGTCGAAACACTACTTTTCGGGGTTAAAATTTCAAAATGTTTGGGGGTCCATCCCCACAAAAAAGTGCTTACATCATATTTCAAAATTTAATTTTTTTGTTAAATTTATTTTTGAAAAGAGATATTTTCAAAAATTTAAAGAGATTTTCGAAAATGCAGTTTCTTAGGTAAGCATCACTCATATCCCCCTCCCCCTTGTCAGGAAAAATAAGCAAAGAGCAAACCCCATCTCCCCTTAGGTGCTTACGTAATATTTAAACGTCCCCTTAAAGACATTGTGACCGACACAGTTTTGAAGTATAAATTTCAAAAAAAAAATGACGTTTTTACAACTGAGTATGTTTCAAAATGTCGCCGTGATTGAAGGGGCGTAAGGACAATCCTAAGTAAATCTGGATTTCTCATAAAAAAGTTCGTAAGCGCATGATGGGATGTTGGGGGAAAATAATGGGATGGAACTATATAAAGTTTCCTTGCTAAAAGTATCAAACCGGAATCTGTCTTTAATGAATTAGGGTTTCAACTTTTTGAAAGATCGTCTTCAAAATGCGAAATAAAAATACTAAGTCCATGGAACTTGACGACAATTTTTTAAATGGCAAGGTTTTTATAATGTTAGTACTTTGATTACTTTTGGGTGAGTAAATATTTGAATTCAATTTTTTTTTCGTTTGATTATAGTATCTGTCTGCCCTTCTACTTCTGTTTTCGAGCTTTTAAAAGGTGTTTTATCGATTGTGTTGTGCACATTTTTTGCTTGTTCATTAAATATTACTTCATTAAAAAATCTGATTCTTATGGTATGGGGTCAACGATGTCTTTACCGAAATAAAATTAGTTAAAATTAATGAAATTTCTTAAAACTTAGCATACATTACATTCCCAACCATTAATCAACCTAACAAATTAACTAACTAACCCAAACCACCCTCACAACTGCCTCCACCCCCAACTTTACATAAAGCCCATCCAACTGAAACGTCTTCCAGTAGAGATATAATAACATAGAGAGCACTTAAGTATAGTCACCCTACCCACCAACATGATAATGTTCACAGGATGTTCCAGTAAAGATGAAGTATTTTCGTAGTGTAAAAATTGACCCTTCTTTGCACAAAAATGTTAGAAAAAAGGTACTACAATAATCTACATGACAGAAAATAATCAAATTCTTAAGTGAATGAAAATAATTTGTCCCTCCTAATTTTTATTTGGTGTTGGTCATTATGATTGGTCAGAAAGCCAACCTGGGCTTAGTGGTGTTAAAACAGTGGCACGTGAATACATTGAAACATTTTAAAAATAATGATGTTATATATTGTGTCATCCATGAAGTTCCAATGCTCCAACTATCCATTCTTTACTCTGTTATATTTTTTTTACTATTTTCATTAATAGTTCCGGGTAATATCGTAAGTTGAAATAAAATTGTTGAGGTTCAAATACATTTTAAGATGCCTTACCACCTGCATTGGTGTAGTTTCTTCTGAATTGAGTAAATTAAGAAGATCCAATTAACCAAAAAATAGAATGATAACCGTTTACAAAACTTCCCAGTTTTTAAAGAGCCGCTGATTTTTTTTGTTTATAGTATTTGCTTATATATAAATGGTGGTCCTAAATTCGTGGTACAAACTGGGTAGGGTAGGTAGAGGGGACCTAGACAAGCATATTTTGGTAAACTAGAGGGAGCACAGATGCACCGTTAAAGAGCTAGGACCTAATGTAATGCGAGAGCGTTACAAAAGGACGTTTTGCCAAGGCCCGTTTTACGAAAAAAAAAACATAATGAAATGAAAAAATTTATTGTGTGAGGTACAGCAGTATCCGTACTACTTACACCATAAATTTGATAGAAATAGGACCACTTGCTAAACCGTGGGGTGAGTTTTAAAACGTGCAGTATTAATCTTTTAGCCAAAGAATGGAGCTAACTTAATAGTATTAAGAAAAATGATGATCGGGGAAGGAATTTTCAGTGATCATACATTGATCATTGAAACCGTATGATCATTAAAAATTCCTTCCCCGATCATCATTTTTCTAAATACCATTACACTAATTTAAAGGAACTTCATTCTTTGGCTAAAAGATTAAAATTGCATGTTTTAAAACTCACTCCACGGTTTAGCAAGTGGTCCAATTTCTATCAAATTTATGATGTAAGTAGTAAGGATACTGCTGTACCTCATGCAATAATTTTTTTCATTTTATTATGTTTTTTCTTTAAACGGGCCTTGGCAAAACGTCCTTTTGTAACACTCTCGCACTACATTAGGTCCTAGCTCTTTAACTGTGTAACTGCGACCCCCCTTTCTATAACAATTCTTGTTCGTCTTGATGTACTCTACCTACTCTACCCAGTTTGTAACACGAATTTAGGACCACCCTGTATACAGGGTGTAAAGGAAAGTCCCTTTACCCTGCAATAAATTGATAACAGAGCAAGCTAAAGCTATACAGATAAGGTAACGGTAGTAAAGTAGACTATGCGCAGCCGAAATTTTAGGAGTTATAAATTTTATTTTAAAAACCATTAGGAATTTGGTAAAACAGTCAATTACAAAGTTGTAGAGCAGCATCGATTTAGTAGGAAAAGACACATTAAATAAAAAAATATCTTGAATAGAACCCCTAAAACGCACGCTCAATTAGGTTGAATTTACGTAGATTTTACGTCTTAAAACGATTCTCACGAAGCGAAAGTGAGAAGTTTTCAATATAAGGAGTTAAGAACCCTTTTATTCATTTATTTAAGTCATAAAATTGAAAATATCTCACTTTCGCTTCGTGAGAAGCGTTAAATTCAACCTAATTGAGCGTGCGTTTAAAGGGTTCTATTCAAGATATTTTTTTGCTTAAGGTGTCTTTTCCTACTAAATCGATGCTGCTCTACAACTTTGTAATTGACTATTTTACATATTCCTAATAGTTTTTAAAATAAAACATATAACTCCTGAAATTTCCGCTAAAGGGCGCTGCGGTTGCTCGCATTCGGTTGCGCATAGTCATTTTACTATACCGTTACCTGAACTGCATAGCTTTAGCTTGCTCCGTTAGCAATTTATTACAGGGTAAAGGGACTTTCCTTTACACCCTGTATATTTGATTTTAGGTGATTTTTGTTGGAGAGGTAGACCCAAAATTTTATCTGAGGTACCTATTTTCGGGTAATTTTTTACATCAAAATTTAGATGACTTACATACACGTTGTCAATTAAATTTAGTGAACTTAATTTAAAAATTTTGTTAACAATGTGAATTCCATGAAAAATTGGACGATCTGGGGGGTCCTCCCACAGGAATTTTTTTGGAAATTCCCCCTTCAAAATAGCACTAAGGTCATTTTTAAGCCTTTTTGGATTGCACCCTAAGAGCACCGCTCATTATTTAAGTGACAACATTTTCAAATGAAAATATGAACAGCGAAATTTCAAGAGGAGTGGGGTCCTTCTTCAGAAAATTTTGAAAATTTTATTTATTTATTAGAACTTCCACAATAGACCATATGAGGATCACTCCTCATTCCTCATAGAATTTTCAAGGAAAAAAAGTAGGTATATATTATATTCCAAAATTTTGAGGAGTATTTGGGGGTTCTCCTCTAGAAATTATTTGGAGTTTTTACTCTTAAAAGTAGTATTTTGACTCATCTTAAGAACCTTAAGAGGAGTCAAAGATGGTTACGCCGCTGTTAAGAGGGTTACATCGCTCTTTTTTCGCATTGATTTGTGTGATAAGGTACTTAAAAATAAATTTTCTGATTTTTTAAGGGGTTTGAAAATATGTTATAAACTTTTTCGTATGGAACTGGAGAACCGCAACTTTACATCAAAAGAGCCGCATGCGGCTCGCGAGCCCCATGTTGCCGATTCCTGCACTATAACCACATTTACCTCACTTGAGTTAACATTGTTTTTTCTGAAAAATTATATATTTCACTTTTTATATGTTTTGTATAGATTGGAAACAATGCAAAAGAGACTCCTAAATATTGTTATTTTTTGATTGGGTAGTTTTTTTTGTTTGTTTTATTTTATGTTTTTTAATTGGATCTCAATGTATTTTTTTATTTGATATTGCTGTCTTGTGTATTTGATTTTACTTGTAGAATTTCAATGCATTTCAACTCGAGCTTTTCATCAACATTTTTAATGAGTGAATTTTTATAGTTTTTTCTATTTTTTTTTTATTTTTTCATTGAATTTATAATCTTTTAATGTCTATTATGCTAGAACAGTGGCAAAGCCTGAAAAAAAAATCGAAAGGGGATATTGATATTTTGGGCGGTGATATGGAGTGGAGTAGTTGTAGTGGTTTTCCATGGTAAAAAAAGAAAATTTCTGCAAAATCCCCAAATTCCCCTTCTAGTTACGACTCCGCGACAGTACGATATTTTTGTTTCTCCTTGGCGTATCATAAATTTAATTATTTGTATTCATTTTAAGTTAATTCCATTTTCGTTAGTAAAGTTATTATAATTAACTGTACTTGCTTAACTTAAAGCTTGGCCACCCCATTTGGAGGATGGCCACTTACCCCTCAATTGGATCTAATTGGAGCAGTTGTTCAAAGCTGCCTCTATCTACATTACCCCCACGCATCCCCCCGATGAATACAGAAGGGAAATCTCTCTGGCCCTGTCCAGCCAGAGCAATAAATTTCTTCTCTCCTGGAGCGCGACCCCATTCTTCTTTCTGACACCTTGTCCAGTGTCCCTGATGAACTTCCGCTGCTACCGTTCAGGATCAGGAGAAAACTGGCTCTAATTAGGCTTTCCGGGACTTCCTTTTCCTTATTAGCCGCGTCTGGCCGAGTTTAATCGGACCAACCTCGGTATGCTTAATGAAGAGGTCATAAATTATTGATGAGGGGGTAGTCACAGACGGTATTTTATTCAGAGGCCTCTTGTTAGTCGCTTTCGTGGGACCGGTGTCTGGTTTCTTCGGGGAGTTTCTAGAATGATAAGGTTACCAATTTGTTTGGGAACGTGTGGGTGCAGAAGTGAAGTTTTCTTGCTCAAGACATTATTTATAGCTGGGTTTGGGGACGATTATTGTGATGAACAAATCGACCGTTAACCCTTTATGTCCCGATGGGACTTGTAAGTCCTACTTCCCAATGTTCGAAATTCGTCCAATTTTCGTCATGTAAGGCCAAATTTAGTTTACTTATAGTTGCAGTTACGTAAACTTTACATATTTTGGATGAGGATGAGGAAAATAATTTGGGGAATAAAGGGTTAAAATACAGTTGCATTTTTTAAGAGAGATAGCCCTTATTTTAAAAATTACCAAAAATATAATTTTTTTAAACACTAGTAATTGCACACCAACAATAATATATTATGTAAACCTTCAGGCTATTGATACTATAGTATTAATATTATTAATACATTATAAAAACAGATTATTATATTGTATCATTATTAATTTTGTACTACGCTTATTTTTGTAAATTAATCCTTTTTCACTATCATACAAGCCAGTTAAATCGATTTTAAAAGTACTATTGTGATGCTATTTTAGGATCCAAGGGGGTATCTGTGATAATGGGATATAACTTTCGTTGTATATTATGTAAAAATGCATTTTTCTAAACTTTTTTTATGATGATTGTCTTAAAAATATATATTTCAACGTATTCGACATTCAAAGGTAGTTTATACATCATACTAAGCTGTATCAAAACCCAGAAATTTGTTAAATTGAATAATTAGAATTTTCATTTTTATCCATTATACATACATAGCACAGTTTTCGTTATCCGTTACTAACATAACTTGTTTTCTCACGAACTGAAATTTTTTATTTCTTGCATATTATATTTACATAGAATGACATCAGAAAAATAATTTTATTTCATAATATAGTTAGAAATAAGTTTTTATGCATTTTTATTAAGATAATTTTGTATGCTTTATGAGTTTATATTTGTGTTACTTCGAAATTTTTATAATTAGTTTTTAAGAACACAACTGTATAAAATATCGAAGTTAGGTAATTCAGAATTTCATACCACGGAAACCTTTTATTGAAGCAATTAATTTAAAAATTATTTCTAAACTATTAAATTTCAAACTAGTTCAACTTATTCACCTGCTCAAATATTACTTACAAATATCATATTATATCCGTAATCCCAACCTAAATTCGTTCATTTAATTCTGAACCCTAATGCTTTGCACTCTTCGTAACGAACACTGCAAGTAAAGTGGAATGGGAATGATATATTATTTCAAAAGCGTTTTCTCTTAATGCACCTAGGGGGTTCTAAAATGCAGGTCGTTAGTTTAAACGCTCGGTTTCATAGCGTTTAAAGACTTTTGGATTTAATGGAGAGCTTTTAAGTGAGATTAACTTAAGTTAAAACCAGATAAACATGATGGCGTGTTCAATTACCCTGAGGTTAAATGATAGGAAAAGAAATTCATACTCGATATAGTGAAGGAGGAAAGTCTATTACAGTCGTAATAAGATATTTAACGACCATGTGAATTCGATTGTAAGCAAACTTAGATTTGTCATTCTTTTATTTTATGATTTAAAAAAATTACCTATTACCGTCGACATACTTGCAAAAGGATATTTGGTCTGTGTAAAATCGCGGATTGAATATGGAATTTCGGTTTGAGTGCGAATTATAACACAAACATTATAAGCCATTATTACAAATACATTTTGGATTTTTTTTACATTTATAATTCTTTAAATATCTATTAGCGTTTTATATTAAAATGTCTTATATTTAAAAAAAATCGTATTGGACTCATGGTCATCCTATGGACTCCATGATTTACCTAAGCAAAACGACTTCCTTATTCCTACTTCCCATACAGAAATTCTATAAGAAAATAGCTTCCAATATTTCATCTGTTTCCTTCTGCACTTTTTCTTTAAAAAAATATCTTTGAACCCCTTCATTCTAAAGAAAATCTTAAGATAACGTTCTTAAGAAAATCTTTAGATTATGGTTTCTAAAGAATTTCTTCCGAAAGAAGGGTCCAAATAACTGCAGATAGTCTGTAGATTTTTCTGAAGAAATCTTAAGATTACTTAATCTTAAGCCTGAGCCTACTTCCCACATGCAACGTTCTAACATATGCTTGCAGTTTGCACCTTTGAACAGTCTTGCATCTTTGAACAAATAAAATTTTCAACCACAATATAAATAAAGGACATTCGGTAAATTAAAGCTTACCATATTGTTAGGTAGTCCCATAATTATCAGGAAAATTCATAATTTCAATCAGCATTCATTCAGGCACTCAACTAGTCTAGTCTCTCTATTCTAAAAAAAAGTTTTTGGTGAACGGTTTCCAGAGAAAGGCTTTTTAATTACTGATCCGTATAACACATATTTGGTATCAAACTGTCTGGATTCTTTTGAGGATGTGCAAAGTGCCTTTAGAATTTCTAAAAAAAATCTCAATTTTAAAATATTTCCATTTTTTTAGATTTCAGATAAGGTCGAAGTTACAAAGCAAGAAACTATGAATTTTAAAACAATTGAAAACATATTTTACTGGTTTTTTAATATTCAAATAGATTAAATAATCATCTTTCCATTTATAACACGAATTTAAGAAATATATTTTGTGTTATTTTTAACAATATTTATATTTTTGTTGTTCAAAGGGTTTAATTGTTGTTCAAACGGTTTTCATTATATTTTAAACTTATTTATAATTAATTTATTTTTTAAATAACAAATTAATATTTTTATATTTATCTTTGTAGTTGTGGCAACCTAATCATTACTATATCCTACTACTATTATAATTGTGAATGTTTGTCCGGATGTTTGTTACTCTTTCACGCAAAAACTACTGAATGGATTTTAATGAAATTTTACCATAATGTAGCTTATACATCAGAATAACACATAGGCTATAATTTATAAAGAGAAAATCAGTCCTTCATTCTTTTTTTCCCGTTTTTCCTGCTTTTTTTCACTTATTTTTCCGTGTTTGAAAACCTGTTTTACCAGTCATACAACGAGTTAAAACTAAAACATTGTTTCAAATGAGACACAGATCACTAGACTTTTTCGTTTACTAGATCTTTTTTTTTAGTTTTAAACACTGGTTTTAAATTTCTTAATTTGTTCAATAGACTTTTTACAACGTTTTCAAATTTGTTATTTTATAAAGGCACCAAGATATTATTAAACATTATCAGAAACATCGGAATTGTAAAAAGTGACAAGAACACCGGGATTGGAAAATTAGCGAGAACATCGGGAAGGAAAAATTACCGAGAACACTGGGATAGGAAATTTATCATAAAGACACCCAGAATACCGGAATATAAAAATTACCGTAAACACTGAGATAGGAAAATTACCGGGAACGCAGCCGGGATTAGAAAAATTACCATGATCACCGGGCAACGGGATAAGATTACCGGGAACACTGGGATAGGAAAGAGGCGCCTGGGATACCGGGATGATTTGTAATATTGCTAATTTACAAAGTTATAAATGTATTTTAAGAAATATTTTAAAAAATAAATTTATACACCCCACCCGTGCAAGGCCGGGTATAACAGCTAGTTTACAATAAAATATACACTCGCTTTCGGAAATTTTGAATTTTGCATTTATTTTTTATATCCTTTTGCAAGTATGTTTTTTAAGGTAGTAAAATGTAACTCTTTATTTCATAATGACAAAACGCAAACAACTAAATAACACGATTGAATGTTTTAGAAATAAGGATGAAAATGTTGGAAGTCTTGACATTCGGATGTTCGGTGTCGTTGCTATGAAAATGACACAACTTCGAAGTTTGTTTCTCATGAAGATAAAATTCTAAATTTTCGCGATGTTTAAGATAATTACTACATTTTTAACAGTCAATCATTACAAATTTTAAGAAAGTTAAATTTATTCCTGAGATATTTCAATGCTTCCCTTAATGTATCTGTGAAAAAACATTACCTTAGGGAAATGGGTAAAAGAATGTTTACATTGCTTTGTTGTTAATTTTCTTGGGGTTTAATTAAGTTATAGTTCCCGCTAAATATCGCCAATCTCTTTCGAACGCTCAATATTCAAATGTAAACCAATTTTTCTAATTTTTAATGATAAACTGAATAGTTATAGATCTAATTAAACACTTTAATCTATGAATTTGAAACAATTTAGCATTATCCATACTTTATAGTGAACAAAAGAGATTAGTGATATTTAGCGGGAACTATAACGGAATTCAACCCCAAGAAAATTAACAACAGAGCAATGTAAACATTTTTTTACCCATTTCCCTAAGGTAATGTGTTTTTCACAGATACATTAAGGGAAGCACTGAAACATTAAGGGAAGGTTCATATTTAGCGGGAACTATATATGAACCTTTCTTGGAATTATAAAGCGATCCGCCAATTCATGTTACCATAAAGGAAATGATAAAATTCCACCACTGAATAAATATTCGCCATTTTTGAAAGAATACCACGGAGAAGTACTACCCCTGTGTTGAGAATGTTTTATAAAGTGAGTAAGTGCAGTGAGCTGGGTTTTGTGGGGAATTGTGAAGCGGTCCAAAAGTTACTGCGTCAGCAGTTAACGGGGGTTGGCGAGCGATAGCGAGCAGGGGGCGGTAGCCCCCTAGTGTTGAAAACAAAACATAAACATTGTTCTACCGATTGGATTCTGCAATCGATTATCTAGGTTAGATTCGATTTGTTTGATCTCTAATATCAATTCGGTTCTCGAAGATTTAATTACCTAATTCTCCCATATGTAGTCAGATTCAAATGAGAAAGTATTTTTTTCCGCTATTAAATATTAACATCACAAATACAATCTTAAAATAATTAAAATGTTAAATCAACCGAACAATAAGAAAACTTTGATTGAGTTTTAGGAATCGATTCTCTTTTAAGATTTAGTTTCTTTTGAAATCGATTACAAGGCATTCGATATCAGTTTTATTCATTCTGTACGTAAAATGATAAAATTTTGTAAAGTTTAATATATTTTGAAGACAATTTGAAGATTTTCTTCAAAATTTCTGATGTTTCAAGATGTCTTCAAAATTTCTGAAGATACATCTTGTCTTTAAAACATCTGTAAATTGTCTGCAAAAATTATGAAGACAATTTAAAGGTAATGCTATGTCTGCGAAATGTCTATTAGTTGTCTTCCAAAATTCTGAGGATAGTTTAAAGACAAAGCTAAATCTGCAAAATATCTTACAGTTTTTGTAGAATGTCTGTAGAAAGTGGCTTTTTCTGAAGAAAATCTTCAGATTATTTTTAGTGGGTGATACACTTATTTTTCTCGAAATTTTGAAATTAAATATTATTTCAAAAAGAAAATTCAGATTTCGTTAGCTTGTTTCTGTTATTCAGCCGAAGCAATGAATATCGCACCATTTAGCACACATTTCGATTGAGTCACTCATCTAAATCTTACATTTTTCATATTCCCTCTATCTTTACATTTTATACTCCTACAAGGAAATCATTGATCCAGCAACTTCAAACCCCCCCCCGATATCTTTACGACCGGTCAAAATCCCCACTCACCGCAAGGAAGATAAGAGGGAATCACCTCCCTCATAAACTTCACCCCCTCTAGTATAAAACGAACAAGGAAACGAGAAGGGATAAATCCAAGACATATTCGATGCCCCCTCAAAGAGGATACGAACTATCGTATTATTTCATGGCAATCCATGGCCCTTTCATACATAGTGAAATCAGATATATCTATAACACAGGCGGGCAAGAAAACGGTACGAATAGCCATTAGTTCTACGCGGACTATATTGGCATCTCCTATCTATCAAGAAAGCTGTTGCCATCCCTGTTTTGATGGAAGGGGAGACATTGGAAGATTGCCCGGGCAGATCTTTCATTTTCCTCTCTGCTGGGCCCTTCGCTGATTCCCTTCTTCAGTCACCTTTAGATTGAGACGTCGAAGTTTGTTTGGTGTCTTCGTTTAGTTTCCTTTGAAGGAGTTAAGGCCCTTTGGCGTCTTTTTTTTTGTTGTTGTTGGCGGTTTTATTGGGTCGGTTCGCCAAGGACGGATGTGATGGAGATAACGAGCTGCTGGGACTCTTTCTGGGGTGAATGGATGGGAAGAGATGATGTTGGTGGGATGGAGGGACTGGACCTGGCTTATTAGAGGCTATTTTCTCTTTATGGTAGAGAAGATATTTGTTGAGAGTTCGGTAAAGGATGGGTAGGGTTCTAAATATTTCTGAAAGAATCGATTCCAGAACCGAATGTCATGGAATCAATACCAAGGAATCGAACCTTTAGAGGAATCGAATCTTTGGAATTGAACTTAACTTTCTAATTATTACAGATATATTAAAACAATTTTGTTCACTAATTAATTGGTATTTCGATAATTAATTAAAAGTTTGCTGATTATTAATTAAATTAGTTATAACAACTGATTATCCTTGATTAATGATTGAAATAGATAATTTTGATTATATTTTTCGATACTGACCCTAAGGAATCGATTCCAGGTTGGAATTGAACCTCAGGAATCGAATCCATGAATCGAAGGGCTTAAACACCAGGAATCGAATCGAGAGAGAGAGAGAGAGAGAGAGAGAGAGAGAGAGAGAGAGAGAGAGAGAGAGAGAGAGAGAGAGAGAGAGAGAGAGAGAGAGAGAGAGAGAGAGAGAGAGAGAGAGAGAGAGAGAGGCTTAGTTTGGGATACTTATCCAATTGTTCAGATACAAGCTAAAACGGAATTTATGGAAAATGGTCTTTTTGTTTTGGGTTTCTCTTACTAACTGAACTAAGTGTGTACCGTCTGTACTCATAAGCAGGGTTCATAGCAAAAATATAGGACATTTGTGCAAAAAAACCACTAAACACAATACAACACAAAATTGGCACAGAAATTTTCAAATTATTTTAACTTACAAAATTATTCATCCTCACGAGCAAGATGTAGCATGATAGCTAGAAAGCAATACTAACTTTACTTTTTAAAAATGTAAACTATTCTCCCAACAGCAGAATCGCTCCACTACCCCTTCTCCCATCTCAAAAACACTACAGCGCATAATCCCCCCTCATTCATCCCGCATCATTCATTCCATTCCAGAACGAAATCTCCCCCGGCTTTCAATAATTCCCAATCAACACAAGAACCGCCGCTTGAGCAAAAATATATCGATCGCTTCCTTTCACACAGGGCATTAAATTATGAAAGGTCGATCCCCAGCGGGCTTAGGGTGTCCCATCACGTCTGATTCTGGCTTAGTCGCGCATAATATACAGAACTGCTAGCTCCTCGCAGCGTTTGACTCGAATTAATTCGGGGAGGGATGTTTCCGCTAATCATAGATTATGGAGAATTTGATGCGCCCCTTTTGAATGGGCATCATTAGGATGGAGGAACACTGGCGTACGGTTGAAGCAGGCGCGGATCCAGCACGATTCCAAGAGGGGCACTTTTCCAGCCAAATCCCCTTGTGGTACCATTGGGGGTATGGGGGTCCTCCCCCAGAAAAAAAAGTTCAAATTTGATGTGTAAAAGTAGGGTTTTAACTCTTTTTTAGAAACGTTTTGAGTCTAAGGGGAGCATTTTTCAACACTACTACCTTTACTTTTTGACCCAAAATATCAACATTTTAGGGACTTCCCAAAAATAAACACTGAATACCATATTTTGATACTAATGGGGGATATGAGGGTCCTCCCCCAGAAAAAAATTTTGAAATTATACCGGTAAAAGTTGGGTTTTTACTCATTTTGAGAACCTTTTTGGGTCTCCAAGGGGGGACACTTTCCAGAGTGCCACCCCCTGGATCCGCCACTGGGTTGAATACATGATCGGTCCTCTAATCAACCTCTACAGTGCCTCAAAAGGTAGATGCCAAACTTAACATGCAGGTCAGTCACGACAAACAAGGTTTTTACAGGAACCAAATGAAGTGTGTCTGCTTGTGGACATGTTCGCCAGCGAAGGGGCAACGTTCCACTTTTTTTTTACTCTTCGAGAAACTGCGGATAATTATTGTTACAAATTTGGGGAGAACACCCCTAAAAAACCCCTTTAAAACCAATTACATTATATTCTACCGTTAATTTGGCAAAGAAAATCTTCTCCTTCTCACTTTCAATTTCAATTCAATATTTTTCTAAACGTTTTTAATGAATTAGAAATTTATTTTCACTGCTAATTACCGAAATATTCTAATGTAAGGTCTAAGGTTTTTAGGGGCGATCTCTCCAAATTTGTAATAAAAAATTAAACGCTTCCCCTTCACCGGAAAACATGTCACCGGAAATGTCACCGGAAAATGTTTGTGTGTCCACTAGAGGACATAGTGGACACACAAACATTTTCGGTCTTGGTTTTCTATAAAAATATGTTTGTCAATCTTTTGAGACACCCTGTATATGTGGGTAACTGCTAGCAAGAATGAATCCAAAGGGGGATTAACTCTCTCTGTTTATAATTTAGATACTTTATTCCCTTGACAAGTCTGGGACATCAATGTATGGCAAACTGGATAACGGGACGTCCATGGACTGAATGATGTTTTTTTTCAAAACTTATATAGGGTTACTTGGGGTAAGTGGGTCACTGGGGTAAGTGGGTCACCCCCCTAAAACTATAATATGTACAGGAAAATTCACACTTACTCGCATTGATTATGTTACAGCTTGTCACAATGATGAGTTTTGCATATATTTGAGATTTGTTTAATTTATTTTTAAGATTATAGAACTAATTTAAAATAGATTCCCAGAATGGATTTTTTGGAGAGTTCAAGACGTATTTTTCAAAGAAGTATTTCTAGGTAAGTTTTCATTACATTTTAATGTTTATTGAACTGTTTTGCAGAGTTTGACCTAAATTACATACGGTAATTTGAAATTTTTCAAAATTTTTAATTTTGAAGTGTTTAACAGGGGGGTCCCACTTACCCCATAGTTTTGGCATGGTTGGGGTAAGTGGGACCCCTCAGTGTGGGGTAAGTGGGACCCTTTATTATGATATAAGTGGTTCTAGAGGGTACTATATGATATAGGAACTACTACTGAAGACGGGTGGATTTTAAGGGGGTTATTTCCCCCCAATATTTCCAGAAAATTTCGATTTATATTAGCAAGTAGCAAGACCTTTTACTCACCACTTCAAAATTCATTAAAATTTATAAATAGTTTGATTGACATTTTATATCAAATTTGCGTTTTAATTTAAGTAATGGTGAGTAAAGTGAAATATTTCATCAATAGTGTTTATTCTCATTTAGTGTGTGATTTCTTTTTTATCTTACAATGTGTATTAAAGTGCCATAATAAATCTTAATCAACCTTATTGTTTTTTAAACACTATTTTATATGCTAAAGTAAAACATATCTCTCTCTTTGGCCTTTCAAAATATTCTTTAAAATACTTATTTTGCTTTGCATTCTATTCTTACCGTGTCATATTTATTTTGATGTGAGTATATTTCTCACTCATGGACACAGTTACAATAAAATATTTTGTATTGAAATTTACTGTACTTTATCAAGTAAGACCCACTTACTTCCTTTTAAGTTTTGCTTGCTTTAAATATAAATAAAGTGGGGGTGACCCACTTACCCCATCTCTTGGGGTAAGTGGGTCACCCATCTCATTTTTGATAAAAAGACCAGTTAAGAAAAATATAAAGCTTTATTTTAGAAACTACTAATACATGTTTGTTTATCGATAGACTCTTAAACGAAATAAGTCAACAAGTACAAAATAAACCCTTTCAATTTTTTTCTATAAAGCTCCTCCAAAAATGTACTAGGCCAAAAAGGAGTCCCACTTACCCCAAGTAACCCTATATACCTTCCTTATATATATATATATATATATATATATATATATATATATATATATATATATATATATATATATATATATATATATATATATATATATATATATATATATATATATATATATATATATATATATATATATATATATATATATATATATATATATATATATATATATATATATATATATATATATATATATATATATATATATATATATATATATATATATATATATATATATATATATATATATATATATATATATATATATATATATATATATATATATATATATATATATATATATATATATACACACTATATATATATATATATATATATATATATATATATACACACTATATATATATATATAGTGTGAGACCTCCCTTCCTTTAACTTCTCACCCAAAATTTCTTTAATAACTCTTAAAGAAAAACATTTTTAATGTTTGAGAAGAATTTGCCTGGATAAGAGGAAAAAATAGCATGAAACATGTTTAAGAAGAATACAGGATAAGTAAGTGGAACAACACCGGCGGTTGTAACGGTCGTATTCTGTGCTTTCTGACCAGCGGTTACACAGCAATCAATAAAGGATGTCACCAATCAGAGTCGGCAATTCGTTCTTTGATTGGTAGTTAACCGCTGATCAAGTAGCACAGGATACGGCTTTAGTGATTCAAAGTTTGACTTATTGTATTAACCCATTAACGCCCAAATTATTATTTTTTTGTGCGAATTTAATAAAAATCATGAATCTGGTGTATTTTGCCTTGAATATGAATATTATGAACAAATTTTGTGAAAACAGTCATTAGTTTCGTTAAAAAATGCTGATCTAAAAATAGATCACTGGGCGTTCGGAGGATATTTTTTTGTCACAGAGCTACGTAATTGTAGAACCTCAAAAAATCATAAAAAATATAAAATATATAAAATAAATAGGCCTATTAGTATTTTTCTTTAAAAAATGCGTATTTATTTATAAATATGTGGAAAAATAATGAAATAATTATAAAATTAAATAATTTACCCAAGATATATTACATGAATAGCCTATGTTGAAATTAATAATAAGTGAAAAAGTGGGAATTGAACCAAGAACTTTAAATTTATAAGTATATTATAGAATTAAGATTTCATAAAATTGTGTATTTAAGTTAAATAAATTGCATCAGGTTATTTTTTTGTGAATTTTATGGATTAGTTTTATCATGAAATAATGATATTCATGAAGTAAAATGTAACTTATTCAGCAACATTCAAAATTGCTGCGTGTTGAAGCTTTTCGCAGGCCTATTCCAATTAACTACTTATCCAATTAACTTACTCTCTTGCCATAACGGCAATTTTAAGGTTGTAAGAGCAGTTTTAGGGCAAATTAAAAAAAAAATATTACAATTTTCAATTTGAGATTTTTACATCTCCTCAAAAACCTTTAATTGTCTAATAATTTACCTATAATGTATTTTAAAACGAATGCTTGCATTGACTTAAGTTGTATCAACAAATAAATGTGAATAAATTTGAGTACATAATATTATTTGCAGTCCTGTCATTTACTAAGTAATCAATCAAAATTGTCTACCTTTCATTCATCCACCAGAAGAAATTATAAAATTTAATTATCAATAATATCATGACCAATTTCTTAAGAAAATCAATATTTGTGTCCATCCTGAACATTACTGAGTATTCTCATATTAATTTTTACAGTTTATAGTAGAAAAATTTGAATAATCATATTGTAAGCAACACAGAAAAAATGAACGCCCGAACGCCCAGATCTATTTTTAGATCAGCAATATTGGGACGTAATTTTTCACTAAATAAATTAGTTTCCACAAAACTCTGCATTTTATCCTAATAGCTACATCTATAAAGATAAAATAAAATCTGAAACGGATTCAATTGGTTGTATATTTTTATAGTTTTCTCGTAAAACATGAACCAAGATGAAAAAACTGCAAAATGAAACCCCTAGACAAAGTTCTGCCCATCACTGTAACAAATTAAATGTTGCAAACGAAAAAAACACATGATATTATTCGTAAGGAAGGCTTTCTCTTGCCATATGAGCAGTTTTGTTTTTGTGGGGTAAATTTAAGGTAATTTAAAAGACCATTTCTGACACTATGTTTAGCGATCTAAAAATAGATCAATGGGCGTTAATGGGTTAATAACGTGATATAATAACGTGTAACGGTTAGGGGCCATTCATTAATTACTTAAGGGTCCCTAGAGGGAGGGGGCGTTGGAAAAATATCTACATACCCTTACTTTGGGGGTGGGGAGGTCAAACCCATTCTTACGTAAGATTTGAATCCATCTTCCAGTCGTCAAAAGTGAAACAAAACAAAAGCAAAAAGAGAGAAATCCTTATTAGTTTTGGTTTCAACTTTTTTTCAGACTAGAAATAATCATATAATGATAATATGTAGTTGACAGCAAGAATATTACTTAATCTGTTGAAAAATAAAAATCTTTTATTTACGTTCAACTGACAGTTTTAGTGTAACTGATCCTTTTCTAACATTTTATTATTTTGAAAAAAAAAATGGAATCTTACGTAAGAATAGGGGGAGGGGTTTGAAAAATCTTGCGTACCCTTACATGGTGGTAGGGGGGTCAAAAATTACCAAAATCATCCTTACGTAATTCATGAATGGTCCCTTATAACGTGATATACTAACGCGTAACGGTTATAACGTGGTATTATAATAACGTGTAACGGTTATAACGTGATATTTTATAATTAACTTCCCCTCCCTTCCCCTTGATGATATTTTGCCTAACCCCTTTCAATCTCCCGTAATTTACGGACGTCCCCTGTCGACCAAATCCCAAAAGCCAACTTACTCTAACTTTCCCTAATGCCACTTTCCCCCGCAGCGATAACCCCTTTTCCCCGAACATCCCGGATCTGACCCCGGGGTTAATTGGAGTTTAATTATGAAATAAGTTTCTAATCACGTTGTGATGAATGCCGTTCTTGTTTGCGCCGCCAAATCACCGACCCTGCGAAAGAGAACAAATAGTTCCGAGGGCCATAATAATCACTCCCCCGCTTTAATTACACTTAGGCCCTCTGCTGAATGTAATGAAGTGTTATTATATTTGATTAGGCTCCGCCTAGCTTAGCAGCCAGAAAGTCGAGATTTTTATCGAAAGGATACGTGGGCAATTTGTGGATGTTGTTGTTTAGGGTTCGATATTGTTTTGTCTTAAGAAGTTTGACTGTGAGTTTTCGGCAAGGAAAAACGTTTTGAAGCTTCCACGTTATTTAGGGATAAATCAAAAGTATAGACATATCTCACACACAGTGGCAAAGAGAGCTTGGAAATGTTGATTTCACTTCGTGATCAAGTTTGATTGGGTTCCAATGGAAAGACTATTTTTTTTCATTTTTAATCTGTAATATACAATTAAGGTGCCTGCCTACCTAAAAAAACGCCGTTTTGGACCTAAAATTTAAAAAAAATTATTATCTTATTTCAAAAAGCACATCTTTAGCTTTCCAAATCAGTTTAAATTTTGTCTTTATCTTTCATAGAACCCAAGTTACAGAAATTTTACTTACAGCTAAATAGGCATTTTATTAAGGAAAAAATAAAGAAATTCGCGTTTTTCTCAGAATCACATTTTTGCTATTTCCCTTCTCCGCAAAACTGCATAACTCAAAATATTATGAATGAATTTCTATCAAAATTGGGGAAAATACTTGACATAATATGATTTAGGAGCCCTACAATTTTTTTGGTTGTGGGTGTAATATTTTTTATTTTATGAATAATAGTATAACTAAAAACTTTACTGAATTTTGGTGGTTTTTTTTCATTTTTCACGTTTGGCTCTGTAACTTTTTATATTAAATAAATTTAGACATAAAAGTAGTAGGCCTTCTATAATATGAGTTCACGAGGATAACAAAGTTTACAAAACAAAAATATCTTCATATGAATTTGAGTTATGATGATTTGCGGAAAGGCGTTTTTTGTGATTTTATGCATAAATATGAAAATTTGAATCAATATTTAATTTTTTTAATGTTATTCATAGTTTTTAGATGCATTTAATTGTATTAACCACAAATTAGGTCAAAATTTTAATTATTAAAAAAAAGCCTCAATAGGTAGGCAGGCACCTTAAATGATTATATCGTTTGAAGATAAATTTTTTTAAATCTTAATTTTATTTGACTTATTTTTAGCGCACTCTTTTTCTATTTTACCCTATACTATACACTCCACTATACCTATACTGTATGTTTCCCTAATTTAACTATAATTTTAAATTTTTTATATATAAAACACTTAGAAATGTGGCGTTAATTTAATTTAGGCTTACAAAGTAACATAAAAAAATTCTGGTTACCTATTTACATCTTTTGTCAGTGCTATATTTAAAAATGTATTTAATATTCTCATTTCTAAAGAAAAATCCATAGCTGTATATTTTTTTATAATATCTCGTAAGATCGATTCCTTGATTGAAATGAAGACTATGTGGACATTTCATTATTTATTATCCGAGCTGATAAGGGTAGGATGTTTTTAGTTAGTGTGTTTTTAAATTACCTATTAATAAATTTTTTATAAAGTTTGAAGACTTAGAAAATATAAAAGCATGCCCATAAAACGTAATTATAGAATATTTCTTGTATTAGAATATAATACTTAAGAATTATATATAGAATATTTTATTAAAAGAAAGGATCAAGTAAAGCTGTTTTTCCAGGATGTCGGTAGCTATTTGGTGATAGTACTATTGTTTCCCGAAATTTAATTTTCCCGTTTAACTATCTCTTGATTAGTCAACGTTACAGTAACGTTTTAGTATGTTTTCAAGTTTCCCTTAAGACAAAAGTATTTTAAGTTACAACGATTGAGATGAATGATATTATATCTGATTATATCATTTGTTAAAAGAAAACTGAATGAAAAAGTTTCACCTGAAGAGGAAAAGAAACGAATTATCATTTTAAATTGTTCGTTCTGGATTTCACTGTAAGCTGAAAAGAAATAAAACTGAAGAATAAAACTATGAAAACTAGTATATCTGACAAGAGACTTAACAAGGAAATAGTTTCAAATTCCTTTTCTTTCTAAAGCACGGAACGTCGCAAGTGAATTAGGTGTGACATATGATCTTCTACCTAACAAATAAGATAGGGACATCATGAATAAATAAAGGGAGTTCTGTCATTGAGTGTTTGGAACCTAAGGGAAATAGGTGTAAAAACAGGGATATATATATCCCTTTCCACCGGCCTTGCAATATCCAAGAATGGGGTATTCTTTGTTTCGAGATTAAAAGCTTTAAACATAATAAAAGACGAAACAATTTAGTGCAATGAATGGGAGATAGGGGGTGAACTGCCCAGTGAATGAACACTTAACATTTGGATTTGTGATTTTCCCACTTTAAATTTTTTTTCAGGGCTTTTCTCGAACAATTCTTAGTATAAGGTCAGGAATGGAAAGTTTGAGAATAGAAATGCTGTACAGAAAGCGATGATTTAGAGCAGTGGTACTCAACTCAAATATTTCTGCTGACCACTTCACTTAAATTTAAACCTCTGCGGACCATCTCTATCCCTAACTGTATCTCTCTATTCTAAAAAAAAGTTTTTGGTGAACGGTTTCCAGAGAAAGACTTTTTAATTACTGATCCGTATAACACATTTCTGGTATCAAACTGTCCGGATTCTTTTGAGGATGTACAATAAGCCCTTAGAATTTCTAAAAAAAATCTCAATTTTAAAATATTTCCATTTTTTTAGATAACGGATAAGGTCGCAGTTACAAAGCAAGTATTGTCAATCAAATTATTATGCATCCAATCACAAAGACCGATTGACGTTATACTTTAAGATGAAACATGTTTTTTCACCTTTTAAAAAAGTACCTTCTTAAAGAAATATCACTCAAAGACTGATAAAAACATATTTTAAAAACTTACATGTACGCCATTTTATACTAAAATTTCACACTTTTTGTCAAAAATTTATAATTTTTAGTCTGATTTTATCGAAATTAATTGTAAACATAGAGTAATGTTTTGTCTCTTATTATTTTCAATTGCTTAAACAGTATTGTTGAAGAAGTCTGGGTTTAAAAAAATATGAATGATAAACATTAGGCATATTTTACTAACGAATTACTTTAAAATAATGGTTTTTGTTTGGTCCGAATATTGAAAAACAATTAGAATTAGTTATTTTTTATAATCATAGATTAAAAATAATTAAGATGAATATTTTTAAAAACATTTCGTTTAAATTTTTGATAAGTTCGAGTTAATATATATTCAAACTTTTAAGGGAGATTTATTCATGGAGGGGATTTGGTGACGTATTTTTGGAAAGTTGGTTGACTTTTTTCTGTAAATTGTTTTATAAAGTGTATTAAGTTCAGCGAGATGGAATTTGTGGGAATCGCGAAGAAATTCCAAAAGGTCCTGCGTTAGCAGTTAACGGGGGTTGGCGAGCAATAGCGAACAATGGGTGGTAGCTCCCTAGTCTTCAAAATTTTAACTTTCTTTCAGTGCATTTACTCCTCATGGAGGGTCTAAAATTTTAACTTTTGTTCTGAAGTAAGGGAAGAAGATATGTCAAAAAAGTATAGAGATACTATGAAAAAGATGTTATAGTATAAGTGATCTCACAAAGTATTCGATGCTACAGCCATTTACCTTTCCTTTCTCCGTAATGCCACCTGGGAGGTGACTTTTCAATATTTGTGTTATTTGTGTTTGCCAACTGTTTTTTTATTTTGTTAGAGTTAGATTATATATAAGGTTGTTCACGGAAGTCTCCTACGGACGGTGTCAACCGGAAGTAACTTACCGATGGAAACTTCGATTGCATTGTTGAAATGCTTAAATTGTAGGGTTTATTTCTCCATCTTAAGGTGACGTCTTGTCTCACTGATAAATTTTAGTTCAAAACATCTTAAATGGAGAACTGCAGCAAATTTTAAAATTTTAAATATTCAATTTTAACTTATTGAAAATTCTCTCCTGATTCTAAAAATACGCTTGTCTTTCCCCACAAATTTTTTTAAGGTAATTATGACATATTTTAATACAGAAAGCTCCTAACAATGTGACGTCACATGTGCCAGTGGAAATGTGGGAAAAACCGTTTTCATCGATACACTAGTCTGTAAAAAAACGTGTGCTCATTTTTTCAAAGCGGGATTATAGCAACAAGCGGGAACAAAGCACATTTCACGTCACAAGCTGTTTCAGCTCAGACACAAAATAGGCTGTTTTTAATTGAAAATAACTGAGAATTTAGGGCTTTGAAAAGCAAATGAAAACATTTTTTGGAGGTTTTAGGCCATTCTGAACACATTAAGATTTTAAAAAAATTTGACTGCAGTTATCCATTTACAACGAAATTTAAGACAAAAAAAACGTAATTTTATATTTATTAAATAATAAAAGTTATCAGAAAATTCAAATTACTAATTCGAAATATTATTTACTTTCTCTCTATATTAAAAAAAGTAACAGTGACCGCCGCCGCCGCTGATTTTGAAAATTTTATTTTTGAACACTTTGAACTATCACTACGCAAAAACTATGTGAAGGAATATTATGAAATTTTGACCATTGGTAGACAAATGCATGATGGTTATTTCAGTTCCCAAACCTAATTAATTAGATAATTAGTTCTGGATTTATTTAATGTCGAAACATGATTTTTTGCAGACACATACTCTTAGGTATGAAGTTTTGCACCTCGTCGCCCTTTTTTCGAATTTCGAATTATTTTTGGAGTAATTAAATTCTAAAGTTTCGAAATTTTTTACCCTTTTTCGGTTTTTTCGTTATAACAGAAAAACTAATCACAGTAAAACTATGATATTTTAAACACACATACAGTTATTTTTTATAAAAAGATTGGAATTTCGTTTATTAAAAAATTCGAATTATTTTTAGAATTATTAAGATTCAAAGTTTCAATTTTTTCATCTCTTTCTGGTCGTTCACTAGAGAAACAGCCGATTTTTATGTGAGTCTGATTTCTTTTATTTCCAACGATTCACTAGATACACGTGCATTTTATAAATTTAAAAGATATTAATGGCATGCTTTTTCTCTAAGATAGTTGATGATAATAAGTAGACTTGCTGGATATTTTAAAAAACATTTCGATTAAATTATTGACAAGTTAAAACAAGGATATTTCAGTTGCAGTTTTATTTTGATATTTTTGTAGTTATGGTCCGAATTAAGTTATTGATAAGTTCGAGAGATAAAAGTTTCGATTTTAAATGATCATAAACTAAGCCGGCAAGTTCCAGGTTTTACTGGATAGTTGAGATGAAACAAGCGAGCTCTGCTCGCTAAGATCGCGAAGCGATCTTCAACGAACTGCGAAGCAGTTCCGGGGGTTGGTGAGCGATAGCGAGCAGGGGACAGAGCCCCCTAGTTATTTAAAATTTCAAATGATCTGGTCAACTAGTAATTGCCGTTTTCAGCTTAAAGCGGAAGTCAAACGGCGAGGTGTGACTAGTGACCGGTTGCCACCGTCCATAGGAGATGATTGAGGTTGAATAAGGTGGATGTGTAACCCTGCTCAACTTGGTAGAGGTGCATTTTAATTTATGCTCCTTTGTTTTCAATAAACGTTTCTATTTTTAACACATGCCTACCTTCTGTCTTGGTCCACTGCCTACCCTAACCCAAAAAAGCCTATGAATGATGATATTTCAGGATAAATGTCCCGCCAATTTCTTCGAGTTGGATGTAAATGCGTGTACCATGTATTTTAAGTGAGCGAAAAATTTCCTATAATATTTTTCCTCCTAATATTTATAAATTTCATATACCTGTGAGGTTTCTAAATTATGGTAACTTTTTATATCATAGAATGGCAACGGTTTGTTTTTATTTTTGAATTGTAGTGGTTGCGATGGTTACAAGAATTACAATAAGGCTAAGCGCGCACTGGAGACTTCTGTCTCGGCGACTTAAAACACTAGTCACTCGAGAGCAATGCATTTCTATGAGAAAATTCTTGGCCTAGTGATCTTGGTCTCGTCGCCATGTGCGCGCACTCTAGCTTCTTGCAATTTAGCCAGGGAAGCAATTTTGTCTTTGTCTCCGAGACAAAAGTCTCTAGTGCGCGCTTAGCCTAAAGATGGCTATACGTATGCAAGTTGTGTTTTAGTGATTATTTATGTTATTTAAAGGTGCGACTGACAATACCTGTAAACGATATAATGGTTCATTTATATATACATAAATAGTTTAATCTTTCAAAGAGCATAAACTATTTTTCCAGTATTCAAAACACTATTGAGAAACAAACGACACCTCCAATTCCATCGGGAACCCCATACCTGACTTTAATTCCCCGATAAAAATCCCCACGTGACTCCCCCACAAATGCTCCCCAGGAAGGAAACTGGGAGCAGTTCAGCTAGTTCCGAAAAGGTGCCGCGTTACTGCCCATTCACGGCCACCAGCCCGTCGTTATCTAGTCGGAAAAGAGGGTAAAAATCACTCCCTTTTTCCTTAATGGCAGCAATCCATAATAGTAATGCCCAACCAGTTACCATTAAAGATGCCCATTTCGAAGCATCACTCATAGGGCTGCTCTTTAACATACATTACCTTATTGGGGCCTTGGAGTTTTCTGGGGAAGATGGTCTTCCAACGAAATAATGACGCGTTAATTGTTTTGAGGATGCTTAAGTAAGGTTCTCTCCTTTCGGTCAATTGGTTTCGAGTGGAGATGATTTTGGGGAGTGAATCGAGTGATACGTAGCTTGAAGGTGTGTCTGGATGGGTAGAATGTACTTCGAATGGGATATTGATTTGAAGTTGTTATAGGATGGATAAAGGGATCTATAATGGTTATTTTAGTAGGGTTTAGAAAAGCGAGACATTCTGATTTTGGCGGTGCGTATGGTCTCGCTTGTCAAATGCTCCACCTAAATGTCCTGTTTTTCTGAATAATTTATATAAAAATTAACAAATCCTTGATTTTTATTCAATTTTTTAACCCTCTCGCCCCACGGGCCTCATATGAGGCTCCTACTTATGAGGTCAATTTTTGCATGATATAAACACGCAAACTTATTTTCTTTTCATCAGTGACTTCACTGATTCATGTAGATCACATATTATGAGACTTCTACATGGTTTCTGAATTCGTTCCTAAATGGCAGCAAGATTATTTATACCTCAATGTTTACATTTTAAGCTATTATGCTGGTGAAGAGAAAATACTAGCTAGATACTAGCTTCTATACAACCTTTTTTATAGGTTGGTAGATATTTTCTTATATCGTAACCTTCTAATATTATGATCATGTCTTTTAATAAGTTCTAAACCAAGTATTTTCTGTCAAAATGAAAAAAATATGGCCTCAATGAGGCTCATAAAAATAACTAGGAAGGAGTGCACACAAGAAAATTTTTTTTTCCAGACATATTATTGGGACATTTTGGATGTATTGAGAAGGAGAAAAAAGTGTTTTCTCTTTTTTGATGTTCTGGTGCAGAGAGGGTTGATTGGTACAGTTATTTTTCGTTTAGTATTTGGTGCTTTCTTAAAATGTAAAAACTAATGCAAATATTTCATTAAATATTGTGTTTAAGAAGGATAATGTCTCATGTGATCTTATAGGTTTTTAAATCGCTTTCCTTGAAGTTTTTGTAATCAGTTGTCACAAAAAGGCGGTCTGTTCCAACTGCTTGAAAATGAGTAAAAAGGTTATTTTAGTCAAGTTTGCAATATTCTGTAGGGAGGGAAAAATCAAAATATTTTAAAGAGATGGTTCCTTTTTTGAGATCCCTTATAATTATTACGAGAAGTAAAAAAAAATTAGCAATAAATATAAATAGGCTATTAACCCGGGAAGGACTAGCGGGACCGTATGGTACCGGCAAACAGCACTACGAAAAAACGGCTTTTTTCTACCAAAATACTTTTATTTTTTCATTCTGACGGTAGATGTCACTACTACATGGACCAAACTTTAGTAAACAGCAATTTAATAACTAATTATTTAAATAAATTCTTGCTTAATGGCTTAATGAAAAACGCGTTTTTTAAGACAGGCGAAAAAAGGCTCGTCTGAAAATGTAAGTGTAATTTATTCATACCTAAAATTAGTGAATGGATTAAATAATGGTGAATTATTATTTATAATTGTATTATTCAGTAATAGACCAAATTTGGAAAAGATTGAATAATTTTAAGGTAGAAAATTTTGGTATAGAAATCTTGCGGTACCATATGGTACCGCTAGGCTTTTACGCTACCAAATAGTACTCATATTTTGAAGTAGTGTATTTTTTATTTCAAACGTTTTATATGCTGTGATATCAATTAATTTTTAAGGTAAAACCTATATAATAATTTTTTATGCTAAAACCTGATTGAATTTATAGTGTATTTCCCATAATTTTAATTTTTAAGGCCAATAATTCTAAATTTAATAAGAAAAATTTCATATTATAAGTGATTGATTGGAATATCCATCTATACAATGGTAGTATTTCATGCAAATCATCAATATAATGTTCATAGTCTTCAACTAAACTATAGACGCAATATACAAAATATGGTTTATGAAATTTTTAAAGCTTAAATCTTATGTTTATTAACAAAATTCCTAATTTTAACACTCATTATGAGGGGGAAATTGGAAAAACTATCAATTCCGTATCAAATCAGCTTACCTCACGGTATAAAAAGTTTGTTTATCACCTTAGGATTAGTGTGTACAAAATTTATTTCTAGAAATAAATTTGATAATAGGATTTTAAGAGTAAAATATAACTACTAATTGGTATAATGAGAGTAATATCAACTATTTTATAATTAATTTGTTAATCATCATTGCCTAAATTGTAATTTTACTTGTTGTTTTAGTTAAAAATGGTAAATAAAGTGATAAAAGTGTGATAAATTTATTATTTTGACTTTGAAATCTCAAACTTATAAGAATATGTACGGTGCACAAAATGGTAGTGTAAGAGCCTAGCGGTACCATATGGTACCACCCTATTCTGACTAAAATAATAAATTTTTTTTTGAAAAAATGGTTTTAGGCTACTTCAAGACATGTCATAAGCATACAGTAAGGAGGAAAATTTAATTTGAGAAAAAAAATTAATTCAGTCTTTCCCGGGTTAATTGAGTAGGTGAGAGAGAGAAGTCAAGTGGTACTAATGTCATGTATAAGAAATTATGTAAAAGGATGCACCATAACATAGGATCAGACATCAGATAATTGGATTTTGGTTTGGAAATTTGGATGATGTAGTTTGATCATCGGAAAAAATTTTGGGTTTCAGAAACCTATGTCGTAAATGAAACTTTGGCTTCCTAAAATAGATTGTATCCCTCACATACTCAACTCACTCATATCTCCCCTTTAGTTTCAATTTCAAGTTTCTAAATAATGAAACACAACTCACAAATTCTACGACTTAAAGAAATGGTTAAAATAAGCAACATCTTTCAGTTTTAATACCACCATCTGGGCAAAAACCTCCACCACGGCATTCCCCTCAGCAATAATAAACCCTCGCTTTAATCTGAGCCATCCTCCTTGTCCAAACAGACTCGCAAACATGGATTGATTAAGATATAATACCGACCTGCAGCCATTTAGCGGAGCCAAAAAGAGCCCGGCTTTTCGGTTTGTCCGCTGGGATCTCCCTCCCACTTACCAGTGTCCGCGTAATTCCCTTCAGTCAAAGCAGGGTTACGATGCCAGATGACTCGTCCATAAATTTCCGGCAAAGATTCTCGGATGGGTTTATGGAGCTTGCTTGTCATTCGGGGTTATTACTTTTTATGTGTCTGGGGTGGCACTGGAAAGGGTGGAGGAGAAATTTTTTTTAAGGCGGATGGTATTTTAGTGTGGTGGTGTGTGTTTGTGTGTAGGGTTCTAAATATTTCTGAAGGAATCGAATCGAATGCCTTGGAATCGATACAAAGGAATTGAACTCCCGAAAGAATCGATTCAAGCAGGAATCGAATCTTACGAATCGTAATTAATTTTCTAAGTAATAAATTAGTTATTAACAATTTGTTCACTAATTAATTAGTATTTTGATTATTAATGTATTGTTTAATAACAGTTAATTAATTATTTATTAACAATTTTGTTCACTTTTTATTCTTTTCTGAAGTCCTGTAAGGTAAGTAAGTGCATTGTGCTGAGGGTTATAAGGATCGCCGAGCGATCCGAAGCGAATTGCGAAGCAGCTCGCGCCAGGGTTGGCGAGCGATACCGAGCAAGGGGCTGCAGCCTCCTAGTATGAAATGTGTAATGAAGCGTAATTCGCTATTTTTGTATTAGATGGCAATCGTGAAATTTACGCTTTCGAAAAATATTGTGAAATTTTTATTTTTTCAATCTTTTAGCTTACGAAAACCTAAAATATGTAAGATTAACATTGCGAAATTTTACGATTGAAAAGGATTTCTAAAATATAATTTCGTTAAGCGTGTCAGTTTAAATTCAAGTTAAGTGAGTTAAAGAGTTATAAAATTGAGTGAGTTAAAGAGTTATATATAAAAGAAACTTTAGAAATCGATTCCTAATTTGAATCGAACGATTTTTTTAAATCCCTAGGTGTGTATTTGTGAGGGTGGGGGTTTAGAGAAAACCCGGTTCTTGATTTGTATTGTCTTTCCATCTAAATGATATCATGAAACATTTTGAAACTCAAAATCAATAGATAAATCCGCCAAACAATTAATTATTGTTTTGAAACATATAGCCCAGGGTCGATAATTTTTGAAACAAAAAAAATAAAAGTAGGATGAAACCCATTAGAAAAGGAAGATAATATAACAAAAAAGAAAGGAAAAATAAATTACTGGCGATCTGAGGTCGGGAAGGGAAAGGGGGTGTAAAAAGGGGGTCTTTTAGAATAAAAAAACGGTTTATCTCGATTCCCGGCAAAATTACAAGACCTATGGAAAAAAGTTAAATAGCAAAGTTGTAGGTAATAAAAATATCTACAACTTTTGTACTTACATTTTTTTCACATAACCTCAAAATTTATGTGAAAAATTTAAATAATCAAGTTTTTGGTTTTTTATTTTGATCTTATACAAAAAACATTTTTTTCACGAAATTCGGTGAAAACTTACCTTTTGATGTCCCAAACACACTTTAATTTTTTTTATTTAAAAAAAAATTATTTTTTCACCTTATTTTGACTTGATATCTAAAAAGCACCCTAATTTTCAATCGAAAATTCTCAAGTCAAAATATCTGCTCTTTAAAAAAGTCGGTGGGCGTTTTGTTCGTTGAAGTATTTACTTTATAATGGTGATAAAAAATACATCACTGTGGTAAATGTTCTCAGAAAATGCAAAGAAACGAAACAATAAAACGAATTCGAAATTTTTTTAATCATTATGTACAATTTTCAAGTATATTTCGATTTGTAATTTTTTTATTTATCAATGTAACATAGAATATTACGTTTTTCGAGTAATTAAAGTGCAAATTTTAATAAATAGCTCAAAATTGTACATAATGATTAAAAAAATTCGGATTCTTTTCTTGTTTCTTTAATTTGCATTTTCTTAGAACATTTACCATTGTAATGTGTATTTTTTACGTCATCAGAAAGTAGAGATTTCAACAAACAAAAAGCCCACCGACTTTTTTAAAAAAGCAGATATTTTGACGTGAGAATTTTCGATTGAAAATTAGGGTGCTTTTTCGATATCAAGTCAAAATAAGGTGAAAAAATAAATATTTTAAATAAAAAAATCAAAGTGTGTTTGGGACATCAAAAAGTAAGTTTTCACCGAATTTCGTGAAAAAAAATTTTTTTTTGTATAAGATAAAAACAAAAACTTGATTTTTTTTTTCAATAAATTCAAATTCAATAAATTTCACATAAATTTTGAGTTAATGTGAAAAAAGTGAATACAATAGTTATATTATCTTTTCATTACTTACAACTTTGCCTTTTAACTTTTTTCCATAGGACTTGCCGGAAATCGAAATAAACCGTTTTTTATTCTAAACCCCCCCTTTTCACCCCCCTTCCCGACCTCAGATCACCCGTAATTTATTTTTCCTTTCTTTTATGTTATATTCTGTTCCTTTTCCAATGTGTTTCATCCTGCTTTTATTTTTTTTCACTTTTTACCATTCCATTTTCAAAGGCTTCAGCACTGGACTAATAGGCATATTTAAGATACATTTTGTTATAATAATTACTTTGTAATACATTTTAAGCCCAAATAACAAAAGTAGCTTGTCTAAATAAGTAAATAATAATTTTGAGATAAATTTAGAATCACTATGTGTTTCATTCGCTTTATTGTGAAACCACATAGATAGGCAAAATGAAAAATGTCTTCATTTAGTAATAAATCTGAGAAAAAAACATCATTATTTTAGAAATTTTCCTGAGCTATTTAAGTTACATAGAGAGCCTAAAATGTAGTTTTTTATCAAGTTCTTGAACTGGTCTTTAAAATGATAGGTACTTTTCTCACTTCGCTCATATATCTTTCTATATCTTTCTGCTTTTAATATTACTTACCCTTCCAATTTGAGAATGTACCTTTTTACTTTTACTTTCCATCTTTTTTACTATATACGTATTTATTACAATTGAAAACTCTACATTTAATCAAAGACTTCAATAAAACGTCAAACTTCCACACTAAAAAGACATATTCCAAAAAACGATATTCCCACCGGCTTAGCCGAAGATATAGACGACCTTTCCAACTTCAACTGACGTGCCTTTGACAGGAAGGGGGTGATTGGTTCGGACATTCGAATATTTTCCATGGTCAAGGAACATAGAATGGAGTTCTGAAATATGCATCCCCTGGGGAGAAAAGAGGCATTAACCTTTTCACACCGGAACCGCCTGGTATTTCCGTTTAATCCCATAGAAAATTTGGGGCGGTCTGAACCAAAAGGTTTTAAGTAAAACTCCGAAAGCTTCAATTCGTTGGTATTGACACAATATGATACCAACGGGGATAACAGGATGAAAATGGGATGTCGGTGAGGATGCAAACATTTTGACGTGAGATAAGAGTACTATCCTTGGAACTATTTTCTGGATCCAACTATCTATTTTCAGTCTGACACTGCTGTCACTTAGGAAACAAACTGAAATAGCTACTACTGTTAGCATATACAGAAGCTGCGTGAAAAAGAATGTTTACCAGTAATACTGGTGAGAAAACGAAATGCAATAACTGTTGTTCGGGTAAAATGGATCTTGAGAAAACATTTTGTTGCATAACATGCCTTTCAGACTTGAAGATATTTTCACCTAATTCTTTTAAAATAATACAAGTTCCAGGGTTGAAAAACAGTATGTGTAGACGTTTTTTTTCAGGTTAGAATTTAAGTTTTTAAGGATCCCCTGCATTCATTGCATTAATAAATTGAACAACTTAAATGTTTACAAACACTTTAATTGAAAGAAAACATCATTCACGCATAACGAACTAACATTTAAAATGATTAAGCACTTTATCTTTGATACAGTACTAACCAGATCCTTTCAAAAATATATTCCTGCGAAATCTCCAAAAAAAAGAATAACTGAAAGGTCACAAAACATCTTGTAGACGTCTATACAAAATAACTATATGGCCAAATATTAGCTATTCGTTAAAAGGGCGAGTTTGGTAACCATAGCAACAAACACAACTCCTCATCAGGAAGGGACAGCTCCATGGATGGAACTTCATCTACGTCATCAGACTACGGATTACAAGACAAAATATAAGATCTACAAAGCGCTCTCTCTCCCCGTTAAAATTAATATTCGATTCGATAAGTCGATTAATATGCGCTTGGAACGCTTCCTGCAGATTTGTTTGCCTTGCTTTCAAAGACAATATTTGCGTTGCCTCCCGGTGAATTATAGAGATCCTGTATGTGTGTCTTTGCCTTGCAGTGTAGAGTTATTCAAGGGGGGGTCGCTAGTTGGGGAGAAAGTGACTTATTTTAGAGATGTCTTGGGTAGCGATTGTGTTTACCCAGGTTAAAATTTATGCTAGTACAAGCAAAGAAAATATGCTAGTTCTTGCTAGTTTTTGCTAGGTATGCTAGTTTTTAAGCTAGTTCTTGCTAGTTTTTGCTAGCTAGCATGAGATGCTAGTTTTTGCTTGCTAGCATGATATGCTAGTTCTTGCTAGTTTTTGCTAGGTATGCTAGTTTTAAGCTAGTTCTTGCTAGTTTTTGCTAGCTAGCATGAGATGCTAGTTTTTGCTAGCTTAGGTTTCAATAGCATGCCATGCTAGTTTCATAGCATGGTAAGCTAGGTACCTTGATTTGCTAGTTTATGCTAGTTTTTGCTAGCTTGGGTTGATCAAATATAAGGGGTCTAGGGGGCAGAAAAAAACAATTTGGGGGGTCCCTAACATGTTCATTAAATAATAATTTGTTATTTGAGTCTAAAAATTTAATAATCTTTCATCCAAGTGGTCTGAGCAAAAATTCACTTAAAAACTTAATAAGTTAAATATATTTGTTTTAAACAGTTCATTATTTGATAAATTTATTTTCACACTTCTAGTATTATCCTTCAATGCGTTTTTGGTATCCTGAAATGTGCCCTCCCAGAAATCAGGTCCTGCTTGCCAGCATGCCATGCTATGTTACAAGCATCTTATGCTTTTTAGCTGTTTTTGCTACTTTCATATCATGGAAAGCTACGAGGGTAGTTTGAACAGTTCTCGGCCTCACCCAGAACAGGAGCTCGAATTCACGAGAAATTTTTTCCCCTTCAAATGAACCAAATTAATTTTTGGGGTTGTTCTGATCAGAATTCTGCTTTTGGCAATTTTTTCAATGGGTTAGTTAAGCTGAGCATATTTCAACAATGGGAAAAAACAAGTATCAAGCTGTGATAAAATTCTTTTAAAAAGAAGGGATATAACCAAATGAAATTAATTCTAAGCTCAAACGTGTAAAGGGACTCCTTACCTTTGTTTTCCCAGTGAAAAAATTAGCGTTGAAACTTTAAGTTGGCTGTGAGAGCGTTCCTATAGAACCATGTGAAAAACACTAAAGATGAGCCACCATACCAGAAATCATAGAAAAGTACCCCCTATTATTTTATGTGAAATAATAATAAATGCAACAGATAAAGTCAATTTTTCAGCACCAAAAGGTTCTATCGGCTAGCAAATTCATGGCGTAAGAATTCTAGGGATTTCAAAGAAATTTATCAATAAATATTATCGGGAAAAGGGTATGAATATAATTTAAGAATACTAATTTAAACTGTTGATGAGAATATCCGAGAAAAATATTAATTAAGCAGATTAAAATGCCATTTCTGATCATAACAGTGCTCATGTTAACAAATGTGTTTTGGCGTTGGAAAAATTGAGGGATATCGATTAAAAATTTTAAAATTACCCATCCTATTACCCAGATTTGGTATCTTTCAAACTTCCTTCTCTCCCCCAAAGTGAAAATTTCCACCTCTGGTCACCGTTTTACTTCGAATTAAGAAGTAACTGTGAGATAAGTAGGTTTTTATGACGGAATTCTAGAACACCCCCATAAGAGTGTAAAATAAGACAGGACTGCCATTCCAAGAAGTGAGGCAGCCTAAAAGGAGTCAATGTTGAAAAATAAAGTTTTTGAAACCATAAGTTAATATTTTCATGGTCAGGCCGAGAACTTTTCAAACTACCCTCGTAGGTACCTTGATTTGCTAGTTTATGGTAGTTGTTTGCTAGCTTTGGTCGATCAAATATAAGGGGCCCTGGAGGTATAAAACCAATTTGGGGTCCTTAACATGGTCTAAAAATAGTGTGTAATTATTGGTTATTAAATTTAGTTACTACACTGTTAAAAAACAGTTCAAGATTTTACCAAAATTTGGAGCTTTGTTTGAGCTTTACCGAAGTTCCGCCAAAGTTTGGTGCGAGGCGAAACAGTTGACTGTAGAGAATAGCAGCTAGCACCAAACTTTGGAGCTTTGGTCCCGAAACGAAAATTTTGGTGCAACCTCTGCCATATTGGATTGACTTTTAGAAACGACACACTAACCCTAATCTGCTGGAACATAAAATTTGAAGGTGAGTTTTAACAAATTTTAGAAAGTGTGAATTATTTATGTGATATTGCAATAAAACTTTTGATGATTTATGCTCTGAATATTCTTTGTTCATCACTTTGTAGAGCCAAGTTATTACTTCTAATTCAATTCGTCTTTTGAACTCGTCTCGTTTCAGTTAGTTAGGAAATAGACCCATAATGATCTATTGTTGAAATAATTTAAGACCTCTAAACCAACTTCCATAAAAGTAACTTTTAATTTATTAAGTAAACCAACTTTCTTGAGAGATATTTTAAGGCTACTATTTTAATTAATTTTAATATTTATTTTCTAATTATTTAAAGATGGCAATAGTAAATTATTAATGTTCCAAAAAGAATATAATTTTGTTATTATTTATATTTTAAAAGTTAGTCGTCTTAATTTAGAATTTTGTGAAGTTAAGTATTAATAATAAATTAATTAATTTAAAGAATTTTGTGTTTATAGATTACTATTAATTGTAGATTTGAGTCTAATTTTCTGCAGCTTTAAATGTTTCAGTTAAACTAGTATGATTATTGTATTTTAAGTTCTTGTAATTTCTTTACAGCATCCTGAATTTGTAAATTGTAACGTCTGTTCTTGGGTGACTGACTGTTCAGATATTCATACTTCGACTCAAAGTAAGCATGTTCTTCGTTTATGGTTTACATCAATTGGCTTATCACGTAATTTCTATTTATTGTTTTTCAGAGATGCAAAAGGTTTTAATTATGAAGTTTATTTTTCAATTTAACTTTTCAAAAGAAAGTGGAAAAAATAATCATGTCATTTTACAAAAAAATGGTTTTGGGATTCAAAGGGATTGTCCACATTAACTTTAAAATGTTAAATTTTAAGTTAACTTTTTTGGGGTCCAAGTATCTCATGATTCCTCTGGAGTAAGTGGGCCAAATTCGCAATACAACCTTGCATAATTTAACGATATTCCTTTTCTTTCAGTAGGTCGAAATATGTATAGTCTTCAAAATTTACATTTTACTGTATTTTAAGTGATTGTAATTTCGTTACAGCATTCTTGATTTCTGACAAGGTTGTGTTCTTTTCTACCAATGTTATTTCAGAAATTTGTACTTGGATTCAAAGTAAGCAATCTATTTATTTACTTAAAAGGCCAAATACTGTACTTCTATTGTTTCTGTAACTTATTTAATTAATTATTTAACTAAGAGAAGTTTAATTATTCAGTAATACCTTGACTAACGCAAACATGCAATTCCAGTTTTTTCAAACCTTTTCTCAAAAATAACTTTCTAATAGTACTTGTAATTTTTTAAATGGAAAAATTAAACTAAATATGCACAAGAACTTGTTTAAATTGTGTTTGGATATAGAGCCAGTAGTTAATTTTATTTATCATCCATTGAATGGTGAAGGGTAGATTATCTGATAGAGTATTTTTGTAATTGTTAGATTTCTGATGATGCCTCCACACCTGAGCTTCAAGGATTGCTCCATACAAGACTGATAATAAATGGAGACGATGCCATAACAGGAACTTTCACCATCTGTTGTGAGGACATAGTTTTATGTCTGTTCCCAGTTTCATTGAAGGTCTTGGGGTGCTTATATCTCTCTACTACACCCTGAGCATAGCTTACCCAGACTGCTCAATCAATACACTCACGTTCATTCAAAATAGTTTGTTAAAAATAAAATGTGGTAGTATAAATAATAATATATATAATAAGTCAAGGTCCAATAAATAGAAACTTTTGTTTTTTGCTATGCGTTTGTCTTTTTAATATACTAATTTGAACAATTTTAAGTTATAAACCCTATATACTAAAAGTAACAAATTTTATTCTAGAACAGCAGAAGTATTAAAGTACTGTTCTAAGTGTTAAAGATATGCCTGGATATTAAATGTTAATCTTGTATGCTATGGTAGAAAAAACTAGCGCTACGTTAGTTGGGGGAAAAAGCAACGGGTGCTGGTAATCATACTAGAAGTAGCAGTAAAAAAGCAAAAGATGGTAAAAAAATAGCAATGATTGCTAGAAATCATGCTAAAAATTGTGGTAAAAAGCTATACATGCTAGAAAAGGTAAGCAATAGACGGTAGAAAAATAGCAATGGATGCTAGCAATCATGCTAGAAATTTTGGTAACAAGCAACACATGCTAGAAAAATAAGCTAGAAAAAGCAGAAAATAGCAACGGGTGCTAGTATCTATACAATAATAGCGAAAAAAAAAGCAACAGATGGTAGTAGTGCTAGCAAACTATGCTTTTAAATTCTGCTAGGCTAGCAATAGAAACTAGCAACACAAGCTAGTTTTTCTTTGCTAGGCTAGCAAAAAAACTAGCAATACATGCTAGTTTTCTTTGCTAGCCTAGCAAAAAAACTAGCAACACATGCTAGTTTTTCTTTGCTAGCCTAGCAAAAAAGTATGGGTCAATACACACCATGGGTTGCTAGTGGCTTTGGTAGTACTAGCAAAGATATTTGCTAGTTTTTGCTAGTTTTTTTGCTTGTATCTAGCAATGGTTGCTAGCCTAGCAAACAAATACTAGCATAAATTTCAACCTGGGTAGGGTTGTGTCATACACATTCATTAGATGTAGATATTTTTACTAAAGGGGATTTGATTCATGTGCTATACTGGCCTGAATTCACTCGAATGGTCTTAAAATTGGATACATCTCTATTATCTATCTCGATAAAAATTGCCAAGCAGGGTTCAATTCCGTTATCTGCCTCAAAATATACTTCAAAGCTTTTTTGGTAGCCAAATATTTGAAATGTCACCAAAAATTGTCAACCATCTGAATAAAATACACAGTTATATCAATGACAACCATAAATGTTCATGGATATTTGAAAATGAGGAAGTTGCATGATTTTTTTAATTTTTTTAATCGATTCTTCTTGCAAAAATAAGCAACTACCCAAAATTTGAGGCCGATCGAGAAATTTTCTGATTGCCAAAAAAATTAACAAAAATCCACTTTTTAAAAGCGCGCGAAAACGTCAAGAGTTTGGGATAATCGTATGTAGACGTCATACGATAAACATTGTTGGAAAGCAATGGATTTGATGGTATGATTGTTGACATCTTTAAACAATAAGCGTTTTCAGTCACGCGTTTTTTCTCGACTTTTAAATTAAAATATTTAATTACCTGTAATTTTTTTTTGAAAAATTGACTAGATATTTCATATTACCATACAAAAAACCATACGGAACACTTGTTTGTTTTTGAAAATCTGACACATACAACTTTCTTATTGGTTGATTAAAACCACTTGGCGATATAAACAGTACTGATAAATGAAACTAACCTTTGCAGTTATGAACACCAAAGATTTTAAATATCGTAAAAATTTAGACACCGACATATTAAAATGTACAGTTATATCTGAACTATATATTTCATATTATCTGAATTAATATACGTTGTATCTGACAAGAATGGAATCTGAATTTAGTCATAATATAAACTTAAACATCCAAACCAATTGTCAATTTTAATAAGATATATTACAGAATTGTCATTTAAAGTTAGTAATGTACTGTAAAAGAAAACTTAAAACCAAAATATTAAATCAAAAGCTTGTTTTTTATTATCTGCCTGAATTGAGCTACCAACAATTCAAAATCACCGTAACAACCAGAAAAATTACTCGTCAAACTAGGCTCGAAATCATCCCATCTGTGCAGGATTCTCCTGTTATTGTATATCACCACGTTACCAGGTTTAATTTCTATGGAATGTTGATACTCTTCACGCCTGAGTCTTTTCCCGAAAATCCTGTAACTCTTATAAAAGTCCAAAACTTCGTCTACTGGTCCTTCAAAAGCGGTCATAGTCTTGTTGTCGTAATGAATTTCGGACAGCCCTTCAACTTTATTCGGTTTGATTACAGTTTGGAGGCTGACATATTCCAATCCCGGCGTGATGTACTTGAACTTAACTGGAGTCGTCGATAAAATGTAATACTCTTCCGGGTGGGTGTTTTTCATCCATTTAGCAATTTCAAACCCATCGACGAAAGCCTTTCTTTGAAGGTTGTTGTTGAATATATTCAAGCAGTGCACCGCTTGTATTCCAGGGTGCAACATCCTACAGTTCAACCCGTTGTGGAACTCAAAATTTCGGAGACAGATCCCTTGCTTCAAAACGGGGGTTTTGGGAATGTCGAACCTGAAGGTCTTGGGCGAATTGCTGGCTGTATTGAACCTATTCACAATCCCCAACACTTCGAGTTCGTTGCACGGTGCACCGATAACACAAGCGATCCCGTAAGTGTACAGGAGTTCGATCAGTTGATCCACGGCCGTGTCAGACGCCATCAACTCGTCGTATAAAAGGTAAATGTTCCTCTCCGCCAGCTTTCCGTTGTTCCAAGTGACTACAGGAGGCAGCACATCGTGCACCTGTAGGTCTCTGTAGGTGTAGAACCCGAGCAGGTACTTGTGTAGCCATTCTGGAGGGTATAGACTTACGTGTTGAGGGTTCTCCAGCCACACGATCTTGAGATCTCTGTTTTCGGACACGATGTACTCCGGTCTGACCGTTTCTTCCAAAGCGACGGTATCAACCGTCTTGAGTTGTCTGCCGGAGTCGTAGCAGGCTTCACACCGGCAGTTGTCGCGAAGCCAGATGTAGCTGAGGTCCCCTCTGATTCCATCTTGGAACTCCAGGAACACTGATGTTGGGGAGGATTCTCTGGCTTTGACGATGGACAGTCCTGAGGTTGGGCTGGTGTAGCTGGAGTTGAAAGTGAAAATGAGTCGCTGGAGGGAAATAGTTCTTGTTGATTTGAGCGGGATGTATCTCTCTCGTAGAAGACGCCCAAGAAGATGAATTTTTCCTATGCTGTAAAGCCTATTCATTGTCTGATTTAAAACTATATTTTTGTGGATTTTTTTTTAAATTTTGACGATGGTGAAATAAATTTAATTTGTTAGTGTCTAGAGCCGTGTGCTTTTTAGAGCTCTCTGACAAATGGTTGGCTTAGGCACGTATACTTAAAGCAACTAACATTTCCATTACAAAAAAAAGCTTAGTTTCAAGAAAAGTTTTGAAAAATTATTATTTTGCATTAAAACAACCTTTCTTCAGTTCATTGTAAAATTAAATTAAGTATATAGTAAGATAATTTGGAAAAGTAATTACGTGATTTCTTGATTTTTTGATATTATTTTAAATTATGCTGATGTGAACAATCATGCACATACGAGCACGGGGGCACGGCTCACTAGTTATTATAACTGTATCCTATAAACCCCATTGATCAGAGTAAGCGTGTTTTTTATAATTGGGGATAAAAATCCTACTACTATTATAATAGACACTATGCACTATGTCACGAAACATCCTAAAACTTACCCAATTTACTAATTCGATCATGAAAAACCCAAAAATCAACTTTAAAAATCACAAAAAGTTTTAATTTAAGCGCAAAAAGTGTTTAAAAAAAGCCCTTAAGTCACCTGACTCAAAACGGGGCGTAACCGTGTGTGAAGTCATACTTCAGTGGATTTGATTCAGGCAATACTGTTTTGAGCATATGGAGCATAAAAACTTACTTTTTTGAATTCTCCAGTTATGCATGTGTTTAAGACTGCATAACACTGTTCTTGAAACTCAAAAATGTTCTTTTTAGAATTAAAATTTTATTCCTTTTGTACAGATTTCTTGTATTTTCATTCAGTTTCATAGCATTGATTTGGACTAACTTTGGAAATTTTGTAAATAAATAATGAATGCCATGTAGGTTTTTTCTCACAATATTAAGTTTAATTATAGTCAGTATAAAATATTTAAAAATCACTAGTAAAATAAAAATGTAAAACACATTTAAAAACCAAAAAATCTTTGAATTTTTGAACTGTTGCAACAGTAAATAATTTATTTGACTTCATAAAATTCTTTCGTTTATTAATTTAAACTAATGATAATCAAGCATTCTATTTATAGCAATGGCAATGTACTAGTATCACAAAAATTCTATTTTTCTTTTGCTATGAATTATTACATTTTATGCAGCTAGCATCACGTTTTTGTTTGTTTCTTTGTGTCTATATGCATAAAGTTACACTATTTATGACGAATTCTTTAATTTTTTGGTACTGAGAAAAACAATTCATCCGGCGTTCTAACACTTGTATTTTTTGCACATAGGTACTAAACATCCTTTATAGTACTTTTTTACTTGTTTAGGGCCGTCCATAGCTGTCGAAATAATAAACTATAGGCTACCAAAAAACCCCAACATATATGCAAACACCATTGCTTTTCAATGGATGCCTTTCGCACGTAATTTGAACTTCTGAAGTATGACGTCATAAGTCAGAATCGTCAAGCACTGAAGTTTTTTGTTGATAGTGACGTCAGATCAACTTTAAATGCGTTTTAAATCGAATTTATTTGATCGAATTGCAGTTTAATTAGCATTTTTCAACATAATTTTTCATGCTCTTTTTTTTTAAAATGAATTTGAAAATCATGCATATTGTCTATTGTGAAAGTTTGTTTGTGTGTTTTTTACTCTTTCACGCAAAAACTACTGAATGGATTTTAATGAAATTTTACAATAATGTAGCTTATACATCAGAATAAGACATAGGCTATAATTTATAAAGAGAAAATCAGTCCTTCATTATTTTTTCCCCATTTTTCCTGCTTTTTTTCACTTATTTTTCCGTGTTTGAAAACCTGTTTTACCTGTCATGCACTCCAATAATAGGAAACTTTAGTACCAGTGTTGTAGTTACTAGGGAATTTTATTAATCTCTATATAAATAAAAACGTTTGTGGCTGTGTGTATGTGTGTTCCGCATCTCCTTTTAAACCACACCGAAGGTTTGGACATTTCCTCCATTTCAAGATTTTTTTCCTTTGAAATAAATATATTTACTGAAAAATATCATTTTTTTCCATGGAAAACGAGTTAAAAATAAAACATTGTTTCAAACACTGAGCTATAAAACAAACAGTTTATTTTATAGCTCAGTGGTTTCAAATGAGACAGATCACTAGACTTTTTCATTTACTAGATCTTTTAGTTTTAAATTTGTTAAGTTGTTCACTATACTTATTAATTTACTAGACTTTTTATTATAGTTCCAAATTTGTTATTTTATAAAGGCACCAAGATATTAAACATTATCAGGAACATCGGGATTGTAAAAAGTGACAAGAACACTGGGATTGGTAAATTAGCGGGAACAACGGGATAGGAAATATTACCGGGTTATAAAAATTACCGAGAACACCGGGATATGAAATTTGCCGGGAACGCTGGGATAAGAAAAATTACCGGGACCACCGGGATAGGAAAAATTACCGAGAACACCGGGATTAGAAAATTACCGAGAACACCGGGATAGGAAAGAGGCGCCTGGGATACCGGGAGGATTTGTAATATTGCTAATTTACAAAATTATAAATGTATATTAAGAAAACTTTTAAAAAATTAATTTATACACCCCGCCCGTGCAAAACCGGGTATAACAGCTAGTACCCTTATAAGAACAAAAATTCCCTTTTATGAGATCAGAACGAAGTTTGGAGTGAAGCGATAAAATTTTTCGCAGAGAAATTTGTTCTTAAACAGCAGTATTTTAATAAATATATTCTGAATCAATCAACCTTGTGAATTTTCTCAGTTCAAACCTAAAAGATGCCATAAGAGATCAACATACAGCGAAATTAAATGCAATTTTCAAATAAATGAAATCTAACCGTTCACATTTTTCCAAGACAATTCAGTCATTTACGACTTATTACGCAATGCCCTGATTACCGCAATGCCCTTACAAGCATTCAGATCAAATTTAATTCCCTGCTTTTAACTCTGACAATTTAATTCTCAAATATCCCCGTAATATTAGCTTCTTTAGTACTTTTAGATTTCTCGTCATTAACGACTCTTTTTCATCGTGTTTTTCAATACACAATCTATTCCAGATCCTTTTTTTAACTCCCGACATCTAACATGTTGTTGAAGCCTCCACTCACAGGCACTTAGATCATCAACGCCCTCAGGCTGTTTACAACTCAACCCTTCGGATTTCGCTGCTGGGGAAACTTGAAGAGCTTCCACCCGTCAAATTTTTTCTTGCCTTAAAAATAAAGCCTTGAAAAATTCCCAGAAAACATAAATAATATCTCAACGGAGAGAAACGTCTTTACGTAAGAAGGCGTAAAAAGACCATTGGAGATTTTCTTGTTTGACAGTTAAGGTTTATAAGGAAAAGTGTTTTTTGTGTTTTTATTTAGAGGGCAGCTCATGTTTTATTTCTATATTTAACTTATTGTTTATGCAATGCTTTAAAGAAATACTTTTGGGTAAACTTGATTAAAAGTTGGAGTAGGTGATACTAATAAAGTATTTATTAAATATTTGAAATCAATTTCTTTAATTATTTTGATGATATAATCACATCTAGATCGTATATACAGATTTAACTCTCAACATATCAATAGAAATCGTATGTGGATTTTTTATTTACCAATTATTTCCAAAACTAATACCTAACCTTACTTAATCATTGAAGATTTCCTTAAAAATACCTATTTGGATCCTAGAATTGGATACCTAGAAAGGAAAAGAGCAACATAATTCAATTTTACAATACAGTGGCTATTTACTATTGGATTTTGCTGTTGAAAAAATGCGTCGTTTGATAATGCGTTTAAGAATTCAGATGTGTACAAATATTGTCAAAAATAATATATATTTGATCATTTAAAATATTAAATAGTAATCAAAACTTAATAAAGATAATAAAATTTAATAAAGATAATAAAGTATAATAAAGAGATAGTGGAATTTGAATAAAATCACTGAATTACTCTTGTAAAAAAACTGAAAAAAATTTTATGCATGAATTTACAAAAAACTTATTATTAGGGATTTGGTAACACAGCGGGGGGGTAATTTTTAATGCAACTTAATGCCTACAGTTATGTATATATAAAGAAAAAGAAACTATTTTTGAGTTAGTGGGAGTTTTCTTAAAGTAGCCTTAAGAAATAAACTCATAATAACTTGCATTGCAATGTAGGAGTTGTTAGATTTCCATTAAAATTTCTGAATAATTAATATCCTTTCTTTATTTTCAATATTAAGTTATTTATTTGTTAGTGATAATCCCAAATTCAAACTAAATTTTATCGCAATCTAGAAATAACTCAAATATTAATGACGAAAGCTAAAAGAATCAAGATAACTATATTCCTGAGAAAAAAAAATCAAGTTATGCACATACCAAACGCATCGTTAAAGAAAACTATTAAAATAATATGACGTCATAAAACAAAATCCTTCCATGGCACCAACATATTTTACGCTCGCGGAACCAAAACAAGCAAGATCATCTTGCAGAAATAAGCACCCAAGTAATTCTAAACGTATAAAATATTCAATACTCGTTAGTTTCGAACGAACAATTCGAAAAGAAAGGAGGAATAGAATTTTAGAATACGGATGAATTATTCATCGACAGAAGCGACCGTAAATATTATAAAAAACGTATTAGAAAACATATATATCCTGCAAACCAAAGCCGCTGGCTTTGCTTTGTTACATCGCCAAACCTGTGCCTCATAAGTTCCATCCATACAGAAATTATACATAGACAACGCTTTGGTGTTATAACCTTGTGGGCCAACACTGTGTTGTATCAAAAATAATTTCGTAAATTGCACGGTAAAAAATCTGCTTTTTTTTGGGTCCTGCCCAGTTTTTAAAAGGAAAGTGGAAGATTTTTATTAGTGATTTTAGTGATTATTTTTATGCCCATTTTTTCCCTAGAAATGTGACGAGGGTCGGTTTTTTTACAGTGTGATACCGTACTTTTCGAAGGCAAATGGGGAAGATTTCTACCAAAATAGGATTATTATTACCAAAATAGGATTATAAGCCTATTTTGGTAGAAATTTTGGTCATAAATATAAATAGATGGTTTACAGTATTACATATGTAATACTGTAAACCATCTAATTATATTTAATCCATTTTCATTTCAATTAAACACAATTTTACAGAACAATTAGCTCTAATAGTAGTTGAGTCATAATAGTTTGCGAGGATTTGCGGTTAGAAATAACGGAACTATTGGAGAAATTTTAAATGAAAATGCTTTACTCTGTATTATAAAGGGACCCTCCTAGTTCCAACTGAAATTTTTACAAATTGTTTGAACATGAATTTACGGAATGAGTCTGTTTTCTGTAATCGAGACAGAAAAGAGACTTGGCACTTTGATGTTCCGCAACTATAGGTAAATTTGCAATTAAAATGCTTGACACTGTATGTGATTTGAACATTTCTAATTTTGTATGGGTATGAAGTACCGACGGTCCTGGCAGTTAGATATGCTGCGCAGCTATTGGGAAAATTATTAATAAGCAATATTAAAATTATTCACACAGTATAATATGAACCATACAACTGATATTTGAGATATTTTCAATTCGTTTGAACCTGCATATTTTATTGAAAGTCATTGTTTAAATAATCGAGGAATGAAATGCGCTTGGGGTAGATGTTCAGCTGTGTATGTGTGTAAGCTACTCAAGCAGCACAAACGTTCAAGATTCGTCCAATTTTAGTCATGTGGGGTCAAATTTGTTTATTTCTAGTTGCAGTTGCAAAATCTCGACATATTTGGAATGAGCTTTGATACGTAGTATGTGTAATGGTGAATAGCAGCTGTTTTTTAATGTAGTTGGAAAAGTAGGTCTAGATAAAAAGATAGTGTATTGCATATACAAAATTTGAAATCGTATGATGTAACTTATCTAAGAGCTGGGCTCACTGCAAATGCGTGAAACTTTCTTTTCGCTAAGTAAACACAATAATGAACCAATCAAAAGCGTGTATTTAAATTCTGTTACGAATGTGTTGTGTGGAAAAAAATATAGTGTAGTAAAAGTGCTATTAAAAAATTCAGCTTCAGATAAGCGTGTTCTCATAGTGTTTCGATCCAAATTCAAAAACACTTTCAGATTTTGAACACATTTTACAAAACTAGTACTTTAAATCACTTTTCTGTATAGAACACAGTTTTAACACAAAACAACTTTCAAAAAACAATTATGTGTTCCATCTGACAACACAACAAAAGTGTTATTATTTTGATGGAAAAACATTTTTGTTTTCGTTTGCAGTGCATCGTAACAGCTGTATTCACCACTAACCTAAGGTTAACCTGGATTCAAGCTTTTTCGACAACTCTGGCTTAAAACTTGTTTCCCTTTTTCAACTTCCAATCAGGTTTGATTTCATGTTAACCTTATGTTAAGTTAGACACGCTCGCTAGAATAAAAACATGTTCCTTATTCACTCTATACATAAAATGCCTATACGGTTCCATCCCGAAATGATCATATGTTTATTCTTTATCAACGACACCGCCTTGTTCTATTTTCCGAGGGTATTCTTTTTCGGAATATGGATGAATTATTCCTGGGCGAGTTGAATAAATACGTGCTTTGTTTGTGTTCTCATTTGACTTAATTCTCCAAAGCTTTTGAATCGAAAGTCCGGTTCTTGTTGCCAGATGAACAAAAAATGCTCTGCCGATAAATCAATTAAATAAATATTCTGGAAATATATATAAAACATTTTTTCGGGATGGGAATGACCTGAGGGTGTATTTTCGAGGAGTGTGTAAACTGAAATGTGATTATAATGCATGTTGTTTGAAAGAACTGATGTAAAAAATAACAGCAAGTCTCTGAAGGATATTCCAGTTTTGTCTTCATCATCACTAACGTAATTTACGGATGAATTGGAGGAGAGTTTATGAAAGAGCGTTCGTTTGGATTGGCATTATTTTTAAGGGGAATAAATAACCGAAGGGTTTTCAGTTGTTTACTCTTCATTTAGAACAAAACTGGTGATGTAAACAATAAGAGGATTTATGTTGGAATTTTAAGATTAAATTACTAAATGTTGGGGAGAAACGGCTTAGTTTGCTTTTGGGGCTTGTTAGCATTCTGCCTTAATATTTTGCTACAAGGGAGCTTGGATGAGTTCATCGAGCTGTAAGGCTTTGTTCAAGGAAATGTTGAGAACCGAACGTTTTGACCCCAACTGCGGAGGTCATCGTCAGCAGGAATAAAAAAATTAAGAAGCGTTCTGTTCTCAACATCTCCCTGAACCTTGTCAGCTCGATGAACTCACATTTGATAAATAGCAACTTTATTTTATGAGAATAACTGTTTTAAATAAAAAACATATTAAAGATTGAATTAATCATTATGGTAATGATTTACTGAATTTTCAATTCAATCAAAGCATTGTACATAAAAAAATTTAAAACAAGTTAATGTGCTAGCAAAGAAAATATAAAAAAGTAAAATGGAGTTACTTTAAAATATGAGATCAAATCAAGTATTAATCAAAATATTTGCATACATATTGATAAATTATGAAACTTATATCGCTAATACTATTTTATTTAATTATGAAAAAAAAAAGTTATTTTCAAGTCAGACTGTTGTGGAATATCATTTTTGATTCATTCTCAAGAAACTTATGCATAAATAAGCATGTAAAATAAAAAAGTAACATACATATAGTAGTTGAAATATCTATATGGGATTTATTTACAGCAATTGAACGGAAAGGGAACTTAGCATTTTTATCAAGAATACACCGAATAAATTTCATTTTATACGTTTCCCTTCCCACCGCGCATCTATAGAAAGTTCATTCTATCCTATATATAAGCTTCCTGGCTATATAAAGCCTCCGCCCAAGCACTTCCCAGAAACGGCGACAAGCATTGCTATTCAAAACCTCTCTTGACCAACGATCTAACCGAACCAATGTTTACTTAAGCGGGTCACGAAATGGTCTGTTTAAATAATTCATTGCGATTGGCCGAAAAGTCCACGAATATTTGCTCCCTCGGAATCCATGTTTTTGAGAATCGCCACTGTTTTGGTTTGGGGTAAAAATGGTGTAAGTATGAGGGGTGGACTTTTTTAGTGAAAGTCCAGAATGTAATCACTAAAATCCAGCATATTGCCTTTTAATATATCGATATAGGTCTTTGTTAATCAGTGTTATCAGGTTATTAAATCAGGTTATTAAAATCACACTTTTTTGTGCAGAATTTTATTCTATTTAACCCTTTCTGTCTTCACAGTTCCTTTCAGTCATGTTATCCCTTTCTTATCATATTAACATTTCCATCCGTCCAACCTTTCCATAGGATTCAATGAAAATATCCGATCTTTTATTTGGCCAATCTCGGGACTCTAGGATTGAAAATGTTAAAGTTACCAATATTACCTTTTTTTATTTTGAATTTAAGTTGCTTAAATCGCTCAATTCTTTCAACAACATCATAACTTAAAAAACCTTATTTTTCAAGAGGGTGATTTTAAGGTTTAAAAGTAGATTGAAATGTATTGAAAATAAATATCCGTTTGAATTTTAAACTATGCAGCATCAAGTTATACAGGGTTTACATTGCAGGGTTTTACTACTCTTTCATGGTTTTCTGAAAATTATCATAACTAAAAATTGTTCATTTTTGGATGCTCTTGAAAAAAGAGAATGATTTGAGTTCCCGAACACAGATTTAAATTCAATTTATTTGTGCAGATATAAAATACACTGGTGTTCAAAATAAAGAGAATCAGCCCATTTTTTTTATTTCTCCAGATCTACAGGATATATTTTGATGAAATTTGGTATGAACATAGGTTGGTATAATACCAAATAAATAATCATTCGAAAATTGTAATACACAAGCATGCGCAGAAGTAATAACCACCAGAGTTGAAAGGTGTGAAATAGCGGTTCCAGAATAGAGCAAAATAATGGGTTTATAAGGTGGATGACACCCTTCCACTATCATGCATGCCTCCTTGAGTGATTTTATAGCATGAATAAGGCAGATAATAAAATTTCCTGTTCATTAAGCCTACTTTCTCAAAAACCCCGTTTTGGGGCTCTGAAGGGTATGTATAGGGGGGTAGCGAGATGGAATTGCCTTTTATAGAGTCCCTCATACCTCCTCTAAAGGGGCGAAGTCTTTGAATTTGGCTGCCTATTCCATACGGCGAATATCTTCCGTTTTAATGGAAATTGCTAACCTGATGAGCTCCATTAAGTGAAGGAATTCTATCAATTGAATCGATGATCCAAGAATTGCCTCAACATGTCTCTAAAAATAATAAGGCTTGTTTTTCAAAATAAAGTAAAACGGGGCAAATACACGCAGGTGTTTTGGGGCAAATCCACGAAACTATAAAAAGCTCAGGAATTCGTCCCAAAAAGAAAATGAGACTACTTGATCCCTAAAGAGGTTTTTAAAGGTGTCCGAGATGCCCACCCTCTACCTGAAACCATTCTTTCTCCCTTTTGAAATATAGCTGGGCAATCTGAAAGGAATTGCTGCAACAGGTTGACAATTTTCATTACAACTTATCATATTTATATTTAATATTGTTGGTTGGCTTAGAAATATTAAAACAATATTAAGATGATTATTTCTAGTGTTTTTATGATGAAAAATTATGTTTATCCATGTTTATTTCACTTGGGCACCAATATTTGCAAGTGCGGGTCTTTGCCCCATTTTTCGAGGCAAAGCCCCGCGATTTGTTTCTACTAAATTGTAAATTTATCCTAAAATACCATCTATAAGAGTTTAAACTTGGATTGGTTTTGTAGGTAGAATCTCAATCTAACACCTCCAATTGAAATTTAGGGATTATCTACCCCCTTTCGTCGACAATGTTAAAAATACTGAAAATTGCGTGGATTTGCCCCCACCTACCTTATATAGGCAACTATACTCTTTGTATTTTTTATTTGAGTTTATGGGATAAATAAATTTATAAAAAATCGAATAAATTACAGTAAATTTAAAATTGTATTTGTGAGAGGGAATTTTTTGTAAAATTGTAAAAACAGTATTTTTATTGAAATAAATGGTTAAATTATGTTACCAGTAAAGTTAAATACTACCAATTCTTTTCACTTTATAAAATTGAAATATTGCCAAAAGTGGCGAACTAGATTATGTAGATTATGAAAACCATATCAATGGAAAACCATAAAATCCTAATATTTTTCACCTGAAACAGCTTTTCAATATTTAACAAGATCTTTAACGGAATTGAAACAAACATATTGTTATTAGAGGCCGTACAAATACTACGTAAGCACCTAAGGGGAGGGAGGGGGTTTGCTCTTTGCTTATTCTTCCTGACAAGGGGGGAGGGGGGATATGAGTGATGCTTACGTAAGATAATGAATTTTCGAAAATCTCTTGTTTCTTGCATAAATAATTTCAAAACTCAACCAAAAATAAATTTTACAAAAAAACTGAATTAGGAAATCTGACTTAAGCCCTTTTTTCTTTGGACCCCCCCCAACATTTCGAAATTTTAACCCCGAAAAGCAGTGTTTCGACTCAATTTGAGCCCTTAGGGTTTACACCCAAAAAGGATAGCTCCTTAAATAAGTCCCCTAATTTTCAAAGAGAAAAAAACAGTACTTACTAAAAGGGATGTCAAAATTTCGGGGGGGGGTCCGGCAGTTTCTTTCGTAATTATGGTGGGGGGTTGGTGGTTTGCTTATCTTTGCTGACAAGGGCGGAGGGGGGTTAAAAATGACCAAGCGGCCCCTAAAGTCAAATAGCATTTAAAAATGCTTATTTTTTCTTTATCAGCCGATTCAATAATTCATATCACATCGTGCCTTTAATTGATCCTCAAATACCCTTCATTTCATTAAATAAATGTTTCAAAGGAACAAACAACATAAGATCTATAAATCCAATTCAAATCACACAACATTTTCCCCGGATAAAAATTAATCCGAGATATTAATTCATCATCAGCTCTTAAGCTAGCAGTCGATTCACACCATTTTCCCCCATCCGCGCGATCCTTCCAGCAGCAGAGATAACAAATCAAAACGACACGTAGAAATATTTACGTTGCCGATCTCCTTTCTCCTTTGTGACCTGCAAAATGCCATGAATTTCAAATTGGTCGAGCCTCGCTCTTTGAGATTACGTAAGGGTGAAACGTGCTGAGAAACGTATTACGAATACGTGTTTTTTTTCGTAGTTTGAAGTAGTACGTATGTCACATTCAGTTCTTTCTAAAATGCATTACCCTTGCTAAAATCCTATTTTTGCTCTTCAGAGAGGATTAGGATTGTCATGACTTGTGACGAGTAAAAAGAAAGCGACATGGATGGTTCGTAACTAAGAGAATAATCTCGACGAGTTTAGACTTTCATTTATCCAAGAAATGTAATAAAAATATTCTTGGAATGTGCTAATAGTGTAGCAAGAAATAAATACTGCCATTTTTGTTATATTTAAACTTCTCGGAAAAATAAAATAGATGAGACGAGTTATGAAGTAGGAACTGCGGTCATTGGAAGTGTGTCAAGTTGTTTACCTGGGACCATTTGAATGCTCGAAGTGTAATGCTTCGAACGTTCATAACAGAATTCATCAGTTAAACTAATTTTATACAAATAGAAAATTATTCATGCAATACATATAAATAGTAGTTTTCTCGACTGAAAATGGGGTTTTATACAGTTTAAGTTACCAATCTTTTTGAGGATGGAATATTAAACTTTTAAGAGAAAAAATATCTTAGTTATTTCTATGATTAAAGAATTCCTTTTTCAAAAATATTTCTTCAAAATTGTTTCTTTATAGATTGATGTTGAGAATTTTATTAAATTACAATAAACTTTCTATACCTGTTAACAAATTAAATGTGTGAACGCAACATTTTCTTTAATATAACTTCACTGCTGGCTGAACCATTTAATAAAAATGTCTTTATATTAAATATACAATATTTAATCGACAAAACTTAATACAACAAATTTCATTTGAATCAATTACCTAAATATTTCCATTTCACCATTTTAGTTTTTTTACACTTTTAACTGTTTACAGTTTTGATACTACGGTACCTAACAAACATTTAACAGAAATAAAAGCTTTATAATGATCCTCTTTTGTATGCGTCATATTTTATGCAATCCACTCAAAACTTGACTAAAAAAACACTCACAGCCTGAACTTTAATTACGTTCTGAAAAAGCTTAGAGGAAAATATTCCAAACGTGGAAAACAAAATTAGATATAAATATCACAAACTTCAGCTTTTCTATAAATAAAGTAATTCAATTTGGCTTTTTCTTGGTAAAAGGAGAATTTGATGTCGCTTCCTTAAGAAAACTTGAGCTTATCTGAGAAAAAAAAACGTTATTTCTTGAGGGTAGATAGGATTTGGGCTCTGGTCTTTCACAAGAATCTAGAAGGATTTCGTAAAGCTAAATCGCTCCCAGTTGGAGCATTCTTCGATGCCCGAAGGATTTAGGCATGTCTCCAAATGTATAAATCTTCATTTTTCCGAGTAAATACTTTTTAACTTAACGCTCAGAATCATTGGGCGGCTTTAGGGATTTCTGAGTTCACTCAAAATGTGCATCAGTTTAGAATTCTCAATGATGCCACGAAATTTATCTTTTCTAGAACAATTAAGCTTTCAGATACTTGATTCAGGTCCAGTTTTGGTTTTGAATTGTTCAAGCATTAAACATTTACTCTTACATTAAACCTTCCAGAAATGCAAATACAAAGGTATAAAATACAATTTGAAAACCTCACAAAGGAAAAACAATGTACAGAGATACGCGGTTAATGAAAAAAATGTTGTTGTTGTTGTTGTTTCTTATGGCACTTGGAATATCCAATCTCCACCGCAAAGCGCACAGGATCTAAGGCAAATAGGGTGCGGCTCCTAAGAAAATGAGGCCCAGGAATGGCAGGAGTCCGATTTTAGCCTTGAATGGTAGATGCCTCCCCATCTATCACCCCCTCCAAATTTTGCCATGTATCTGAAGGGGAGGGAAATAATCTCCAGAAGACCTGGATCCATGGTAAACTGCTGCGACGGACCACAGGACTTTAGGACCTACAGATTTAAATAGTATGACTCCGCATATACTCGGTGGGTCTTCAGTGGTTTCGGGAATCGAACTCCACTAGGCTCCCCATGGCCCATGAAAAAATAAGTAAAACCAAAAGAATCAAAACATATAGGGTATACACTGCAAAAAAAACGGAAAATTTAACAGCAAAAACAGCTGTTAATATTTTACGCATTTACTGTAATCTTAAAAAACTGCCTTTTAAGCTGTAATTTTGAAGCGCCACCTGCTATAGTTTACTGGCAACTGCCGTGCTAGTGATCAGATACAGAAGTTGTACCTCTTTTCCACTCCACCGCTCTCTGTTATTTACCAAACAGAACAAAAACAAATTTCTAATTTGCTTCAATGGTGCGCTTTGAATAAAATTTGAAGAAACAGGAAGTTTGAATAAAAGAGTAAGTATTTCTTACGTTTTTTTAATATTTCCTTTATATTTCATATGGTATTTTGTAATAAATACATGGTATTAAATATTTATACTTTCTTTTAGTATTAATTTAAGAAGATTAAAAAGCCCGTTTTGGATGAAAAGTAATTATTTCTTAAGTTTTATTTTACTATTGTATTTAGTATATTGTAATAAATGCGTTTATTAAGTATTTAAGTATATGTGAATCGAAATCACTTCAAAAATTGTGTAAATTTTTATTGCGTCTATTTCGGCCTCCATGTTTATCCACAGCTCAAATGATACCACACCACCATATAGACCTAACTATTAATATCATTATTATTGGATCCCACGGTAATAATATTTAATATATCATTATTTTAGGATCTAAGATGGTATTAAAAGTTAAATCTCTATGGTTGTCCGTCATCATTTGAGCCTTGGGTAAGCATGGCGGCTGGTAGACGCTTATCGTAGCTGTGGCAGAGCATTTTATCTTTCTATAAAAGATTTTTTACTTAGATTTTTACCATAAAAAATAAGTTGCCATAAAAGACAATTTCAGATCTTATCACCCAAATTTTTTTAAAAATGAATTTCTATTCAATTATAGCTTATTTCTATTTAGTTTATTGAGCAAGTTGATTGAATCATGATCAGATTCATGGCTAATTCGCCATATCAGGTGCGATCCTCAATGAGGGAAGAAAATCACCTGCACGCGGAAATCGCGGATGATCAGTCAGAGGATTAAAGTTTCTTGTAGCTTTTTATATTCCTTTCTCAGGGGTTTTTCCAGAATTTCGTTTCGGCCGGTGACCGTTTTTGGAATTTGGAATAAGAAATCATGAAATTTTGTAAAAACAGAAAATTTTTAGAGAAAAAATTGTGAAAAATATTTTTGAAAAATTTTAGTTAACTTCAAATTGAAATCTGTGTCAGAGGGGCCGTTTAAATATTACGTAAGCACTTTTTTGGTCATTTTTAACCCCCCCTCCCTCTTTGTCAGCAGAGATAAGCAAACCTCAAACCCCCCCCATAATTACGTAAGACACTGCCGGGACCCCCCCCCCGAAATTTTGACATCCCCATAAGTAAGTACTGTTTTTTCCTTGAAAATTAGGTGACTCGTACAAGGAGCTGTCCTTTTTGGGTGTAACCTAAAGGTTCAAAAATGAGTCGAAACAGTACTTTTCGGGGTTACAATTTCAAAATGTTAGGGTGGTCTATCTCCAGGAAAAAAGTGTTTACGTTAGAATTCCTAATTCAATTTTTTGTTACATTTATTTTTGGTTGAATTTTGAAATTATCTTTGCAAGAAATAAGAAATTTCGAAAATGCATCATCTTACGTAAGCCTCACTCATATCCCCCCTCCCCCCTTGTCAGCAAAAATAAGCAAAGAGCAAACCCCCCTCCCCCCTTAGGTGCTTACGTAATATTTGAACGGCCCCAGAGTACCAATAGAATTAATTGCGTGCTTACTTTTAAAACTATTCGAGATTAAAAACTTAGGTGCTAAGAAAAAAAACAGATATTATGAGATAATTTTAAAGTATTCGAAAGTTGAGAATATTGTTAAGGCCCCGATCGCAATTTGTGAAAGGTCCCTGAACTAGTCTAATTTCATCTTGAACACTAAGATGAACTTAGAATATCGTAACTTAGATGAACCCCTTATTTCTGTTTTGAAATGAGGGACTATTCTCGCAAAGATTTTGCTGTTAAAGTTAGTTGCTTTGAAAGTACAGGCTACAGGGTGTTTCATTAATAATGCTTATTCACAAAGCCAGCAAGGTTTTCATAATTTGACATAATGCGCGTGCGTCACAAAAAAATAACATGCTGTGCTAATAAGTTTTAGAGTTACTGAATCCCCTCTGGAGCAGTGGTAGGATGCCAGAGTAGCATGCGGCAGGTCGTGGGTTCTACCCCCAGTAATTATTTTGTTAAAATTTCCAAAAAACAGCAAAAATTAAGACCACACTCATGCGCATTGTTGAAAAATTATAAAAACCTTGTGGGCTTTGTGAATATGCATTAATAATGGTATAAAACTTCAAGAGGGGGTAGAAAACACCATCAGGAATCAGAATTGCATAGGAATACATGGTCCATGTTAAATCTATGTTAATTTTAAATGTTTAAAAACACATACATAAAGCATTTTTCTGAGTTTTGCCCATTTATTGTGTAACACTTTTGTCTTATAAATGAGGTATTTGCACGTTTTGAGATTAAATTTTATTAAAATAGTTGATAAAAATCCACGAAGAATGACGTTTACATCAAGTATTTTCGTAGCCTAGTTTCTGAGTTACAAATTTTTGAAATTTCGTTTTTTGTTTGGGCGCGAAAACAGTTCTGAATCACAAATCGTGCGCTGTGACGTCACATTCAATAGAAGCCCGTTTTCTGATAACGTGACCTTTCTGGCGTTTTGGCAAAATTAAAATGGAATTTTAAATTATTTAAAACACATTTTTGAACTTAAAAATCAGAAATTTGGGAGTTTTAAACCATAATGCATAAAAAAAGTATAAAATCAAGCAAATCCCTCACTCATGCAAATACCTCATTGTTCATAATGCCGTTAATATTCTAGTAAAACTAAGTTACCTCGAAAAATATGGAGTCATAGCTGAACTCTAATTCTTTAATTAGATAATTTTGAAATTTACTTCCTCTTTTTTTATTGCCGTAAGGAGAATGTTGAATATTTACATTTAAATTATATAGTTTTTATGTAGCTTAATTTGTCTTTTATCTTTTCAGATTGTAAAGTTTATTACCCAAAAATATGAGAAGTATTAATTTTCATTGTTGTTTTCATTGCAGTATCTGTTATTTTTTAGTTGTTCATTAAAATAAATATTAAAAGAAAATGAAATTCTTGTTTATTGAATGCTTTTATAAATGTGACATTACCTTCACAGGATAATACTATAATCTGTATAACATTAACCTATGCTTAAAGTTATTAATTTGGTAAGAATTTTATATCATAACTAAAATTAAATGGAATTATAATGAATTGAATTCAAATTCCTCAACAATACCAATCTTAAACCTCCTAAAGCATTCAGCACCTCTATGTAGCAACATTTGGAGTAATTTTCATGTTATGTAACAAAACGCAAGAGATATAATAGGTAGTTTTTTTTAAAGAAATGTCAAACTATAGCAACGAAAATGTTGCATAATACATATTAAATTGCAAAATACAGGGTGTCCATAAAATAAGTAACCCGATTTAAGGGACTCTAGAAGCCAAACCGTTCATCGGAATTAAATGAAATTTTGATGGACAAGATGTGATGAAATTTGGATGGGGACAAGAATGGTATGGGGTGGGATAGTTTAACTATATCAGTTACGGTAAAAGTGAGAAAAAATTTTTGAAAATTCCCAATGTAACCCCCCTTTTTTATTCGCGCTATGTGATCCCAGGTGTGAAAAAACACTAATAGCGTTGAAACGGTACCTCTAAGTTGAAAACTCGCTCCTAGAGAGACAAATGAAAACAGCAATAAAACTTTTATTTCTGTTCAAGCTAGACTAGTGAATGGTTAAGAAAATATGACTAGTGTATCAGGAAATAGCAATAAAAACTAGTAAAATCAAAGTATATTGCTATTTTTTATTGCTATTTCCTGATACACTAGTCATATTTTCTTAACCATTCACTAGTCTAGCTTGAACAGAAATAACAGTTTCATTGCTGTTTTCATTTGTCTCTCAAGGAGCTAGTTTTCAACTTAGAGGTACCGTTTCAACGCTATTAGTGTTTTTTCACATCTGGGATAACGTAGCGCGAATAAAAAAGGGGGTTACATTGGGAATTTTCAAAAAAATTTTCACTTTCACACCGTAACTGATAAAGTGAAACTATCCCACCCGATACCATTCTTGTCCCCCCATCACTCAAAACGCCTTCCATCAAAATTTCATTTAATTCCGATGGACGGTTTGGCTTCTAGAGGCCCTTAAATCGGGTTACTTATTTTATGGACACCCTGTAGTTGTAAAATAACAGCCTAAATTCACTTAAATGCTGTTAAAAGCAGACTTCCTGTAAAATTACAGTATCGCTGTAAAGATAACACAAAAATCCGTAAAATTACGAAATCGCTGTTAAATTACAGTATCGCTGCAAAGTCAACACAAAAATCTGTAAAATTACAAAATAGCTGTTAAATTACAGTATTGCTGTAAAATCAACACAAAAATATGTGAAATTACAAACTCGCCGTTAAATTACAGTATCGCTGTAAAGTTATCACAAAGATCTGTAAAATTACTAAATCGCTGTTAAATTACAGTATTGCTGTAAAGTTAACACAAAATTCTGTAAAATTACAAAATTGCTGTAAAAATACAGAATTGCTGTGTTTAATTTACAAAATTGCTGTTAATTTACAAAATTGCTGTTAAAGTCAAAAATTACAAAATTGGTGTAAAATCACTGCAAAAAGGGCTGGCACCCATATTGCCAGCGATTTTTGCTGTAAATTTACTGTGAAATTTTTTGCAGTGTAGGGTGATTCACAAATTAAGGCTCACAATTTCAATGAGTTTTAATCACATTCCCCCCATTTTTAATGTCTCTAATTAAAACACTTAAGTTAAACTCAAATTAAATTTTGAAAGCACTTTACTACACGAATTTGGTATCTTAGTAATTATATTATAACCAATTAATCAAAACTTAAATTAGTGAAAATGTATCTTAAGCATCGCAATAGATTAATGGAGGACACAAAGTTTAACCCATTAATGCCCAACTTTTTATTTTTCTTAAATATTTGGTAAAAACATAGTAAATAGCCCCAAAACAACTGGAAAAATAGTGAAAAAAATTCCAGGTTAAAATTTTAATTTCTACCCTAAAATTAAAAAACGTCCCTAAAAAGGGACGTCAGGCACGAATGCCCCCGTTGTTTTTCTCTATAGTAAGCGCATGGTAGAAAACTTTTTTAAAGCCTCAAAAACATTTTCTACCTTATTAAGTGTAGCACAAGTGATCGGAACGATACTGTAACATCAAAAGGAACAAAAAACATTAATTATTTATCCAATTAACTGTAAAATTAACCTTAATTAACGTAATTTGAGCATTTTTTATGCTCTAAAACACGTTTTTTTCCTCCCAAATCAATTTTAATTGCAAATTAATTAAGGTTTTTAATTGAAAAAGGCATTCTTTGTTTATATGTTACCTAATATTAAGTATTAATTACTTTTACACACCTCAAATCCATCAGAATATCTCAATTTGTGAAGTTTAAGTCTTTCAAATGCCCATACTTTTTTCATTTTATTTAATTTAATTGTGCGGAACACGAATTTCTCCCCAAAAATCAAGCATTAGTGGGATGTGCATTAGCAAGCCAGATGATATAGATTGATCTGCAGTATAGAACACAATGATTAGCGACATCTAATTAGAAAAAAAGCCGAAAATGTATCACAAAAGCTACTTTTTTGGCAATTTTAATGACAAAAAGTCATTATAACTAATAATTATTAAACTTTTAATTAAAATATAACCGGAATATACTTGCATAAGTAATAAATATAGTAAAATAATTAATTTATTTACTTTAATTAATGCAAATTAATTAATTCCTTATAATTTAAGACTTTTTATTCAATTTATTTAGCAGAAATAACAGTATTTTACAAAAAAAAAATAAAATAACAAATTTATTCGCTAAAATTAAAGTAATTTTATAAATGTCAGTTATTTAATTCATATCATAAGAATCGAACGCGTTTTGATGAAAAAAATATGGAAACACTAGCATTTCACTATGGGGAAAACCACGGGGGCATTCGTGCCTGACGTCCCTTTTTAGGGACGCTTTTCGAGGGTCCAAAATAAGGTCAAAATAAAATATTTTGGAAAAATAAAAAAACACCCCAACTGATTTAATGTATAAACAGTAATATATATCAACATCGAAATTTTTTTTAAATAACAACTAGGATTTTTAAGCTTTTTATTTTAAAATTTTTAAAAAAGCACTTTCCTGAAAAATTCTATCTTCCAACTTTAAAAAAAGTGAAAAAAATTTTAAATTCTGCTTTCTTCTTGTGTTCTTTATGTTCTATGAAGATCAGAGATACATCAGTGCAAATTTTGATTCAAAGGAACAATTTTTGTAGAAATAGGAGAATTTTTAAAAAACGTCCCTAAAAAGGGACGTCAGGCAGTAATGGGTTAAACTCTTCCTTCCCCTAGTAAAAAATGTATTGTCTTAAGAAAGAAAAGTCATCCTCCCCTAAATGTGTGACGTTATTATGAACGGCTAAATCACGGGACTTAAGGAACTGAATGCGATTGAATATTTTAAATTAGGTATCAAATATAAATAAACTACACTATAGATAAGTACTTGATACCTTATTCTTAAGGCGGAAACAAATTGAAGCCGAGCGTCGTAAGCGAACAGGCACGAATACGCTCTGCGCACGCGCAACTCGGAGGCGCTAAGAGCGGAGAGCGTGATCGTGGCTGTTCGCTTACGCCGCTCGGCTCCAATTTGTTTCCGCCTTTAGACATTAAAGTAGGAAAAATGTAGATTTTTCATTTTTTATAAAAGTGTATCAAAAAGATTAAACTAATATCCTGCATGGAGGGTAATTTCTGGCTGAAGTCACACAAAATTTTTTTATAAAAAATGACATTGGTTTTATTAACAGAATTAACTGTGTTCATAGTAAATGCCAATACTGTCTCACACATAATTTCTATAATTTTCTTATAAGGATTAAATACAATCTTCATTTATTCAAATTGCCCAAATACTATTGACTTAAAATTATCTGTTCAGAGTTCTTATAATTTGCAAAGAAAAATTATAAATAAACTATGAATCTTTTAAATGTTTAAGCCTGTAATCCTTTTATCTACTTTCTCCATGTTTCAGCTTCCTTAAAAAAGTTCTTATAAAAACTTATGTAAGAACTTGACGCAAATGACACGTTTCCAAAACGGGGTAGATACAAGTGTCATACCAATTGACAAACGTATCCCTTTTCTATAGCCCTACACCAAAAGGAACTACCCCGATATTTAATAGAAAAACGATGTTAATAACATCAAAAAACAGTAAAAAATTCCCGAAAAAAATTACAGGGTTCCAAATCTCTTGACGAACGCAACCTGTCATTCACCATCGATAGCCGAAATATTTATTTCCTCCTAAATTTTATTCGAAGTCTTTCGGATTACTCTGAAGATTTCGAGAGGTATTTTGACATTTGATTGGAGCTGGCGGGAGGCTCATATTTTAGACGGTTGCAGTGAAATCTTTTGCCTGTGGAGGTTTTATTATTTTGAGTATTGGAAGACGTCAGCGAGAGAGTTTTGGGTGGGTTTTATAAATGGTGAGCTATATTTAGAAATAACTGGGGAGTGTGGGTTTATGGTTAGGGTATAGTAGAGCAGTAGGATGAGAAAAATTACTAGTAAGCTTTTGCTATATTTAGTAAGGGATGAATACTTTAATATCTACGGCATGTTTCTTTGCAAATATAAACAGGGTGAACAAAAATTCCGTAGACAAATATAAAAAGATTAACGAAATTTAGATAACCGAATTAAAAAATGCTCTTTGGTTTCGGCATAAGTATGTCGGGAGAATTTTTAAGACGAAAAAAAAGTTTAAAATTATGTTAATAGATGGCAATACACACGGTTTTGTGTTTTATTTCGAAAATAACTCGGAAAATCACCTTCTTCTATCAGTTTTAATTTCAATTTTCGGCACCAAACTTTAGTGAGGGCTATACTGTAAAAACGTAAATTATCAATACAGTATTTCAGTTAGGATATTTTGTATCGGTTTTGTGTTAAGATATTCTCAATTTTTTTTGTCGCATATGGAAGAAGTTATTGGTCATGTAATTTTTGCTTAAATTCTACCTAATTCCTTATATTCTATAATACTGATACATATACAGATTTGCCTTATACCTTTTACAAGTTTTTGATTACAAGCACGATAGAATAGTTTCCCAATAGCACGATTCCGTAAGATTTCTGTCTTACTTCCACAGCACTTTGAAAACCCGATGAATTTAAGAGATTAATTCGCAATGGGTCACGTAATTACTAAACGAATGTCATCTCATCAAAGAAATTAAGATGTAAAACTGAAATTGCGTAATTAATATTCGGTACACAATCGACATCCTTTATTTTGGACGTTGAGATCCATCTCCAGAACTCATTTAGCATGGGTAATTAATTACACTCTTGTGTCATTTTAATCCCTTTGAAGTTAAATATTGAACTCATTTAAGTAAAATGCTGTATAATTAATTGAATATTCAATTTTCTTGGAGGGACCCCTAGTGATTTGATACCAAATCACTAATACGTGCAGTTTCAGAAACATTCTGTGAACTTTAAATGAATGGATATTGGTATCTAGTAGTACACATTAAATGTTAGTTAAGTTTAAATAAACTATAAATTAATTATTTAGCCTTATTTTTCTGGTCAGATTTATTGACATGGTGTTAAGATTGCTCTGGGAATTTGAAACCTGGTTAAACAATAAATTGATAGAGAAATATTCAGTAGGTAATCTTGCCCATTCTCTCAGCTTTGGAAAACATTGGTTGGTGGAATATATTTCTTTATATTGCTTATTTTCTGTTTCAATATATAATGAAAGCATACAACCATTTAAAAAATAAATCCCATTCATTTCCCATTCAATAAATTTCAGAAAATTACTGCAATGAAAGGATTAAAATAAGGGGATTGATGACATTCAAAATTTAAAAAGATGAAAATAAGAATGAAAGCATTTTTTAGATAGCTGAAACACACTTATTGATATGATCACAAGTATATATATATGTTACAGGCTAAGTGATTAATTGGGCATTATTAATAATGCCCAGAGTTGAGGCGGGCAAAATTATAAATTTCATTGATAAATGCCATTGAATTTATCACATTGACCTCTTCCACTTCGGGTATAATTAATAATTCCCGATTTATCACATTGCCTGTAACATGTTATAACACTTACAATATTGCCAACAAGGAAAAAATCAGCTTCGTTCTTTTACACGACTTCGCACTCTAACACGACTTACCCCTGTTGAACAGCTAGTTATAAAATAAAATATGTAAGATTTAAAATGAACAAAAATTACAAATACGATTTCCAAAACTATACGTCCCTCCTAATTTTACAAAACACTTAAGATGTAATTAGCTTTGCTTTAAAGATTCGTCAGATTTGCCTTAAGGGAAATGAATTATACGTTCATATACGGAAATAGATCGGTTGAATACTTTTAAATACAATCAAAGTCTCTAAATCTCAGCTCTATAGAGCGAATCTAAATACAAAGCGTTTTCAGAATAGAAAGGATTTCCAGAGTGCCACCTCAGTCGGAAAGGGACTGAAAAGGTCCCTTCGAACCATCCCTTTCGAATGAAGAGCCCTCTTCACTTCCCTTCAATCCGGCATCTCATTTGAGGGACTTTCCAAATGAGCACTTTAAAATTGAAAGAGACGAACCGGAGTCCGGCTAGAAAATTCGATATACCTTTGATGGATAGAGGATGGACGCATTGAAGGAGTCTTACTCGGTGGCCAATCAGGAATCGGGGCTTACTTTCGAATTAAATTAAACGACCGTTTTAAGGGCCGGGGTATCGTAAAACTCGGTGTTTGAGCCGCGTTTATGAGCTGATTGGAGATAGTTTTCGGTCCAGTTATGACTGAATGCATTTTTCATGTAATATGTTCTGAGAGGATTGGTGTTAAATTCGTGAGGAGGGTGGTTGGGAGAGGATTTCGATTTAGAGAGAGGTTCGAATAGAATTTCTATGAGTTATGTATAGGGAAAACACTTGAAGTAATACATAAGACTATTCAGTTTACGCAATAAATTCAATTGATAAATATGTAAAAATAAGTATTAATGTCAGTTAAAACATGTGGCTGAAGTATAAAAAAAATTTTTACATTTATTTATCTAAGAAAAATTATTTTTTTTTATTTTTCCCTACCAGAAACCAATTAACAAATAACGAAGAGTCAATAAAGTTTCGTTACAGATTTCTATATATTTTATAGGACAAAACAATAAATATAGAGTTTTGAATTGAAATTCAAAACATTTCTTTAGTGAATATCGTATTCTCTTCGAAATATGTAAACACAAGCAATCCCCTTATGTAAACCCTTTGTAGGGGTTTGTTACCATTTCCTGTTTTTATCTTCATTAAAAATAAAAAGTACATCTTTTTGAGAACCCAATCCTCAATACTTAAAGGGAATCACTGCAAAAACAACAAAGGTTTTGAAAGGAATATAAAAGACAAATTTATAAACCCACCGAAACATTTGACAAACCAAACGCCACTTTAAGAAACAAATTTATTTCAAAACCACCACCGGGACACTCCAGTGGCCTCCCCTGAAAGGCAACTGTCCAAGAAACGCTCCACAGCAGCTCGCTTCATTACAGGATAAATCCTTCAAATCCAAAGGAAGCCTCCTCGAAAAAGATACCACCACCACTACTAGTTATCTTTTTCTCTAAGTCAGTTTTAATTGCCTAGCTCAGTACCAGGTACCTTATCTCCCAGCCTCCCGAAAGGGTATTATCTATTTCAGCCCTGAACGCCTCACCTTTTCTATGGGATTCAAAGGAAATCTCGGGCGTTCTAGGTTCGAAAGGATACCGAAAGGGGAAAAAGCCTAATGCCGAAATCCTCGTAAAGGTGGATTTACATGCAATGATTCAAGCGATGCGACCGGGACGCCATGGGGGAAAACTGGGGAAAATATCCTATCGCTTTCCTTGTTGATTCAGAATCAGGCCCTTCCGTTGGTTCTAAGTAATATGACTTAGTAGATACGTCATCGTTTGTGGGTAATATATAGGGAAGTTTCGACCAGTCGCGTGGCCACTGCATGTAAACCTACCCTGAAAAGAAGGTCGCGATCAATGAATATAATCCACCGATTTGTGCTGAGGAAAGCTGGGAGGGATTATGAAGAACTAATCCAGGACAGTTAATCTGATATCCATTAGGAGTGATTGGATTTGAAGAGAAATGGGGGCGTTATCTCTTCTGGTATTGCCCTAGTGGGCCGTACTTTCCCCTATTTTTTCTTTGGTCAAGTCTTTCTGGTCTTTCTTTGAAACTAGAAGGGAATTTGTTTCGGTGAGGAATAGTTAAGGGAATTCGGAGTACTTATAATGGTTGCCAATTGGTCGAGAAGATCAATGGATGAATAATTAATACAAGGTGGGAGGAGTTGCGGGACCATAAAAAATTATTTAATTAGTTTAAAATTTAAAATTTATTTTTTGCGAAAATTAACCTTTATATTCGTTTCTCAAGTAGTGCCTCTAGGTTTTTCTGGAGTTTCTTAACAAAGATTTTTTTGAAGTAAGAAGGGTAGTAGTTTAAATTTTATAATACTCAAATTATTATCTATTCAAAGTTTTTTTTTTCACCAAAACAAACAGAAATGTTTACGTTCTTAAACTGACATGAAATAAATTCATACCCCCCTACGTAATTAAAACTTCCGTTGTTTCAATAAGAAATAATCCAGGTATTTGCAACATATTTAACAACCAATAACTGACAAAGCGAGAGAGAACACAGCACAACGTGCTTTAATTAATTCCGATTTCCCAAAACGATGTCTAATTAATTGGCAGCAGGAAAACCTAATTACTGGAAGCCCAGAATATCCGCTCTCCAGACATCGAGAATCTCCTTGAGGAGGGGCATCCACCCCTTTGCTTTGTGCCCCCGCCGATATTAAGCAGGCCCCCTTTATTGTTATCCTCATTATCATCACGCTTAATTACTTGGAGGGGTGTCTTTGGTACAAAAAGACGCGATGAGTGCTTGATATTGTAAAGGATTGTTATAATAATGATATAATCGTGTCATTTGTTGAGGGGTTTTTTGCATATCATTGTATCGCTCTTGATCATTATTTGATATGTCGGTTGTTGTTCTTTTGTGGTGTAAAGGGTGCTACAGATGCCCATTGCAAGAGCTCAGGGTTTCTTTCTTATGATAAGCATGTTGCATGCCCATGATGACGTAGTGGGTAAATGCAGTTACTTATTAATAACAAAAGAAACTAAAGATGTTTCAATTTGTTACTTGAAACGGTTAGCTCTTAAGAAACATGAAGAAATATTACTTTGTGTAGGTAATTAGATATCCAATGCAGTAAAGCACTGCGTGTTTGATAACTTGAGTAGTATTTGTACTTCTGCAGCTAATAGCACCTTACTAATCGAGTGTTGTAAAGAGAAAATATGGAACGAAGTATGAAATATTTTCCTCAGATTTTTCAACACGATTCGGGTTTTTATATTTGTGAAGGGAATTTTTTAAATGTTTAATAATATTCACTACTTAGGGCAATGAAATTTTATCTGCAATGAAAAATGTTTTTATTAAAGAGTAATTTTTATTTATGCTATTATTATAAAACAATTGATAATTAACTGGGCTATTTATTTGTATGACTAAGATAATGATTATATCATTTGCTTTCCACTTTAATTAAGCATGAAATCAACACGAAACGCTTAAAGACATTTGAGCTTAATGTAATACTTTATGTACAGTTCCGCTACTTTTTACTATCCAAAACCCAGTCTTAAATTAACGAAACTGTTTTATTGCAACATACGAACGATGTAGGAATTATGGAATTCACTTATTAACAAAAATACTACACTTTATAATACTTACTTTAACCATTAATATGTTCTACTGTGAGTTAAGGTGCGAATTAACGCGCATGAAACTTACTAATTCAACCAAAATACACAACCTCCAAAGTACTATTTGCATTAGCTAATACAGTAAAAAAAGTAATATCATACGGTATATCATAACCTGTGTTTAAAGGAAGGGTGTTTTGGGCATTTGTTCTTAAAATATTTTTGTCGTTACAAATTATTCAATAAAAACTTGACACGCAGTTATCCTGTATTGTGAGTACCTTCATTTTCATCATTTATTACCGAAACCAGAATGGGAAGGGCACTCCATATTTTTATTCACCACCACGCACATAACCTAGAATAAAACATAATCTGAATAACTCCAAAAGAGGAAAAAACAATGAATCTACTTCCTCGATCACGTTCCTCTGATCTTCCTATTCCGACACGGGCACAGTTAAAGTCCGAAAGAGAAATAACTCCTCCCATTCTTGAAATCTGAATGAAGACTCATAAAGGTGATTTATTGGGAAGGTAATAGAGAAGCACGTACTAAAGTAATAGGGCATTGGAGCATTCGAGCATGTTTTCCAGCAGGAGCCATCTTGTACTCTCCGCGGAAATCTTCGATTACTTTTTTGGAGAGGGCACCAAATGACTCGGTGATTTCGGAATGCCGCGCACTTTTATCAGAGACTTCGCTTGAATGTTTAAGACATGGGCCAGACAGGAAATGTGTGAGATGATATTGTTATGGAAATGAATGATATTTGAGAAAATATTGACGTTCTTCTTTGGAACTCGGCTTTTGGAAATGCGTTTTTGCACATATTGATTTGGTGCTTGTTATCAAAAAGACAGTTGATTTTTTGAAAAGTGGATTAGATATCCGACGGAAATGCAAAGACCTTATATGCAATACAATCTAGACCTAGAAAATTTTTGACTTTTTCATGAACTAGGGAGCTACCGCCCCCTGCTCGCTATCGCTCACCAACCCCCGTAAACTGCTGACGCAGGACCTTTTCGAATTGCTTCGCAATTCCCACAAATTCCAACTCGCTGAACTTAATACACTTTATAAAAAAATTTACAGAAAAAAAAACGTCAACCAACTTACCAAAAATACGTCCCCAAATCCCCTCCAAAGGCCAGGATTAATATTATCGTTTTATTTTACGTTAGGTAAGCTTAATGAAAAAATTCAGAATTGCAGTTTGAACAGATACACTAAAACAATCATAATGGTAGTATGACTAACACGTAGGCTAGAGTTTTTACTTGGGTACAAATTTAGTTTGACTAGCTAAGATTAAGCTAAATACTACTAAAATATTTATCGGAACTGTTTTCAAACTGTTCTTATTCAAATGTTTACTTTCTCTTTTCCAGAATACGAACTTTCATACTATTTTGTTATTTGGATCCTTTTCGCAACTTGGTAGAAGTTGAAGTATATGAAATTGCAGTGTTTGATTGTGAGAAATATACAGATTTGCCAACTTTCGAAATTTATTTGTCTTGTAAAATTAAAAACAGAACTGCAGTTGAGAACATTTATTATATTCTCTAAAGGATTTTGAAATGTGATTCCTTTGTGTGGAATATTGTGCAACGAATGCACGCAGGGGTATTATAAACCACGACAACATCGAAAGCGTCGTGTATTTGGGTTTCTATTTGAAAGCATGATTATTTTGATAACAGTGGGTTCAAATGTTATTGGAAGCTTGAAAAAATTTTGGGCGACTCTCAGACAGGATTATGGAACAAAATCCTTTCTTTGAAAAGTATTGTTTCCGACAACAATATTTTTTGCTTATAGTCAAAATGTGAAGCAGAAAAGGTTATATCTCCTGGGAATATTTTCTTACTTATTCCTGTCTGGATAGTATTCCATGACCTGCTACGCATTTGTTTTACAAGCATTTGCTGGGCAGTTTTATCTCTCTCATAAAGTTAAAAATAGTATATAACATACCTACTACATGTGACGTTCATGTTTACAAATTCTCTTGTAGGGGATACTTAAAAAGGGAATTTTAATTAAACTTTCTCCTTTTACAAAATAGTTTTATGTTGATGAGAAAACTAGCAAAATTGGATGTAGGCTGTCGGAATTGATTAACCAGTTTATATTTGACTGTTTTAATTTCAGCTTTAAAAGGATTCACTAGTCAATTAAAGCATTCTACTCACCTAACATTGGCTGCACGCGTCAGGTTAACATAATTATTACGTATGCAGATTTTGACTTGAACTGGTTTTTTTAGTACTTACTACATGTAGAGAGTTTACTTTTATAGTAGCTTTCGTATAATTGTTTTAATGGTTGTGTACAAAAAATATGATCGTTCTGCCTTTTAAAATTTTGAATTTAATTTTGTAGGAATAACTCGGTTTAAAACAAAAAGCATGTTTGATTCTTAACTATTAAATCATAAAATTTTAATTAAATTATTTTTTCCTTAATTGTTGTATTTGCTTTATGGGATGTTTTAAACTGAATATTTTGTACAGAGTTTTTATTTCTTTCATAAATACCACGCCATATCCCCTCTGTTCAATAATAATATCAAAATAGCAACCCCCTCCTCCCCTTAGGTGCTTTGTAATTTTTGAACGGCCCCTAAAAGATGTATTACAAATGGCTTGATTCTCTCATTTCTGAACAACGATAAAAATTTGGATAAAAAAATCGTCAAACAAAATATTTTCATATATATAAAAACTTCATTACACTTAAATTTAATTACTATTTCGTAAAATATTAATCCGACGAGGATGGGATTCGAACCCACGCGGGCAGAGCCCAATGGATTAGCAGTCCATCGCCTTAACCACTCGGCCACCTCGTCACATCCCCAAGTGAAAGTATAAATATCACTATTACGAAACCCAATCTTTTGTTTGCAAACTTATCTCCTATGTTTGAACACCTCCTCCATGCTGAACAATAAACTCTCAAGCGGGTGATAGCGAATTTAAAATGATGTGATGATAGTAGCCCGGTGTTTATTCTTTTTACGGTGTTTTGTAGCTCTGTAGACTGTGAAAGGTTTGTATAGACTGTTAAATGTTTTAAAAATATTTACATGACGATGTTCTCCAGAATCTGATAAGTCAATAAGTAAAAAAGAACGAAAAATTTATCGAAGAGATAGTCTATCACGATTATAAAACTGCTTTCGGTTATTGGTTTACACGGGAAGGAAGGCAAGATATTTATCCTGACTCTTTATATATATTTTATATGTATATATTTTATAATTTTTTTATAAACTAGGGAGCTACCGCCCCCTGCTCGCTATCGCTCGCCAACCCCCGTAAACTGCTGACGCAGGACCTTTTGGAATTGCTTCGCAATTCCCACAAATTCCAACTCGCTGAACTTAGAACACTTTATAAAACAATTAAACAATTTACAGAAAAAACGTCAACCAACTTTCCAAAAATACTTCACAAATCCCCTCCATGAATAAATCTCCCTTAAAAGTTTGAATATATATTAACCACAACTTATCAAAAATTTAAACGAAATGTTTTTAAAAAATATTCATCTTAATTATTTTTAATCTAAGATTATAAAAATAACTAATTCTAATTGTTTATCAATATACGGACCAAACAAAAACCGTTATTTTTAAGTAACTCGTTAGTATAATATGCCTAGTGTTTATCATTCATATTTTTTTAAACCCAGACTTGTTAAACAATACCGTTTAAGCAATTGAAAATAATAAGAGACAAAACATCACTATATGTTTACAATTAATTTCGATAAAATCAGACTGAAAATTATTAATATTGGACAAAAAGTGTGAAATTTTAGTATAAAAGGGCGTTCATGTAAGTTTTTATAATATGTTTTATCAGTCTTTGAGTGATATTTCATCAAGAAAGTACTTTTCTTAAAAGGTGTAAAAACATGTTTCATCTTAAAATATAGCGTCAATCGGGCGTTGTGATTGGATGCATAATAATTTGAATGACAGTACTTGCTTTGTAACTGCCACCTTATCCGTTATCTAAAAAAATGGAAATATTTTAAAATTGAGAATTTTTTTGAAAAATCGAAGGGCCTACTCGGAAATCCGGAAAGAATCCGGACATTTTGATACCATATATGTGTCATTCGGTTCATTAATTAAAAAGCCTTTCTCTGGAAACCGTTCACTAAAAACTTTTTTTTAGAATAGAGAGATATCTGTATTACTTAATAATATTCAATAATGTATGTAATGTTCACTTTTAAAAACCTCTTTCCTATAAAGAGTCACAATTTTACGATAATACTCCCGCTGTATTATAGTGATATAAAGTCAGTTTTAGTGTTTTCCTTCATTCCAACCTTCTGTTACCAGACTCTGCAGATAGTTTTGGGGAAAAAATTCCCCCAAAAATTATCCTGTATTTTTGGGGGACATGACTGCTTAAAAAGTAAAATTGTCAAGCCCAACTGACATAGTTTTTGCTCGAGATGACTTGAAAAAACACATGATAACCTAACACCAAACTGTTATTTTTTTCTCTAAACGCTTCTTAAAACAAAAATCAGACTTTTGGTTATGACATTCTTTAAAAAATAAATAACTGTATAAATAAGGTATAGAAGCTATTCCTTGGACATTAGAATTTCGCTTCATAGAAAATAACACTTTAAAATCCACCAGGAGGTTTTGATATTTCTATTAGATATGTGTATTAAATACGATATAATTTTCTCTTCCCTTTTTTGATCGGTATTTAAAGATATAAGTTTTGCTCTTTTGCACAAAATGTTACAAAAACTTGAAAGATATCCGTAAAGAAATACTTTATCTAATACTACCATCATTTCCACAAACTTATATTAGGAAGGTTATAAATTAAATGGACATGCTTTTATTTCTTCTGTACGAAATACTGAAGAATGATAAAAAGAAGTGCAAGAAATGGTTGCGTTTATCTTTTTCACTACAACTCGTAATAAAACTATATATTTTCACAGTATATCAAATGAAATAATGACAGAAATGAATCGTGAAACTGATTGAATGTGGTTAAGTACTGTTATTAAAGCCACTCTCGAAAATTCATTTTTTTTTGAAAAATATGAAAAAGGTAAAAAACGATAATGGTTTTCCAGTTTTCCTAGTCCATAATTTTTAGATAGAGTTTCTGCCATATATCGTATATATTTCCAGCTTACATTTATAATGCTAGTTATCTAAGAATTCCTTGTAAGATGTACTATTGTACTATATTGGAATAAAGTTAAAATAGTAATAATTAAGAATTAGAAAAATACCATTCATGGAATTTATTTTCACCACTTAAAATGTTTCATGGCCACGCGGAAGAAAATCTGAGTATACAAAAAGCCTGCTGGGTTGCTAGAAGCTCTTACTGTGGCTGGCGAGTTAGAGAGCGAGTTGTACTATTACGCGTTACGCCACTTTAAAAAATAATAGTACAGGAGCTGGCGTTAAAATGAAAAATTCATGTGCTCGTACACGATTTTAATATGACAGGATAGTGTTAGTGGTGCTGATCATGGAATCGAGCGTCAGCTGGTCAGGTAGCGGTGGGTTGAGCGTGGGGAGGGGTTCAAAGTTGCAAAAAAGTGAAAAATAAATTTATCTGCTCGTGTATGAAACTTGGTGGAGATGGTAGTTTAGACCTTTCTGGTTTCAAAAGTGACCGTCAGCTGGCTGGGTGGCGGTGGAATGACCGTCAGTTGGTCACGTGAACTTGAAAACAAAAAATTTATCTGACAATGCATGGAACTTGGTAGGGTTGTCAATCTCTGTTACATAAAGTAATAACGAGTAACTAGTCTTCAACTTACACTAGCAACTTATGAATTAATATGTGTTGTACTAGTAACTCGTTATTATTTCTGTAACAGAGATTGACTTCCTACCAAGTTTCTTGCTTTGTCAGATAAATTTTTTGTTTGCAAGTTCACGTGACCAGCTGACGGTCATTCCACCGCCACCCAGCCAGCTGACGGTCATTTCTGTAATCAGGAGGGTCTTAACTTCCATCTCCATCAAGTTTCATCCACGAGCAGATGAATTTATTTTTCTTTTTTCGTACCTTTGACCCCCTCCCCAGGCTTAACCCACCGTTACCTGACCAGCTGACGCTCGATTCCATGATAAGCACCACTAACACTATCCTGTAAAATTAAAATCGTGTACGAGCAGATGAATTCTTGAAATTTAACGCCAGCTCCCGTACTATAATAATACTGAACATTTTATGCATATCGGGGTTAAAAGATGCTTAATATACGTGGATTTAAAAAACTAATCATTATTCAAAATTGGAGCTCTAAATTTCACTCAAAATTCAGACACCTCGCGGGGAACTATTTTCTTTGGTTGCTCAGCATATTTCTACAGGTTCAAGTTAAGTTGCAACTGAGTATATACAATGAAATTATTTTAATTTGATGTTGTCTGCTTCTACTTGACTTACTTCTTTATGTTTTAGAAAAACAAAAAATGACTTCAAAGCCTATTTGGATGAGTTTTGCAGATATTATTTCTTAATAAGGTAAGCTTTTAAAATTATTAAATTATACATTTTTAAAAATTAATAAATATTTAAAATTAAAATTAATAAATATATTTAAAATTAAAATTATGCATTAAATTAAAATTTGATAAATTATTATTTATTGATTTTTTTCAAAAATAAATTACTTAGTTTACAATACTGGCTTCAAAAGACAAATAAGTGGCGGTAATAAACGGTGAAAGTGTTTATTTGTGTATTTATGTTATCTCCAAAGTTTGGAACTATCAAGTAGCAGAATAAATAATGGAAAATGATGTTGATTACGAAAAAGAGCAAACATATGGCGACAATTTCGGGCCGGATTCCGAATATATAAAACTAGTTTCTTCCGATGGTCATGAAATTTTCATCAAGCAGGAGCTAACACTGGCGTCTGAGACTATAAAAGAATTCCTGAAGACCAGGAAAGTTTTGGAAAGTTTGTTTTAGGAAAGTTTGAAGACCAGGAAAGACGAAGAAAGTGTGATGAAATTTGAAGATATTCCTTCTCGTCTCTTAGTGAAGGTGTGCCAGTACTTCCAGTTTAAAGCTTATTATACTTCCAAGTATTCTGAACATGTTCCTGAACCTATTCCTAGGTTTGTTGTTGAAGGTTCAATTGCAGGGGAATTGTTGAGAATCGCAAAATATCTTCGTTGTTAAAGGTTTTGTGAAAATGCTGTGTATATTTTAAAATGAAATAAATGGTTGAAGGCTGAGCAAATTTATGTACTTGTTTGTAATTTAACTTGGAAATACCTTTCTGAAATTTAATACGTGGCAAAAAGCAATTTTTCAACATCAACCTTAAATATACCCCATAATTAACAACCTTATAGCTTTTTTTCTAAAATGTTCTCAAAACATTTCTCTACAAGTACTTAAAATTTCGGTACTATTTCGGTAGTAGACACCTAGAGAAGTCAGAATCACATAGGATTTGGGGGTCATAGACCCAATCCCAGGAAGTTAAAAATGGAGCGACACCCCAAAAAAATTATTCAAAAATTCAATTTGTAGAAGAACTACTATTGGTAAAAATTTAATTAAGGTCTCAAAAATTGTGGTTTAATATGATCTCTAAAATTATCTTAAAAGTTTTCAGTTTAAAATATTTTTATTACAAAAAAGTAATAAAAGTTAAAAACCACAACAAAATGTGAAAACTCTGTGAAAACTTTATTTTGTATTTCGAAATCCTTTCTTTTGATTTAATAATCTGAAAGATCATAGTTGAAAACCCTTAATTCCAAAGTGTCACGTAAAAACCATCAATATTAAATGCTTGAGATCCTGTTAAAGCATGGTTTAAGTCCGTTTTTTGCGTCCGCAAACTGCCGTTTTGGAAACGGCTACAGGAAACCAGTTTGTGCACGTGAAAAACGAACTTTAACAGGATCTCAAGCATTTAATACTGATGATTTTTACGTGAAACTTTGGACAAGGGTTTACAACTATTATCTTTTAGATTATAAAATCAAAAGAAAGGATTTCGAAACACAAAATGAGGTTTTGGCAGAATTTTCAAATTTTTTTTGTGGTTTGTTAACTTTTTTCATAATAAAACAATATTTTAAAGTGAAGACTTTTGAGATAATTTTAAAGATCACATTAAACCACAATTTTGAGACCATAATTAAATTTTTACCAATAGTAGTACTTCTACAAATTTAAATTTTCAATAATTTTTTTGGGGTGTTACTCCATTTTTAACTCCCTGGGAATTGGTCTGGGACCCCCAAATCCTATGTTATTCTGACTTGTCTAGGTGTCTACTATCACCCCTAGAAGTGTGACCCATTATGGGACACCCTGTATAAGACGGAAGGAGAATAATTATTTTTAAAGGTTGTAGGTAAATCTCACGTGGGGGGAGGGCGGGAGGGGGGTCCAACAAAATCTCTCTAAATCTCACCAAGGGGGGAGGGGGGTCCAGATTTTGGAAAAAACACCAAGAAATTTATGGATGTCCCCATTCGGAAGGTCATTTGTAAGCTGTTGCCAAAACATCTGCTTGGCGAGATTTGTGCCGGTATTCTAGAAGAGAACCAAATTTCATAAGTTTCCATGAAGTGGTGTTTGTGTTATAAGAGGTAAAGTACTCCAAAAATAAATTAAAAATTATTGGTTCATTTACGTTAACGGGTCCCACTTAATATCGCCAACCGGTTTTGATTGAACACCATATAATCAAATATATAGATACTTTTTTACGGTTTTTATTGATAGAACAGTTAGTGACTAAACTGAACATTTTTATCAATAAATTTTAAATTATTTGGCAATATTTCTGATTTTTGGTGTCCAAAAAAACCTTGCGGTATTTAGCGGAATCATTAACGGGATTGAAACCAAATAGACTACACCAATGAAGATAACTTTTTTCAATTTTTCCCCGAAACGTTTGCATGTGCTGAAAACTGATGCATGCTTGAAACTGATGATTTTGATTCCAGTGGTGTTTGGGCCTATTGAAAAAGACCCTTTAGAAAAAAATTAATTAAAACTAAAAAACTTGATTTGTGAATATTTAAGCTATGACACACACACACTTATACCCGGTTCACACATAAAAGTGTGAACCGGGTATTAGGGATATCTTGGTTGCTTAAGATCAACTAAAAAGTTCTTAACTATCACAAAGCGTGTAGAAAAGAGAAAATCAAACATTTCATAGACCTGTTCGTAACTGTGGCATTTATCTATGCTTTATTTACCTATCTGAACTTAACTCTTCGATGTTTTGGTAGCTAAAAATACTGCTAGGTTTTTCCCATTAAACGACTCAAACCGAGCAACCTCTTCCTCACACTGACAACCAGAAATCGATTCATAGCTACAAATATCATTCATTACGAACCGTCAGGAACAATCGAATATGCGGATCGATCTCGGTTCCGGATCTGCCTGATAGCTGACGCTTCAACGACGGCCGGACAAAATTAAAACAGACACAGTTAGGAAATGGTGACTTAGCTTTTTCATTGTGGCAGCGAGTCCGTTGTAAAAGGAGAGGAAAAAGGGAGAAAAATCCGCGCTGGTCGGCAGTTTTGCCACAAATGTCTAATCAAGAGAAAGGGGGAGGGGATTCGTTTGAATCCCGTCTTCGAATTCTTATTTATTCCTCTTGTTATCTGGAGCCGGACAGGGATGTGACAAGGTGGAAGGGTCGGAAAATAAATCGAAGGGGAGTAGATTTCTTTTTTCGTGTGTGTGTCGTGTTCGTTGATGTCATGTTTACAGGAGTTCGTTATTCAGTACTTGTGTGTGATCTTGGCCTCAGTAGAAGGAGGAGATCTGAATGGGGCCATTAACAAATTACGTTATACAGTTTTTATGGGGTTTGTACCTTTCCTACTAGTTTTGTTACAAATTAAAAGTTATTTTTCAGTGGCCCTCTCTCCCCCTACTGTTAAATTAAAACTGGGTGTGATAAACTGGTTTTTAAAGAATTCAACGATAGAATACTAACTAGCCAGGGATAATCCAGACTAAAATTGGGTTACAAATGGGTAAATTGCTGCCCCTTTACAAATATTCCCCCTTTTTGAATCTGCCCCTTCACAAAAATAAGTTCATAAAACGCCCATTTCATGAAATTCAAATAAGCTTCAGTGATAATTTGCAAGAAGACAGACATTCACAAAATATTAGAATTTTTCATGAATTTCTTGGTTTGGGAGTCAATTTTCGCACTGATCTGCTAACTTTCACTACTTAAATTTTTCTCAAAAACAATTTCTTTTTCACAAAAACACATTTCATTTTTCCCAAAAAATAATGAAATGTGCCTCAAAATACAAAAAACTTAGATCTACCCCTGCTATCTCTTATACTTTTTTAGACAACAAGTGGTTGACCACTTCTTAAATATTTTATTAAATTGTTAATTCACTAATAATGACACAGTTTAATTTACTTAAAAACTAAACATAAATGACCTAAAACAAAACACCTAAAACAGTTCAACCATGACCTAAAACAATTCAACGATAGAAGTAGCAAGTCCGAAAGGGATCATTAACCCCTTAATAGTGGCATTTATTTCAGAAAAATTGACCAAAAGTGGAAATTTTTTTGACTGTTTAATTTTGTTCTTTATATTAATATAAGTGTTTGAAAAAGTTTTTTATAAAAAAAATCAAAATTTAACATACACATAAAAATTACAAGTGTACTAATTATGTTAACATACACATAAAAAAGTGTTGGCTTACGCACACATCTTATTAAATTAGGAATAAGATTATTCAAACATGATGTTTCACAATCTCTAAACGACGAAAAATCACTATTATCATCGAAACGAACTCAGTTAGAGCTTCACAACGGGAAACGTCAATTTTTCTCCTGCCCGAGCTCAGCTCGAGCATCACAAATTCTGCAAGTAGTAGTTGCCCGAGCTGAGCTCGGGCGACACTGTTAAGGGGTTAACCCTTTCAATCCTAGGATGCCTAAGATTACCATTGAATCCAATGGGAAATTTGGGGGAATGGGTCTTAACCCTTTATTTACCGCATTATGATTCGCTGCAATTTTTTTCGTGCAAATACTTTTTTGAGTCAATAAATTGAAAATTAAGGGATATACATAAATAAAATAATCATCTTTAGAAAATTAAATCCGCTAGAGCCAATTACTTAAATTTATACTTTTGGGTACTGTCAGTACACGGAGTGCTAAAATATTCTCACAATACAAGAAAAACATAGCTTTTTTTATCGCAGTAATTAGTCTTAAAAAATAATACACTCAACTTTTGACTTTAACTACTTTTTTGCGGGAACAAAAATGACAATCATGTGAATCCGACCGAAATGGCAGCTAAACTTACAACTTCAGTTAAATCTATTCGCATTTCCTGCTAAACTACTCATCATAGAACCTTCGCTGCTTTTTATCCTGGAAGAGGATAACTGAAAGAGGGTTCCTGCAAATTATCGTCAACATATTAGCAAGGATAGTTATTCTATGTAATTTTAAAGTTGGCGGTACTTGTAAGTACCGTCGGTAAATAAAGGGTTAAAGGGTTAATAAGTTGCGTTATATAGTTTTCAGGACTTTGAAACTTCTATACTGTCACAAATTAAATGTTAAATTTCAGTTTCCTCTTTTCTTCTATCGTTGACTCAAAACTGGGTTAGATAAAATGGTTTTTAAACACTGTCACATGTCCATGAGTTTAAAGTTAAACTTTGCCTTGCTAGGAGGTTTAGTATTTGTCTATTTTAGCTGACAAGTGGGAGGAGAATGCGAACAATGTTTAAGCTAGACATTTACAAACTAGCATTATTAATTTACCGGATAACTTGTAAAATAGTACTTAATTCAAAATGTACAATTTCAAAATTAGTTGAATTTTCAGATTGAGAAAGATATATATAATTGAACTAATCTAACATTTATTGACTTATTCCATTTTTTAGTTAACGATTCAATTACTAAATAAGAAATAAAGCTGTAATTTTTGTTTAAATCTGAGTTGATTTTTTCCATTAAAATTAAATTCCAAAGTTCTCAATAAAGTTATTTAAGTTAATTAAAACATAAACGAATTTCAAATCTCTAATGCAGATCAGCAATGTTTCTAAACTTTTGAATAGGCCCAAATTTAAAATATGCAATAGCGGTTATAAGACTAAAAAATGTTACTAAACTTTTGAACAGCCCCAAATTTAAAATGTGCAATAGCGGTTATAAGACTAAAAAATTGGGAATCCCTAGCGTAATTGAACTGAATAAAACGAAATTACGCTTATGCCTACAACATCCAAAAATTTATATAAAAGAAAAACCCCACAACAAATTTTAACGGCAGCCTAGTAATTCCCTAATAAATTAAACCAAACATTAACTTTCCGCTTCCCAACGAGTTAATAATTCCGCTATACGTCCCAAGGAACGTTCGCTACCGGAAAAAAAGCAGCGGGTAAAACTTAATTAATTTTCCTTCAATGAAAAGCCCAAGAGATAAATTGTCACTCCTCTTTATGGGCATAAATTACGCGACAAAGTTATCAGGGACGGACGGAAAGTACATAATTAACGCGCGGTGCGTTTAGATGAGCGACGGAGATAGGGATGTTGAATCTTGCGCGACTTTTGGACAGGTGGGAGGATAATCAACACGTTGGCTGAGGGAGTTGATCCTCCTTTGTTCCCTTTTGGCGACTTCCTTGATGCAGTGCTGTGAATGTGTATCAAGATGATGGGATAAGATTGTCCGGTGGTAAAGTTTCGTTCCGTGGAGGTTTTAGACCACAATGGAGGAGCTGAAGGTGGTAGTGTTGTCTGCTTGATTGAGGATAGTAAAGTGAGCGTCGAACTGTAACAATGGTCTAAGTCACTACTTTCGAGATAAGATGAGGCCAGCTTATGGAGCTGGGACGTCACAGCTATGAGGCAAACGTTTTAGCAGGAACGACTGTTTACTGGATGGCTCTCTCTATGTATCTCTAAACCACAAATATTCTGAATTTTAATGCTTATTGTTTCGATTAGTTTCTGAATGATGACTCACATACTTCGTGCGCGGGACTTGCCATTTCTTAAAGGTAGTGTCTGAGTCCACTTGGGGTGATTCAAAGTGTTCTGTGTTGTTCCTATTGAGAGGGCATCACCGACTTACAGCGAAGGACACTAGCAACTGATCACCTTTCAGCTTGGCTAGATATCGAGCGAAACGAATCGTTCCTTGGTGTCATTCTACCACTTTTAATGCATTTCTTTAGCAGGTCGATGGTATTATAAAGACTGTTCTTACTACACTGTAAAAAATAATCATGTAAAAAACAGAAAATTTCTGGCAGCAAAAAATGCCAGAAAAGTTTTGTAAGCAGAAAAATCCTGTAAACAGAAAAAAGCTGTAACCTACAGGTAAATGCTCTAAAAAGAAACTTTCTGTCAAGTGAGCTACATATTTTTTCCGTTGCCTCACAGTAATATTCTGCTTGTGCGCATGCGTGTCGACTTATTTTAGCTGGGTTTTTTTTGAAATTTTAATAAATCAATAACCGGGGATAGAACCCACGACCTACCGCATGCTAAGCACGCACGCTACCGCTGCTCCAACGAGGATTCAGTAAAAGTAGAAGTTATCCGAAGATGTTCTTTCTTTCTCCATGAACTGAAACTTTCTGTTTAAATACAGATAAGCTAAAAAACTAGAAAAAAGCTGTTTTTTTACGTAAAATAAATAGAAGTGCGGTGGGAATGTTACATGACAGAATATCCCTGTAAACATGAAGTCATTTTTATTGAAACTTTCTGTTTTTCTACAGTTTTTTACAGTGTAGCCATTTATTGAATATTTGGGTGAATCGACCCTTTGAAAGTTTTATTAAGTTTTGTCGTTTCCAATGCCGTTCATGAATGGCGAGAAAACAAATTGACTTCTACATAACCGGGTTGCCAGATTCCACTTTTAATAGCGAAATTTTAGCGCTAGGGTCAGATTCATTAAATCACTCAACATTTGAAACTACCACGCAAAAGAAAAATATCTAAAAAATTACTCCAATTTATTCATTTTTTAAATTGTTTAATTTTGGATTTGCATCATTGTCATTTGGACCTGATAATATATAGATTTCTTACATGATGTTTTTGAGGTTAAGGTCATGTTATGTTAAACAAACGTTTTGTGAAATAGGTTGGTTGAGGCTTTCTTTTCACTTGTTCGCTGTATGAAAGAGATATTAAATAGTACTTTTCGTGTGGAAAAAATAGCGTTCGCTGAGCGGTTGGAAATCTAGTTGGGAATGACTGTCTTCTGATAAAACAAAAACAGAGCTCTGGGTCTGGCTAACAACTTACGAAATGGGATTCAGATATCGAAATTTCAAATATACCTTAAAATTGTATTAAAATCAGTAACTTTTGAATCCGTCACAAATACATTAAACAGACCGAAAGTATTTTGAATTAACCCATTTAAACACAAAAAGCATAAACACATTGAAATAATCGAACAATAAACTAAACACCCCTTAACACCAACTCCCAAAGTCACGCTCATTAAAACAACACACACACAAAAAGGGAAAACCCACAATCCCTATTTATAACCCAACATTAGCCCACAACCAGTCATTAATAAACAGTCCCCAAAACGGCCCATTTCCTCAAAACCGGGCCCCATTCCAGCGATAAATCCCCGGGCAAGGCATTCGAAAAAGGAATTAAATCGGCCGGATTCTTACACATCCGGATACGGGTTGATCTCCCTGCCTGAATCGTGTTTAGTCGGCTCAATTACATAACAGCTCCCTTGGGGGACCGAGGGTAGGCGGTTCTGGGACGGAATCATAAACGGGGCGTTGTATGGGCTCTTGGGGGAGCCATCCCCGGTTTATGGTCGAATGGATGGGGGCCCGGATTTTGAATGAATTCGGAAGGGTTGATGCTGTTGTCTTTTTGGTTGTTGTTGCTTTGTGGGGTGTCTGGAGCTATGTCTAGTTGATCGTGGAGGTAGAGGCGTAGCGGAGGTCATCTCTAGGGGTTATCTCTCAGCTAGTCTGGCGTCGTGTGGATCTTTGTGACGCTTTTATATATTTAAAAAGCTCAATTTTGGTTAAAAACCTACTTACAACGCATACTAGTTCGGTCTTTCTCTCAACTCAAGGCTAACTTGAAAGTAAATTTTAGATATATTAAGGCTACAGTGGACACTAAAAACACAGTGGACACATTTTTTTTATTTTTTGAAATAAATGTATGAAATTTGGTCTGATGCTTATATAGGTGGTCTAATTAAGCTTGGAAAAAAAGTTTGGTAAAAAAATGTTTAATAGTTTTTGAAAAAATTAAATTTAAAAAAAAATTTAAGTACTATTTCAAAATGCTCCAGGTGTTTCAATTTTTTTACTATCTTGGATTTTTTTTTTCTTTATTTGTTATCCTCAAATACTCCTTAACAAATATTGGATAACAATGACAAGTTATGAATGGTTATTTAGAAGCAATGGGCAAAAATGTTCCAAAAACCGAATTATTTTTTCAAAAATTTCTCTTTTTGGATCCGTTTTGCCTATTGCTTCTAAATCATTGGTTATAATCACTGGTCATAACCTACTGCTTGGCCCTTTGCCACTATCAGGCCTCAGTATCTGAAATTAAAAAAATGTGTATCGTTGCTCTTGCGACATGCACTGTAAAAAATAATTGTCAAAAAACGATTGATATCTGTTAAATCGTTTGTTTCTTTACGCTTACAATTTGTTAACTTACATTTTGCAGAATTTTAATAGTTTTTCTGTAATTTTACACATAATTTAGCTCATTTTACGGTTAACAGAAGTTTTACGTATTGAAACTGCATAATTATGTAAAGAAACTTGTAATATCTGTAAAAGTGGTTGTACTCGTATTTTTACAGATCTCGATGATTTCTCTCGTTTCTCTGTTAGATGACGCTACTGGAGCTTATTTAGCTTGTTTCTGTTACCAGAAATTTTCTGTAAGCAGAAATTTTCCGTATTGATATCATTCGTTTGCATCTGGCATCAAAACCGTGTCATATCCCGCCATTCGCTCGAACCAAACAAACAAACTTGTCGGCATAAGTTCTGATGTTGGTTTTCTGGTTCTCTTTCTTGACATGGAGAATTTATCAGCAGTGTAAGCTCTGTTCTTTCTCTTTTTTTAAATATCTATCATATTGTCTTTCAATTCTATATATTCTTTGGATTTTTGGTTCAATTTCGGGTGGTATCGAAATCCATTACCCTGCTGATGGTGGTTTCTTTATAATTTATTGATGGTTAGTCAGTTCGGCTGATAGGGTTAAATGTCGTTTTTACATTCAGAAATACCCCTTCTTGTTTTGTCCAAACCCCTACACCTTCCTGTTTAGTCCAAACCCTTTCATCTTCTTGTTTTGGCCAAACTCCTTCACAGTAAAAATCATTCGACGGATTATCTCTGTAACAACAAAACGGAAAGTCGACAGAAAATTTCTGTAGACTACAGAAAATATCAATCGACAGAAAATTTCTGTCGACTACAGAAAAAATCAATCGACAGAAACCGTCTGGCAGCAAAAGTTGCCAGAGCGTTTCTGTATACAGGATTCATCTGTGTACAGGAAAGCTCTGGCAACTTTTGCTGCCAGAACTTTTCTGTTAATTGGCGGGATTATTTTTTGCAGTGTGCATATTTCCCAAATCCACTATTTATACTATCACATCCACACTTAAATACCAATCAAATCGCTCTCGACTGCTAATCCCATACTTTAAATAGCAATGATCTGAAAAACAAACCATCACTTTTATATGATAAAGTGGGATAGAGAAATATGAGCAGTTTTTTTACTCTCTTCCGTACTATGTAATTTTGACAGTTTGTTTATCTTTAAGTCGATTGATTTTTTAGCTTTAATCTAAATAAAAAAGATGATCAAATAAACAACAGAAAATTAATAAAATGTTTTCATCTTTTAATTTTAGAGACTATCTCGGTAAAGGTGAGCTTGCCTGTTCCTCCGAGTGTTAAAGCATCTCAGGTAATATTTTCTTGCTTCTCTTTTCCCACTGTTGATTTTCTTTTAACGAAAACTAAATGTTTCCCCCTGCTTTCTGAGCAGTAATACAAAGTTCATTACTGCGTATTTTATACGTTATTTTTTCCTCCATTATTCAAAGATAAAGATCTAGACATTTGTTAAAAACCTATTAAAAAAATTACCTTAATGAATTCCAAGATTTTAGTGAATACCTTTCGTATTGATTACAAAAACCTTTCGTTTCCTTAATATTAAAATTTAAATATTGGGTAAAACAAATTGTACTTAGGGGCCATTCATTAATTACGTAAGGGTCCCGAGGGGGAGGGGGGGTTGGAAAAATCTCTACATACCCTTACTTGGGGGGTGGGGGGGTCAAACCAATTCTTACGTAAGATTTTCCTAGTTAATATAAACTAATTCCAATTATTCTAATCAAGAGATAATAATATAATAGTAATATGTAGTTGACAGCAAGAATATTACTTATGTGTTGAAAAATAAAATCTTTGATTTAGGGTGAACCGACCAGTAGTTGACCACTTACCAGTAGTTGACCATTTGAGCATAATTTTGCAAAAAACAAGAACTGTTGTGTGTTTATTTCGAATCTGTTGCGTTGAAAACATAGCTAACATTTTATTGAAAGCTCATGCACAGTCTTGAGTTTCAGTATTGTTCTTAAAAGATACAATAAATAGTTGAAAACAAAGTTATCAACAAAGCTTCAAAGCATGCGCTCTCACTACTAGCTATAATGGTATGGAGTATTTAGTTCAATCTCAAATCATCCAGCTAGTTTTTATTCCAATAGTTTATTGATTGATGTATTTAGGTCCTATAGGTTTAGTTTAATTAAATAAAACTATCATTAGTTGTATATTAACCATTTAATTTGATATTTGAGGGGTGGTCAACCACTGGCTGTCTAAAATAGAAAAAGTGCTAGTATTTGACCAAAGTGGTCAACTACTGGATTTTATTTGCTTTTAAGATTTCTTATTAAACCAAGAGCGATCATAAAGATTTTTACTTGCAGTACAATTTTTGCTCAGATTTACTGTAAAAAAAGTTACATTTCCAGTAATTAACCAGCATTGTTAATAGGGACTCTTTATTCAATATAACTCTTTCATTGGTTCTTTACATTTTACACACCTGCGCTTTGAAAATATGTCACTCCTCTCGCTAAGCCCTAAAATACGTACCCTCGGGTAGTTGGTTGGTTGGTTGGTTGGTTGGTTGGTTGGTTGGTTGGTTGGTTGGTTGGTTGGTTGGTTGGTTGGTTGGTTGGTTGGTTGGTTGGTTGGTTGGTTGGTTGGTTGTCAGACATATACGCATTTTTAGTATTTTAGATAGCCTTCTGTAGTAAACGCTGGAATCGAACGATTCGCGGTGCAAGCGCTCGCTAGGTGGCCTAGCTGGCGAATCGCGCTGGTTTTAAAAGGTTAAACACTAACACATGTTCTACTTCTTGCTTAAAATATATATGATTTTGCTAATACACCTTAAAAGTCATTATTTAATTAATAATTAAGTAGTTTTATATTTTTTTCTAACAAACTATTTTTTTAATTGACAGTGATTTAATATTAATAAAGTATGAGAATTAATAAGTAGGAACATTTTTCCGTGTTCTGTTCCAGAGTTTAATTTATTGATTGTAAAAGCTGCAAAGGGAGATTTCCCCAGTAATAAAAATCAAATATAAATGGTTAAATGCCAAAAGGCACGGGTGCGCTTAAAATTGTTAAGAAAAACTATAAACTTAAAAATTTGCTAAAATTTGCCAATTCTTAATTTTTGTGAGTGAATTTTATAATCATCAGATTGAATGAAAGTTTGTGTAAGGGTTTCTGAAACGTTTTCTTCAAATGTCTCCGTTGAGTATTTTTTCAGACAACTTTAGGAAGAACACCCTGTTTTAAAGGAATGGGAAAAATTTCAGTGGCGTTCGAACAAATAGCTCTTTTGGAAATGATAGGTTGCGTTGTGGATCAGTTGGTTGATTTGTGCTTGAGCTGTATATTTTGATTTCTATTCTGGAAATGGTGAATATGGCAATGGTCAATTACTGGAATAATGGTGGTCAAACACTGGATGTAAGTGGTCAACTACTGGCAAAATCTCAATTAATTGCTTTTAAAATAAATAAATAAAATTCTATAAAAGTGAAAGGAAAAATGATTATCAGTTATTATTCCTCATACATTCATTGATATTAAACCACTGTCAATTTTTTTAGAAAAATTTTTTTCTAGGAGAGAAAAATAAAACTTGGAGGAATTTCCACTAACTGGTCAATTACTGGTCGTTTCACCCTACGTCAAACGGAGAGTTTTCTAATATTTTATTGTTTTGAAAAACAATGGAATCTTACGTAAGAATAGGGGTGGAGGGGTTTCAAAAATCTTACGTACCCTTACATGGGGGGAGGGGGGGTCAAAAATTGCCAAAATCATCCTTACGTAATTAATGAATGGCCCCTTACGTCATAGCAGATAATATTAATAGCAGGATTGCAATAAACCAAACTGAAATAGTCGACCAAAACGATTGTATTGCCTTATACATAACACCCGCAAAGTTTAAAAACTGATATAAAAATCTTCAACATTTTGTTTTCTACTCCAATACTTAAATCCAAAATTCGCAATTGTGTTAGGTGCTCAACAAGAGTTAGAGACGTCTAGCCAACTTTCCTTGCCAGACATAAAATGAAATGTAGAGGGTTGACTAGTTTATAAAGTAGTATTCTCTTTATCTGACGTATACAAAATTGAAAAGTTTTCTATGTAAAAGGTATACATTTATTACACTAAGAAAGAGCTTCAAAGATTAAAACTCAAATAGTTCGAATAAAGTTCTTTATAACTTACAACTCACCTCAAGCATTGTTTTAGGGATCATTTCCAAATAGAGTCGTATGTTAAAGGGAGAAGTGAGATGTCCTGTAAGTATGAATAATGTGAGTATAAGATGTACTCAAGTATTTGTGACTCACTCAAGTATTTGTGACTCACTCAAGTATGTGTGACTCACTCAAGTATTTGTGACTCACTCAAGTATTTGTTACAACCGAACTTGAAAATGCTTTAACACAAACGATTTCACAATGTTAAATAAGGCAGTTCTTACAGTACTAGTAATTATTCAAAAATTAAAAGTGCAGCTAATGTTTGGAGACGGTTTAAAAAATAAAATAAAATGTGATTTGAATATGACGTTATTCAAAACCTTGTGCTCAGAGAGCTTGTTTTGTACACAATTACTATGTTTGAAAATAATTCCCAGGGAGAAAAAGGAGAAATCATATTCGGATTTAAAATACGTTATATTTAGATTTAACTTTGTATTTAAAATTTACTTCAGAATGGAGAATTGCAGCAAGTCTTAAAACTTTAAATATTCAATTTTAATTTATTAAAAATTATCTCCTGATTCCAAAAATACGCTTGTCTTTCCCCACAAACTTTTTTAAAGTTAATTATGACATATTTTATTACAGAAAGGTCCTGTTGTTGTTCCTTATTTAACTTGGTCTAGTACAATCTAGACCAAGTCCAGTAGACCGTTCGCCCAGAGAAAGTCTCGAACCAGCGCAGGGTCCTAACAATGTGAAGTCACATGTGCCTCTTGAAAATGTGGGACTTGTGTGTTTTCATCGATATACTAGTCTGTAAAAAAACTAGTGCTCATTGTTTCAAAGCGGGATTATAGCAACAAGCGGGAACAAAGCACATTTCACGTCACAAGCTGTTTCAGCTCAGACACAAAAGAGGCTGTTTTTAATTGAAAATAACTTAAAATTTAGGGCTTTGAAAAGCAAATTAAAACATTTTTGGAGGTTGTAGGCCATTCTGAACACATTAAGATTAAAAAAATTGACTGCAATTATCCATTGGAGAGGGGAGGGAAACAATGTTATATTTTGTTATGGGGGTGAATATGAAAAATCCCTTTAAAGTTACGTCAATGTAATTCTGTATTTGCCCAAGTAATCCTATTCCATAAGTTTACGGAACGTGTCCTGGATTTGAGAGACAATTTAACGAGTAGGAAAGAAGGTCTATAAAATTTCATGTGGATAGTATTTCCAATTTTTACTATTATAAGTAAAAGTTTTCTCGGGCTTCATGATGTCGCACAGTTGAACGCGTCTAGATGCAAACTTGATGACATCACGCTACTATTTTTCACTTCTTTTCAATGCTTCATCCAATCCTCTACCATTAACCCCTTAACAGTGACATTTATTTCAGAAAAATTGATCAAAAATGGAATTTTTTTTGACTGTTTATTTTTGTTCTTTATATTATTATTAGTGATATCAAAAATCAAAATTTAAATGAAATTTTAAGTGTATTAATTATTTTAACATACACAAAAAAGTATTAGATTACACACACACATCTTATTCAATTTTAGAAGAAAGATTATCCAAACATAATGTCTCCCAATCTCTAAACGAAGAAAAATCACTATCACCATCGAAACGAACTCAGTTTGGGCTTCACAAAACCGAAAAGTTAGGTGACACTGTTAAGGGGTTAATTAACACTAATCTAGAGCTTAATGATTCTCAGTTAACGCAATTGTTGACATTGCTCCTATAAAAACCGAACGCTTTGGCGAATGTTTACAACGGTAGCCAAGTTGGCGCTATTTTATGGCCAATCTGTTATTTAAACAAGGCAGGATGTCAAGTATTCTTTGGAGATGGAGATAAACCAGTGACAACTTGTTGACTGCTAGATACTTTTAGCGAAGTGGCTTTTTTCAAAAGCTAAGGTGGCTGGTTTTATGAGAGCTTTATTTACTGGAAAATTTAAATATATCCTACTTGATTTTTAATTAATATTAAAAATATGGTTTTATAATAGGGGAAGGGACCACTGAAATATGAAAACCTGTAACATGGAATATTATACCCCTAAAATTATACAGGGTGGTCCTTAATTCATGGTACAAACTTCTAGGGGTGTTAGAGTACACCTAGACGAACAAGAATTGGTATAGGAAGGGGGGTCGCAGTTACACCGTTAAAGAGCTAGGTCCTAATGTAGTGCGGGAGCGTTACAAAAGGACGTTTTGCCAAGGCCCGTTTAACGAAAAAAAACATAATGAAATGAAAAAATTTATTGCATGAGGTACAGCAGTATCCGTATTACTTACATCATAAATTTGATAGAAATTGGACCACTTTCTAAACCGTGGGGTGAGTTTTAAAACGTGCTCTTAGTCAAACAATGGAGTTCCATTAATGGTATTTAGAAAAATGATGATCGGGGAAGGAATTTTCAATGATCAAACAGTTTCAATGATCCATGTTACGATCATTGAAAATTCCTTCCCCGATCATCATTTTTCTAAATACCATTAAGGAATGTGATTCTTTGACTAAAAGATTAATATTGCACTTTTGAAACTAACTCCGCGGTTTAGAAAGTGGTTCAATTTCTATCAAATTTATGATGTAAGTAGTACGGATACTGATGTACCTCATGCAATAAATTTTTTAATTTCATTATGTTTTTTTTTCGTTAAACGGGCCTTGGCAAAACGTCCTTTTGTAACGCTCTCGCACTACATTAGGACCTAGCTCTTTAACGGTGTAACTGCGACCCCCCTTCCTATACCAATTCTTGTTCGTCTAGGTGTACTCTAACACCCCTAGAAGTTTGTACCATGAATTAAGGACCACCATGTATAATGTAATTTGTGAATGGTCCCTTAAAGGGGAAATGATGAGACAGAGATGTATAGAGTGGGCGTTTACTGCATCTATTTTTTTTCATTGGTAGGAAATTCCGGTTTTTATGGGTGGTTATATTCGTCTTATTGGGCAATCAAGGGTGATGACTGTGGGAGAGTCAGATGAGGGTAAATTGTGTGGTGAAGATTGCAAATGTTGAGGTTTTATAAAGCTTTCGTGGATTGGGAAATTTAACTGATTAGGTTGAAAGAGGCTTAAGCCATTCCATTTGGTTAGTATGGTTACTTGAAAAAGATATATTTAGGAATGCTCTTAAAATACCACTTATTGGAGAGTATACTTAGTAAAGAATTATATCGAACAGACGACTAAAATAAATCTAGATCTATGTTAAGCGTTTTTTATTTAAAATTTTGCTTACGTAACTTTTATTCAAGCTAGCTCTAATTTAGCTCACAGACTAAAAAGAGTTCTCTTGCTGAAGGGATGTCTATAAAGTCTAGACATTGTGGATGGATGGATTTGAAGGGGTTTAAATTACAATTGAACATTTAAGTGCAGTTTAGCTTATTGGGAATTGGATTGGTTTAATGATTTCTGATTTTTAGTTTTTTTGGAAATTCCCTATAATACCAGGGATTCCGTTATATGGTGTTTTTTCTCAAATTGTGAAAGAAAACATCTGAATTCTAAAATATTTAAGCAATAATAAACAAAATTGTTTAAATTTAATATAAAAATATTAAATAAATAATTTATATTGGGATTGTTCTATGGGTAGAGTTTAAATTATTTAACTTTTCAGCTTAAAAAAACAATGGTACGAGTATCTAACCTATTTGTTATTTAAGGAATTTGCTTTTTTATCCCAATTTAGCCTTTATCCAACCCCTTAACTGCCGTCGACGTAAATGTACGGTTTGGAAATCCCGAGTGTTAAGTGCCAATGGCGTATATTTACGCTTTGTAAAAGAACGATGTGTTGCATCGTGTTTTTCAAATTCAATTCAAATTCAAATTTATTAACATTAACATACAGACACACATAGACACACATAGATTAGACAAAGCGGAAAACATACAACAAAAAAAACCACAAAATTGGAATAACAAAGAACAACAAAAAACAAAAAATGTATGTATGTGATATCATTAAGAGCATAAGCTCGTGTCATGACATCAAAAATGTCATTTGATGTAATTAAGGCAACGCGATGGAGCTTTATTTATTTACTATGAAGAGAATTTCTATTGATTTTTGTGCTTCTATGAATTTGGATATATTTATTTTGAATTCTGCATAATTATTTGTAAGTTTTGTAGCTTCATTTAATTTATTAAATATATAGGGGCCTAAAAAAGTGTGAGATTTATGAATAATTTCTTTTCTGGATTTAGGAGTAAAGTAATTGCCTTTATTGCCTCTTAGGCTAAGCGCGCACTAAGAGACTTCTGTCTCGGCAACTTAAAACACTAGTCAATCGAGAGCAATGCATTTCTATGAGGAAATTCTTGGCCTAGTGATCTTGGTCTCGTCGCCATGTGCGCGCACTCTAGCTTCTTGCAATAGCCAGGGAAGCAATTTTGTCTTTGTCTCCGAGAGCAATTTTGTCTTTGTCTCCTAGTGCGCGCTTAGCCTTATAAAATAATTTACTGGTTTTAGCTCGTAGAAGTTTTTGTTTTTAAATATGAAAATAAGTAGCCGATAAACAAAAAGTTGGCGTAAAGTTAGAAAAGTTATAGGTTGCTGAAAGTATTTGAAATGAGAAAACAATTTGTTTTGTAAATGAATTAGAGGTTTAATATTATTAAAGTAATCGGATGCATAGCATGTTATACCATAGTTGATATATGAAAATAGATTGAACCCATGAATAATACAGAGTTATTAAAAATCGTTGATCCACTACTCTTTTCAATTTAAAAAACGTAATATTAACGTATTATTTTACCAAAAATAATACCAGGAATAACATTGACAGTGTTTCCAAAGGAATTTCTTATTTATCTGAAGTAGGGGGATGAATTTGAACTGTGTTTTTTTCTTTAGCGATAAAAATAAAAGCTGTTAAGTTATGGCCTGTGTTTCTTTTTGAGTTTTTTATTCTTTTTTATGCTATATTTTGTGTCTAACACTTCCGTTTTAGTTCCCTTTGCATAGAAAATGGATTTTTATTTTTTTAAATTTGTTTGTCTGCAAGGAAATAAGAAAAATGCTTATAACGGATTGATTTGATTTACTTCTTATTTTCTACTATTTTTCTCTATTAGGTCATGATTCTGGTTTTAACTGGTACTCCATACATTGAGAGGGTGCAATTTCTTTATATGAACGAAATAAACAGTCTTTTGAGTAGTTAACGAGTTGAAAAAGAAACGCGCGCTCTGCAAAAGTGTAAGTACGCGCGCGCGGGAGAAAAACGCTGGCACTGGGAAGCCACTTGCTGCAGATTTCCGTGGCAGTTAAGGGGTTAAAGGATTTTCTATTTTGTAAATAAAAAATACATTTTTATCCCCTCCCTTCAATGAAAAGTATCAATAATTTTCTTTTTTGAAGAAGTTTTAAATTATTTCAATCGTTATTCATTGTGGCACTAAAAAGTTTGTATTAATTTTTTAATTTAAAATATTTGCACCAACAATAAACTTGCTTATAACAAGAAATGCACGTAAAAGGATTCACCCATAACCTGTTGTTTGATTAGAATGAAAATGCATTGAAATACGATTTGTTTGTATTATTATATCATTAGGTATATAATGTATTTTGAACTTCGTTTTGAGCAAGTTTGAAAATTATTTCCTGGAAAAAGGTAATCCACCGTTATTCCATAGCATTATTTTTTTTCTTCAAATGATTCAGATTTTGATTATTTAATTCCTTTCCTACACAATACACCAGGATCAATCCATTATTTATTCCCGAATAATATGGATCACAGTTTATATTTGTAAAATATCAGTTGATCCATTTTATTTATACGGATCTTAAAAACCGAGTGTGATAAAAGTATCTGTTAAGAAAGGAATTCGAAAATCTTATTATTCAGGAATATTTATATCCAGCAAATAAAACCTGCTATTATGTAAAACCCCCACACCAAAAGTATTGGTTGAACAAGAATTCATACCCCATATTTATAATAACGCTTTTTCTTTCCAACTTTTTTCACGACACTGCTCTAAAATTAAGCCGTCACCCAGCAAACAGTCAACGTCAAAATCATTACACTAAACAAGGGGTTTCCGAACGAATTTTCAAAAAAAAAGTTTAAGGAAAAGATCCAGTTAAAAAAATCCTCGCGTGTACTCCGAACCGTGTGCCTTCGTCGATATTCCGATATCGGAATCGTTATCGGAGTTTTTCGAAAAGAATCTTCGGTCTCTAATTGGTCTTCGGCTGGGAGTGACGTCTTTTGAAATATCTCGTGATTGATGCGATTTGCGTGAAGAGGGATCGTGGAAAGGGACTTCTATACCCCGATTTGTCTCTATTACCATTTTGAGCCAGTCCGTTTTAGTGCAGTCGTTTAGATCGATAGGAGAAGTTTTTGTGAAAGGTTGGTATGCCTTGGAAAGACGGTTTTTCTTCAGGGTTATGAGTGTTTTATACGCCGTTTAATGACAGCTAGCTTTCAAATGTTATCGGATTTCTTTGTAAGGGTTTGGAAGATATTTTGTTTGTGAGTGACGAAAAGGAAGTATTGAGGATGTAATTCCCTTTAATAGAGGATGCTGCTAGGAAGGGAACTTTTAAAGGGACATGATGTTTTATAATAGCTTTTGAATTAATGTTTCTTCAATTCAATGTAATTGAGAATTTTTTCCATTTTTTTTACCGTCAAACATGTTTCTTTGTTAACTTATGAAAGGTTTTCGTAATTGAGGCATTATAATTCGATACCGTTAGTAGATGGACCTTATATGTATTGATATTTATTTCACCACATTTTAAAAACATGGCGGAATAGCCATTTTTAAATAAGCAAGGAAAATGAATAATGATTTAATGGAGCTAACAAGTGTTAATTTGTAGATGCTTTTTTTAGAATCCAGAGGAAAAAATTCAATAATTTAATTACAGAAACATTTTAACGAGAACATTCTACGGACGAGAAGACATGATACCTGGTCTTTTAAGGTGCAACATGAAATAACTCTATTTTTGGCCATTATGAGTTAAGCACCTATGCATCAATCTATATCAATAATTTAACACGTTTTATTGCTACCAATGGTTTTGCAAAGACCAATTGCAGCAATCGCCGGTTTTGTGATCGTTCCATTTATAAAAGTGGGCGTTAAAAAGAGTAAGTAAGTTTTAAGGAAAGTAAGAATAAGTAAAAGGAGTTAAAATTAAGTTTTCTCCTCTCCTAAAATATTAGTGAAATATAGTTATGTGATAGAATTTTCTTTACAAATGCAGCCATTTTCAATTTAAAAATAAGTCGATCAAGAAATAATAATAAATACAAAAAGAAGAAATAAGAACAGTAAGACATTATCCTAAAGCTGAATAATACTAAAAGTTAAATAACTTAATAAGTATTCATAATAAAATAAAAAAAAACAATAAAAAGTAAATAGTTTTACTAAATTTTATGAAAGTTGTCCTTAGCTAACAGTTTTACAAAGGGAAACAAACCATTTTTTTACTTTACATAATCTAGGAAGTTCTTTACATTAAGCGATTTTGAATTTTGATAATAATTAATTTACATTTTATAACATGTACTAATAAGTCCAAGCTACTAGATTTTTTACGATAAGAACAATTATTAAAACCAGACAAAAAAAGCATAATTTCGCTTAAAACTCGAGTGGATTTGTTTCATCAGGGATATCAATTATAAATTAATGACTTTTTCATCAGTTGAAAGCTTAATTAATTTTTTTTTCTCTCAGAGTATTCCGTTCAAGAAAGTAAGTGCTATAAAAGGCACAGTAAGAATGTGTTACTAAGGCTTAAGCAAGAAATGGGGCTAATTTATTTTTCCCAGTATTTTAATATGTTTCTCCTAATAAGGTGTAGAAAAGTTAGTGTCTCGACTCCAATAACGTTTTTTTATTCTGTATCAAGGAAGAATTTTAATTATAATGCCATCGGAAAAATGCAGAGACTAATCTGAAAGTGGATACGTAGAACTTTAATTAATTATTTCTGTTTTACTGCTTGGGAAAGTTTATTAATTCGGGTTTATGGTTAACGCTATATCAAATAACAGCTTTTAAATATTTGTTAGATTTGTGCAATGTTATATCTAATTAAAAGTGTTTAATTGGAGAAGATTTATAGATATGATCCATACCTGAGATTGGAGTTGAGTAGCGAATTATTTCAATCCTTTATTTTTGAGCCCAAAGTTTGGGAGATTTAAACATATTCGTTAAAAATGGTATTCGAAATTGGATTATTTTTCAATATTCTTCTCTGATTATACTTCACAACAGAACCGTTATTATTGCATATAATGAGAATGTTATAAGGTTATTTTCATATTACACTGTTCAACAAATTTGACCTTCAAAATTTTTTCCTTGATGAAAACAGTCATTTCTTATAGATTTTGGGTCGCTGAATACGAAAATCACCATTAAAACTTTGATATTTAATATGAAAGTCTATCTTAATCATCCTTATTTTGAACGGTTTAATTATACGTACCAGTTTGTTGTTCGAGAGAAAATATTAAAAATAAATATGATTCATAAAAAGTAATTTTATATTAACAATTTAAACGCCATATTTTTCACATGTTAAGAGTAAGGACTTCAACAAGTAGACGTAATCAATGAATGCATTTTTATGCTGCAGAAAATAATCGACGAAGGAAAGTAAGTTAATATCTTTGGATTAAGCTAACTATTCAGGTTTCTAGTTTTTTTCATGCGCTTCGATCATTTGCTAGGATATCGATAATCTTCTTGTTTCCAAGCAAACACATATACCCTTGTACAAACAGCAATCGGGTATTTCCTTCCCTGTTCCTCTTGTAGCGATCATTATGGTCTTAGGTGATAGAAATAAAGAAGGAATGCCCCACCTGTAATCGTACAATAATTATTAAATAGAACAGTTTTACTCTTAAATATCTGTAAAAGAGTATTTTATTGCACATGTTATTTTAACTAAGGATAAACTCTACGCAGACGAAACTAACTTAACTTTTGAAGTTCTAGAATGAAGTTGTTAAGATTAACTTTATCAATTAAATTAAATGAAGAACTCTCTAATTTTATCGGCTTACAGAAACTGATTCACTAAACTCTAGGGTTGTTGAATTTAGCAAACAATTTCTGGTGTAACTTAATTCCAAAGTTTTCAATTTAGTTAGTTTCAAATAAGTAATAATTAACAACAAATTTTATCAGGTACTGAGAACTAAATTTAGTAGATAAAAACTATGTAATTACTTGGTTGGATACACATACTCTGTTAAAATTGAGGGAAGTCCCTATCGGTCGAAAAATAGTTAAAAAGTTTATTTTCACCTATTATAGCTTTATTCATATGACAAGTTTGACACATAATTATTCATGAAAATATTCCGAACTTATAGAGTTGAAGCAAGTAATATTGAAAGCAGAATTATTGAACTTTTAAAAGCATGTGTATTAAATAAAAGGTTTAAGAAACTTTTTTTCTGACATTGAAGACATTTCTTTTTGATTACAAAAGTGATTATATCGTGTCTAATACTATATTTGAAACTAATTATATTACGGAAGTTGGGAATATTTAGATGAAATTGTAAAAAGATGTTTTTATCAAATCAAGCTAAATTTTTATATCCATCGAAATAAAATTAATTGAAATAATCGTTATCGTTATCGAATTAATTAATCGCTATCGAAAAAAAAATTCCAGGAATAGTTTGTAAAGTACCGTTGAGCTGATATAATTATCAAAGCTTAAACAAATCATATAAACAACAACCATCCCAACATAAGCACGAATTTATTTGAACTACAAAGATTCGGTATTAAAATAACAAGTGATTGGCCCGAATTCATGAAAAAAAAAACTAAATTAAGATAAAGTTCAAAGAAATAAAGCAGTTAATCCTTCTAGAAGTTAGCTTCAAACTCACACAAAACTCATTATCAGAAAAGTAAAGTTTGTCTAAAAATGCTCTTGATTAAAAATATTCATTTCTAAGATTACTTGAGTTCCGTGAGTGATTTTACGTACCTTTGTTCTTCTTTCGGTCATTACAAACTTTCGAAATTAGTTTCATTCTCGTTTTAAGCTCATACTCGTAAAAAACATGATTATATTGTATATGGCTTTTGGGTTCCTTTGCATTTTAAATTTCTTTGAAGTACACCCCTAATTAACCATAATTCCTGCTTTGTATATTTAGTTATTATTTTATTTTGTTTTAAAAACTGAATAACGTCGTGTTTATATGCAAAGGTTTCCAGTTATTCATCCTCTTTAAAATGATTATTTTTTACTTACCGAAAAAATATTTGAACTGGCACAGGTTCTTTTTTTTCAAACTTAGATTTGAATATAGGATAGTTGTCTAGATTAATTGTAATTAATTTCATTTAATTACTTCGTGCTATTGTGAAGGAAGCCTGCTAATCAGATTGAATGAAGTGCTACTTGTTTTATCTAAATGCGTTTTATTATGCGTTATAAAAAATCTTCAACATCACTGTGTGTCTAGTCTTTATAGTGCAAAGTATATGCCGCTTAATTGTGAATTTACCTCCTACTATTTTGTACCCTGGACTCCTCATTTATACCTGTAACTCTGTATCAGCCCTACTTTCTTACATATTAAGCGTATAAGATGAAAATCATACACTGTAAAAAAATTTGAAACGTTACTTAAAAAAACTGGGCAGCTGAGTTGCCCATTTTTTGAGTAATATTTCTGGAAAATACCAGGAACGTTACTGTAAAATACTGAAACGCTCTGCAGAAAACAGAAAATTAAACAATCCCGACCGAGATTCGATCAAAAGAACTATCGCATGAGATGCAAACGCTTTAACCTCTGAGCTTGCCGTGACACGATGAGATACATTCCATATAAAATATAACTTAAAATTAAGATCCAAGTCTGGAATTTTGATTGGTTGATGTTGATACTAATGTAGGCATGTCAGGTGCACCGCACTAATTATCCTCTTCCGGGAGAATTGAGTGGGACTCCAGAAACCAGAATATTCAAGAAAAGTGTTAAACTGCAGTAAAAACTTATAAAAGGCAGGAACGTTTCTGGAATTTATGCGGAATGCTACTAATATTTTTACAGTGTACATAACGATTTCCAAAAACCTACATTTTCAAAGGCTTTGGAACAACACAAAAATTTTTGGAACAAAAATCTAGCTATGGGTCTTTTGCTATATATATTAAATTAATACTGAGTCCATCCCGAAAAATATTTGGTTCTTACGTATTAAGCCGTGTCGTTGAATCCGAAAACATTATCAAATCCGATCGACAATTCCATAGCTGTAACGCTGAGTTTAACGGCTGCTGAACGGTCAACGATATAATACGTTAAATATACCAAACGTTCTTTATTTCATCCTAATGGTGTGAATTCTATATCGGAAAATTTACAATATACATATCTGCTCCAATGGAATTTCAGGAATCCATGTATTCCGGAGCATAGCTTAAATTGCTTTTTTAACACTAGAATTTTCAAATTTATCTTGAGGGAACTTTTTAACACTATAATCTTTAAAAATCCCCCCCAGTTCCATTTGACATTGATTCCTAGCTTTTTTTTTCAGATATTGTAGCCTTAGCGTCGAAAAAAATTTTTTCACTGCCTTGCATGGCATACTGTTGTGGTAAAAGAGGGCGGCTTATATTTCCCCTTAAATGACATTGAATTTTTTATTCACAAAATATCCATCACTTAACCCTTACCCATCTCCACTGAAATACACGTTTTCTTACGCATACACAGCAGCTAAACTGACGAACTGGAGCGAAATAATGTAATCGATCTTCGTTGCCTTCTCTAGAAGGTTTCTCTCATTTCGCTCAATTCTTTGGCATCAAAAACGAAAAAGAAAAAAAAAGAAGGTATACATAAGAAGCCGTGCAAAGAACCTTTTTTTTATTTCCTCTCCTTTCCTCGCCTTAGCCTGCACGTTTCTTGTCAGAATTTAATTAACAGCAGACGTATATATACGATAGGTGAAAAGGCGGGAGCAGGGTTTTGATGTTAACAAAGAAGGGAACCTCGGACTAAAAAAAGATTCTGTGCCCTGGGTGATTTTCATGCGTATTTTTCTCACTTTTTTTAGGAACGCAGTTAGGAGGATGTGTCTTTTTGTGTTTAACTTATATGGGTTCTGTGGGGTTCGTCGATATAAAAACGTGTAAACAGTGTTAAAACTAAGAATATAAATTTGTAAAAGTTGGCAAAATGTTCTTGGGGAAAACCTGAAACGCCTGAATCGAATACTTACAGATATTCAAAATGTATTTTTACGACGTTTTTAAATTTAAAGTTTAGGTCATTATTGAAAGCTTAAATATACCCGGTTATATGGGGAGTATTATTTTATTTTGTAAAGCTTGTAAGAAAGCGATATTTTATATGATTTTACCGATAAAAAATGCAAGTTGATATCCGTCAACAATATGTACAATATCTCAAAATTCATGAAGTAGTTATCAGACATAGAGATCAATAATACATATACAATTTGATCTCTATGTTCCCCCAATTATAGATCCTATACCACTTCCTTTTTGTCCAAAAAATATAACTTTTTTAAAAATTTAGTTTTACAATACTAAACCACCAACCTGTCAGCATGGAATTGACAGGGTAAGAATTTAAAAAAACAAAATGTATATATTATTGATTTAATAAAAATACAAGTTAGAAACTCTTACAAAATGTCACAGTTCCCGAGAAATGTCTTTACATGACTTTCAAAGGAAATCGAATATAAATCATCCTCTTCAATCAAGGAAACGCTAGAATATTTTACATTAGAATGGGACTACTTAGTTTTTATAGATTTGATAAAAAATATCCACTTGGATTAAAGATGCATTTATATTCAAGGCCTGTAAATAATACAATCGTCTTCCTTTTTGCTCAACGTGAATTTCGGAATCGCCTAGTTTCATTTCGTTCGATACTTTGAAGAATCCGGGATTATTTTTATTCAAAAATTAATTAGTAATTTTTTTCAGAAAGAAAAAGTTTTTTTTTTCTTTCCTTGGAAATTTTCGCGTATCCCTAGGGATTTGTGATACCTAAATGAAGGGAGAGCTTCTCTCAGTTTATTTCAATTTTACTTTGAGAATCTTGACTGTTTTCTTAGCTTTGAAAACAACTCTTTCAATTACGAATCAAATGAAAATAGATTCCCGTTACTCCCCTTTTTTGTAATAAATGGATCTTTACTAAACGGGATTTTATGAATAGTATTTCAATTTGGATCATTCAGTGTTTTGAAGATTTCAATTTCCATGGGATTCAAGGGGATACTTTTTTCATGTTCTAGCTTGTGTGATTTACTAAGTAGACTTAAATTAAAGTTTTGTTCTAGAACAACCATTTGAGAAAAAAGTATCAAACCTATAAAAATCTTATCTATCTATATATATAAAAATCAATGTCTGTCTGTATGTATGTATGTCCTTTATAGTTTTAAAGTTTTCGAACCTACATTAACTATTAAACTATACCACGTTGATCTACTCGCTCCAAGGAAGGTTTCTGAATAAAAAAAATTAAAATCGATGCATCCTAATAACTTTTTTGGTCAATTTTATGCTCAAAAACCCCTATTTCGTGCCTTACTTCATGGAAAACCCCCATTGTTGAAAATATCATAAGAGAAGATGTAACTTTAATTGTTGTAGGCATATTCTCGATTGTTGCAGTTTAAAATCCATTGTTGTAACATAAACATAAAAGTGGCTCCTTTATTTAACTATTTCCACATTTGGACTGGCGAAGCCCATCTCTAACACACCAGAAGAATTTTTTTAAATTTACTGGCGAAGCCCATCTGTAACACACCAGAATAATCTTCTTTAAAAATGGACTGGCGAAGCCCATCTGTAACGCACCAGATGATATTTATAAAAAATAAAATAAAACCCGGGCAAAGCCCGGGTCTAGCGCTTTAGCGCTAGTCTATATATATAAAAATCGATGTCTGTTTGTATGTATGTCCTTTATAGTTTTAAATTTTTTAACCTACATTAACTTTTAAACTATACCACGTTAATCTACTCGCTCCAGGGAAGGTTTCTGAATAAAAATATTTTGAAATCGAAGCGTCCCAACAGCTTTTTTGGTCAAATTTATGCTTAAAAACCCATATTTCATACCTAACTTCATGTCCAACCCACATTGTTGTAAATATAATAAGAGAAGATGTAGCTTTAATTGTTGTAGGCATATTCTCGATTGTTGTAAAATCCATTGTTGTAGCATAAACATAAAAGTGGCTCCTTTGTTTAACTATTTCCACATTTGGACTGGCGAAGCCCATCTGAAACGCACCAGAAGAATTTTTAAATGGACTGACGAAGCCCATCTCTAACGCACTAGATGATATTTATAAAAAAACTGAAACCCGGGCGAAGCCCGGGTCTAGCGCGTCAGCGCTAGTCTATATATATAAAAATGAATGTTTGTCTGTATGAACGTATGTATGTCCTTTATAGTTTTAAGTTTTTCAAACCTACATTAACTACGTTGATCTACTCGCTCCAGGGAAGGTTTCTGAATAAAAATAATTTAAAATCGATGCATCCCAATAACTTTTTTGGTCAATTTTATGATTAAAAACCCATATTTCATGCCTAACCTTCAGGGCAAAACCACATTGTTGTAAATTTAACAAGAGAAGATGACTTATTAATTGTTGTAGGCATTTCTCGATTGTTGCAGATCCATTGTTGAAAATCCATTGTTGTAGCATAAACATAAAATTGGCTCCTTTATTTAACTATTTCCACATTTGGACTGGCGAAGCCCATCTGTAACACACCAGAAGAATTCTTTTAAATGGACTGGCGAAGCCCATCTGTAAAACACCAGGATAATATTCTTTAAAAATGGACTGGCGAAGCCCATCTGTAACGCACCAGATGATATTTATAAAAAAACTGAAACCCGGGCGAAGCCCGGGTCTAGCGCGTCAACGCTAGTATATTAATAAAAAAGGAAATAGTGCAATACTAAATTATTTTCTACCACTAAGCACACAATATTGTGGGGATATTGCAATGGTCAACCAATGGCATTTCCCCAAGGTCGTATTGTAGTAGCAGAATACTTTGTGCTTTATATCATACTTAAAGTCAATTTTAATATTAAATTATTATCATTATTAACAAGCTTTTAAGGTAAGGAAAACTAAGAATGAAAGAGTATGGAAAAGCAGGAAGCATTTCGCTTGAAATGTTTGAGGAACACTCTTCGAAAGTAGAATGAATAATTAAACTCTACGATTAAAATGTGCTCGAATTGTTTAAAACTAACTAAAATAAAATAGAGTCAATCATAAAAAACTAGAAATTTAAAACAATTAATCAATATTGAACAATGTTTGATCACAATTAAGATTAAAAATAATATATAATGAATTTATAATATCTATTTAAATATTATTCCTAATGTAATAATTTTATTTTTAAATGCATTTCTAAAAGAAACGAAATATCAAATATCCCAACCTAGGGTAAAAATTATTTTTAATTTTATCTTCCCTGCTGCGATAAATAAATCACATTTTAATTTGTTATAAACAGTTTTTGTGCATTTTTTAAATTTAAATTTTATGGTTTTCTTTAAAATACAAAACTTTATTTAATTCATAATTTTAATTAATAGGAAAACATAATTTTTATGAGGTGTTAATTAAATTGAGGGAAAATATTATAACGATATCATAGTAAACTATATCAGATAAACAATTTCAGTAATTAGAAATTGTTTATTTTTAAACAAGTGATACATTATTTCCAAACCATATAGCGCCATCTATTGTCTCAAATTTTAGGTTTCTGAAAATATGTAGGCACATTTTTAGTTTTAGAAGAAATACTACTTGTGTAATAAGTAAAATTAAGTATTCAATAATTTTACATTAAAAATCAATGAAAAATTTCCCTTATTAATAAATAAAAATGATTTCGATACTCTATCGCATAAGAGAGTAGTCAAAAGTTACTGATTTCGGATTTCGGTATTCACTACTCCTCAAAAATTTATGAAATTATTTCTTCCTTTATAAAAAAACCTACTACATAAATCACATTATTTTATTTTTCTAAAATTAAGATTTTTATCTATTCATTTTCAAAACATTCATATCAATCACATAAAAGGCGAAACTTTTCAATTAGTCTTCATTTTTATCAGCTGAAAAATTAAATTTCCTGAAACCAGAAAAAATAATCGAAATTCTACACTATGGAAAAGAAATTTACCCAATGTAAAAATGAAATCGGTAAAATGTTATTTAAACTTCGTCTTTATTCAGTTTCTGTCACAAAATAAGTCAGTCTTCCTAACCACCACTAAAACAATATTTGTAAAATATGTACCCACAATCAGACCAATCATGGACCCAGTGTGCATCGTGCAGTGTTCTTAGTACTTTGACGTTTCAAAGAAAGCATGCTTTTAGTTTAAAAATGCGGAATTTTCACTTTAACCAATCTCGTGCATTAAAGCTATTTTTAACGATTTAGGAAATTCCCTTCCTTAACCTTTCGATGTTCTCAAATGGGAACATTTTGTGATATCTCTTTGAAACTAAAGGTTTCGTGTGAAGGGAATTGATATTTTTAAAAAAGCAACTATTAGATGTGTAGTCACTATTATTTTACCTACTCTTCCATCCTTTATTAAGAACATTAATTAAATAACAGATATCAATTAATTGCAGATTACATATTGACTATGGTTATAACTTTACTGAATGTCGTTCAAATTATTATTGTTATTTACCTATTTGTTTATTCATAATAATATTTACTTTCACTTCATAAACACATATTTACTTCCTTTACTTAACATCAGATTTTATTAAATTCTCTGTGTATAACTAAGCTTTGTTAGCTTCATTCATAGCTGCAAAAGTTGATTAGAAATTTAAAGTGGTTAGGCTGTAAAAAGAAATAATAATATATTCATTTTATATCAAATAGCTTCATTATACCTTTCGAAAGTAAAATTTTCGATTAATGGATTGCTATTCTTTAATCAAATATTGTGTGAAATACAGGGTGGTCCTAAATTCGTGGTACAAACTGGGTAGGGTAGGTAGAGGGGACCTAGACAAGCATATTTTGAAAAACTAGAGGGGGCGCTGATGCACCGTTAAAGAGCTAGGACCTAATGTAGTGCGAGAGCGTTACAAAAGGACGTTTTGCCAAAGCCCGTTTTAAGAAAAAAAAAACATAATGAAATGAAAAAATTTATTGCGTGAGGTACAGCAGTATCCGTACTACTTACACCATAAATTTGATAGAAATTGGACCACTTGCTAAACCGTGGGGTGAGTTTTAAAACGCGCAGTATTAATCTTTTAGCCAAAGAATGCATTCTTTGGCTAAAAGATTACATTATGGTTACAAGATTACAAAGATTAATGGTATTTAGAAAAATGATGATCGGGGAAGGAATTTTCAATGATCATACATTGATCATTGAAACTGTATGATCATTGAAAATTCCTTCCCCTATCATCATTTTTCTAAATACCATTACACTAATTGAAAGGAACTCCATTCTTTGGCTAAAAGATTACTATTGCATGTTTTAAAACTCACTCCATGGTTTAGCAAGTTGTCCAATTTCTATCAAATTTATGATGTAAGTAGTAAGGATACTGCTGTACCTGATGCAATAAATTTTCTCATATTATGTTTTTTTTTCTTTCAACGGGCCTTGGCAAAACGTCCTTTTGTAACGCTCTCGCACTACATTAGGTCCTAGCTCTTTAACGGTGTAACTGCGACCCCCTTTCTATACCAATTCTTGTTCGTCTTGATGTACTCTACCTACCCAGTTTGTACCACGAATTTAGGACCACCCTGTATATGTTTTTAAGAAAAATACTGTTAACTATATATTTTTAAAAAAATATTGTGTATTTTGTAAACTATAAAAGTGTATTTTTCAGCCATCCCTATTTCGAACAGTATTTTATTACAATTTATAAATTGATATTTAATATGAAAGTCTATCTTAATCATCCCTATTTTGAACGGTTTAATTCTACATACTAGTTTGTTGTTCGAAAGAAAATATTAAAAATAAATATGATTCATAAAAACTAATTTTATATTAACAATTTAAACGCCCTATTTTTCACATGTTAATAGTAAGGACTTCAACAAGTAGACGTAATCAATGAATACATTTTTATGATGCAGAAAATAATCGACGAAGGAAAGTAAGTTAATATCTTTGGATTAAGCTAACTATTCAGGTTTCTAGTTTTTTTCATGCGCTTCGATCATTTGCTAGGATATCGATAATCTTTTTGTTTCCAAGCAAACACAAACATATACTCTTGTACAAACAGCAATCGGGTATTTCCTTTCCCTGTTCCTCTTGTAGCGATCATTATGGTCTTAGGTGATAGAAATAAAGAAGGAATGCCCCACCTGTAATCGTACAATAATTAATAACCGATAATTATAATAATATAGAATTACAATACTTATAGAAATCAAAGCGAACTTGAGCTTCAGTTGGGATTTATTTCAGAAAACAACAGAAATTTGAGGATTTTTTTTTTCAGATTTAGTTTTATTTCAACTATTTTAAGTTTCCTACTTCTCATTTCAGGAAAAGTGAAATAGTTTAATAATCAAATCAATTTATTACAAATTCTAATTGCAATTTTACATTACAATTTAATAGAACAACATCACATACACAGATAAAAAACGGAACAAAAAAACGAATAAATACCAAATAATAAATAACAAGAAGAAAAGGATTTTTTTAATGTGAGATATTATAAGAGCTATCGCTCGTTACATGATGTCAAAATTGTATATTCCCGAAATTATTGGCAATGCTTTATAATGTTTATGTTATACAAGTTTAATAATGTTTAGCTTTACCTCCTTGAAAAAAAATATCAAAAATTTTATATCAGACTATCTTTCTGATGATATTTGATGTGAGATATTTGATTGTAGGACAATGTTGACTTGTGGGATGATAGTCACATGTATTAAGAAAAATATGCGTATTAGAAATTCCATTCTTAGGGTTTTTAATGGTAAGATGTAAGATATTTTTAAGGCATAAAAGATGTATTTGTGTTATATTTTAGTGTAAATTTTTAAGTTTAACGTATTTAATTTTTAAACGCAAAAAAATTTTTTAGATTATGAAAAATAGAATATATTGCTACACTTGACACAAATTTATCATGCAAATTTTTCAACAGAACATGTGAATGTGTTACTATATAATGCATATTTTTTCACTTGTGTTGAAAGTTTTCTGTTTTAAAGGAAAAATTTTTTTGTATTGAGGCAGGCGTATTTAGTCCACTGAAAATAGCGAAAAATAGGGCCGAACCTCAAAAAATTGCAATAAAAGGTTTCTCAACGGTTTTCACTTAGAAATGACCTCAATAATAACATACTAAAAATCGGTAAAAATTAGCCGGGCGGAAGTTTAATTTTTTTCAAATTTTAAAAAATGGCCGGAAAATAATTAAAAAAAACAAAACAATAATATAGACATGTGATACATGTTTATAGGTTATTTTTGAGTGCTGAAACCGAATATTGCATTTAGTTTGGGAAAAAATTGAAATTTCAATTTTTAAAATTAATTTGAATAATTAGCTATATGAAAAAATTAAAAAAACCCTAAAAACCTAACAAAAACATCAAAAGAGATAAATCCAACGGTTTTCATTTAGAAATTACCTAAATATTAACATACTAAAATTTAAAAATTTTACGAGTTAAAGAAGTTAATTTTTTTTTCAAATTTCCATTTTTTTGCGAAAAATGCATTTTTTTTCAAATTCGTGCCAAAAACTTTAAAGGCTTTTGAAAAAGTCATTTTTCGGTGGATATTGTCCACAGATTGTCCACAGACAGACACAGATTATTGTCCACAGACATTCGATATATTGGAAAACCGGTGGAATTGACTCTCAATGAATTAGTTAATTATTTTATTTGAAATTGGTAAAATGTACCTTTTTTCACTTCTTTCGAAATTTGTACTGCATTTTACCAATTTCAAAATTTTAAATAAAATAATTAACTAATTCATTGAGGGTCAATTCCTCCGGTTTTCCTATATATAACTATCTGTGGACAATATCCACCGAAAAATGACCTTTCCAAAAGCCTCTAAAGTGTTTGGCACGAATTTGAAAAAAAAATGGAAATTTGAAAAAAAAATTAATTTCTTTAACTTGTAAAATTTTTAAATTTTATTATGTTAATATTTAGGTCATTTCTAAATGAAAACCGTTGAATTTATCTTTTTGATGGTTTTGTTAGGTTTTTAGGGTTTTTTTAATTTTTTTATTATAGCTAATTATTCAAATTAATTTAAAAAATTTAAATTTAAATTTTTTCCAAACTAAATGCAATATTCGGTTTCAGCACTCAAAAATAACCTATAAACATGTATCGCATGTATATATTATTGTTTTGTTTTTTGTTTTTTATTTTTTTCGGCCATTTTTTTTTAATTTGAAAAAAATTAAACTTCCACCCGGCCGATCCTGATAAGAACCCGGTTTATCCAGATAAGTTGAAGTACCACATGTGATGTACTTCAACTTATCTGGATAAACCGGGTTCAATGTTCTATGATTCGTTAAATAGAATCTTAAAATTTCTTTTTGAAGAAGGATACACATGGATTATTAAAAACAATCAAAATGTAATTAACTTTATAAATGATAATAAGATCAATCATCTTATGACATTCGATTTCCAAGATCTATTTACAAGTCTACCATTGGATAAAATTAGTGAAGTACTTATGCATTATTTTTATGACTTTAAAAGCATTATTAAATTTGATGAAGAAACTTGGAAGAATCTGATTACCTTGTACATTTATAATAATTATATCTACAATAACGAAAAATGTTATTTACAAATAAAGGGTATTCCACAAAATTCTTAGTTTTCTTCCATTTTATCTAATCTCTTTTTGCACTATTTTGAAAAAGAACCATAATTTCAGAGGAGCTGGAATTTTTAGATACATAGACGATATTTTTGTAATCAACTTCAAAGATTTTTTTAAACTTCTATGAAGACCTTTACCTGAAGAAATTGAAACTAGAAAAAACCAATACTAAGGAAAATGAAGCAGAATTCTTAGATCTCAAAATTAGCTTTTCCAATAATTGCACTCACATTAATTTATTTGAAAAAAGAAATCTGTTTAACTTTAAGGTGAATAAGATGATATTTTGGAAATCGAACCTATCAAACAAGATTTATCTTAATACTATCAATAATGAAATAAGAAGAATTGGCAACATATGTTCGAATACAACTGGATTTAATGCACAGATAGAACTTCTTTTGGTTGTTTTGTCAGAGAATAATTTTCCCGAAGATCTTATTAAGTACTTTAAACATAATATCACTCCAAGTTTTTGACAACTTAACTCCACACAGACATTTTATCAAGGGCTTTGCTGATATGATCAACCTTCCTGAACATGCCGGTATTTTTTGCATCTTTCTACTTTCTATTTAAGGTGCTTTTGCACCTAGATGTTTTAATTATCCTATTGTTGTATTTCTACTCTGGTTTGGTTTGGGTCTACTCTGGTCCCAGCGCGCGGAATTTCGACTTTGTCCTTCCGCGTGCTACAGAAAGCTGTCCCGTCCACAGAGTGCGTCCGGGACCATTGATGACGTGGGCGCACCTGTGGACATTTCCAATTTCTTTGAGGTTTGTCTTGGAGGTTTGGTGGGTACTTATTTTAAATGTATTTATTTTATTTAAAACTTGATATGTTGAATGTGAGCTGCTTAGCGCTTATCTGCATATTTATTTTAATTCTTTTTGATTGATTAATATCACTTATAATAAAATTAAGTAAAATGAAAAAAAAGTATGGGTACTTGACAGACTTAAATTTCAAAAATTGAGATATTCTGTTGGATTTGAGGTTGGTAAAAGTAATCATTACTTAAGATTAGGACACATCTAAGCAAAGAAGGCCCTTTTCAATTATAAATCTTAATTCTTTTGCAATTAACAAAGATTTTTGTGGCAAAAATGTGTTTTTCAGCATAAAAAAATCTCAAATTACGCTAATCAAGGTTAATTTTACAGTTAATTGGATATATAATTATTGCTTTTTTTGTTCATTTCATGATACAGTACCGTTCCGATCACTTTTACTGCACTTAATAAGGTGGAAAATGTTTTTTGATGCTTTAAAACAGTTTTCTACCATCGTTTACTGTTGAGAAAAACATGGAGGCATTCGTGCCTATCGTCCCTTTTTAAGGAGGTTTTTTAATTTTGGTGTAAAAATTAACCTGGGATTTTTTTCACCATTTTTCCAGTTTTTTTGGTGCTATTTACTATGGTTTTACCAAATATTAAGAAAAATGAAAGGTTCGGCATTAATGGGTTAATCTTATAATATTACTATTTATATTATAGTATTTAATATATAGGTTGCGTGTTGGGAGAGGACAGCTATGAGCTGACATTGATAAAAAATCGAGATTGAATCAGTAAGTTAATGGTTTTGTATGCTCTTTGTATAATAATTCAATTAATTAAGCATGAAATAGAGTTACAATAATGGAGCCTTCCGTTCCCGAATTGTTTAATATTAAGCAATGGGTTGTAATTTGGATGAATAGTTAGTTACAAACGCTTGAATTGAATTACTACGCTCTTCTGTAATTTGGTTGGAATAGTTTATATTTACAATCATAAAGTCTACATAACCATAATTATGGCTATAACCCCCTTTAAATGGGGTATTTATCAGTTAAATTAAACATTTAAGTTAAGTGTTTTTTTAGGATAATTACATTGAATATTACAATTAAAATTGAATATATACGTTTAACACTAAATAAAAAGCAAAACATATGAAAACCTTTAAGGTTAAAAAATTTTTGCCCAGCTAATTAAGTACTTAAAATGTTTTTGAATGTAGCTTTCAATGAATTTTTAGGTAGAATCTGTTCCCAACTTAATATACGACAAGTTTGTTAGTCATAAAGAAAGGTCCAAGATTTTAATCCACGATTTTATGTTTTTAATATTAATAATTTTAATTCTAATTCATTTTGTTCTTGATAATGAATTTAAAGAATAACATTGTTCTGTATGATACAATAACTATTTTATCTTTGAAATTGTTAAAACTGTATTAAATTAAAAATTTTCTTTATCTGCTATACTTATTTCCATCTTTACTCCTTTTATTTTTCAAAGTTTTGTACTTGAATTGAATTATTATTTTTACGTGTAGGAAAGGATATATTTTTGAATAAGTTGAAGAGCATTAAATAGTTATTTTGCCATCATCTCTTTTTATTTTAAGAATTTAAAAAAGCAGCTAATCAGAGCTTTGAAAGCATTTTATAAGAATTCCGAGAAATTCTTGGCAACTGCTGCCATCTGTAATAGTTTTACTAAAACATAGGAATTATTAATTAGAATTTTTTGTTCTATAAAAGCAATACAAGGAACATTTGTAAGTGTAATAGACAAGTGGGTAGAAGTGTTTAAAACAAGAGTAATTAAATTTTGGCAATCATCGAATCAATATTTTTTCTTCGGTACGCATCATTAAATAACCATTCAAAAATTTAAATAAAAATAGAATAAATTTCATTTTTTAATATTATATTACTTAATTTTAGTAAAAGTGTATCGATGCTTTGGGAGGGACACTATTTTTCGTAACTATTTGCTAAGTAAAAAATTTAAGATTTTTCTTCAGTAAGATTTTTCTAAGCCTTTTCCAACATCGTATTCATTCCATTTACCTAACGATACTTAACCATATTTTATTAATATTATATTATGTTAAGTATAAATTATTATTATATTTAGGTGGAGCACATTTAAAAAAGTTAGAACATTTCGTTGATATTTTCTGGAAAAACAACCAAATCATATTATACCCCCATATATTTTCAAAGTTAGCCCTTTTGTTAGATTTTGTTATAGATACTTTTAGTTGAAGTTAGCATATGCTCAACACATCAACTTAATTATAGACATATTATTGAAGTAGTACCGTGATTTTTCTAACCCTGATAATATAATTCGTCTATCTTGTTTTTATACCTGCATTCAATGGCATGCTTTAAGAAGAATAAATTTTCGTTTAAATCGTAGATCTCAAGATTGGCTCTTAAATATTTTTTTTGCCCCACGGAAATTTAAATTTGACCGGTATATCATTTAAGGTTATGGGCCCCTTTGAATACGAGAATAAAACATCATTTTAAATTCCTGTATAACTCTCTAAAATTTAATTAAGCGAAATTAGGATGAACCTTTCATCCAAAATTCGCTTAGTTGAATCGTAATTTCTGTTGAAATTCCCTTTAAATTCTAAAGAAAATGAAGGGTGATTAGGGCTGAAAGGTGAATGAAAATAAAAAGAAAATATTAGATTCAAACAAAATCACTGGATGTAACTAATATTTCCCATAAAAAGCATCTCCCAAATAAAACTTTTCTCATCAACAAACATTGAGTTTGTATCAGTAAAACAAGCAAAAAAAGTGGGATTTCAATTGTAGTTGAAAATGTTGGGTGACCTCAAAGTATTTTCTAGAACTAAAATTCCATCCTTTATTGTAGTGAATCGAATTTGTTCTGTGAAAAGAATGGTGTACCAGATTCGTTTTTCTTATACAGCACTAATCCTTTTTATGACTTTGTTCCAATTAATTGCGGGTACAGAAGACCTCATTACTGGTTTCGCTGTTTTTAAAACGGAAAGAGACGAAATTCTCTGGAAACCTCTGTATTTATAAAGAGTTTGAAAGAAATCTTAGAATAGGTTCCAAAGAACATTTTACTTTCTAACATATGCATTGGAATATTTCGATTAATTTGTGAAAATGCTTTGATTTTTGTCAAGCAATAATTATTTACGATATTGTTTTACGATAGAGAGTGATTTAAAACGCGCGCGCAAACCCCATTCAGTTGCATATACAATACATACTTTCAGCATTGTATTAGCTGAAGTTAAAGCAATATTTTTGTTCTAATCTAACCATCTTAGTTCATGATTCAATAGATTTTTTTCAATAAATAAAAAATACAAGGTTAATTTTAGTACTTAAAATGTTTTCGTAGTTTTAAATTTTTGGGAAAAACTTATGGGAGATAATTCCATTTTGATCTACTTCATCTAATAATAACTTCGTTAGGACATAACTTTTTGATTTAAAAACAAAATTACGTTTTAAATTTTGATTAAAATAATTAACAAATTTAATTTTTGGCAGCTCACAGTTAAATTATGTTTTGAAAATGCATATATTGCTTGACTAAACAAAGTTACTGTCATCCATAAAAATTTTCGCTTTTAAAATTTACAAATAACGCACACTTACTTAATGGTTTTGGCTCAAAATTTTTATAGGTAATGTTCAATTTCTGTAGGCTTTTACTGTCTAGATGGCAGCATGACACATAAACTTTTGGTTTTTACCAATTTCAAGCTTCTTTCGCTTCTCCAATGATCCCCATCCTCATCATCTCTTTCGTCCTCTCTCTTCCGTTTCTTTTTGTTTCCATCGCTTTTCTCTCTTCTCTATTTTCCCTTCCGTAATCATTTTTTAATTCTACGTTTTATCCCGCATTCTTCCACACCAATATGTGAAAAAGATATAAAATTATACAAAAAAATTATCCAAAATGTTTTGAATTTAAGCCCAAATACAGGGTTATTAAAACTCAGGGGCTAAAAAGATAGATGGTATAGGTGTAGACTACCCTACGAAAATTTAGATATAGTATATGGTTTGGTTGGGCGGCGGAGCAATTCTAAAGGCGTAAACTTGGACAAATATTGTAAACATTGAAAAATCATTGTCGAGCAATTTCAATATCAATTATCATGTTTTACCTTATTATGAAAACTTATAATATATTATCTTAATGTGTTGTCTTTAAAATGCAAAAATGAAAAAAAAATTTTACTGTAACAAAATAATTATTGTTGCAGTTAAAGACGATCCTTACAAGGAGATAAAAATTGTGTCACTGTTTTTATTGTTAAGTTAAAATTGTGGCACTGAAATTATATTTTTAAATCTAACCTTTTGTCAACTATAACCCATTTTTCATTGCTTTTGGAAATTTTTGTTAAGATTGCTTCGCCAAAACTTTCCCAAATCTGATATTGGTGAAATCTCTAGATAAGATTTTATAAAAAGAAAAAGTAAAGCGATACAAATGAAGAAAAGCAAAGCACCTGGCATTTTGTTCCTATAGCCACCTGGTCTATCTGGTTTTGTTACCTGCTCGTTTCTTTTTTGGGTCATTTAAATACAGTATGGAGACCAAGGATAAAGACACATAAAATTATTTAAACATTCTCATTCTTTCAAATTGATGTTCCAAAAAATGAAATATGTACCATAACACTGGGGAGCAGCAATTTTGTTGTCTTAGAACTGTGACTTGGTTTTTAATAACTTTTAGCCCCTGAATCCAAAAGTAGCTGTAGTTTTTGTCTGTTCCGTCAATTTTTTAAGATAGGGTACCCCTAAAATGTGCATAAGAAGCAAAATAAATTATTTTGAATACTTGATTTTCAGGGTCAAAAACCATTACTTTAGTCTTTAAATTAAACCGGAGAGGACGAGAAAGGTTGAAGTTTCTAAAATATGAAAATGTGTAGCAAATGAATAGGTTTAAGGGGGGTAATTACCCCTCTAAAGTGAAGAAACGGCAAAAACGTCCCCGAAACGGCAGAGAGTCTTCCGAACCCTTCCGCGGATGCATCGGGGACGCTATCACCTCATTCGCTTTTAGTAAAAATCATTGCTGCCTATTATCATTAAATTTGGGTCCTTGTGGAAGGTTCAGACCTTTTAAAGAGGAATTGCGTAAAAAATAAGAGAAAAAATAGCGTTAATACCTCTATCATTTTAAACGTTTTTTTTTCGTTTTAGGGGGGTGATACACCTTAAACCTATTCCTTTGCTACAAATTTTCATATTTTAGAAACTTTAAGCTTTGGGGTCACCCATGGGGTCACGTTAGGTTCTGCTAATCTCAAATGTTTTGTTCAACTGTTTTAAAACGCCTGCAAAATATTATTTTGTGAAAATTTAATATCAAACAGAGAAAATTCAAATGAAATAAAAAGATTTTTAATTTAAACTAAAAATATAATTTGTTATAATATTTTTAAATGTATAATAAGTACAATATAAGAAAGTTTCTATAACAAACATAGCAACTACTGTTGTTTTATTGAAATAACGAACATTTCAAGTTAAATTTTCCTATTTTCTTCATAACATTCATTTGTAGATAAAATTTAATTTTTCTTTCATAATCTTAAAAATAATTTCAACACAGTTCATTTCCGAGCAATTTTTAATTCTTAATACATTCAACAACCTTTTTTTACATTTATTCCATTTTAATCATTTGTATTTCCAAAGATTTTGAGAGTGTCACAAAAAGTAAAACTGGATGTTTGATGAAAGTCAATGTTAATTTTTAATTTGAAACTGCATCTAATTTTTTAAAAGCTAGTTTGAATATTTTTCTTTTAAAAGCTTTCCTGTAATTAAAAATTTCTTTAAATCAGATTATACATAAAAGTAACGATAAGTGTGAATACAATTTTAAGTATTTGTTCTGCAAAGAATTGTCAAAGTTGCATTTTTCTTGAAAAATATTTTATCTAACAGTATTTACTTTCAATTAAAATTTTAGATTATCTGCAGATTTTAAAAACGCATTTTTCTTTCTCTTAGGTATTAACAAATCCGACAAAAAATTAATTATATTTCGTCGCATTCCTTAAACCTAAAAAGCTTAAACTGATCAGATTTTTTTTAAGATTTAAAAGAACAAATGCAGTTGGAAAATAGAATTTATTTCTGCACATCATTGAAAATAAAATTATTCGATAGTTTTAGGGGGGATTTTGAATTCACTTCTAATTACAGAATAAAAGTATTTTTTATCTTCTTACCTAAATTAAAAATTCTTTCTGCGTTTCTGGATTTTCTGAATAACTTATGGAAACATAAGTTGCGATACTTTGTTATTATTGATTCAATAACTTCTGGAATTTATCAGAAATACCTCTCCATATGTACTTTTGGAAAAATTCACATTCGGTTTCTCGCTCCCTTTTATTAACTACCTATTTTGTGAATCATGAGAAGTCTGTAAGTGTTACAGAATGCTATAGTACCTTTTAACAACAATTCCTGACACAGGACTTCAGCTTAGTTTATTCTTATAAATGCATCTTTTATTCACAGTCACGCTTTTGTAGTGTCAGAAGTGGGATGAACTCTCAACAACCGTTGGGGTAATTAATATAAACATTTAATGAGATAAAAAATTAGATGGGCACAACTCCATGGTCACAGATCCGCCGTTTTCTCTCTCACAACAATAAACACAACACCAGTACATCGACTCCCTTCACTTCACATCGAAAATGTTCAACATTAATTTTTACACGCTACGCGTCATCTGACGAGAGTTTAGAGTACTAGTCTGCGTCTACACTTATAACATAGAAATTATCTTGGATTTCAATATCGGTTGGTTGTTATAGATAGAAGCTCTTGAATTAAGTTTCGGGAAATGGCATCCTATATTCAGTCCCTCTCTCTTACGGCATCGTAAACGAGGTCAGCATCTTGCAGTCGAAGCACGCGCATTGTCTTGCAGTCAGTCCTATATTAGATTCGAAATGCTTACATTCACTTCCACCTCCAACTTTTAGCATAGAAATGTTGGCATCAGATAGAATACCTGAGAGCCTGGATGAAATAACGGAACTAGCGGTGTAAAATGGAAACTGGGGTCCTATGCATTGTACCAAATACTGTAAAAAAATTTGGATCTTTCGTTATTTTGCTGAAAATTCTATGAATAAAGTAGTTTTTATAGAGTTTTAATGGTTTTTAAATTTAAAATTCAATATAATCCAAAAAATCCAGTTTGCTTTCTGTTTCTCCTCGAAATACAATTTCAAATTTTTTCATATATATGTTTGTAATTTTGCCGCTTAAATTTTCCTTGAATTTATTTTTTTTCCTTTTTGTAATTTACTTTATGTTCACCTACATGAATCGTTGTACGATCCCAGGTGATATAAAAAAACATCTCCTCTTTATTTTGTTCGTCAATATGTAAATGTAAATAATAAATAAAAAACAGTTAGACAACTTACATTTTGTTCTAACACAGACTATAAATATTATTTATTTCTTATTAATATCTTAAGAAAGCAATTATAGGGGAGAGTGTTGTACCTTTGGACAAAAATCACGTTTGGATTTTTCCAAGACAGGTAAAATCACATTTTGGCCATTTAAAGTGCCAAACCTATAGTCCAAACCTTTGTGAGTTGGGGGATATTTTTTATTAGCTAAAATCTTGAAAATTTGATTTTTTAATCAGTTTGAATAACTTGAAAAAATTTGTGTCCATAGGTACAACAACGTGCTCTCCCTATGGACAGACCCAGTTGTACCTGTGGACACCCTTAAAAAGGGAAGTTTTAGTTGGAAAAAGCTAAAAATGAACATTTTTATTGATGCATTACCTTTTAATAACCTATTTCAAGCCGTTTTAAAATTGGAAATATATTTTTTTAAAGTAATGTAGTTTTAGATCGAAAATGATCATTAAAACGAAGTTGAATGTTAAAAGTCTTGATTATTTACAAGAAAAAACACATAAATCACATGGGATTTTTAGATCAAAATTTAAGGTAATAGTTTCATCAATCATGCTGATTGATCTGATCACTTCACTGATCCAAAAAAACCAATTCAATTGACACTTACCAGTAGAATAGAATCAAACATTTTAAAAAGTAGTTTAGATCACAAAATATTTGATTTTTCATCTGAAATCACTTGAAAATAATTGTCGACGAATAGATAAACATTTAGAATTAATTTAGCATTCATTAAAATGTATTCACTTTGAAACCTGATTCTAAAACGCCGATTAGCTACAGACACCCACAAGAATGTGTCCGTAGGTACAACACTCAAGGTGTCCGAAGGTACAACATCAGGTGTTTTTGCATTCAAAATTCTATAAAAATAAAAGAATTGAGATATGACGATTTCTAATATTAAAACTAAAAAGTCAAAATCTCGGGGATTCATCCAATGTATCCCATTTTATCACATCATAATTATATGGGAAGACAAGTATTAATGTAGTAATGCACTAAAAAAAACTTTGAGCATCTAAAAATGGTAAATTTATTGCATAAAATTTAAATAATATTTTAAAGAGCTGATTTCACGTTAGCAACCAGATAGCATCTGTTTACATTCAAAATTTACCCCGAATTCAAATTTACATTTTTTCTCGAATTTTGAAATGAGGTGGCTGAAGGTAAAACCGTCCGTAGGTACAACACTCTCCCCTATATGTCAAGATTTAAAAAAATGTTATGATGTTTCTGGATGCTTGCTTTTATAGTAGAAAAATATTAATTATATTAATTGTAAGTGAATTTCTGGGATTTCTGAGTAACATAAATCTAGTAGTAGCTATTAGAAGTAAATATAGAAATTTTTATTTTTCTTTCAACTTCTCATAATTTTTTCGAGGAATTCTAATAACTGCATGTGTTTACTTGCACTTCTGATTAGTTATTTGAAATGATTAGAACAAAAGCAATTTGTAATTCAAAGTTACAATATAAAGTTATACGGATCAAATCGTGGATTTGTTTTAAAAATAATATACTAAGAAACCCAAATGAAACACCAATAATACATATTTTAAACGTGTTAAAATAAAAACTATCAAATGAAACACAGAAAATATTAATATACAACTAAATATATTTTTTCTATAATGTTTGAACATATTTATGTATGAAAGCCTTTTAATAAAGGTTTTCGGATCAATCGGGAGGATAGACGATTTTGCTTGCTCTCTCAGAGCCGCCAAAACCTTCTTCTTCCAAATATATAGAACCCTTTAAAAGGTCTGATGTTCTGTAAGCTTCAACCTGAAATGGTTTCTGTTCCAAATTTGCTCAACTTCACTTCGGTTACCCCCAGCATTTAATTCAAAAAGACAAACTCGACAACTAATTACAGCATCTACAGAACTTACGACCTCAAGCCAATGCACCAAACGACCGGTTGGTCCTTAACAGACTCCCCCTCAAAAATCGCAAATGATTCCGGGAGCTGTCAGAAAGTGAATCAAACACAACAGGGACAATCATTTACAAGTCCCCACAAATCAGCAGATAATTCACGGGTCTGAAGAGTGGAACATCAGCAGCGCCCTCTCACTTAGGAAACGAGTCATTATTTGCTTCCAGGGGCTGGACTGCCCCTGCAATTATGCAGATCTTGCCCCGGGCTCTCTTTTGCATAAGTGTCTTTGAGAGTTGCGTTTTCCTGGGTATCTCGGTCAGGAATCATGATGAATTGTTAAGTGCGTAAGTGATGAATTGTCCCCGTGTTTTGACGCTGATGACAAATGAAGGAATGTTTTGGGGCAGAGATAGTGACGGCTATCCTCTCAAACCGATGAGTGAGAGAGGGAGTTATTCGATTTGACTATTACTCTCTGTCATTCGAGCTCTTAAGGTACTTAGCATGTGGTTTCATTTTTCATTCATGGGATGTGCTAAATGTTGGATTGGATCTATGTGTGATGAAAAAGAGCAGACATGACCAACTCACGGTCAGCGAACTAAGTGCAGTTTTTTTCGGCGGAAATAGTCTTGTGAAATTTTGAAATATTTTGGAAAAATATCATTTTAAAATACTTCTTTATGCTTTCTAGGGATAATTTAAATGTTTAACTGTTTTTCTACCAGTTTAAAAAAGTGATACAACTTTCAAAAATTTTAATATAAACATGAAATCGTTAAAACTATAGAAACTCCATCACAATTACTACGTAAAAATTTGAATTATGGTTGATTCATATTTCCCTATTTAAAAGTCTGTTGCTTATTTCTCCATGTCACGAACAAACAATTACAAAGTTTCGATTGATGTTTTGCACCACCCCCAAATATAGTTTCAGATTGATTTTATTTTTTTATTTCTTCTTATGGATTATATGATTCGGACTTATAATTTTTAATTTGTTTTCTCTTTATTAGGCAGCCAAAGATTGCTATTGAATCCTATTGAAAGTTTGGAGAAACTAGGTTTGAATGTAGATTGAAAAACAACGTTTATTTTTACACAATTTATAAAATTGTTTTAAAAATGTAGACAATTGTTTCTATAGATTGAAAATATAGATGACCATTTTTAAAAAAATTTTATAAATTGTGTAAAAATAAACGTTGTTTTTCAATCTATATTAACATTTGCACAAGATTCTTTTCGCTAGGTTTGAATGGTTTAATGGAATGAAGTATTGTAACAGATTAAAATTAAGTACGAGTTAATCTACGTTTTGTAAATACGTTTAGAGATAAATGATTTTTACCGACTTCAAAAAAGAGCACTGTAAAAAAAAACTGTTGAAAAACAGAAATTTTCAATAACAATGACTTTATGTTTACAGGGATATTCTGTCATGTAACATTCCCACCGCACTTCTATTTATTTTATGTAAAAAACAGCTTTTTTCTAGTTTTTTAGCTTATCTGTACTTAAACAGAAACTTACTGCATCGAAAATTAATACAGCTATTGGCAACATTATACTGAATCTTCGTTGGTGCAGTGGTAGCGTGCGTGCTTAGCATGCGGTAGGTCGTGGGTTCTATCCCCGGATATTAATTAACTAAAATTTAAAAAAACTCAACTAGAATAAGTCCACACGCATGTGCACAAGCAGAAAATTACTGAGAGGCAACAGAAAAATCTGTAGCTCACTTGACAGAAAGTTTCTTTTTACAGCATTTACCTGTAGGTAACAGCTTTTTTCTGTTTACAGGATTTTCCGGCCTACAAAACTTTTCTGGCAACTTTTGCTGCCAGAAATTTTCTGTTTTTTTGCAGGATTATTTTTTACAGTGAGGAGATTATCAATTTGTCGGCTATAAATGTTAATCTTTACACCGCACTTTGACATGTTGTAATGAACAAATTTGGAAGCGGTTTTTTATTAGACTAGGTGGCTAGGTATTGTTTCAAGTTGGTCCCATTTTAATTAAAACGCCCTCTGGCTGATAACAGCAGAAGTATAATCGTTATCTCGGAAACTATTAAAGATAGACATAAACTGTTGAATGCAAATTGCAGAGAATCTCAAGAAAAGTTCATTTAGACAAACTACTCCGGAGATATAGAGACGAAATAGCCGCCTAAGGCGGCGTTGATTTAACCCTTTTCAGAATACCCTTACAGCCCTAGGATTTAGAAAATCATCGAAACGTCTTCACTTTAGTACCTAAAACATTTTACAAAAAATTTTGCACGCAATTACCGCCGATAGCGGCGTCAGTTTTGTAAAGGAAAACAAGATTCTATAACTAATCTTCTTTTAGGTTGAAAACCGTCGGCGGGTCAATAAGTTAGAATAAAAAAATATTGTATAAAAATATAGGAAAATGCTGTCGAAGGCTGCATGGGCCGGGGATATATAATGTTTTTCTTTTGGTACATATTAAACTTTTGAAGGCGCCGGTAACTCGATAAGTTAAAAAAATCAAATTAAAAAAAGTCAAGGCAGGAAAACAAATATTCTTTTATCATTAAGCTTTCCTTTCAATTCTGAAATATCCTAAATACTCAGGCCCAAGCAATTTAATAGTCTTCACTCAAATTATAATTGTTTTTATATTATCTTTGAAAATTTTAAATTCTGAATTGCAGTAGAAATATCATATTGCAGTGTGTGACATCACGAGTCACCAAGTAGCGATTGCACTTTTCAGCGACTTCAAAAAGGAGGAGGTTATCAATTCGTCGGCTATGACTGTTAAATCTTTGCCACGCCACTTTTGCATGTTCTAAAGAACCGATTTGGACTCGTTTTTTTATTAGACTAGGAATGGTTTCAAGTTGGTCCCATAATGCCCTTTAGCGGTATTTTTAGCGGGAGAGATAGAGACGAAATAGCCGCCTAAGGCGGCGTTGATTTAACCCTTTTCAGAATACCCTTCAGTTAAAATCACTATCTCAAAAACTATTAGAGATAAAAATGAACTGTTGATTGCAAATTATGAATATCTTAATTAAGTAAATAAAAGTTCAAATAGGCGGCGTTGATTTATCCATTTACAGAATACCCTGACATCCCTAGGATTTAGGAAATATCCTCGAAACGTCTTCACTTGAGTACATAAATAATTTAAAAAAAACGTATTACAATAAGACGAGGCTTAAACGCCTTTACGAAGCGAGAAATAGCAAGAACATAAACACGACGAAAAATCAGTGCATTTAAGATCTCTCCAAACATCTAAATGTAATATATTTAAAATTACTATCAAAAATGTTTTATGTTGCTTCTTTTCCTCGTATTATGCGATGGTATTATAGCAGTCTAATGAAAATTTATTTAAAAAGAAAATCTTTTAACCAGTTCAATAATGAGGTACTAAAAATTTTCAATGTTCGCGAGGAATGTTTACATATATTATGTGTGAAAGTGTTTCAACTTTTTCTTGAATAAATATTCTTTCACACTTTTAGGCGCATTTTTTAAGTCGGTTTCTTTTTTCTTTTAAAACTAACTTATTAGAATTCAAATGGACTTTTGATACTAAAGATTTGCTATTTTATAATATTTGATTACACATTTATTCGATATCTGAGAAAGTACATTCCATTCCCAGAGCTATCAGTTTTTATGTTGAGAAAAATAAATTAAACTATTCTGATTCTAATAGTATTTGAATTTATCTTTTTATATAAATTTGTTTGATACAAAAACATGCTCGATATTGATTGAAGTATTCAATACCTAGAATTATAAGTATTTAATCACAACAAAATGTAAATATATAGGAAAATATTAAATGAGAGAAAGGGGTTTTTAAAACAGTTAACTTAGAAACCTTAACGGAATGTAGCCAATAACTGATATTACATTAATCAAATATCCTAAATTAAGTATTAAGACTCTGTTTTTTAGGGTTCATATTTTTGACTCATTTACGTTATAATGTTTAAATAATTAAACAATATGTTTTCAAAATAATAGTATGTAATAATTATTGATGCTATCAAAAGGGGAATAAGCTTTTTATACATGTTTCATAAAATACCTGAAAAGAACTACTCATACATAGCAAAAAAAAGATATAACTTAAGGGTATACCGCAAGTTTATTACAGGTTCAATAGCACTTTCCCTCAAGGTAGAATATAAAAAACATCTCTCCTTTTAAGAAGAAAGCCGACATACATCCAACCACTGAATACAAGTTTCCCTCTCCTAAGCGAAAGAGTATAAAAATATGACTCTGCGGGCATGGAAAGTCCTAAGAGTAAGCACGTTGCGATTTTAACAGGTGGCACTGGCAGATCGTTTAAAATCTGAGAAAGAGCAAAAACCTTTTTCCCTCCCTTTTGCCATTTTTCCCTCAAAAATAGTCGCATCAAGAATCCGTTGGACTTTTCGGAAAAGTGTGAAGGAATTCGGCTCTCCGTGGACAGTGTTAGGTGCCTTGGAGTTTATTTCTCCCCTGCATCTTGACCGGTCTCTCACGCGCATATCATTTTCAATGGACGTCAGAGGCTGTCGACGGCTCTTGATAAAATCTGAGCTACTGGAATATTTCACCTGAGTCACGTGGGTTTTTTCTGGAGATTTCAAAGGAAACGTTTTTGGTTTTGAAAGCTTCTTGGGAGAATGGCATTTGAATCTAAAAATTACATAGCAGTGGAACCTCGTGGATAGTTCAAATGGAGATTCACAGTTTTAATATGAAAGAAAATTAAGAACAGTTTCCCAATTAAATAAAAATTATAATTAATTATATTTAAGATTAAGAGAACAAAAATTTATAAGAATGAGGTAACTCATAAAACAGTAGTAATATTTTGTTTTATTAAACGAAATCTTCTTTACTTAAATAACTGTAATAAATTAACTTATTAATTAAAACTTATGGTTTCAAAATCTTATTAAAATATCCTTTTCAAATCTTTGTTACTCAAATAGTATTTGTATCAAAGTATTATTCCTTGTTCTATGAAATGAAAAAGGAATAATAATTTCTTACCATAATAGCTATAAACAATCCTCGCCAGCTTTCGAAATCCTTGTAATTTGAAAGTCACTAAGGGGACATCCATAAATTACGTGAGGTGTTTTGGAACAGCTGTGATATACGTCGACCAGCAGCCATGTTTACTCACAGCTCAAATTAGATCTATATTGGTGTGTGTCATCATTTGAGCTGTGGGTAAACATGGCGGCTGTTCGACGTATATCCAAGCTGTGCCGGTGTTTTTTCAAAATATGGACCCCTCTCCCCCCTTGGTGAGATTTAGTGAGATTTTGCTGGACCCCCCTCCCTCCACGTGTGATTTACCTACAACCTTTAAAAATAATTTTCTATCCTATTCGTTTGCATTTTGTGCTTCACAGCACCTAAAACTTTTCCATTATTAATGATGTGGTGGAAAAGGACATTATTCCGCCTAAAAATCACCACAGTATCTTATCTGTGGGTATTATTCCTTTCTCATACTTGAAGAAACCGTTTAATTTCTAACTTAAAAAGTTGACGTGAGATTTTAATCGACCCCCCCTCCCCCCTTGGTGAGATTTGGTGAGATTTTTTAAACCCCTCCCCCCCCTTTTTAACCTCACGTAATTTATGGATGCCCCCAAACAAATGAAACCCTACACATCTTTAGATGATCTCAGTGGCGAATCCATCAGGGGGGGGGCTGTGGGGCTGCAGCCCCCCCCAGGAATAAGACATTCAAGTTTTGGTAATAGCAATAAAGCCAAAAATGAAATTTCAACACGTTGCGGACATTCGGTGGTGTTACTCAAAGGGTCTCAAAATGAATCGGAACCCCACTTTTAAGGGAAAAAATTCCAAAACTTTTCTGGAGGAAGACCCCCAAACCCCCTCGAAATTTTGGAATCTAATAAGTACTGTTTTTCCTTGAAACTTTAGGGATTTACAAGGAGTGATCCTCTTTGATGTAACCTAAAGTGTCTCAACACGAGTTAAAATGCCACTTTTAGGGGCAAAATTCAAAAAATTTTCTGGAATAGGAAACCTTAAATCCTCTAGAAATTTTTCCAATACATAATTATAAACTTTTTTCCTTGAAAATACTGCCGCTTACAATGAGTGGTGCTCTTTAGGTGGAATCTAAAAGGCTTCAAAATGAGCTAAAACACTATTTTGAGGGGCAAATTTTCAAAAATTTTCTGGGGGAGCACCCCCAAACCCCCTTTTACTTGGAGTTGACATTTTTACACAATTTTGAAACTTAGCGCACCAAAATTAAAACCTTACGAAGTCGTCTCACCTAAAACTTAGTATTCCTAAGATTAGACCTTAGAAAAGATGTTTGAGTAACCGCCTAAACAAAAATCTGGCTAGGGCACTGGCCACCCCCCTCCCCCTTTCAATTGCTTACATTAATATTTGAACAGCCCATAATAGCAATTAAGTTATTTGCGAAACTCAGCCCCCCCAGACAAAATCCTGGATTCGCCACTGGATGATCTTCTTGCAGGCTCTACCCTACACTGTAAAAAAAACTGTAGAAAAACAGAAATTTTCAAAAACAATGACTTCATGTTTACAGAGATATTCTGTCATGTAACATTCCCACCGCACTTCTACTTATTTTATGTAAAATAACAGCTTTTATCTAGTTTTTTAGCTTATCTGTACTTAAACAGAAACTTACTGCATCGAAAACGAATACAGCTATTGGCAACATTATACTGAATCTTCGTTGGTTCAGTGGTAGCGTGCGTGCTTAGCATGCGGTAGGTCGTGGGTTCTATCCCCGGATATTAATTAATTAAAATTAGAAAAACTCTACTAAAATAAGTGCATGCGCACAAGCAGAAAATTATTGAGAGGCAACAGAAAAATCTGTAGCTCACTTGACAGAAAGTTTCTTTTTACAGCATTTACCTGTAGGTAACAGCTTTTTTCTGCTTACAGGATTTTTCGGCCTACAGAAATTTTCAGGCAACTTTTGCTGCCAGAAATTTTCTGTTTTTTTTGCAGGATTATTTTTTACAGTGTACCTTAGTCCATAGAGGACTAGCCGAACAGAGGGTGCAAAGCATCATTTTCAAATGCCCTATCTCATATTATACTATGCTCATTTAGAATAGTCGTAATGTATTAGAAACAGTTACTATTGTAATTATCATCAAAAACTGCAATGACAAGGCAGTCTAAACAGAAATAGTTAAAATACTGTTAAAGAATCGGAAGTTGCGTGAGGAGCGTTATTAGCGTTTTTGATCCTGTGTTTCAGGCGCCTATTAACAAACTATAGAGGGGAGCACTACCTGTTGTGTCTGGGATTTACAGAGGGGTTGGCAGTACAATTTTGTGGTCACAGGTGTGTGTCTGCGCGTGTTCATTCAATCTGGCAAAAGGTATTATGATTTGAGGATTGGGATTATTTTTCTCCACCTCTCGTGACGTGCGTTTCATGAGTAGTAGATCCGATTACAGCACCACCAGTACAAGGCACACTCAGTGTTTTTTTTTCGATTTCCATTAACGCCCAGACTTCAATAAATAATCGTACAGAAACAGAAAAGCTCTGGCATCATTAGTTCTCAGAGCTTTTCTTTCCAAGGAATTTCTCTGTTGGCTGAACTTTTTCTGCATGCTAACATCGTTTCGTAACTTTAGGGAACTTATCCATCGGAAGTATGTATAATATTTGTAGTAGATCGATGGTGTGGGGCAAGTAAACGGGCACTCTTCCAAATAACGAAATTTTATTAAAAGTCGAACAGAACGTAGAAGTTAAAAAACGAAGTGATGAATAAAATAAAAACGACGTCTGGCTAAAACTGTTGATTTGCTAAAACTCCAACGCTCAAACGCAGCGACCCTTCCTTCAGTACGGCCTTCTGCCGGATACTTCCCGATCGGCCGTCTGCCGGCCAACTCTTGATCAGCCCTCTGCCAAATTCCTTCCCAGCGTCTCCTCCAGTGCAGCCAGCCTTCTGCTCAATTCCTCCGAAGCGTCTAACCTCTTCATACCTCTCGTGCCGCGCTTTATAGCCAGCCCTGGGGCCTGAGCATGATCATATCGTTTATAGTCCTACTCGACAAAAGTCGAAAAGGAGTATCCGAAAAACACCTTCTTGTCATTCCACAATCTTCGAAAGGCCGTAGCATGAAGTTCAGTTCGACATGAGATCTAGCTTTCTCCTTCGAGAAGCGTTTGGCCAATCAAAAAAGAGTGGTCCTTTCGAACAGGGAAGCTGGGTCGCCATATTGCCTGTATCGCCTTCTTAGCGAAAATAAATAACCTGACAATTATGGACCGTTTCATTAATTACAATATAATTCCTGAACCTAATAACACTTTTAGCAATAAAAAAAACCCTTTTAAACAACAAATATTCTCTGTTTTAAAAAATCCAAATGAGTTTGATTTTTCTGGCAGTAATGTGCTGCCATCTGTAATCGAAAGGCTAAATGAATTGGTTTGAATGACTTTTGGTTATTGAAACTCCCTGACGTTTTTACTCTATTAATATAATCTCTAAATCGTGTAAAAATACCTTTTTACAATGAAAGAAAAATTATCACATCCTAACAAGCACCTAATGACGTATATTTTTATGAATAGAATATTTATCCAATTTCAAACTAATAGAGCCGATTTGCAGTGCATTGAGCATGCCCTGACCTACGCATAGAAAACTTAGTTCCTTCGCAAAAAAAAGATATTGCTTTATCCAAAGGTTGAAAATTAATTCTTAAGACCACTTCTTAATGCACAAGGAATATTAATCTGAAAATTAATGTTATTGTTTCCTGAAAAGGCATTTTAAATTTTTTCGGCACTGTTCGAAATCGCTACCGAGTGCTCCGGAGGTTTCGGAATGAAAGTTTCGGCTTGTAGGCAAAAAACGAAGTCGTTGTCGGGTTTCGAGAATGAGTCGAAAGCTTCGTGCTGTGACATTTTGCTGAAATCTCGTAATGTGACGTCATGAGTGCGAGAAGACGGGTTTCGACTGGAAGACGAGATGATCATGCTCAGGCCCCTGGTGACGTATAGCTGATGACGTGCCACCCGTGCCGTTGCAACCAGTCTCCTCGGTTCCTCACTTCCCACATATCTTAACTACATATTGTCTTACTACAGATTGGTGTCTTATGGAGGATTTACACCACTGCTGTAAAAGAGACATCAGCGATATTTTCGGCATATTTTAGTACCCGCTACTCACAAAAGATGGCGCTCGTCAATTGGTTTATTGAAATAACAATTCCCGTTTCTTCCGAAAATATCGCTGATGTCTCTTTTACAGCAGTGGTATAAATCCTCCATCATTCTTTCTCAACTTCGAAATTTTCAGTGGGATATGCCCTTAAATATTTTCGTAGAAAAAGTCATTGTAAGCTCTGTCACCAAAGAAATTCCGTGGAAAGGAAAGCTCTGAGAACTTTTGGTGACAGAGCTTTTCTTTTTCTGTGTGAATACTTTTAGCAGTGTATATGGCCATATGTTCTGCTACTCTCTCTCTCTCTACCTCAACATCACGATACATCTTTCATCAACTTTACCGCAATGAAGAAAAACAATTCACCGCCAGAACGTCTCACGCACGCCCCCTGTCCATCAAAAAATCCACAACTAAACTCCTCCAGAAAGAAAACCACTCAAAAGAACCCCTCCCGTGATTGATCAGTCCCGCGAAACCCCGTCAGGTGTTCCCGACTCCCCGAATCTCTCCAGACCCATCATACCAGAAAAGGGAGAGAGAACCCCCCGATTCCACGGGGGTGTCGCATAGCCTGATCTGTTTTTTACGATCCCGATCCGGGACGTTTTCCGGAATTGCCGGAGACGCTACTCCATTATCCCTTAAACGGGAGATATTTTCCACTTTTTTTTTCTCGGTTTGCTCCAGAAAGCTTGATGGAGTGTGTGTTGTTAAGAGACCGTCTGAGTCCTCTTTGGAGAGAGGAATTTGTTGGGTTGCTGGGTGCTTAGCGAGAGTTGGAAGATGAGCTTGTGTGGTTTTGATAGTTTTTGATGGAATTTCGGTGGAGAAGAAGTTGAGGGAAAGATATGAGACCTGTTTGAAGGAAAATGTGTAGCTTCTCCGATTAGAGAATTTGTTACGGTTATGAAATGGGCACGGTGCCAAAAAACTCGCCAAATCAATTTTGGGAATATTGGGTACAGGCTCATTTACACCTGTTCATCCTGAGTGATTCCTTTATACATATTTTTTTCATCAAAATATTGGATGAATTTCAGAAAAAAGTTTTCCTTAGTGATGTTTCTATGTTTCCTTAGAGAACATAGTTAATTTTAACTATAAAACATATTTAACAATTTACGTTCAAATTGTTTTGTTCATAAGTCTATTTACAATAATGAAAAACATAATCGTCTTATTTTGACCCTTTGCTTATGGAATGTTCCATAATACCCGACAGGCCATCTTGTTCTATGAACCCTTCTGACCGATAAAACATGGATTGCTAAAAAACGACTGCAGTGTGAGAAACTACTGATCTTATTGTGTACATTATGCTTAACAACAAAATCAAAGTCTCATAGTTACTGGTAGGTAAAAAGGTTTGAACATTTACCGTCAAAAACTTTCGAAAATCCTAAAACTTTGCACACACTTTGCACACACTAAAACACACTTTGCTTTGCTCCGACTGATCAGACAACAACAAGAAGCTGAACTCTTGGCGCATTGCATCATGGGGGATTTCTTAAGACTTAAGTGGCATCGCCACCTGATAGCAGCACAAGGGGGAGAAGAAACTCAGGTGTTCCATATTACCCGACTATTCCATTATACCCTCCTCTCCTCTACATTCAACCATGTTTTTAAATTTAATATCCATCACCTAAAAGCTGTTAAGCTGGCCCTAAGTTTTAGACCCTGTTCTTACCACACCTTTGTTTTGTTTTGTATTTCCTACACGCGTACAGCTGTTTAAAAAAATTCCTTATATTAAAGCTGAATTTTTGTACTTGACAGCCAGATACACCTAAATTACCATGCATATTGCACCTAGGAATTCAAGCGAACTATTGTTATTGAAATAAGGCATTTTACAACCCCATATTTAACGCTCATCGATTATACACGAAACAAACAAGCCGGTCAAAAAATATAAATATTTTACACGACTTCTAATAAACGCGCCGTTCGGGGTATAAAAGCTCCGAAAAGCCAAAGAAATATGAAATGTTTTCCCAAAAGCAGGAACTCTATCTTCTTAGCGGATGATGAATAGCTGTTTGAGGGTTCATTGTCCGCGTATGAATACAGTGCGTCTCGGAATTTAAATATTTATAGGCTGCAGACGTCCCGATGAATTACGGAATAAAAAATGTATTGTGAGCATGCACTTGGCCAATGAATCTCTTTCTTTGAGAGAAATGAGAACCTAAATATTCACTTTGTCATCAGTTACACAAATACTCGTAAGTTTAAGTCTAAAGGGCTTTGCGAGGTATTTCGATTTATTGCAGCTATATTTGAGCTGGATTTAGTTGGAGGTATGGAATATCGTGTTATATTATCATAAATGCCTTTATATTTCAATTTGAAGTGAGGGGTGGGTTAGAAACATCTTGAATTGGCATTTGTTACGGGAGCTCGAAAGTTTGATTCTAATATTGCCGATAAAAAGTATAGAACTCAAAACTCCACAGTTGTACATTGAGTTTACTGTGACATAATTTATATTTGTTATTAACAAGGAAAAGTTGTAGATTATTGGATAATATTCATATGGATATAAAGAGTATGAAGTTGAAGAAAATAAAAACATACTGCATGATTGAATGTTGTAAGGTAAAAACGCGTGGACAGAAAATGATTATGAAGACTTTATTGAACAATTAATTATACTTTACTTTTCACTCAAAAAAGAAAAAAATATACATAAGCAGAAAAATTGGTAAAGAGCACCAAAAGATCAATGAACTAGTACATGTTACCTCAGGAGATACTATCACTTGACCTAGGAAACAAACTGTATCAAGATTCATGTATGAAATCATACAATCGGATTTAAATTATGTTTTGCCCTTAAGTGTATGATGAAGGAGATGTTAGACTTTGAGATAAAAGGATTAAGAAAATTTTAATCTTGCTTAGTGAGTAAAAAAAATTCAGACTCTTAGGGGGGAGATGTCTCGAAAACTTTGACCTTGAACGGATATGCTTAGAAAAATGTAAACAATATATAATTTAAATCGTCCTGATAATAGAACGTCCTGATAATTTAAATCGTGATGCATCCGAATAATGAAGACCGTACTTAACATAAAACAAGATTACCACATTTTTTATCCCAATTTTTACATAGAAAGCATAATTTTAAAGAATAATATGACTTTTTACTGCAAGACTGAAACTTCAAATTCATCATCTTCAGAAACACAACGATCTGATTTATTACTTCAACCTAAAATCACTATCTAGTGTTTCCTTTTTTTACAACCGCTGATAAATGTATTCATGAAAACACGTGAGCAAGACTACCAAATAACACAAAACCAAACGAAAACAAAATACATGTCTTGAAGAAGAAAAAAAACAGATCATAAGTAAATAATAAAATAAAAACAGCCACATGGTAGTTTTGGATGCAAAAATATTCCAGATCCTCAGCTGGTGCGCCGCGCATAAGAATTTTCTTGTGACTGCCGAAATTCGCGTCAATGTAGTCCGATATGCACCGTAAAAAACTCGTGTTTTATCTTTTAAGCATAAAAACACGCATACTTGTTTACGCATCTTCATTGGAATAACATGAGGTTTGGAATAAATAGAAGTGCATTCTGTCCAATTTGGACCGTTATATTTAACATCATACGGGAATCTGAAACATCTTCTATATTTTACTGAGAAAACCTGACCTACAAAGGAAGAAAATTTCAACTAAGACAAAGAAAGAAATTATTATCTTTTTTAAAGCACATAATTTTAAACTTAATTTGTCGCATTGCACTTTTTTACCTTATTTGGTTTGAAAAATTTATAAAACTTAACTGGATCAGAACCATTTTAAAAGAAACACGCGTCAAGTACTCAACTTAGGTCACTAAATCATCATCAGCTTTTTGAGTTCATCAAACTAACACCCCACCCCCTAAACTGACAAACTCGTCCAATCGAAACCCGCCGAACATCCTGTTTATCTTCGTCACCTTATGTCTACGAAACCCAGGGTTTAAATCCCTACATAACAATGTCCCGCAGACTTACCCTCCTTATTAACGAGTTGCGGTTCCTGTTTTAATTAAAACGCTGTTAGTCTAATACACAATCAAATCTTCCAAAGGCCTGGCAATACTTTAGGGCTGACAGCGGACAAAGACCGTGGATAAACAGTCTGTCAGTGCCCAGATAATTTTTTCGGCCCTTAAGGCACACAAAGATTTTATTGTTCTCGGCAAAGCTTCGTCGACAAAAGACAAACAAGAAAATTAGCGGCTGCTTAGCTTTTATGTTTGTCTGGCACGTGCAGTGTCATACATATGAGTTAAATATGCGAGGAGCTTCGATGCTAAATAGTGTGAAACTAGTTTTTGAGATTTGAGTAAATTGTTTAAATAGAGAATATTTGTATTGAATTTTTTAAAATGTGTTTGACTGATATTCCTATATCAACTCTTAAATTTTCGTTTATTTATCACTAACTATATAGGATCAGTTGGTTGTGTATTGTTACGGAGCACTGTATTGTTACACCAACCCGCTAAAATGCTAAACATTTCTTTACAGACTGCTTCGCGATCTAAGTAAACGAAGCAACCCGAACGCAACCCTTTTGCTATTTTGTGGGACATTTCGAAAGATATATTATTCCTTTTTAGACGATGATATGCTTTATGTGTAAGATATGTCACCTACTAACACGACTTGTCATTAGGAAGAGTTAGTTGTAATATATGTAAGTAATTTATATGGAATAGGAGGGTTAGAGTACGCTCAAAAATTATTATTTTTGGCTTTAAAATTGAAAGTCAAAGACTCAAAAATTTATTGATAACTCTACTTTATTTTTAAACAAAAAGTATGTGTTAAGGAATCAAAAGAAATTTAATAATTGGAAGTTAAACTTCAAACCAATATGGTATTAATTTAATCGGCAATAGTTACATGATTTTATAGTGTATAATTATATAATCCATAAAGATTATATCATGTGTCCTCCGCTTCATTTTAGCTGTCAACGTAACAATGAACTATACAACAAGGCAGATAGTTCACCCAGCTAACTAAAACCCAGATTAAAAATTAATACCACATTAATAGATAAAATTCTTAATACCTGAACTAAACTCCAGCAGTCATGCTAAATCTAACATAATCCAATATTTTATGTAATATAATCCAACTTTCACTTCACATTTATCAAACATATAGTACGGAGTTCAGCTTGACACTTATTAAATATGACACTTATTAAAACCAACTAACATATATTCAGTTCCTACCTTTTTTAAATAAATAGGAAATAATAAAATAGGAAATATACCATATCTCGAAGGAATACATTCGGATATTTAAGGAAAATGAGTGTTATATACTCAGCCAAATTGAACACACAATTAATGAATGAAACCATCGCTTCCCAACCTCAAATAAAGTCATAGGACTTCGAGATTTTTCCAGCCCTCGATTTATCACTAGAGTCAGTTTTAGAGCCCGGGCGAAAGCCGATACGAATCTTGACCCCCACCCACCCCTTTCGCAATACCGTTCCATTTGAACCATTAGGACGATAAAACTCCAATTGATGGATTATTTCCTCCCAGATAAATCTAACTAAATCCACGAAAAGGGTAGTTACGATGCGATTTTTACTTGTGTTACTAACGTACGTCGGAGAACCATCCGTTAAATGAGTGCTTCTGAAGCAGAGGTAGATATTGAGAGCGCTTTGGCGACAACCCTGGGCGCCGAATTGCTGAGTGGCCGAAAGCAAACAATGGAAGTCCCATACATATGGAGGTAGATTCGAGAGTAAAAAAGTTTCACTCCATTTTTCTCTATTTTTTTCAATCCTTCACGCTTTCTCTTCGCCATTTCGTCCTTTCTTGCTCTCTATCTCTTTTTTTTCACATCTCTATATATCTCTATTTATTTTTCGTTTTTCCTCTATCTTTCAGTATTTCTTGTTATCTCTCTTTTTCTTTATTTTTATCTCCATTTCTTTATACATCATTCACGCTATAGCGCTCACGATTCGGTGAAGGCTGTAATAAGTTGTATGACAATACTTCCATTGAAACTGCGAACTTATCAGTCACTTAAAAAAATGGAAATATATTAAAATTGAGAATTTTTTTTTAGAAATTCCAATGGGAATATAAGGTAAATGTGGGTATAGTGGACACTTTAAGGAAAATTTTTGCTTAAATTCTCAATAAATACCAACCTATTTGCTTGGAAGCCGTTATCATCCCATTTTTAGATTAATTGGATCTTCTTCTTTCGATTTTATCATTAAAAATTTTAATTAGATTGGGTAAAGTATTTTTAATTAATTTTTAAAAAGTACTCCAAATTGCATCTATAGTGGCCACATAGATGTAGCTGTTGTATCTATGGTGGACACCTCTTGCATCTATAGTGGACACCTCTCTTTTTCTGCCTATATGAGGGATTTATGCATGAAATTGATGGTTTTTTTTGGTGTAGTCGTTTATTTCTAATTAAATCTTCCTTCCCAACGAAATGTATTTTATATCAAATCAATAAGCTTTATTGAAAAAAATACTTGAAAGTTTCCGGCCCAAAGCCTACGCTGTAGCTGATTTGAGAGGAGTTACCACATGTAATTCAATGTTTTGGAAACCTTGGTTCCCGAAGTCAGAATGAAGCCAAATTCATACAACACTCATTTTAAAGCACAGTCAACAGTTTATGAAGAAAAACTGATCCAAATTCAAAGTTATTTAAATATATATTAGACGCCATTGCAGTGGTCACTATTGGAAAATCTAAGATTTTGTGTTGGTATAGTGGCCACCCCCATAAATCCCTCGTAAAGTCAAAATTTTAAAATAAATTTTAATTATCATTTTATACACTCTTCTTTATCATATAAATTTAAAAGTCAATCAAACGGCTACAAATACAAAAAAATCAGTTCCGATATACCCGTTTCCTTACGCGATTCAATAAGCAAAATCAAATTTCAGTCACTCGGCCGATGTTGTTATTTTCAAATATTTAAACATCCTTCCTATGCTGATCTGTGGTATCGGTGGTAATTTACAAGCTTACCTGATTGTACAATCTACTATGCCTATGAATTTTGACGCTGTTTGATGCCTCTAACTCGTTATACCTCCATCTTAGAAACGCTAAAGGTAACTTGTATATCCCTAAATCTAAAAAAGAAATATTTCATAAATCTCATGCCTTTTTGGGACCATACATATTTAATAAACTTGAAGAAACTCTTAAACTAACCAACAATATACACAAATTTAAATCCGGTATTCATCTTTTTATCTCAGGACACTCAGATATTGAAGCTTTGTTCAAAATTCCTAAATAATAAGCACATCTCTTGCCACATGATAAAATCTTTTTCTTAATTTAGGTTCCCTGGGCGAGCCTTTGGCTCTTTGGGATCCACATAATCAATTTTTTTTGTTTTTTCTATGTTTAAACAAAATGTCAATATATGTATATATTTCCCTTTGTGTTTTTTGTACAGTCCTTGTCTGTGTGTTCCATGTCTTATATATGTTTTGTCTTTTGTCCAATAAATTTGATTTGATTTGATTTTTGATTTTATTTCAAATTAATCAGCTATGTGGCCACTATTGGTACAGTGTCCACTATTACCACATTTACCTTAATGCACATCCTCAAAATAATCTGAATAGTCTTATACCAAAAATGTGTTAGACAGATCAGCAATTAAGAAGCCTTTTTCTGGAAACCGTTCACCAAAAACTTTTTTTAGAATTGAGAGATTTATTCTTTATACCATTTTTGCTTTAGTTTCCCACTCTTTCTTGCACTCTGATTCTTCAGTTTCCTCTGTATATCTATTTCTTTCTCTTTATCTATATAATATGTATTTCTCATTGTTTCTTTCCAATCTATCTTTTTCTCTCTCTCACACTCTTTCTTTGTTTTTCCCTTTATTTCCCTTAAAAATTTTATAACTAATTTTTATAACTACTATTTTAAGATCCCATGTGTTAAAATGGACGATTTTCAATAGTCATTTGCAAGTGTCTCAAAGGAATATATGGAACAAAATTAAAACATGTTATAAGATCCCAGGAGTACACAATCAACAGAATATACACAATCCATTTATAATTCCTTTTGAGTAGCATTTGCGAATGTAAAATAATAACTTAAGCAATCGAGAGAAATATATATATATATATATATATATATATATATATATATATATATATATATATATATATATATATATATATATATATATATATATATATATATATATATATATATATATATATATATATATATATATATATATATATATATATATATATATATATATATATATATATATATATATATATATATATATATATATATATATATATAGATTTATAAAGTAAGTACAATTCTTGTTTCTCGCGTATTCCCACTACTAGCTTCTTAATGAATAAATAAGGGAGATACAGGTAAGAGAATGTCAAACATCAAACAATTTTTTCACCTAAGAATAAAATCCTCCGTGCAAGACTGTGATTTATTAAAATAGGCAAACGGTTTTATTTTGCACGTAAAATATTTAAAAGTTTAAAAAATTACAATGTTTCGGGGATACTTTGATCCTCTTCGTCAGCAAAATAAGTCTTACTGACGAAGAGGATCAAAGTATCCTCGAAACATTGTGCCATTTTTAAACTTTTAAATATTTTACGTGCAAAATAAAACCTTTGCCTATTTAAAAAAAATTATCACCTGTTACAAAGTATATGTATGACCACGTTTTCTACAAAGGAGAAACATGCTGAAAGTTCTTTCTATGTAAGTAGTAACTCTACAGTGCTACCGGTAAAGAGGAAAAAGCTGTCAAATTCAAAGCCCTAGTGCCCTGGCTTGAAACTCACTTACCGTGATTGCGGCAATTGCTTTCAATTTTTTTCCGAAGAAAACACACACGGGGCTTGATAGCGAAGGGGTCATCTAGGGATTAATCCATCTTTTGGGGTAGAGAGTATAACTTTGTTATAATCGAGGGTTAAAATAAATTCCCTTGGTCTCTCAGGGGATTGGTTGAGCTCGAGTTTTTTTCGAGGGGGATTCCTTCTTTAGGTGTTGATTGAGAGTTGTGTATCTGGAATGAAAAAAAATATGTTGAACTTGTTTCGTTGGTAACCTTGATGGATGTGTTTTTATTCCTGAGATAAGTTCGGATGTTATGAATATTTTTGTAAAATCAGTAATTTTATTTTCATAGTAATGGTTGTGGATAATTTTACAACAATTGTTTAAACAGAATGTTGCATTGAAAAAAAACTTAATCCTTTAGCGAATTATGCTTTATTTTCGAGGAACTATTTTATACTTCCGAATAAAAACTTTTCAGGATAAATGCGAATTGTTCCTTGTATCTTTCAGAAGCTTACAAAAGAAAGGGCGTTTTTAAATACTACGAAAAAATAGATGATGGTTCAATTTAGAAGATTTTAAATAATTAACTACATTTGCGCATCTTAAAAAGTAAGTGTTCATGCTAGCTAATATCCGCTACAATTTTCATTTTAGAGAACTTCAAGATATTTATAAGGCTATTTTTCTTCTTGGTATTTCAAAAACATATTCTAATACAATGTTTTATTTTCGCTTAATGTAAAGACACTTTTAGTTACTATATCATGTTACTCACTACGTAACTAAATTTTCGAGATTTTTAAGAAAAATATCATTAACGTGCATGAGAATAGATTGATAAAAAACTGGGGGTAGCAGAAGTTCTTTGGCGTTTCATGTTAATGCTTACATTTCATAGGATCTGGTGTTCAATTTTGAATATAAATTGATGCAAAATCGCAAAATGAGAAAAAAAGGAGTTATGCCAAGTTGCACCTAAACCGACACGATTTATAGGATGAACTTCAAATTTTTATTTAATGTGTTTTATGGTTTTATTGTGAAAAAAAATAGGCGATGCATTCCATTTTATGATCGATCATACTTGTTTTTCTCATATCACGTTGCAATAATAAAAGCAAAATACCATATACATTCAATCAATAAAATTTATAAAAATATTTACTCCAGATCAGTCAATAAAATCCCCTTGAAAGACAGTATCTAGGTCAGAAAGAAACACAGCTTTCGAATCAATAAATTACCCTGAATGAAAAATATGCTCAATAAGACCATCATTCCACGAGGGTTAATGCCGATTTCTCCAAAACCCAAAAGAAAGAAAAAATCTCATTCTCCATCATTATTCAAAACATGGAATTTTAGAGGGAAAGGTCGACGGAGATATTTGAATAACGACGAAACGCGAAAACAATATTATCCAAGAGGATGGATACGATGCAGAGAGATAGAAAAATAAAAAAAAAACAAGAGAGGTTGAGAAAGAATCTTTGCAACGGGGCAAAAATATCCATCCGTCTGGGATATGTTATGAGGAATGAATGAACGGGAACTGTTTAAATTTTTGAGGCCCGAGGAATGCTGGGAGGAAATGAAAGGATGGAGGAGCCCCGATTTCGTGTTAAAAGAACGTTTTGGTTCCTCGTCTTCAGGTGGGGAAATTTTTGCGAGATGGACGCTGAAAGATTGAATTCTTGTCGCTTGAATATGATGGAAGGGCTGAAAGCGGGTCTAATTTTGGATTTTGGGATATTTTAGAAATGTATAACCGAACTTAAGGAGATTTTCGTTTGCTTTGTGTTCATATAGAGTATCCATTCAACAAAATGAAAAATGGAGGGAAATCAAGTTTTTATAAAATTACGTTATTTAAATTAAATGTTATAAAAAAGATATTCGACATAAATTTATATCATTTTAAGAATTGATACTTCTTAGTCTATAAAATGAAAGATTGTTGAAGTAACTTTTAAATTCTAGTTAAAGAGACAGGAACAACTAAATTTTGTGCCGGGTTGACTCAACATGATTTCTGAGTTTGTACTCTCTTAAAAGTACTTCCACACTTTACTTACTTACAGTACTTAATAACTTTTAATTTTTATGCACTAAATTAAATATTGCTAAACAATGTGAATCCGTAGTAAATCTAGGGAGTCTCTGTTGGCACTTCCCTAAAAAAATTTAAAAAATCCTCCTCCTCAAAATAGTGTTCCAGCTGATTTTAATAATTTTTTTCCATAAAAATTTATGTCGAAATTTCAGGGCAGAGTTTGAACCCCTAACTCCCCTTGGATACGGCCCTACATAAAATATTTATTAGTTTTTGGTTTCATTGTCTTATTTTTAACCTTTTTTTTAAATGCAATGCATCCTTATCAATAAAAACTAAAAACATGGATTTATAGTCAATCTCTGTAAAATTATTTCATTTTGCATTTTTCTTTTGCGTATTTTTATCATTCAAAGCTATTTCAAGATGCTCAATAAAAATACTTCGGGAGATCATTAAATTAAATGATTTTGAAAGTGAAGTATTGATATTTAATTTTGATTTCTCTTTTTTATTCTCCGAGATATATTTATTATAAGTCAATAAAAATGTCAAGTTACAAAATTAACTGAAAATAATTATAATTAATTAAATTAATTAATGATAAACTATTTGTAACACTGTTCTTCAAAATGGAATAACATTTAAAACCAAAAGACATGTTAACAGAATAAAAAGATACAAACATAAATTTAACAATATTCAAAATAATAGCAGGGTTACCACCCTGCTATTATTCAAATTAACAACTTTCAAATTATCACAATGAAATGAACATAATTCATTTTGGTAAAAAAACAAGCATTAAAAAGCATGCAAAACTACAGGATACATACTATTTAAAAGGTAGTATTTTCTTAAAAAATAGGCAGTTTTTATCAAATATTAGCCCCCATCTAAATCAATAAAGAAAACTCTCTCTCCGTTGTCACATCTAAGTTCTCCAAACAGGCTTAACAGAAATGGCAAGATTAGAAGAAACTCCAAATAAAAAAAAATCTTATATATTTTTCTGACAACACTCTTAATGATCGACCTGTCAGCAGCCCGTATGATTTATGACCAGCTTTTTTTCAATAAACGGCTAGAAAGATCCGAAAAATGTTGTTTAACAAAGCATTAAATTCATCCTGTGTAATCCTCTCAATTCGTTAACAAATTCCTTGTCCGACTCCAAAGTCAATTGAACGAAGAGCAGATGTGAGTTGATAGTAACAGGAGCAGAAAGGAAACTGATATTTAGTGGAAAGATTGAAAGGACTGGTGGTTGAATCAATCAACAAGTTTTATGACGGTGGAAAACTTATTGTTGAGAATTAGTTAAAAGAGTGGTGATTCTTAGTAAATACGGAAAATATTTTTTGGATTCATTTATTACACTCAAACTTGTTTTTGCGGTCCTTTTTGGTATGATTTTTTATTTGTTCGGTCTTTTTTTCTGCGATTGCAGTAAAAAATACCACATAAATGAAAAATCATATCTAAAAGGACAGCAAAAAATCAGGTTTGAGTGTATAAATTAGCAGCTTTGAGAATAAAAGTGATTTAAGTCCACTTAATTTAGTTTCAAGTAGGAATATTTGTTCTTAGTTGTCCCTTTTTTTCAAACTGTCCCTTCAGGATACCTACAAAAAACAACTAATTTAGCGAGTGATATGAATATCATCGAGAACTCTCACCTATCTCAAAATTTACTAAATATGGACTCGCCCATTTTTTTATTTTGAAAATTTCAAGTATTTATAAAAGCAAAGATTTTTAAAATTTTTTTCTTATATCTAATCATTGCATCTATTTTTTCCTCATTTCTAGTTTTGGTGTCTTAAATGGCTTAACGACATTTAACGAAACATACACCAGGATTGAAGCAATTTTTCAAGATGCACATTGGATGTTATACATTTTGAATTAAACACCAAAAACAAGATGTGAAAAACTAAAAATAAACTTATCTATAAAATTTCTAAATCCATTTAAATAAAAAAAATCAACTCAAATTATAGGTTTATATTCGTATTTTCCTTTGAACTATTTTCATAAAAAACAGAGCCATCACATCATAAAATTACTTCGAAATCCTTCTTCACTCGAAAGCGAGCCAAAATACATTTTAACCGTTAGCTTGGCACATACCCTGTCTTGTGACAAGCTAATGGCTTAAGTCATGTAAACCACGTTTTCTTCACAGAAGCGAAAACAAAAATTATTAAAATAATTCAAATTAATTGCTTTTACAGTCTATTCTAATGGTGAAGAAATATAATAAGAAGTTGACAGTTAAGTTTTGCAAAAAGCTAAAAAGCTTAAAAAACCCTCCTAATTAATTTTAAAAAAGTGTTCAGAATGCACTTTAGCATCACATTTCATATAATTTTTGGGTTCAATTATGTTACATGTTCCATTAAATATCGCCAAGTTGTTTAAGACGCCAAGAGATTATGAATATCACCTAAAATAAAAAACCTACTTATCAAAATATATACCATCATTCCAATACCAACACTTCTTGATTGACTTTCCTCATTAATAACATGATTTTCTACCACCTAATCTAATTTACTCTACTTATGAGTAGCATTCTTGTCATAAGAACAAAAACCCAGTAGTCTCTCTTAAATCATGACCCACAACATCATCTAAAGCACGTCCAAACCACGAAACGTAAACATCAGGGAAGCGAAGCACATCCTCCAAACAACTCTACCCTCGAACCACCATTGTCCCTTTTCAAGCGATACAAATAGTTGTTACCTGTGTGGCCGGGGTACCTGTTTTAATACCCCATTGTCTAAACGACAAACGCTTTCCCCGAAACAAGATAGCCCCGGCTTCAGATTCCGGCAGCACCGGTCTTGTGTGTGTATGTTAAATCCATCTTCACGATTTCTATATCGAAAGCCATTTGCAACAATGGACCATTGTTTCGTCGTTTTGCAAACGCGCTTTCACTTTAGAGAAAGTTGATAGCTAGGCATCAGATAGTTTAAAAGTAGTACACTTAGGCTAAGCGCGCACTAAGAGACTTCTGTCTCGGCGACTTAAAACACTAGTCACTCGAGAGCAATGCATTTCTATGAGGAAATTCTTGGCCTAGTGATCTTGGTCTCGTCGCCATGTGCGCGCACTCTAGCTTCTTGCAATAGCCAGGGAAGCAATTTTGTCTTTGTCTCCGAGAGCAATTTTGTCTTTGTCTCCTAGTGCGCGCTTAGCCTTATTATAGAGATCATGCTCGTTTTAATCGATAGGTATTTATTCAATTTTTAGTGGGGTTGGAAGGTATTAGATTGTTTATTGTCCGTAGTGTTTATTTGATACTGAGGAAGCTTAAAACGACTATGGAAGGTTTTGTTTTAATTGTTGCGAAAAATCCCAAGGACGACTTTTTTTTTTAAATTGTGCTATTAATTTTTTGAAGTAAAAGAATACCGGCTGTATTCACCAGTAACCTAACCAAAGGTCAATCTGGAATCAAAACTTCCAATTGGTAGTTGAAAAATGGTTTTAAGCCAATCAGAGCTGTCGAAAAAGTCTTTAAAAGATGATTTTGATAAAAAAAAATTTAATTTGTTATAAGTTGTTACATTTTAATGTGATACACACGCTTCGATATAATATAGCTTTAAATAAAATACTCTCTTAAAAAGTCTATCTTGCTCAGAATTTTTAATGATAATACTTACACCTGTTATTTTTTAATACATGTAATACTTTTTACAACTTACCTTCTCAGTCCATCCTTAAGTAGTCTTTCTTTTAGGACAGAAACCAGATAAATACTCCTTTTATTTCTGCTATTTATATTATTCATAGATGAGTTAATAAATTTATTATCTTTAATGAAGAGTGTAAGAACTTTTCTGAACAATTTTATGATTATACAACAAGTATTAGCTTTTTCTATAACTTATAATTTTCATCATCTTCACTATTGTTTTTATCAAGTTAACTTTAGTATCTTCATTGAATAAAGGTTTCTCTAAAACTAATGAGTAAAATCAAAACTTTAAAGAACTGTTATGCAAAGTATGGGACTTTTTTAATTATACGTAAATTTTAAAAGTTTTCATTTTGCGTGACACAGAGAAAACATAAACTGAAAAATTATTTAAGAAACTGTTTTTTTGGGAATTTTTTAGAAAGGAAAATATTAATTACTAACATTTAACATTTTGTTACAAAATATTTATTGAATTTAATTTACCATTTCATAGATTTAAAACGAGTGATAATAATTTAACAGAGTGATAATAATTTTTTGCAATAAATATGATAGGGAATAAATAAAATATTCTTATTTAAATAATTAAACATGAATTATTGTTTTTCAAATAACGAAATGAATTAAACCCATATCAACTTAAATTTTAAATGTCTTGTTTAAAAATGTTTGAAATCAAAGATCAGAACCTTTTACTTGGTATATTACAATTTTTCTAAATAAAAATATTTTCTACTATGAATTACAAATTACAATTTAAATAAAGCATCTGGGTCGTTCATACACTTTCCAGATTTGTTGCCCTTCAAAAACAATGAATCTGCCGTTATTATCTAGATTATAGATAATATTTCTGGGAATATAATAAAATACATGGTTGTATTACATTTACCAAGAAATTTCAATATTTAAATTACTAAATGATTATGAAAACAGTTATACTACGTCGATAAATACTTGAAGCTTCATGTTCCTCTTTGATGACTTCCAATTTACACTGATCTCTTTAATGCAAGTACTATGGTTTATCTTTTATCCATGGTTAATTTCTCCTTGCCTAATGAAAGAGGTTTATCTTGAAATTAAATTCTTGAAAATGCCAAATATTGTATATAAGTGGTTATTCTTATCCAAACATCACTTCAATCTTAGAAGGAAGAGCAAATCTGAAATTGAAAATCCAATGTATATATTTATCTTTGTAATTTGCCAAATCATTCATGGTCGACCTACTTTAACATATTTTTGCTTTTAATATACTTCCCAAAATAACAATAAGCTATTATTTCTAAATCTTAAGGATATTTTGTCAGTTCATTACCTCTTTTCAAATTATAATGAATTTCATCTTATAATACTATATTTAAGTCCTGTATTCATTTTTCTATTTTTTGTATATCTTTATATGAATTAGTTTCGTTACTTTACTTCTGTAAATGTTTATTTATCACACCTGTATTCAATTAATATAGTATTCTTTAGATTTAAAAAATTAAAAATTTTAAGTTATTTTTTTCTAATTCTAATTTTAAGATCTTAATTTCAAATATATTTACTTATTTTTCTTATTTTTGTAATTACAAAACTATAATCTTTTAGTTTCATTTTACATTTGAGGTTGAAGACTCGTGGACTAGATTTAGAACGAAACACAAAGCAAAATCATTTTACTACTCCATATCTATATCATTCTACGGTGGGGATACAATCAAAAGAAGGGAATGGAAGCCATCCCCCTATGTGTTCTATAGCAGTATATTTCTAGCTGGCATTGCCCAAAGACTTAAGGACTTTATTTAGAGCACAACTCAAATAAAATAGTTTTGCATCTAATTTTATCATGGAAATGCCATCAAACGAAGGGAATCTCTCTATCACCTTTCACTCTATAGCAGTGGGTGATTTCTAGCTGACACTGTTCATAGGACTTTAATTCAGCTTAGGGCAGATCCAGTGAAATAAGTCACATCAACATATATGGATTTTAAAAAAGACCCACATGGTTTTATCTATCATGATGTAGCATGATTCTATCATATCAATGGCGTCAGGAGAAAACCTCGTATAATCGAAATCCAGTCCAGTTTAAGTGAGCGAGATTCGTTTTATTGCCAAAGACCATTTTTCGCAGTTAACAGGTGGAGAGTTAATTTTAATGAGCTGAGAGAAAAAAACAGGTGTTATAATCTCTCACAAGGAGACTAATTTTTTGTTCCAGCTGGCTTGATCAAACCACAAGCAAGAGAGAACAACCCTATGGAAAAAAAACTGTTTTATTTTTTAGATGCGAAGAAAAGTTTTAGTTAAATGCAGGTGTGAAACCAAAGCAAAAAACATCACTTCTCTTTTGGTTACAGGAACAGGATGATACTGGTGTTCCCAGAGGAATTGATTTGACCCTTGTTTTGGCGTTAATGACTTGACACTCGTAAATAAATTTGGTTGTAAGTAATTCCTCATTGGCATATTTAGCGAAAACACACCCTCGCCAATCTAGAATACAGAATTCATCCTGACTGCGATTTTACGAGATTGTACGAGGTGTTCTCCTGATGCCATCGACATGTCTCTTCATTTACACAACTTACTCTGCGAACAACCTCAAACGTCATTCCAAGAAGAACATCTCAACCTAAACGATCCCTATAAATTCCCCACAGGCAACGATTCCAGGAAACTGACCAACTTTCCACCCATCAGTGCAACAACCAAACAAAGCTGTTTACGAGAAACTGCGGCGAATTACCGTACGACTCTCCACTCCTCAGGTATGCACAAATTACCACCCTCCCTGCCCACCAATTGGAGAAGAACAGAACGAGAAGGGTTCTAGTCACCCCCCCCCTTTTTGGAAAACGAACACATTCCGAAACAAATGCAGATAGAACCGTAAATCACTTAGCACTAGTGTCTGACCACACTGGGGCCACAATTGTCGCGGGACACTTTAATATCCTCATCAAATGGTGGGACGAAAGAGGGGGAGTTGATGGGTGATGCACTAGACCAGAGTCCCCTAGAGGGACGTTGAAGAATTCTAGGGTGGGGCTTTTAATACTAACCTTTGCTCTTTTTTTAACTTGGAAGAAAATGAAACCAGGCAGCACATATTTAACTCGTGTCCTCTGTATAACCACCATAGACTACAACGTTTACAAAACTTAAAACTTTTTCCGCATATTCTGAAGCAGAAGAACATCGACTAGAATTTAATTTTCCATTTTACTAAATCTGTTTTAAAACTTCACCGCAATATATTATTTGAATCAGCTCAAATAGTCATGCTTTAAATAATTTGGTAAAAAAATTACAGTAAAATTTGTGTGTACGTTAAAAATGTGTTTATTTGTGTTAAACTTGTTTCATATAGTCACCAACTGCTACTTTTTATTTGTCATCTTGTAAACGGACATCATTGCCCATTACAATAAAGTTTCTTGTCTTGCCTTGTCTAGGGTCTGGCGGTGATGAGTTGAATGGAAGTTTAGGTGCATTTTAAGAGTGAAAGAGGGCGTCGATTACTTAAACCATTGCTCAATGTCATTTTTATGGGTAAAAACATTTAAAAATTCAGGTAAAAGTAGTTTAAAATTCTTTTTAACATGTTAAAATTCTAAAATTTTCTGAAGGGAGGACCCCCCAGACCCCTCTTTTATCTATATGGATTGAGATATTAATACTTTTGATGACTTTTAAGGTGAATACACAGGAAGGTTTCAGTAGGATATACCAAATTTTCTTTGGACGTAGACAAACATTTCAATTCATTCAGAATTAGGTGAAGAGTTATTTTAAGCTTCTAAAAAGGTAGAATTATTACCTTATTATTTTGAAATTAAATTTTAAGGTGCGTAGAACACTCAACGTTTGAATATTGTCTGTATTATATTTTATTTTTTTTGCTGGGTAGTCTTAATAATACAAAATACTTGAGGAAGATTCTATAAAATATAAGCGAATAAGAGCCAAACATTTTTAAGGGGGAGGTGTAAATCTTTATTCTTTAAAAGGGGCCATAAGAAGTTCGGGAACCTATGCACTAGACTACTCTTGAAGAGGAGGAAAACTGGTGTCACCCTTTCCAACCGTGTCTAGTGAATCAACCCGATACAATAGTCGCTCCAGTGTGTTTAGGCCCTTAGCGCTCCGTTAAAAGAGCCGGGGTCAGTCCGATGGCCATCTGTGTAGGGATGGTAATCGTGTTTATCTTCTTTTAATATCCTCGTGGCCGGCAGATTGGCCCTCTTGACCTTGGAACCAGGAACTGTCCTGGGAGAGGCAGCCTTGCCGGCTCCAGGAAGAAAGGGTGGGAGGGAGCCAAAGTCGCCAAGGTTTGGGTTGGAATGCTCGTTTCTGAAATTTCTTCTGCTGAAAAAAATAGACGGGTATTTGTTTTTAGAATACGAGAATAAATGGCAGAATAAATTTTTCAAGAAAACTATAATATTCCTTAACTAATCCTTTACCATTAAGTTACCACCCATTATTATCATTTTAGTACCCTTTGTATATTAAGTATTAAAATGATGGTTTTATTAAAGACGCATAACTTTCTATTTTCTCATATTTAAACTATAGTAACGATTTTATATTTTAGAATTTGAAGTACAGTAGCCATACCCTCGTTATTTCGAACATTTTTAATCCGAAAAAAATATTTTCTCCTTGAAATTAGTTATTTCTCTAATTTCTCTAATTTTTTTTGTTTTGTTTTGTTATCTCGGAAACTCGCTGTCACGAATTTTTTCGAGTACTTTTGATTTAGTTATTAAGGTTATGCCTATATTTAAACGATGGATTTTTTAGATCTTTTAAATCGGTTCAGTTCCGTTAACGTTCCCGCTAAATACCGATTTGTTCTTTTGGGCACCAAAAAGTAGAAATATTGCTAAATATTTTTTACTCATAGATTAAAATATTAGAATAATAACTGTTCAGTCAATATCAGTCGATATCAATAAAAATTGGGGGGGGGAGAAATGTTGATATTTGGATATATGGTTTTTAAAAGAGCTTAGCGATATTTAGTGGGAACGCTATCAGGATTGAACCTTTAAATATTTAATTTGGTATCAAAATATAAATCACATTAATAAAAGTATTAGTTATTCAACGATATTGTTTCCAAGTCATGATTTTATTTTTACAAAATCTAATATAATTTTTGTATGAATTTCGTACTTACGGTTTGGATAAGTTTCTTGTCCTGTAAAGATTAGTTCTTTCTATTACGCATATTTAAAATAGTACTCATACTCATAATAGTACACAGTACTAATTTATTTTATAAAATTTTAAATTTGACTTTTCAAATAGCTTAAAGGTTATCATATCGTTAGACTTCTTTTATGTATAGAACGTTCAATATTTGTAGGATTATATAAAACTGTTCAATGGGGTCATGGGATTTAGACAGGTTGTTTCGAGTTTAATTTTATTGTTTTCTCTCATACAGGTTATTGTTTGTCTGCCTCAAGTTGAGCTCTAGCCGTCGCTAGTTTACATGAGTGGTCATAATGATTTTTTTTTAATTTTATGATCTAAGAACACTTTTAGTCATTTACCAAAGTCATAAAAATACAAATTTATTATTTTTCGTGATCGTGATCTATGAATTTACGATTTATAATTCGAAACCATACCACCGCTCCTGTGAACTAGCCACTTGAGGCAGACAAACAATATACTATCTACAGTAGTTTAGTTACAAATACTAGAACAGTACTAGAGTATACTAGTTTAATTACACACAAAATACCTATAGTACTAATTACGGAACAAAAATTTTGTTCTGAACGCAGAGTTTTTAAGTACCAATTCTTCCAAAATTTTAAAATTTATTTTACTTTAATCGTTACCTATACCTTCGTATTAATCTTTCTGCAAATAGCCAGACTAGTATTAGCGCAAATTAATACTTTCAATGCATTTCTATCCATATATAACTCCCACAATAATTACAAAGTAGTAACACAACCCAATTCGGGTTACTATACTTTAAAACGCGCACAATAGGTTTCCAGCAGGAAGACAAAGCTCCCACGAAGTCGGCAAAAATTAATCTAAATTAGCGGCAAAATAAATCGAGTTAACGCAATCCGCTAAAACATGCGGTTTGCCTCACATTGAAAGAGATTAAAACAAAAATCATCGCATTGAACGAAAACTTCCCTCATAAAGCTTTATCTCACCCATTAACGAACTCTAATCAAATAAGCGGAATAAAATAAAATAATAACAATAATAATAATAACAAATCAATTATATATAAAGGGTGAAGTAAAGTGAATGAATCGTGGCATTGTAGTGAAGAATAATAGATAGTTTCCCATTCAGAACTTGCTGCTGCACAATTTGTAGGGACCATTTACTGGAAAGTCCCATAAATTTCCCTACTCGGCCCGCAGGAATATTTCCCTACGAATATATTATGCTCTATGATGGCTGCTGCTGTGTTGAAGGTGATTTTAGTTTGCGAAGGATGTTAAGGGAAGAAGGGCGTTTGCTTTGTGACTAAACTGGATGGTTTAATGTTATTTTCTATTAGGGCAAATAAAATATGACATGTAGAAGTTGCTTCTTTTTATGGTTTTACTAATATTTCAGTTATTATTACTATGAATTAAGTTTTGTTTCTTCATTTTATTTTATACAAAATAGAGAGAAGGGATATCTAACTGATCCGATAGTATTGCCGAAGATTCAAAAAACAATCCGTTGATATAAAAGTATAAAATATTGAAATTTCAGGGTTCACTCATACGTGCGAAGTGTGTAGGAAAAGTTTATGTCTATTCTATACATTGATTAACAAATATAAATTAACTACTAAGTTTTCTTTGCAGTTAATGTGTAGTTACATAATGAAATATGCTTAACTCAAAACTAATGAAACCCACCAAAAATAAGATAATTGTGTCAAATTTCCAATAAAAATTAAATTATGATTTAAGGAACGTTTGATATAAATTTCTTAATTCTTCAAAATATTCACAGCTTGGAATTAAGATAATTTCAGTTAATCAGTAAAAAATGTACAAACTGCTATTTTTTTTTCAATTAAAAACAATTAGGTGTTAAATACATATCTAACATTAATTATGAAATTATTAAATAAATTATGAATCAAACTAAACACTTTTCAAAGTTTTGGAACAACTTAAGACGCTAATATTTGGAAAGACCCGTATTATGTTAATAAACTCGGAGTTATAATTGAAATTCTAATTAGTATTTTCTAGGAATATTTAATAATCTTAGTAACATTAATAATTCAATATATAATCTTACGCCCAGGCATCTGCTGAGTTATTAGTTAGAGTTAGGGAATTTCCTAAGTAAACTTTTGTATGAACCGGTTTATTTGTATACCGTTAATTAATAATATTAAGATATCCTTCATATACAAATTTTCGACTGAATTTTCTTTTTAAGAAAAAAAATCTTTAAAGATAAATAACCTCAGTATACTTCATATCAGACTCCTCATAGATTTAATAAAAATCTTAAGCAAAATGTTTAGATTTTATTTCTCCCAAGTACCTAATAATTTTTTTAACTGAGAGGTTTTATAAGTGGGTCAGGAAATCAGGATTTATTTAAACTGGAATCTCGAAGAGGTGATTGTCATACCATGTTAGTTTTGAGTAATGTATGCTTTTTTTCTAATGATATACCGTTTACTCGTATTTAGACATTTTTCAGTCTGAAGTACATCCTTCATCCTTTAATGAAAATAACATATTTTTTAAACCTACGCCACTTCTATCTTTCTCTCTTTTATTGAAGGAATTCTGGGATTATGTAAATAGAAAATTTACAGCCTTGATAACTTAAGGTATTTTTTTTTCAGCTAAGAATATTATCCTAAAAAGTTGGAAAGATTAAAAATTTTGTGTTTCTTTAAAAATAAATCAGCAAAATGCTTGTTATTCAAATAAAGTTTCAAATAAGCACTTTATGCTTAAATGTTTACTTCATAACAAATTTTAGAGTAAAATAGCATGTTGAAAGAAAAATTTAAGGATACAAAAAGGTGACCTAAGAAACACATGTGCTAATGCATAATAATAAAAAAGAAGTATTTTTCTGTTTTGTTCGGGGAAAACTTAATTAAATATCAAAGAATTTGAATTTGTTTCTTGATTAAAAATATCAATGAAACAAAATTTACTTTAAAAATACCTGATTACATATCTCCATGAAAGATAATATTACGTGCGGTCCAACTTGTATGCCCCTCTACAAAAAAACTGCATCTTAATGATCTTAATTACGAAATAATTTTCAAAGACAAAGTACCTGATTTTCGTGAGCATTTTTTCTCAACCTGAGGGCCTAAAAGGATTGTAATTACCCCGTCATTTAAAAAAAGTTCGGTATCATTTAAGTTAGAATACATAAAGATGAATTAATTGAATCTGTACCAAAACAAAACGTTCAAGAAGCTGGGAAAACGAGACATGTTTTATTTAGTTTTTACTCGTATTTGAATTAGTATCATCTCGTTTGGTTTTAAATTGATACATCTTTGATAAAAAACTTAAAAATCCTTTTGGAAAGATAGTAAGCGAGTGTTTGCCAGTGAAAGGATGCGGTTTTTAAACGTAGTTTTTCGTTGTTTGAGTGTAACGAATATTATGTTTGTTTGATATGGGTATTTGGTTTGAATAAATAATAATGAAATATCTATGCATCTCTTTTTCAGAGTAATCCGATGTCGTGGCTTAAGAAAGAAGCATTGCTTTGAGGCAGAAAAAAGGTAAGTAGCGTTAATTGGTTTCAGAGGTAGCCCGATATTGGTTTCAACTCAGAATTTCTAAAAGTTTTGTTTTTAACAAAACGTAAATGGATGTTTGACCAATTTTTTTAATTTTTAGGCAAATTTATTTGTTCTGGTGTTTGCATTCAATGCATCCGTATTCATTTAAATGTTTCTGAGAAATTTCGGGGTGTTTTTATGCAATTATTACTGTTTGCAATGGCTAAAACAACTTTTTAAAACTAATTTTTAAGCTTAAACAACAAAAGGAAAAATAACATCAATATTTGAAACGAGTCCAATTATACTGTAAGCTAAGTAAAAAAACTAATAGTTAAATAGGATCAAACCATGTGTAAGAAATATTATGAAAAACATTTACTGTTTGATTTAAAATGAATTAAAGTGTAAATCTAGTTTTTTTCGAAATTGAAACTTTGTTAAATGTATTTAAAAATTCGGTAAAAAAAGAGTGTGATATAATAAATGAAATGTTCTAGGGGATGGTGATGTTTTAAATAAAATATACTTTCATAGAGTGATAAATGTGTGTAATGGATAGTTATATTAAATGTATGAAACTTTATTTTTTTTAAGTTGGGAAAAATTTAACATTAAATTTGGAAATTGGTTTTATTCATTTTATTTGATATCGTTGACTCCATACGTTTGATACATTTGGCCCCAAAAATGCAATGCTGATAACACAGGCCTGCCATGAAAAAAATACAAGAGAAGTGAGAGCTGAATTTGATGTATTTTTTTGGTGCTGATTTCAGAAAAAATAATGAAAAAATTCAATCACATCAAGTTTTTTTGAAAAATTCAACTTTAGGATTTTCATGAAAATTACCATTTTCACGTTGAATTTCTTTCCTGCTTGCATGAACATTAGGGTGGGTCATTTTCCTATGGCGAAAAAAAATTTACAAATTATATCGGGCACAGCAAGAAAAAGGTGCCAAATGGTCTCAAACTAACACATGTAAAATATTATTCTATTATAATAACCCTTTTTGCCTCCGGATTGACCTCAAATGGAACACATATGTAATTTTTCATGTTCTTTAAAAATTTTATAAAATAAATTTTTTTGTCGATAACTTTTTGAAGTTCACAAATAAGGGTCTTTAAAAGCAATTTTAATCACATTAGTCACCTTCATGCATTATTAATACAAAAACAACTGCCAAAGTGGCAATATAATATGCTATCATATTAACAAGAGCCGTAGAATATGAATATCTTTTTTGCCAACAAACAGTGATTTGTCAGTGTTATAGATTTTAAATATTGGTTAGTTCATATACATTCTCCCTAAAGTTTAGTCATTATAAAACGGTATTTTTAATTTTTAAAAATAGAAATAGTTGTATTTTTCATAAATATACCACGCTTTCCAAATTCAGAGGACAGTTATTTCACTGGCGGGTCTTGGGATCCAAACATGATCGCAAAAATATGTTGAAACAACTGTCGAATAGAGAGTTCGTTTATAGGCAATATCAGTTATGATTCGTTCAGTCATGATTTACCTAATTTTTTGCTATAGCAGTAGACTGAAACCCAGGCCCATGAAATTATACTTCTTTGAGGATTGACACAAAATAGCTTCTTAGCATTCCCTTATGCGTTCATGAAAGTTAAAATATAGAAAATTTAACAGTTAAGGATAATTACAAGTAAGTTTTATAAAATGATGTAGCTTATTAAAAAAATTGGGGGGTAATACTGAGCTTTAAGCTGAACACGGGGATCTACCGCTCTTCTTAAGAAAATGTTTCAAAGTTTGACTCTTAAAATGTGGTTTTAATTTATTTTTGGACATTAGGGAATCATATGGGGACACTTGGGATGGACTATTCCTAATATGCCAATGAAATTTCAAGGAAAACCCTAACTTTTAAGCAATTATCCAAATGTTTTCCTTGGGGTTGAAACCTATAACCCATAAAAGGTACCCACTTTCTGACACATCCATTTTTGTTAAAAATTTTATGTTTTTACTATCCTACTCAACCGACAATAAAGGTTTCGCACATTTTTATGATTCCAGCCAGAAATTTTTTATTGCCAGTTCTAACCATTAATATATTTCAAAATATGTTGTATTACAACTCAAGTATTTCAACTCTGGTTTCATTTATAATTAAATTATAGTCTTCAATGATGATTTTTATACCATTGTGCACTTATATTCATGACGGATTTGTGCAATCGTGGTAAAAGCTTGATTTTCGTTCGTCCATTTTTACATGAAATTACTATATTAATCGAAACTTTGAAGCCAATCCGGAGACAAAAAGAATTATTATAATCGAATAATATTTTACACATGTTAGTTTGAGACCATTTGGCACCCTTTTGTCGCTGTGCCCCTGGGAAAATGTGAAAAAAATATTTTTGACCCACCCAAATGAACATTACATTCTACCATGGTGAAAACTACAGAATACCCCTCTGTGATACCTCCCTGTCGCTATCCCTCCATCCCCGTAGAATTCTCTCAACTATTAGCCTCGCGGGAAGTCATTTGTACTCCATCAAAAAACAATTGTAACAGCTACTTTTCTTGTGATACAAGGCTTCAAGTTCGAGACGTTTTTATAATTTGTCAGATGATTTTTTTACATATGTATCGAAATAGCGGTATTACAAATTACATGAGTAGCATTACAGAGTAAGTAAGACACGCTTATCTTCTGTATTTCGCTTGGAAACTTTGAGATCAGGACAAAGCATGGGGTTATCATAAAGTTTGCGTGCAGGGTATCAATGATCTATGATTTTAGCTCAAAGGAAAGAAGACAGCTGATTTGAGACTCTCCTATGCCATAGAGGGAGCCGAAAAACCGTTTTGATGATTGTTGCTTCTAATACATGCCATGCCCGTTGGTATAAAAGCAAAAATCAAAAGATAATCCCTCATCCTGATAGTATTCCATCGGTCCAGTTTCTCATGAACCTGATGTTATAGTGTTTTTTTCTCCAACTCATTTGCGAATCATCTCTTCCGGTCACCTGTAGGACTCTCAATGCATTTAAAAGAAAGCTATGAAAACCTCACACTCTTCTTCAATAAAATAAAGTATACCAAACACTGTTGGACCATTTGCTGTGATTTGAAAATTACCTCCATGCTTTTTGGTCATCAAGAATGGTCACTGCCGACGTATTGGCCGAGTGGTTAGAGCATCTGACTGCAAAGCCTTACGTCTGAGGTTCGAATCCCCGTTTGGCATGGATGTTAGTTTCTGTCCTTGTGTGGAATGAATGTGGCCCCCTGTAAAAAGGGGTTGTGCGAGCGAATGCGTGTGTGTATGGCGTGGGCAACAGTACTTCACCTCCGTGGCTTCGGTTCACAAGTGCCCACTAAGTAACACGAAGAAAGTACTAATTACGGCATGTCTGTTGGTCAATGAACTCTGTTATCCGTAACTGTTCAATTACCTGCCATTGGAAATAAAAAAAAGAATGGTCACTTAACATTGGGTCAAAAAATAACGTCTAAAATGACCAAATCTTGAGCCAGGCACCGGGAATGTGATTTGAAAGAGCTAAGTTAAGCAAAATAATTATTTTTACACCTTCTACATATAAAATTTGGTGTTATAAACATAGTAGAAGTAAAATTTTTCGCGATTATTCCCATTAAAATAGGATTTTAGCAAAAATATCGACATCGATAATACAAAAAATCCTGATGTGATTGAGGAAAATGGTGGTCATTTTCGAAATTAGCATACATACCAAATAACATAAAATTCACTTAAAACCTATTTTGTATTTTTCAAAAAGTTAAATTTCGCAGGCCTGTGTAATTTATGTGTAGTTAATTCATTTATTAAATGTTTTGTGTATTCAAATACATAATTTAATGTTAACATTTTACTAATTCAGGCAAAGTCAGCTACTTAAAATATTTTTATTATACCGTTGTCAATTATTATTTTTATGCTCACTGATGTTACCAATAAGCAAACATATCTTAGTAGTTTGTCACCATAGTGTTTTTAAACAATAATTTTGAGCACTATTACGATATATACTAACTAATTAGTTATGTTGCATAAATTGCAAATACAAGGGTAAATATATTAAAAAATATTATTTTCAATTCTTTTTTGAAAATACCTTTTCAAATTTAAACTTTTTAATCCAGAAGGGAGACAAAATTCAATTCCTCTTATGATTGCTATTTTTTTATTTCAAGTACTTTATTATTATTCATTCCAATTTATCTTTACAGAATAAAATTGTTATTTGAAAGATATAAAATTTAGTTTAATGCTAAGTAATAAGAAAATTGCATGCCACAAATACTTTGGTGTCATATGTAATTTTAACTTTTTAACATGGTTTAAAGTCTATTTTCAACCTATTTCAAAATTCATTACGTTGATTGAAAACGAAATGGGTTTTTATATTAGAATGCACAAAATTGGCGCTTCTCTCTATCAATAAGTTTAAAATTAAATAACTTTTCTCTTGCAAATTATCATACAAATTCTCTAAACAAAGTAAAAAATATATATTAAAAATGAATGTTTTCATTAATATTTCGAAGCGATATTTTCGCTTCTACTAATAAAAAAACTCAAACCCAAATCTAATTTATAATTCCCGCACGTCCGTCAAACCAGTCCCAAACAGTAGCCGAAAAAATTAGCAAAAACAACCCTCAACAGCACTTAAAAGAGACAGGACACACCCACAAAAATCAAGTCTCCGAATGAAGCCATTACACATTCCTGAAAAACCATTTATATTCATTAGCATCTTCCGACAGACCGAATCCCAACCCTTTCACATGAGAAAAAAGCGATGAGCGCGCCAAATCCGGCCGCCGGTTTCCAATCCATAGCACACACGGCATCGTGGCGATCTTTGACATCGCCAACGAAGAGCCATCAATAACGCGGCTAATGACAGCGGGCGCACGAGCCGGGGTCGGGGGTCGCACGCGAAGATCCGGTCCATAAATATCGGGATCGGAGCCGGATGTGGCGTGCGCCACGCGTCCGGTTCGACGCCTAGGGAGCCGCGCTTGGCGCCCAATTATGGGCTTGATGGCCGAGGCGGTGTTTTGTTTGATGGGGGTTTCGAAGTGGTATTGTACTGTGCTGTGTTTGTTCTGTTATTGTTTTTTGGAATGATATTAGCGGGAGCGGTATTTTTTTTTTGTGAAGTTGAAGCGTCTATGGGTTTGTTTGGGATTCTCTTCACACTCACACTAGGGTGGGTCAAAAATATTTTTTTCACATTTTCCCAGGGGCACAGCGACAAAAGGGTGCCAAATGGTCTCAAACTAACATGTGTAAAATATTATTCGATTATAATAACTCTTTTTGCCTCCGGATTGGCCTCAAAGTTTAGATTCGTATAGTAATTTCATGTAAAAATGGACGAACGAAAATCAAGCTTTTACCTCAATTGCACAAATCCGTCATGAATATAAATGTGCACAATGGTATAAAAATCATCATTGAAGACTATAAAATAATTATGAATGAAACCAGAGTTGAAAAAATTGAGTTATAATCCAACATATTTTGAAATATCTCAATGGTTAGAACTGGAAATCAAATATTTCTTGCAGGAATCATAGAAATGTGCAAACCTTTATTGTCGGTTGAGTATGATGGTAAAAACATTAAATTTTTAATAAAATTGATATGTCAGAAGGTGGGTACCTTTTTTGGGTTATAAGTTTCAACCCCAAGGAAAACATTTGGACAATAGTTTAAAAGTTGGGGTTTCCTTGAAATTTCTTGGCATATTAGGAATAGTCAATCCCAAGTGTCCCCATATGACTCACTAATGTCCAAAAATATATTAAAACCACATTTCAAGAGTCAAATTTTGAATTATTTTCTTAAGAAGAGCGGTAGATCCCCGTTTTCAGCATAAAGCTCAGTATCATCCCCTAAGTTTTTAAATAAGCTGTATTACTTTTCAAAACTTACTTGTTATTATCCGTAACAGTTAAATATGCTATATTTTAACTTTTATGAACGCATAAGGGAATGCTCAAAAGCTATTTTGAGTCAATCCTCTAAGAAGTATAATTTCATGGGCCTGGGTTTCGGTCAATTGCTATAGCAAAAAAAAAGGTAAATCATGACTGAGCTAATCATAACTGATAATGCCTATGAACGAACTATCCATTCGACAATTTTTTCAACATATTTATGTGATCATATTTGGATCTCAAGACCAGCCAGTGAAAACTGTCCGCTGAATTTCGAAAGCGCGGCATATTTATGAAAAATACAACTGTTTCTATTTTGAAATTTAAAAATACCGTTTTATACTGACCAAACTTGGGGGAGAATGTATATGAACTACCAATATTTAAAATCTGTACCACTGACAATCCACTGTTTGTTGGCAAAAAGAGATTCATATTCTACGGCTCTTGTTAATATGATAGCATATTATATTGCCACTTTGGCAGTTGTTTTTGTATTAATAATGCATGAAGGTGACTAATGTGATTAAAATTGATTTTAAATACCCTTATTTGTGGACTTTAAAGAGTTATCAACAAAAAAACTAATTTAAAATTTTTTTTAAATATGAAAAAATTACATATTTTTGTTCTATTTGAGGCCAATCCGGAGGCAAAAAGAGTTATTATAATGGAATAATATTTTACATATGTTAGTTTGAGACTATTTGGCACCCTTTTCTTGCTGTGCCCGATAGAATTTGAAAAATTTTTTTTTCGCCATAGGAAAATGACCCACCCTAACTCACACTACATTATTTCTGTCAAGCTCATTCTTCTCTTATTTACTCTGTCAGCTTCAACCTATATTCTCTTTTTTTCTCTCAACTTCAACCCTTCTCTCTCCTGTCATTCAACCTATCTATCTTTCAACTTCAGCCTCTCTCCATCTCTTTATCATTGCATCTCTTCTTCGATTCCAACTCCCCTCACTCATTCTCTTTTTAATTCAGTGGCGAATCCAGGGGGTGGCACTCTGGAAAGTGCCCCCTCTTGGAGACCCAAAAAAGGTGTTCAAAATGAGTAAAAACCCAACTTTTACAGGTCTAATTTCAAAATTTTTTCTGGGGGAGGACCCCCATACCCCCCATTAGTATCAAAATGGGGTATTCAGTGCTTATTTTTAGGAAATCCCCAAAATTTTGACATTTTGGGGCAAAAATTAAAGGTAATAGTGTTGAAAAGTGCCCCCTTTTTTGACTCAAAACGTTTCTAAAAATGAGTTAAAACCCTACTTTCACACGTCAAATTTCAATTTTTTTCTGGGGGAGGACCCCCATACCCCCAAGGGGATCTTGTCTGGAAAAGTGCCCCCCTTGGAGCCGAGCTGGATCCGCGCCTGCTTCGAGCTAAAATAGGCGATAGAATAAGATGATGGATAGAGAAGAGGGAATAAAATGTATTACATGAAATATACATACATTATTAATTTTATTCAGTTTTCCCTCCTTCTATCTCTATATAAATATAATCTCATTGTTCAAAATGGTATACCGTTACCATTTCCTTTCCAATTCAATTTCTTTTACTTCATAACTCTTTTCACGCTATCTTTTTCTAATTCCATTTATACCCTAATCTCTTTCTATGTAACTCCTATGTTAAAAGAAAAACCTTTATTTCCTTCTTTTCTTCATTTTTTCTTTCCTTCTTTTATAATTGTTTTCTTATTCATTCATTTCTCTCCCATTATAATTTTAAGAGTTTTGCATTATTTTAAGCAAACTCGCGAAAATATTCCCTAAAAGCAAAAAGGCACTTTACCTAAGTAGTATTATTTATTCACGTTTTAAATTAGTCTAAATAAATATTTTTCTCAACTTTCATGACAAAATTTAAGAAAAAGAATACTACTCACATGCCCTTTAACGTAAATTGAATTTATAATCTGTTGTGGGTGAGAGTACTAACTTTTCTTCAAATTTCTTCATATGACTCCACAAAAATCCCGATGTACGATAAAACATCATCATTAACATATCACATCACAATATCACATAATCACTTAAAACACAACATCTACGTTTCGAATAGCTAATTCCCTTCAGATTCGTCTCGCACAAATTTTAAATATAGAAAAGACATCAAAAAACGACTACCCCAACAATCATCACATCTACATAATATCTATTAAACGAATAGTGGAAACGAGCCCATTTAGCTGAATAGCTCCCCCTACACATAATGAGAAGGGGTCTGAACCGATCATCATATTTTAATGTTTATTCATAAATCCAAACATCCCTTTGGTGTATGTAGCGGAAATTTTAATCAGATCAAAATAACTCTCTTTCCCAAAACACACAAGGAGAATCCGAAAGATAACCCTACCCGATTTTTATTCCCGATTTTTTATTTTAACTTAAAGGAATTCCCCACGAGCCTCATTTGAAAGCAAATCCCGCCTAATGCATTTCTGGGAGCTGCGTCCTCCCAGGGAACAGCAGATAAAAACGTTTTATTCCAAACGAATAAATACCATTAAGCTCGCCGTTCTCATTGTCTTGGGTCTGAGATTGAAAGAGCATAACAGTCTAAACGGATTTTTAAAAGGGGCGCAGAGTCCCTCCCTTTTCGCTCCTTGTTGTGCCTCTGTTGGGAAAACGGGTATCGTTTTGGTGGTCTTTGTGGAATAACGTCGTATTTTGGAAATTGTTCAACTACAGTATGAGGTACGTGGAGTACGGTGGGTCATTTTCTTATGGCGAAAAAAGTTTTTATAAATTACATCGTGCACAGCAATAAAAAGATGCCAAATGGTCTCAAACTAACATGTGGGAAATATTATTCCCTTATAACGACTCTTTTTGCCTCCGGATTGGCCTCAAATAGAACAGAAATATTTAATTTTTCATATTTTTAAAAAATTTATAAATTAAATTTTTGTGTCGGTAATTTTAAAAGCTCCGAAATAAGGGTATTTAAAAGCAATTTTAATCATATTAATCACATTAATATATTATTAATACAAAAACAACTTCCAAAGTAGCAATATACTACTTACGTTATATCATAATAACAAAGCAGGCCTTGAATAGGTGACTCTATTCTCTCTCTCTCTCTTTTTTTACCAACAAACAGTATCTCCTTTTTTACAGCAAGTAAAAAAGGAGATATTTTCACTTGTTTTCCTCTATTTCTTCTTTTTTTTCTCCCATCTCTCCTTCATTCTTCTCTCTTTCTTTCCTATCTTTCTCTTTATTTTTATCATATCTCTTCCTTTTTACTGAATAAAAGAAATAATGAAGATGGTAGAAAAATCAAGTCACCGCGGAATTGAAACCACGGCTTTAAAAGTATCCCTTAAAAACATGGAAGATTTCGAAGTTATGACGTTATTGCAAGGAAACCAGCGATACACCAGGGTCTCCCGAATTCCAATTTGCGAAAAACATCAGAGTTGTGGAAGATTTTTTTCCCTCTTGTGTGGAGGGAGTTGGGTAGAAGTTTCGATAATAGCTAAATGACAGCTCCGCATATCCGTGAGATTTTAATTGTAGTGGGAATACGCGTATGGTAGATTTGGCGTTAATAGTCCTGATGTGTTTTGAGGATATGATATTGATTGCAGAGGAACTGGAATCTTTTGGTCTAAGGTGTTTGAGAGACGAAGAGATATGGTTGGTTTCTTATCGTTTCAGTAGAGTTAGGAAGCGTTTCCCCTTTTGAGTTTGGCTGTGGTACGGCAATCTGGATTTACTAAAGAACGAATCCCAGGCAGACGAAAATGACGTCATTTCATTCAGTCAAGAACCAAATCTAAAAGTGAAATGAAGTGAAGGAACAGGTATATTACGTCGGCTTTTGTACCTATGCTGCCGTCCTAAGTGAAAGTGCACACATAAAGGCATTTTCGGGCAGATTTAATTTGAGAAACATCTCGGGTCAAAATCCCATGAATTTTCAATTAGAGGACCCCCAGATTATCTTATCATCGTTTGAAAAAAATTGCACACTGTAACCACAATTACAAGGTTAACCCATTAATGCCCAACTTTTTATTTTTCTTAAATATTTGGTAAAAACATAGTAGATAGCCCCAAAACAACTGGAAAAATAGTGAAAAAAATTCCAGGGTAAAATTTTAATTTCTACACCAAAATTAAAAAACGTCCCTAAAAGGGACGTCAGGCACGAATGCCCCCGTGTTTTTTCCCTATATTAAACGCTTGCCACATGGTAGAAAACAGTTTTAAAGCCACAAAAACATCTTCTACCAGTAGATAGAAAATGCCGGTTCTACGACATTGCGCAGGTGCGCAGTGTCTGTACCGATACTTTGCGCAGTGTCTGGACCGATACTTTGCGCAGTGTCTGTACCGATACTTTGCGCAGTGTCTGGACCGATACTTTGCGCAGTGTCTGGACCGATACTTTGCGGAGTGTCTGGACCGATACTTTGGGAAGGTGCGGAGTGTCTGGACCGATACTTTGGGGCTCCCTTCCCAATCTACCAAATTGCGATTCCCTTCCCATTCTACTAGATTACGGTTCTACCAATAAAATGGGGCTCCACCACTAAATTGAAGCTCTGCCACTAAATTGCGGCTCCAACAACAGCAAGAAGCTAAAATTAAAGTTATTTAACATCAATATATCTCCCAGGAGAGTTACCGAAGTACGCATACCTTAACAATGCCTCAGTGGGTGTGGGTGAGGTGTAATCCCCTTCCATTTCATACAGATCATGCAACCTAGGGGGCGTCATACAGTCCCGCCTCTACAAAACATGCCCTTTCACAAAGAGAAGTTGTGGCACCAGACAGTCCCCTTTCGCAAAGAGGTTGCAATACACCAACGGGGAGGTACTCAGCTGTGATATATAAAAAGGCATTTCACAAATGACATATCATCATTTGTCATGATGTTGTCTCGCGAGGAACTTGTGTATACAGTAGTTTTATACATTACGCTAGCAATATGTTTCAGCTTGATTTACATATTTACGGGAAAATCAAACTATGCTATTGATTTCATTCTACTTTTAAATGATACTTTGAATATGAAAAATAACACAACTTAGCATGGATGAGACATATCAAGATCCTTCTCACCCAGCAAGTTTTGGTGGTGTTGATAGTTTATACCGTGCATTAGAAAGGAAGGTACCTAGAAAAGAAATAAAAAATTGGTTGGAAGGTGTAGATGCATACACTCTACACAAACCGATACGCAAAAAGTTTCCAACAAATAAAGTGATTGTTTATTCAATTGATCAGCAGTGGCAAGCTGATTTAGCAGATCTCTCTAGTTTAAGCAAGTATAATGAGGGATATCGTTACCTATTATGTTGTATCGATGTTTTATCGAAATATGCATGGGTAATTCCATTAAAGCAGAAGCGGGGTAAAGATATTGTAGAAGCTTTTAAAGTTATATTTTCACAGAGAAAGCCTAAATTTTTACAAACTGACCAAGGGAAAGAATTTGAAAACAAGGTTTTTCAAAAGTTTTTAAAAGAAAATAATGTTAAATTTTTTACTACATACAATGCTACAAAAGCTTCAATCGTTGAAAGGTTCAATCGAACCTTAAAAACAAAAATGTGGAAATACTTTACAAGTCAAAACACATATACATATTTAAATGTTTTGGAAAAACTCGTTAAAAGTTATAATAACACATATCACTCTTCTATAAAACGCGCACCTGCAGAGGTGAACAATGAGAATGAGAGTCAAGTCTGGCTTTCTCTTTACGGAAAAAAATCCCCACCCTGCACTTGTGTTTTAAATGTAGGAGATATTGTTCGCATTTCTAAAAAGAAGCTCACTTTTGAGAAAGGATATGAGACCAATTGGACTGAAGAACTATTTGTTGTAACCGAGTGTGTGAAAAGAAGTCCTTGCGTGTATCGTATAAAAGACTTGCTCGGAGAACCTGTTTTAGGAACATTTTATTTGCAAGAATTACAAAAAGTTAAACTAAAAGAATCTTTTCCTATTGAAAAAGTTTTAAAGAAGAGATCTAAAAAGAAACGTGTCGAATACTTTGTTAAGTTTAAAGGATATTCAAATAAATTTAATCAATGGATTCCAGCATTAAATTTATCTGCCCTATAAAAGCCCAAGTCTTTAATGCTTAGCATTCATTTATCAACATGAGTTTGTACTTGACACTTCCGAGTGACAACTCTATGAATTATTTTCCTGAAAATAAAATATCACATTACATTACTCGATTACCTGCGCCCCTCGAACTTCAAGGTGAATGGGAAGTTGCCTTAACTCAATTCATCTACCCTCATACTTGGTATAATGTCAATGAACACAATAATTTGATAGGTTTTGACTTGGGAGATGGAAAAGAAATCGGACGTAGAATTCCACCTGGATTCTACGAAAGCGTTCCAGACATTCTAAAAGCAATCGCATTAGAAGAATTTCATGATAAGATAACCTTCAGATTTAATGTCTCTAACAAGAGAGTGCAGCTAATGGTTAAGGGGAAAGCACGGGTTATTTTGCATGACGGCTTATCACAAATGTTAGGATTTGATCCCACCGAAATAGTTTCAAATGATCCAAACGTTGAAACCGTTGTTGAAAGCCCCTTAGTAGCCGACCCTTGCGCTCATTATCGTGTTTTATTTCTTTACACTGACATTGTTGAGTCCCAAATTGTTGGAGATGTATTTGCACCTTTACTTCGCATTGTAAATGTTACAGGCAGTGACGGCGAAATGATATGCGTGCAATATGATAGGCCGCACTATATCCCTCTCAGTCGAAAAATAATTGATACCATTGAAATAGATATAAGGACGCATCGCGGTGAATTAACGCCATTTGAACGCGGACGCTCATACGTGAAACTACACCTCCGACAAAAGTATCTCCCATAATGCACGTTCCATATACATGTTGTCAAAAATCCTTTGAGGATTATTATTTACAGCAGACTGGAAACGGTCTTGACTTTTATCGTGGATCAGCATATCAATCGGGATATGGGGGAGTGGGTGGCCTGTTTCGCTCATTTTTTAGAACTGCTATGCCCCTTCTTAAATCAGGGGCTAAAGTACTAGGAAAACAGATTCTGAAAAGTGGGATAGATGTTATGGGTGATATTTCTCGAGGGGAACAACCCAAACAAGCTGCTCAGAAGCGTTTTAAGGAGGCAGGAAAGATATTGACAGATAAAGCAGCAACAAAAGTAAAGACAATGATTGGCTCTGGAAAAAGGAATAAAAGGCGAAGACAATCTCAAAATCGAGTTAGTTTACCAAAAGCTAAGAAAGTGAGAACACGCGATATTTTCTCTTAAGAAATGGCTGCTCTTATACATCAAGATTCCCCCATATGCGTTAAATCAGAATTGGATTTATTTACCATTCCCTCCACCCAAGCTGCTATTGAATCGGGAAAGTTTGTTGAATATTTCCCTTTATCTAACATACGCGATGGATCCCCAGTTGAATTTCATATTTCTGGAAGCGGGGATGAATATCTAGACTTGGCCGATTCCTACATTCATGTAAAGGCTAAAATAATCAAACATGACGGAACCACCCTACCCGAAAATGAACCTGTTGCCCCCGTTAATTTGTTTCTGCATTCTTTGTTTGCACAAATAGATGTTAGCCTCAATGATCGCATCATTTCTTCGGCCAGTAACACATATCCCTACCGCGCCTATCTCGAAACCCTTTTAAACTATGGAGAAGACGCCAAGAAAAGCTTACTCACCTGTGAAGCATTCTTCAAAGACGACAACCCCCATGAAGTTAATCCCGTCGCCGCAGAGGCGTGTGAAAGTCTAAAGAAGCGTTATCAACTGACTATCAATAGCCGAACAGTCGACATGGTGGGCCAGCTCCATTGTGACTTGTTTCAACAGAACCGCCTCATGCTTAATCTTGTTGATTTGAAAATAAAGATGATAAGGAGCAAACCCAACTTTTGTTTACTATCATCTAGTAATTCTGAATACAATATAGTGTTAGAACATGCATCGCTTTTTATTAGAAAAGTGAAAGTTAGTCCGGGGGTTTCTTTGGGACATGCTAAAGCCTTAGAAAAAGCTTCAGCAAAATATCCAATAGATAGAGTTGTTTGTAAAACTTACTCGGTTCCGAAAGGAAGTTTGTCTTTTATGCAAGACAATGTTTTCCTGGGATCGATGACAAAACGAGTTATTATAACTTGTGTGAAAAACGCAGCCTTAAACGGCCAATATGCATTAAACCCCTTTAATTTTGAACATTTTAAACTCAACTTTTTAGGGATTTATTTGGATGGACAGCCGGTTCCATGCAAACCTATGGAATTAAACTATGAAAACGATAATTATATCAGAGCCTATCACAGTTTGTTTTCAGGATTTAATCAGGATAAGGGAATTTGTATTTCGCGAGAGGAATTTTCAAAAGGATATACCATATACTCGTTTGATTTAACTCCCGACTTATGTGACGGATCTCATTTCAATTTACTTCACCAAGGGAATTTAAGAGTGGAAGCCAAGTTTTCTAGTGCTTTAGAGGAAACGGTTTCCGTTTTAGTGTATGCTGAATTTCAAAACATAATTGAAATTACAAAATCTCGCAATATTTTATGTGATTTTGCCAACTGAAAGAAATGGATAGCTATCAACTGGAAAGTATACTATCAAGAAATCGTTTCACTCAAAGATATTTTCTCGGAGTTTTTCCTAGTGATCGGTTACCTACACGGATTCGTTATTACCCAGCATGTCTAATTGCAAACGTAGACCCTTCTTCAAAGAGAGGAAGCCATTGGTTAGCCTTTTTCATCACTTCCCCAGAAGAAATTGAATTCTTTGACTCCTATGGTCACACTCCTTTTGATTTTAATAAATATATATCAAACTTTGTAGAACAATTCTTGTTTGTTAATTATAATCCCATGATTGTGCAAAGCCCTATAACAGCCGTATGTGGCCAACATTGTTTGTATTACATTTATTCCAAATGTCGTGGATATTCACTAAGGCAAATATTGCCCGCATATGTTAATTGTACAACTCACAATGATGTTAAAGTATATAATTTTGTAGCCAACAAGTTTGGCGTAAGAACCAAGTTTTATCAATAAAAAAAAGTATTTAAAAGAAATATTACTTGTTATCATTCATTTATCATGGAGTTTCCAAGATTGCAACACCCCTTCACAATGGTCATGTCTGGACCCACTGGTTGTGGCAAGACGTACTTTGTTCGAGACCTATTGCACCATAGGGATGAAATGTTTTCCACCGTTCCTGATAAGATTGTCTGGTTCTATGGAATTCACCAACCCCTCTATGACGAAATTCCCGAAGTAACCTTTGTGGAGGGTCTTCCATCGAACATTCAAGAATATTTAGGAAAGCATACACTTTTCATTGTAGATGACCTTATGAGTCATGGTGCTAATCAAAAACTTTTAACAGACTTGTTTACTAAAGGCAGTCATCATTTAAATCTTAGTATAATTTTTATCGTGCAAAACTTTTTTCATAAAGGGAAAGAAATGAGGGAAATAACTTTAAATGCACATTACTTGTTTTTATGTAAAAACAGAAGAGATCTTAGTCAAATTACTCATTTAGGAAAACAACTTTTTCCGAGACATTTGAAATTTTTTCAAGAAGTTTATGAGGATGCAACCAAGAAGCCATACTCTTATTTATTTTTAGACTTGAGAAGTGATACCCCTGAGGAGTTTCGTTTGCGCACTCAAATCTTACCCAATCAGATTCAATATTTTTATCAATTAAAAAATTTTTGAAGCATTATAAAAGCTGAGGATATTCTCTTTCACCTCTCATTTCCAAATATGTCTCTGAGTAAGGAGCAACTACAACAATTAGAGCTATTAAACATTTGCCCCCAGAAGCTCAGAAAAGATATTTTGAAAAATATAAATCAAGAAGGTATAATAAAAGCCATATGCGAGTGCTGTTTAAACGTTTTGCATGGTAATATTCCATTGAGTGAAAAACAAAAAGGATCTCTATCGAAACATAAAAGAACGCTCCGAACTTTAGCCGAGAGAAAAGTTGCTCTCTCTAAAAAACGTAAACTTATTGTACAAAAAGGAGGTTTTCTCAATATTCTAATTCCTACAGCATTAAGTGTTCTAACAGAACTATTTCATGGAGCACGCTAAGAAATTTGCACTCGTTCCCGAACATTTAGTTACAAAACATACCGTTTCTGAGAAGCAGTTAAGCGAACTCGATAAAAGTATGATGCAAATTTTAAAAAGTTCATTGGATGAACATGAAAAAGTTAGACAATATTATACTTTACTGCAAAAGAAAATGGATATGGAAGAATTCAACTCACCTTGGAAGTCTCCAACACCACCGCAGGAAACATCAGATGAATTGCAAGTTGAACCTAAGAAAGAAAAGATCCCTACGAAGTTGTCATTCTGAATAGTGTACCTCAACCCATGAAAAAAGAAGCTTTCAAAGCACTAGATATTATTAAAGGTCATTCTGATATTTTAAAATGGAATGACAAAGGAGAAATTTTAGTTAAAAATGAACTCATTTCAAATTCTAATATTGCTGATTTGTTTAACATAATGTTTACTCATAATAAGAAAAAAATTAATGCAACTGGAATTCAAGATTTTTTAGAAGCTCTCAACTTTATGAATATTCCAAAACATTATATTAAAAACAAACATTTTAAACAACAAACTAGAAATATTGCTGTAAAATCACCTGTAAATAAAAATGTTGTATCTCTTGTAAGAACTTGGTTGAAATATAAATAAAGAACTTGAATAAAATCCCTAACTTTTCATTTGAGTCATGAAATACACAAATTTTAAAAATTAATTACATTTATTGAGAAATAAAAATTAAACATTTACAATAAATTTATCAAACATTTGCAAAAATATATCAACACTTAAATTTAACAACGTGTCTACATTATACTCTGTTAATCTATCACATATAGATTTTAAATTTAAATAGAAAATAGCCCTTTCCCCTTCCCTTCTATACTTGTCCATAAAAGAGTTCATCAGGCATTGATGTTGTCTTTGAGAGGGATGGTCGTATATACAACCATCACAATGGAAGAGTTTACCCGCTTGGGCCATCACTTCGTCAAAAACTGCTTTGAAAAAAGAGTCCGAGCTTGAATGAGAGGCGGTTTGCTTGCAGTTCTTTCGCACACAATTGGGGAGGGCGGTGCACAAAATAGTCTCTTTCACACACTCTAGAACGCGAGGGCAGGTTTCAAGCAGCTCACAAAGTTGAGTACGTTGTAACATTAGGCACTGGGGTTTCAGTGTGAAACCCGCACCCGGTCTTTGATAGATCTGCTGAAGAACACACAACTCGCAGTTTGAAAAAACTGCAAGCTGGTTATTGCAGATGAGGGAGCTTGTGGGGTAAACGACATTAAAGTTATCCATATTTCTAATGAATTCACTAAATGTAGCGGGTACCATCTCTAGTGCAACATTCGCTGAAGTATCGACGATTCGGACACGAACCTTGACATCAATCAGAACGACGTTAATGGTGAGGAACGTGTCGATATCCCACTGTTGAATGATCCTATGTTCAGCTACACGGAACTTCTTGGCGGGAGGCATTTCACGGGACATCATAGGACTTTGAGTGGTAGGCAGGCAGCAGGCGACAGGTAGGCGGACAGCAGGCGGGCAGAGGAGAACAACTGCAGGCAATATGTAAGCAAACAATGGAGGCGGTCGAGCTGTGGTGGACGGGCAGGTAGCGGTGGTGGGTAGGGCGGCAGCAATACGGGGATGCAATGGAAGCAAGTAGCGAACAATGAGGACTGGTTTGCGAGTGAAAGTTGAAATGAAGACTTTGGGAGTAATTGCCCCTAAGTACAGTTGCATGACATCACTATGGACCATGACATCATGGAATGAAACCAATCAGTGAAAAGTTGATAACTTATTATCCAACCAGAGAAGAGATGATAAGAATTGACCCTAGTATTGATTAACTTCCATGACATCACTATGGTTCATGACATGACGGAATGAAACCAATCGGTGAAAAGTTGATAACTTATTATCCAACCAGAGAAGAGATGATAAGAACTGTCCCTAGTATTGATCAACTCCTATGACATCACTATATCCCATGACATCACTCAACTGGAATATAAGGGGGTGCAAGGGTGTGATTCCTCACTCGCTTTTTTTGAGTTTTCCCATCTCGCTCCTGTTAGAGAGTTCCTGTTTACCTCGTACTCAAGATTTATTTTTGAAATTTTTCCATCATGAGCAAAGAAAACATCGTGTCTTCTCCAATGGATTCTGACGATGAAGTAAGTACTATTCCCTCTCTTTGATTTGTTAATTGAGTTTTCACGTTTTAACTTGAATTTACATGTTGGTTAAGTCTAGTTGAATTTTGTATATTTCATTTACAAATGTTTCGCATTTAATTCTAGTTTTTGATTAACTCTAGTTAATTTTTATTTAGTAATGCTTTTACAAATAATTAATTTTATGATTGTTGCTAATTCAAACAATCGTTTAATTCTAGTAATATGCTTTTCTAACAAAGTTTTTAAATTTTAAGAGTCACTTTTTCTTTAACTGAAGTTTATAAAATATTGTATTTTTATAGTTTGCAGATTTTAACATTCCTTTCGACGAGTTCGAAGGAATAGTCAATGCTTTGGAGGTTCCTTCAGAGGTTTGGGACAGTCCTTTTTCTGAGGACGAGGATGTTCAGCCCCTCCACGCCGCTGCAGCACCGGAGACCGCCCAGCCCAGCACGTCTAATGCCCAGCCGAGCACCTCCACTGCTCATCTGAATATCTTCACAGCATCTTTCACTCGCCAACCACATGTGAGTTAACTTTTTATTTGAGTGAGTTTCACACATATACAAGTTAAAGCATTTTTCTATGAGTTAATGGTTAAAAAGGACTGAGTTCATATTTCTAAGTTCTATAGAAAAAGTAAATAGTTTTTAATATAAATATAGAAAGAGCATGTATAATTTAAAAAAAAAAAGTTCATTAAATTATAATTTTATTTGCTTGAATTCTAATCAAGTGTTTCAAATTCTAGGTTGCATTTAGAAAACATGTTAACAATTCGCCAAAAATTACATATAAAGCTCATTTCTATTCCCAAGAGGAAAGTTATGCCATTTTTAAGGAACTTTTAAAATGTCCCTTCAAACATCCCACCATTAAAGTGTGGGGGAAATCTTACAAACCTCTAAGGAAATCATGTAGTTATGGCGATAATGATGTTGAGTATGAATATTCTGGTCATTGTGAATTTCCACTACAATGGACTCCCATTATGCAGAAAATTAAATCTAATGTTGAGAGAGCAACAGGCTTCGAGTATAATTTTGTACTTATTAATTACTATGAAAACGGAAATGCCAAGATTGGTCCTCATAAAGATAATGAACCCTCTCTCGATCCATCTGTACATATCGCAACACTCAGCTTTGGAGCCCAACGTGATATGGTCTTCTCCAAAAAAGGGTCGAAATCCGTGCGACAAACGTTGGAAACAGGATCCCTCTTGCTTATGCATGACCAAAAAGAATGGACCCATGCGATCCCCCCTCAACCTTGTGTGAAAGAGCCGCGTATAAGCTTAACCTTTAGAAAGGTGCGATCTTCGTTAGAAGAAAGTTTAAATGAAATGGTACAATATTATTCAATACCTCCTTGTAAGCGTATATGTAAATAATTTCTATGTAAATAATTTTGTTTCAAATAATTTCTATGTAAATAATTTTGTTTCAAATAATTTCTATGTAAATAATTCTGTTTCAAATAATTTCTATGTAAATAATTCTGTTTCAAATAATTTCTATGTAAATAATTCTGTTTCAAATAATTTCTATGTAAATAATTCTGTTTCAAATAATTTCTATGTAAATAATTTTGTTTCAAATAAATATTTGTCACTGTGAAAGTTGTTTTGTTATTTCTTGAGTATAATTTATACACATTTCTTAGTACTTTAAATATTTTAAACATTGTTATGTATTACGATGAAACTTAAAATGAGTCTTTTAAAACATGTAAATTAATACATAGATTCAAACTTAATAAAACACTTTTTCTCTAACAGGATCTAATGTTTGCATGCTGTATAGCTTTCCACAAAGCCACATTACATACGGATGTTAGAGCAAAAGAAATGAAAGAGTTGATTTTGCCACCAAGACTGAAAAATTATTTAGATGAAATGGAAGATGAAGCCTTAATTGAGCTATTTTGAAATAAATATATGATATTCAAAAGTTGATTTCTTGCTTTCACTTCCTCAAATTAATCTCTTTCATGCATTATAACTGGGCTAACTCTCCTGGGAGATATATTGATGTTAAATAACTTTAATTTTAGCTTCTTGCTGTTGTTGGAGCCGCAATTTAGTAGCAGAGCCCTAATTTAGTGGTGGAGCCCCATTTTATTGGTAGAACCGCAAAGTAGCAGACACTCCGTAATCAGTAGAATGGGAAGGGAATCGCAATTTGGTAGATTGGGAAGGTGCCACAGATCTGCCGGAGCAGACACTCCGCAATTTAGTAGAATAGGAAGGGAGCCGTAATCAGTAGAATAGGAAGGGAGCCGTAATCAGTAGAATAGGAAGGGAGCCGTAATCAGTAGAATAGGAAGGGAGCCCCAAACTAGTAGATTGGGAAGGGAGCCCCAAAGTATCAGTCCAGACACTCCGCACCTTCCCAAAGTATCGGTCCAGACACTCCGCAAAGTATCGGTCCAGACACTGCGCAAAGTATTGGGCCAGACACTGCGCAAAGTATTGGGCCAGACACTGCGCAAAGTATTGGGCCAGACACTGCGCAAAGTATTGGGCCAGACACTGCGCACCTGCGCAATGTCGTAGAACCGGCATTTTCTATCTACTTCTACCTTTTTAAGTGCAACAAAAGGGATCGGAACCTTACTATAACATGAATATGAACAAAACAACAAGTTGAATAAAGGAAAATTTAAGACGGATTGTAGGAAGCATTATTTTTTTAATAGGGTAGTGGATAGATGGAATGCGATGCCTGAAACAATTGTAAATTCAAGTGGGGTAAACGAGTTCAAGAGGAAAATTGACAGAAACTGGGATTCCGGTAGTGTGGGTTAAAAAGACTGGACCAACCTTGCTGGGCTTACGCCTGTAGTTGGTCGACTTAATTTGTATTTGTATTTATTTGTAAAAAATATTAATTATTTATCCAATTAACTGTAAAATTAACATAAATTAACGTAATTTGAACATTTTTATGCTCTAAAACACGTTTTCCCTCCCAAATTTATGTTAATTGCAAATTAATTAAGATTTTTAATTGAAAAAGGCATTCTTTAATTATATGTTACCTAATATTAAGTAAGAACTACTTTTACACACCTCAAATTCATAGATATCTCTATTTGTGAAGTTTAAGTCTTTCAAATGCACATACTTTTTCATTTTATTTAATTTTATTGTGCGGAACACAAATTTCTCCCAAAAATTCAAGCATTATTGGGATGTGCATTAGCAAACCAGATGATATAGATTGATCTGCAGTATAGAACACAATGATTAGCGACATCTAATTAGAAAAAAAGCCGAAACTTTATCACAAAAGCGACTTTTTTGTCAGTTTAAATGACAAAAAGTCATTATAACTAATAATTATTTCAATTTTAATTAAAATATAACTGGAAAATATTTTCATAAGTAATAAATAAGTAAAATAATTATTTTTTCCTTTTAATTAATACAAATTAATTAATTCCTTATAGTTAAATCATTAATTTAGCAGAAATAACAGTATTTTCCAAAAAAAAATAAATTTCTGAGCTAAAATTAAGGTTATTTTATAAATATCAGTTATTTAATTCATTTTTTAATAATCTAACGCGTTTTTAGGAAAAAAATAAGGGAACACTACCATTTCACTATGGGGAAAACCACGGGGGCATTCGTGCCTGACGTCCCTTTTTAGGGACGCTTTTCGAGGGTCCAAAATAAGGTCAATATAAAATATTTTGGAAAAATAAAAAGAACACCCCAACTGATTTAATGTATAAACAGTAATATATATCAGCATTGAAATTTTTTTAAAAGCACTTTTCTGAAAAATTCTATCTTCCAACTTTAAAAAAAGTGAAAAAAAATTAAATTCTGCTTTCTTCTTGTGTTCTTTATGTTCTATGAAGATCAGAGATACATAAGTGCAAATTTTGATTCAAAGGAACAATTTTTGTAGAAATAGGAGGATTTTAAAAAAATGTCCCTAAAAATGGACGTCAGGCAGAAATGGGTTAAGATCGCGATCATAAATTATAAAATATTGTTTTGCCTATATAGTTTATTAAACATAGGAGGTTCAAAAAAAAATTCATGGATGGATCTAAAGAGATTCGTATGGAAAAAAAATTGTCGATTTGAGGTGATTCTCAGAAAGTTCCTTCCCCTTAGAGCCTTGCTGGATCCGCGCCTAATAAAATTAATTGCTGAAACTGCTTAAAATATATTTTGGGATACAAATTTAGTCTACTGATACACAACAACATAGAATAGCTCATTAAATATGACGAAGATACCAAAATCATAGAAGAAAAATCTTAAATAACATCCCCTATACAAAGATACTTCCACCATGAAAAAACCTCCATTCACGTATGCTCCTAAATATTAAATAAAAAGACGCCACATACGTTCCGAAACCAGCATGATGCATTAATTAGCCCAACTATTTTGATAAACAAATAAAGAGGAGCTCCAAATGCTCTTCTTTCCCTAAATTTTTTCCTCGTCCTTTCACAAAAGGGCCCCTGAAAGAACCCTGGTGATTAGCATCGGGGCAATGGAAAAATCCTGATTGCGACTGCGAAGAAGGAGAAAAAAAAGAATTTCTGGGTGATTAATACCAGCAACTTTCCGCGGTGGGATCAGGAAAGTATCTTTATCATCGAAGAAAGTTGGGGATTGCTTTAAACGAAGTGTAGAGTTAGTTATGAATAGAACGCGCATTTTGAGGTGTCTCTGCTTGGCTATCATAGTGTCAAAATTAACTGACCATACGTTAAATAATTCACAAAACTAATAATAATCTCTCTATTCTAAAAAAAGTTTTTGGTGAACGGTTTCCAGAGAAAGGCTTTTTAATTACTGATCCGTATAACACATATTTGGTATCAAACTGTCCGGATTCTTTTGAGGATGTGCAATAAGCCTTTAGAATTTCTATAAAAAATCTCAATTTTAAAATATTTCCACTTTTTTTAGATAACGGATAAGGTTACAGTTATGTGAAGAAGAAACTGTGAATTTTAAAACAATTGAATACATATTTCATTGGTTTTTAATATTCAAATAGATTAAATAATCATCTTTCTATTTATAACACGAATTTTAAAAACATATTTTGGTTTATTTTTAGCAATATTTATATATTTGTTGTTCAAACGGTTTTAATTATATTTAAAATTTATGTATCATTTATTTACCTTTTATTTTTTGAATAACAAATTAATATTTTTATATTTATCTTTGTCGTTGTGGCAACCTAATCATTACTATATTTACAGTGAACTTTTGAGTTTACTTTTTACAATAATTATTTTTTTTCTATCCTTTTGCAAGTATGTTTTTTAAGGTAGTAAAATGTGACACTTTATTTCATAATACCGAAACGCAAACAACTAGAAAACACGGGGGGACTGTTATAGAAATAAAGATAAAAATCGAAAATGTTGGAAGTTTATACATTCGAGTCATTGCAATGACACTGACACAACTTCGAAGTTTATTTTGTTTGTTCTCATGAAGATAAAATTTTAAATTTTCACGATGTTTACTATAATTACTACATTTTTTACATCCAATCGATGAAAATCATTAGAAATTTTAAGAAAGTTTAATATATTCCTGTGATTTTTCAGTGCTTCGTAATGGATCTGCGAAAAAAACATTACCTTGGGGAAATGGTAAAAGAATGTTTACATAGCTCTGTTGTTAATTTTCTTGGAATTATAAGGCTGTCCACCAATTCATGTTACCATAAAATAACTCTTAAAATTCCGCCACTGAATAAATATCCGCCATTTTCGAAAGGATACCCCGGCCCGGAGAAGTACCCATGTTTTAAGAATGTTTTATAAAGTGAGTAAGTGAAGTGAGCTGGGTTTTGTGAAGTTTGAAGCGGTACAAAAGTGGGTTTTGAAGCGGTACAAAAGTGGGTTTTGAAGCGGTACAAAAGTGTCTGCGTCAGCAGTTAACGGGGGTTGGCGAGCGATAGCGAGCAGGGTGCGGTAGCTCCCTAGTGTAATAAACATATGTTTGTTATGAATATAACTGAAACGATATTCGAAAATTATCTTAATTTATCTTATTGTAAGATTTAAAATATTGCCATTAATATAGTGCAAAACGGCTGCGTTAATTATGGCAGTATATTAAAGATAGTTTTTTTTTACTTCACGAGACTTTGTTAATACGAACTAAAGATGCTATTTTTGTTCAAAAATGTATTTATATTTAGAATATTTGTTGATAAACAAATTTTTTTAAATTGTAAGCCAACTTCCATCATACCTGCCTTTTTTAAAATACCCATTGTTTTTTTAACCAAGTAATATTTAATGGAAAATTAATGAACTTGAAGTTACATCTTAGCTAGATGAAATAATTCGATTTTTATCGGTTTCTTTGTTCTGTAACGATTGATAAAAAATGCATAAAATTCGGATATTGAATTACCTGCTTGCAACCGCTTTGAATCATCAGACAATATACATAGTTTAACTCTTCTAAAGACTACTAAAAAACAGGCGCTAATACAAGGCCGTGCACGCCAGAAAGTGTCCCCTTCTCTGCCAATAAGAAGAGGAAAAGACAAGACAAAATATGTTTAAAGAAAAAAGAGTAAGGGATGGCAAAAATGAGATTAAAGATTATATTTCAAATGAGATTGAAATTATGTTTTTTTGGTTGGGAGAATAACGAAGTACAATAAAGAGGATCTTGAGATACTTTATAGAAAAAAGTACATCAAAAATTAAAGTTAAAGGTGCTCCACACCTAAAATGCTCTTCTCTTGGAGCCGGTCTGGATCTGCGTCTGCTTTTAAGGGGATGATTTTCAGAACTTGATTTTGCTATCCATGCGACGAGCTTGGATCTTAAATGTAAATAGTTCCATGCTGCTTGTTGCTCAATCTATTTCTTCTAACTCTACGACATGAATGCAGTAAAAACAAAGGAGCATGAGAATTTTCTTTCTAATTAACTAACCCGATAATACTCAGTAGCCCGAGACGGCATAAAGTATTGCTCTTTTGCGCAGGTGGATGAATGGGATTAAAAAACCCAGAGCTTGTATAAGTAAGGATATATGAAAATGTGTTTATTTCTCCGGATCCTTTAGCTGATGTAATTTTTTTAACCGTCTAATCCTTCAGAGTCGAATGAATAAAAAAGGAACTTGAATAATTGGAACTGATAAATTAGGATGTTGTTGTAAATCCCCGATTTTTAAAGCTCACTCTTTCTCATGTGTTGCCTAATTAAAATGTGTTTTGCTTTGTTCTTTTGAAAAATTGTTTTTGTTAAGATTCGGTTTTATTTGAGATTTCAGTGGTAAAAATGGGAATTGCAGTGATTATTATTATTGGAATTGAGTTTCCAGTCAATTCTGGCTGAGGATAACTGATTTTACATGCAGTGATTGTTTTAAGAACCATGGGATAAGAACCATGGGAACCATGGGACCTGCATTTGAAATTTTCAAGTAGAGCGAGCTTTTTTAGATAATGCTTGCCTAGTCTCTTAGAAATGATTTAAAGTTTTCATCTTCGAATAAATGTTATTAAGTGGGGGGTTTTATGCTATTTATTTGAATAAAGAATTTTTACATCTAATGATTTCTTATGTTTTAAATGTTTTGATCAGTGACAGTAAAGTTTACTTTACATGAAGATAATTAATGTACGAAATAAAATATGTATCATCAACTTGGTGGTTTCAGTGGAAGGAATTTTATTGATTTTTGTAATATTCCCTTTATTTGAGCTTTTTATCACCGCATTATATATAGGGTGTTCGGAAACACCGTGGACAAACTTTGAGGGGTGGTAGAGGGGACCCAGACAAGCATATTTCGGATAGGAATGGGGGTTGCAAATGCACCGTTAAGGAGCTAGAACCCCTAATGTAGTGTGAGGGCGTTCCAAAAGGCGGTTTCCCTAAGGCCCGTTTTACGAAACAAAACATGATAGAATGAAAAAAAAATAATTGCATGAGGTACAACAGTATCAATACTACTTCCACCATAAATTTGAACAAAATTGGACCATTTGTTAACCCGTGGGGTGAGTTATAAAACGTGAAATATTTGTTCCCTTAGTGTGATGGTATTTTTTAAAACAACTTCCATAAAAAATACCATCACACTAAGGGAACAAATATTGCACGTTTTATAACTCACCCCACGCGTTAACAAGTGGTCCACATGCTTTATCAAGTGGTCCATATAATGGACATTTTCATATTTGGTAAAAACATAGTAAATAGATCCAAAACAACTAGAAAAATAATGAAAAAAATCCAGGTTTAAATTTTAATATACATACCAAAATTAAATAACGTCCCTAAAAAGGGACGTCAGGCACGAATTGCCCCGTGTTTTTTCCCTATAGTAAACGCATGGTAGAAAACGGTTTTAAAGCCTCAAAAACATCTACCTTTTTAAGTGCAGCAAAAGTGATCGGAACCATACTGTAACATGAATATGAACAAAAAATATTTATTATCTATCCAATTAACCGTAAAATTAACCTTAATTAACGTAATTTGAGCATTTTTTATACTCTAAGACACGTTTTTTCCTCCCAAATCTATGTTAATTGCAAATTAATTAAGATTTCTAATTGAAAAAGGAATTCTTTTTTATATGTTACCTGATATTAAGTAATAACTACTTTTACACTCCTCAAATCCATCATAATTACCTCAATTTGTGAAGTTTAAGTTCTTCAAATACCCATACTTATTTTCTTAGGGACACTTTTCGAAGGTTCAAAAAGAGGTCAAGATAAAATATTTTGGAAAAATAAAAAGAACACCCCAACTTTTTTAATGTATAAACGGTAATATATATCGGCATTGAACATTTTTTAAAATTTTTAAAAAAGCGCTTTTCTGAAAAATTTGATCTTCCAACTGAAAAAAGTAAAAAAAAAATTTAAATTCTGTTTTTTTTCTTGTCTTCTTTATGTTCTATGAAGATGTGAAATGTGACGCAATGTAAATAAATACGTAATTGTAAATATTTTTTAAAAAGCACGCACGAGAAGAAGAAAACAAATATTAACAATTCTAATATACCTCATATACAAAGTTATCTGGCACTATCACTTGTACTGCTTGACCATTGATAATGGCCACCTCCATTATTTTACTAATACGTTTCAATTAAAAGTAAATACTCATTCACAAGGTTATTTTATTTTGATGTAGCTCTTGTTTCATCACAATGATAATACATTCGTGAAGAAGATATTTCGTTTCGCCCTTCTCTGAAATTTCAAAACATTTTTATGAGGATACATTGCTAGTTTTTGTTTTTCAGAAGACGTTTTCTTAGTAGAAACATTACCATTGCAATTAGAAAATTTGTATGGAATATTTTTATGAATTTCTTTATACCTCGATGCACTGGATTTAAGAAGAAATGGACACAACCCGGATACAGAAAGGGTCGTAAGGTATAACGACGCGTTTGCAAGCAAATAAGTAATGCGAATATAAGCATTAGGAAAGGATGATCTATCTTGTTTCAGTTTAACGCAATAGTTCTTCGAAATAAAGTCCATGGATGCAAGGAAAAATCTGCAGTTCCCATGATAAATGTTGAGCAACCTTTAGGCATCATAAAAAATATCGCTCTGATGAATAAATTTTCAATCTGCGTGGCTCTATCTCGAAGTTCTGCGAAGACGTAACCCCAAACCTGGTTCAAGAGGGCTTGCAGTCCATCAAAAAAATAGCAACAACAATAACGACGAAAGCAATAAAGCACCTACGTTGCAATGTATGCCGGCAATTTCGCAGAAACGGAAAGTTGGCACACACTCAGCAGAACGGTCGAAACCCGCAAACACGAAAAGAACGAATCGGGGTCAAAAGTCGGGGTCGGCCGACCCCCGGGTCATCGCCGGGGTCATCTCGCGCACCCTCCTCCCCCGCAACGTGCGCACGGAAAATCGTGAGCTCTTATTGGCCACGCAATCTGCCAATCAGAGTGCGAGGAGGGGGATTCGAACCCGGATGCGACTTTTCGTGTGTGTCGTGCGTCTTTTTCGGGATTAGTGATGGCCGGTCGTGACGGTTCGGGGCTTTTGGAGGGTTCGGGTCGTAAAAGAGAAATCCCGAGGACGGAACTGGCTCGGATCGTGTTCATTAAATCATATCAAATACGAACGACCGACATGAAAACGGACTAGGATACGCCACGACGACTACATCCTTGTTCCTTTTGCTCTGAATTGTTAGCAGAAAGCATTAATTTATTTTGAATACTACTTTGGAATTCCGTAGATTTATAAATAGTGTAGAACATCGGTTCCTAATCTGTGGTCCGCAGCCCCTTTCTAGAGGGTCCGCGAGTAACCTTGGGGGAACACACAAGTCACCTCTCAGAGTTTCCCAAAGATAAAAAATTATATAAAACCCTAGCTTAAAGGGGTAAATTTCAAAGTTTTTTGGGGGAGGACCCCCTGCCCCCCTAAATTTTTACTTTTATTTACAATATTTTCCCTTGATAATTAAGAGGTTCACAAGGAGCTGCTATCTTTGGGTGAAACCAAAAATGTCTCAAAGTTAACTGAAATGGGGGGCGATGTCTGGCTATTATATAAAAGGGGTCCTTGCCAATCAAACGTTTAAGAACCGCTGGTGTAGAGTACATCTTAACCGGAGCTTACAAACATGATTTTAGTCAGGAGGGAAATAAGGGTAAAAATTGTGCAGCAAGTAGCGTAAATTTTAAGCATTTAAGCAGAAAGGTATAAGAGAAGTTTTTCATATCGTCCTCTTTTTAGATATGGGGTAATTTTAGACGTTATAGATATTCAGAAAAGAAATGGGGGCAAATATGGGGATAAAGTATCCCCAGAAAAGCCCTAGACTACAAGCCTGCTTCTCTTTATACTGGATGTCTCCAAAGGTTGGTGCCAAATTTAACATGCAGTGTATAACTTTTTATGTATGGAGAAAACTTCAATAATTACGTATTCAGAGAAAGAGCACCCCCGAAAACCCCTGAAAACAACACTTCATCAAATTCTACCGGTAACTAGGTGAGAAAACCCCACTTTTTCACTTTCAATTCAATATTTTTCAATTCGAAAAAATATCATTTTATCCCTAAATACTATTTTAGTACATAGCACATAGTCAGGACATATTCTTTGTCTTCCTAAGAACTGTTATCCTCCTCCAGAAAAGCAAAAGCCTACATAAAGTTTAAACTCATATACCAACACCTCTACTTTTCCGTTTTACCGAAATAAAAAGAAAAAGATCCTGAATCTTCAAAATTTGTGGGCTTCGACATCAAAGTCCGACAGTAAAATATTCCTCGGTACACCCCGCGAATCTGGGCCAGCTTCAAACTTGAGCCTCAAAAATAAGTGAATTGAAAAGTGGTTTTGGGGTTTTGCTTATCACCAAGAAAAACGGACTGGGTGTTTGATTCGATAAATAAAGAAGAAAAAACCTGATCCCACTCCATTCTGCAATGCTATACATAATTCATAGGCGTTTCAGCGTTTTTAGAGCTCACTTTTGTATTTAATTATTTATACGTATATACTGTTGAACCTTATTTGGTAATAATATTTTTACAGACGGAATACTTGAAATAACATTTTGGTTTTGAGTGTATTGTACTTGTAATAACATTGCGTAAAGGACATATGAATTGATTTATGTACGAATGAACAAAATATACGAACTTTATTTGGGGTAACAGCAAACCGAACATAATTTAATTTTAATGGGCGGGTGCCTGGTTACATGGTAGAACAAGGGAAAATAAAATAATAATTTTACAATGATAATATTAATAAGAATAGTAACAATCGCTTTCATTAATGATTTTATACACAGAAAAATTAGTTTTTTAATTCAGGTTTAAAACAAATCGCAAAACATCTAATAACTAAGAGACTAACTTGATTCTTCGATCGTAAGGAAGCTTTAAAACAGGAACTACAAACTAAAAATAGTACTTAAATTGTTCAAACTTCTTTCACATGTAAAGTAAGAGGAAATGATTTCACACAAGTTTGCTTAATATTTTTTTATAAAATTAAAATAATAATTGAAGAGGGGACAGGTATTGAATATATGTGTGATTTCAGGTTTTGTTTTCTTCTGTATTGCAAAAAGGAACTAAATTAGTCGTAAAACATTCCACACGTTTAGCCTTTCTATAACATTTTCTTCTTGTGTTTGAACGTAATTTGAAAATAACTCTTTTTTTTTAGGAATATTTATGTAAGGTATTTAGTTCTTTAAGTCTTAGCTGCCCTAAATTGTACATACACTGTAAAAAAAATCCAGAGACTTTACACGAAAGAATTGTGGAAAGATGTTGCCACGATTTTATTGAGAAATGCTACACGGTGTCACCGTGTAAGGTCTCGGTGCCCGCTGTGGAAGGTTCCAGAGTGGACACGGTGTAAGGTTTCGGTGTCACTGTGTAAGGTCTCTGTGCCGTGGTGGAAGGTTCCAGATTAATGAAAATGATTAATGATAATAGTGAAGTTTTTTCTCACTCTGTCTTGAGTGGGCAATACCAGCATTTTTTGAAAACAGAAAAAAAATGCATTTTTTCTGTAAAGGAAATCTAATCCAAAAATCGATCTAAATCCAAAAATCGACATGAAGAGTTTCAAAAAAATTAGCCATTTGTATTTGTATAGGAAGTACGTCACACCTGATTGGGCCTTACTTTAGCTATAGTGACTAGAATAAGGTAGTGTGTTTACCGGATTTAACGGCGAAAAATCCAGGTGGCGAACGATCGCTTGTTCCCACTATTTCCCACTCTCTATGGATACTATTATCTCTGATTAGCGAGATCCGTGCTGTCGGGTAAGGACAACACCCCCTCTTCTGTAGGAGGTATTGGTAAGGCAAGTTCACAGGACGTACGAGGCGATTACCAACTCGAATCGTGATTGGTCAATTTCAGGGCGTAACTTATCACTATTATCCCAACGTCATACCATTCAGCCAATCATAGACCAAGCTGAGAAATCGCCTCGTGCGTCCTGTGAACTCGCGGGACCGCACGGATAATAGTATTCATAGAGAGTGGAAAACAGCGATCGTTCGCCACCTGGATTTTTCGCCTTTTTTGGGTCCACTTTTTTATAATGGTGTCTATGGGCGGTAAACACACTATCTTATTCTAGTCACTATACTTAAGCGAAAATCAAAGATCGCTTTGAATCCTGATAGGTTGAAAATAAATGTATAGTATTGAAGTACGTCACAATTTTAAATTCGACGTTTTGCGTATCTTTTCTAAAGTCAAACTTTGAAATTAAATAAAAAATAAATAATCATCGGATTTTAAAAATTCTTGGTGCGAATATTCCTCTCTCTAGGATACCTCTATCGAATAAAAAAATAAAAAAATAAATGTGGGGATTACCCATTGTACTTGAAATGATAAAATATGAGCCAGAAACGAGCAGACACTTTAGGAAATAATTTCCCCCAAAAAAATTTTAAAATTGATTAATTTTAAAATTTAACAGTTTTTTTTTGCACGAAATTTCGTAAATATAATAACAGAACTTCATTAAAAATCTTTCAGAATATGGCTTTTAAACAGAATCAATTACAATTTTCAAATCAACAGAATTACAAAGTTAGAAGTATTTTTAAATATAGTTTTATTTAAAATAATTACTTCACTGAAACATTCTTGAATTTCTCTTAATTTAATTTTTAAAAAGTAAGAAGAGAGATTTGCGAAGTCTAGCCCGGCCAACAGGTTTTGAACCGAAGACCTTAGGGTTGGAAATCGAGTACTCTAACCATCCAACCGCCCGGTACTACATTCTTGAAGTGTTAAACCAATTATTTGTAGATTTTTCTAAGTTTGTAAGGGGTGAAGCATTTTAAAGACTATAAGATTATTGAGATTATTTACTCTCACAACATCGGATTTTTTTTTACTGTGTGTAAACAACCACAATAACACCATTCCCTTTTTTATTTCACGAAAACCGATCATTTGCTACTAATTCATCTTTCCGGGCAGAGAAACGGTCATTGCGCATGCGTCTCCTTCGCATTACACTGAAAACTGAAACGTTTCGGAGCTGCTTACTCAAACATAATGTGTTTTGTGGACTCCGCGGCCTTTCCACAACAAGTTCGTGTAAAGCCTTTCAATACTGTCGTGTATAGTTTCCGGAATTTTTAACAGTGTAGGAATCAATAATAATCACGGGGGTTTAAGAAAAAAAAGGTTATGGTACATATTAAAATTATTGAATTTCAATATGTATAAATCTAAGTGTATTTATTCGTTCTTTGTGAAGCAATATAAATGTTTTCAACAAATTTCCGTCGACTATATTAGAAAAAAATATAACTGCACTTGTGAAAAACTAAAGCAAAATATCTTCAGAACCTACCGACCGTTTATTCTTAAAGAAACCGAAGGAAATGGACATGCATCACAAGAAAACTTTCCACAAATTCGAAAAAAAAATGCCTATCTGCGTTTTCCAGACGATTTTCCGAAAATATAGTGGGATTCTTTAAGATGGTCATCACCCCGATCTAAACGGTATTTGCTAAAACGATTTGAAATAAATGGTTATAGGGTAATACTTTGTTTCTTGCAGAGTTTCAGACGATTTGGAGGAATTTTTAGTGCAGTTCTTGGGGTGATACATTAAAGAAAACGAAATAGACGATCACGTTGTTGTTTTTGTTAACTTGCATTTCGATGGAGCATTTTGCTATTTTCCACGTTTGTACATGCATTGGTAGTAGAGTTATATTTCGATTTATTGTTTTTTAATTAGTTGGAATGAACTTTTAATATCATTAAACGTTAATATATACAAATAAAAGTAATAGTTTATTTAATACATTTTTGTGAATATGTGCTTTTTGTATACGGACTATGTATTTCAGAGTTTATTATAATTAAATGTTATTTGTTAAATTATGAAGATAACATAAATTAATTGGATTATTAATAAAAATTATTAAATTGAAAAGTAAATGAACATCACAATTAAAAAAACTTTCGCACATATGTTCTTCTTTTGAATAGCTCCATTAAATAAAACAATAAAATGAAAAAGCAAGAATTGAAATTTATATCTTTAATGCATATGTTATCGTATTCACCTCATTATGATGAGATATTTATAAAACAATATAAACCAAAGACACTAAATGTACGAATACGTTCTTAAATACACCTAAAACATTATCTATTTGTAAGTTCCCACAAGATGAGATCATCTCCCCACGGCTTTAGTAAAGAACTGGAATTCTTCTGAAAATTCCTCCATCAAATATGGTTTCTCTGTCCAAGCCTCAAGGGAAACCAATGTTAGAGAACGTGATAAGGTTCCTAAAATATGATTCGCGTACAGGGGAGTTATGCAAACTATATAAAAATGCAAACTAGGTAATGGTCAGCATATGCAGAGAGAATTTTGGATGAGCTTTATGTTGCAGATGGTATTTTAAATGCCGGTAAGCATAAGGTACTCATAGGTTCCTTACAGTGAGCGATCCTTAAATTTAAATTTTGTATTTCGCTCTTATGGGAAGCTGTATCTCAATACATGTTTTAAACTTAATGTTTGAAAATGGGAATCTTCCGAAGACACATATGAAAGGATTATTTAAATTTCGAAAATAGAGTTATTCACATGCATTTAGATTTCATTGATGATGCAAACATACCTTTCTGGCAACAAAGAGAGTATAATATATCATCATTCCTGCTGTTTTCACGTTGATGAAATGTAGGATAACGTGCTTTGGTCAATTACAAGTATTACCATTTCAAGCATAAAATATGCCAACAAAATAGTTTTCTTAAAAACAGTTACTTAACTTATTACGTTCTGTTGAGATATTGTAAAAAATGTATGTTAATGAGTTATGCATACGCAAAAGTAAATACATGTAATAAGTAAGCAGGTGCGGATCGAAGAGGGGCACTCGGGAAAGTGCCCCCCCTTACCCTACTTTTATAGGTCAAATATTAAAATATTTCCTGAGGGAGGACCTCCATACCCTGCAGTACTCTTTTAGTGTAACCCAAACAATCCCAAAAATATTAAAAACACTATATTTAAAGATCAAGTTTTATAAAAACTTTCCAGGGGGGAGACTCTCAAACCCCCTCCACCTTCGAGTCTATCTATAAACTCCTTTTTACCATGAAAATTCTGCCGCTTAAATTTCACAAAATTGTTTTGACTTCGGTTTTATGCTAATTAAGCACTTAAGCTGATCAAAAATTAGTTATTTAGGATCTAATTCTCAATAACTGCCTGTGCGTGTGCGCGCGTGCGAAAATACACATGAAAGAAATTATTCTGTAATTATGTTGATTTTTTTACTAAAAATTTCAAATTATCTTTTAAAAAATTAAGTCACGGGTAATCTCCATGAGTAACACTATATTACGGGTATTAGTAACACTATAATTCGGGCGTTAACGGGTTAAAAGTTTGAATATTTATTTACTTACTTTAACTTATCAATGATTTAATAAAAATGTTTTCTTTAAAAATATCTAGACGTCTTTTCATAACTATTGTTAATCAACATTCAGAAGAAAACAAAATGCACACTTTAAAAAAATCACCCAAAAATTTTCAAACTTAATATTTTTTAGCATTGACTACTTGGGTAGTAAACCATATACAAATATATATCAGCAGGGTACTTAATTGATTTTTTTTCATAATTTGGATCCTTAACTCAGATATTCATTAAAGATCTCTAAGTTGATTCCTTATGCTAAGTTGATGCCTTATGATCTCAATTAATAGGGTTATTTTTAAAATATTTTATCTGAAAGGATGTACTTACGCCTAATTTGAGGCTGGTAAATGTAATTTAACAAATTTGGGAGATTTTTTTTCTTCAATGCAAGGTGATTTTTCTTTCTCAAACGTTAGGCCCAAAGCGAATATTTAATATTTAAGGAATCTCTTTAGGAACTGTTTTATTATTTTTCCACAGTTACATCAGCAAATGCCAAGTCGTAACTTTCGAGACCACAATCTTTCTGAAATTAGAAAAAAAATTCACCCTACTATATTTTTATTTAAGTGATAAGAGTAGTGTAGAGAAGTATGCTTTAAAATAATATTTAAACGAAAATACATTTATTTGATTTAAATTTTACTGAGTTGGGAAAATGAATAAATTTAGTGCGGAATAATCAATCTAAAAATATCTAAAACTTCCTTATATTAACTATCAACTTTAAAAATAAACAGACAAAAATGTACAGTGTACAAATATACCAACCTTAAAAGATAAATTTCTTTCCATGAAATTTCATTGCATTCTTTTTTCCCTACAAGTATTTTCTTAAAACTGTTAAAAAACGATTACATTTCTGGTAAAAACAAAAACTTTGCGAAAAAGGCCTTTTCTTCAGAGTTGGAAAGTACACTAGGCTAAAAAGAGAGAAAAAAGGAACAAGTTAACCGGATTTACATCGTATGATCAAAAGAGGTCTGCCGTACCTAGTTGATTTTTAATCTTTTGGAAAAACGCTGAGTTTCTTGGGAGGCTTTTCTCTCTTGGCAAAAAAAATTCTCTTTCTATTTCCTCTTTTCCTCCTCCTTCTTATTGTACGGTTTTCTGGTTTTAAATTGATGTCTAAAGGGAAATGGGTTTTAGAAATAAAGTTATTTTAGCGTAAGCAGTCTTAAATACATCAGAAAGATTACTTAGTGAGTAAGTGTACAACAAAAGAGAGATATTGCCTAGTAATCAGAATGTGTAGTATAATCGTGAGGAAAACTTGCATTGTACGAGTTCAGAATTTAGTTTACTTAAATATTAGTATTACAGGATAAATATTTGTCTTTTGTGGAGCATTACCACTTACTTTTAAAAAGCAATAGATTTTAATTCTAGTTTATTCTTTCGTACTTAAATGGTTAAAAATTTAGCGTTTTGATAAGTTTTTAGTTCAGTATATACCTAATTGAATAGAATTTCACTGCTCTACTAATTAACAAATGATGTTTTGCCAGGTATAGAGGAAATTCGGACAAAACCGGGACCCAAACGGGTTTATGAATATACACTTAATGAGTGATCGAAACAGTCAAAATTCGTGCTAAAACGATAATCTGGTTCCTTATGAAGAAAAAATAGTAATATATTAATCACAAATGATAACAACATTTGACATAAAATCACATATTTTAGAGGAGTGAAAAATTCCGATTTTGTCCAACCTGATCGGACAAAACCGGAACTAGACAGAATAATCGAAATCACATAATAACTTCGAAAAAACTTTTAATTATTTGAAATTGTGCACGGTATGACATAATAAAGCTTCTAGAATTTCAATTTATCTAAAATATTCATCAAATAGCAATTTAATCTAAGGGTTACACTTTTAGGAACAAAATTTCAAATGAAAGTTTAATCTTGCTCATCATTTCATGTGCCCAACCGTTTCTATGAAAGAAAATTTTCCAATCTCCTTTCATTTTTCCAATCTCCTCTATTTTTCCAAATCTCCTTAGATTTAGAATGTTCAAATAAGCAAAGTATACTGGCTTCTTACGACTCTACCTGCATCCCGGTATTGTCGGACCGTGCCTTTTTCAAGAAATTTTACTCTAGCGTTAATAAAAAAACTCTTATGCACCAATGTAAACTTTTAAAATATCAAATACGAGCCATCGGCTACAATTAGCCGGACTCTCGTAGCAAGAAGTAAGTTAAAAAAGCAAATAAATAATACGGTATCATACGCTGCATAACCAGAGAGTGGATCCTTAGGTACTTAAGATAGGGGGAGTAATATTGCTGACGCTAAAAAGGTATAAGCTTTTCTCATGAAACTTAAAAATGATTCCTTCTGCAAAATGAGTTGGTTTATAATAACTTCTGCTCATAGGAAGTTGCCGTGTTGCATGCCTGAAAATAGCTGTTGCAATTTTCACTAGATATCACTCCAAATCAATCAATAAAGCCTAAATCCCGGTTTTTTTTCTATATACAAGGTTTTTTCCTACTCTCCCCTTAGTACCTATAGTTAAAACTAAAATAATTTAATGTTTTAATGTTTTTTTAGAATTAAACTGTGACAAAAAACAAGTTTTCAGAATTCTATAAATTATTAGTACGTACCATCCATTTCGATTTGATATCCTTATACTGATTAAAAAGTTATTTTATAAGGTAGCAAATACGAAAATACAAAATTTGCAAATAAGAAAGATTTTTATACTGTATTTTTTAAAGATACACATGGAGAACAATAAGCATTATTTTGAAATAATAATAGTTATTCATACTTAATATGTAATGTAATAAAAAATACTAAAAAAATAGAGACATGCAGAAATTTTAACCCTAAGTAATAATAATATTAATAATATTACAGAAATTACATAAAAGAAATACCCCTACAGGAAAACTAAAATTAAAATAAATTAAACAAAATAAAATATGATTACCCACGTATCTCTGGCAACTTGCTGAATGATCCGTTTTAGACAAGAAAACAATATTTCAAAGCTCCAAAAACTAGTCATAATTTATAGTTACTATATAGTTATAATTTGTAATTATTAAGTTTATAGTTTTTATTAGACGTCGATTCATTTAAAGAGTTAAGCATCCTTAGTTATAAATCATCACTATTTTTTTTGTAATTTTAAAATTGACATTCAAAGCAAATTCAATTGTATTTTGCTAAAATGGAGGAGTACAACTACTAAGAGCTATTTGATGGGAATGAAAAACTATAGCCTGAAAAAGATATTTTCAGTAGCTTCAGAAAGTAGGAAAAAAATCTTTAAAACAATTCTGGAGAGAAACATTCTAAACGCAATTCAGTTTTTATGATTTTGCCATAATGAGTTTAAAACTGATCTCCTACCTACTGCTAAACCAATGATAATAAAAGGGTCACGTAATTTTGACAAAGCTGGAACTAGTATTTCGGAGGGGGGACAGGGAGAAGTTTAGGGGCAGTTGATCGAAAGAGGAAGAGACATTTGCTTGTATACAGGGTTATTCAGAAATAATCATCAATAATTGGGGGGTAGGTAGAAGGGCCCGAGACAAGCATATTTCGAGTAGGGATGGTGGGGCGCAGCCTTACCGTTGAAGAGCTAGGACCTAATGTAGTGCGAGCGGGTTTCAAAAGGCCGTTTTTAGAAGGCCCGTGTGACGAAACAAAACATAATAAAATGAAAAATCTATTGCATGAGGTAAGGAAGTATCCCTACTACCTACACCATGAATTCCAATAGACTTTGAACCACTTTCTAAACCGTGGAGGGAGTTTCAAAAGTGCAATATTAATCTTTTAGTCAAATAATGGAGTTCCCTTAATGGTATTTAGAAAAATGATGATCGGGGAAGGAATTTTCAATGATCGTAACAGTGATCATTGAAACTGTTTGATCATTGAAAATTTCTTTCCCGATCATCATTTTTCCAAATACCATTAAGGGAACTCCATTGTTTTACTAAGAGAATAATATTGCACGTTTTAAAACTCACCCCAAGGTATAGCAAGTGGTCCAATTTCTATCACATTCAGGATTTAAGTAGTACGGATACTCCTGTACCTCCTGCAATAATGTTTTCATTTTATTATGTTTTGTTTCGTCACACGGGCCTTCTAAAAACGGCCTTTTGAAACGCGCTCGCACTACATTAGGACGTAGCTCTTTAACGGTAAGGCTGCGCCCCACCATCCCTATTCGAAAAATGCTTGTCTAGGGTCCCTCTACCTACCCCCCAATTATTGATGATTATTTCTGAATCACCCTGTATAGAAGCAAGACCCCAACTATCACCGGTTACCCAACTATCAGCCGTGCAAAGTCTGTAAAAATCACGTGACCCTTTTACTATCGTTAGGCGAACAATATATAAGTAAACATATTTTAGAGCCATTTCATCAGGCTCGTTTTTTCATCAAAAAAAAGTTATTTATTAACTCTTGAATACGCGGAATTTATTTTCTAGGTTTTATTTTCTATAAATACTCAACTGCAAGATTCCCCGTCATAAAAAGGTACTCAATATTATCAATAAGCATTTTCAGTATTTCAATAGTACCTAATTTTTTAAGAACTTTTCTTAAATTTGTACAAATTCACTTGAAGCTATGGACCCGTATAGGTAAATTCAACACACACAAGGACAGTAACACTAACATCCATGCCGAACGGGGATTCGAACCCCAGACGTACGGCTTTGCAGTCAGATGCTCTAACAACTAGGTCATTACGTCGGCATATATCTCGTAACTTAAGCCTCTCGAGAGTTATAACCAACATTTATGAACAATAGGGTGGGCGGAAAAAACTTTTTATTTTATTTTAAAACGCGATACCACGGAAAACTTGTCTCTGGGGTAGAGAAGCAAAATGCAAAAAAAAAAATTAAAATAGGTTAAAAATTGCAATTGCGCATTGCACCTAAAGTTTGAAAAAAATAGGCTATTTTTATTACTTTTCAAAAAATCAAATAACTTTTATAAAAAGTATCTAAAGGCATATAATAGAATAAAAATGTGGAGAAAACATATTTAATTGAAAAAAGGTGGTATTTTACAGTTAATTGGTAGTATAATAACTTCTAAAAATACACGTTTTTACCAGAAATTCACATATTTCGTATGAAACAAAAAAAAATTATGAAAAACAATTTTTCATTACTTTACTACCTTTCTAGCCATCACTCAGTAACCCCCTTAACAGTTAAAGTATTTTTTACAGTTCGCTTCACGATCGGAGCTCGCTCGTTGCACAAAAAACCGCATCACTATCTCTCGCCGAAATAAAAATTTATTTTATATTTTGAAACGCTATACCACGGAAAACTTGCCTCTTGAGTAGAGAAGTAAAATGCAACACAAAAATTTGTAAAATCGGTTAAAAATTGCCTTTGTACATTTGTCCTAAAATTTGAAAAAAAATATGCTATTTTCATAAATCTTAAAAAATCAAATTAAATCAAATAACTTCTATAAAACGTATCTAAAGGCATAAATTAGAAGAAAACAGTTAAGAAAAATACATTTAATGGAAAGAAAGATGGTATTTTACAGTATAAGTTTGCACGATAAGGTTACACTTGGCATTTCGCCTTTTTTTCTTCAAAAATTGCATTTTTCGATTGAATTAAAAATTTATTTTTCCTGATGGTGAATAGTTCGATTTGTAACAAAATGTAGACTTTACTGGTTATTAACTTCTTTTGGTAGTTTGAAAGAATCGTATGTCCCTCTGTTGGATTATTTATCAGTACTATAACATAAACTGCATTTTAGTATTGATAATCCAACAGTTGAACAGAAGATTTTAGTTTCTTTTATATTAAAATCAAATTAATTTGTCTGTATGATTCTTTATTTAGAAAAGTAAATGGTTCTAAATTTGACCGGGACACGTGTTTAAAGTGATAGAAACATCTAGATTTTTGCTAGAAAAGTTATTAGAAATCATTGATCCAATGATTAAACAAAATGCCTTTTTTGCTCATTCTGAAAACTTGCTTTTGGGCATGATCATACATAAAAGGGATCATATATAAGGGAGTTTGGTTTAGAAGAACAATTAAGGCTAGAAACTCAGATTCTAAAAGAAAATCAGTTAGGAGTTTCCATCCCCCCAAATCTTATTTTCAAGCTACAAACCATATCGACCATACATAGAAAATACGTAGACTATATAATAGATTAGCTGAAATACTGCTTCTCTTTCTCCCCACCTATACACCTGTACTACGAAGATTTACTGATCAAGAGATATAGTCTATGATAATGACTGGAACTTTAACAGATTCCCATGTCACATACAAACAGTCGAACGTTGTGTAAAATTATTAACACTGAGGGCATCACGAAAAGTCATCTGTATGAATGCCAGGAGATGGGTTCATAAGATATATTAATCTTTCAAGATCTTCAATGCAAAATTTTTCAATCAAGTCTTCTTTAAAAATACCAAAAGAAGTTAATAACCAGTAAAGGACTACATTTTATTACAAATCATACTAGGCACCATCAGGAATAATAACTTTTTAATTCAATCGATTTTTGCGATTTTTGAAGAAAAAAAGGCGAAATGCCAACCTTAACGTGTAACCTTATCGTTCAAACTTGTACTGTAAATTACCATCTTTCTTACCATTAAATCTTCTTCATCTTCTTTAGAAGTTATTTGATTTAATTAGATTTTTTAATAGTTATGAAATTAGCATATTTTTTTCAAATTTTAGGACCAATGTACTTAAGGCAATTTTTAACTGATTTTAAAATTTTTTGTGTGTGATGCACTTTACTTCTCTACTCAAGAGGCAAGTTTTCCAGGGTATAGCGTTTCAAAATATAAAATAAGTTTTTATTTCGGCGAGAGATAGTGATGCGGTTTGTTGTGCAACGAGCGAGCTCTGATCGCGAAGCGAACAGTAAAAAATGCTTTAACTGTTAAGGGGGTTACTGAGTGATAGCTAGAAAGGTAGTATAGTAAGGAAAAATTTTTTTTCACAATTTTTTTTTGTTTCATACGAAATATGTGGATTTCTGATAAAAACGTGTATTTTTAGATGTTATTATACTACCAATTAATTGTAAAATACCACATTTTTTCAATTAAATATGTTTTCTCCACATTTTTATTCTATTATATGCCTTTAGAAACTTTTTATAAAAGTTATTTGATTTAATTTGATTTTTTTGAAAAGTAATGAAAATAACCTATTTTTTAAACTTTAGGTGCAATGCGCTATTGCAATTTTTGACCAATTTTAAAAACTTTTGTTGCATCTTACTTCTCTACCCCAGAGGCAAGTTTTCCGCGGTATTAGGCACAAACTTTAAAATTTTTCCAAAAGCTTTCACTTAATTTAAGTTTGAATTTTAACTAAATAGTGATTTTAAATTTTATTTTACTTTTTATACTTACTTGGGAAATAATTACTTTTTAATACTGGCGAATATAAAAAAAACCAAAACTATCATTTTGTATTCAAAAATATTGAAAAAAAAATTATGTTTGATGTTACAAAAAGGTATTTCCTCTTTTCATCATTTTGCATTTCATCCCTTTCAATTTGTAAAGGATCTTTTAAAAACGATAGGAAACAAAAGAAAAATGTTTTTCAAATAAAGAAAAATAGTAAGAAGAAAATCTTTTAACTTTCAGGACGAAGATATTTCATGTATTTCTGGAAATATTTCATTGTAGCATATTTTATTACTCTATACCTTAAAAACAGTTCTGAGATGAAATATTACTGAAATATTTTTTTACTGAAATATTTTATTATATTTCACTTCTTTTTGAAGTTTACGCTTGAGCTAGAATGGTTCATGTTTTAATTTTTTACACAAATCCCTTGAAGAATTATCTTGAACTTATGTGTGCGTGAATGTAAAAGATTATTACCATTATTTTTATACTAAAATACCTTTTCTCCAATTTATCTCATTAAGAGTTTGATTTTTTTTCTGAAAATCTAATTAATACCTGAAATGGGATTGGTGCTCAAAAATAGTATTTTTGATTCCTTAACCTCATAAAAATAATTTTTAATACATAGTTAAAATTAAAAAAAAAATAAAAAGTGCCCAAAGGAATAGGGGAAATCAGGCTATAACGGCATACTCGGGTAAAATGACATTCGATTTTCTTGAAATTTAGCAGAACGGCAGCACGTGTCTGTAGCTTTATTTCTTCTTTTATTGCATCCAAAATGATACAAACAGACACCATTATTTGAAAAGCATTTCTTACCTCTTGGTGAACGAGAATCGAAAATGTAAGTGTCAAAGTTTTTGTCATGCGTTTTTATAATGAGCTTTCTTTTATTCATAGCCATTAATTTACCATAACGATGATTCTTGTGTGGATTTATATCCAATTAATACTATATTTCATGCGGTAGGAAGTGGATTTATCTTTTTGTTTTACAAGAAATTGAAAGTAAATAAAAGTACACCTTTCAGGGTAAAATGACAGAAAACTCATTGGTATAAAATGACATAGTGTGTTACCTTATGGACACACATATGTCATATAACTATGTCTATCCCTATGTCTAAAGTGGCTAGTTAAACTTTCTAAAAATGTAACTAGAGTTGAAATCTCATAACAGTTCTTGTTTTATTCTAATTATAACAAACTTTTTATTTATAAGCACATTACAGTTTTTTTAAATTTGCTGATTTTTTCTTTCGCACAAAAACTAATTATAGAATATGTCAAAGTGTTTAACTACTACTATAGTTATTGTTTGGAATCAAATAGAATTGTATTTGCTGAAGAAATCACTTTTTTTCTCTTCTTAAAGTTTACTATGTCATTTATCCTTATATCGGGTAAAATGACATATTTCCTACTTTTTTCGAAAAGTAAGTTTTTGGAAAGGAAAAAAGAAAGATTATGATATTACTCAATTAGGGGGTGTTAGAGCATGAAATAAACACTTCATTGGTTTTAAAAACTACAGGAAATCTAATCAAATCGTCTCTAACGGTTGCTTTGAAAAAATGGTACGTCGTATTAGCCGGATCTCCCCTATTAATTTACATACCATATTTCATAAAGATTGGAGGTAATCGTCATCGTCTGTTTTAAAAAGGAAAGGAGTCAAAAACAGGTGTGGGTCCCCCCTCAAACTTAATTATGTACAAGAAATTTCAAACTTATTCGCATTTATTATGTTACAGTTTGTCATACTGACGGGTTTTGCATTGATTTGATTTTTCTTCATTTATTTTTAAGATTATAGAACTAATTTAAAATTGATTCCCAAAATGGATTTTTTGGAGAGTTCAAGATGCATTTTTGAAATGTGAGTAGATTTGATAATATGAGTAGATTTCTCAAACATGGATACAGTTACAATAAAATGTTATAATGAAATTTCTGTACTTTATCAAGTAAGACCCACTTACTTCCTTTTAAGTTTTGCCTGCTTTAAATATAAATAAAGAGGGTCATCCATATCATTTAAAAAAAGACCAATTAAGAAAAATGTAAAGCATTATTTTAAAAACTAGTAAAACAATTGTTGAATATGGATAAAGTCTTTAATGAAATCAGTCAACAAGTTCAAATTTAACCCGTTGAAAAATTTCTATTGAGCTACAAAAATGCACTAGGCCAAAAAGGGGTCCCACTTACCCCAAGTGACCCTAATTTGAAAATTAAATTATATTTATTTTTAGTTCATAGGATAAAAGTGGAAAATATAAAAAATGAGACAAATAAATTCAGAAATATCATAAAACTGAGTCATTAATAATTAAAAGTTGTTTTAATGAATATCAATGAAGTCAAACATTTACTGAAAAAATATAAAAATACTTTTAAATTAAAACAAATTTGTTTTAGGTTACTCTTACTTTGCAACACAATAATTGTAAAAGAAAGACAAATATACTTAAATTTCAAATTTATTAACAAAATACAATGAAAAAACATCAATTTCACAAAATTTATGTATCTTTCCCAATGGATGTAGATAATTTTTCCTCTCTCTACTCAAGTGTAGAGCGAAGCTTGGATATTTTTTTGAACACAAAACGTCATTTTGCCTTTTTTTCTGTTGACTTATTCCCCTTTTTAACTGGTTATTCTCAATCGGAATTCCACAAAAATAATACTCTCCTTTGATTAAAGAAAGTCCTTAATATTGAAAATCCCTCCATCCATTTACCCCCTCTCCAAATACATCCCCATCAAAACCAACTAACCGCTGTCCCTCTTAATTAGCTTTTCAAGTCCAACAGCAGTCTTTGTGACCACTGTCCCCAAACCTCATTAAAAGATCGTATACTCATCAGTGTAGTGCATTCTCAAAGCCCTCGTTCGGACGAACTCCAATGCTTTCAAATAATCCACAAACCCCAAGAGAAGAGACTTTCATACTCAAATCTAGCATCAGCCGGCAACCGTAAGTAGGGAAGTTAATTCCACGGCTAAAGTGATTGATTAGAGTCCAAACGGACGCCGCCATCTTGGATGCCAAAATCTTCCAATCAGCTATGTTTGAGGACCTATTTAATTAAGATCCATCAGGAGATTCTTGGAAGGGGTGTAATTTAGCAAAAATAGAATAGTTTTTATGGAGGGGGAAGGGGTTGTTGCTAATTATGCGCCTCGAATATTAACCTAAGAAGATGGATGGGGTGATGATAAACCGATATTATATAGTGCTTGGTGGATGGGTTGTTTAATAAATGGATTGATTTTGGTTTTGGGTGTAACTTTTCGTCGATCGATTGATTGTGTTGCCAGATTCAGAGGGGTATTTCGCCGTTTCAGATGAGGAGTCACGTGGTGTTGTATGGAGACGTGAGAAATTCATCTTGGTATGGTTTGAATTTGTTTAGATGAAAAACACTTCTGTAGTTGAATTCATATTATTCGGTAGAAATAATATTTATTTTTAGTGCTACTAATTTTCACATTTAGGGTAAGTGCTAATTATTAAACTCTTCAACGATTCAGCGTCTTTAAAAATAGAAACATCTGAGTGAAATCTAAAATACATTTAAAAAGCCCAATATAATAACTAGGGATCATAAAATGCTTAACACAGAAACATCGCCCGTTAACAATTTGACAAGTTATATTAAAATATAGAAACTTCAATTAATCAAGAGTCTTAATTTCAAAGTTTTAAATAATAGTTTTTGTTCACGGTTTTGTAATCAATGGTTTTTATTTCAAATTATGATTAGAAAATTTTTCTTCGTGTCACTTTATATTCCTATAAATCAATTTCACTTCATTTTAATATGAAGTCTTGTATAACACTATCTTTTTGTTGCGCAATTCAGCTTTGAACTATCCAATTTTCTGTGTAAAAAATAGTTCAATCTCAAGTTTTATTAATTGATGATTGCCCTTAGAGCATAAAAGTGATCTTTTATTACAAATTTAATTATAATAACAACTGAGTTTAACTTTAGTTTATAACAGCAACTATCACAACCATCAGTGTCGGATGTCGGTGTCAAACCCTTGGTCAAAGAAGGTTTCTACCAATCAGAGTGAGCGGAAATAATATTTTTCTTTCTCTAGCTGTTGGTTAACACTAGGGAGCCTAGAGTGGGAAGAGAGGGGACAACAGGTTTAAACTGGTTTGTGCGCATGACCGGTTTTTCCAAAATAGCTTGCGGCGGTAAAACTTTCATCTCGGCAACCAGAAACGATCAGTGAGTTGTCGCCTCTCTTCCTACTCTAGGCTCTCTAGTTAACACCTACGCAGATGGCTGATAATATAGCTTCCCAAGAATGTTTTTAAAAATACTTCTCATAAACAGCTGTATTTTCTCATGTTTCTATGGAAATATCAGTTTTTCTTCTAAACTTAATTTCCCTCACATTTACTTCTTTAAAAGGATACACACACAGTATTTTATAAAGAAACTCCTTACAACACCCCTCTGACCTGGAAAAAGTGCCCGAACCTACGAACCTTGTTCGGGGGAATCCCCTGTCAGCTCCATAGGAGCAATGCATAAGGTTTGGGCAAATTGTATTAGGTTCGGGGGAAGGTTTCAACTTTTCCAGGTCCTCCACACCTCACATACCCTTTAACCATTTCAATCCTATCTACCTCAAAGTTTCTTTAAGATCGAAAGGTAATCTCGGGCGCCTTAGGGGTGGAAAGGAATAATATACTAAGTTATTAACCACCAATATCACTCCACATAATAATCAACACCACTTATACACCCACCTTTCTAATTAACGCATAACGGGACTCCTCTCAAGTTAAAACCGCTTAAAAAACACCTCCAACGATTACATCAAACACGTGTTTCGACCCAGCATTTTCCTTTTAAAAAAACGCGCCTAATTCCCTTAAAACCAAAGGCAAGTCTTAAACGATCCCATTCTGTTTCCGTGCTCAAACACAGGTTGTAATTGACAGGCCATAAGCCACCCGCTGCGAAAACCTGACACCGAGTCTGCCTCTTTAAATATTCAAAGGGAAAATTTTTCCACTCAAACCCCTTGTTAACACGGAAATCGGTAATCACAGGAGCTGATCAGTATAGGCCCCGATAGCCCTATTAACAGTTTCCGCAGAGTTGTTAAGCATTGTTGGGAGCTATTTGGGTAGATAACAGAGAAACACGCTAATGGGTGTCTTTTTTCCCTGTGATGTTTAAGGATTGTGTGTCTTCTTTAGGGTAGGTAATGGATTCGAAGATCCCTTGTGTTTGTATTAAGTGGAGTTTTCTGTTTAAATAACACGTTTGGATTGAGGTAACTGAGTTTGAACCTATTCCTTTTAAATTCAGAGTGCATATAAAAATTAAAAGAAAATGTTTAACTTTATGTGATCAGTGATCTTACTCAAATGCAAATGTCTGCAGACCATCGTCTCAAAAAGAACTAAATAAGTATATCTAAAAACCGTTTTGAAATTGTCCGGGTGGAATGTATTAATTTACTTTTTTAAGTTACCTCAAGTTGCATGTCAAAGTTTCTGTATTTGTCCATTAGTGTATCATTATTTTATCCTCTGTACCTTTTTATATCCAGAAGTTCCCAATACCTTTTTTCGTCCCTACCAAAACAGTGTGAATCTGACAACAGTGTTAAACACATACAATCCCAGTGTTGCACAGTTAACTATGACAGTTAACCAATTACCCAGTTAAATGAAAAAAATTAACTTGGGGTAAGTGGGTCATCCCTCAAACTTAATTATCTCTAGTAAATTTCACACTTACTCGAATTGGTGATGTTACAGTTTGTCACACTGATGTGTTTTGAATATATTTGATTTTTGTTTCATTTATTTATTATTTTTAAGATTATTGAACTAATTTAAAATAGATTCACAGAATGGATTGTTTGGAGAGTTCAAGATGCCTTTTTCAAAGAAGCATTTCCAGTTTTCATTATATTTTGATATTTATGAAACTATTGTGCAAAGTTTAACTTTAAATACATTACTTCAATTTGGGTTTTATAAAATATATATTTTACAATTGTTTAACGGGGGTTCCCACTTACCCCCGTAATTTTAGCCTATTGGGGGTAAGCGGGACCCCTCACTGTGGGGTAAATGAGACCCCTCTTTATTGAATAAATGATACCTCTTATTATGATGCAAGTGGTTCTAGATGGTTCCAAATGATATAAGAACTATTACCGACGAAATGGGCGGGTTAAAGGGGGGTTATAGGTACAATTTCCCAATATTTTCAGAAAATTTCGATTTATAGTAGCAAGACCTTTTACTCACCAATTCAACATTTATTAAAGATTTTAAATAATTTGATCGACATTTTATGTCAATTTTGCGTTTTAATATAAGTTATGGTGAAGTATAGGTTAGGGGTCGCAATCGCGGTTAAAGGGGTGAAAATCAGGGGGTCAAAGTTAGCAAAAAACCTCGCATATCTGGGCAAGCAAAAAGGGATGCAATTATTCTATTCCGGAATTTATTACATTCAACCAATTCAAATTTTTCATGTAAAAATCAGATGCAAGTGTTTAATCTAATCAAAAACAGACCAATTAATGAATCAGACATGCGTTGTAGGTAAATTAAATTTGTAATTGTCCCTTTTCCCACACTCTAGTTCTTTGCGCCATATGACTCCAACAAACCAACCAACCAACAAACCACCCAGCCAACCAACCAACCAATCAAAAAGATTCTAGAAATAAAATGTTTTTTTGTCGTGACACTTTCTGTTACAGTCCACAGACAATAAGAGACAGACCGGTCAATGGGCGGCCTACGACACGAACGCCCTCAACCCGAGGTACCTGCACTAAAACTATGGTTACAGTTAAGCTTTTAGGTCTGGCAACCATGGAGACGTTTTGCGAAGACGTAATCCATCGACCATTTGATCACCAGGATCGCGAATTTCGGCGATCACATAAGCCCATTAAATGGTTTTTAAAATTAAAAAATATCTTTTTTTTTCAACAATTTTTTAAAAGTTGCTATTATAATAGAAAATTTAAATTAAATCATTAAGGTTTGTTCATCAACAAAATTTCGTGATCGCATATGATGAAAAACTCGATTGTAAAAATACAAGCCTAAATATAAAGTAATCAAGAATCACACAAGTAAATAATGAATCTAAATGATTTTATTAAATCTCATATTTCAATAACTACAAATATTTGTTATAATCCCTTGGCCTTTTAAGACAAACATGATGTGTAAATGAAGTTGCAATCCTCGTGAATCTAAACGAACACATCTTTTGCAAATACGAATCCCAGATCCCAGGCACATTCGAAATGAATTCTTGACAATAAAAATATATAATACTAGTATTAATAGAATTAAATACATTCGCCTATAATTAACGCGAATTATACTGAAAGCTTAGGGGAATTATACTGATACTATAGCTGACGTTTAGAAATCAAGTTCAAGAATGCAACACAGATTTTCCAATACATTGCAAAATAGAGAAGAAACGAGATAAAATGTGCCTTAATGCAATAAGACACTGTTTAAATGATTTATAAATCTTGAAAACAATTTAAAAGAGTACGATTAAACGATTTACACAAACTTCATGTTTACTTTCGAAATCGAATATTGCAAGTTTCGTCAACAAAAAAATGTATAAGGATTTTGATTAAAAAATATTAAATTAATCGATTAATGCCGGTACCGCTTGTCGCAGGCGCCACTTGAGCTCTCTGGATATGCCCCGCCTATTGACCGGTCTGTCTCTTATTGTCTGTGTTACAGTCTATGTTAAAATTTCCTTTGAAATTTGAAATGTATTGTTTCATTCACAGACAATAAGAGACAGACCGGTCAATAGGCGGGGCTTATCCAGAGAGCTCAAGTGGCGCCTGCGACAAGCGGTACCGGCATTAATCGATTAATTTAATATTTTTTAATCAAAATCCTTATACATTTTTTTGTTGACGAAACTTGCAATATTCGATTTCGAAAGTAAACATGAAGTTTGTGTAAATCGTTTAATCGTACTCTTTTAAATTGTTTTCAAGATTTATAAATAATTTAAACAGTGTCTTTTTTATTGCATTAAGGCACATTTTATCTCGTTTCTTCTCTATTTTGCAATGTATTGGAAAATCTGTGTTGCATTCTTGAACATGATTTATAAACCTCAGCTATAGTATCAGTATAATTCCCCTAAGCTTTCAGTATAATTCGTGTTAATTATAGGCGTATGTATTTAATTCTATTAATACTAATATTATATATTTTTATTGTCAAGAATTCGTTTCGAATGTGCCTGGGATCTGGGATTCGTATTTGCAAAAGATGTGTTCGTTTAGATTCACGAGGATTGCAACTTCATTTACACATCATGTTTGTCTTAAAAGGCCAAGGGATTATAACAAATATTTGTAGTTATTGAAATATGAGATTTAATAAAATCATTTAGATTCATTATTTACTTGTGTGATTCTTGATAACTTTATATTTTACAACGTTTTTATTAGGTCGCTTTCAATCTTGTCTGTCCGTCCGTCCGTCCGTCCGTCCGTCTGTCTATCTGTCTGTTCGGGAGGAATTTAGTAATCAATTTTAAGCATACTTCCCCATGAGCTAGAGACTTGAAATTTTGAACATAGTTCAGATCTGGATGACAATACAATATTATCTCGTTAGTTCGGTTCAATTTGCTGTCCCTGAACCCCCAGGGGGACTTAAAGTTTAGAAGTTCAACTATAGGACCTTATTGTTACAAAATCATTGTTGTGCAGTTTGCCTCTCGTTATCAAGATGGCTTTAGAAGTGTTGTATGAAATATATATTTAAAGTTCAGAAAAAAACCCTTTTTAGTTTTATTAAAAAGAGAAAGGAATCAAATTCTTAGAAGGCGTTCAGGGGTTCAGGTCATGAATTCTAAACTTTACACAACAAAACTAAAAACCAGAAAATAATTAATGAAAAAAAACCTTTTTAAAGAACAACGTTTTTAAAATGCACTAAAAAGTATAAAATAATTTTTTGTAACTCCTTGTAAAAAGAAAAACGTGGGGATCATGCAATAATATTTACAGCTACTACTCTTGTCACTCTATTTACCATTATATCCACAGTTAAAAATTATTTAAATGAATGATGAAATTAAGTTGGATTAAATACCTAATGCATGATCCCCACGTTTTTCGTTTTACAAGGAGTTACAAAAAATTATTTTATACTTTTTAGTGCATTTTAAAAACGTTGTTCTTTAAAAAGGTTTTTTTTCATTAATTATTTTTAAGCTTGTATTTTTACAATCGAGTTTTTCATCACATGCGATCACGAAGTTTTGTTGATGAACAAACCTTAATGATTTAATTTAAATTTTCTATTATAATAGCAAATTTTAAAAAATTGTTGAAAAAAAAAGATATTTTTTAATTTTAAAAACCATTTAATGGGCTTATGTGATCGCCAAGGATCGCGATCCTGGTGATCATATGGTCGATGGATTACGTCTTCGCAAAACGTCTCCATGGTTGCCAGACCTAAAAGCTTAACTGTAACCACAGTTTTAGTGCAGGTACCGCGGGTTGAGGGCGTTCGTGTCGTAGGCCGCCCATTGACCGGTCTGTCTCTTATTGTCTGTGGTTTCATTCTTTTTTTAAAATATAAGGTAATATAATTTATAATGTTAAATGTGTGTGGAATTAACATATTATACAAGAGTGAAAAAGTTAATGTCAAATTTAAAAAAAAACTCCAATCGTATTTAAATTGCTTAAAACTATACGAAACATGTTTTTGTAAACTTCACGGCATCTAATAATTCGAATTGTACCATGTTTTTTTAGCTTCTGCTTCAAAAATTTCTTCTCACAGAAATCGATAAAAACTAATTTTGAAAATTCCAAAATCGGTACCTAAACAGTGTCAATTAATTCACTTTCAAAGGGTTTTAGGCAACATGCTAGTTTAAAATCCGATACAGCTGTCCTGAAAGCCTGCATTTTTCTTCAGCTTCCTCTATTCTGCTGCAATTTTCCAGTGTCTGTTGGATCAGAGCGGAGAAAAACAGGGATGCAATTTAAGAAGTGCTAGAACAAATATTGAATGTTTGTTCTCTGCCTTTTCCGGGATTAAATATCAAACTGAATTTTCTCCGAGATATTCGCCTGCTGGAAAGAACCAAGTTTTAAAAAATAAGAAGGTATTTTCCGTTGAATTTAGTTGAATTTATGATGGATTATTTTCGAATTAATTTAATAGTAAAACCTTTTTTTTCTTTGCTTATTCAATACTTATGCAGTTCATCTTAAGTCGGTATTAACAATTTATATTAATATTGTATTTTCATATCTTCTTCCTTTAATTTCAAATAATGCAGATAAAACCTTTAGAATGAATATTTTCTCAGGATAGCAACTTTTGAGTTTATATATTAGGGGGCTGGTTTATGATTTCATGATTTCGCATGTTGATATAAAGTTGGGTGACTATGTGATTGAAATATTTCAGTTGGTATATAATTTTCTTAGAAACTATGTATAAGAGTGCTTATTTTTGTTGGTATAGTATAATTTCTGTTTAGGATTGTCAATATAAATTTAGAGAACCAGCTTAGTATATTTACACTTTACTTCAGAAAAATATAATGCGATTGAACAAAAGGAACTGAAATTCCAACAAGGTAAGCCGTTTTTCTTTATTTTTTAAAGTTCTTAATGGAAATCCTGAACTTTTATTTAGCATGTTTACTTCTTTTGTTAAAATAATTGAATGAGTTATAATAAAAAGTTTATTTAGGTGTAAGTTAATATTTGTGAAGAGGAATTTCGTAGGAGTTTTATAACATCATGAAGGGAATAATGGTTAAAAACCAAAAAGGCTGTAATTGTCAGGATCTGGCTTTTCAATTTTAATACGTAGCCATTATTATGTGTACTCATCCAGGCGCGGATCCAGCACAGCTCCAAGGGGGGCACTTTTCCAGACAAGATCCCCTTGTGGTTCCATTGGGGGTATGGCGGTCCTTTTCCCAGAAAAAAATGAATTTGACGCGTTAAAGTTGGGTTTTAACTCAGTCTTAGAAACGTTTTGAGTCTAAGGGGGGCACTTTTCAACACTATTACCTTTACTTTTTGACCCAAAATGTCAAAATTTTAGGTATTTCCTAAAAATAAACACGTAATACCCCCTCTTGATACTAATGGGGTATGGGGGTCCTCCCCCAGAAAAAATTTTTAAAATTAGACCTGTAAAAGTTGGGTTTTTACTCATTTTTGAGAACCTTTTTGGGTCTCCTATGGGGGCACTTTCCAGAGTGCCACGCCCTGGACCTGCCACTGACTCATACCATTTTTTACCCCTCAGAAAGACATGTCAATCAAATATAGTTTTGAGTAAATGAAGGTTTTGTTAACGGCACGGGTGTTACCCCAATGGCGAAAACACATTTTTGACTCTTTTCTTACAGCCCATTCATTGAACTCTTGACTTAAGCAACTTCACACTATACGATAAGGCCTTAAACAAAAATATGAAGAATCATCTGCAATTTCATAACTTTGGACTTACGCAACTAACAACTCAATTGAAACTAAGTAAAGAATTCCCGCATAAAGTTAAACATCGCCCAACAATGCACTCATTCAATAGAAAGCGAAACGGTCAAACGGATACATATAATCATCCGCAAAAGCTTCCGCATTGCGCAGAGACAAATCGCTTGCGAATAGCCAAAACGACAATCATCACCCCCTTCCTATCTCTCGAACGATACATTGTTCCGACAATCCATTCTTCGAGGAAGACGCAAAAGAGGCTACTTCCGAAGATGTCCACTTAGCACCAATCGCTTTTTCCGGTAGTCCTTTTGTTCGTCCATTTAAGCCCTCTCAGTCCTAGATCGCCCGAAATTTCCTCAATGAGTTAATGGAAATTTCGGCCGGCTTAGGATTGAAAAGGTTTAAGGCGGCTTTACATGCAGCGATTCGAGCGACGTAACCGGGACGGGATGGGGAAAGCGGTCGAAAATTTTCTATCGCTTTCATCAAATTGAGACGCAAATATACATTTTTTCTCTATGCAGGGTGTTTCTCTATGATAAGTGTTTCATAACTTCTAGGAAGGTTAAGACACACCTAAACGATTCAGAATCACCTAGGAATGGGGGTTGCTGAGGGTTTTTAGGAGCTAAGGGTTTTTATAGACGGGCAAGGGAAGCCGTATAGTTCTCCGTGGAAATTAACACGCAACTTTTTAAGATCGAATTACAACCATCAATTCAAATATTTCATTCCATAAAACCAATTTAGGATCTGAAATTTCAGCTTCTTAATTGGATTTTATGTGACAAATGCCGGAATCGAACGACTTTGCTGGTTTTAATTCAAGCATAAAAGATTGAGTGTCAATTTCCACTGTGGATTATACAATCTCCCATGGCAGCTTATAAAACCCCTAGCTGGTTAGGGGTGCATTTTGGACTTCCCGTTCCAAAGGTGATTCTGAGTCGTCTAGGTGTGTTCTACCCATCTTAGAAGTTATGAAACACTTATCTGAAACACCCTGTAGATCTCTCCAGATCCCCCTTATAAAATTTATTTTTGCACTCTCCTATGTCTGATAAACACATTACAGGCAAAACAATATTTCTGAACCTATTTTCTCGATCTGAAACTTGTAATTGTGTCTTTTTTTAGAGTTAAGTGTTTTTTAGAAAATGATAGAGGGGTCTGGGGGTTCTCCCCCAGTTAAGTAATAGTACCCTAAATAACTCATTAGCAATTCATTTGTAGTTTAACAGTAGTACCCGAAATAACTCATTTTTGATCAGCAAGAAAGCTTGATGAGCAAAAAAAATTGAAAAATTTCGGAAAGGAATACCTCATTGGCTAAAAAAAGGGACCAGAAGGGAAAAAGAAGAGAAAAAAAGGTAAAAGGAAGAAAAATTAAATTTTTTAAATGACTGAAAAAAATTTTCTCCTTTCAAAATTTACTTTTTTTTCTCTCTTTTTTCTTCTTGTCCTTTCTTTTTCGTGGATTCCCACTTTCATGAATTTACCCCTCTTTCCGGAATGCTTCCCTTGAATCCACACCGGATTAAGAATTTTATCTCACCATTGGTTCTTTCCATGACTGAGTAGTTATGTCGTCATTTGCAGGGTTTAATAGGGAACAGTCGCTTCGCGCGAATCTCTGCATGAAAACCCGTCCCAAGTCATCACCTTGAAGGAAGAAGACAAAAACAGTTTCGAAACCATGGTGGGTGGATCTGGGCTTTTCAATATAATAATTATAATGGATAGGAATCGCTTATTGTGTGCTTCTTCTGTGAGAATGGATTGCAAAATACAGAGATAGATTCAGGTCCTTTGATTCACCCGTTATTTCCCACGCACTTGATGTACTTAACCTCTGTGAATGAATTAATGGCAGTTCTTAACGGAGATTGGTACTTGGGTATCAAAGAGGTCTTATAGCTATTGTTTGTGACTGTGAAAGAGCGAGTCCTTGTAGGGCTTTCTGAAGAGCAAGGTGGAAAGTGCAAGGACTTGCACGAATTAGCTCATTGGGGTTTTTAGTTGAGCTTTTAAATAGTGTTTTCCCGTTTAGTATCCTTGGAGAAAGTGAGGGCGTATTCTTTTCGTTTTATTTTTTGGAACAATGGTTTATTAGGGTCTTGATGAATTACGTTTTTTTAAACAAAGGGGGTTATTTAGTACTTATATAATTTTAAAAAAAATAACTGCTTTAGCATATCTCCAGTGATTAATTTGTGTAACACACATAACTATACCAAGTATAATTGAATCGTCAGTTTGAAAAAAGGAATAAGTCTAAAAAAAGAAGTTATGAGAAAATTGGTAAGTAATGGAATTTTTATTGTATAACCACAAATTTTGCACTGATGGAAATTCAGAATCTTATTTAAGATACAGAATACTCATCGAAAAAAATGTATAAGATATTCAAAAATATTTTATTGTTGAAAGAAGTTGATTGGCTAATTCCCTTTTTCAACCTTTTAAAATTTTAAATGAAAAACAGTGAAAACTAGGAAGACTAAGACGAATAAAATAACAAATTATTGCGAAACTGAGTCATTAACCCTTTATTTACCTACGGTACTTGTAAGTACCACTGGCTCAAGTTTAGAACTGCTGATGATTGGCGAGTTTTGGCTCTTTGGCTCCATATTTATAAGCCACATAATTCACTTCATATAATGATTTTTATCGCTAAAAACTTGGTGCATCAGCAGTACTAAACTTGCGCCGAAAATAATTTGTTAAATAAATGGTTAAGTCACTATCAAGGGAGTAAGTGAATATTAAGGGAGTTAAACATGCAATGGATAAATACAGGGAAATATACTTTTAAATTTAAATTATATTTTATTTTGGACAAGTTTACAACACAAAGATTATGAAAAAAGCCAAATCAACTAAAATTTCAAATTTAATCAAACAATGCAAATAATGGGCATTTATTTTGTCTAATTCAAGGGGATATATCTACCATTAGGATATTTGTTTTTCCCTTTTTACACTCTTGTGTAAAGCAAAGCTTGGAAAATATTTTGCTCACAAACAGTCAATTTGTTTTTTGGGACATATATACCATTTGTCAAACTGGTGATTCAATTACAATACTCCCAACTCCCTACCAAAAAAAACTTTTAACTATAACCACCTTCATAATACCCAACCCTGCTTTTTCTTACTACACTCATTACGTGCAATCAATCACCATCAATTAAATCTCTGCTCAGAGTTTATCTCCCATTGAAACCCTACCTGATGGAAGAGTACATTCTTTCGACCACAAAAGCTGTTCGAAACAATCCCCTGCAACACCCGATGCGCTGACAAATGATGTTCCGTCCCACTGGGGTGTTCCCGGGAAGACCCCAGTGACCCCGACACGCGGTGCAAGCGCCCACGCCGCGCCAAATTCGAATATTCGCCAAATGTCGGGATTTATGGCCTTTGAAGAGCTCCGTATTGATCTGACGTGGGGAGTCAGAAAGCGGGGACATGTCTATTAGTTAATAACGTTGAATGATACTGATTTCCCGCGCTGATTAGATTTTGCACACTATATAACTATTTATAAGTAAAAATATTGAAGAAATAAAAGTGATATAATAAGGAAGTTGCATGAGTCAGATTTTCATAAACATTCCAGTGTTCCGTATGGTTTTTTGTATGGTAAAATGAAGTATCTAGTCTATTTTTCAAAAAGAAATATACAGGTAATTAAATATTTTAATTTAAAAGTCGAGAAAACACGTGACTGAAAACATTTATGGTTTAAAACGTACGATGACGTCAACCATCATAACATCAACTCCGTTGCTTTCCAACAATGGTCACCGTACGATGACGTCACATCCCATAGTCTTAGCGTTTTCGCACGCTTTGAAAAAGGGGATTTTTTTTGCAATCAAAAAATTTCTCGATCGGCCTCAAATTTTGGGTAGTTGCTTATTTTTGCATGACGAATCGATTAAAAAATTTAAAAAAAATCATGTAACTTCCGTATTATAATTACGATGGCAATGTTTTACAATACATAAAGCATTTAAAATTGGCATTAAATAGCGTGGTGTTATTTCATGATGATACAAAAATAGAAAGTTCAAAATTCTTTTTTTTTCTTTCTCTCTCTCTCTTTTTATTTATTGAGTAGTTATATTACTTTATACACTGAAAAGTGTGCTGAATTTTGTCACCACTAATTTGTTAATAAATGATTTATCTTTCTCGGCAGCATATATCTACTTTTTAAAAAGCACAGGTGTATATCTGTCAAATTATACTTGAGGTAAGTAGATATTGGTACTTTAAATTTCTGAAGGAATAATGACACAACTATTGGTTTCTGCATTGTAGGGATCTCAGATGTAAGTCGAACTTATAAGAGCTGCAAAAAATTATAACCAGCTAATAAAGGATCAAAGAACTGAAATCCGCCCAAAATGGAGATTGAGCAGGTGTAACTTAATACATTGCCTAAAATTCATACTTAAAGGTATTTCACGCTCTTACAATCAGGTCTTGTTCAAGCGCTCGACAATCAGTTTCCCGACTGTTACTATGCCCCACATCATCGGCTTGCGGCCAATGAACGGATCTCCCTTAAAATCGTAGACGAAGATTCGGAATATCATATCCTATACAAATAACAGTATTTTTTTTGCTAAATGATTCATTCGTGAACGTTTTTGTCACCGTTCCGAATGTTAATGGATTTTCCATATCAGAGGGACTCTTATTCCTAGGCTTATCATACGTCCGGGGTTACCCGGACAGTGCGGGGGTTTTAGAGCTGTCCGGGGAAATGTCCGGGATCTCATGCATTTCAGATTTCCCAGACCTTTTTAGGAAAAAATCCCCACCAAGCTGTTAGAAATTGCGCTTTTTTACATTTTCAAACGTCTGTGTTACTTCAGACAAATTATTTTAGTGAATTCTGAGATACAAATTAAGTAAATCAAATAATTTCTGAAAAAGTAAAGTTAAACGAAAATGTAAAATTTTATATTTCTGTTTAATGTTTATTAGTTTGAATAGTTTTTCTTAGTTTTTAATCTTTGGTAGAAGCTTATATAGCACTTATTAAGAAATTTCAAAAATATGTCCTGGGTTGGACCCGAGCAAATATGGTAAGCCTACTTATTCCCTTAAACGAGCTTTGATTCCAGAACACATATTTCCACTCTTAGATTCCGCCAATGGCAAGGATTCCATTGATTATCCATTGCTATTATTCAAAAAGTAAAATTATTCTTTATTTTCGGACACTAGTGTATTTTTAGTATTGTACCTCACAAGAAATCGACTGATTCAAATTAAACCAAGAGAACTTGAAATTATTTCTTCAACAACTTCTCTTTACATTGAGTATAATTCCACGCAATCCCTCCTTATTGAAACCCTAACAAAACGGTCTCCCATCTCAACTTTTCCACAACAACTAACCCCAACACCCGGAACTTACGCCAAGCGAAGCACCCGGCGCCAAGACAAAGAAAAAGAGAGATGGGTGAAATGAAGAGGGGGGGGGTCTCGATCATCGTGAAGGGTGTCTCGGACGTTTCGCCGACACGGAGATTTCCTACCCCCCTGATCTCCTGCTGATTTCCTGTTCACGCCTCCTTGTAGGGATTTTGTCGGCGAAACATCCTAATCGAATGCTGTGGAATCGATACTAAATCACCAAATCGAATGCATTGGAATGGATGCCAAGGAATCAAAAGTGAAGGAAGAATCGATTCCCAAGAATCCTGAAATGGAATCCTACTAAACAGTTTTTTTCGGTGCGGATAACTGGCTAAATACCAATAATGCATTTGATTTTAAATGAAAATAAAAATAACTGCTTTTTTTCAAAAATTAATAAAGTGAGACAATAAAAACATCGCTCAAACCCACAAAATAACTGTAAAAGAAGTCATTCAAACGGGTTAGCCTTAGAAATTACATAAATAATGTCCCACTAAAATTATTAAAAAAATCAAACACACTCACAGTTACATATTTGTATAGTAAATAATTGGTTAATTAATAAGAGAGGAAACCCCATCCCCTTCTAGCACTTTTACTGGTAAATTTAAAAACACTTCTTCTTAAATTTCCAAAACATTGTGAATTGCCGAATTTCTAAGAAATTTTTTTACTTTATATTAACTATTCTTTTGACAACATATCTTCAGTTTCGTTATGAACATTAAAGAAAATAGTACCGTAATTTCGCACATATAGTCCGCAGACACGATTTTATGTAAAAAATTTTTCTAAAATCGTCAGATGTATTTAATGATTTTAGTATTTAGTAGATGATGTAATGTATTTTAGAAACAAAGAACTAAGTATAAATAGAAAAAAGTACTTACTAATATACCTTCAGAAATAAAACGCTAAATACAAATAAAAAACGGTGCTTACTAATTAATCATATTATTTATTTACTAATATGTATTTTTAATCATTATATTTGATCATCGGCAGTTCACGACAGCGTGTTTTTTAAATTTCAACGATTTTAACCGTGAAAAACCAGCGTATTATTCGCACTGGTGGATAGTCAGCAGCTTCAAAAATTCGCATTTTAAACACAGATAGTCCGCGGACTAATCGCGCGAAATTACGGTAACAAAAATGTGGGCCAATATTTTTGCTTGCATTTCTAAGTGAGGAAATCCTTAAGTGAAATTCATCTAATCGTAATTGATGTATAAATGTTCCAGGGTTGAAATAAGCTTAACTTGCCTGTATTGAAATTTATTTTTGTAAATAAGGAAACCCACCCTATTTCGCTTTCCTCTACATTATAAATCTGAATTTTTATTATTGTAAAGAAATTTATTTGGAAAGCTTTTTCTAGAAATTCGGGTTGCTATGTAGATTCTAACGTTATCCGGGAAGAGCTTGGGGTCTGAAATTTTAGTAAGTTTACCTCTTTCAAATTCTATTTTGAAAGAATTATGACACTAAGGGGTGGTATCCAAATTTGGAGGTTTTGCGTCCATATGCGGTTTTCAATTTTCAATTTTTAACGACGCTAGCCCCTTTTCCAGGAAAAGTACAGAGTCTATTAACATGATTCCTAAAGATATCAAAATTTCTTTGAGAATATGGTTACTGCTAAGCAGTGGCGGCTCGTCCATAGGAGCACAGGAGCACGTGAACACCCACCGAAAAAGTAGAACAAAAATCGAATGTAAAGATAAATAAATATCAAAGGAAATTTATTCTCAATTTCTTTTTTATAGAATTATGTTTCTCCTTCCCCTTCTCTCCTCAATAAAAAAAATTTACTACCGGAAACGCGAAAGAAATCGAAAAAAGACTGAACTCTTATTTTTCTTTCCCTTTTCGCACGTGTGAGCGGAAAAAATATGAGAAACCGAGGAAACCCCGACCGCTCGCCGGAGATCATTTGAGCTTACGGCAACGCGCAGGAGATCTCCGCTAGCACAGATTTAGTGTGCCGAGGCTTTCACTTTTGAGGCACAGCGGTCTTTTTTGACGTCTGATAAAAGGGATTTTATCGGCTAATTGGAAAGTACGAGTAAGAGCACTCTTTAAATACAATTTAAATCTTTTCATCAAAATATTTTAATACTTTTGTTATTAATTAGGATGTTTTTCAAACAATGGCTTTAAGTAAAATTTCCTTGTTTGAATTAAAGCATCTGTATTTTTCTCAATTGCCACTGGCAAAAAAGTTGAAATAAACCTCATCTGACCATGGTCCAAGTTACAGAAGGAAAAGAAAGGGACTTTAAAAGAGAATTTAAAGATGACATTTATGACATAAATGGATTAAATTAATGGAAATTTTATTTTTTATATAATTGGTGTGAACACCCTATTAATTAACTCACGAGCCGCCACTGCTGCTAAGTTCTCCAACACTTATTTAGCAAGAAATCCGTAAAAAACAGATTTTTAAGTAAATTTTCTAGATTGCACAATCTTTACACTACCTCTTAGTGAAACATACAGTTTGAAATCCCTTTTTTAAAATGTTTTCAGAAAATATAAACCACTAAGCTGTGTCTCTAATTGTTCCGGAGGTATTCAGTGTCAAAGTTGGCACGTGTTAGGCTTAGTGCGCCATGTGGGTTTCTCGACAAAAAAGGAAGCTATTTTAGCCGCTTTGTTAGAAAAGTACCGATCTCTGACTCATTAAGGTTTACATTTTATCAAAATTCTCATCGATACGTTTAAGAATCGGGTTTTTACTAAGCTCTACGATATTTATTTCGAGAGAAATTACACAATAAAAGTTACGCGATTTTTTAATGAATACGTGCCTACTAGAAAACAAAGTTTGAAACACAAATTAGATCATTGCATGTTGTGATGAATTAAAGTAATTAAGCTTGGCTTACAAACTCTGGTTGTGAGATAAACGTCAAAATTTTAAAATCCTAAATTTGTATACCATCCTCTTAGGCAAGAGAGGTCAATTATGGTGTAAAAAACATCATGCATCTATGACACACTAAAACGACTATAATTTTGTCTTTTAAACTGTAGCCTGTATACTCCTCGCAGTTTCGGAAATCCATTATTATACATAAGGATCTAATTTGGAATAATAACATTTTTAACAAAAATAAAAATCAATAAGTATGAAGATTGGTTGTCTTAAAATTTGACTATTTTTGAAATTTGAGGACTTATTACCACAGCATGTTGAAATGTTAAACGTTTTAACTTGTTTGAAAGGCCTCCTTGTGTTGTTTATTAAATTAAATAATTAACCAATAATTTACCACTAATTATAATTTTTCTCTTATGTAATATTTATATGAATGCAAAAAGCATGGGAAATGACATTGGCAGATGGCTCAAAAGTATACAAAGCAAATTTCAAAAAAGGTTAAATTTTATTTAATTAAATTTTTAATGTTTTTATTTTGGCGAACTTTCAAAAGATTTTTAATCAATTTCTACACTTACTGTTGTAAAACCCAATAAAAACCAAAAATTGTAAAAATGATATCCAATAATTATTTTAAAAGCTCTTTTAAAGCACTAAATCAATCATATTTTCAGGAACCATTTTCCAGAATTACGAGTTTCCATGGTGATTATGACGTAATTGAGAATTTTCGAAAGCGGAATAGAGCCTAGTAATCCTTAACGCAAATGACTGTGGAATATTTCCCAGATTTGAGTTTACGGTTTGTTTACTTTTAAAGTTACATTTTAATGCTTTACATATTTAGAAAGCTTATAAAAAATTGGAAAATTTAAGGGGAATAAATACATATTACATTTGTAATTTAGGTTCACAGAATTTTCGTTTCACTTGAAATTTTTCCCAAATCTATATATATAAAAATAAATTTTTGTATGTATGTCCTTTATAGTTTTAAACTTTTCGAACCTACATTAACTGTTAAACTATACCACGTTGATCTACTCGCTCCCAGGGAAGGTTTCTGAATAAAAATAATTTAAAATCGAAGCATCCTAACAACTTTTTTGGCCCATTTTATGCTTGAAAACCCATATTCCATGCCTAACTTCAGGGCAAAACCACATTGTTGTAAATATATTAATAGAAGATGTAACTTTTATTGTTGTAGGCATGAAATCGATTGTTGGAGTTTAAAATCCATTGTTGTAGCATAAACATAAAAAGTGGAACCTTTATTTAACTATTTCCACATTTGGACTGGCGAAGCCCATCTGTAACACACCAGAATAAATTTAAAGAAAAAATGGACTGCAATTTCTTTCATAGATCTTTCTTTTAATTTTGAACGAAAATTCATCTTTTGTATATCCTTCAACGGCTTCTCATGGTTGTGAAAACCCGATGAACTCTTAACTTGTTCATTACGTAAGACAATACGTGCTTTGCAATTCGAGGCTGCACATTTCCAATATGATAAATCATCTCTTCTTCTATCAAGGCGGAATAAAAAATCGTTATAATCCACAAGATTACCGCCACGTTTGGATTTTATGAATTTTGGGTCGGTCATATTCCGATTCGCAACCAAAAAAAAAGACGAAATACTTGAAACACGTGTTTGTATTGTTAGGCCGTGTCTGAACTTGAACTTCATTGTTTTAGCGCCACTTTGATACGCCATCTAGCGGATACGTTTGCAGTTTGTCTAGCGAGTGCTTTGCCTTCATTGCGATATTGCATTCGATTCTTCTCCGGAATCGATTTCTTACACCGATTCGAAAAAAACCCGAAAGATAAGGGAACGCGTGGGAAATGTCGGCGAACAGGGGTGATAGTAGAAGGAATTTTTCAACAAGTGGGGGTAGGAAATCTCCGTGTCGGCGAAACGACCGTAGCACCTCGTGAAGGGGGTCGCCAGAAAAAAGGGGGGAGGCATCGGCGGCGAGCGCGTGCTCGATCCAATCCGCACGTGGGCACTTCAAGAACCAAACAAGCAAGCAAGCAGAGTGGGCTTATTTGGGTAAAGCCTGTAACAGGTGAAACACCGTTGAGTTGCTTTTCAGGTGGACTTGCTTCGAGTCTCATTACTGCAGTCCGCTTCCCTTCGGATGAAACATGATAGGTAGGTGGACTGTTTTTTTTAGTGGACTGAGGTGTGTTTTTATTAGATGATGAGTCATAGGTGTGGCATTGGTTCTTTTTTTTGTGATGGCTTTGTTTATTATAGCATTGCTGGGGACTGATCGTAGTTGCGAGATGTGTGAGAATACATTTCGGTGGATGAGGAGGGTATATTGCGGGAGGGGACTAACAATCTCGAGAACAAAATTCGATTAGGAGTGAAGTTTCACGACTTGAAAATTTGCCCCTGAATAGCTTCATCTCAGAATTGAGCTATGCCAATTAAATTATACAAAAAAATCAAATCACACAATTTGAAAAAACTTATTGCTGTTACCAATATCTACTTAATGTATACCAGTACAAAATGAGTTAATGACTGTAAGAAATAGATTTTTCGGAGGAAGCCTTGACCCACTTATCTCCGTTAAGTACGTCTCCATACCGGGAATCTTAGGTAAGCAATATTTTTACTAATTTATAACATTCCTCATAGTAAAGAATATTTTCAGGAATTACTTGTGAAAGTGATACTTGTTATGCAAATAAAATCAAGCTACTTTGTTTGGATGTTCCCATGTAAAAATTGTTCAATGCATTTTAGACTATCTATCCAGATCCAATTCCCTCAATTGTGGAGAGTTTAGTGATTTCTTATGTTAGGAAATAATTTATAGTACAAATAAAACATCTGCTATCGATCTGTTTAAAATAACTTAACCAAAATTTAAGCGGGGAGAAGTCTAACATTTTTCTCATAAATTACAATTTCGAATAGTAAAGCAGCATAACGTTTTTTTAAATTTATATTTTTATAGGTTTCCTTATTTATACGCATGCTTGCTTTGTAAGAACTGAAGCTCATATTTTGTTCTTATGGTGAAATCATTTCATAATCTCTCTCATCAAAACTTAATTGAATCATATAATCAAATGATCAAATCAAATCATTTAAAGGGTACCACAATATTTGAACCCATTGTATTCATTTGTTTATAAAGAAATAATATATTTTCGTTTTTATACCAAATGAAACATGTTTGTTTTTTATATATCTCACTTTTGATAAAAAAAATCTAAATAATTTGTTGGATGTTATTTTAAGAGAATCTAATTAAATACATAAGAGGTAAAACTTATAATTCCATAATCTCTCTATATTAAAAAAAGTTACTGTCACCGCTGCCGCCGCCGCTGCCGCTGCCGCTGTTTCAGAAAATTTTATTTTTCAACTCTTTGAACCCTCATAATGCAAAAACTACTTGATAGATATTTATGAAATTTGAAAAGTTTGTAGAGGAATATTTGGGGCACACTCTCGAACAAAAAGCTAACTGATATGATAATTAGTTCTGGGGTATTTTTAAGGTCAAAGTTGAAGTTTTTCTTTTTTCACCGCGTAATCCAGTTCAGCCAAATCTATTAGTAGCAGAACTATGTTTTTTTGCAGCCTAATTCTCTGAAGTATGAAGATGTGCACTACGTCGCCCTTTTTTCGAATTTCGAATTTGGTTTAGAGTAATTAATTTTTTAATTTTCGAAATTTTTGACACTTTTTCGGTTTTTTCTATCTAAAATGAAAACTAATAACGGTATCAATATGATTTTTTAAACACTTATATTCTTATTTTTTAGAAAGTGATTGGCATTTGATTCTTTAAAAAATTCTAATTAGTTTTGGAATTATTAAGCATCAAAGTTTCATTTTTTTCATAGTTTTAGTAGGTCTTTATCAGACGTGTTAATGTTTTTAAATTTTATATTTGCCTGTTCACTAGATTGTCGCGAGCACGGATATTTAAATTTAAAAGTTTTGAGGTGCACATTTTTGATCTAAGTTTGCTAGCGATATAGTATAGACTTGGTTAATAATCTTTTAAAGATACTTCGATATTTTTTGAACTACTAGAGAAATAAATAATTTAGCTCTTTTTAGTGTTATTTGTGCCGATGAAAGGAAGAGGATTTTCGGGAAGTTTGTTTTACTCTGCTAAAGATCGATTGCAGATATTGCAGTTCGCGAAGCTATCTGTAAAGAGCTGCATAGCAGTTACGGGAGTTGGTGAGCGTAAGCGAGCAGGGGGCGGTAGCCCCCTATCCATTAAATTATTGATAATTTAAATAAGAATACTTCAGTAAGAGTTTTAATTTTGATAGTTTCGTGGTAATGATACGAATTAAATTATTGAAAAGTTTGAGAGATAAAAAGTTTCGATATAAAATGATCATTATCTATACTCTGTTCATTTAGAATTAGCGCCTGAAACGTAATGTATTAGAAGAAGTTATTATTCTAATTATCATCAAAAAAATTTTCTTCTGCAATGACAAGGCAGCCTAAGCAGAAGTAGTCAAAATACTGTAAAACAATCGGTCACTGAAGTTGTCTGATGAGCGTTATTAAGCATTATTGAGCGTTTTTGATCCTGTGTCAGGCGCCTATTCTAAATGAACAGGCTATAAGCAGACAAGTTCCAGGGTGTACTTGATAGTTGAGATGAAACAAGCGAGCTCTGCTCGCTAAGATCGCGAAGCGATCTTCAAAGAACTGCGAAGCAGTTCCGGGGGTTGGTGAGCGATAGCGAGCAGGGGGCAGAGCCCCCTAGTAGTGAAAAAAAAGTAATCACTTCATTAGGGGTAGTTGAAAGTTATTTCTTCTTTAAAGATGGAATTACAAGGTTTATTTTATATTGGGTACTACTTATTTCATTGCAAAGTTAGTTGCAATTTTAATAAGTAAAAAATAATATAATATTCATACTAAAAACTAAAATATATTGACTTTATTATAGCTACTAATTAAAATATCTGCATTACTGAAATAAACTGATTCCTTTGGTTGTTTTTTTTTCATAAAACAGACTTATAAGAAACTTTGTTCAATGGAAATAATCTTAAACACAGTATTTTCTTCTAGATTTCTCATGGGAAAAATAATATCTTATTAAAAAAATTTTACACAAAAAAATAAATAAAAGCATTAGGTTTTTTCAGTAATTGATTTAATTAATTAATTCTATGTAGATAAAGTCTAATATTTCATGTACTGGGACAAATAATTTCCGTTACATTAAGGTCATTTCTTTCAAACTGAATTTTTTTTATGCCCAGTTTCAACGTTATCGATTTATTTAGTTGTTTTTCGAAGCTCATTACAAAATGTGTAGTGACCCGCTTCTTAATTAATTACCTTTACGTTTTTTAAAGTAGAAAAATAAATGAGGTAGATTTCAGAATTAATTTTCTTTTGGCTTTCAAGGGGTTTTTGACAAAGAGGCTTACAAACTGCGTTTCAAAATCTTGTCAATCTCAGGTGCGATCTAGTATTTTTATGTGGAAAACAAATTTTAATATCTGAGATAAGCGTTTTATGTAAAATGTCCAACCTTAGTAATTTCTGTAATATAAAGAAAGTCAAAGAAATTGCCAAAAACAGTTTTAATAATTATCTTTAGAAATATTATTTCAAAGTTTCCGTGATACATGTTAACAATCAGTAAGATATCTTCTAGTTATGATTAAAACTGGGTTTTTCCAGTCTTGTTGGCCGTAGTCTTGTAGACGTAGAAAAATTTTGTTTCAACTACCTACTACGGGAGTCATCTTCAGTAGAATAAAATGTTTAAAGTTATAATTAAACGTAAAATAACATTTTTTTACGTGCTAACATCGACGTTTGAATTATAACTTTAAACTTTTTACCCTACTGAAGATGTGACTCCCGTAGTAGGAGTCGAAAAAACGGCTTTTCTACATCTACAAGACTACGGCCAACATGCCCAGAAAACCTCACTTTTAATCAGGGCCGCCCATAACTCTACCGGGCCCCCCGACAAAATTTTTTCACGGGCCCCCTAACTTTTTAAGTTTTTGAAGTATAATAAGGAATTTACATTTCACAAAGTATCCCGTAAAATATACAGGGTATCTCAAAAGGTCGAGTAGAAAATTAGCATGCGAAGTATGTATTTGGACGGCCAAAACGGCCAGTGGCGCATGTGCTGTAGGTCTCGTGATTACGTAGCAGTCTCGGCGCTTAGCCCGTTGGGACTCGCGGGGTCATTTTATAACCCCAAGCTCACACAAACATTCCAATTAACGGAAAACTAAACACCTGGGGATTCTTTACTTCTCAGTAGCTGGGTTTCTGACCCTTATCTACATGCCTGAGAAGTTTCGTGGAATTCGGATTATTTTTCCGCCCCCCAGGCGCATTTTGTTAGCTTTTGGGGTAATGGAATGACCCCCGCGAGTCTCTTCGTTAGTGCTGCACATCCGTTTTTTCGTACTCCGCCTTCTATACAACCCACTGATAAGGGCCCAAAACATGTGTAAACAAATTTAAAGAAATTCTCAGGGGGTTCTATTTCATTTTAGTACAAAGAAAAGGAAGACACAGGTGTTGGGTACTTTCAATACTGGTCCCCGTGACAGTTTTATGACTTGTAATTCACCAGACCACTGTATCCCGCCCCTTACATTCTTTGCTTTTGTATTGAATGGGAAAGGAGCTAGGAAAGTGTATTGAGGTAACAAGTTTTCGAAGAAAAAAGTTTGTGTGTTAGGAAAAAATGTTGGAAGTAGGATAGAAAAACCACTTGTGTCTGTAATTTGTGTTTAAATTTTTTTTAGCAAAGCCCACGTTAATACCATTTGTGATAATTGTCTTTACCAAAAGAAAGCTTTAAGAAATTCCTTATATAGTATTTTGAAGTAATTAAATTAATTTTTACGTTAAAATGATTTGTAAAAATATTTCTCAGCGTAGAAAATATTGCAGATTATAAGTTTTCTTAATCAGTTATGTTTTAAAGTCTATAAATTTAATGGTTCCGACTAAAAAAAATATTTTTAACGATGTAGAAAAGAGCGAAAAGGTTGGGGTTATTCCATAACCCCCGCGAGTCTCAACGTTCGCCCGGGAGGCGCGAGTCCCACCGGGTGATGGAACCAATGGAACGCCTAGCCGTGGAAATTAAAGTAGAGTTTAGTTGAAAAATGGCCGTCCAAATATACAGTGCCATTAGCATGCATGTCTGTCATGCCATGACCAACAAGATTTTAATAGGAACCCAAGTCCGCTAGAGGACAATGTTTGCCGGCGAAGGAGTAGCATTTATAACTACTTTATTCTACTGAAAACTTCATTTATTATTAGAGATTCGGAGAGAGCACCCTCGAAAACCCCTGTAAACCGAATTTCATTAAAATCTGCCTGCAGGGGCGGATCCAGGATTTGATTTTGGGGGAGGGCTAATAATTTCCCAAGTCCAATTGAATCTTCATTTTGATTTTAATATGGAAAGGGTAGTGAAATTATCCTGCTCAACTACTAAAAGGGGGGACTGGGGGTCCTCCCCCAGAAAATGTTTGGAAATTTAAGTAAAAAAACCCTCTTTTTCAACTCGTTTTGATACGCCTCATCCGAATTTCGGATATAGGTTTTATGGTAGAATTTCCGCGTTTTAACGAACTTAATATAAAATAAGGTTGTAATAATAGAGTTAAAGTACCAAGGGGGTCTGGGGGTTCTCCCCCAGAAATTTTTTCAAAATTTCACCTTAAAATAACAGGGTTTTAACTCATTTTGGTGCATAAAATGCCATAGCAAGAAATATTGGTAGCTTTTTCCAGTGTGCGGGAAGTGGTCAAGTTGGGAAGGGGTTGTGTAATCTCATGTTTCAGAATTTGATTGGAGATGAAACTTCTGAAAAAGAGACCGACCACTTTTGACGGGCCCGTCCGTTTCGGGAACTGAATATGCTAAATGATATGAATTCAGCGAGTTCAATTTTTATTTGGAAAATAAAAAAACATCTAGTACAGATTCTGACTAAAAAAACAAAGTGGAACTCGTGGGCCCGGGCCCCGTAAAGCTCCGGGCCCTCCGACATTTGTCGGGGTTGCTGCCCCCTATGGGCGGCCCTGCTTTTAATTATACCTCCGAACTTAGAAGCCTTCTCAGTTTTATCTCCTAGTTGTATACAATATTTTTCTTAACTATCTTTAATTATATCGTGGGTATTTTTTAAAAGTATATGTAATTTTTGAGTTAAGAGCTTTGCAAAACGTCCTTATTCCAGTAGTATAATCTTCTCTCATTAAGAATTACTAATAGTTTTCTTCGTAATTAAGTGTAATAATGATTTATGTAGGTTTTAAAAAAGGAAATTTGAAAGAATACTATTCAAAAATTAATTTTATCTGTTAAAATCATTAATATTAAATATGCCATGCATGATTCCTTTATTATATGATTCACATAGGTTTCATTTTATGATTTAGTTCATTGACAAACTTACCCAAAAAACCCTAAATTAAATATATTATACTTGTTTCACACATTCATTTAATGTAAAATGTTTTTTTTAATTTAATCAACCATTTAAATTGTTTTTTAAGGTGATTATACTCAAAATTAAAATAGTACCTACTCTGTTTGTCTATGATAATGAAGAGAAGACCTCTACAATTCGTTAACTGATTTAAAAATAATTAATTGGACTGACCGAAAATAAGTAAATGTGCTTTACATATAAGGCTAAGCGCGCACTAGAGACTTATGTCGCCGGCGACTGTAACACTAGTCACTCGAGAGCAATGCATTTCTATTAGGAAATTCTTGGTCTAGTGATCTTGGTCTCGTCGCCATGTGCGCGCTCTCCAGCTTCTTGCAATAGCCAGGGAAACAATTTTGTCCCTGTCGCCGAGACAAAAGTATCTAGTGCGCGCTTAGCCTAATAGTTCAGTGTTTCTTTGATGCGTGGTCGGCTAAAGTGACACTAGTGTAAAAAACGATTGTGGTTCCGGAAAATAAAAGTAAAAGAAACAAATATAATTTCATTCATATCTTTTGTGAATTGTAAAGGAAAGTATAAAAGAAGAAAACACACACCTGCTTGAATAAGAATCCCAGGGCGTTTTTCTTAATGCCAAATTTGAAGGAATGCTTTTGTATCTGTGTATTACCTTCACCTTGTACGTTATTAGCTTTGACATTTAACCTTGCTAACGAAAATTCTACTCGAACGAATAGCAAATCAGAATCGTAGTGTAGATTTATGTTTTTGAAGAGTTTGTTACGTATTTTTTTCGTAGACATTAATTGTTTTGGTTTTCGAATAAGTCTATCCAGAATAGTAGAATGCACACATTTCTCCCACCTTTTGTATCGATTAATTGCATAAATATCCGAAATAAATTTCTTCGGAAATTCAATTCCGATTTGTGAAATTCACAGAATGGCAGTAATGCAAAATAATAAAAGAAAGGTTGTAAAATTTGTTTTAAACGTTGATTTGATATCCTTCATTGAATATGGTAGCTTTTTCCAAGTCTAAATATCATTCATCGGCTTTTTAAAGTAAGCATACAACTTCATACAAACTACACAAGCCCCTTTAACAAAAAATTGACAACAAAAAAACACCTTCAATTCATATAAACTATCATTCTTTTAGACTTGCCCTACTTTTTTTCAAAAATCTACTTATAAAATGTAAAGAATTTATCATTCCCGTAGTTTCAAAATTGAATACATACGCCTGCTTTAGGTTAACATGGAAACAAAACTTCCAACGGCTGTATTCATCACAAACTTGACCTGAGTCTAACTTGGAATAATGCTTTTCTGACAACTTTGAAGGTTTCAAACCATTTCCCTTTTTCAACCACCAATTAGAAATTTTGGGTTAACCTTAAGATAGGTTAGTGGTGAATTGGTAGTTGAAAAGGGTAAAACGTTTTAAGCCAATCAGATTCAGATTTGTCAAAAAATCTTGATTCCCGATTAACTTTAGGTCATGTTAGTGATTAATTCATCTGCTAATAGTCATTCTTTTTTTAAAGTTCAAAATAAATTATTTATGTTTTTTAAATGCGTGACATGCCAAGAAGTTGCATTTTTAAAATTCTAAACAATCTCTCAGTCTAGACACAAATCCATATCTTAGTGATGGGAAAATAACTATATTTAGAGTACATTAAAAATTCATTGCATAAGACACGTCTGGAAAAACTCCGAGAAGCCGATGCAAAACCCCATCCAGTAAAACCTCGCAACCATTTCCAAGCTTTTAATAGACCATCTTCCCAGGAAAAAAATCTTATGTCGCAAGACCAACTCTGCAAGCCTACCGGGGACAAATATCGATCTCAAGTGATATATTTATTCCCCAAACAAATGTGACACCCTCCGCGCGATAAAGCCAAATGCGTATTTTATAACTGACAAAAATATGAATTTCAAATCGCACATACAAGGGACTGAACTGGTAGGCAGGAAGTCTTGGCGTCTAGGGGCAGGAAAGAATCTCTAGTGGGGTAGATCGGGGATAGGCTTGTTTGTGCAAGCTTTACAAACAGAAATATTTCTTTCTTCAAACATCTTTCTGATCACATTCAAAGAGGAGTATTGAAATCATTTCAAATAAACGTAGGGAGGGATCTGAGTTCAATTTTCGATTGTGTACAGAATATAACTCGAAGTGTGTCTGTTTAGCTGAAGAGATTATTTGAGGGTTTATTTGTCTAAGTATATACTTATTTCATGTATTTAGATGCATGACTAAGTTATATGAAATTATTATTTATATGTGTTCTTCACAGTTTGTTGAATTAACACAGGATACTCGGGTTTTGGATTTTGTAGATAATTTAAAATCGATTATATTTTGTTTATACATCAATCAATTTGTTTTTATAAATTGTTGCCTTTTCTACTTTAAAATATTTTAGTAGTTTCCGAAACCTTTTTTTAGAATAATAGTTTTAAAAAATATTATTTTCAGGCAAAAAATTGACCTTTTTATGGCATTTTTAATAAACTAAATAAAGTTTTATTGGCGCATTTTATGTGTCTGTCTTTATTAAATAAGTAGTAGATTAATTTGTCAGAAAATAAGGGTTAATCTGTAGCTTCATTACAGTTTCTATAAAATATAAGAAACACTTATAGCAAGATAAAATTTTCTATCAAGTTAACACGAGGTTTGTTGAATTTCTCCCTAACTAGAAAATTATGTAAAATAAATTTGTAAAACTAACTTTAACGAATTAACTCACATTTTTGGAAAACTAAAAGGATTCAAACCTAGTACTTTAATGTAGGAACTGGCATTTCTATTATGCAAATTATCTTTTTATATGTCAAATAATCACCATTTATAATTTATAATTCTTTGGGGGTCTGTTAATTTTTTCTACTTCGAAACAAAATTCGAGACAAAACTAATTTTAATTAAATGTAAATTATAAAAAACTAGTACTTCTTTTAAAAATAGCCTTTCACAATTATTAAAAAACCATCTCTATCAAACACTTCTCATTAGTTGAAAAAGAAATAATTCATCAAAAGTAATCGAATTATAATATCTAATCTATCTAAATTTTATACCCATTAAACAAAATTTCTCGCCAGACTAGCTTAAAACAAAAACTTAACCGAACCTATTTCAAAATACAGCGCTTCGATTCACAGCCCCATTAGGAGTAATAAGCCTAATAACTTACCGAGAGTAAACCTAATAACTTACTGAGAACGTAAACGTCAGAAAAGCAAATCAACAATCCCTTCTCTAAAACGGGATTTTAAAAGCCCCATTATATCAAGAAAGAACCAAAGTAATTACAAGTACTATAACCGAATTTCCCCACTCACTCTAAAACCAAATAATCCGTCTTTACCATAAAAAAAATATTTTTTTACCACCACCGTTTTTAACGCTAATTTTGAAAAACGAGAGTAAAGAAAAAAATTGTTGATGACTCTTACTCATCAGTAACTAATGAATTTTTTTTCGCGTAATAATTCAATCTATCTAGCAGTCACCCCGACGTTACTACCGTTTTTTAAACCTCTCCTCCACAACATTTAAATCTCTTTAACGATGTAAGAAACCACAGCGCATCATTAATAAGGTTAGAACTGAACCGGCCGAGTTTTCGTACGGTTCTTTACGCATATCCGAACCTGTAGGAGCGAAGGAGTCGAGTAGGGAGGGAAGGAACTAGTTCCGGATGGAACCCTTTCTGTGTTCCAGGATGCAAAAGTGAAAAGCTTTTTGAAAGTGAAAGAACTCTGGACTGTTGTGGGTTTTTCTAAGTGGAATGGACAGCTTTGCTCGCATCGTTTAGGGAAGAAGAGGGTAGATTTTTACCTTGGTGCCGTTTTAGGATTTTTCTTTAGTCTCGGAACTGTTTTTGTCAGAGGCGCAACCTTTAGAAAATTCAGGATCGTTCTGCAGTTACAGTTACATTTTCATTTTTCAGGATGGAAGCGAAACTCATTAGATGGTTTCGGTAATTTGTTTTGACTAGTTTACAAAATTAAATGTGAAATTAATTTTTGACTTCTAGCTTTACTTAATAACGCTTTAATTGTAATTAGTTTAACTAATTACGATAGAGTAGTTACCTATAGAAATTGATAGACAATGAGTGTTTGGTAGTGCTTGGAATATTATTTTAAATAACAATTATGAATTATCACTACATATAATTCGGATATAGTGCATTAATAATCTATGAAGGAAAAGATATTCACCTTTGAGGATTCCCTTATTTTTCAGAAAGGTTCTGATAAAAAAACTTTTAATTTTTAAGGAATTACAATACTAAAGGAATAATGAGTATTAATATGTATTAAGGTCATTAGTGTGCTAAAGTTACTGTTATAAATGTAAATCGTACATTCCCTAATGTTATCTTAATATTGAAATCGCATATTTAGATAACATAAGTTTTAATAGTAAGATTGGCTTAAGGTAGGCTTAAAAAAGTCATAAATAGAAGAATTGTATGCATTTGCTTTCAAAATTAAACATAATTCGGTTTTCAAACAAATATTATAGTGTATCATTTAAAAAAGAAAATATATTTTCTATCATTTCTCCAATATTTGTGCTTCGAATTCCTTTCATATTTTTGCGAAAACTAATTATAAAATAATATAGAAGCCTTATAATTTTGAAGCCTGTTTACGACTATGTGTAAAAGAAAAACACGTTTGAAAACTTTTTCTTTGAAATATATTAGTAAAAAGAAAGTACCTGCATGAAAGGAGAAATATATATCCTCCATTAGCTCAGATATACTAATTTAGTTATGTTTTAATGGATTTTACTAACCCTAAAACACAAATTACCTTAAATTAATTTATACTCTTGTATTTTTTTAAATACCAATTTGCATAAAGTCGTAAAATAATCAGTTAAAACAACGAAATATAATTTTGAGAACTCCAGATTATTCTTTACTGAACATAATTTCTTTAATCGATCATTCTGACACCCTTATTTGAATACATTTTTTAAGCAATCTACACTTTCTCTCTGATAAATATATAGGATTTTTATTTCCAAACTACTGTTATTAAAATATCTTACTTGTTGTGATATACTGAGAGCAGGTAGATACATGTAAATGAAAGGAAGTAAACGCAGTTAATAATTTTTCTAGTGGACGTAAACTTAGCTAATAATATCGCTGTGTGTGACGTAAGTATCTCAAAGAGAAATTAATTGGTATTTTTTATTTTTCCAGGAAAACGCTTTCGCATAACTTATGTAAAAGCTTAATAAACCTTTAATGTTGTACTTCTTTATTAGATCCCTTATTGGTTTTCTGAAAGCACTTCAAAAAGCAAAAAGGGAACTCCGTCCATTCATTAGGTTGGTTTTTTTTATTTTAAGCTCCTTTTGGTTCGATGTAGAGTGTAACCTCCTTTTCATCTCACCCCTGAACAAATCAGGTTACTTAAAAGTTATTTGATGTGTTGATGTTTTCGATTTTTGATTCTAGACATTAAATGGCCACTACTAAAGATGTTCTCACTACAATATATCCATCAAACAAAAATAATTTATTGGAAAGTAGAAAATAACTTTTTGGTAAGTAAAAAATAACTGATTTTCTAATCACTAAAAATAAAAGCGTGGGCGCTAGTAATTCTTTATTCACTATTTATTCTAACTTCTTTATTCTATGTTCTATGATGTTAAATTTACAAATTTCTCATTTATGAGGTTTGGGTGCGATGGATTCACTCTAAATTCTCTATTAGGTATTTTTATTTATGTAAAATTATACATAAATGCCGACGTAATGGCCTAGTGGTTAGGGTTAGAGCATCTGACTGCAAAGCCGTACGTCTGGGGTTCGAATCCTCGTTCGGCATAGATGTTAGTGTTACTGTCCTTGTGTGTTGAATTTACCTATACGGGTCCATACCTTCAGGTGAATTTGTTCAAATTTTAAAAAATAAATAAAAAAAATTTAAAATTAAAAAATATATATTAATTACTAGCGCCCACGCTTTTATTTTTAGTGATTAGAAAATCAGTTTTTTTATATTAAACGGTTATTATTGAATACTTAATTTTTTCAATGTTAATATACATAATTTGTTAGTAGTCACAAGGAAGCAATTTGACCTTACGATTATTTTAAATTAACTTTATTGGTTTTGGTAACTAATACTATAATTAATTGCACACATTTAGCACGTTTTACTTAATGACAGCATGGTGCTTTTGATGTCTGAGAAATATGTCAGTTTATATTTTTTAAATGTTTTTTACTGAAGTTATTTAAAATATAATTACTCAAAAACAAAAACATATAGACTATAATATTACTCAAAGGAGAAAAAGGTATTAAAACTCATAATTCACTCTCTCAGACTCTTCACCTTGGAATATTCGTTAAGTACGAACAACACGCCTAGGACCTATGGCCTAAACCCCTTTTCTGCTCATAAAAGCCCTTAAAATACGCCAACACAACCCTAGCTCCTTATCCAGAAGCCGAGAATCCCTTAATGATGATTATTTGCATGGTAGCCCATTTTAATAAAGGCCTCAACACCTCCCGCGGACTTCCATGTCAAGGATGGTTCAATGCAGGTAGAACCAGTCTCCGCCAAGGTCGCCAGTTTTGTTCCGGGTCACCATTATTATATATGTTATTATTATTTTGGTGCTACCGTGAGATCCCTGCTTGACCCGCGATGAATTAAAGCGAAAGGTTTTTTTAGAGGGAACAAAAAGATAGAAAAGAGGGGGGGAGATAGAAAGGGTTTTTCCTTCCGTGATGGTTGATGCGAGTGCCTCTTGTTTTCGTAGATATTCAAGGTTAGGTTGTTTGTTATGGTTAAGCTTTGGTTCCGTTTTCGGATGTAGTCCGTATTTTTTTAGTGGGGACCTTGAAATTTAATAAAATTGTTGTTCTTATGTGGGGTTGGGGGTGATGTGAGTGGTTCGGGTGAGTATATGGTTCAGTTGTTGATGGCGCTATAGTCAAAACTACGTATGGGCGTGTACTTTTTTGGAGTGGTTTAGTTTTTAATGGATGGGATTTATGTAAAAATGATTAAAATTGGAAATGACACTGAAAGGCGATTAGTTACATTCATTGCATATTACGTAATGCAGTAAGATTGTGTTTCATATTTTGAAATTCAGAATTCTATAAAATGATAGTGTTATGGTAAATAAAGGGAAATTATTCAGAAGTTTAGAACAAATTCCAGTACTTCTGGCTGATTACTCTTGAAAAATTCGAAACGCATGAACATCATGACTTAAATAACTCTAATCTTGACTAGAGTCTTGACTTGACTTAAACACCTAGAATTTATAAACTACTGTGTCATAAACACTGTTTCATATGTTTCAAGGTTATAAACATCAAAGTGTTAATTATTTGTTCTGGCTAGTCCAATGAACGAAGTTTTAGTTTTTAGTAATTGAAGGTTTCCTCTAACGGCGCCCGCCGGTATTTTTCCTTTGGAGACAACCCTTTTGAGGCAGCTCTTCTGGGGCCAATCGAATATATTGTGTTTTAGAAACATTGCCATTTTTATAAGGTTAATTAAAATAGTAGAAATACGAAGGAAAACGTCTGTCAGAAAAATGGGCGAAATGGTATTCGACTGGCCTACGTCGCCTTCAATGAGTGGTACACTTCTATTTCGCTCTTTATTAAAATGCAGAAGGCGAATCCCCCAGAAAGTTCCCTTTTTGGCTGGCGCCTCACTTTCACTTATAGAAAGTCTCGAGACGCGACGCGTTCATTAGCATTCCACTCTCGGAGCGCGCATCCGCCTGCCCCCCACCTGTTGAGCCCCTCCAGGTAGCAGGGTCCGATTGTGATGACCACGGAAGCCGGACGCGTGAACCCGGAGAAAGCCGCTGGCATAACGGACCGGCGGAGAGAGAGGCGACAACTAGAGTTCGCGTCGAGGGGGACCCTGGGTGGTGGGAGTATATAAAGTTTTTAAGGTGTATCAAACCTTAGTGTTTTATAACACTATACTCTATTCATAGAGAATTGGCTCTTGAGAAATAGTTCTTTCCCCCACGCTAGAACCGTAATCATAGTTACGCTCTTCGCGCAGCCAATAGTAAGTCTTCTTCGTCACTTTGACGAGGATAGTTGCTATGGTTACCGATCGGTGGTGGGGGAAGGAAATATTTTCAAACGCCAGTTCAAAATGAACAGAGTATAGAGAAGGTAAGTCTCGGGGGAAAAGAAACAACGAAAAGGCCACTAGCGGTCAATTAGAGAAAAAAAAACTCATAGAAGATTATTGTCTTATCTCTCCTTTTTCTACCACAGTGACGGTAAAAGTTTAAACCAGGGGCGGCGAGTAATTTTATATGAGGTCCAAATATTTTTTTGAAAATTTTTACCGAGGTCCTGAGAAAAATGCGTTTGATTAGTTATTAACTCTTCTCTTCAGATGCACACATTTTTACAGGTGTAATTTGAGTAGTGTACGCTATCTTCTTAATTAAAACTGCAGTTATTTGCAGTTGAAGTATTTTAATTTTACAGAAACTCTATTAAAAATTTAAATTTTAAATGCTTCTGTCTTTTAAAATAAACTATTAAAAAAGAAGCATTTATAAAGTCAGGAATTTGGGATTTCTCCCTGATGTGGAGTTTTAACCCTTTCAATCCTATGCCATTCGAGATAACCATTAAATCCTATGGAGACTTTGGGACAGCTAGGACCGAAAGGGTTAAGTTCTAAAGGTTCTTTAGGCGGATGAGTTGGAAGGATTTGAAAATCCTTAATTCATTATCTTAAGAAATAAACTGTTTACATTTCAGCACATATTGTACATTATAAGATTCGAAACTATTGAATTAAAACTTTTAACTTAAAAACGTGAACATTTTTAATTGCTTTATACTGAAAATCTGGGGGGTTGATCTGGGGGTTTCCACTAGGTTTATCCAGGGGTTTCCACCAATTTGATCTTTAAAAATAAAGTAAAACTAACTTCAAGTGTCTAAAAATACATATTGCTGACTTTAAAAACATTTTGTTACTCCATGAAATAATCTCACGCGCCCCGGATACGGACCGCAGTCCACCAATTACCGCACCTTGGTCTAGCTTCCTTGGGAAAAGTGATGTACTCAGATTTGAGTAATGTTTACTCAGGTTTTTACTCAGAGTGTGCATCTTAACTTGTATTGTGTTAACACCCTTGTATGTGCTTAGAAAGGTTATTTAATGCAACATAATTTGGGGAAGAAACTCTTTATGCACAGTCTAATCTTTTTCACTCTACTCTCTTGGACCGATGCCAGATCTCCTTCTCGTACGAGATTTTAATGAGGGGAGTTGGACGATTTTTTTAATGGGGAATCGATGGAAGAAAGGGGTTGAGATTTTCGAATGTTTTTTTATTGTTTTGAGAGGGGATTTGAAGTCTGATGTCTTTGTTGGATTGTTCACTAATTGGTTTGGCGTCTATGGATTCGTCTTATCGTTGGAGTGATTGTGTGTCTATTCGTTTGAGGTGTGTTTGCTGATAAGGTTAGGCAAAAAGATTTATTAACACATTATCTTATATAAAGCATTTGATTTTAATTGTTCGGTTGTACAGGTTAGATAACAGATAGGCACATGGATAAGAGCATGCATGGGCTGGTTCAGTTCGTTAAAAGAAAACAACTTTTGAATTAATTAAAGAAACTTCCTCACTCTTTTAACAAAAAAAGTCAAATAAGGTGCTACTTCTAAAACTTGATTCCCCCCAATTTAAAGTTACGGTTAATTTGGAGATTTCTGTATTGATCCCTAAAACGTCCATTGGTTCGCGATTTTACTATTTTAAATAGATTTTTCTTGGATAATCTGGATTTTTTTAGCTGTCTTCTCCGTTTATTCATTACTTAAGGGTTAATTTGGAGATTTCTGTATTGATCATTGGGGTTCGCGATTTTACTATTTTAAATAGATTTTTCTTGGATAATCTGGATTTTTTATCCGTTTATTCATTACTTAAGTTGCATAATTTGTATTAATATTTTTAGGATATGTTCACGTATAGACTCATTTAATTACTCTAAACATAAGCTTAAGATTATGGTAAATGTAAATGAATGGGTAAATAATTTCTAAAATTTCATATAGTTACAACATAACAACAAACCGCAAGTTGGATTTTCAAAAGCTTTTTAAAAGAAAGTTAAGTTATCTGCTCATGAGTCTTTCAAAGAACACGTTTGGCATCTTAAATACGACCTTAACATGGATATTATTCATTCTAAATGGATTTTTAAGTCATAAATTAACAAAGAGTAGTCTCACGACAAAAACCTACCTGGATAAGGCATATGACTGCTCGTTAAGATGCCTTAGTAGGTAACAGCCTGAATTTAAAATTGTACACTGCTGAGAATTTGACAGCATTACGACCTTGAGAAACTCATTTTTACTTCCGCGCAGTATTAGGTAGCATTATTAGAACACTGTAGGTGTTGTGGAGAGTAGGCGAACACGTTCGATTGTTTTCTTTTTTCTCTTCAACTTATGATATAAGAGATCTAAAACAGGAAGAAGAAAGTTCAAAATATAGAACGGTTAAAGTTTTAAAGATACCGAGAGTTCTCGAACACTTAACCCATATAGTATAAGGTCAAGACTCTGGTTTGAAGAGTATCTTCTGACACACCCTCACCTAGCGGAAATAGGTTAAATCTGATTTGAAAATGCAAGATTCATAATAGGGAGTGAAAGCGTGCTGTATTCTTTGTTTTTAGTATTATAATTCAGTTTCAAAGAATAAATTTGTATGATAGTATCATTTTTATTGTGAAAATATCTATAAATACCATACATATATATTCTAACATTAAAAATATCGTGGTTTATTTAACATCAAAAATCATTATAACACCTGGACGACGGAAGGGAGGAAAGGGTCTTGTGAATAGTGCTTAAAAAAGGGCATCGATAAAAGGGTGGTATGGCTCCGGAGATTTACTACTAGAACCTTAAAAATCACCTGAACATTCCCTGAAAGAAAAAAATTACCGTTACAGGGCACTTACCATGAAATTCATTTTTCTTCCAAGAGCGAGCCAGCATATATATCAGCTTTTAGCTTGGCACTTCCTCTCTTATGCGTCAAGCTAAAAGCTAAATCTCAAAAACGACTATCCTGAAAATCCATGGGATATGGGTTGCGTGTTGTGAGTGGACAACGAGTAAAAATCGAGATCGAAACGGTTAGTTAGTGAATTTTGTATGCTGTTTGTAAAATATTTGTATTAATATTAGCTATTTCAATGCTCTTTTTCAGGAAAACTCAAAAACATAAGCACTCAAACAGAAATTAAGATTTTGAATTTCAACATCAGAGGAACTGTAAAAAGTTTATGGTAGTTGGGAGGGAGGGCTGACTATTGATGTACTTATTATGAATTAGATTGGTTTTTATTTTGTTGCTCCCGTAAAATCCAAAGAAACCACATATTGGGGAATTTCTGTTGGACGTATTTTTACTGTTTATCGCAAAAAAAGCAAACTAAATAACATTAATTTAAAAAAGAAAGGATATGTTAGAAAAAGAAAAGTGGATGCGTGTAAAAAGATATCTTAAATGGATACTTCCAGGTCAATACGACACTATATACGCGAGGAAGAAATAATACATAAAATATTTCGCAATTTAATATTAAGCCGAGTTCAAGGTTGATAAAATACCGCAACGGAAAGCAAACAACAATTCGAGATTTCGAAAGCAAACACCAAGAAAAAATACCTCGATGTAACTGATAACAATCACATGTACTATTCCTCATCACACTAAAAACAAACAAACAAGCTCCATCGTTATTTTGTTGCATTTCCACCACGCTTGTTTTTGTTTGAAGAGATACATTTTACTTCCCATTAACTCCATTCAAATCCTTCATTTCCTGCACATACTAGTTTCATATAAAAACAAAATTAACAATGAATGTAACTTCCTCCACGAGCGACGCTATCGCAAACCGTATCTAAGGGCTTCAGATGTTTCATTTTGCAAATGTGATTAGGAACATTTTAAGGTTATCGTTGTGTGTGTGTTTCTACTGTCTTCTCTCTATTCCATTGTTTTGAGGAATTGTGTCAGAGAGGGATCTCTGTGAGATGTTCTTTTTTGTATCCCTCCGCTCGGGATTAGAGACAATGGGTTTGGAATGAAGCCACGATGAGGGCTAATACACCAGTTTTTGAAATTTTGGATAATGGCTTTTTGGATTATGAATGTACAGTGAATGTGGTTATTAGCATTTATAAATATTATTATTTCTGCTGTTTTCGAAATGCGAAATTAGCCTGGTATTTTAGGCGTGCAGTGAGCTCTGTTTGAATATGCATACAATCAAATACGTTTTGTGTAAGAATAAATGCAAGGGATTATGTTTATTTGAATGCATTCCGGGAAAGCTTTTTGATTATTCAGCAAACATCGCGTAGGGCTTTGCTTTAGAAAAGGAGATACATAAGTTTTATTAAATATTACGTTTTATATTTAGAATTATATTATTATGATGAATTAAGAACCCCAAATAAATTATACAAATCACTTAACAAATTAAAATTAAATTTCAATTTATTTATGCCAAAGTAATTTAAACCTTATATTCTCTGATAAATTAAAAGTTGATTTTTAAGCTTTTGGATACATTATTTTCTTCTGTTTTATAAACCAACATGAAAAGCAACAACGTGTGTGTGCGTTATCTATTTTCATTCTTTAAATAATTTTCAGGGAAAAATTAAACAAAACCTGATTTGTATACCCAACTCATAGACTTTTAAGAAACATCATAAATATAGGAAGAACCTTTTGAATTTTTTTTTACCATTGACAGCTTTTTTACAATATGCGTGCTAATCTCGATTATTCGAAATGTTTTAAATTGAAAATGCTTATAGCCGTCTTAATCGGCTTTAAGCATTTAAAGAAAAAAGTTTAGTTATATTTTTATTCTCCAATGTAAATTGTTTACAGTAGGATGGAAGTAATAAAAAAATATTTGTCACACTTAATGCTGACAAATTGACAGAAGGAACTAGAAAATTATTGTAGTTGTTGAAACCAAAGAAAGAAACGCTCAGGTTTTTCTAAAACAAATCTCTTTATTTACAATATAAAATCTCCCTTATATACACTCCTAGAGGTTCACAACGCTGCCAATAAATATACCAGAAACTGAAGTAATTATTGATATATACAAAAACAAGAGGCCGTGGTTCAGGTGTTAACCCCGCGAGGTTATTATGAGCTCGATTCCCAACATCCTCCCCCCTTTTTCATCGCGGTAGCGTTTTGAAAAAGTAACGTAGATTCAGTTTAAAATAAGAAAGCTAAAACCTTGAAACACTCAACCTTAAAAAACCTGAACTCAATTCAAACGGAAATTCACTGCAGTGGACGAACTAATTCACTACCGGCCACTCTTAATTTCACCACTCGCTCAACACCATCCCTTCCAGGATATAGTTCAATAATTATAGCCAAGGACCAATTCACCCTTTTCACACCGTCCGAGCCAAGAAGAACCACATCTCCCGGTTTTAGTGAAGCCCTCCTATCAGCCAGGTTATCGCACCGCACCAACTGTCCAAGGGACTCCTCTCTGAATCGCTTCCTCGCAACCCCTCACGTAACTCCTCTGGACAAACAAGATCCACTCGTGGCCATGAGGACTCTGATTTCTTCAGCCAAGATGGGCCTTCCAACCATTTTTCAGTCATCAGTTCTAGCCAACCACAAGATCTCGAAGGCAAATCAGCCGGATTATGCTCCCCCGGAATGTGCCTCCAGTCCCCCACGTCCGTCAACTCACGAATCTCCTTAACTCTGTTACCCGCCGCAAAGACCGCTCCCAAGAGCTCCATCCTGGGCATAGTCGTGTCGGTCATAGGTGCGACTCTGCTCCTCGACGAAACCAACTGAACCGTAGTACCAAAATCTCCAGTAGATCCCATAAAGGCGCAGCAGGAATATGCCCTTGCAGATACATCTGAAAAGACATGCAAATAAATCATGCATCTGAAAAGAAATGCAAATAATAATATCAGCAACCACGGGACGAGCATAGCCGAACTTTTAAAACCCCTAGGATTATAAATACTGTTTATTACTGACAACAAAACTCTCCTCGTAACCTCTCCTAAACTGGAAACCCTCAACTCCTCAGAGCTGCCTACACTCGCAACCAAATTGTCAACATAAAACCCAGATCCCAACTTCTCCATAGTCCCCCCCAAATCCTTACCCCGATACCTTTCCTTACTCAAATGATATTGAATGGTGGCATTCAAAAGAAAGGGACTGGAGGTCACACCAAACACAACACAGCGGTGTCTATAAGTTCCAATTACGTCGCGTCTATCATCATCGCACCACAGAAACCCCAAACCATCTCTTTTAAGAGGTTTTGTTAAAGACTGTAATAGAGATTCAGCTATGTCAAAGTGGCCATCGAAGGGGGGATATCCAGCCAACCATGGAAGGGAAACCTCGTACCCTTGATTCGAATCTAGTCCAATGTTTTCCCGAAAGTGTCTCAACTTCTCATCAATCATCAAACCCGATTTTTTCTCTACAGGATCTTTAATACCTATTGTCTCCAATTCACACAATTTTGGAACCTCATTCCTCTGAAAACTCAGATACACCATATTAGTGGCATATTTCTTGTTCTGAGCCCCCAAAACACTCCAACCGAAACTAGTTTCAATCGCAGAAACTCCCGATCTCAAGACCTCGATCCTACCAGTTAGCACCCTGCCAAGAGTCTCCGCTCCCAATAACATTCGTATTGGAGGTTCCTCAGGTCCCACATCCGTCAAAGTAATCCCACGTCCAGCCAACTCTGCAAGTAATCCTCTATCCCTAACCCTTGGTAAATTCCTGCAAATAATAGATTGATCCAAAACCGATACCTCACACGAGAATCCTCCCCTCAGATTCTGCAAAGTAACCCTGTAGCGCCCATGTTCGGCTTCTTCTGTCTGGCCACCTCCGAAAAGACTCTGCGATAATATTTCCCTCCCAGAGGGAACCAGCCCCAGATCTTCCACCAGACCCTTCTCAATATACGATCGATGTGATCCATCATCCAAAAGGGCTCTGATCGTTTTCTTATGCCCATTGTGAAGCAAATTCACGAGAATTGTCTTTAAATAAACAGTGTCCAAATGTTCCCCGACGGCACTCAAAGAACTCGTGTCCCCCGTTCCTCGTGCATTCCTCACCGAAACATCCGGACATAGTAAGGCGTAGTGTCTTCTCCTACAGATTATGCACTTCACCGAACTATTGCACATTCTTGCTATGTGACCTGCTTTTAAACAAACCAGGCAGCATCTCTTCCTCATGATAACTGATTTTCTATCACTCAGGCTCATCCCGGCTGCCTCCGAACAATCTTGACTGCTATGATTCCAACTTTCACAAAACAAACATCGAACCCGGTCTTCTCCCTGCATGCCCGATCCCGACAAAAGTGCCACTGCAGATGACTCCTCAAAGAAAAAGTCCTGATCTATTGATTTTCCTCTCCCACAAAGCACTGAAGTAGATTCCGCGAGGGCCCGATGCTCCTCCCCCTCGACCTCGTTCCTCAAAAAGATCATCAACTCCCCCAACATTTTCTCCCTATCGTTAGCACGTGAACTCATCTCTCTACTCAATCTGTGCCTGTCCCATGCCCTCAAAACATCCGCAGGAAGGCACGATTCAACAACTGGATATAACATCGCTGCATAATTCTTAGTTGTCACACCAAGGGTTTCCAAGGCTCGCAAATAACTTCCCAGTCGATCAAATAAAATCCCAAGCTTCACATTCCGCTTACTAGAAACCAGTGCGTCCCCATAGATCGTCTCTTCCGAACCGAGATCTAATATGCTCGATACACTTGGCATAATTCTCTTTTGAAGGTGGGTAGCTCTCCGCAATATCTCGGGCTTTGGTGTTAGGCCGAAGAGATGCCAGGAGATAGACAAACTTGTCCTCCTCCTTAATAGATGGATTTGCGTGTATTCGGGGAAATTGCCCCCAGAAAGCCACCCAAGTCCTCGGATTCAAGTCCACCTCGTTGATGTTTATCTTTGGGAGCTTGATGTTAACGTCGACTACCATGTTGTCTGACGGCTCTTGGATGCATTTCTTGAAATCCAGTTTCACGGCGATTACCCTGTCTCTATAAGTCTCCGCCAGATCGAATTCAGCTTCTGTAGTCTCAATCAAAGACTTCAATTCAGAATCTACCTTGAATAATCTATCTGACTTATCCATGACCTTATCATGAGCAATCTCCTTATCTTCATAAAGTTTGCCTTTGAAGTAGCCATCACATGCCACTGTGAGGGATCTTCTCAAATTTTTCCTTTCTAACTTGAGTTCTTAAACCGGTTTTTCCACTTCCGTCATTTTGCTCTTAGTATCCAAATCACAGGAACTTTAAGTCGCGGACGCCACATGTTGAAACCAAAGAAAGAAACGCTCAGGTTTTTCTAAAACAAATCTCTTTATTTACAATATAAAATCTCCCTTATATACACTCCTAGAGGTTCACAACGCTGCCAATAAATATACCAGAAACTGAAGTAATTATTGATATATACAAAAACAAGAGGCCGTGGTTCAGGTGTTAACCCCGCGAGGTTATTATGAGCTCGATTCCCAACAGTAGTATCTGGTTGGAAAAGTAATGAAACCACATTCATTTTTTCAATGAGGATTGATATTTCGTAAGTATTGTTATAATGAATGATTTTTTAGATGATTAAATTTAAATTTTTTAAAAGTATATAGTTGGAATTAAAGTTGAAAAATATTTTTTTACTTCAATTTTCCACTGTAAAATGTGACTTACTTAGAATTCGTTGAAAAAATTCAGGAAACTTCTCCAAATGATTCCATCGTTCTATTCGATACGCTAAGTCCAACATTTACGTCTACCGGTTGAGTGGCAAAGTCCTATTTTCAGAAAATTACAGTTTATCAAGAAAAAGTGGCTGAATTTACCCATTATCGATGTTACCAACGATTCGAAAACCATTACTAAGGAAAAGAGTTCATGAAAAAAGTTTGATATCCAAACCCTAGAGGGAAATATCTCATTAACTAAAAAAAGACACAGGCTGAGTTCATAAACGGAAAAAATATGTAGTAAAACTGCATTTTAAGTTTATGAAGGAAACCATAGACATCATTGTAAGTTGTCCGTCTACTTCCGGAACCTAATTCTTGAAGAGGGAAATTTTAAATTACTTCATGCAAATGATCCATACAAAAATAAACACAAGATAAACACTTTTAAGAACAGTTTTGTCCCCAAGTTATTGTTGGGTAGAACCCTTAACCACCTTATCGTGTTGCCAAAGTGTTCTGAAATGTTCTCAATCCAGGAATGAAGTGTGAAAATGGTTTAGTAAAATATGTTTAAAAGCTCGTCGTAGAAGGTATTGACTTAACTTTCTGCCGACTACTAGAAATACCTATGGGAAAAACTACCTTTTTTGCCACATTAATGCAGAAATTTTGACAAAATAATTTATTGTTTTATTTTTTTATTATTAATTTTTTTAAATACCTAAACTTTATAAATTGTAGCACTTGGAAGTTCAATTATTGCTGCAATAACTTTAAAAAATGCTAAAACTGCTGTTTTTTACTAAAAATTGAAGCTAAACTTATGGTAGCATATTTGCTACTATGGGCAGTAGAGGATTAAACGATAAACATGTCGGAGCTATATAACTTACAAACGCCCCAGAAATTGATATACTCCCATTTCACGCTTCATCATAAAAAATCTTCAATACTCCCAACCAGAAACCTTCCATCAAATTAACACTCTCCCCCAAAGAAAGAGCTCCGGAAAGAGAGAATCAAGCATTAGCATAGATATCCCCCATCGGAAGCAATTGATAGATAGCATCTAACCCATTTCAACCGGACGAACAAGGCTTGGGCAGGCTTGAAGGCCGGAATCTGGGTTAGGCGTAGGCGGCCCAGGAAGAAAAGCGAAAGTGGCTAATCCAAGACCTCAGGCATCGCATTCATTTTTCAACTGACCGCTCGAATGTGCTGACCACTTTCGGATGGGGGATGGTTGTATGTGTTGTGCAGGGATTAAATTGACCGCTGCCGGTATGGACGTATGGAAAGGTAGGTGGATGCAAATTTTCGAGGTTTGGTGTATTGTTGCTCTATGCGTGGTCGATTAGATAATTGGATTTGTAAAATGTGGGTTGGAAGTGTGGGTTAATGTTTATCGGAAGTAATTATATCTAGGAATAAAATCCTCCGTGCAAGACTGCGAAGAAGTTTTTAAAAAGGCAACGGTTTTACTTTGCGCGTAAAATTTTTATTCATTTAAAATTTTTATTTATTTTACGTTCAACATAAAACCGTTGCCTTTTAAAAAACTTTTTAATTACATATAGGTTTTTTGTTTGAATATTGTGGGAAGGAATTCACTGGGCAGTGGATTTTAATTGAGAAAGAGATCATAAGTTTAATATTAAATATTGAATTTTCAGGAGTGAATGCGATGAATTAGGGAACTGTGTTTAGAAATAAGACGGGGAAGTTGATTAAATTATTTATCTACATAGAATATATAATTTAGTGAAGAAATGGGAACTGTAAAGACTATGGGAACTGTTGTGGAAATATTATGTTTGTTAGTGAAGTTGGTAAAACTTAAACTTCTTACTTTTCTATTTGGATATTGCTCAATCAAATGCAAATTATCTCAGTTTTTCTTTCAGTGGAATATATGTGATATTTTCTGCTAAACAATCCCCTTTCAATTGTTCAATCGAATTGACATTGTTTCTCAACATATTTTACTCATTTTTTGTATTTATTCTTTTGTGTTTATTAGACCATTTTCCAGAGAAACGTATAAAAGGGATAGATAGTGCAGATTGCTATCTAGTTTCAAAATTTAAAAAATTGTCCATTCAGTTCATCCATTGTTTTAGAGAAATATAATTTGAAAACAAAAGTGGGCATTGTAATATTATTGCAAACATGTAAATTTCATGCAGTGGGAATTTTAAATCATTGAAATGGGTCATTGATATTGACAATAGAAATTAAAAAAATTAGAAACTCAAATTATACATTTTTTAGGACAATTGTTTTAAACAACAATAAACTTTACAATTGGTCTGATTTCTGATCTCTAAATCATAATTAAAATATTCCTCATACAACAATAACCATTTTATCGGAGATAAAAAATAGATAAATGTTTTTTACCCATATGTTGAGCTAAGAAACCTAAGGATAAGCATACATTGGATAAAAATTTAGAAAATAAATTTGTACATTTTTCCTTAATCCTTAAAAATACGCAGTTTAGGTAAATCGTGCTATTTAATCTAAATACGATTCAATACCCTTAATTGCCTTATTATGCTCAAATAGTAATTCATCACATTTCGAATCTCCATAATATTTTTTTTCTTAATTCATTAGAGATCAAAGGCTTAACAAAACAGAAAATCCGACTAAAACAGAACTCACTCATCCTTAACCCCATAATACCCATCGACAGAACACAGCGAACCAAAAAAAAATCTTCCTTATATCCCCCCAATACATCCCACCCCCTCATTACACCCCGGTGTTACCAAAAGCCAAGCGGTGGCAGGGCCATGCCCTAATGACACATCATCAACAGCTACGACGTGATTATGATGATTATGGCTCACCTTGTGTCGAAAGAGAGAGAAAAAAAAAAGTCCATTCCGGAAACTTTCATAATCACTACTCATTAGAATAACCGTGAGTAAAACTATAATAATAATAACAGCGACAATAATAATAAATGAAAAACCTCAGAGAGCGTAGGAGGTTGAAACAAAAAACAAAGCACAGTGATTAACTGGAGTCTAATCCCATTGAACCCTCATCGTTAGCTTTCGGATTTTAACTCGTTAACCCTTTGCCCTGATTAGACTTATGATTCCCCTAACCGACCTGGATTTCCATAGAGTTTAAAAGCGGTTTCAGCCGGTATAGTATCGATGGGGTTAATAGTCCGGTGCGGTTTTGTCTTAGGGAGAAAAGAAAGACAGAGACGATAAAAAGCGAGAGTGCACGTGTGGTACGTTGAGTTTGTGGGTCACGGATCAGGTGATTGTGTCTTTCGTTTGTTTGGTTGAGGAAGAGTTTTTTGTTGATGGTTTTGATCAGTGGTGTTTGTTTGTTTTGCTGATTAGTGAAAGGATTAGCTTTGAGGTAATAGGGAGTGAAGCTGAATTGATTTAAATGGAGGGTTTATTTCATGGAGCATCTCTCTGTCAACTAGTGATAAGCTTACATGTTAGGAGTAGATGAAAATGGTTTTGACAGCGTACACCATATAAGACACTCAAAAACATTGTTTTTTTACATTTATTTAGACAGCTAAGATGGACCCATCAAATGTACCTGTAATTTCTGTACGTTTAAATTACATTGTAGACATAGAAATTGTAAAAGACATAGAAATTGTAAATTAATATAGTCCAATTTAGCATCGGCATGATTAAATTGGATTCAATGAAGTATCACAAAGATTCAACTGTGTCCTATGAAGCAGAAACATTTTTATTTAGTGAAATTTAAGTACAATACCTGATATCGAAGGAACTGTATTTTGAATGACAGGATTTTATAAATTTGACTGTAATTTAAAAGGAAGTTTGCATAACTGGGTACCCTGTGACGTATTTTGATAGTTTAAAATATTGAACTTAATGTACTAAAATATTGCTCTATATTGAAATTGAATGTTTTCTCTCTGTTAATTTCTTACATTTACTACTTGCAGAATATTGATTAGAACAATTATTCTCTACACTCTATACTTAACCCTCTCGGCACCAGAACATCAAAAAAGTGAAAAAACTTGTTTTCTTCTTCTCAATACATCCAAAATGCCCCTATAATTTGTCTGGAAAAAATTTTTTTACTTATGTGCACTCCTTCTTAGTTATTTTTATGAGCCTCGTATGAGCCATATGAGGCCATATTTTTTTTATTTTAACAGAAAATACTTGGTTTAGAACTTATTAAAAGACCTGGTCATAATATTAGACGGTTAAGATATAAGAAAATATCTACCAACCTATTAAACATGTGCTACAAAAGCTAGTATCTAGCTAGTATTTTCTCTTTACAAGCATCACAGCTTAAAATGTAAACATTGAGGTATAAATAATCTTGCTGCCATTTAGGAACGAATTCAGAAACCATGTAGAAGTCTCATATGTGATCTACATGAATCAGTGAAGTCACTGATGAAAAGAAAATAAATTTGCGTGTTTACATCATACAAAAATTGAGCTCATAAGTAGGAGCCTCATATGAGGCCCAGGGCGGCGGAGCGGGTTAAACTTTATTTTCCATTTCGGTGGATTTTTTGCACCTTTAAATTAAAAACTTTGGTAGGAGGGGCAAAGCCCTGCAATTTTCAGTATTTTTAACATTGTGGTCTACAAGGGGTTTATAATCCCGAAATTTCAATTGGAGGTCTTTGACTGAGATATTACCTACCATACCAATCCAAGTTTTAGCTCTTTTTGATGGTATTTTAAGAAAAATTTACAATTTAGAAGGGGGAAAATGCTTGTCTTTGTGTCCAAGTGAAAATAAACATGGATAAACAGAATATTTCATTATGAAAAGACTAGAAATAATTCGTGTAACATTGCTTTAATATTTCCAAGTCAAACCACAATATTAAACATATATTAATCACTTGAACATTGTCAACCTGTTGATCTCCATTAAGGATTTCTGTGAACTAAAAGAAGTTTTGGACCAACGGGATCCCAAAAAGGGACCTCTACCTCAATCTTCCTTTAGGACATGGGAGATGTCCAGCCGTTTATCATTATGTAGAAATCATCATGAATTAGTTATAAATGAAAGGATGAGTATTCTCTAATCTGTTAAGTATCAAATCAGTTTAACCACTTATTCTTGATGTAGTTCCGTGTGGAGAGAACCAGAAATGCCCTATTTAGTGCTCTCTAATGGGAGAAGATATTTGATGGTCTTTGCAGGAATGTTAGCAACTCTTTTCAAAGTTCCCAATATCTTTCAAAAGGGGGAAAAGATGATTTCCGTAAGAGGGTTGGCATCTCGGAAACCTATATTCTCCTTTTTAGGGATCTTTTAGGTCCTAATTTCCTTTTGGGGGCGAATTCTCGAAGTTTTGAAGCTGTGGGGATGTTTGCCTCATTTCAATTTATTTTGAAAAAACAAGCCATTTTACGTTTAGAGACATGTTGAGACAATTCTTTCAAAATGAAACGGAAGTTTAACCCTTTATTTACCGACGGTACTTGTAAGTACCACTGGCTCAAGTTTTGAACTGCTGATGGTTGGCGAGTTTTGGCTCTTTGGCGCCATATTTAGAAGCCATATAATTCAATTAACATTAGTTGGGGTAACTATATAGTGATTTGTATCGCTAAAAACTTGGTGCCTCAGCAGTACTGAACTTGCGCCAAAAATAATTTGGTAAATAAAGGGTTAAAAGCTATATTATATCATTATTATTTGTGGGTTCTTCTCCTCAATATCTATTTTATACAATGGTAGAGTAAAAATCAGAAAAATTACATATAAATAGATGAAAAACAAACTTACAGCATTTTTTAAACTCTTTAATGACTGCTTTAGTGTAAGAACTTTCATGGAACATTGAGTCACAATTAAAGCAAACCAGCCACCTGGATATCAACTTTTGAATAGAATATTAACAATTAAAAAATTGTGGTGCTTGGTGTTTTTCCCCGAGCGGGTTTTTACCCCCACCTACCCTACACCTCAAACTTAGAGTTTACTTCAAAAAACCATTTTATTCCACTTTTGTTTAGTAAATTTCATGCTTATTATTATTTATTCAAACATCCCAATTCCAAACTCAAAATAGTCTGCAACAAATGAACTCACACCCAGCATTAGCTATCTCCACCACCTATTAGTCCATTTTAAAGACAATTATTTGAACACATGTCGCACTTCAAAATAATCATAGTTTTTTCAATTCTGCTTAATTCTGACTAACACAAAATCAATCCAATCAAACAGAGTGCACAAACAACCGCAATACTACTTCGTTAAGACATCAAAGGTAATTCCCCCAAGTCAAACATATCAATCCATGAACTAACTCCTTCAATAACAACACACTGTTTCGGAAACGATGAACACATAATCCTTAAAAGGCGAAATTACATGCATCGGTAAACTCGACTGGATCGTAGCAACGCTTAGTGTAGGCGCGGAATGAAACTTTCGTCACGACGACCTGAAACATATAATTGTCAATCGGGCTATGGCAAGAAGCTAGAGCTAGGGTTCTAAATATTTCTGAAGGAATCGATACCAAGAAATCAAACTTGTGAAGGAATCGATTCCTGCAGAAATCGAATCTTAGGAATCGTACTTAATTTTCTGATTAATACAGATAATTATTAACAAATGTGTTCTCTAATTAATTATAATTAGATTACTAATTAATTATAATAAGGCTATGGTCTTATGATAATTAATTAGTATTTTACTGATTATTAATTAAATTAATAATTACTAATTATCTTTGATTTCTGATTGAAATAACCAAGTTCGATTCTACTTTTTCGATACTGGCTCTAAGGAATCGATTCCAGGTTGGAATCGAACCTCAGGAATCGAATCCAAGAATCGAAAGAATTGAACCTCTGGAATCGAATCGAGAAATTTTTTAGATCCCTAGCTAGAGCGTGCGCATAAGGCGACGAGACTCTTGGCCGATTGCCATTGTTCGAGTGACAGGTCGCAGCGACGAAAGTATCAGTGCACACGACACACGCCTAAAATTCCGTATCCCTCTTCTCAACGATGTGAGTTATGAATAATCTGATCTTTCCATTGGCTTTTGACGCTTTTGCGTGGCAGCTACGTCATCATAAAGGGGAGGAGTTTCAACCTTGTAGCTAAGATCGAGTAGAGTTAAGCAATTCATGCCAATTCGCCGTAGGAAGGCAAACACGCCGCACTCCACTGTTTGCGTTTCTCTCTAGAGATTGAAAACGACACGGAATTCTTGTGCGGGTGAAGACCATTTCATAAACAAAATTATCGAGTTCGTTCGTAAAACGTGGAGGGTTCGTATGTCCGATAACTTCTCGCTATACGAGCTCTGGAATGGAACTGGAGGTGAGAGAATTGAATAATCGCGGTGAATCTTGGAGGTGTGACTGCTGTTTTATTTTTCTCTTATAAAGAACGGTTTTTGAAAGTATTTATGTAGGTGATGATGGAAATGAAAAAACGACTAAGCTACTAACAATAAATAGGTATTCCGGGCTGAAGGCCAGAATGCATTGATTTCACACTTAAAATGGGTGTATTAATATTTCAAATAATAAAAAAATACAATTAAATTTGTGGAACTATAAAAAACTACTTACACTACATTATATCAAAAGTTTAAAAAAATTCAACCACCTGCATGTTTTTTTATACTTTTTACTCATACACTAGCGGAAATAAAAATTCCAACACCAAGAAGGAAAGGAGATATCAAAGTGAAATTTATGTCTATCATAGCACATAGTATCAATGTGAATTGATTAAAAAATCAGCCTTCCTGGATGTTAGGAGGCCGAGAAAACTAGGCAGGAGTGTTGTCTCCATAGGTGTCCATTACCGCTGTCACACGTCATGGTATTGAGTGACAGGGGCTCTAAATGACTTTTGAGGTAATGGAGGACCATGTTGCCTCCTCAGGTAGTCCATATTCATATGGTGCACCAGCGGACCATGCATACCGGGCTAGGTGATTTCTCCTCATTGACCGGACTTGTTTTGTGGGTGTTGGTTCTAGAAAACGGGAAAGACGGGGTAAAAATGCAACCTAGGGGGTTAAGAAGAAAGCTTGGACATTGCATACAACATGTGGTTGTGCAAGTGCATGTTTCTCTTAAAATTTTTCCCCAGGACAGGTCTGAAGGTAAGGACGGTCTACCGGCTGCAAAACCTCAATGACGCAGCTCTGGTCGGGAAAAAGTACTGGTGAATCATACCCAGGAGTTGCAGAAATGGAATCCAATGCATCCAAACTCCGTTTCCCTGCATCACCACTTCGTGGAACGATTAGAAAATCATCAGCTGAGTGCGCTCTCTCCATTGTCTCTTCAAACTCATACCCAACCGTCGTGGTGCTCCAAACCGAAGCAGGATTCTCTCATAAACACGTTATGAAATTGGGATTTTCATTTCCTTATTTCGTGCACTATTGGAAACAGAAAGGCCCATTTTCAGCCCCTTGTTTATAGGCAAAGATGTAAGAAGCTATGCGGACAAAACGGACTATCCGCAGTACTGCAAACGACATCCATCCTACTGCCACTTGTCCTCAGTATGATCCACCGGTACTTTGGCCAACCAGAGCTACTTCATTGAGGTTTTTTTTGCCGGTTGTCCGTCCTTACCTTAAGACCTGTCCTGGGGACAAATTTCAAGAGAAAAATACACAAACACATGTTTCATGCAATGTCCGAGCTTTCTTCTAAACCCCCTATGTTGCATTTTTACCTTGGCCTATCCGTTCGTAAGAACCAACGCTCACAAAACATGTCCGGAGAAAGAGGAGAAATCACCTAGCCCGGTATGCAACGTCCACTGGTGCACCATATGAATTTGGACTACCTGAGGAGGCAACATGGTCCTCCAATCCCTCAAAAGTCATTTAGAGCCCCTGTCATTCAATATCATGACGTGTGACGGATGTAATGGACACCTATGGAGACAACACTCCTCCCTGTTTTTCTCGGCCCCCTTATATCCAGGAAGGCTGATTTTTTAAGAAATTCACATTGATACTATGTGCAATCATAGAAATAAATTTGACTTAGATATCTCCTTTCCTTCTTGGTGTTGGGATTTTTATTTCCGCTAGTGTAACAATAACAACCCGTTACAGCGGAGATCTTAAATCCACAACCGTAAAATCAACTTAAATTAATAAGAAATAAAAGGCCTTCATTACGAAATAAACTTGCATTCGGAAACAGTCACTGAACGCAACTGTCTATGACCGCAATTTCCGTGACGCCAGTCGGAAATAGTCCCGACACGAGAAGAGATTCGGAAGTGACGGAGTGGTGATACCCCGGTTTCGCCGAAAACCGTTTTTCCTTCCCCCCCTTGTTGAAAAAATCCCTACTGTCCCCTCTACCCTCCCCCCTAATCACCGATATTTCCCTCACAATTCGGGATCGGGCAAAGAAATCGATTCTGGAGTAGAATCGAATGCATTTTCCCAATGGAAACCCTGTGGTGCACCGACCCTGTGACAGTTTTATGACTTGTAACTCTTCCTATCAATGTCTGACGCCCTTTGATATCCTGTCTTTTGTATTGGATAGGTAGTGTACTGAGCCAATTAGTTGGTTTCTTAGAAAACGTAGAGTTGAGGGGTGAAAAAAACCCATAGGGTGTCTAAAAAATACATTTTAATTTTGGGTTAGATGACAAAATAAATAAAAATTAACGCAAAATATTTAATAGTATTTAATTTATGATATACAACTATAATTATGCAAATAGAATTAAATATCAGTGCCAGTTACAATTTTTTTTCTTATTTATAAAAATTATATAGAGAATTTTTATTTAGTAGGTTGTTTTCGACAAAATACAACAGTAAAAACGCTAGTGTCGTTGTTTTTAGAATTCGAAATCTTGAAAACCTTGACTTATCACTGTTTTAATTTTAGAAATAATTTGTAATAAACTTGGTTTTAATTATTTTTAATTATCTTAAGTATATTCTATTCAATCAAAATAACCCTTTTAATAATATTTTTTCTTTTATTTTGTGTATTTACAAACATGGGCTTTTTAGGATACATGTTTTTTTTTGTGTGTCAATTTGTAACGGAGAGTTGGATTTAAAGAAACTAAGCACTAAAATGTAGGGGAGGATTAGCCTTTACAACACAAAGGAGTTTCATTAGTGTAATGGTATTTTTAAAAATTAAATGATCGGGGAAGGAATTTTTAATGATCATGCAAGATCCCTTATTTGTTCAAAGAAATGTATTATTATTGAAATTCCTTCCCCGATCCCCTATTATCATTTTTCTAAATACTATTACATTCTAAAGAAACTCAATTCTTTGGCTAAAAGATTAATATTGCACTTTTAAAACTCACCCCACGGTTTAGCCAGAGGTTCAATTTCTATCAAATTTAAGGAGTAAGTAGAACGGATACTGGTTTACCTCATGCAATAATTTTTTCATTCCATTATGTTTTGTTTCGTTACACGGGCTTTATCAAAACAGCCTTTTGTAACGCTCTCGCACCACATTAGGTCCTATAGCTCTATAGCTACGCCCCCTCATTCCTATTCTAAATATGCTTGTCTAGGTCCCCTCTACCTCATCACCAAATATTGATGTTGAATTTTGATTCACCCTGTATAAAATATAAAATAAGTGTTGGGTATAAAATAAGTTATTGGGTGAGAATACAGGGCCCGAGAAAAAAATTTCCCCCATCAATATTTTAAGGGGGTAAATGGGCCCTCCATTCATAATGGAGTTCCATTACACATTTAGAACAGTGACAGAAACTTCTATGTAAGAGGTATTTAACCAAAAAATTTAAGTTTTTTGCAATGAATATGATTATTTCTGAACTCAATGCAAATTTTTAAACGTTTGTGCTCCCTTTAAATGGTATTTTTTAGGTTTTATTGAGAGATATCGGTCTAATTATCATTTTTGGCAAGTTTTAACTTCTGGGTCATTTTTGGTGAGTGGTACCTTAGCGTTAACTATGTTTTAGTAGGTCTCACTCTCACACATGCTTAATTGCGTTTGGGTCTGGGAACCTGAAAAGTAACTTTATTCTTTCAATATCGTTACTTATGAACAACTTTGAAGTAGTGAAATTGTGATTTTCTGCAGCTTTTTAACTAATAAAGAGAAATATTTGACCCGAGAGGTCCTCTAAAAGATGTATAAGGGACATGAGAGCACAAGTACGCAATTGCAGATATCAGTGAAAATTTCTGTGTTTAAGGGGTGCTGAAACGGCACAAAGAATTGCATAGTTTCACAGAAAGGAAATATGTTATTAACGTTCAAAAAAAAGAAGCATTTTTAGTGTTTATGGACTTATACGTGGCTGAAAAGAAAGATATATCTGTAAAAATATCTCAATTATCTTTAAAATGAAGTTTAAAGAGATCAAATCGGGTCAAGGATTTCTCTTTATTCGTGAAAAATAGGCAGAAAATCACAATTTGACTAACTCAAAGTATTTCTTCTAAACCCCCTATGTTGCATTTTTACCTTGGCCTATCCGTTCGTAAGAACCAACGCTCACAAAACATGTCCGGAGAAAGAGGAGAAATCACCTAGCCCGGTATGCAACGTCCACTGGTGCACCATATGAATTTGGACTACCTGAGGAGGCAACATGGTCCTCCAATCCCTCAAAAGTCATTTAGAGCCCCTGTCATTCAATATCATGACGTGTGACGGATGTAATGGACACCTATGGAGACAACACTCCTCCCTGTTTTTCTCGGCCCCCTTATATCCAGGAAGGCTGATTTTTTAAGAAATTCACATTGATACTATGTGCAATCATAGAAATAAATTTGACTTAGATATCTCCTTTCCTTCTTGGTGTTGGGATTTTTATTTCCGCTAGTGTAACAATAACAACCCGTTACAGCGGAGATCTTAAATCCACAACCGTAAAATCAACTTAAATTAATAAGAAATAAAAGGCCTTCATTACGAAATAAACTTGCATTCGGAAACAGTCACTGAACGCAACTGTCTATGACCGCAATTTCCGTGACGCCAGTCGGAAATAGTCCCGACACGAGAAGAGATTCGGAAGTGACGGAGTGGTGGTAAGCTATCACTCAGGACAGAACCTCGGGGAAAAGAAGTGACTCTATTTATCACCTGGCGTAGTGTTTTGTTGGAGCGAGCACATAAGCTCCTATCTATTCACTGTTGCTACCCTTTAGAAGTGAATGAAGGGCATATTTTTACCGCTGTTTAAAAGTTGTCTGCTATCAACCTAGGGAATAATGAAGCCTGGATGCGATACTTAATAAATTTTAAGTTTTAAATTTCTACCTTTACCGTTAATTTTACACTTTACCATTTTAAACGCAAGGCTAAGCGCGCACTAGAGACTTTTGTCACGGCGACCGAGAAAAAATTATCACCCTGGCTATTGCAAGAAGCTAGAGAGCGCGCATTAGGCGACGAGACTCTTGGCTTATTACCAAAAATCTACCATAGAAATGCATTGCTCTCGAGTGACCTAGTGTTTAAAGTCGCCGTGACAGAAGTCTCTAGTGCACGCTTAACCTTAGGTTTTGGGACCAAAATAATGTAGTTGGAGGATAATACATTATTTACCGAGTAAAAAGAGAAATATTTTCTTCAATACACAGTGTCAAATAAAAGAAGATAGCAAACATTACACAAACTATTTTTGTCTTTAGGAATACCATTAATAGAGTGCCCAAACGAATGCACTTCGTCAAAATACTTAGATAAGTAATTTATATACGGAATAAGGCAAAAAAGTTTGAAAATAAAAAAAAAATAAGTTCAGGCTTGATCCAAATACTATAAAGCTTTAGACCAAGTTAGAAAAAAAATACATATATTATAAACTATTTCTTGTTCATTGGCAGCATTTACGATTTCTTTGGAACATTCTGTACTAATAATATCTAATGTATACTTTGTAAGAAAGGAAACTATTATGTTGCAAAAATATTAGGGTTCATTTCTATTATTTGAAAGGAAGCATTGAATATCGGAGAGAAAGATGGGAGAATGAGAAGGAAAGAGATGAAGAGGCGAGATGAAAAGAAAAAAGTGAAAAGAGAAAGATAGAACGGGAATATTTTATAAAAGAGGAAGACAACGAGAGAATAATATAAGAGGATTGAAAGAAACGTGGTAGAAATTATAAGATAGAGACATAGAGAGAGAGCAATGCATATATTAACCCTTTTAATCCTGATTCGCGCGAGATTACCATGGAATCCTTTGGTAAATTTGGGCCTGCTAGATCTGTAAAGGTTGAAAAGAAGTAAAAAAAACAAAGAAGAATAGATAGATGAGCAGTGTTATTCCTAGGATTTTTTTGGAGGAGTAAAAATATTCCTTGTATTTTTTTAGGAGGAGGGAAATACGGAAATAAACTACAAATACAGATACAAATTTTCTATCAAAATACTTTTTTTTAATGGACAAAAAATGAAATTGAAAAAAAATGAGTTAGGTTTAGTTTTTAATAATTAAAGAATATGTTAATATTTAAACAAAAATCTTAACAAATTAAAAAAACAAATCAACAAATTAAAAAAATTAAAACAAATAAAAAACAGAACAAGCCAAAACAAAAAATTATTAGGAAATATAAAAGCTGAAGTTTTGAGTAGACAAAAAATATTAGTTTTCGTTAGGGCTCCATGCATTTTTTTAGCTAAACCTTTGTTGAAAATTCCAAGCGTGAAAATACTCCTGGAAAGTTTTTTTTAAAGCGTATTTCCGATTTTCAATGCGTGAAATACGCTCTTAAAGGCGTTTAAATTATCTCTGTAGATGAGAGTGACGAATATAGAGGTATTAGGTCATCCCGAAAGTTTTGTCGCTCTTGGGAGCATCTGTGTATGTAAGATATTTTTGACACTTTTCCATTATGTGATACCAGTATAAACTGTAACTTTATGTACCGTAAACTTGGCATCTTGGCTTGATTTTGGGGACTGATCGACAACTGGGCTTTCCTTAAATCTATGATAACATGTTACTTCAATTCTTTTCTGCTCAAAATTTTGCATTTTTCTTAAAGTTATTATTTTTACATTAAAATTAACTGGCTACTTCCCTAAAACAATTAAAGTTTTAAGTATTTTTAACAAGTGTGGGAAATTTAACTTAGATTTAAATTTTTTCTGAGGCATCCGGAGAGTTTGATCACAATCATCCATAAATTGCTGGATTGCTACTCCTAACCCTCTATTAGGAAAGATCCGGATGATCATTTACAAGAATCTAGATCGCTGGAAATTCTACCGCCGCTCTACAAAAGTAGTATGAAATGATTGTCAATTTATTACAATCTTAATATGACTTAAAATTAAAGTTAAATTACTTTGAATTTTAATTTTGACAGTTTTCAATAAATGGCAACTTGAAGTAAACAATATGTTTTTAATCGTAGAAACTAGGAAAGCTGGAAAAGTGAGCCAACAAAAAAAGAGCCGAAATTCGCCAAATTGGCTTTAGATAGAAGTAGAAGTACTTTACTGGTTTACCGTAATGGAAAAGTACCAAAAATACATTGTATACAGATGCTCCCAAGAGCGACAAAACTTTCGGGATGACCTAATAGGTTCATATAAAAAAGGAGAAGGGATATAAGAAGAAAATAGAGATAGAAGGCGAGAGAGAAAAGGGAAGGGAGAATATAACAGATAAAGATGACAATAGTAGATCCTGATAGAGAAGGAACATCGGGCATCATACTTTACCCTCTCAGCAACGAAAGTGACAGAGAAACTCCATACAATCTCTCAGATCGAACCTATAGGGAGTGTAAAAAAAAGCTACGCGAGATTTATCACCTGTGCAACCATTTGTTGCCTTGACAGTGAGAGGGACCTCCAAAAAGCGTTCTTGAAATATTCATCCGCGCTTATCACACGCATTTCCTAAATTAATCTTCCGGCTTCTGGAAGCGAACGGTTTAGTCAGCGAGAGTGTCTTTGAAGGTGATAAAAGCCGGGAATCGCGGTTGTCGGGAAATAAATTATTCAACAGGACCGGTAACGCCCAGCGCTGGGGTTTTTGTGAGTGGTTAGCGAGAGGAGTATCACTGTGCTGTGTGTTTTGAACAATGAGGAAGGATTGATTGTAAGGTTCGTTGTTTGTCCATTTCGATTTTTGTGATACGTTATTATGATTAAGTAACTAGTGTTACGTAACTTTTTGGAGATATATGTGCTTCAAAATTTAATAACCCTGTGATCCCTCTACTAAAGAAAACAACGATCAGTGTAATGCTTCGGTGAATTTCTTTTTTAAAATTGCTTTTTATTTTGAACAAAGAAGATTTGCAAACAAAAATCAAGAGTTAAATTAATTTGCAAAGGGTATCTAGTGTTTGATCGTGTAATAAATATATATTTTAGCCAAAGACAGCGAATAAAAATAAAAAATACACAAAAATATAATGTTATCCAGTATTTGGCCCGTCTACTTTTATGCGTTTTTTCGTAGGTTTTCTTGTAGCTTTTTTTATTTCCTGGTGGATATAATTAATCTATTAACTTTTGTATCGGCTGGAGGGGATTTTTTTTATTTTCCCTTGGCACGTAAGATATGTTTTTCCATTTTCATTTTTACATCTGAAAATTAAAATGATATTCTTAGTATGAGATAGTAAGATAGTTTGTTTCTCAGTTGTTTTTCTACAATTATTACGAAAGATATTTTCAAACTATAAGTACACATTCTTAATGCTTTTTTTAATATTGAACAACTAAACCAAGAACATAGAGTGATAAAAAATTGCATAATACTACCTTTTTGTGTAGTATAGCTGAAGAAAATTATCTAATATACTTAATTAAATTATGTGCAAAGGTTCAGAACTCTCTTCTACTATTTACTGCTCCATCAATGAATTTATATTTATAAAACCATGATAAAATGACATCAAAATATAAATACCAAAGGAACTTTACTGAAACTTGTTATGTAGGTAATTTCAAAATTTTCCAAGAATTGTAACACTTATCTTATAGCCTCACAAAAAATTCAAAACAAAATAACTATACAGGGTGTCCCATAAATAATGGGTCCCACTTCTAGGGGGATAGTAGACACCTAGACGAATCAGAATCATATAGGATTTGGGGGTCCCAGACCAAATCCCAGGGAGTTAAAAATGGAGCGACACCCCAAAATAGTTATTGAAAAATTCAATTTGTAGAAGAACTACTATTGGTAAAAATTTAATTATGGTCTCGAAAATTGAGGTTTACTATGATCTTTAAAATTATCTCAAAAGTCTTCACTTTAAATTTTTTTTATTATGAAAAAAGTAAAAAACCACAAAAAATGTGAAAATTCTGCCAAAACCTCATTTTGTATTTCGAAATCCTTTCTTTTGATTTTATAATCTGAAAGATCATAGTTGTAAACCCTTAAGTCCAACTTTCACAAAAAAACCATCAATATTAAATGCTTGAGATCCTGTTAAAGTTCGTTTTTTGCCTGCGCAAACTGGTTTCCTATAGACATTTCCAAAACGGCAGCTTGCGGACGCAAAAAACGGACTTAAACCATGCTTTGACAGGCTTTCAAGCATTTAATATTGATTGTTTTTACGTGACACTTGGGACTTAAGGGTTTTCAACTATGATCTTTCAGAATTTTTCGAAATTTGGACTTAAGGGTTTAGAACTATGATCTTTCAGATTATTAAATCAAAAGAAAGGATTTCGAAATAAAAAATAAAATTTTAACAGAGTTTTCACATTTTTTTCTGGTTTTTAAACTTTTTTGAAATAAAAAAATTTTAAACTGAAAACATATAAGATAATTTTAAAGATCATATTAAACCACAATTTTTGAGACCATAATTAAATTTTTAACAATAGTAGTTCTTCTAGAAATTGAATTTTAGAATAATTTTTTTGGGTGTCGCTCCATTTTTATCTTCCTGGGATTTGGTCTGGGACCCCCAAATCCTATGTAATTCTGACTCGTCTAGGTGTCTACTATCCCCCCTAGAAGTGTGACCCAACATTTATGGGACACCCTGTATAAAATATTATAAATAATTTTGGTTATTAGTTCTAACTTATCTAAGGCTTCAATGTATTTTTCTAAGCTTTTTAAAGCTTATTAATTGTTAAAAAAATTAAGCTATATCCAACATGTTTTCATTGTTCCATATCAAAGAAATTTCACACTGAACTCATTAAATCGTGATGTAAACAGTACGATTTAAATACATCAACCTTTCAAAAAGATCAGTGCATTTTGATTTGAACTACAAATAAAACCTGCTGATAAATTTTACATCAATTTAATCAAGAGAGAATGCATGAACAAGAACATTAGGCTTCTAAAACAAATATTTTGAAGTAATATTCAAAATTAATTATTAATTTATAAAAAACAAACTTCTTTAATCATTTGTTTGGAATTGTTCATCGACTTAATTTTACATCAGAATTTCTGTGCGTTCATTAAAATGAATGGGCATTCGTATTAAGCAGTGGATCGTAAAAGTTATGTTTTGTTACGATTCTGCGAAGTGAGATTGGATATTTCAGATATTAATTAATAAAGAACATCTTCATTGATTAAAGTACCTTTTCGTTTCAAATGAAGGGAAATAAATATCCAAATGCTAGACATGTCTGAATATATTATGAATGATTTCGAATTTTTACGGAAGTGTTCTTCTCTTTGAAGTGGGTTTAGTTAATCCCAATAAAAACGTACGTTCATTAATGATGTTTGAATTTCGCAGGTAACTTCTCTTTTTTCAGATAATTAAAATAAAGTATCCCTTCCATTATATCCATTCCAAATCTGGAATCAATCAACAACTTTCGTTTTTCTCTAATGTTTAATTGAAACGAAAAACACCACTACACATTACAAACTATTTAGATACTTTTACTTCAGTTCCCCTTTGAATGCATGTTATGGGACTTTTTGGAAAGACAATATTACTAAATCTTTATTATTTAAAAATAAACTAATTATGTTTTTCACTTTTTCTCAACATGTCTCATACACGAAAAAATACATTTAATAAGCCTTACTTTTAATTTCATCCCAACTAATGAAACTACCGTGATATAACTTACCTGAAAACTTTAGATGTATAGATCTCATCTTAATAGAGTTTGTGGTTTCTTATCTTGTCAGACATGGATTTAATCACAATTATTATCCTCATGGATAAGACCTAGACTCTGGCTAGACTAAGATGAATAAAGTAAAAGTGCCGAATAAAGTAGGTTGCTAAATAAATATCTAACTTTGAACTTAATGTCTTAATATTCTAAGAGTTTTTACTCTTTGGTCAATGTATTCAATATAGTAAATCCCAAGAATTGAAACTTATCAAAATCTGAAACAAATCTATTTGAATGAATTTTATAAAGACAAACTCTAAATTTGAAATTGTTAGCTAAATCCATACCTCAGTACAATTTTAATCCACGGTATTGGTATTTTTCCAGATAAAATAATTTAATAATGCCAAATTGAATAACTTTATAACTAACTAAATAACTTTAAAAATAATATTTTTAAGAAATAACTTTTTAAAGTTTTATATTCTTGAACTGCCCTCCCAAACTAAATCGTTTATTACGTGTAATTTTTAACTTATAAAAGAGTTACATCTCAATCGGAAAGGGGGCCAAGGGAGGGCTCTAAAATATCTTAAAATTGAGATAGGTAATTTGTGAATGACCGTTGCACCCATGCAGCATAAACGTACAAGTTTGGTGCAATTTTTTTCTTGTACGGCTAAATTTCATTTACGTATAGTTGCATTTATGTATAAACTTGACATATTTTCCTATGAAACGATGGAATATGTGGTGAGAAACAAGGGAGTAACTAGAAAAAATAATTATAAGGATATACCTTGAAACGACCTTTATACTTATTATTAAGGTATGGCGTAAAGTTTTTCGCCAACAAGACATTGGCAGTAAATTATGTCTCTAAATCTTAAAAATACCGTGTTTACCCTACAACTTGGGCTTATGGCGTGGGAAAAAATTAAGATTTAATATTTTCAATCCTAAACCACCTAGACCTTGATGCTCCTATTTTAATGTCAAGGAGTATATATATATTTCTCGGCACATTAAAAATGTTTTATTTTCAAATAAAATACAAATGCATCTTCAACACTCCTGTAAAAATTTAGTTCAAATTACAACGTTATGTTCATTGGCTTTGCCACCTTTTCACCCCCATCAGCATTAAAGTCACATTGCTGCTGCCTAAAAACAACAATAAACCACTTACGTTGCGTTAGTTACCCTTTATTTCAGAGAGGACATCAGGAAATGAAAGTCCCATTTGCCTCTTAAGAAAAGGAAACTTCGTTTCATTCTTAGCAAATCTCTCAAAGGCAATAAATCGGGTCTTTCATCGATTCCAAATTATCTTCTCTGCTGTAACTCTTTTATTTCTCTCTAGCTGGAAATAGTTCGCTCTCTGTAACTAGTAGTTTCTAAAGAAACCAATGTTCGGAGCCTCTCTAACCACCGCTAGCCTCGTTTGGAGGCATTATTGCATTAGGCGCCTATGATAAACCTTGCCGGAAGGCCTTTTTTGTTATTAAGTTACGGTCTCTCCTAAACCATGATGGAAAGTTGTAGTAGCTTTGAGATCACCAACATGGTATGTAACGGTATAAAGAATTGTATGGAAATGAAATATATTTATTTAAAATATAGGTATTGTAGGTGCTCTTTTAATCAGAGTTTAAACCATTAATATAAAAACCATGCAACAACAACATAAGAATTTCGAGCTATCAGCAAAACATTCTTGAATTTAAAAAAAAACTTAATTTAACTGCAAACTGCAATATTCTTGAGAAATGAATTAAATAAAACATTCCAATGTTCTACGTATAAAATTTTCTCTTCTAATGATTAAAAAATAAAACTATTCGTGGGTAATGATTGTTGTTGGTTTTGATATTTACAATTTTTAAAGATAAGTAATGTGTATTTTTATTTGATTGGTATAGTTACGGGGGTTCGTTTTAAAAGTTTGATTACCTGTATGAAAAAAGGCAATTTTCGCATGTTACACATACTTGGGATATTTTTGATACGTAAAATATCAATTCCATGCTTTAAAGAGGTTAAATTTCCCATCAAGTCTAGTTTGAAATATGGTTTTGGCACAAATATTCTAATTAATGATTAAAAAACCACTTTAAACCACTATATAAACAAGAAGTAAAATGCTGTCATGGTTTATTAGTTTTTATGAAACGGGGTAAAATCTTTTGAAATCAGCAACATGCATTTATCTGCATTGAAAAGAAAAGACTGTTAAAAATACAATGCTAAAAAAGGACTGATAAAAAATAGAATGCTGAGAAAAAAGAATACCTTAAAAAAATCGGTAAAATGGCACCTTAATAAACACACCGAAATATTCTCACAACCTCAAAGAGAAAGAGAAAAAACTTTGAGAAATAAAAAAAAACAATACTTTAGATGCTGTTTATTCAATTGGTAAACATCGTTTGCATCATTCACTGTTTTGAAATTGCAGCCTGGCTAGAGTAATAATTTCCTGCTGGAAAGGGGTTAAAAAATTTAAATAAAAAGAGTAAATCAAAATTTTTCTATTACTCGGAACAGGGATAGATACCCCAGGGTTCCATTAGTCTTAAAAGCCTTTGGAGTACGGGACAATCGAACGATTTACTTCAGCCATCGAAGGAGTAAGTCGTTTTACATGAGAATGGTGTAAGTCACCTTCCTTGATTCCTTCAATAATGATATAGGTGTGGGAAATTATTCTGTTCTTATGAACCGAGGACTTTGGTCCCTGAAGTACTTCATTTTGATCTCTGATTCTTAATAATTGACTATTCTTATGTATTTTATTCTTTGGGGATTAGTAATTTTTGAAGATTGTCGTAAAAAATAATAATGTTTGCATTGCAATATAAAAATAATAAAATAATAAAGTTTATAATAAATAATGATACTTATACTTGCTATTCTGTGCATTTTAAAAAAGTATAAAATAAATAATATGAACTATATAACTCTTGAACTTTTGAAGTAAATTTTATTTTATGGTTTTAAGTTTTTAACATTTGATAGACACTTGTTTGATGTTTTAACATTTGTTTTGTTATTACTGATTTTTTAAGATATATTTTTCGATAACTTAATTTTCTCATTGAGAAGATAAATATTTCATTATTTTAGAAAGGATTTGTTCCTGAACGTTTAAAAAACATGTAGGCTAATATCAAGACGAACTTTTTTTATCTATCGTGCTTGTGTACTATTGGGAGAATATTTGCCGTTTTAGACAGTTTTGGCGAAGAAAAATTACTGAATTCAACATTAGTAATTTGTTTCTATTTATATCTAGTTTTATGCAGTTACTCAGCGCGATTTGGGTTTTAATAATTGAAGTGCTTGTGTGAGATCAACAATGAGCAAATTGCAATGCTAAACTAAGTGAATTAGCTCGTTGTTGCAGTAAACATCTCCATTCGTTATTTCATAAATATAAAAGGGAATTAGGAAAATTACAGGTAGCAAACTAACACTCAATAAAACGCGGATGTTAAACAATTTGACACCAGGAAGAAATGGAAAACTAGACTCAACAACTTCCCCTCTTCATCACCTTCATAAAAAATATCCCTAAACATACCCCACTACTCTCCAAACCGAAACCTCACCCACTCCTTCGTCTTCCTACTTTGGTGTGTTTGTTCCATTATTGCAGGGTAACCCAAAGAACAAAAAGGGGCTAAGAGGAAGTGGGGGGGGTGGAGAAGGCATCAATCCCCCCTCCGATGCGCAGGTGGACCTTCCAGACCAAAAGGACAGGTCTGATTGTCTAACAATCAGCCCAGAGAAAGGAAAGATCTTGCTTAACTGACACGTTCAAACACGTGAACTAGGAACATGGATTTCTTCTCCTTTAGGGTTGGAGAGGCGCTTCCTGGTGTACTAATAGAATTTGCTTCGGTTCTTTTGTTCATATTTTTTTGGGGGGGAAGTGAGGGAGGTTGTGTGAGGATGAATTAGGAGGGGTTTTGCTTTTGGAGGTTTGTTATGGCGAGGTGGGGGTTATCTATTGGCTAAATGGGGAGGTTTCATATGCGAATGATATAAACGGATGTAGGAGGTGTTATGGGGAGTTTCCACCCAACTTTTTAGTTTTCAATTCATCGTAGTTATAATATATCAGACCATGGAAGAGCTTTTCGAACCTTCAGAAAGTTACAAGCAATTTCTTTTCTTTTCAAGTTTTGTTCTTTTGTGTGTTGCCTTTATTTCTGTGTTTGTGTATTTTTATAAATAAATTTGAATTGAACTTTGACGAATAAGATCAGCAACAACTATACTTCCGTATTAGCTAGTTGACCGTACCACTCAATCTGAAGAAGTATTTTACAGCCAACGCCTACTAACTGGGACCCTTAAACTGGCAGTCGATGGGCTCATACGTAAGAACTACAATAACTTTTGTCAATCATTCTTGATAGTTAATATAATTCGCTGAAGTCAATTTTGCGTTGCTAGTCGATAAACCAGTTAGTTATCTATATAAAAATAAGCTGATTAACTTTCATAAAATAGGTTGGGATACAAGCAACTTGAAATGAAAAGTAATAAAATTATGTCCAAGACCTTTTTAGGAAGTTTGATTTACTTAATGTAACGGAATTTTTATCAAAATAAAGTTGTGATTATGATATAATTATTTGGAAATATTATTCTCCTCCATAATATCTTTCAGACTCTAATTTTATGAAGCTACCGTCTAAATGACATTGTTTAATAGTGATTAGGCTGTATCGTAATTATGGACGTACCTTTTATTTTAAGTGTGCGATACCCTTTGCATATAATAACTCTGTTCAAAAGAGATAATTTCTCAAGAAACTCCATGTAAGCTACCTTTATAATTTTTCAAGCAAATAATTTTTCGCAAAAACTGACCATGAATGATGGTGATTGCCATCCTATTTTTTAGTACACACCTATCATATACCCGCAAAACAAAAATTACGTCCTATAATTAACTCAACGAATATGATACATTAATTTCTTAGTCAAATGATTAGGTAATTATATCTGAGTAAAAATAATGCATGGAAGGTTAAAACATCTTTTGCGTTGATTATTACTTATTACGAAAACGAATCCATGGGTATTGTGTTAAAATTTTAATAAATATATAAATTCTTTATATTTCCGTTATTTTAAAAGCAATAAAATTTTGTTAGGAAGCTCTTTCAGTGATTATATTCTTTATAGCGCTTATTAAAATAGATTGATAGACATCATATACATCACATAAATTATATCGGTAAATAATTTTTTGGAATCTTATTATCAACCGGCTAATTTATAAAAATTTTATTAATAAAAAATACTTTTCAAGGATCAAAACATCTTTGGCTTACGTATAATCATTAAACAAGGTATGTGTGTTACCTATGTTTACCTGCATTTCTCTGTATCGGATGGATCTCGGAAATATAAAGAATCGCAAAGCTTCGGGTAATCGTGGAAACCTCTCTGGCTGTTCTGCCAATAAGGCAATGGTGGTACAAGACAGGAGATACCCCTGCATAATGTATGTCCCCTTTCGATCTCGCTTCCCACCGCTGGTCACCTTCGTAATCGATACGGGAAACGACTTTTCCCCAGGAAGACACTGTTAACGGTCTTGTTTCCAATCCGAAGAATGGAAAACTTTAATGGAAAGATCTTTACAGTGTCTTTCTCTCTCCACCATCTAGCTTTTTTTATCTGCTGATTTCTCACACAGGAAATTTTTATCCGCCATTTTTTTTCTTTCTTACCCGCCGTCCTTTTAAAAATAAAGAGGAAGGCTGTTTGAACTTTGTTGCTCCTAGGATATGTGAGGTTTTGTAAAGATTCGGGAGAATGAAGTACTGAAAAGGATTGAACTTTTTGAGGTGGGGTGGTAAAGGGGGGGAGAGTGGCGAAAGCAATTTATTTGGTGGATGGATAGAATGAGAAAGGATTCTTCCAGGACACAGTTGTCCCGGTGATTGTGCCTCCTGTTCTATTTTTTTCTCTGGTCCCGGTAACTCTTTTTCGGATTATTTTGCGGGTCCCCTCTTTCTACAAACCAACACCTTTATAAAATGTATGACTTTGATCTCTGGGATTGTCCTGCCTTTTTTTCCGCGAAGGAAATTGAAAATCCTCTCAGAAGTTTGAGAAGGCGACGGTAAATTTTAAGGTGGGGAGCTGTTTAAATTATTGGATTGCTTTAAATCTCGTGCTGCTGAAAGAAAGAATTTCTTGAGAATTTTCTACAAGGATTTGCAAATTTTCTTTGTGAAGAAATTTTCCTGGCGCAGACGGTCTTACCGTTTTCCTGATTTACTATAACCAAGTTAAAGGAAAACAATATCAGACTATTGCAGCCGCTTACTATTTTTGAAGTATTTCCGACGGAGCGCATTCATCATAAAATGTATTTTTGAGCCGAAGAAACTGAAATGATTTCAGCATTTGTATGGAATTGTTATTATGGCTAAAACCGAAAACCTATTTATAACACATAATGTTCATCAAAATCTGGCATATAACAGTTGTTGTATAGTTAATAGTTGTACATTTTGGGGTTTATTGCATTAGAGAAAAAATAGTATAAGTTAAATCCAAACTTAATTTTAAAAATAATGTTTGACTAAGTTGTGTAATGAGTCATTGGAAAATGTTATTACCCAAACAGTTTTAAGAATTTAAGATAAAACTTAATTTTAAGTAACTAGGGCGCTCTGCTCCCTGATCGCTCTCGCGCACAAACCCCTGGAACTGCTTCGCAGTTCTTTTCAGATCGCTTCGCGATCTTAGCGAGCAGAGCTCGCTTATTTCATATCAACAGTCCAGCACAATCCCAGGCTCGTCGGCTTAGTTAATGCTCCTTTAAAACTGAAACTATCTATCTCTCTAGCTTATCAATGATTTAATTCAGACCACTATCTTGAAAAAATCAAAATATAACTACTACTGAACAATTCTTTTTTAAACTTATTAAGAAATTTTGGTACTACTCCAGAATCCCGGCCCAAGCGATAAAGTCGCCAATAATGACTCATCCAGCTCCAAACGGAAAATCACCGCTTGTAATCCTTTGCTTGTAAAAAATAACAACAATGCAATTTCATGAAACTTTTTATTTAAAAATTAAAAACTCAAATAAATATATTTTAAACTACTAGGGGGCTCTGCCCCCTGCTCGCTATCGCTCACAAACCCCCGGAACTGCTTCGCAGTTCTTTTAAGATCGCTTCGCGATCTTAGCGAGCTGAGCTCGCTTGTTTCATCTCAACTATTCAGTACAACCTGGATCTTGTCTGCTTATAGTCTGTTCATTTAGAATAGGCGCCTGAAACAGGATCAAAAACGCTCAATAATGCTTAATAACGCTCATCAGACAACTTCAGTGACCGATTGTTTTTACAGTATTTTAACAACTTCTGCTTAGGCTGCCTTGTCATTGCAGAAGAATATTTTTTCGACCATAATTAGAATAATAACTGCTTCTAATACAATACGTCTCAGGCGCTAATTCTAAATGAACAGAGTATAGTTAATGATCATTTAACATCGAAACTTTTTAAAACTCAAACTTTTCAATACTTTAATTCGGATCATTACCACGAAAATATCAAAATAAAACTCTTACTGAAATATTCATTTTTAAATTATCAATAATTTAATGGATAGGGGGCTACAGCCCCCTGCTCGCTTACGCTCACCTAACCCCGTAACTGCTTCGCAGTTCTTTTAAGATCGCTTCGCGATCTTAGCGAGCAGCCCCCGTAACTGCTATGCAGCTCTTTACAGATCGCGAAGCGATCTGTAATATCTGCAATAGATCTTTAGCAAAGTAAAACAAACCTCCCGAAAATCCTCTTCCTTTCATCGGCACAAATAGCACTCAAAAAAGCTAAATTATTTATTTCTTAAATTATTTATTTTATTATTATTGGTTCAAAATATATCGGAGTATCTTTAAAAGATTTTTAACCAAGTCTATACTATATCGCTGGCAAACTTAGAGCAAAAATTTGCACCTCAAAACTTTTAAATTTAAATATCCGTGCTCGCGACAATCTAGTGAACAGGCAAATATAAAATTTAAAAACATTAAACACGTCTGATAAAGACCTACTAAAACTATGAAAAAAATGAAACTTTGATGCTTAATGATTCCAAAACTAATTAGAATTTTTTGAAGAATTAAGTGTCAATCTCTTTCTAAAAAATAAGAGTATAAGTCTTTAAAAAATCATATTGATACCATGATTAGTTTTCATTTTAGATAGAAAAAAACGAAAAAGTGTGAAAAATTTTGAAAATTAAAAAATTAATTACTCTAAACCAAATTCTAAATTCGAAAAAAGGGTGACGTAGTGCACATCTTCATACTTCAGAGTATTAGGCTGCAAAAAATCATAGTCCTGCTGCTAATAGATTTCGCTGAACTGGATTACGCGGCGAAAAAAGAAAAACTTCAACTTTGACCTTAAAAATACCCCAGTACTAATTATCACAGCAGTTAGCTTTTTGTTTGAGAATGTGCCCTAAATATTCTTCTACAAATATTTCAAATTTCATAAATTTCTATCAAGTAGGTTTTGCGATATGAGAGTTCAAAGAGTTGAAAAATTAAATTTTCTGAAACAGCGGCGGCGGCGACAGCGGCGGCAGCGGTGACAGTAACTTTTTTTTAATATAGAGAGATACTTACCAGTTTTAAAACTTTAAATTTCGTTGAAATATATTTGATTTTTTTTTAGAAATTCTAAGGGTTTATTGCACATCTTCAAAAGAATCCGAACAGTTGGATACCAGAAATGTGTTATACGGATCACTAATTAAAAAGCCTTTCCCTGGAAACCGTTCATCAAAAACTTTTTTTTTTAGAATAGAGATATTATAAAAGTTTATAAACAAGAAACAAAACACATCGAATAAATGACTTACAAATTATATTTAAGGATAAATATAATTTTTTATTTAATAAATATAATTTTAAGCTAATTCGGGTATTAACAATTAAAGGGTATTCAAATAAAAAATAATTACAAATTTGATAATTTTTGTGAAGTATGAAAATATGTTTAAGACATTTAAGAATATATTGCTGTTGTTTAAAGTTTACCGTCCAACTTAGCTGGCAGACATTTATCCTTCTCTAGGTCTCTATAAAATAAAACGGGGATAACCAGTAAGTTAAGGTAACATTTTAGTGGAGAATATCTGATAATTTGGCAAAACACTCTTCTTGGGGATGTTCCAGAGATAATGAAAGAGGACTAGATATCCTGCAAATCGTTGACGACAATGAATTTATGATACTTACCCAGGTCAAAATTTATGCTGGAAATCGTTTGCTGGACAAGCATTGCATGCTAGATTCATGCTAGAAAACTAGCAAAAAACCAGCATAAATGTTTGCTTGTTCCAGCATAAGTCACTAGCAACCCAAGTGTTGTTATGACCCACTTTTTATGCTCGCCAGCAAACAAAAATCCAGCATGTGTTGCTAGAAAATGTTGCTGGCCTAGCAAAGATTACGACCACCACTTGCTGGAATTTTGTGCTATTCTAGCATACAAAATCCAGCATGCGTAGCTAGAACATGTTGCTGTCCTAGCAACAATTACGAGCACCTCTTGCTGGAATTTTTTGCTACTCTAGCATACAAAATCCAGCATGCATTGCTAGAACGTGTAGCTGGCCTAGCAACAATTACGAGCACCACTTGCTGGAATTTAATGCTATCCTAGCATACAAAATCCAGCATGCATTGCTAGAACATGTAGCTGGCCTAGCAACAATTACGAGCACCACTTGCTGGAATTTAATGCTATCCTAGCATACAAAATCCAGCATGCGTTGCTAGAACATCTTGCTTGCCTAGCATCAATTACAACCACCACTTGCTGGAAATTTGTGCTATTCCAGCTTACAAAATCCAGCATGCGTTGCTAGAACATGTTGCTTGCCCAGCAACAATTACGACCAACACTTGCTGGAAATTCATGCTATTCTAGCATACAAAATCCAGCATGTGTTGCTGGCCTAGCAACAGTCAAAACCATCACTTTTGAAAGGTAAATATTGAGGAGGAAATACTCTAAAATGAATCTCCTTCCTCAATATCTATTTTTTTGGCTTAAAAAATTTCATTCCTCCACATACACACGACATCCTAAATTTTAATACATATAAACTTTCAGAGCAATCAAAACTTTTCTGAAATTTTCAAAGGGAACAATTTCAAAAGAATTTACTTTTCGAAACTATTCAAGATGTTCAAAAATCCCTACATAAAATTAGACATGTTAGGTTTATGTCGAGAAAAGAAATCAGGCCAAAAAAAAAGTAAATATAAAGTAAGATGCATTTTAAAGTTAGTTTAAAAATGGACATTTGCTACCCTAGCACACAAAATTCAGCTAGTGTTGCTAGAAAATATTTGCTCTACTTGCATTTTATTTTTTTACAGCCTATAACATTACTTTTCTAAATTAAGTCGTACATAATTTATCATAATTTTTACCTGCAGCTGTTCTTATTTTTTACTATTTTAGCATTGTTATGCAGACATTTGTAACATAATAACTTAAAACAGTAATTTATAAAATTAATTTTATTTTCTCATGTAAAAAAATAAATTTTAACATTTAAAAATATTTATTTAGAGCTTCAGCATTCAACAAAAATCTAGAACAATTTTTTTTCTTCTTTGGCAAGTCCTTTCTTCTTTCATCAGACATTTTCTCATTTGATCTGAAATAGAAACAGAACATGAAATAACAAAAAATTACTATAAATAATTAATGAAAACACATATTAAAAGTCCCAACCCAACCTAGTGTAACCTATCTTACAAATTACTTGTACATACAATATGATGTAATACACACTTTTCAATTATACCGAGTTTTTATGAGCTTTTTCTTTGGGGGGGGCATTTAACAATATCCAAAGATTACATTTTCAGTTATCATTTGAGCACTTTTATGATTTTTTTCTTAAAATTTAGGAGTTTTTTTGCAGTTAAAAAATTTTAACGAATATTTAGTGCAGATTAAGTTTTTGATGAGGGAAAAAACTTCAAGTACTCCAAGGGGAAAACTCATAATGAATATATTGGACGTTATTAAAATCAATTCAAATAAATTAAAAGAAACTTATTTTTGTTCACTTTTTAAGGAAAGTGAGCTAGTTAGCAACTCTTGAAATGGGTGGAATATCATGAATGGGTGGAATGGGTGGTGAATACCCATCTCTTGAAATGGGTGGATATCATGGTAAATAGGTAAAAGATGTTTTATAAGAATTTTCCTTTCTATCTTTTTTCTGCTTTGTTCTAACCATGCTTTTCAAATCACAAACTATAAAGCTAGCTATTAGTTTTCAACAGTTAGCTCTACTTAGTTTAAAATTTTACATTAATACTATTGTTGGAAACGCCACCTCCGCGTTAGGAAATGATGTGAACTGATCACCTCGAACTGTCATTCTGATTCCGAGGCTGTGTGTAACTTGCCACACCGAGAAATGTGGATTGTAAAAAATACCCATTACTTGATCTAAGTTGTTTTGTGATTGAATAAACCTGTCTGTTGTCCAAGAAGTAGTTTTTGATGTGCCATCTCAAAACAACTATTAAACAAGATATCGATATCTTTCAACTGGACTTAAAAGGCAGGGTTTATTGTTAGGTTAATTATTATCTAGGTTTTATTTTGAAAGGACTTTTAAATAAATACATAAAAACCTGACTAATATTAAAGAATATAAAGTAAAACCATTTTTTTAATGAATCCAAATTCAATCATATAAGGGGACATCCATAAATTATGTGAGGTGTTTTTTCCAAAATCTGGACCCCCCCTCCCCCTTGGTGAGATTTTGCTGAACCCCCCCCCCTCCCCCCACATGAGATTTACCTACAACCTTTAAAAATAATTTTCTATCCTATTCATTTGCATTTTGTGCTTCACAGCACCTAAAACTTTCTTTTCCATTATTAATGATGTGGGGGAAAAGGACATTATTCCGCCTAAAAATCATCACAGTATCTTATTTGTGGGTATTAATCCTTTCTCATACTTAAAAAAATCATTTAATTTCTAACTTAAAAAGTTGACATGAGATTTTTATCGACCCCCCTCCCCCCTTGGTGAGATTTTTCCAAACCCCTCCCTCCCCTTTTTGACCTCACGGAATTTATGGATGTCCCCTAAGTTAAAATTGGGGAAATTCTAAAAGCTTTGAATACTAATAAATTTAATACCAAAAATAATTCATTATATTAAAACAAATTATAATACTATATATTTAAAGTGCGTTCAAAATCAAGAAAAGGAATTAGAAGGGATTTTTGAACTATTCAAAAATACTCCAACTTTTTGTGTTCAACATTTGTAATTGAAATTGGGAAACAAAACTTTTTTGGACTTAACTGGATTGATTAACTGGACTCAAGGCAAAATTTCTACTTTAAAAACTTTTGATTTTATTTTCCCACAAAGAAATTTTACTTTTCATCCTCCAAAGCCAGCAAATTTTAAAATCAAAGGGTTCAAATAGGCCTACTGGTCTGAAAATGCAGGCAAAAGATGGTACTATTACAACAACTTATTGATATTTCTTCAGATTTTTAAATTGAATTTAACATAGAGAAATATTAGTTGTTCTAATGGACCCCATGTACAAATAAGACCCTCTCTCCCCATACAAACATTGAAGACAAAAGTAACTTACTTTACTTTATCCAACACTCTTCCAAGTTCTTCTGGTCATGCGACACCTCCCCATCAAGATTCTTAGAGCAATTCTTTTTATCCACCATCCTGGACTACTGGCAGGGAGAGCAACTTCATCAGCAGACTAATTTGGTTGAGGTGGCCTGCAGGTAGAACACAAAAGTTAATTAAATGGTTATGAATATTATTTAGACGGGGCTGCTAAAATTTAAAAATTCATTTTGCTGTAGGTAATACATCTGGGTTTTGTAAATCCTTCTGGGGAGGCATCATAAATTCCTGGGCCATCCATCCTTATATTCTCTTACTGATGCTTGTTTGTTTGAGTGATAGCTTTATCAATACTTTTTGTTAAACAAGTACAATGATTTTTAAAATTAGCATTGCTGTGATGTGAAATGGTTTTAACAACGATAAATAGTTTCGTTCAAATTTATTTAAGAAAGTAACATACTCAAATTTATTACATGTATATAAAAATAAGGGTCATTCCACAGTATTTATGTTATGTACGGGACAAATATCAGCAAAATTTTGATATTTGTACTACTGTGTTTTCCATATTAACATATAAATAAGAAAGTTTGCAATTATTTATAATTTTATACATACCACTTCAGCTTAATTCTTGTAAAATATTTTTTTTTTTAATAGACAATAATTTTTTCCCTAAAAATCAATTTAAGCTTTGGTACATACGAGACTTCACAAAAAGATGTTTTAAAAGTTCCTCCAGTAATTCCTATTTTGCTTGCTTTGAATTTTTTTTGAGTAAAAGCACAAATAAATATTTGTTAATTTACCTTACAGTTATGTTTTAAAGTAGAGTCATTTAATTAATGAAGGCTAATTATTACTGTTAAGTACGGGACAAGGCTGTTTGTTATGTACAGGACATTATGAACTAAAATTTATTTAATAGTTTATTTTAGTAATTAAATAACTTTATTAACATTCAAACATCTGTTTAATTACTAATTTATGATATTTTTATTATTTTAATTGTCATTATGTTAATTATACTAGACAGCCACGTTAGTTGACCCTACAACGTCACTAACAAAGTAGTTTCCATCGCGGTGTCTGAATTTTGAGTGAAACAAAGAACATCAATTTTAAAATACGATTATTTCGTTAAACCCATGTATAAATAGTGTCTTTTTTCCCGATTTGCAAACCAAAAGTCCTAGCAACCGTGTTTACCCACTTTCTCCTTCAGCGTAGTGAGGTACTAGGTTCAGGAAACGTTGCTGTCGAGTATAGGATTTTCCATACATGGCTCTATTTTTAAATAGGTAAAGATTCAAAAACTAAAACTGTTTTATCCAAGTCCCTGAACATCAATTATTGGTTAGGGAAATGGAAATATTGAATTTTGGGTAACAAAAGGTGTATTTTTTAAAAATACAGCATTGGTAGAAGTATAAAAATTTTAACATTTTGAAAATTATTATGTAGCCTTTGCATACCAGAAAATAGCTATCTACCTTTAATATGAGGGTTAAATGTCAAAAACAATTCTTGGAGAAACCCAGAAACACCCTATATTTTACATACACCTAAGATAAATGTTACTTACTTTTTACTCCACTGTCTGGCCTTTTATCTATTTGATGGTGCACAGAGAGGGTAAATATCTTCAACAACCACCACGATGCAGGAAGTGGGCCTGCAGGTAGAAGACAAAAGTTAATTCAGTGGTTACAAACATTATCATTTAGACTAGGGGTACTAAATTTAAAAAACAAATTTCACATTGGTGATGAATCAGTTTTTTAAATCCCTACGGGGAAGAGTCAAATTTCTGGGCCATCCACCTCATAATCTTACAGGTTACTCGTTATGATCCAAAATGGCAAAAAAGATTTGTTCAAATTTAATTAAGAGGGTAGCGGTAGTATATTTAAATTAAATGCATATAAAAATATAGGTTCTTGCGTATTATCCCGTCGACCGTACCGCTGAATCCGAAAACGGTAAACAACCTATTGACTTTTCTATGGCCTGCCGCTGAATTTAACAGTTACGGAATAATACGATTCGACGGGATAATACGCAAGTACCAAAAAAAATGTAACTGAAAATAAGAATCAAAAAGTAGGTAACAACCTCACAATTATCACTGGCCAATCAGATGAACCTAACGAGAATGTACCACGTCTACCTGGTGAATCGGTGAACTGACGCTTTTTATTCCACTGATGATGTCGGGCAGTTTCCGACAAAATGTTTGGTTTTTAATCTCTAGAACTCGGCCTACAAGCCCGAAAGCATGAATTTTACAAATAATAGAACTGGCTGTGAAAGTCTACATGTTTACTATCTCACTATTAAATCGAAAATTTCTTTATATTAATAGTTAAGAAAAAATTTTACATGTAACAATTCACTCATTTAATGAAGTAGCATTTTATTTTGTCAACCAAAGATAAACATATGATGACTTTTTAATTTCTTTGGATATCTAGTTCAAGGATTGCAAGTAATTTAACGAGGGGACTAAATAATTTTGAAAATTCTTGCTGAAGTCCAGAGAAAAAAATAGGTATTATTACTTTTAAATTCTCATTTTCATATACACATTTTTACATGGTTTCAATTTAAGTAGTAATACTATCTTCTTAATTATATTTTTTAAACAGTTAGTTGCCATAAACTCATACTATTTTGCAGAAACACTATTTTCAAAAATTTACTTATACATAAAATTTACTTATTAATTTACTTATAAAATATTGAAAAAGAATTTATGAGGCCCCATCGCTCAAAGGAATGGATGTCGTGAACAAGAGAATGTTGAGAGATGGCCCGGGAATTTGGGATTCCTCCCTGGATGGATTTAAAAACCTTAAGATTTATTCAATTTTTTCTATTGAGAGATAGATGCTAAAAAAACAATATACAGAAATATCAGAATTATATAGTAATTAAAATGTTTTTAAAAAATATATTCCATTTTTTCACCTCCCCTGCTACGGGTTAACTACAAAGAAATAAACTTTCCTCACAGAGAAATCTTCAGAAAGTTCACCTCTAAAAGAGGTTCAAACTAATTGCCAGTGTCCATGAATACATATTTATGATTTTCAAAATGGTTTGGCGGTCACGGAAATAACCTCACCCATTATGGATGCAGTCTGCAGTCTGCCAGTTCAAACCTTTTTCTAAGTTCATACCTTTTGAAAACTCTGGTTTGTCGCTCAAGTCGTATTTTGATCAAAAATTATTTTCCACAACCTTTATAAAGAATTCTTTTATACAATTTTACTGTAAAACCCTTTTAAAAAACACACAAAAATTAACGGTTCTTACGTATTATCCCATTGACCGTACCGCTGAATCCAAAAATGGTAAACAACCCATCGACTTTTCTATGGATATGCAGCTGAATTTGACAGTCAAAGAACGGTCAATGGGACAATAGGTAAGTCCCAAATTAACTTTTATCGAATCAAAACCCCGACAGTATATTTAAGAAAGCATGAAAACATTGCACACAAATAAAGCTAGTATACAAAGAAATGCAGCTGCAGCGCACTCAAAGTGTGTGATTGCAAAGTCAAGAACAGCTAGCTAAGGAAAGAATTTTCGGTACTTATGCATTATCCCATCGACTGTTTTGTGACTGTCAAATTCAGCAGCACATCCATAGAAAAGTCAATGGATTGTTTGCCTTTTTCGGATTCAGCGGTACGGTCGACAGGTTAATACGTAAGAACCGAATTATCTCCCCAAGCCAGCATGACAAAAGCTTTTCTGCTTGAGTTGCCCATTTCTCCCTTGTATACATGCTGTTGAAAGTGAATTATTCAGACGAAAAACTCTAACGAACTAAAACTTACTCTAACTAGAGTACGAAAAACTTTAAGAAAATTCTAGTACTTTAGGATCAGCCAGGCGGAAGTGTAAAGTCTGAAGCTAAATTGCTTAAAAACAATTAAGTACATCATAAATTAAACACTTTAAATATCTCACTTAGCAGTTTGTTTCTTTTCATTGTTTTCGTTATTTAAAGAGAAGCTTGAAAATCATCCAGAATACGGTAAAATTTGGCCCTGAATCTGATTAATCACTTTCACTGGGGGTAAACGTGCTCGTGAATGTCCTCTTATGAAAGAGCACTGGCATCCACACAAATAGGCAGGCCCGTATTTAGGGTTTTTGCCTCCCTGTGCATATCGATTTATTGCCGCCCCCCTCTATTTCATTTCCTGTTTTAAGAATATACCCCCTGTTTCTTTAAAAGCTTACTGCTTAAAGGTGGGGTCTTTACCTTTTGACACAAAATATCAAAATGTTTTTTTTTTTTAAAAAGTGTCACGCAAGATTCGATTGTGGAACCGCAGGGGGGTATGGGGGTCCTCCCCCAGAAAATTTTTTTAAATTTGGCTGGTAAAAGTAGGGTTTTAACTCATTTTGAGAACATTTTTGGGTCCAAGAGGCGGCACTGTCCTGAGTGTCCCCTCTTGAACCCAAATGGGTGAAATTAGTATTTAATCCTATTTAATTAGTTTAGAAAATCTTTTTTTCTCACCGACCTTTTCCTTATACGCCGATCCACTCGAGCAAGCCCATCCATTTTAACAAAAAAAACAAGCTCCTTTCCCTGAGATGCAGGGTAAAAAACTGACAATATCGGGACAGTACCCGATGGAAATATTGGTACAATATCGGGACATATGGACCAATTGACCATGCCATCTGATCTGGTGTTCTCCATTCCGGGAAACAAAAGCCATCGTTCGGATATTTTGGGGGATGTGACCGTTGGATGCTGGGAATGACTCAACCCTAAAAACTAGAATCCACCCCTGTGTGGTACATTTTTTTCTCCAAAAGTAGCATTTTGAATTGTTGTAATCTGCCGCCCCCCAAAATTTTGCCGCCCTGTGCTATAGCACATGTTGCACGTGCCTAAATACGGCCTTGCAAATAGGGTAGGTTACGTACAGTTAATTTGATTAAATAATCAATATTCTTAAAACAGGACCCTGGCAGAAAATCCTAGAAACACAAAATAAAATATATTGAGAATTTAACTTACTTGAAATATAAGAAGCCACGCGACGGACGATCCCCTGATAACTGACATAACCATAACAAACCTTGTGTTGCCATTCGCACAAGTAAAAGATATAATAAAAAAAGATATAAAATAAAAATTATACTCGATTAAAAACACCAAGCTTTAAAAAGGAATCCTGATAAAATTTAACAGTAAATTTGCAAAAATCTGAGAAAGCAAATACACTATTAAATACACACAGTACACAACAGCCCATCCGATCTGTTTTTTAGTGCGTGGGTGGGAGGGGATATCTCATGTTCTCAGTTTTAGGTTCATTCCCCCTTGCCCAGCTTTGATTTTTTACTTAGCTTCATTAAATAGTTCAAATTATGTCATTATTTTTTATTAATTTATATTAATGCATGCATTTTTGTCTATTAGCGAATAATTATTATTTACAGGTATTTCAGTGTCGAAATAGTACGCTTTTGTCATTTTAAACCCAATAAACGCTGTTAAATTTTTTTTCCTTTGACATATTCTTACAGAGGACCTCAAAATGCACTTCATGGTGAATTTTCAAGCAATTCGCTGAATATTTAAGTGCGTTTCAGAGTTGGGAAAAAAAACGGTATTTCGAGAAAAACACAAGTCCGAAAAAGCCTAATAATTGGTATTTAATTTTAAGTTTGAAATTTTTTGAATTTTTATCATGGTAGTAAAGTAATATGGTAAGCTTTTTCCAGAATTTCAAGTTTCCATGGTGATTCTGACGTCATCCACGAATTTTTAAACACAAAAGTGATTACCTTGTCTTCATAGGAATTCATTACGTTTTTCGGGTTATGAGAAAAAGGAGGATTGCGAAAAAATATAAATAGACCCCCAAGTGTTTTACATCATCGTGTTCACATCATTTAGTAGATGAAGAATATGTAAAGCATAAGGGGATTGGCTCCGTATTTCGGGAGTTTTTCCGATTTTATTGGAAAACTTTAATTGAGCGTCACGTTCTTAATTGTAGAGGTAGGGTTCTGAAATTTTAGAATGTGTACCTCCTTAATATTTCCTATTGAATGATGTATGACACTAAGGGATTGGACCCATATTAAGAGATTTTAGTACCGCGTGCTCGTTTTTATTTTCACTTTTTAACGCCCCTAACTCCTTTTATCCAGAAGAAACAGCGTCTTTCTAACAAGGTTCAAAGAGTTCTTCAAGAATAGAGTTATTAATAAGCTCTCTGATGATTATTTTGGGAGAAATCCATGAAAACTAGTCTTGGAAAACCAAAAAAATGAATTTTCTGGACAGTGTAATTTTTATACCACCTCTTAGTTAAACCTATTCTTTAAAACGACTTTTCATATGCTTTCAGAAAATATAAACCACTAAGCTGGGCTTCAAATATATCCGGAGCTATTCAGCGTCAAAGCTATTACATGTTAGGCTTAACGTCCCATGAGGCACCCGTTCGATCCAGGTTCACCTACCATTCAATGCTATGAAGGTAGCTTAAACAGCTAGCTAAAAAGCATTGGATGCTTGTTACCTAGCATGTCCTGCTATTATTGCATAAGGGTCTCGGGACTCTGAAACTTGTAATAAGTACCTCTGTTTTTGAATTAGTATTACACAAAAACTAAATTTTGAAGAAAATTGAAATTTTTACTACATAATAACTACTCTGCGAAAGAATTTTCAAAAACTATTTTAGTAAATTTAAAAAAAATTACTGTGCTAAATATTTTTAATCACAGTATTTTGAAATTGAAATTTTTAAAAACGTTATTTTTAACTCATATAGAAAATTTGCTGAGGGAAAGAATTTAATTACTTCTATAAAAATTATCAAAACGTTTTGAAATCTTCGCAAGCAAGCTACATAGCATCCCATGCTGGAAAGCATAAAATAAAAATCAAAGTACCTAGCTCTCCATGCTATGAAAAAAGCATGAACAGCTAAAAAGCATTGGATGCTTGTCCATAGCATGTGATGCTATTGCTGCGATGACTAGCTACATAGCATCCCTACCTGGCAAGCATTAAAAAGCATAAAACAGCACATCAAGGTACCTAGCTCTCCATGCTATAAAAGTAGCATAAACAGCTACAAAGCATCGGATGCTTGTCCACAGCATATGATGCTATTGCTGAGACATAGCATCCCAAGCTAGCTATATAGCATCCCAAGCTGATAAGCATAAAAAAGCATAAATAGCACATCAAGGTACCTAGCTCTCCATGCTATGAAAGTAGCATAAACAGCTACAAAGCATCGGATGCTTGTCCATAGCATGTGATGCTACAGCTGAGCCATAGCATTCCAAGCTAGGTACATAGCATCCCAAGCTGGCAAGCATAAAATAGCACATCAAGGTACCTAGCTCTTCATGCTATGAAAGTAGCTTGAACTGCTTAAAAGCATCGGATGCTTGTCCATAGCATGTGATGCTACAGCTGAGCCATAGCATTCCAAGCTAGGTACATAGCATCCCAAGCTGGCAAGCATAAAAAAAGCATAAAATAGCACATCAAGGTACCTAGCTCTTCATGCTATGAAAGTAGATTGAACTGCTTAAAAGCATCGTATGCTTGTCCATAGCATGTGATGCTATAGCTGAGCCATAGCATCCCAAGCTAGGTACATAGCATCCCAAGCTGGCAAGCATAAAAAAAGCATAAAATAGCACATCAAGGTACCTAGCTCTCCATGCTATGAAAGTAGCTTGAACTGCTTAAAAGCATCGGATGCTTGTCCATAGCATGTGATGCTATAGCTGAGCCATAGCATCCCAAGCTAGGTACATAGCATCCCAAGCTGGCAAGCATAAAAAAAGCATAAAATAGCACATCAAGGTACCTAGTTCTCCATGCTATGAAAGTAGCTTGAACTGCTTAAAAGCATCGGATGCTTCTGTATAAGCAAGTCATGCTATGATATGTATGCTGGTTAAGATAGCATCCCATGCTGTGCAAGCATAAACAAGCATACGCTAGCATAAAAAACTAGCATACCTAGCAAAAACTAGCAAAAACCAGCATACTTTCTTTGCTTGTACCAGCATAAATTTTGACCTGGGTAATGATGGAGCACCTACACACACCTCCTTTAGTTATAACACTTCTGAGGCCTTGGACATTGCTATGACCAGCTGTGAGTTATTTCCCCAGTGCTCCTGGACTGTACGGGACAATATTGGAAGCGACCATCTCCCAGTAATTATAGAACTTAAGAAGAAACAAAAGGTCTGGAACACGTGTGAAAAATATTGGAATTTCGGAAAAGCTGATTGGACCTCATTTAGAGAAGCTGTTGATAAAGAATTAGACTCATCGCCATTTATGGGAGAAATCAACCAACGTTGGCAGATTTTCAGAGATATCATACTTAAGCATGCAAAGTCCTTCATCCCTAGGGGTAATGTAAAACATTTTGTCCCTCATTACTCCCAACTCATGACCACTCTAAAACCCTTATTTGAAAAACGAAAACTACTTTTGGATTCTGCCAGGCTCCCAAATGAAAACGTGAGAACTGAGATCAACCAAATTAATGCTGAAATAAAACTAGCCTATTCTCAACTCAAAAGGCATAGATGGAGTGAGATCTGTTGTAATATTGATGCAAGGACGCCGGACACAAAACTTTGGAAACTTCTTAAAGGCATTAACAAGGAACAACCCCAGTACGTAAACTGCAACACAATTAAAGACAGCAATGGACAAATGTATGCAGATGATAAATCTGCCGCCAATGGCCTTGCTGCTCACTACCAACAAATTAGCAAACTAAACTTCTCAATCGAAGACAAACCTGTTTTGCTTAAAGCAAGAAACATTGTTCATGGATGCCGTAGCACGGACCATGGTGACTCAACAATGACAACTTAGTTTAACAACCAAGAACTATTGCTCGCATTGTCTCTTCTTGATCTTGGCAAATCTCCAGGCCCTGATGGAATTCATGGTCATATGATTGAAAATCTTGGATGCATTGGAAAACAAAAGTTACTAGACCTTTTCAACTTTTCTTGGAAAAATGGACGTTTACCTCAAGAGTGGAAAAAGGCCACTATCATACCAATAAAGAAGCCAAATAATAATTCCTGTTCACCTGGTGATTACAGACCCATAGCATTGACATGTACCATAAGCAAAATCATGGAGAAAATGGTCTTGATCAGACTCCAATACTTCTTAAGCCAAAATAATTTGCTCCCTAGAGAGCAATTTGGTTTCCGTAGAGGCCACAGCACGATTGATCAAGTTCTTTACTTTGCCCAAACCATCAGAGATGCCCATAACTCTAGGCCAACCCATCACAGTGTTGCAGCTCTACTGGACCTCACGAAGGCTTTCGATAGAGTATGGAAGGATAAACTTATAATAAAACTGTATGAAGTCTTTAAAATCCGGGGAAACACTTTGGCATGGATTTCTGATTACCTTAAGCAGAGAACAATTAGAGTTAAGTTCAATAGAACCCTCTCAGATACTTTTAGCCTAGGCCAGGGTGTTCCCCAGGGAACCGTTCTCAGCCCAACTCTCTTTGTTCTGTTTATGGCCGGAATTGAAGAAACAGTTTCCCCGAGGACTCTTATTGGAGTGTTTGCAGACGATATTGCTATCTGGAGCTCGGGAAGAGCAATCGATGAAATAGTATCAGAACTCAATAGTTCCTTGGACGCCATCTCAAAGTTCGCAGATGAACATAAAATGAACTTCAACCCAGTTAAATCAATAACCACTTTCTTTACCACCAATAAAAAACTTTATAATTATCAACCATCATTGATGCTCAAAAACCAGAAACTCACCTACGAGAAACACCCAAAATACCTGGGCTTCATCCTTGATCCAGAATTTTTATGTAATAAACATATTGATTTCATAGTCCAGAAAGCCAGGAAGCGCCTCAACATTTTGAAACACATTGCAGGTCGAGACTGGGGAGCGGACGCAAAAACTCTTAAGACTTCCTACCAAGCACTTATCAGGCCAATCTTGGAATATGGTTATCCCGTTTATTGTTGTGCATCTGAAACCAACTTGTACAAACTGGAAAAGGTCCAGATGAGTGCTGCTCGCATTATCACTGGAATGAAACGTAGCTGTCCATCCGAGATCGTACTCTTTGAAGCAGATTTGCAGCCTCTTTCCATGAGACGCCAGGCCATTTTAGTCAAATACTACAATAAACTTTCTAGCATAGATCAAGGAAACAAAACTGCTTGCTACCTAAACAGTTGGAGATGTAATCAAAGGCTAAAGAGAAACAGCCCCTTTTCCCTGATTAAATCACAACAGCTAATTGCACCAAATGTGGAACCTCAATATATTCATTGTAACTTAAATACTAGTACAGACCTTTCCAATGTTGAGTTTTGTGATGGTCTCCTTACCACCCTCAATAAGAAAGAATGTGTTCCTGAACTTCTTAGACAACTGGCCCTGGAAGTCATCAATAAAATCTCTCCAAATGATATTACAATATATTCAGATGGCAGCAAAATGAATATTCAGGCAGGTAGTGGAACTTACATTAAAACTCCTCAAGAGAAGTACTTCCTAAAGCAACGAAATCCAGATTATTGTTCCGTATTTCGAAGCGAATTAATTGCTATTGACATGGGACTGGAGAAAATAATGTACGAAAACAACTTCGGAGATATCTGGATACTTTCTGACAGTAAAAGTTCAATTCAACACCTCAGAAACTGGTCTCTCTTAGAAGATAAAACTAGCTTATCAATCCTACGTAAAGTAAACCTCATAGCCCTTGAGCATAAAGTCCACTTTCAATGGATCCCTTCCCATGTCGATATCTATGGTAACGAGCTGGCCGATACTCTTGCTAAAGAGGGTCTTGCCCATCCAACACCTTTCACCTCGAAGCTCACCTATCTGGAACTGTTCTCCAAGCAAAAAGTCAAAAATAAAGAAAAATGGTTAATACCTCCGTCCCACAATTGGTATAAAGGCAAAAGGCCTGGACAATCTCTTTCCCTTCCCTGTGACAGGCAGACTAACACCCTTCTGTCTCGCCTCGCCAGTGGACATCTGAAGGGTCTCACTTTTTCTGGAAGCACCAAGAGGTTCCCCATCTGCCCTAAATGCCAGAAAGATCAGGCATCACCTCAGTATATCTTGAGCTGTCTGGGATTGGACTGGAACGACATCTTTGACAGTCCACTGCTAACGTCAGACTTCATAAGGGTCAACGGTTTCATCGATTTGGTCTGACTCCGTCAGACAAAGGGAGATTAAAAACAACAACAACATATCTGATAAATTTTAACACAAAATTATGTACAGGAACAAAAACAATTACTGCTGTTACGTAAATTTCATAACATTTATATTATTTTCGATGATATTTATAAACTATCAGGTGTAAAATTTTATTACTAAATGCGATACTTCCAATTACAATTAAATTTATTTTTTGCCACGAAAATCCTTCGCACAAAAAACATTGCAACATGACCCAACATGACGCATTCGAATATTTCCCCCCAAATCAAAACTTCCAAAGCGAACCAATTTAAATCCAATAAGTGAAACCAATCGGTATGTAAAGAGGAGCCCCCTCCATATCTTTCAGATCTCCCACCCTTAACGAGGCACAAATGGCTAACGAATACGGATCGGATATCCCGACCCACCTAAGCATTTAGGTAATTACAGCAAGCCAGGGCCCGGCACTAATTACGACTGAAGGCAGGAGTTATCTGCGTTAAGATATTTCCTTTCGGCTTGCGTTTAACCCCCGTTGGAAACGAATTAGCTATCGTTTCCTTTTACATGTAATTCTAATGACCGATTTGATGCTATACGGTGGTTTGGATTTGGCTCGCTCTTCTTTTTTCGGCCTGTTTTGAGAGATAAGGGTTGTAGTGGGGACAGGTTATCTGATGTATGTAAAAATAGTTGCTGGTTAAATTTAAATTTTCTTCTGTACTAAAAAAGTGGTGTGCTTATTAGAGGAGACTAATCGTCAAGTAATTTGGTTGTTTTAAGTGGGTAAAATTTTAATTTACTTGTCCCTCGACGGGATTTTTACAATTTCTTTTGGGATTGGATTGGATTAGTGGTTTTTTTAATCTTTATTTTTCATAAAAGTGAAGTAATAAAATATACGGTAAAAATAATGCAAATATTAATATAATAATAAAATAAATAATAAAAAATATATAATATAGTAATAATATAATACAAATATATTACACACATGAAAAATATAATGTTCTTTATTTTTCATTTCTTTTAGAAAATAAGCAATTTATTTTTTGGGATTTGTTTTCTCTAATAACAGGATTTTATTATCTTTTAATGTGTTAAATTATGCATTTACTTCATACTAATTCATATTTAGCCCAAAAAGCTAGCTCAAAAATAAAAAAAATTACAAAAAAACTTCTCAACAATTCCCAAAATTACACTAAATTTAAATTGATACTCCTCCTTTAATATATGTTCTTTTGATTTTTTATATTAACATAGATCAAACATATATAGTCTCTTGTAGACATGGAAATTTGATTATCTATAAAAGTTTCTGAAAAATAAAAAAAACTCTGAAATTTGGCATTTTTGTTTCGAAAATTATCCCAAGTTTCCACTTTACTGCTCCGTAAAAAAATTCTAATAAATAGGGTAGGTGGGGGTAAAGCCCCGCAGTTTTCAGTATTTTTAACATTGTGATCGATAGGGGGTAGATAATCCCGAAATTTCAATTGGAGGTGTTGGATTGAGATGTTACCTACAAAACCAATCCAAATTTATACTCTTATCGATAGTATTTCAAGAGAAATTGACAATTTAGTAGAAAAAAAATTGCGGGTCTTTGCCTCGCAAAATGGGGCAAAGACACGCACTTTTGAATTTTCGTGTCCAAATGAAATAAACATGGATAAACAAAATGTTTCATCATAAAAACACTACAGATAATCATCTTAATACAGTAGAGCCCCTATTATCCGCGGAATTGGGTGCCAAGGGTACCGCGGATAGCTAAAATCGCGAATAACCGGATAAAAGGCCACAAATGAGGTGAAAACACGAAAAAAAAATATTTCAGCATAAAAACTATGTTTCATTGTACAAAAAACATGATATGTAAAACTTTAAAATGTGTACAGTACAGTAGAAACCTTTGCTCTACATCTAAAATCTCTCTAATGTCGTCTAAAATTTACCCTCATCATTAAAAATTTTTTTCGTAGCAATCGTGGATCATCCGCTCGCGGATAATGGATTTCTAATATATTGTTTTAATATTTTTAAGTTAACCAACAATATTAAACATAGATATAATCCGTTTTAATGAAAATTGTCAATCTGTTGTAGCAATTCATTTCAAAGTGCCCAATATCTTTCAAAAGGGAGAAAAAAGGGTTTCCGTTTGAGGATTGATATCTCGGAAACCTTTATTCAACTTTTAAGGGATCCTGTAGGTTCTAATTTCCTTTTGGGGCGAATTCCCAAAGTTTTGAAGATGCGGGTATTTTCCCCAAAACACCTGCGGGTATTTGCCCCGTTTCACTTTATTTTGAAAAACAAGCCTTATTATTTTTAGAGACAAGTTAAGGAAATTATTTCAACACGAAACTGAAGTTCAAATGTTCTCTTATCATTGGCCTATGTGTTTGTATTTCTCCTGAAGCCCTATTTTATGTAATGTTGAAGTAAAAGATCAGAAAAATTACATCAAAATGATGAAAAACAAACAGCATTTTTTCAACTCATGAGTGACTTAGGGGTACGAACTTTCGTAGAATGATAGGTCACAATAAGACAAACCAACCACCTGGTTTTCAACTTTTGAATCGATTATTAACAATTAAAAAGCGCGGTGCGTGGTTTTGCCCCGTGCGGGTTTTTACCCCCACCTACCCTATATTTTAAAATCCATGCCTTAAGATGTTAAACAGGTGTTACTTATAATGACTACAAAGTTTGAAGTGGTTTGGATGATTAGAAAAAAAGCCTTTAGATTTTAAACATCAAAAACCTTGTTTTGAGAAAAAAGCCGTTCAAAGATAGAAAACTAGGCTTCTTAAGCCGATCTAGGCTTCAGAAATCTCAAAATTTTCACACTTAGAATCCCCGTATCGTTATGGAACTTGGTAGGAATAATTCTAAGGGTGTTATCTTCATAATTTTGGTACTGAGTCCCCTTAAAACATATACGTTGATACGTGATTAAAGTCCCTGCCTCATGGAACTCATTTGTTTCTGATATATCGCTGCTGAAAATATTTTTTAAATTCGGATATGGTTCTTATCCGATAAGCAATTTGAAGATCATTTAAAATTGTTCAAGTATTTAATCGTTCAGATATTTTTTTGTAGCAGGCCTATATCAGGTTTATTTAGGCAATGCCTAAATGGGAGTTTCTTGGAGTATTGTATGGCATAGTAGGAAAATGGTTTTTCTTTATAAACCCTTAGAAAAAATTTGATGGTAAAATTTTTTATGATAAAATACAAAAGAGAGCGGCCGTGTATCGCCAAATTTGGGGTAACCTTGTACGCAGTATGGTTTGTCTTAAAGTGACTTAGTAGTCTTGTAAGCTAACAATACTATGCTTACTTTTCTAGAATAATCGATTTGGTTCTCTAAGAAATTCAATTTGCTATTTATTCACAGAAGACAGGCATTCCAATTCTGCGACATCAACAATTAATTCATCCCAGCCTCCAATCCACAAACCCCCTCAACAACCTCTACCCCTTTTAGAAAAATTCAATCCCACGTTCGACTGACCCCAAACCCCTTACCAATTAAAAATACAACCCACACACCTCATAACGACAAAGAATCATCCCCCTACTCAAACAATACTTTTTGACCTTCCCCAAACAAAGCAAACATACACCCTCCAAAAATCGAAAAAAAATCCCTGAATTCCGCCACATTCCAAACGAACAATTACTCGATTATTTCGGGCACGGGTCGTCTATACCGGGCAGACTCGCAAGAAGTTTAATGGACCGGCCTTAGACAGTCGGGCAAAAGCAAATAAGTCTCTTCTCTTCTCCCGGAATTGAGTGACGCGGGTTAATTAGAAAAGTTCCCTTGTCTCGGGATATCACCCTTTCCCGTTATTTCTCTCTATGGGAGTGAAAAATACGATTTTTGAGATATGTGTGTGTTTATGCAGTGTCGTTGTTGAAATTCCGTTTATTGAATAATAGAAATCTAGTTTAAGGAGTGCGAAATATTGCTTTAACAGACGGAACGGCTCCAAATGGTTTTACTCTTACTTAAATTTGTCACAATTGAAACGTGCCGTTAATTTCCAAAATGTTACGAGTCCTAAATTTAAAAAAGGAGGTTATTGGCTTTACTGACTTAATCTTTAATAACCAGATGCTTTTATTTTAAGGAAAATGCAGCCTTTTCATCTTAATTAAATTTGAATCTCCATTTCTCTAGTATGTCATTAAACAAAAAAGTTAAATACATTACTCTATTATTATATAAAGTACTCTTGCACCACTTTCAAGATCATTAGCACATAATATGAGCTTAGCCCTAAATTTTAAGTGGTTTATTAAAAAATTGGCGCAGCATTATACTTTATACATGATGTGGTTCTTTTGCATATACTAAGCGTAGCTTTAAAATGAAAGACGAATGAGGTTTTTTTCAAATAAAAAGTATTTTAGCAAAAACGATATCCAGAAATGATTAATATCTTTAAGTTATTAACGTTGCACTCTAATTTTTTTAAATTTATATCTATTGCAGTGGATTACTTTTTTCCTTACGCAAGTGGGGCATTTTATTCGGTACCAGCATACATGTTTTATTGCCGATTTTAAGAAGGATATATAATAATTTGTTACGGGCAATGTGATAAAGCAAGCATTATTAATAATGCCCGAAGTGAAGGAGGGCAATGTGATAAACTCAATACCATTTCATCAACGAAATTTATCACTTTGCCCGCCTCCACTCTGGGCATTATTAATAAAGCCCAATTAATCACTTTGCCCGAAACATATACACATTATTTTTTTACAATGATGAAGTTGATGTTTCAAGTTTTTACCCCAACTTAATTCTTAATATAAATTTAAAAATTAAATATGTCTTGAACATACGTGTTTTAAAACATTATTTTAAAATCCATTTTCAGTTTTCGAGAGTAAAGGAGTCAATAAAAATGCACGTGTCGTATTAAAACCTCAAAATTTCCCCTTCCTCTTTCTTTGACAAATGATCGTCGGTATTATATTTCGATTATATATCTAAACCACTAAAACAAATTAACATGTCCTATCTTTATCCGTTTAGTAGGTACTGAACTTAAAAGCACCATTCAACAAATCAGTTATCCTTTATTTTATTTCACCAGGGACGTAATCACCATAAACAATGTCACCCCCATTAAAATAAACGAAACGTAACCGAACCGGTATTTCCCCAAACGCTCGAAAAAAGAAGCGTAACTGCAACCGTACTGAATTCCATTAGCGTCAAGTTCATTTTTTACCGCTTAAAAGAGAAATCGACTGCCATTTACATTAATCTCTCAACTCTACGTTCTTAAATTAGAAATCAAATTCTCAGTCTCCCGAAAGACTGAACAATGATGAATAAAATACCCCTGCTTATCGCCTCGCATTTATCTGTCAAAAATTATGTCAAAAATAATTTTCTCTCCGTCGCGATCGCGCCCGAGGGAGAACGTTTATATGAAATTAAAATGCACTTGTTGAAATTTCAAGTTCATTAAGTGCTTAATGACATCCGGACTTGCGAAGAATAAAACAAAAGCTGGCTGAATTCGAGGGAACTGGATTGTTTCGCTAGGCTTTAAGTGTTTTGAGGGAGGCTGTCGTCCTATAATGTATGCTAAGTACTTGGGAAATGATATGAAAGAGCCGTTCATGTTTTGCATGTTTTTCTATGGGACTATGAGGAAGACATAATTCAATTTAAATAAAAGTCACTACTTTAACTTGATTTAAATGTAACAGTTTGTTGCAGTTGATTAAAATTATTAACTTAACGGCTGTTTATATCTCTCTATCATACGTATTTATAAGAAACTTTTCAGGAATATTGTTTGAAACTTTTTAATCATCATGATTGTTTTTTGTAGCTCCCGTTTTGACTAGTTCGGCCCATTGTACAACATTTAATTCTGATATTACTTTGGTATGTACCAGGAATAAAAATAAATAAAACATTACTATTTTATTTGAATTTATAAATAATTTTGGCATAATTAAGTGAAAGCTTATTTAGGGTAGTTTTGTCAGGATTTTGGTATGGAATGAAATTTAACTATTTTCTTAATACGAGTGATTTAATTTAAATATTGAATAAAAATATTTTAATGTATTTTGAAACAAATAAATATTCTTTTTGACAAAATGATTGAATATAAAACATAGTTTTAACTTTTGTTTACCGTTTCTATCACACGCACACAAAAATTGAGACATTATAAATAAGCTTTTTTCCTGATGTGTCACAGTTTAAAGTCTCACCAGTTCATTTATGAAACTTTTTTTTAACCAGAGTAAATCACTAAAATTTTTTAAAGCGTTAATGAAGTTTATCATATCAGGATCATACTGTGTTTACCTATATTAATATGCAATAAATAATATATCATCGTTATAATACCTATAACAAGTATTTTTCCAAATTTAAGTTTTCCTTAAATTCGTATACGGTAGAAAGCTTAGAACAGCCATAAAGGCTGGTTGGTAGAGAAATGCTAATTCCAGCCACAATGAAGATATCTCTGATCGGATTATGACATTGTCCTATCCTGGGAGAGGGATTTAGAATCCTTTTCATGGAGTAGAAGGATTACTTTCATATCGCAGGTATCAGTGTTTAGGTTTAAGCTTGGCGTTATTGTTCTCCGATGCTTCATTTATCAGGAGAATGCATTGAGTTTTCGCCAGACAGGATTAACCATATTCTTGTGAAAGGTGGTGCAGTAAGCAATGAAGAATTTTATGGAAAAATAAGAGTATAAATTGCATTTTAAGACATTTAAATAGTGTTAAAATTCAAATGCAATTTTTGTTAGTTATAGTATTTATATTATGCTGTACAATATATCCTCGTTATCTCGAACGGATATATTATCCTAAAAACCTTTATATCTCGAAAAAGTATTCCTCCCCCCTTGAAATTAATTCTCCCTTGTGTTATCTAAAACTTTCTATCTCTGATTTCTTTCGGGATTCTTAGATTTTGAGGTATTGAGATTACTATATTTAACTCCTTCCATTATACGAGGATGTATTGGAACTTCGTTCAAAAAGAAAATGTTATTCTAAAATATATATGTGCACGTGGGACCGAAAAATATTAGAGTAGTCCATGACTTTAAATTACATTCAAACATTCATGATTATTCGAAATAGATTATCCAAGTATATCACTGTTTTTCCTGAAAACTTCCTATTAACGTCCCAAGTCGTAAAAATACCACAAATAATTCAAAAATCTAAAGTTTCCCGTTTTTCTTCTTTTTAACACAAAAAGCGGATGAGGGCTTTCGAAAATTTAATTCCATAAATCAGCCGTTCCTTTTAAGCTGTTCTAACATACTTCTTAAATTTTGTTTATTTGTATTCTCGAAAACAGATTTCTACTGATTCTGTATACCCCATGCCAATCACTCCCATAACTACAATAACAACTCAGTAAGCTCTCTCAATTAATTCACCCCATATTCATACCCCTAATCAAAAACAAACAACCGCACCATATTAACGTCCAAACAACTCAACCCAATCACGGCATTTTCCTGTAAACAGAAAAACGCCAGCTGATCCGTTAATTCGGCTTAGCGCGTGCTTAATTAAACCCCGAAAGAAGATAACCACCCCTCAAAGAAACGTTGGTCGATGAGACATGTAATTCAGCAACACAATCAATCCCAGAACCGAAACGTGCGGCGCAAACTAAATGCCGCATGTTATTATCTGTTTATTGATCGGCAGCTTTGTCTGTTCTGAGCTATTTGCATGCCTCGATGCATCAGAGGTAATTAATTTCCTATCAGGTAAAGCGACGCCATTGCACTGCCGCCTAATGAGTGCAGGTTTTTGGACGGCGCTTTGTCGTGTTATTGGTCCGGCGGAGATGTATCGAGGGAAATAATCGATACTTTTTGGGTATCGATACTTAGTAATCAAGAATTTTTAAGTAATGAAATGGTTTTTAATTACGCGATTCATACATTTTTACACTCTAGACCAGACTTTTCAAGACCAGACAAACTTTTCGCCCTGAAAAGTTTTAAATGATTGTTAAATATTGAAAGATTGAGGAAATTATCTAAAAATATTCATTTTTCTTATATCTTTAAGGTTCACACAAGCATTTTATCCAAAGGAAAAAAATTGAACTGTTTATTTAAACGGTTTCCCCTATAGGTTTTTATCATAATTAGGAAATTTCCATTATGTTTTTAACATATACAATAGGGTGGGTCAAAAAAATTTTTTTCACATTTTCCCAGGGGCACAGCGACAAAAGGGTGCCAAATGGTCTCAAACTGACGTGTGTAAAATATTATTCGATTATAATAACTCTTTTTGCCTCCGGATTGGCCTTAAAGTTTCGATTAATATAGTAATTTCATGTAAAAATGGACAAACGAAAATCAAGCTTTTACCTCAATTTCACGAATCCGTCATGAATGTAAATGTGCACAATGGTATAAAAATCATCATTGAAGACTATAAAATAATTATAAATGAAACCAGAGTTGAAATACTTGAGTTGTAATACAACATATTTTAAAATATCCCAATGGTTAGAACTAGCAATCAAAAATTTCTTGATGGAATCATAAAAATGTGCGAAACTCTTATTGCCGGTTGAGTAGGATTTTAAAAAACATTAAATTTTTAATAAAAATGGATATGTCAGAAGGTTGGTACCTTTTTTGGGTTATATTTCAACCCCAAGGTAAACATTTGGATAATAGTTTAAAAGTTGGGTTTTCCTTGAAATTTCTTTGGCATATTAGGAATATTCCATCCCAAGTGACCCCATATGAGTCACTAATGTCCAAAAATAAATTAAAACCACATTTTAAGAGTCAAATTTTGAAACATTTTCTTAAAAAGAGCGGTAGATCCCCGTTTTCAGCATAAAGCCCAGTATTATCCCCCAAGTTCTTAAATAAGCTACATTACTTTTCAAAACTTACTTGTAATTATCTTAAACAGTTAAATTTGCAAAATATTAACTTTTATGAACGCACAAGGGAATGCTAAGGATCCAATTTGAGCCAATCCTCCCTTTAAAGAACTATAATTTCATGGGCCTGGGTTTCAGTCTACTGTTATAGCAAAAAAATAGGTAAATCATGACTGAGGCGAATCATAACTGGTATATTGCCTAATGAACGAACTATCCATTCGACAATTGTTTAAAAAAATTTTTGCGATAATATTCAGATCCCAAGACCGGCCAGTGAAATAACTGTCCGCTGAATTTTGAAAGCGCGGCATATTTATGAAAAATATAACTACTTCTACTTTTAAAAATTAAAAATACAGCTTTGTATTGAGGAAAAATGTATATATCTGAACTACCATACTTAAAATATGTACCACTGACAATCCACTGTTTGTTGGCAAAAAAGATCCTCCTATTCTATGGCTATTGTTAATATGATAGCATATTACATTGCCACTTTGGTAGTTGTTTTTGTATTGATAGTACATAAAGGTGACTAATGTGATTAAAATTGCTTTTAAAGACCCTTATTTGTGAGCTTTAAGAAGTTATCGACAACAAAATTTAATTGATATAATTTTAAAAAATATATGAAAAATTACATATTTTTGTTCTATTTGAGGCCAATCCGGAGGCAAAAAGAGTTATTATAATGGAATAATATTTTACACATGTTAGTTTTAGACCATTTGGCACCCTTTTCTTGCTGTGCCCGATAGAATTTGTAAAAATTTTTTTTCGCCATAGGAAAATGACCCACCCTAATATACAATGTAATGCGATCCTCTTTTCCCCATTATCCGATTAGTTAATTCTTTGAATGTTAAAGGCATTGGGAAAAAATAGCTAGTGTAAAAAATAACTATGTTTTTTACTTAATTATTTAATACTTGCGTTAGCAATGAGAAAGTTGTATGATTTTTTTTAATCGATTCCTCTTGCAAGAATAAGCAACTACCCAAAATTTGAGGCTGATCGAGAAATTTTTTGATTGTCAAAAAAATTAACAAAAATCCCCTTTTTAAAAGCGCGCGAAAACGCCAAGAGTTTGGATGTGACGTCATCTTATACTAAACATTGTTGCAAAGCAATGGAGTTGATGGTATTATTGTTGACGTCATCTTATAGTTTAAACAATAAACGTTTTCAGTCACGTGTTTTTCTCTCGACTTTTAAATTAAAATATTTAATTACCTGTACATTTTTTTGAAAAACTGACTAGATATTTCATTTTACCATACAAAAAAACCTTACGGAACACTTGTTTGTTTTTGAAAATCTGACAAATGCTACTTCCTTATTCAAAATTTTAAGTTACGCTAGTTTTTCAGAACAACTCGAAATATTCTTTAGAGTTTCGAAAAGGAAAAGTTTCGCAAGGGAGACAAAATTTGTTTTTTTCCCATAAAAATGTGAAAAGGATTATCTTTTTAAATCTTAATTTAACCGATAGAATACCATTTTATTTCTTGTAAAAATGAACAGGCCAAAAGAGAAACTTTAAAAAGCAAATATATATATATTTAATTTTTTATTACAATTTGTAATTCTTTTATTACAGGTATCATTATTTTACTTCTTGTATGTGGAAACATCACTTGTTACACAGATGATCAGGTAAATGCAATAAACTTCCTTTACAATAATTTTATTTTTATTTAGCATTATAACGATTAAAATTTACTCACTTTCTACACTAAACGCAAAAATGTTTTAATACCCTATTTTTTAATGAAATGTGATCGAAAACGAAGGGATAATATTAGATAAGATAAAGAGGTTAGATAAAATTTTGTCACATCACACCTCAATTTTGTTCTTTCATTGCTGTTAAAATGATAAAACTTACATCTCTTTAACTGGTTGGTTTTGCAGTTAAATGGCATATAAATCTCAAGTATTAATGAAAATAAAGAAATAAAATTTGGTTAAGTTTTTTTTATTAGAAAGGGACATATTACAATAAAAGAGATTCCTCTTAAGTGTGACAACCGATGACATGACAGAAGGTAGGGGTGTAATGCCGTAATGGACTGTTTCCACTTATGCGTTTGTTTGCAGTACGGAAATCCGCATAGACCAATCAACGCATCCCAAACCAAAAATGACTTCATTTTATCTGGCTAAAAACAAAAACAAAAAGCAAAATCGGACCAGCAAGTATTACAGGTATACTTTACTTAAGTACTTTTTTGGTTCTTTCCATATTGCTGTAAAACGTTCAACGTTGTTAGTGAAAACGCTCCCTGGAAGTCCTACCGGTATCATATGGTACCGGCAGATTCATGCAGACAACACTTCGAAAAAACGGCTTGTTCCTAATAAAATACTTTTATTTTTTCATTCTGACCGGAGATGTTACCAACGTGTACGAAACGTTAGATTATATGACAAATTATTTTTATTTGACACTGATCCATCGGGGAATATATCGTTTGGCATTCCGTTCCACCCATTTAATCCAGGCTTTCCCGGGTTAACATCCCTAAAAAATGCATTAAGTAACATTAGAATAACCCTAACTTTCATTTAATTTATAGACAGCAAGACCTTACATCACAATGCATTTCTCTCCAGAACCCACACAGCAACCTGTCCCTCAACATCAGCCTATATGTCCTGGCCGACTTGTGCTCGGACCTGCCGGACGGGGCCTACCCGGACTACACCCAGGCCTGCCGGATGTTCTTCGTTTGCTCGCAGGGCAAGAAGGCTGCCACTTTCTGGTGTACCAAGGGTTTCGTCTTCAGCCTGACGTCCGGTCACTGCGAGCCGCCGGACCGCGCGCTCTGTCCGGACCGAAAGAACCCCAGCGTCCTGGACGAGGTGGTCAGTCTGAGAACCGGACTGAGGATAGACGAGTGCGATTTGCCGGATGGGGTGTATCCAGAGTTCAGGGACGGCTGTGCTTCATTTTATATGTGTAAAGGTGAGGCGTTTCTGTTTTATGGGACTCTATGTATATGGTTAGAAGAGTTCCAGTGTATGGCGTCACGAATCCCAAAGACACCTTTCTAATAATAGTTTAAACTTTAAACAGTACATTCACAACTCATTTCTAGAGAGCCTGTATATGAGAGAGGCGACAACCCGGTATAGCACGCTGATTGGTCAACAGCGTTTTCTGTTCACCGCAGGTTTCCCTTCATAGGATTAGCATGGGAGCGAGAGAAGCGGCATGATACAGTTTGGACAGAATTGGAGGTATGGACAGTTTTAACTGCGCGCAAGGATGCGCAGAGACGCTTTTAAGCGAGTTGTCGTCTCTCTCTCGTATATAGGCTCTCTACTCATTTCATTGTTTCGGAATACACCGGAAGTGCTCATAGGATTACTGGTCAAATTCACATGTTCAGGTGCAACTCATCAAAACTTTATTGTAATGATTGAGATGGAGATACTCTTTTCGTATCTGGTTAGCGAGGGAGGATGATTGACTATTGATTAAGATTTTCCAGAAGTTACAGGCTCAAAGAAGTGTCGCATTTAATGTTTTCAGCCCCAAAGTTTTCTTAAAATACATTTATAATTTTGTAAATTAGCAATATTACAAATCATCCCGGTATCTCAGGCACCTCTTTCCTATCCCGGTGTTCCCAGTAATTTTTTATTCAGGTATTCCCGGTGTCTTTATGGTAAATTTCCAATCCCGGTGTTCTCGGTAATTTTTATAACCCGGTAATTTTTCCTATCCTGATGTTCCCGCTAATTTTCCAATCCCGATGTTCCTGATAATGTTTAATATCTCGGTGCCTTTATAAAATAACAAATTTTAAACTAAAATAAAAGATCTAGTAAATGAAAAAGTCTAGTGATCTGTCTCGTTTGAAACAATGTTTTATTTTTAAATCGTTTTCCATGAAAAAAAATTATATTTTTCAGTAAATATATTTATTTCAAGGGAAAAAATTCTTGAAATGGAGGAAATGTCTCCTCCGGCGTGGTTTAAAAGGAGGTGCGGAACACACAGCCACAAACGTTTTTATTTATATAGAGATTAATAAAATTGCCTAGTAACTACAACACTGGTACTAAAGTTTCCTATTATTGGCTTGCGTGACTGGTAAAACAGGGTTTCAAACACGGAAAAATAAGTGAAAAAAGCAGGAAAAATGGGAAAAAAAGAATGAAGGACTGATTTTCTCTTAATAAATTATAGCCTGTCTTATTCTGATGTATAAGCTACATTATTGTAAAATTTCATTAAAATCCATTCAGTAGTTTTTGCGTGAAAGAGTAACAAACACACTCACACACATATAAACTTTCACAATTATAATAGTAGTAGGATTATTGACAAAAAACACTAATCACACGAATGAACATGGCAATTTAGTGCATAATATTTATTCTTCGCTCATTATTTTCTTGATTGAGAATGATAAAGATATAAGTGAATAATACTATAATTTCGAGTACCCAAATTTCGGAGATGACTAAGAAAAAGGGATAATCTATCTAATTATGGAAACCAAATACCCTGTAACCTATCTTTTGTGTGTTAAGATCTCTTATAAATGAATAATTGAACATAAACTATGGAGGTACGTAAAACAGGGAAACCACATTCATCTTAAATTACCTTCTACTTCCCCAACCAAAATACTAAGACTGCTTCAAAACAATTAGTGATAATTATATGTAAACTTAAAGAGAATAACAAAATTATCTGATTTGTTATTGTAATAATGGCTGCTACAAGATCTAAAGCTGCAGCTTTAGCAGATACACTCCAAGCTTTTTATTTCGCTTATTTATAGTAGTAAGTGAATGAATTTTTATACCTATTTGATTGTATTCTATGAGTGTAGTACCATATAGTAATAATGATAGTTGAGAACTAAGAAGTGTCGTATGTTGGGTAATTTTACGAACAGTGGCTTTAGGTTTGTTTGACAAAAAATATTTGCTTTACACTATAAAAAAATATCCCATCGAATAACGGAAATTAACCAGCTGCCGCTTATTATCTGTACGAGAAAATAATATGTCATTTATATTTCTGTCAAATTTGAGAAAAACGTTTGTTATTTGAAGAAACTTCAGAGTCCTTTTTAGTTAGTTATCATAAAGGCGGCCTTTATAACAGTCAATATAATTACAGTAACTAACTTTATTCCTAAATGACACTGTAGAGTCACCGGCAATCATATTACACAGATAGCTAAAAATATTAACTGGTTAGGTGAATCAATTTTTATAATAGGTAATATGAAATGTTTGAAAGACTTGGAATCATATTACACCAAAAATATTTAATAATAAGAATAATCGTATTTTAATTTAAAATAATTCAAACTAAACACACAACAAAATTGTCATACTATTAGTATTATTTCAAATAATGACAGAAGTTACTATGGTAACTCAGATTGAGGCTTACTAGTCCAGTGGTTGCTCGGCTCAGTGCTGCGCGAGTCCACCACAAAAGAAAATCCTCATCCCATCACCTCACCTGATCATAGTCCTTTCTAATAAATACTTACCACACACCTTGTTTAAAATTCCATATTTATTCAACACAGCGACCCCACTGAACACAAAACGAAATTTATTTACCGTCATTTATCAAAATAAATTCCAACCAAAAAGCAATACAACCATTCCGAATCTTATTTCCCACCAATAAACCTCCCTTTCCACCAGCGGCACTAAATCCACCGGTTGTAAACCTACGTTTTCATCGACCCTGCCTTAACAGGTGGATGCACCGGGAGACCCTTGTTTTTCTGTTGACACCCGATTTCCCCCACCGTACTCACGTAAACATGGCCAAACGCATAAAACCCCAATGTTCCGATATTTAAAGGCCCATTTGAAATGGTTGGTGCCGTTTGTACTCTAAGACAAAGGTCTCTTTAGGGGGTTAAGCTGTAACGCACAGAGCCCGGGGCCTTTACGAGGGCATAAATTCTTTTAGGGACAGTCGGAGAAACGGGACGTGCCTTAAAATTTGGTTCGAATCGGTAATAAGCGAGGCTGGTTTTTTCAGTTTTTTATTGGTAAAGTATGGGGGTATTACGGAGTGGAATATTGTGAAGGCGAAGGAGTTTGTGCCATTTTAAGTTTGAGAAAAAGTTTTAATAAATTTTACTTCGATTCATATCTTGAATGTATAAAGAAGAATAATATTTTAAAGACTAGGGTATAATTTTTAAGATGAAATGTGTTATGTAAAATTCAAATGTTTATTAAAACATCAACACTGGATCTTAACTCTACATGAAATAGATAAACACATAACTTTAAATAAAAGAAACGAATTTTCAGAAAGAAAAACTGAATAGGTTTAAAAAGAGTAGCTTAAATAAATTCATGAAAATGTATTCTATTCAACACAAAATATTCTCCAGAGACACGTGAATACAAAATGAAGTTATAACGTGCAAACTAAGTGGCGCATAGGAAACACTTTTTTGGAAATTTTATAAGAAGCAAGCATATCTAAGATTATAATGTTTAAAATGTTCTAGCGAAATACAATAAATTTTCAATGCATTCCAAAGCATTAGGATTCTCTAAAACTAAATATAAATTCAAGAAATGTAAATTAAGTACTTACTTTAAAAGCATAACACTACGTAATCGCAAAAAGAGAACTGGAGAATAGTGCATTATTTTTGTGTATTTATCATACATAATTTATTTGTAAAATATGTCTAAAAATTAAATTTTTAGTTTGGAAATACCTTAAACTTTTTTATAAAAACACAAAATATATAGGGGAGAGTGTTGTACCTACGGACGGTTGTACCTTCAGCCACCTCATTTTAAAATTCGGGAAAAAATGTAAATTTGAATTTATGGTTGATTTTGAATGTAAACAGATGCTATCTAGTTGCTAACGTGAAATCAGCTGTTTAAAATATTATTTAAATTTTCTATAGTAAAAATACTGTTTTTAGGTGCTCAAAGTTTTTTTAGTGCATCACTACATTAATTATTTTCTTCCTCTATGATTATGATATGATAAAATGGGATATATGGGGGGAATCCACAAGATTTTGACTTTTTAGTTTTGATATTAGAAATCGTCAGATCTCAATTCTTTTATCTTTTATAGAACTTTGAATGCAAAAACACCTGATGCTGTACCTTCGGACACCATAAGTGTTGTACCTACGGACACGTTCTTGTGGGTGTCTGTAGCTAATCGGCGTTTTAGAATCAGGTTTCATTTAACTGAATACATTTTAATAAATGTTAAATTAATTCTAAATGGTAATCTATTTGTCAGCGATTATTTTCAAGTGAATTTTAGATGAAAAATCAAATATTTTGTGACCTAAACTACTTTTTTAAATTTATGATTCTACTTGGAATTTAATTTAAAATATGGTGTAAAACCCTAAGCACCCTATCTCATTTAAGTATGACGATTAAAAAAACTCCAAATTTCCACTGAAGACTATTTACCACCAAATTATTATTGTTATTACCACCAAATGATTGCACAACTAAGTGTCGATCGAATTGGGTTTTTTGGATCAGTGAAGTTGTCAGATCAATCAGCATGATTGATGAAACTACTACCTTAAATTCTTATCTGAAAATACCATGTGATTTTTGTGTTTTTGGTAAAAAATCAAGACTTTATCATTCAACTTCGTTTTAATGATCATTTACGATCTAAAACTACATTACTTTAAAAAATATATTTTCAATTTTAAAAAGGCTTGAAATAGGTTATTAAAAGGTAATTCATCAATAAAAATGTTCATTCTTAGCTTTTTTCAAGTAAAACTTCCCTTTTTAAGGGTTTCCACAGTTACAACTGGGTCTGTCCATAGGTACAACAGGTTGTTGTACCTTTGGACACAAATTTTTCCAAGTTATTATAAATGATTAAAAATCCAATTTTCAAGGTTTTGACTAGTAAAAAATATCTCTCTACTCACAAAGGTTAGGACTATAGGTTGGGCACTTTAAATGGTCAAAATGTGATTTTACCTGTCTTAGAAAAATCCAAACGTGATTTTTGTCCATAGGTACAACACTCTCCTCTAAAGATTAGCTTTTGTTTGTGGCTCTTCAGATTCCCGGAAGTAAAATAGACTAGTTTGAGACGTTTTAGTATTAAAAACAAATAATAAATCTATAAAACATTAAAATAATTTCTGAGCCCTAAAAACGGTTAGGAAATTTAAAAATATATTTCATCATATTTAGTATTTATCTTGAATGATCATATAATCGTGCATGGTTTGAAGAATACAAACGTTTTATAGCAAAATAACACTGCGATCTGAATATTAAAACGTCTCCTTTAAAAATGGCATCTCTATCAATCTTATGTGGGTTATATAACTTCCAAAAACAGTGGAGATTCTACAAAGACGTATATAGGTAGACAGGGTCGAAACTGTCTACTTTAAGTTGATTTATTTGAAAAACTTCAACGGGAAAACCCATTAGCTGTCAAGTTGCAATATATGCCACGCAAAAGTAAATATTTCTTGAAAGATTAACTTATGTTTTGAGGTTTTAAGAAATTCTGGACAGCTATATATTTATTAGTAATTAGAAAAAGTAGTTAACATGATACCCTGCCACTTTCTTAATAGCAAACGTTCTATTTAATTGTCGAGGAAAATAATGGATGATCATTACAAAATAATATTAAGAAAAAATAATTATTTCAGATTTTTGAGCAAAATGTAAAAATGTACTTATTTATCGTACGTTTTAATTATATACGATTAGACAAACTTTACTTGCTTTACTCAACACATTTTTCGATGTTAAATAGTACTGTTAAACCTTGTCTTACATGAATTTTTGTCTGTATAAATTTTAAGTTAATTTATTTCTTGAAAATAAATTAAAATAGCGAAGCAAAATAACACTATATCTGCTCTTACGATTATAAGCCTAGTAAAATACTTTACTGAAAAACAGATTAAATATTAATAATTTGCCATTTTAATAAAATAATGTCATTATTTGTTGAGATTTCAAAAGAGAATAAATTTAAACTGCATTTATGTTATTATCATTTCAATAACAGTTTTTAGAGAATAAAACAAGAACTACAACTTCAATCACTTACATCCGATTCCCTCAAGCTCTCAACCATTTTCCACCTAATATCATCCACGAAAACAGATCAAAATAAAACCAACCCGAATTTCAAGTGCAGTGTTAAACTTTACGATTCAGCATCACTCAAAACACTCATTTTACGAAGAAAAAAACCCTGCTCTCTATTCTATTTACCCTTCGATGATACCCCATAAATCGTATCCTATTGCCCCACATCTCACCTCGGAGCTTTCCAACTATGGGGCATTATGCACACTGCCTTATAAAAATGTTTTTATGAATGTAATAAAGAGGGCGCTCTGTGCAATCTGAATTGAGGAGATCTGAGGCCCTAAAAGACCTTGCTCAGGTAGCAGCGCAAAGAGGTAGAGAGCAGGTTATTTCTTGTAGTTTATTGCCATTGCTTTTCAAGAGGAGGGTTTCTTGCGAAATAGAGGTCTAAGTAAAAGGGCGACATCAGACAATTTTTTAATGGAGAATACAGCGAAATTGTTACAACTTTTTAAAAAAATTCTCCATTTTAACAAACTTTTCCGTACGCCTAGGAAACATGCTTTTTCTGTGAAAATTCTTCCACAAAAAGAATTTTGATGTAGTATAATCACTACTAAAAATATAAAACAACTATGTACTTGTACAAGTCAAAATAACACATAATTGTTTATTTGATCAAATTCCACTCCGGAATCGAGCACGCATGGTTTTTCAGCCAGTGGCAACAGCAGCTCCAATGCATGAATGTATTTTTAAATTTAACTTTTACTTTTTTAGTTGTATTTACAAATAAATTGTTACCTATAGGTTAGGAATGGTCTACTAAACTTCTACCTCACGCATCAACGCCAATCATTAAAGTACTTAAAACGCTAATCATAAACTCCTAAAAGTAAAATGGTCGATTATATTACTTTAGTTTGGTAATAATGTTAGTTTTGTAATATGTTTGCTGGTGACATCACCATGCCAGTCGGGTCTACAAAATTGTTGTAATTAATGACTTACTCGTATTACTATGCTAAAATATAATAAATATTTGCACTATGCTAAAATATTACTATGTTTCTCTTATTTTTAAAAAGAAAAACAAACAGATATTTTTTCAAAGTACAGAAAATAACCGGCAATAGTGCCGTTTAATTTCCTGTATTGGAAGACAAAATGTTTAACAGTGCATTAGACTCTGGTGAAAAACATAAAAAGGAGTTCTTAGTACTCTTTCTTAGATAAAATTAATCCCTAGATGAGTGTACAATGTACATGATTGTGTACATGTGTGATACCATGTACATGAGTGATATTTTTCTATGAATGAAAAAATATCCCTTACATGATTTTCTCCATTGCTAATCATAAAAGAAAAGATTGTGAACTAAATATAGAAAATACACATGAACGCTTAATACATAGCTTTTAGGGGTAGTTATATTAGTTTTTTTTCATAGATTGAATCTTACAGATAAAGTTGCATTAAGCATAGATATGAAAATTTACCTACGAGAGAAGTTTTAGAATAAGTTTATACTTCTATCAATATACTCTTTCACTTATCTGTCTACATAAAACTATCCAAGTTCCTTTAAATGACCCATTTTAATTAAAATCCTTTTAAATCCATTTAAATGAAAAACAAAATCCCAGTGTTTACTTCCATGTCAAAATGTAAAATATTTTATGTTATGGAATAATTATTTAAAAAAAATTAATGTTTAATTATCTTTTAAAATGTAAAAAAAACAGGATTTTCAATGATTATAACGTTTTGCGTTTTTAACACGTTGACTTCCTCAATACAAAAAAATGTCCGTGTGGTCCCAAAGGAAAAAAAACGAGTATTTAAGAAGTCACATGGCACAAAAAAGCAGCTCACATGGCAGTCAACGTGTTTATTTTTTTTTCATAAATGTCTGAAAGAAGTAAGCTTACATCAACTAGATCTTGTTATTGGAATTGCTAATCAATTTATAAATTTTTAAACCACTTCATTCAAAGTGGAGAAAATTTAAATAGTTTGAGGCGTTACTTTGGAGAAAATATTTAATAAGAACGCGACTGAATTTTTTATTTTTCTAATACTTCGGCATAAACCAGTGATCCTCTAACCAAACTCCTCCCTAGCAAGGAGGCATTGTAGTCCCTAGAAATGTTTAAAAATTCATTTTCTGGCATAAAACGTCACTCAGCCAGCTAAGTGCTTGATGAAAAGAAGCTGTTTTTTTTTCAATCTTTTCTGTCCCGGAACGCGTTTCAACACAAAGGATAGTTTATGGAGGGGAGACAGAATGTAAAATATCTGGGACCTTTCAAGTAGAGAGAGTGGCTCTTACAGATTATTCCATTTTATTAAGAAAGTTGAGTCAAAGATTGTCTCTTTGCCGCACAAACAAGCCTTAGTGAAAATGTTTTAAGTGAATGCATGCTGAAAACTTTATCAGGTGGGGAAGTTTTAAGACGCTTTTTAGTTAAGACTGCGTAAAGGAGAAAATGCTTTCAGATATTCTATTGAACCTTTTAAAGAAATATATCCCTTTTTTGCATTAACAAGGTGAGTAAAATATAAACTTAATTTGATACCTCTATCCATCGCTATGTTGTGCTTGTCTTATTGGGAATAAAACTAAGTACTCCAATATTTAAGTTCCGTGATCAAATTTCAAAATTACCTATAAATTTTATTTAAGCTGTGGTGTATTAACGGTTATGAAAAGTTTTCGATCAATGGTAAATACTAATCAGCCAGCCAACGATAGTAAAAGGGTCACGTGATTTATAGACTTTGCACGGCCGATAGTTGGGTAACCGGTGATAGTTGGAGTCTTGCTTTTATTTATAAGAAATGTATCTTCCTCTTTCGATCAACTACCCTTCAACTTCCGCCTGTCTCCCCTCCGAAATACTAGTTCCAGCGTTGTCAAAATCACGTAACCCTTTTACTCTCGTTGGTTTAGCAGTACTCAATCACTAACATAATTTTAAAGTATTGTTTTTCCTAGCGTTTAGAAGATTCCAGTTAAAAAGGGTATCAATTAATAATTGCATCCAGATTTTTTTTGCATCGTGAATCTTTTTGGGTATTTGATATTGGTGTCTTTAGTAGTCTTTAAAAATATTTTCAGCTATGTTTACAAATAATTACTAATGCTTTTTACATTTAAGTTTATTATATCAGTAATTTTATCCTGATGAATTTTATCCTATTTTCACTCAACCATTTTATAAATCTAAGGGTTGGTAAACTATTAATAATGTACGGGACCTAGGGGCTTGGATCTTATCTTATTTTTTACCATATTTCTTTAACGAAATTGTAAGTAAGTTAAGAATTTTCTTTCATAAAACAAAATTAAATTAAAATTAAAATGTTATTTTCCAAAAAGCAATTTATTCTGAAAATTCCTCTTTTTTAAAATTAGATAGTTGTTTTTTACCACCTTGAACAAGACAGAGAAAGAACAACGAAATGGATTGTTTGAGCACGTTATAAAATTAGGAGGATTTTCGATGTTCGTTTTATTGATGACAAGAGAGGAGGGAGGGTTAAGAATTTGAAAAAAAAAATTACGTAATATTTGAACGACCCCCTAGTGAAATTCTTAGGGATTTCGTACCACCAGCTAGAACCCAACGATTCAACCAAACACGCAAAATCACATTGTGTATAGACAGAATTTTAATGATGCCCTTCAAAATACAATGAAACGCGTTTTCAGGGGCGTTCATACCTATCATACTCAACGTTACGTAAATACTATATAAACAATGGTATGGGATAAATTTCACCCTAACTGATACGGCCAAAAAAGTCTTCCAATCGAAATCTAATTGAATTAATACCATAGTTAACACCAACTCCTCCAACGCTTTCGGTATTAATTTATCTCTCCGAAAGCACTTGTCTTCTCCGTTACCACTCAAAGTCCTTCGTTAGTACCACTGCTACAACACTTGCCGAAAATCCATTAGCTGCAGAGAGCGCGTCCCAGTCAACCGACGTGTTAAAACACTAATTGATGAGGCCTCTTCAAGACAGTTCTCTCTCTACCTTGAAGACGCGGCGGAGGAAACAGCAAATTAATCAAACCCAACTACAATCATTAGAAAGAGAGAGAGGTCGTTGCTAGGGTAACCAGCACCGACTTATCAATCAGAGTCAGAATCATATGTTTCGGAATGACTCGGTTGGAGTCTTTCTTGAAAAGGACCCCGTGAGGGAGAGATGGAGGCCAAAGAATCGCTCATTTGATTCTTAAGGTTATTCAGTTTTCAAACGACCGTCTCGAGCTCTCGGTGTCTCTTTTATTGATTTTCATCCCTTTTTCCCTTTCGGAGCCCTCATTTGGGTTTTAAATGAGATTGGAATTCGGGGGAATGCGGGAAGAGGTAAGGGATTTCTCGGAAGGAGGGATTTTTTTAGAGATAGTTTCGATTGAATGCTTAAAATCTGAACCGATGATCTGATATTACTTTTAAGGGAGTTGGTCTCTCTATCTCTTTAAAAACAATGGGAAGGTTTGAAGGTAGGTCAGATTGAGAGGAGGGAAAAGAATGGGTCTGTTTAATGGGTCCTGAAGAGATTTCTTTTCTGTTTTCCAAGGTGAAAGCTGAGCCAAAGGTTGGATCGTTTATTTGAATAAGGGAAAATAGGATCATTTATTTAGTGAGCAAATATTTGTTGATGTTTATGGACGTGTTTGATTTAATCAATGCCTTCTTCTAAGGGGAGTGCAGTTTATTTTTTAGACTTAGAAATTTAAAATTATTTGATGTCATTAGTTTTTTTTTAATTTGAATTGTGTTTTTAATTTAGGATAATAAAGTACTTATAATCATCAATTGTTAGGTGTGTAACTAACTTGTAATTTTTAAATTTATAATTTCTAACCCAGAAAAAAGTTAATGGCAATTTTCTTTAGAAAATAACCTTTTTGAATCTTGAACTTTTCCAAAAATTTTTGAGTTTCAGAAGGATAAATCAAGTTTCCAAAAACTTTGAAACTTATCTTTTAAGTTCCTTTATTGTAAGCAGGTGTTTGGTTACATAACAAACCAGTGTTTTCATTCATTTGATAAAATTAAATTGGCTTATACTGTATTCAATTTTATTATTGAAAAGTGTAGAAGATACTTTGGAAATTTGTTAAGAATTGTTAATTAAGCTATGGAAAAATAAAGTTAGTTCCACTTAAATTGCACGGTACTGTACTTAATGCAATAAAACTAACGGTTCTTGCGAATTATGCCGTTGACCGTACCGCTCAATCAAAAAAGTTATCAAAACCCATTGACTTTTCTATTGATCTGCCGCTGAATTAAACGGCCTCTGAACGGTCAACGGTAAAATATGTAAGTACTAAACTAACTTTAAGACTATATTTTAAATTGAAAAAGCTTAATCATATTTTTAAATTTCAGATGGCCTGAAAACCGTTTTCCAATGTCCCGGAACGTCCATCTACGACTGGCGAACCAAAACATGCCGCGAGTCCAACGGCCTCCTATGCAGCAAACTCAGCTGCGAAGGACGAGAAGACGGGGTCTACATCGACTCCAACAGCTACTGCAAGCGATACTTCCACTGCACGTCCGGCAACATCACGGAACACGTCTGCCCGGAAGGGTACATCTACAACGCCAGATACGACCGATGTACCCGCAGCGCCACCACTCGCTGCCAAGGGATCGAGACCGTCCAGTGCAATGGTATCCCGGACGGCTACTACCCTGACTTCAGCACCAACTGCAAGGTCTTCGGACTTTGCATGGGCGGCAGTCTGAAGACTTTCAACTGTCCGGCCAAGACCGCTTTCGACTCCAAGACGATGACGTGCGAGAATGACGCCGTGTGTCCCAAGCTGGACATCAGCAAGTGTGTCGGGAAGAGTAACGGAATACATCCGGACTATTCGACGGGTTGTAGGGACTTCTATCTGTGTCTGGACGGACTGTTGACCCATCAGGGGTCGTGCCCTCTAGGGAAGGTGATCAATCCCGTGAGTGGTAACTGTCAACCGTCGTCTTTGGTCGTTTGTTCTCCCGTGGTGGACAGGGATTGCGATGGGTTGCCGGATGGGGTCTACCCGGACTACGACACGGGGTGCTCGGCGTATTTCGTCTGCGTCAGCAACAGACGGGTGTCCACTTCCTACTGCACGGACAACGACCTGTTCGACATCGCGACGGGCAAGTGCCTGCCCTCCAGCTTCGTGCTCTGTCGCGACCACTCGTCGTTCGTGTCCGCTCCGAGACTGTTCGACTCGTACAACTGTGACAACCGACTCGGGGTGTACCCGGAATTCTCCAGCGACTGCAGGAGGTTCGTAGCGTGCGTCTACGGACAGATGAAGTTCCACGAGTGTCCAGAAGGTTCGGCCTTCGACCCCGAGTCCGATTCCTGTCGCCTCAACAGCAAGACGTGCAAAGCCCCCTTCGCCATAGCGACGTTCCAGTGTCTACCAGGGGACGACGGGGTCTACATCGGTAACAACTGCACCGAGTGGCACGAATGCCGTAACGGGATAGGGTTTACCAATATCTGCCCGAGGGGCATGCAATACGATTTGCGCCTCGGCAAGTGCGCTTTGAATGTCCAATCCTGTTCTCCAGGATACATAATCCAAAAGAGGATGTACCACCTGATGAACATGGTACCTACCGAAGTCCTCGACACTTCATACAAATGCCCTTCGGATCTGATCGGGGTTTACCCCGACCCCAATATGTGCGGTGGTCGGTTCCACATATGCGTCGACGGGCGGAAGTCGTCTTATGCGTGTCCCTCCAACTACACCTACGATGCGACGACCCAAAGCTGCGTGGTGTCCGACAAGCCCTCTCGGTGCGACTCCGACGACTCCAGACGTCTGGAGAGCGTCCAGAACACGTTCAGCTGCGGACACTTAGAAGACGGAATGTACCCCGACTACAAGTCCGACTGCAGGAGGTACTTCGTGTGCGAAAACGGGAAAGGAATACCCGTTTACTGCCCGGAGAGGCAGATGTTCAACCCCGTGAAGATGATGTGCGAGAGGGAAGACCACGTGAGATGCTCAGCCCCTCGCCACTACGTCCCCGATTCCGTTACCAGGAAACGAAATCGGCAGAGCGATGACGTTTATCACGTCTACAAACCGGACGACCTCTACACCGAAACGTACGGATACGACACTCTCAGTAGGAACAATCCCGTCACCAAAGCCCCTGACCCTAAAAGCAGGGTTTGGGACGACTACGACATATACCCGTCCGAAAACGCCCCTCCGAGTTCCACAGACCTCGGTTACGACTCTAACATATCGAAAGTCCCCAACACCATCCAAAACGACTCGACCACGAGCAAGAGGCAATACGGAACCAAGCACGTGTCCGATCCGGTATCGACTAAAGCCCCTGTTACCACCGTGGTAAGTGAGGATCAGAACCACCAGGCTCGAAACCAGACGACAGTGAAAATCGTGAGGGTGAGGGGACATAACAGCATGTTCGACGCCGCGTGCAGAAAGGGCGACACCGGCTTCTTCCCCGACTACGAAAGCGGCTGCAAAATGTTCCACATCTGCTTCAGGACCATAAGGAAGACGTACAGCTGTCCCAGTATCTTGCTCTTCAACCCGGAAACGAAGAACTGCGACCTGCCGGAAAATGTTTTCTGCTTCAGGCCCGAACCAGTCTTGGAAACGGACTTCGACTGCAGGGAAAACATCAACAAGTTCGTCCCTGACTACGATTCTAACTGCAGGAACTACTTCGGGTGCATCAACGATCTACCCCACCGATTTTCTTGTTCCAAAGGGAAGATATTCAACCCCAACTCTTCCCAATGCGAAGCCGAATCTTCTTTCACGTGCGACCCTCCGAAATCTTCATCTGACGAGAGTGCTGACGATAATTTACCGTCCTACAGACACGTGCACGGCATACCCGGCCGCTTCTTCTTTTCTTGCAGTGAAAAGCCGGATGGTTTTTACCCTGATTTCATCCGGCACTGCCACGTGTTTTATCGGTGTGTCAAGGGAAAGAAATTCTCTCATTATTGCAAGCAAGGACTACTTTTCAATCCGGAATCAGGTATTTGTGACTTTGAAGAGAATGTTACATGTTCACCTGATAATGGCACTACCACAGGACAAACATAAAGGCGTGTCTGAAGCAGGGATTTGATTTGATGATGACGTTTTTTTTCCAAAAAATTCAATTCTGTGGTTAACAATTCCAAACCCTGATCTAAAGATTTATCCCCGTTTTCTGAACACTTGATAAAATTAACTTCTACCACCAAAATTTGGTTTCCCCTTTCATAGTATATTTTTATAAGAGAAGATTTTTATAGATACTATGCTTGTTTTTGAAAAGGCCAATAAAATGGTCTCTTTTTTACATTATTTCAGAGCTTTTTTAAACTAAGCACATTCCCATACTAGTTATCGGTATTGTGATTGCAACTATTCTGAGAATGAAACTGTTATTCATATTAAGTGTATACTCACAACCCTCAAGCGTCACCTCCAACCGTAGACCGGTTTCGTCCTTGTTAGGACTCATCAGCACTGTATAGGAAGGTAACGCAAGAGAGCGGAGGGCAAGTACTAGTCTAGCCGACTATAACGGAAAAAGTGGTGACCATTGGTTAGGACTAATCAATGGTCGCCACTAAAAATCAATTATTTATTATCAATCAATTATTATTATCAATGGCTTATAACTAAAGATCAATGGAGGACTAATCAATGGTCACCACTTTTTCAGTTATAGTCGGTTAGACTAGTACTTGCCCTCCGCTCTCTTGCGTTACCTTCCTATACCGTGCTGATGTGATGAGTCCTAACAAGGACAAAACCGGTCTACGGTAGGAGGTGACGCTTGAGAGTTGTGAGTTTACACTTATTGTCTGCCTAACCAGCAATAATTGGTGAAATTCTCCTTTCATGTTATTCATATTGTTCGATTGATGAGAATTTCATGCACATCAACTCAACCATCATTATATCATTATCTTATGAACAAATAAGAACCTAACATTTAAAGTTTTAAATATTAATTTCATATTTAAAAATATGTGTTCAAACTTTGGATTTTAACTGGAAACTTCAGTTAACGGGGATATAGTACTTATCGGAAGGACTTTTTGGCCAGTACTAAAGAATAATTATCTGTATCTATGTGTTATACTCAAATAAACTGTGAATATATGAATAGGCACTTATACGTTCTCAGTTATAACCCAATTTTGAGAATTGTATGATTTATCTATGTAGTTACTGTGTAATTTAGACTTAAGAATGCCTATTCAAAAATTAAGACAAACCGCTGGTCGGTGTTGATTATCAAAAATAATTTTTTTCCAATGTTCCATGATCTTCTGTAAAGTTTTTTTTCAGAAGTATAGATAGACTGTTATATTTAAATCTAAATCTTATTATCTTCCACTTAGATCCAATTTTTCCTGTTTATTGTATTAAAATTGGGTAAAATTACACAATTATCCAGTCTTGCATATAATTCATTGATAAAATCAGAACAACATAGTCATTTTTATTTATCAATAAAATTAGTATATCTGAAATTTATGAGTCATAAAACATAAGGATTTTAAAAATGAGAGACTATGAAATGTAAAACTTAATATTTTAGGTATAGGATGCTGGTTTTATGACTTTAATACCATGTAATCTTTTGGAAATCTAAATTAATAAACCAAATAAATGCACATGACTATATAATGTGTATTTTATTTTTCATAATAAACTTTATTTTTGTGATACTTTGTTTTTTAAGTTCGAACAATTTTTTGTATGATTTCTGTATTTCAAGCTATATGTTTGTCACAATCTTAACTATTACTAAACTTTAAAACTCTGCTGCTCTTTTTTTTCAAATTTCAATGTATAAACTAGAAAAATCATGGACATTTCTTATTTTAATGAGATGTTTTAACCTTTCCTGTCTTTTTGAGCATTAATTAGTAACATAAACCTTTTAGCTTCTTACTCTTTTTTTATCATAATTATGTTATCATCATTATTGCCTTTGTTATACTTTTTAAATAAGTGCTGTAAATTTCTGTTTTGTCATTAGAGAGTATTTAGCAGAGAGATGACGTTAAATTATGTAAACTCTTTCTTTTTTTCGTGTCTGTAGTTGGATTAAATATTTGAAAAAATATACTTCTACGATATAATTTCACTGTACAATTGAACATTGTATAAATTGTATAGATGAATCAGTAGTTATCTTTATTTTGTATACAAACACATTACACAAGATAAATTATTTGTACATATATTTATGAATGTAAATAAAATATTTAAGACCAATCAAAAAAGCTCATTTTTATTACTTTGATTGAAAAAACACATATAGTTCATAATAATTTTTGATTCATAATTTACATTAAGCACATGTTTAACAAAGCTGCAATTAAAATCCCCCATCACTCATCAGTATATAAAAAATTATAATTTTATTTTGGAAAAAAAAACACTCCCTATCCTAATGCAAATACTGGTTTTAATGAATACGGAAACTTAAACGTAATTATCTAATTTTTTTAAATATGAAAATAAAAGGAAGCCGTTCAATTCTTCGATTGCCTTCTTTTGTCTTCATTGAACAAGTACTAAAAAAGTTATAATATGTAAACACAATAATGAAATTTTTTTAAATAACAAACATTACAAACTTTTTACCTATGAAAATTCAATGAAGATAATATTTTCTCTTCAGGTTTCTGTGCACTACTAAAGTATGTATGGGGTATTTAAACAATATAATAAAAGGAGGTTTATTTTAGTCATAATATTCACAAAAACACACTGTTTAGCAGCAATGTTTTATTCAACAAAGCTTTTGTTCTCTTCTTAAATATTCCAGAAACTGCAAGACAAAAGCAATCACAGTTCTGCAAATTTTCTCTCGACGGAAAATGCATCCTAACAAGCAACTAAGTCCCAAATTTCTCGCTACACACAAACAACGACAAAAACAAGACAAAAAGAATCACTCTACCCTTTTCCTCTCTCATAGATAAATACCCCAAAACCCTCGCGTGCTTAGAAAATTCGAACATTGCATACTCACAAGTTTCCAGGACATTACTCCCAACACGAAAGGCTTCTCAACAGAAAAAAAAGTATAGAGAAGAAAAACAAGAAAGCACAAAAAAATCATAAATCGCAGAAAGAACTTGGAAGAAGGCCAAAGGTCCATCACATCCAGATGCTCGTCTCTCAGACAGGACAAAGTTCCTGACCCTTAGGACAGGGGGGAGGAAGGAGACAAACCAGAAAAGGGATTGAGATGGAGCTAGAGGGCATGCTTAGGTTTTTACCACTGAATTCTCTCAGGAAGAAAACGAACTGGGATTTTTTATTCGATCAATAGACTTCAAAGTTTATGAGATTGTCAAACTTTTTCCGATGAATGTTGTGAAAATAAATTTTAGTCTCGTTTTCATCTTACTATATCAGTGGTGTCCATTTGGTGATTCCTGAAGGGTTCGGAAACAACAGACTCAGCAACGGATCCAGGTGGTGGCTCGAGGACACGTGCCCCAGAAGAATTTTAAAAAACTAATGTTTTCTGGTCTCGTTTGGCGTAGAATGTCCTAATTGGGATCTTGCGCCATCAAACCTCAACCAACCTACCTTCCCTAGAAGGGTAAACATTTATTGAATAAAATGACGCCTGAAGATTATTTTTAAAAAATCGTAATTTTGAAGCTTTTAAATGCTAATAGGTAGCTTTATGGCCAAAAATGAGTATTATCCCTTAATATTTTCAAATACATCGCAGTTACTTCTATTGGAGATGTTTTAAAAATCTTGGTGCCTCATTCAGTTTTAAGATTAGTACTACGGTTCACAAAACAGTTATATATCCTTTTAAGTACAGTCAAGGAGTTTTGGCTGACAAATATTAGAAATATCGTCACAAATTTAAACCCAATCTAATAAAACTGTTTTATTAATGAAAATCATAAAAATGAAGTACTTGGATTTAAGTAATACTTAAAAATAAGTGTGGATACCAAAAAACCAGCTTGTCGTTACTTAAAGGGGCAGATAACGAAATTGAAACAGTGGTACACAGATATTTACAAGTTTGAAACACAAGCAGTGTAAACTCCAACTCTCAAGTGTCACCTCCTGCCATGGACCGGTTTCGTCCATGTTAGGACTCTTCAGCACGGCATAGGAAGGCAGCGCAAGAGAGCGGAGGGTAAGTACTAGTCTAGCCGACTGTTACGTAACCATTGATTGTCGGTGACCATTGGTTAGTCCTCCACTCATCTGCTGGAATGATGCCATTCCAGTGGCAGAATTCTTCTGCTGGAACCCTCATGGCATTCAAGCTGATGAGTGGAGCACTAATCAATGGTCACCACTTTTTCCGTTATAGTCGGATAGACTAGTTCTTGCCCTCCGCTCTCTTGCGTTGCCTTCCTATGCCGTTCTGATGAGTCCTAACAAGGACGAGACCGGTCCATGGCTAGAGGTGACGCTTGATAGTTGGAGTCTGCACATATTGTCCGCTAACCAACGATAATGGTGAAATACTCCCTTCATTTGGAAACACCGTTTAGATAATCCTGTTTTAATCACCGTAGTTCACTTACCTAAGATTCACGTAGAAGGTTCCCAGGAACACCCGCTTTCCAGGAAGATGTTTTCCTACAGATTGTTTAACGGAAGCCCCGAGGCCGGACTGGGAAGAAATGTTGGCCCAGGCATTTCAAGTCAGAATCTGTCCATCGCAGAATTTTCATGGAAATGAAACGTTATAGATTTAAAAATTTCAGGGCTTAGTCGGTAAAGTCGCGGTCCTGTAGTACAGAAGGTACTCAGTTCAAAACACACTAACTTAACTTCCTATTTCAGTGCATTTTGCAGCTAAATTAAATTTTAAGAACTGATAATTCTACACTATACACTTTGACCAGTAGCTGCTTCCCAAACGTCGTTGATGGTTCAGTTGGTTGAGGCGAGGTCCTGGTATACAAAAGGTACTAAGTTCAAACCCCACTAACTTAGCTCCCTATTTTATGGCGTTTTAAAAATAAGATAAATTTTATGAACTAATGATTCCACTATACACTTTGACGAGTAGCTACATTCAAAATGTCCTTGACGGCTTAGTAAGTAAAGTCACGGTCTTGTTGTACAGAAGGGACTCAGTTCAAGTCTCACTAACCTAATATCCTATTTTTATGCACTTTACAGCTAAATTAAATTTCAGAACTGATAATTCCACACTATACATTTTTATCAGTAGCTGCTTCCCAAACGTCCTTCATGGCTCAGTTGGTAGAGTCGCGGTCATATGCTACAGAAGGCACTCAGTTCAACCCCCCTCACATAACTTCGCATTTTACAGCCAAATTAAATTTTAAGGACTGATAATTCCACACTGTACACTTTGTCCAAGTAGTTGCTTCAAAAACTTCGTTGATGACAAAGTTGGAAAAGTTTCGATCCTATTGTACAATTAAGACTCAGTTCAAATCCCACTGATTTAATTTCCTATTTTAGTTCATTTTACAGCTGAATTAAATTTTAAGAACAGACAATTCCACTATACACTTTGACCAGAAGCTTCTCCCCAAACGTCCATGATGGCTCAATTGGTAGAGTCGTGGTCCTGGTGTACAGAACGTACTCAGTTCAACCCCCACAAACTTAACTTCTTGTTTTGGTGCAATTCACACAGCTAAATTAATTATTAAGAACTGACCATTCTACTACACACGTTGACCAGTAGCTGCTTCTCAAACGTCCTTGATGGCTCAGTTGGTAAAGTCGTGGTCCTTGTGTACAGAACGTACTCAGTTCAAACCCCACTTACTTAACTTCTTGTTTTGGTGCATTTCACACAGCTAAATTAATTATTAAGAACTGACCATTCTACTATACACTCTGACCAGTAGCTGCTTCTCTAACGTCCTTGATGGCTCAGTTGGTAGAGTCGTGGTCCTGGTGTACAGAAGGTACTCAGTTCAAACCCACTATCTTAACTTCTTGTTTTGGTGCAATTCACACAGCTAAATTAATTATTAAGAACTGACCATTCTACTATACACTCTGACCAGTAGCTGCTTCTCTAACGTCCTTGATGGCTCAGTTGGTAAAGTCGTGGTCCTTGTGTACAGAACGTACTCAGTTCAAACCCCACTAACTTAACTTCTTGTTTTGGTGCATTTCACACAGCTAAATTAATTATTAAGAACTGACCATTCTACTATACACTTTGACCAGTAGCTGCTTCTCTAACGTCCTTGATGGCTCAGTTGGTAGAGTCGTGGTCCTGGTGTACAGAAGGTACTCAGTTCAAACCCACTATCTTAACTTCCTATTATCTACCTCACCCTATGCTAACAACTTTCTTAATAGTCATCTTCTCTCTCAACCTAAGCAAAATTACCTTTATTTTCTATGAGTACCTGATGTTGCATCTGACCTGGGGGACAGAAACTGGTGACCGAGTCGAGTCCGTTCACTCGTCGAAGATGTCGGGGCTCGGACGAGAGGAGGTCGTCTTGGCGGACCTGATCTGCTCCCCGGGGGGTCGCGGGCCTAGGGGGTTCTTCGGATAACCCCCGAAAGCCCCTTCGCCCTGGGGGCCAGCAGAGAAAGGTCCGTCAAGAAGCCAGTTTTGCCTAAAATTTTAATCTTAGGGTACAATCCGCAATTTGTGGACGGTCCCCTAACGGTGTGCAATATGGAGACAGCCCCCTTAGTTATTGGATTGCAAAATTTTGACTCCATTACCCGTCTTTAAACATTGGTTTGAAATCAAAATTTTATTGCTAGATGTGTTTAACTGTGACTGTAACTGCCACAGTTAACTGTGACCTTAACTGCATCAGTAAAATTATTTTAAAATGGAGGATCAGTCTCCAGGATTGAACCCCCAAACTTTGAGGCTATAGAGGCATGCCGTACCACTGGGCTAACGGCTCCACATTAGTACGAAAGCAATGGCTGATGTGCATTTTATTTTAAGTAGAAAACTTTACAAAACAACTCGACATCCCACCAGGGTTTGAACCGCGAGCCTTCTACACCGAAGACGGGAACTTGTCCAACCAGGCTACTGGATCCACATCGGCAAGAAGGCAATAAATGAAGTCTATTCCATTTTAAAGCTTTCTTTAAAGTAGAAAACTTAATTGATTAATATCTCAAAATCCCACCAGGGGTCGAACCTGGAACCTTCTGCACTGAAGACTGGCACGCTTTTTTAAAGTAGAAAATTTAAGTAGTTTTATTTAAATCTCAAGAACCCGCCAGGGTTTGATCCGGGAACCTTCTGCCTTGAAGACTGACACTGAATCTACCAGGCCACTTCATGTACATACGCAAGAAGATAATGGATGGAATGTATTTCATTTTAAAGCTATCTTAAAGTAGAAAACTTAAGTAATTTTATTAAAATCTCAAACTCGCCATGATTTGATCCGGGAACCTTCTGCACTGAAGACTGACACTTAACCAACCAGGCCACTAGATGCACATCAGCAAGAAGGCAATAGATGAAATGTATTTCATTTTAAAGCTATCTTAAAGTAGAAAACTTCAGTAATTTTATTAAAATATCAAAAATTTTCCATGATTTGATCCGGGAACCTTCTGCACTGAAGACTGACACTTAACCAACCAGGCCACTGGAAGCACATCAGCAAGGAGGTAATAGAGGGAATGTATTTTATTTTAAAGCTATCTTAAAGTAGGAAACTTTAGTAATTTTATTAAAAACTCGCCATGATTTGATCCGGGAACCTTCTGCACTGAAGACTTGACACTTAACCAACCAGGCCACTGGAAGCACATCAGCAAGGAGGTAATAGAGGGAATGTATTTTATTTTAAAGCTATCTTAAAGTAGAAAACTTCAGTAATTTTATTAAAATGTCAGGGTTTGATCCGAGAACCTTCTGCAATGAAGACTGACACTTAATCCACCAGGTCACTGGATGCATATAAGCAAGAAAGCAGTGGATGCAATTTATTTTATTTTAAAGCTATCTTAAAGTAGAAAACTTCAGTAATTTTATTAAAATCTCAAAAATTTGCCAGGATTTGATCCGGGAACCTTCTGCACTGAAGACTGACACTTAACCAACCAAGCCACTAGATGCACATCAGCAAGAAGGCGAGAGATGAAAGGATGAGTCTGCCTTGACCGGAGGCCGGGGTTGGAACCCTGGACCATTGGCATGGGAGCGCGATGCGCTACCTCAACGCCACCGAGCATTCATCACTGAGCAATATTGATATGATAGAAATTTATTTTTAAAAACTCAAACTTTTCACCTGTATATTTGTTAATAGTATCGGCAAAATTAAAGTAAAAGCAAGTTCAGAAATTAAATTCTAAATTCTCGTAAGCATTATAAAAACATGGATATCCAAGTCGTTAAAACGAGATTGTAATTAAAAGAATTTAGGGAAATTGAAGGACCTAAATTGGTAACTGCACTTTTCGCCAAATAAACAAGAACATACATCTAAAAGATTCACTGAAAAACAGAATATTTCTTCCATATTTCATTTAAAATGCATTGCTGTCGTACCTTTTACTTTCCCATAAAAATCACCCACTAAAGTAAATTGCTAATGGAAATTTATGAGCGCAATTTTCATCCCTTTCAATGAAATCATAACAATGCATTATCACAGGTGACAGGCATAAATTTTATAACAGCCCATCAACCGTTTATCGCACTGCATCTAGTATTCCATTAAAATGTTATGGGTTGACGTCAGGCCCGTGCTGGCCAGGGGGGACAGGGGGACGTGTCCCCCTGCGCCCTTTGCTCAGGCGCCCTTTTAAAGAGACTTTTCTACAATTTGTAATTTACTCGTGGATTTCTCAATGTTTTTATGGGCTCCTTTTCCACCAAACTTGAACCACTATTGGTCTAGTCACTATACTATTGGTTTTACAATTCATTCTTGGTTCATCAAGTCTGATGCGCGAAGGCATCTAAAAGTCTTTTTAACCTCCCCATTTTTACCTTACCATCAAATTTCGTTATGAGTTTTTATTTTTAGGGCGCCTTTATTTAAAGATTAACTATGAAATAACAAGGTAAGGTGGTTAATATTCAAGGCACGTTGAAATTGATAGGGCGCTCTCATTTAAACTGTCAAATGGAGACCATCTTACTTCAATAAGCATTAGTTTTCCCCTTGGGCACACTAAATGAAAAAATTAGGGGAAGACGAGGTGTTTGCAGGGTGCCCTTTTTCATGCAAGCCAGCTATTTTAAAATTTTCGCTCAAATTTTGACGACTGGCCACACACCAAGGGCTTCTTGACTAAGGGATGCCCTTAGTCAAAATAATAATTACCTTCGAAAATAAATATTCAGGGAGATTTTTATAGCAATTCCTGAAATTCTGACATATTTTTTATGCTGTATTTTCTTTCCAATTTTTGTCCTCCTGGTGTAACTCAAAGGGTCTCAAAATTACTTTTCACTACTTTTAAGAGTAAAAATTCTAAAATTTTTCTGGGGGAGGACCCCCAGACCCCCTTTAAAATTTCTTATTATTCATGCACTGTTTCTCTTGAATATTTTGACTTACAAGGAGTGATCCTTTTTTGGTGTAATCATCCACACAGAAGGGGCTCAAAATGAGCTAAAATACCATTTTTTAAACAAAAATCAAATGTTGAAATAAAAACAATAAAAAAACACGAGTAGCAGTATTGCTTTGTAATTTTTAAAATCCCGCCTATCTTTAAAAAAGTTTTTAGGTTTAATAATCATTGTATGGTTGCGCCCTTACACCCTTTGTCCACCGCCCTCTGAAGGTACCCAGCACGGGCCTGGTTGACGTCACCCTGTAAAAAAATTCACGTTAAAAATGTTTTTTGACGTGTTTATACTCACCCCCCTCCAAAAAATTCCACCCAATCGCTCTGAATCCTGGAAAAGAAGGAAAAACTCCAGAAATGAATATGAAAAATGGCCGCCAGCGAAAGAAATGCGGGGTTAGGAAATGTAGTTTATCCGTCACATTTTTCTTCCCTTTTTTGCAGCGTGAAAATTTATGTCTCATTTCTTTAAGCCGTGAGAACTGCAGTTCTGAGTTAGGCGCACATGTAGAAGCAGGGAGAGAAATATGACTGCGGAATAATAAAACAATCGATTAATATTATTTTCAGAGTAGTCCTCCTATAACTCCATTATCACTAGAGTGCGGGGCGAGCGGTAGTGAGAGAAATAAACGGTAGGGGTTTTCGAAACTACATTTCGGTCTTAAACAGTGATCCATTTTGCCCAGCTTTGGATTTGGTTTTGTTTGGTTTTGATGGATTGTTGTGAAAATTTGGGATTTGCGTTTGGGCGTGAAATAATTTAAGTAGTTATTCTTTTGAGTTTCTGATGCTCTTGAATGTTTTTGAAAAAAAATTTGCAATTGTTTTGATTAATACTGCTTATTTAAAGATTACTTAAGAACTGTTTGCCTAACACAGGGATGGCGAACCTTTTTCGATTAGTGTGCCATTTATATTACGGTTTATGATTTTCAGGTGTCGAGTGTGCCACTTGTTATTTTTTTAACAAATTATCTTTAAACCCTTGGAAAATGAAATCCGTCTTTGAAGGTCGATAGTTTAGAACAGGAGTTTCCAACTTACAAGTACTTAAAGGCCCCAATCGAAGGCACAAGTCTAGTGGTGGGCCGTAAAGTCAGTGGTGTATATAGAAATTTATTTCGGAAAGGTCCCAACAGTTATTATTCAGTCCCTTCCATGCATCTTTAATAGGTTTAAAGCAGCTTTTTAATGCATTTTCTAGAATTTAATCTAAGAAAAGTTGTCAATAATGAAGTTCCAAGTAACGGGGGTCAAGAGGACTCCCCAGACAATTTTTGAAAATTTGACCCTATAAAAGGGTTTAGTTTTACTAGTTTTTGGTGCATCTATTTTGAATTTTGGACATACATTTTTAGGTAGGTTTTGATTTTCATGAGTGTTATAAAAAAGTGGTTAATAATAAAGTCTCAAGTAGAAAAGGGGGGTTGGGGGCACTCCTCCAGTAAATTTTTGAAACTTTCACCCCAAAAAAATGGGTTTTAACTTGTTCCTTGTAAATACCTTTTCCAAATTTTGGAGGGGGCAGGGCCCTTTCACCCCCCCTTATATACGCTTCAGGCTCCCTTTGTATCCATGATTTTGTTTTCTAACGGCCTAATTTAAATTTCCTTTATAAGAGGGCGGTTGTGATTTGCATAAATGACCAAGAAAATATGGTTACATAATACTTTAATGACTCAACGGCACCTAAGAGATGAGTGGGGAGGTTCGGGGGCCCTCCCCCGAAAACTTTTTGAATTTCAGCAAGCTAAAAAGTGTTTTGAAGCTGGTTTTGATGAGTTTTCAGTTAGTAGGAAATCTCTGGTCCAGAACTTAAGTTTTTTGTGTCATTTTTAGTGAATGTCGCGTGCCACCGAAATACCGGTCGCGTGCCACCCAGTGGCACGCGTGCCATAGGTTCGCCATCCCTGGCCTAACATAATGGATCTCAAATGTCCAATAAGCTAGTATTTTACTTATATAATTTATAACCATTTAAAAACAATAACCCCTGACAAAACCTAACAAAAAAATAGATGGGTGAAAAAATAATCATTCTATCAGATTTGATCGTTTTTACAATGCATTTTATATTTTCTCTCTTTTAACCCGCGAGGACGCGCGTGGGGTCTGCGAGACCCCAACGCTCAAATAAACCTTTATAAAAACTCTAATTTTTAATGAAAATATATGAAACTCCGTGTAGCTGCCTAAAAGGTTTCCACCTATCACCTCATGAAGTTTAAATAAAGTTGGTATGTTATTTTCCGAGTTAGGTTGTTGTTTTTAAGGAAAATGCTTCCAAAACTGTGAGGATTGGTGCGAGTTAAATAGCCAAAGAGGTTTCCAAAAGTAAGGAAGAGGTAACTATAATCCATAATTTTTCTTGCAAAAAAAGAAATTAGAAAATAAAGGATTTTAGAAAATAAACATCGGTTCACAGTTTAGCCAAAGAAATTCGTTACCTCCGCTCACATTCCATTGCATTTCCTGTTTTCCTAGTCTTATATTATATCTTAATAAGAAGCAGTCAACTAATAATGCACATTAAACAATTAAATTATATATTTAAACTATCCGTGATAAAAATTTTGCATGCACTGAACGTTTTGAACGGAAAACGGTTTGTGGGGTCTGAGAGACCCCGCGCGCGTTCCTGTGTAACAGAAAGTAGCGCGCGTCCTCCCGGGTTAAATATGTTTATAAAACTTTTGAATAAATTTATTTTATAAGATAAATAAAAAATTCTAAATAAGAATATCGTACTAAAAGTTCTAATTATTTGGATTCATAAAAATTGTTTTTTAAAAGAAATTGAACAGGATATTTTTTGCAATTCGAAATAATTAAGATTGAAAAGGGCAAACAATTCTTGACAAAAACAATTTTAAACTATCTTAAAACTTGGGTTTAAAAAATGAACGATGCGATAAAAAATACTTCACTTTATGTATGGTGATTTAACCCTTCATCACAGTTCCACTTAGTTACTTAAACCTTTTTTAATTTCTTGTTTCAAAATTAGACCGATGTCGGAACAGGTCAGATGAGGTGATGAGATTTTATTTCCAATGACAAAGATTAGTTCAAATATCCACCACTATAGAAAATTGGCGGTACAAGACATGTTAACCAAATAAAGAATAGCCAAAATACAAATTTTAATACTCAAATTGACGAACACAAAGTGTAAGATTGCAAACGTGTGCAGATTAGGGTGGCCCACTTTTCTTTGGTAAAAAATAAAGTGTTATGAAATTGCCACGGCACCCCCTCAATTTTGTAGACCTACAGAGAAAACTATTCAGGCAAAGTTTGGGCTCTGTACCTTAATTAGAAAGCGATGACCAAGAGGAGTGAAAAAGTCCAAATTCGAAGATTTTTATACAAAACAACTTAAATATAATGTTCCAGGTTTTGTTTTTTATCACCTTTATTTTGGTTGTAATAATTTTCTAATGTCCAACAAACTTTTGTAAGGTTGTTTTTTCTGCATTTTTAAACAGCTAATAACTCTAGAACTATACAACATAAAAACCTGAAATTAGTCCCATTTTGTTTGTATATTTTTTGTCTTTGATTTAATGTGCATCATGACCATCGTTTTCAAAAAAAATTTCAAAATTTTAAAAAAGTGAAAAATTTTTAATTAATTTTTTTGAAAAAATATTAAAAGCATTTTAACTCTTAAAATGAACATTACTACCAAATTTCAAGTTGGAAATAAAATTTAATCATGTATAAAAAAAATAAAATATTTGAAATTTAGGTAAGTCGCTAAACTATCCCTAAAATTATACAGCAAGAGCGATTCACTCATGTAAAATTCATAAACTCGCTTGAGGGTGTACATATGACTTAAAACATGCAAAAAATGTCAATTCAAAAAATTTTTTTCATTAATTTTTTTCATTTTCTTTAAATTTTGAAAAACAACTTTTTTAACATGATTGAACTTTTTGGTCATGATTCACATTAAATCAAAGACTAAAAATTAACAAACAAAATGGGACAGATTTCATGTTTTTAAGTTCTAGAGTTATTAGCTGTTTAAAATGCAGGACAAGAAACTTTACAAAGTTCTTTGGACATTTGAAAATTACTACAACAAAAATAAAGGTGATAAAAAACAAAACCTGGAACATTATATCTATAACGTTAGTAGTTTTTTTATAAAGAAATCATGAACAAAATGAGATGGTTTGATCTTTGGTTTTTAGTTGTTTTGTATAAAAATATTCGAATTTCAATTTTTTCACTCCTCTTGGTCATCGACTTCTAATTCGAATACAGAGTTGAAATTTTGGCTGTGAACTTCTATTAGCTGTTCGAAAAAAAAGTAGAGGGTACCGTAAAATGGGGTTACTTTGGCCCAAATGGAGTGTTTTTTTCACTTTAAAAGCAAATTAAAGTTATTAACCAAATAAAATATGATTGTTTGAGAGGTTCATATTATTTTTAGCACCGTTAAATATGATATAAACCTTTTAAAGTTTTTTTTTTGCACAATTAATATATTTTTAATATTTTTTTGAAAATTTGGGCCAAATAAGTTACCCTGACTTGGGGTTACTTTGGCCCAACCCTTAAAAATCATAAAAAATCAGTGTTTTGATAGCTATAAACAATTTTAAACAATTCCCAGCGATAGGTATATTGTCCATTAATAATATATTACCAAACCAACGTTTTCTAAAGCTTAGTTAGGTGAAAATCCATAAATGTGAACCTTTTCGATGTACCATTGATTTTATTTTCAAGTTACAAATGGGATTACATGCACGTTTCGCCATTGGAAAAACATTATTCAGGCTAACTTTGGCCCACATTGTCTTAATGTTTCAGGTTAACTTTGGCCCAATGGCCATTGGGCCAAAGTAACCCCAAATCGTGGGCCAAAGTTACCCCAACGTAGTAAAAACGCAATGCACAGGAAACCACAAAACAAATTTAAATTATGACATTAAAACATGTTAAAACGCTTAACAATGAATCCAAAAACATGACTTACCTGCTTTGAATCAATTTTTTATGAGTATGTCTATAGAAAAGTAGGAAGAAGACAAAAAGTAGCGTTTTAGAGGTACCGATGCTTAAAACATTCCAGTGATCGCAAATTTCGGAATTTTAAGACGACCCTTTGCAAACAGTCTGACAACAATGCCACCTGTGGGCTCTAGCAGTAATTAGGTGATAAAATTATTTTTTCATACATATATATCACTTTGAAACACTTTTCGATGCTTGGGCCAAAGTTACCCGTAAGGGCCAAAGTAACCCCATTTTACGGTACCCAGAAATCTACCTGAATAAAAAAAGTTTTTTGGGCCACCCTAGTGCAGATAGATACAATCATAACTAATTCATGAGTTCAAAGCCTTAATTTGATTGTAGGACGTAAAGAAATAAGTTAAAAACCATTTTAATCTGTTTTAATGGTAAATTGTTTATCTTCCTATGCAAAACTGTACGCTATTTCGACACATGACAAGATTTTAGTATGTTTGAAGTACTTGCATGTAATACAAATACAAATTAAGTCGACCAACTACAGGCTTAAGCCCAGCAAGGTTGGTCCAGTCATTTTAACCCAAACTACCGGAATCCCAGAATCTGTCAATTTTCCTCTTGAACTCGTTTACCCCACTTGAATTTACAATTGTTTCAGGCAACGCATTTTATCTATCCACTACCCTATTAAAAATAATGCTTTCTAAAACCCTCTTAAATTTAACTTTATTCAATTTGAAATTGTGACCCCTTGTTCTATTACCCGTATTGAAATCTAGTCCCTATGTGTCCCCTTGCTTTACCATTTTAAAAAAGTTGAATCGAATCCCCTCTAATCCTTCTTTTCCCTAGAGTGAACATATTTAGCTTCTTTAATCTTCCCTCATAACTAAAACTGGATATACCCTTGACCATTTTAGTAGCCCTATGCTGAACCCTTTCAATTGAATCAATATATTTTTTTAAGTATGGAGACCAAAACTGAACCGCATACTCTAGATGAGGTCTCACCAAGCCTCTGTATAGTGGCAAAATAATATCCTCGACCTTGAAGAAACAGTTTTTTAATGTATCTCAATATCCTATTAGCCTTTTTACTAGCAGATGAACACTGATGATTCCATTTAAAGTCCTCATTTACTATCACCCCTAAATCTTTGATAATATTACCTTCTTTAACTTAATTAATTGACTTTTATTATTAACATTTTATTAATTGTTATTTCATAAAAATGAAAGAATAAAAAATATTTAATTAAACTATTTTTCTTCATTATAATTAATCGTATTTATATGGTGTTCATAAATCCTGGAGTAAAAGGATTCAACTTAAATTGGTATTTGGCAGAAAAAATTTAATGCGAATAAATGCAAGTGGAGAAATAAAAAAAAGTTTACATTAAAATCTTGTAGTAAATGAAAAGTTTATATCTGTAAAACGTTTATGAAGTGAGAGGTGACGTACTGATATAGTTAAAATGTTTTCAACTGTATCCTCATGAAAATAACATTATACAGCTATCGTAAAACACATTCATTCGAGAGAATTTAGAAGAAAAACGTTTAGAAAATGTACCCAGACTAAAAAAGCAACTCTTTGCTGAGCATCTGAGTCTACTCTCCAAAATACACCCTAAGTGAACTCAGCTCGCCTGGAATACAAAAACCAAACTCGTCCATCGATCAATACCCAGCGTGCTAAACTGGAGCAGGAAAAGGTGGTATTTTAAAACATTTTCCAGAAAATGTTCTCCCAAAACCCGGTCTTCCATCAGTCTCCCGAAGAAGAAAAAAAAATGATCCAGACGACGACGACGACGGTTCTTTTTCCAGGTTATCCCGGATTCCATCTCGTGTCTTCGGAAAGATTTACTGAAGATTATTCCTTTTTCCCGAATTTCCGATGGAAATTTAATTTCACAGTTCCTGATCAAAAGAGCCCGTCTGGGATGAGTGAAAGCAAGCAGAGGAAAAAAGGATCGGGAGCATATTATTTGTTTAACCTTACAGGTGGCAAAGGGAAAAATAAATGGCATGGTTTGCCTGGGAAAATGGATTTCCGAAGGTCCTGCTGGGTTGTAAAACATAGACTTTGTTTCCCCAGACTAACATTGTGGTTAAGGGTCCATTAGTTTTGGCTACGTTGAATAAAATAGTGTAATGGAAAGAGAAACAAATTATCAAGAGCAATACTTTTATAAGCTTTATATTCTTTTTGGGATTTAAACTTTTCGATCTAATGCGTTTCATGGTTTGTGAGCTGCTTGTATTCTTGATTTTTAGAACAAGTTAAATATTTGAAGTTTTTGATTTATTTGAAAATTAATTTTTTTTTACTTTAGATCGGTGGGTCCCAACTCAAATATGGCTGCGGACCACTTAAATTTGAATCTCGAACTTTTTTTTCAATGCATTCATTCTTCACAGAGGGTCTGAAGTTTGATTATTTTCTGAAGTAAGGGAAAGCGATTCTTAAATTTATGTTTCTAAATAGAACTGAAAATCAGATAATCATGAAATTTATAGAAATATGTTGAGTATCTTACAGTTGCAGCAAAAAACCCCAAACAACTGTCGTAAAGACTTCCTGTTGAACAAATTCTTTACAAAAACTGTATAAATTCATAACTTGTTAATAGGTTTTTATATTTAGTTTTTTTGGAAAAATAAGAATGCTTTTGAAGATTTATGAGTATTTACTGAAATACAAAAAGTGATTTCATCATTATTATTAAGAAATAATATTCATTATTTCATAAGAATTATTAAGAAAAAGAACAAATTTCCCATTAAAAAACTTATATAAAACAAGCGAGGTACTGATTTCACTAACATAACTGAACCAATCATTTTTTGTAGTATTTCAATTTAAAAAAAATAGAATCCACATTTCACATGTTTCATAATACTAAATAAATTAATCTGGGGTGACAGGTAGTTGATAATGTAGAAAAGAAAAGATACCCAACTTCATAAATCGTTTAAAATAAACTAATAAATCCTACCCGTGCAAGGCTGGGTATATCAGCTAGTGTGCTTTAAGCAGTGTGATTATAAACATTTGAAGTAAAACAACTTCATAATGGTTTATTTCTGTAATTTAATTATTGTTTGAAGGTGCAGGTGTTATAAAAATACAAGTTTTTAAAGAAACCAAATAACTCCGCAATAGGACAAAAATATGAGAAAAATACAAAAAAATAGAAAAATTATTCTGAAGCATCTTTAAGACGTAAAACACAATAATTATTTTCCATTTAAGATATTTTCACCCTTAATTAGAGTCATAGGCATGTTTCACTCATGGGGTACTATTAAACCCCTCGAGGGGAATATGTGACTATTTTTTCAAGATGGTAGGAAGGTTAAGATAATATAAGAATTAAAAATAGAATCACTCACAGAACTATGGTACCAAACACAAAACAGTATGAAATTCAAAGTCTTTAAATAATATGTTGTTGGTGCAGTATTTCATTATGGTGTTTTGTGCCATTAATATCTTACTAAAGTAGGATATTAGTAAAACTCCTAAAGCTATTCTAAAATATTTTAGTATTAGATTAGCTAGCAAAGCGAGCTTGGATCATACTATCATTTTTCCTTTTTTTACAACTTAAATAATATACTTATTAAATAAACTGCTGAAAAAGCACCCCTTCTATACTCTAATTTAAAGTTAATATTTGCGATTCTCTGCGCAATCAAAAATTCTTGATAGGTCTTATCTAAAACAGCACTTCTTTTATTTTATGTTTCTACTTGTGATATTAAAAAAGAGTATTGTCAAAGCTAAAGAACGAAAAACACGAACTTAAAAAATAATTCATTTGCTAGTTCTCTTATTCTTTCCTTGTTTTTAATGAATACTTAAGATATTCAGAAGTATATATTTAAATGAATACTATAAATGAATAACTTGATATACTTGCTAGTGTTCATAACACGAATATCAAAAAGCGATAAAACCCATAATAATAAATGAGTTTAATAAGACATAATGCTTTGAAGGTTGCTTCAATTAGGTTGTATGGACTTAAAACTTTTAGATCCATTTTTTAAATGTGTGTATTAAAATATTAACCCTATAGAAGATCATTGAAAGTTTAATATCTGTTTAAAATGATCATATGCTTATTTGTATTTTGGACTCAAATCTGATTTTAATATTTCTGTTGAGTGAAATGCCTTCTACATTTAAAGTATATCAATACACAATATTTTAATATTTCTGTTGAGTGAAATGCCTTCTACATTTAAAGTATGTCAATACACAATATTTTAAATATTTTATTCTGAAAAAGATTCCTTTCACATAAAAACACAGCCTTTCAATAGAATAAATGCAACAGCATGTAACAAAAGTAACACAATTAAACAAATCGCACTCAGTAGTATTTCTTAGGAGGAAAATGCCACAACATTAAGTAATGATTTTTAAACGTAAAAAAAGAAATTGGCTTATATTGCACATTTCACCTAGATATGTAAATTTTATATATAATTAATCAGCTTCATATTTTTCATTCAAGTGGTATAAAATATTAAGCTCTTTGTAAAATCTGCAGATCTAGTCTGCTTTTACCAATGTGATTAAAATATCCAAATGAGTCTAACATGCTTTAAGGAATTGAATACATTTGATCATAATTATACTTGTTTTAAATAATTTCAACTAATAAAATACAGTGGAAGCTATAATAAAATCCAGCTGTCTCACTTTTTGCAAAAGTTTGCCTTTACGAAAGTCCCTAGTGGTTGCAAAATTGGCACTGCTTGACTACCAATGGGTATTTGAGATTTGTTTCATTTAATTAAACAACACAGACCGGCTCTAAAATAGTTCCAATTTGGATACCGCATAGAACATTCGCCAACGTTAACTATTTTTATTTCGAAAAGTGAGACAGCTTGTTCTTATAAAAGCTTCTACTTTACTTTATATTATTAGTTCTAAGGTCCATGATTGGTACTTTGCAATAAATTAATTAAATATGGAACAATGTATACGTATAGCCTTCTAGAACAATGGCATAATTTTAAATATATACTCCTGTTCATAAAAAATGCAACACCAAGAAGGGATTGTCCGATCAACTTGAAATTTAAGGGTATGTTTATTATGGTTTGATTATCAAATGGTACTAAATTCAGAGTTATAACGCATGCGCGAGCTGAGCAGTGTCTTCTCAACCACTGATTTATTCGTATATTTGCGGGGCTGTAACGGGACGTTAAGGGCTTGTAAGAAGGTTGTTTACCGTTGATTACACTGTTCTACACTGAAAAAATTTCCTTGATGAAAATAGTCATTTCTTAAAGATTTTGGGTCGCTGAATACGAAAATCACCATTAAAATTCTCAATTGACTCAGGATTTTCGGGGAACAGCCCCTCCCCCTTTTCACGTTTTTTAACGACTTTATAACTTTGAACTCGATTTTCAGGGTCAAAAAGCATTGCTTTAATCTTCAAATTGCCCCCCAGGGGACAAGAAATGTTCAAATTAATAAAATAGGATAAATTTATAACAAATGGATAGGTTTAAGGGGTAGTTAACCCCCTAAGAATGCAAAAATTTAGCTAAAAATTATAGAGGTTTTTATACGCTATTTTTTCCTCTTATTTTTTACGCAATTCCCGTTTGAAGGGTCCTAACCCTTCCCCAAGGACCCAAATTTGATGGCTATATGCAGCAATGATTTTTGCTAAAAGCGGTTGAGGTGAGAGCGCCCCCAGAGCACCCACGGAAGGGTTCAATGCCGCACTTAGAGTTTAACTGTGCTGTACAAAAAAAAATTTGAAGCCACTTACTGAATTTCAGCTGATTCTTGTGTAAAATGATCTGCTGAATTCAAATATGACACCCATTTTCCTCCATCACCCTCAGTTTTTAAGGGGATGCCCCCTAATTGTTATCCACAGCCGTGCATCTATTAACATCTTGAAACATGGAATCCTCACTCCCGAAAACCGGTCAGTTTTTAAAGAACTGAAGAGTTTCTACTTAGGATACACCCAAAATATAAGAAAAACATCATTTGTAATCTTTTCAAAATCATCGATATTAATTCCTGAACTCGCGAGCGCCTTCACGATTCTGGAAGTCTTCCGAACTCTTCCGCGGGGACTTCTGGGAGGCTAACACCTCAACCGCTTTTAGTAAAAATTATTGCTGCATATTGTCATCAAATTTGGGTCCTTGGGGAAGGGTTAGGACCCTTCAAACGGGATTTGCGTAAAAAATAAGAGGAAAAAATAGCGTATAGAAACCTCTATATTTTTTAGATATTTTTTTGTATTTTTAGGGGGGTAATTACCCCTTAACCCTATCCATTTGTTATAAATTTATCATATTTTATTAATTTGAACATTTCTTGTTAACTGGGGAGCAATTTGAAGACTAAAATAATGCTTTTTGACCCTGAAAATCGAGTTTAAAGTTATAAGGTCGTCGAAAAACGTAAAAAGGGGGAGGGGCTGTTCCCCGAAAATCCTGAGTCAATTGAGAATTTTAATGGTGATTTTCGTATTCAGCGACCCAAAATCTATAAGAATTGACTATTTTCATCAAGGAAAAAATTTTGAAGGTCAAATTTGTAGAACAGTGTTATCTTGTCATTAGATGTTATTATACCCCTTAGACCTTTACGGATGTCATATGAAAATTTAACAGAGTTTACAAGAGGATTAATGTTAGGCCTCCCGGAGGGGTGTTTTTCACTGTTTTACCGCTGGTCAGATGAAGGAAAACCGGACAATATTGATATGGGTTTGAAAGCAGAGGTCCAAAAAGGGTGAGGCGAGTTGAAAATTGGGGTCTGGACCCCTTATAGTCACGTCAGCACGGGATGAAAGAGGCTTCATTCGAATGGCAGTGCCAGATCATTGAGTGACTTTTCGACATGTTTCAAATTGTTAGAATACTTTTACAGGTCTATCATTGTCTGCTCCATCAGTTAATCGGTCGCCATTGCACCAAAATTCACCAAGTATCGTTTTTTTACAGCGCTCCATCGATGCAATTCCATCGGTGCATGAAGCTACCATGGGATCCACAAAAAATATTTTCGCAAGATTACTGATAACAAATGGCCCTTTTAAAGAAATCCCCATCATTTTTGGTTAACATGTCACCTAAATTGGGTTTGGACGCTATGCCGAAAATCGCCATTTTTGGAGTGTTTTATCTTGAGTCTGTGGTGAAGAAGAGAAGTGTTTTGAACTGGAGCACTATTGGGTTCCATGGGCAACATCATTAGATAAAAAATGAGGGCAATCTAATTTCTTAAAAGCAATTCTAAAAGTTTTTGGAGCCAAAAGTCATACCCTACATTTGAAACAATCCTGAAGCTGTAATTCATCAGTATAAATCCCGTACACATGTTTTTTGGAATGTTCCAAACTTACTTTACATCCAATAAAGACAGTTTCTTTCTCGACAAATTTCTTCATCCAAAATTTCACCTATAGAGCTCGACTAAAATTTCGTTGGTTTGTCCTCATGCTTAAAATGCTTGTTATGTTGCCAATATTGGCAAACTTTTGGTTTGGGATGAATCTTAGATGAAAAACACCTCCTCAGTCAAAATTTCAATCTGTTTGATTCGATGACCTGTCGTATAAAGGCTCTCATTGCAGCGCGTATGGAAGACATTAAACACCGATTTTCAATATTAAATTTTATTTCTTTGTTCTGAAAATTATATCATTTATTTGTATCGACAATGATCACTTGCTGTGTAAATTTCATCAAAATCTAACTAGTCCTTCATGGTGTTGCATTTTTTATGAACAGGAGTTTAGAAATTTAAATGTTACAAAAAAGATGAACACCTGAAACATATAAATTATCTTCTCCACATTTAAAATTTTCTTTTGATTATATTCATTTTAATATAGTTAAGAAATAAATTTGTTTAAAAATACATAATAGACATTTAACTGATTTTTCAGTATTTTTGTCACACACATTACCGATTTGAGTTTACAAAACCTAACATTTCTTGGATTTATTGAATATTAATCATATAACATAATGAATTAAATTGTTCTTCAACATCATATTTACCTTGAAATCCTTACTCATAGCATGCGTGTTTGTCTTTTTTCATCAATGATTAAATTGAAATGTATTTGAACTAAATTACACTTTTATGACCTATAAATACATCATAAATTTCATACAATTAAAAATATATTCACTCTTTTATATTTATATCTAGTTTTTCTGTTATGTTTTTAGGCGTTTAATATGTATTTACAGATATATTTAATTAACATTTAGTGCATATTTCGTACATCACATGAATTGAACGAATTAAAAAAACATGAAAGTAATTATCTTACATCTTGCAGAATACTGTTTAATATTTTGATTCAAACATTCACTCTTTTTCACTGTATAAAATGATTTGATTTCTATTTATTTTAATTTTTATTTCATATCAAGGTTAAAAAATCGCTTCAGTATCCAATTTCTAATAAGGTTTTGGCATAAAATGTTTTCTCATAGTGCTAAGAGTTGTACCAGCATCCAGAAACTCCTTTGGTAACATAGTTTTGTTCCGTAACAACCACACATGAAGCTTGGAAGATAAATAAATGGTTTTAAAACATATTAAAAGCACACAACCTCTTTGACAAGTAAGGAAATGGTGACTTACATCATTCAAAATTTATAATATTATTCTCCGACATTCTAATTACTTCAAAAAAATGAAGGAAATTAATTCAAATGACTTTTTTTGAAAATGTAACTTGCAAATACCTTATTAACAATAAATCATAAAAAAAGAGTATTCAAATCCTTAATTTATCTATCTTCTGAGCATGATTACATTTCATAAATATCTCACTGTATAGGTTATATTCTAAAAGAGTGGGGCTTAACTTGTTTGTAACCTACTAGAGTCATTCAAGAAATTAAACTAATTTTGCTTGATGTGAATTATCTATTGATTGTAATAAAATTAAAAAAAGTTCATAAATAGTGCCTTGTAAATAAATTTAAATTTAGTGGATTTAAAATATACTTATTAAATTTAACAAAAAAAAGTTACATAATATTATGTCATTGAATTGGAATTACTGTATTACATTGATACGTATCAGACAGCACACGTCCAACGTAAGTGCCATCATGGATTGAGGTACGTAAGGGGTATCTATCAGATAGCAAAGAGAATTTAGTTACAAAATGCCACATCTGACTCCCTCTTGGACGAAATTTGGATTATTCTGTGTCCCTTGCTCCTTCTCGTGAAAAATCAGGGATGAACTGATACTCGAGATTCAAAAAAGATTTGGAAGGGTTGAATGATGGTATCGAACAGCATCTCTATCTATACAGTAAAGCCCTGCACTATCTTCAGAAACCATTTCTGGCGGTCCAAAGGTATGAGGTCAGTATCCTTACATATATGGTAGTCCCTCATGCAGGTAAAAACGGGGATAATTTTACTTCAAGTGATGATGATTGCATAAAACATTGTGCTACATTAGTGAAAGATTTTCCTTAGGATGAAGAAATTGCAAGAATGGGATTGACCAAGGCGATATCCTGGTATAAATCCAGTAGAACATGTCTGAGACATGCTAGGAAGACGATTTGCTGCCCTCCAGTACCTACAGTACAAACAGTTCAATTGCTGGAAAATGCGCTAAAAGGGGATAATACCCCAGTCCCTCAATTATTAACCTAACAAACTTGATGGCAAACAGGTGCATAGCGTTGTTATAAGTCTGGGTAAATCATACCCCAATCGAAATCGATGTTCAATAAATTATAGAATTTTTTATATTTTTTTCCTTAACCACACATAAGGTGCATTTCCCCCCTTCAGTCAAAAAGTAAACATAAAAATTGTTCTTTTGGTAACTGCATAGATTAAGCTTTTAAAGGACTCTGAGTTTATGAAAAATGCTTCAACTCCTCCAAATTTTTCATTTGCTTGCCAATATGTATCAAAACCACCAAAATCCTTTATTTGTTTTGAGCAGTGCAGTTAGTCTTGATTTTCATTATTGAAAATATTTATTTGGGTTTATGTTTTAAGTTTATGGAAAATGCTTAAACCACTCCCAATTTTCATTTACTTGCCAATATGTATCAAAACCACCAATATCCTTAAATTTTTTTGAGCAGTGTAGATAGTCTTGATTTTCATTTAGTGAAAATGTTTATTTGACAGTGCACTAACTACTTGTCAAAGAGAAGTGTGCCATACCTATAAACAAACTGGTGCTTAAAATGATATTTCAGGAATCGAATATATAGGTTTTGAACATTTTATAGCAGTGATTCATAAATTCCCCGATGAATATGTGTTAAACAGTACTATCTATTATCCGGTATTGTACTATAACTTATACGGGGCCTTTCCGTTTCGAGGCTTTTATTTGGAACCAATGTCTCCAAGGGTCGTGGAAGTAAGTTGTATCATTAGTGGCAAAAAAAGAGAGTTAAAAATAATTAAAAAAACAAAGGATATAGAAAAAAACTTTAATAAGAACATTGTTGGCAAGAAAATGCTTACAAATTTTCAAATTTTTATGTGTGTTATCATGCAGGTCGTGTGTTTTGGTAAAATAAATAACATTTTAATTAACAAATAAAGACTCGCAAATTTTTTCTTTTTTTATGGCCTGAAAATTGCTATTTTCACTTGCTAATATCTCCTTAAATATTGAAGATATTTTCGAAAAAATTATATCTGCGCATTTTTTATATTATTGCCAACAAAATGTTTTCATATAAGTGTTTGTTTTAACTTTTAGGCTAAGCGCGCACTAGAGACTTCTGTCGCGGATACTTATAACACTAGGTCACTCGAGAGCAATGCATTTCTATGGCGAGATTCTTGGCAATCGCCCAAGAGTCTCGTCGCTTAATGCGCGCGCTCTAGCTTCTTGCAATAGCCAGGGTGATAATTTTGTCTCAGTCGCCGTGACTAAAGTATCTCGTGCGCGCTTAGCCTTCTAGCTTTTTATTTTAATAATTTTTTTAATTTTCTTTTTTTTGCCGGTAGAGGAGCTGCAACACATCTCAAAAACTATCCATGGTCCTGGGAGTACTCCTTACTTCCACGACCCAATGAGACGTAGGTTTCAAATTAAAGCCATGAAACTGTCTTTCAATCACCCTTGTACACCAAACGTCTTTTATGTGAAAGATATTTAATATAAGACTCGACACCTGAGAACACCATTCTTCCCACCACTGTTAAAAACAATAAAACACATAGAATCAAAAATATCCCACAACTAGGACCTTGCCTCTGTGTGTTACGTCCAAACCTTACAAATTCTGTGCGAGCCAGCATTTTATGATATTTGGAGCACCATCTCCTTCGAGTCGTCAGCTGCGGAGAAACTCCCTGCCACAGGAGGCGACACCTGTGACCGCTGTGTCTGACTGCGGACGGATTGCGGACGATGCCATTGCATTTGGCCCCGGACGACCTCTGGACAGGCCGGCGATCAGACCAGCGAAGTGGATCGAGTGATTCTTGCCTCACGAGTTGAATCGATTTTTTTCTTCTTCTTCAGCAAGGTGAATCGAGTGATCTGTCGAGCCGATAAGGAACTTGCATGAACGAGACTTAATGAAATGCTGATGTTAATGAAATTTGGTTTGTTATTGCCAAAAAATTGGACAAATAAAAAAGTGCTCATTAATTTTTCAGGTTTAATATATATTTCGAAAAAAACCGCATGGCTTTAAAAGGCAGTTGCGTCTGACTTCACAATTCATGGTTCTTGTTCATGTAAACTCGCTGAATTCATTCCTGACGAGATAATATCAAATTATAATTTCGATATCACCTTTCATTAAGTCTGTTGTGGGTCATGTGTCATAAAACACCAATTTACCAATTACTAACCGTACATTAGGATTATTTATATTCCAATATTTAAGGCGTCGGGGTCGAATGGTCCCGGGTTAGATTCCAGACGCACCGACTATATGCGGTGTACTTGCTCATTAAATAAGTAAGTTTTAGGTCCTAATGTCCTAGAATGACTAGTGATGGGCAGGTATCGAGATACCTAAAAGTATCGGATGCATTCGATACCTTATTAAAAGTATCGATACTTTATTGACACACATTTTTTAAACTTTTTTCAATGAAATTATCTTAAAAATATATGCTATGGATTTAACACATCCTGTTTTCATTTTGCACCTTAAAAACCAAGCTGCAAATCTTCTATCGGAGCAAGATTTGACGTACTTGGTCATCCCCGTTCCTTAATTTTTTTTAGAATGCCTGTAGCTTAAGTATGGTTCTTGTGCTTCATTTGTGAATTGTAGGTACTTTCAGTTTGCAAGTAAAATTATTGAATTTTTAAAACAGTATTTGTAATTAATTTCAAAAGATTGTCAAAAAGTATTCTATACCTGAAAATACTCCCTAACTTAAAGTATCGACACATAGATAATCGATACCTAAAAATATAGGTTTCACCCACTTCTAGTTGTGGCGCAATATACCATGGGTCCAGGTCATATGGCAACTTACCCGCCTCTTCAGATACATGACAAAATTGTACAGGGGTGATGGATTTTGTCGCCATCTGTTATCCGATGCATACTTCTGATATTTACGAGCCTATCTTTCTCCACGCAAATCCATTGGGAGATTGGGTTTTCCTAGTGGCCCAAGACAACAACAGCGAAAAAAGCTTAGTATAAAATTCGATGATGCGTAGAAAAATTTTTCTTAGATTTAATATGTTTAGAGCTATATTATTGGATAACATGGCATGGCCTCCAACTGCGTCAATTCAGTTATGTATATTCTGACCATTTAAATTTAGATCAAGGTGAAAAGGACATATATTTTGTTTAAATTACATCTTTACATGTTTTGATAACTTAGGTAGGCTATACGTGTTTCATCATATTAAAAATTAAATATATGCTAAAATGGTTGGTTAATGTCAAGATCATGAACTATGACGTCACATGCGTTTCCATGGGTTTCTGAAAACAAAATGTATAAAAATATTTAATGTAACAAAAAAACCCTTAAATTTCGCATAAAATCTAAATTTTCAAAGGAAAAATACGGTAAAAAATATATAAATGTTAATGCAAGTCCTTTTCGGGAAGAATTTCGAATCAAATAATCGAATGATCTTCTCCTTGAAGTTAATCGATTCTCTGTGAGGCGAATGATCTTTCTCTCCTCGAGGTGAATCGAATGATCTCCCTCAGAGAGATGAATCGAGTGAAAGGTTCAACAGAAGACAGATGTCTGCATCCTATACGGTCGTTTCTCCACGGGGTTTCTTGAGCTGACTGACGGAAAGGGCTAAGTGATTAGTTGCTCAAGAAGAATCGATTCATGAATAATAAATACCGACTTCAAAAAGGAGTTTTAATAATGTTTTTTGTTTTTAATTATTTATTTAAAGAAAGAAGTAATTTCGTAACAGAAAAATTTTTGATATTTTTTACAACTTTTGTTTAAACTGTTTTAAACTAGAAGGATAAATCCCTTAAAATAAATTTTGATTTCAAATAGAGTCCTTATGTGATTTTTTAAAATTTATTTTAAAAACCAGACTTCTTAAAGATTTTTGTAAAATGTATTTCAGAATAATAATACCAAATTAAAATAAAAATTACAAACTTTAAAAAGTGCTCTTTCTAGAATTTTCATAAACTTTCAAAACTAAATTACAAAAAAGGCGTCTTTTGAAGAGTTTTGATATGATTCTTTAATTGCAGAGTGAGAAGAATAGGTTCTTAAAATGTTGACTTTAAAAAATACCTCTCCAATAGGATTAAAAAAATTCATAAGTATTAACTAGCAAAATAATATACTGCTTGTATGGTGTTCTCTGTGTAGATTTATGAAAAATTTAAGTCAACGAGTAGTCATTACAACTCTGTAGCTGACTTTTTTAAAATTTTTCAATAGTTTAAAATAGTAAGTATTAGTGGAATAATCTTAACGGTGTCGGAGAGGTTTTGCTAACTCGGAAATTTCTCTCCCCTCCCCTGGTTCCTGTTTTATCTTCACCTTAGAGATTTGTGAGTGTAAGGCCAAGGAGGAGGTAGGAAATTTCTGAGTTGGCCAAACGTCCGTAGCTCCATCTTAACAAAGGGACATAGTATGTAAATAAGAATCCATATTTAAAAATTTGAATTGTTATTCTACTCTATTTTGAAGTCGGGGAAAAAGTAGGTCTAACAAAATTTCCATGCAAACTAGATTAAGACTAATTTATAATATTTATTTTACATTTAGGAGCATTGTAAGCCTTCTTAATGAATTTATAAGTATCTTTAGTATAGATACACATAATACTTCCGAGACTACAAGAAGTCGTTTCAAATCTAAATACATGTAACTTTCTTAAGAAACACCCAATTATATAATACGTATAGATGAAAATTTCTAAGTAATAAAAATCATGCATTAAGTTAAATACCTTAACCCTTGATTTACCAAGTTATTTTCGGCGCAAGTTTAGTACTGGTGATGCTCCAAGTTTTTAGCGATAAAAATCACAATATAGTTACCCAAACTAATGTTAACCCGGGAAAGACTGAATTAATTTTTTTTCTCAAATTAAATTTTCCTCTTTACTGTATGCTAATGACATGTCTTGAAGTAGACTAAAACCATTTTTTCAAAAAAAATTTTATTAATTTAGTCAGAATAGGGTGGTACCATATGGTACCGCTAGGCTCTTACACTACCATTTTGTGCACCATTCATATTCTTATAAATTTGAGATTTCAAAGTCAAAATAATAAATTTATCACACTTTTATCACTTTATTTACCATTTTTAACTGAAACAACAATTAAAATTACAATTTAGGCAATAATGATTGATAAATTAATTATTGAATAGTTGATATTACCCTCATTATAACAATTAGTAGTTATATTTTGCTCTTAAAATCCTATTATCAAATTTATTTCTAGAAATAAATTTTGTACACACTAGTCCAAAGGTGATAAACAAACTTTTTATACCGCGAGGTAAGCTGATATGATACGGAATTGATAGTTTTTCCAATTTTCGCCTCATAATGAGTGTTAAAATTAGGAATTTTGTTAAAAAACATAAGTTTTAGGCTTTAAAAATTTCATAAACCATATTTTATATTTTGCGTCTATAGTTTAGTTGAAGGCTATGAACATTATATTGATGATTTGTATGAAATACTACCCTTGTATAGATGGATATTCCAATCAATCACTAATAATATGAAATTTTTCTTATTAAATTTAGAATTATTGGCCTTAAAAATTAAAATTTCGGGAAATACACTATAAATTCAACAAGTTATTAGCATAAAACTTATTCTATAGGTTTTACCTTAAAATTTAATTGATTTCACAGCATATAAAACGTTTGAAATAAAAAATACACTACTTCGAAATATTAGTACTATTTGGTAGCGTAAAAGCCTAGCGGTACCATACGGTACCGCAAGATTTCTATACCAAAATTTTCTACCTTAAAATTATTCAATCTTTTCCAAATTTGGGCTGTTATTGCATAATACAATTATAAATAATAATTCACCATTATTTAATCCATTCACTAATTTTAGGTATGAATAAATTGCACTTACATTTTCAGACGGGCCATTTTTTCGCCAGTCTTAAAAACACGTTTTTCATTAAGCCATTAAGCAAGAATTTATTTAAATAATTAGTTATTAAATTGCTGTTTACTAAAGTTTGGTCCATGTAGTAGTGACATCTACCGTCAGAATGAAAAAATAAAAGTATTTAGGTAGAAAAAAGCCGTTATTTCGTAGTGATGTTTGCCGGTACCATACGGTCCCGCTAGTCCTTCCCGGGTTAAGTGAATCACGTGGTTTCTAAATATGGCGCCAAATAGCCAAAACTCGCCAACCATCAGCAGTTATAAACTTGAGCCAGTGGTACTTACAAGTACAGTCGGTAAATAAAGGGTTAAGTAACGATATTCAAATTTAAATATCTTGAAAAATGTTACGTAATTGATTTTTATCCTACCTTTTTTAATTTAAAGTTGAAATCAATTTAGTTAACTGAATGCTAAAGAACGTATAAATTGGAATGTAAATTATGAAACTTTTACTTAAATTAGAGAAAATATTACCTACTAAATATTACATTTCAAAATGAAGTTAGTTAATAGTTAATTTTAAATTATAAATGCTAAAATAGTTTGTAACATTAATTCGATACTCATTGTTATTTTGTTGTTGTATTGATATTTTAAGGAAAGTCTCTACGTGGTTCGAAAATGTAATTTTAAGGAATGACGTTCTCAAATGACGAAACTTTAAATTTAATAAGTATTTTACAAATATAAGTGATGTACATATTAAATTACATTTATGTTCTAGAGATGTTCTCGAGAAAAATTCCATTCTCTTAAGTGAAAGATAGGAGATAATAAATCTTCCATTTAATTTTTAACATTATAAATATTATAAATTAATTTATCAGTTATTAGTGTGCTTAGTAAATCAGTTACATTAAATGTATAGTATTGATTAGTAAATTATTTAGACAGTAAATTAGAGCATTATAATACAGATAATTTAGCTAGCCAATTATTTGTTGGCCGCAACAGTATTTTGTATTTATGAATGAAATTACCTCAATTGATAACTTAAATTAAATTTATAATTTTAAAATCAATCAAAATAAGGAGGGATAAACCATGACGGTGGTGGACTCCAACCGACCCACGGTCCTTACATCGTGGAATGCTGAACCAACGATAGTAAAAGGGTCACGTGATTTTTACAACGCTGGAACTTGTATTTCGGAGGGGAGACAGGTGGAAGCTGAGGGGCAGTTGATCGAAAGAGGAAGAGACATTAGCTTGTATATCAAGACCCCAACTATCACCGGTTAACCAACTATCGGCCGTGCAATGTCTGTAAAAATCACGTGACCCATTTACTATCGTTGGCTGATCAGTACATGCCTGCTCTAAATAAATTAAAACATAAGTAGAGACTGAGAAAGATAACGTTAAAAAACTACATATAGTACATAGAGAGAGAGAATTAGAGAATAAAGAAGAATTCGTCCACGTACTCACACAGAGATCTCCTGATTCGGGGGAGACCAGAGATGACTCATCATCCTAACCTCGCTCTGCCCTTGGGGGAGCAGGGGCTGACTCTCGGGGGCGCCCTCCTGGGGGGGCTTCGAGGGGGCCATCACAGCGATGCCCTGCTGCTGGCCTTTGGGGGGCAGAGAATTCAGGTAGTGGGCCGGATTGATGTTGGGGTAGGTGAAGTCCTGCACCTGCAAGTACTGTCCGGCAGGAGAGGGGGGAGGCGCGCGCATCTTGGTGCCCCCTGCTTGGATTATGACGGAGGGCTCCCCGGCACCTGTTGCGTCCACCACGCGGTTGCCGGATTGCTGCTGTTGCTGCTGAAATGGGATAATATTGGATTTATTAAGGATTTGCGTGTTGAACATACAACTGTAGGAGTTCCTTAAGATATCTCCGGGTTCTTAGACCGTGGTCCGTTCATAAACGAGGATGTTTCCTGTTTCGTCTGAAGCTTAGGCAAAGCAGACATCATCAGCAAGACTGCAGAGCCGGATAAACGAAGAGTCGAAGAAAGCTAAAACTGACAGTGTCATGTGGTACGAGAGAAAAGAGTCTATCCAGTGACGCTGTCAGCTTGAGCTTTCTAGAACTCTTCATTTATCCGGCTCAGCAATCTTGCTGATGATGTGTGTGCCGAAGCTGAAGACGAAGCGTCCTGTTTTATGAACATATCACGGTCAAAGAGAACACGGAAGATATTTTAATGAGTTCTGACTCTGACCGTGTAAGCCTACAATACTTTATACAATTGTAGACAATACAATATTGTATACAATAAGTGTATACAATACTTGACATTTTCACAAATGTCATGGTTTTACAACAACTTTAACCCCCTTCCTGACGAAATACCACACTTCTTCACAAAGTATCCCATTTCACATTTTACAAGTACCACGCTTCATCACAAATCATAGGACTGATTAAAAAGAAATGGGTCTTCTTTCGGACCCTTCACAAAATTTTTCATAGTGAAAACGGACCCTTCACACAATATTTTACCTCAAAAACGGACCCTTCACAGAGTATTTTACCTTTAAACGGATTTTCACAGTACAACAAATAGGGGGACCCTATTTTTAGATTAGCAAAAACATGTTCCTTGCTGAAAAAAAAACTTATTTAACATTACTTCAAATTCACAAATTTATGAGTAGATTTTCACATTTTTACAAAAACAAGACCCTTCATAAAAAGTCACAAAAGTGCCATGCTTCATAAAACCCCGACCCATTTTCACTCTTCTTTTGGGAATATGTCTAGAAAAAGTTTGAAATAATCATCGGGGTCATAATTCTTGTGAGCTCGCCGTCTTTCCCTACATAATGTCAATATGTCACAATGTCACATATTGATAAAACTTCCCCTCCAAGCTAGACATCATTTACGGACGACTACAGTGTTAAAAAAGGAAGAATAAAATAGCTGTGGCATATTATAGGGTGAACCGCCCAGTGAATGAGCACTTAGCATTTGGATTTACGATTTTCCCACTTCAACAAATTTTTTCAGGGCTTTTTCTTGGTCAATTTCAAAAAATAAAGTATGTTTCCATACAGGCTTTTCTCAGCAATATGATCGAAGTATTTCCAGATCTCAGAAATTAATTGTTTTGAAAGAATCCTGATTTTAGTGTAAAAAGTGCTATATACCCAGTAAATGAACAAAGTTTGTCCTAAATATGAACACCTTCTCCCAGTAAATGAACACTGCATATTATCACTAGTTTTTGTATTTTGGAAAAGTTTATAATGTGTCAATCCATATCAAGTGCTCCAGAGGTGGTCGCTTGATCATTTTTATCCATCTATATAATTCAGTATCTTTAAATTTTTATTTATTTATTTTTATTTTATTATTATTTTTTAAACTTTCACAGCAGCCATCCAATTAATACCCACTATGCTAATTCTTGCGTTTGTAAGGGTTTAAGTTAACTCTCTTTACTACAAAACTCGTTTAACTTAAATTCATACAACAAAAGCCATTCTACTCAGAAAGATACATCCTTCATTTTATGTATGGTATGAATTTAATGATAACTGTGTTTAAAGTATTGAAAATCAGCCTTAAAGAGATGAACTTCAAATAAGATAATTTTCCAATTTTAGAAGGCATGGGTATTCCCAAATGTTTTTTTTAAATTCCTTGTTGGCTGGTCAGAAAAAGAAAAAAATTAAAGATAATATTTGTGGACTTTCTAGTGCTGTAAGAATCATCCCTCAAAAAATATTTTAATTTTAAAATGGTAGAATGACCATTTTTATTTTTTCCTGGATCACTTGACCTAGATTGGCCTTATTATTTTGTTTACCGATAGTTGAATAAACCAAACCTTTATTATAAATTTTTCCAAAACGCAAAAACCAGTAACTAACTTCTGTAAACATTTTTCAAAATGGAGTTTATGTACTATCTACTTTAATTTTTTGATAAATTTTTAATTTGGCCACTAAGAGCAATGTAAGCCATCACAATGTATTCACCATGTTCACTAGGGTGGTCCTTATTTTTTAAATTTGGAAATCTTAACGCGACGCCCCCCCAAATTGTTCCATCATACAAATAAATAGTTTTTGCAAAATATCAGCTCATTCGAATAATAAACACCCGTGCCTTGAAGTTTCAAAAAAATACTGATTTTTTCACAAAACATCCCAAAAACCATAGATTAAACCCTCCCAACTTCTTCTTGATTTTTTAATGAGAATCTAATATAGTTATAGTTATAATGTTCCAGATTCCATTCTTCTATCACCCCTCTTTCGGTAGTAAAAATTTTTTAAAGTTAAAATAACTCTTGTAAAGTTGTTTTTCCTGCATTTTAAAAGAGCTAATAACTCCAGAACCATACAACTTAAAAACCTGAAATTTGTGCCATTTTGTTTGTAATTTTATTACCTTTCTTTTGATGTGCAACATAACTGCCTTTTTAAAAAAAATTTTCTTCAAAATAAAAAAATGTAGAAAAAATTAAATAAAAAAAATTTTTTGAAAAAAAAATTTTATTAAATAAATTTTAAGTTTTTCCACTCCCAAAATGAACATTTCTGCTAAATTTCAAGTTGAAATTAAAATTTGATCATGTAGAAAAAAATAAAAGTTTGCGAAATTTTGGCAAGTCCCTAAACATTCCATGTAATTTAACAAAAAAAGGTGTTTTACTCATGGGGATTCTAAAAACTCCCTTGAGGGTGTTCATACGATTTGTACCATGCAAAAAAAATTACTTAAATATCAGAAAATACAGCTATTAGCCGATTCGGTACAAAATCCTACAGAGCTAGTTTCCAACCTAATTCAATGTGCCTATATTTTACCTGAATTTCCCTTAGAATTAAATTTTTACGTTATTTTTTCACTTCCAACATGTCAAATCAAATGAAATTAAAAGTGTTTAAAGATAAAAGAATAAAATAAAATCATACCCCGATGACTACGCACAACGCAGTCTACCATTTGGTACCCGACAGGGCTCTGTAAGATTTTATACCGAATCGGCTAGTAGTTGTATCTCTGTATAAATAAAAGGCTAACGGGCGATGTGTGTATGTGTGTATGTATGTATGTGGGTATGTCCGGGGTAATCTCTTGAAATAGGCCACGGACCGAAACCAAACTCGACGTATAGACGTATTCCGAGTCGGGGAGTAACTTGGGATAGTTTTCAAAGCTTTAAAATCGAATAATTACGAGTAATTAACGAATTTATAGCCCGAAACGCTTATTTCTCCATTTCTCTACCAGAGCAGATCTGCTCGACTCACTATTGTTAACGAGATGAAAACCTCAAAAATTAAATATTTTAACAGGAAAAACTCGATAATTGTCCATTTAAAAACTATATCAGTTGTAAAAACATCAAAATAAATTCAAATAATTAATTTTGAAACGTTAGTTTCCCATATTTTAAGATATTTTCCTTTAAAATTTAAATATTTATGGAAAAGTGTAAATTTTCTTCATGGAAAACGACTTAAAAATAAAACATTGTTTCAAATGAAGCGGGTTCACTAGACTTTTAAATTTACTAGATCTTTTATTTTAGGTTCAATTTTTTTACTTTGTTCACTAGATTTATTAATTTACTAGAGCGGGAACACTGTGATTTAAAAATTACTGGTAACACTGGGATAGGAAAACGTACCGGGAACATCGGGAGAGGAAAAAATACCGGGAACATCAGGAGAGGAAAAATTACCGGGAACATCGGGAAAGGAAAAATTACTGGGAACACCGGGAAAGGAAAAAATTACCAGGAACATCGGTAGAGGAAAAATTACCGGGAACATCGGGAGAGGAAAAATTACTAGGAACACCGGGAAAGGAAAAAATTACCAGGAACATCGGTAGAGGAAAAATTACCGGGAACATCGGGAGAGGAAAAATTACTGGGAACATCATCGAGAAAAGAAAATTTACCGAGAACACCGGGATAGGAAAATTATCGGGAACATCGGGATAAGAAAATTTACCGGGAACACCGGGACAGGAAAACATTACCGTGAACATCGGGATAGGAGAGAGGCGCCTGGGATACCGGGATGATTGGTTATTGCTGATTTACATAATAATAAATGTATTTTAAGAAAACTCAAAATAAAAATACTTATACACTCCACCCGTGCAAGGCCGGGCATATCCGCTAGTCTCTGTATAAATAAAAGGCTAACGGGCGATGTGTGTATGTATGTATGTATGTGGGTATGTCCGGGGTAATCTCTTGAAATAGGCCACGGACCGAAACCAAACTCGACGTAAAGACGTATTCCGAGTCGGGGAGTAACTTGGGATAGTTTTCCAAGCTCGAAAATCGAATAATAACGAGTAATTAGCGAATTTATAGCCGAAAACGCTTATTTCTCCATCTCTCTACTAGAGCAGATCTGCTCGACTCACTATTGTTAACGAGATGAAAAAAACCATGAAAAATAAATATTTTAACAGGAAAAACTCGATAATTGTTCATTTAAAAACTATATCAGTTGTAAAAACACCAAAATAAATTCAAATAATTAATTTTGAAACGTTAGTTTCCCCTATTTTAAGATATTTTCCTTTAAAATTTAAATATTTATGGAAAAGTGTAAATTTTCTTCATGGAAAACGACTTAAAAATAAAACATTGTTTCAAATGAAGCGGTTCACTAGACTTTTAAATTTACTAGATATTTTATTATTGTTTCAAATTTGTTATTTTTGTTCACTAGACTCATTAATTTACTAGGAAACATTGCCGAGAACACCGGGAAAAGAAAAATTACCCGGAACATCGGGATAGGAAAAAATACCGGGATTACCGGGACATAAAAATTACCTCGATCAGCGGGATAGGAAAATTACCGGGAACACCGGGATATGAAAAATTACTGGGAACACCGGGATAGGAAAAAGGCGTCTGGGATACCGGGATGATTGGTAATTGCTGATTTAAAAATTATAAATATATTTTGAGAAAATTTAATTTAAAAAAAATTATACACTCCACCCGTGCAAGGCCGGGTATATCCGCTAGTTTTCTGATATTTAAGTGAATTTTTTTGCATGGTAAAAATCGTATGAACACCCTCAAGGGAGTTTTTGGAATCCCCATGAGTGAAACACCTTTTTTTGTTAAATTACATGAAACGTTTAGGGACCTGCCAAAATTTCGGAAATTTTTATTTTTTTCTACATGATCAAATTTTAATTTCAACTTGAAATTTGGCAGATATGTTCATTTTGGGAGTGGAAAAACTTAAAATTTATTTAATAAAAATTTTTTTCAAAAAATTTTTTTATTTAATTTTTTCTCCATTTTTTTTATTTTGAAGAAAATTTTTTAAAGAAAGGCAGTTATGTTGCACATCAAATGAAAGGTAATAAAATTACAAACAAAATGGCACAAATTTCAGGTTTTTAAGTTGTATGGTTCTGGAGTTATTAGCTTTTTTAAAATGCAGGAAAAACAACTTTACAGGAGTTATTTTAACTTTAAAAAAATTTTACTACCGAAATAGGGGTGATAGAAGAATGGAATCTGGAACATTATAACAATAATTGTATTAGATTCTCATTAAAAAATCAAGAAGAAGATGGGAGGGTTTAATCTATGGTTTTTGGGATGTTTTGTGAAAAAATCAGTATTTTTTTGAAACTTCAAGGCAACTGCGCACGGGTGTTTATTATTCGAAAGAGCTGATAATTAGCATACATTATTATTTTATATAGTGACACAAAACTAGGGGGCGTCACCACCGGAATTCCCAAAAAAAATTTTTACCATACAAATAAGGACCACCCTAATGTTCACTTTTCAATAGGAAAACCTCATGCCCTTGATTCTATGAGGCGTTGTTGTTTAAAACTAAAGCTATGAAGCAAATTCTCGAAACACCATGTATTAACATAGACTTTCTGATCAACACACCCGTTCATCTACTGGAAGAATCCAATTTAAAACCTCGAGCATTACACCTAGTTAAGATTACATCATTATAGATTGAATAAAATAGAAAATATGAAGATTCAAGATTTGGGCCTTTTCCCCAGTAAATGAACACCCGTTCATTTACTGGGAAATCTCAATTTACACTTCCAGTAAGTGAACATCCCTTTATCTCTCGCAATTTCACATGTAGAGCTTTCTGCACTATGACATATCAAAGAATGAGTCTTTAACAGTTGATAAAAAACAACAGCGATCATAATAAACGCAATTATAAGTTAGAAAAATATGAATGAATCAAGTCAAATCTTAAATCACTGGTGTCTTTTTCGTAGACCTAATCGGAATATACGGTTAAATCAACGATTGCCTGTCCTCTAAGAGGTCTTCCTGCAACAACTGAAATTCAGTGATAGTCTATAGGGAGTTCAAATATCTTAATATTTGAGACAATACGACCATGTGTTCCACTGGGAGTGTTCATTCACTGGGCAACCCACACTGTAAAAAAAAACTGTAGAAAAACAGAAATTTCAATAACAGTGACTTTATGTTTACAGAGATATTCTGTCATGTAACATTCCCACCGCACTTCTATTTATTTTATGTAAAATAACAGCTTTTACCTAGTTTTTTAGCTTATCTGTACTTAAACAGAAACTTACTGCATTGAAAACCAATACAGCTATTGGCAACGTTATACTGAATCTTCTTTGGTTCAGTGGTAGCGTGCGTGCTTAGCATGCGGTAGGTCGCGGGTTCTATCCCCGGATATCAATTAATTAAAATTAAAAAAACTCTACTAAAATAAGTGCATGCGCACAAGCAGAAAATTACTGAGAGGCAACAGAAAAATCTGTAGCCCACTTGACAGAAAGTTCCTTTTTACAGCATTTACCTGTAGGTTACAGCTTTTTTCTGTTTACAGGATTTTTCAACCTACAGATTTTTTCTGGCAACTTTTGCTGCCAGAAATTTTCTGTTTTTTTGCAGGATTATTTTTTACAGTGCACCCTATTACAAGGCAGAGCACATGACCTGTACTCCCCTATGGAAAAAATTGTTGGAAAATAAGCTTTATATTTTTCCTATAATTAAAATCTTGGCATTTTTTAGATGCTACTAGGAAATTAATTTAATCCCTCTGATGGCTGACTTGCAAATCAAGATTTGATTCCCAAATAAATTTGTAAATAATTACTTGCGAATTATTTTAGAATCAAATAGTTTTGTTATATACAGAAGTAATGATTCATTCGTCATAAACATTTTTGTAGAGATGCTCACACGTATCATATGAAAAGGCTGTAGAGGTCGCCGAGTCAGTCTTCGACTGCTTCGGTGCGATTTAGATTGCACATCATGGACACGACAACAACAACAACAACACGTATCATAAAACTAGGAGGATATACATGGCATAGTGATAATAAATTAGACCTTTTGTTCAGTATTCAGAAGGTAGTTATTACATATTTGAGAATAAAAATATGGAGAAGGTTGCATTTAGTAGATGATTTTATTTATGAAACAAGATAAAATTATTAGAAACAATTTAATTTTAAATCCTTTTCGCCATAAAAATGTATAAAATCTTTACTAGAAACAGTTTTCATTTGAGCTTTTACGACAGCTATCTTTATTTCAATTATTTTGATCCTATTATAACCTATCAAATATTCGTAATGCAGAAAATATTCATGAAGTAAATAAAGCTAGATATAAATTATAAACGTAATAAAAATTACTACAGAATTCCAATTATTTCCAAATGTATTGCGACATTGTAAATGTATGTATTGTGTTTATTTTAAATAAATATACTTTACAGTAAGCGCTTTCAAAAACAATCAAATTTATTTTATTAAGTTTTATATTTTCCTGTAAAGTATGTATGTTACCCAAGTATAAATCTAACACCTGGTATTAATTTGAATTCAATTATTTATGCAACACAATTAACTATTTCAAATAATTTCAAAACACCTGCATGATAACAATAAGTAGCCTTGGATTATATCTGAATTCAAATGAAATGTTTCAGCATAATATTCACAAGACACGCGTTTTTAATACATTACCTCTGGGGAAATATTAAATATTGGATAAATTTAAATTCTATCATACCCCGAAAAAATCGAGAAAACCAATGAATTACATTATTTTATTCGTTACGGGATTTAGTTATGCAGTAAAAGGATCAATAGAATTCCAAACATCCCCTCGATATCCTCTTGATTTTTAAAACAGTCTTTTTTCAATGAATCCCTTAAGTGCATCTTAAAAGCTCTTCAAAGGGGGATTTTCCTAATTTCAATAGACATGAAATAAATTGAGAGGATCTTGAGAGCTCCTAGCCAGAAAAAAACATTCCCCAGTCATTAAAGGATAACATCACATCACCATTAAATTAACCGGCATTAAATAAAATATAAAATCATTCCATACAAAGGGAAGTTCTCTTTCCACAAATTATGCCATTCTAATTTAGAAGGAACGACTCAAAGAATGCCTTCTTCATATGCTTTATCTTTCTTATCGTGGGGATGGGGGTAATATCTAATAGCCGGCACAATAATTGAGAGGGCTTTAAAGGGATAGCCACACACTCAGAGAATAAGCCATTAAAAATAATTGCTACGGAAAACGATTTTTCATATCTCACATTAGACTGGCTTTAGAGCAATTAATTAAAACCCTTTCTAACCCGAAATGGCCGAGATTTCCATTAAATATTACAGAAAATTCGCGGCCGTCAGGATTGAAAGGGTTGAAAATGCACTTGCTTTCTGTGGCGATCGCTAGCTAATATATCGAGATTTATGTGTTTTCGAACAAATTATTAATATGAGTTGTATTTTACATCTAAAGTCCTCAGATGAAGATAAAGCGAGAATGTTGTTATAAGTTTTAATAGGACCTACAAGCCTGAAATTAATTACCTATAATGGGTTGAGGGTAAATAGAAAGAACACGTTTTTAAAGAGGGGCAATTTTATGTGAGGACTTTACTGCTAATTATACCTGAGAGTGTGAGGTTTCAACCGATTGTATAATTTAAAATGGGGTTGTTATGAAAATTTATGGGTTTGGATGTTGGCAAAATGAAAATTGAACTGTTATCTGGACAGACAATTACCACAAGATTGATAGTGGTTGTGAAATTTATATATAAGCATTTTATGAATGTTTTTATTATTAATTAATTAAATTAAATTACACAAAAGCAAAACAATAACTTCAGTACAGCTGAGGAAAAAAAAACGTTCCAGTAGACTTTGTGGGCGAACGGCTGGGGTTAGAGAGATGGTTTGAGTGTCATTTTACAGGATTTATTGAATACTTGAAAACACTAATTGACTATTTTTCTCTCAGAGGTCATCTTCTGGCGCAGCGTAATAAGAACTTCGAATTTTTACATGGAAGACCCCAATTTTTATTCGATTTTTTGAAAGAGCATACTTTAGGGACCCTAAAAACCAAGTTTCACTTAATTTGGTCATCAAGAAAAGCAATGGCAGACTGTCAAAATTCGAAGAAATCATAAGGAAAGTATAAAATTAGTCGCCAACCGCCAAGTATGGAAGTCTGGTAACCTACCAGCACTAGTGAATCGATTTTCAATATATTTATTTTTTAATTGTTGAAACAGAGAGAAGTTTAATCTTAAAATTTTTTGTTTTTAAAATAAGCTTTTATAAGTATAATATTTATATGATTAAATTATTTTAATTTTTTTATCTATTTTAGTTTAGGGATATTAATTTTTCTACATGTGAATAAATATATAATTTTACGCTAGATGGTAGGAAAGGTATCACAACCTCCTCGATAGGGTTAAATCCTTTTTGTTAGTGCAGATGGGACAGAAGTAAATTGTCCTTCTGCTCCAAGGTTAAAAAAAATTAGTTTAAATTTGAAGACATTAAAATATATAGAATATATATTTAGTTTATTTTTACTATCCACCAAACTCTTCCATTTTCAAACTTAGAGGCAATTTTACTTTATTGCCCTATATTTTAACGCATTCTCTGTTACCGTCGCATGTCATACGTCCAAGGCGAAGTGTCTCATTTTAGTAACGGTCGCACGTTATGCGACGGCCAAATGTTTTTCAGCGCTATGGGTTACTTACAAGTCATAAAATTGTCACGGACCTTCAATTGAAAGTTCTATCACGACCGCTTCTTCCTTTGCTGACCCCCTGAAACTCAATAGCCCCCCATGGGTTCCTGAAAATTTTGTAGACAGATGTTCTGGATGTTCTATTAATGGTCTGAGTAATGGAGGATTTACACCACTGCTGTAAAAGAGACATCAGCGATATTTTCGGCATATTTTAGTACCCGCTACTCACAAAAGATGGCACTCGTCAATTGGTTTATTGGAATAACAATTCCCGTTTCTTCCGAAAATATCGCTGATGTCTCTTTTACAGCAGTGGTGTAAATCCTCCATAAAGGTCAAAGAGGCGTGAAGGTCAGGAGAGATTTTGTAATGCAGGTGCATTGCAGGAAAAACGTGAGAACAGAAAGTTCAGCATATATTATATTTAAATCTTCTTCATATGACAGATAATTATCTTAACACTTCAGAAAGAGTCAAAAATATTGTTTATATAAATTCACACATAACATGTTATTAAAATAAACTGAGGAAAGATGTCATGGTTAAGAAGGTGCATTGCGGGAAAAACTGCAGATCAGTAAGCAAATTATCTTATATTTCAACCCTTGTAAAATGGCCAAAAATCGTACGGGGATAAAATTTTTTGCACTTTTCAGTATCAAAATGTAACACATTTTAATTTTAGAAAATAAAAAATTGAAAATTTTGGGTCAGAAATTGAAAAATAAAACGTCGAAGAAGGGGTTTTAAGTTATTATCTTTTCCAGCAGAAGCAAGAATCCTTTTAAAAATAATTCCTTACAGCGGAATAAATTAAAAAGGAATTGGGATTATAAGTAATGTATGTTTTATTGCTTTTTATAAATAACTGCCTAACTTATCTTTTATTACATGGATAGGATACTATTCGCATAAGTCGCAAGAGGGTAGGAAAGTATTAGGAGTAGATTGCTCTTCTGCTTCCAATTGAAAAAAAATTCAATTTATGCATTAGTGTAAATTTGAATGTATTAAAATTGAAAAATCAAATTACTGAATAAAGTAAGACTGAAATTTTGAATTTGTAGACTAGAACCGCCTAAGCTCCGAAAAATTCACAAACAGAAAATAATATTTACAAAAATTATCTATGGGATAATGTTCTCTTCATAGAAATTCTTTTGCACTAGCAATCCAGTATTTCAGAAATATTTTGACGAGGGACCTTTAAGTTAACTTTTTTTTTAGTTTCTAATAGGATGCATAACTCTCCATCATATTTTAGAAGAAAACCTATAAAAACACACTTGATAGTAACTTTTTTTAAATCAAGTTTTTAAAGTTTTTTTAAAAATAATTTAATTTTTTATTTTAAAATGCTCCTTGCACATTCCTAATTGAAATAATGTAACCAAAGTTTTACATTATGTTAAATGTATGAAGTTTAAGATACCTAATGATTGAAACATGGTTCCGACTACTTTTAGATTCCAAAAACAGGATAAAAGTAACTTTTTAAGAAAAAAATACCAATATTTTATCTTAAAAGCTTTGTGATTAAAGAAATTACGTATATATTATAAAGAATCTAAAACCTTGATTTTGAAACAATCATAAAAAGTTTTGAAGGAATTGGATGAAACTGAATGCTCAAGGAGCATTTTTAATCCAAAAATTTAATTTGATTTAAAAAGTCTACCTTCTTTTTTGGATGATGTGATGTTTGGCTTGTTTGCTGCAACAAAACTATGGATATTAAGGACGGGCATTTCTTTTTACAAAGTATTGCAGCGGACCTAACCTCTGCAGCCTGTTTAAACTCATTTTGAGTGATTTGAAATGTTTTTTGTGTGGTTTTTACGATCTTCACACTTAAGGACACGCTGAATCCATTAAATCACTTTTGAGGGACAAACAACAAGTGCAATTAGTGTCCCAGCTCCCGTAATCTTTCTACAACCCCGAAAATTAGCCGTGGCTTTAATAACTCTCCCGAAATTGAACGAATAGACTTGCCTCTAAAGTGACTATTTGACTAAGTAGGAATCTCACCAGGTCACGTGTAAGCAATGAAATGTAAAAAAAATAGATGCAGTCAGATTTCATGCAAATTGTCTGGTGTCTTGTCCATTTTCGTACGGTAGTGTAATTCACTATGTGATTTAAAAAGTAATGCAAAGTGTTAGAAGTAGAAAAAGGAAGGTTTCTTTAAAGGAGGGATGGAAGAGCTTATAGATCGAGAAATATACGTATAGTAATTTCGTCATAAAAATATATAAGAAATTTTTTAAAACTTCGAGAACGCAGTTTAAAAATAGTATCTAAATTATTAAAAATTTTGTGCCATGAACATACTTATTTTTATTTATTCGATAAAAAAACTGTGAAAGAATGCTTTTCGACATGGTGTTATGCACATCTCTTGTGATGCGAGTGTCCTCAACTTTAGAGGCGTTAATCATTACAAATACTATTCAATGCATTAAAATATAACATTTAAATTTTTTTGTCCCGATATCCTTACCTTCTCTCGAGTCATAGGTTGTCATATTCCATTAAGTATGAGATGAACTTGTTGTTTAAAAAATAACTATTATAAGAAAATTTCAGTTATTAAGTGAAAGATTAAAAATTAAACCTTTCTTTCATATTCTATTTTATCCTTCTATGGCTCTAGAAATACTCTTCAACGCCCACACTTAATTCCCTCCATTTTAGGACATTTTATCACTAGTTACTATTGAATAAATTAAATCAGAATATTTAACTTTTCTGCCCCACTCATCTTCCCCTGTATCTAGTCTTCATCCTTCGTATATTCTACTTCATTTGGTGCCAATTATAAAATATTTTCGAATAAATATACCCCAATTTCGTGTTTTTATACCCCAGTTATTGTTGCCAGATTTCTGTTATCGGAATTCTTCCTATCTTGAAGGAAAGGAAAAGAATAATACCTTTCAATATACTTATTATTGATTTTTAATTCGAACTAGAGTAAACAGGGAGGCATTCGAATTTTTTCATTCTACTTTATCCTTCCACCACCCCACCTGGAATGAAACTTCAGGTTCTGTTAAGTCTCCATCCCCTCTCTGGGGTAATAGACCATCCAATTTAAATGAAACACGTAAAAGGAATAATTTTGACCACAAATAACGCAAAATTGAAAGTCGTCGAATTTCTTCTGCCCCCTTCACTCTCCCTAGTAGCAGACCCTATGCGCATCCAATAGCGATTCATAAACTGAATGCTTCTTCACCGTAAATATAACTGAGCTAATTTTCGTGTAGTTTGAAAACGTGTAATGAAAAACAAAAACTTAAGACGCGCCAAATCAACGATAAATCGCCAAGTCTAAAAAATAACTGGAACGTTTTTTTTTCCTCAGCTGTACCTACATTTACGCTTTTATGGGGATTTTAAATAATGACCTTAATTAATTGCATTTTATAATTTATGATAAATAATTTGACTTTTCTCAGTTTGGTTTGGTTATTGTGTTTTATGGCGCATGAATCAAACATGATCATAATGCGCCAAGATAGTGACTTGTCTCGGAATGTATACTAACCATACAGGGTGTTTCATATAAGTGTTTCATAACTTCTAAGAGGGGTAGCCCGCACCTAGACGACTCAGAATCACATAAGAATGGGGGTCGGAAATGCACCCTTAACGAGCTAGGGGTTTTATAAGCGGGCATGGAAGGTTGTATAACCCACAATGGAAATAGACACGCACTGTAAAAAAAACTGTAGAAAAACAGAAATTTCAATAACAGTGACTTTATGTTTACAGAGATATTCTGTCATGTAACATTCCCACCGCACTTCTATTTATTTTATGTAAAATAACAGCTTTTACCTAGTTTTTTAGCTTATCTGTACTTAAACAGAAACTTACTGCATTGAAAACCAATACAGCTATTGGCAACGTTATACTGAATCTTCTTTGGTTCAGTGGTAGCGTGCGTGCTTAGCATGCGGTAGGTCGCGGGTTCTATCCCCGGATATCAATTAATTAAAATTAAAAAAACTCAACTAAAATAAGTGCATGCGCACAAGCAGAAAATTACTGAGAGGCAACAGAAAAATCTTTAGCCCACTTGACAGAAAGTTCCTTTTTACAGCATTTACCTGTAGGTTACAGCTTTTTCCTGTTTACAGGATTTTTCAACCTACAGATTTTTTCTGGCAACTTTTGCTGCCAGAAATTTTCTGTTTTTTTGCAGGATTATTTTTTACAGTGCGTAACCTTTTATGATTGAATTAAAACCAGCAAAATCGTTCTATTTCGGCATTTGTTACATAAAAATCAATAAAAAGATGGCTAAAATTTCAGCTCTTTAATTTGTTTTATGAAATAAATACCGGAATCGATTATATTAATTCAACATTAAAAGGTTACGTGTCAATTTCCACCGGGAAATTTTACAACTTTCTAAAAGAAGGTATTAGCTAAGCTCTAAATAGTTAACAGAAAAATATGTACTTAATATTTCATAACAAACTCAACTATTTATTATTTATCATCAACCTAAAAATATTTAATATCATATGAGGGAGAGTGGGGCTATTTCACACATGGGGCACATTCGGACAGACGGCATTTCCCCTAGTAATTATTAATTTAAAAATCTGAAAAAAATACTAGTAGATTGAAGCATGACTACCACCTCCTGCATGAATTTTCAAGGCCTTGAGTCATTTTGTTGTATACGTACTAGAAATTTGATAGCGTTAGAAGCAGCAAAGTAAAATTTCTTGTCATTTTGTTGGCGTAAAATATCAATCAAAAATAACTCTCAAGTGGACATTCAGCATTTTATTCAGTAGAGGCACTACACTGTAAAAAATAATCCTGCAAAAAAACAGAAAATTTCTGGCAGCAAAAGTTGCCAGAAAAAATCTGTAGGTTGATCTGTCCTGTAAACAGAAAAAAGCTGTAACCTACAGGTAAATGCTGTAAAAAGGAACTTTCTGTCAAGTGGGCTACAGATTTTTCTGTTGCCTCTCAGTAATTTTTTGCTAGTGCGCATGCACTTATTTTAGTAGAGTTTTTTTAATTTTAATTAATTGATATCCGGGGATAGAACCCGCGACCTACCGCATGCTAAGCACGCACGCTACCACTGAACCAAAGAAGATTCAGTATAACGTTGCCAATAGCTGTATTGGTTTTCAATGCAGTAAGTTTCTGTTTAAGTACAGATAAGCTAAAAAACTAGGTAAAAGCTGTTATTTTACATAAAATAAATAGAAGTGCGGTGGGAATGTTACATGACAGAATATCTCTGTAAACATAAAGTCACTGTTATTGAAATTTCTGTTTTTCTACAGTTTTTTTTTACAGTGTACTAAAGTAAGTTCCTAGAAAGGTTTTATTTCCCTGCTTTAATTATAAATATCTTGTTAGGACGTGGTAAGTGCGAATGGGCCTCATCTCTCCCATTTTTGATTATGAAAGTGATTTATATGTTTATAAGTGCAGTGTATTTAATAACTTGAAGTTTAATTGTTTTTTATTGTAATTGTTTCAAAATTTGGTGTTAATAGAAAATAACATCTAAAAGAAAGCTCCAGTTTTAAGGAATTTAGAACCAGATTTAAACATTGAAGAAATTAATGTCCCTGATAATTGTTTAATACCAATTGACTTGGACTTAAGTGACTTCATCCTATTAGAATTTGCTACCATAAAGAAAATTTTTTTATGTTGGTCAAATAGAAAATTTGGAATTGAATGTTGCTTATTTAAAATTAATGATGAAAAACTTTAAAATTAATGACGAAATTTTTATTTTCTCAGTAAGTAATGATTCAACATTCATACAAAAAGATAATATTGTATTAAAAGTACCCCAACCGTCAGTTTCCTTTGGAATAAAACCTGACAGTTAAAATATTGGTTGAACTTTTTCTAACTAATCATACTATGCGAAGTATGTCAATATGCAATATACTCTTCATTACTACAATTGTTTTCCTCATCAAAAACTTCAATATGTTTAATATTTTCTTAAGCTGTTTTATTTCTGTAAAAAAGGAAATCTAAAAGGAAACCATGTAAAAGTGAGAAATATTTCCTTTAATTATCCTTACTTTAAAATGCCATAAACTTTTTAGTTTGTAAAAAAAATTATTGTATAATTTTTTGCATGTGTACGAATGTGCCCCACACGTGTGCGAAACTTCCCCACCCATGGGGCATATTCGCATGAAATTTAGCGTTATTTAGATTGATGATATAGGTTAGAAATTCTAAATTAATGCGACCAATTATCGTTCTAAAATATCGGGAAAGGTCTTAACTTTCATTTGAATCCGAGTTTGTTTCAATATCTCATCTAGATCCAGAGAAATATGCCAAAATGCACTTTTTGTGTGAATGTGCCCCGCTCTCCCCTATACATAAATTTTCTTCAATAAAGAAAAATCCAACAACCACAACAACGAAATGATGAAAGTTTTAAGATGGTTAAAACATGATGTTCGAGGTATCTGTTTTTGAAAAGCCTATACCCATATGTTCATGTATATTCTTTAAATGAATACATTTCGTTTATAATTTTTTTACATTTTGTTGCGTAGGAATTGTGCTTTTAATAATTACATTGTTTGAATATAATATAATAAGCCGGAGCATTTAGGATTACATCGTTAAAGAGAATTTCGACATTTCAACCAAAAACGAAGTCGTTATTAATTCCAAACAAAGCATTATCATAAATCACAGAGGAAATAAGAAACTATCCGAAGATAAGTAATTTATAAAGGATGATAGACATTCAAAAATAGATTTAATAACCCGAAAGGAAATTCCTATGCAGAACAAATCTTTAACAAGGAATACCGATTTGACCCCAAAATAAAAATACACTGACATTATCGCACGTCAAATATTTGTAAGACGCTGTAAATTCTCATTAGTGATAGTGAATATGCGATGGCCCCTTAACAGACCATTAGCATTTGAAAAGAGGTAGCTTTCTGCCTCATGTAAATGTAAAGGATGGTCTGGACTTTATGTATTTCTTGGTGGAATTTTAAATACAGGGTTTTAAACTAGGGGATAATGAATTAGTTAAGAGCATCAAAATGGTTTTGTGAGGTTATTTTAAAACCCCAGTGGAGTGTTTGAGAAGGTATTTTGACACCTTATGAATGGAAGCCAAGTGCTTCTTTTTTTGCCGGCTGTAGAGATTGCATAATTTATAAGTATGCTTATTGAAAAGAGCCATGCAAAATGACAGTATCTTTATAACGGGAACAAAAAATTGCATTAAATACTTTATGGAATATTTTGAGAGTGGGAAGCTTTTTTTATTTTAAATAGTGATGCTGAGAGTAATGAAGTTAATGATCGAAAGTTATAATTTTAACGTTTGATCAATTCCATTATAAATTAAACGTGTGTTTTATAATTAACTGGGAAACATCTGAAAAACTTATAAAATATGTATCTAAGAACTTTGTTATATATTAATTCGTGGTTTTTGAAGAAATAGTTTTGCAGATTATTTAGCAGTCAAAATATCCCATTTATTTATTCCACATTATAGACGAAATAAAATAGTATATTTTCTTGATAGTTAACACAAATTAGAAATTTATCGTGTTCTATTATTTACATCTTTCCTTCTTTTTTGTATTGAATCAATTTTCATTTTACTATAACACACAAACATATAACAAAAATCGTTACTCGCATATTTAAATCAAACTTAAAGGATAAAAACACTTGTATTTGTATAACATAATAACAGTAATTAATTGATCGATAAAAAAATTTGAAATGTCCCAGAAACTATTACTAGATTCTTTCTTATATTTATCCTATTTGCATCATGTATGAAAGCAATATTTCCTATTTAAATTTTTAAATGTATTATAAAGTACATGTGGTTATCAAGTAATTAAATCTATGCAGTAACAAATAGCACGAAAAAGAATGAAACCGAAATAGTATAAATTCAATCTCCTAATTAACTTAAACCTTAACTCAGTCGTTATCTTTGTCAGAAAATGCAGTATACATAAATAACCACATTCGAAAGTAAATAAAACCAGCCGAGCGAAGATTAGAAAAGAAAAATGAATATAAAAGCATTATTCCAAAACCGGAACGAAGAAAAGCGAATGTTTGACCATTGTTTCTTGTTTGAATCGATACATTTGTACGGATATAAGTAATTTTAAGCAAAATAAAGAATTGAACGCTTGAATAAAATGGTGCACTTAAAAAGATTGGTTCTAAATGTTTACGGTCCTGGAAGTACACACACACCATTGATTTTTCTCTAACCACAGCTCCTAACAAAAACAGAAAAATGTCAATGTTTCGAAAATACATGGGGAAAGAAGCATTTTCTTTTATGAAGGAAATTTTAAATAGTTTTCATTGTATACTTATTGGGAACTTTTATTTATTTTCTTACTTCTCCACAAACCACTTTGTTGGGGATATGGAATAGGGAATTTACGCCCCGCATTGTAAGGGATTAAAATCATTCGTTAAGTGGGAAAGACTGGATGCATTGTATATTTTCGCATTATTCTAAGGTTTAAGTTAATCTTAATATTTTCGAAAGAATTTGTTTTTTGTGTAATTCACAAAGAATAATAAATGAACACAATTTTCTAAAATGGTACTGAGAATGGGGGGGAATGCGTAAAATATCCATTATTTTTTTGAATGTGGCTTATTAACGTTTTACGAAATATTATTGCTATTCTTAAATGCTGTAAATATGCTAACCTAATATAAAACTCAAGTAAAAATTCAATACTTATTTAATAAAATGTAGTTAGGGGCCATTCATTAATTACGTAAGGATGATTTTGGCAATTTTTGACCCTACCCCCATGTACTCAACTAGCTGAAATACCCGCCGTCGCTCGGGGGAAAAGGCTTTTCAAACTGTATTAAAATAAATAAGAATTAGTTTCTTCATTATATTCTTTTCCAGGGCATAATTTAAGGGCATTATGGTCAACTGCCTTCCCGCAAGTAACAAAACTCACTTCAAGGTCAAAACTCACAGTTTGACGTAAATCAAAGATTTTTATTTTTCAACAAATAAGTAATATTCTTGATGTCAACTACTACATATTACCATTATATTATTATCTCTAGTCTTTGGAATGCCATTTACCAGTAGAGATTTAAAAGTTCTTAAATAATCTTAAATATAAATCAGTAAAATAATCTTCAAACAATCAAAACAATCTTCAATTTGGCGTAAAGCGTGGAAAACCTATGGGGCAAATGCAACTATCAGCGCACGAAATGATTAAAAAAAAGTTGAAATCAAAACTAATAAAGATTTCTCTCTCTTTTTGATTTTGTTTTGTTTCGACTTTTCACCTGGAATATGGATTTAACAGTTTTATTTTTTATATTAACTTAATGTTACTTCTATTAAAAATACCTATGGTATACCTTCATTTTTAAAAAGAATTTAAAGTTTCAATAATATACCGAGATCGTCAGGATTTTTAAAATTTTCTGGGGCTATTCAATAGTAATTTGATTAGAATAATTGGAATTTGTTTGCATTAACTTGCAAAATCTTAAGTAATGATGTGTTTGACCCCCCGCCCCCAAGTTAGGGTATGTAGGGATTTTTCCAACCCCCCTCCCCCTCGGGACCCTTACGTAATTAATGAGAGCAAATATAGGCCTAACATCAGAATGGGCCTTAAAATTAAATGCATATGCAGAGTGTAAACAAAAATATGGGTACCAAAAGAAACACTAAAGAAAAAAATATGATCAAGAACAAATAAATACTGATGAGGAAGGAGAGCAGGAAGATGCGGATGGGATGCCAACAGGCACTGAAGAGCAAAGATGTGCTATAGAGCCTGATGATGTTAAGGGTTTTTTTCACTGATCCCTTGGTTTAGAGATACACATCAGGAACACCTATGAACCCATAAAAGCTTTGTTAGATTAAAATGCTATTTAGGTACGGATAAATTGAAATGAGCTTGTTATATTTTAAGAACGGGCGAAGAAAGGAAAATTCTGAATGACTGGTGAATGACTGGTGAAATGACTGGTTAAAAACTTGAGATTGATTTCAAGAAGGGGAATATGGTATGGGAGACACTTCTATGGAAAGCATGGGCTCACATAGAACAACATGCCAGAGTTATTGATGGAAAGCAAAATCTCCCCAAGTGTCACTACACAATGAATATGGAAGAAGATACACTAATGAGTAGACGAATTCAAACATTTTAAATTCGCCTATATCTTTATCATAATGAACTTTCATAGACATGTATTAGATGTCTTTCTTTGCTAGGCAGTTGGGGATGGAAAAATCCAAGTTCGAGAACGGGGATGGAAAAATTTGGGTAGCTAGCTTGGCTACTTAAGCACCTATGTCTTCAAAGAGGGAAGGGAGGCAAGGTAGTTATTGACTCGAGAAAACACCAGTTTGGATCTCTCTTTATACTTCCCCGACTCTAGGGAGCGAATGGTATCGCTCGTTTGGAGTTACACAGCCTTTACTCTGTTCATTTAGAATTGGCACCTGAGAAATATGTGATTTCTCCCTCGTTAGAAGCGTAACCGTATTTACGCTCTTCGCGCAGCCAATAGTAAGCCGTCTTCGTCACTTTGACGAGGATAGTTGCCATGGTTACCGATCGGTGGTGAGGGAAGGAAATATTTTCAGGCGCCTATTCAAAATGAATAGATTATAGCTAGGGAAACCAACTTTACCATTTTTACCCCTCGTATTCATATTCTATGGTAGAACTAAATGAAAATAGAAATAGTTAAACTGCTTACCTGAAAATTGGCCTTCTGCAGAGCCAGCTCCATCCTGTTCCTATCCCTCTGGTAATAAACCCCAGCGAAAATGAGCACATTCAAAATGAGCAACGAGCACCCCACGGCAATAGTCACACTCAGCGCCGTCGAGTAAATCCCCATATCGAAAGCACCAGCACTGCTTCCGCCTCCCACCACCGAGGGCGCCACCGTAGTCCTCTCGTACACCACCAACTCTGTGGACGCGTTCTCTGCGGCCAGCTCGGCGGAAGGAAGCAGGCTCTTCAGCTTCACCGGAGGGCTGGTGGTTGCAGCAGGGGTGGTGGTCCTGGGGGACTCGGTGGGGTAGTGCAAGGGCGGAGGGTAGAAGGCCTCTTCGGGGGTCACTTTTGAGAGGTCGGTGGGGGAGTCCCGGACGCGGCCGTCGTAGCTGCGAGGGTTGTTGTGGTCGTCCAGCATGTGGTGGTCGTAGCTGAGGTTCCCCTCCCCTGGCCGGTTGAGGGAGGGGATCAGGTGAAGCCAGAAGGAGAGTCGGTGGGAGTGGTAGTGGTCCTTCATTTTCGAGTTGAGGCCTGCAAGGAAAGGGGTAGTGAGTTGTTTAGACTCATAGAGTTAGCACTAATATAGAAACAGCTTAAACATCTGCTCCATTGTTCTAAGCGTGGCCGGTCTCTCGTTTCGCTTTGCCACTCACACTTGAGTTTTTAAACCAACTTGGCCACTAAATCCATCTTTTGGAGTTATCGGTTTTTCGCGTTGCTTTTTCACTCGTAAAGAAACTACGGCAAAAGCGCCCGCCAAGCGCCAAGCTTTGCCAACTTCCAGTTCCTACCTCGACCACTAAATCAGCAAATTTCTCCCTTAAATACTTGTTTAACCCGGGAGCAGTCGCACCTATGAAACGAACGCGGGAACTCGCGGGTGGGTATGTGATACCCAGGGATGAATTCTCGCGTTTTAGCACTCAACCTGCTTGGTTTTACAAATAATATTACTTTAAATAAGACACAAACAATAAACTATCATTTGTGTATCTTAAATGAATATAATTTTCTCACGTTTATTCGTGCAATCCTTACATAATTGGAGTTCTGTGTTCCACACAAATATATTTCTGTAACCTTTCACATTAGCGTTTTATTTTCAAGTCCCTTTTGCTAAAGTAATCCCTACATCTTTTGTATCCCTTTTTTCTACAATTTGGCATTGTTTCCTTCTTCTGAGGTAGTTTCTGATGATGTATCAAAAGCATTTTTTGATTGCGTCTTAGTAGGTGCTCGATAATCACTTTTATTTTCAATAATTTTATTATAATATTTTTCAACGCCACTCTGACGTTGGTTCTAAACTTTACTTTTATCTATTTTGATCCACTTTTAACGAGGTAATTTTCTCCATTTTCCGGAGAATCGAGGCTTTATGAACTTGCTTCATCAATTTCATCACACATTCTTCAGCCACTTCAATTGTTTATTTATCACAATGGACATCATAAACTCCAATGTCTTCTTAATTTTCACTAAAAAATCAAAATCATCGGTAGAAACTGTCTCAAGCAAAGAACAAAGCTGCTATACCGACCAATCGAACGGAATCCACAGCCAAAATTAACACCTCTACCGGCACGCGCGCGGGTATCTCATACCCAAAAGCCTCGATTCCCGGAAACCGCGTATTCCTGAATTCTTATCTAACCTTGAAACTTCAAGAATGTGACCTTGAACTCAGCTACACGAGACCCCATACATTTTGAAAAAAAGGGGGGAACGCTATGAGACTAAGAATGCGCGCCTGGGTATGACATACCCAGTGCGAGTGCTCCCGGGTTAAACGAATCCGAAATGACTCGTATCGAATAAGGAGGGTTCATATTATATAGTGTGAATCTTTTTTAAAGAAATTCCCCCCGCAACATTATAAAAATACAGTTTAAAATTGTTTTTTCCGAATCCGTGATTAAAAAAATTACAGGTAAAAAACTAATTGAGACAGAGAATTTTTTTCTTCACTGAACAATTAGCCATTGCTTTTTCTCGAGTTTCAAATTGTCGGTATCTTTTTTTTCATCATTTTTCTGGAAAGTAGAGCCGTTTATACCTCTGGGCGTTTATACCTCAAATTCCACCCACCTACGGGACCTCCCATGTTAAAAATTTACTTCCTCCACTCACACAGGTCCGACTCTTTTCGACATGCAGGGTTGCCTTACCGAGAAGAGTAAGCTGTCTCTATATTTTGTACTAACTCTATATTTAGACCACTTCTATTTATCATCAACTTTAGTTTGATCTGAGTGGCAACAGTGTTTGCATTTTGATTCGACGTGGTGTACAGTCAAACTTGTTTTTGTGGGAAGACTGAATAAAAAATTCGCACAAAACTTCACGAGTAGTTATAAAAAATAGTTTGAGTAACACAATTAAAAGAATACTTTTTTTATGCGGTGAATAGGAACCGCAACTCTCTTTTTTACTACTTTTTTCCCTACATTTCATACTTCTCACTGCATATATTTGGTTATTCTAATATATTGAAGTTTAACATAATAGTATGTTAATCGTAATTTCAGAATACTATCAATGAAATTTAAGCTGAGACGGAAGAACAACTCTAACCCATTAGTATATTGAAATCTCTCAATACAGGAAGTGTGTTTTTATTTTCTTAAAATTATTTCAAAAAAATTATTTAAATAGCAGCGATAAGTACATACTGTCGAACCAACAATAGTAAAAGGGTCACGTGACTTTGACACACTTGGAGGGGAGAAAGGAAAAGCTGAGGGGCAGTTGATTGCAAGAGGAAGATACATTTACTCCCTCTAACCTTAGTTATACCCTCTATATACATAAAAAATCAGTACACATTAAATAAAATAAAAAATACTGAAACAAAAAATCACGTGACCCTTTTGCTATCGTTGGTTCAACAGTATCTTCTGAATTGTTATGATTGTAAACTTTACTTTGAATTTTTATTTTTTCCACGCAGGGAGTATCTTCAGTACTTACTTATTAGCATGTATTTTTGGTGCAATCTGTCGTAAGGAGTCCATCTTACGGCTTTGTAAACTGCTGAATCTCTATCATCTGATTCTTCATCTTCATCAACAAAAACTGGATTAGGATCTCTGGAAAAAATTCCATTGATACAAATAAAACATTTCGTTTAAAGGCTTGTAAATATCGTATTATAATTACAGAGTTTATTTGTAAACATTATCATTATGTCAAAAACAAAATTTTTTAAAAAGATATTTGAATGCAAAAATAAGAATATTTTGTGCATAAAAGTTGTTCAATAAATTTCATATTATTTGAAAAATGAAATTATGAATAAATTAAATGTACCCTCTAACGTTTAAAATCACATAAAAAATTAATTTTTTAAAATTTTGGAGCCGAAATTAATACTATGTAATATAATTAAACTATAAGAGGTGTCGACCGGAAGTAACTTACAACCCGGAAACTCCGATTGCATTGTTGAAATCCATAAATTGTAAGGTTTATTACTCCATCTAAAGGTGACGTCTTGCCTCACTGATAAATTTGATTTCAATACATTTTAAATTTACAATGAAATTTAAGACAAAAACATTATAAACTTATAGTTTTTAAATAATAAAAGTTATTAGAAAATTCAAATTACTAATTCGAAATATTATCTACTTTTATTTCAGATTTTAAATGAGCTGTATCAACTAGTAATTGGAGTTTCCGGGCTGTGTTTTACTTCCGGTACGGCGGGTTGACACCTCCTATAATGATATTAATATTAAATACATAAGTATGATTTTTTAATGTATAAAAGAAAGTAGCAACTGCTTAAAGCCTAATATTTTCATCGGCGTTTCATAAAATAAGTCGCTAGGTTAAACTAATCAAAAGTTTATTACGTACTCTTAAATACTTTTAATTATCACAATTTATAGCAATTATTACACATTAAAAAACAAAAATAGATGAAGTGAAAATTTTCACCCGCTTTATAAGTTGTTTTACACTCATTAATGCTCCTTAAAAAACCAAGTCGCTTTTAAATTACATTTTTTCACTCTAAATAGCACCTTTAGCAAAACAGGAAAAACGTATAATGCACATTCCTAGAATTCCCTTCATAACTTGTGTTCTTCCTTAAAGAATCCACAGAGAATTCCACCCACAGTACCGAGTATAAGTTTACAAAAGAGAACAAAAAAACACCAGTGAAAAGGGCATTCAAATCTACTACCTAATTAGTGGCATAATTAACCTTTTAGCATTTCAGTCGGCTTAGTATTAATTAAAGCTGGTTCCTAAGAAAAAACAAATTCCGAAATTCGTTAGCCTTGCTCCGTGGTTTTATGATTGGAAACCGGGATTAAATATTTAAAAACCTAACAAAATGCTTTGATTTTTATCCTTGAAAATGCAACAAAAACTACTAGCTAGAGAGAGTGTGAGAAAAAGAATGCATGCAATGGCAATTTACGTTTCGGGGAACAATTTTCTTCATGGCCGTAATCAAGGGGATTATGGGAGATTCACTAGGCTTAAGAATGCGGTGCAGAGAAGGAGCAATGAGTGCATTCTAAATTAACATACTGGCCCTCAATCCAAAAAGGAAGAAAGTCACTTTCTTCCTTGGATTAATTGAAAGTCATCGAATAAATTCCGTTGTAAATTTGTTGATAAGAACTATCGAAATCGTTGACTTTAACAAGGCTTAGAAATAAATGTACTGGATTTTAAGTTAATGTGACTTGTTTTGGTATTGCCTAAGGGGGTGATTTAAAATAAAAAGTACAACTTAAATAACTCCAAAGGGATTAATTTTTTAACCTTTATGCGATTTATTGAACTTATTTTCTTATTTTGACATAACCATCGCGTATGGGATTAAAGTATCTGATATGTGCTTAGCTGATATGTTCAAAATATTTTTGTTGATGAAACGAGGATAATATGCAAGTAGAAAAAATTAATAAAGGAAATTTATAATAAAAACCATTTGAATAGTTATAACAAAATTAAAAGGTTAAAGCAGTTAAAAATGAACAAAAAAAAACGCACTATTGGGGGGGGAAGTTGTGTTTGAAAATAGTGTTTTGGACCCTCTATTTGACCTTTTCTCTTCGACTTTCTTCCTTTTTCCATAGACTTCCTCATGAAAATTCCGAATGACATAGGAAGGAGGGATTGCAAGCGCATTGGGGAACAAAAACTGACAGGACCAATGTAGATGCTAATGCGGAATGGGAAATATGAAAAAATTCCAGTGCACTTTAAAGATAATTAAATATTTTAATAATCAAATCCCTGTATTTCTCCATAATTGAAAAGAATGTTTTATTATGAACCGTTATAATTACCACGAATATAATTTTTAGCAAACCTCAACAAGTAAATAACTAGAAAAATATAACCTACCCCGTTTTAGCGAAATTCGTCCAATACGTCATCACTGTCCTCGCCAACGCGTACTCCGACCTGGTATAGTTGGTGCTGAAATGCGACAGACTGGACACCAGTGGGGCTCCAAACACGTAGTTCATCTCCTCCCCGGTCACGCACCCCAGCCTCAAGGGGTAGTCGCTCTCCTCCGTCTGGTGGTCGAACACGTAAAAGAACGTCTTCGCGTTGTGAGACATCGAATGGTAGTTCCCCGCTTTGAGCATAGGTGCGACGGTCAAGACGTCGCTCAACGCCTCCACCGTCGTCTGGAAGATGTTTAACGGATGTTGCTCCGGATGCAACCAGTCCGTGTACTCGTTGAGGATCGTGAGGTAAATCTCCTGCAGGTGGAAGGTGAATACGTTCCTAACGAGAGTCCTGAAGATCCTGTCCCGCCTCACCGAGTCGATGCCGAACTTCTCTTCGTGCGCGGAGAATCGGAAATACGACTCGATCCGAGTGAAGCCGAACAGCAGGTCGTAGCTGCCAAAGAAGTCCTGCTTGTGGTTCTTCATGAGCAGAGCGGGTTCTGAGGGGATGATGATGCCGTCGATGGTGGGTCCGAAGGCCGTCAGGTAGTCTGGGACGTCCAGCTGCACCCGCATGATGTCCGAGATCGAGCGTTGCCGGATGCACTCGACCAGGGCGGTGTTGTCCCTGGTGGGGCAGTCCAGGACTGAGGCCAGGTAGCGCGTGTGGGTGACCGCGTCACGCGCCAGGGCCCACGGGCTGAAGGCGGACCCGCTTTGCATGATGGCCCGCTGGAACAGACCTGCGGAGACGAGTTTGGAAATTTTAATTCGGCATTTTACAGGGTGCATATTGCTGACATCGTCAGATAACCTCGTACTTCTGAACCAACTATAATAAAAGGGTCCAGTGATTTTGACAACTTTGGAACTAGTAGTTCGGAGGGGAGACAGGTGGAAGTTGAGGGGTAGTTGATTGAAAGAGGAAGGGAAATTTGCTTGTAAATAGAAGCAAGACCCCCAAATATCACCGGTTACCCAACTATCGGCTGTGCAAAGTCTGTAAAAATCACGTGACCCTTTTACTATTGTTGGCTGATCAGTATAATCGAAGTCAGGATAGATAGAGTATAAGTGAGCAAGATTCGTTTCCTTGCCACACATCGTTTTTCGCGGTCAATAGGTGAAGGGTGAATTTTAATGAGCTTTCACAACAAAACAACTGGTGTTTCTATCTCTCACAAGGATACCGAATTTTTGTTCCAGCTGGCTGGGCCAAACCATAGAGGCCAAACCACGAGCAAGAGATACCTGTTTTATATGCAGGTTTTTTTAAATGCAGGTGTGAAATCAAAGCAAAAAGCTTCAATGCTTCTAGGGTTACAAGGTGATTATACTGGTGTTCCTAGTGGAATTGATTTAACCCTTGTTTTGGCGTTTAAGACTTGGTACTCGCAAATAAATTTGGTTGTAAGTAATTCCACATTGGGACCTTTGGCGTAAACACACATTCACCAATCTAGAATACAGTATCCATCCGGATTGGGATTATACAAGGTCATTTCATGATGCCAGCGGTATACTCCTGCTCGCTTTGCGGTGGAGCTTGGATATTCCAAGTGGCATACGACAACAACAACAACACCGATGTACTATATTAAATAATATTTTTTATTGTGCAATATTCGAAATATTCAGGATTCTACAGATTAGAGTCATTAGCAAATTATTTTATGTTTTTCGGTGATTGTATAACCCTCCACCCTCTATGTCACAGGTTATAGAAGCATTTCAGTAACCCTTCCCCAACAAAGCGTTAAAAATTACGCAAAACTGAACAAAATATTGATTTCATTCCATTTGTTTCCACCCTAGAGAACTGGATACTTGTTTATTGTTAACCTAAACCAAACAGTAGAATATTTTTAAAATTTTTAATAGGAGTGAACCAATAATTTAAGGGTACCAACCTCTTAATACAACGAGTCACGCATTCAGAATCATCTTCCTTCACTTCCTTCCTAATTTAAGGATAGTCCCTGAACCATTCATGAAAATTATTTTTTGCAGGTAATTTTTATCATATTTAGACTTAAAAATATTTTACAAATTAAAATGACTAATGGTTAAACTACATTAATTATGTTTTTTTTCAAAAATGTCATTTTTTGAAAATGCTATGTGGTACCGGCTATATAGTACAGTTATATTGTTTATCAAGGCAACCGATGAGCTAACTTCTACAGTTTTACATTGAAGTAGGTCACTGTCGCCGCAAAAGCCTCAATTGTTTCCCATCAATGGAAGATGACTATAACTAAAAGTAACAGAAGGCACTAAAGTAATATCATAATGTTATTACTAACTTCCATTAGGAGATACTGTTATTACTATGCATGTAAAAGAAAGCCGTGATGTACAACCTTTCGTCATAGGAGATATCATCAAGAAATTGACACACGCAGCTCCATGGCCGTTGCCGAACAATGTAACATTGTTCGCGTCCCCTCCGAACTCCCCTATGTTCTCTTGTATCCAGTGCAGAGCCGCCACTTGGTCCATCAGGCCGTAGTTGCCTCTTCCACTACCATCAAAGGCCGGGAGGAAGCCTAGGAGAAATAAGAATACACATTTTTGTACAACAACAAAAAGTAGACTGCAAAAATTATAGCACTTGGATGGACAAAAAGTATCGATAATGGTATATGAAAAGATGTATCACTGCAAAAATAATCGTAGATAAACAGAAAAGCTCTGGCAGCAAGAGTTGCCAGAGCTATCCTTTCCACAGAATTTCTCTGTTGACTGAACTTGTTCTGTAAACAACGACTTTTCCTGCGTTAATATTTAGGAAAATAACCAACTAAAATTTCCGAAGTTGGGAAAAAAGAGACCAGTCTGAAGAGAGACAAAATATGTATTCAAAAAAATTTAATATTTAGCTCTGGCAACTTTTGCTGCCAGAGATTTTCTGTTTTTGTACGATTATTTTCTACAGTATAATGTATCAATTCTGGAGGATGGAGTTAGGAATTTTAGATAGGACTACTTGTGAATAAGAAACATTATAAATCGATATTTCGTCACTGAGTGATTTAAAGAAACAATACTTTGGTGCAAGGAATTTTTAGGTAGATATTATTAGGTATGAAGTACATCAAAAGGATCTTCACTTCTACATTCACAAGGATCACATTACTTTTAGTAATCAAATGCATTTTAAGTGTTAAGAGTATTTGGATCATGGATCTAACAAAGTCGTAGATACACTTAAATTGAGGGTTATACAACATTAAAAAATTTCAGCATCTTTTACAATCATCGTGATCGGAACACGCTTATCAGTTTGCAAATAACCTCTTCTCGTTTTTGAATAATTTCTAAGAGACAATTACCAAACCTGTAAAACCTGTAAACTCACAACTCTCAAGCGTCGCCTCCAGCCATGGACCGGTTTCGTCCTTGTTAGGACTCATCAGCACGGTATAGGAAGGCAATGCAAGAGAGTGGAGGACAAGTACTAGTCTATCCTCCTATACCATGCTGATGAGTCCTAACAAGGACGAAACCGGTCCACGGTTGGAGGCGACGCTTGAGAGTTGTGAGTTTACACTTATTGTCCGCTAATCAACGATAATGGGGAAATTCTCTTTTTAATTACCAAACCTATTTATATGGCCCCTTTTAGATAATATTAAAACTTTTTAAACTTAAAACTATAATATTATCCACTAACCTAAAATTAAAGATGCCGATGTAATTAAATAACACCTCTCTCCATATTGCCTCGCATAAAAAAAACTTCAACTTTATTTCTCTATCAGTTTTCTAATAGAGAAATTTAAATTCTACTAAAAATAATTATTTAGGAGTTGTTTTTTATCATTTTCTCGATCAGTAAGCAGACTATTTGTTAACCTTATGTAACTAAAAAACCCAGCACTTTAATTCGTACATTCCATATTCAGAAAGTTTTATTAATACAAACTATGAATTATCATGTTCACGAACGTGGAAAGCTCAATTTCCCTTTATTAAGTGCCTTTTAAGTGAACAATCCACACGCTTCGTCCGCTTATAATTAGAACAACACCCGGCATTCTTTGCCTTAATTCAAAATGTTCTCGGAAGAGACAGAAAAGGGGTTAGTGACAGGTTAATAAAGAGAATTAACGGTACACAGGAGATGTAATTAGCCACCGAGGAATAGGGGAGGAGTACACTTCCAGAGGGCCTTATATCCGAGTGGTTTTTTTATGCTCGGAAATGCACCGAACATAAAGAAAACATGCTACACTAACCAAGTTTTATTAGTCAATAATTTATCTAAAGTATGAAGAAAAATGCGAGGTTTATTTTTCCCTGTGCGCATTTTTACTGGGGGAAGGAAATTAATTTACTTGAAGCGGGAGTCATTAATGTGGTGAAAAAAAAGACTGAATTTGTGTTGGTTGTAGCTGTGAATATAAATTTTTATGCGTTCTCTTGGGCATGGTATTATTATCAATGCGGGTGTGTGTTTGTATGTTGTTAGGAGGGCTGTAAGTTTTATTTACCTTTGAGGGATAAATCTTGTGTGTTTTTCATTGAAATAGAAAATAGCTGGGTTTGAATTTATTAAAGTAATTTAGGTAATTCAATCAGTTAACTTATGTAATGTTAAAGTAAGTTGTTAAAAACTCGCCGGTACAAAACGCGACAAGATGAATTTTATGATATGTTCAACTAGTGAAATATATGAGAAGAATAGCCTACTTATTTAAAATCATAATAAAATCTAATATTAAAACTCATTACATTAGACTGTTGCCTATCACATATTCCGGGGCACTAGAACAAAATAAGAAAATATTTGTGTAAAATATTTGTTTCTCTATTAATAGACTGTTCCAATTTACCTTTTAACATTAGGTAAAAATTAATAATTTTATTAAGTATGTGTATTTACTAGGTGAGGTTGAAATACTTCCAATATTTTGAAATAAATTTCTCTTGCACTACCCATTTTAACAAACCATCAATTATTTTTTTCTAAAATCTTAAAAGAAGCAAGAAAGCGCATTCCATAAATCATTTTTACCCGTCAAATTTATTCAGAACTACAGCATTGACATTGAATTATTCTAGTTTTCGTTAAGTCAAAATATACATTACATTATTGATTGATGATCAATACCGGTTTTTATTTTACCAGTAAAATACCATGGGTATAACTTAAGCTTTTTGAATATAATTATTTTCTCGATCGTTGATCTATTTAAAGTTTTTAGAATTATGTTATCCTTCAATAAAATTTAGAATTTTTTTTTCAAAAATTCTTTGAAGATCGTTTCGCGATCTTAGCGAGCAGAGCTCACTTGTTTCATCTCAACTATCCAGTAAAACCTGAAACTTGTCTGCTTAGTTAATGATCATTTAAAATCGAAACCTTTTATCTCTCTTACTTATCAATAACTTAATGCGGACCACTACAACAAAAATATCAAAATAAAACTGTTACTAAAATATTCCTTTTTAGTTTACCAATAATTTAACCGAAATGTTTTCAAAAATATCCATGAAGTCTACTAAATATCATCAACCATCTTTGAGAAAAAACACATGCCATTAAAAAACTGTAAATTTATAAAATGCACGTGTGTATCTAGTGAATCATTGGGAATAAGAAATCAGACTCTTAAAAATAATCGCCTGTTTCTCTAGTGAACGACCAGAAAGAGAAGAAAAAATTTAAACTTGATATCTTAATAATTCTAAAACAAATTCGATTTTTTTTAAAAACGAAACGCCAATCTTTCTATAAAAAATAATTGTATGCGTGTTTAAAATATCATATTTCTACTGTGATTAGTTTTTCTATTATAACGAAAAAACCGAAAAAGAGTAAAAAATTTCGAAACTTTAGAATTTAATTACTCCAAAAATAATTCGAAAATCGAAAAAAGGGCGACGAGGTGCAAAACTTCATACTTAAAAGTATGTGTCTGCAAAAAATCATGTTTCTGCTGTAAATAGATTTTTCTGGGGGCGAACTCGCAGCCGAAAAAAATAATTTTCGACTTTGACATTAAATAACTCCAGAACTAATTATCTAATTAATTAGGTCTGGAAACTGAAATGACCCTCATACATTTGTCTACCAATGGTCATAATTTCATAATATTCCTTCAAATAGTTTTTGCGTAGTGATAGTTCAAAGTGTTCAAAAATATAATTTTCAAAATCAGCGGCGGCGGCGGTGACGGTCACTGTTACTTTTTTTTAATATAGAGAGATAAAAATCCATTCTAAAGAAACGATAAATGAGGAAGGTCTTTTAATAATGTTTATGGAATTTTAAGTACCATAAAAATATTAATTACTCGTGATGCTTTGGATGATTTTTGTGCTTTTTTATTACATTTAAGGCTACACATATTTATGTATTTTATAACTTTTACTTTAAACGAATTTTTTGGTTATTTCCGTTAAACACTTTAACAACGCCCAGTTAGCGCAATAATGGACACTTCTAACCAAAAATGTTTTGAGCCTGTTGCTATTATGTTGTGTGAGAAAAACAGAGAAAATGTGTTCTTGAAATACGAATTTAAGAACACCATTCAGATCCAAAACAGTATCTGTGGGAACATATTTTCATCTCGTCATATTTTTACGTCCAGTTTTTGAACAGTTATCTGGATAGTAAGAGTTTTTAAAGTAATTCGCAATACTTTCGCAGCACAATAAATGTTGTCCTGTTTACGTGTCTCCATATTAACAACAGAATAAACTAAAGTGTTGTTAATTATTAGGGTACTTATTTACTGAATGAATGAATAACCTAGTAGAACAGCTCATACCAAAAATGTCACGTTTACCTAACTACAACAGGAAGTAATATAAAAGAAAATTCGGCTATACATGACGAAAATTGGACAAATCTTGAACGTTAGGGCTGCATGGATATTGTGATTGAATACATAGAGGAGAGGAGGGTATTATGGAACACCCTTTATATATTTAAGAATAACTCTATTAGTTTTTAATAAAAATCCACCGAATCATTTTAAGTACATACTATAACTTATGACAATGAAGGGCCAATGATCAAATAAATCAGCGTTTATTTTTTTTTCATCAAAAATGTACTTTAAGAAAAAGTTACAAATGGAGGGTAATATGGAACAGTCGGGTAATATGGAACAGTTGGATATACAGCTATTGAAAACTAATTAAACCTTAGAGAACATAGTTAATCTTAACTATAAAAATATATTTAACAATTTATGTTCAAATAGTTTTGTTCATGAGTCTATTTGCAATAGTCACAAACATAATCGTCTTTTTCTGCTCCAGTATTCAAGATGAGCCCATAGAAAACAGCTAATACATTGGATCCAAATTTCTCCTCGTTGATCTTCGGAAAATTTTCCATTACAAAAGATCTTAGTTTAAGATGCTTCAGCATCTTTGTTTTCCTGTCCTTTAGTTGATTGTAGGAAGTTGGACCTAGTGTTCCATAATACCCGACACACCAGCTTTTACTATGAACCCTTTTACTGACCGATAAAACATAGATAGCTAAAAAACGACTGCAGTATAAGAAACTACTGATCTTTTAGTGTACATTATGCTTAACAACAAAATCAAAGTCTCATAGTTACTGATAGGTTAAGAGGTTTGAACATTTACAGTCAAAAACTTTCGAAAATCTTAAAACACACTTTGCTTTGCTGCGACTGATCAGACAACAACAAGAAGCTAAACTTTTTGCACACTGCATCATGGGGGATTTATGAGGACTTTAGTGGCATTGCCACGTGATAGCAGCACGAGGGGGAGCAGAAACTCAGATGTCCCATATTTCCCGACTATTCCATAATACCCTCCTCTCCTCTATATGTGTAAATAAGCCATTTTTACAGCAACCCGTTTTCAATTATGGATTAGTAATGTTCTACAGTAGTCTTGCGGCTTGCGTATTTGCATTCAACACCTTTATGTAAGCCATAAGGTTAAGCCATTTTTTACACAACCTGTTTTTAACTATTGATCCGTAATGTTCTGCAGTAGTCTAGCGGCTTTGGTATTTGTATTCAACACCTTCATGGTTAAGGCCTTTTTACAGCATCTCGTTTTTAATTACGGATTCGTAAGATTAGTCTAGCTTTTACGGCTACTACTCTTAGCATATCAATGCAAAGCAATCTTACCAAAAGAGAGCTATTCCGTCCCGAAATTGATGCCTGCAACGTCGCCAAGGATATAATTGGCGAAAGGTTAATAAGGCGAATTAACGACAGGAAAGAAGAGTAATTATCCTTTGTGGCGAACGACACACTAAAACCTCGCTTCCCCGATTCCATGTTTGACGGTCGATCTCGATTTAATTGGCTGTTAAATTAATCGATTAGAAAATTTAATTGCTGGAATAACCCGGCCGACAAAAACCTAAAAAGCAATTAATTATTTTCCACTTGAGATAATAATTAGCGGAATCGATTCAAGAAAAGCGATTTTTCGGTGAGAAACAGCAGAGAGTAGATAATAGAGGATGGGATTGATTGCCTCCATTAAAGCTTGGGTCTGATTTACTCGAATGAATCTAGGGAACGATTTTAATTAATTTCATCCCCAGATACGACCTGGTCTACCATAAATTAATGCGGGAGCTTAATGTGTCTCCGAGCAAACAGCCAAAAACCTTCGGATTGGATGGTTTATATATAGTATTGAAGTTGATCCAATTTTATTTAAATGTCTGTGTGTGTGGTCGAAAGTTGGATTGAGCAACTGAAAGAAATTCGGAAATATAATTAAAAGGCTTAATTGATATTCGGTAACAGACATTCGGTAAAAGTTAAACTAATACACCAATTTAATTCATAGGTACATATTTTAATTGGGTATGATGCAATTTATATTACCATAAATCAAAAATATTGAAACAGTTAAAACGTTCAGATTTCCCATCGATTAATTGTGTTGATGTCATATTATTAATTACTGTAAATTTTGAATGAAATAGGTGACATTTATCCTATTTACTAATAATAAGTAAATTAAAATCTTCAATTGTATTGTACTTATTAAACATAACTTTTGATTGAGATAATGTTGAAAGAACTAAAATATAGAAATATCTTATGTTTAAATAAATCAAGATATATTATGCAAATGAACCTCAATTTAAAATAAAAAAAAATTCTCGAATAAGTACTCTATTTTGATGCATTAAAATCGTACATTTATTTAAAATAGGTTACAAAACGAAACTTGTTGAATAATCCGGAATTCAGTTGTTATATAAGGTTTGAAAGTCATCAATTGAGGAGCTGAGAGCCAGAGTGGACCAACCTCAGTAGCTGTTATTTCGGGAAAAACGCTTTACAAAATTGTAGTAATATTTAAATTTTTTTTGAGGTTAGTATTTAATATTTAGTTTTGATCTTCTCGTGATCAATAGTTAGAGGATCCTGTTGAAAGTCAGAATCAGAATGGAAAAAGTGGCTTGATCGATTCTGGCATTAAATTTTTGTGCGATTTTAATTACTAGATCAAACGAAAAAGTGATGCCATCTTGTGGAAACTAAAAAATGCATTGTTTTCTAACTTAAATCAATAGATGTATCTACATTCTACTGAAAAATAAAAAAAACGCTTTTTCATTTTTTGTGGGTTGGTCCACTTTGGCTCTCAGCTCCTCAATTAAAACTTTGATAAAAACAAAATATGAAGAAAATGATGAATAAAATTTTAGTGGAGGAGATTCCAAGAGTTACTAAAAATATTGGTGATAAGTTTACAAAATAGTGTTGATATTCTATCTACTCTAATAGTTTCAAACAACCTTTGGAGACCAAGAAAAGGTGAAACTTCAAAACGAAATGATAAAAAATAGCTAAAAAACCTCGGCAAATTAGGCAACACACCCCATTGTCACAAGAAATCCAACGTTGTCTTTGTCGCATGTACCCTCTGGGCTTCAACTTCTTTCTCTTTCAATTTTGTACCAGCTTACAACAAAAAAAGTTAAACTTACTCTGTCATTAATTGAACCTTTTATTTCACAAACTAGTCAAGTTGTTTTTTTATTAAAATCATCGGTGTTATGGGATTCCTTAGGGGTAATAGAACAGTTTATATTAGTAGAGAAAAAAAATTCAAAGAAACAAGCTATGAATTTTAATTTTGGTCTTGTGCTGAAAATGGGGGAGTCTTCTTGTTTTTCTCTGTACAAAAAAAATCAAATTGGATTTTGACTGGTTTCTGTAATAAACGGTCCCAATAAATAACCATTACTAATAGCCTCTCTTATGCCACATAAAAAATAAATATGTAAAAGACTTTCACTAGAATATATCCAGAGGTTAAAGACGCCTATAAAATATTTGAAATGCTCTTCCACACTACCTAGATAAGAAAATATTCTGTACCTCCTTCTTTCAGAATCATATTATAGTTTTATCTACAGATAACTATCTGCAATATAATATAACTGTCTACAATATAACTATATAGACCCATTCATATTTTATTATTACTGGTAGTTTGAAAATAATATTTTTAATAAAAAGTAAAAGGAAAATTAACTCCAAAATATTGGTGCCATTTAAAATGGTGTCACCATTATTCATATTAAATCCTTAGGTTTTAATTTTTTTACTGATCAAAAACTAACGTTATAAAATTCAACACAATACAGCAATTATGAATATTTTTATCACATCAAAACAATTAAATCATCAATTGATTAGGAATAATTCATAAACTACAATTACCTTTAAGATTTATGTTTAAATTAAAAAACAAAACGAGAAATTCAACTCCAACAAACATTTTCGAAACTTATTTATACATTTTACACATAAAATATTTTTTTATTTGATTGAGGAAAAATCTATAATCAACAAATTTGTATTACCTTTAATCCTCAGTAAATTCAAGGAAAACAAGTAAAATATAATAGTTTAAAACTACAAAATTTTAATTATATTTATCATAATATGTTTAATGACATAAATTTATGTATACAATGGCAAGTGTTAATAAGTATGGTTAAACTCTCTATCTCTCTCTTGGACACTTGGTAAACTCTTGGACTTGGTCTAGCTTCGACTAGACCAATGGGAATTAGTAACAACAACAACAGTATGGTTAAACTAATGCTAAACATACAATTTTAAATACAAACATATTAGTTTAAACAAAGTATGTATCTAATCTAACCTTTTATTTAATATAAACTTTATTATTTCCACTGTCATATACACATACCCTTTTAATGTCACATACTTAATAATAAAGACATCAATACTACTTATTATTTTAAATAAGAGATATAATATCTCGATACATCAGGAAAAATGTATGTGAAGTTCTATGCTTATTTTAATTCATAAAAAAGAAGTGCAATATTTAAAGTATCATTTGGGAAAAGAGCACCAGATTACAAAACTTTTTCTATTATTTATAAGGACTAGGGAGCTAGGGGCCGTTCAAATATTACGTAAGCACTTTTTTGGTCATTTTAACCCCCCCTCCCCCCTTGTCAGCAAAGATAAACAAACCTCAACCCCCCCACCATAATTACGTAAGAAACTGAAAAAACGAAATTTTGACACCCCTTTTAGTAAGTACTGTTTTTTCTCCTTAAAAATTAGGTGACTTATACAAGGAGCTGTCCTTTTTGGGAGTAGCCCTAAGGGTTCAAAAGTGAGTCGAAACACAACTTTTAGGGGTTAAAATTTCAAAATTTTTGGGGTCCATCCCCAGAAAAAAGTGCTTACGTCAGATTTCGTAATTCAATTTTTGTGAAATTTATTTTTGAAATTATTTATGCAAGAAACAACATATTTTCGAAAATGTAGTATCTTACGTAAGCATCACTCACATCCCCCCTCCCCCCTTGTCACCAAAAATAAGCAAAGAGAAAACCCCCTCCCCCCCTTAGGAGCTTACGTAATATTTGAACGGCCCCTTACCACCCCCTGCTCGCTATAACTCACCAACCCCCGTAAACTGCTGACGCAGGAACTTTTGGAGTTGCTTTGCAATTCCCACAAATTCTACCTCACTGAACTTAATGCACTTTATAAAACAATTAAACAATATTCAGAAATAATGTCAACCAACTTTTCAAAAATACGTCACCAAATCCCCTCCATGAATAAATTTCCCTTGAAAGTTAGAATACATATCAACTCGAACTTATCAAAGATTTAAACGAAATGTTTTTAAAAATATTCATCTTAATTATTTTTAATCTATGGTTATAAAAAACAATTCTAATTGTTTATCAATATTCGGACCAAACAAAAAACATTATTTTGAAGTAACTCGCTAGTATAATATGCCTAGTGTTTATCATTCATATTTTTTTAAACCCAGACTTATTAAACAATACCGTTTAAGCAATTGAAAATAATAAGAGACAAAACATCAATCTAAGTTTACAATTAATTTCGAAAAAATCAGACTAAAAATTATAAATATTGGAAAAAAAGTGTGAAATTTTAGTACAAAATGGCGTACATGTAAGTTTTTAGAATAGGTTTTTATCGGTCTTTAAGTGATATTTCATCAAGAAAGTACTTTTTTAAAAGGTGAAAAAACATGTTTTATCTTAAAATATAGCGTCAATCGGTCGTTGTGATTGGATGCATAATAATTTGATTGACAGTACTTGCTTTGTAACTGCGACCTTATCCGTTATCTAAAAAAATGGAAATAATTTAAAATTGAGAATTTTTTTGAAAAATCGAGGGGCCTACTCGAAAATCCGGAAAGAATCCGGACATTTTGATACCATGTATGTTTCATTCGGTTCAGTAATTAAAAATCCTTTCACTGGAAACTGTTCACCTAAAACTTTTTTTTAGAATAGAGAGATATTTTTCATTCATAACACCATAAGAAACCTATAGAATGAAAACCTCGAAAAGGATCATGATATTTAAAAAAAAAGACGCCCCCATTTTTGTTGACGACTGAAAATACATCATATTGGCTCTTCAAAATCCAAACGCTTCCCCGTCCGAAGCGCTGTTAAGAATCCGTATTACAAAAGCCAAGTGCCCCAAGCTGCGTGTATTTTCTAAAGAAACCTAAAAGCTAGCAAAGCAAACATCAGGAACAGTCGAAGCCAGTTTTTGATGTTCCATTTTCGATGCAGTTTTTCCGCCATTTCGGGAGGGGGCGAAGATTTCGCGGCACGTCCAAACGGTCAGGGATAAAAATACCTCATCTATTTTTTCGGGAGTCTTTTCTTTGAATAAATATTTTCCTTGTGTTTATTGCCTTTTGTTAAGTCCGTTCTCCCAGGGGAATAAAGCTCGAGGTATATTCCAGAATTTCGATTCCCTTTTTTAAGGCTGCTTTTGACGGCTGAGATATATACTCCGGTTGCAATCTATCTCCGGCATGCTGGCTCATTTCTTTAAGGAGTGCTCTATTATTCTGTTTCATTTTCCAAGGAGTTTCTCCCTCAGATTGAGAAAGGTTCACGGGACTCTAACTAAAGTGATTTCGTTCCTTAAAGCCCTGCTGACCTTTCCACTGCTGAGCTCGGGAGAATGAAAAATGAAAGAAAGTGCTTTAAGACTATGCGTATATCTTGAAGTTTAGCAGTAAGTTTAAATTGTGCATGAATGGATTTCTTTTTTGCGGAAGAAAGGCATCTTTTTTCAGGTGCAGGTTAAGCAAGGGAAATTACTTAAGGCTATACCTTTAGTATGTATAATCTCTATCCAAGCAATGCAAATGTTGATCATAGAACACAATTTTTATCACGACACATACCCCGAAAAATTTAACATTGTTTTAAAACACTTAATAGTCCATCCCCATTCATAAGAAGCTTTTGAAAAACCAGGTTTCTCACCTTTTGAAGGAATTTGCTTTGGCGAAATTTCCTAGTGGTAGCCAATTTGGGATTGTTTTATTATTATTAATTTTTTAATTTTTATTAATTTTTAATCATTAATTTTTAACTAATTCACCTGAAGGTATGGACCCGTATAGGTAAATTCAACACACACAAGGACAGTAACACTAACATCCATGCCGAACGGGGGGATTCGAACCCCAGACGTACCAATGTGAATTTGATGTTTGTTTGGTTTAAAACACAGATCGACTCTGAAATAGAGGCAATTTGGCTACCATTAATAACTTACGCCAATGTTAATTCTTTCAAAAGGTAAGATCCGTCTTTTATAAAAGCTTCTACATATATTTGAATTACTTTTTTGTGTAAATCACGCATTTAAAAATGAAAAATTATGTTCAAAGCTGCATTATAATATGGAAATATAATTGAAGAATAACAAAGAGAACCAATATCTTGAAACATTAAATTATTACTTAAGAAGTTAAGAAAAGGAAAGGGCATTATTTGATCAACTATATTGTAAGAACATAAAATGATTTTTTTATTTATTTAAAATTTATTTTGCAACTCCTCATAGTAGAGTACCCAATAATAATGCAAAGGAAAATTTAATAAATTACACTTAATAACATAATATTTTCTGGAACCGTTCTTTTGAATCATATAAGATTATAAAGCTTTCAAAAATAAAAACATGTTGATGTTTTATTTGGTAGAAAAAACGCTGTAAATTTCAATTCAATTCAATTCAATTCAATTTTATTTGATCACATACACTATTTACAAATGAAGCTATTTACACTTTGGGGATTTAAAAATCCCATAAAAGTGAAAAAAAAATATTTGTATATACATATGGAAAGGAAAAACAAAATTTATGATAATACAAGAAATAAAATAAGAATTATAGATTGGCAAAAGGTGTCAGTTGTACATAATTAAACACCCAAAATAACTAAAAAGAAATACCTGGAAAGTCATAAGAACATCTACAATATAAAAAAAAAGAATATTTGTACAAGACAGCACAAGGAAATATTAAAAAGCAGGTACATTTTCAGAAGTAAATAAAAATTGCTTTAACATTTTTTTAAAAATAGTAACCCTGGGTGCAGTTTGAATATCTGAGGGTAAACTATTAAAATATTTAGGTGCTAGGTAAAAAAAACATTTATGAAAAATTTGTTTATTGGATTTGGGAATATTATAAATAATACAAGGTCGTCTGGGATTAACAAAAGTTTTCATTGAGCATAAAGTCGGATTTTGAAACAAATTGTAACAATTTTTGTAAAAGATTAAATGTTTAAGGGGAAGAATATCTAGATTTTTATAGGAAAAAATGTGATGCTATGATTAGTGGAATGTAAAATTATTTTAACAAATTTTTTCTGAAGGTTTTCAATTATTTGTATAGTAGTTATATAATCACCCCCCCCCAAATTGATAAACCATAATATATCCTGGGATGAACCCAAGCATAACAAAGTTTTTTTTAGAAATTTCGAATCAACGTAATCTTTAAGATGATAAAATTTATATAACAAATATCTCAACGTATTAGACAATAAACTTACGTGTGATTTCCATTTGAGGTTAGAGTCTATTTGAAGGCCTAAGTACTTTATCGTTTTAACACATTCCAATTGTACACAGTTGCATAAAAATAAATTGGAACAGTCTACGTCATGATATTTTAGATAAAAAGGATTTTCTCTTGCTGTTAGACTGAAATAAATATACTTTGTTTTTTCAACATTAATTCTTAAATAATTTGCATAAAACCATGTTCTTATTTTATTAAGGTCATCTTGAATTTTATTATTTAAATCATCTTTGTCTTGGCCAGAGTAAAGAAGGGTTGTATCATCTGCAAAGCATATAATTTCACCATTTAATTTTAGGGTAAGCAGATCATTTATGTAGATTAAAATAAAAGTGGGCCTAAAACAGAACCCTGGGGGACTCCTTTTGTAAGTGACAATGGTTGACTAAGTCAATTTTTAATTTTAACAATTTGTTTACTGTTATTTAAATAGGATTTAAAAAAATTGTGACATGAACCTCGAATTCCATACGAAAATAATTTGTCTAATAAAATATTATGATTAACAGAATCAAAAGCTTTTGAAATATCTAAGAAAATTGCTAATGTATAGTTATTTTTATCAATACTACTGTAAATAAATTTAGTGAATTTGATGAGAGAAAGTTCAGTATTACGATGGGGTAAGAAACCAAATTGATTTGGTGAAAAAAAATTAAGATTCTCAAAATAGTTTAGCAGTCGTATTTTTACACAGTGTTCAATAATTTGGGAAAATATGGTAAGGACTGAGATGGGTCTATAGTTAGAACAATCATTAATGTCACCTTTTTTGTAAACAGGTGTTACAATTGCAATATTTAGGAAGTCCGGAAATACACCTGCTTTTATTACATTGTTATTTTGTAACGTTAGGTAATCAGAGTGGTATGTAGAAAGTATTTTTAAAATTTTGACATCGATATTGTCTATTCCACTGCATTTCCTATTACTCAAACCGTTAATATAATTTATAATTTCAGACTCCTGAATATCAAAATAAGCTTAAGAATTTAGATAACTAAAAGACGTAAGGTTAGACGTCTTTTTGAAACCTTTAGACGTAAAGGTTTCAAAAAGAGAGCTTTTGACATCCCGACAACAATATTTCATTTACCCTTCACTGGAGTAACAAAGCAAAAAACCAAAAAACTCATGCCCCCCTTTTTCCTGTAAAAAAGAACATCAACGAACAGCAGCTGCGTCGTCTTCGAAAATTCTTTTTTCGTCCCTTAAATAAAAAGAAACCCCCGATACACGTGCATGTCATGCACAGTGAATTAAAAGCGAAGGATTCTCTCACAGAAAAATACAGATAGTTCGTCGGGTTCTTTCTTACCCGAGAAGCTTTACAGAAGAACATTCTTCTTTCGGAAATCTCTGATATTGTCATTGGACCTATCCGGAAGCAAGAGGGATCAGGGGAAAATGCTCCGATTGATACTGTAATCTCCATTTCATAGTGGCAATGAAGCAGTAATCCTCCAATTCTGTAGAGTCAACTTATAAGGAGGTGTCGGCTTCAAATCCCATTTCTAAAGTAACAGATTTGGCATTGGGAAGTAATAGTTGTTCCACGGGGAATAGAAAAGAATTCTCCCTTGAGGAGATGGAATTGAGAAAGTCGTTGTTCTATTTTTTTTTCTTTGGGGAGGGGGTGTTTATTCTCGGCTCAACTTTTCGAACGTTAATGATGAAGTTCTTTTTATGTGCTAAGATGGTTTGTTGGAATGCTATGAGCGAATAAGACCATGTATAAGGAGTAGGATCATAGGACTGCAATCAAAGATGTAATTTAAATTGTCAATTATTCTTGATATCGTCGGCCTACAGGAGAAACACACTAAGTCACTAAAAATCAATCAGTGTGCTCGTGAAATTTCATTGCGCTAAAGACGCGGTCTTATGCGAAATTTGGCGTGACCTCGGGCAGAGTAGGTACTAAAGCCCGAAGAGACTATGCGCATTTATTCTGTAAGCCGAATATAGGTTTTATTTTGTCAACACCAAAAACAGAGTGTAGTTATGGGATCAGTTGTTTGAAATATAATATTGAATAAAGTCATGTATTCCGGAACAATAATAATTTAAGTTTACTTTATTACTGTATCTAAGTTTACTAAGCATTTGAGGGATGGGTTTGTTTGCCTTAAGATTATGCATAAAAACCGAAAAAAATTTAAAATTGCGTTTTTTGCTAGAAAACATTAACCAGTCATGCTTTTTCATTGTATTAAAAGTTTTGAACTTTTTCACTTGTTATAAAATATACAAAGTTTTGAGTCACTGTATCCAAGTTCCCTATTTCTCCTAAAAATCATGACATCAGTTTCTTTTTAATACGTTAGGTGAGAAATTTCATTTAATATCCCCATTTTGTGATTCTTTTTTCGTGTTAAGATATCAGTTATAACATTGCCAGTCCATGAAAGAAAACTGTTCTAAAGTTTTTAACAAGAAAAAAATATAAAGGAGAGATCCGTGTACCTAATGGATGTTTTCCTAACCCAAGTGGTTCGCCAGAAATCGCAACTGAGTCGTTTTTTCCCCAACTGTACATTTATGCAGATTAACAGAATCATTTGCATTTCAGTCGTTTTTTTTCTAATTAATTGCTTATGTATGCAACTTGTATTTTGTATAAGTTTTCCACACTGTAAAGTCGAATAAATTTTTAAATTTTGGGTTTTTTTCATAAAAAGTACTGAAAATAAATAATTCCATTTCAAAATTTAAGTGAGTATCTTTCTTTACTAATATTTTTAGTTGGATGTTAAACTTTTATGCAGTGGCCCTAGGTACACACCATACCGGCCTTAGGTACAGTAAAAAATTGTACCTAGGGTCAGTTTTGAAAATTAAAAAACCTTCCTGCCTCAATAAATTTCTTATATAATGAGTATTTAACAATCAAAACGATAAGTAAACAGTTTAAGGATGTGTGAATATCAGTTTTTTAACTTAAACCAAGTTTTTAGGCGTAGATTGAGGGCTTTGAAAATAAGTGGCCCAAGGTACACGGATCTCCCCTACATTATTTTATGCTAAAATGTGGTTATTTTTATGTGTCCTACTTTAAATTATTTTTGTATTTCATCCACAATAAATCGTTTGCAAATAATAAAAGAACACCCAGTTAAAAAGATTACCCAACCCATGTCTGATTAAAAGCATCTATATTTGTATGATAAAGTAGGAAATAAATGTAAATTTCTTATTTAAGGCATACAATAAAATTTAAGCAGTGTATAGTATACAGGGTATTTCAAAAGTCCGGTTTGTGGCCTTCATTTGGAACCAACGTGTCCTAGGGTCACGGAAGTAAGGTCAACCCCTAAGTAAGTGAATGAATGACTTACAACGCCCCTATCGGCGAAATAAAAAGTCCAAAAATTAATTTAAAAACTAAAGGAGATAGAGCAAAATCTCAGTGAGAGTATTGTTGTCAACGTTATGAAGAACTCACTGAAAAAAAATTTCATGAAAATATCGTAAATATTCGCGAATATGTGCATGTGAAAATAGCTCTTTTTCAGGCCTCAAAAAAGAAAAGTTTGGAAATTTTCAAATGTTTCAGTGTTATTGTGTAGGTTTGTGCTTTTTTTAGTGGAATGAAGGCAAAATTTAATCAAAAAATTAAAAAAAACTTGCTAATTTGCGAACTTTTTTGCTGTGCTTTTGAAGTGCTATTTTCACATGCTAATATCTCCGCGAATATTCACGATATTCTAATGATTTTTTTTTGTGAGTTCTTCATAAGGTTGGCAACAATACTCTCACTGAGGTTTTTGCTCTATCTCCTTCAGTTTTTAAATTAATTTTTGTAACTTTTTATTTCGCCGCTAGGTGCGCTGTAAGTCATTTCAATGGATTCCCCAGGGTAATTTACCTAGGGGTAGACCTTACTTCGTTGACCTTAGAACACGTAGGTTCCAAATAAAAGCCGCAAAACGTACTTTTGAAACACCCTGTATATTAACTGAAAGAAACAAAAAAATATATGCATGTAATCTACACGTATATTGCCATAAATAAGGATGTTTAAGAATAAGACTGTGTGTCTATGGTATCGTTTTTAATGGTATGATATGGTTTTAAAAACTTTGTAAACCAAAATCACTATCGTTTACTTAAACATTACCTGGTAATTTTTACTAAATGAAAAAAATGAGAATTTATCAGTAATCTTAAAAAAGATAAAAATAATTTTAGTCGTAACTCCACACATATCATTTCAGAGCAAGGTAACTAAAACATAATTTTAAGAGTGAGAAGAAAAATTAAATTCGGAAGTTATAAAATTTTATTCCCCTTAGAACTTTCCTGAAAACTTTATTTTACGAAAGTATCCAACTTTTGAGTTAAATCGCTATAACCCCTTGATAAAAGCTTCAAGATTAAGAACTCATATATCGTCTGGATGTCTTTCCTCTTGCCCAAACAACTTAAGTTAGAGCCTGGAGCACCATCTATTTCTAGTGGTTGTCAAAGCAATCTAGCTAAAATAACGTTAAGCTTTGAAGCTTGAAAAGCTATGTGACAGGAGTTCCCGGACGAAAAGTTCATTGGCCCAGCTCTTTGGTTCTATTGCTGGAAAATTATGCTCTTAATAACATTTGGGATATTTTTGGGGAAGGATATTTTGGATTGTGTAGGTTTTCAAAAACAACGGACTTCGTTATCACTTATCAACTCTGCTGGTGAACTTGGATAATTTTTTGATTCCCATTGAATTTAATGGAAAACTTGGGTCAGTTAGTGCTGAAAAAAGAGTGCAAGCAGCAGAATTTGAGCATTAAAAGCGTGAAAAGGACTTTCGAAACGCTTTGTATAATATAATTCAATTTTCTTTATTTAAGTACTTCTGTGTTAAAATTATTGTATAAAGTTTTTTGTTTATTTTGTTTAGGGCAACCTGTTAAGTAAGGAAAAAAATAATAAAAATATTTTTTTTAAATTTTTTTTTCAGTTGTCATTGATTTAAAATGTCCAAGAATAGATATTTTTTAACTTACATTGTAAATCCGTAGTTAGTTTCTATTTTTCAAATTTTTCGTATTTATCTTAAGATTACTGAAAAATTAAATTTATTATTGGTTGTTACAGTAAAATTTAGTTTATTTTTAATTGAGTAATTTCAGTAAAATTAAGTTTATTTACTTGAGTGAATATTGTTGGTATGTTAGACTAAAGCCCTGGATACACTACCTTAAGTACTTACCTGGATACTTAGGGGACATCCATAAATTACGTGAGGTGTTTTTTCCAAAATCTGGACCCCCCCCTTCCCCCCTTGGTGAGATTTAGTGGGATTTTTCTTGACCCCCCTCCCCCCACGTGAGATTTACCTACAACTTTTAAAAATTATTTGCATTTTGTGCTTCATAGCACCTAATTAAGTTATAATTAAGTTAAAAAAAGATGACGTGAGATTTTAATCAACCCCCCTCCCCCCTTGGTGAGATTTTTCCAAACCCCTCCCCCCCTTTTTGACCTCACGTAATTTATGGATGACCCCTTTCCTGGATACTCTACCTCTCTAAGGTAGAGTATCCAGGGCTTTATGTTAGACAGCAGAACGCAAGTGTGAAACTGGGATATAAGTTTATATGAAATTAGTTTTCATACAACGTATCACACTTATTAATTTTCGTATTGTTACAACATTTGAATTTATGAAAATGCTGAAAATACATAAAATGGACTAAACGGTTTGTTAATATTTTGAAATGCTTAATATCAAATGGATCCACATAATTTTTCTCTAACTTTATAATAATTTTCAAAACCTCCAAATCAGTTCCTCCTTTCTAGAAATTGATTCATAAAGGTTTAGTAAATTATTTTTCCCGGGTACCTCAATGACTTTTTACATCATGAAAGTACACCAAATACTTGCCCATTTAATAACTTGGTCGCATAATATTTTAATTTAACTCGACAACCCTCAAGACAAAAATGAGAGTAACTCAATCCTCCGCAGGAAATATTTTTTTCTCCCAAAGTACCACATTAGACGGGAGCACATTATCTTAAAGCCTCCTTGTCCATTTCGTACACGTCGAGGAAAAAAAATCTCGAAAGAGCTAATTTCATTATTTTTCTTACCGGCTTCAGCTTGGTTTATTACTGAAGAATAAAATGACTTCACTAATCCCACGGACGGCTTCCACTAGAATCACAAAGACTGAAAATTTAATTAGGTTTCTGGATATTCCTCCACATGAAGGGGGATTGGAGAAGGAGAGAATACCGGATATAATTCCTCCCTCTCCTTTCATATTACTCCTCAAAAAGTAACTGTTATTAGCCCTAAAGTTTTCCAACCTTCCATGGAAGTCATATTCCTAGAGAGCTTTGGATCAGAAACAACAAGAATGAATAATCACCGGAGAAACACAAAGGATCAAAGCAAAAACGCCCCTTATTGGGAAGGGGAGTTTTGATCATTATAAAATCTATTTACGCAGTTCTCTCTGCAAATTACATTGAGATTTTAAACCGTGGGAGAACAAAAAAGGATCTGTTCGCTTCAGAGTATGTTGTGAACTGCGTTTTTCCAAAATGGCGGCTAGAGAAAAATTATTACCTTGGAGCTCCTTCATTGATTTCGAAACTTTATATTTATACGTTCATTTCGTACGCAATACGAGTCTCCATTATTCCGATTCATCTTAAGCTTTTGATTGAATTTTTACCTTTAGGTAACCGTTCAAAAATGCGTTCTAGAGTAAGGGTTTATTTGCATTATCCATTTTGCTATTTAAAAGCACACCACTTGCGAATATGATCAAATTTAAGTTCATCAAGAGGAGAAGAAGGAATGGATCAATATTTTTTAAAGTTTTTTTATGGTGAATTTAAAATTCCTTATTTTTTTTTGTTTTGAAGAAATTAATGTTGAATAACAAAATATGATTTTATGATATTGTGATAAAAAAATAATTTTCATGAGATGTGTAATGGTTTTTCTTAGAAAAAAATTGTGTTTAATTATATTCATAGTTATATTAAAAGGATGTATTGGTCTTAGACTTGAATACAAGCATACTTTAACAGCCTTACTCATCCATCACGTCAATGTTAAATTCTAGGTCAAAGAAATATTCTACCAATCAGAGTTCGCAAAAAACTAATTTTTCTTTCTTTAGCTTCTCGATAACACATACGCTGATGGCTGTGAATATGACTATAAGTATACCATCTAAAGTAGGTACCGTGGAGGGACTAGTGGTTAAGACATGGGCTTCGAGATCAATGCCCGACACCACAAGAGCCCCACCGAGTATATGCGGAGTACATCTTTGTTAAATATGGGGGTTTGAAAGTCATGTGGTCGGTCATGGCGCAATTTAACGTGGGTTCTGGTCATCTGGTGATTATTGTGCCATAAAATAATCAAACCAGGTCAGTGGAGACTATTTCCCTCTGTAATGTAGCAATTAACCCCTGCCACAAGTTGTAATATAGCCATTAACCCCGGCCTATTTTACTAAAGGGCCGCATGTAAATATTTGTTAGTGTTGAAGTAAAGTGAGGTGATTATGAAAAGTGTTTATAAATAGCCTGACAGCTGTGTGAAAGGGAGGCTTCCCACCTGATTTGTTTTGCTGCCTAAATAAACATCTTTGTTTTACCAACTGTATTTTTCATTTCAAAACCCAATACGCTACAGCTTACATATATAATTTTTCTGGAGCCAGCGGTGGGATTGATTCTTCGAATGAGACTGGTGCATTTACGATTAGAGTAAACTTAGAGGAATTGAGATCGGAGGAGGTCTGGTTTGGATTTTTGCGATTCGAGTAAGACCGGTAGCCTGGGACGCCCTGTCCTGTGATATCTTCATCTAGCTTAGAAGGGACCATCCTGGTCCGGAAGCCGTTGGACACCCCGTCCATTTCAGAAGGTACCATCCTGGTCTGGAAGCCGTTGGACACCCCGTCCATTTCAGAAGGGACCATCCGGTCCGGAAGCAGTTGGACACCCCGTCCATTTCAGAAGGGACCATCCTGGTCCGGAAGCCGTTGGACACCCCGTCCATTTCAGGAGGAGCCATCCGGTTCAGTAGTTGTGGGACACTTCGTCTCGAGAGTGGAGTGCTCTGAGTCTTCTGCTTCCTGCTACGTAGAGATCTGGGTCTCAGGAGCGAGAAGAGTGTAAGTTAAAAGTACTTTACGCTTAAGAAATTGGGTGTTGTATTTACGATTTTTAGCGATTGGGGTCTGATGAGTGTTTTGAAGTTAGGATGGTTATATTTATTGATTTAGAACTTTAACTTGAATTTTATTGTAAATATTTATCTTGACTTTTGTGATTGATGTTCTATTTAAAATTTTTGCTTCAATCTTGAAAATTTAACTTTTTGAATTTTGATAGATTTATAACTTTTAAGGATAAAAATATTTTTAAAGCTGTTGTCTTTTAACAATTAATTTGTTTTGTTCCTGGGTGACATAGGTTTTTTGAAATCATTGTAATAAGGGGTCAGTGTTCTGGTGTATTCTAGTTTCAGTATGACGTATTTACTAAGGGGTAGGAAAGATGATTTGATCAAGTTGATGGGTGAATTGGATTTGGTGGCTTCGGCAGATAAGTCAATAAAAGCATTAACCAAAATTATTGTAACTAGTGAGGGTTATGATGAGGAATTTGCCAGGGTGCTTTTTGGGGAAATTGTCAATGCTCGCAAAGCGAAGGAGGCTTTGGATCTTGAAGAGAGTCAAAGGAAGCTAGATCTTGAGCAAAGGCAGTTTGAGGAGAAGCAGCGGCAAAGAGAGTTTGAGGATAAGCAAAAACAAAGAGAGTTTGAGTTGGAAAAACTGAGAATAGAAGCAACGAGGAAAACAGAGGAATTGGAGGATCATAGTTTTCGATCGCCAAATCGGGATTTAACCAGAATTCTACCCAAGTACGACATGAAGGACGATCTGAGTCTTTATTTAGTCTTGTTTGAACGACAGGCAACTCTGCTGTCCCTGGAGAAAGAAATGTGGGTTTCTCATCTATTGGGTCTAGTTCCTCAAGAGATAGCGCAAATCATAGCACGCGAGCCACCGGAACAAGCAGCTAATTACGATCATATTCGATCGATTCTGCTTCAGAGGTTTAAGCTAACTCCGGAACGATTTAGACAGCTTTTCAACACGCATCAGAAAGCAGTTGAGAGAAACTGGAGGGATTTTTACTATGAGTTGGCCACATACTTTGACGGATGGATCGCAGGGTGCAGGGTTGAAACGCTAGAACAACTGAGGGATTTAATAATTACCGATCAAATGAAGAAAAAGTCACCCTCAGAGTTCAAGGACATGTATTTAAGGGAATGGACTGAAATCAACTCCCCTACAGAGTTGGTGGTTCTGCTGGAAAAGTTTGAAGATGTCCGGCGGACCGTGAAACAGAAAACCAAGGATCAAGGTGGGGCAGGAGCCCAAGGTCGGTTTTCCAAAACTGAATTTCCTCCACAAAGAAGGGATCGTATGAATTTTGAGGGGATCAAGAGGGAGCGTAGTCCTTTAGAGCCTGATCGAGAGTTTGACCGGAGGAGAGAAATGCGGTGTTATCATTGCAATAAGCCTGGCCACATAAGGCCAAACTGCCCGAATTGGAGGAAACCACGATCAGAAGCTGTAAATTTCATTGGGGAGGAAGATCCTGAGATAGTTCTGCTGCCATACACCATGAGGGGCAAGATCAACGGCCAAGAGATCAATATTCTCAGAGACACTGGAGCCACCATAGACATTGTCTGTCAAAAATTGGTTGGTCCAGCTGACTTGACAGGAGAACATGTTTGGGTCCAGCAGCCATTGGACTCCAGCTCGACTTGTTTGCCATTGGCTGAGGTTCTGGTGGAGAGCGAGTTGGGAAACACGCTTACCAAAGCAGCTGTCATTCCCGATAGCTTGGACCAGGGTCGATATCTACTGGGAAATCGCACAGCGGCGTTATTCCAGAGGAGAAATCTGCCTTCGGATGAATGCCTGAATGCTGTAATTACAAGACAGCAAAGGAGGTTGGTAGAACAGGAGAACACCTCTTCTCCCGATGAACAGGTCAGTATTTCAGAGGAGACTCAACAAGAGTTGGTAGAAGAAGAGGAAGAGTTTCTGCCCGCGAAGGAGGATCGTGAGGTTTCGGAACTATTGAAGGTTAATACCGAACAACTGGTGAAGGCTCAGGGTTTGGATGAGGAGATGAGTTCTGTGGTTAAGCAGATTAAAGAGGGAAACCCTCCCAAAGATTTTGAACTTGTTCAAAGCGGGCTTCTTGTAAAGGTAAAGAAGGATAAGACTGGCTTGGAGAGACGACTCATCGTTGTGCCAGCTGAGTATCGGGAAAAGATACTGAAATTATGCCACGAAGGCACGTCGGGTCATCTTGGGACCACCAAGACCAAAGACCGCATGACTAAATTTTTCTTTTGGAAGAATTGTTATAAAGAGGTGGAAGATTTTGTGAGATCATGCGATTCTTGTCAGAGGGCTGGAAAGGCAAGAGACAAGAAAAAAGCCCCTATGACTCTCGTTCCCGTGATTGGAGAAGTTTTTTCAAGAATTAACATTGATGCTGTAGGACCCTTGCCAAAAACGGATTCAGGAAAAAGGTATTTGATTACAGCCATGTGCATGTCTTCAAAGTACCCCGATGCCGTGGCAGTGACTGACATAACTTCCAGGTCAGTGATCGATGCTCTTCTTCAGCTTTTCAGCCGAATGGGATTCCCTAAGGAGATTCAACATGATCAGGGAACCTCGTTCATGAGCGAGCTCACTTCTGAGTTTTTTCGGCGTTTTGGAATCAAGGTGATACGAAGTTCAGTCTATCATCCACAGAGCAACCCTGTAGAACGGTTTCACAGAACGCTAAAGCGGATTCTAAGAGTTCTGTGCTCTGAAGAGGGATCTAACTGGGAAAATCATGTGCATGCAGCGCTTTTTGCTTTGAGGACAGTTACGCACGAGTCAACTGGCTTCAGTCCGGCGGAGCTTGTTCACGGCAAAAACTTGAGAACTCCAGTAGCCCTTTTGTACGATAGCTGGATGCAACCCGAAGAGGATAACAGAAATGTTGTTAATTACATCTTGAATCTTCTAGATCGTTTACAGAAGTGTCAGAGCTTGGCTATTGAAAACATGGAGGATGTAGCAAAGAAAAGAAAAAGCTGGTATGATAGGAACAGCGTCAAAAGGGAGTTTGCAGTGGGAGATCAGGTACTGGTGTTGGCAACTTCTCCTGCCAACAAGCTAGCTGTTCAATGGCATGGTCCTGGTACCATTGAAAGTAAGATCTCGGACACTAACTATTTTGTAGCTCTGCCTGGGCGAAAAGGTTCGTCCCAAATTTATCACGTGAACCTTTTAAAGCCATATTTCCGGAGACCCGAGTTTGTGAATCTGGTGACAACTGGGGAGGAGGAAGAGGTTTCAGATTCCGAGGAAGAAAATCCGTCTTTTTACCGTTGTCCCAATGTTTTTGACCTTGGAGAGATTTTACAAATCAGTGAGGTTCATGGGCGATTGTCTGAAAAACAAATTAATCAATTGAGTGATGTTTTATGCAAATATATTAACTGTTTTTCTAATGTTCCAGGATTGACTGATATAGTTGAGTTTGATATCGAACTTAGCGAACAGAGACAGATTCGTTCAAGACCCTACCGAATGTCTCCTAGACAAACAGAGATCTTGAGAGAGGAAATTGGGAAGATGCTGGAAATGAAGATCATCGAGGTTGGAGAGAGCGATTTCACATCACCGATGATCCTGGTTGAAGTGCATGGGAAAGATCCTAGGCCGTGTATAGACTACCGACGGTTGAATGAGGTAACAAAGACTCAGTATTTTCCCATACCCAACATTGAGGAGCGGGTGGAAGCTGTTGCTGCTGCGAGATATATTTCTATACTCGACTTATCCAAGGGATACTGGCAAATACCCCTGACGGAAAGAGCAAGGGAGTACGCAACGTTCCTCACAAGTTTTGGGTCTTTTCGTCCTCTTAGAATGCCTTTTGGTCTTAAGAACGCTCCATTTTATTTCAGTAAGATGATGTCGGAGGTTCTGAGAGGATGTGATACCTATGCTGTGCCTTACCTTGACGACGTCGCCATATTCTCTGAGAATTGGGACGAACATCTAAAACACGTCGACACTGTGTTGGAGAGGATAAAAAGAGCAAAGTTAAGCTTGAAGGCCAGTAAATGCCGATTTGCTCAAGCTCAGGTGAAATATTTGGGTCATTTCGTAGGACAGGGCAAACGATCTCCTAGTGAAGTTAAAATTAAGGCAATCCAGGATTTTCCGGTTCCTTCGACCAAGACCCAAATTCGTGCTTTTTTGGGAATTGCTGGGTACTACAGACAGTACATTCCTAACTTTTCTGTTATTGTGGCCCCTTTGACAGAATTGCTTAAAGGTAAAGAAAAGAAATCCACGGTGGTTTGGAATGAGGAGTGTCAACAGGCTTTTGAGGGACTCAAGGATCTCCTCACTGAAAACCCGGTCCTTTATGCCCCACGTTTCGACATTCCTTTCTATGTCCAGTGTGACGCTTCAGATGTGGGACTTGGTGTGGTTCTCTCCCAGAGGACTGAGTCTGGAGAGGAGCACCCAGTTCTCTATCTTAGTAAAAAGTTTTCATCAGCCGAGCGTAAGTATGGAACCACCGAAAAGGAATGCGCGGCTATCCTGTTTGCTGTCAAGAAGCTAAGGTGCTATCTTGACGGGTCCAACAAGTTCTTTATTCAGACGGATCATAATCCTTTGGTATGGTTAAAACAGAACTCTGGTGTTAATCCACGTCTTATGAGGTGGGCTCTGGCACTGCAACCTCTAAATTACGAGATAGTCCATCGTCGTGGAAAAGACCACCAGAATGCTGACAGCCTTAGTCGTCTGTTTTAATTTACTGTAAAATAATTTTCTTCTGTATGTTTTTAGAGTATGCAAAATAATTAATATTTGATGTTGTAAAATTTCAGGTCTTTGTTTTAATGAATTTTTTGTAACTTTTTACTGTGTAAAAAGTTTTTCTAAGGGGGGAGGGGTTGTAATGTAGCCATTAACCCCTGCCACAAGTTGTAATATAGCCATTAACCCCGGCCTATTTTACTAAAGGGCCGCATGTAAATATTTGTTAGTGTTGAAGTAAAGTGAGGTGATTATGAAAAGTGTTTATAAATAGCCTGACAGCTGTGTGAAAGGGAGGCTTCCCACCTGATTTGTTTTGCTGCCTAAATAAACATCTTTGTTTTACCAACTGTATTTTTCATTTAAAAACCCAATACGCTACACCTCCCTTTCAGACACATGGCAAACTGTGGAGGTGGTGGAATCCGCGAAAAAAACCTCCTTTGAAAAGTTGTATCAAATTTCCGAAGGAACTTGGAAGAAGAGTAGACCTTGAGTCTAATGCTTAGAAATAAATACTTGTTGTTGTTGATGTCGTGTCCCTGGAGATCTATCAGATAGAGTGGTGCTTTTGGATAAGTTCTGCTATGGCGACTGCTGTTTCTGAATATAAATCCTCTTCGGTGGGATAGTTTAGGCTTTGCATTGCTGCAGCGACAGCAGGGCAATCAAAGATAGGTTTGTGTGTGAGTTCAACGTCCGGACAACTACTGAATTTTTATTAGTTTTTAGTTCCATCAGGAGAGATTTTCATGTTCTTGTGGTGTTTCATCCTGAGCCTTGTGGTTGTGGTTGCATTTTTTCTGTCAATATCTAGCTGTGTGATTTGATTTTTAGCTTTAACCTTTTAAACGCCGCAATTCAAATTTCGAATTAATGGTTCTGATTTTTGGCTTAAATGGCTAGTTTCATAATTACTAAAACCATTCTAGTAATTTTTTGGCGGAAAAAAATTCCTAAGTATGATTTTGAGGATGTTCCCATTTGGGAACATCGGCGTGTGGGGTGAAGTTTTTAGGGGGATTTCCAAAGGGGACATATTTTACTATTAATTCAAATAAAATTATTTAAATAGGTTTCTACTCAATAATTTTGAACATTTTTATGATTGTGGACGGTTTTTTCATTTTTTTTATCCATACTTGAACGATTTAGTAACATTTTATAAATTTTCATAAGAAAAAATTGACATGTTAATTACGTACGCGAAGCTTTTCCATCAATTTTTCTTGCACTATGGGTAATATTTTGGTGTAAAAAATACAAAAGAGTGTTCCCAAGCTCTTCAAAGCTAAACAATTACGTTTCTGTGAGAAAAATTAGTTTTAATTACGGTTCTATACGGATATCTAGCATAAAATCCACTAATTGCATTAAAATCTAATTAGCTTTCAAAATTAATAATCATAATTATCTCCATTGATTTAAAGCTGTGTTTCTCATGGAAGATTCCGAACTGAACCACATATATCTTACATCCAACTTACGTTAGAAGAGTGTTTTTAGATGTATACACTTTTCCTTATTTTCAAAATTCTTCAATTTTATTTCTAAAATTTTTATTAAAAAAAGTACTTGAAAAAAATATATATACGCAAATCCTCAGAAGCACTCCAAATATGCTCTTTGTATTACCCCCACATTGATAATTACTGAATATTAATCGATCAGGGAGTAATTATACAATTGTAAGGATTTGCTATAAAGATTTAGAATATATTTCTCGATAAATCAGGTGAAAAAATAAAAATTACATATTTTTGAATTTAAAACAAAATTCTTAACCCGTTTACATCCTTTGAGACAAGAAATGATCAAAAAATTAAAGAAAATTGGAAATAACTTGAATTTTTGCGTGTTATAAAAATCCCCTCAAATACTATACCCCAAACGCCGATGTTCCCATTTGGGAACATATACGTTGTATTGGTAATTACTCTCCAAAATTAAAATATGAAGCTATTCTGTCAATCCAAATGGGAAGATGTGTACTTAAGCTACCTAAACACATCAAAATTATTTAAAACTAAATTTATTTAAATTTTTCACAAGTTGAAACTTGTGCAACTTTTGGAAGAGCCAAAAATCTCTAATTTTGATGTAAATTCTACAAAAAGGATTAAATTGCATGTGAAAAACTTTTGCATGTAAAATAACTTCATATCTTTGAGTTACTTTCTACCAAGTATCAAATTCCTGCATGAAAAATTAAGTGGTGTAAAAATTCCTTAAAATGATGTTCCCATTTGGGAACATTGGCAGGTAAAAGGTTACTGTTGTAGGGGTTCTTAGCTTGAGTCTGGCCAGAGAATTGGCATCTGCCAGGGAAGTGGGGATGTCACTTTGATCTTGACATCTTCCGGAATGGGCCAGAGAATCAGCCATGTCGTTGAACTCCGTTATCGTTGTATGAATCACTGAATAAATACTTATTTACATGTAATATGTTGCCTAAAACATAAGAAACATTCATTGCGTAACAAAACAATGATCAATCGAAATTAAATTTGCCCTTCACACCTTCTCCGAGTGGCATCACATTTAGCGAAAACAACGCAGAACATCAAAGTAAAAGTGCTAAACAAACAAACAAGAATTGTTGGAAAGCGAAGCGATCCGAATTTAAAAACAATCAGCTAAATACATTGGTGTGAAAACGTAAATTAAATTCAAGGCTCGTATTCGCGATAAGGAATACTCAAACATTTATTTGTTTTGTTTTGGTAGCTGAATTCCAAGTTGAATTAGTGGCTAAAAACAGAGTTAATTATGCGAGAGGAGGTAAAATAAACTTTGTAATGTGGGTACCGATATTTTTGTAAATTAGAAAAGGCAGCTTTATGTAGGTCGGATTTTGGGGAAGGGAATAAGTAATTTAATTAAGATTGGGGTGATAAACTGGATTGAATAACAAAATGTTATTGATTTGAAGAAAATTTTCTGAGTTTCATTAGTTTTCTATAATTATTTTAACAAAGGCGATATTTGTAGAAAGCATTTTGGTGGGTATTTTAGTGTAATCAGTTTTATAAAAGAATTTCTTGACATATATTAGCCAATTATCAAAACTTTTTTACTTGAAATATTATGCTTAAAACTTTTTCAAGAATATGGAGATCAGAGTTTAATTAGAAAAAAAATGTATTCAACAGACAATAGTTCGATTAAGTAAATGTCATATAAACATATGTCATATAATTCACATAATATTCTGTTCCCAATCAACCAAATCAATACTACATGGTTATTTATTAACTTGAAATCAAGCTTTTTTTACAACTCTGATTGAGAAAATCGAAAAAAAATGTATAAGTAATGAAATTTTCATTGTACAACCACTAAAGTTTTACTTGAAGTTCATAACCCTATTTAGAAAACAGAGAAACCATAAAAACAAATATAAATATATTAAAAATATTTTACAGTCAAAATAAGTTTATGGACTTATTCCCAGCTACCACCTTATGAAATTTTTTTTGATAAAAAACCTTTAAAAAGCCGCTTGAATTCACATTTTAATTATATTTCTCCTTAGTTTACACCACATAAGGGTGAAATAAAAAGAATAAGACGAATAAAATTCCAAAATTATAGTAAAACTGAGTTATTAAATCTGTATCATTGGAGTGAGTGAATATGAATGGAGTCAAAACTTTTTAACTTATTTTAACTTAGTTTACAGCACAAATAATATGAAAAGAAAGGCAAATTAACTTTAATTCCAAATTAACGGAAAAATACAATGAATGGACATCGATTTCACAACTTCAAAGGGCGATATCTCCCTATTACGGGGGTTAGTTATTTCCCCCTCTTTTCACCCATGTGTAGAACAAAGCTTGGAGATTGTTTTGAGCACAAAAAGTCAATTGGTCATTTTTTGGACTTATTCCCTTCTTCAAATTGACGATTCAACTGGGGTAATATGCTATTCTATAGGATTCTGACGAATTTGAGTAATATTTATCTCTCCTCACTCCTTCTCCACCTCGAGTAAAACAAACTCACAGAGACAACACTCCAAACAAATCGAATAAAACACGAAACTCCAACAAATTTCCACAACTTTTTCTTCGCACCACACACTTTTTTTATTTCGCGCTGCACAGCAACATTCCGCCGTATGAATTCCTTCGAAGTTAATCTAAAATCGATGTCCAAACCGGCCTTGATACGGCACACAGATCATTTGTAGAAACGTCGCTTTCCGCAATTTCGAGGATAAACACACACATACAAATCGAAAGAAATATTGCAGCAGAAACAAACGACTGTGAAACGGAATGTTATCTATTCTTCCGCCTGCCTAAGGGCGAGTTTACATGCTGCGACTTAAAGCGACGCGACCGAGGCAACGAGGGGAAAACGGGTAGAAATTCCCTTTCGCTCCCGTCATCGATGTTGAATCTGGCCCTTCAATTGGTTGTTTGCGCTATGATGTAGTAGATATCGTCGCCTTAGAATCAAAAACTACTATCTCCGTTCGGCAAACTTCGGGGACCCCGATCCTTGGCGACTTATAATCAGACGCCAATTCAAACCACTCCCCATAAAAAATCCACCAATTAAAATACCACTAAATCAAAAAATAATAATAATTACTTCAGATCGTTGCAGGCGCTCATTTGATTGGTTTGGCACTTTGCCAGCTCGATGATGTCACGCTTACGAACCAATGAAATGAGCTTTCTCGCTTGCAATTCCGAATATTTCCGAATCAAACCAGAAGGCAGTATTATTTGATTTTAAGATGAAGAAAATATTGCTCCTGATATGGCAACCTGCTTACGATATCAGACCGCCAAGATTAACATTGAATCTAGCTCGTTTCGCAGCAACCAATGAAATAATTGGAACTCTTTTTTCGTTATAAAAGAAAAACTAATCATGTTAGAAGTACAATATTTTAAACACATATACAATTATTTTTTACAAAAATATTGTCGTTTCGTTTTTTAAAAAATTCGAATTAGTTTTAGAATTATTAAGATTTAAAGTTTCAATATTTTCCCTTTCTAGGACTGAAGTGAATTAACAATGGATAGCAGCAACCCTTTAACAACGCCAAAACCGCCAACAAAACGAGTAGAATGAACAACTACTGTGAATGAAGCTGCGTGAATTTTCAGAGATAGTAGTTTTTGATTCTAAGGCGACGATATGTTGTCATTTATAGGAACGTTTCGACTGATGGGAACGGTTGCGTCGCTTTAGTTGCTCTATGTAAACGCACCGTAAATGACTCCTTGAATTCTTTGACGCCTGTTTCGTTTTCCTTAACTGAGCTGATTTCTGTTCTCGTCTTTTTGAAGACAAAAAAAAGAGTCATCCCATGCCCGTTTCTTGAGATAAAGGTAGAGTGTCCCCTTGTATTGAGGTGGTTAGAATGAATAGTGTGTTACCTTAACGGATAATCAATATATTGTGTAATAAGCCTTGTGTTATTCCTATAGCGAGGTGTTTTTGCGTTTATTGTTACATAGCAAAGTAGTCATGGCTATACTAGATTATGACGTTTCCTGTCAGTGATGTCACGGGTTGACCGTTGACCCAAGGAGACTGTAAAACTTCAGTGAGGAAACGATCCAGAGAAAAGTCTAGTTTATTTACAATTGCAGGTCTTATACAGGGTGTTTCAGATAAGTGGTACAATATTTTAAGGGGATATAGGGGACCTCTGGACGAGTCAGCATCACATAGGATTTGGGGTCCCAGAACACAAAACTTCATTATGGGAACTTGAGTTGCATATTTTGCAAGATAACCCTTTATTACAAGTTTTACTGGTATGATACCTATCAAAACATGAGTAACATTTACCCTCAGATTTCAATTTGTCAAATTTTTCCCTTCTGCTAGTTTTCTTACAAGAACTAGAGTCATGATAACCTACACAAAATATACACTTACTTCTAATATTATTCTAATACTTCTAATACTTCTAATTCTATATATATAAAAATCAATGTCTGTCTGTCTGTCTGTGTGTGTGTGTGTGTGTGTGTGTGTGTGTATGTATGTATGTATGTATGTATGTATGTATGTATGTATGTATGTATGTATGTATGTATGTATGTATGTATGTATGTATGTATGTATGTATGTATGTATGTATGTATGTATGTATGTATGTATGTATGTATGTATGTATGTATGTATGTATGTATGTATGTATGTATGTATGTATGTATGTATGTATGTATGTATGTACGCACGCATGCATGCACATATGTATGTATGTATGTATGTATGTCCTTTATAGTTTTAAACTTTTCGAACCTACATTAACTATTAAACTATACCACGTTGATCTACTCGCTCCAAGGAAGGTTTCTGAAGAATAATAATTTAAAATCGATGCATCCTAATAACTTTTTTGGTCAATTTTATGCTCAAAAACCCATATTTCGTGCCTAACTTCATGGAAAACCCCCATTGTTGTAAATATCATAAGAGAAGATGTAACTTAAATATTTGTAGGCATATTCTCGATTGTTGCAGTTTAAAATCCATTGTTGTAACATAAACATAAAAGTGGCTCCTTTATTTAACTATTTTCACATTTGGACTGGCGAAGCCCATCTCTAACACACCAGAAGAATTTTTTTAAATGGACTGGCGAAGCCAATCTGTAACACACCAGAATAATCTTCTTTAAAAAAGGACTGGCGAAGCCCATCTGTAACGCACCAGATGATATTTATAAAAAATAAAATAAAACCCGGGCGAAGCCCGGGTCTAGCGCGTCAGCGCTACTGCGCCCGGGCAAAGCCGGGTCTAGCGCTTTAGCGCTAGTATGATATATAACGCATCTAATTTCTTTATCTATGGGGGGGGTCGCAAATCCTTATTTCCTTAATTTACCGGGCGGAAATTACCCAGGTTTAGTTGCTATCCATGTCCAATAAAGAATTTTTCTGAAAATTGTGAGGTTTTACTTTTATTCTATGTCATGTACAAAGTAATTATAATGTAAATGGATATAATACACTATTGTTAGCCTTGAAGCCCTAAATATGATTGGTTGTTTTTGAATTAAACTTAACCCGGGAAAGACTGAATTAATTTTTTTTCTCAAATTAAATTTTCCTCTTTACTGTATGCTTATGACATGTCTTGAAGTAGCCTAAAACCCTTTTTTCAAAAAAAATTTTATTATTTTAGTCAGAATAGGGTGGTACCATATGGTACCGCTAGGCTCTTACACTACCATTTTGTGCACCATACATATTCTTATAAGTTTGAGATTTCAAAGTCAAAATAATAAATTTATCACACTTTTATCACTTTATTTACCATTTTTAACTAAAACAACAAGAAAAATTTCAATTTAGGCAATGATGATTGACAAATTAATTATTAAATAGTTGATATTACTCTCATTATACCAATTAGTAGTTATATTTTGCTCTTAAAATCCTATTATCAAATTTATTTCTAGAACTAAATTTTGTACAAACTAGTCCAAAGGTGATAAACAAACTTTCTATACTGCGAGGTAAGCTGATTTGATACGGAATTGATAGTTTTTCCAATTTCCCCCTCATAATGAGTGTTAAAATTAGGAATTTTGTTAAAAAACATAAGTTTTAGGCTTTAAAAATTTCATAAACCATATTTTGTATTTTGCGTCTATAGTTTAGTTGAAGACTATGAACATAATATTGATGATTTACATGAAATACTACCATTGTATAGATGGATATTCCAATCAATCACTTATAATATGAAATTTTTCTTATTAAATTTAGAGTTATTGGCCTTAAAAATTAAAATTATGGGAAATACTCTATAAATTCAATAAGTTTTTAGCATAAAAAATTATTATATAGGTTTTACCTTAAAAATTAATTAATTTCACAGCATATAAAACGTTTAAAATAAAAAATACACTACTTTAAAATATTAGAACTATTTGGTAGCGTAAAAGCCTAGCGGTACCATATGGTACCGCAAGATTTCTATACCAAAATTTTCTACCTTAAAATTATTCAATCTTTTCCAAATTTGGGCTATTATTGCATAATACAATTATAAATAATAATTCACGATTATTTAATCCATTCACTAATTTTAGGTATGAATAAATTGCACTTACATTTTCAGACGAGCCTTTTTTCGCCTGTCTTAAAAAACACGTTTTTCATTAAGCCATTAAGCAAGAATTTATTTAAATAATTTGTTATTAAATTGCTGTTTACTAAAGTTTGGTCCATGTAGTAGTGACATCTACCGTCAGAATGAAAAAATAAAAGTATTTTGGTAGAAAAAAGCCGTTTTTTCCTAGTGCTGTTTGCCGGTACCATACGGTCCCGCTAGTCCTTCCCGGGTTAATAATGGATGGTCGAATAAGAATCCTAGGTGCATGGAAATAAACTGGCTGATGAATTACGATAGGGGAGTAAATAAAAGGGGAATAGAATAAAATTTAATAAAAGTTAAATGTTTTAAAAGTTAAACTTGGACTCTGTCTGTATGGTGGAAATAAATAAATAAATAAAAGTTAGTTAGAGATTAAAAAAAACATTCAGATGCAAAGTATAATTGAGTGCATTTAAACCTCCATGGAAATCTGTTTAAGACAAAATGGTTAATCATGCTTTCCGTTTTTCGTTAGTTCACACCTTTATGATGACGTCATAACACGCAAGAAATAATGTGTTTTCGTTTATTTTCGCATTTCGTTTATTTTATGCACTTTCATTTATTACACTGTTTTCTGAATGTATACTTTTTTATGAAGTAAGAAATAGTAAAATGAAGTGAATGTATTTCACATATAAAAACTACTATAAAACATCTTTTTTATTAAGGGGGTTCAGTAACCCCTATGTTGACAATGTTAAAAAGGTATATTTCTATGTACCTTTTTTAGAAAGTATTATAGATACAGCTTTCAAGTTTTTTAAGGGTATAAAATTCATATTCTAAATTATACTGAAATGAGTTTTAAATAATTATTTAAAACTTAATTATTTAAATTTAAGTTAAAGAAAATGGGTTCAAATTAATTAATTATAATTAATTAATTTGAACCCATTTTCTTTAACTTTTTACATTGCATCTCTAAAATTTTTGAAATATAGCATTTTTTTCATGATAAAAGTGATATTTTAAAAAACATTTACAGATATTTTTTTAAAAAGCTCATTTCAGTATACAAATACATCGTAACAGGAATCTGTACTAAAAATCATGATGTTTCAACTGTTAGTTTGCTAGAAAAGGTACATCGAAGGTTTAAAAACACAGTTTTGAGATATTTGCATTCGAAGAAGGCGTTGCATAGAGAATTTTGGTTTGTTTACATTTTTAAAGAAAATTTTAGTATGTTTTAAAACCGGTTACAGGCAAAAGTAATACACCGTTGGAAAGCTAAATGTTTGCTTTTTTATAATTTCTCCAAATATATTTTTTTAAGGTTTGTGGTACTGAACCCCTTTTATTGAAAGTTTGATTTTGTTAGTTGTAATGATTATTTCAATAATATAATTAAGTGGACGAAAACTGAACATCAGTTTAATTAAACTGCTGTTATGATTGCATATATTATACATATTACAATGATCAATAATATTACTGATAATAATAATGATTTTATGACCGCCAATAATTTTGAAGGGCCAATTTCGGTAAAGATCAAAATATCTAGAACGATTCTAGCGCGTTAATTTGTACTACCTGCAATTCATTTCACCGTTTCTCAATGTTCAATTGCATGTAAAAATGTTTCTTGCGATTGGATGAAAAGAAATATCCCATTTCTCTTCTGCAGCACTCTCGAACAATCAAATACGAATTACGCGAACTTAACCTTTTCTCGAAACAACAACAACAAGAACAAAACAAAAAGCAGCCTTCCTCTCAGAAAAAGGGGCAGATCAAAACTTTCCTCCTCTCTCATGACGAAAAATTTTCTTTCCAACTGCCAAAACTCCTCGGACTGTACAACTACTTTCGATTTGGGGGAAAAATATGTTTAAAAGCGCGTTATACCCCGCCATAAATAAGAGGTGAGAGAAGGGGCAAGTTAACGAAACCCTTTCGGGCACTTTTCCAACAAGACTTTCAAGACGCATTTATTTTCCCCTAAGTTTTCGGGGCAAAAATGTAAATAGGCTATCCCTGTAAGAAACGTCGTCACCACATAATCGTTACATGTCGCTAACCTTTGGGATGTATTTCCGTGTGGTTTCCATTTATTTTTTTAAAACCCGCTTAAAAGGGGGTGTTTACTCACTGAGTGAAATTTTAATCTGGGGCAAACGGGATCACTTGACTTTAAGACCGTAAAAGCCCAAGAGACGTTTGGGTAAGCCTTAGAGTGGGTTTTTTTAGGGTTATCCTTTTTAGGATAAAAGATATATATTATAGCGTTGAAGTCGGCTGGATGTGAAATATTCTTAAACTTTTTTTAAAGCTTCCGAGTACTTTGAATTTGAATATGGACGAGGTAGAATGGGTTTTATGTTTTTGGGGTCGTTGAGTAGATGACTGGTCATGTGACAGGATAAAAATTTCTATTTCTATGTTGTGGTGGTGAATTATTCGTTCCGCAGCATAAACAACGTGTAAACATGTTTGTATAACTTGTGCTGAAAAGCTTCAGCTGAATGCTAATAACATGCTAAAAAATAAGGATTAGTAAAAAAGCACTATACATTATACATACAGGGTGTTTCAAAAGTCCGCTTAAGCAATTAGGTTATAAACAGCACCTCGTAGAACTAAACAAAACAACATCGATATATGCATGACTGTGCTAAATACGTTGAGGGAACTTAAAGCACATCAAGAAGAACAATAAGGAAGCAGAAAAAATATTAAATGAAATAAAAAAACTTCGATAAGAAAACGTATAGAAAATAAAAAATTTTAAGGCATTCGAGAGTGACAAAGATTTAATAAATTTTTTAGTTTAAAATAATCACTAAAGCCTAAAATGGATCTAGCGCAAGTAATTGCATCATGTGTACTTAAGGCTAATTTGATAAAGTTTTTTCTTATCGTAGATTCAATGTAAGAATTTCCAGACCCTATTTTGAAACTACATACAACTTCACTTTTAATATTATTATATTTATAATTCGAGAATATAATATTCTTTACTGACTTTCACACTTTATCAGGGCTTTAAAAAGGGCCCGGGCACAAGTATATAAACTTCTACGCTGATGTGGATTTGAACTTTAAAGAAACAGTAGAAACAGCACTTGAGTCACTTAACAAACATATGTTTGTAAAGTGACTCCAGTGCTCATAGCACATTAGTTCTATGCCTACGTATCTATTCGAAAGGCGGGAGAAGGACTTTTGAAGCTTATTACACATGGTTTCATATGATAAATTTCTCTTGCCTTTAAATATGTAATGACTATAGACATTCAACTTAACTGGCGTCTAGGTATAATATAGTGGCTAAGCACTTTTAATGAGACTTTTTTCAAAGACCTATAGCGGAAAGTTTAGGAGTAAGCATTTGTTATATCAGATAACTAAAGCCAGTTACAAAATTACAAAGTTGTATAAAATCATGAATTTTGTACAAAGAAATACACCGTGTGCAGAAAAATGTTTATAATGGAACTCTTAAAACATGTGTAGCGTATTGGGTTTTTAAATGAAAATACAGTAGTTAAAACAAAGATATTTATTCAGGCAGCAAAACAAAGCAGGTGGGAAGCCCCTTTTACACACAGCTTTCAGTCTATTTATATACACTTTACATCCTCACCTCACTTTACTTCAAGAATAAAAAACATTTACATACGGCACTTTAATAAATAGGCCGGGGTCAATGGCTATATTACACACGCTTGCTTGTTTAGTCAAAACTTCCAAGTTTTTACCTCCGAAGAGGCTCCCTACTAACTATATCTCAAAAATCTGAAATTTTTACTTTTTTGATTGAAGACAACGACACGACTTACGCCCGTATTCACCGCCAACCTGACCAATGGTTAACCGGGGGTCCATCTTCTGATTGGCAGAAAACTAGTTTTTCTCCTTCAACTGTCAATCAGAAGTTTGAATGCCGGTTAACCGCCAGTTAGGTTAGCGGTGAATACCATGGTGAATACAGTCGTTAATGGTACGAAGCAACTTATCCAGGACTCCCAGACTGAAATATTAATTCAACTGTCAATCAGAAGTTTGAATGTCGGTTATCCGCCAGTTAGGTTAACGGTGAATACCATGGTAAATACAGTCGTTAATGGTACAAAGCAACTTACCCAGGACTCCTAGTCTGTAGTTGATGGTGACTACCACAACTCCCCCATAGCTTGCCAGGACACTCCCGTCATAGGGATTGCCCGAGTTCCAGTCGTAGGATTCCCCGTGTATGAAAACCATTACTGGAAACTTCGTAGGTTCACGTCCCACTATAATGAAAAAAAAACACGACTTTAGAATTGTTCTTCGTGCTACATTGGTATTTCGAAAAGGCAAGGTATATAAATAAACCGTGACTTATATTACCAATAGTCTAAAAAGGTAAAATTAATTTTGCCTTAAAAGCTAATTAGGATTAATTTGCATTTTTTATTCTATATATGTAATCTATCACCAATTCAAAAATTTTAAGAACTGTATTAAAACTAAAATTAACATAAAACATAATTTTTTTCTTAGATTCAAAATAGTAGAATGCATATTGAAATTGCCTTTACGTATTTTACAATTATTTTATATTTACTATCCCTTTATACAGTATAAATACAGAATACCTAAAATAAAATTTCTCTGTTATGAATGAATTTTTTACCTGATAAAAATGTGAACCTTATATTCAACTCCCATTTTTGAAGGGGTTGCAAGAACTCTCCTCTCAAACCTGAATTTTTAATTTTGATGAGCTTTTTATTGTCTCCTTACGGCCGTATTCACCGGTAACCTGACCGGAGGTCAGGTCAGGAAACCATGGTTACAGCCTCTGATTGGTGGAAAATTAATTCAATATTTTCCTTCCACCAATCAGAGGCTGTAACCATGGTTTCCTGACCTGACCGCCGGTCAGGTTACCGGTGAATATGGCCGTTAGTGAAACTCTCAGAAACCAATAAGATAACCTTGAAAATCCTTTGTGATATTAAACCATAATATCTTGAAACATTTTTATATTTATCCTGCTTTTGGACATACCTTTCAAGTCACTCATGTTTAACCATAAAGAATGCATTTTATTAAAGAGTTGAAAAACCAGTGCTTTGTATTCTTCTCAATACTTAAAATTTGGTTGTGTGATAAACGTTGTGAAGGTTTTCGGAGAAATATAGAGACATGATAAAACTCAAATAGAGATTAATTCTTGTACTACAGAGATAAAATATAGTATCGAAAGAGATCAAATGATGTTATCGTTTCATTGAATAATATGTATGTTTCTATGGGCAAGAATTTGGTTACAATAAGTGTAAGTTCAAGTTTCATCAGAGTTAAAATTAATGATCTTCACTCAAGTTTCATGCATTCTTTAACAGTAAAAATGACAATTTACTCCCCAAATAATAAATCTGAACATAGCATTAGCCTAATATTAATTAATAACAACTTTAACTCGAATGATAACACGGTTTCCATGCGCCCATAATGGAAAATACTTATAAAAGAGCTTCTTTAAGACCTTGGAAAGGGGAATTAGCACAAAAGAAACTTTACAGCTCATAAAGAAGATCTTAGAAAGATGTAAAACGAAGACGCGAAGCACTAAACACCTGAACATCACAAAATGCTCTTAGGCAAGAAAAAGTTTATTTGATAAAGTGGCTCATTGAAGCAAGGGTAGAGCACTTCCAACTATTTTATGGCTCGCATTGTCCCTATCAAAGCTTTTAGAAAGTTCTGCGCATTATGGTATGGATGGGGCTATACTATGACACCATAAAAGCTGCAAACTTCAACTTTCAAATATCAGTTTACGAACTTTTTTACTTTCTTTCGACGTAGACGCTTGTTAAAAATGGGGATTATAAGATAAATCCGCGGCAGAATTTGATGAATACGCGTGAATGTGAAAGTTTATGTTTTGGGGTGTTTTGGAGTCGTAAAAAGTTTTATTAACAATATAAAAACTAATAAGTATATTTTGTGGGCAAACACAATACATATTTGCATGTAATTTTAAATGTATATTAACTAGACTGCATCGATTTCATAATTATTATTATTCATTATAAATCTCGTTATTTTATAAGATAGTGATTAATACTATGGATTTAGGTGAATCTAAGTAATTTTTTTAACAAAATAAGCGAATCTTTTTCATTTGTTTATTAAAAAAGAATTAAAACAAGTTTTTAAGAAGTTTTATGTTGTACTACTTTCTCTTGATTCAAAGGAGAGGGGTTAAAATATAATTTCTATTTAACCTTTTACCTGCCGATGTTCCCAAATGGGAACATCCTTTTAGGGAATTTTTTTACCACTTTATTTTCCATGCAGGAATTTGATACTTGGTAAAAAGCAACTTAAAGATATAAAGTTATTTTACATGCAAACGTTTTTCACGTGCAATTTAATCCTTTTTGTAGAATTTACATCAAAATTAGAGATTTTGGGCTCTTCCAAAAGTTGCACAAGTTTCAACTTGTGAAAATTTTAAATAAATTTAGTTTTAAATAATTTTGCTGTGTTTAGGTAGCTTAAGTACACATCTTCCCATTTGGCTTGACAGAATAGCTTCATATTCTAATTTGGGAGAGTAATTACCAATACAACGTATATGTTCCCAAATGGGAACATCGGCGTTTGGGGTATAGTATTTATGGGGATTTTTATAACATGCAAAAATTCAAGTTATTTCCTATTTTCTTTAATTTTTTGAACATTTCTTGTCTCAAAGGATCTAAACAGGTTAAGAATGATGTTTTAAATTCAAAAATATGTAATTTTTATTTTTTCACCTGATTTATGGAGAAATAAATTACAAATCTTTATAGCAGATTCTTACACTTGTATATTTTTTTAACTCCCCGATCGATTAATTTTCAGTAATTATCAATAGGGGTTATGCAAAGAGCATATTTGGAGTGATTCTGAGGATTTGCGTGCATATTTTTGTTCAAGTACTTTTTTTACATAAAAATTTTAGGAATAAAATTGAGGAATTTTGAAAATAAGGAAAAGTGCGTGCATCTAAAAACACTCTTCCAAAGTAAGTTGGATGTAAGATATATGTGGTTCAATTCGGAATCTTCCATGAGACACACAACTTTACTGTATCAATGGAGATAATTATGATTATCAATTTTGAAAGCTAATTAGATTTGAATGCAATTAGTGGATTTTATGCTAGATATCCGTATAAAACCGTAATTAAAACTATTTTATACTTTTTAGTGCATTTTAAAAACGTTGTTCTTTAAAAAGGTTTTTTTTCATTAATTATTTTCTGGTTTTTAGTTTTGTTGTGTAAAGTTTAGAATTCGCGACCTGAACCCCTGAACGCCTTCCAATAATTTGATTCCTTTCTCTTTTTCATAAAACTAAAAAGTGTTTTTTTCTGAACTTTAACACATGGCTTTACTCTGTTTTGTTAAAATCATTGCACAGTTTTTGCCTCTAGCTATTATTCAGATGACGTTGGAAATTTTTGAAACACTAGTAATATAAAAAAGTGTTTTAAAAAATATATTGGTGACAAACTTTTCAGTAACTAATTAATAAAGTCAGTCCCTTAGATGTATTACAAATACAAAACTTGCATGAAGTACTGCTCTGTGTATTACTTTTATTCTTACAAATTTTCATTTTACTAATATTTTATACAACACTTCTAAAGCCATCTTGATAACGAGAGGAGACAAACTGCACAACAATGATTTTTTAACAATAAGGTCCTATAGTTGAACTTCTAAACTTTAAGTCCCCCTGGGGGTTCAGGGACAGCAAATTGAACCGAACTAACGAGATAATATCGTATTGTCATCCAGATTTGAACTATGTTCAAAATTTCAAGTCTCTAGCTCATGGGGAAGTATGTTTAAAATTGATTACTAAATTCCTCCCGAACAGACAGATAGACGGACGGACGGACGGACAGACAGACAAGATTGAAAGCGACCTAATAAAAACGTTGTAAAATGTCCATAATTTTTGAGTAGAAACTGATTTCAATCATTTTATTTGAATTAATTGTAAAATATGTACCTTTTGGAAATCCCCCTAAAAACTTCACCCCAAACGCCAATGTTCCCAAATGGGAACATCCTCAAAATCATACTTAGGAATTTTTTTTTGCCAAAAAATGACTAGAATGGTTTTAGTAATGATGAATCAAGCCATTTAAGCTAAAAATCAGAACCTTTAATTCGAAATTTGAATTGCGGCGTTTAAAAGGTTAATATCATTCTTCTTTCTTTATTTAAATATATATTTATATAGTTAAAATTCACTTAAAATTATATTTAATAAATTTATATATTTTCTTTTTTAATTCAGATTTTAGAAAATTCATACGTTATTTTAAAAAACGTTATCGGTAAAACTAGGAAATTTGAAAAGCAAATGCCCTTATTTTTATATTAAAAAACACTTCATGTTTATAATAAAATAATGATAAATTTATAACAAAATCCGCATAAAAGTATTAATTGATTTAATTTTAACTCTTTAAAAACAAAAACCTATCTCTTTACATCAAAGTTAAAGGATTTTAGTTTTATCAAAAATATATAATTCTTCCTATGAAGTTTTTGAATTTTTACTTGGAAGCACAATAAATGGTCATCTTAAGTATCGTATACTTGAACTTACACCCTTTTCATTCTGAACTGCGCGTGTATCTATGCAAAAGGGATAATATTCTTGTGCAACTTACAAAACGAGAAGCTTACGTTTAATTTATTCCCAGACGTAAAAGCGCCGATGCGAACTAAAATAACTTTTACCCATCTTCTCTCTTTTCAGAATTAAGTCATTTACCTCGACTCCAGTCGTAAAATCGCACGCGCGCCATTTGTAAAGGGAATACCGTCATAAAGCAGATAAACGAGCACGGTAAATGTGATGAAAATTTGTTTTTCTGTTAAATCCCGTTTCTGGAGACAAGTCCAGGGGGAAGACAAATCAACTCTCCGGAAAATGAGAAGAAAAAAAGTGCTCAAAAACATTTATGAATGCGGTATATAGGGGAGCACAACCCTCAAAGGACACATGCATGAAAAAAATGGACCGAAAGGTCTTTAACAGCGAAGGAACATATTCAGATAAAGAAGTTTCTGGGAGAAATATACATCAGGAAAAAGAGATATTTTACCGTTTAGGGACGAAACTGAGTTTCTTCTGAGAGGTGAAGTCTTTTTTTCCCCTGAAAAGGGATGATGATGGGGGAAGGAAGAAATGTTAGAAAGAAAGATGGTAAAGTAGTTAGAAATACATGATCGAGAAATAGAATCTTTGCCCATTAGGGCTGAAGTTTGGAGATGTGTTTTTATTTGAAAAGCGGAATTTTTCTTTTTTTTCTATTAATCTCTAATCGTAATTAAATGGTTCGAGGGGAAGGGGGCTTTAACTATTTATTGCTTCGAAAACGGTTCTTGTTTCGTTGTATCGGGGATGAGATCTAATTACTTGGGATTGAATTTTGTGGTTTGGGAACGAGTGGGAGAGGATTATAGGCTTGCATGCCTGGACTTCATTTGAATATCAAAAATGCTGGGTTTTTGTGTGGGAAATTAAGTTTGAGGGAAAATGGTTAATTTCGTGTGGATGATGAGAGTGAAACGAGGGATTTTCTCTCTGTAGAACGTAGTGATTAGAAATGAGCTATTGAAATTGAAGAATGAGATGATGTTATTTCTGCCTACTCACATCTGTTAGGTTTTTAATTAATTAGTGCAGTTTTAGTAAAAATGATTAAATTACATTACATATAGTCTTCTCTGTTTCAAAATGTTAAGGGGTTTCAGGACCCTTAAATATGCAAAGGGTACCTCGATTTTCGAACTAGTATTGCACAAAAACTAAATTATGTAGTAACCTGAAATTCGTATCCCATGATAACTAAATACCAGTACACACATACCCAACATTTCAAAAAGTTTTGATGATTTATATAAGGAGATCAAAAATAGGAAAAACTTCAATTTTTTCACTCTGCGCAAGATTTTTCAAAAAACTATTAAAGTTACAAACATGAAATTGTGTACTAATACTCGTCTTAAGGTACTTATACCTATAGTTATACCTATTTTATTATTAAGTTATTATTAAGTTATTATTAAGTTATACCTATTACATTCGTCAAAAATAACTGTTAAAGCTTTTTTTATCGCAGTTTTTATAAAAATTTTCAAAAAAGTTATTTTAACGCGTAGAAACATGTTATGGTTAATATAAGGTTTAAATATGAGGTATAACTTATTAGGTACCGTAAGTCGCGTATTTGTACCCAATTTCATGTTTATAACTTGAATAATTATTGTAAAATCTTGCGCAGAGTGAAAAAATTTGAAGTTTTTCCTATTTTTGATTACTCCTATAAAAACCATCCAAACTTTCTGAAATTTTGGGTATGTGTGTATTGGTATTTAGTTATCATGAGGTACAAATTTCAGGTTACTACATAATTTAGTTTTTGTGTAATAATAGTTCAAAAATCGAAGTACCCTTTGCATTTTTATGGGTCCTGAGACCCCCTTAATAAACTCTTCCTACGTAATCTTATTCATTATTCAAATTAACGATGATTTTATGCGTTGAATGTAGTATGTAAATATTTTAATGCTTTTTATATGGATGATAATATCGCATTGAAGCTTTATATGTAAGTAATTTATATCACGTTTGCAAGATTCAGACAGGAAATAGATATTTAATCTATCTATCTATCTATATATAACTAAAAACGTTTGTGGCTATGTATGTATGTGACTGGGTGGAGGACACATCTCCTCCTAAACCACGCCGAAGGCGTGGTCAATACTCGATACATAGACGTATCTCGAGGTGTCGATTGTCACTGTCAAGTTTTCTAAGCTCGAAAATCGAATAATTACGATTAATTAACGAATTTATAGCCGAAAACGCTTATTTCTCCATTTCTCTACCAGAGTGGATCTGCTCGACTCACTATTGTTAACGAGATGAAAACCTTCAGAAATTAAATAGTTTAACAGGAAAAACTCGATAATTGCCCTTTTAAAAACTATATCAGTTGTAAAAACACCAAAATAAATTCAAATAATTAATTTTGAAACGTTACCTTCCCCTATTTTAAGATTTTTTCCTTTAAAATTTAAATATTTATGGAAAAGTGTAAATTGTTTTTCATGGAAAACGACTTGAAAATAAAACATTGTTTCAAATGAAGCGGTTCACTAGACTTTCAAATTTACTAGATCTTTTATTATTGTTTTAAATTTGTTATTTTTGTTCACTAGACTCATTAGTTTACTAGGAAACATTGCCGAGAACACCGGGAAAAGAAAAATTACCGGGAACATCGGGATTGGAAAAAAGTACGGGATTACCGGGACATAAAAAATTACCTCGATCATCGGGATAGGAAAATTATCGGGAACATCGGGATAGGAAAATTATCGGGAACATCGGGATAGGAAAATTACCGGGAACATCGGGATAAGAAAATTACCGGGAACACCGGGATATGAAAAATTACCGGGAATTCCGGGATAGGAAAAAGGCGTCTCGGATACCGGGATGATATGTAATTGCTGGTTTAAAAATTATAAATATATATTTTGGGAAAACTTAATTTAAAAAAAATTTATACACTCCACCCGTGCAAGGCCGGGCATATCCGCTAGTATATTACTAAAAACGTTTGTGGCTATGTGGTTGGCTGGGTGACTGGGTGGAGGACACATCTCCTCCTAAACCACGCCGAAGGCGTGGTCAAAACTCGGTACTTAGACGTATCTCGAGGTGTCGATTGTCACTGTCAAGTTTTCCAAGCTCGAAAATCGAATAATTACGAGTAATTAACGAATTTATAGCCGAAAACGCTTATTTCTCCATTTCTCTACCAGAGTATATCTGCTCGACTCACTATTGTTAACGAGATGAAAACCTTCAAAAATTAAATATTTTAATAGGAAAACTCGATAATTGTCCATTTAAAAACTATATCAGTTGTAAAAACACCAAAATAAATTTAAATAATTTATTTTCAAACGTTATTTTCCTTTATTTTAAGATATTTCCTTTTAAAATAAACAAATTATGGAAAAGTGTAAATTTTTTTGATGGAAAACGACTTAAAAATAAAACATTGTTTCAAATGAAGCGGTTCACTAGACTTTTAAATTTACTAGATATTATAGTTTCAAATTTGTTACTTTTTTTACTAGAATTATTAATATTAACCAGATATTTTTTATTATAGTTGTTCCAAATTTGTTACTTTATTAAGATGGAAAAAGACACCGGGATATTAAACATTACCGGGAACACCGGGATAGGAAAAATTACCGGGAATACTGGGTTAGGAAAAATTACCGGGAATACTGGGTTAGGAAAAATTACCGGGAATATCGGGATAAGAAAAATTACCGGGAATATCGGGACAGGAAAAATTAACGGGAACATCGGGATAGGAAAATTTAGAGAGAACACAGGGATAGGAAAAATTACAGGGAACGCCGGGATAGGAAAGGCGTCTGGGATACCGGGATGATTGGTAATTCCTGATTCAAAAATTATAAATGTATTTTGATAAAATTTAATTTAAAAAAATTATACACTCCACCCGTGCAAGGCCGGGCATATCCGCTAGTATATAACTAAAAACGTTTGTGGCTATGTATGTATGTGACTGGGTGGAGGACACATCTCCTCCTAAACCACGCCGAAGGCGTGGTCAAAACTCGGTACATAGACGTATCTCGAGGTGTCGATTGTCACTGTCAAGTTTTCCAAGCTCGAAAATCGAATAATTACGAGTAATTAGCGAATTTATAGCCGAAAACGCTTATTTCTCCATTTCTCTACCAGAGTAGATCTGCTCGACTCACTATTGTTAACGAGATGAAAACCTTCAAAATTTAAATATTTTAACAGGAAAAACTCGATAATTGTCCATTTAAAAATTATATCAGTTGTAAAAACACCAAAATAAATTCAAATAATTAATTTTGAAACGTTAGTTTCCCCTATTTTAGGATATTTTCCTTTAAAATTTAATTATTTATGGAAAAGTGTAAATTTTTTTTCATGGAGAACGACTTTAAAAATAAAACATTGTTTCAAATGAAGCGGTTCACTAGACTTTTAAATTTACTAGATCTTTCATTATTGTTTCAAATTTGTTACTTTTGTTCACTAGACTCATTAATTTACTAGGAAACATTGCCGAGAACACCGGGAAAAGAAAAATTACCGGAAACATCGGGATAGGAAAAAAGTACCTGGATTACCGGGACATAAAAATTATCTCGATCATCGGGATAGGAAAATTATCGGGAACATCGGGATAGGAAAATTATCGTGAACATCAAACATCGGGATAGGAAAATTATCGTGAACATCAAACATCGGGATAGGAAAATTATCGGGAACATCGGGATAGGAAAATTATTGGGAACATCAAACATCGGGATAGGAAAATTATTGGGAACATCAAACATCGGGATAGGAAAATTATTGGGAACTTCGGGACAGGAAAATTAACGAGAACACAGTTACATGAAAAATTACCGGGAACACCGGGATAGGAAAAAGGCGTCTGGGATACCGGGATGATTGGTAATTGCTGATTTAAAAATTATAAGTATATTTTGAGAAAATTTAATTTTAAAAAAATTATACACTCCACCCGTGCAAGGCCGGGCATATCCGCTAGTATATAACTAAAAACGTTTGTGGCTGTGTATGTGGGTGGAGGACACATCTCCTCCAAAACCACGCCGAAGGCGTGGTCAAAACTCGGTACATAGACGTATCTCGAGGTGTCGATTGTCACTGTCGAGTTTTCCAAGCTCGAAAATCGAACAATTACGAGTAATTAACGAATTTATAGCCGAAAACGCTTATTTCTCCATTTCTCTACCAGAGTAGATCTGCTCGACTCACTATTGTAAGCGAGATGAAAACCTTCAAAAATTAAATATTTTAACAGGAAAACTCGATAATTCTCCATTTAAAAACTATATTAGTTGTAAAAACACCGAAATAAATCAAATAATTTTATTTCAAACGTAATTTTCCATTATTTCAAGATTTTTTCCTTTAAAATTTATATATTTATGGGAAAGTTTAAATTTTTTTACATGGAATACCACTTAAAAATAAAACATTGCTTTAAATGAAGCGGTTCACTAGACTTTTCAATATACTAGATTTTTTATTTTCTTTTCAATTTCTCTACTAGAGTAAATCTGCTTAGCTCAGAATTGTAAATCAGAGGAAAATCTCAAAATTAAACACGTTTATTAGAAAAAACTCAATAATTCTCCATTTAAAAGTTTCAACAGTTCTGAAAACACCAAAATAAATTCAAATAATTAATTTTAAAAAATTATTTTTCTTTACTGTAAGTATTTTTTTCCAAAATAAAATATTCATGAAAACATGTAAATTCTTTTCATAGAAACAGAGTGGAAAATAAGGCATTTTTTTATAAAATACGCTTCACTACACTTAGAGAAATTACCGGGATCTCCGGGATAGAGGAAAATTACCGGGAACACCGGTAAAGTGGAAAATTACCGGGAACACCGGGAAAGTGGAAAAATATCGGGATCACATGGATAGTGAAAAATTACCGGGAACACCGGGATAGAGGACAATTACCAGGAACACTGGGAGAGGGGAAAATATCGGGAACACCGGGGGAGAGAGAAACTGCCATGAACACCGGGATAGGAATAATCACCGGGAGCAAAAGAGTATGAAAACGGCGTCTTGGATACCGGGATGATTGTGGTAATTGCCGATATACAAAATTAGAAATATATTATCAGAAAACTTAAAAAAATAAATTTATACACTCCACCCGTGCAAGGCCGGGTATATCCGCTAGTATGCTAATAAAATCTTAATATGGTGAAAACCTAAACTAAGTACATCTATTGAGAAATATTTTCCTTCCATGCTCCTAATTATAATTTTAAATTAAGATCTTTCATTTTTAAATATTACGTCGAGAATTATGACTGAAAAATAAGATTTTCATCTACACCTCAATACCGGTATGCATTACATAACGTTAACACTATGAAATGTAATACATCCGCCCTAAACCCACTGACACTAACCCCTGAAGTAAAAAATTCAAGTCGAATCTTGGTGGAATATTTTGAGAATAAACGTTTCCTTTTGGAAGGAATTTCTTTCAGATGCACAACCACCTTGAAAACCCTTGAGGCAACCGATGCGAAATATAATTTTTTTTTTCAGTGAAAATCCTAACACAATATAGAAAATCTTTGGCGAACAAGTATCATTTTCCTTTTATTTTCTTCGAAAAGAGACACTGGGAAAATACTTCACAAAGGAGAGCAAAAGATATGCATTATCAATATTCTGAAATGTTTTTTTCCCTCGAAATGTTCTGTTCTGTGGAACTTTTACTCCCAGGCGTGAATCGAATTTGCGACTCTTCTGTTCGAAATTATTTTGGATTTCCTTTTTCTTGCGGTTGCTCAAAGAATACGCTAAATTCTTATTCTTGTGCATTCAGTCGGTTTTATTTTACGAATTGTGTTGATACCATCTCTTGAGAATCATATAGGAATGTTATATAGAAATTTATTTTTTCGTGGGGTCCTTACGAGATTTCGTACTTATCTATAATAAGTCAATTAGAAATGTAATGTATAAGGTACCATGAGAAAATTATGATTCGTGTACAGGGTGTCCCAAAAAAGACTGACACTTTTTAAAAATCAATTACTTAAAAAGGTAAAAATACGCGGTATTTTGCATCCTACACCTAAGACTCCCAGGAGTAAGGTGTATTAAACCGCGTATTTTTATCTGTTTTAGCTTTTGAGTTCTTAGTTATTGATTTTTAAAATGTACCAGTCTTTTTTGGGACACCCTGTATGAGTTGCGTGTATTAAATATATTCAAAACCATAGAAGCTAGGTTACACAACAAATGGATCATAAAGATACTGCAAACAAAGAATATGGTATAATATTATAATCCTCTTAAAATATTAAAAGCTATCTGTAAGATTTAGTAGCCTTTCCTAAATGACAGAAAATATCGGTGACAATGCTAAATCCCCAAACAACCCCTCCCTCAAGACTTTCACCCTAAACCAATTTACTCTCCCCATCCAGAATTATAATTCATTCATTCAAAACGCATCAAACCAAACGGCATCATCATTTCGCCTTGACCACATCTCAAGAAAGACCCTCTCAATCCCACCTGGCATCTTTTTCGAATAAGAAGCTTGACCAATCCTCCCCCGAAATTAAGACGCCATCTGTCGCTCGAGGGGAGGACCAGCCCCGTCTTCGATTATCCGATAACCGATGGCGGAAGACATTATCTTCCAGGAGAGAGGAGCAAAATATTTAATGACAGCCGATCGAAGAAGACGCTGCTGGATAATTATGATAACTATTCATAATCGATGCACGGGGGCCGCGAGAGTTGATGGAGGGGCTGTCACTCTCAGTCGGGTAAACAGGACGTAATTGAAACGTTTCTTCTTTCGTAATTGAATCGTTGTTGGGAGGGTGCGAATGAAGAAAGATTGAGTCGGTAACCCTCTATTTATTATTGTGTCGATTGTGGTGTCATCGGGTTTTGATTTAATTTGATTGATTAAGGTCAGGGTCTGATACTTTTTGCGTTAATTGGTAACTTCATTTGGTATTAAAAATACTTCCAGGCATCTTTAGTGCTGTGTAGTTTTTGTGGTCTTTTAAATATATTTAAATAAAACAGAGAACAGTTGGTAATATTTAAATGTAATTATGGGCGGTAAAAAATACTGCCAATAACCCTCTATTTAATATTGTGTCGATTGTGGTGTCATTTGGTTTTGATTTAATTTGATTGATTAAGGTAAGATTTTGACTGATTTTATTGGTAACTTTTTTTAGTACGAAATAACTCCCAGGTATCTTAATGCAGTTGTTTTTTTAAGTATCTTAGTACCTAAACGAGTCTTTTATAACAGCATTTATATATGCATTTAAACACTGACTATAGTTGGTAATATTTAAATATAGTTCTGGATGTGAAGAAAAACCGCAGTAACCCTCAAATTATTACTGTGCCGACTGTGGTCTCATCAAGTTTTGATATGGTTTGATTGATTATTTTAAGAATTTGATACTGAGTAATTGAGAAATTCTTGGTATTAAATAATTCCAAGTATTTTAAGTAGATACAGTAGAGTTTATGTATCCTGAATCTTAAAAACATATAGATAAATATTTTTATTTAAATATTAAATAAAACAAGCTATTGTTGGTAATATTTATTTATACTATGTGGGTGTGAAGAAAGACTGAGTTGATTATGTTAGTAGTTTTATTGAGTTAATTGCTGTATAAAAGCCGAACAACAACATTATCTTGCTATGTAACTGCAACCTTATCCGTAATTTAACAAAATGGATTTATTTTAAAATTGAGAATTTTTTTTGAAAAATATTATAACTTAATCAGAAATCCCGAAAGAATCCGGAAGTATCGATACCAAAAATGTGTTATACGGATCAGTAATTAAAAAGTTTTTGCCTGGAAACCATTCAATAAAAACCTTTTTTGAGAGAGATATTGAAATTGAACTATTTTCCAAACCAGACTAGTATACTAGTGAATCTCATCCCATTAGCTTAGGTCAAACCAGTTTTTTTCTCATTTCATTGAAATATTGGCTAAAAAACAATCCATAAACATGATACACAATACCTCTCAGGATTCTAATTTAAACTCAGAATTTATAGAGCATCCACAAAGCACATTCTATATTTACCAAAAATAATGAAAAACCGCCCTAACTGCTCTACCCGAATGAAAAGATGGCATTTTAATTATATATCCTCCACAACACAACCACAGTTCTTGCTTTATTGCTTAGCCTCATTTCTTTTCTCTGAAGAAAAATTCAACATCAAGAAAGTCCCGTGCTCTGTTGAGGTAGAAGTTTATTGAAGAGAAAAAAGACCCCGTAATTCACCTCCCCTAAAAAATCTCGAGAATGAAGCAATAAACTTTCTCTTCCACAATTTTTTTCGAACATAATTTTTTCACAACATTCATATTCCGCCAGATGACAGCCGCCTTCTAAAAATTTGCTTCTTTGTACCGGAATAACTCCACGTAACTCATTTTCGTTTTTGAATGTCGCGCCATTTTTTCCCTCCATCGTCTGCTAAACATTTTTCCCGTTTTATCAAGAAATTATGCCGAAGAATGTTTTATTCCTTTCTATTCTGGAATTCTCGGGGAAATAATGGGCAAGAAAAAACCCTACAGACTGAGAACGGCGAAAAGGGTTTAGAGCTCTGAAGCAATATCACTGTGGTAAGTTCATAAACAAAGCAAATATGCAAGATATGAAGAAGGGGACTTTTTTTCTTCATTTCGCTCTCTCTCACCCATTCATTTCTTATCAGAGATTTTTTACTACTGTTGGATACCCTCTACTCTTAAAGAAAGTTATTTTATTTGTCTCTTTGTTTAAGCCTTTTCTGAGTGATAGGTATAAAAATCCCAATTTTTTCTTGGAGAAGAAATTTCTCTTTCATTTGAAAGATCCTTCACCCAATCCTAGAAGTTTTCTTTTTTCTTTTTTGTCATAATAAGGTTTCGAAGGTTTTTGTTTTCCTTATTTCATGCATATTAAATTGGAAAAAAAAATCCATTAATTAGAAGTTTTTGTGGAATAACTATGGTTGTGGGGAAATAAATATCAGAAAAGCTCTCGGAAATATTTCCCATTTTTTAGTCTGTCCTAAATATTTTGGTTGTTTCTAAGTTTTTTTAAAATAACTCTGGGTATATGGGGAAATAAACATTCAATGAACTCTTGAAATATTCTTCAATATACAGTAATGAAAATGATTTTTGTTAATACTTTAGAAAAGTAATATTGACTTTTAAGTATAAGAAAATATGGTGGAAAAATCCTTGCGGAAAATTCAATTAAAATAATTAAAACTAGTGTTTAGATTAAGATGCATTACAGAATAAAATCACAATACCAAAATAACTTAATACCTTACTTAATATTGTTTCATATTTAAAGACATTTGTTTTAAATAGACAATATGCACTATGTTACGAAACATCCTAAAACTTACCCAATTTACTAATGAAAAATCCTGATCATGAAAAATCCGAAAAATCACAAAAAAGTTGGTGCTACTTTGATATACCCCCCCAAAAATTACGCGCCAAATCTGGCACTCCCTACGGACTTTTTAGGTTTGCTGTTTCTTGTTTTTTGTGTATATGTTAGGCTCAAACCCCGAAATCGCTCACTGAGCGAAGAAAACGACCACTTCGCGGAGTGGCATTTGCAAAACGGCCACTACCCGAAATTCGGGTTGTGGTATTTTCAAAAACGCTCACATCGCGGAGTGGTATATGCAAATTGCCACAACCCGAAATTCGGGTTGTGGTATTTTCAAAAACGCTCATTCCACGATGCGGTATTTTCAAAATATGGTATTTAATTATTAAATTTGTTTTTATAATTATTTAATTAATATTACTTCGATTTTTGACAATAATTGTTGACGAATTACCAGTTGACTCTTGTTTAAAAATTATTCCTTTAAAAATTAATCCCTCATTTTTTATGCAAGCAATTAATAAATTATACTTTTTTTACCTTTTTTTAAAAAGACTTATTTGTGTAATAAATGAAAAAGCAATGAAAACATGTCACAAAATTGAGCAAGCAATTAATCAGTTATACTTTATTTACTTTACTTTTTAAAAATACTTATTTGTATAATAAATGAAAAAATGATGAAAACGTGTCACAAAATTGAGCGTTTCATTAATTTTCCATTTTTAAAACAATGCAACAATAATAATAATTTGTAATTTAAATTAATTAAATAGAAACTAAACCGAAAATTTCAAGGATAATTCCAAATTTAAAACTATTATTCCCCCCCAAAAAAACCTTTAATAAACCTAAATTAAGTCCATAAGTCTTAAAAGAACAAATTAAATTATACTATATAAATTAAATTTCGACAAAATCTTTCGGAGAATCTGTCGGTCAACGGCGTATTAAATGGGCCTGGTATTATAAAACCCTAAACCAGCCAAACCAAGTCTGGGGAATGTTTCATTTGGCCAAACGTCATACATTAGTGCATCCCATCTTTACAGAAGTCTATTTCGGGTTGTGGCACTATTGAAAAACCGCCACATCGCGTTCTGGCAATTTGAAAGTACCACATCGCGGAGTGAGCGTTTTTGAAAATACCACAACCCGAAATTCGGGTTGTGGCAATTTGCAAATGCCACTCCGCGAAGTGGTCGTTTTTTTCGCTCAGTGAGCGATTTCGGGGTTTGAGCCTAACATATATGTAGTTAGTAGTAATGTGTAGCCTAGTGAATTACTGGAAAAAATTGAAATTTTGAACTTTAATAATTCCAAAACTAATGAGAATTTTCGGAAAAACTAAATTACAATATTTTTATAAAAAATATTTTTGTTCTTGGTTCAAATATCAAAGTTTTACTATGATTAGTTTTTCTGTTGTATATTCCAAAAACGTTTCAGCGATTTCATCGGTTCTACTGACCGGACATTTGATTTTTAGGTATGGCGAGAAAAAAAAGCCGCCAAATTTCCGATTTGGGGGTGTATATCAAAGTAGTTCCAAAAAGTTTTAATTTAAGCGCACAAAGTATTTAAAAAAGCCCCCTAAGTCGCCTGACTCAAAACGGGGCCTGACCATGTGTGACGTCATACTTCAGTAGATTTGTTTCAGGCAATACTGTTTTGAGCACAAGGAGCATAAAAACTTACTTTTTTAACCTCTCCCGTTATGCAACTCTTTAAGAATGGATAACACTGTTCTTGAAACTCAAAAATAATTTTGGAACAGCTTTCGTCTACGGGTACGGCGACATTTAAAAGTCGCCAATTTCACTTGTCACCATTAAAAGGTGACTCATTGACTAGAACCAGAAAATAAAAGTAGAAAGCAAGTACGAAAGAATCAAAGTTTATGCAAAAATTACTCTTAGAAAATGCAAATAAAATCACAAATTAGTAGTAAGTAATATTTCTTCACTATAAAAGACACGACGGACCAGTTCTCAAACACGATCTTTTTGTTTCGTTTCTTCTAAATTAATGGGCCGTACTGAATTATGTTGATGTACTTAGGCTGACAAAACATACGATGCAAGAGTAGACGTTCAAAACACATTTTAATGACAGATTCGGGACTATTTACATTGAGAAACTTACCAACTTACAATACTTCTTTCTTTGAATTTTTAAACATAATAAAAAAACTTTTGTCTTGTCTCACGCATAGCGTCTACATTGTTGCCACTCTTTTAACAACAAAAGTCTACAAAAAAAAGTTGCTCTAGTGAGTGGGCCACAAAATTTTATACTTTTAATTGGAAAAACTCAATAAATGTCCATTTAAAAGCTATATCGGCTAATAAAACACCAAAATAAAATCAAATAGTTTATTTTCAAGCGTTTATTTTCCTTTAATTCATTATTTTTTCCTTTAAATTAAAAATATTTATGAAATAACTCATAGGACACTGTTCACTAGACTTAAAAATTTACTAGGATTTCTATTACATTGAAACTAAAACTTTAGGGTTGCAATTGACTAGGGTTGCCGGATTTAAACGTTAATCACTATTGGCGACTTTTAAATGTCGCCGTACCCGTAGAAGAAAGCTGTACCATAATTTTTTTTAGAATTAAAATTTTATTCCTTTTGACAGATTTCTTGTATTTTCATTCAGTTTCTTAGCATTAGAACTAACTTTGGAAATTTTGTAAATAAATAATGAATGTCACGTAGGTTTTTTCTCACTATATTAAGTTTAATTATAGTCAGTATAAATTATTAAAAAATCACTAGTAAAATAAAAATGTAAAAAACATTTAAAAACCGAAAAATCTTTGAATTTTTGAACTGTTGCAACAGTAAATAATTTATTTGAATTCATTAAATTCTTTCGTTTATTAATTTAATCTGATGATAATCAAACATTCCATTCATAGCAATGGAAATGTACTAGTATCAAAAAAATTCTAGTTTTCTTTTGCTATGCATTATTACATTTTATGCAGCTGGCATCACGTTTTTGTTTGTTTCTTTGTGTCTCGAAGCATGAAGTTACACTATTTATGACGAATTCTTTCATTTTTTGGTAATGAGAAAAACAATTAATCTGGCGTTCTAACACTTGTATTTTTGCACATAGATACTAAACATCCTTTATAGTAGGGGAGAGTGGGGCTATTTCGCACATGGGGCACATTCGGACAGACGGCATTTCCCCTAGTAATTATTAATTCAAAAATCTGAAAAAAATACCAGTAGTTGGAAGCATGACTACCAACTCCTGCATGAATTTTCAAATCCCTAAGCCATTTTGTTGTATACGTACTAGAAATTTGCTAGCGTTAGAAGCAGCAAAGTAAATTTTCTTTTCATTTTGTTGGCATAAAATATCAATCAAAAATAACTCTCAAGTGGACATTCACAATTTTATTCAGTAGAGGCTCTACTAAAGTAAGTTTCTAGAAAGGTTTTATTTCCCTGCTTTAATTATAAATATCTTGTTAGGAAGTGGTAAGCTTGAAATGGTAGATGGGGCACATTCGTACACCAAAAGATGGGGCAGATTCGGACAGTGCGAATGTTCCTCATCCTTCCCATTTTTGATTATGAAAGTGATTTATATGTTTATAAGTGCAGTATATTTAATAACTTGAAGCTTAATTGTGTTTTATTGTAATTGTTTCAAAACTCGGTGATAATAGAAAATAACACCTTAAAGAAAGCTTTAGTTTTAAGGAATTTAGACCCAGATTTAAATATTGAAGAAATAAATGTCCCTGATAATTATTTAATACCAATTGACTTAGACTTAAGTGATTTTGTTCTAGTAGAATTTGCTACTAAAAAGAAAATTTTGTTATGTTGGTCAAGTAAAAAATTTTTGAATTAAATTATGCTTTTTAAAGTTAATGATGAAAAACTTTAAAATTAATGACAAATCTTTTATTTTCCCAGTAAGTAATGATTCAACATTCATACAAAAAGATAATATCGTATTAAAAGTTCCGCAACCGTCAGTTTCAAGTGTTAATATGCGAGCTGTTGGTTCACTTTTCTTTTCGAATAAAACCTGACAGTTAAAATATTGGTTTGACTTTTTCTAACTAATTATATTATGTGAAGTATGTCAGTGTGCAATATAATCTTCATTACTACAATTTTTTTCCTCATCAAAAAATTAGATGTTCAATATTTTCTGAAGCTGTTTTCTTTTTGTAAAAAACCTTTAATTTAGTGGAAAAATATGTAAAAGTGCCAAGTATTTCGTTTAATTATCTTACTTTAAAGTTCCATAAACTTTTTAGTTTGTAAAAATAATTATTGTATAATTTTTTTTTGCATGTGTACGAATGTGCCCCACACGTGTGCGAAACTGCCCCACCCATGGGGCACATTCGCACGAAATTTCTCGTTTTTTAGATTGATGATGTAGGTTAGAAATTGTCGATGAATGCGACCAATTCTGGTTCTAAAATATCGGGAACGGTCTTAACTTTCATTGGGATCCGAGTTTGTTTCAATATCTCATCTAGATCCAGAGAAATATGCCGAAATGCACTTTTTGTGCGAATGTGCCCCGTTCTCCCCTACTTTTTTATTTGTTTAGGACCGTCCATAGCTGCCGAAATAAGAAACTACAGGCTACCAAAAAACCCCAACATAAATGCAAACCCCATTGCTTTTCAATGGATGCCTTTCGAGCGTAATTTGAACTTCTGAAGTATGACGTCATAAGTTGAAATCGTCAAGTACTGAAGTTTTTGTACATAGTGACGTCAGAGCAACTTTAAATGCGTTTTAAATCGAATTTATTTGATCGAATTGCAGTTTAATTAGCATTTTTCAACCTAATTTTTCATGCTCTTTCTTTTTAAAATGAATTTAAAAATCATGCATATTGTCTATTCAATGTTCAGATGTTTAATGCAGATAATATTTTTCTAATACTTTGTTTTGTTAACCCGGGAGGACGCGCGCTACTTTCTGTTACACGGCAACGCGCGCGGGGTCTCTCAGACCCCACAAACCGTTTTCCGTTCTAAACGTTCAGTGCATGCAAAATTTTTATCACGGATAGTTTAAATATATAATTTAATTGTTTAATGTGCATTATTAGTTGACTGCTTCTAATTAAGATATAATATAAGACTAGGGAAACAGGAAATGCACTGGAATGTGAGCGGAGCTAACGAATTTCTTTGGCTAAACTGAACCGATGTTTATTTTCTAAAATCCTTTATTTTCTAATTTCTTTTTTTGCAAGAAAAATTATGGATTATAGTCACCTCTTCCTTACTTTTGGAAACCTCTTTGGCTATTTAACTCGCACCAATCCTCACAGTTTTGGAAGCATTTTCCTTAAAAACAACAACCTAATTCGGAAAATAACATGCCTACTTTATTTAAACTTCATGAGGTGATAGGTGGAAACCTTTTAGGCAGCTACACGGAGTTTCATATATTTTCATTAAAAATTAACTTAAGCATTATTAAATTAATTTCGTAATAGTATAGCAAATTTATAGTATTTTAAGTTTTGAACGTTTCCTGTTGGTAAAAAATGGATTATCGGACAGTTATAACAACTATGCTATTACAATTACTATTATATAGATTCGACAAAATATGATAAAAACTTTTCTCAAATCATATGAATTTAAGTTAAAACTATTTTACTTCAAAATTTAAGATATACGGGATAAACTCTTGTCATCTAATTCAAAACTATTTATAGTTGCGGATCAATTCATATATCATGCCTAATGCACATATTACTTAAACATTTTTAAATAAAATTGGGGACTTCCCTATAAAACTTTATTGCAATAGTTTTGAGGGTATAATCTTATACGTTTTACGAAATTTCTTTAAAGTTGTAACTGAATATTAATTTGCTACCGAGTGTATTTTATTTTATATCGGATAATATAGGTAATCCTTTATATTTTAGCGCATTCATGGGAGGGGGAGACGCCAGCTCTTAATAAGAACTCCATAGGTAAAACAAATAGTTTAATTAACAATTAGAAGTTTCACAAAAATTACAAGGGCCGGCGCTTCCGCCTCTTGCTCTCTTCTCTCTCCGAGAGTGGAATGTCAAAAAAAGTAAGAGTCCTTGAACAGTTCTCGCGCCTTTCTGTCGATTCCTTAATGTAGTTGAATTTTATAAAGTATATTTTAAAGCAATTTATTATAAGATATTTTTAAAACTAAATTACGGGGAAGACATCCATTATTTAAAGGACGAAAAATTTATGCATCCTTAGTAATTTTTATTGATGTTTTAGGTTTATGCAGCATAATATTTTTTAAATGCTGAATGTATATAAACTCTCTCGTTTGATAGTATAATTATTTTCTCACCATTAGGAGTTAGCATTCTTTTATCAAAGAACTTTTTTGTCTCAGGTTGTTGCGAAATAAAATAAATACATATCCATTATTCAACATAAAAATAGGGAAAACGGATAATTTAAAAGTTAGGGGTTAAAGTTATTTATGTTGCCAATGATTTCTTTTTGGTTAAATTGTATAGTAGGTGTTGTTTCTAACTACATTTTGTTTCTAAATTTTTTATTTTAATATCTTCATTCCTTTCTTCTTTGATTCTTTATTGTTCCCTTTTTTCTAAATCATTCTTCGTCTTTTTCCTTCCCTCTTAACAATTTTGCATTATTATTTCTATTACTATATTTTCTCTTTCCCTTTACGAACATTTATTTTCCTTTCTTTTTTATCATCTGTATTTCTTCTTACATCTTCCATTTAACAATGTGATCGTTAAAGTCATTATATTCAGGGGGTCTGTCTCAGGTAGGGCCCATCAGGCTATCAGAATTGTTACCATCCAAGATGACGTAATTGGATGGTAGGCGTTGACGCTTTGACGTGTTAACTAAGCGGACTGACCAATCAGGATTACTTAGGGAAATCGCGTAGCTTCTTCTTGAGTAGAAAGGGACTAAAATAATATGCGGGGAAATATAGAGCTGTAGAGCAGCCACTTAAGGCAACAAATCATAAATTTAAAGCAGCAGCCTCCGGCTGCTGCGTACCCCACAAATAACGCAGTCCAGTCAAATTTAAAGCAACGCTTGCTATCTCCATGGGATAATTTATTTTAAACTTATTCTTGGTGAAAACTAATACAAGTTTTACATCATATTAAATTATGATTATTTCGTTTTTCCTTCTAATTTAACAACGAAATAGTTTCTAGCTAATAAAATAGTGTATTGAATAAAATCATGAAATTTAAGACTGATGTCAATACATAATTAGAAGGATTCATAACTTATTTAATTTTGAAAAGTTTTATATATAAGGTTGCAAACATTCCTAATACCTTTCTGTTAGAAACTTCTAAATACAGATAGTACAAAAAATCTTTAAAAGCATTTTATTAAAATTTTATTCTATAATTGTTTTCTTCTATAATTTTTTGTATGACCCATAGTAAGAAATCAAAGTTAAAATATGTTTAAAACAACTCAGTAAGAAAACCAGATCGATTTTGTTTCATACTACTGTTCGCCCAACGATAGTAAAAGGGTCACGTGATTTTTACAGACTTTGCAGGGCCGATAGTTGGGTAACCGGTGATAGTTGGAGTCTTGCTTCTATATACAAGCAAATTTCTCTTCCTCTTTCGATCAACTGCCCCTCAACTTCCCCCTGTCTCCCCCAAAATCCTAGTTCCAGCGTTGTCAAAATCAAGTGACCCTTTTACTATCGTTGGTTTGACAGTAGCTACTTTCAATGTTTCTTTCAAATCGAATTAGCGCAACGAGACATTTTACAGGTTTTTAATAATAAACGAGAATCAACAAGCGAGTTTATATCAAGACTCCTTCAAAGATTGAATATTTAGTTGTATTACACCTCTCCAAATATATCATCCCTCCCGATTTCTAAATATATCTGATGTCAAGAAATTAATCAATAAATTCCTTATGTATCTGGGAACTATGTACTTTTTATGTGCATCTTTAAATTAGCCATAGATAATTAACACGGAAATATAATATTTATTCAATTATTCAATCTAAATCGAAAACACTTTGTGATTTCTTAACTGAAATGCTGCACTATTTCGAACTTGAACCTGTTGAATCAAAAAGATCAAATATCCCACTTATTTTATCAAAAAATCCCTAACCAATACCGCGCAGAGCAACTCATACCAAAGTCACGCTCATAATAAAAGTGATTGGTTATTACAGATTGGTCATTATGGCGAGGAACTACGTATTTGGATGGAAGAGCATACGTCAGTCGAATTTTCATCTCTATGTGAAGAGCCAACCTTATCTTATTCTATTAACCTTGGGTCTGTCTATACTTTTATGAAGGATCCGGTTTTTGTAAAAATTGTGAAAATCTACATAATTTTTACATAATGGAGCAACCAAGCTGATTTACTGAATCAACTTACAGAGCTCTCAGTTGGGGAACAAAGTAGGTAAAAATTATATAAAGGAATAAGTCCTATAAAATAAGGCAAAACCATAATGAAGCGCTAAAAAAAGTATTGGTAGGATTTATTTTTGATTTCGTTTGAACTATCCCATGCTCTAGAGAAAGTATTATTGACGAATTAAACACCCCTTTTAAGTTCATTATTCTATACTCTCGTAAAAAAGGTATCGTAGACAATTTTTAAACTAGTCCACATTTAATTTCCTTAATAACTTTAAAAATTTATCAACATTTAACTAAAAACAAAACCCCCTAAGTTTCATAAACCACCAATTTCACTTTGTATCATTTTGAAGATAATCCACACAAAATTTAAAAACACAATGCATGATAATCTCGTAGTTGCAATACATGAATCATTTCATTAGTATATTATGTGAATCACGTAATTATTATGTATGATTCATTACATAATCCTTATGTGTGAATTATTACATAATCATTATGCATGAATCATTACATAATAGTTATGTATCATAATATATATACATGGATTACATGATTCATCGTGTCCTGTCTGCACGATTTTCACACATTAAGCACTAATCCATACAAAAGCACTACATCTCTTCCTACAATCATCCTACTATCCCCCATCCCTAAAGAAAAGGGAGAAATAACAATATCATACTCGATATCTACCTATCATACAATAGGTAACATAAGTACGAGCCAGACCCTACTGCCTCCAATCATCTTTCCAAGGCACCCTGCATCTGGATAAGTGCCAGGTGGCCCGTACCTCTACCAACTCCCCGAGTGATTTTCGATTCTTACGCCCCCTTTAACATCCTTATCGCCCCCCTGCTACAAGAGGAGCGACAACGGGGACGGGAAACTTTCGACTTCCCTACTTATAGGAAATGACTCAGGAGTAAGTAAAAAAGAAGTAGTAAGGAAAGGAGCCTTTAAAGTAAGGAGCAGAAACAAACGGACGGTAGGTAGATAACTAAGAGAAGAGGATGAGAGAAAAAAAAGAGATTTCTGAAGGATAAAGAGGAGGAGGGACTGGGGATCAGGTGACCTTTTCTTTTTGTTCTATAACTACCTAGAGAGGAGTTTAATTTTCATTGGAATAAGAAACTGGAGGGATTTTTTTTCAGTTTACTGGAAAGAGAAACTGAGATGTCCTGATTCTACTCCGGCGTAGGATTATAAGAGAAATGGTCTTTTCTAGGTTTGGGATTACTAAGTTTGAAGATTGGAATCGTGGAAGGGAAATTCACCCGCGCGGCGTGCGTATAGAACTGTGGGAACGGATAGAATAAATCAGTTCTAGTATTTAAAATCCAATGGAATCTGATTTTAGTATCTTATAAAAACCGACACTCATTGTGCCTATATGCTCTCCTTCAGTCCTAGACCGATTGAGATTTCCTAAATTAATCTAAATCTAAATACAAATTTAACTTAATAAATCTACCATTCTATTAAATTTTTGCGTATTTCCATTAATTCTGTTTTGTGTTTTATCTTTTCATTTGTTAAATCAGTTGGTGAATGAATCGTATGTATTTAAAAAAATGAACACACGTTTAGTGCTACAGTATGTAGTGCCAGTGGTCTTTACTGCCTATAAAATGTGTTTTTTTTATTTGATTCTTAATTGTTTAAACTATATGGCTACACGAAAAAAGTTGCATTTAAAAAAAAGGAAATGAGTATAAAAGCTAAGTTTTGGAGAAACTATATAAGTAAAAAACGAAATTATATAACGAAACCTTTTTTTATATAGTATCCAAAACTATATAAGTAAGGGAGTTTTTATGGCATACAACCACTAAATTTTTACTGGGAATTCAGGAAAAAATTTAGAATACAGAACAATCATCAAAATAATATAAGTATATTCACACACAAAGATTTCACACAGTTAAAAAAGGCAATGAACTCATATTTCCTTTTTAAAACTTATTACATTTCTGCTGAAAAACCTAAAAAACAACCTAAATTGACAATAAAATAAAATTATATGTATGCTTAGTTTACAGCACGGAATTGATAAATAGAAAACTAGACTTATAATTATGGAAATTAGTCATTTATATAATCAGTTTAAGGGTCATTCTAGTTTAATGTCAACCTTCAGACCAATTTTTTTTCATTACAAAACATTAAAAGTGACCCATCTGTTTATTTGTTACGCATTCAAGAACTATATTTAGGCAACAGTACAAAAAAATGTAGTGGAATGTTATTTTAGAACAAAATAATACATGGCTCAGAAAAATGGTTAAATTTCATCAAAGTCTATCCATAATGATTTATCTATTTCAAAAATATTTTTAGATCAACGTATCTAGTAAGCCGTGGATCAACTGTTTTAATCTTTATATTTTACTAAATATAACTGAACTATACTAAACTGAACTAAAAGGAAATTTACCATTTTTTTATTTCCAAGTCTGATCGAAAAAACATAAATGATGAACATAAAAGGTTTAAAAAATGAAATGCATTTAAATATCTATCATTATACTTCATTCCAACTTTGATATTTTGAAATAATAAATATTTGTTCATTCCCTACCTGTTTCTTATTTTGTTACGTTAGTCACACACAGTTTAAGCTTAAAGTGTTTATTTGTTAGAAAAAATACAAATATTTTTATAACTGTGCAATATTCTTAAAATTCATTATTTATTCATGAGAAAGTAATCTTTAAATATTGTTTTCCTTTTCAAGTTTTAGAGGAATTTAGATAAGTATGAAGGTGTTAATATACATGGAGCAAAAATGTCACGTTAGTCACGGTGACGTTTTTTTTAAATAAATAACTATTAACATTAATTTAAAAAATAATAAATTTAGGATTTTACTAAAGAATCATACTTGCACTTAAAAAGACCATTTAGTACAAATTGTTATCTTAATTTTTTGTGTTTTAAGCAAAAAAAGTAAATGAAATCTGGTCTGAATGTTACGTTAGTCACTTTGGAATGACCCTTAATGAATATTAATAGGGTATTAATGAAGTCAAATATTCACTAAACACACTTTTAAATTAAAAAAAACTGACTGTATATTGGCTGAACTCCAATTAATTATTGAACTGAGTTACTACCTTGTATACTAAAGTACCAGAGAGAAGTAAGTTTGTTGCAAGATTAATAAACTTACAGAGTAAGGACTTATGATCAAAATTTCCCATACAATGTTACACCTGATGAAGTAGCGAAGGTAAAATATAATATCTGGTTTAAAATAATTCGCAGTATGAACTTTCCGCAAGATAGTTTCTCCATTCTCCTCAGTTATCTCAGGCCAGTTCTCTAGGGATTAATACATCCCAGTTTCTCAGGGTTGAATTGGGATTTGCAGCAGCAGCAGCGATATTTCGTTTCGTACCCGTAATTGAGATTTCTTCCTTGACATTAAGTTGAACTTATTTCTATTCTACCTTACCTTCTAACTACCGCATTTCCTTTGAATGTGAGACACTAGATTATATTGTTTTTACTGACCATCTCTATAAACTCGATTCCAACTCGATTTTGTGACGTAAAACGTAGAGAGAATTCAGTAAATTGACAATGTTAAATCTATGAAGCATAAAAAATTACTTTAAGAATTTATACTATCTAGAAAATTGAAATATTTTTGCTACAAAGAATCTTAATTTTAAGCTTTAAAGCGATATAAAACGAGAGGAGCTTATATCGCTTCATTTATATATCGATAGAAAGTTTATGTGCTCCATATTAGACTAAACATTGAAAATTCATCAATTTTGTGACAGGTCCGAGCTGGGAGGCTAGATAGTCTTGCTAAGACACACCTTATTCACAGAAGCAACTGCTATAAAAGTGTTTTGCAAATCTTAGTTTAAAATGGAATATTTTCCATTGTTGATCCTACTTTATTTTAAAAGTAACAATACTTAATTTCAGCAAATGAATATTATAAGCATTCACTAGAAATGGAATTTCAAAGACAACTCAACTTAAATTTTGCTGCATTGTATGCACAGGATGTTTTTATTACAAAATGCCTTTTTTAAACACGACATTTCTCTACCTCTTACAAGAGGATATTTACAGTTCAAAAACAGAAGCAGTTAAATATCAAGTTCTTTCTAAGAGAACTTCTTGCTTTGATAAAGCTAAACACACAAACTAATTTTTATTAGACTTTATTATATCGAACCATGCAGAGCATAAAACTACGTCTATTGGTATTCCATTCAAAATACGACCCGAAGTCAAACAGCCATGTATCTCATGCAAACAGAGTGTTCTTTTTAAACAAAAATTCTCAAACAAACAGAAAGAATTTCGAAACCGTCGAAGAAGAAGGTCCTTCTACTTCATTAATTTCACTCCCAGAGAACCCTCGAAGCAATGTCGCACGCAAAAAAAAGAAAGACGAACGAGAAAAAATCGTCTTCGAGAAACCCTAACAAAAAGCTATCACCACTGTCTTTACATCGTTCATTACTTTTTTTTCTTCTCTCCTCTCTCGTTAAATCATTTCCAAAAAGTTCTAGAGGGAGCAAACATTTCTTGTTAACGGAAACCTGTCCAAATCAATGCCATAACAAGACAAGTTGATGGCGCTAAGTATCACTTACGTCACGGAAGATTGATACCGAAATTGAATTCTCCAGGGAAGGGGGAAGATTTATATATAAAGACAAAACCAAAAAAGAGGGAAAGACAATACGCAAAAGTACAGCGGACAAAAAAATACTACTTCGAACAACTTCTGGAAAGATCTGAATCGAATTTAGTTTTGGCGTTCTGGTTATCATCTCGAAGATTTTTTTTATTCTTCCGATCCCCCTCTCGATACGAAAAAGAATATTCTCGTTTTTTTTTTCATTAAAAAAGAATAAACTTGGCGCAATCTGGCCGTTGCCATTTTTGGGAGTCAAATTTCGTATTGGCCGCTTTGTTCTGCGCTTTGTGTGTAACCCACCTTTTAGAAATATTATTCCATTCATGGAGTTCTTAGCGGGAAGTAGCAGGGCTTTTAGAAAAGTTGCTTTTGATGTTTTTTAGGGGGGAGGATATCGTTCGGTATTGTGTGTCCGTTTATTCAGGGTTTGTTTTCTGGATAAGAGGGTTTTTGTTCTCTAAGAAGAAGAAGACGTAAACGAGGAATGAGATATGTTGTGGTTCTGAAAAGAATTAATCGCTTGTTCTGATACTTGATGCCGAAATCAAGAGGTTGCAATTTCTGGAGATAAATATTAGAAGGTTAAATGGTATGCTAGAAATTCAATATGATGAATAGAACTGATAGATTTTTTACCAGCTTTTCCTATTGCATATAAAATATATGTTTAAAGATTAGGTATATCTTAGTAAAAATAAGTATTTGATCATTCATTCGAAGCGTTCTTTTTTATGAAAAGTTTATCCGCATTAGTCTTGCTTCCTATTTTTCTAGGGAATTATATTTATTTAGTAATTAGTTGTCTAAATCAATTACTATTTGCAAACGTTTGGAAAATATTTAGTAGGTAGAAAAATATCTTTGTTATTTTGTAACAGATTAATAGATAATGCTTATAAGATAGTACGGGAGCTGGCGTTAAAATGAAAAATTCATCTGCTCGTACACGATTTTAATATGACAGGATAGTGGTGTTGATCACGGAATCGAGCGTCAGTTGGTCAGGTAGTGTTGGGTTGAGCGTGGGGAGGGGATCAAAGTTGAAAAAAAAAGTTGAAAAATAAATTCATCTGCTCTTGTATGAAACTTGGTGGAGATGTTATTTTAGGCCTTCCTGATTACAAAAATGACCGCCAGCTGTCTGGGTGACGGTGAAATGACTGTCAGCTGATCACGTGAACTTGCAAACAAAAATTTATCTGACAATGCATGGAACTTAGTAGGGTTCTCGATCTCTATTACATGAATTAATAACGTGTTACTAGTCTTCAACTTACACTAGCAACTCATGAATTAATACCTGTTGTTCTAGTAACTCGTTATTATTTATGTAACAAATATTGACTTCCTGCCAAATTTCTTGCTTTGCCAAATAAATTTTTTGTTTGCAAGTTCACGTGACCAGCTGACGGTCATTCCACTGCCACCCAGCCAGCTGACGGTCATTTTTGTTATCAGGAAGGTCTAAACTACCATCTCCAACAAGTTTCTTCCACGAGCAGATGAATTTATTTTTCTTTTTTTGTACTTTAGACCCCCTCCCCAAGCTCAACCCACTGCTGCTTGACCAGCTGACCCTCGATTCCATGATCAGAACCACTAACACTATCCTGTCATATTAAAATCGAGTAAGAGCAGATGAATTCTTAAAATTTAACGCCAGCTCACGTAACCAATAAATAATTTATAAAATATCGTATAAATTTATAATCATGTCGCTAACTTAATTATTTGCAAAATAGTTAGTACTAATACTTAATGAGGTTTAAGTACGCTATTATCTAGTAGTATCTAGATTTGATCCCCAACAAAACTAATGTCTTACGTTAACTATAAATGTTAGTTCTGAGAAAAAGGCGTTTTTGAAAAAGTTGACTATAAGGAGTTTTTAAATCATCTCTATAGATTAGTATCATTCTTTGATCAATAGTATAAAAGATAACATATTGGGAAAGATAATAGATATAATACTTTTGGGGAAAAGAGTAGAATATTAACGTAAGACACATGCTTGTTGATTATGTAAAAGGTCTAACGTTTTAGACTGATTCAGTTAAAAATAAACAGTGACCATAATACATAAATAATAATTATTAAACAATAATGAAAATATTCTTCAACTGGAAAAGCATGGTAGAGTACTATAGACTAATTTCATCCGTTACTCACACTACAAATGAGCTAAATTTTAATCTTAAAATTCCAACCAAAGGATTATTAGTTGATTAAATGAGATTTACCATTGGTTTTCCTTTTGTTGATGTTCTATTTATGTGTACTAGCTACTTAATTTCTTTATTTTGATATTTTTTGTACTTGTGATTCATACTACATGTATAGGTATAAATCATTTTCTTGTGATTTTAAGATTACAATTAAGCTCATTTTTAGAGGGACTCATGCATGGAATTGGCCAGCATTGAATAATTATTGAATCGTCAGTTTGAAAAAGGGAATAAGTCCAAAAACAGAGTTTTGAGAAAATAAAAAAAACTGTATAAATAATAGAATTTTCGTTGCATAACCACAATATTTTTACTGGAAATTCAGGATGATATTTAGAAAACAGGGAAATAATCGAAACAAATGCAAGTGCATTCAAAAGTATTTTACAGTTGAAAACAGTGGATGGATTTGTTCCTTTTTTCTACCTTATGAAATTTCAAGATAAGAAAAACCTTAAAATTCACTTAAATTGAAGTTTAAATTATATTTCTGCTTATTTCACAGCACACAAGTGAGAAATGGAGAGACTAGGAAAATAAAACTAAAAATTATTATGAAACTGAGTCATTATAGTATCAATACAGTAAGTGAATATGAATGAAGTCAATCATTCCCCGGATAAAAAAAAGGTAAACATTTTTTAAATTAAAAGCAAATTTTATTTTGGCCTAATTTACACTTCAGAGAAGAATAACAGATATATAAATTAACTTTAATTCAAATTAAATGAAAAACTATAATGAATGAACTTCGATTTCGTAATTTCAAGGGCTATATCTCCTTATATTGGGGTAGTTATTTTTCCACTCATATGTAGAACAAAGCTTTGGAGATTGCTTTGAGCATAAACAGTCAATTTGTAATTTTTTGGACTTATTCCCTTTTTCAAACTGGTGGTTTAATTATTACCGAAAGTTTCCACTTAAGGATTTACTTCGTACGTTATTGGAAACGCGTAGATCCCACAATTCATTCATTATCAGTCGCAATCGACATCCCTAGCTGTAGATATTCACGATCCTATCGATTTCAGTTTCTAATTCAACAACCAGTTCCGCTCGAACCTATCAGTGCTTGATCTACCATTTATCAATACAATCTTCTCAAACACTCCGATTGCAGCCTGAATTCCGATTTTCCCGAATCCGTTTTAAATCTGATCACCGCGCGTTCGAAATAGAAACCTTTAAGCTCTCCGTGACATGTTGTGATGAAGCATTTTCTCCTGAGAATGCCTGTAAGCTCTTTGGTCGCCATGGAAACCTGTCCCTCTTGAGACGCTCGGGAGATAATGCATGATATAGCTCTAATGAGGGAAGCGGGCTTTGGATCACTTTTCGACATCGTCTTAGTTTCGTCATGTTCTGGAAATCCTTCGCAAAGCCTTGGAACAAATCTAGAAATCTTAACAATATTTTGCTAGCTTTGGGGATGGTAACTATATCCAAATTCGATTAGGAGTATTTTTATCTGCTTTAATATAGTTTTTTGAGTAGACTAATTTTATTTTTGAGAGTGAATTATTTTTAAATGATCATGTGTTAAGCTGAATTCTAAATTAAACCCCTAAATTGAAATTATCAACCATTTTATAAAGCGGAGTTTTTTTATATTACATTTGAGCAGTATAAGACATACATACATCCACTTCCAATAATTTTATTTTATCTCTAAGTGAAATTTAAAACCTACAGCAGTAGAAATATTTATTTTCATTTGACCAAAATGGATGAAATTTTTCTTGTGATAAAAGTTTTGATGAAATAGTATAGCATTAATAAAAAGATTATTTTATGATATCCTAAAACCAATTCCTATGACATTTACACATACTTTTATTGGTTCAATTTACTTATATCTAAAATGTTTAATTCTAGAGTATTTTTGCCAACTTTTAAAAGTTTATGGGATTGTGGTAGTGTGCCAATTGTGTGGAAATACCCAAGCTCCATACGGATTCAAGACAAAGGGAGTGCAGCTCCTGAGAAATTGATTCCCATATAAGGAGCCCGACTTAAGCCTTATGATACGATAGATGCGGCCACTATCTATCTCCACCTACACAATTTTGCCATGTGTCTGAAGGGGAGGAAAATAGTCTTCAGGCACCTGGACCCATGGCAAACTGTGCAACGACCGACCATATGACTTTCGGACCCCCATATTTAACGAGCACGTACTCTGCATATACTTGTTGGGTCCTAAGTGGTGTCGGGAAACGAACGCGGAACCCTCCGCTCCCGTAGCCGATGCCTTAACCGCTAGGCTCCCCACGACCCTTTTTAAAGTTTTTTTGGCGTAAGAAAAAATGGTAGTACAAAAATTGAAGTATAGACCTATTGACTAAACTAAAAAATTTAATAACAAAACTATATTGAATATTCAGGTGAATCATTCTAACCATTGGTTCTCCTGTTAAAGCCTTTAAAATCAAAACTTAAATCATAATTGCTCTGAAAATTTTATGAATAATATGGTTCATTAAAAAACTTTAAATGTTTTCCCTAATTCAAAAGAAATAAAATTTGTATAATACTTGAAAAAATATTTTCCTAATAAGTTTTTGATACGTTTTCAACTGCAGTCAGTATGGCAGGAAAAGAAATTTTAAAAGTCTGAATTAAATGTTCATTATAATGGACTGACACTGGATAGAAAAATTTTAACACGATTATAGAAATTAAGGGTATGTGAAAACAATGTGTATAAAAGCCTTAATACATTACATTTAACAATTTATATTTTCAATTAGTATTACTTTAAATACCTGAAATAAACTTATTTAACTTAAATAATGCGAAATACTCCAACCTAGCTAATAATTATACGGCTTATATCCCCGAAACAATTAACGTAATTAAGTTGTACAAATATTTAGAATTCTTTCATTAATTACATGCATACCCGCGAATTTATTCGGTCTTACATCACCAGTATTTATAGCTACGACTTAAATCTGAAGTATACGAAACTAATCTACGCCTTGTAGATTTCAAGGTTTAGAGGCATTTCATTGAATTCATTACTTGAATACAAAGTACTTCCGCGATTCCAGTAATATGCCGAAATAGATTAGCGCTGAGTTATATGGTTTGCTAAACGCGCTACTCGATCAGAACAACGAGTGCAAAATTCCATACTTCTGATGACGTAGATATTACGTAGTAGCCTCAAGATCAAATGAAAGGAACCGGATTCAGCATTCACTCATATTGTTAACCCTCTAATGCCCCCTACTAAAAATAACTATTTTTGCCTATTCATATAGTTTATGGCCAAATAAAAGGAAAATACCCCAAAAATATTTTATTTGTTTGAATTTTTAGTTCAAAAATAAGAAAAATAAATTAAAAAATGGGGACGGAACTTTAACTTCATAAATTATAGCACCTGCAGGTTCCATTATTATTGCAACAATCTTCCAGCGGGATTCAGCATTCACTCATATTGTTAACCCTCTAATACCCCCTACTAAAAATAACTATTTTTGCCTATTCGTATAGTTTATGGCCAAATAAAAGGAAAATACCCCAAACAATTCTTATTTGTTTGAATTTTTAGTTCAAAAATAAGAAAAATAAATTAAAAACTGGGGACGGAACTTTAACTTAATAAATTATAGCACTTGCAGGTTCAATTATTATTGTAACAACTTCCTTAACCTTCCAGCGGGCCCGCGTATAAATGAGAGATACATAGGTTGGATTTCATCATCGAATATTTCAAACATATTTTAATGAAACGTAATCATTTTAACCATAAACGAATCACTGCTGTTTCAAAACTTGTTATGGTTGAAAATATACATTTCCGATTGTTTATATAGGAGATACAAGTGCCCTTTTCTTTCTCTATAAAAAGCGCGCCTGCTGGAAGGTTAAAAAAATAAACGTGCTGAAAGTTGCTGGCTTCTTGCTGAAAATCTAAGCGAAACTTATATGCCAACTTATTTGCTATCATGGGCAGTAAAGAGGTAAAAGCATATTTTCCAATTTCACTTTGTGAGATTTGCATCTTTATTTAAGGACCAAATCAGAGCGACTTGGTTATTCCATATTTGGCAAGACAATTTTCTTATAAACCAATCAGGGATTTTTTTCACATCTTACGCAGTGGAATTGGGAAATATTCATCGTTGAGGAAGAATTCGCGTTTCCACGATCGCGTTGCGTTTATTCATCCATGTAAACGCACCCAACGCGTCAAGCACGCATCTCCTCCTCGGAGTCTTAACGATGCTTGACGATATGATGCAATAATTGGAAAATTCATTCTTCTCAGTCGAGAGCGCCATCCAATAAATCGAAACATCCTTCGCTAAATGTCGTGTTCCTTGTTGTCATAACAACGAGATCGAGATGGCGTCTGTTTATTAAGTAGTACTAGTAGCGATGTTTCGGCTTTTGAACGCGCTATTATTCTCAGTTGATTGGATACTGTTAAACAGGCCTCTTCTCTTTTCACCGTTCAGTTTATTCGCGTTTCTGAACACTCTAATGAAAACTATTCGATCGTGATTTGAATACTGATGGAGAGAGAGAGAGGACTAGGAATAAAATGCAAATGTGAAATCGGGTTCGATTCTCATGCATATAAATGAAATGATTTACCCTCTTGCTTTTAAGTTGCGAAATACAAAAATCGAATATTTTTCATTAAAAAGTAATTACAAGGTTCTCACGAGCTTCAACAAGTCCTAAATGGAAATGCTTCAATGAAATATAAATTTAATGAGGATGAATATTTTACTTGCCGTTCTTAAAACCCTAGTTATATACTACATATTGATATGTTTAATATTTTCTTATTAAACTGCCTTTCTTGATACTCTCCATTAATTTTTTCCCTAATTCTATAGCACTCAGGAAATTAATTTTTAAGGATTGGAAAGTTAGATTTAATGAGTTGTTCTGACCCCTATTTACTTAATTTATGCAAAAAATATCAGTCTTTTAAAAACAGGTGTTTTCAGATAAAGATGAGGAATGATATTTAGGAAAAATGGTTTATTTTTAAATGTTAGTACATTTTTGAAAATTTGGAATTCTTCTACAACGTTTACCGACATTATAAAGACAGAAGAACCATATTAGAGCGACCCTTATTGGGCCTAAAATTTATGGTGGCTTTAACGAAAAGACGTTTTAGCAAATAAATTTTGCACTATGATAAAGAAAAAATCCGTACTTTTCTTACTGGATATGTTTTAACTCAGGGGTCGCTTATAAAGAGGTTTTATTGTGTAAAAGTTATAGTCCCCTTTACAAAATGAATTTTTCCATTACTTGTAATTTTATTAGAACCTAAAATCATGCTATAACTTTTAGAGTTGTAGATTTAAATTTTTCTTCAATTTTTTTTCAGTAGGTAATATGGAGTTAGGTACAATTTTTAAAGATTTATTCCTGCCATTTTTCATTCGAGTCTAAAAACAAAAACAGTTTTGCTACTTGGACTTGAAAATGTGTTACACTATTTTATTTATTAGTTTTATTACTTGTAAAATTAGTAAAACTTTTGTGGGTGATAATTAAAAACTCATTTTTATGATTGAATTAGCAGTAAAAGGACATATTTTAGAAGGTGAAGGCAAGGTTTTGGACACTATTTTCCCCGTGACATATTGCATTACACATGACCTCTCAATGCTCATTAAATTTCGCGTAGTTTTTGAATGTTTCCTTTTACTACTTAACAAATCAACTATTTACTACTGTACTCTTAATAAATTGGCTTAATTTTGATAGATAAATCATGTATGTTGTCGTTATGGCATACTTCCTTTTGAATTCAAAATAACTATACCCCTAATCAGTAAGTTTAAATTTCATAGCTAAATTATTTATGTCCCCTTCACGAATTTTTAAGTCACATTTCCTTTAGAATTCATAACAACCATACACCTCTTAGTTAGTTTAAATTTGATGGATAATTTAATAATGTGTGTTGCTTTTAAGACTTTTTATGTCATACTTCCTTCCGAATTAATAATATGTATTACCAATAAATAAATAGTTTTGATTTCATAGATATCATATAGGTTGAGTCCATCTCTGTTGATGTTTTACTTCCTTTGAGAGCACTTTAGCGCTCTAAAACGTCCCCGAGAATCTTTCAGGAACCCTAGCCAAATCCATGCAAGCTTTGATTAGGAAGCTTCAAAGCCAGCCACCAACCCAATATTTGCCCAAACATCCTGCTGCAACAACAGTACATATTATTCCCCTTCATCACAATCCCAAACACGGGATTTATCGCCAAACAAGAGCTCACCTCTACCTCACTCATAACTCACCTCGCTTTTGGTAATTAGTGCTTCCTCACCTTTTCCCTCGTTTCAATAAATCCCGCCACCGCTGTATTTACCTTAATTATTAGCACTCGCCGAGAAGCCCTGTAATTAGAGGTTAATATTAGTCACGTCGTGCCCGGATTTGCACTGACCCCCCTTAAGGATTGAAGGGGGTGATGGATCAGGGGTAGGGTGTTGTCTGAGGGGTTTGGAGGTGTTAAGGCGGCTTTAGACCACCCGGTTTGCGACAGCGATTCCGCGGTTTTCGGGAATTTCGACAACCGCAGTAACTCAGCGACCTCTCGAAAGATGGCGCTGTTCAATTGAGGGAAGAGGGTCAATTTTTTGTCGCGAACCGGATGTCGCAGAATCGCTGTCGGGAACCGCGTGGTCTAAAGCCGCCTTTATGCGTGCCGATGGGAGTCGGAGGTGGTGTATTGCTTTAAGGTTGGAGTGTTGATTGTGGTCGTGATTGGTGGATTTAGGGCCGTATTCAGAAACTTTAACACGAGCTGGAAACGAGACGGGATCGAGATGGAAACGAGAACGAGATATTTCTACTCCACAGCTGTCGTCCGCCATATTGTTCTGAGATTCGAAGCGCATTCCGATTGCTTTTACACGTTTTGTGGCCCGTTTTATAGTTCCAAAAAATCTAAAACAGCTATTTATACCAAAATAAGTCCTCAGACATTAATATATTACGAAAGTAATGGGACATCTAGTGCCTGTAAAAATTTTTATTATCGTGACGTTTTTCGACAGATGGCAGCATGATCACTCGATCTCGTGTTAAAGTTTCTGAATACGGCCTGAAGGTGAAGTAGGTGACATAACAGATAATCGGAGTGTTACAGCGGTATTCACAGACATCATTGTCAAGATAGGTATATTTTCGTTGACTCTGAAACGATCCTTTATATGTGTCGTTGGCTGTTTTCTGTCTAAGTATGAAATAAGCCAGAATTGAGCAAAGATCCTTGTTTTTTTTAATATGTTGCCATTCATATCCCGTTGTGATTTCAAATTGACCAGACTATCCTTTACAAACCAATGTGCACATTAATTTTCCCCCTCTTTCTAAAATATAAATGTCTTGAAGCGTTCTTGCCTTTGAAAAGAATGCACATGCACACATCTTCCATTTAAGCTCTATTTGATGAGGAAACTTATTTTAAAATTGTTATCAAATTTCTGTCATATATCAGAAACACAAAATAATCAGAAAAAAACGTTTTCTGAAAAATAAACATATTCCTTAGGCTATTGAAGACCTGAACCCCCAAACCGTTGTATTAAGTTATAAATAAGACTTAAAAGGATCGCCAAAACTATAGAGTAAAACTATATGTTTAAAAAACCTACAGAGTTATTCAACTAAGTAAATGCCTTTGATTGATACAAATGTAAATGTGAAATTCTGTATTTTAAAATGTAACCTGTAAACTATTTTCTTTACGCTTTTATAATTTAGAAATAAACTAAATGAAATAAATGTTTATAAATTTCTTAAAGAAGTGTCAAGTACAATACTAATGAGTGTTAGGTAACTTGATAATATTTCAATTAGAGATATTTCGAAGAAAAAAATAACTTTGTCCTAGTTTTAAATCTTACCTTAGGGCCGTATTCAGTAGGCCGTATTCAGAAACTTTAACACGAGATGGAAACGAGACGGGAATGTTGCAGAATCATCGGTCACTTGGAAACGAGGACTTTCAAGATCTCGAGTGATCATGCTGCCATCTGTTAAAAACGTCACAAGTAATTATACACTGATAATACAAATGTTTACAGGCACTAGATGTCCATTACTTTCGTAATATATTAATGTCTGAGGACTTATTTTGGTAATAAATAGCTGTTTTAGATTTTTTGGAACTATTAAACGGGCCACAAAAAGTGTAAAAGCAATCGGAATGCGCTTCGAAACTCAGAACAATATGGCGGACGACAGCTGTGGAGTAGAAATATCTCGTTTAAAATATCTCGTTGTCGTTTCCATCTCGTTCCCGTCTCGTTTCCATCTCGTGTTAAAGTTTCTGAATAAGGCCCATTTCTACTCCACAGCTTTGGGGCCATCCTTAAATGATGTCACGCTCAGAGGGGGGGGAGGGGGTTAATCAATTTGTGACAGTTTGTGACAAGGGGGAGGGAGGGGGGTTTGAAAGTTGTGCCATCACATCCTGGAGCTGAAAATCAACGAAAAAAACCTTGGTTCCGGGCATTTTCAAATTAGTGTATCAGACATATTGTTGGTTTAAGAGCGTGACATGTGACAGAGGGGGGGAGGGGCATGGGGAAGTGTGACAGAGGGGGGGGAGGGGGTCAAAAATGGGAAAAAAAAGTGTGACATCATTTATGGATGGCCCCTTTCGTCCGCCATATTGTTCCGAGTTTTGAAGCGCATTCCGATTCCTTTTACACTTTTTGTGGCCCATTTAATAGTTCCAAAAAATCTAAAACAGCTTTATTACCAAAATAAGTCATCAGACATTAATATATTACGAAAGTAATGGACATCTAGTGCCTGTAAAAATTTGTACTATCAGTGTATAATTACTTGTGACGTTTTCGACAGATGGCAACATGATCACTCGAGATCTCGAAAGTCCTCGTTTGCTAGTGACCCAGGATTCTGCAACGTTCCCATCTCGTTCTCATCTCGTGTTAAAGTTTCTGAATAAGGCCCTTAATCCAATTCCAAAGAAAATTACTCATTCCCATTTTAAAACAAAAAAAGCGCCACACATTTCTTCATCGTATAATTTTTAACATCTTCAAAAAAATTCAATGTTACGATTAAACTCCTTCAAGATAATTACATAGAAAAAGGAACTATTCCAATGACAAATATAAACCAGAAATGATCTCTTCTGATTATCTCTCCGAGAGCAACCTATTATTAATTGTAGCTGTAAGGTTTTTAAGAAGAAATAAAGTTCTCATTTCAATTTCATTCAACGTCATGAGGTCGCCATGCGTGAGTCTTCTCTCTGTTCATTACTTTCCAAATAATTTCTAGATTGAAATAAGTAATTTTTAGCTGTCCTCGTAAAAATATGAAAAATATCCACGGAAGAGAAGCAAAACAAAACTGGAGTCTCCGGACAAAGTTAATTCTATTCTCGGCGACAAGCGAATTTAAATTGCTTCATTTTCAGATGGAGAATATGAGCTCTTAAGGGTTTAATTTCACTTAAGGCAACAGCGTTGCATATAATCGATATATATGAAAAGAGGCGTCTCTCTTTTTGAGAAAAATATAAAAAAACGATAAATATTGAGTAAAAAATTAATTAAACCTTTGGAAGTTTGGTGAATTTTTATTTATTTATTTGTCTTTTTTAAAGAACATTTAAACCTTTCTTTGTTATTTTAAAGTCTTGGGGAATTTTAATGAGCTTCTTCGACTTCGAGGAACTTATTATTTTATTATCCTACCGCTAAGTATAATTAATTAGAGTTATTTCCATTGAATTTTGATGGGGAGAGATTACTGAACATGAGCTTCTCTAAAACCGGGATATTTATTATAAGCCGTGGTGGGTAAGAAATATATTTTAATGCAGCTAGAATTTTTTTTGCTGGACCTAAAAATATCATGTTTCTGTAAAGTAATACGAAAAATTGTTTTTTGGAATACGCTAATTTTGTAAAGAGCGTGCCAGACATAGCCAGACATGTTTATTGTTATTTTAAAGGTAGTTATAAAATTATTTAGGTTAATAGTAATGATTATACTGTAATTTGTTCTATGCACATAGCATGTTGTCAAGTAAAAAAATATTCAACTAAACCCTCTAATTAAAATTTAAATGGAGTAATTGGAAAAATATTCAACAGACATCTAATAAAGAAGTTACATGTGTCAGATTTTAAAAAACAAACAAGTGTTCCGTATGGTTTTTTGTATGGTAAAATGAAATATCTAGTCAATTTTTCAAAAAAATTTGCAAGTACGAGGGTTGTTTTTTAATTAACATCCGTTTTGCTCCTGAAAAAAAAGTAGTACGAATTTCAAAATAATTTTGCTACTGGTAGATAGGTACATTCTTAAGAATCAATTTAAATCTTTACTGAAAAAAATCGGACATTTTTTCTATTATTTATCGAATTTACAAGCGCGCTCCTCGAACTCATTTCCCGCCGGCCCATAGAGAATTTCTATTCCTTTAAACTTCGTTCGCATTAACAATAGACAATCAGCAGGCAGGTGATTTTTGCAGCATGCTAATGTGCATGTTCAAAACCATATTTTTTGCATCTGCCAAGTTCCAGGCATTGGGGATTCTGGAGTTACAGCCATAATAAACAAGGCAACATCGATAGATTCGCAGGCAAAGTGTGCGCTGAGGGGGAAAACGGCTGTCCGAACCGATATGAAGCTCAACGAAAAATCAAACTTTTCATGAAGCGGGATCGAAAAACTTGTGAAAAGTATGGTAAAAAGTCTATTTAAAGGTGATTACGTTTAAAAGCAATTAAATACGTTTGTAACCTTCCGTAAAACCTTATTTTTAAATATTCATTTATTTTTTTTATTTTTAAAAAATCGAAAAGGGGAAAATTTCGAAAAAGACGATTTCTCTATGGGTTGGCGGGAAATAAGTTCGTGGAGCGCGCTTGTAAATTCGATAAATAATAGAAAAAACGTCCGATTTTTTTCAGTAAAGAGGTAAATTGATCCTCAAGGATGTACCTATCTATCAGTAGCAAAATTATTTCGAAATTCTTGCTATACTTTTTTTTCAGGAGCAAAACGGAAGTTAATTAAAAAACAACCCTCGTAATTAAATATTTTAATTTAAAAGTCGAGAAAAAAACACGTGACTGAAAACGTGTATTGTTTAAAAAGTAACGATGACGTCAACAATACCATCAACTGCATTGGTTTCAAACAATGTTTATCGTACGATGACGTCACATCCCAAACTCTTGGCATTTTCGCGGGCTGTTAAAAAAGGGATTTTTGTTAATTTTTTTGGCAATCAAAAATTTTCTCGATCGGCCTGAAATTTTGGGTAGTTGCTTATATTTATGCAAGAAGATTCTATTAAAAAAATCATGCAACTTCCTGATTATTTAAGTTTTAAATAATCTCTAAAGCACTAATTTTAAAATCAATGAAGTTTTAACCCTAAACGTCCTAAATTTTACATAAGATTCAAAAATAAATCTCGAGCGGCCCAAGAATGAACGGGCTTAAAAGAAAATATCAAACCATTCTTTGAATTCAGATCAATTGTTATTTGTTTTCTAGAATTTAGAAACGATTGCAGAATTAACGCTTTTGGTTTAAAATAAAAATAATAGAATGAAATGTAAGCATGTACATTATAATAATATCACCAAAAAGTAGTTTTGAAAAAAAGAATCAATCAGTTATCAAAATTTATGTCATTGTGCATTTAAACCGTCGATTACACTGGTAAACAATGTTTTTGGATCAAGATACTTTTTTAGTGTCTGTATGGTAGTTTTTAAACCTCAATTTTTACGCAAAAGAGGGGTTGCAGGGAAAATGGGATACTTTAATTCTTGCTGGTTACTTTCTGGGCACTTTAATGGAACCTTTTTGATCCTATAAACTGAAGAAAATTCCACCTTTACACTTAAGTAAGTCGAATATTATCAAGTCTATATGTAAAATGCATCATTTAGCTCAAAATTAAAATATGTGTCACAAAAAAAACTGAGGGTGATGAAGAAAAACAACTTGCATATTTGAATTCAGTGTAAAAAGTTCTATTAGGATCAACCCTTACTGTTCTTGAGCCAGAAAAAAGTTCAATATTGTCGACTAGTGTTATTATGAACTTATGAACTTATATTATTACTTATTATGAACAATATATATTTGGAAATATACAAGCTCTTCAAACAAATGTTTTATTTTAAAACTAACCGATAGAGACTCAAAACGTAAAGACCCACAATGACTGAACCCTTCAGAAAATAGTAAACGATTCGAAACTGTCAACAGAAAACCCTTCTCAAAGCTCCATTCACCACACACACAGAATTAACGATCCGCACATAATTCCGCCCATCCCTGACCAAATTAACCTTCTCGGAATTCCCAAATCCCGCAGAAAGTCGGCAAGATAATCTCCGGGTTCTAAATCTGCGGCCTATTCAATCCAGGTCTATTTCAGTCAGTGGAGAGGCGCATAATACCATCAGGGGGCGATCTAAATCATTAAACGTGTTCGTTACGAAGCCCAAAGGCAATTATTCGGAAATGCAGAACTCATTACCAGAAAGATAATGTCCTTGTAGTAGTTCGATCGGGGGATTATACTTATTTTACCACTCGGCGCCTTCCATTTCTGGGAAGATTTTGGTGTGGGGTAGGAATCGGATCGGGGGCGAGGGGAATTTCCAATGTTTGTGTGGTTTAAAAATAAAGTTGGGTTTTCCGTGTGTTGTTGTTGAGATAGATGTCGTTATGAGGGATTATTTTGAGAGTGTAAAGGTTGATGTTGAAAATGATTGTATTTTTTGTGGTTAAGAGGAAATGTATATTATTTCTTTAAAGAAGGAAAGTGGAACTATTTAATGATGCAGACGTTTTATAACTTTAATGGAGAAGCTTATAATTTTTTATTTCATGTAATAAGGCTCTTTTTGAATGATTTGCGTGTTTTGTGTAACATTAAAGAGGACCGATAACCCAGTTTTCTGAATCTTCACTGTCACTGTTACCCAAAATGGGTTTGGTTATAGTTAGGGCACGAGGGGGGTGGCAGCCCCCCTACATACCATAAACTTTTTATAGTTCTTCTGGTGTTGAAATTCAAAATTTAATTTTCTGTTTGAGTGCTTATTTTATTGAGATTTCCCCCAAAAGAGCATTGAAATAGCTATTAATACAATTATTTTACAAATAGCATACACAATCACTAACTTACTGATTTGATCTCGATTTTCAGTCTTGATTTTTTTATCAATGTCCTCTCACAACACGATTTTACATGTCCGCTCACAACACGCAACATTACATGTAATATATTTTTAATATTAAAAATTAATTAACTGAAAAACATTAAACTGAAAAATATCTGGAATTTTAATTTATTTAAAGCGATCTTTTACACATATCTCACCAATATCACAGGGGGTAAATAAATCAAATCCAAATATATACCAAACCTCTGACATTACTTTCAAATAACCGTTTTCACCAATATATCAAACCCATCCAAAACCCAATATCACATTACCATAGATTCACACCCAGAGAAGCCTCTGAACATAAATCACCCAAGCATAAAGACGTTCTCACACAACTTCAAAACACCTTTAAACGAAAACTCCATCCAAACGCCTGATGAAACTTGCCCATTAACCCCGCATCCATGATTTATTTACCTTGCCAAGAATCTCAATACTTAGCCTCGCACCCAATATGAGAGTCTTCAAAGAGTAATCGAGTCGTAAAAAATGAAATGAGCATAAATCATTTTCTAACTCATCGAACTCCGTTTAGGGCCCATTTTCTTGAACTTGGGGGTTTGAATTTACGACCGTTTCGATGCCGGTGATCCTTGAATGCTCCGAAATTCGTTTTTATAACCCGGTTGGTGCTAATCGATGATGTGACTGATTAGGCCCTCACAACATGACATAGCTCAAACCGCCACGGAACATAAATCTTTCTCCTGAGAAGGATATTGATCTTGTGGCTAGAAACTGAGATGTAAGGGTCGTGATGTTATGACAGTTTGGAAAATTGAAACAATCTCGGTCTAAATGTTAAGAAAAACTAAATAATTCAAAAAGTTTATAATTTTATAATTATTTTTTGGTTTGATACAAGAGAAATATTACTTTTTTAATCAACAGGTATTTAGAAAATGTTTCTTTGAAGCCGTTATTTACTTTTATTTACACGAGCAATGCCAAGACCCTCCAGTAGGACGTCAAAATTGGGGAGATATCGGTGATTTTCTTCGGATTATTTAAACGTTCTAGATACCAAAAATCTCAATCATTGGAGTTAAACCCCTTAAACCGAAAGTAAGTTTTATGATATATAGACTAATATTGCAAATTAAGTGATTTCGCTTAATGGTTTACGTAACACCCTAGAAGTCACACTGTATCAATCGCCACTTTATAAAAGGGCCTTGAACCACCCCTTAATGTTGACAAAAACAAAATATTTCAAATGTAGCAATTTTATCATTTAATATTGGTTTGATTGTAAAGGAATAGCACTTTTCTAAACAACATTAATGTAGAAAAAAATTAAATAAAGTCGTTATCTACATTTATCTACACAAGCAGTGATCAATTTCTGGAAAAACATGTTAAAGTCCATTCTATACTCAGGCAGATTCCATCCATGGATTGATAGAAATTCACAAAAAAACTATACTCTGCGACCTTGAGTTTTCGAGAAATTTGCGACAAAAAAAATGCATGAGGTCTCTGAAAATGTTATGGAAAACGAGAACATTGATATTTGTATATTATGTTTACAAATTAATAAGTTAAAAATATCCCCTGAACATGAAAGGGTTCGCTGTAGAATGTAATAAAGATAGTTTTTTTGTGACGTGTGTGGTATTTTAACCATGTTAGTACAACATAATTAAAAAAATGATAACAAATTCATGCTAATGGGTTAAAAGTTTTTTCAACACTCCACTATAATAATGATCTCCAAACTTTAAAATGAACTCCAGTATAATGCAACTACAGTATTTGTATAAAATGACCTTCATTTTCACCAGTCTTATAAATACTCAAGAGCAAAAATTGTGTCGCTTATGAGTTACCAAGACGAAATAGAAAATTTAATAACATGGATGTCAAATGAAATATTTAACCATCGATGCTTTAAAAAACATCTTCCCTGTTCAAAAAATAACATCAAAATTGAACAATGAACAACCGTTTCATCAATTGTAAATTACATGGCTGGCGTTACTTCCCATCAGGATAGTTTCTTTTAAGAAATTTAACGCTTTTCATTATTCACATAACACTCAAAAGCCCTTAAAAAGTGTTTATAGAGTAGAAAACTCCCCTTATTTAAAAAAAAAATAATTTAAAATAAGCACTCGATGTAAATGAAATAAAAACAGCCTATGCTTGGTTCTTCAAGGCTTATTTTGAGCTGATAAATATGATGTGGATAAGGTGTCTTCTTATATTACTGTTCTTAGTAAGAAACTATTAAAGTCAATATTTTCCTGGACAATTTTCTCTCACACAACAATTTTGTGATCTAAAAAATGTAATACCTAATGCTCAACCAACGATAGTAAAATGGTCACGTGTTTTTTTTCATTTTAGTACTTTTTATTTTATTTAAACCTAGCGCTGACGCGCTAGACCCAGGCTTCGCCCAGGTTTCAGTTTTTTTATAAATATCATCTGTTCGTTACAGATGGGTTTCACCAGTCCAAATGTGAACATAGAAAATAAAGGAGCCACTTTTATGTTCATACTACAACAATGGATTTTAAACTGCAACAATCGAGAATATGCCTACAACAGCTAATGTTACATCTTCTCTTGTTATATTTACAACAATGTGGTGTTCCCTGAAGTAAGGCATGAAATATGGTTTTTAAGCATAAAATCGACCAAAAAAGTTGTTGGAACGCTTCGATTTTAAGTTATTATTCTACAGAAACCTTCCCTGGAGCAAGTAGATCAACGTGTTATAGTTTAAAAGTTAATGTAGGTTCAAAAAGTTCAAAACAATAAAGGACATACAGACAAACATTGATTTTTATATATATAGATAGATATACTGATTTTTTATGTATATAGATATAGAGGGTCTTGCTTCTCTAATAAGTAGACAGAATGTCTCTTCCTTTTTCGATCAACTGTTCCTCGGCTTCTTCTTTAATCCCCTCCGAGTCCATCAAAATCACGTGACCCTTTTACTATCGTTGGTTAAGTAGTAGTAAATGGCGAGTGTAGAAATTGTTACTCTATAAAGTGTGATTTCAACCATTATTAAGAATGATCAGGGATTTTGGCTGGACATTATTAATAATGTCAGCCGGACATTAATCCGCCCGGACATTATTTATAGTCTCATATCTATATTCATAGATCCATATCCGGTCATTGTTAATTATACCCAGTTTATTATTATTTTTCCCCATAACACTGTATATCGTTCGCCAAATTAAATCATATCCCATCAAAAATTCACAACTAAGGACGACTTCGAAATTTGTTACTTTTAAAATCTTTTATCGGAATAATACGACTCTTAGGTAAATCTTGCGTGATCCACCATACTTTCCCAAATATGCAATACTTCTAAACATTCCATCAATACGTTGTATCCCCACTCCTCAATCAAAAGAACCTGAATGCAAATGTATGATTTTAAATCGTCTCAATTGGAACTCAGACGGGACGATTCCCCCGCAGACATAGCATTGATCTCGCCACCTGTCTGCATTATTACTCAACACCTCCACCCTGAAACTCAACTGTTTGCCTAGGACGATTTTATTGACTTTAGGGACTCATTTTCGAGATCTAAGTGGTATCCGGTAGGGGGCGCTGAGCGTTGCAGTAAGGCCTTTCCTATCAAGGGGGCTCTGGCTAAATCTCCGGAATTCGATTTGCCCCATGCGTCAAAGCTCGAGGGTTAAAGCTCCTAGGAACTATTTGCTTGCGTGAGTGTGTATAAATCGTATTTAGGGAAAACGAAAGGGAAAAAGTAAGGGAGGGTTCCTCAAATTTTCGAGGTTTTTGCGCCGCCGCGCCGTTGCAAAGTAAACAGGTGGGGTAATTGGTTATGGTGATGTTAAGTTTTTGGGAAAGTAAATGTTTGAAAATCTGTGTGTATTGTGTAGTAAAAGGGTTATTTAAAAGTTAGCAATATGTAACTTTTTATGTAGTTCAAAAACTATGAAAGTCAGGCGAGTTTTGTAGCGGCGTGGTGTAGCTTTTAATAGAATCCTGTGTAATTTTTATACAGCAATTTTTGATAAGTGATAGTTATTTGCAGGTTATTTTAAAATAATTTTACTAAAAAAATGCTTGTTAAAATTTATAGCATTTTTAACAACTGCATATAACGGAACCAGTTTAAGAAATAGACCAAGGTAAAAATGTTGTCACTTAATTTTTTTAACTAAAAAGTAAAAGCATTTTGAAAGGAATATAAAATTTGCAAGATTTTCAGAGGTATCATGTAGCTAAATAAAGACAAATTCAAATAAAAAAAAACCAAAGAAACTTGCAGTTTCGCAAACTTTTTCTTTTTATGGCCTGAAAAATAATTATTTTCATTTGGCAATAACCCCTCGAATATTGAAGATACTTATAATCTTATTCTTCTTCTACTAGATATTTTATAATGCAAACTATTTTTTAGAGTTGTATTTTTTCTATCCCCTTTAGTTTTCAATTATATTTTAAACTCCCAACACAAGGGTGTTGTAAGCGATCTCCATGGATTTCGCATGTTCTATTTACCCAGGGGTAAGCCTTACTTCCATGACCCTAGGAGACGTTGGTTCCAAAAAAAAGCTTCAACTCATGATAATTATAAATATTTTACTCAACTAACCCCACTCCTCTATTCTATTATCCCTCGATCCATCCAAACAAATTTCAAAACATCACACAAAATGATTAAACACTCAACCTCTCGTCTTCCATTCCCTCCTAAAAATTTCTCGAATTCGATCTGTCAAGCAATTAATTTGCGAAAATTTCTCAACGAATTAAGGGATTTAATCAACTAAAACAGAGCTAGCTCCCTCGATCACGGAACTTTCTCCCTCCTTGAAAGAGTCCAATTTGTTAGTTAAGTGCTCCCGGTATTGGTTTGGATTAAGACGTGGTTCAAGATGTCCAATAACTCGTTTCAGATTCCCTCAGGAGAAGGTAAATCATGAATATGTAAAGTAGAATATTTCGAATTTCCACGTTTGCTTCCTGATGCATCAGTTAGCGTGAGTTTTCTGGATTTTCCGATGCCCTCACCTATAGGAATTTAATTTATGGATGTTGTTTGTGTTTATGGTTGATCGGTAATTGGTTAATTATTGTAATTAGTTTCAAACAGGAGGGTTAACTATTCGAAATTTCATACTTTTCATTTCGAAAAGGAACCCTCGCGAATCAGTTTAGGGAAACAATTTTGTTTTATCGATTATTTGGTTATTAAAATAATATGTTTTAGAGAGTTGGTGACCTCGGATAATACAACTATACTTCACAGCAACGTTTCCTGAACCCAGTACGTCACTACATGGAAGGAGAAAGTGAGTAAACCCAAAGCCTGTTGTGTTGATAGGAGGAATTTCGATACGCGAATTGAGATAAAAAGACACTATTTATACATGGTTTAACGAAATAATGATATTTTAAAATTGACGTTGTTTGTTTCACTGGAAATTCAGACACCGCGATGGGAACTAATTTGTTTGTTAGTGACGTAGTAGGTTCTACTTAATCTGCTGTCTAGTATATAGAACTATCCATTTGTTTATACATCTGGTTCTCGTTCCAACATCTAATTAACATAATTTGTTTTAATTTCACCAACAATATCCCTCTATGTGTATACCATTCAGCAATATTTGAATATTTCATGTAAAAACAGTTTGGTGATATTTAGACGGAATAGGGAATACAACGATTTTTCAACTTTGATTTATTTCAATAGAGCTTCTTTAAAAAAAAAAATTTAATTTTTTTTTTCAAAACCTGATCATTAGTTAATTTTTAAAAAATTAAAAACTACAATATGCAGCAGGTTCGGGGTTTCGCAAATGACGTCCTTTCCTTTGAAAGTATTGATTGGTTGAAGATTCGGGCGAAAGCAGAAGTGACGTCACGATGACCACACCTCCAATTCCAGCGTGCGTAATTTTTGAAAATTAACTTTAAAAAAACTAATGATAAAAAAATCGAAAATTTGAAGAAATGCGTTTTATAACTCAAATTAATTAATTCCTATATCCGAAATCCTCAATTTAAATGCCAGAGTTGTACGTTAAAAACTAAAAAAATTCAGATAAACATAGATTTGAGTTGTTTTTTAGGTGATGTGAAAATAATAATAGTTACTGGTCTGAAAAAACAGCCACAAAAACAGTGTTCACCAATCTATACCGACGAACCGGGAAAAAGTTTTAATTACTCAAAATTAATTATGGTGGACTTACGATAGTGTCCTTGCAAGAGGATCTTGTAAAAGAATATGGATTATCAAAAAACTTTTGATTAAAAACTTTTTAGGATTATTAATACTAGTTTTAACTTTTAATGTAGAGAATACGAAGTTTTTATTTCATGGTTGAGACTATTATCATATTTGAGTATTTTTCTTTGTAAAGCTCTCTGAACTAAATATAATGCACTTAAGTAAAACTACTGTTTTCAACTTGGAAAAACCTAATACAGTTAAGGAATAAATTTGCATTTTTCCATCAAATATTTCAAAGAATTTGGGGAGAGGGAAAAGCCGTGATAGTGGGAACACCATTGAAGTGTTTTTGTATTATTATTCTTGTGGTAAAAATAAAAGAATAGAATGAAAAAGAAAAGTCCAATTAGGTTTAAGATAATAATGAATACCAGAAGTTCTTGGAATTTAAAGGAGTTTAAAAACAGTCTTAGTTTTACGGATGGTATCTTAAAGTAAAATAAAGATCCTACCAGCCCAATAAAATATTTTAATGTTAAGATTTATTTTTTTAAACTTTTGAGTGCCGGGATAGACAATTCATATATTTGATGCAATATGCGCGTTCACCATGTGCCCAATCATAAATATAATAAGTATGTAAAACTAATAGATATTATGAAACAAAGTTTGAAATTATATAATTATATAATTACAGATCGCAATTTCAGTATCACTCCCAGCAAATATTTTGAGACAATTTTTATTATTAGTTTCTTCCTCGACAGACAAACTTTACCGATTTCCTCAAATTAAAATTAATACACCTGAACCAATTTTTAAATATTTTTTACAGATAAAATGCATGTTTATCCAATTAATTTCGAATAATTAGATTCCGAACAAAACCACACATAAAAACCAACAGTCTCTTTCAATCTATGCGATAAGAAATCTGAATCTGCTTATTCCTTCCTAATTTATTTTATTTCAGTACTACACCTGCGATCCCTTTTAATGAGGTCACTTATTCTCTTAATTTTTAACCAGTAAAAGGTCCCGCCTGATCCTATCTGATCGTTTATTTCAATGTGTTTTTGTCCATAAACATCTCATTCTCTGTTTTTGTTTACGGCTTTGATTTGTAAAGAAACTAAAAGCTCTTTGTTATTTGCCATCGGATAATTTACATAAACGTTTTTCTACATAGGGACAATTTGGGAATGGGAAGTTATCGTGCAATAAAGAGTGCTTTAAAAAATACGTGCGTGACTTTGACATTTCTTTTCTTTTGGAAATTGTTGCTGTGTTGAGCGAGCCATTCGAATAAATGGGGTAACGGGAGTCATTCAATTTAGACTAGAAAAATTATTTAGAGAAATTGTTTTCGGTTGTTTCAAGGGGGGGAATAAATGTCTCTTAACGTTTATTTAGAGTTTTTTTATTGCATTTGTTACATGTACGCACGCAGTACGAATTTTAATAGCGAAGTCGTTACTTTGTGCTCTAGTAAAACAAAAATACTACATTAGTAATTCTATAGTTTGAAATGTTTTCTTTATTTCAATTAGAAATCGTATTTTAAATTGAAAATCAGCTTCGAAAGTTGCAAAGACTTAGTTTTTAGGGAATGTTGGATTTGAAGGAACATTGAAATCAACTCTTTACTTCAGATATTGATTAACATAGACTGATAATATTCTTGATATAAAAAGTTCTATTCATCATTTAAATAAAGTACATATTTTAATTAGCCAATTATTAAGATTGATTCTTAAGATTGTTGTAAATAGAAAAAGTAGAAAAAAATTTAAACCAAGTAAAGTTAACTTATCATCAGGAAATAATCAAAATACTGACTACAGATTCTAAGTCCCTGAACTATTTAATTATTACCAGTAACCATTATTTAATTATTACCAGTAACCATTATTTAATTATTACCAGTAACCATGTGAAAAAACCCACATTTTGGACCCATTTTCGGTTTTTTCAGGAAAAATCAAGATTTTGGCAGTTCTTTCAAAATTTAATGTGTTTTTTCAAAGTTTAGGATAGTTTTACAATTTTAATGGGTTTTTTTTCAAAATTTAAACTAGGTTTTAAAAATTAAATGGTGTTTTTTCAATTTCAGGGAGCTTTTTTTAAAGTTAAATAGGTTCTTTCATTATTCAGTGGGTTTTTTCAATATTGAATGGGTTTTTTTTCAAAATTTAGGACGTTTAAAGTTCAAACTAGATATAAATAATAAGGAATATTTTTTGAAGTTCAGTGGGTTTTTTCAAAGTTGAATAGATTTCTTTCAATATTTAATGGGTTTTTTCAAAGTTTAGGATATTTTTTAAATTTTAGTGGGTTTTTTCAAAATTTAAACCAGGTTTCAGTAAATAAGGAGTGTTTTTACAATTTCAGTGGATTTTTTCAAAGTATAAAAACTTTGAAAAAACCCACTTTACTGTGGAAAAACTGATATTATTTTGACAGAACACATTTAACATAGAAAGAACTCACAAAAATTTGAAAAAAACCACTTACTTTCTAGGAGAAAACCACTTAATTTTGAAAAAACCCACACTTTTTCCGAAAAAACCCAGTTTTATATAGGTTTTTTCAGGGTTTTATTGAAAAAACCCGAAAAAACCCGGGTTTTTGCCAACCCTGCATAGAAGCGGGAAGAATGAGCAAGTGAGAAGAAAAAAAGGCTTCCGGCTCGGAAGCATATATACAGTTCAAAATAAAGTTAGTTCGCTTCAGTTCGTTCGTGGTTAGAGTCACTGGCAGAGAGTTCACTCCCGTCCAAATTGTTTTTTTACCAATTAGAATCCAAATCTAAGACTAAGATGTAAAATACCTTATACTTCCTGTAAATTTGATATATTCCAAGTACACATTTAACTTTGAAGTGTGTTGTTGTTGCCAATCTCCGGTGTTTAGCAACGCTAAACCAAGTCTATGAAACCCATCACTCTCAAAAAATCCAAAACCATAATAGGGTCGGTCGAAAGATCAAGTCTGGAAAGTCCCAGACAAGGATTGCCATACCAGTGCCATCACCCACTTTGTGCCAATTGGAAAGATGTTGGATGGAACTTTGGCTGTCTGACAGAATCCAAATGGCAGATGAGCCGGGAAACGACAGGATTGATCCGAGCCCCTCATCAATAGCAATTAGCTCGCTCCTAAAAACCGAGCAACAGTCAGGATTTCTCCTACACAATTTTGTTGTACGTCCCTGGTCACTTTGAAGTGTAGCCACAGTTAAAAAGGTTTCAAAGATGCTTTTTTTATTTCATGTTAGGATATATATGCACAATTTTTACCAAGCGTTTATTACAAGAATATCGATTTTCATAAAATTATCCAATTATGAATATTTTATACAAACTGAAAAAAATGCCCAATAACAACACATAACGTCTATCATCATTATCCTCAATCCTTATACTCTTGAAGGGAAATGTCACCAACAACTTCTCTTCTCTTATTAGCACAATCTGGAAACTCCATTTTTGGACGCAACCTCAACCCCCAAAAGTCAATTTCAGAGAAACTACTCCCTCTGTTTTGAATCGTCATAATATTCGACACACGACCCCCCCCTCAAATTACACCCAAGCGTCCCCAAAATTCGATTCAAGCCTCCCTCGACAAGTACTCGGCAATTAGACGGAAACTGATTGGACCCCTTTAGAGACATTAAGTTGTCCGGTTGTGGCTGTGATGAAGTCGCCGATTATGAATGCAGGGGAATTGGATATTGCGCGGAGGAATACATACAGTCACGAAATGTATTACGAACTGAGGGGGTAGTCGGAATTGCGGTAATTATGGACGACTGGAGCACGTGGAAGTAGGGGACTGAAAAGATGGATCTCCAAGATGTTTATTTCTAGATGAAGTTTAATGGGTTAACTAACTGATGCTCGTATGTCTCTTTGATGTTATTTATGAGGGATTTTTGGTCTGTGGTCTTGCAAAAGAAAATATTTAAACTTTCTTTAAGAATTTCTTGTTTTGATTTGGTATCCACCTCTACAGTTTTGTAGCAAAAAGTTACACATAATGTATTTTTACGCTCACGCTACCTATTATCTAATTTTTAGCCACTTTTGGCTCTATGATCTTCTTTGCATTAGATGTGTATAAACAGGGAGTAGTGCATTTTTTATTTGCAATTGTTAATGGATATTCTGAATTACAAAATGCATCTTTGATGAGATATTCATGGTAAGTGGTACTGTACGAGAACTTAAGGGAAATTATCATCTACCCGAAGATTTTTTGTGTTGATCTGGCAGTCGAGTTATTATTTCCAGTTATTATTTGGAGTAGTAATGCTAAGCATTAGGCACAAACACTTGCATTTCTGATACTTTTATCATCCAACTACTTTATAACTAAGATACAATTCTTAGATTCTATAAACAACGTCAAACAGCACAATATCCAAAGATGGAACGTTTGCGATTGTTTTGGAGTATCTAGACGACCTCCTTCGTCGGAGCAAAAAAGGAATAAGAAAGAAAGGTGAAAAAACAACAAGGAAAATTTATTATAACGACGTTTACAGGTGTTCTTTAAGGCGAATAATTAAAGAACATTAAAACTCTGTCAGAAAACTAAAAAAAATCTTTCATCAATTCAATTGCAGAACATTCATGATCCACTGACCATTTATGTTTGATTTTAAAGCTGCCGAAATAATACAAAGATGTACGTCAGTAATTAATCTCAACTTTTAAGAATCATTCCACATCATAAAAAACGCAGAGTACTTGATGAACGATCTTGCCGTAGTAAAATTACCATCTTCGACCAGGTTAAATGCAATAACTTAAACAACAAACACATAATAACCAATCTTGGGTCAGTACTTTGTATCCTATCTTTGAACTTGTGCTTTGTGGGTACAGCACATAATACCATATCTTGGATCTAGTGCTTTAACCCTAAACCTTAAGAATTTATCTAACTCCAGATTTTCACATTCACGGTGACCCCGTTTTTATTATAAATTTTTTCCACATGGGTTTCTTCACCTTTCTGTATTATTCATTTTTTGCGCCTACGAAGGAGTTCGTCTAGTGCCTCCGAAACGATTGTAAGCGTTACATCTTTCGAAAGTGAGCTGTTTGTCGTTGTCTATAGAATTTTATCTTATTAACTCAGTAGAAGTATCTTATTTTTACCAAGTATATGTGGAGTACGTGCTCTTTAAATATGTGGGTCCGAAAGTCCTGTGGTCCGTCATGGCGCAGTTTACCATGGGTCCACGTGTCTAGAGACTGTTTCCCTCCCCTTCAGATACATGGTAAAATTGTTGAGGTGGTGATAGATAGTGGCAGCATCTATCATATATCATGATGCAGAAATGGGACTCCTGCCGTTTATTGGCCTCAATTTCTCAGCAGCCGCACCCCCTTTGCCTTGAATCCCTATGGAGATTGGTATTCCAAGTGGAACACGACAACAACATCAGATGGAATTTTTATATGTGTTTGCTTTATAACTTATGGTGTAATGTGTCCATTTTGTATTCAAATCATACAAAGAGTAGGTGAATTTTTTGTTATAATTAGTAAGTTTTTTTTTAATAAATGTTATTCCAACTTAAAATTTAGAAAGCAATTGACTAGGTTTTTTTACAGAGATTTGACTATGTTTAAACAATTCTTTCCATTTATATCTATATTTGAAAATAAAAAGAATTCATGTACTGTAGTTGTTGTAAAAATGAAGATATTTATATAAATATAAACTCATCAAATTATGCTTGTTTGAGTTCAACATGCATTGTCTAACAATTTTTAGATTTAGTTGAGGTTCTATGGCGAAAGAAGTCTAAGATTTTTAGAAATTGTTTTATTCAGTCACATACACACATTTATACATATTTTAGATTACTCCCCAATGGAATTAAATTAGTGGACAACAAAATATTTATACAAGTGATATAAGCACAGTAATTTAGTTTAACCCCTGGAAAAAAGTAATTTAAATTAACAACAATATTTTCTCTTTAATAAACTGTATGCTCAAACTGGTCTCATTGATTAGGATATCTTGCTCATTCCTTTATACTTTAAATTATAAAATACATGTTTTAGTTTAATTGAGATAAACTATGTAAAACTTTTCTTTAAAATTCTACCTAAATAACTAATAATAACACTGTTCTACACTGAAAAAATTTCCTTGATGAAAATAGTCATTTCTTATAGAATTTGGGTCGCTGAATACGAAAATCACCATTAAAATTCTCAATTGACTCAGGATTTTCGGGGAACAGCCCCTCCCCCTTTTCACGTTTTTTAACGACTTTATAACTTTGAACTCGATTTTCAGGGTCAAAAAGCATTGCTTTAATCTTCAAATTGCCCCCCAGGGGACAAGAAATGTTCAAATTAATAAAATATGATAAATTTATAACAAATGGATAGGTTTAAGGGGTAGTTAACACCCTAAGAATGCAAAAAATTAGCTAAAAATTATAGAGGTTTTTATACGCTTTTTTTCCTCCTATTTTTTACGCAATTCCCGTTTGAAGGGTCCTAACCCTTCCCCAAGGACCCAAATTTGATGGCAATATGCAGCAATGATTTTTGCTAAAAGCGGTTGAGGTGAGAGCGCCCCCAGAGCACCCACGGAAGGGTTCAATGCCGCACTTAGAGTTTAACTGTGCTGTACAAAAAAAAATTTGAAGCCACTTACTGAATTTCAGCTGATTCTTGTGTAAAATGATCTGCTGAATTCAAATATGACACCCATTTTCCTCCATCACCCTCAGTTTTTTGGGGATGCCCCCTAATTGTTATCCACAGCCGTGCATCTGTTAACATCTTGAAACATGGAATCCTCACTCCCGAAAACCGGTCAGTTTTTAAAGAACTGAAGAGTTTCTACTTAGGATACACCCAAAATATAAGAAAAACATCATTTGTAATCTTTTCAAAATCATCGATATTAATTCCTGAACTCGCGAGCGCCTTCGCGATTCTGGAAGTCTTCCGAACTCTTCCGCGGGGACTTTTGGGAGGCTAACACCTCAACCGCTTTTAGTAAAAATTATTGCTGCATATTGTCATCAAATTTGGGTCCTTGGGGAAGGGTTAGGACCCTTCAAACAGGATTTGCGTAAAAAATAAGAGGAAAAATAGCGTATAGAAACCTCTATAATTTTTAGCTATTTTTTTGTATTTTTAGGGGGTAATTACCCCTTAACCCTATCCATTTGTTATAAATTTATCATATTTTATTAATTTGAACATTTCTTGTTAACTGGAGAGCAATTTGAAGACTAAAATAATGCTTTTTGACCCTGAAAATCGAGTTTAAAGTTATAAGGTCGTCGAAAAACGTAAAAAGGGGGAGGGGCTGTTCCCCGAAAATCCTGAGTCAATTGAGAATTTTAATGGTGATTTTCGTATACAGCGACCCAAAATCTATAAGAATTGACTATTTTCATCAAGGAAAAAATTTTGAAGGTCAAATTTGTAGAACAGTGTAATCTATGGTATGTATTACAATAAAGTAAACGCTTAGAAACTGTACATTCGTTCTGAAATGTTTCAGCTTGTTAGTTTATAAATAAATAAATGCATCATGTAAATGGGAGAGAAAGTATGTTACCTTACCCGTTGAAATTAAACCTTAATTAAGCCATCAAAATAAAATCAGCAGTGAAACCTTCATAAAAGAAAGCAAAAAGTTGTACAACACAGCACACATTTAATGAAAATTTAATTACAGATGACAAGTTACCCTTATATTTTAACCATACCACTAAAATAAATATTCTAAATTCTAAAGAAACGCAATTACTTGTCATTCCTCTTTAATTTAAATGAAAAGATTATATCTTCTCTTCAAAAACAGACCCAAGTACCAATCTTACGTAAAAGATAAGAGAGCAACGTCGAAGAAATTAGTAATCTCCATTTTCAGCGTCCACTCAATACCTTAATCTATTCTCCGAGCTTTCAAAACCTTTTTTTTCTTGTCTTTAAACTAGAATTCGCCTCATGCTGAAGCGGAATTAATTCCCTTTTGATTCCAGGCGCAGAACGCAACATCTCCGCGTTATTTCGAAATAGAAAAATGTCCATAATCAGACCGCGCACGGGAGCAAAAGGAAAATATTAGGTTAATCCCCTGGAAAAAGGGGAAAAACAAAACTAAGAGGGAAGAAATAAGAAAAAAAACAAGGTCCCTAAATTTAATTTTCTCCGCGTCTTCCAGGGTTGTTTTTGAAATAACGAGGTTACAGGAGGAGGGGTTTTTCTCCAGCAGTACGGCTACGTTGTTGCTGTGTTGTCCCTTGACTTTAAGCCTTTTGGGATCGATTTCTTGGTAGAGATTGCATGTCTATCAACTAAAGAGATTTGGGCTTTATTTCTGGACGGACATTTATATAAGTGGGTCGCGTGGATGGCTACTTATTGGAGAAGTTTTGGGGATTTTTCGTCGTCGGGGTTGTCGAGTTGGGTTTGGGTAAATTGTTTTTGGGTCATGAATTGTGGGAAATTGAATGTAAATGTTGTTGAAGGATGTTTTTGGAGCAATTCTATTCACTGAGACAAGGAGAATTGATGTTGTAGAAAATCTACAAGAATTACTTGGCCTTAGGGTAAAACAAAGAATAAATGAATACTTGCACGTGAAAAATTCCCTTTTATATTTAGTATTTTTTGGGTACAAGTATTTGAATTTTAATAATAGTATTGTTTGATAAAATAAGATAAAAAGTTAGCAATGTAAAAAAAGTTATTTTCCTAAAAATCAGAGTTAATCAAGAGTTATTTTCCGTGTTATGCAATTCATATCCATATTTATTCTCATAAGTTTTATACGTTCTCTCTATCCAATTTTTTGGTATTTGTCAATTCCGAAAAATTAAAGCGAAGGTGACTTTTATTTGGTGACATGTTTTGTTTCCTAACAAAATCTTCATATTTCTGGGTCTGTTAGGCAACAAATAATGTCCCCTTCAATCAATCAAATCAACCTCGTCAAACTTTGTCGCCTCCTGAAATAGGAATTGAATAGTACCAACAAGTTTGAGAGCACATGTGGTATCTTATAAGACAATTTGTACTTTTTTTAAAAAAATAAGGAAATATCTATATTTCTATAGTAAAGAATTCACAGAAACAGTTAATAATTAGTTTTAAATTTGAATTTATTTACTATTTTAAAAACTGAGCGTGAAGAATTTTGAATTTGCAATATCTCAAAATCGAATTTATATTTCTAACACAGAATAAAAATATTCAAAACGTTTCAAGCTTTTTTATCAAATTAATAAATAGATTTAAAAAAATATATTTTGACTAATGGTAAAATGTGTTTGCTTACGTTTAACTCAATGAAATAATTCATATCGATGATACTTCCATAAAACATATTTAAAATGTTATTAGGCACAAAGTAACTAAAACTCTAAAAAAACAACTTCCAAAGAAGTTAGCGAAGTTCGCCATCCGACAAATAAACTATAAAACACTTTTAAGCGCAATCGAAATAACATAAACTTCCATTAACTCGAAAACAGCAAAAATTCTTCTCGTCCCCTGTCACAGAGACGTTACAGATGTCCCAATTCCAAAACTCTTCTCCCCAGACCTTGTTCCCTGAATCTGAAAATAATAACAACAACAGTAACAACACCCCCGAGTCTCGCAAAAATAAAGAACCCCGAAAGGGGGAGGATGGAAAAGGGAGCAAACCCCCTCAAAAAAGAACTTCAGAAGCAACGGCAGACTCGATTAAAAGATCTATGACAAACGCCGCGTTCCTAATGCCGTAATTAAGTGTTCCTTGTAACGCCATGTTTATCGCAGTGTGAAACTTTGTTCCACGCATCAGTGCTTGGAGGAAAGAAGTACATCGTTCATGCTGCAAGAGTCGTTAAGAAGTTTTTCAGATTGATTCTCCTGCCTAGTAACTCGGATTCGAACTAGTAGGCAGATAGCTCAATCTGATTCATTCATAAACCTCTGCGCTGTGGTTTGTTTTGAAAACGATACACACGTAATTTGTTTTTGGGAGGATGATGCTATTTCTCTTATTGATGAATTGCTCGGTCTTGCTTTTTGTTTCGTGTATTATTATGTTTACGATGTGGTATGGATAGAAACGTATCGCTTGTCATGTAATAAAAGTATCATTTTTCTCTGGGAATTGGATTTGATGTGTTTTTATGCTAAGTGTGTGATGCAGAGAAATGGATGATAGTCCTTCTGTAGTAGTTTTGTGTGTTCGGTTGGCATTTTTGAAGGGGGGATTACAAATGGTTGCTTTAGAGATATTAATATGATACGGAGAGGAGCAACATATTGAGATGTTTTTATTTTTATTTTAAAGATGTTTTGCATTATCATAACAAATTAATTCATTGTATTTTTTGAAAAATAAAGCTATTCATATAAATATAAACTCATCAAATTATGCTTGTTTGTACACTTTGTAAAATTAAAATAATAATAATAATACCGAATAGCTGATATATTTTTTTATTAACTGTAATTCATACATTAGAAAGAAGATGCGAAATTAAAGTGTCTGAGATACTCTAAAATGAAAATAGTAAGCCCATTAAAAACAAGTTCAAATATTATTAAACAATGTAGAAATCTCTAAGCTTATCCTAGTCATAAATTACAATTACACAATATATTTCAGAATTGTTTTCGTAAATTTTATCCACATTTTCGAATTATCTTATTTAAAAATTTCATAAATGTTAGTATCAGTTTGTTTAGAGGGAGAAGGAGAGATATATGTTTTATTTTATTTTTTTATAAGTTCACATGTACGAATGTGTAAATAGTCTTTATACTTTTTATTTCTCCTGTATTAATCATACATAATGCGTTTGCATTTTGCTGAAATGGAAGTTATCCCAAATGATTATTATTACTTATTATCTACTTGAACTCATGTCGGATTCATGTAAAAACTGCGAACATATTTAAGAAACATACTTATTTTCAGAAATATTTTTAAACTTTTTAAGTACAATACAACGCATGAGGGAAATTAATAATATCAGTGTTTGTTATCACCGCTCTAAATGTCAGAGTTGAGCTAAGCAACCCTAAGTATACATTTCCATTTTACAAAGTATCACCCAAAACTCTCACTTATTCCAAAAGATATCCAAACCTCCAACTAACTCACCAAACGAGATAAAGTTTAAACTTTTCAAGCTTCAGTCAACCGTAAAAAAGTGCCCTACAACTTAAATTCAAAAATACCATCCTTTTTTTGCTCGTGGATGTCTCCCCAGGCACTCTTAAAAATTTCGATAATCAAGATGCTTGGAATCGATTCTTAAGTGCTTCCACGACAGAGGAAGACGATGATAAAAAAATGTGATCCGAAGTGTGATCTGCGCATGCGCCGTGCCAGCATTGATCGACTACCCTTCCTCGTTTTTGAGATGGCTCGTTTAAGTTAAGACAGAGGAGATCAAAGTACTTTGGCAGAAATTTCCTTACTGATAAGAAAGAAACTTTTTTGAGTTGATGTTCTTTTTTTTATAATAGATTGTCGGTATTTTTTTACTTAAAAAATTTTCGTTGCGAAATTCGGAATGTAATTGACTCGGTAGCAAAGCGTTTTTTAGTGTTTACTTTGATTTACTACAAATGGGAATTATTTTCCAAATTGAGAAAAAAAATACTTGTAAATTTGTATTTCTTTCTTTTTTTAATAAACGCAGTTAAAATCCGTGTTGTAACTTAAACGCGAAATAAAATGTAGGAAAAGTAAAATGTAATCAAGAATAATGATGAATTCATTTATAAGAGTTAAGGAAAACACAATAATAAAATAATACTTCTCCATTTTTATACATTACTAGCTGATATGCCCGGCCTTGCACGGGTGGAGATGGAGATTATTTTCTTTAAAATGTTTAATTCATTTTCTACCTTCCAGGTGCGGATCCAGGGGTAGCACTCTAGACAGCGTCCCCCCTTGGGAACCCAAAAAGGTTGTCAAAATGAGTAAAAACCTAATTTTACCGGTCTAATTTCCAATTTTTTTCTGGGGGAGGACCCCCATACTTCCCATTAGTACCACCAGGGGATCTTCAGTGATAATTTTTGAAAATCCCCAATATTTTGACATTTTGGGTGAAGTAAAGATAATAGTGTCGAAAAATGCACCCCTTAGACTCAAAACGTTTCTAAAAATGAGTTTATATAAACCCTACTTTTACACGTCAAATTTCTAATTTTTTCTGGGGGAGGACCCCCATACCCCCAAAGGTACTAATGGGGATATTGTCTGGAAAAGTGCCCCCTCTTAGAGCCGTGCTTGATCCGCGCCTATATTTGGATGAGCGAAAGGTGTCGAATTCGATAGGTGCCGAAAGGTGTGGAAGATTTCAGCATTTACCACATGATTCCCATAAAAAACAACAAAATATTAGAAAAATATTTTTCCAAAAATCACTTAAAATGTTCAATTAAAGCCCTTAATTAATCGTATTTTCATGATTTTATTATATGTTTGATATAAAATTTAATAAATAAAACATATTCCTGCAATTTAAGAAAAAATACAATACTTCCAATTAAAAGGATTTTGAATATTAACTCTAGTTTTTGGTCTGTTAACCAACTTTCTTAAAAGCTACAATATGATCATCATTTTATTTTTCATCCTCGTTTCCATGGAGACTATTTTAACAACAATGCTATTCCATGAAACTTTTTATTTAAAAATTAAACTCTCAAATAAAAATATTTTGTACTATACTTACCAGTATTAAATTTTGTTGAAATATATTTTTAGGTTATTAATATGATTTTTTAAACAGCTTTAGATACAGCTTTTCTTTTGAAAACTTGTTATTTTGCATTATGCTTTTTTTGTAACAATGGGGTCAGCAAATCTCTTTTTGAGCAGAAATAAAGCTATTTCAGCAAAATGACCATGTGTTTCATGGAGGAAAGAGTAAACAGGAGACGAAATATACATGCGCAGTAGCGCACAAATGAAGCCGGCGATCTCGGGCGGCTTTCCTTTGATGTTCATTTGAGGCGGTCTACTTCCCAGCATCCCTTGCGCGTGGCTTGTTTATGTTTTTTCCTCGTTGTTTGTTTTCCGTGCAGTTTTCATACAATGCGGCATGCGGCTATACATTGCGTTTTTACCCTAAAATTAAATCAAATTAATAATATAAAAGTCTGCTATTTAAGGGGTCTAGTACCCTTTGGTTGAGAAAAAACTGTCGAAAATTGCTCTTTTTCGAAGAGACCATTCTCCAAAACTTAAAGATATATTTGAATGAAAATTTGCATGTGCATTGAACAATCTTTAGTCAATAATTTAACACCAAAATTGAAGTTGTGAATAGCATAGTTTTTTTATGTAAATTTTTAAATGCGTACCCTTAATTTTGTGGTACGTATTCTATAGTTTACGGCGCGCAGCATAACTCTTCAGAAAAGCTCACAAATGGCTTCAAATTTTTTCTGATAGCAAATTATTAATGAATCTCAAAATTAATGAAGCAATATACAATTTGGAGCCATAGGTAAAAAATAACAGCCTTAAAAAGGGAAAAATGGTATTTTCACAATTTTTTTTCGTATATTTTGGTCAAATTTTAGAAAAGTTCTCAAGTTATTAAAACTTTGCTTCATTAAATTAAGTATTGGCATCATATAAACATCTGTACCAAATTTGAAGCATTTGTGATCAACGGTTTCCAAGAAAAACTGTGCGCCGTAAACGTACGACAAAATTAAGGGTTCGCATTTAAAAATTTACATAAAAAAAACTATGCTATTCACAACTTTAAATTTGGTGTTAAACTAATGACTAAAGATTGTTCAATGCACATGCAAATTTTCATTCAAATATATCTTTAAGTTTTGGAGAATGGTCCCTTCGAAAAAGAGCAATTTTCGACAGTTTTTTCTCTGCCAAAGGGTACTAGACCCCTTAAATTGATTGCAGTTTCGAAGTCAATCAAATCGATATTTAAGAAGCGAAATTCAAAGCATTTTCAGAATCGAAAGCGCCTCGCCAGAACAGGGTTTTAAACTGTTTTTTGGAACACGTAATCCCAAATTTGGATACATTTTTAGTTAGAATTTCGATTTTAATTAACTTATTTTAAAAAAGTGTGAGTTATAAAGGTTTTGTAAGAGATGAGGAGAAGGAATTAAGCATTTATTTATTTATAAAAGACATTTACTTAACAATTGAAGAATTTATTGTATGCATATATTCACTCAATCGGAACTGCAGTTGGAATGCCGGCAGCCAAAAAGAACATCAGAAATAAAATCACGACGGCCGCCGGAAGTAAATATAAACATACCCACGTGCTTTAGCACAAAAAGAAAACAGGTAAAAGAAAAATATGCATTGACTCCAACAGGTTACAGGCCTAGGGGCCAGGGAAATTTGACCCTTAAATACTGGGTTTTAACTTAACTAAAAGTAAAGCAACAGTTGATTGAATACATCATGCGAGCGAAATGGCTTCGAAAACTTAGATTTGAACTGGACTGTGTTCTTGTTTTCAAGACCATTATGTGCTCAAAATCGATTATGTGCCTACTCAAATTTAAGATCTTTATTTGTTTAAAATCTACACTCCAGGTACTCAATTTTAAAAACATCCTCTATTTAGAAAGTACTCTTCACATGCTCATTTTCGAGACTTCAATCTTCTTATAATCGACTCAAATTTGTTTATTTTTAAAACCCCCTATTGTTAAGAAAAAACTTTACCTAAAGCTCATTTTTTAGATCTTTATTATTCACTCAATACAAAGCTTTTTGAATTATGAACATCTGTTAACTAACTGCAAATAGCAATGCTTTCTTTCTTAGAAGAACATTTAAAAAAAGACCTCTCATCAAAAAATTGAGAGCATTTTTTAACAATCTACCAATATTGAGACCTGAGTTTCTTATAATATTGAGCAGCTTTCATTTGAAATAAATGTGAAATGAACCCTTAAATCAAAGTTATTCATAAAATAAATAATTATAAAATTTATTTAAAACACAATAAAATGACACTTCACTTGAAATTATTTTCATAATAAAATAACAGAAAAATATTACATGAGAATTATTCTGGAAATAAGTTTTTAAACACAGAGCAAAATACAACACACAATAAGTTTATATGGAACGTAGGACCAAAATGTAAATCAGCTGATAATTTAGCTAATAGATAGGTAGAATGAGAGAACAGCTTCAAAATAATAAGTTGACATCAAGACATATAAATGTAAAATACAATGTAAATTATTTTTTTTCTTGAAATGATTAAAAAACACACTTATATGGGCCATAGAATATAAAATCCTAATTTTAAATTATGCAATAACTTTACTCATACATCATTCATGATTTTTTCAGGTGTTAAGTCACAGCCATTTTTGTATTTTAAATAGACTTATTTTGCAAGATCAAAGCTCACCAACCCTCAAACATATCAACAGTTAGTTATAAGATGTGCCAATCACCCCCAATTGTTCATGAGGCATGAACTCGATGAAACTGACACTGGGTCCAAACTTGGTAGGATGTTTTACACCCCAAGGGGCATCCCTGTAGGTATTACGACACACTAACCATAAACTCCCAAGAAAATCCCCCTGGAAATTTTATAACTATTGAAATTTCTTATATTTGTCAGCAGAGTAGCACACTGTCTTCTCATCAGTACGAGGGAGGAGAGAGTAAACTCTTTCCTCCATGATCAGAAAGGACTGCAAATTTATATTTTTTACTTCTACCATAAGAAACATTTAAACTTAATTTAAATTATTATTTATTTTAAAATCATAAGTATTGAAATTAATTATTTAAACATTAAAAAACAGGATTTATTGTATGATTTGGAATATGTGTTTATACAAATAAATCTAACTTACAATTTTAAAAAAATATTTATCGTTTTAAAATAAAAAGTTACAAATTGCTTACTAAACAAATTTATATGATAGTTTTAAAATTAATATATTAAATATTAGTTCATGATTTAATGTAGATTTTTCCCTTATATATTGCATACAAAAAAAAATTTAAATGCAAATAATTAAAAAATAAAACTTCACAAACGAACCCAGGTTGTTTTGATGTGAAGAAAGAGTATTCTACTTACTACTTTAATTCATCTGCACGTACAGGATTGTAATGACAGGATAGTGTTAATGTTGCTAATCACAGAATCAAGTGTCAGCTGGTCAGGTAGTGGTGGGTTAAGAGTAGGGAGGGGTCAAAGATGCAAAAAAAGTGAAAAATAAATTCATCTGTTCGTTGATGAAACTTGGTGGAGATGGTAGTTTAGATCTTTCTGATTACAAAAATAACAGTCAGCTGGCTGGGTGGCAGTGGAATGACCTTCAGCTGGTCATGTGAACTAGCAAACAAAAGTTATCTCACAAGGCATGAAATTTGATGATGATGTCAATCTTTGTTACATAAGGTAATAACGAGTCACTACTAGTTTTCAACGTTGTTCAATGGTGACTTTCCAAGAGTAAGGATTTGTACTAGCAACTCAAGAATTAATATCTATTGTATTAGTAAGTTGTTATTACTTTATGTAACAGAGTTTGACAACCCTACCAAGTTTCATGCATTGCCAGATAACTTATTTGTATGCAAGTTCACTTGACCAGCTAACTGTCATTTTTGTAATCAGGAAGGTCTAAACTACGTACCATCTCCATCAAGTATCCAAAAGAAAAGTCAAGTCAAAAATGTTCAACTGTAAACAAATATTAATGAATAATTTTGTGATTTTTTGCTTGCGCCAAGCTATTAGAAAAGTACCGCAAAGAGTTGTCAATTAATTAATTAAAGATAACAATTCTAAATCAATCAGAAATTTTAAGTAAACAATTTAAATAAAAGAGAACTAAAGCTGTGTATCCAGCTTAGTAAAATCAAGTTAAACAATTTTTCTATGGTCGAAGCATCTAAATCTTTATTAGCAAATGTCTCGATGTATATTAACTGCTAAATTGTGCCTAAACTTCACTGGTACAACAAGGTTAGTATTTTAAACTAATATACCTACTTATTTGAATTAATGTCTGTATGACTTCCTCATACAAAAAGTCTCATAACAGTATACATATTTTTAATATCTTTACTATCAACTAAATTTTTATGTTCTATTATATAACAGCAAAAATGTTCATCGAATTCACTTGATTCATACATGTTATAAATAATGTACGCATTTTCATCATACATGAACATTTTAACAATTTTGCCAAAGAAAAATTAATCATTTTCACAATTTACAAGTACACAGCTTCATCTTGTATATACCAGGTGCCATTATAGCACTGACACTTGATAACGCTGGTAACATTGAGATCATTTTATACGCTCATGAAGGCATCTGGACTCTTGTTCCCAACTCCGAGGAGAGCGGACGTGCAATTTCATCGCTCCCTGATCAGAGCTTGGGGGGATCGGTAACAGTCTCCGGAGAAAACTATTCAGCGGGAGCGGAGTCTTGTTGGAGAGCTCAGTAGAACTCATCACCAGTTCATGGTTTCCCGACGCTGATGGACGAAGGAGCAGAGTTGCAGGTTCCGGCTGAGGATTTTTTATTCGCTATCAGGAAACCAACAGCCGCTGTAGACTACAAGCCGGTGAATCTGGCAGATTTGAAGAAATAAGGGTTCCGAATTCAAGCTGCATCTATAATACAAATTTAGAATACTAATTACTCCAAGAATATGTGAACTAAATTTTTAAAAATGTTTTTCGCAATAGATAATTCTACTGTGTTAGGGGCCATTCATTAATTACGTAAGGATGATTTTGGCAATTTTTGACCCCCCTCCCCCCATATAAGGGTACGTAAGATTTTTCAAACCCCTCCCCCCTGTTCTTACGTAAGATTCCATTATGTTTTTCAAAACAATAAAATGTTAGAAAACTCTCCGTTTGACGTAAATCAAAGATTTTTATTTTTCAACAGATAAATAATATTCTTGCTGTTAATTACATATTACTATTCTATTATATGATTATCTCTTGATTAGAATAATTGAAATTTGTTTATATTAACTAGGAAAATCTTACGTAAGAATTGGTTTGACCCCCCCACCCCCCAAGTAAGGTTATGTAGAGATTTTTCCAACCCCCCCTCCTCCTCGGGACCCTTACATAATTAATGAATGGCCCCTTATACCTTTCAAAGGTTTTTACCTCTAACAATATGTGACTATTTCATATTATCAAACATATTTACATTTATTTGTATGTATTTCTGTTTTTATGAATAACTTTCTCAATTACCTTGGCAATTAATTACTTAATTTGATATGAAAAAAGGCATTATAGGAAGACAAACCTGAACGGAAATAGAGGGTTAAAAGTGACTTAGTAAAAGACTAGCATGACATAGACCGTATAGTCTCACAAGTATTAAAATTTAGTTAATAAATCCATAGGTTCCCAAATTTAAAAGTTTGAGAATCTATGGGTTAGATCAGTGGTGCCCAACCTTTTTTTCCCCGAGGGCCGATTTGCTTTTGAAGATTTATCTCGCGGGCCACATAAAAAACACTTTTAAGGATTTTTCTAAACACGGAGAAACATAACATACCCGTTGTCAATGAGAAGTTTGCATCATCTGTTTCAAGGATACTAGTTCTTGTAAATTCAGCTCCAAATTTGTAACACTTATCCTTAAAACTGAATTAAGATGATTATCTGTTTCGTCTCTTGGTATTGTGTTCTTTAAATCCTGCCACAGTCTCCTTACATGTAAGACAGCGGTTTATTTTCACGCTAAATGAAGAAATATGAAATTGTCCACTTTTGTTGAAAGTTTAGTTATTTCGAGTGAATCTTCAACTTTTTACGATCGGACATCTTTTCGAAGTTTGTTTCTAAAGAGATCCTTATAAACGGAATTCAAATGGCTAATTGATACTGATAAATATTTATCCAATGGCTATTTCCCCGTAGCTATAGAAAAAAACAAAGCAGAGAAGTAAAAATTACCGGATGGTGAAGAATTCCTTTTTTATCATCTTTTTTTTAGAAGGAAGTGCCATATTGTCTCACATTATGTCCTGGTTTTCTTGGAAGATTTCTGAAAGTGATTTTTGTTTTTAAGATTTAACGAGTCCGCGGGCCACAGGGAACAGCCTTGCGGGCCACATTTGGCCCGCGGGCCGTAGGTTGGGCACCACTGGGTTAGATGATAAGCGGAAGAGATTATATAAGTGCCAACAAAAAACACTAAAAATTTCAGTAACAAAAGAAAATTAGTGTAATACTCAAACTAGGAAGTAAACAAACAAGATCAATATTAAAACTTGAGTAAATGGGCGTAACTTTATTAGTTCATAATAACCCATGGTGGATTTGGAAATGTTTTTGGACATTTTTAGGAAACCTTTTAACTTCTATTAATTATAGTATTGCTATTGAGTCCCTTTGCATTTTGGAATTCAAACTATCTAATGACATTTTTCGAAATCGCTCCAAGAGTATGTAACGTAATAGGGGAAATTCTATTAACCTCAAAAGGAAATATAAATCGTTCGTTGAAATACTTATGCCTCTAATTTGTGGGTGAAAAATGGCGAGCACATGGTACTACGTTTACGACCATTACCAAAAACGTTAGTTGTTTACGATTATTCCATCATGCCAAATGGGCTTGTAACAAAATGTTTAATGTTCTTAGAAAAGAGTATCGTAAGATATGAATGGGTAAAGATGTTATGATAAAATATACAATACAAATAACACTATTCTTAAACAATTTAAATTGAAAATGAACGTTACTTACTTTTAATATTTGGGGTATATTCCTATATTCAAGGGATACATTTTCATTTCTCATCTTCTCACCAACTCAAAAGCCGAGGAAGAGGAACCAAAAGTTCTTGTTCTTCATATTAAATAAAGCTGCTTTTGATTTCACGATCGATTGAATTATAACAAAAACAATGTCGCCATCTCCTCACGAAATCTGTTTGTTTATCGTCGAGCGCCTAGCGCAGCGCATGCTGGGAAGCATACCGCTGCGCAGAACTGGCCGAGAGGTGTCACCACTGCTTCATTTTCTCAGCATTACATTTCGTCTCCTGTTTACTCTCTCCTCCATGATGTGTTTACCGCTCATAGACACCGTTATAAAAAAGTGAGCCCAAAAAAGCCGCAAAAATCCAGGTGGCGAACGATCGCTTGTTCCCACTCTCTATGATACTATTATCTATGATCCGTACGGTCTCGTAGTCCCGTCCCGTGTTGATATCTTTGTTTACAATTACGATCTACGATGAATAAAAAACGAGAGAGAAAAGAAATGCTTTGTGCCTTGCTTGTTGAATACCAACTGAATGGAGTTTATATTTGAAGGCTTATTTATTATCGACTTCAATTATAAACTCTTTTCAGTTAGAACGAACTTCAATCCAGATCACAAAACATGGTTAGTATGCAGTGTTGATAGCTTTGGTATGTTTGTTATTGGTTTTAACGTTTAACCAAGCTAACAGTTCTTAAACACAACTTTAACCTTTACATTTTATTTAGCTTATCTTAAAATATTTTGTTGTATATATGTTACAGTTAATGTCCGAAATTCGGTAATGTTCAGAGAAACTAAGGTAAAATGAGAACTACCTAAGGTAAAGTACAAAATATTTCATACTTTACCTAGGTATTTCGAACATTACCAGATTATGAACATTAACTGTAACATATATACCTACGTGCTATTTACATATCAAGTCTGGATTTATATATTAGTCTAGGTAGCTATACTGCCACAAGAGTATTGTTCTAAGAACAAACATTTAATTTCGTTTTCGATGTGATTCTACCCGTTTCTTATTCCTAAACTTTCTATCTGTACTTCTATTCTTCCTTACAATTACAATATTACTATGTGTACTTTCAATGTATTATCTATTCCGTATTCCTACTCTGCTCTAGTATAAGTTTGTACCTGTATTTCTTTTTTTTGTATCTATGTTATATGTTTAATTTCCCATTCTTAATTCCATCTGTGCTTTCTATGTATCCTTCCTTCTATTCTTGATATGTTTACATTTCTATTCTTTTTTCTATGTATAATCTCCATCTGTGTTTCTATTTCTTTCTTTGTAAATTTCTCTGGCACAGCTTCGATAAGAGTCGACCAGACGCCATGTTAACCCACAGCTCAAGTTAGATCTATAAGGTTGCAAAGTCATTATTTGGGTTGGGGGTGAACATGGCGGCTGGTCGACTCTTATCGAAGATGTGCCATTTCTTTTTCATGTATTTTTCTTTTAATTCATTTTATCCAAAATAAATGTTTAGTTGTTCATTCTTCTTGTGTTGTTTATTTACTAATAGTAATATTGATATCCTTTGCAATAAGTAAGATGATAAGTAATACAATTAATCTTTAAGTTACAAATACTTTTTTGATAATCGAAACAGCAATAGACTACTTGGTTGGATCCAAGCAGAGCCCACACCCTTGCCAAAGTTGGCGATAATTCCGCCATCTTGGTAGCCCTAGTTTAATACACTAGATACTAGATGGAGCTTGGCGCCATCTTGTTCTGGTTTGGTGCTTTATTTTGGTTTGTCGCCAAGGGTGTGGGCTCTCCTAGGATTTTACCGACTACTTTTTATGATGACTAATTAGATCATCATGCATTCTTGCCCATTTCTTAGTGTTATTTCCATATAATTAGATTACTAAAACACTTTGTTAAAGATTAAGTAATCATTTCAGTAAATCAAAATATTGGTAAGTCAAATTAGAAAAAAAAACTTTTTTGTCCATTTATAAATATTTCTATGCTTCACTTTTAATGTTTATCTTTCACCTATTTTTCTCTCTTACTTTGTTTAAATTAATATCTGTGGTGGCACGTAGCTAAAATTTTAGGGTGTGCTGCTCTAGTGGCACCAAGCTGACAAAGTACAATGAGATACAATGCCAAATTAATCTAAAAAACGTGGATAGCGACCACTTTTTTTACTACGACTGCGATTTACTCATAGTAAGACAGAAAGGAAATTTTAAGCGATTGAAGTTCACTTACAGTCAGAGAACTCAATCCTTGGAAGATGCTATTCAATAAAAACATCAAAAAAATCAAATAAGAGATGGGGACAATATTAAGTTTTGATTATACACCTAATTAACATGTTTTTTCAATCTAAAAAGCTACTGGACTGAATTTTTTAAGCAACAGAATTTTAATGGAAAAAAATAAACTAATCGCCGAAACTTGGAGGGGGTTGAAACTTGAAGCACCCTGAACGCATACCCTTTTTTAATATGCTACTTTATTAAATCATTTGTTTTTAAATTTTGAAAACACAACTCATAAAAAATGAGTAATTCACATCAGCTTACCATTTAACCCGTTGGGACTTGCGCCTCCTGGGCGAACGTTGAGACTCGCGGGGGTTATAGAATAGCCCCAACCTTTTTCGCTCTTTTTTTTACATCGTTAAAAATATTTTTTTCAATCAGAACCATAAATTTTTATACATTAAAACTTAACTGATGAAAACTTATAATTTGAAATATTTTCTATGCTGAAAAATAATTTTTGAGTTTGATATTAATTTTTATTATTACACAATACACACATATGAACCAAAATAACACAAATCATTTTAATGTAAAAATTAATTTAATTGCTTCAAAATACTACATACTGAATTTCTTTAAGCTTTCTTTCGGTAAAGACAATTATCACAGATGGTATTAACATGAGCTTTGCAAAAAAATTTTAACACAAATTACAGACATAAGAAGTTTTTCTATCCCCAAAACTCTACTTCCAACCTGTCTCCTAACACTCAAACTTTGGTATTTTTTCTTCAAAAACTTGTTATCTCAATACACTTTCCTAGCTCCTTCCCCATTCAATACAAAAGCAAAGAAAGTAAGGGGCAGGGTAGAGTGGTTAGGTGAATTACAAGTCATAAAACTGTCACGGGGACCAGTATTGAAAGTACTTGTACTTGCACCTGTATCTTCATTTTCTTTGTACTAAAATGCAATAGAACCCCCTGAGAATTTCTTGAAATTTGTTTTCCAATGTTTTGGGCCCTTATCAGTGGGTTTTATAGAAGGCGGAGTAAAAAAGAACGGATGCACAGCACTAATGAAAAGACTCGCAGGGGTCATTCCGTTTCCCCGAAAGCTAACAAAATGCGTCTGGCTTGCCACTTACACTAAAGGCAGACATACCACTTACCTAATTTTTCCCAACTCATTGTCATTAATCACATCTTGCGTAGAGATTAAGTTGAATTCCAAAATACCTCCTAGCACGTTGAGAGCTAGTCATATAGACCATGGGCCCGTGTCAAAAATTGATGGGTCATTTGAACCACCAGAAGATCTATATAAAATGATATAAGGGCATAAAATAATAAGATTCAGCACTATGCCGTCACTTGTAAGCAGTCCAACTGAGTAGAGTTGAGAATTCAAAAGCACAGCTAGAGTGAGTATATTTTGGTTATGTGATCATGTACGGCATTCTTACCATCAATAGATCCATGAAAAATAATGAGAAAACGCGCAGTGCCGTACAAAAGTAGTGGTCCACAAAGTCGGAAATTTTTTTTGATTTTTCGGCAATTTTGAGGGTAAATTTGGTCATTTGATCATGTACGGCATCGGTACCATACAGTTTTAATGCCTCTTCTAATCCATAATTCCGCAACGCCGTACAAAAAATCATGTGACAAAGGGGAAAAATCGAGGGTTGAAAACCCTCCTTTTCTAGTAAACTCGTTCACTAGACTTTTAAATTTACTAGATCTTTTTATTTTAACAGATTTACTAGAAAAGGAGGGGTTTGCAACCCTCGATTTCCCCCCTTGTCACATGATTTTTTGTACGGCGTTGCGGAATTATGGATTAGAAGAGGCATTAAAACTGTATGGTACCGATGCCGTACATGATCAAATGACCAAATTTACCCTTAAAATCGCCGGAAAATCAAAAAAAAAATTCCGACTTAGTGGACCACTACTTTTGTACGGCACTGCGCGTTTTCTCATTATTTTCATGGATCTATTGATGGTAAGAATGCCGTACATGATCACATGACCAAAATATACTCACTCTAGCTGTGCTTTTGAATTCTCAACTCCACTCAGTTGGACTGCTTACAAGTGACGGCATAGTGCTTAATCTTATTATTTTATGCCCTTATATCCTTCCATATAGATATTCTGGTGGTTCAAATGACCCATCAATTTTTGACACGGGCCCATGGTCTAATAGAGTAAAAGTAAGTAATTGAGAGAGTCCGAAGGAGCATTGTCGACCTGGTCAAAAAAATTTGTGCTAACCCTAAATCCTACATTACAGAGTCAAATTTCCGAAAATTTTCTGAGGGAGGATCTCCAGGTACTGTTTAGATTTGGAATTTAATTATTCACAACTTCTTTACATTTTTTTATTTATAATAAATAAAAAATAACTTCTTTACAAGTGCACCATAATGCAAATCCTACCTGAAAATGTATATCCAAAATTTGGGATAGCGCTAGCTAGAGGTACCAAAACTAAATAAAAACCTGTTTTTAGTCAATTTTTCTAAAATCTTCTGGGTGTGGAGACCTGTGGGGCAATCAGCCACACCCACCCTAAAAATCAGGCTTTGATTTTACGCCACTGCCATCTAGAACAGAGGGGACCACTCATCTTGAGGATTTCTCTCGGAGTATGGGATCTTAATTAAAATCCCATCCCCCGATCCCATTTAAATGTTCAAAAATGACACAAGACTACTTTTTAAGGTAAAATTTTCAAAAACTTCCCTTCTTTCCTGCGGCATCATCTATGTATTTTCAATAATAGATTCAAAATTCTTCTGGAGAAAACCCCCCAACCTTCTTAAAATGTAGTTGCCCCCCCTTAGGTCCAGGCTGGATCCGCCACTGCCATGGAGGTGCAGGAGAAAGTTTATCCAAACGTAATGTCTTCCAATCTCTACAGGACGAAAAATTACTATCATCGTCACTTTCGATGTAATATTCATCGGTAAAAATATCGGTATCCAATTTCCCGAGGAACCTAAATTATACTCCTCATCGGTGTCTATATCGGACATTGCAAAAAAAGAAAATTATTTGCAAAAAAACTCACTGAAACGAAAGTGAAACTCTTGTCTTTTTTGTTTATCAATGCCATTACTGTTAGGAAAATTGTGAATTAAGTGTCCTAAAATAGAAACGAACTCAGCTCAGGCTTTCCAAAAAAGTAACGTTAATTTTTCTCCTTCCCGAACTCGGTTCAGGCATCAATAATACTGCACATAGTAGGTGCCCGAACTGGACTCTGGCGACACTGGCAAGGGGATAATTGCATTTACCAAAAGGTTTTGGTAATTAATTTTAACCCGTTAAAGTGATAAATCACAATTACTAAATTGCCTGGTAATTATAATAATAACCAGTTATTAATAATAATTATAGGATTAATCACCGTAACATTTATACAAATGTATAGGGTGAACCGACCAGTAGTTGACCACCTACCAGTAGTTGACCAATTGAGCATAATTTTGCAAAAAACAAGAACTGTTGTGTGTTTATTTCGAATCTGTTGCGTTGAAAACATAGCTGACATTTTATTAAAAGCTCATGCATAGTCTAAAGTTCTAGTATTGTTCTTAAAAGACACAATAAATAGTTAAAAAAAAGTTATCTACAAAGCTTCAAAGCATGCGCTCTCACTACTAGCAATAATGGTATGGAGTATTTAGTTCAATCTCAAATCATCCAGCTAGTTTTTATTCCAATATTTTATTGATTGATGTATTTAGGTCCTATATGTTTAGTTGAATTAAATAAAACTATCATTATTTGTATATTAACCATTTAATTTGATATTTGAGGGGTGGTCAACCACTGGCTGTCCAGAATAGAAAAAGTGCTAGTATTTGACCAAAGTGGTCAACTACTGGATTTTATTTGCTTTTAAGATTTCTTTTTAAACCAAGAGCGATCTTAAAGATTTTTACCTGCAGTACAATTTTTGGTTAGATTTACTGTAAAAAAAGTTACATTTCCAGTAATTAACCAGTATTGTTAATAGGGACTCTTTATTCAATATACCTCTTTCATTGGTTCTTCAAATTTCCAACACCTGCGCTTTTAAAAAATGTCGCTCCTCTCGCTAAGCCCTAAAGTACGTACCTACGGGTAGTTGGTTGGTTGGTTGTCAGACATATGCGCATTTTTAGTTTTTTAGATAGCCTTCTGTAGTAAACGCTGGAATCGAATGGTTCGCGGTGCAAGCGCTCGCTAGGTGGCCTAGGTGGCAAATCGTGCTGGTTTACAGTCTGGTTTTAAAAGTTTAAACAATAAAAACAATTGTTCTACTTCTTGCTTAAAATGTATAAGATTTTGCTAATACATCTTAAAAATCATTATAATTACTAATAAAGTAGATATATTTTTCCAACAAAATATATTTTAAATTGACAGTGATTTAATATTAATAAAGTATGAGAATTAATAAATCGGAACAATTTTCCGTGTTCTCTTCCAGAGTTTAATTTATTGATTGCTGATTGAATACAGCTTTTAAGAATTTTCTAAGACGTATTCAACAACTGGAAGAAATTTTAGTAGGATTGGAACAGTTGGTTTTCAGATCATAGGATTTTCTGCCAAAAGGCTCGGGTGTTAATAAGAATGGAATATTAGTTAAGTTCAAAATTTTTATACCATTCAATAAAACAACTGATTTTTTCGCTTAAAACTATCAAGAAAAACTATAAACTTAAAAATTTACTAAAATTTGCCAATTCTTTATTTTTGTGAGAGAATTTTATAATCATCAGATTGAATGAAAGTTTGTGTAAGTGTTTCTGAAACGTTTTCTTCAAACGTCTCCGTTCCGTATTTTTTTCAGCCAACTTACGCTTAGCCATGTTTTAAAGAAATGGGGAAAATTTCAGTGGGACTCGAATAAATAGCTCTTTTGGAAATGATAGGTTGCGTTGTGGATCAGTTGGTTGATTTGTGCTTGAGCTGTATATTTGATTTTTATTCTGGAAATGGTGAATATGGCAATGGTCAATTACTGGAATAATGGTGTTCAAATACTGGATGTAGGTGGTCAACTACTGGCAAAATCTTAATTAATTGCTTTTAAAATATATAAAAAAAATTCTATAAAAGTGAAAGGAAAAATGATTATTAGTTATTATTCCTCATACTTTCATTGATATTAAACCAGTGTCAATTTTTTTAGAAAATTTTTTTTCTAAGAAAGAAAAATAAAACTTGGAGGAATTTCCACTAACTGGTCAATTACTGGTCGATTCACCCTATATTGTGGTTTTTCCTTAAAATTTTAAGTGTTCACAAATTGAATTCTTATTGCTTTAAATGCAAGAACATATCTACAGAAAATAAAAAAGGTAATTTTGAACATCATACAAAACAAAAATTTATTTCATTTTAAAATCAAGACAGTATGATTTCACGATCTCCGTCCAGTGGAATGACTTGAACCCAAGCATGTACAGAATACTGTACTTTAGAACGTGGATTACTGCTCTTCATAAGTAATCAAACAGGAAACGTGACGTCACAAGCCTGATTGTGACGACATCCATTTCGAGAGGAAGTTGAAAAACGTTTTTTAAAATTAAAATTATATTTGTTTTCTCAGAAAATAAAGATATTTTACAAAATTTTAATTTCATTCTTTTCTGTTATATTCAACCACAAATAACAAAATGTAACAAAAAACAAGCAATTTATGTATGAGTTAACACTGACATTTTTACTTGACTGCCAAATTAGAGGTTCTTAGCAGGCTCTAATGATTATGTTCTAATATGTTATCCTAGATGTTCTAAAATTTAAGTCCAGAAGTTATCAAATAAATTTTCCAATGACATAAACTAGATGGCCTTATAGATTTGTTACATAAATAAAAACAAAGATTATAAAATTGAACAAATTGTAACCTTAGTTTTTGTTTAACATTTGTTATTGTAACATAATAAACACGTAGTACTCATCACAAGATAAACCAAAACTATGGAAGCAAAATAACATTTCATTCTACCCTTCTTATACTTCATAAGAAAATATCTAAAAAACGATTAAGCTTTTCTTGATGTACACTCTAATATAAAATTTTTGACTTGTAATTTGTAATGTATTGGACACTAATCTTTTACATCACAAGAAATCTGAAGCAAAGAATTTATATTAAATCCCTACCCCTACATATCAATTCTCCCAACTATTAAGAAATCAGGTAAATGAAGCAAACTCAAGTCATTCATAAATTTCTTAAAGAAATTGAATTGAATTAGCTTAGCTTTCTAAACTCGTTTGTATTTGTAAACCAACGTAAACAAAATAAACCAAAACTATGGAAGCAAAATAACATTTCATTCTACCCTTCTTATACTTCATAAGAAAATATCTAAAAAACGATTAAGCTTTTCTTGATGTACACACTAATATAAAATTTTTGACATCTAATGTTATTGGACACTAATCTTTTACATCACAAGAAATCCCCAAGCAAAGAATTAATATTAAATCCCTAACCCTACATATCAACTCTCCAAACTATTAAAAAATCATAGGTTAATAAAGCAAACTCAAGCCATTAATAAATTTCTTAAAGAAATTTAATTGAATTAGCTTAGCTTTCTAAACACGTTTGTATTTGTAAACAAACGTAAACATCAACAACGCGAACGATACAGCACGGATCTCGGAAATCAGAGATAATAGTATCATAGAGAGTGGGAACAAGCGATCTTTCGCCACCTGGATTTTTCGCCTTTTTTGGGCACACTTTTTTAATGCGGTAAACACACTACCTTATTCTAGTCACTATAATAAAAGGGTCAAAAGAGGGTCAAATGGTCGAAACATAGCTTATGTTTTTTCTGGGATTGTTTTACGTATTATGTATACCAATATTTGTGCCGATTGTAAGAAAACTGTGGATTTGTATAAAAGACATACAAACACACACACAAACACATTGAATTTTATTATATTAGACTAGCTGATATGCCTTGCACGGTTGGAGTTACAGCTTTCTTTTTAAAAATTTTCAATACATTTTATACCTTATTTTACCGAGTGAAAGGTATTCAAATCCATCCACTTGTCAGGCATTATAATTTTTGAGTGATTTTTAAATGGAACCGCATGATCCCCATAAAAACAGGAAAAAAATAAGAAAAAAATCTCCCATTAAATCCATGTTTCCAGTTGAAAGGGTTTTAACATTTTCAAAAGTTTTTTTTATATTTTTTAACCAACTTTCTCAAAGCCACAATATGATCATCCTTTGATTTACATTTTCGTTTCCATGGAGACTATTTTAACAACAAAGCTGTTCCATGAAGTTTTTATTTAAAAGCTAGATAAACTTTCTAGTAAAACATATTTTAAAATATACTTAATTACCAGTTTTAAAATTTCCTTTAATTATATTTTTAGATTATTGATATAATTTTAGAGAATATACTTGTATCTATAGTCTTTCTTTTAAAAACTTGTTATTTCGCATTATGTATGTTTTGTAACAGTTGAGTTAGCAGATCTCTTCTTGAGGAGAAATAAAGCTATTTCAGCAAAATAACATAACCATAAAAAGGGTCAAAAGTGGGTCAAGGGGCCAATAAAAGTTTTCGAAACATAGCCTATGATTTTCCTTGGGTTTTTTTTACCGCAGGTATACAAAGTTTGGTGCAGATCGGAAACACACACGCACACGCACACGCGCACGCACGCACACACAGATTTATTAGAAAAGCTAGACGCAAGAAGAGTTAAATATTGAAAAGTAATTAACAACTTCACTTTTGGGTAACTACGTTATATTTGGATTTTTTCTATTCCTATACTATTCAAAACCATAGATTAAAAACTCCGGTTAAATGAATATCCGGAACATATTTCAATTTTACACTTATAAACTACATTTTTCACTTAACTCCTAACACCTCATGCTTATAAAATTTAGGTGTACCTATATTTTCACCAACTCACTAAAATTGGAAATCTGTGAACTCATGGACGAGCTGTGGCTCCTTTGGGATGTATTTGCAATATTCTTTTTTTTCTTTTCTTTTAATTATGTGTAAACTTTTGTGAATCTAAGTTTATTTAAATTGTGTAAATTTCTGTTTTTTTGTTAATAAATTGATTGATTGATTTTATAGTATAACTAGCTGATTTGCCCGGCCTTGCACGGGTGGAGTGTATAGATTCCTTTTTTAAAGTTCTCCCAAGTTATATGTCCGATTTTTCTTATCACCAATCATCCCGGTGTCCCCGGTGCTTTTTTTATATACTCGTGTTCCCGATAATTTTCATATCCCGGTTTTCAAAGCACCTTTTCATATACCACTGTTCCCGGTACTATCCCTGTGTTCCCGGTACCTTTTCATATCCCAGTGTTCCCTGTTACCTATCATATCCCGCTTTTCCCGATAATTTTCATATCCTGGTGTTCCCAACAATTTTTATCCCAGTATTCCCGGTGCCTTTTTCTCATCTTAGTTCCAACTGTGTCCCGGTAATTTTTCATAACCTGGTGTTCCCGATAATTTTCATCCCAGTATTCCCGGTGCCTTTTTCTCATCCCAGTTCCAACTGTGATACCTCAATCCATCCCGATTTTTTATCTATTAAACATTTATCCTTCCTATGTCATAAAAACAATCCACTTCAAATCATCTCTATCATTTGAAATCCAGTGTGTAAAATCTTAAACAGAATTTTCATAAAGTATTCCCGCTATCCTTTTAAGTTTCTGCAAAAATTATATTTCAAAATAAATAAATTTCAAAAATCCCTAGATAAAAAGTTATCAAGTAAGCCTGTCTTCTTATTAATAAAACCAACTTCTTTAAAAGCTACTCTGAAAAAGTAAAAACAGATTGCTAGTTGCTATTAAATTAAAATCTAGTGATTATATAGTCTAGTAAACCATGCTCTATGAAACAATGAAATTTTATCTCTGTTTCCTTGTAAACTTTTAAATTCTTGCTATTACATAAATATGTTTATTTTTGAGAAATTAAAATATTAAAGAAAGTAAATTAATTTTAATTATTTTAATTTACTTCGGTTTTCTGATAGCTGTTATAATATTTAAATACAGATATTCACACTGTTTTTCTTAAATTTAATTGTAAATTATAAAATGTTTTGAAGTAATAATTTTTCAAGTGAGGCAAGACGTCGTCTTCAGATAGAGAAGTAAACCCTGCATTTTATGCATTTCAACAATGTGTAATGTTATTTCAATGGGTAAAACGGAGTCGAAAAAGCGCCGAAAAACAGGGAAGGAGTCGTTCGATTTTAAAATCGTTTCTTAGTGCGCGTCTAGTGACTGAGAGAAAGGTCTCTGTCAAATTTCAAGCCTATCGGTCCGGCAGTTTTGGAGATTTCGTGATGAGTGTTATGAATGAATGAATGAATCAGTGGTATTTGGATTATATATATATCATTAGGGCACATATTTAACTAATTGATGTGAACTCATCGATATACATTATTTATCAATTTGTTGTTTGTTCTAAGGGATTTATATTTTTTATAACAACTGAATCATTGTTGCTTTTTTAGATTACAACGCCCCCTAATTGTATTTGATATTATTCCGGAATTCTTCGAATCTGCTGACAATATATTAACTATTTTATTTAGATACAAGTTGTAGAAATATCAGTTAGGCTACTTGAATGGCTAGATTGATATAAAAATCAGCTTTTTATAGTTCAGAACCTAATCCCTCACACAAATTTATCAATAATTTATACAATAGTTGTTTAATATCTTTAATATGTTCCATTGATATAAAACCCAATTTTTTCGAACCCGTAACAGTATTTATCCTGTTATGGATACACCATATGCAACAATATAATATCCTTCTAATTCACTGAACATTCTAAATGACCCATCAGGCTCAAGGTAGAGATGAGTCCATCATCAGTGCTTTATAAACCAATCACGTTTTAATCTCAGTTTCTCACGCTGTCCCGAGAAATAACTTACGTGACTGGCTGCCAATGCTCATTGGAGAGCGAACCGGGGGGTTATTTCGATTACATCTTTCCATTTTTAATCTCTGAGTTTAGTGTGTGTGCGTGCGTGGATGAGATAGTTATTATCTTTCATCTTTATTTTGCTGCTAATCGGCTTAGGGGAAAATCTTAATGATGAAGAGATGATTGGTTGTGGGTAGTTGATGATTCGCGTTAATATTGATTTTTATGATTCTTAAAGATAGATAGCACTGATCTTGGCTAGAATTCGGGGATCTGTACGATATAGTTATTTGCTATCTGTTCTACTAGTTTCTGGTCAATGCACTAGGTTAACATGGGCTGTTTTACGAAACAGTTGTATGTATCACTCCTTTTTGTGCAGTTCTTAACCTTTTAAACGCCGCAATTCAAATTTCAAATTAATGGTTCTGATTTTTGACTTAAATGGCTAGTTTCATCATTACTAAAACCATTCTAGTCATTTTTTGGCAGAAAAAAATTCCTAAGTATGATTTTGAGGATGTTCCCATTTGGGAACATTGGCGTTTGGGGTGAAGTTTTTAGGGGGATTTCCAAAGGGGACATATTTTACAATTAATTCAAATAAAATGATTTAAATAGGTTTCTACTCAATAATTATGAACATTTTTATGATTGTGGTCGGTTTTTTCATTTAACCGATTATCGGTTAATTTTAACCGATATTAATCGATCTGGGAGTTAGAAAAATATACAAGTGTAAGAATTTGCTATAAAGATTTAGAATATATTTCTCCATAAATCAGGTGAAAAAATAAAAATTACATATTTTTGAATTTAAAACATAATTCTTAACATGTTTAGATCCTTTGAGACAAGATATGTTCAAAAAATTAAAGAAAATTGGAAATAACTTGAATTTTTGCATGATATAAAAATCCCCTCAAATACTATACCCCAAACGCCGATGTTCCCATTTGGGAACATATACGTTGTATTGGTAATTACTCTCCAAAATTAAAATATGAAGCTATTCTGTCAATCCAAATGGGAAGATGTGTACTTAAGCTACCTAAACGCAGCAAAATTATTTAAAACTAAATTTATTTAAACTTTTCACAAGTTGAAACTTGTGCAACTTTTGGAAGAGCCAAAAATCTCTAATTTTGATGTAAATTCTACAAAAAGGATTAAATTGCACGTGAAAAACTTTTGCAGGTAAAATAACTTCATATCTTTGAGTTCCTTTCTACCAAGTATCAAATTCCTGCATGAAAAATTAAGTGGTGTAAAAATTCCTTAAAATGATGTTCCCATTTGGGAACATCGGCAGGTAAAAGGTTAAATGACATATAGAAAAATCGGTGCATGTGCATCAGTTGCTTTATGCCACTCTTCTAATTTTTCATATTTAGGCATCATTTAAAATACGTTTTTGTTAGAATTGGGGAGTGGCGGATGTTACACAAAACGTGTTATCGTAATGTAAGGAATACTTAATTTTAAATTCCTTCAAGGAATAATTTCAATATCATCAATATATTTGGCTGGACCAAAAGTTTCATAGAAAATCGAACTAAATTTTACAGGTTATACAGGTTATTAAATTATACAGGTTGTTTCAACAAGTCCTCTTAAACTCTATATAGAAACGTTCCTTGAATGAAGTACATAAAAATGACCAAAGATCTATACCTCTATGACATTTATTTTTCAAAAAAATTTGACGTTATATTCAATAAAAAACTTAATTATTTCTTTCCCTAGTGATTTCACAATGAATATTTTTAACATCTAAGGTTATGCGCGCACTAGAGACTTCTGTCACGGCGACTATATAAACACTAGGTCACTCGAGAGCAATGCATTTCTATTGAGAGATTCTTGGCAATCGGCCAAGAGTCTCGTCGCCTATGCGCGCGCTCTAGCTTCTTGCAATAGCCAGGGTGATAATTTTGTCTCTGCCGCCGTGACAAAAGTATCTAGTGCGCGCTTAGCCTTAGTCTAAAACATATGTCCCCCGCTTTCCATAAACCTTCTATATATTTTTCATGCAAAGAATCTGCCTGCGAAGAGTTTGATCGGACTTGTTGAAACACTCCTTGTATTTGATTTGTCATCTCGTAATTTTACCATAGACATATCGCACCCTTGCTACAAAAGTGCCACAACTCAAAAAACTATGTTTTCCAGGAATTGCAAAAAAACTGTTTCTGGGCTGACTAGGCACATTTTAGTATTTTTGAATTTGTCAATACGAAGAACGATACATCTCAAACTATGATCGCTAGCCATTGTTCTAGTTTTCCCTGGCTGGACAACTCAAGATGTTGCATTTCAGTGGAAGGAATCATAGCCATCTTGATGACAACAAAACGCCATAACTGCCATTTGGCGGCTGATTTTTCAATGCAACTTCTGGCTGTTTTGAAGATTGGTAGAGATGTGAAAACTACGCCTAATTACAATTTTTGAGTTGTGGCACTTTTGTAGCAAGGGTGCGATATCATACACTGTCCATTTACATCTAATAAAGACCAAATCATCAACCACCTATCTTCAACACCGTCCGTCCATTAAGAGAGGCCACTTCTCGAAAACACCCCTTAAGACCCCTTATTCTTTCTAATCCGTCCAGAGAGAGGGGTTGAGAGGAGAGCAGCCGACAATTCATTTCGAACGAGATGCAAATACTAGAACGACAACGGAGAGAGATGCAATCTTCGCGAGCCATGAGTGAGAGAGGGGATTCGCATAATTGCGAATTCCGAGAGGGACAAGGGATCTGGTAATTATTGCAGAGCGGTTGGAATTATGTGTACAGCGTTTTGCAACTATACAGTAGTTCTCCCGCTTTTAGCAAAACGCTTCGGCTTTTCGCTGTAAATGTGTAGTCTGAGTCTGTGCTGGCGGGTTATTTAATCCCGGTATATGCATGCGTGTTTGAGGGGTTGTTTGTCCTGGGGATGTTTTTAACGGGAGTACTAGAATAATGTTTGGGTTATTAAAAGAAAGTTTTGTAGGGAAAATGTATATTTCAGTCAATTTGTAGTTTAGAAAGGTAACTGGGTTTTTTTATAAACGTATTTAAAAAGCACTTACTTTTTATTGAAGAGGTATCTCTAACGTTTCACGCATTTACCAAACGATTAAGAGTAATATAATTTTGTTACACAAAAACCATTTTCATTATTTTTTACCAAGTTGTAATTCGACATTTTGAAATTGTGAAGCATAAATTGAGTAGGAAGGGGATATTAGAGGTAACTGAAATGTGTGTACCTGAAAATAACAATTGCATATTTCTTGTATTTTTCCTTAGTTGGGAAAATAAACAATCAATGAATATTTTTTTTAATCTCTGAGCGATAATTCATAATTTTTTAATCTCGGGGATCAAAGATTTTAATAATAAGGTAACGAATATACAACCTATTTTAATTAAATTAATTCAGTTATATCGTTGGAAAATCCAATAATTAGTGGTATTGAAATCTTCGAGGTGCTAAGCTAAAAATTTTAATATTTTTGACTCTATTGATAACGAATTCGTATCATGTTCCTTTTTGTTCATTACTGTTAGTTTTTAAGTATATTACCAATTTGTTAAAAAACAGTTATTTTCAATCCCACCACCTTCACTGCTATTTTTCTGTTCGGCATCTCTATTTTTCCGGTAGCTGTTATTTTAAAGTCTTTATCCCATACGTTAAAAATCATTGTTATTTTCAAACCAACCACCTTCACTTCTATTTTTCTGTAACCCACCTGCTGAGATAAGACGTACAGCAAACAAGAACATCATTCCTCACACACCGCAATCACGTCAAAAATCTTGAAAATACGGAACTATCGATTCGGTTCCAAGTCCACCCTCTCAACGATAAGGTCCTCTGTTTGCAGTCCAATCCAACCCTCCCCCTCGGAATAATGGAGTCCTAAACATCCATCAAACAACACTTAAAAATCCCTGACTGGAGAGGCACCCAGATTGCCAAGACAAAAGCATCAGGAAAAGCTCTTTATTAGAAACGATTCCCAAGTTTCTCTGCGGGAAGTGTGCTAGACCCCGCTTGTTTCCCCGTGATGGATGAAGTTAGGGGGGAGGAAAGAAAAGGGGGAGGGGGGAGAGAGCGAAGATCTCTTGTCTCGAGATGAACGTTCGAATCTCCAAGGTGAAAAGAAAGTCATCTCGACACGATGATGAAAGAAACAAGACAGCCGGAACAGGACAAAGTGGAATTGATTGGGAGGGGGACGGAAAGGATGTTTCTTGGGGGGGTTGAGAGCAACAGTGGTTGTTGAGTGTTGTGGTGTTCTTTTTTTGGAGTTGTTTGAGGAGAGGATGAGGTTCCCGTGGAGGATTAAAGGGGGATTAATATTCAGATTGGAGGCTTGACTTACTACTGTTGATCTTTCAAGGTATCAGTGACTCCTAATGAGTTTTAGTTTACTAGGTGGTTTTAAAAAGCTAACTAATTACTTTTAAATATATTCATCGGCATTATAATTAACTTTAATTTTTCTTTCTCCTATGGTGTTTGGTAAACATATTATTAAATACTATTTGCTTCTACGGCATGTTACATTTTCTTATCCATGGGACGTACTATATATCGCGCACCCTTGCTACTAAAGTGTCACAACTCAAAAAACTATGTTTTCCAGAAATTGCAAAAAACTGACGAGGCACATTTTAGTATTTTTGGATTTGTCAATAAGAAAAACGATACATCTCAAACTATGATCGGTAGAAGGATTATCGGTAGAAGGATCTATGAAGGTAGAAGGATGATTCAGTAGAAGGAATCATAGCCATCTTGATTACAACAAAACGCCATAACTGCGATCTGGCGGCTGATTTTTCAATGCAACTTCTGGCTCTTTTGAAGATTGGTAGAGATGTGAAAACAACGCCTAATGGCGGTCATAACTCAAAAATTACAATTTTTGAGTTGTGTCACTTTAGTAGCAAGGGCACGATATGTTGATTCTACTCTATAATAAAATACAATTTTAGTTCTTTAGTTTTACAATTTTAGTTCTTAATCATAAAAACATTGGGAGGAATGAGACTTCACACTTTCTAGTTACCTAATTGGCGACTCAGTGGTGGCTCTTGCCTTCTGTGTGTTTGAGCTGATTAGGTGGAAAGTGTGAAGTCACTGACAAGAAGCGTTGTAATCTAGTATAGTATCATTTGTATACACTCTTAAAACGACAGTCTCAAAAATGAGTAAAAATTACTCAAATCTGAGTATGTCAAGCACTTAAACAGGCTCCGATACAATTTTAATACATGCATGTACTCATTTTTGAAAATGTGCAGATACTCAAAAATAAAAAATCATGTACTCATTTTTTAATTTGTCCATGACATTCTTATCAAGAGGGTGCAATGTGTTACTGTTATGATGACCATATAGCCACGTTACTATGACGTGGGAAGTAGACTAATTAGTTGAGTGCGACGTCACAATGTTGGGTTTCACATCGTCACATCAACTTAACTTAGCTTTCGATGTATTGCAAACATTTCAAATTTAAAATGTAAGCTAAAAATCAGCATAATTTGAGTGGAGACTATATAATTGTTTGAAACTGAGTATGTCTGGTGTTTCAAAATTGAAAGCATTGGGTGGTTATATTTGAGACAAAAAGTTTCATACCAAAATGAGAACATCGATTTGCTCAAATTTGAAACTGTCATTTCTCTCAGTTACCTTGAAATATTATGAACAAAAATTATAAATTTCCAAAAATTTATGAACATACCATAAAACAAATTAGTAATAAGCATGTAACAAGTGTAATAGTTTATGTTGGAAATAAACCCACCCAATATTTCACTATTGAAGTTTTTCACCAGATCTTTCTCCTTCTAAAAATCTTGTCAACTTCTTTCCACCCTGTTTCACAGCTACATTGATAGCCCTCATTAACATAACGTCCCCAAACATGCACGAGGACATCTTCTATCCGGGAATGCTAAAACGTAATGGCTCGTCTCTGCAACAGCCCACCCGGGTCAAAAATACCCTACAAGACTTCCCCAATACTAAACCATAGAGATGCTTTAGTTTTGAGGTCGCATTGGCTGAAAACATGGGTGGTCAATATGGAAGTTTACTTGAAAAAAGTGTATGTTATTGGGATATTGCACAAAAGAAAAAAAATCGGTGTAGAAAAATAGTTTTTTTTTGCAATAGGGATTGAATAAGACTGTCGGCAAATCACTAAGTTAGAAGTGCTAAACATCACAAGTAAAATAGCCAAAATTTCCCTTGTTCGACACCTTTATTTTAGGCAGGCACTGGTTTTATGTATTTCTACGAAAGTACAATCACAGCAACGTTTTCTGAACCCAGTACGTCACTACGCGGAAGGAGAGAGTGAGTAAACACAAAGCCTGATGGATTGATAGGAGGCATTTCGATACGCGAATTGTGATAAAAAGACACTATTTATACATATGTTTAACGAAATAATCATATCTTAACCCTTTGTGTCCCAAATTATGTTTTTCAGAAAAATTGTGCTGTATATTTTTATACGTTATCCCTATAAGTATATTAAGTATATAAGCTTCATATTAACCCTAGTAGCACAGCTCGTCCCAAATATGTCAAATTTACATAACTGCTACTAGAAGTAAACGAAATTTGGCCTTACATGACGAAAATTGCACGAATTTGGAACATTGGGATATGGGACTTACAAGTCCTGTCGGGGCATAAAGGGTTAAGATTGACGTTCTTTGTTTCACTTGAAACTTAGACACCGCGATTGGAACTACTTTGTTTGTTAGTGAGTAGTAGGTTCAACTTAAGTTGCTGTCTAGTATAAACTCTAACGAATTTCGCTAATAAAAGCTAAATATGAGCATATTAACAAAAAGCGTTCTCTGGATTCGAATCGGGGACTTCTGGGTTAGAAGACATATACTATGACCACTCAGCCATCGAGGCTGAGAGGAAAATTGCTCAATAATATAATTTTAATGTTATCTAGCTGGTTACGGCGCATTCTGGTTAATACACATGATTCAACTGTCGTGGAAATGGCCACTAAGTTTTAGGCATTTTTATCTCAGATTGTTTTAAACATGTCTCCACGAATCATTAGCTATCTGTGGGAGCTTGAGTAGTTGTAAATAATCTTAAATTGTGCGGGAGAGGATCTTAAAGCTACACAACAAAAAATAACAAATATCTTTATTAAAACAGTGTGTTGAATATAAGGGGATGGATTACAATAAACTTTTGGTAACTATCAGCTAGTGAATTTGTCGAAAGGACGAAATAACAGTTACCAATTGCTAATAACATCATCCTCGACTACATTTTGTTTGTAAATGTATTTGTAAAATACTGGATTTAACTGCAAGCAATGAACGACGAAGTACTCTTTGGTTTAAAAAATGCTTGAATCTGAACAGAAGTCGCCCCTCTTTAATTTGTGGGTTAAAATTGAGTACTTATACTAACTTAATATATCTACATTAGATGTATTTTCGTAGAACACTTAAATACGGTAAATGTAATATCGTCTTTGGTACCTCATTATGACGAATGTAACTTACTCAGGTGGTATTCGACTTTGAAACCACCACTGGTTAAAATGAACAACGATCTTCGTTGCACCCCCTACATATCTTCTACCCTACGCTCCTAATGCCACTTTAAAATTCCACCTTGAAACATCTGCCACCGAACACGAAGGAAGATCCGGAGGGTGGTAAAAATGGAGAGAACATCCCTGGCGAGGGCAATCGTTTGCTCGTTTGCGCCCATTCGAACATCTTCCTCGGGGGTGTCGTTTGGTGCCTGGGGATCGGACGAATGTATCTTTCTGGAAGGATGTCGTGTTAGTAACTTTTTTATAAATATAATTAGTTCTGGTGATAGATTGAGAGTGGATGAATTGTGTAAGGTGTTTGGGGTAATGGTTGGGTAGAGTGGTTTTCCTTTGACGAGTGATATTTTGGGGGTTTAAGTGGGGGGTGTTTTAATGTTTTTTTTGTAATTTGGTTGAAGATGATCAATGTCAAAATGGTTTTGGCATTGTAACAGATGTGCAGGCATGTATTCTTTCTTGTTGTGCAAATGGAATTTGCAGGTAGTAAATTAGTGTAGCTAAATAAAGGAGACAAACTTACGGAGAATAGTTATAATAGATGAAACGAAAAAGAATATTTTCGCGATTTTATTATCAATATATTAAGCTTTCTAATTAGTCTGAGTAAACTGGTAAAATAAGATAACATTTACGTATACAGAATTTAACCCATTAAGGACGGTTGGTAAGAAAAGTTGCCAAGGGACATTTAATTTTTTACTGACTCTAATAGAGGACATTAAAAGTTTAAATGCATGATAACAGCTTCTGAAGAATGTATTTATTCAGATAAAAATATAAATTTATACCTTCCATGCCGTTTTGGTGGTAAAATCGCTGTTAGAATGAGAGCGTTTCACTACATTTTTGAGATAGCTGGGAGATCATTTGGAAAACGCCAAAATAATCTAATGTTTTGGTTATTTTTGTGACTTGTTTCTATTGCAGCATATTCACAAGATCCCATTCTAAATATTATTACCAATTACAGTTGGAATGGTGATATTTAAATTGCCAATAGAAGAGTTTTCTTCTACTGGCAACTTTTGTTGCCAATCGTCCGATGTGTGGTCTAAACTTGTAAGAGTTACTCATATGAAGCTTTTGCAAATTAATTATTTTTAATGCTTTTTTTGAGTTCTTATCATAAAAGTAAATCTTATTGATACTTTAGCATGAAAAAATGCATCCCTTGTATCATAATTTTAGTGGGTTTTTTTATAGATTTTGGATTTTTACCGATTCCTAACATATTTATTGGTTCAATCTCATGCTAAATCATTTCTGGATACATTTATTTTCCTTGAAAGGGTTTTCTGGAAACTTACAGTCGTCAAAAAATAAAATAAAATATCACTGGAGTTATTTAGCCTATTTTTAATGAGACAATACCTAGTTTTTATCGAGTGGATGAGTAATCTTCAACATTTTCTGTGGGGAATATGCGAAATCTGGGAGCCATAGAGATGAATATTGTAATTATGACTTTTTGATAGAGAATGATTAACAAGAACGTAGAATTACAATAAAAGAAAAAGCTTCGGAAGGCAAAAAAAAATAACCAAAGGTATAAAAACGAAATTTGAGAATATATCAGACTGTCAGGTTTAAAAAGTCCCTATGTCAGACTGGGAGAAATAAATAAAACTATTTTAACCTGAAAGTTAGCTAAAGTGCTGAAATCAAAGGGTTCCGACTTAAAAAAATACTAGTTCGACTATTCTTAAAGCCTGAAATTAGGTGAATATCATTACTTCGGACTGAACAGGCCCATTTCATTAGGGGTGAAATACCCTTTCTTGGACCCCCTATCAGCAGTATAGTCCCCATTCACTTTTATTTTTGTATTATTTCTTTAAATTATGTCTGAAAACATATTATTATCAAAATCATAAATATTCTAATTAGTTTTCTCGACTTTTCATTTGTCAGAGTTTTGACCCCACTAGACGGTTGGCAAGAAAAGTTGCCAGTTAAAAAATCATAAAAATTATTTTTTGAAAAATCTGAAAATGGGCATTTTTTACTATATTCGGTCCAAATGAACAAAATATGAAAGAAAAAGTTACTTATTTTCATTATCTTAAAGTCGTCCTTAATGGGTTAAGAAAAACTGATTATAGATTAGATGCTTTTAAGAAGATAAAAAAAATGCGTTGTTTCATTAATCCAATGCTGAATTTTGTTCTTTATAAAATGATCTCATCCTTAAACAAAATGTTAATACAAAAAAAAGGTTTAAATTGTAAATTATTACATCTAAAAAATATTGACTTAAACACCCTGTTTGAAGAAGAATAAATATGAATCAAAATTTCAACTTTTTAATGAGATAATAAATAGACCACCATTTTTGTGGGCCGCTGGGAATCTAGACCTTAGAGAAGTAGACCTAACTTCCGTGGCCATAGGACACTTTGGTTCCAAATAAAAGCAGCGAAACGGACTTTTGAAACACCCTGTATATTTAGATACCGCCAATAAGCGATTGCTATCATTGATTCGTTCTTGTCTGCCACAAATTTGTCAGTGTGGTGAAACAACATTTACAGATAGTTTCAGTGCTTCCCAGCTACTAGCAGTATTGCAGTAAAGCTAATTTTACAGGCGCTCGAATATCTATCGGGGATTAAAATTGCATGGTGTTCATTATAGAGTATCTTAGAAATATATAAGATGTATCAAGTTAAGCGTCATTTAACTTTTTTGAAGGCGGAAAGGTACGGTCATAATAGTGGTGTTTAGATATAGTAAAGTGATTGGGCCACATCTGATAAGGCCTGCTACGCCCCGCCCCTATCAATAAGCTTGGAAATTCAGTAAAGTCTCGATTCTTCGAATATGTTGGTTGGGATAAGATACAAAAGCTAATTACAAAATCTTGTGGAAGCTTAGTTTTCATAAGAAAAGTCACTTCGTGATAAAAAGTTATGAATAAAATATCTAAAATGTTTGATTGGATCCATTAAATTTTATATAACGGTGTAAAATCCATCCTCCATCACACAATTTTCTTCCACTTTTCAAACCCTACGAAAGGAAATAAGAAATACCCGCAAGAGACACCGCCATTAAATGGAAGCAAAAAGAACAGAATTTTCCACAGATCCTCTCCGGAACTTGTTTGATCCCCTAAAATAACAGCGAAACCCGTCCTCACTCGATAATAGGAGGTCTATTAGGGGAAACTTCTCCCGGAAAAATTCCCGCAAAATTAAGTATATCCGTAACAATTGCTCTGCTCGCGCTTCTGGAAACTGTACCCAAGGGATCCTTCTTTTTTAACTCGGGGTGGACTTTTTCGTCCCAGCACTCGATGGAATGGAATTCTTGGAATTCTCTTGTTTGAGACGCTGCAGGACTAACTAACAAGAAGGGAACGCGTGTTCTGCTTGAAAGATAGATGAGGTGGACTGCGGGTTCGGGGTCTAACTCTCTCAGGGGGAGGGTTTTTTAAAACTTTGTTGCAGGAAACTTTGTTTTGGGGTTGAATTGCTGGATGGGGATGCACCCTTGGGTGGTGTAGGTGTGATTGATTTTTTTGTTTTGTTTCAGTTCGTGATTTACATGCGTGGCTAAATTCAGTGTTTTCGATTTCGTATAAGCACAATACATTGTTTGATTACACCTGTAACATAAGTTTTAATAACAGTAATAAGATCACTAAGAGTAAAAAATACTCTACTTTAGTATTTTAAGTAAAATAATTGTGCTCATAATGGGGATGAAGCATATCCAAATTTCTAAAACGTTTATGTAAGCATTTATTATGGTTTCTTTATAGATATTAATTGCCTATTTGAAATAGTTGGCTGAGTCAAAAGTTTAAAAAGTTGCTTGTATTAGCAGTTTCAATAGAAATATGCATAGAGAGCTTTATAAGGAAACGTGTGTTTCTTAAATACATAATATGATTTGTAAAGTGGGACAGGAATTTCTCAATAACAACACCTTTTTTAGGGAATCCTTACGTGAGCACTTTCAAAGCCTTTATATCCTTAAAAAGGTAAATGTATGTTATAAAATTATCGAGATAATTACATCTCAATTAGTGCGAATACCTGGAATGTTATTTCAGTGTGGACTTTTATGTATTGAAGCCAGAAGCTGTATAATTACTCAATTTATATATTAGATTATTTAGCATCATCTATGGCAGTGTTCCCCAACCCCCGGTCCGCGGACCGGTGCCGGTCCGTGGATCAAATGGTACCGGGCCGCGGGCTGACCATTTCATTGAAAATGAATTTAAATTCCTAGGTTTATACTCCAAATTAGCTTTAATTTATCACTTTTAATCACTTTATATTTATTTTTTGAAGTAACTGTATTTTATTTTGAAAGTATGTTTAAATACATTTAAATTAAAATTAATAAATCAAAATAATCTAGAATGTAAACAATAAACGTCCCCCCCCCAGCGGGCCGCGGTAAAATTATCAAACGTTGACCGGTCCGTGGTGGTAAAAAGGTTGGGGAACACTGATCTATGGCATTAAACTATATTAAAGGAGGCTAAGTATTTTTTTTATTCTTGGGGGCAGTTTTAAATAATCTCAAATTTTTAACCACGTGTGCTTGTTGAATGAAATTACTCAGCAATTTTTTTCTTGATGAAAACGGTCAATAATACTTTTAAGGAGTTTTTAATCACGATGAGTATTTATAACCCTTGTGAACGATACATTTTCAAAATAATCTCTTATTTATTTGGGAAATTTTATTTACGATAACTACTTAAAATGGCCGTTCGGATGTATTTCAGAAAGTCTAAAAAAGTTCCAAGATAGTCCAAAGAAAATCTAAAAAAACATTTAGCAAGTATGCACTTATCTTTAAGCACCCTCAACTCTCTTGTAATGTGTTTAAAATCATTCGAAATCCAATTTAATTAATTCATCCTCTTTCAATGCAAACTGAAGTGTGCGATGGAGAAAAAAATATCCACAAAAACAAATATACTCCATCCAGGAGAATAAAAAATAGGGAAACAATAGATCATCTCGACCAAAAAGAATAGATTACAAAAAAAAGTTTTTTTTCTTTGCATGCAGCTTGCCTTTATGTCCTTCTTTTATCGAGGAAAGATGGATGAACTTTTGTCCAAGTGCTGAAAAACCCTCCAGAGATCCTTCGATATATAAAAAAATGTGACTCCATCACGACAAAGTTTTTTTTTCTTTTCATTCCCGTTAAGAAATTTGAACGGAGAAGGAAAAAATATACTCCGCTGAGAAAGCATATTGTCATGCGTTGTTTACACACTAAAACCCAAGTAAGATATTTGAATATGCGTGTTTCTCTCGGGACCATCTTTTAGTGTGTGTGCAGCAACAGAATTGGTCCAAATTAGATCTTTTTTCCTTTTAAAAGATCTCGGGTATGATTCTTAGAACTGAAATAAAGGCTATTTTTAGTCGCGTCCTGTGGGTAAAGAGCTGCTATTAAGGGTGGTTTGGTGAATAAATCTTATTAGTATGAGCGGTGGAGAATTGGTTTAAAAAGTGGTATTTGGGAAAGGGGATTCTTGGAATCTTGGAGAATTTATCGCTGTTATTCTAACAATGAGTACCTAAAATAGATTGTACGAAGAAGAAATAAAAAACCTTTTTTTTTGTTTAAGAATGGTCTGCAGCGCATTTGCTGTTTTAGTTAAGAATGTAAATTAAAAAAATTTTTAGAGAAATGATTGTGTGCATGTTTTTAGCATCTTAACGTCGGAAAGAGGTATAAATTAAATTGCATAAAACTATTGAAATGGAAAATTATTAATTTTAAGAGTGAAACACTTTCATTTCTTTTTAATATTAATAGTAATAGTTAGTCTACCTAATTGATTATATTTTTAAAAGGAGATAATAGCATATACAATGCAGTGATATATCCCTTTTTTTACTTATGCTAAGATAGATTGTAAATGTAAATTTAAAAAAATAGTCTATAAGTAATGATAAATATAAGCATTATATTTGAAATAAAATAAGCATTAACATGGGAATAGTGTTTACCTCTGAAAACACATTAACCAAAAATAATATGCAACCTAATTTTGAAAAATTAATTTAAGTTTCACAATCTAGATGGCTTGGTCATATACTAATCGACAACATCCCAGTAAAGAAAATAACGTTTTTAAAACCAGAGGGTAAGAGGAAAAGAGATAGACCACCGTACAAGATGGATTAACAATATAGAAAAAGGTTTGAGAAATTTGTTTATCAATGAATGGAAAACTACAGAAATAAACAAATCAAGATGGTTCTAACTTTCGGAGGCAACCTTGGCCGGAAGTCTGCTGTAGCACGTGACGAAATATTTTGTAAACAGATCGGCTACAGCAAATTTAAAGAAAAATAATTACTCTCACATCATTTAAAAATTTAAATACATTTTCCTATAAAAACACGCCATTTAGCGTAGATGAAAACCCCTAAATTGTATTTAATCCACATTAATTTCAATTTTAGACCGTACACAGCATTAAGCCAAACATATCGGTCCGTTTCCCCTATTAGCTGGGCTCGTAAAGATTACAGACTCGCTAATATGCGGTAGCGAGCGATAAAAAACCAGAGCAGAGCCAAATTATTGACCTGGAATGAGAACCAGAAAAGTATCATTAAAACTTCACTAACACGTGACTCTGAGAGTCATTTAGGAATATTAATCTACCGGAAAAGTCCAGAATGATTGGGAGAGCCAGTTGAAAAAAAGTGTGTTCTGCTTGCTTTTAAATAAATCCCTTTCGGTTAATTTGTGAAACAACATCCCATTTTGGCTCTAATTAAAAGGTGTACTTAAGTGAACTCGACTGAAACCCGTGGGTTAGGGTTAACAGAGCTTTAAGAATGAAAACGAGGGGTTTAAATACAGTAGTTGCTCTTTTGAAAATTATACACTTGAAGTACAGTTTATTTGCAGGGTATGAATGAATGGATAAGCTGCTGAGCTGGTCTTTAACATTTATTTAAGGTTTTTAATGAAAAGAGTTATGAAACTTTGTAATACTGGGTTATTTGAAGAGTCTTTTTCTGGGATTTTTATATTTGAAAAAACGTTTATTTTATCAAGGAAGTAATGTGATTTTCTATTAATTAAATTTCCATGCTAAATATTCCTGGAGACAGCTTAAGTTCTCATGCAGACGACACGAGGTGGTTAGAAGATAATTTTGGCAGTTAAAATAAAATTGAGAATTCAATAAGGAAGTTGCATGTGTCAGATTTTCAAAAACAAACAAGTGTTCCGTATGGTTTTTTGTATGGTAAAATGAAATATCTAGTCAATTTTTCAAAAAAAAATGTACAGGTAATTAAATATTTTAATTTAAAAGTCGAGAAAAAAACACGTGACTGAAAACGCTTATTGTTTAAAGACGTCAGCAATCATACCATCAACTCCATTGCTTTCCAACAATGTTTATCGTATGATGACGTCAACATACGATGATCCCAAACTCTTGGCGTTTTCGCGCGCTTTTAAAAAGTGGATTTTGTTATTTTTTTTGTAACCAAAATATTTCTCGATCAGCCTCAAATTTTGGGTAGTTGCTTATATTTTCAAGAAGAATCGATTAAAAAAATAAAAAAAATAATGCAACTTTCTCATTATTCAAATGTTTCCGATATCGTAATCAAAGAAAAAGTAATGAAACTATTTTTTAAAAATGTCTAGAAACTTTAACTACAAATACCGAGACACAATTATTCTCAAACTTGCGATACAGCAAGTTTCCAGGTATTGCCATGCAGTTTTGTTTTCGTTATATAACGATAAACTTTAATTCAGGCAGCTAAAATATTACATAACAAACAAAATATCTGTATCTTTGTAATATAATGTGTATATATTTAAACAATTATTACTTTTTGATCATTTTCTTCTGTTGCCATGCCCCATTCTTCCAGTTTTAAGAAGACAGCCTAATCCGTAAAAAGAAAATTTAGTTTTTCTTTAATTGGATAAGAGATCACTATTCCTACATAAACCCCCAAAACAGTATCTCATCATAAAAAAACATCAAATTTAAATTTATAATACACAACTTAAATATTTAATGGAAAATCAATGATGACAGTTCATATAAAACAAACTATATTAATTTGTAATTCGAAGTTAATAAAACCTCAAAAATTGTTAAACATATTTTATCATATCCGGCAACTTCCTCCACAACTAATAGAAAAACGTATTGGCTCACAAATAATTCAACATGACTTAATCAAAACCAAACTGGTAAAACAAGAGGGGCTAGACTAGAATGAGCATTAGACTGCCACTGATAAGCAAAGGAAAAAACTCATCTGCATTTATTGATGAAAAAACAACCAAAACAGCTACATTGATAAACTTACGAAAATGAAAAATATACAGTATAAAATAACATTTCTGATAGATCCTTTTTTCTTAACACCTCCATTCATCTTTACATAAACCTATCAACCCAAGAGGCAATCTACCTATCCCAGTAGAGAAATCAATCCAATCCCAAACCGTTTACTTCCCGAATCCATCCTATTAGAAGTACCTCACACATCCAGGTCTCCCTTACAACTCAATCTCTCCCTCCCTCAAACGGTTCTCCCCCCCTTTAACTCCCCTCCCCCAGATTAGATAAAATATTACCGGGGCTTTGCAGAGGCGAAAGTTGCCTCAACCGTTCCGCTAGAAAGTCCCTAATCCTCAGAAGTATCGGGATTGTTCTAGAATAATGATACTAAGAAGGGGGCATCGCTGTCGGGGCCACGTGTTTTGCACTATAAATTCCGCGGAGAAAGTTATAAGGGTCCGAGGTTTTTTTTGTTCTTTCCGGTGGAGGTTGGTTTTTTAGGGGGTTATGTAAGAATTAAGGTTACAACTTTAAATGAGTAGGATCGAATAAAAAGCGTGAAATAATACTTCTTACGTATGAACGTAGACGTAGTAGATTACGTATTACGTAGAATTTTTTGAAACAATTAAGGAATTGGCAGTAGCCACGAGCTAACTCTAACACCTTAAAAGGAAGTTATTATTTCATTATTTAGTTATTATTCAGTTATTTGTTTATATTATCTCATTTTTTAGTAAACGCCTCAATTAGATATCAATTTAAGTTCTCTATTTACTTTACACCACGAAGTTCTTAAGTTGTGATATTACTTTAATTATTTTCGTTCACATTATGTGTTTGTGCATGGTGGTTAAATAGGTTTTTCAATTATAAAAATGTGTTTTATGCTATTTAAAAAAGTATATCAATTTTCTCTTCCCCAAAATTAGTTTTTCCTCCCCATACCTAGTGTATAGTGTTTGCGTAAAAAGAATAATAAAAATAAAACTAAAAATAATAATAATGATAATAAGGATAATAATTATCATTATTATTATCATTATAATAATAATAATGATAATACTAATAATGATAATACTTTACCATGTCCCAAGATGCCCCACCTAGAGACTTTTGATATTAACCCATTACTGCCTGACGTCCCTTTTTAGGGACGTTTTTTAAAAATCCTCCTATTTCTACAAAAATTGTTCCTTTCAATCAAAATTTGCACGGATGTATCTCTAATCTTCATAGAACATAAAGAACACAAGAAGAAAGCAGATTTTTAAAAAATTTTCACTTTTTTTAAAGTTGGAAGATAGAATTTTTCAGAAAAGTGCTTTTTTTAAAATTTTAAAAGAAAAAGCTTAAAAATCCTAGTTGTTATTTGAAAAAAATTTCAATGCCGATATATATTACTGTTTATACCTTAAATCAGTTGGGTGTTTTTTTATTTTTCCAAAATATTTTATCTTGACCTTATTTTGGGCGCTCGAAAAGCGTCCCTAAAAAGGGACGTCAGGCACGAATGCCCCCGTGGTTTTCCTCATAGTGAAATGCTAGAGTTTCCTTATTTTTTCATAAAAACGCGTTTGATTCTCATGAAATGAATTAAATAACTGATATTTATAAAATTTATTTAATTTTAGCTAATAAATTTATTATTATTTTTTAGAAAATACTGTTATTTCTGCTAAATTAATGTAATAAAAAGTCTTAAATTATAAGGAATTAATTATAATTTCTATTAATTAAAAGGAATAAATTAATTATTTTACTATACTAGGGGGCTCTGCCCCCTGCTCGCTATCGCTCACCAACCCCCGGAACTGCTTCGCAGTTCTTTGAAGATCGCTTCGCGATCTTAGCGAGCAGAGCTCGCTTGTTTCATTTCAACTATCCAGTGCAACCTGGAACTTGTCTGCTTATAATCTGGTCATTTAGAATAGGCGCCTGCAACAGGATCAAAAACGCTCAATAATGCTTAATAACACTTATCAAACAACTTCAGTGACCGATTGTTTCTGCAGTATTTTAACTACTTCTGCTTAGGCTGCCTTATCATTGCAGAAGAAAATTTTTTCGACGATAATTAGAATAATAACTGCTTTTAATACATTACGTCTCAGGCGCTAATTCTAAATGAACAGATTATAGTTAATGATAATTTAATATCGAAACTTTTTATCTCTCAAACTTTTCAATAATTTAATTCGGATCATTACCACGAAAATATCAAAATAAAACTCTTACTGAGATATTCCTTTTTAAATTATCAACAATTTAATGGATAGGGGGCTACCGCCCCCTACTCGCTTACGCTCATCAACCCCCGTAACTGCTGTGCAGCTCTTTACAGATCGCGAAGCGATCTGTAATATCTGCAATCGATCTTTAGCAGAGTAAAACAAACTTCCCGAAAATCCTCTTCCTTTCGTCGGCACAAATAGCACTCAAAAAAGCTAAATCATTTATTTCTCTAGTAGTTCAAAAAATATCGAAGTATCTTTAAAAGATTATTAACCAAGTCTATACTATATCGCTAGCAAACTTAGAGCAAAAATGTGCACCTCAAAACTTTTAAATTTAAATATCCGTGCTCGCGACAATCTAGTGAACAGGCAAACATAAAATTTAAAAACCTTAAACACGTCTGATAAAGACCTACTAAAACTATGAAAAAAATTAAACTTTGATGCTTAATAATTCCAAAACTAATTAGAATTTTTTAAAGAATTAAACGCCAATCTCTTTCTAAAAATTAAAAATATAAGTGTTTAAAAAATAATATTGATACCGTGATTAGTTTTCATTTTAGATAGAAAAAACCGAAAAAGTGTCAAAAATTTCGAAATTTAAAAAATTAATTACTCTAAACCAAATTTTAAATTCGAAAAAAGGGCGACGTAGTGCACATCTTCATACTTCAGAGTATTAAGCTGCAAAAAATCATATTTCTGCTGCTAATAGATTTTGCTGAACTGGATTACGCGGCGAAAAAAGAAAAACTTCAACTTTGACCTTAAAAATACCCCAGAACTAATTATCACATCAGTTAGCTTTTTGTTCCAGAATGTGCCCCAAATATTCCTCTACAAATACTTCAAATTTCATAAATTTCTATCAAGTAGTTTTTGCTATATGAGAGTTCAAAGAGTTGAAAAATTAAATTTTCTGAAACAGCGGCGGCAGCGGCGGCGGCAGCGGTGACAGTAACTTTTTTTTAATATAGAGAGATTTATTACTTATGCAAATATATTCCGGTTATATTTTAATTAAAAGTTTAATAATTATTAGTTATAATGACCTTTTATCATTAAAATTGCCAAAAAAGTCGCTTTTGTGATAACCTTTAGGCTTTTTTTCTAATTAGATGTCGCTGATCATTGTGTTCTATACAGCAGATAAATCTATCTCATCTGGCTTGCTAATGCACATCCCACTAATGCTTGATTTTTGGGGAGAAATTCGTGTTCCGCACAATTAAATTAAATAAAATGAAAAAAGTATGGGCATTTGAAAGACTTAAACTTCACAAATTGAGATATTCTGATGGATTTGAGGTGTGTAAAAGTATTTAATACTTAATATTAGGTAACATATAAACAAAGAATGCCTTTTTCAATTAAAAACCTTAATTAATTTGCAATTAACATAGATTTGGGAGGAAAAAACGTGTTTTAGAGCATAAAAATGCTCAAATTACGTTAATTAGGGTTAATTTTACAGTTAATTGGATAAATAATTAATATTTTTTGTTTATATTCATGTTACAGTACGGTTCCGATCACTTTTGCTGCACTTAAAAAGGTAGAAGATGTTTTTGAGGCTTTAATAAAGTTTTCTACCATGTGTTTACTATAGGGAAAAACAACGGGGGCATTCGTGCCTGACGTCCCTTTTTAGGGACGTTTATTAATTTTGGTGCAGAAATTAAAATTTTAACCTGGAATTTTTTTCACTATTTTTCCAGTTGTTTTGGGTCTATTTACTATGTTTTTACCAAATATTTAAGAAAAATAAAAAGTTGGGCATTAATGGGTTAAACTCAATTTCTCTTTTAGGTTTAGCAATAATATTTTTATTTTCTAAAATATTAATGGATGCACGTACTTTACTCTGAATAAAACTATAATGACATAAATATATTTATTTTATTTAAAAAATACTTTTGGAACTACGAGTGATTGTTACAACTTTGCACCATGAAAAACAAGAAAATTTAAATAAATAATTATCTAGAAGCACCAAATATTCCAAAACACGTTGAGAAGTAGATTTTAGTCTAATTTATTTGTATACATACAAGCAAGAGTTAATAACTATAAAATTGCGTCTGAAAAATCGAGTGTCCCAAGGTTCCCCACTCTCCCCTCAGAATAATAATGAAGATTTTGTTTGATATTACACATTTTTAATTTTAGTATAACCCTTTTTAAACTTAGACCCCTCGATTTTCCCATCGGAATCAATGATAATCTTGGACTGCTTAAAATTGAAAGGGATAATAAGTAGGCTGATTAAGAACATTAAATTGGTTTTAGAATACCTTCAAGAATGGAAATTGACATTAAACTTTATTTCTACACCAATGAAAACTTCTATTCCATTCCTATTTGCATCATGGCACCTTAGGATTGCATCTGTAACATTCATTTCCCATGTTATCCAGAATACTCTTCGAGCCATCTCTACCACTCCCACAAAACTACACCATAAATCCAAAACAAACAGATTGCATCCCAGCGAACCTCCAGTAAAATCCCAAACTATTCCTTCAGTTTGAAACCTGACTTTCGCGTTGTAATTAATGGAAAGTCCCCCTTTTACCTTTTGCATTATGTGTTCATCTAACGGATTGGAGGACGAGAGAAATATCGATGGCACCTAAAGGAAATTAATTGGAATCGTGAGGGGAGTTTGGAAGCGCAGAATCGTTTCTCCGCCGGCAGATTGCTTTTCTATTTCAAGGGACGGTTAAAATGCTTTTCTACGGGCTAAAAGAATTCGATGGGAACGCTTTTCTATGGATCCACTTCTCTTAAGAAAGTATGTGTGTATGTGGAACTGGGGCAGGGGGAGTTTTGTAATTATCTGAAAGCTTTGAGGAGTGTGGGTTATTTTCGTTATGCTTATCTGTGATGGAATGTTTTGGGTTGCCCATATAGGATTGGGAAATGACAACAGAAAACAAACGTGGGTCACATATTGAATCCATTTCAATTAGCAAAAAAATACGTTGTATTTGAATATAAAGGACATGTTACAGAAAAATGCATTAGGTAAAAAATTGTACAACTGACAAATCTTAATTTAAAATGCCTTTCAATAAAGCCAGTTTAATATGTTTTATTGCAGTCTGTTTAACCCATTAATGCCCAACTTTTTATTTTTCTTAAATATTTGGTAAAACATAGTAAATAGCCCCAAAACAACTGGAAAATAGTGAAAAAAATTCCAGGTTAAAATTAATTTTAATTTCTACACCAAAATTAAAAAACGTCCGTAAACAGGGACGCCAGGCATGAATGCCCCCGTGTTTTTTCCCTATAGTAAACGCATGGTAGAAAACAGTTTTAAAGCCTCAAAAACTTATTCTACCTTTTTAAGTGCAGCAAAAGTGATCGGAACCATACTTTAACATGAATATAAACAAAAAATATTAATTTTTTATCCAATTAACTGTAAAATTAACCTTAATTAACGTAATTTGAGCATTTTGAGTAAATTGAGTAAATTGAGCAAACACTTTTTTTCCTCCCAAATCTGTTGATTGCAAATTAATTAAGGTTTTTAATTGAAAAAGGCATTCTACTATTATTATACTAGTAATATTAAGTAATAATTACTTTTACACACCTCAAATTGATCAGAATATCTCAATTTGTGAAGTTTAAGTTTTTCAAATGCCCTTACTTTTTTCATTTTATTTAATTTTATTGTGCGGGACACAAATTTCTCCGCAAAAATCAAGCATTAGTGGGATATGCATTAGCAAGCCAGATTATATAGATTGATTTGCAGTATAGAACACAATGATTAGAGACATCTAATTAGAAAAAAAAGCCGAAAATTTATCACAAAAGTGACTTTTTTGGCAATTTTAATGATTCGTTCGGCAATTTTATAAATTCGTTCACACGATTTCATAAAATATTAATTAAACCAAGTTTAGAAAAAAATATTGTTATAAATTCCGTATTTGTGAAATACATACATTATTAGATATTTTGAAACCTAAATTTTTGAAATACACCTTTGACATTGTATTTTCCGAAAAATTGCGTCGCTTGAAACAAACGACAAAAAATGAGATACAAATAACCCTTTATATCTGCGACGGCATTTCCAATTTCAAGCCCGAAGTCGGAGATCTCCTAAAATGATGATTTGAATTTCAGAACCGAACATTTCTGGAAACATCCAATGGAATAATAAAATATAGGGCAAGAATACTTTCAGAATAAAGTTTCACTCGGGCGGTTTTAATCTCGTTTCCAAACGGGTATCTCGATCAGATCCGAAAGTTGCTTAAAACCTGGTCACGTGATACAATGGAAAGTCCAGAGAGCAGATGGGGCTTGAGATAGTAAATGGAGATGATCTTAGATCAGAGCATTAGTAAGCATCTGTTCTCTTTGCATTTTGCACCTGCATATTTCCTTATGTGTTCTTCATGCAAATACAGTGTTTACCTTTGTTTAGTTCTTTTTATGGTAGTATTTCTTCGAATTGTATCAAATGGTTTTTGTTTAAAACATTCAAATTATTATTTTTTTCTAGAAGCTGATTTTGAAGAATTTTCTATAAGGAGAACAATTAATAATAGTGTGCAAAAATCGTTCTTTGGTAATTCAAAATAGCACAATATTTATCTACTGTCACAAATTGTCAAAACATAAAATTTATTGAAAAGGGAGTATTTTACCACTACCTCTGGTTAGAGGAATATGTGAGAAAACTCTAGCTCTCAAGCGTCGGTTGGAGGCGACGCTTGAGAGCTGGAGTTTTCTCATAAATTTTATTGTTTGAAGAATACTTAATCACACAAAGAAATAATGCATAAGTTGAGTACACATTCAAATATTATTTAAAACATAACAAATGACAAAAAAGTTTGGTTTTTAAAGTTAATAAACAATATTTTTCAGTAAAATTAATAAAAAAAATTAAAAGGTTAAAATTTTAGCAAGTATGTTATGTTATTATTATTGGGTTATTATTGGCTCAAATTTACACACCAACTTGGATAACCTATGTTTTTAAAGAAGTTATTCACATTTTAAAAGAATATAGAAATAAAAGTTATTGAAATTAAGGAGATTTTAAAAAATAATGTTTTAAAGTATATTTGAAAAAATTTTACAACTTTCTTAAAATTATTTCTGAAATTTATGTTTTTGTTTTCTTACATAATTTGAATTTTTGTCTTCTAATAGTTTCTTCTTAAGTATCTCCAAAAATTCATTTATTAAAATGTAATTTAACAAAATAATTTCTTATTGGGACTCAGTACCATAATTTTTATTTTCTTTAATTAACGATTTTTTTTGAAGTTCTTTAACGTCAAAACACTTGTAAGGACCATTTAAACATAATCCAAGCAAAAAATCTACTTTTTAAAAAGCAGGTTTTAAGAAGTTTCGAAATTTTCTAAAATTTCTTTAATTATGATAACTTTTGTATGATTTTTTAACCCCAACGAAATCTAAGTTATTGTCCATGGAACTAACTATGAACTTACATTTTGTGTTGCAATATTGTTTAATAAAAATTCGCGCATAACTATGAAATTTGCAGAACCAATTTAGGAGTATAAACATCGATTTGAGAGCAAAATCCTTAACTTGATATTTTGACTGATATTGGGGGTCTGAGTCCCCTTAAGATAAAAAGCACTAACATTAAAGTAATAACACAAAATAATTATTAAAATTCGTAATAAATAAAAAGAGTTTAATTTCTTCTTCTTCAAAAACAAAGTAGTTATTTAGTCAAAACACCACATACATACAATTACGTAAATTAGTTCCTGAGTTAAGCTAGTTTATGAAGGTAGAATAAGTGTAAATATTTAACTGAAAAACTACCAAAAAAGTACAATAGCTTAAATAAAAAAAGTAAAACCGGAGTCAGAGAGGCATTAAAAAAACAAAGAAATGATCCTTTTTCAACCACAGCCTCCTCTCAAGTTTGAAAAAAAAACAGCTTACGCATTTAATGTGCGACGTGATGATTATTTCGATAATTATCGCAGCAGTAAAAGAATGGTGTGGGCACTTAAAGAACATTCTCTCGTTTTCTTCGTTTTGCGAAATCTCTTTGCAAATGAACGAGACAGTCAATCTGTTTAGAGATACAGTGGCATAAAATCAGCATCGCAAAATTTTGAGAAAAAAAATTCTGAAACGTTACTTAAAAAAACTTTGCAGCTGAGTTGCCCATTTTTAAGTAATGTTCCTTTAAAATACCAGGAATGTTACTGTAAAATACTGAAACGTTCCGCAGAAAATTAAATTTAGGCATTAAATAAAATAATCATGACCGGGATTCGATCCGAGGAACTATCGCATTAGAAGTAAACGCTTTACCACCGAGCCAGTCGCGACTCAATGACATACATTCCACATAAAGTGTTACTTAAAACTAAGATCCAAGTCTGGAATTTCGATCGGTTGATACTTTGGGAAAATTTTGAAAAAAAGATGCAAAAAAACGTTTTTAGGCCCAATTGACGCTGCAAAAATTTTTTTTAAAAGGTTTGGATGTAGACACGAGAGATGCACCGCACTAACTAACCTCTTCCGGCAGAATTCAGAGGGATTCAGAAAAGTTTCCGAAAGAAAACCATATTCTGGAATTTATGCGGAGCGTTACTAAAATTTTTTACAGTGTGGTCGCTGTATTAGTCAAAAGTTCAATTGGTTAAAATTAAAATTTGTTGTATTTTTCAATCAGAATATCGGCACATAATTCAGAAATGAAACTTTTTCTTGAATATCCCGTCCTTAATTGGGAACCTCACTTTGCTCAGCGAATTGATAGATTGAATAGAATTTATAGCGTGAAGCTATTAGATAGCAATTAAAATGTCTTTCCTAAATATTAAGGGTTATTAACTAATTTGTCATGTTTGCAGTTAAAATATCCGTCAGATTTAAAAATGTAGATCATTCCTCATTATCAGAGAACTGATCATTAAATTTTATTTTTCGTCGAAAAACTAAAGAGTTGAACTCTACATTTTCATAAATTCAGTTATGTTAACTCTCCCGTTAACATAACTGAACCCATGTGTTTTAATAGGTGTTTCCCAGAATTAGGTGTTAAGAAGTCAAAAATTGTTTTTTTTTAATTAATTTTTATAATAGAAGAAAGTAAAAAGTTTCATGGCCGATAAAAATATGCAGTTATGACGTTCTTGGAATATCTGGTATCTAAACTTTCCTCGTTTTATTTAACGGGACTCTTAATGGAATTGGAACTTTAAGTCTTATTTTACAATTTGTTTATTTTCGTTGATTTGCAAAGTTTTATGTTATGTATTTATACACCGATGTAGAAACCATTAATTTACTCAAAACTAAGGTCTGTCGACTAACGCCATTGTCATCCTAAGCATTTCACTTCTCATTTCAGTTGTTAACACGTTTTGCTCGATTTTTTTTTCATACGAATCCAATTAAACCTCTCGTTAGGGCCAGTTGTAAAATCTGAGAATATTTCTTCTTCTTTTGGGGGAAGAATGAAAATGAATATTTCATATAGAGAAGAAGAAGAAGAAGAAAAGAGGCAATCTGTGTGTAGCAAACACAATCTCCTCCTCTGAGAAGCCCCAGTTTCATTAGAAGTAGATAAAAAAAAAGAAGAAAAGCTTGTTTTGTGTTGTTCGCTCTTCATGGGAAAGTAGATGAAAAACAGAAGTTAGTTAGGACTTGGCAGTGGATGCAGCGGTTGAGTTTCTTTCGGTCTTATTAGACGCTAAGAGGACGCAGTTTCCGTATTATTTGTTGGAAAGATGCTTAGAGTTACAGTTTTATGTTTATGCAAGTAATTAGTGGGTAAAAACTTTCAACACTTATATCGGAACGTCGTGTTAATTAACAGATGTTGCTAGTAAATGCATATTTTTGAAATGAATATAATTATATTGGACTATTATTTAGACACAATCACTTGTTTGAAAGAGATCGACACACATTCACAAATATACAGGGTGTCCCACGAGAAGTGGCCCAACCCCTTTAACTTTTGAACCCATACAGATATAGTCATTAAAGTGGGGTCTAGGTATAGTAAAGTGACCATGCCCTATCGGATGAGACAACTTTCAACGCCCTCTAACGGAAACTTTAGGAGTTATAATTTTTATTTTAAAAACTATTTGAGGTATGTGAAAAAAGTCAATGACTAAGTTGTAGAGCATCATCAATTTAGTAGGAAAAGACACCTTAAGCAGAAAAATATCTAGAAAAAAAATCCCTAAAATGCACGCTCAATTAGGTTGAATTTACGTAGTTTTTACGTCTTAAGACGCTCCTCACGAGACGAAAATGAGAAATTTTTATTTTTATGATTTAAGTAAATGACTAAAAGTATTCTTAGTTCATTAAATTGAAAATTTCTCATTTTCGCCTCATGAGGAGCGTTTTTAGAAGTAAAATCTACGTAAATTCAACCTATTTGAGCGTGCATTTTAGGGATTTTTTTTCAAGATATTTTTCTGCTTAAGGTGTCTTTTCCTACTAAATTGATGATGCTCTACAACTTAGTCATTGACTTTTTTCACATACCTCAAAAAGTTTTTAAAATAAAAATTATAACTCCTAAAGTTTCCGTTAGAGGGCGTTTAAAGTTGTCTCATCCGATAGGGCATGGTCACTTTACTATACCTAGACCCCACTTTAAGGGGGCTCAGTACCAAAATTTTGTCAAAGTATCGAATTTGAGATTTTGCAATAAAAATAAAGATAATACCCTTAGAATTATTCCTACCAAGTTTCATAATGATACGGGGATTCTAAGTGTGAAAATTTTTAGATTTATGAAGCCTAGATAGTGTTAAGAAGCCTAGTTTTCTATCTTTAAACGGCTTTTTCTCAAAACAAGGTTTTTAATGTTTAAAATCACAAGGCTTTTTTTCTAATCATCCAAACCACTTCAAACTTTGTAGTCATTATCAGTAATACCTGTTTAACATCTTCAGGCATGGATTTTATAATATATTTATTAGAATTTTTTTTATGGAGCAGTAAAGTGGAAACTTAGGATATTTTTCGGAAAAAACTGCCAAATTTCAGAGTTTTTTTAATTTTTCAGAAACTTTTATAGATAATCAAATTTCCATGCCTACAAGTGACTATATATGTTTGATCTATGTTAAGACAAAAAATCAAATCAAAAGAACATTTATTCAGGGAGGAGTATCAATTTAAATTTAGGGTAATTTTGGGCATTGTTGTGAGGTTTTTTGTAATTTTTTTAAAAAATAAATTTTTGAACTTGCTTTTTGGGATAAATATGAATTAGTATGAAGTAAATACATAATTTAACACCTTAAAAGATAATAAAATCCTGTTATTAGAGAAAAAAATATTTTTGGTACTGAGCCCCCTTAATGACTATATCTGTATGGGTTCAAAAGTTAAAGGGGTTGGGCCACTTCTCGTGGGACACCCTGTATACTTCTGAGTCAAAAATAGTATACGTCTTTTTCTGTAATGAATGAAAATTACTTTTAATGTTGTAAATGGGAAAATGACATGGCTCTGTAAAGTATGTTTGAAGTATTGTGATCATTTCATGTAGTATTTGGAAATCAGTTTACATTATTCTGTGTTTTGAAAGTACACAATTTGGATCCCCAATGGCTTTTTAAACGGGATATTACTAAGCTTATAACCCCTTATACTTACTTCTGACTAAATTTCCTTTTTACGGTAAATAAACAAACTAATTGATTGATGTATTGTAAGCATGAAGACTTTCACAGCCGGTTTGATTAATGAAATTCATTTCTTTCGGGCTTGTAGGCCGTGGTCTAAAATAAAATAAAAGGTCCAGACGTTTCGTTGGAAGCTGTGTCCGACATCATCAGTGGAAATAAAACAGCGTTAGTTCACCGATTCAATAAGTTTGGTTTGGATTGGGCCTCTGGCAACCTCCAATCCAAACCAAACTTATTGAATCGGTGAACTAACGCTGTTTTATTTCCACTGATGATGTCGGACACAGCTTCCGACGAAACGTCTGGACCTTTTATTTTATTTTAGACCACGGCCCACAAGCCCGAAGGAAATGAATTTCATTGATTGATGTATTGTTTATAAGAGAAAGTTTATCTAGTTTCACGGATTGTGTTAACAAAAATCACGATAGACTTACTACAAGTCCCGAAAATAATGTATCCGAAAGAACTGCTCAAGTGAACTCACCTAGAAAGAAAAATAAATACAATTAGTCATTGGTATCATATAATAATACAATATATTAATCTTTATAAGTGAGAAAATGTCTCACAATTTCATATACTTAGAAAAGCAATAAATACGTTTTGAAACTCCCCTTTACGAAATAACTTCCCGCAGCTTGAATTCTTAGAAATATAGTTGAATTCCTGTTTGATTTTACATAAACGTTAAATTTTTCTATTCTTAAATACAGATATTTCTATAATGAATAAAATGCAAAATAAAATTAGTATTTTTCTGTTTTAGCTTGCTCATAATAATTAATAAGCGCAAATTAGTTTTAGCACACGCGTTACGTTATTTATTTTATCGTGAGTGTACCAGAATATTCTTTGTAAGTACATTTTTTAAATGAATTTGAGACTCTTTATCGACAGTCATTCAAACTAAAATCCCTGTATTTCAGAATCCTCCATTTAGGGCTTAGTGATTTTTCATTACACACCCGCGAATTGTTGAAATTTTTATACTTTTCCTAAGTACTAAGCGTTTTCATTGCCTCATCCACCCAGTATAAATAATGCCATCCAAATTAAAAGCAACATACACAGCCAACCCTTCCCTTCAACAAACTATAACCCTTCACCTCTTCTCCATGACGCAAACTACAGCAACACTACATTCTCCAAATAGAAGCAAAACAAACAAAAAAAATATCCGTATCTGTAACCCAAACTAAAACTCCCAATCTCCCCTCACACAGTTTCATTTCGCGAAAACATCCACAATCAGCGTAACGGAAAAATCCCTCTTATCGAGGGTTAAAAATCTTATCCATCCGGACAAATTACCACCAGACCCTTCCTGATTAAGCTTCTCGCTTTTACAACCCCGGATTTCTCAAATTAAATCCTCTACCCCCCAGAATAAGGGTTTTCCTTATTGTTTCTCCTCCCCCTCGGGCAACCCCCGAACGAAGAGGGGCAATTTTCCAAAAGAGCTGGGCAATTAACCCATCCCTTCCCTCGCAAACCAACCCGCCTGAGATACCCGTTGAATCCTATGCAAAATTCGAGGCGGGTTGGGATGAGAGGGCTAGCACATCGAGCCATTGGCAACATAAGCTCCTTTTTCGGCACCCGATTTCAAGAAATGTTTCGAGTCGGTGCATCTTGAGACAAAGAGTTTGCTGGGGGGCCGTTGTTGATTATAACTACTTGCCTCGAGTTGCAGATTTCATTAAGGACGGTAAACGAGGCTTGGAGGCTGTCGAGATATATAGCTATTGGAATTTCCTCTCTGAATCAATATGATTCGTTTTTGAAGTTCAATGGGTAGTTTTGAAGAATTAAATCATCTGAGGTCGGAAGTTACTGGGGATCGAAAATGGAGAGGGTTGATTGAATATTACAAAGGGATTTTGATGTTGTAATGTAATAATCCAAACTAGATATGCTTTGGTTAGGAATTATAATGTGTGTAGGATTAGGCATATTTAATCATTTTTAGGGAAGAAAATTTATTTAGGGATAATAACTGTAGAATTTGTAAATATTTAAACACATTTGAAACGAAGAGTAAATAAGAAATAAGGATGATAATTACATAAAAAACATTAAACAGAAATACCATATGCTTTTGTATTTAGACTAAGGATGAATTTTTAAATTTACCTTTTTAAGATATCTCAGAAAATATGCTACATGATTTTGTCTGACGATGAATTGCTTTTTGTAGAGAGATAGTTTATGATAAAATCGAAAATAGAGGGGTAAAAATGATTTTAGAATTATATTCGATAATTGGAAATCATTGTGTAAATTTTCTTTAAAATTATTAATTATTAAGTCTTGAATAAAAAAAAGTTTAAATAAAAATTATTTCGTTTAATAAATTTTTATATTTATGAATATATATTTAGAATGGAACATTGTAACACCACTACACACTTCCTTGAATATTTCTTTTGATAAATCCAGGGTATATCTTAACATAAACTATTTATTACTCTTGGTTTTATTCCTTAATTAATTATGGTGTTATCATTTGGGGTGGTGAATATAGATCCAATCTTCAACCAATTATTTCAATCCAGAACAAAATATTTCAAATTCTAAATACTCAAATCAGCCCTAATAATTTTAGATCCCTTAATTTACTCTCATTTCGACACAATGCATACTTCCGTATCATACTTTATATTTTTCGCCATAGTTATTTGTGTGATTTTAGAGAAAGAACTTATAATTCTAGATCAATTCAAACTTATGAGATTCCTAAATTTTCCAAGGATATCTATACTAAACATTTCTTTTACCTTGCACCCAAATTATTTAACAGTTTGCCTCTAAACTTAATTAGCATTAACAATTTATCTTCTTTTAAACGAAATTTATTTAATTTCTTAATAAATATCGACGGTCCGGATTTATATTTTAACCTCATTTGAAGCAAATCATTTCAATTTTGTCCAGCTTTTTGCCAATTTTTAATTTATTAAATTTTTTATTTTTTGGTTTTTCCTTCTTTACTAGTCCATTCATGTAAGATTTTATTTTTGGTAGCCTGAACGAGATTTCTAAAATTTATCCCCTTGGCTACTAATATGTACTTAATTTCTGTATTTGTGTTATTTCCATTTGAATAAAGATTATTATTATATTATAAGAAAAACGCAATATAAGTATTCTAAAGAATCTGGATTCAAGAGAAAATAAATAAAACCGAAAAACTATATTTAACACTGTAGGTGTATAAGCAACAATACATTACTAGAGTGCTTAGAAATCATTTTAAATGTATCTATTCACATAATCAATTTGAAATGAACATCTTCTTATTCCAAAAATAAATGAGATAGCCCAAGATAAAATTGCATTCATTCAAAAATTAATCTGCAATTAATTCAAGCAGAAAGATAATGCAGCAACTCTAACGACTCTAAGAAGATAACAAATTCCATTGCAAGAAAAAAATGGATTGGATTCATTTAAAAAATGGCGAACTAGAGAACAATATCAAATTATTCCCTAGCAGTCGACATCATCGTGATTTAATGCCTGCAGATTTAATTAACCATGGATGTTCCAGCGAAATAAACACTCCATCAGTTTTTCGGAGCAAGAGTTTTTCTCCTCGCAATTATTATCAGAGCAGAACATTTCTTCGATCCGCCATTTCCATTACACTTTCGATTGTTGCCATTTCGCAGATGAACAAATACTTGGCACCCGAAGAAAACCTGTCAGTTTTTTTTCAGGTTATGTCTGAGCCAGAGAATGGCAACGGTGACAAGCGCATTTAATTAGAATTATAGATTACCGAAGATTTTGATGCGTCTGTCCACACAGAAAAGATCGGTAAATAAAAAAAACAGGTAAGGAATTGTGAGTCACAATAGGATGTGCCCGATTGGAAAGCAGGATTCAATATCTGTAACAATACAAACGCCAGAAACGCTCCGCCGTCTTTTTAAGAAGTAAAATAACATAAACACAAGAAGCGGCTTTTGAACTCGATATATTACTAGCCGCCTTGGAACACACTGGGATCTCATTAAAATGAAGGGAATTTAGTTTTCCGGTGCGTTCTTTTTATCGGAGAAGATGATCAAAAAAGCCGGTGCGGTGCCTTGATTTTGGACTCTGCTGTTTAATAAGTTTCGTTTCCAGTTAGTCGTTGAGGGAAGCAATGGGTAGTAGTGGTGTTCTATAAAATATTTGGATAACAATGGCTTCAGACTGCTTAACTTTGTTAAAATAACATTCCAAATTGTCTAGCTTTTTATACTTATGATTCCCTTCGTTATTGCTAGTTACTTTTTTTGTAACGCTTTATATCTCCAGAATCGAGGTTGTATTGTTGTTGTCGTGTCCAAAAGAAATTGAAGACTATATGGAGCCAAAAGCCAAAGGTTGTGAAGGGAACCATAGAAGTATAAAATTAAATAAGTATTATATAATCTTTCATAAACAAGGCATCACAAAAATTAATTTTTAAAAAAATTACAAAAAACTTCAAAACAATGCCCAAAATTACCCTAAATTTAAATTGATACTCCTCCCTTAATATATGTTCTTTTGATTGGATTTTTTGTCTTAACATAAATCAAACATATATAAAAACTTGTAGGCATGGAAATTCGATTATCTATAAAAGTTTCTGAAAAATAAAAAACTCTGAAATTTGGCATTTTTTAAAAGTTTCCACTTTACTGCTTCGTAAAAAATCTAATAAATATATTATAAAATCCATGCCTGAAGATATTAAACAGGTGTTACTGGTAATTACTAAAAAGTTTGAAGTGGTTTGGATGATTAGAAAAAAGACTTGTGATTTTAAACATTAAAAACCGTGTTTTGAGAAAAAGCCGTTTAAAGATAGAAAACTAGGCTTCTTAACACTATCTAGGCCTCAGAAATCTCAAACTTTTCCCACTTAGAATCCTCGTATCATTATGAAACTTGGTATGAATAATTCTAAGGGAATTATCTTTATTTTTATTGCAAAATCTCAAATTCGGAATTTTGACCAAATTTTGGTACTAAACCCCCTTAAAACTTTTGATAGCGTTCAATTTTTTCGGAAATAACGGAAGTTTTTTTCCTTTGACGAAAAAAAGTAGATGAACATAATAATCCGGCAACAATGCTGACGGTCAATTTAAATTTTCTGAAGATTTTTTTTACACTGGGTGCATGGAATTCAGAAGAACATGGAGGGATTTTTCGTACCTCCTCTAAATTAATATATTAGGGTAATTTTAACTCTGTTCATATATACTCACTCCTGAAAGATTCCACGACATGAATATCATTGATAGGGAACATACATTTTTGTCATAGTTTTTAAAATTACAAGCTATCCTAAATTTTCGGACACGAGTGTATTTTAACTTAAAAGAAATATACACATTGATAGGACTGAACTGCAAATTACAATACAATTCCCCTAAAAAAATCATTAACGAACAGAACCTTCAGTTTATTTTCCAACATCACTGTAATCACCATAAATACGAAACGAACACAAGGTCCAAAATTGAAAACCTTCATCCACCCATAACAATACACACTTTATTGGCTCCTTTCTCTCCACGCATTTCTCTAAACGTCACTTAGGCATGTTATGGGGGGAAACTTACAAATACTGAAATTACTCTTAATTGACAATCACTCTCCAAAGCAATCCTTTTCTCCATCCCCCTCTTGCTCCCTGACTCCCGGATATAATGAGACTTCCCCTAATCGCATTTCACTCTCATCAGGGCAGGCATCTCATCCCATCAATTTTTTATCACCCCTTTTTTTATCTTCTCTCCCTACTACTGCCTGCTCTCAGAAAGAGATAATAACCAGGCGAGAAAAAAGAAAAACGCCGCCGTATGTTAATCTTAAATATCTCAGCAGCCCGTTTAATGGGCGAAAAAAAACAATGAAAACGTATTATGACTTGTAAAATTCCCGAGGAAAAAAATAACGGAAACGAGGGATTGTTAAAACGGAAATTTCCAGCTACGCGTTTGAATTAATGATCGAGCAAAACGCTCTTAACTGTGCCCGTCCGTTCGCCTTTTTCCATATATATAATTATGGCCTTGCCGAGGCACTGAGGTGAAAAGTAGCTCTGCTTTTAGTTTTTTTATTAATTTTTTATTCATCCTCTCCCTATGGTTTTTCTCATTTGATTTTCCTCGCGCGCTCCTCGTTATTATTGTTTCAGTCTTTATTATTTTTCGGGTATCGAAAAAAAATTGTAATCACCCCATCTCCATTTTTTTTCTCGAATTTTTAAAGGGCGAGGGAGAAGTGATATTGATTTTCGTCGCATTATTTATTTATTGCTTTCTTGACACGTGAATTACGGACGTTGCAGTGTGCGATTATTTGCATTTTGCAGCAGCGGGATTGGCAACCAGTAGTTTCAATTAATTTTTGATGAATTTTCTATGGGAAATGATCGCGATGACTTGCACTACGCGAATTTTGAAGCTGTGGATATTTAACATGGCTCTATTTAATTAGAAATGAGTCTTGCTGGATGTCTTGCCATGGTTCTGAAGATGTTGAAAGGCTGTACTGTAATTCCGTTTTCTAGAACAAAAAGGCTAACGGATACTGATCATTATAACACCAGAAACTAGAGAGGTTTGGTTTGGTTATTGTTTTATGGAGGAAGAATCAAATATGATTATTATGCGCCATAGCTAGAGAGGCCATCGAGATTTTTAACATAAAATTAATTTCAATAGAAAGGAAGAGGAAATAAGTATTCCACCAATTTGGCACCCGGTTCTAAAGAATGCTAAAATGCAGCATTTTGGTTAGCTAGTCATTGTGACTGTTATATGTACAAATTTTAAGTGCCATATTCATCTTAAGCATCGTTTAATATATATTTGTCAACATTATCTTTTTAACGTTATCCTTTTTAAGTTCAAACAACAACCTACTTTCAATTGAAGAATTTTTATGCTTCTGATTGTAATCTATGAAGATATGGTTGAAGCTTGCAGTTTTTTTAACGTATATACTATGGACGAGACTGCATTCATTGACTAGTCATTGACTGTCATATGTACAAATTTTCAAGTGCCATATTCATCTTAAGCATATTTTAACATATATTTGTCAACATTATCTTTTTAACGTTATCCTTTTTAAGTTCAAACAACCACCTACTTTCGATTGAAGAATTTTATGCTTCTGATTGTAATCTATGAAGATGTGGTTGAAGCTTGCAGTTTTTTTTAACGTATACTATGGACGAGACTGCATTCATTGACTGTCATATGTACAAATTTTCAAGTGCCATATTTATCTTAAGCATATTTTAACATATATTTGTCAACATTATCTTTTTAACGTTATCCTTTTTAAGTTCAAACAACCACCTACTTTCGATTGAAGAATTTTATGCTTCTGATTGTAATCTATGAAGATGTGGTTGAAGCTTGCAGTTTTTTTTAACGTATACTATGGACGAGACTGCATTCATTGACTGTCATATGTACAAATTTTCAAGTGCCATATTTATCTTAAGCATATTTTAACATATATTTGTCAACATTATCTTTTTAACGTTATCCTTTTTAAGTTCAAACAACCACCTACTTTCGATTGAAGAATTTTATGCTTCTGATTGTAATCTATGAAGATGTGGTTGAAGCTTGCAGTTTTTTTTAACGTGTACTATGGACGAGACTGCAAAACAGCCAAAACCATCTTTAATTAAAGACAACAACCGTGTAAACCTTGATTGTTTTATCATGGCTCTATAGTTATTATATATTTTTAATCCCAGATTATATAAAAATTAAAGTTTATGTTTGCTTTTTCTCGTTAAATGAAAAAAACATTTCAGTACAACGAAATTGACTACATGATTATTTATCCAACGTCTGATGGCAAACAATGTTTGAATCCATTCAAACAGCTGGTCTGTATCGAAGTTACCTATACACGTATTTAAAATACAGCATATACTACTTTGATTTTATAAGCTACAATTATTGCTCTTTTCATTTTTTTAATTAATCATTCTGAAGCGTGTCTTGCGATTCCAATTAGAATTTCTATACATGTGTGTATAACTATGTAAATGTATTTATATATCTTTTTTTCTCCTTTTTTATTTCCTTGAATTATTATAATAACCCTGATGTTGCTAATATGGGCTTCTGATCCCTGGACAACTCATGCCTTTCTTTTTTTACTAATATATATGTTCTTTCGTGTGTGTTCCCAGTTTTAAATGTAAGTAAATGTGCATATTGGGAAATACATTTTTAATTTAAATTATGGTTCATAGTTGATGAAATACCATTTATTTCATGTCAAATTTAAAATATTGACAGGGTAGTTGGTTAAAATAACTCTTAATCGGTTAAAAAAATAAACTCAGAAATCTGTTTTAAAATTAAGGACTTTTAGTTAGTAAATTATGAAAACAAATTAAATAAATGTATATCCAATGTACAGGGTGATCGGAAATTACGTGGACAAACTTCGCATGGGGGTAGAGGGGACCTAGACAAGAATATTTTGAAAAACTAGAGGGGGCGCAGATGTACCATTAAAGAGCTAAGACCTAATGAAGTGCGAGATCGTTACAAAAGGCGGTTTTCCCTAGGCCCGTTTAACGAAACAAAGCATAACAGAATGAAAAAATATTATTGCATGAGATACAGCAGTATCCGTACTACTTACATGATAAATGTGATAAAAATTGGACCACTTGCTAAACCGTGGGGTGAGTTTTAAAACGTGCAATAATTAATGTTTTAGCCAAAGAATGGAGTTTCCTTAGTGTAATGGTATTTAGAAAAATTATGATCGGGGAAGGAATTTTCAATAATCGTGAAAGATCCCTTATTTGTTTAAAAACTGTAGGATCTTTAAAAGCTCCTTATTCTATCATCATTCCTTTTATCAAAATTATTTCTTCTATCCCCTCTACCCCCATGCGAAGTTTCTCCACGTTATTTCCGATCACCCTGTATATTCCAAATTTAAATAATGAATTGAAAATTTTTGTTTTTCTTAATTTTGCAAGTTTCAGCAAAGTATCAGTTTAGTACAATCATCTTACATATTTTGACGAAATATTTTGTGCCTTTAATGTTACCAAGAAATTTATGAACATATACTCTAGTTTCAACTACATAATAATAAAATGGTTTCACCCACGACATAATGTATGTGGGAAGCAGGATCCCCACCACTCAACTCCGCTCCTCTCACCACACGCGCCAAAACCACGCCCTTACGCTTGAGCGGGCAGAGCCACGAGAGAACTAAGATAGAGAGGATATGAGCGAGAGAGCTCTCAAATTTCTTTGTTTACTTCTTTGTCTGTGATTTTCCCCCTTTATGTTTTGTAAATGGTAGTTCTTAGTATCTTTAATTAAAATTAAGTTAACGAAACCTTCCTTGTATTTGCTGTGTCCACTACATCTATAACTTTCAACAGATAAAAATGAACTAAAGGATTGAAAATTTCCCTGTTCGTTTTAGATTGCCAACACACTACACGTTAAATCTAATATCGGTAAATTGCTACAAACCGCAATTTCTGTTTACCTACTTGTGTTTCAATTTTCCCAGAAAATACAACATTCCAATTTCAAAAAAGCTAATACATTGCCTATCTATTACCTGTATCAATATTTGCAATCATCTTGAAGAGTATTTTTCTATAAAGCGGCGGGAATCTACATTTTTAGAGTCTAAGATAAATATAGGGTACAAACTTTCAATAAATTCTTACACACACGCAGTTCTAAGATTTCTGATTTTAATAAATATTTTCAAGAATTTCTGATTTGTTACTCAGGCTACATATTCATTTCACTCAAATTCACTTTTTAAAATATAACTTTCGCACCTTATTTCTATAATATTTGAAAAATTATGATATTATAAAGGCTTTAACATTTGCATTTGATAGGTTTTAATTCCATCACGTTTTAATGGAGTCAATAGAACCAAGTATAAAAAGTTTTATTTGTCAAGGAAATCTTCATAAGGTCTGCATTAAGAAATATGTTTGGTCTGTAATATGTGTCATTAAAATAGATTGAAATAAAATGCTTATATCAATTGCGATATAATTCTTTATGACAAAAAATATGTATTAAATTATTTAAGATAAAAATTGATGATCTTTTAATAAATACATCAATTAAAACCTATTTAAAAACAGTATTATAAAGTTTTAAACTTTCGTTCAAGTACATATAGAGGTGTACATTTATGTTTTAATGTTCAACTCAATAAACAATCGATTTTGAAGTAAAAGTTTACAATGTTTTTTAATTTGTGTTTATTTAAAAAAATATTTCCACGAATGTTCGCTCTAATATGAAAGACCTGCATATTCGTACCTAAAACAATATTTGCATCTTATATTGGATTTATCTAGTATACGTATTTGATACTGAATTGTAAGCATGGAATCTTTCATAAACATACTTCTTAAAAATCTACAGAACTGATTCCCTCACAAGAGAATGTCAATTTCGTGAAAATGTGTTAAAAGCTAAAAGCGAATGACTCAAGTCTGAAAGAAATATCTGGGTTTAAATTTGTGGTTTATTTTATTCTTGCATTTTTTTTTCAATTTTTAGATGAAGAAAACAATGAAAACGTGATAGAAAATATTCAAAAACTGCTTCTCACATTAGATTAAAAACAGTATGAAAGCAGAATTTAAAAAAAAACTAAGTTTTTCTTAGAGAGTTGAAAGAGATAAAAGTGAATAATCCCTCTTCTGGGCCCGACACAAAATTTTCTTTTAAGTGGCATTTATCATTAAGAATTCAGAAGCACAATACACATGCCAACTTCATTTTACCGTGACAAATAAGCACGCGGGACAAAAAAAAAGAATCACTCTCGAAAAACCCAGGAAAACCGGGAAAGAAATTCACCGGAAAAGAGAAAAGCCCGAATAATAATAATAATGATAATAATAATCGCGACAGCAAAAATGAGAAGACTCGAAACTCGCGTCGTGATTTTCCATTGTAGTCCGAGCAGCGGAAAACTTTCAGTTTTTTCCCTCCGTTTTCGCTTTGACGTCTTTATCTGCGAAGCGTTTTAGCACAGAGAGAAGAGAAACATTAGCACCTAGATGATAGAGGAGGGGTCGGAGTTGGGGGTGGTAAACAAAAGGGGAGGGGGTGTTTGACTGGCACAATGCCATGTTATCGAATGCTGTGGAATGCTGGCAGCTTTTGTGACCGTTCCTGAGTAGGAAAGTTTTATTCTGTTCAGGAAAAAGTTCACCTAAAAGTTCGCCCATATTTACAAGATAATTTGGAAAAGGGCTGCGTTTTTATGGATTTCTTTCGGAGTTTTACAGTATGCGTTCAAAGAAGTTTTGTTCTCAATTTTTTAAAAGTGAAATTGGGGCCATTGTGTATGTGTATTGTTAAGCTTTAAACATGTCTATTTGGCCTTTTTTTATCCTTTTACTGCTGTCTTATCGGATTTCGGTTATAACTGTCAATGATACTTTCAAGTTTTATGAATGCTTATGTGAACAATTGGAACTTTTTAATGAGTATTTGAGGGGGAAACATTACATAAATTATAGGTAGATGAATTAATTTCAAACAAGAAAGGTTGAATAATTAGTATTTTTAATTGTTAAACAAATTTCCTTTTATTTATATGAAAAAGTTGTTTCCCCCCATTCCGTTTAGAGTATATTCAACCATCACTAAGAAAAAAAATAAGAATTATCTCTAGTTAATCAGCTGATGATTAACCGTGTTTAATAATTTTAAGTTCGTATGCTTTTTATGGAAAATGATTTTTTAAATTTATAAATATGTTGGCAAAAGGAACGTTTAAACTAACGTAATTTTAAAACTTCATTTCCAATTAAGTTTAAATAAAAAAAGTTATTTTATTCCACAATCAGGACCGAAAGAGGAACATTATAGTTACAAAAGGAGTTGTTAAAAAATTTAAAAAACTTTTAGCTTCTAATTTAAAATTTTTTCATTAATATCGTAAACGTAATGTATTTTATCCCAAAATAAGTCAAAACATTAAAATATCACATTATAAAATAATTTTCAAAGCCAATCTTAATCTTACAACAAACATATCGTTTAAATAAGTACAAAGTAGCTCGGTCATCGATCAAATCAGTAAACCTTATTTCTTAAACCATCGTCACCCGAAACCTTACATACCCCAGAGTAAAACCACTAGAATAAAGCCCCAAGAAACTAAACCACCATCTCATGAAAGCTACAACTCAAAAGAACACATTCTCCGAACCCCAATATGAATTTTATATATTCTCCCATACCCATTCGCCGATACATACCCCCTTACAATCCGATGTATTCCTTAAATCCGCACAGATATGCCGTACTACTAGAAAAAAAATAGAAAGAATCTTGGCCCTTTGTCACGCCTTAACAATGTGCCGGACGTAGAGGGATAACGTTGCCTTGGATTTCGAAAGAAATATGTATCTCACCCACCGGGATATGTGTCGGAAATAACACTTTATGATTGCTTTTTTAAGCTTTTTTTGTTGCATTCGACTTGACAGAGGAGACAAAGTTGCATTCGATATTCACGGTTTTTCTCGGGGACAAATCAGGGTGATTTTACGTTGTGCAGGTTGCATTTCGAATAAGGATGAAAGAGATGAGTGGCTAGTCTGGGTAAGCTTGTAGCGGTGTTGAATTATTCTTTAACTATGTGATTGATGTTGTCGGTTTTGTCTAGTTGTCTATGAATAAAAATTTTTTATTATCGTTTCTCTTTTGATATTTTTATTTTTATGCATATATATGTATTCTTAATTTCTTTATTTTGGGGTTTATTGTACAGTTTTATATGGTTAGGATAGACATATATATTTTGTATTTATTAACTATCATGTATCTAAATGTATCAGTTAAGTATTTCTGATTGAGGGAATTTATGCTCACAGAAAAATTAAGAATGACTTGTTTTAATAACAAAAATTAACTTAAACGGTTTTTTTCAAACTAAAATAACCGCAAAAATGGTTTAATATTTTAAACTCTGTGTATGGACGGGGATATCGCAGATAGATAACTTTCTAAATTAGTAATTATTGATTTACTCATACTTACTACAACATTAGCATAAAAATGTCTTTTAAAAAATCTTTGCATAACCCTTTTTTACTTAAACGAGTCTTCAACAAAATTGCGCATTTACTTGAAATTTCATATCGTTTCTTCTTTCTCATCCGTATACATATTTTTAAAAATATGGTTTTTATACGTTATACTACTATTTCACAAAAAAATTAAGAAGAATTGCAAGAAATGAGAAATTTAAATTACCTTAAAAATATTTTGTGCCTATACAAAATTTCCCCACCCTCTTTTCATGACACTCTAAAAAACCCCATCTGCCAGTTTGAAACCGTAAAACTTACGGTTTAAAACCATCAGCTGGGCTGATTTTGCAAAACCGTAAAAATTACAAAGTAAACGTGTAATTACACCTTTTTTTTTAAATTTGATGAAAAGGGTAAAAATACCGTTGTGTTTATGGATTTACACTTTGTAATTTTTACGGTTTTATAAACTGACACATTGTACAGAAAAAATCCTGTAAAATTTGCTTTTTTGCTGTAAAATTTGCTAAAATTTCACTTTTTTGATGTTCTGGTGCCGAGAGGGTTAAACCGTAAATTTTACGGTTTTAAACTGGCAGCTTGTTTGTTTACTGTGCACCTTTTATACTTTATGAAATTTTATACAAAATCATTGCCGTGCCGTAAAACAGTCAACACTTTTTAATTTTCCTCACATGCAGAAAACAACGAGATTTAAATGCTAAAAATTATACTTAGCAGGCAACAAATTCACATTATGCATCGTCAGCACGAAACCCCTGATTAGCACCTTCCCTTATTATACATTGTCACGCAAGGTAAGGTATGACACAATTAAAGACATGCATCTAACAAAAAAGGGTCCCTAAAGCCACGATTAAGTTTAAGTATAATTTCAATTTCATATGCACATTCATTTATATTGATGGAATTGATTCTGTGTACTTGAGAGAATAAATTATAATTCAATTAAATACTGGAAATGGTTTCAAGGTTGTGGTTTTTGTGATCATATTTGTTACTTAACACTCCGTCGGTCGCAATTGTACTTTTTCGCACACCTGATACATTTTCGTTCACCTTTTCGTTATTATGGGGGGTAGAAGTCTGAAATTACTGGTAGTCTCCATCTTTACCGAATGTATGGCGCCAACCAATTCATTAAATTGGCGCGCTTTGTATAGTTTGTTTTCACCATAATTTCACTATTTGACACATTGTGCCCGATCGCGTTTCAATTCTTTAAGGTACGTAATATTATTTTTTGTAATCTTTGATACTTATTTTTTTATTTTATGAATGCTTAGACATCAATCTTATTCAATTTTCCTTATTATGTATGTAATTTTTATAATTACATACATAATAGTCGATTGTGCACTTTGGCATATTATGACCGAACGCGTTAGTTTAATATTGCGACCGACGGAGGTTTAAAGTATTAAAGGCTACATTTTGAAAGTGATGAATATTCTATTAAAAATTCTTAGATTCTAAAGGCATTGAATTGTTCACTAGATTTAGAAACCGATTGCATGAAGCAAGAACAAAATTATCCTTGAAATTTTAATCTATTAAAAGATAGTAAAAGAGCTGCAGTTTTCTACTCTGGTGTAAAAAAAATGGTAATATTTTCTTTTTAATTCTCAAACTTATGAAAATTTATAGAATGATTTATTTTTTGTTTTGCTTACTATATATGCATAGAGTTCTGAAATGCTAACGAAATAAAATATCTTTTACTTGGTAAAACAGGATTATGAATTTGAAATATATTTAGCATTGTAGTTAAAGCTTAATGAAATTCCATAACCTTTTTCTTCAAAATACTATTTGTGAATGGTTCCCTTAATAAGTAGAAGGACATATTATATCTGTAATAAAATGTTTCACCTTGATTAAAATATTAAGCAAATGTTGAGTTTTTTAGTATAAATTAGTAAGGAGCGAGAATTTATTAGAAGTCATTGATGCAACCTAAAGTAGCACAGCTCGTATCAGATGTCAAATTTACGTAAATGCAACTAGAAGTAAACGATATTGGGTCATACAATGACATAACTGGATGAATCTTGAACGTTTGCGCTGCTTGGTAACAGAATACGTTAGCCAATGCCTAAGTTGTTCATATTCATTTTCTAGACCCAGAGCCCTGGGCTGCTTAACGTGTAGCCCCAGTTTTTTAGGTCTTACGCAGTCTTAGTTCTCAGGCTATTGACCGACAAAAGAAATAAAAGGTTTTACAATAGGCACGTTATTTATAAAAATATCGAAGAACATAACATAACTTGGGCTTAAATAGGGCAAGTATAAATTCCCAAAAGTTAAATAGTAGTTGAAATCAGAAAGATTTTAAAGTTCCGAACATTTTGAGCCAACTTAATACGCGTAAAAACTGATGCACAATTTATGAAAACCCCAGAAATATTTTTAAGCTTCTTGAAATCAAACCACCATTGAAACGCTCCAACCAAATAACCGAAACCTCGAATAACAAGCTTTTCTGAATAGCCTATTCAACCGAACCGAACCAGAAAGATGGTCCAGTCAGTTTTTCCACCCCACCCGCAATGGAGCACTCTGTAACCTCGGACGGCCCCGAAATCCGGAATGTTCGAATTTAAGGGGCATATTTACCCCCAACTATTTCCTTTTGCTTTCTACCCAATTTGTAGCAGCCGTTCGATCCAGGAGGGGGGTATGGTCATGTTTAGGGGTACATGGTATTTGGGGTGGAGTGAGGGGTTTTCTGAAAAGTCGTGTCCGCTCCGGAAAATTCTTTCGATAACAGCTTGGTTTTCCAGATTCTTGGAGAAACGAAGTATTTCCAAGGTTTACAGTTGGGAGAACGGAGGGTATTTCTGGGTTTCGGTAATGCTAGGGGGTAAGGTTTTGCTTTGCGTAAAGGTGAATTATCAAGATGTGCAGATTTCATGTTATATAAGGTTTATATGTTGATATGGGGAACCAAATTATCCAGATGTTTTCCATGTTATATTAGTTTTATGGTTTTAAGATGAACTGAATTATCAAGGTTGTTGCGTTGATATGATGAAGCAGATGTAGTATTAAATATTATGACTCTATCTTGATATTTATAATACATCATGAGCTTAAGAGCTCGGCCAGACAAACCTCTCAATCATTATAATAAAATTAATTTTATATTCTGGATCTGAATTATGAAAATGTCCGACAATAGATTTGCCAAAATTTCATATTTTCAATATTTTTACAACCAGTCAGACTCAGTAAAATTTAATTGGTCCTTGGGAATTAAATCTTTAATCGATAATTAAGGTTTATCCTTTACCTAATTATCCCAGGACTCTGATATTGCTGAAAATTTTTACCCAAAATTATTTAAAGTTATATAAACCAGTACACATAGCTTGATCTAATTTAATTAGTTTAAGAAACAGTACTCATAATCCCCAATATAAAAATATCAAGCATAATCTTTTTATCGAAGACTATATATGGTTTCTACTTTAGATATAACAGTGAAGAAAATTTTATTTCAACTCAGATTAATCCAAGATTCCTTATTCTTTGAAGGCAAATTATTTAAAATACATCCCGACCAAAAATTTGTAAATTCTGTAATGCAAATAAATTAGTCTTGGGAGCATGTGTTTTTTGAATGCAAAGTATACGATCCTTATCGTGCAAAATACCTCAATAGCATATTTCATCAAATCCCCCCAAAGAATGAACCGGTTCCTGTTGGAGATCCTTTCTTTAGAAGATTCAGTTTAATTAATTTTATTTATTGTTGTTTATTGTTATTGTGTTTTGATTAATTTTACTTATCTATCACTGTGTCACTGTGATTCTCATTAATTTAAGACTTGTTTTAGTTGTGTTTATAATTTATGTATGTACTGTATTGTCATGTATTATAATCTTCGTAAATGGGCTTCGGGCTAACACGAATAAATTTATTATTCTTCTTCTATTATGTTATGATACTTAAGCTAACTTACGGTGATTAGAAATTATTATTAAGAAAAAAAAGTATTAGATATCATTATCAATCAGTGTAGAAGTTACAAATCGACTAACACCTAAAATTAAAAAAATATACAGATTTAATAGTATTTAGAGCAGGCTTAATTAATTAGACTTAATTAATTTTTTCTTTTTTTCTTTCAAACACAAGATAAAATAACACCAAATCATGTTATAATCATCATAATAAATATCCCTAAGTCCACACTAAAATTGCAACTTTAAGCTCTTAATATCAGTAAAAATAAGTGGAAAACGTTTTTTTTGCTTGCTTTTATTTGCCTATGTTACACTCTTCGATAACGTTTTTTTTTAATTCACAAAATGATTCTCCCCTTTCTTAATTTTTCGCTAAATTCAAGGAAGTTAAGATCATCCTACAAAACCACACCTAAGCTATAGTACATTTCCATGTAATCCTTTGAACCAAGCTAGAAGCACTTTACAAACAACAGCTTCGGAAAGCTGAATTTGCATATGTTAAGGAGTCCCAGGAGATTAGAATTGAAGGTTCTTTTCCTTATGTTAACACAGCTCAGTTTTACTAGACCTCCGTTTTAAATTTTGAACAGGATTTCAACACCTTTTTCATAGGATTGAGTTTATAATTTATTTTCGGGTTACCATATTTTCCTATCTGTTTTGCTTGTTTCCATCGTTTGGCAGTGATATACATAAAATTTATTTTGTTCTTCGCGTATTTTTTTAAATTTAACTTAGTTGTTACACTTGCAACAACTATGGAAAACGGAATGTTTTTGGTCAGTATCGAACTTTTGATCAACTAACTGATGTATGTCGTGAATAATGTTTAATTCTTAATTTTATATTATGTATGGCAAATGTATGTATTATTTATCCATGTAAATTTCGTTTTCTCTTGTTAGGCATCATCTTCAAGCGAAACTAAATATTTTCATGTAGTAATTGACTTAATTATCTGTCTGTAAAAGCTTATCAAAATTAACTTGGCGTTTTAGTTACACAAACAGTATTGACAGGTTAATCAATAGTCCCTTCTTGTTATGACTAGCAGAAGTAAAATTTTTAAATTTTTCTTTTCAAACACGCTTTAACACCAAGTTATTATTTTAACGATAATAGATTTGTTTGCGATACTTTATAAAATGTTAAATATTTAAAATGGCGATTTTTAAGGAATATAATAAACTATTATTCCAAAAGAAGTTTGAAAGAAAGTCATTCAGAGAATAAATGTATCGATAATTTTAATAGCACATTAAATAAATGAGAATGGCAATTTTATGTCATGAAAAATAACTTAACTTTAAGTTAATTATTTTTATGTAATATGTGTAAGTAACTTCAAGACAATGAAAAAGTTTAGATATGTAGCAAAAAAGCAGTTTAAGAAAACATTTCATAATGAAACTTAATTTTGCCCTGCCAATAATGTAAACAACTTTTTTTAAATTTTTCCTACCATTAAAGGTATCATTACAGTAATTATTTTGTTAAATTATTTTTATTTTGAAAATTTTTATTTCCCAAAATTTTATGTTTCTTATATTTTTAAGAAGCTTGAAAAATAGTACACTATTTTCTGAAGCATGCGAAATATACTGGAATATTTTATGGAGGATCATAGGGCAATTTCCATTTTTATTTAACTTTTAAATGAGGGGTCGGACAAGTAATTTTACTTGGGGTTCAAACAATTTTGAGAATTTTAATCGAGGTTCGGAGAAAAATTACGTTACTATTACTACTTCAAATTCTAACCTTCAAATATACATATATTTTTATAAAGAGGTTATTTGGGTACTCTACCTGCCTGATTAGTTTGTAACTTGGGGGTGGCGTCTCCCTCTTCCTAAGGGTAGAGGGAAAAGAGCTTAGGCAATAATGCCCATTGCTCTACCGCCTAATTGCTAAATTTAATATTATTAGTAGTTGTTTAATTATAAAAGGGGATCTGGGGGTTTCCCCCAGGAATATTTTGTAATTTGACCCTTAAAATGTGTGTCAAACTAATATTTATGGATAAAAATAAATATTAATAATTTTCAAAATGCTATGGCAGTCCAGGAAATTACCTCTCGCGGTCCGGATGAGGACCGCGGTCCGCCAGTTGCCGACCACTGTTTTAAATCGATAGATATACACAAGAGATGCTTACTTTTTATTTGATCAAAGTTTGACTTTTAAAACGGGCGGAAAACAATATTTGAAATAACATTATCTGAAACATATTTTTAGGATTCAAAGCTACGTATTGTTGATTTTCACTTTAAAATATGGAACGAACTATATTTTCTGAAATTTTTAGTGTCAAATTCTGAATTTAAAACCATTTTGTCCATTTTTTCTTTGACTACTGAAAAGGCACACTTACAAGGTAAAGAGTACAATATCCTCAACTCTCTTAGCATCCTGTGACACTACCCTAGCAGGCTATACCATCTCTAGATCCCCCTTGAACTCTCCCACATGCGCAATAATTATGGGCCCAATTTCCTTACGATACCGTACCTCCCAAGACTTCAGCAACGTAGTAGTCTTCCGCTATAACCGATAGCAGCGAAATCCGCAGTTGATACCGAGGCGTTCTGTACACCAAGCCCATCTGCATCAATCTTGCTAGAAACACACTGCTTCGATATTGGCCAATATGTTTGCGTCCCTATGTACATACCATTGAATGTTGCAGGCGGATTGTTATTAGGACAGGGCGCTAGAAAGCAAGAGGCTAATATTCTATCCGCCATTGCGTTTATGACTTTAAGCTGTTCCCTGCTAAGCGTTTTCTATAAATCTGGTCGCCAGTTTGGGTAGTAATGTTGATTTCGGTTTATCGAAGCTTATCCAATGATTGCTAGGCTTATTGGAAGTGGTCAGAGTTAAAGTGGTGCGAGTCCGAGATTTTGAAATTTGAATTCCGCAGGATTTTGGGCTTATTTCAAATCCGTTGTTTAGTTGGGGAGTTTCTCCTAAGGCAAAAATTTAATATTAGGTCTGTTAGAACAACTAATTAAATCCTTATTAATAGGATTAGGGGCCATTCATTAATTACGTAAGGATGATTTTGGCAATTTTTGACCCCCCTCCCCCCATGTAAGGGTATGTAAGATTTTTCAAACCCCTCCCCCCTATTCTTACGTAAGATTCCATTATGTTTTTCAAAATAATAAAATGTTAGAAAACTCTCAGTTTGACGTAAATCAAAGAATTTTATTTTTCAACAGATAAATAATGTTCTTGCTGTCAACTACATATTACTATTATATTATTATCTCTTGATTAGAATAATTGGAATTTGTTTACATTAACTAGGAAAATCTTACGTAAGAATTGGTTTGACCCCCCCACCCCCCAAGTAAGGGTATGTAGAGATTTTTCCAACCCCCCCTGCCCCTCGGGACCCTCACGTAAATAATGAATGGCCCCTTAGTTAATAGTACAAATTGTATTATGGTACATTCATTAGCACAATCATTCCAATATGGTTATTAGCAGGAAAAACAAAATTAAAAATATAGTCAACGAGTAGTAGAGATGACCGTAAAAACGATGCTATCCCAATTAATATGATGCATTTAAGTACGTTACACAGAAATATGATAAATCGGGGATTATACATAATCCCCGGATTATATCACATTTACCGTAACATTACATATACAAGTAAAAACTTAAATAAATAATAACTAACGAAAATACATCGTCTAAAATACGAAAATACTTCCATGTAGAGAAATTATAATTTTCAATTTTTTTTAATTTTACGCCAATCTAATTAACTGTTTGGTTCTAAATTATGTTAAAAAAGTAACACATTTAATTCCTTTCATTATTCGTTTTACTTTTGAGTCTTTAAGATAATTTAAAAAATATAGGAAACATAATTTAAATATTTATTTAACCCTGCTTATTTCCCTTAAATATCTTCTGTTCATAATATTATTAACTTTTTAAATCCATTTTAAAACCTACAAGTTTTATTTAGCTTTTGAATTCCTCAACTAATTTTAAATGTTAAAATGTTAAAAAATAGTTAATGTTAAAAATAGCCCATTAATCATTTATTTGTGGAATAAAGTGTTAAAGAATCCAAAGGGGAATTTCGAAATAACGAGAAATCTATGTAAAAGGATTTTAAAATTATTTTCTGAAATAATCGTTAGAATGACTATATTGGTAAAATTTATATGGATGTCGTTGTTTTTGTGATTTGATATAACAGATAAATTTATTTGCTTTAAAATAATTTAATTAATCTCTAAACAATATCATTATACTTTTATTCATAACTATTCCATTGAATCAAAACAAATAAAGATGAAATTGAACAATCTAAATAACTAATACGGACATATCAATGATCATTTAATAATACTTTAAAACCATAACTTAAAGATCTATATTGATTCTGACAGCAAAGTTTTACATCTCTATGATATCATGGGGGTAAAAAACTGCATCTTTACATACTATTAGCTATGCACTGTTCGAAACCACAAAGTTTTTATCATCTTACAATTTAATTTTTTATTTCACGTACACTAAACAACGAATTAAGTTCCCTTTATTTCACAAAATACTCGACCAAATTCTTCCCAAAGTACCCCCACATGCATACATATCGACTCAGCCCCCCATCCCCCTTAACTCTTTCACCCCACTTCACCTTTCAAAACCCAGATAGTCCCCCTGCGGTGGAAATAGTTTTAATCCGCAAAGTGTCAAGACCCTTCCAACCACCACCAGCATGTTTGCATTCCACTTTAATTTTCCTCCACCATGCAGGAAGAGAATTTGTTTTAGCAACCGACCAAGGGAAGGAAGAGGAGGGGAGCTAAATTTAATTGTGTTCCGGGACCTCCCGATCGCATTTGCCGGGTCATCGGCTGCGGGCATTAAATTCGGACACACAGAATCTGATAAATGGACGCTAAGTTCATTACGCGGGATCACGTGACCTTTCCCGGGGATCTCTCTCGGTTATCAGTTTAATCTCTCTGCTTTTGCGGTTGCATGCCGGGAAGGTGAGAAGATGAGGGGTTTTAATTTTGGGAGCGATCTTCCTCCTCTTTGTCCTTAATGGAAGCACGGATCCTTCCCATGATTCGAGAAGGAGGAATTCGTTGCGTGGAAGTGGATAGAGGTTAGTAAGGAAGTATGCAATCTGAGTCTGTGTGTTGTTGTGTGCTGCGAACTTTAATGAAGTCGTTTGCCTGATAAGATCCAAGGGGGTCAAGTGGGATCATTTTAGAATCGTGTCTGGACGTAAATATTTAAGGGTAGGGTGGGTTGGGGTAAAGTGGGTCTTGGGGTAAAATGGGTCAGTTTTAATTAACTCGATATAAATCAAATTTAAATTGAATTTTTTTTCACTAATTTTTTTAATCATATTCTTTAATCTGTTGGCAACCTTTTTCGACTATCAAAAATTAAGATTTATGAATTTGAGGACTGAAAAAATATTTAATTTGAACCGTAAATGATGTCATCGAAAAAACAGGGTTTACCAACTTCGAAATAACTATATATTGTAATAAATTAGAACAGACTTTTGTGATAGTTTTTCATAAAAGAAAGTTTGAGAGACATTTCAAGCCAATCAGCTTAGAAAAATATAAAATATTGTATCTTTTATAACGATATTTTGTACTTGGGGTAAAATGGGTCATAGTTAAGAGGCCTTCTATATAAAGTAAAAACAAAGTTTTCAACTTATTTCCTTCAAATATACATTGAACTGTCAAACAAGTTTATTTTTTCTCCAAAAGAAGTATTTTAATTGCTACATTTGGAACAAAGGTCATTAACTTCAAATGTTTACAATTTCCTTAAAGTACAACTTACAACAAATTTTTTCAGATAAAAACGGCTTAGTCGATTGCCTTTTTTCTTATTTTCATGTATATTTAGTAATAAATATATTTTTGACATCTTTTTGCAATGAGACCCATTTTACCCCACATTGGGGTAAAATAGGTCATTACTTTTGATGCTAAGTTTAACCAACTTATAACAAAATAATATTTGATAAAATTAGATGAAAATGTTCTGAAGGATTGTAGTGTCAAGATAGAATTGAAAGAAATCCTTAAAAAGTAATAGTTTTGAAGAAATAAAACTTAGAATGTGAAGGTACCTTTAAATTGACCCATTTTACCCCAACCCACCCTATTCTTTATTTGGTGTGCTGCGAAAAGGATTCTGGTTGAGTGACATAGTTTTCCAGCCACTCAAGCCAATAGTCTCACGCTATGGACTGTATTTAGACTAGGAGAATGATGTATCATGTCTCGCTTAGTAAATTACTAAATGGTTTTGATTTATCTTCAGGTGTAGACGAGTTCAAGTTGATCAGTATGCAATATTTACTAGGAATTTCCCGGTAAATATATCTATGCCTATAAGTTAATTAATTTGCATGTATCTTGTTATCTCTTTGCTATCATACAAACTTTAAGAAACTTACAAAAACTGTGCATGAAGTGTATCGATCAGAAAGCTGAGTAGACTGAAATTATCGGAAATTGTTTTACACAAAGTGTGGTTTTAATATTTATGTTAGATTTTGACCGAAAACCAATCTTCTACATTCTTTAACAATTCGGTAAATTCTTCAATCGCCGTTCTGTAAAACTAACAAGTAACGTTTTTCTTAAGGTATAAAGGATTTAAACCGGGAGTGTATGTTATCTTTACAAGGAATCCCATGAGAACTTCCCTTTTATTCCATAAGTTTATTTCCTTAAAACGTTAGTTTCAAAAAAGAAATGGAAACCTCCGTTTTTATACCAAACATTTGAAAATAATGTTACTGAAGGATGTATGTTATAAATATACAATATTTTTAATTTATCACTTCGAAAAAAAGCATATTACAAAATTTAACTGCATGAAATTAAAATTAACTCGACAATAAATCGCGTAAAAAATTTTATTCATAGGAATATTTTAAAAACTATGTTTGTGAAACGTCAGTTCTCTTGATAATTAATTAAACATCTTATTTTAGTTGTTGAAATCTCAGTCATGTTTATAAACATTAAATGTGTCATAATTTATTGGTTTTTAGAACTCATCAGAGTCAAACACTACCTACCTAAGTTGATAAAAATCAATAGTGTCGTAGGCTTTTAGACAAAAAATGTCACCACACACAAAACATTTTAGACTACTTTCAACCAATTAATAAATCCGAGTTTTACGAGAATTTACATCACAAAAATACCGCTGCAAAAGAATTTTTCCAGTAAATTCATTTAAACCCCACTCAATTTACGAGCTCAAATTATTCTCAGTTCTCAGCCATTTCATTTTACGCGAACACCCTTTTACCTTCTCCCTTTTTTTCATTATTCCAGGGAAGAAAGGGAAATTTGAAATTGAAAACTCGTATTTTTCTCATTAACTTTAAGTGCATTGTTACCAGTAATTGGAAAGGAATGTGGTTCAATTTATTACGTTTACCATGAACGCATTTTTAGAATGTTATTTTTTGCTAATTTTTTTATTCGGTTTAAACTAGTCAATGTACTGGAGTTTAAAATAAGTACATAAATAAATAAAGTCAAGAATGAACTGAATTATTCAAATCCATGGTCTCTTTGTAGGTACTTTTTAAGTCAACAGTTGAGTTTATAATCCCTGAAAAGCTATAGTGCTCAATTCTGTTCCCTAATACACATCATGCAAAGTTTCCTTGACACTTCCCACGCATTTGAATAATAGAAAGAAACAAATAAGAATAAATATAGTTTTTAAATCATCGTATTGTGCTCAAAATTCCATTCAAGTTACAAAGGAAAATGCACTGTAAAAAATATTTGTAACGTTTTGCATAAATTCCAGAAAATTTCCTGCTTTTTATTAGTTTTTACAGCAGTTTAACACTCTTCTTGAAAATTCTGGTATTCTTTCGGAAACGTGCCTGGATCCCACTGAATTCTTCCGGAAGCGGATAAATAGAGCGGTGCATCTGACACGCCTATATTAGTATCAACCAATCTAAATTCCAGACTTGGATCTTAATTTTAGGTTATATTTTATATGGAATGTATCTAATCGTGTCATGGCAGGCTCAGTGGTTAAAACGTTTGCTTCTCATGCGATAGTTCCTCGGATCGAATCCCGGTCGTGATTATTTTATTTTATGCAAAACGTTTCGGTATTTTACTGTAACGTTCCAGATATTTCACAGAGAGCTTACTGGTATTTCTGCGGAATGCTTCAGTATTTTACAGTAAAGTTGCTGGTATTATCCAGGATCATTACTTTTTAAAAATAAAGGGGTTGTGTGAGTAAATGTGTGTGGTGCGGGTAACAGTACCTCACCTCCGTGGCTCCGGTCCACAGGTGCTCGCTGGGTAACGCTAAGTAGGTACTTCTTAGGGCAGTTCAGTGGTCAAGGATAATGTCCAGTAGTACCCGCCCATTGGAAATAAAAAAAAAAAACTTTTTAAAAATGAGCAACTCATCTGCCCAGTTTTTTAAAGTATCGTTTCAGATTCTTTTACAGTGTGGCTTAAGAGGTTAAAGCATAGAACTAATAATTTAGAGAAATACAAACTATTAATAAGAGTAGACGGTTGAAATATGAATTTAAATTTATCAACCAAAGCCAATGAAACATGAAAAATATTTTTTCTGAATGTAAAAAAAATATTTATAATTATCTATGATAATAAATGTACATTAAATAAACACCAAAAAATAATGTTACAGGTGTTTCTTGCTATAAGAAATTCAAAAAATGCAAACCTCATTGCAACCAAATTTGGAACTTCAATATAATATTATCCCTGCATATTACGGAGTTGCTAACTTAACTCACCTTTCTTACTGAATTTTTACTATGACTTTCTGAGGTTATTATCTTATGTAAAACAATAAGACCTCTCTGCACGTAATCTATGATCTGCCAAATTTTTATGTATTGCATCATGAGTTTTGTAAGAACGAATTTTTCTATGAATAATAAACCCGATAATTTTATTTTTAAAACATTTTTGTGTGATCAATGAGAGCAAATTTTAGATCAGATTTAGATGAGACATTTAGATGTAGAGAAAAGGTTTCTGCTGTACTGTACATATTTTAAAAGTTTTACGTATCATGTTTTTCGTACAATAAAACATAGTTTTTATGCTGAAATATTTTTCGTGTTTTCACCTCATTTTTAGTCTTTTTTCGGGTTATCCGCAATTTTCACAATCCGCGGTACCCTTGCCACCAAATTGCGTGGATAATCAGGGCTCAACTGTACTTATCTTTTTCAGTAATTGTTCTATATTCCAAATAGGGTCCTTAATTTCCAGTAAAAGTTTGATAGTTATAATAGGAAAATTCAAGTATTTATAGTTCTTCGAATTTCTCAAAACTTTGTTTTGGGACCTTTAAACTGATGATTCTCTCTCTCAATCGATGCTTATGTAAAATTTTTATACCTTTGAACATGCACTTCTCTTTAGAACCATAAGACTCAGAACATAACTTCAATCTTCGATACTTGAAACTCCGCCTCCTCTCTTAATGCCCCTCCACCCACGCCGAACCCTCCCACGCGTCATCAGGCCGTCCCTGGCTTGTCTCCAGATGCCATTGTCGCGACGGCCGGACCCAGTGGCCCGGAAAACCCCATAAAAGCGCCTGAATGGGGGCTCATCTGCATAGCCCGAGGAGTAGCTTCTTCCCTGCTCTTTCCTCGGAAAACTCCCCGGAGCAGCCGGTAATTAATGTGCCCGGATTTAATTAAAGGTGAAACTGGATCGGGAAAGTAGGTGTAAGAAATTGGATTGGCTTGGATTTTTAGAGTGGAGGGTATCGGATTTTTGGGAGATTGATTTTGATTTGATCCGCGTTGGCGAGAATTGGCAGGTTACTTGAGGCACCATAGCTTAGAAATACCACCAAAGATAGCGAACATTATTATTACGATTTCACATTAATTCCGATTTAAATTCATTGCCACACTCCTTCTTAACTTAAAAAAATTTAATGCCCTTATACCCGGTTCACACATAAAAAGTTAAACTAGTTTAAGTGCCAATCTAGCTTAAGTCACTTAAACTAGATTGTTGCTTTAACTAGTTTAACTCTTTGTGTGTGAACCGGGTATTACTGTTACACGATGTAAATTTTGTTTGTCATTGTATGATATTAAACTGATTATTATTATATATGGGTTCTAATCAGAGGAATATTTATCATTATCGGATGGAATAGTAATAATAATAAGTATTGTTCCTTGATGTAGTTGTAGGTATTCACTTTAAAAATCTGTGTAACAAATATGTTTCTTTTTTTAAAAATAAATAAAATATAAGTTAAGACTAAAGAAGAAAATTAAGATGATTTAGGGGGGACAGATGCCCTTCTATTTTACATTTTATTCCCTTGGGTGCACAAGATACAAACCTAATTAAGAATAAAATCCATGTTTAAACTGCATCATATAGTAGTAAGTAGTAAGACCAAGATAAAATGTGTGAATCTTTGAAATCTGACAAACAATTTTATTTTATCTTATTGGTAGATTTAAGGGCCATATTACAGATGTAAGAAAGTGAACCCGACAAAACTGTCAGAATACGTAACAATAGTAAGTAGTATCTGTAAAACTAGCTAATTAATAATATATTATCAATCTTTTGCAAAGAATCCATTAGAAAGTCGTGTACTAAAAAAAGAAACTGTAGCGTCTACGATTTGGAAAGAAACATTGGACTGGAGTGAAACAAAATGATCGATATAAATCCTGAGAAAAAAATATCACCCGCTCATTTCAATATAAAAAGACACTTAATTCAGTTTAATTTCTCGAAAATTCCAAACAACAAACTCGAACAAAAGTTTAAAAAAAAATCTCCCCACATGCATGCGAAAAGGTTGTTAGTCCCAAGACAAAAAGAAACTTATACTTAAATATTGTTCCAAAGAGTTTCAAAAAAGAAAAGAACGATTTCACATCGCTTCGCCCATTGAGTTTTTCTCTTTTCTTCTTAAAAAAAAGGAAAAACAACCTCTCTGCGGTTAAAATCACCAGATCTCTTATAAATTACTCCTCTAATGAATCCACAAAAAGAAAGGGCTCACAAAACAGAAAACAATGAAGCAGCAAACTTCAAAGGGGACCTTCTGTTTTTCTTCTCTGTGTTCTCGGGTTTTTAGAAAGTTTGAGTGCTGACGAATTTTTCTGACAACAAAGTAACCCCGCGTGTTGTAGAGAAGAGAAGAAGACAAAAGTTTTATTATTATTTTACTTCTTAACCGTAACGATGTCCGCGGTAGTTATTTGTCTTATTGTTTAACTTTCATTGTTTGCCCTTTTTTACTTCCTTTCTCTCTATTTTAAAGATGTCTTTTTATTTTGCAGTGGGAAAAAGTCTGAGGGAGTCCGAATTGTCTGTGAGGAGATTGTGGTGAATTATTACGCGTCCACGCACTGGTGTAATTAGTTTTGAAGCATCACTTGATGGAAAGAATGAGATATTTAAATGGAAATGAATGATCCCCGACTACACTGATTACACTAGTTTCTAAATAAAAATGTTAACTTTTAGTTAATGTTTCCACAAACAAAATGAATGTTTGCTATGTACATTTTTAAACTCCAAAAAATAAAGAATAAATTTAACTTTCATTACATCTTTGAATATATTTTAAGCTAAATACTTTATTTTTGTCTCACGTCCCAGTAAGTTCAATTACTTTTGATTATGTAGTTCCTATTCACCTATGTAGTGTAAATTTAAAACATCTACTTCAAACTTTAAGTATTTTTGGTACTTTAAAATGGTCCTTAAAAATCCCTATATTTTACATAAAAATGTATTTTTTTACTTTTAATATTATACTTTTATTACTCCCTTTTAAACTTGTAAATAATCAGAAAAATTATAAATCATTAGAAAATTATGTCACTTCTGTCTATAAATGTGTTTTATTTCCAATTCAATGATATCGAAATAGTCGTTACAACTGTGTTAGTTACTTTGCTACGTCAAAACAAGTCACAGTTAGTAAGACTTATATTTATGCTTTGAAAATACCATACTAATACATTATAATCTATATAGCTCGATATCAAAGAGAATTTAAAGTAAATTCTAGATATATCGAGTAAACAATTAAATACATAAACTTATTTAATACTTTATTTCAAGGGGAAACTTATATTTAAAGATATTTCCAAGACGTCAAAGTTCAAGATAACGAGGTTATATTGTATTAATAAATTCCTATAAACCAAATATAAGTTATATAAAGCTATTCACCAATATACTTTCTCCAATCATCCAATCCCTTTCTCCAAACACAAAAAAAACATCACACTTCCTCACAAAACCCCATTGCCACATATACAACAAAAAGCAGAAAATAACCCGCACAAAGCCAAATGCAGCCCTCAACAAATCCACAAGAACAGTTCCATCTCCGACCCGACCCACAATACCTCCCCCATACGCTATACCCTTGGAAAAAGCTCCATTTCCACGACACTTCCACAGCTGTCATGGCGGCATGAAATATGGATTCGGCCAGAGAAAGATGATGCTTGAATAATCAGCCAACTTACCGAGAAGACTCAACAGTGTTTCTCTAGTTTTTTTTCTCTTTCGCTAAGCAATCGGCCTCTGGGAAATCGATGTGGGACTTCACCATGGAGGTATGAGGTATAGATAGAGATTTCTCAGCATCTGATCCAATAGTGCTGAAGTTGGCCTTTATAACAGCTGAGGAAATACGCAAACAGGGGGTTTAAAACTCTAGTGAAGTTTTCCAAACCTGCAAGTTCGAAGTTTAAGACAGAACAGTCTTTGCCTTGGATATGAACGTTTATCTATACTACACACAGTATGAATGGCAATCCTGTGTTGATAATTTTCTTACGGCAAACCGATCACAGATATCGCCAAAAGGTTGGATCTGTAAATATAAGAACTAGAGAGTGAACACTCGCATAATCTTCTGACAGTCTTTCGCTTTTCCTAGAGTGAAACCTCTTTTTTCCCTCTTTTTTGGCGTCAATGGATTGGGTTTTATTGCTTCTCTTCTAACTATGGTATGCCAAGGGTTCCGGACTGTCATTGGAGTTATTCTCTTGCATGAACTCATACAGGTACAATGTTCCCTCGTTATTCGCGGTAGTAACGTTCCAAAATATACCGCGAATAACGAACCCAGTTTTAAAAGGAGCATATATGATAATATAACAGATGTAATGGTTCGATTATATTATTCATTACATAAAACTAATAAAACTGGTTCATGCAAAAAGTAGTTTTAACTGTAAATTACTGTAAATAATTGTAATAACTGAAAATAATTTGTAGTAAATACCAAAAGGGTTGCAAGTTGGGAATCTTGCTTAGTAGAAGACGTTACATTTTTCAAAATGGTTTTATATAATAAATACCAGAATCACACAATTATATCTTTTCTGCTAAATAAACTTTAATTGCTAAAAAAATTGGCGATCGAAATCCGTTAATATGCGGGGGTAACATTGCTTAACCGCGAATACTGAACCGCGAATATGAACCCCTCTGTAGTTCATACTATAAATTCCCCAAATCAAAGATGCAAGGTTATCCAATGACGCCAGCGATGCCTTGAGTGATGTAATGATTTGGAATTAGAGCTTGCATATACAGTTCCATTCAGAAAACCAGCTGTGAAAATGAGGTTAAGTCCTGACTGCCAATGGTCACATACTTCGTTTCCTATCAGGAGAGTTTTCTTCACGTATTCCTCTTTCAATGAATTGCAGATTTAACTTTATCGAAAATTTCTTTCGTAACAATCAAGAAATACTGCTGTATGTTGTTTCTTCCAAAATTGAGTTGTTTCTTAGCTATCGCAAATTAAATGGCAACGACATCAATTGACAAATTCCTTTTTTTTCACTAAGTTAACAAATTAGAAATACAACGAAAGACGACCAACTATAGGCTTGAAGCCCTGCAAGGTTGGTCCCTTTTTCCTAAAGTCAAATCTACAGTAAAAAAAGTTTAAGAAACCTTTTGAATTAATTGTTTTTTTGGTAATACGTGTAATATGTCTACTAGTGTGAAAAAATGTGCTTTAGGGCTTACAGGTTAAAGTGCGGTTTGTGTTTAGTTTGAGTATTTGATTGCTCTTTCATTATCCGAACTGAAACCGAAGCTTGATGAGTCCCTCTGCTTAATCATCTAAAAATTTAAAACTGATTATACTGGTCACTATATGAGACTTAGTCACTAACTCCCTCAAGTAGGATATTTTGTTATTTGAGCGGATATTGAGCGGACATTGGATCGGTATTATTTGAGAGGACATTGATAAAAAAAATCGAGGTCGAATCGGACATCTATGCTATTTGTTGGCTATTTTAATGCTCTGCTTGCGTGATTTGCGTGCTTCGTGAAACGTTAAAGAGTACCCAGTCCCCCTTTCCTGATTCACCACTGGGATTGATTACACCCCAAACGAATTTGGTGTGTGTGTGTGTGTGTGTGTGTGTGTGTGTGTGTGTGTGTGTGTGTGTGTGTGTGTGTGTGTGTGTGTGTGTGTGTGTGTGTGTGTGTGTGTGTGTGTGTGTGTGTGTGTGTGTGTGTGTGTGTGTGTGTGTGTGTGTGTGTGTGTGTGTGTGTGTGTGTGTGTGTGTGTGTGTGTGTGTGTGTGTGTGTGTGTGTGTGTGTGTGTGTGTGTGTGTGTGTGTGTGTGTGTGTGTGTGTGTGTGTGTGTGTGTGTGTGTGTGTGTGTGTGTGTGTGTGTGTGTGTGTGTGTGTGTGTGTGTGTGTGTGTGTGTGTGTGTGTGTGTGTGTGTGTGTGTGTGTGTGTGTGTGTGTGTGTGTGTGTGTGTGTGTGTGTGTGTGTGTGTGTGTGTTTTTACAGTTCTTCTCATGTTGATATTCAAAATTTGTATTTTCTGTTTGAGTGCTTATTCTATTGATTTTTCCAGCAACAGAGCATTGAAATAGCTAATATTAATACAAATATTTTACAAATAGCATACAAAATCACTAACTTACCGTTTCAATCTCGATTTTCTATCAATGTCCGCTCAGAGCACGATTTTTAGCTCTCCGCTCACAACACGCAACAGACCTCAGAGATGTAAATAGTGTTGTAGAAAAGGGAGAAAGGAATAATAGAAAGAAGTAGAGAAATACAAAGAAAGAAATATAAGAAATAAGAGAAATATGAAAGAAGAAAAATTGAAAGAAAGCAACATAAATATTTTAAATAAAAAGAACAATAAACTAGAAACAAAAGGGAATATAGAAATATAAATACTGAGAAAGAAAGAAATAGAAAGACAATGAAGGACGGATAGAGTAAAGATCATACACTATTCTAGCATCCCACTCCATACTGGAATATTGGATAGACATATACTTAAAATAAATTTTACATCCCCCAGTTGTTAAAAATCTACAGATTACGAAAAAGCTTTTTCTAAGGTGCGTAAATTAATATTTGTAAATATTAATAAACTATTCATTCAAGTATTAAATTTTGGGTGGTCTAGAAATAACCTCACAAGGTCTGGAGGTGAATCGTGTTCTGTCATTTGTCAACTCTTACTCTAGCTCATTAGAAAGTAATCTCAAAATCGATTTCTGAATCCCACCCGATCTTAGAGATCTTATAAAAGTTGGTATAATTGAAAAGTGCATATTACACATACTGTAAAGGTAGTTTACACTAGGATGTCATAGTCATTTTTTGTTATTTCATGTTCCATTTCTATTTCAGATCAAATGAGAAAATATCTGAATAAAGAAGAAAGGACCTTCCTGAGATCGAAGAAAACACTGTGCTTGATATTTATTAAAATGTTGAAGCTCTAAATAAATATTTTGAAATGTTAAGCTTTATTCTTTTTTTGTTTCCAAAGAAAACTAATTGTTTTAAATTATAAACAATTGTCTGCATAAAAATTCTAAAATAGTTAAAAAAAATAAGAACAGCTGCAGGTTAAATGTTCTTATAGAATAAATTAAAACAACTTAATTTAGAAAAGTACTTAATTAGTAATAATAAAAAAGTAAAAACTAGCAAATCTTTCTAGCAACAGTAGTTAGATTTTGTATGCTAGAATAGAAAGTCCACACTTCTACGGAACTTCCAATGCTGCAAATGTCTTTTGCCCATACTGCCACGCAAGGTCACCATACCAAAAGCTCTACCTATTCATAAAACACCCACGGATTTCACACTCGTGTTTCGTTTTGGCTTTGAGTGACACCTGGCAACTCGGGATACCCATCTCTGTGGTCTCTGGGAATGGGATGGCTAATGGAATACAGTCTGGAGATTATGGGTAGAGAATTGGGGCGCCAGAGTATTCTGACGGGGCAAGTAATAGGATACTTTCCGAGAGAAAAGTGCAATGGGGAGGTTTCCATATGTCTGTATTTTTTTAGGGGGGAATTAAACGTGGTTGAAGAAGACTGAGGCTTTTAACGTTATGGTGTCTGGTTTTGTGAAGTTAAAGGGGGCAATAGCAAACATAAAATGAGTTACGAGTGTTATGAAATGCTATTTTTAAGAAAGAAATTATGTTGGGTGGATGTATTAGACTGTATTTCTACTATACTCAGTTGCAACTTAACTTGAGCCAGTAGAAATATGCTGAGAGCAACCAAAGAAAGTAGTTACCCCGCGCGGTGTCTGAATTTTGAGTGAAATTTAAAGCTTCGGTTTTGAATAATGATTAGTTTTTTTTTAAATCCACGTATATTAAGCATCTTTTCATCCCGATATGCATAAAATGTTCAGTCTTATTATTTTTTAAGGTGGCGTAGCGCGTAGTTGTACAATTCGCTCTCAAACTTGCCAGCAAATAAGAGCTTCTAGCAACCCAGCAGGCTTTCTGTTTACTCTGATTTTCTTCCGCGTGGTCATGACGTCAAAGGCTCAACTTAAGTTGCATTCTAGTATAGATTGAACAATAAAATGATCTTAAAGGGTGCATTGGGAAAATATGAATAAAAATGTAATTCTTAAGGGGGAATTCAGTTATACAATAAGTAGAGTCCTCAACATGTAAACATGTAAGTTCTTACATCTCTATATGTTTGTATCAATTTGTTTTGTTTTCAAAATTATTTGGGTTCATTTTAACATAAGACCTGTTTGCATGGGTCAAACACATAGCAATTTTTTAAAATTTCAAAATTAGATTAAATATTATGAGGCAAAAATTTAAAATGAGACACAAATAATAAAACTGCATCTAAATTACTCGAACTATGATTGAAGATGCACGTTAATATCCTATGATAACATACTGTGGAGTGTTTCAATCACATTCAACTATTACTTCATTTAGATTATAATATCAAACCTGAAGCAAACTTACTACGTTAATTTCATGGTGGTTATACAGAAATAAAACTGTCATTGACATTTATTTTAAAATCCCCTTAGAATTAGTGTACAAATAAAATAAAAAAGCAATATACATCTTAACTTCCAAGAGGAATGCAGATTCAAATAAAGTAAGACATAAATCAAGCTGAAGAGTTCATAAAAAGAATAATACTTCCAGACTCATTCTCAAAAAAAGTATCCTTGCGTGGGGTGGGCTAATTTCGAACAATAAAGGGAAAACAATTTATTCTCTCTCAAAGAGAATAAAACCGACTTTCTGAATCCCACCACTAAATTCCACGTGCGGCATATTCCAGGCCTTTAAAAACCCTGAAATAAAACACTTTCATTAGTCTTTATTAGATTCCATTCCGCCTTTCCTGTTCAAAAACGCTCTTCCACGAAATTGCGCTAACCCCAAAAAGCAGAATAAGTAACTTATTTGCATTGAAGATATCCTCTCTCTGAGCTTTTCTTGTTATTATTGCCGCCAACAAAACGCCCTGAATGAGTAAAGGCGGGTTCACATGCAGCGTTTCAACAGGCGCGACTGTCTAAACTACCCTATAACTTTACTATAAATGATGGCGTCATTATTACATCATAGCTCTAAGAACCAATGGCAGGGTCAGATTCTAAATCCATGAGAAAAACGATGGAAAATGTCCCCTAGTTTTCCCCTATGACGTTCCCAACGCGTCGCGCGAATCGCTACATGTAAGCCCGCCCTAAGCCGCTCTGCATTTCGTTTATTTTTGCTCCGCGTCTTGCAGCACTATTTATCACACTTGGATTGAAAGGAATTAAATGAAGAAAATACCCCAGGAAATGAAGTTGATTAAGGACTAGTTGTTTAGGCCAAGTGAGGGGCTATTTGCGAAGAGTCAATCTGAAGAAAGAGTATTTGATTTATCCTTTATTATGTGAGATTAATTTATATTTCGTTTGTGTTTCCCAATCACGAGTGTGTTTGAGTTGCGATTGCGAAATTCGCTTCATCTACAAGGTGGCTTAACCCGATTAAGTTTGCTTGGGGATAGTTTAATTTAAAGTTCAGTTGGTAGTTTGGATGTAATTGGATTTTTGAAGAATTTTCTCTGTTTGTTTTTCTAAGGAAAACACATGTTTCTTGAAATTTGTTCATGGAAATGAGTGGGTTGGAAATATTTAGGTGTGTGTAGGATTGAGTAACTAAATTAGAGATTATTGCATTCGAACTTTTTAATCAAGTAAGCCTATTTAAAATTTTAAAAAAAGTGTCTTGATGAGAAATAGAAGGATTAAAAGAAAAATTATTTAATCGTTTTTTTCTTCAAAACACATCTTACTAAGAATGAAGAGGCGGTACATACAAAAAATTTCACATTTGAATAAAAAATTGTAACAACCTTCTAAGACATATAATATTAAAATAATTGGGCTTTTCTTTCCGCCGGCCACCAGGCGCTGAACCCCCGAACCGATTTGGACAAACTCGGTCTCGATCGAAAGCTTTTCACCCCTAGATCAGCCAGTTTTAGGTCACGTTCCTTTAAATCCTTCCATTTTAAAATTATGTGTTCTTTTCGTTTTTCTCTAATGTTAACTCTATGGGAAAGCTTTCCGCCGGTCCCCAGTCCGAACCCCCAAACCGATTTGGAAAGCTTTCCACCCCTAGATGAACCATATTTAGATGTAATTCCTCCAAAACCTTCCATTTTAAAAGTATGCGTTCTTTTCGTTTTTCCCCCATGTTAACTCTATGGAGAGGTTTTTTCGGCCGGCCTCCAGTCGGAACCCCAGAACCGATTTGGACAAACTCGGCCTTTAACGAAAGCTTTCCACCCCTAGATGAGCCAATTTTAAGTCTTATTCCTCCAAAACTTTCCACTTTAAAATTATATGTTCTTTTCATTTTGCTCCCATGTTAAGTCTATGGGGAGCTTCCGTTCCGCCGGCCGCCACCCCGAACCCCAAACCGATTGATTCCTTTTTCAACTACTAATTATAATTTTTGATCCCACTTTAACATTAGGTCAAGTTAGTCGTAAATACAACTGTTATTGTATTAAAATTTGAGAACTTTTTTTCTGAAAATTTGAAGAAAAGAATGAGGAAGTTGCATGATTTTTTAATTTTTTAATCCATTCTTCTTGCATAAATAAGCAACTACCCAAAATTGGAGGCCGATCGAGAAATTTTTTGATTGCCAAAAAATTAACAAAAATCCTCTTTTTAAAAGCGCGCGAAAACGCCAAGAGTTTGGGATCATCGTATGCTGACGTCATCATACGATAAACATTGTTGGAAAGCAATGAAGTTGATGGTATGATTGTTGCGTTTTCAGTCACGTGTTTGTTTTTCTCTTTTTTTCTCGACTTTTAAGTTAAAATATTTAATTACCTGTATATTTTTTTGAAAAAAAATTGACTAGATATTTCATTTTACCATACAAAAACCATACGGAACACTTGTTTGTTTTTGAAAATCTAACACATGCAACTTCCTTATTATGAGTCAATCGCTTATTCAAAATGCTTTACATTATTTAGTTTCATCTTCTTTAATTAGATATTGACATTTTTAATATATCAATGAAACTAAAAAAACAACAACGCATTCATTTAAATTTATTAAAAATATGTTTCCAAAACCTATTAACCTGCTCACAAGGCCCAAAGACTCGAACGACTAATAATAACTAATTAATCATCCACTCCGGATCTCCATCAATCTGACAACCATTCCAAAATCAAAGCCCATTGCCTTACCCCGATAAGCCCCCTTTGTTATTAAAGGATTCCCCTGGAGTAATTGCAGGCAATATATTAGACGGAATACCTCCCCAGGCAAGGCATTGTAATAACAATGAAAACAAAAAGCAACAGCCAATTGGATTATCTTTTCACCAGAGTAAGGACCGAAAAAAACGTTCCAGAACCCAAACAGGAGTGGGCGGATAGGCCCAATCAATCTACCCATTCTTTCATCGCGGACGATAAGTTTAGAAGGTGCTCATATGCGGCAGCACCTGAGGTCCCGATAGAACTCTTTTTGGTACGAAATCTTATTATTGGTATCCACTAAGACAGAACTTTGTTTCGCGTTACAAGGCTTTTGTTGGAGCTATCGACAGTGTTGGATCAGACGTTTAATTTGGAAGAATGAAATTCATTTTTCCGGTAACCGGTCTTGCTTTGTTACTCGGAAAGGGGTGATGGGGCCCTTGATCTGTCTTTGTAATTGATTTTTCGGTTGTGTGTAGGGTGTGATTGGTGAAGAAAGCTTTGGGGTGTTTTGATGGATGTTGCCTGGTGTAAAGAGCAAAATTGTTGCGTAAATGACACAAAAAGGAATCTTGTACTTTTAAGTTGGAAACTTGTTGGGAAATTGGGATTTTTTTCTTCAGTGAAAGCGTTAACGTCTTCAGATGTAAGAAACACACAATAATGCACCTAACTTTTAATCTGATCCAAATATAATATTCTAAAAACTTTACCAAATATTATTTAGTGTTACGAGCAGGAAGTTTTGCTTTAAAATACTTCAAAGCAAATTAACGCAACACTTTCATTATTACACAGATATAAAGTTCTCAGTCATGACTAACTTTTAAAATTCTGATATCTCGAACCGAACAAGAAACAAATAAACGTAATCCTTAAAATCAATTTTTAAAAAATGATTGATCCCCTTCTAGGTAAAATAAGTAAAATTAAAATGTGGTAAATACTGTTCATACAAATTGATTTAAAGGGGTAAAATTAATCTGAATAAAAATTAAATAAACATCAAAATAAGAAAATATAATATAAAATCTAATATATTTTTAATCCTTGAAAAATTAAACAGTTGAACCTAAACCCCCTAATATTTATTAATGGGACATTTTCAAAACAATGAATTGTGACCCATTGGTTGAAGTTTAAAAAAACGCGTGTTTCCATATTCCCCCTAAAAAGATGTCCATCTCAAAGAACCAATTAGAGTGCTAGCAAAGCGATTGGCAATCGCATATTGAGAATTATAATTATCTGACAAACCAGTCACAGCTCTCGCTCACATCTTAAGAAGTGCTATTCGGAAACATGCTTTTAAACCATCTTAACTCCATAATACGCTTCCAATCTTCCAATTTGAAACTAACTACACATCAGATAACTTAAATCCTTACCTTTTGAAATGTAGATTGCTGTTTGTTCGTCAGCAAAAATATTTGTTTCTATTTCTATGTAACATTCCTAAAACATTTATGATTGCACATCCATCATTACTTTTTTATCCAATACAGCCTTTTTATTAAAGGATATACATCAGTGAAAAACCGCAGTTAACGAATGAAAGTAGTTGAAGACGAAATTCACCTTAACCCTTTATTCCCCAAATTATTTTCTTATCATCATCCAAAATATGTCAAGTTTACGTAACTGCAACTATAAATAAACTAAATATGGCCTTACATGACAAAAATTGGACGAATTTGGAACTTTGGGAAGTGAGACTTACAAGTATCGTCGGGACATAAAGGGTTTTTTTTTTTTTTTTTTTTTAATTGAATTTAAAATCTCCCCATGCTCCACAGAGTATAACATGGGGCTTACAGAAGTAAGTTACAATCTCAAATAAAAATAATAATCAGAACAAAACAACAGAATCAAAAAACACTTTCAACAAAATTAACAAATAATGTAAAAGTTTCTCTATTAGATATCATAGCAAAAGGAGATGCTGGCCAATTGATGTGCAATTTTCTCAAGGCCAATCTCAAAACTTTTCTTTGGGATGAAAATCTAGGGCAATCATAAACAATATGATGGACATCTTCTTCACCAAAACCACAGTCACAAGACGAAGAATGAGCCAAACCAAAACGATGAAGATACCTCCTGAACCCTCCATGACCAGTTAGAAATTGAGTTATTTTAAAGTTAGCATAGAAATGAGCACAAGACATACGATGGCCAATAGTCGGGAAATATTTCCTTGTTAATTCACCCTTCTCTGAACCACCGTATTCATCTGACCAGGTTTCTATAATGCTCTCCTTCATAATCCTTTTGTAATATGACTTCGGTATATTAGCAGGTTCAAACTCAATACTTAAATCTGTTGCGGACTTAGCCAAAACATCTGCCCTTTCGTTTCCAAACACGCCCGTATGCCCTCGAACGAAAGAAAAATACACAAGAGTCCCATGATCTCTCAAAGATTTTAGTTGCCGTTGTATGTCTGTGATTATATCATTTAAAGAATTTATGTTTTTTAGAGCGTCTAAGGATGAAAGGGAATCGGTACAAATAAGATATTTCAAAATAGGAAAATCTTGCTCCGAGATCCACCTAATCGCAAACTTCAAGCACAAGAGTTCCGCCAAAAAAACAGTGCATTCATCCCTGATTCTAAATTGATAATGCTCAATCTCAGAGCCGTTTGCAAAAACTGCAAATCCAAAACCAACCTTGCCACCCAATTTACTACCATCAGTGAATAATACCAAAGGGAAACCATCAGTAACAGTGAGATTAAATTTTATTATTGTGATAGCATCTCTCTCGGACGGATGAGGGAGCTCAGAAGGAGGCAAAATTCTATCGTAGCTAGAGGTAGAACAAACTGATAGTCTTTCTCTGAAGGAAATGTTATGAAGAATTACAATGTCAATTGGAGGAAAGCCAGAAATCACATAAACAGCTTCGTAACTTATAGTCCGATAACCACGTATGACACGCAATAATATTCGTCTTTGTATTCGCCTAAGGTATCTAACATTAATTTTCTTCTTTAGCATCATACCCCAAACTCTTGAACCGTACATTATAAAGGGCTCAATTCCTTGCTTATAGATGAGGGAGTAAACGCTAAAATTGATACCATAAGTGTTACGAGCAATTCGACACAATCCCTGCTGCAGCTTTTCACACTTCTCTGATATGTAGGTCAAATGCTGTTTCCAAGAAAATTTGCTGTCAAGAATAACCCCAAGATACTTCATTTGCTTAACAACAGCTAAAGGAGTTCCATTAAGATACAAATGGTATGGATCATAGCAAACGTTTCTTTTTTCAATGAACATCACTTTCGTCTTGTTCGGGTTGAATTCTAATTTGAAATTTTTTGACCAATTATAAACAAAGTTCAAAGTCTCCTGAGCATGTAAAAACGTAGAAGAAAGATCCCTACCCTGTAAACAGACCAGAATATCATCAGCAAAGGCAATAGTCTCGCAACAGGCAAAATCTTCCAATTCAACCAAAAGGTCGTTGATGATAATGTTCCAAAACGTAGGCCCCGAAACAGATCCCTGAGGACATCCCCTCTCAAGTCGGTGGACAGCCGAGACAGAACCCAAGTTAATATTGGCAGTTCTATTACTCAAAAAGTCAGCAGAAAGGGAAAATATATTAGTTGGCAATTGCGCTTTTTTCAAAAGACTGAGGATACTAGGCCACCAAGCGTTATCGAAGGCGCCTTTAATGTCAAGGAAAATTAGTATAGTGTTTAAATTTTTCTTTTTACCCCTCAAAATCACCTGATTCAGATGCAAAAGTGCATCCTCAGTCCCTCTCTGTGGTGTGAAACCGTATTGGTGGCAAGAGAGAAGGTCACCTTGATTCAGATGCCAGTAAATTCTATTTACAAAAAGCCTTTCCAAACACTTACCCAAAACAGGAAGTAAACTTATACATCTAAGATTGTCCAAGTGTGGAACCCTGCTTTCACCACCTTTGGGTATAAGTATCACTTGGGCTTGCTTCCAATTTCGAGGAAAAGTCCCAACGCCCAGACAAACGTTGAAAAGTCTATGAAGAAAAGAGGGGAACATGGAGTGAAATTGCTTAACTATCTCATTTGAGATGGAATCAGGACCAGGAGATTTATTAGGTTTCAGCTTAGCGATCACTGAGTCGACTTCATCACTAGTAAAGGCGGTGTCAAGGAAGGAGTGGTAAGGAGATCGCGCTGTCCGTCGACATTCTCTATGCAGTTCATTATCATCGTCTTCGGGATCAGGAGGGAAGGACTTCTGGAGTACCTCATTTATAGTTTCACTCAGAGAATTGGTTGTTTTACCATTAGGTAGGAGAATACCGCTAATTTCAATTTTCTTCATAAAGTGTCTCTTAACCCCATAAGTATAAATTTTTTTCCACACATTATTAACATCAATTGTCGAGAGAAATGCCCTCCAAGAATCAACCTTTGCAGTAGTAAGCATCCTGTTGTAATCTTTTCTATATTGTAGGTATTTATTTCTATACGTTTGTCTGAGAAAAGGATTTTTAGCACGCTGAAATCTACGCCTGGAGGCGTTAAGCCTTTTTCTCATAGAGTTAATTTCAAGGGACCACCAAGGAACCCTGTGAACACCATGACCTCTAACTGGCATAGACAACAAGGAGGCCTGGAATAAAACGGAACCCAACTCCTCCACAATTGAATCCAAGTGAAGACCATCATTACATTCCTCGAGAATATCAAAAATATGAGCAACACGTGGAAGACATAACCTCCGAAAGCGGCACCAGTTTGCTCTCTTCGTGTTGAATATCTTAAAGGGTGTAGTAGGTATGACTGGTATATTAGATAATAGGGAAAATTCAAACTCTATCATCATGTGATCAGAGAGAGAGTCTTTTTCTGAAACGCACCAACTCGAAATATCTTCGAGCAGATCCGATCCTATAACTGTAACATCAATGAAACTCGATCCTCGAGTTGAACAAAAAGTAGGCCCACAGTTTTCGTTAGCAATAAATAAGTTATTTAAGGAAAAGAAATCTCCCAATTTATTACCTCGGGCGTCCGAATAGGGACTAAACCATAATTCGGATTTGCTATTAGAGTCCATGCACCAAACCATTCTATCTAGATTTTTATTCAAAAAGGCTTGACCAATTTTATGAAGATCTATGTCAATATTTCTTGAGGGTTCGAAATAATAAGAGAAAAGTGTAAATGCAGATGTTCCAATAGAGACGTTTAAAGAAACCATATTGTAATCAGTATTTTTGCAATCAAGAAAAGCTATAAGATTATGGGATCGAACTATAATGGCTGCCTTAATTATGTCAGAATTATAATCATAGTAAAGTCTATAAGTATTAGGATAACCTGGAAGGGATCCCTTGTAACAGTGAGGTTCCTGAACCAATGCACAATCAATATCGTCCAATTCCATATTTAAAATAAGTTGTTGCGTCGCCGATTTAGACTTGTGAAGATTTAATTGTACACACTTCAGATCCTTTTTAGATGTCTTACCCATAGTTAATTTGCGATTGTATACTCTTCTTTATAAATATGTGGCTGGGACAACCCTCTGAAAATGGTTTGTGATTAACGTTTACTTTTTTATGATTTTTGCTAGTTTTATGATTAAATCGTACACAGTTTACACAGACTTCTACATTTTTATCTGGACAATCCGTCATTTTATGCTCACCAGAACAGTTGAAGCATGCTAATGGGTTTGTGCATTCAGCAGCACGATGTTTATATCCAAGGCATTTGTAGCATCTATTAACGATAAGAAATTCATCAACTACACACACATTCCAACCAATTTTTAACCTATTTTGACGGAGGATTTGTTTACGAACCATAGGGTGCGTTTCAATCACAACATGCCTAGTGTGTTCGAATTTCTTTAAAGTAAATCTGACTTTACACTGACCCATGTCTTCATCTGATTCAACAACTTCTGGATTTTGATCAAAGACCACTTTTAATAGATCTTCATTTAATATTTCATTTGGTACATTTTTTATAAGAACAGCAGGATTTCTTCTTTTCAGCACAGATATTTTTAATTCAGGGGATTTCTCATTCAGTTCCTTTTGAAGACGATTCCGACATAAAGGGTTAAAAACCATTAATAATATTGAACCATTTCGATAGACATCAAACAAGGCTTAACTGAATCAAAAGCCCACTTTACCGCCCATAAATACAACCAAACTTTTCAGCCTTTCAACACCTACCAAACGACACGGAAACCCTTTACGACACCCAAAACAACTCAACCGCGATCTCAGCTCCCCCTCACTAAAGAATATTTATCACATCGCCTGCTTATAGTCGGCCACTAAAACCGCCCAATTGTCACTTCAACACCCATTGCCACCCGACGGAAACAAAAAACAAGGGGGAAATAAATCCGGCAGAGATTTAGTGCTCCCGCGGGCAAAACAAAAGGGGCAAGAATCACGCCGAGGAACATTGATCTATATCCTACAATCTCGCAGAATCTCATAAAAGTGAATCATTCCAGCGGACAAAAGACCATGAAGAGGTGGGCAAGGGGTGGAGAAGACCCCCTTGGCCCACCCCTTTCATATATCAATGGATGGGACATTCAACAGATCTAATGACTTAGCCATTCGCCGGGTAACATAATTTAAGGTTCATCTTCTCTCGGGTTTCATGGCGCTGAAGGGAATTGCTGAAGACTGAGGGATGTTTTTAGTGGGCGGAAGAGAGGATTTATAAACCTGGGCGGCGGTGTGATGTCCGGTCTGAAGGTCGTAAAGTGTGGGTGCTCACGCTCAGATAACTTTATGTACCTATACTGTAGAATACATCAGAATATGTGTGTTATGCTATCTACCAACCCCTTTGAAGGCAACTGAATCTATAGTATGTTCATTTAGAATATGCTGATGAAACGCAATGTACTAGAAGCAGTAGCTATTGTAATTGTCATCGAAACATGTGTCTTGTGCAATTATTACTAAGCAGCCAAAGCTGAAGTCAGAAAAATACTGATAAAGAAATCGGTCACACTGTAAAAAAAATGTAGAAAAACAGAAAGTTTCAATAAAAATGACTTCATGTTTAAAGAGATATTCTGTCATGTAACATTCCCACCGCACTTCTATTTATTTTATGTAAAAAACAGCTTTTTTCTAGTTTTTTAGCTTGTCTGTACTTAAACAGAAAGTTTCAGTTCGTGGAGAAAGAAAGAACATCTTCGGATAATTTCTACTTTTGCTGAATTCTCGTTGGAGTAGCGGTAGCGTGCGTGCTTAGCATGCGGTAGGTCGTGGGTTCTATCCCCGATTATTGATTTATTAAAATTTCGAAAAAAAACCAGCTAAAATAAGTTGACGCGCACAAGCAGAAAATTACTGTGAGGCAACAGAAAAAATATGTAGCTCACTTACAGAAAGTTTCTTTTTTACAGCATTTACCTGTAGGTTACAGCTTTTTTCTGGTTACAGGAATTTTCTGCTTACAAAACTTTTCTGGCAACTTTTGCTGCCAGAAATTTTCTGTTTTTTCACAGAATTATTTTTTACAGTGCACTGAGGTTGCGGGATGAGCGTTATTGAACGTTACCGCTCCTGTTTCTTCGGCCTATTCTACATGAATATACTATAATATTACCTGATTGACAAAGACATGCATATTACAAGTCATTAACAGTTTTTATATTTTTATTTTTTCAATGAAAGATTATTCTCTATTATCTGCCTTACTTCGGCCGTTATATGGGACTTATTATTGTAGATCTTTTCAATCTTACGTGTATGTCCCAAAGCCACTCCGTATGATCTCCACTCCCGCATCTAATAATTTTCTAATAAGCATCTAATAATCATAAATTTTGAGTTCGAAGAGTCCTCTATGCGATCTGTATCTTCTCTTTCTCATTGAATAAATTTCGGAAAGGGTAAGTGCCAGATCCCCTCGGGCATGGATTCGTTTGTTCCTTGTTCTGCCAGGAAGTCAGCAATCTCATTCCCATGTAGTCCGACATGGGATAGAATCCACTGCAAGTAAACACCCTTTCTGAAACTAAATTACCTTTGATTTATCATAAAACTTGAATCCTCAAATGCGCTTACGGTTCTCTATTATCGTTGAAAGCCGTCAAATTGTTTTTTACGCAAAATGTTAGGAACAAAATAAAAACTGAGAACCAATCTATTAGAACTCTTATAAAATGATACGGGAGATGTCATTCAGACAATAAGATTCCCTAATAACAAAAAAAACACCCCAAAGTTTCAAAAATAATGTCAAACCTATCACTGACTAATCCCAAAACACGCCTAACTAAAACCAAGACGATCCCAGGCATAATAAATGTAGACTGCGCTCTGAGAAATAAGAAAAAAAACTCGGTCGGTGTCCATTTATCTCATCCGATCTCATCTCAGGAACCATGTTATGATCTCCCATATGAGCGCTGTCAGCGAGCCCATGGAATTACGGGCGGGCTGAAAATGGGAAGCCATAACTCATGCGACCCGCCAAAGCGAGGTCCAATAACAAACCCCCCTTCCATTCGACAAGGAAGGGGTAGTAAGGGCAATCGGAAAGAAATTAAGATCGTTCTACGAAGGGGTTTGGGTGAGCGATAGGTTCAATTAGAAGGCTTGGCTTCTATGGATGGATGTGGTGTGGATTTCCTGGATCTCATCTTCGTGGTGAGTGGTATCTAATAAGTTGTTGTGCGTTAGGGCCTTTGTTGTGGGTTGTATCAAATATTAGGTCAATTTTATATAAATGATATTTCGAAACAATTTGTTAGTTAAGTTTTCTAAGTTGTTCAAAAAATCATGTAATTGGGAATCTCTGGAATGGGGAAAATTAACTAATTAATTAACTAATTAAAATTAACCACCCCAGTAGTAAGCAGTGGTCTATGAGCGACAAACTGACCCGCCCGAACCGGCCGTAGGTTAACATGGGATTTCGGGCGGCTTAGGGCGGAAGGGGTTGATTCGTGACGTCATATCACGTGACCGGTTGGGGGCGCGGTTTATGACGTCATGGGCGTGGCTTATGACGTAATAGCCAATGGCGTTGAAGGGGGCGTGTCTGGAGTTGAGTTGTTTACCTCCTGCTGCTGGTTTACCGGAGTTGAGTTGTTTTTTTGCTGCTAGTTTCGTTTTAGCGGAGTTGAGTTTTTTTTTTAAGTTTAGTTTTTCGGGTATGGCAACGGTATTTTCACGTGTAACTTTGACCGACATTTTTGGTTTCATTTTCCGAAGTTGAGGGTTTTTGGACTTAAACTTTTTCAATAGATTTTTTTAATTTATTGCATTTTTGAAATTTAAGTTTTACATTTAATTTTAACGTGGCGCCATCTAGGAAGTATATATTTAATTACTATTTTTAAAGATCTTTAATTCAGCCTTATTTATTTAATTATGAATTATTAAATATTCAATTTTAGAGGACTTTACTTTAGCCTGATTTATTAAATTATTAATTATTAAATTATTATTTTTAGAGGACTTGTACTTTATTTCAGTCTGATTTATAAGTTATTAATTTATAGGACTTTACTTTAGCCTGATTTATTAAAATATTAATTTTACAGGACTTTATTTTAGCCTGATTTTTGTAGGGTTACCAGAAATTGTAAACAATGTATTGCCGGATTTGGCGACTTATCTCTAATTTGGCTATTTTTCTTTACAATAATAACAAAATCACTTAATTTAATAATTATATTTTTTTCAAAAGTTATTAAAATTGATTTTAACTTGCCAACACTTGACTATCACTTTTATTAGCATATCAAAGTACTTTCAGTTTTTATTCAACCTACCATTACATGCTTTATTTCATTTAATGTGATATTTTGGGAAAGTATTATTTTATTTTTGCTACCCAACAAAATTTTATTCTTTTGAACATAAATCGTGGATCAATCACTTTATAGGATACTTTGTTTTCAACCAATCAGAGCATTCTTGCTTAAAATTTAATTTCTCTTCAACACTCTAATAATAACAAAATCACTTAATTTAATAACAATACTTTTTCATAAATTATTTTGAAAATTGATTCTAACTTACCAACACTTGACAATCACTTTTATGTTTTGGGGAAAGAATTTTTGTTATTGCTACCCAGCACGATGAACTTATGACCTTAATTTTACATGTCATAATTATTTTTAATATTTTAAAATATTACTCAAATAAAAATTTAAACAAACAAAATTCGAATTTAAACTTTTTCAACAGATGAAATCTGCTAATCCTATTCATTGTGGTTTAATATTAGTTACATTTTAATTAATAATTTCCAGTTAAGTATGAAATTCATTAGTTTTACCTTACTTGCCTTTTCAAGCATCAGATTTATTAATGTTAATAGCTAGGTTTTCCAACCCCTGAAAATCAATTTCAAATTCCATGAATGTAATTTAATTCTTATTTCAAAAACCTAACATTTCCAGCAATTACAGGATCCTATAACGGATATAGTGATAAAGATGTGTAATTTCAATAAAAGCCTATGAACAGAGATATCTGGAAAGGAGTCAAAGGGGTTTGATAAGGGGGTTGGACCACCGTGAATCATCAAGGATTCTACTTTTGGAACGATAAGAAAATGAAGGTTATCAGAAAAACATGTTTTGAACGAATATAAACTATTTTCCAATTCAGTATCAAACTTTTCTAATTTTAGCTTACCTGCCTATCATTTTATAGAAATTAATTAATATTAGCTAGCATTATAATTCCTGTAAATCAATTTAATGTTCCAAAAATATAATTTAATTGTTATTTACAAACAATGACCTACCATTCTAAATTTTGATAAAGCTATTCTTCAAGCATTTTTTCATTAATATACCATTTTTTAATATCAAACATTAATTCAGTTATCTCCAAGCTTTTAATTCAGTTTTCACAATATCCTATTATTTTCAAACATATAGTACAGTTAACTTTTAAACATTTGAAAATCAACAAACTCTTAGTTTAAAAATCCTAATTTTTTTCTCAGTTCTTTTCTAATTTATATTCCACAAATAAAATTCATTTCTTACTTTCCTACCATTCTAAACTTGTATTTCAGATTTGTATTCAGTTTACTTTCATTCAGTTTTAGTCTTAAACATTTCTTATTTTAACTAGAAATTGACAACCATATTAAAAAACACACATTTTCTGTTACATATTTTATTGCACGGGTTTGCAGTTACAATTACACAAATAATACACAATATCTCCTTTTACCAAGGTATTGATATTTACAATTTTTTTCAATTCATTGAAGGGAACTTGCGGACCTTTGGGCCGGAGTATTCAATAACTTTTTTTTCAAAAATATTCCACACTATTGGAATCTCTAAATACGTGCATTGAAATAAATTGACGTTTGAGTATAAACTGAACTTAACAAATAATTGAATCTACTCTAAAAGGAGGTTCCAACATATATGTGATTACACCCCCATGGAAGGAGGGACCCCTATTTTCTTTCTATTGTTGTGTAAAGAACTTTTTTTTACAAATGTTACTAATCATATTTTACCTCTTAAATTCCATAGTTCAAAAATTTGTTATGCAACTTGGATAATTTGAAGCTGAAGGGAAGGCACTGTAGGATTAAAAAGTTGTGTCTTCTACTATTAAATTCAAGATGAACGGATTGATTTAAAAAATTTAACTTTAAAATGATCAACGAAAACTCTATTTAAATCTTGTTATGAACAAACGGTTTTACACTACATAACATCAATGATATTTTTCCCACACCCTGTAATTAAATCTTAATTTTTTTAAACTATAATTTAAACACAGAACCTTTTACTTATTGAATCATCAGTAATTCATTTAAAGTTTTTTTTTACTTTGATTTTATATTTAACTCACACAAATAAAACAAGAATCAACATCTCAACTGGTTTTCTATGTGAAAAGGTAAGTACTTACTTAGTGTGTGATATCCGAAAGCACTGTAGGTGGTAATTCGTAAAAAAATCGCAATCCATTTCGCTCATGAACGGGGTAGTTATGCAAATATCGCACCAATTTCCCACATTTTTGGCACGGCATTCCTGGTAATTCCTTTCTTGGATGTGGTATTTCACATATTTTGAAGTCCATGGACTGTTGGCATCTTCAAAAAACTGCGTTTTGCAAGTATTGCATGTTTTCCAGAAAAAATTTGCGCTTTTTACTTCCCAGAAAGAAAACACAAAATGCCTTGCCTCAGGAATTATATCCGTGTCCCAAAACTTAACAAACGTTGCAAAATAGCACCGTGGCAATCTATTTATCCGGGGAAAGTTCCATGTTTCCATGATATTGTCACGTTGCATTTCTGAACTGGGTGCGTCCTCCCATACTTGTATGGTATCAAAATCCGTTAATGGTAGATCTTCTTCGAACGCAGGCACATTTACGCTGGAGATTAAATCAACCCAACGCCGATCCTTCTTCTCTAACCATTCACTCACTAAATATTTTTTCACAGTATTTGGCATATTTAAATGATAAATTTGAGGCAAAAACTGTATGGAATCCAAAATCACATCAACACAAACTTGGGAGAGAGAAGACATCGATGCTAATTTAGGATAATGCTAAAAATTCCATACTGAATTCGTGTGGTCAAACTTTCAGATCCAATGAGGTGCATGTCCGGGTGGATCTTATCAAAGCAAACTCCACCGTGAAAAGGGGGAGAAGATTAGTTCAATGACATACCCTGAAAAAGGTATTTCGTAAATAAAGAAACGTGCTTATAGAACTATCCTTTGTAGGTGCCACTAACCCAGTTTATTATTTATGTTGAAATAATTATTTGCAATACATAATTTAAGAAAAATTAAATACTTCATTTAAAAAGAATTTACCAACCTGTTTGAACACGGTGTGATTGTATGAATCATTATAGAACAGGAAGTTCTTATCTGAAAAAATCCGGTTC